>CM028129.1:1434515000-1439330000 GCA_016271365.2 Neoceratodus forsteri | reverse complement strand
CTCCACTCCCACTCCCCCCCCCCTTCTGTTTCCTCACCTTGTTCTCTGCCTCTACCCCCCGCTCTGTGGTTCTTTTCTGCTCAAGCTTCATAGTGGAATCTCCCTTCTTGCTCTTTTTTTGCTCCTTCCACCCCCAATTCACCCCCTGTACTTTCTCTCCTTGTAAGCCCTTTCACCCCTCTTCAAACATGGTCACTGGCCTCACTTGACACATTTATCTTGCCATAGTGTTCTTTTGTTTATGTAATTACTTTCGTCATGTTGTACTACTTACTGAAACCATTGTAATTTGCTATTCTTGTGACTTGATTGGAACCTCTGTAAAAGAGCCTTTGGCTCAAAGATCTTTCCGATTTGTTAAATAAATGAATTAATAAAAATCTTCATCAATGCTCAATGCACACACTCCCTCTGCAAAGCACGTGGTTTCCTAGAAATACATCTGCACTCCCCTGGCCACGGGAAGACTTCCAGATGACTGTATCCCCTCTCACAGGTACAGATGTGACAATCTGTAGCCTGTTCTTGCAAAGAGCAGCCCCCACCTCACCTCCCCTTGTTCACTGGCATGTCACTTCTCCAATAGGCAACTCAAGTGGAGTCAGTTCATGGGACAGCAAGGGCGACTCCAGGAACAGGTCACTAGAATCTCTCAGTGGTCCCAGAAAAGGTTCAACACACAGCAACCGTGAACTTGCACTGCATCAGTTTAAAACTGGACTAAAGTTCACAGCCCAGAGCTCTAACTTTGTACCTCTTGCAGCATTGAAACTCTTCAACTCTGGACTCTTAAATACTGGCAGGACTCCAGCACACAATGGAGATCTCAAACTGGAGATGCTGTAAAAGCAGATCAACAACAGCATCTCCCCATGCAGTCAGATTTCAAGCCACTTTACTTAATGCACCACTCCCCTGTCTATAAAACAATAAACATGAACACTCCTACTACTAACTTACTATAAGCCCTAACTATATCATAAACATACCCTATCACTATATTCTAATGAAAAGATAATTTACAAACAGTAACTCTCTCAAAGCTAATGCAAACTCATGAAAACAGGGTTTTAAAGCTCAAAATACTGGCTAGGTCAATGAAGAAATGTTTTACAATCACTGTAAAATGAATGTAATTTAACTGTTTTAAAAATGCTTAATAAAAACACACATTCAACAAAATATATATATATATATATATATATATATAATTGAGCTCTGCATGGAGCTCAGGATGACCTGCACAGCCCAGTGACCATGCCACATTAGTCCATGTAGTGAACCTGGGAGACTTTTTGACTTAAATCATTTGCCCATCATAATATCTTGTTCATTTAGACCCTGTCCTCATTTCTTTCTCAATTTCAACCTCCACCCTCTCCCCCTTTTCTTCACTCCCCCCTTTCCTGCCTTCCCCCTCACCATTTTCTAATCCTTTCCCTGCTGATTGCCACTTGGCCTGTTTCCTCCCTCCATCCCCACATACCCCTTTTCGTACTCTGTTTTCCCCTCTCTAATCTTTATTTTCCTTTCTCTGGTATTATTCCATTTCTTTCCATAACCCTTCCCATTTATCTACCTACCCATTCACCCATTGTTGGTCCCTATGTGTAGAATACCTCCCCATTTCATGTTACCCTCACCCTAATGGAATTCTTACTATGTTCAGTCTACACTTTGTAAACTTTAAATGATGAAATTCAATGTAGTATGCAACACTAGCAAACCATGCAAGTTTCATTAAAATAAATTTAACTATACCAACTGAATTACAGACAGCCCACTGTGTTACCAACATGAATTTCAGCAGAAACAGCATTTATTAGCAGACAGCAGGATAATACATAAAATAATGTTTTGTGATATTGTAAATAGAACTGTTCTACATGTACTAGATTAAGGTGGAATTTAACATATTTCTATTATTTATCACAGTTTAGAAAATAATAAAGAACTAGTCTCCTGATGAACAGTTCTATTTAAAGGCAACACAGAGTTAACAGGTTAATACAAACACTATGGGACCTACATTTGTTTTGCTATAATTGTTTGCCCTTTACAAACAAGAGAGGGACACTATCTGGCCATGCCCCCTGTCAAAGCTATTGTTTTAGAGTGAAGCACTGGGGCTGGTAGCCAATTGCTTTTGATACAGTTTATTTGCAGTTGTTGCACTAGTGACTCTAGGAGGTTGATAAAATTGCTGATGATGGTTGTTGCTGTAATAAAATCAGTGTTAGTGAGAACACAGCAAATAAACAATGTTTTAAGAGAGTTACAGTACTTCTGCTCTGTGAAACACTTCTGGGTGCAAGTTCTTGCTTTTTTTGGACATTAAATGTATAAGAGTGGCCACCCCTGAACCTGCACCACCTGATCCATAGTACCCCTCAGACAGTGTGCCATGAAGTTTCATACCAGTAGCATCCACTGAAGTAACATATAAAGTGTGCTTCCTTTTTTTCTGCTGTTCTATACTATTGTGTCATAGTAGTAGTAGTAATCTTTATTCTTCAACACAGGGTTATTACAATCTCAATATTAAAATCATTACACAATTATTAAAAATGTCTCGTTTCATAACAGGGGAGTATTTACAACAAAAATTAAAAACAATTCCTTTGTCATCAACCTTAGAGTTATTCAATGCTCAAAAAAATATTGCACATCTCTTCTCTTAACCTAAAGTACTTTAGTCTTAGTAGTTAATAAATATCATCTATCAACTTTCTTTTTCCTATAAACACTACTTTTTCACTTTCCCCATACAAATCCATCCAGGACAAGATTTTTAATTATATCACTCTACACATGTCTGTTTAACTTTAGCAACACTCAATAGATAGTTACCCAAGCTTTTGACTGTAAATTCACCCTGAGTATGAAAATTAATTTCTGCCAATATTTTTCTATCCAGTCCTATATCTTCCACTCTAGTTTGTTGAAAGACAGTTTGAAGGAAATAGATATGTTGTGACTTGTATCTGCTGCATGTGCAAAGGACATGCAGCAGATCGTCTTCCTCTCCATATCCACAGCCACAATTTTGTGAAATTTGTCTAGTTTTATCGTATCTAGCCATAAGTAAATTTCTTTTCTGTATTTCAAACTTGTATCTTGTAAAGTTTGTCCTAATCTTGGGATCCACCAGTATATCCAAGTATTTTGGAACCCAACATTCTGTATATTATTTGCATACCACTTAGAATACTGTATCTACTATTTCTAATATTCTGCTTATCTATCTCTCTCCAGTAGTGTCTTACTTTTTTGACTACATATGGGGAATGCTACTTATTCAAGAAGATTTTTTTTGTTTGTGGGACACCAGCAAATGTGTTCATTTATATTTTTCTAAAATAGTTATAATCCCTTTATACCAGATTGAATCAAAGTACTTTTCTTTGTGCCAGTATTGTTTTTCTTGTTGGCACAGGCTTGAAAATCTCTCTCACACTGATCTGATTAACCTTAACCAAACATTTATCTTTCTCGCATCTATCAGTATGTTAACATTGTCGAGATCCAATTCAGCTCTTATATAGGTAGCTAGGAAATAATGTACTACTCCTAGTATTCTTCTTAAGACCTTATATATCGGACTCATCAGATTTTGCCTATTGTTACTATCCCATATCTCCAACCTGTATGTTAGTTGAACATGGTATTTCATTTTAATAGCTTCTATCATGGGCTTAATTGTTAGTTCCCCATATGCTTAGTTAAATCTGTCCAGAGAATTTGCCATCTTTTTTAATGTATCCATTATTTTCTCTATATGTTCAAGCCATTTGCCATTTACTGTGTATGTTAAACACAAATACTGATAGGTTTTAACCATTGTTAAAGTCTCTCCATTTTAAGTAAAAAACAACAACTTTTTACTCCCTTTTCCAAATATTGAAATGTATGCTTTATTTAGGTTTATATCCAAATCCAGTATAGTTGCAACCTTCTGTAATATACTAATTTTTTTATGTAGACCCAATTTAGTCATTGCCAACAAAACAATGTTGTCAGCAAAAGCCAATATTCCACATTTCTCACTCATTATTTTGGGAGAGTTTGTGTCTGATTGCCCAATTTCTTCTCATAAATCATTTATGTATGATGAAAAAAGAGTTGGGGCCATTACATACCCCTGCCTCACCCCTTTGCCAATAGATATTGCTTTTTTCAATTTGACACTACATCCTAGTCATATTTTTGCCCATGTGTCCATGCATAAGGTCTTAATTATTGATATTAAATCAGGGTTAATTCCTCTTGTTCCCAAAATGGTGCACAGAGTAGTCCTGTTGACTGTGTCAAATGCCACTCTAAAGTTGACATATAGCACATATAATATTTGTTTTCTTAACATAGTATACTTTTCAATTAAATGACTGAAAACAAAACTATTGTCAAAGGTACTAGAGTTTTCCCTAAAACCTGCCTGTGCTTTTCTAATACCACCAGTTTGTTCAATTTCAACCTTTAGTTTTTCTAATTATATTTTTGAAAATATCTTTAGACTAACATCTAATAAACTGATATGTCTATACATCTGTGGATCCATAACATTTCCTTTTTCATGTATAGGTACTATAATTGCACCTTTCCAAGTTTCAGGGAAAAACAGTTCTCTTCTACATTGATAAAATAATACACAAAACACATCAGACCACCATATAGCATTTAACATATAGACTTCTGCTATTATCTGATCTGGTTCTGGAGCCTTATTGCATTTTAACTATTGTATGGCTAAATAAACATCTACTCTTGCAATATGGACCTCTGGAATAGCTTGATTGATTCTTGACACATTTTCATAGCTAAATAACTTAGAAAAATAATCCACCCAGGAAGATTCCTGTATATAGGTATCACTCATGTTTCTATAGTTATTGATGCCCTTTGCCACTAGAGCCCCAAATTCCTTAGAGTCTGCTTTTTTAATTATCTCTAGCATGTTTAACCAATTACATTTGCTAAATTGTGATTTTTTAGATGTCAATATTTTTTTTATATTTCATCCTTTCTTGTCACAGTTGGTCATATTTTTCTCTTTCACATCATGTTTGTCTAGCTTTAGCTGTTAGTTTCTGCTTTTGGATCTTACATTCTTTATCAAACCATGTGTACTCTCTCTTATTCTTTAACTATTGTTGGTCTCTTTATACATACAACTTTGTATTTCTTCAAAAAGCTCTATCAGATAGTCCATAATTTGCTGTTTAGACTTATAAAGGCCCTTGTAAAACTCCTGTGTTCCCTCTGAGTACAACATTTAATATACTTTGTTTCTACCAAGCCTTTCTTGATTTACACCATTTTCTCCAACAGATAACCCTGTTAAGATTAATGATAGATTGTCACTTTCTGGTCTAGAAGGTATGTGTAAGGTATTCCAACAAATACCAACAAATAGGGTCCCCATTCCATGGAACTATATCAGTTAAAGAGGTCCCATAAGGTCTAATAAAAGTACCTCTCCCCAGTCAGTCACCTTTTAGCCTGCCATTCAGAGGATACACATTGGCTATAGTCAATAATTGTTGAAGTCGATGACCAGCCTGATTACATTTTAGATCGTGTATACTTCTTATGAATTTCCTTTCCATATTTAAATGTCCAAAAAAGGAATTATCCATCAGTCCATTGAAATTTCCAGTTCTAGCATTCATATCACATACCACCAAAAGATCTATTTTGGGTGCCCTAGTAGCACTTCAATTATTATTTCTTCAAAATGTTCCCAAACATTTTTATAACAACATTTAGAGACATGAGGTAGTATGTAAGCATTAACTAACATAAACACCTTTCTTGATGTCTTAATCAAGGAGACTATGAAGTTTGATTCCATATATAAGTTTTGCTGTATCTCACAGGTATTTATTTTAATATAAGTTGCTGGACCACCTGTGGGCCTTCCAAATTTACTATCCCTAATTGCAGGGGCATGAGATACCTCATATCCATTCCAGTTCATTTGATCCTCAGTCTCGTGCCAGGTTTCTTGGCAACATATTAAATCTCCCTGGTTAAAAAATTCTTCATACTCTTTTTCTCCTATCTTTTTAACAAACCTTGCCAAATTCCATGATACAATCTTAATTGCATCCTTTGTCTTTTCTATATTAGGCATTATAGAAGTCTCTATCTCTATATCCAGGCTATCAAGTCAATCTTGTAGGCTTTCTGTACTATTTTCAGTCCTTAATTTGTTTTCCACATTCTTGCTTAGATTACCATGTTGGATTCCATTTAAATCAATCAAAAGCAACCCCAGGGCATCTTTTCTGTAAACGTTTGTGAGCTATCTTTTTGCTTCTAAGACAAATATCAATTTGTGATGAATCACTGTTCCTAATTACAAATTGGATGCCCAGTTTGCCCAATCTAACACCCATATAATTAGCGAACAAGTTACATATAGAACCTTTTAGCTTATAAGGATTTTCTCTGTTGAGTCTTGACATACCAAACAAAGAAAATACCAGTAGAGCTTCAGAGATCTCTGGGTCCCCTTGATGGATGTTAAATTGTGCCCGATTAGGAAAAGTTACCTTCAACCCCTTGAAATTTAGTAAATGCTCATTCCTCCAGATGTAGCTTGCTATAATAGCAGAAGCAAAGAAAGCTTCAGTAGTATTAATATGGCCATCCTCGCTTCTCCTAATTTCTAATATGTCACATTCTAATATTTCTAGTTCTGCTGGTACAAAGATTTCTTGTATTACATATTGCTTTAATAATTCGTTTGTAAATACTGTCCATTCAACTTTCATGATAAAATGAAGAAATGGCTTACTTGTTCCCTGAGTCAATGTTTCTGTAGGTTGCCAGTTATCACTGATTGCTCCAGGGTTCACAGAATGGACTTTTTTATTGCCCACATCTTTTGTTTGTTCCTCTACGTAGGTACCAGAAATATCTCTTCCCTGTATGTTTTTACTAAACTCTTTTACCTCAATCTCTTGTTTACAGCATTGATCATTAAGGGACTGTAGCTCATTTTGATGATTTTGGAGGTTTTTCTCCAAATCACATTTCCAAAATCTTTGTTCCCTTGCCATGTCTTTACTGGTGAATTATTAATTGTTATTTCTTCAGGCTTCTCAATATCCTCCAAGGGTATAATTGTTACTTATTTTATTTGAATTTGTTCATGCCTGACTTTTTTTAATTTGTTTCACATTCTCAATCTCTTCCTTACTTTTGCTGTTTTTATCCTTCACTAAACCCCCCTTTCTTATTTTTCTTCATATTATTCTTTTTAATCTTATTTCTTTTCCTCCTATTATTCTTTCTTTTTTTCTTATTAATATTTTTCATGTTTTCTGGGGTAGATGGTATCACTTTTTCTGAAAAATCTGTCCTTATGTTATTACTTAGATTCTGTGATTCTAATAGAATTACTGAATCTGATTGTTTGGGTGGAGATACTGTATTTCATCTAGTTTACACATTACAGTAACCAATTTTTCATCCACCACAGCAATATTATATCTCACATTTTCCATTTCATTTTTAAGGCTACTAATTGCTTCATAATGAGCAAACTTGCCATATATTGATGTCCTAGTAATTTGATCAGGCCATAGCTTAGGCAATCAGGTACATATAGAGGTTTTGATCCCCCCACATCCCTGTTTCTTAGCTCTGTATTCTTAGTCACTGTCCTTGTGTCTTTATACTTATGTTGTCTAGTAGTTGCAAGGACTGTTCTAATACCTCATATAGTTTTCTGTAGTTCTGAAGTAACATCTCTTAACTCGGCTTGAGGGACCAACAAAAATTCCTTTGTTCTCTTTGTTTTCTGTCATCGTCCTTTCACATTTTTATCATATTTACCTCATTGTAACTTGCTACAGATAAATTTAGGTTACTACTAAACTCTGTATTCTCTATATCCTTGCAAAAAGACTCTTCTCCTATGAGGATACTTACACTGTTCTCCTCATAGAACAGCCTAGGAGACTGTTGTAGACTTTACTTAATAAATTGTTTTGTGTGTTCCGGGATAACTGTGTAATATCCTGTATGGCATCCTCTCCATTCATTGACTCTTTAGGAGTTGAAGTTAATGAGATTATTTCTAAGCCAGATTTTTTTCCTTTTTAGGTATCAGATGGTCTGTAATTTTTGATTGTTTAGGCTTTTTTTAGTTTCTTCCCACAGTATATAAATGATTGACCTAGGAAAGGTGAAGTAGCTTTCTGCTTCTGCCTTTGAAGTCTAGTGTTAACAATTTTGCTTAAGAAAATTGGTTTATCCTAGACAATTAAACAGTTTAACAGGTTAACAGTTCCTTTTCATATAATTAATTGTTCAGCCGCAAAGTAATTATGAAGTAATTAAAAAGCAGTTAGATAGACTTGGTTGTGTAAACTGAAGACAATTAATAACATTATTTAACAAACTTGTAAAATATTGAAGGCTTCATCAAGTACAAAAAGGCTCCCAAGTGCAGAGTATATTCTAGTGCGTTAAATAAAATAAACAAGTAGATAAATAAAACAGGCTCACAATGTGCTCCACAGTATATAATGAGTTCTAGCAGTCTTTTATCAAATTTACATAGAATTCCATGGGTTTGATTTATCTAGAAGTAAAAAATTCAAAAACCTGGTTTGCTCAGGTAGACTCAGCTATGATAGTCCCAGAATAGACAGAATCACCTCTTCTCTTTTGATATTCTTGGCCAGTCTGTTTCTTTTTCTCAAGGTGCTCACACAAATTTGGAAGTTAGTTCCAACTTCACTTCAATGTTAATTCAGTTCACACCTTCTCGTTCTCTTTAAAGTACAGCAATTAGAGTTTGAATTACTTCAGGTGGTTTGGGCAGCTTGGTTAATTTGATAGGTTTAAATATTCCCCTGTAGGTGATAAAGTATGTACTGAAGATGAAATAAATAGGCACTAAAAGAAAAAAGAGAAATCGACTTAATTTATTTAGTTGTTTAACCAGGTATAGCACACTAAGCTGAAAGCTTTTTTATAGGAGCGACCTGGGAGCACAAGGAGGTTAAGTGACTTGCTCAGGGTCACACAGTACGCAAGTGGAAGCTGTGGGATTCAAACCCAGGTCTGGTCTGCTGGATGTCACCAGATTTGCAGCTCAGAGCCTTAGACCACTGCGCTATACTGCCTCCATGCAGTCCTATTATATAAGACTAAGATTGCTTTTAGTTTTAGAAGTCAGTCTTCACTTTTTTAGTATACACACAGAACCATTTACAAGAATGCCCTGTATAATGGAAAAGCTAGTGTGGACTTGGCTCTAGAAGTTTGAAAACAATTAATCGACTCTATAGCCTGAGGGATATTCAAATTCCCACACTATATCCATGGCAATAAGCTACTATGAGTAATTTACTCCCTTGCTCCCCTTTATGTAGCCCCAGGTAAATTAATACGTATCAGTGAAGCAGCCACAAGTAATAGAATAACAAGTAACTATTTAAATCAAACACAAATGATGGAATCTCTATTTAGTAATGCTCCACTTACTTGCCACTGCTTCCCACTATTCAGGTACAGAAAATAAGAAGTAGACTCCCAGTTTCCTTAACAATGCTCGCCAATGCTCCTTTTTCTACTGCTCCATACAATGAAAAAATGCCTCTTCTCCACACTCACTCACTTGCTCCCTTCTTTCTCCCAATAAATCTTCTCAGTGAGACAAACAGCAGTGAGTAGCTAGTATGAGTGGAGGCTAAGACTAGAAGAATACTCACAGCATGGGTAAAGGAGCAGCTCAAAGAATCACAACTGTGGTACTCCTTGCTTCGTTTCTAAATTCCAGCTCTGCACCTGCACCTTAAGTACTTCCTTGCCCTCAAGGACACGAGCGTTCTCCCTTACTGGCCAAGATAGATCACCTGACCTCCTTTCCCTAGGAAACTTAAAATCTTAACTTACACTTTTTAGTTTCTAAAGAAGACTACTAAAAAATTACAGAACTAAAATACAAAGCTAAAATAACTGTGTCAATATATGCACTGGTAGTAGTAAAATGCTTTCCAACTATGCTTGAAACTATTAAAAACACCACTTAAAGCCACATTATGACACAATAACATTCAGTTACAAACACTTCCCTTCCATTTCCTAGGAATAGTTAAATTATTCCCATGGGGCAAAAACTTCAGATAAGGTTAGGCTTGGGTTAGGCTTTGGAAACTCTCTTCTCAGGAGTCGGCCCACTTTCTTCCTTTTTCACCACTCCGACTGGCGTTCGGTCCTCAGTCTCTTGTTCGCAGCACTATCAGCTTTCAATACAGCCCCTGCAAACAGACACAAACAGGACGGGAGCAGACCACACAAGCTGAGTTTGCAGTCATATGGTCTGGTAAGACCACAAGATCATAGCACTGATGACATACCTTTTAGAAATATAAAATCAGCATTGCCATCCTGCTACTGTCATCTCCTCCACAGACAAGCAGCGCGCATAGCAACCTCTCAGCTCAGTTTCCTCCCAGAAGTCTCCAGTAGGTCTTATCATGTAGTAATAAAGTAGAACATGAATTAAGCTCATTGTGAACATTATTGGCATATGTAATGAACAAAAACATACATCAGAAAGTGAGCTCATATTGTCTGGGACGTACAGTTTGCATGCTCAGAGGATTGTGAGACATAAAGTGAAGCAAAGGGAATCAATTTCCCAATACATGTACTATATATTCACTGCAAAACAACAAAAACTTTTTAATGCACATTTTAAGGTTTAGGAATCCTCTGCTTTCCATGGAGAATGGTCCCAATTCTAACAGCTGATGCTCATCACCCACTTCTTCCAAACTGTGAACTACCTTAACTGCTCTTCTCTTCACTTTCTCAGTCCTGTGAGTATCCTTTCTCAGATATGGGTAACAGGATGGTACACATTGCTCAACATGGGGTATGACCATTGATCAGTAAAGGAGTATTATGGTAACTTTCAAACTGCTTAAAAAGTTTCAATTGATGTACACAATGATTTGCTTTGAAACCTGTAGCCCTATGATGTTACCCCAATGTAAAAGTGTTGCTGATCATTACCCCAAGGTCCATTTCCTGAAAGGGTTCAGCAGTCTGTGGTGTTCAGGTACTTCTTGCTTTCATACTTTCTCACCTACTATAGATGCATCACTTTACATTTTCATCATTAAATTTCATCTGACATTTTTCTCCCTGTTTCCTGATCATGTCACTGTCCCACTGCATTTCATTAACCTCATTATTCAGTGTAGTTACTCTTCCTATTTTGATATCATCAACACACATAGAATCCCAGTTGCTCATGTACACCTCCAGATCAGTTATGATTATGAATGTATTAAACAATATTGCCCCAACATTAAACTTTGTGGGACTCCACTGGACACTTGTTTGTGTGAGGATAGATTACAGCCAATTATAACCATGTGTTCCTTTCATTTACAACACTGGGGTGCCCACCACTCGATACCACTTTTATTTGTGTCCTTGAGCTGCTTATTTGTCTGTGACACCAGGGTGCCCCCACCCCATGCCACCAAACACTACTCCTGAAATAATGAAAACAGTCACTCTTTGTCTTTTTGCAGTTTTAATCCCAGCAGAAAAAGAAAATCGGTCATCAACATCTTATGTGGTCCCTAAGCCCTTTCCTACCCAAGCACATTCTCAAAAACCTATCACCCCACACACAGCACTTCCTCTCTCAAATGTTCTGCTACTCTGGAGTTTGCTCACAAACTGACTGAAAGCAAGGTAAGTCTGATTTGTGGCTTTAAAAGCAGTTTGAGCTTTAACCCATAACTTTGTTTTACCCCAAATTTCCAAAATTATATTTTTCTTACCCCACCTTTTGAACTTGTTAGGTAAAATTTTTCAACACCCCCCCCATGTGCTTTTGCAGTCAATCTGTGAAGTCACATTTCAGAAGGAATTGAAGCATTTTCACCTGTCACGATCATAAGGTGGGGTCATAAAAAGACTGCTGAAAATTTGGGGTCACAAATCTCAAAAAACAACAATGCTATGAAGCAACATTGAAAGCCTTCAATGTTTACTCATAACTTTCCTATTGTTCCAGAATTTCATCCCAGATTTTCATCATATACTTTTTTAACCCATTTCATGAACAATGCAGGTGCAATTTTTTACATCCCCTCCAAAACATGTTTTCACACTCACTCCATGAATTCACCTTTTAGATGGGATTTAAAAAATTTCACTTCCCTTTATCATAAGCTGGGATCATAAAAAAAGACTATGTTCAAAAATTGGGGTAAAAATGTCAAAACACAACAAAGTTATGAAGACAACTTGAACTTGTTTCAACTTTTATGCATGGCTTTCTTATTTTTTGATATTTAGACTCAGGCTTTTCAACATAGCCATTTCCCCATCACCTCATGAACATGCCAGGTGTCATTTTTAAATCCCACCCAAAAATTATTTTCATGCTTGTACCAAAAAATTATGTTTTGGCTGAGATATGATAAATAACACCTGTCATGTTCATAAGGCAGTGTCATTAAAAGACTATGTTTAAAATTTGGGCTCAAAATCTCAAAAAACAATAAAGTGATAAACATTGACATTTTCAATGTTTACTCACAACATTGTGACAGTTTTACTTTTTGAACCCACCTTTTCAACACAGTCATGTTTTCTACCCTCATCAAATGAACGTGGCAGATGTTATTTTCAGATTCCCCTCAAAAACCTGTCTTCACGGTGATTCCACAAAATAATATTTTTGGTCACATTTGATAAATGACATAGAAACATAGAAACAAAGAGGTTGATGGCAGAAGGAGACCGCTAGGTCCCTCTAGTCCGCCCATTTTGTATTAGACCTATTTTGAAACTCTAGCTATTCTTTGTAGTCAGGGCTCCCTTATGTCTATCTCATGCATTCTTGAGTCCCTCCACAGTGTTGACCCCCACAATCTCTTGGGGCAGGCTGTTCCAAGTGTCCATCACTTTTTCTGTGAAGAAAAACTTCCTAGTGTTGGTAGAGAACCTCCCTCCTTGCAGGCTGAGGTCATGTCTCCTGGTCCTGGAGCTCTTCTTGAAGTGTAAAAGTTCCTGTGCCTGTACCTTGTTAATGCTTTTTATGTACTTGAATGTTTCAATGTCCCCTCTCTCTCTCTTCTCTGCTCCAGGGAGTACATATTCAGTTCCCTAAGTCTTTCCTCATAGGACATGTACTGCAGACCCTGAATCATTCTTGTCGCCTTTCTCTGTACTGTTTTCACCCGGTCAATATCCTTCCTGAGGTGAAGCCTCCAGAATTGGACTCCATATTCCAGATGAGGTCTGACCAGTGATCTATGCAGTGGTAGTACCGCCTTTCTCTTCCTGCTCATGATTCCCCTCCTAATGTAGCCCAGCATTCTGTTGGCCTTCACTGTTGCCTTCTCACACTACTTATTAATCTTCAAGTCACCTACGATTATGATTCCCAGATCTCATTCCTGGTTTGAGGCTGCCAGTCTTTTGCTTCCTAGGTAATACACCTTTCTTGGATGTTTCTTTCCTATGTGCATGACCTTGCATTTTTTAGCATTCAATCTCAGCTGCTACACTCCAGACCATTCTTCTAGTTTCTTGAGGTCAGCTTCCATCTTGCTCACTCTTTCTGGGGAGTCCACCCCGCTACATATCTTGGTGTCATCTGTGAACAGACCCACCTTCACTTCCAGTCCATCAGTGATGTCTGCTATAAAAACATTGAAGAGCACAGGCCCCAGCACTGAGCCCTGCGGCACCCCCCAGGTCACCCTGCCTTCCATCGATTGTGCTTCATTAACCTGTACCCTCTGGGTTCTGCCTTGTAAACAGTTTTGTACCCATCTGACTACTTCTGCACCAACCCCTGTGTGGTAAAACTTCTTTAACAGCCTTTTTTGTGGAACAGAGTCGAAGGCCTTACTAAAGTCTAGGTAGAACACATCTACTGCCCCTCCATCATCTACTATTTTTGTAGCATAGTCAAAAAACTTAAGCAGATTTGTCTGGAATGACCTACCTACCTACTGTGAAACAGTGCTGATTAGGGTCTTGTCAGCTGCTAGTTTCAAGGAATACTATGATCCTCTATTTGAGTAGTGTCTCCATTAGTTTCCCTACTATAGACGTGAGGCTCACCAGTCTGTAATTATTAGCCTCTTCACAACTGCATGATTTGTGAAGTGGAACCACCATTGCCTTTTTCCAGTTTTCGGATACCATATGGTTCTTCAAGTATTTCATGAATAGAAGTGCCAGAGGGGCTGCTAATTTTGCCCCCAGTTCCTTAAGGATTCTGGGGTGTATCGCATCTGGTTCCATGGCTTTGTCTGCTTTTAGTTTATTTAGTGCCTCCTGTACTTCAGCTTCTGTAAAGGGACTCGTGTCTACCCCTGGTCTTGGGGTATTGTGTTTTTTCAGGGCTGGGACATCCCATGGGTCCTATTTGTTAAACACTGAGCAAAAGTATTTGTTGAGGATTTCAGCTTTCTCTGGGTCATGTTTGGTGCATTTCCCTTCTTCAGTAGCAATCTTTGCTATCCCCCCTTTTGTCTTCCTACATTCCCTAATGTATCTAAAAAATGATTTGTCTCCTCTTTGCCCATTCTGCTATATTTTCCTCTCTCTGAGCTTTTGCCTTTCTAGTTTGTTTGTTTGTTTGACTTTCTCATTTTTTCTTTGAATGACTCACAGTCTTTCTCAGTTTTGGTTTCCTGGTATATGTTGCATGCCTTCTTTTTTTTCTTTTAATGTGGTGGCCACTTCCTTGGAAAACCATAGAGTATTTCTTTTCCTTTTTTATTTGCTGACCCATCTGGCTCATTGATCTGTGGCAGTCATTATTGCTCTCTTGAGTCTCCCCCACATGACCCCCACCATTCAACCTCTATTTACACTAACTGGCTACTTATGATGTTCCTCATTTTTTGGAAGTCAGCCTTTCTGAAATCTAGCACCTTTATCTTTGAGTGGCTGGTGTCCTGTGTTATGTTTACCTTAAAGCTTACCATGCGATGGTCATTATTGCCCATATGACATCCCACTTTGATGTCCTTGATCCTTTCTGAGTTTGTGAGGACAAGATTGAGAATGGCATCTCCCCTTGTTGGGGTTTTAACATGTTAGCATAGTCCTGCACCTTGTAGTGACAATAAGAAGTCCCTACTTCTTTTTGTTGCTGCCGTTTGTGTGCTTCAGTTAATATCTGGTAGGTTGAAGTTCCCCACCAGTATTATTTCACCATTATTAGACATTTTGTAGATTTCCTGTATAAGATTTTTGTCTCCTTTATCTCCTTGATTCGGGGGCCTGTACACTATGCCAATTCTGAAAGGTTTTCCCTTGCCCATGTCTACTGTTAGCCACAGTGACTCAAAGTCCCCAGGTTGCCCTTTCACTTCTGTGGCTTTTATTTCCTCATGGATGTAAATGGCTATGTGCCCCCCCCTTTTTTGGCTGCCTATCTTTCCTGAATAGATTGTAACTGGGAATGGCCGTATCCCATCAGTAGTTTTCTGTGAACCACGTTTCTTTTACAGCCACCCAGTCCAACCTTTCTGTTTCCAAGATGGCTGTTAGTTTGAGGAGTTTGTTGGTTAGGCTCCTAGTATTTTCAACCATTGCCTTCCAGGAATGTACATCCTCTTTGGTGCAAGGTTGTGCCCTCTTCCTGGACTGCTCTAGTTTGCTGTTTCCAGCCAAGAGATTATGGGGGTTGCTGGTTCAGGCAGATGTTGGCTCTGATTCGTTTTCTGAGAATGTATGCAGGTATTTGGCATTTTGGAGAGTGATGACCAGCTCACCAATGGCAGGGGTGTGAGCTGCATCGTACTCCCTATATTTAGTTTAAACTACCTGTACAAACATCAAAGTTTTGTCCGAGTGCTCACATGCCTTCTCTGTTTAGGTGCAATCCATCATATTTAAAGAAAGCTCTTTCCCGAATGTTGTGCCAGTTCCCTATGTAGTGGTATCCCTTGTCTTGGCACCAATCACACAGCTATGAGTTGAATTCACCTACTACAATCTCTGTGATTTGCTTGGTGCTTTTTCCTTTTTCCCAAACTGGCAACACTTCTGAGAAGGCTAATTTGGATGGAATGGAAGAAAGTGTTGTCGGCCAGGTCCTCAAAGTGTTTCTTGGCCTCCTGAACTGTGTGATTTGTCAAATCAGTGGTGCCAAGGAGTATTGTTATATGTATAACATCCCCTGATACCTGCACAGTTGTCTTTTTGTGGTTACTGTCCCTGCTTGCAGAGGCTCCTGGTAGACACTTTGCCACAATGTCACTTTTAACATTTTGTGTTAGGTGGTGTTCCACTCCTCAGATCATGGAATCCTCGATTGTGAGAATTTTGCTTTTGTTTATATTTGTGTAGTTTTAATTTTGAGTTTTAGTATTTTTGTTGTTATTGCATTTGGTTTTGGTATTGTTATTGGTTATATTTTGAGTATTAGTATTTTTGTTATTATTTTAGTTTGCATTAGTTTTAATTGGCGTGTTAGCCTTTTTTGGTGGTTTGATTTCTTTACCTTGTATTACTTCATCTGTGGTTGGTAGCAGTGGAGTGAACCTGTTTTTTGTTTGGATGGCCAGGAAATGCTCCTGGTTTTTGGCTTCCTTCCTGGGCCTCCTATGATGCCTCTTTTTTCTCACCATCTGCCAGTCTCTGGGCCCTGCCTCATGTCCTGTCCCCTGGCTGACATGCTGGTACTGGTGGTAGTGCTGGGGGCATTGAGGAGGTGTGCTATAGAGTTCCCTGTATTTGAGGTCATATATTATAGTCCAAGCATCCTGTAGTTGGGCTGCAAGATCTGCTGTGGTGCAACATGCACAGCAGGGTCCTGGTTGCTGTTTATAGAGCCAATTGTACCATGCACCACAGTTTTCACAACTGACAAGGTCCATTTTTTTTATTTTGTTTTGTTTTAGTTGATAGATAGTGCTGATTCCTGCTTCTTGGCAGGAACTGTGGATGAAAAAGAAAACAGAACAATGAGGCTTTTTTTTGGTTCTGTTTGTTCCCTGTATGCTGTAGAACACAATCAGATAGCTGTTGAACAGACAAGGGTCTAGCTTGTACTCCTGCAAGATAAGAAGGAATCTGGTTACTAGCTCAGTTGTTTTGCCCTTTGGCTCAGAACAGCTCCGTGGAGTCCCTGCTGCTTGCAGTAAAAACTTCTGCCTGTGGTCCTTGCATCCTGGCTCGCTGCTGCTGTGAGGGAGAGGGGACTGATCCACTGGCTGCAAGACAATACCCACCCTTCTCAAATGCTGGAGTGCCTAGGGAACTGCAGTAGCAGAAGATGGCGATGAGAGTAGTAGCTGCCGACAAGATGGAACCTGGATGGGACTATGCTGCTGTGAATTCTGCTTGTAGTGCGTGAGTCGGCAGACCTGAAGGTAAGAGCATGGGAGAATTTAAATCTTCTATTTGAGCTTCCCTCAGGTGAAGATCAGTGAAGTTCAGTAGATATTAAGGCAGCTAGGGGCTTGAACTCACTTGGCATATGCCTCCTAGGATTTCCCTTTGTGTCTGAGCTGTTCTGCTGGAGAGAATTGAAAGGTAGAGAAAAAAACATTTTTTCTTAAGTTTTTTTGTAAGAGTTTTTTTTGCCTTCTAGTCAGGTAGGAAGTGGGTGGTGACATGAGGACCCCATATGGAACAAAGACCCAGGGGTGAGTGGGATTAGGGGTGAGGGTGGGAGGGAAGAACCTTTATTACTCCTTCCTGCTGAAAAAACAATCAGTTCATTAAGATCTGCCACTTAGTAGCCCAACTAGAAGCTGGAGTAGAGAAGGTCACTTTCTCAGTCAGTGAAGATCAGTGAAGCTCAGCAGACAGTAAGGCTAGGGGCGGGACCACACTTGGCATATGCCTCCTAGGGTTGCCCTTTGTGTCTGAACTGTTGCTTCTTGTTATTTCTGGCTGAGAGGTTTCTATTAGCTCAAAACTATTACAGTGGTGGGTACAGCAGACAGTAAGGCTAGGGGGCTGGACCACTCTTAGGGTATGTCTCCTAGGGGTGTCCATGTGTCTAAGCTGTTGCTTCCAGCTGACAGTTTTTTATTAGTTGACCACTATTTCAGTAGTGGTACAGCAGTACACATGCTGATTCACATACAGCAGTTAGGAATTCTGAGTAAGTGTTCCAACTGCTTCTTATGTTGAGATAGCAGCCGCTAGCTGGGTCTGAGCAGAGCGATTGAGGAAAGAAGTCACCGCAGTGGAGATAGGAGCCCGGACTGTGCACTCCAAGGGGGATTCAGCCAGGTAGAACTGCTGTCAAGGAATCCCTGCTTCTGCACCTGTCGGCGTCTGCCTTCCTCTCCGTGATTGGTCTGTCTCTTAGTCAGTGAAGATCAGTGGTATCTGCCATATTCATAGTTTGGGGTAATAGGAACCTATTCCTTTCCCAATCATGACAGTTTTACTACAATAGCTCATGTTATTAATTTGATAATTTTAGCCACTGCACTTTCTATGCCAAACAGCTACATAGAACATACAAGCAGGCAAACATTTGGCATTGACCAATAGTTGTTTACCCACAGTATCATGAATGAATCTTAAATTAAAATAACCACCTTTTTTGAACATGAAAGGGTAAAGTTTAATTAGCGCTGTATGTATTTATACACTAATTACAAACTTGTAATATGTAAACATACAGTAACTCTTCTGTCAGCTGATCTGTGAACAAGACTGGGAAACACAATACATTATATACTATTTTTGTTCATGTGCATTTCACAAACCATTCACATACTCTTATATCTTATTCCCAGAGTAAGTCATCATGGGTATGCAAATAATTGTGGAAATTGGGCTAGCAAGGATTTACACAAAAATTTGCATACCCTAATGCTTTGCTCTGGGAATGAGGCTTGATAGTATGTGTATGCTTTGAGGAAATGTAAAATACAAAAATTGTGGATATTTATTTTCTTCAGGCATCCTTCATAGATTCCATATTTTACTTTTCTGCAAACAGTCTCACTACTATGATCACTCTGAGTGTTTAAATGGACAATACAGTACATACAGTACCTCTGTCATATGCAACTTTAAGCCATGATCATATTTTTATTTAAATCATGGTCATAATTTTTATTTCAAATTTATTTTCATTAACTAGGTGGGTTTTTTGTACTTATATTTGTCACAAACCCACTCTTGGGGGCCAGGTCCACTGTGCTCACAGTGCCCACCCCAAATGCAATCCATGACAGGGGGGAACAGGAATACCCTCCAAGTGTCCCAGAGTGCTCACAGAGTTCATGACTGAACACCTGCCATGAGGTCCTAGGGCTTCCTCTCTCTAATGTGGGTAAAGATACAGTACAGTCTCAAGTCTGTAGCCAGGTGAGCACTCTCCTTAGCTGTTGTACTGAGGGGGGCAGACCCAGGCATTACAAGATCTTCGGGATTTGCCCTCATATTCCTGATTCCGTCCTCTCCTATGGGGTGTGCAACAACTAGTTCCCCCTTACAGACTCCTCCCAAGACTTATGTATCTCCTTTATGTAAAGGTACACAGACTTCCCTTCTTAGGATCCTAGTCTTGGTAGTGAATGGTGGCACTTTAGCAATTACAGGCTGGTTTCAGAATTGATTAAACCTTTTACTTCCACACACACAAAAATCATTCACAGGCAGTTTTAAAGAGAAAATGTATTTATTTATTTATTTGAGTCTAAGATTACAAAGTACCTTTGAGCCGGGGTTCTTTTACAAAGGTTCCATGCAGTAAGTACAGGCATACAGTTTCAGTTACAATATAGAACAATCAGTAACACTGATGGGCGTAACATGTTATTACAGGGATTACTACATGAAACACAAGGAAGTGTACACAAACAAGGGAAGGGAGAAATGACAGGTGGGGAAGGAGAGGCATGGGGGGTGAGACAGGGGCAGGGGTATAGCAGCCTAGGGTGCTTTGTCAAGGATGGACAGGGGTAAGTGCATCAGATAGGTAGTGGTGAAGGCAAGTGCTAGGTGTAGGGGCAACAACAGGCCGTAGAAAAAAAAGATCAGCTAGGTGGGAGTACTGATTAGTCTTAGCAGTCACAGGTACTGGAGGCAAGAAGAGTGAGGTGAAGCTTGGACTTGAATGCACCCAGTGTGGGTGAGGCAGAGATGTCAGTACTGAGACTATTTAGCCAGCTGGGTGCTCTATATGCAAAGGACCTTTGGCCACGGAATGTGCGACAGCGGGGGATTTGCAGCAGTTGAGGTTTAGACCTCCTGGTGTTGCAGTTGTTGTTTCTGAGTTTAAGGAGAGAGCAGACACCAGGAGGAGCACTGCCCATCATTATTTTCTTTGTTGTGATGCAGGTTTGATATTTTAAACGGCTGTTAAGTTGCAGCCACCCAGTTAGAGAGTAGAGGTCGCAAGTATGGGTGAGACGGTGAGATCCAGTGACAAGTCAACAGTCTTGATTGAGGGAGGTAGAAACACATTTGAGAAAGGATGCAGTGGTGGAGCCATAAATGATGAGTCCATAGTCAATGCTGCCAACAATGGAGCTCTGGACGGCAACCGATAATGCTTCTGGGGTTAGGTGTTTCCTGTGATGGAACAGTAGGCCCAGACTGATGTTTGCAGCTTTTGACACAGTATTAATGTGGGCAGTATAGGAGAGGTGGGATTCAAGGGTGATGCCAAGGCATTTGAAGGTTTGGATTTGTTCAATAGTGACTCCTTGCTTGGTATTGATGGAGAGATGATACAGCTTATTTTTGTTGTGAGAGCTGCTGAAGATCATGGTCTTTGTTTTTTTCTGGTTTAGGAACAGTTTGTGCTTTAAGAACCAGTTTTCGATTGATGTGAAGCCATGCTGGAGGTTTTCTTGCAGTTGTTTTGGATCATGGTGGGAGGCTAGGATTATAGTATCATCTGCGTAGAGTATGATTTGCTCTAAACAGGAATCTGGTAGCGAGTTCAGGAACAGCCCTGGGGGACAACAGAGCAGACCAGTCTGGCATCTGAGAGCATGTCAGCAATTTTCACTCTTTGAGACAGGTTGTCTAGGTATCTTTTGAACCAGTTTACAGAGTTGAGTGAGAGCCCTGCTTTCTGGAGTTGGACAAGCAGGAGGCCATGGTAGATGGTATCAAAGACCTTTGTTAAATCGATGAAGGTAGAACCAGTTTGCTGCCCATTATCCAATGAGTGGTGGATGTCCACTACCTTGCTCTTTAGGAGGTATGTAGACCGTGACAACTGTAAGGGCTTAGTTGTGAGCACCAAGGTGGATTCTTATGGAAAGAATCTGTGCTGTAGTCATCAGGGGAGCAGTGTTGATGGGGTGTCCCAAGATAGTCTCCTTAAGGTATAGGGTGCAACTGCCACCTCTTTTAGTCATCCAATGAAGCCTAAAAACATTGTACACAGGAAGGGTGATGGCCAGAAACCGATGGGGAGAGCCAGGTTTCAACAACTGCTAGGATGTCTGGGCTATGCTGGCTAGTAAAGATCTGAAGGGCATCCATTTTGGGAAGGAGGCTGCAAAAGTTAAGTGTTATAATTGAGAGGACACCTGAGTGCTTGTTCTGATTAGCAACCTTAGTGGGGGCTGGGCCAGGATTTGGATGAAAGTTGCCTGACAGCAGCAGAAGGAGGAGCACTAGCTTCAGGGTGCACATACGAAGTTCCCTGATCATGCACTTATGCTTTCTTGTCATGCAAGAATGTGTCATGGGGTGAGAGCGAAGGTTCAGGGACAGATCAGTAAAAGGGGGAGAGGGGTGTACCACCATCCACAGGTGGGAGAGAACAGTTTCTTAGAGGTAGGCAGGGTCCAGGGCTGATGTTTGAGCTCTAGATGTAGGGTACCTAGGTGGTGATATGTGGAATCAAGTAGGTAACTGCGGGGGGGGGAGAGGGGAATCAGGCTCTGGGAGGGTGGAGTAGTGGAAAGAGAGGAGAAAGGAAGAGGAGAAGGGGAGCAGAGCACTGGAGGAATGCATATTTAGAAGGCAGAGATGAGGTTGAGGGAGCAGGCACTGGGATAGGCAAGGTGGGGAGAGAAAAGTATGGAAGGCAGGTAAGACGAGCTGAGGAGTAGAGAGAAAGGCAGCTGCACTGTGATTGTAAGTGAGGAGGCAGCACAGAGATACAGTGAGACAGAGGTACAGGAGTTAAATTGCAAGAGGATGAGGTGGAAGAAGGAAGGAGGAGGACCTAGCAAGGCACCCTATAGAAAGAGGGGAGGCTACCTAAGGGGGTGTGGATAGGGTCTATTTAATTAAGGTAGGAGGTGGGGGAGGGGGCCGGCATAAAATTTCGTCTGATTCCACGTAGAGCCAACGGACGCAGCAGCCCCGAGTCAGGAACGTTTCAGCAGGTACAGATAGCCAATCACAGTACAGGCTTAAAAGAAGGGTCCAATCAGGGTGCAGCACAGCAAGCAACGGGCCAATAGTGGCAGGCCACAGCAACCCTGGTCAGTCTATCAAACTTACCCAGCTTTCAGGATCCCGAGGCTGGCCAGGAGGTGTGCGGCTGGAGTACCGAGCCACTGCCATACCTATGGAGGGCTCGTGGGCCCGAGTCAAGGGCTGGATCTGGAAGTGGAAAGAGAAATAGGGGGTTAGATGTGGGAGGTGAGCTACAGAATGAGAGGTTGTGAGGGAGCTAAATCAGGGGAAGGGGAGCTGGGTACCAGAGTTGGCAGACAGAGAAGAGGTGGTGGTGGTGTGGGGGGGGTGGCCACCAGGGATAAGTTGTTTAGTAAGAGCGAAATCCTTGTCTTGGCACCATGGGGGGGAGGTGAAGAAATGGCTGAAGGTCAGAAATTAGCAGAGAGTGAGAGAGAGCGGTTCAAGCCCAGGGAGGAAGGAGAAAAAAAAATCAGGTTCGCAGTGTGTACAGAAGAGCTGTAACAACTTTATCCTTAACTGTACATTTTCCTCAGAAATGACACAATAAATTAAGCGAGTACAATTAACAGTGAGAGTGCAGACAGAGCTGCTTGGAGCTGGCCCAAAATTTCGTCCAATTCCACAGAGTCAATGGACGCAGCAGCCCCTAGTCAAGAAAGTTTCAGCAGGCACAGATAGCCAATCACAGTACAGGCAGAAAAGAAGGGTCCAATCAGGGTGCAGCACAGCAAGTGATGGGCCAATAGTGGCAGCTCACAGCAACCCCAGTCAGTCTATCAGACTTACCCAGCTTTCAGGATCCCGAGGGCAGCCAGGAGGTGTGCAGCAGGGAGGCTGTTGTACCGAGCCACGACTGTACCTACTAAATCTAAATGTTTTATCATACAAACTTTAGAAACAAAAGGTTTAGAAATCTGATTACAGATCAACCAAAAAAAAGGTGGAAACATAGAAAAAAAAAACACTGTAAACTTTTACCAGTCTAGTTTCTACCTGGTTTGTGGATTTTCGAAGTCCAGAGAATCAATGAGTTTGGAAAAGTTTCAGTCCTTCTGTAGCATTCAGTGGTTCTTCAATCTGGCTTGGTGTGTGACAGCAAGAGTGTCCCATGCTCTGCTCTGAGGACTTTAAATACTCTGGGTTCAGGCAGTCTGTAGCCATATCTTTTTAGGTTAGCAGGGGTCTCTCTTGCGCTGTCCAAGATTTTTAAGTGAACCATATTACTAATTAGAGTCTCTTATAGTTCCAGTATCGTTTGATCTTCTCTCATCCTTCCTGCCACTTCATAAAAATGACATTTCCTGGAAATCTAAAGCACCTTTCCTTTGAAGTGTACGTTTATCATAGGGTAAGATGATTTTCTCACATCCTGAGATTTTATTACACCAATTAGCTAATCAGGGATTTCCATCCCATTTGAAATAGATTCTTAGCTTCCTGGCTAATTGGTCTGTTCTCAGTTGACAGAGGAATGCCAAATAGTTTGCAAGACCTTTTCTCTTTCCTGTGACCTTTTCAGTGAACTACAAACCCCTTTTAAAAAAAACACACATGTGCATCTTTTGGCATCCCTTAGTTCTGGCTGGTTTGGAAATTTTAAACATAACCAAATTCCTCTGAATTTAACCCTCTCAAAGCATAAACAGAATAAAATATACAAAAACAATATTGCCTGCAATATTCCAGCAGCTGGCAAACCTGCAACATCCCCTCCCTCCTTAGACTGAATTTATGGGAACACTCCCCTACTGTATAGTAGAGTTTCTATAATTCTGTTCACAGTTCAAACTTGCGAGATAGGTCATCTGCAATTGCATTGGTCAACCTGGCCCAGTTTGTGATTATCATGTCGTCCTGTAGGGCAATACTCCATTGGAGTAGGCATCCATTTGTTTTACCCATCTGAGTTAACCTCACCAGGGGGTTGTGATCGATCTGTACCTCGAAGTGTCTCTGATAGAGGTATGGCTCTAATTTCTTCAGGGCTCAAAACTGCTGCCTTGCTTCCTCTTTCCTGCTGCCTTGCTTCTTCTTTCCATCAGGTTATGTCTGTTGTTTTATTGCCTGCTACTTTTTGTACTTTACTGTTAGCTGCCTATCCATTTACCTGTTAATCCTGTTTTTGCCCAACTGTATGTAATTGTCTCCTGTATGCAACTGCCTATGTAACCCTCCCGGGTTGCACCTGAAAATAGGCACTTGGTTGTCTAGTGTGCCCTACCCGGTTAACAAAAACAAATAAACAATAAATAAATAACATCGCAAGGCATTCTTTTTCAACTGTGGAGTATGCCTGCTCTCGGGGAAGTAGCTTCTTGCTAAGGTACACTATTGGGTGGTCAGTTCCCTGATTATATGTCTTGCTGAGGACTGTTCCAATCCCAACATCCAAGGCATCTGTCTGGACTACAAATTGCTTAGTGTAATCTGGACTGGCCAACATAGGGGCACTGCACAGTGCCTCTTTTAGCTGTGCAATGGCTCTTTCACAGCCTGGCTCCCACTTTACCCTTTTTACTTGTCTTTTCTTCAGCAAGCTAGATGGGGGGCTGCCAGGGTACTGTAATTGGACATAAACTTTCGGTAGTAACCTGTGGTCCCTAGGAAGCTCCTAACCTGCTTCTGGGTTTCCAGCATGGGCCATACCTCTGTTATCTCAATTCTTGCTTGATTAGGGTGAAGCTGCCCCACCCCACTTCATGGCCTTAATATGCCACCTAGCACTTTTCAACCTTTACAGTGAGCCCTGCCCTCTGTATCCTGCCCAACACTTCCTTCAGGTGGGACAGGTATTCCTTCCAGCTTGTACTGAAGATGGCAATATCATTCAGACAAGCCACTGTGTACTCTTCAGTACCATGTAACACCTGGTTGACCAACCTTTGGATGGTGGCAGGGCATTCTTCATTCCAAAAGGCATTACCCAGAACTTGAATAATCTTATTGGAGTGATGAAGGCCAACCGCACTCTAGCTCTGGCAGTCAACTCCACCTGCCAGTACCCTTTCATCAAGTCAGTTGTGGTAAGGTATGTCACCCCTCCCAACTTATCCAGTAGTTTGTCAGTCCGTAACATTGGGTGGGGATCAGACTTTGTGATGTGTTGACTCCACAACAGTCCACACAAAAGCTAGTTGAGCCAGCTGGCAAGGGAATCAGGACTACGGGTGAGGCCCAGGGGCTGTGGAATTTCTGGATTACCCCCAAATCCAGCATTTCTTTCACCCCCTCCTATTGTCCATTAGGACAGCCTCAGACACCTGGTAGACTGTCCACCGTATGGGCACTTGCATTCCCATGTCTACATCATGTATCAGTAAAAGAGTTAGTCCAGACTTGGCCATAAACAAAGGGGCAAAGTCCTCTAAAACCTCCCTCACTTCCTGGGACTATTCTGGGGTCAAATGGAGTAACAGATTGATTGCCTCCACTGCTGACTCCTGCTTACTTTCCTCTAACAAGTCCAGGGGGGCATCTTCCTCATCCGTCCCCACCCCAGGACTACATGTTGCAAATACTATATCAGTCCTATTTGCATATGGTTTCATCATGTTGACGTGGTACATTCTATGGGTATGTCTCCTGTCAGGCAGTTCCACAATATAATTTACATCATTGACCTGTCAGACTACCTTATATGGTCCTGCCCATTCGGCCTGCAGCTTGTCCTTCCAAACCAGAATCAGGACCATGACTTCCTGACCTGCACTGTACAATCAAGCTGTGGCTCTGCAGTCATACCATACCTTTTGCTTCTGTTGGGCAGCTGACAGTTTGCTTTGGGCAGGTCCTATAATCTCCTTCAGCTTCTCCCTAAACCTATGGACATACTCCATTATGGGAGTTCCCTGGGTGACATGCTTGTCTTCCCAATCTTCCTGGATCAAGTCTATGGGTGCATGCACCCTATGCCCATATAAGAGTTTGGAGGGGGAAAACCATATCAACTCTTGTGACTCCTCCCTGTATGTGAACAACAGTTCAGGAAGGTATTTCTTCAAGTCCCTCCCATGCTTTATAGCAAATGCTTGGAGCATCAATTTTAGGGTACCATTAAACCTTTCAACAAGCCCACTGGCTTGTTGGTGATAACGTGTCTTGCATCTCTGCATCACCCCACACTTCTCCCACAAACTCTTCCTCAGGTCTGACACAAAGCTACCCCCTCAATCAGAGATAACCTCCTGCAGAAACCTAACATGGAAGAAAATCCCTAGCAAGGCATCTGCCACATTGTCTGCCCTAAGTGAGGATAGGGTGACTTCCTTTGGGTATCAGGTGGCATAATCTACCACTGTCAGGATAAACCTCTTCCTAGAGGAGCTTGGGGTACACAAAAGTCCCACAATATCCATTTGTACCCTCTGGAATGGCTCCTCCACAAGGGGCAAGGGAATTAGGTCAGCTTTGGTTTTACTACCTGCCTTCCCTATTTGTTAGCACTGGTGTCAAGATCTGCAATATTCCTTTAACTGCTGGGTGAAATTGGGCCAATAGACATTCTAGGCCAATCACTGCATGGTGTACATGATGCCCAGATGTCCACACATGGGGATATCATGAGCTATCTTAAGCAACTGCTTACAGTACCCCTGGGGAATGACAGCTGCCTGTCCATCACCCCTCAGTTTGTCCTCACATTCTGGGTATACAACAGTCCATTTTCCCAAAATACCCTGTGTCTCATGTCACCTCCCTGTGTCCCATCAGATTCTGCACAAGCCCTCAGCCTCTCCAAACTAGGATCAGTCCTCCGAGCAGTGGCAAATTCCTCACATTTTGCCAAAGAATGGGACATGTCTCCCTCAGTCTCTAAACTGTGGTCCATATCTCTAGCAACAGGGCATTCAGAGTCACTGCCAACCCTAAACATCTGATCACTGGTTACCCCTCCCTCCTCAGTGGAACCTTCTGTATCTGTTTTGTGAATGGCTACTTGTGGAAGTCCTACATCCATTTCACTACTCTCCATGTCAGGAGACATAGGCTGAGGAACCAGCCTCCTATTCTTTTCCACAGGGGCTTCTGTGGGGTTCAGGGAACTACAAGGGACCTTAGCCATCTGACTGCAGGTAACTGCACACACCACCCCCTGCTACAGAGTATTCCCTATAATCACATCCAGGGCTAAGTTGCCTGCCACTTCCACTTTTTGCACCCTCTCTCCTGTGTCACCCTTGTCCAGGAGAACACAAGCTAGTGGCAGAGTTTTTCTCCTCTCCAGTGAATCCCCTGACCGTTACAAACTGATTAGGTATAAGCTGATCAGGCCCAACCAATTCCCCTTTTACTAATGTAAGAGATGCCTCCATGTCTCTTAATCCATGGGTTTGCTCCTCATTTATAGTAACCGGGTCTATGTGCACCTTCATGTTTACAGGCATGCTTTCATGGATACACAGTGCACCCACCTTTGTTTGAGCACCAGTTTGTCCACTGTGGCCTGGATATTTAGAAGGGTTGTGCATGGAGCAACACTATTGCACCTTGCTCGACCCATTGATGCACCCTGGTGTGATATTCAAACAGGGATTGAGCCTGGCACAAATCCCGATGCGCCGGAGCACATCAGTAACATATGCACCACAGGTGGGGGAGCGTGCCCATGCATACTCCGCACATTCTGATATTCAGCCCAAGATGTGCTGAGTCCATGCATGCATAACCTCTACTTGCGCTGCACAGGGGTGAGCCAAAAAAAAGGAACAACGACTGGCCACCCACAGGTGAGCTGCCATATTACATGGCATAACGTGCAGCTGCCACGCCTTGGGTGGCCCTCGCCTCTGGCTGCATCTTCAGTGGTGTGCCCCATCCCCATGCCCGATCACGGCATACATAGTGACTTTAACAGTCCAATATCCCTGGTGGTTCAGAGGACTGCTCGCAGCCCGATCGCAGGCATATGTTGTTAAAATAGATGTCCAATATTCCTGCTGGTCCAGTGGACTGCTTGCAGCCCGATCGCGGGTATTGGTATGAAATAAACATGCCCAAAGTCCCTGGTGGTACAGTGGACCACCTCCAGACCGATCGCGGGCATAAGTGTACAAAGAAACATTTTTAATTATCCCTGGTGGTCCAGTGGACTGCTTGTAGCCCGATCGCGGGCATTGGTATGAAATAAACATGCTCAATGTCCCTGGTGGTACAGTAGACCGCCTCCAGCCTGATCATGGGCATAAGCATACAAAGAGACATTTTAAATTACCCCTGGTACTCCAGCATTACCCCCTTCCCAACCCACCAACTGAGCCCCACTGCCCCACTCCCCCCCAGTCAGCGATGGGCGGCAGATCTCCACCTGCTTGCCACCCCACTGCCCACTGACTGACACCGTACGGAAGGGCTGAAAACCCACTGGTCCACAGCGTGAGCCAATGGGCATGCAGCCTGTACCATACTACACAGTCCAGATGTGAATGGATCCATTCACATATCTGGACTGTGTAGTATGGTATGGGGCTGCATGCTCATTGGCTCACGCTGGGCACCAATGGGCATACAGCCCTACCATATGGTGTCAGTCAGCGGGCGGTGGGTCGGCAAGTGGGCGGGGAGCTACCACCTGCCGCTGACCGGGGGAAGTGGGGTGGTGGGGCTCAGTGGGCAGGTGGTTAGGGGGGTACCATTGGACCACCAGTGATAATTTGAAATTTTTTTTGAACACTTAGGCCAGCGATCGGGCTGGAAGTGGTCCACTGGACCACCAGGTATAACTTAAAATGTTTTTTTGTACACTTATGCCTGCGATCGGGCTGGAGGCGGTCCACTGAACCATCAGGGATATTGGACGTCTATTTTAACAACATATGCCCTCAATCGGGCTGCAAGTGGTCCACTGGGCCACCAAGGAAAACTTAAAAAATGTTTCTTTGTACACTTATGCCCGCGATCGGGCTAGAGGCAGTCCACTGGACCACCAGGGATATTGAACGTCTATTTTAACAACATATGCCCGCGATCAGGCTGCGAGCGGTCCACTGGACCACCAGGGATAATTTATAATGTTTCTTTGTACACTTATGCCCACGATCAGGCTGGAAGCGATCCACTGGACCACCAGGGATATTAGACTTGTTTATTTTATACTAATGCCCACGATCCAGCATTGGAGCACTTTGCGATGTGCAGGGGGCATCGATCTCCAAAGGCTGCAGCCTGGCAGGGTGCCAGGTGCAAGTCACCAGGGATCGGCGCACCTGCATGCAAATGGGGCCATAATGACATGCAAATGGCCCCATTTGTGCCTTGCATACATTATGGCCCCATTTGCATGTGCACTTTTGAATATTGCAGTTGATGCACCTAGCGCAATGGAACTTGTGCTAGCGCATCCCCCTGCTCCACTCTGGGCACTTGTACTGGTGCAGTGTCACTGCGTCATGTGCAATGCAGTTGGCCAGGGTGCGATATTCAATGATGCTGTGCCATGGCACAGCTCCATTGAATATCACCCTGTCAATGCCCCTGTGCAGTCAAGTTGTGCTGCGCCTAGGCTTGCACCATAGCCTGGTGCAGTCTGAATATCTTGGCCTCTGTACCTGTTTAGGACACTGTCTAGCAAGATGACCTGACTGTTTACAAAACTAACAGTCATCATTGCTTTTATTCAAGAAATCCCTTTTTGGTAACTTGAGGCTTCCCCCTTTCTGTGGAGGCAATGAGGGTTTTAGCTGCCCTAAAGGTGTGCTTTTCTCTTTCTTCCTTGCCACATCTGCACCACTTCCTTTCAGAGCAGTCCTGCTCCTGGCATAGTGATCAGAGAGCTCAGCAGCTTGCTGTGCTACTTTTGGACCTCGGTCCTCCATCCAGGTTTTCAACTCTTCTAGGCAAGCCCAAAAGAACTGCTCTAAAAGTACAACTTCTTCAATTTTCCTCACAGAATTTGCTTCCATCCCCCTTCCACTATTTCAAAACTGACATTACTGCGTGTTGAGTTCCTCAAAGCTCATGTCTGGGCTTTTTCAGAGTTTACGGAATTTAACCATGTAGGCCTCAGGAGTTAGTTCATATTTTTTAAGCAAAGCAGCTTTAAATTTCTCACAATTGCTACCACCTTGATTGACCATTTGACCTCGCACATCATGCCCTTTACCAGTAAGTAGAGGGGATAGCAGGAAGCTCCAGGACTCCCTGAGTGTTTTGGCCTGAATACAGACCTTTTCAAATGAATTCAAAAATGTATCCATATCCTCCCACTCTTTAAATTCAGCTACTAATTTGGAATTTAACTTATACCCCAGCCCTGGAGTTTCATGTTCACCCCTGCCACTTACCACCTCAGGTGCCAGTCATTGGAGTTGTAGCTTCTCCACTTCAAACTCTCTCTCAAGCTACCTTTCTTGCATGGTAAGTTCCCTCTGATGCTGTCTTTCTTCAGTCTCCAGTTTCCTCATCTCCTGCTGCAGCCTGATCTCTTCCAGCTCCAGTTCTGTGGTGAACTTCTCCTGGTGCTGTGGCTCTGGGTTCCCTCCGGTTTTGCTGTCCTCCTCCCTAGGACTGTACACTGTGACATTCCATGGCACCCCACACCCAAGGTCTGGTCCCTTTCAGTTACTTGCTGTGAGTCATGGTTCGGGGCAAATACTTGCTCATCAGCTGCCATGACACCCACCACAAGGTTCTTTTTGGTTCACCCCTTGTACTGGGCCCCTCTTTCCTGACACAACTGCCTTAGGTGGTCTGCAGTGTATTTGCTGCAGTTGGAAGCCAACTTCTTTCCTAACTACTGCTACACTTACACCAAAAAAAAAACAACTAACAGGGTAGGGAACCAATTTTTTTTTTCAAAATCTCTGTCCTGTTTTGCGTGTGTATTGTTTTGAGTTTATCAATCTGATACACTGGCTTCAAATCCAACCTCTATGCCTGTGCCAACAATATCTCTTGGATCACAACACTAAGTCACCAGATCTCTCAGATCCCACCACTGTGCACCAGATTTGTCACAAACCCACTCCAGGGGGACAGGTCCACTGAACTCACAGTGCCCACCCCTGAGTGCAATCTGTGGTGGGGGGACAGGAATACACTCCAAGTATCCTTCCAGAGTGCTCACTGAGTTCACAACTGAACACCCACCACGAGGTCCAATGGCTTCCTCTCTCTAATCTGGATAAGGATACAGTGCAGTCTCAAGCCTATTGCCAGGTGATCACTCTCTTTGGTTGCTGTCCTGATGGGGGAGACCCAGAAATTAGGAGCTCTTCGGGACTTGCCCTCGTAACTCTAATTTCGTCCTCTCCCATGGGGTGTGAAGGAACTACTTCCCCCCTACAGACTCCTCCTGAGACCTGTGTATCTCCTCTATGTATAGGTACCCAGACTTCCCTTCTTAAGATCCTAGTCTTGGTAGCAAACGGTGGCTCTTTAGCAACTACAGCCTGGTCTCAGAATTGACTAAACCTTTTACTTCTACACACACAAAAATCACTCGCAGGCAGTTTTAAAAATGAAAATGAATTTACTAAATTTAAATGTTTATCATACAAACTTTACAAACAAAAGGTTTAGAAAACTGGTTACAGAATAACCAAAATAAAGGTGGAAATACACAAAAAATAACACACTGTAAATTTTCAGCTGTCTAGTTTCTACCTGGCTTGTGGATGATTGAAGTCCAGAGAATAAATGGGTTTGCAAAAGTTTCAGTCCTTCTGTAGCATACACTGGTTCTTCAGTCTGGCTTGGTGTGACAGGAAGAGTGTCCCATGAAAAAGTGTGTCCCATGCTCTGCTCTGAGGGCTTTAAATACTCTGGGTTCAGGCAGTCTGTAGCCTTATCTTTTTAGGTCAGCAGGGGTCTGTCTTGCTCTGTCCAAGAATTTTAAGTGAACCATATTATTGATTAGTTAGATTCTCTTACAGTTCCAACATCTTTTGATCTTCCCTCATCCTTCCTGCCACCTCATATAAATGACAGTTCCTGGAAATCTAAAACACTTTTCCTTTGAAGTGTAAGTTTATGATAGGGGAAGATGATTTTCTTCTATCCTGAGATTTTATTACACCAATTAGCCAACCAGAGATATTCATCCCTTTTGAAATGGAATCTTAGCTTCCTGGCTAATTGGCCTGTTCTCAGTTCACAGAGAAATGTCAAATATTGTGCAAGTCCTTCTCTCTTTCCTGTGATATTTTCAGTGAACTATGTACCCCTTTAAAAAACACCTGGGCATCTTTTGCCAACCCTTAGAAATATAGAATTTGATGGCAGATAAGGACCGCTTGGCCCACCTAGTCTGCCCATTTCCCTACCTAATGCATAAACTGCAGATCCTAGTTAACCAACAGTCTATTTCCTCCTACCCCCCACTAGAATTGCCTTATGTCTGTCCCATGCATTCTTGAATTCCCCCACTGTTTTTGACTATATGACCTCCTCAGGAAGGCGGTTCCATGCATCTACAACCCTCTCTGTGAAGAAATACTTCCTCACATTGCCTTTGAGCTGTCCCCCTCTATCTTTAAATTGTTCCCCCTTATTCTTGCACATCTCTTTTGTTGAAAGATGCTATCCTCTTGGACTTTGTTGATTCCCTTGAGGTATTTGAAAGTTTCTATCATGCCCCCTTCCCCCCCTTTGCTCGAGACTATACATCTTAAGCTCTTTTAATATTTCTTCATATGTCTTCTGGTGCAGACCCTGCACCATTTTGGTTGCCTTTCTCTGGACAGCCTCAACCCTGTCTATGTCTTTGCAGAGATGGGGTCTCCACAGTTGTGCACAGTATTCCAGTGTGGTCTTACCAACTGTTCGTACAGAGGGCCATCAACTTTCTGTTTTCTACTGGTGATGCCTCTCCTTATGCATCCCAGTATCCTCCCAGCCCTTCTTACTGCTGTCTCACATTGCTGGCCCACCTTTAGGTCATCTGATATGACTACCCCAGGTCCCTTTCCATTTTTGTTGTTGTCAGTATCTCACCCCCCATTGTGTACTCTTGCCCTGGGTTTTTGTTTACCAGGTGAATTACTTTGCACTTCTTTGTGTTGAATCTAAGCTCTCATACATTTGACCATTCCTCCAACTTTGCCAAGTCCCTTTTCATCCTTTCCACACCACCTTGCATATCAATCCTGTTGCAGATCTATGTGTCATCTGCAAAGAGACATACTTTCCCCCTCCAGTCCCTCTGCAATGTCACTTATAAAGACATTAAAAAGAGCTGGTCCCAGTACTGAACCCTGCAGTACCCCACCAGTAACCCTCCTTTCTTCACTGTGGACCCCATTTACTATTACCCACTGTGTCCTGTTTTCCAGTCAGTGTTTTACTCAGGCTACCACCCTGGGACCCACTCCCAGGCTGGCTAATTTGTTTTTTTAATCTTTTGTGCTAGACTGTGTCAAATGCCTTGCTAAAGTCTAGGTAGGCCATGTCCACAGCCCCTCCCTGGTCTACTACTTTGGTCACCCAGTCAAAGAAATCAATTAGATTTGTTTGACATGAGCTTCATGCTGTGAATTCATGCTGCCTTGGATCCTGTGCCCCACTGGCCTCTAGGTACTCAACAGTTCTTTCCTTCAGAAGTGATTCCATCATTTTCCCTACCACTGAGGTCAAACTGACAGGTCTGTAGTTTCCTGCCTCTGTTTTGCTCCCACTTTTGTGAAGAGAGATCACATCCACCCTTTTCCAGTCCTCAGGTACCATACCATCCTCCTATGATTTATTAAAAAGGGTAGTCAGTGGTGTTACTAGTTCTTCCCTTAGTTCTTTTACAATTCTGGGGTGAATTCCATCAGCCCCCATTGCTTTATCCACCTTCAGTTTTAAGAGTACTTTCAGAACCCTTTCTTCTGTGAAAGGACTAATATCAACCCCCCTATCCAGAGTGCTTCTATTGACTGGATTAGGTCTCTCCCCCCCTGCTTTTCCATTGTGAATACTGAGCAGAAATATTTATTCGGTATCCCTGCTTTTTCACTGTCACTCTCTGCCCAACCACCTTCCTCTTTATTCAGCCTCAGTATCCCTACCTTCATCTTTCTTTGCTCCCTAATGTACCTATACAAGGTTATATCCCCCTTCTTAACCACGTTGGCTATCTTTTCCTCAGTTTGGGCCTTTGCTATTCTGACTGCCTTCCCCACTTCCTTCTGCTTTAACTGGTACAGTTCTCTGTCCTGATCCTTCTGTGTTTCCTTATACTTCCTGAATGCTATATTTTTCTCCCTTACTTTCCCCACCACTTCTTTTGAGAACCATAGTGGTTTTTTTCTGTCATTTTGATTGTTTTATTTGCTTCACACAAAGGCTTGTTGCCTCTGTGATGGCAGTTTTGATGTTTCCCCATTGTTGCTCTGCCCCACCCTCATTCCTGTTTGCTAGTGCTTTTCTGAGGCACTCTCCCATTTTGACAAAATCAGCCCTCCTGAAGTCCAGTACCTTCACTTTTGTTTTGGCTTGACTCTACAGCTAAGTTTATCATGAACTACACTGTTTGGTGGTCACTTGTTCCCAGATGGCTACCCACTTCAAGATCAGAGATCCTCTCTCCTTCCCCATTTAAGAGTATGCGGTCTAAGATTGCTCCCTCTTGAGTGGGTTCCAAAACTAGCTGTCTGAGGCATGCCCCCTGTAGGTCATTGAGAATGGCCCTGCTCTTGGATGTGGCTGCAGGAAAGGTGCTCCAGTTAACATCTGGCATATTCAGGGCCCCCATCAGCAATATCTCCCCTTTCACTGCCATCCCAAGCATGCCTTCTATCATTTCCTTGTCCATTTCTTCCCCCTGGGAGGGGAGGTCTGTATTCAACTCCTGGGCAGATTGTGAAGCCATTTCCAGTCTCCACGGTGACCCACAGTGCCTCCTCTCCTCCCAGTTTTCCCTTTAGTTCTGTTGCTTTGATCCCTTCCCTTACATAGAGAGCTTCTCCTCCTCCTCCTCTTCTTTTCCCCCTGTCCCTCCTGTAGATTGTGTACCCTGGTATGTTGACATCCCAGCCATGGTTCTCAGTGTACCATGTTTCTCTGACTGCCACAATATCTAGGTCTTCTATCAAGGCCACCATTTCGGGGAGCTTTTTACCTAGACTACAGGCATTGGTATTCATTACCCTCCATTTTTTTCTGGTTTTATTTCTTTTTGCCCCATCCCTGTCCTTACTACCTTTGTCTTTTTCTCCATTTACCCCTGCCCTTATCCCTATCAACTGCTCTATCTTGGTGTTTCCCTCACTAACTACCCTGACTTTTGGGGGGGGCTAGGATTTCCCTTCTCCCTTTCAGTGCCTCCCTTCTTGGCTAGTTTAAATGCTTGCTGATGAAGCATTTAAACCTATCACCTAGGATCCTGGTTCACTTCCAGGTTAGAAACAGACCATCATGCTTGTATAGGCCTGCATCCCTCCAGGTGGAGCCCCAGTCCCCAATGAAGCCAAATCCCTGAGTTCTGCACCAGTTTTTCTACCAGTCATTGAATCCCATGGTGAAGAGTACCCTAGCCTCATCCATGCCATAGACAGGTAGCACTTCTGAAAAAGTTACCATGTGTGCAACTTGTCTAAGGCCCCTTCCCAATTCCACAGACTCCTGTTGCACTGCTCTGATCCCATTCTCAGCCAGGTCATTTGTCCCTAGGAGGATAATGACATCCATCTCACTCCCCCGTGCAGCTGCTCCCATGATCCTGAGGATTCATTTCCTGTCCCTCCAAGCCATGGTGCCGGGCAGGCACCTTACCTCCCTTTCCCTTCCCTCCCCCAGTTCTACACCCTAACAATTGAGTCCCCCACCAGGAGTTGTTTCCTTCCTTGTGGGGTCATGTGCCACCCTCCTTTGGGTCTCCACTGTGGAGGCTCCCAGTATCCTCCTTGGTCTCCACTGTGGGGGCCTCCATAGAGGAACCATGCTCCACCAGAGTGGTGAATGAATTGTGGAGAGGCACAACTGGAGGGAAGCACCTCTGTTCCATCACCCTCACCTTCCTTGAGCCCACTGTGGCCCAACCACTCCTCTTTCTTGGCAACCTCTGAGGTAGTGGCAGTGGCCTGGGTGGTCCCTGGGTGGGGAAGCAGGTTTTCCAAATCATTGTCAGGGCAGCATGGAGACGAGCAACCTACTCCCTCAGACCAGAGAGGTGCCTGCAAATAGGTCAACAATGCAGTTTCCAGAATGTCTCCTGGAAGACTGCTGCTCCACAGCCAGTACATTGTACCACTCCCCACATGTCTGTCCCCCTCCCTGTAACAGTTGCTTTTCTGTTCATTGTTTTTTTTTGTTCTTGTTTTAATGTGTGCAATCTTGTGAGTGTCTCTACCCCCTATTCAGTGTGCTGTGCCTTTAAGAATATATTTTGTTAGCAGTTTTGGGAGAATGATGTCAGAACCCCTGCTATAAAGGAAGTTATGTGTTTGGGGCAGGTGGGGTGTGGGGAAGGGTGGAGGAGTAAACCTATGCCATCCAGAAACAATCAACTACAACTCTGACTCTCCACCCCGGAGAGTGCCTTCCTTCCTTTCAGACACCTGTTTCCCAGAGGTTGAGTACCAGGTCTAGTCACAAATGACTGCAAATATCTCCCAGCTACAGTTCCTCCCAGGCAAATTAAAGTTAAAACTAAGACAAGTCAACCCCAAAAACTGAATCAATGCTAGTTACTTACACAAGTCCGAAAGTAATAATTCAGTTCAGTGAAGTCTAGAAAATAACCTCCTTGATTTAAGGAATCTCTGGCTGCTTTTTCTCTCTCTGTGTCTCAGCAGCCAGTCGTTCTGGCTGGTTTGGAAATTTTAAACATAATCAAACTCCTCTGTATATAACCATTTTTAAAGCATAAACAGAAAAAAATATATACAAATACAATATTTTCTGCAATATTCCAGCAGTTGTCAAACTTGCCTCAATATACTGTTTATGAGTTTAGGAACTTTTTTGTACAGAGCGCATTGTCATTAATGAATCTGCCAATCATTTTCTACCACAAACCATCTGAGAGATGTAATGACTTGAAGACAGTAGGACACATTTTCATTGATTTTGAATTGTAAGACACATTTCCACAAGCAAAATTGATTCTGGAAATTACCACTTGATTTTTATTTCATGTATTTGTTCATGAAAATGTTTCACAGGGAGATACAAACTGAGATGTATCACCTTGTTTACAATGGAGAAGCAGCCAAGGACAAAGTACATCAAAATAACATGTATTGCAAGAAAAAAAATAAACTGCTTTAAAATTCTTTGGAACACAAAACTGAGTTATAAGCCAAGCTATAAGTCTATTTAAAGCAGCATTCCATGTCACAGTACAGAAATTCATTGACTGATAGCAGTTGAGTTTGAAGCTAACCATCTTCTCAGAAAATTGAGGACCACAGAAATCCCTTCCTCACAGAAATAGAGAAATGCAATTGCCTCCCAGCCTTATTCACCAGGATGTCCCATGTAAAACCGAATACCCTAAGAGCATACTACAAATGCTGCACTACTTATTTACATTCTCCAGTGTGTTCCTTAGACCCCTGCTTTCTCCTGCAGGAAGGCAGAGTCCTGTTTCATCCTCCATAAATGCTTAATAAAGCCTCCTCCATGCCACCTTCTTATCCCAAGGCTTCATAGCTATCTATCATGAGTAGTAAAATTATCTAGTACTGTTAGTTAGTCTTCTCTTCACAACATTATTGTTGTTTATGCACAGTATATATCTCAAACTGGAATACTGTTCAAGTTGACTCTTTAATGGTATGTCTGTTGGTTACTGCTAAAATGTTCCATTCAATAAATAATTGTAACTACAAATAGTCTACATGATAAAATGTGTTGCAGACTAACAAGCACTGACACTTTAAAAACAGCTGAGAATGATAATGAAAACTTGGGAATAGCCATATTGAATGGAGCACTACTTTTAATATTTTGGTTGTAAACAAGTACTAAAGCAGACTCAAAGTAGGAAAAAAGAGTAACTTGCAAGACAAGAAATAAGGAGCCCCCTAAACTAGAATAAAAAGGCATAGGTCAGCATTTTCAGTGTAGATTGCACTGCAAATTTGAAGAAGGTCACAGGCCACCATCAAAAATCAACTCAATTAGCATCAATGGAACTGAGTTACACAACATTAAAAAATGAATTTATTTATTTTATTTATTTATCACAGTTTCAGATTAATACCTTTGAGCTGAAGGGCTCTGTTACAAAGGTTCCAAGTCAGAAGATAAAAGACAGTACATTTGTTACAGATTGTTACTTGCAAACAAAACAATAAAATACAGACAATGTTACATTAGTATTTCAGTTACATACAGTAAGTGCTGGTGAGGATAACATCAGCACTCCAGGAGTGCAGTACAATGTTTAAGCACATTCCGTACACAACTTAAAGGCCACAACATTCCTGAGAGACCAGAGTACATGGCATAGGAAATAATAGCAGCCAGAGGAGGCCTTGTCTAGGGTACAGCTGAGAGTGAGATAGTATTACGGGGAAGAGGGGGAGTAGGAGAGAAAGGGGTTAGGGGGAGAAAGGAGATAGTATTGAGGGGGGGAGTAGGAGGGAGAGAAGTTAAGGGGTGAAGGGATGGGGTAGTGGGAAGTGACACAACACGGGGGAAACCCGTAGTGTACCTTAGGAAAGTACAATTGAACCCTGAGTCTAAACTGGGCAACAGCAGTCATTTTGGAGGGCTAGGTATGAGTAGAGCCTGTTTTTTAGATGGACCAAGCTTGCTACATTTGATGAAGGAGGCAGGGAGGTCATTAATCCACTTAGGGCCCCTGTCTGATATGGATCTCTGTGCAAATGTGGTGCACTTAAAGGGCATCAAAATCCCCCCCTTTTGGAGGGCTAGGTATGAGTAGAGCCCATTTTTCAATGGGCCAAGCTTGCTACAGTACATTAGGTGAGGGAGGCAGGGAGGTCATCAATCCAATTATTCTGTCCACTCTTATTAAGGACAGTCACATGTAAGCTGGATCTTTTTTCCTTACAGCTCCTTTACGGATGATGCCTTTTCAAAAGTTTAAGTTAAAAATCTCCTGTCTGTGACATCACAGTCTATTGCTGTGGAAATAATTATGATGTCAATAGCAGGGCATTATGACTTCATCTCCAGAATAAATCTTATCTTTTGATTAGCTGAAGGGGCAAGACTTTAGTCTTCATGCAGATGCTAGGACTGTGTGGAATGTCAACATTTTGACAGAATAGAATGCCACAGAATTCTGTCCATAGCTGAATTCCAACATTTTGTGAGTGAAATGGTTTTCATTGATTAATTGTGGGAGCTTTTCCTGCAATCCATGGGAAGGTATTCAGCAGTTTACATGATCCATGAAAAGTATTATGTGGTTTACACAGAAATGCTTTCCTGAACTCCTGCAGAAACTTAAAAAGAATTCCTGAAAAAAAAGCAAATTGGAAGTGGAACTACCACTCTGTACCAGTTCCAATGGCAGAATTCTGAATTCTGTATAGTCCTAGTAAATGCCTTTAATAATAAAGAATGGAGTAACTTAATGTTCAAGTTAAGCTTTTTTTTAATTAAAATAGTGCAATTGGGTTCTGCCAATGCTAATCGGATTTTTTTGCTCATAGTTGGCTTAATTAATGGGGAACGTCCATGCTTAGAAATTGTCAGAATAGTCATAATTAAGAAATTTGCATGTATAAATTGTTTAAAGTGGTTTGCTGGTTGTTACATAGTTCATTTGGTTCATTTAACAGTCCCTCACCACCCATACCCAACATGCTGGTATCAAAAGGATCCCAGATGACCCCAAAGCTGCCATAGCAGGGGACTCAGCCATAGTGGAAATCATAGACATACATTGCTTGTAGTTTGCTGTGGTTAGGTTCAGGTTAATTGTAGTGCTGATTACCTTATCTTCTGCCCTCCTCACCCCCATAGTTCCAATACCAATTAAAAACTGCCCCCAATCCACTTAATGTCTCAGCTTTTCCCTTCTCCCCCCTTGGGTGTGCTGACTAAGAAAATAAGCTGTGGTCAAAGCCAATATAGTTATTAATGCATTAGCCTGATAAGGGATGTGAAATAATGTGTGGCTGAATTGTAATTTATGTGTTGCATTACTGCGATGTAAACATTCCACTTTATTGGGCACCAAGGAAAACATTTATGGGGTATGGATTTTGCTACCCTTTCAGAACTTCTTGAAATGGGGGGAGGGGCAAGCAACTGGTATGCAATGGTATACAGTATATTCCTATGCAACCTACTGTATAGTATTGCATTATATATCTGCTGTGGTCAGCACTTCAATGACCTTTTCCCTCAGAGGAGTTAAAACAACAAAGTTCTCTTTTTCTGGTTTTGGTCATGCCCAGCAAAATGTTAAGAGTCTGCTTTCAGTGTTTGGAAACAGAAAATATTCCATGGGGGACCCTATCATCTGTGATCTAGTAGTGAACATATCTGACAGAGGTCTGGGGACATGTTTCTTCATTATATAGGAATACAGAAGCATAGAATTTGATAGCAGATAAGGACCGCTAGGCCAACTCAATCTGCCCATTTGTGTGATGCAAAGCATAGATGATAATGGCTGAGGATCGGGTGATAACCATGCTGTAATCACCTTAAGTGGTTGCTAGGGCAACATGGTAAACCTCGAGAGCGCAGCTCGAGAGGTTTACTGTAGCCCTAGCAACCATGAGAGGTGATTTCAGTGTGGTTGTCACCCAATCCCCAGCCATCGTCTTTTATAGTGTATGGTCAAAACAACACTGTTTGCATTCTATGTGTGAGACTTATGGAACTCTGGTGCATTCTGTTTTGTTTTGCAGCTGTTTGGAAGTTCCGAAGTGTGGTTAATAACTTTTAAAATTCTAAACAGTGCATAACAAAGCTGTGTGACTACTGATTATGGTGGTTAATAGGCACTTACCATACATTATATAGAGGATAATGGCTGGGTATCAGGTGATAACCATGCTGTAATCACCTCGAGTGGTTGCTAGGGCAACATGGTAAACCTCAAGAGCGCAGCTCGAGAGGTTTACTGTAGCCCTAGCAACCACGAGAGGTGATTTCAGCGTTGTTGTCACCCGATCACCAGCCATCATCTTTTATAGTGTATGGTCAAAAAAACAGTTTGCATTCTATGTGTGAGAATTATGGAACTCTGGTGCATTCTTTTTTGTTATGCCATTGTTTGGAAGTTCCAAAGTGTGGTTAACAACTTTTAAAATTCTAAACAATGCATAACAAAGCTGTGTAACTGCTGAATATGGTGGTTAATAGGCACTTACCATACATTATAATGTAATTACTTATATTATGGCCTTGGATTGGTACAGTTCCTTGGTGATCAGATAGACAACAGAGAATAGCCAAACCAGAGCTTAAGTTTCAGTTTACATTGCCACTATTTACCTATGTAAACTGCAGTCATTAGTTTAATGACAGTCTGCCTGCCTTAATGACAGACTGCAGGTCTCTGCACCTTTTGTCTGTTCTGTCAGTGTGGTACATATATTATAGAGTTAAAAAACTGCTTCTGCTTTGTCAGATCTACACTAGTTGATGACAGAATTGTTTTTCAGTCACTGACACTTGCCCTTGCTGTGTTAAGTATTGTGTTCTTCTCAGCTACAGGGATGGCACAGAAAACTGAAAAAAGTGCTACAACCATAGATTTTATGAATACAGTAGATCTGCATGGAGGAAGTGGAGGGGGAGAATGGATGGAGGGTACAAACACACACACAAAAGAGCAGGGACAAGGTGAAGAACATGCAAAGATACAAACATATGAATGTGCCAGTAGACACAGACCACCAGGTCATTCTAAGTCTGCTCGAGTGTGCAGCTAGCAACCCTAGTTTGCAGGTGCCCCACACCTTCCCCTTTGTCATAGCACTGCCGCCTTCTCCACCCTCACTCTCCCCTGTTCTCTGTCCCATGCCCTTTTAAAGCTGTTCTCAGATTTACATGATACCACCCATTCTGGTAGTGCCTTCCATTTTGCTACCACCCTGTCCGTGAAATAGTGTCTCCTCATTTTCCTCCTAAATCTCCCCCCCTATTCTTAGCCCATGCCCCCTGGTGTCCCTCCACCTCCTTAGCTTAAAGACTCTGTCTGCCCTATCCTTATTGATTCCCTTCAGATACTTGAATGTCTCTATCATGTTCCTCCCCCCATCCCTTCTACCCTCCAGGGTGTACATATTCAAGTCTCCCAGCCTGCTCTCATAGTCTCTCCCCTCCATTCCACATATCATCATTGTTGCCCTCCTCTGCACCCCCTCTAGTAGCCTGATATCATGCTTCAGGTATGGCCTCCAAAGCTACACACAGTACTCCAAGTGCGGCCTTACCAGCGACCTGTAGAGGGGCAAGATCACCTCTCCTCACCTGGATGAAAACCCCCTCACTATGCACCCCAGCATTTTGTTCACTTTTGCAGCCACTCTCCTGCACTGGGCAGTGTTGTTCATGGTCCCTGTTACCATTACCCCTAGGTCCTTCTCCTCCTCAGTGATCCCCAGCTTAACCCACCCAGCCAGTATTCTCTCCTAGGGTTCTTTGCCCTGAAGTGCATAACATTACACTTCTTTGAATTGAACTCCAGCTGCCACCTCTCTGACCACTTCTCTAGCTTTCTTAGGTCCCCCTGCAGCTGCTTCCATCCCTCCTCTCCATCCATCACTGTCCCCATTTTGGTGTCTTCTGCGAACAGACTTACCTTGCTCACTGACCCGTGCACAATATCTGATATGAAGAGCCCAAATAATACTGGTCCTAGCACAGAGCCCTGTGGCACTCCACTCATCACCGGCTCCGGAGTTGAGAGCTCCTCTCCCACCACCACCTGTTGCAGCCTCCCATTCAGCCAGCTTGTAATCCAGTTTGTCATTTGTGCCCCTACCCATACACCAGTTAGCTTCCCCCCAAGCCACCCATGAGGCACTGAATTGAAGGCCTTGTTGAAGTCCGAGTAAAGAACATCCACAGCATGACCTTTACCCATCTCACCTGTCACCCATTCATAATATTGTATCAGGTTGGTTTGGCAAGACTTCCCTGAAATGAACCTGTGCTGCCTCACATCCTGGAGGCCATTGTCTTCCAGGTACAACACCAGTCTATACTTTAGTATAATTTCCATGAGTTTGCACAATATGGAGATGAGACTCACCGGATGATAATTACCCAGTTTGTCCCTTGGTCCACTCTTGTGTAACGGCACTACATGTGCCATCCTCCAGTCCAGTGACACACATCCCGACTCCAGTGAGGTGCTGCACAGATCTGAAAGTGGCTCTGCCAATACCTCTGCCATCTCCCTCAGCACCCTGGGGTGGATCCCATCCAGCCCTGGTGCCTTGTCTACCCTCAGTCCCTGTAGGACTCTATCTCCCTCAGTTCTTCCATCTGTCACCTCCTCTCCCCCCGTCCCCACCTTCCCAGCCCATGGTGGTAGCAGTCCCCCTTTTCTTCCATGAACACTGAGCAAAAGTATTCATTCAGTGTTTCCACCTGTTCCTCCCTTTCCATCCACTCCCCACCTTTTTTATCCTCACTGTTGTTTCCTGCACTTCCTTTTCTTCCTGATGAATCTGAAGAAGTCTCCGTTAATTCCTTCTTCTAATCTCAGCTCCCTCTGGGCCATGGCTTCTAACTTTTCTGGTCACCTCCCTGGATCATCCTGCATACTCCTCCCTGTCCCCTTCCTTCCCCATACTCCTAAACCACTAGTGCACTTCTCATTTTCCCCTCACCACCTCCACTACCTCGCTGTTCAACCAGCATGGATTCCTTGCTCTGCTCCTCTTACTCTGTGTCTTGATGCAGGTTTCTATTGCCTCTGTAATCCCCCATTTTATAATAGCCCATTTCTGCTCTGCATCCATCTCCTGCCTTATGCCCTCCAGTTTCCCTTTCAGTACTTCCCGCATCCTCCCAAAGTCCGCCCCCCTGAAGTTTACCACCCGGGCTACTGATTTCTCTGGCTCCCCGCAGATCACGATATTAAACCACACCATTTGGTGATCGCTGTCAGCTAGTGGGTCCTCCACCCTTATTACCCTTACTGCCTTCCCATTCAACAATACCAGCTATAAAGTGTTCTTTAGCCTAGTAGATACACTGACCAACTGCATCAGGAGACCCTCCTAGATCACATCCAGGAGCACTTGCTCCCTAGCACTGGAGATGACCGGAATGCTCCAGTCAACCCCCGGCAAGTTGAAATCCCCCACGATGACCACCTTCCCTTTTCTACATACCTTTCTGATTTGTCCCACTAATACCCTGTCAAGCTCCTCAGACTGGGATGGCTGCATGTATACCACACCAAACCTCAGTTTCCTACCCCTTGAGTCTAGGAGCTACAGCCAGATTGCCTCTGTTCTCCTTTCCTGCCCCTCGTCCCTTGTGCATTTGATCCTGTCCCTCACATAGACTGCCAACCCACCCCTTCCCCTCCTCTCCTTACAGTCCTTCCTGTATAATTTGTACCCTGGGATTTTCATATCCCAGTCCCGGTGCTTGGTTATCCATGTTTCCATGACAGCTACAATATCCACCCTCCACACTGCCAAGAGTGCCTATAGCTCAGCTGATTTGTTGCCTAAGCTTCTCACATTCAGTGAGATCACCCTCCATCCCACCCCCTTGCCTTAATTGTCCTCCATCTCCTCCCTTCTACTCCCTCCCTTTTTGGCCACCCTGAGTCCTTCCCTGCCAGCCTGGGGGGTGGGCTGTGGAAGTAAAAGGTAATATAAGTCAGTTCCTCTTCCTCTCTGCCCTGCTTATCTTATAATTCTCAACTGTTCTCACCAAAATTAGAGACATGGACATTTTGGAAACTCAAAATGAGGGACACAGACACTCAGAAAGAGGGACACATCCTCAGATATAGTGATACAAGATCAGAACACTGTAGAAACAGTTCTGTGTACATGTACAGAGTGTATTTTTTTGTTTCGGCATCTTAGGGTATTATGAATATCAGCTTTAAAGTCTGAATTTAAAGTACATTCTCTGTGTGGGCAACACCTTTTCCATGAAGGCTGGATGAGGGACACAGCACTTTTTATAAGTAAATTAGGGGACTGTTAATCAGGGAAAATTGAGAGGTGTGCTACCTTTTCACTTGTAGCTGTAAAAAGGACAAACAGCCAGATGTGGCAATTGGTACTGTCCTCTTCTCACCCCACAGGGGCCTGCCTGAATAAATGAGAATACAAGCATGCTCATACTGTGAATCATGCTGGGATGCCATTCAGTGTCTCAGGTTACTACATGACAAGAGGGATTAACTGTCATTGAAATTACCTTGTTTCCTGCACTAACTCTGATTCAGAACGTTGCAGTTTTTCATTTCATCATGGCACTTTCCACTGCATTATAACTAAGCATGCTCACACACTAATTCATGTAGACAGTGGCTAGCTGATGTAGAGAGAGGAGAGTGGTGCTGGTTGCCATCTCTGCCTCCATGCGCTTTGTTTGCTAAATCAGCACACCCAAGGGGGGAGGGTAGAAGTGAAGGTACTAAGTGGCTTATGGGAATTTTTATGGCTGCAGTAGGGGGAGTCTGCAGATGTTTTGCATGTACAAAAGGAGTGATGTCATGTTTTCTGTCCGTGGAACTGACTGAAGGTGTAAATAGTATCCTCCGCCTTACCCTCCTCCAAGAAATGTTTTCTGCCCTCAAATAAATATGCTTTTATGTTAGTCAATGGTTGTATTTTCTTTCTTAAATGGGTGGTACAACAACTGGAACCTGAGTAGTGGGAGGCAGGATTAGTTTTTTGGGGGGAGTAAGATCCACCCCCACCTCCACCTGAGAAGTTCCTAAATATTCACCGCACCTTTTTGTTTTATTCATGTGGGAGGTGCATGATGTGGATCTATCATGTTGGAACAACTGACTATCAGAGCTGCCTGGGGAAGTAATTAAGGAGGGCCTGAAACTGCATCTAGGCATATCCCTCCCAAACACACACACACACATAAGCTCCTAAAGATCCGCCCCACCTTTCTTTTGATTCTTATGGGAGGAGCATGAGGTGGATATATCATGTTGGAACAAGACACTCTAGTGTGGGACCTGGACCAAGCAAAAGAACATGTCTGTGGAGTGATCAAGTCTGTGGAGCCCCTGCATTTTATTAAGGACTAGAAGAACAGAAGATACTTAATGCCTTCAAATTGACTTAAAAACCCTTGGAACAAATGATTATAAGAGCCACCTGTGGCCTCAGAGGAAAGAGTAATTATAGAGTGCCTGAAACTACAGCTCCTAAGGAAAACAATAGACACAAGGTTCTGATTCAAGTTGAAAGAGCCACAGGTTTTTCTTAAACATTTATATACTAAAAACATAAAGTTCAGCTTTTGGGATTAACAATATTTGTTTACTATATTCATATATATATATATATATATATATATATATATATATATATATATATATTATATAGTTTGTCTTCTTAGTAGTTTCAAAACTTTGAAAGCATTGGTGTTAGCAATGCATTTTGAAATACATTTTTTAATTGTCTTTACAGTTAAACATGCAGTTTCATGTGAGGTCAATTTTTTTGGGAAGGGGGTTCAAATTATTTTAATCATGGGCACAGTACTTGGTAAATACAGCCTTTGATGATAAAGTATATTTTTTCTTTTAAGTTTGAGAAGTATATATTATATGTAAGAGTAGCAGTGTTATAAATGGGACTGGGGAATGAATAATGGTTAAGTGCCTAGATTTTTTTTATATAATTGAGTTTATATGTGGCAAGTAGGTAGGGGATAGTGTTTTGAATGAGGCAGTAGGGCAGATTTGTTAGGATAAATATATGCTGTCTTGCAAATAAGAAAAAATTGTAAGGGATACATTTTTCAAAACAGTGATATATATCAGAGGGTATTCTTTCATGTATTGTTGAAAGAAATATTTATGGCTCATTTTGTACTATCAGTAAAAGGAGAAAAGAAAACACCGAACAAGAAAACAACTGGTGATTTTATAAGCCTTTCTGATCAGAGCTGACATTAAAAAAAATGTTAACTGTATTTTTTATTTGATTTTATCAGGGACACTAGAAACAGGATGTTAACACCTCAGTGAGCACTAATGTCATTTGTCTGTGTTAGGGAAGTTGTGGGTGGAGTTGCCTTGCACATGTTAAAATATACCAACTACAATTAACAACTACTTGAAGAAGCAAAAGGCTGGGTGTTTCTTTTCCTACTTTCTTTTCACTGATATTATAAACTGAGCCAGGAAAAAAGTAAGACTGAACAGATCAGAGCTGACATTAAAAAATGTGATGTTCCTAAGGTCTGTTGCATGCCCTATGCTTACATTTTCAGATGTCCATCAAGTCTAAAAAATGAATTTTTGGTATAAAATGTGTCTCTCTTTCTGATTTCTTAAGTAGTTTTGTGAGTTTGAACACATTTCAGCTGGTGCTAAAAGTTTAAAAATAAAGTGCATTCCTCCTGCCTGTCAGATAATAGGAACACTGATAAGAAGGGTGATCTGCTTTTCCTTTTATTAAACTCTGATTTAAATTATTTTAATCATGGGCACAGTACTTGGTAAACACATTCATTTGATGATAAAGTGTATTTCTTCTTTTGAGTTTGAGAAGTATGTATTATATGTAAGTGTAGTAGTGTTGTAAATGGGACTGGGGAATGAATGATGGTTAAGAGCCTAGAATTTTTTTTTAATATAATTGAGTTTATATGTGGTGAGTAGGTAGGGGATAATGATTTGAATGTGGCAGTAGGACAGATTTGTTAGGATAAATATATGCTGTCTTGCAAATAAGAAAACATTGTAAGGGATACATTTTGCAAAACAGTGATATATATCATAGGATTTTCTTTCATGTATTGTTGGAAAAAATAGGTATGGCTCATTTTGTACTATCAGTAAAAGGAGAGAAGAGAACATTGAACAATAAAATAACTGGTGATTTTAAAAGCTATTCTAATCAGAGCTGACATTAAAAAAAATCTCAACTGTATTTTTCATCAGGGACACTAGAAACAGGATGTTAACACATCAGTGAGCACTGATTTCATTTATCTGTGTTAGGGAAGTTGTGGGTGGAGTTGCCTTGCACATGTTAAAATATACCAGCTGCAATTAACAACTACTTGTAGAAGCAAAAGGCTGGGTGTTTTTTTCCTACTTTCTTTTCACTGATATTATAAACTGAGCCAGGAAAAAAGTAAGACTGAACAGATCAGAGCTGACATTAAAAAATGTGATGTTCCTAAGGTCCATTGCATGCCCTATGCTTTCATTTTTGTGGGAGGGGAATGAGGTGGATCTATCATGTTGGAACAACTGAGTATTAGAGCTGCCTGGGGAAGTAATTAAGGAGTGCCTGAAACTGCATCTAGGCATATCCCCAAACACACACACACACACACACACACACACACACACACACATACACATAAGCTCCTAAAGATCCACCCCTACCTTTTTTTTGATTCATGTGGGAGGGCCATGAGGTGGATCTATCATGTTGGAACAACTGACTATCAGAGCTGCCTAGGGAAGTAATTAAGGAGTGCCTGAAACTGCATCTAGGCATATCCCCCCCCCAAAAAAAAACACGCACACACATAGACATCCTGATTTTTTTTTAACTCTAAGCATGCAAATATTTGGCTCCTACAGTATGGGCACATTGGGCATAAAAATAAAATAGAAAAAAAGGATCATGCAGGAGCCTTTTCCTTTCCCAGATACATGCAGACAGATGGTCACAAATCCTGTATGACAAGTTCATTATATGGGTGTTTTCCGTGTAAAACAGAAATGTTGTTAATGTCATGTTTGTACTGTAGCATTGTTTGTAGCTAGTAAGTAAACTATTATTTACATAGGTACTGTAAATGACAGGTTTTGATTCAGAAATCCAGTCTTGATAAATTTGTTTTTTTAACAGTTCTATAAGATTTATGTTTCTCTAATGTAAGAGTGCATAGCATAGAAATGAAAGAGTTTCTGTAATTGATTGTTTGCATGAGAAGTGGGTGTGACAGTGGCATGCAAGAGTGAAGTCTAAATTGTTTCTTGGCCATTCTGGGATCTAAAGTTTAACACTATTGTGTGAAGAAAATAAAGTTGTGCTTTTTGCATTTGAATAGGTTTAGTACTTTTAAGTTAAAAGATATAAATATATATAGATAGTGTCATGTGCACATGAAAAGGAAGGAGATACTTCTAAAATAAATGCTATTCTGATATTTTATTTATTTATGTGTGCAATTTTAAGTGTAGTTTTGACTAGGTCACAGACACATATGCTATAAATAAGGATGGATGTATTAGTCAAAGCTTGTATTAGCAAAATAAAGCAAGAAAAATGATATATTGTGTTTTTTTTTCTTTCAATTGTTTAACCAGGAGTGGCACAATAAGCTGAAAGCTTGTTTACAGGAGCAAACTGGGAGCACATGGAAGTTAAGTGACTTGCTCAGGGTCACCCAATATGCAAGTGGGGGCTGTGGGATTCAAACCCAGATTTCCAGATTTGCAGTTAAGAGCCTTAAATCTCTGTGCTATACTGCCTCCCTAGTTATGGCAGTCATCTGTTTTATGGTTCATGATGTTGCTGTAGTAAGAATACCAACATAGATCCTTTCCCCCAAGCCCCAGATCATTTTGGTTGCCTTCATCTGGACACTCTCCAGGAGTTCAATGTCCCTCTTTAAGTGTGGCCTCCAAAACTGCATGCAGTACTCAAGGTGCAGCCTCACCAAGCAGTTATACAGAGGGAGTATCACTTCACTCCTTCTGGAGTGATCCCCCTGGTGATGCATCCAGCATCATGTTGGCCTTGGCCGCTGCCCTCCTACAAGTTTCCGAGTTGTTCATCTTGACATCCACCACTACCCCCAGGTCCCTTTCAGCCACACAGCCATAACAGCAGTACATTGTATAGCAGATACAAAATGTCAATAAGCAGGTCATGCAACAGATGTGCTGAGCAGTTACTGAAGCAAGAAATGTACAGCTGTCATTTTTTACATCCTGTTCAAAATGTGTTTTTGCACCTGTGGTCCCAAATGGCACAATCGCTGTGCAAAATCTCCTTTTGGCTAATGAACTGATAGTGTCACTGTTTATGTGGTGGGGTCACAAAAAGCCCATGCAGAAAACTTGGAGTGAAAATACCAAGAAATGCCCAAGGCATAAGGGTTTCTGACCATAACACCCTGCACTGTAGGTACTGACAGGCATCAGGGGGTGTGACTTGGGATTGCCAACAGCAATGCTCACGCCATTCCATCCCCATCCCCACCCTGCAGCCAGTGACAGGTATTGAGGTGTGCCTTTGACTCTTCAGCCCCAAAGTTCACTCCATTCTCTTATACTATACCATTTCAGAGTATTTCCTTATGGAATGGGGTGAGTGTAATGTATGAAAACCCCAAGGCACACATCGACTCTTATCTGTGTCTGCAAGGTAGGGTGAGGTGAAATGGAGTGAGCATTATGGGCAATGACCCAAAGGCATACCCCAATGCCTGTCCATGTCTGTGGGTTGGGGGTGGGATTGGCATCAATTCAAAACTTCACTGCCATTCCTATTCTGCCTGTCTGTCTGTGTCTGTCTCTCTCTCTCTCTCTATCTATGTCTATGTAATTATCTATCTTTCTATTAATTAATGTATCACCATTTTTACCTATTTCTAAATCAAACCTGAATATCACATTTGCCTGCATTCTGAGCACATACTTATGAAACTGTACATATTTGTACTCCACTTCTACGTAGACCTCATACTTTCCTAATATTCCCATTATCACAAGCATAACTACCTTGCCCTTATCAAAAGTGACTCCCTCTGAAAGTTAATATCACATTTTCTCTAACAGTCCATCATCATTACATCTGACTTCCTGAGATCAACACATTGCTTAAATACAACTTACATCACCTCATGGACAAAAACCCTGTTTCTCTAAAAAAAAAACAAAATAAAAACAACTGTGTAAATAATCCCAAGGCTGAATGTATGCCAGCCATTACTTTTTCATGTACTGCCACCTTCTGTACCATCATGGGGATTTGCATATGTTTCCCTTGATGCTTTGTATTATTGGGATATGTGCAATTGTGTTTTCTTTAAAATTTGGCTGTCTGACCAATATCATCCAGGATAACACATACATCAGTGGCATTTGCTCTGGGGTTCTTTTGTAAGCTACCTATTCTTTCCATTAAAATGTACACCTCCATATATTTTCCTAATAATGTGTATGCCTTCCTTAGAACAGAAACTAAAACACATCTTACTACTTACAAATCATTGTGTTGTTTCTCCATACCTTCTTAACAATTCCTCACAACTTCACTAACTTCATTATGCAGCCATGGTGGATCTGACCAGATTTTGTATTTTAATTATTATTGGAACAGTGTGGGGGGTATGGGGTACTCAGTGGGTTGGGAGAAGAGATATAGCTTACTTGAAAGTTACTTTATAATTGGGACCATTGGGGTAGGGTTGGAGCTGGGTGTGCTTAGTGGGTTTTGGGATACACAAAGGGTACTATTGGGTTGGGCAGTGTCTGATGGGTCAGCTGCCTTTTGCATGGCCGCAGAACCATGGGTAAGCCCACTGCAGGTTCAGCGCGGTGTCTGATATGTCAGTAACATTTTGCCTGGCAGGGCCATAGGCAAAGCCTACTAAAGTTCTGGGGCACTAACTGATGGGTCAGTTGTTTTGTGTGTAGCCAGTATGACCATACATGAAACATGTTACAGACCCTGAATATAAGATATGCAGGCTGAGGTAGACTCTGACTCCATAATACTTTTTACAGATAATAGATTTTTTTCTCTGGTCTCCCTCCCCTCCCCTCCAACCAGAGGGTTCTGCCCCCTTGCCCTGCTCACTGCCCCCTGTGCCCAGGCTTTACCCCCTGGATGGGACCATCACATGGGTGCCCCTTCCCCAAGGAACATGGTCTTTTGCCCTGGCTTTCCCCCAGGGCACAGCCATGGGAGCAGGACTCCCCCTCCAATGTGCATTAGTCTCAATGGGAGCAGCAGCAGAGGTGGGGGCCATCATGAATGGAACTAGCATTTTTTACTGTATGCTGGATCCCTGGGGGTGTGAATGTGCAATGATACCAGCATCCACCCCACCCCTGAATGTGTGGCACTGGCAGTGGTGGTACCCCCAGCCTCAGCCAGTGGTCCGCATAGCACCAGACACTCTTCCCCCTCCTCCACAGAGAAGGAGAGCAGTTCCTGGGTTGCTCAATCTTTCCCCCCACAGCTGACCCTATGACTCCCAAGTCCATCACTGAATCTGGGATGTCAGCACCACAAGCAGACACCTTGCCACTGTGCCAGTGGGCCAACAACTGATAATATTTTTATTTTTGTCAATATTATACTATTAGCTAGCTAATTAGCTGATGCCAAGGTTTCATGGCCTTGGGAAACTTCCTCAGGATCAGTGGTGGTCTAGATGCACACTTTACTATTGCAGTATCCCTTTCAGGGTTGCATGCTCAATGATTTTCATTTTTTTTTTAATAGAGTATACTTAATTGTTTTTTCAAGATAATAAACAGGGAGATACAACAACAGAACAGCACAAACAAACAGCAAACAAAAACACTCTAACACCATCATACAGAAAAAAAATAAGAAAAAAAACATACCCCAATGAGAGTGCGCCCCCCCACCTCGGAGTGCTGCTATTTACAAAAGTAACAAGGGCTCATGGTCTTATAAATGACAACACACAAAACAGAGTAAAAAAACTTAAAAGTACACTGTTAGAAGAATAGAAAGAGACAAAGATTATCTAAATAATAATGGGACAGTGCAAAACTAATAAGCACAAGGCAAATATATATGTCACAATGTATTATTGTGTAGTTAACCAAGCATATAAAAGTCTCCATTTCTCATGAAAAGATAGAGTTTTATATGTCAGCATGTTATTCTGACCAGGTTAGAACTCTATCATCTAACCAATGGCAATGCAGAACTGTCTTAGTAGCTGCTAAAATCAGAGCAATATAACCTTTTCTGTAACCTGATGACATTCCGTTATAATTTCCCAGTAAAAAAAAATCAGGGGTAAAAGCCTCCTCCAGGTAGAAAGATGGATTCAGATGAGACCTAATATCTGACCAAAATTGTGTGGCCTTTGTACAAGTTCATAGTATATGGTATAAAGAGCTTTTAGCTTGGTTACACCTGGAGCAGAGGGGGTCAGTCAGTCTATCTAATTTATGAAGTCTTTGGGGTATAAAATATAGATTATGTAATAAATTGAAATGGAGTAGTCTATAGCAATCCTGTCTATGCATTTGTTAAGGTCTGTCCACATCCTTTGCCAGTCAAGTGGGAGTCCAACTGAGGTGGAGAACCAAGGAAAGGAGGGAGAGGTTGGACATGATAGAACCATTCAAGTACCTCAAAGGAATCAACAAAGTCCAAGAGGGTAGCATCTTTCAGAAAAAGAGATGCGCAAGAACAAGGCGGCACAATTTAAAGATAGAGGGGGGACAGCTCAGGGGCAAATGAGGAAGTATTTTTTTCATGGAGAGAGTGGTGGACTCATGAAACAGCCTTCCTGAGGAGATTATGTGGTCAAAAACAGTGAAGGAATTCAAGAATGCATGGGACAGACATTAGACAATTCTAGTGGGGGTTAGGAGGAAGAAGGTTGTTGGTTAACTAGGATCTGCAGCTTATCCAATAGGTAGGGAAATGGGCAGACTGGGTGGGCCAAGTGATCCTTATCTGCTGTCAAAGTCTATGTTTCTATGTTACCAATGGAAACAAGTTCCAGTTAAGGTCATTGGGTCTGTCATTTGAAATATTGTACATAGTTCCAAGACTGTATGAGACGAGTTAGCAGTCTTGATTAAGTCCTTGTACATAGGAGGGCTTACAGTAGGCTGTTGATGGAGTCCAAAGTGAGATAAAGCCTGGGAGAGTTGCAAATATTTGAAAATATGTGCATGTGACAAAGCATATGTAGCTTGCAAGGAGGAAACATTGAGTAAGCGGTCAGCAGAGGATATCATGTCCACAGAGATGGTATTATCAAAGGGAAGAAAATTCCCAGGGATAGGGTGATGATCGATTTTAAAATTGGGACTAAGCTTGAGAAAGGCTATGGGAAGCTGTAAAATTAAAATATTTGTTAAGCTGTGCATTGTCTGTTAGCAACAAATATATAGGGGGTCCATTTCAAGGCAGTAGGGAGGGAAGAAGGAGAACGATACAACCATGCAGAGATCTGTATATTGTAACTCTTACATAAAGCTTTTTCAAGACTGAGCCACTGTGGTTCATAGGAGTCAGTCTGAACACTGGAAGGGGTGTGGCCCCATTTATAATACTTACTGCCATGTTGCACTAAGTAATAAAAATAACAATTAGGGAGATGCAAGCCCCCCATGGTTTTCACAGATTAATAATCCAATGTTTGCACAAAATGCAGATCCTTTTTCTGCTATCAGTGAAAAGCTATTGCATCATTTACATGATTAGTGGAAATTATTCCATGGTTTACACAGAAATGCTTTTTGGAATTCCATGGAATTTAAAATAAAAATCTATAAAGCATTTCAGAAGCAGAACTGCTATTCGCATCAGTTCCAGTGACAATTGTTTAACCAGGAGAGACACACTAAACTGAAAGCTTGTTTGCAAGTGCGACCTGGGAGCACAGGGAAATTAAGTGACTTACTCAGGGTCACACAGTATGCAAGGGAGGGCTGTGGGATTCAATCCCAGGTCTCCAGATTTGCAGCTCAGAGCCTTAAACCACTGCATTATACTGCCTCCCTTAAAGGTTGCAAGGTCATTTATAAAGTTCACTGGGTTGTGCTTTGGCATTCTGTTTGATGGGGTTCCTAGGGGTGGGGCATAGGTGAGAGGGGATGAGGGTTAGGGTTCAAAAAACCCTAACATCAAGGTCACTTAATTTTTTTTTTATTTAAATAATTCAGTTACTCAGCCCCTCTCTCCTGATTAAATATAGGCTAGCTCCTTGAAACTGTGAACTTTTATGGAACAGGCACAATGTGAGAGGGCTGTCAGCTGATCTAGCCCGTGTTATCTATGACTAGCACCCCAATTAAGGATTGGAGTTCAGGATGTGGGTTACCTGCTAAATGTGATAGAGGGGGACTGTGAAAAAAGACATTGTCACCTCCTTGTACAGCTCCTGGAGAAAGAAATTGGCTTTACACCAATAAAAAATAAAAGGAAACAGGGAAACAGTGTGAGGAGGAGAGAAGGAAGTGAATGGGGTTCTGGAGTAGTGGTATAACCCCTTTGCAGCCTGCTAACTCCCCATACCATGAGTCAGTGTGTCTGGACAAAGAATTAAATCTGAACCAAATTCATGGGGCCCAACCCACAGCTAAATGAACTTGTCACTATTCCACTTCTTTCACCTTAGATGTGGGTTATTGTAACAGGTAATTTTGCTGGCAATGCCAATACCTTTCACTATAGCCTCCAATTGAACAATATGCACTATGATCAGGATCAATTACCTGGGACAATACTTCTCAAATGAGTCGCCATTGAATTAAAAATGCTTTCATTAAGTTGCTAATGCATTGCTAATAAGCTACTAATCATCTGCTAAACAGCTGGCAGGGGTAATGTCAATGAGAACTACATTGCACATGTAAAATATATAATTGTTCTTACAGTTGCTGCAAAGTTTTAATTCACTGACAACATTAAGATGAATTTGCCAAATTTGCCTTCGTGGATTTTTTTCTATTTTATAGGAAATTTGCCTTTGGCAACTTTGCTTGTAACTTCACCCTTAGGGTACACCAAGGGGAAGTTTGGTCAAAATGAGGCTACAGGCAAACAAGTGTTTCAAGGTGACATGGAATAGCTTCTGCAAGTCACATGGTACATCTGTAGACAGTGAAGGTATGTTTGCATGGTGGCTCCACTACACACTGTGGTCTGTTTCAATGCTGTCCTGACCTCCTGAGTTGCTTATGCGTCATCTACCTAATCTCTCTCAGTGCGGATGCAAGCCATGCTGCTGGAGAGGGGCTGCTAGTCTGGTGGGAGCAGTCGGCTACTTGGTAATGTCAACAGTGATACATCTAGTGACATACAGACCTGCTGACATCACAAGAAGGAGAATCATGGCTTCCAGTTAATTAGGAGAAAAAGGAATGTAAATCAGGAGAAAAGGGAAAGCAAAAGTAATTCACTGATAGGCCCCTACAAGTAGCTACCCTCAAGCAACCCATTTCTTCAGAGATGAATTCAGATGATTCATTTCAGCAGTTACTAATCAACTCATTTTGAATGCTATGCATTTTCTAATTTTTCGTAACATACAGTTCAGTGGGTGCTGAAATTAATAACCTGAAATTCCTACCCCATAACTGGCATGCTGCAAATGATTGTGTCAAGCAGAGTTTGTTATATGAAAAATAACTCATTGAGCCTGAATATGTATGGGACAGTGCCAGTTCCTTCTGGGGTGGCAGCGAGGATGCTGGAAGTATCCTCTGTGCATCGGAGCAAGTGGTGCAGCCTTTCCACATGGCTGCTTATACCTTTCACTTCCGAATGCATCCAGAACTCTACAGTGGCTGGGGGAGAGGTGCAAGGATGCACTTAACATGGTCACATAAGTGTCCACATGGCTGCCTATACACGTAACTAGCCTTAAGACAGCACATTTTTATTGTGCTTGCATTGTTAGTTATTTTATTTAATGGAGTAGAGAGCAGTGTGACTGCTATCAAAGCAATTTAACTGTTAAAAGAACTAGATTTTCTGGAGTCTCTAAGTTTTTTTTTATCCTTTTCTCGTTCTCTGTCCAATCTTTGTCTTATTAGTAGATTACTTTTAGTTTATTATATTTTTCCTATATTTTTTCAATTATTATACCTCTCTGTTTTCCCTTTTTTCAATGTATCTTTTCTCTGTCTTTGTCTATCTCTCTCTTTCCATTTCGATCTGAGCCATGAAGTCTCATGGGAGACATGTTGGGTGAGTAAGGACTCATGGGGTGGTGCCATCCACCTTCGGCATAACTCTACTGGGGATCCTACAGCCCCCCCCCGATCCCTCAGATCCCATTCCAGCTCCCCCAGCTGTGAAGCAGTCTCAGTCCTGCCATCTATGCAGCAGCCTGAACCCCCACAGCGGCATTCAGCTTTCCTAGCTGTGCAGCAGCCCCCAGCCCCCTGTCCCACACTAGCCTGAAGCCCATGTGCTCCCCCAATGGTAATGCCACCACCACAGGCTGCATCCACTCATCAGTCTCAGTCAGGACCATTTTAATATTTTTGAACCAATGTGGTATCCAGTTACACACTTCATTGACAGCATGGCATGCTGGCATATAGAAACATAGAACATAGAAACATAGACTTTGATGGCAGATAAGGACCAATTGGCTCACCTAGTCTGCCCATTTCCCTACCTACTGGATAAGCTGCAGATCCTAGTTAACCAACAGCCTATTTCTTCCTACCCCCCACAAGAATTGCCTTATGTCTGTCCCATGCATTCTTGAATTCTCCCACAGTTTTAGACCCCACAACCTCCTCAGGAAGCCTGTTCCATGCATCCACCACATTCTCTGTGAAAAAATACTTCCTCACATTACCCCTGAGCCATCCCCCCTCTATCTTCCAATTGTGTCCCCTTGTTCTTGCACATCTCTTTTTCTGAAAGCTGCTACCCTCTTGGACTTTGTTGATTCCACTGAAGTACTTAAAAGTTTCTATCATGTCCCCCCTCTCCCTCCTTTCCTCAAGAGAATACATATTAAGCTCCTTTAGTCTCTCTTCATATGGCTTCTCTTGTAGACCCTGCACCATTTTAGTTGCCCTCCTCTGGATTGCCTCCATCCTGTCTGTGTTCTTGCGAAGATGGGGTCTCCAGAACTGGATGCAGTACTCCAGATGGGGTCCCACCAACTGTCTGTACAGAGGGATAACAACTTCCTGTTTTCTGCTGGTGATGCCTCTGCCTATACATCCCAGTATCCCCCCAGCCCCCTACTGCCTTCTCACATTGCTTGCCAACCTTGAGGTCATCTGATATGATTACCGCCAGGTCCCTTTCCATTTCTGTTGTTGTTACTATCCCCGTGTAATCTTCCCTGGGCTTTTGTTTCCCAGGTGCATTGCTTTGCACTTATTTGTATTGAATCCAAGCTGCCATACTTCTGACCATTCCTCCAACCTTGCCAAGCCCTTTCTCATCCTTTCAATGCCTCCTTGTGTATCAACCCTGTTGTAGATCTTTGTGTCATTTGTAAAGAGGCATACTTTTCCTTCCAGTCCCTCTGCAATGTCACTTATAAAGACATTAAAAAGGACTGGACCCAGTACCGAATCCTGTGGTACCCCACTAGTAACCCCCCTTTGACTCTGTTTACTATTACCTTCTGTGTCCTGTTGTCCAGCCAATGTTTTACCCAGGCAACCACCCTGGGACCCACTCCCAGACTGGCTAATTTGTTTATTAATCTTTTATGTGGGACTGTATTAAATGCCTTGCTAAAGTCTAGGTATGCCATGTTCACAGCCCCTCCCTGGTCTACTACTTTGGTCACCCAAAGAAATCAATGAGATTCATCTGACATGTCCTTCCTGCTGTGAACCCATGCTGCCTTGGATCCTGTGCTCCACTGGCCTCTAGGTACTCAAAAATTCTTTCCTTCAGAAGGGATTCCATCCCTTTCCCCACCACAGAGGTCAAACTGACAGGTATGTAGTTTCCTGCCTCTGTCTTGCTCCCACTTTTGTGAAGTGGAATCACATCTGCCCTCCTACAGTCCTCAGGTACCACATCATCCTCCTATGATTTGTTAAAAATGGCTATCTGTGGTGTCACTAGTTCTACCCTTAATTCTTTTAGAATTCTGGGGTGAATCTCATCAGGCCCCATTGCTTTGTCCACCTTCAGTTTTAGGAGTTCTTTCAGAACCCTTTCTTCTGTGAAAGGACTGAGATCAACCACCCTATCCAGAATGCTTCTGTTAATTGGATTAGGTACCTCCCCCTCCTCCTCTTTTGTGAATACTGAGCAGAAGTATTCATTCAGTATCCCTGCTTTTTCACTGTCCCTCTCTGCCCACCCACCGTCCATTCTATTCAGTCTCACTATCCCTCTCTTTGTCTTTCTATGCTCCCTAATGTACCTATAGAAAGTTCTATTCCCCTTCTTAACTGAGTTGGCTATCTTTTTCCTCAGTTTGGACCTTTGCTATTCTGACTGCCTTCCCTGCTTCCTTCTGCTTTAACTGGTACAGTTTTCTGTCCTGCTCCTTCTGTGTTTCCTTATACTTCCTAAATGCTATCTTTTTCTCCCTAACCTTCCCCGCCACCTCTTTTGAGAATTATGGTGGCCTTTTCTTTCATTTTGATTTGTTTATTTGCTTCACACAAAGGCTTGTTGCCTCTGTGATGGCCATTTTGATGTGTCCCTGTTGTTGCTCCACCCCTCCTTCTTGCCTGTTTGCTATTGCTTTTCTAAGGCACTCTCCCAACTTGCCAAAGTCAGCCCTCCTGAATTCCAGTACCCTCACTTTTGTATGGCTTGAATCTGTAGCTTGGTTTATCATGAACCACACTGTTTGGTGGTCACTTGTTCCCAGATGGCTACCCACTTCTAGATCTGAGATCCTTTCACTGTCCCCATTTGAGAGTATGAGGTCTAAGATTGCTCCCTCCCAAGTGGGTTCCAACACTAGCTGTCTGAAGAATGCCCCCTGTAGGGCATTGAGAATGGCCCTGCTCTTGGATGTGGCTGCAGTAAAGGTGCTTCAGTTAACATCTGGCATATTCAGGTCCTCCATTAATGGTATCTCCCCTTTCTTTACCATCCTAAGGATGCCTTCTATCATATCCTTGTCCATTCCCTCCCCCTGAGATCGAGGTCTGTATACAACTGCTGTGTGGATTGTGGTGCCATTTCCAGTCTCTAAGGTGACCCACAGTACCTCCTCTCCTCCCTGTTTACTCTTTTGTTCCATTGCTTTTATTCCTTCCCTTACATAGAGAGCTAATCCTCCCCATCTTCTACCCTCCCTGTCTCTCCTGTAGGTTGTGTACCCTGGTGTGTTAACATCCCAGTCATGGTTCTCTGTGTACCATGTTTCTGTGACTGCCACAATATCCAGGCATCCCTCTTCCTTCAAGGCCACTAGCTCAGGGAGCTTGTTGCCCAGACTACAGGCATTGGTACTCATTACCTTCCATTTCTTGATGACCTTACCCCTTTTTGCCCCATCTCTGTCCTTATTGCCTTTGTTGTTTTCTCCATTCACCCCTGCTCTTCTACCTATCAATGTCTCTATCTTGGTGTTTACCTCACTTATTACCCTGATTTTTTTGGGGGGGCTAGGAATTCCCTGCTCCTTTCCAGTGCCTCCCCCCTTAGCTAGTTTAAATGATTGCCAAAGAAGCATTTAAACCTATCACATAAGATCATGGTTCCTCTCCTGGACAGATGCAGACCATCATGCCAGTATAGTCCTCCATCACTCCAGGTGGACCCCTAATCCCCAATGAAGCCAAACCTCTGAGCTCTGCACCAGTTTTTCAACCATTGATTAAATCCCATAGTGTAGAGCACCCTAGCCTCACCCATGCCATAGACAGGCAGCACCTCTGAGAAGGTTACCATGCATGCTACTTGTCTAAGGCCCCTCCCCAACTCCACAAACTCTTCCTGCACTGCTCTGATCCCTTTCCCAGCCAGGTCATTTGTCCCTAGGTGAACAATGACATCCAGCTCCCTCCCTCCCTCATGCAGCTTCTCCCACGATCCTGAGGATTCACTCCCTGTCCCTCCAAGCCATGGAGCCAGGCAGGCACCTTACCTCCCTCTCCCCTTCCTCCCCCAGTTCTACCCCCTAACAATGTAGTCCCCCACAAGGAGTTGTTTCCTTCCCCTGTGGGGTCCCATGCCACCCTCCTATTGGTCTCTTTTGTGGAGGTTCCCAGCATCCTCCTTGGTCTCCACTCTGGGTGCCTCCATAGAGAAACCACACTTTTCCAGAATGGCATATCAGTTGTGGAGAGGTACAACTAGAGGGATGCTGCTTTGTTCTACCACCCTCACCCTTCCTGACCCCACTGTGGTCTAACCATTCCTCTTTTTTGCCAACCTCTGATGCAACAGCAGTGGCCCTGGTGGTCCCTTGGTGGGAGATGAGGTCCCTCAAATCCTGGCCAACTTAGCCTGGAGATGAGCAACCTCCTCCCTCATCCCAGAGAGGTGCCTGCAGATGGGACAACACCGCATCCTCCAGAACATCTCCCGGAAGACTGCTGCTCCACAGCCATTGCACTGCACCACTCCCATCATGTCTTATTTCTGGCCCCTTAACTGTTGTTTTGAATGCTTACTCTTTCCTCTGTTTATTTATTTATTGTTATTTCTTTAATTTTTTTTCTCCCTACTTACTTACTGCCTCTGTGCCCTTTAAGCTCCTGATCTTCCTGTTCTGAGACAAGAAGTTCCTATGTTTCTCAGTAGTCTTCTTACTTGCTCAGAGTCAGACCTCCAGCAGCTGGGGGGGCTACTCTGTTCCTTCTACGATGGTGAGTCTTTTGTGGCTCTATGATCACTCACTTCCTGCTCCCAAACAGGAAGTTCCTGTTGTCAGTCAAATTCTGTGCCTATAAAAGTAGAACTAGCTAAGGGTGGGGGAGGGGAGGGAAAAGGAAATATAATCCCAGTAGAGAAGTATAGTTATAACAGCAGTTCCTTCCTCTTGCTGTTCTCTGTCTGTTCTCTACCAGAAGCTATCTAGGGCAGTTTTTAAATCTAAAACACCTGGCTTCCTTCTAGCTAAGCCACACCACCTAATTTACAGCTCTTTCTACACCTAGTTAATTGCACAGTTAACAATTCTCTTCAGCCATCCCAAACACCTAGATAACTGCAAAGATAACAATTCACTTCAGCCAACTCAGACAAACACACTAACTCTTTTTTTTACCCTAAATTGAAGGTCCCAGTAGTAGAGTTCTAGTTCTTTAGTCTCAGTAGAGAAGTATAGTTATAACAGCAGCTGCTTCCTCTTGCTGTTCTCTACCCATTCTGACTGTTGCTACCACCACAACTTCGCTTAGTGTAATTTTTTTCCCAGGCCAGAGCCAAATAATACCTCAGGTACCTGTGCCAATAACCTCTTGGCCACCTTGATGGCACCTCTCCTTTTATTCAAGCATCTCTTTCCAGTAATTTTATGTGTTTAGATTTTTATTGCTGTATAAGACACTGTGGTAAAACTAAATACCACCAGCAGCAAACACCTCATCAGAGGGATTATGTATTTATTTATTGATTAATTGAAAGCGCCATAGGATACCTTTGAGCAGAGGTACTCATTTGTATTGTGTTTATTTCTCCCAGGAAAATGATCTGTTGAGCATGGGCATTTATAAGGAGATACTGAGTAGGACAACATACAGAGTTTAAGGCATTGATACATGTTACAGAAGTATAAAATTCGCATAAGTATTCACAAAGAAGCAATTGCAAAGGTTTTACGTCAAATACATAGTCACAAAAAACATTACAAGTATGATAAGCAGCTTACTTAGTATGTTAGGACAAAAGTAGGCTTATGCCCATCGTGATTGTCCCTCACACTAGTGGGACTTTAACTTATTCTTAATGATCTCTCAGCCAGTTGTCTAATCTGGCTTTGAGTATGTTAAAGGAATTAGTCTATGATGTTTTTTAGGAATACTACTCCAGGCCTTAGCTGCTCTAATAGGGAAGAAATAATCCCTTTTCACAGTATTTGCCCACTTAACAACAAGTTGTTGCTGGTGGAGTCTAGCTACACACCATCTATTTGAATACTTCAATCCGCATTGTTCCATTAAATATTGAGAGTGGAGAATTTTGTAAAAAAAAGGAGGAGGTCACCTCTGTACCTCTGAGTTTGGAGTGAAAATAAGCTTGTTTCCTTAAATCTAGTTGCATAATCCATACTGGAGAATCTAGGCACTAGTTTTGTAGATCCTCTCTGAATTCTCTCTACAAGGTCTACATCCTTCTTATGATATGGGCTCCAAAAGGGTGAGCCATGATCAAGGTGTGGCCTGACATACGCTCAATATATAGAGACTATACATTGTTCTGGTGACAAAGGAATGGTTAATTTGTTTTAATAGGCCATTAGCCACATGAGTGATGTTAATACAGTGGTCAGATGCAGTTAGCTTGTCATTTACAGTAGCAGCCATAGACACTGCCAGATATTTCCCGAAATTTCTGTGATATTTCCAGAAATATCTCCTGCTTTTCTGCATTTCCACAGTGGGGGCAACAGAGAGAAACTCTTCAGAAATGTCGTGAAAGATCTGGAAATAGCTGGCACTGTCTCTGGCTACTACTGTATCATAATACCTAGGTCCCTTTCACAACTGGATACCTAAAGTAAGTTATTTCTAAGATACTACATGTTTTTTTAATTTTTTGCCCCGAAGTGCATAATTGAGCACTTAGCAATATTAAATTCCATTTCATTTTCCAGTACCCATAGTTCAATTTCTCTAAGACTGGAAACAAGTGATGAGGCTCCAACAAGCTTGGTGTCATCACTGAACACGGATAGCACATTGCTACCACTGATTTTCATGTCGCTTATAAATATACCAAACAGGGACAGTCCCAAGAACCGATCCCTGTGGCACAGCACTGCTAACAACCCTGCTTTCTGATAGAGCACCAATTATTCTGACCCTTTGTGATCTATTTGATAACCATTAGCTAACCCAGTTGACCAAACATGTCAAAAAGCCAAGATTGTATTTTTTTTTTATTAGAATGTGGTGTGGCACCTTATCAAAGGCTCGACTATAGTCGAGTAGAATATCATCCATTAGTACACCTATATCTAGTCCTTTACTGATATGGTTGTAAAATGAAATTAAGTTAGTGGTAGAGGAATAACCACTTTTAACCTGGGATGCATAGGCAGGGGCATCACCAGCAGGAAAAGGGAGGTCATAATTCCACTATACAAGACAATAGTGAGGCCCCACCTGGAGCACAGTGTACAGTTCTGGAGATATTATCTATGTAAGAACATAGACAGGGTAGAGAAGGTTCAGAGGAAGGCAACAAAGATGGTAAAGGGATTGCAATACATGTCCTATGAGGACAGGCTGAAGGACTTGAATATATATTCCCTGGAGGAGAGGAGGGAGAGAGGGGATATGATAGAGACATACAAATACCTTACAGGGAGGAACAGGATGCAGGAATACACTATTTTCCGATGAAAAAGATGTTTCTGTACTAGAGGGCATGGGATGAAGTTGGAGGAAGGCAATTCAGAGGAAACGTGAGGAAGAATTTCATAACAGAAAGTGTGATGGATAAGTGGAACACCCTGCCAGAGGAAGTGGTGGGAACTGAAACAATCACAGGATTTAAGAATGCATGGGATAGACATAAAGAAATTCTGGAGGTCAGGGGTAAGGGGCAAGAGACTTCTAGAAAAACATAAAGGGAACTTACAAGATCAAATTGGCAGACCGGGTGGGCCATAGGCCCTTATCTGCTGACAGTGTCTATGTATCTATGTATCTATGTAAACCCATGTTGTATATAATCTGTTAATCCCAATGCAGTAATTTCCTTTTCCAAGTATGATTTGAAGATTCGCTCCATTACCCTGTAGATGATGTAAGTTAAGCTTATGTGGCGGTAATTTTGAACGGAAGCCTGCTTCCCTTTTTATGAATTGGAATTACTGTGGCCAACAACCAGTCTGAATGTATATTGTTTTCAGCCAATGATGTACTAAATATGATAGAAAGTGGAAGTGAAATAGTTGTTGCCCTACCAATAAGAAACATAATAGATGTATATTATCTGGGCCAGCCCAGGACTGATATTTTTTTAATAGTACTCAAAACCATTAAAACTTCTTCAGGGGAGATGGTATAGGTGCTACTTGTATTTTCCCCATATGAAGGACACTGGTTAGATAATGTTTTTTTTTTGAAAAGGTGAAACAAAAAAAGAATTGAAAAGGTTTGCTGATTCCATATCTGATTCCGGTACATTTCCCTCATGCAGTAGTGGACTGACCTTACTGTTAGTTCCTTTTATTTCCATTTATATATGAGTACAGAGATTTCTTGTTATCATGGGAATGTGCCAACTTAAACTCAACCTTTCGTTTGGCTTGTACAATCAATTTTTTTTGTTTAGATGGCATAGTTTTCTATAGTTTAATATTATTATCACAAAGATTCTTCTTAAGAATTTTAAATGATTTTTCTTTTGCTTTGATTTATTTTTTTTATAAAATGATTGAACCAAATGGGGACCTTGCCATTTTTATTGTCTTTTTCGTTGTCTGTTACATATGCCTTTTTATTTTGAGAAATAGTACCTTTTAGTTTTAACCATGCTTGGTCAGAGGTAAGATTTGTGAAATAAGATACCCAATCAATCCATTGTAAGGATTTATTTATTTCCCCAAAGTTTGCTTTATGATAGTTTTTACTGAAAGTGTCATTTGTGCATACTATGTTTTCCATTACAATATCAAAATGGACTGTGTTATGGTCGCTATTGCCTAAGGGTGGTTTTATTTCTATATCCCTAATCTTGTCCTCAGTGTTAGCTAAGACCAGATCTAAGACATTGTTACCTCTAGTTGGGCCCAAAACTAATTGTTCCAGACTATGGCTAAGCATTTCTGCTACAAAGATGTTCTCTAGTTCACTGTCTTCTTTCATGTTAAGCCAATCAACCCTGGGGAGGTTGAAGCCCCCCAGTATGAGAACGTCTCCCTTTAAGGAAGCTTAAGTAATTTCTTTATCATGGCATTTGTCTACTGTGTTTCTGCAGAAGGCAGTCTGTAGCAATTCCCTACTGTGAGTTTTGATTGACCTTTGATTTTGATTTGGACCCAGATGCTTTTGGTGTTGTTATTACAGTTTATTTCATATGATGGTATGTTATTCTTTACAGAAAGACAAACTCCCCCACAATTTCTCATCTCTCTATTTTTTGATCAAGCTTATACTTTGGGAGTTCTTTGATCCAAGTTGTAGAATCATCCCACCATGTTTCTGTGACTGCAATTATGCCATAATTATGCATCAGTGTCCTAATTTTGAGTTCTGACATTTTATTATTGTTCAAGCTTCTAGCATTTAACATTAGTACAGTACATTGGTTTGCAGTGGTGCTTTAAATACCAGTAAATAGAGAGGAAGTAACACTCCTCCTCTCCCCTTTATCACCTAGTTTAAATGATTGTTTATGATTTTCTTGAATGCTTTACCAAGGAGTGCACTGCCCCTCCTGCTCAGGTGAAGGCCATCCTAGCAAAACAATGAGTTTCTCTCCACAAAGTTCTCCCAATGAGTAATGCATGTGTTGTCTTGTCTGACACACCACTTCCTCAGCCATTCATTAGTTTTCTTAATAAGTAGTGTTGTTTCACAGGATGCTCTAGGGACAGGTAAAGTTTCTCAAAAACACACTGTGCATCCAAATTCCACAAACATGTTATTTAATGCCACAAAATCTTTCTTTAGCATGTTAATATCAGCATCACTAATGTCATTGGTGCCAGCATGTATGATGACCAATGGGTTATGGCCAGCATCCTTAAGTATGTTTTTGATCATGATTGTAATGTCACTAACTCTTGCACCTCTAAAACTGGAACATGTTCTTGCTGTCTTATCCGTGTCGCAAACTGCTGTATCTAAATGCTTAATCATAGAGTCCCCCAGCACATATACCTTTCTAGGTTCCACATCATTTGCTGGGTTGGTGTCCATGTCTTGGACAGCCTCATCAGCAGCTATAGATGTAGAATTGACCATCATATTTTCTCTGGGACTTACATTTCTGTACTGTCCCCTTGTTGTGGTCTGGGAAACTTTGCCAGCTCTCTCAACCTTCTTTTCAGTAAGGCTTTTTTAATAGGTTGCTTAAATTCTGAATTGGTTTGGATAGAAAAAAACCCTGATGTTTCTGTGGTATTAATGCTTCCCTGATTAGGTGGTGGGGAAGTCACTGGGGCAGTCAAATTAGGTGGAAATGTGGCCAAGACTCTATTTTCCTCAATGATAACTTCTGTGGCCTTTTGATCTATACTGGGTAAGTCTTCAGGGATCAAAAGTGGGGAGAAGCTATTCCTAGAAGGGATTTTAAATAGTTCAGCTGTTCTCCCTTATTTTGCTAGCCCTCAAAGTCAGTGCTATAGCCCAGTCTGAGTCCAATTTGGACTCTTCATCTTCCTCCCTATCCCACTTCCTAGTTACGACTTCATTTAAACTAGGTAGACTCTCATTAAAAGGGGTGGGCATAACAGAATTAGTATCATAAGAGGTTGGTAATATTTTATGTGAGCTGGCCTGTTCTAAATCAGGGGCACTAGTGATGTCAATCAGAAACTTGTCAGGCATTGGAACTACAGTATCATGAACCTGGGTTACTGGTTTTGATAATAGACTTTTAAGACGATTGGACATCTCTGTTTGGCTGTTTTCTAGTACAATAATTCTAATGTTAAAGCAGTTTAGTTTATGAGTAAGTTCTATGTTAGAATTGCATTTGACGCAGGTGAACACACAGTTGACTGTTGGTTTAGAAGAAACTAGCTGGTATATATGACAAATACAGCACTTAATTCCCAGCTCCCCATCCAAGGTAAAAATAGAATTTACCTCCTGAGGTGGTGCATTTTCTAGTTGTGTAGTGTGGTTCTCCATTTTTGAGCCAGTAGGGGCTAAAGCAGACATTATGTGAACCTTTACACTCTACCAAAAAACATTAATACTGATGACAGTGATTAAGTCACTATGAAGGCAGAATGCACACTATCACTTTCCTGCATCAGAGAACAATAACATAAACAATTTACATGGGCCCTTGTACCTGCTGATTCCATCTGACATGCCCGACACATGGCATGCATGTCTCCGCGTGCTGAACCACGCATGCCCAGCTCAGCTCGCCCCGCTCTCAGCGGGGCTTGTTTTAAGTATGGGGTGACCTGGAAGTCCTCCCCTTGGGGTCACCACTAACAGAACACAAACATTTTGCAACAGCAATTTAAAACGTACAAGGACCTCTCGTATGAGACTCCTGCATGAGTATAGTGTCCAAACAGCCCCTGTATGAAAAACAGAGCTCTTAGTCTAATCTGGTAGTTCTCTTAGAACAGCAGAATTACCAGGTTCTCCTCCTACTTCCTGGTAGGGCTCAAGTGCAGAAAAGTGGCAATGCAGGAGATGCCTGCTCAATAAAACAGATGTCCTGGGCACACTTATTAGGTGTAAGAACCCAGCACACTATGCAGCAAGGCTACAACCTGGTAAAATGCTATAAACTTGCCCTCCTCACAGCGGAGTTTGTTGTAAGTACAGTGGTGACCCGGAAGTCCTCCCCCTGAGATCACCACTAACACAACACAAACAATTTGCAACAGCAATTTAAAATGTGCAAAGATCACTCATATGAAGCTCCTGCACGAGTATAGTGTCCAGACAGCCCTGTATGAAAAACAGAGCTCTTAGTCCAATCTGGTAGTTCTCTTAGAACAGCAGAACTACCAGATTCTCCTCCTACTTTCTGGTAGGGCTCAAGTGCAGAAGAGCAGCAATTCAGGAGATGCCTATTAAATAAAACCGATGTCCTGGGCACAATTATTAGGTGTAATCACCTAGCTCACTATGCAGCAAGGCTACAACCTGGTAAAATGCTGTAAACTCATCCTCCTCTCAGTGGGGCTTATTTTAAGTACGGGGTGACCTGGAAATCCTCCCACTAGAGTCACCACTAACACAACACAAGCATTTTGCAACAGCAACTTAAAACGTGCAGACATCTCATACGAGGCTCTTATACGAGTATAGTGTCCAAACAGCCCCTGTATGAAAAACAGAGTTCTTAGTCCAATCTGGTAGTTCTCTTAGGACAGCAGAACTACCAGATTCTCCTCCTACTTCCTGATAGAGCTCAAGTGCAGAAAAGCAGCAATGCAGGAGATGCCTGCTCAACAAAATAGACGTCCTGGCACACTTATTAGGTGTAATCACCCAACACACTATGCAGCAAGGCTACAACCTGATAAAAATGCTGTAAAAAGTCTCAGAAGAAATGCAGTCGAGTCAGGCTCAATGCATTTAAGACAGATCAATTACATACAGTTTTGAAAATATCCATACAGATCATTGCATAAAATGTCACAGGATATGTACACATAGAAACTGAGGAAAACAGTTTGCCATTTACATTTGCACTGGACAGCAATGGCATACCACAAAGATCTCTTAAACTGATTAATATTGGAGAGATTCAACTGAGTATCATACAGTTCATTTAACCAGTTAGAGGCCCTGACAGCAAATGTCTGCTTGCCCAAGTGAGTACACTGGAAAAGAGACTTAAGGGCATTCCTAGCCATATGCTTAGTGTTATATTCGTTGGAAACAGTACAGAAACAATTTGTTAAAGCAGAGGGTGTTAGACCAGGAGCACCTTTTTGGCTGGCAAACAGGTTTGAAGCTTTATTCTGCTGAGTAAAGGTAGCCAGTTAGTGAGTGCATAAAGGGTACAACTATCAGCATGGTTATCTGCACCAAGTACAAACTGATATGCCTTATTATAGATCAGATTTACTCTGTTTAGCACCATGTCACAGGCAGCTGTGTAGACAGGGAGGCGATAATCTCGAAGTGACAGACTGGAGATGGCTACAGTAAGGCATGTTGCATCCAAAGTGAGATTGTTCCAGTTATGGTGCAGGGTGCCCAGTCTTCTGTTGAGTATGGCCATCAGATTGCCAACATGGAGTGCAAAAGATAATGGGCAGGATTCACAAAAATGATGCACCCAGCGCATTCCCGAGTTGTGTACAATCGCGATTCTGTAATGGCACCGATGCCCCACACACCACCCATAATGTTATGCAGTGCATCTGGAGAGATTGGGAAGGGGGTGTGCCCATGGATATGGTGTTTAGCCCTATTCACAACCAACTTGGAGGCACATCTCCACAGCAAGTCTGGAGATGCGCCTCCAAAAGATGAGTCTACAACAAGTAGACTTAAGTGGCTGTCCACCCACAGGCAGGCTGTCACACTGCAGACAGCAGCACAGCAGCCTACCTACCATGGCAGTCCAGGCTCCCCCCTGCCTGTATCCCTATACTGTAGTACTGCACAGTAGTCATCCCTGGTGGTCCAGTGGATCCTCCAGTCTTCCCTGACCCGATTGCAAATATACTGACAGGGACCACAGTATCCCTGGTGGTCCAGTGGTCCCCCCGCCTGACTCCCCACAGTACAATGTTAGCACCCAGTAATAGTCCTTTAAGTGCAGTGTAACCCCCCTCCCTGCCCATATCCCTGGTACTAGACATGAAACTGTGGTGGCATCTCTGGTATTCTAGTGGACCCCCCCCGCCCCAACCTGATTGCAGCAAGGAATGGAATTCCTAGGTCTCCCTGGTGGTTCAGTGGACTCCCCACCCACTCAGGCACCCTCTCCACACTCCGATACCCTGTTCCAGCAAGTGTTGAAAGTCAGCAGGCAGTAAAACCCACCCACATACCGACATGGCTGCCCACTGACAGAGCCATCTGTGAATGACAGCTACAGTACTTTTATAAACCTATTGGAGACCCTGTCAACCAATGGGCTTGCAGTGCATACTGTAGGCTGTCATTCACAACTTTGTGAACTGAATGACCTGTGTCATTAACAAAGTTGTGAATGACAGTCTACAGTAAGCTTTACAAACTCTTGAATGACAGGGCCTCCAATGGGCTTCAGTAGTACAGGAGCTGTCATTCATAGATGACTCTGTCAGTGGGCCAGTAGTGTGGTTATGTGCTGCCTGCTGACCTTTGACACTTGCTGGAATGGGAAAGCATGGTGGGGAGGGATGTGGAGTGGCTGAGGGTTGGGGATTGACTGGACCACCAGGGAGACTTATGAATTCCATTCCTCAGTGCGATTGGGTCGGGGTAGGGGAGTTCCACTAGACTACCAGGGATTTCTCCATGGTTTCATGTCTAGTACCAGGGACACAGGCAGGGAGGGGGGTTATACTGCACATAAAGGGCAGTTACTGGGTGCTATCATTTTACTGAGGGGGAGCCAGGCGGGGAGGGGGGGACACTGGACCACAAGGGATACTGTGGTCCCTGTCATGACATTTGCGATTGAGTCATGGACGGGTGGGGGGATACCACTGGACTGCCAGAGAATATGTTTACAGAACACAGCACTTGCAGGGCACCTGACACATTCTGCCAAGCACATCCCTGCAAGACTCATGCAAAAGGGGCCATAATGACATGCAGATGACCCCATTGTGCCTTGCTGCCTAATGGCCCCATTCGTGTGTTTGTGGCTATAAATGGCAACATTGGGTGCAGTGCATCTGGAGATGTGCTGCCCCTTTCATTTCCCAGCCTGACCAGGGGGTTGTGCTGGTGCATTCTGGGTTGTGCACAACTGTGGTATTCACAGAGGGGATGCGCCAGGAGCATCCCCTGGCACATCTTCTGTGAATACCATAGTTTGTGCTCAGCACATCTCATTTATGCCATGGCAGCCAAGATGTGCCGAGTGCATATGCTTTGTGAATCCTGCCCAATGTGTCATTCAGAGTTACTCCAAGGTACTGCTAAGTCTTCACCTATTCAAGGTTTTTTCCCTGGCCATTTCAAATGACAAAGGGAGGAACTTTCCTCTTCTGTGGGAGACTACAGAAGAGCATGGTCTTTGTTTTTTTTTTTGTAATTGAGGACTTGTTTGTTATTAGAAAATCAGCATTACAGTGACCTGAAATTACTTTGGAGAGTGGCAGTGAAGCTGTGAAGGTTAAGAGTAGCAGTGTGATCTGAATCAGAACAGTTTACTGAGCTAACAGTACCTACAGTAAAACAAGCAAAATAAAGATTTTTGGGGGTATATTTTTTAACACCACAGGATTAACAAGACACATGCAACAGGGGTAATTCAAGACAAGTTACTGTAAGTAGCACCATCACTTCAATAACTCAGCACATTAACTACAATCAATCTAGAAACAGACTGTTCTACAGAAATAAAATGACAAATCACAGACCACTGACAAAAATAATTAAGAAAGACTGAGAAAAACAAATCAGACTAGTACTCACAGGGCTGCCTTGCTTGGTAGCTGAAACACAGCACTGCTTTACTATACAAAACCAAAACCATTACTTTCAACTAAATAAATCTGCAAGCCTACAAACAAACAAAGGTAATCTAACTGCACAAGGCACTCTAGATATTTTTGGTGAGCTATTTTGTACAAAATATTTCACTTTCATAGTAGTTTTAACATTTTTTGCCAGATAACCAGGGACAGACTTCTCTCCAACTCTCTCTTCATAAGACTGCACTGAACACAGCCCCTGTGTGGCATACTGCTCATTTCAGTACCATGTGACCTTCAATCCCATGGTACATTGCAAACTTTACTTGTGGGTCCAACTTCACAAACAAAGTTACCAAATTTGCCACTCCCAATGTTAGCCCAATACTGTGAATTGGAACTTCACAGGGTGGATTAACCCTTATGAATTATAGTGAATTTGTGAATTAATCTCTGAAACAAAGTTAACCAACTTTGCACACCACTAATTGTTCCATATGTGATCATGGAACAACACTGCATATAAGCTATAGTAAGATAATAAGCAATAGAAAAGCCTAGGAAATTGCTTTTACAGTACAAAGGAACTGGGCTCTGATAATTCATTTCCAAGCTCCTATAATAGTACCACATTTTGATTAAGTCACTTAAGCCCACATGCAAGTTAATTATGACATTTATTCTCTATTTTTCAGTGTGTCATCTCTGCTTAAATTCCTACTATAGTTAATGCTGGAAAATGTGTAAGTCATGGCATATTTTAGTCAGGTAATTGAACTGGAATGCATGAGCTGTGCAGTGGTGATTGCATTAGTTTCATATTATTTTCCATGACCCCAGAAAAGAACTCTAAAAAGTGGTGATGTAGTTGAATATTTTAATTATTAAGAAATGGATGAATATTAATGCTAAGCTGACGATAACCTGAGCACAAAAATTCTAAGATAATACTGGGAAAAGAGTTTCTGCTTTCTCATCCTGTCACAACAGGAAAACAAAATTCAGACAGTTTGTCATAGTTTTTTTGTTTTAAGAAATAAATCGTTGTCTAAACATGGTTGACATATGATATGGTAACAACTGAAATTTGGTGCTGCTAGAGAGTTGTCCTGGTAAGACATGACCAGTTCATTGCTACAGATCATACCTGAACTTTAGACTGAAATCAGAATTTATTGCAACTGTTTGTAGCCCAAGAACTGTTGAACCAGATGACATGATGCAAGTAGAGAATTTATCCAGAGTTCAACTTGTGAAAAACTACTCACAACCAGGGCTTCAGATAAGTGCATTTGGGACGTATTTTACGTCTGAAAGGTAAGTAAAAATGGCCAAATATAGACTCTTTGTATTCTATGGCTGATGTCTGTTTTTCTTGCTTTGGGCATCTTGTTTTTTTTTTTTAAGATTTCCACTAGGGGCAGCACAGCATTGATCTAAGAGTGCAGTAACATGACTTGGATGGGCCATGCAGGGTAGTTTATGCAGCGGGTAACAAGAATAAAGAAAAGAAGTCTCAGAATTTGAGTTGTCATGGAACAGGGTAGGTTGCAGCATGGAGGAGGAGGGCTGGACTGCAGTAGTATGGGGCACAGGACAGGAGACACAGAGGCAATGGGCTACCATTTGTTGGCAATGGCATGTCATCACTGGTGTCAGTCAGTCTGTCATATGGAGGGGTACAAACACTTCAAAAGCTATCCCAAGAGACTCTGGACTAGTCTCTTCCTTACATTATTTGAGCACAGAAGGATGCAGAGCTGCTAAGTGGTCAAGAGAGGGAGCTACAACACTAGTTCAACAAAAATTTTGTTGACAAATGTTACAGCAATGGATTTATGTTGACCACAATTTGGGATTGGCATAAATCCATCAGTTAAACTCTTTATTTTTTTCTGGGGGCTTCCCCCCAACCCCCATGCAGGGGGTCCCTCCCCACAATCCCCTTAATTTATGATTATCAACTCAGAGTCAGAGTTGATATGGTAAGGGGTGTAACTCCCAGAGAAAGTAATGCCAGGGTTTTCTGGGTACATTACAGTGGCAACATCGAATTGCTGCTGTAATGTTGTTTGCTGTTGAAATATCGCTGTTCGATTGGCGTACCTCAAGAGATACCGTGGGAGATGGAATCAAAGTATAAGTGTTTGAGCAGATTTCATCCCAGGCTCTCCCAAACCTGACCAAGATGGTGGTGTTAATTACTTTATTTCTCTGGAGTGGGGTGGAAAGGGAAAATGGGAGTCAGGACAGACTGGAGGGCAGTCCCGATGGGCATATCCCAGTGGTGGCATAGCAACCTTTAAACAGTGTTTCTACTTAAAGAACAAGAGAGCTTAAATATAGATATTTTAAGTGTTCATTGGTCTGGAAGTAACAAAAGATAGGTTATTTTTTTAAGTTGAACTTGCTGATTTTATTTTCCAAGTACAATTAAGTTTTGCTGCTGTTCTATTCTGCTGTTCTTCACTTTTCAGTCATTGTGGGAGCTGGAATTTGGAGGTGAGTCTCTGCATTACTTTGTGTTGTTGAAGTAGAACATATAGATCGGGGATCGCAAATTTAAAACACTCAGTTTTGTCTATACAGTATCTGAAAGGAGGGATTTATTAGAAACATATGCATTTGATTACCTTGTTTCGATGTGTTTGCTGTAAATGTAGCAAGTGGAAAGTGTAGCAAGTGATTATACCGCATTTTTGTTTGAAAGATTGAATTGCTGTAAAACAAGCTGTCAGTGTGCATTTTATCCTCCTGTTTGACCACTGACTTTAAGTAGGTTTTTCAACTTGAATAGTTCTTAGATGAAAAGCATCACAACTGTGGATGTTACATTAAAATGTATAGGGTACCTTAATGATTTTACAGTTAGGAAAGGCTGGTCTAGTGTTAATAGCACAGAGATGTGACCCTGCAAAGAAAATTCCATAACCGTTATTTAGTCATAGTAACCCCAAGAAAGTCATTACACCTCCCTGTGCTTGAACTCTCACAAGTCTCCCTCAGCTGTCTCTCTGAGTGCTGGAGAGGGCAGTAACATTCTTCGTCCTTTCCTGGGTTGTAAATTGTTTTAGGATAAAGTGTGAATGAAATGAGCTATATAAAAATAAATGATTTTCTTTTCCTCATTTATCTCATGACTCTGATTGGCTCACTCTCATAAGACTTTTATATTCCAACTCTGAGGGCTGTAGAAACAGTGGTGTGATGATGCATACTGTATGCACTGACAGAGTGCAGTGTTAAAAGAGTGCTTATTGGGCCATACTATGGGAATAGAAACATACCACCAATTCTTTTTAAAGACAAGGGAATTCAAAATGTTAAAAAAACTGCAACATCTGGAAAATGGCATAACTATATCATTGCAAAATCTGCCTGTACTGTAGAAATGTTCTGTTTTAGAACTATCATGAATGATGTCATTAATGGTTGCCCTACTATAACTGCAGCAAGCTGTGTTCTCTTTATTCCCCCTAGTTGAATATCTCTCAGTAAATCTGGTTGTAGAGCCCCTTAGAATGAATATTTGTTCTAGCAATGGATCAATTGTGATGTTTGCATTTGTACACTCATTTGTGTTTAAGTCTGAAATATTATTATTTTGAACTGGTAACAGTGTTTCAGGGTTTGTTTCCATAGGGTTGTCCAATAATGGTGGGAGCTGGGTAGTAATGGTCAAATCTGGGATAACAGGTTCATGAGGAATTTGTATCAGTGGATCAAAACTGTTGTGAAGTGGTAGTATAAATTTCTCAGCCTTCCTTCCCTTTTTTATAGGTCTTTGACTTTAAATCTGGTACCAGTTTTCTTCTGTACAATCATCCTCTTCATTGTTTCTTGATCTTTTTTTATTTTGTGAGGGCGAATCTGAAGTATCTTTTTAAGGGGAGATTGTGTTTGTTGTACTTTGTAATGTTTTGTTTAATAGTAAACTTCTGGGTTTCAGAACTGGGTGATGGATACTATTTTCACCCCCACTCTCTAGCTTTTGTATTGCAATTTGTTCAGTTTCCTTACTGTTCATTCTTTCATACATGCAATGCTGACTAATTTTTAGTGCTTTAAGTCTGGTGTTAAATAGTGACACCTCTATCATTAACTCTTTATTTTGTTTGCATTTTAGGCATGTAAATGATTCTTCCAGTACTGGGACTTCACTTATTAGAAACATTTCACATACTAGAGATTTGGTTCCCAACTTCCCTTTTAACAGTGCATTAAAATCCATAGTTACATGGTTTGGATATGTATTAATTTAGCTGAGATACAAGAATATACATTTTTTGAAGTCTACTAAAAGATAGCTTAGTGACCTACTGGTATAATAAGGCACAGTGAACTATAATACAAGTTGTCTGTTCAGTATTTAATTGAGTGCTGCCTACCTTCAGGATGATTTAGTTAGTCGTTTGCTGGTACATTATGCTCACTCCCGCTTTCTACACTTCCTACGCTTAGCGCGCGTAACACATGGAAATGCACATGTCCCCACATGCGTCTCCACATGTGCAATGCACACACACTGTCAGTGCTTACCCTGCTCACAGCAGTGCTGCAATTATACCATAGTGTAACCCGGAAGTGACTCCCAGGGGTTACTAGTGTGTTAAACAGAAAATTAGTTTCAGAATGTTCAAAATAGTCAGCATTAGCCACTCATGCTTGGCTAAAGCATAAAACAAGTGTTTACCAATTCCACAATAAAATGTGGAGTTTGAATAGGTTTTGGTGGTAGTGGATGGCAAATCACAGCACTTCGCCTCTCTACCTACTTCCTGGTGGATAGTAGGAATTCCTCATGCATTAAGCAGTAAAATACACAAAGTCACACAAGTTCAGTTTAAGAATACAGCTGTATATTGGGCTAGTTACCCGTGTCAAAACAGGCAGCGTTTTGCTTGTTTTGGACTAAGCTCCCTGCTCGCAGCAGTGCTGCAGGTATACCCTAGTGTAACCTGGAAGTGACTCCCAGGGGTTTCAAGTGTGTTAAACACAAAATTAGTTTCAGAATGTTTAAAATAATCAGTGTCAACCACTCATGAGTGGCTAAAGCATAAAAACACAGGTTAGCCCTATTCCACAACAGAATGTGAAGTTTCAACAAGTTTTGGTGGTAATGGATGGCAAATCACACTACCCTGGAGTTCTCTCAGACTCAAAACCGGTTCACTCAGGAGTTCCCCAGGGATCTATCCTGGGCCCCCTCCTTTTCAGCCTTTTCCTAAACTCCCTCCCCAAATCCTGCCCCCTGAACAAATAATCTTCTATGCCGATGATGCCATGATTCTTGCCACTCATAAAGATCCGAACCTCTTACGCCTCAACCTTCAGCATGTTTTTTCCAAAGTAGAGATGTGGTTCCTTGAACATAAGCTGGTTCTAAACCACAAAAAAAAACTAAATCCATGCTCTTCTGTAACCCACAAAACAAGAAACGGCAAGTCCCACTCACCATTAATAGATACCTGGGAAATACCCTTGAACAAGTGCCAATCTTCAAATATCTTGGAATCAATTTTGATCAAGGCCTAACCTTTGCAATTCACATTGATAGTACAGCAAAAACTATTAATCAGTGAATTGGGATTCTGTATCAGAACCAACAGCTCCTTACCCATTCTGCACTGAGGATTGCCATCCAATCCTCTATCATCTCAGTCGTTGACTATGGCTTAGTTATATATGGATCTGCCACTACTACAGCAATTAATCACATTACAACATCCCTAAATAAGGCCTGTCAGCTGCTCACTGGTGCACATCGATGTACCCACACATGTGAACTCTATGCTGACTCAGGTTGGTTGCAACTCTCAAACCGGATAAAGTACCTTACCTGCCTGATGGCGAAAAAATCCACTCTGGGCCTCACTCCACCTTGTATCCAAGACCTGTTATGCCCGAGCGCTAGCACCTGTTTTACCAGAAGATCAGAACACCAGCCTCTCCAAGCCCCCCCGATGCTGGACTTCTCAGGGACAAAGATCATTTGCCTATCGTGCTCGCAGCTGGCTAAATGTCCTCAGCACTCATATTACTGCCTCCACCTCTCTAGGTATTTTCAAACCAAGGCTGTTCTCTCACCTTGCCACCTCCAGCTCCTGTGACTGCCCTGATTAAACCTCCTATTTTCTCACTACCCACCCTGTTCTGTTATTTGACAAAGACATGTTTGGGAAACCTTTTCTCCTGCTATCGTCTGCTCCCCACACCTTTCACTTACCCTCTCTGTTCTGGACTTTTTCCCTGTTTGTTTCTCCTAATCTGGCATGACCTCTTTCTTGTAATAATAATAATGTGATTATTGATATCTCATGTCCTTTTGCACAAATGATTTGAAATGTATTTGTATATGTTTTCTCGCTCTTGACACAACACAAATTGTTGTGTTATCTATGTAACCTTTTTTGTACTGTACCTAACTGATGTGGAATCTTTGTAAAAGGGCCTCTGGCTCAAAGGTAGTAATTCCTAGAACAATAAACTAAAAAAAAAAACTAAACCTCGCCTTTCTACCTACTTCCTGGTGGATAGTAGGGCTCCCTCATGCATTAAGTTCTAAAATACACAAAGTCACACAAGTTCAATTTAAGATTTGCAGCTATATACTGAGCTAGTTGCCCACATCAAAACAGGCAGCATTTTGCTTGTTTTGGACTATAAGAGTAGGTCACTGCTGGAGTGCTGATCAGGGATCAGGAATCTCGAGAGCTCTGGGTCTCAACCTTGAAAGTGTGGCAGAGAGATGTTCTAAGTCAGCAGTACATCTTAGATGCTATGGTGTCTATTTGTTCTGGCAGTCTACTCCAAAGTTCAGGGCTACTAGAGATACTGGGCTCGATTCACAAGAAAAAGAAGAATCAACATTTATATAGCGCTTTTCATACACAGTATTCCAAAGCGCTTTACAAGCAATGCTAGACTGGTAGTGAAGTGACTGAATGTGTGGTGGTGGCCATATCATACATCATCACCCACACACAGCCTGGATAATTGCATGAACTGGTTTATGGAAAGGGAAATGTAGGCAAGAACACCGGGAATGTTCCCTGCTCTTTGCAAAGAGTGCCCTGGGTTCTTTTACTTCCACCTGGACACCCACCAGGACAACACTAGGATGGGCAGAAGGGACCTCGGTTTAAAATTTCATCCCAAGGACAGCACACCCCAGCAGTACAGCACCCCCCGATACTGCACTCAGATGCCAGTGATTTTTAGGTGCAAGTCCAATCCTGGTGTGGGATGAGAACCCACGACCTTCTGGTCCAGAGATGGATGTGATACCAACTGAACCATGCTGACACCAACCCTTAGAGTGATGCAAGGAGCCTGCATCAAACATAAATGACACAAGTGGCACCTTCCTCCAAAAGATGCCCCAGGAGCTATTCAGAAAGGCAGCTTGCATCAAACACAGGCTGTATGCACCAAAGGGGGCTTGCACCAGTCTTTGGCCACAAAATGGGCTATGGCATGGTGCTAGGGGCCTAGAGGCAGATACACACTGCCATATTTCCATATTGTAATTCACAAACCCCTTCCAGAGATCAGCATTTTAAGTACCCTTAGACCAGCCAGAGGTGGTTTAAGGGTACTTAGATGTGTCCTCTGGGAGGTTTTTGACATTTGCAGCAATGTGCCACAGTACACCCCAGCCCCGATCCACCATTATGATATGTATTAATATGTATGCTAACACATTTTGTATCCCTGGTAGTCTAGCACCCCCCCAAGCCCTGATCCCACATTATGGTTTTTACTAATATGTATAATACCATATATCTTATCCCTGGTAGTCTAGTGCCCTCCCTGCCCTGATCCCCCTTTATGGTGGTCTAGTGGACGGCCTCTTCCCCAGTCCACTACTAAATAATAGTCCAAAAGTCCTGGTGGTCTAGTAGACACTACACCTCACAGTGCCCTTCCACCCATTCCCCCTCAACCCATAACTGAGCTGGTGACTGGCACAGCCCACTGCTCACCTCCACGGCCAGCCACTGACAGAGCACTGAATGAGCGTGTACTGTATACAGACTAAACTATCAGGGATGAGAAATATGTTATCATACATATTAATAAATATTATAATGGTGGATTGGGGCTGGGGGGGTCTAGACTACCAGGGATAACATATATGGTATTATACATATTAATAAAACCATAACAGGGGATCGGGGCTTGGGGAGGGGGGCCACTTGTCCACCAGGGATTATTTATGGAAATTAATGGGAGATCAGGCTGGGGGGGCAATAGCTACCAGGAATTGCTGTCCATGGTGCTACTGCCACATGGCTGCCCTGTGGCATGCCGCACACCTTCAAGAGCACTGTCTGTTTGGTGCAGTTCCAGGGTTGACACAAGCCACGGGACTTTGCCACTGGATCCCTACCTGATAGTGAATCTGGTGCAGAGTCCCTAGTGCACTGGTGGTTGGCGCAAGCTGCATTCGGTGTAGCTTGCATCGACCTTTGTGAATCAGGTCCACTGTAGCTAACTGGTGCAGCACTTTACAATGCCTTTGCAGTGAGCAAGTAGTGTGCCTCATATCTTTGTGTACTGGTGGGTATATACAACAACTATTATACATTACTTTTGTAGGCACTTCAGCTTTAGTGATGTGCTTGCAATGCCAGATTTGCATATGCATGTTGAGTATTAGTAAGGCCTTGCCAGCTCATTTCCAAACAACACAGAGAATAACTACCCCCCCCAAATGTGAAGAACAAGCTGGTTCTCACACCTAGTAGGTGCAGTGATGTTATACCACATGAGAGTGAAGCATGCATGCTCTGTGATGGCACTGTACCTACTGTAACACCAGTATAAATAAGAAATAGCACAGACCATGGAATACATAAGCTAACAAAGCACACTGTACAAAGCAACAATTTGCCACCGATGGGTTATAGGTCATGAAATTAGGTGTCTTGGACTTGTGAGGAGTGGCAATCAGCAGGGGACAGATGGGAGTAATTGAAAGAGCAAGCCATGAAGAGAGTTAAATGCAGAAGTCAGTATGGATGATGTGGGTGTGGAGAAGGATTTTCAAAGATGAAGCAGATGAGGCAGAAACAGATGTGGGATGGGAAGGAGGACCAGTGAAGAGGGACTAGAGAAGGGGGAGCTGGAAGGAGAAAGCAGACTAGCCAATAGAGGATTTGGCTTGGGCAATGGTGGAGTGGTAATTGACAGAATAAAGGGAATAAGAGGTATAGTGTGAGGAGGGAAAGGAGTGAAGAGATGTAACAGGGAAGCAAGTCAAACTAGAACTTGACAATAAGAGCTGTACAACAAGAGAGGTGGCAGCCTTCAAAGAGATGGGGAAAAGAAGAAGGAGTACAAGGAGTAATGAAGAGTACAGGGTGGACAGTCTTGTGCAAAGTGACAGAAGAAGTGAAAAGGGGTCTAGTCTGCCTAGAGTAGATTTAGGAACACTGTTATAAACCACATCACCAAAATCAAAAGCTAGAATGATCATTTTAGAGACATTTCACACTTGGCTTGGGGGAGGATACAGGCTTTATTCTGGTACAGTGACCCCAGTTTTGGTAGGATTTTGGAGTGCATAGCATCCACGGTATGTGGACTGAAGTGACTGTGTAGCCACAGTCAGAGGTATTTAAAGGAGGCTGTCTCACTTGAGGTACTATCAAGGGTCAAAAAGACAGGGGGACTGGATATTAGTGAGGTGCTGGTGGGTGCCAAAAGTCTTGAAAACTGGCTGTTTTCAGCTTAGGGTGAGCTGGTTATATTAGAACAAGTGCTGGACTCTGGAGAAGTCTAGTTGGAGCTATGAAACTGGAGCTATGAAAACCAAATTCCATTTATTCCTCTGCATGGTTTGCTCTGATACAACTGACTTCTAATGTAATATGTTTTGTTCTCCTTCAGTACTTTTGGTATACTGATTTTTAAATTTGTTTTTAAATGTTTATTTCTACAATGAGATGGTAAGGCCCTACTAACACTGGGTAAAAGTGCACACATCAGACATGGACGGCCCCCTGCAAACCCCAAAATGATTTTTAAAATTGTTTCTGTAGGGGCATGACTTGGCAGCTGAAGAAATGGCAGCCTAATTCCTCTCAAGCCCTTCCCTCTGGGTAAATCCTTCACCACCGGTCTCGTTAAATTGCTCAGCTATGGTTCCTCTCACCAATAATAACTTGTTTTAATACCCTTGTGACAGGGTGACCCTGTCATAGTGGAGACCCTTGGGATAAGTTGAAACCCCTTCTCCAAGCAGTTTATATATTTTTATAATGTCCAACATGCTGCTTGGCTGGCTATAACAAAACTAAGAGTATAGTTACAAAATAAAAGGGCAGTCTTAATATAAGAATAATAAAAAAAGTTTGTGTCTGCTTTTTCTAGATGTTAGCAGCCCTCTTCAAAGATATATTTTGCAGCAGGCAGCATGAGGTAATATGACCCTGCAGGAGAGTTTAGGACAGCACAAAATGTTCTGATCTTGGGTCTGACCTTTAACAATGTTGTAAACAAGTTATGTAATGTGATCCAGGTAGCTGCCAAATAACTGTTCTCTGTGGTGCAACAGTGGCCCCTAGTGGCTAGTTTTATGTTATGTCTGCTGTTAATCAAAAGGCAGGGGGAATTGTTTTTCCAACGTCTAGTGAGCTTATAAAAAGCCTTACCTCAGTGCTGAGAGAAGAGAGATAGGGTGGTCAGTTGGATACTGACTGAGGAAGGTGGAAGACTACCAGATAGTATGTGCTGTCACACTGTTTGATTCATGTTGGGCTGAAGAAAAGCCTTAGAAACTGTTGATGCTATGCAGTTGTCTGACTTACCATTTTGCTTTCTGTATATTTTACTTGATGAAAATTAAATGATAAATGCAACCATGCCTTTTTTATGCACCTGACTTGCAGTCTGCCTGAAATTGTGTTATCCAAAACCCACCCCCGGTGACAACCCTTTACCAGTATTTCCTGCCCAAAGTCCATTTGTTGCTGTTTTTGTTCTTTCCAACTTACCTCAGTGTCCTGGTTGGTCTTTGCCATGTGGCTCAGACATGATGCCACTTCCTGCCTCAGAGTCTTCCTCCCCTACCTTGAATGGCTTGCAAGAGTTAAGGGAGATGTTATGACAATTGCTCACAGAAATTTGTAAACTGAAGGCAGCTAACCAACATAGTCGAGTGGACATTATTTCACTCTCACAGAGACTATCACACATCAAACAACAAATAGATTTACAGGATCTCAAAATCTCCCACATGGAGGCCCATCTGAAGGAGTAGGACTGGACCATCTTACAACTGTGGGACCACTTGGAAGATCTAGAAAGCTGGTGTCACCAGAATAACTTATGTATGGTTGGTTTCCCAGAGGGAGTAGAAGGAAAAAACTCCACAGCATTTCTTCAAAATATTCTCCCCATTATATTCTACTATCAGTGGTTGAGTCACACTGCCCCTTGGCCACCCCACCCAAGCCTGGTCAGTGCCCTTGACTGATCCTGATCAAGTTTCTGTAGTTTCTTATTAAGGAACAAATCATGTAACTGGCCCATGAGCGAGGGTCTTTATCATGGCAGGGACACAGGATTTAGATCTACCTGGACTTCTTGAATGCACTCACCAAATGTCAGTGGGGTATCCAGTAATATTGGTAACTGCAAATGAGTGATTACCATAATAGACACTCATTTGAAGTGCCTCACATTTGAGCTACCCTGTAGGGTCACGAGGGATGGTACAACAAGGGTAGGGATGAGCGAGGGAGGATGACAGCACTGTAAGATAGCGAACAGAAGGGGAGGGATATGGAAGAGGGTTTATGTGGGACAGTGTGGCATACCACTGCTGAGTTAGCTGTGTGGTGTGGTGGTGAGGGTGGTTAGCTCCGGAGTAGCAGGTATAGGGTTTAGGGCTGGGGAGCGGTATGTTTTACTGGCGCACAGTGTAATTTTTTTCTGTGTGACTTTCTCCCCCCCCCAACATGCACCCCCATGGAATTGGTTATCTAAAGTTGGGGTGTGTGAGGGGAAAAGCCCCTTTCGATGAGGGGGTGCATAGCCCCCCACATTAATGCTCATTTCTGTTGTTTTGGTTCATGTTGCCGGTAAGTGTACGTTGCTTATTTGCTTTTCGGTGATTTACACTTGCCGTAACGGCGATCGCTGTTATGACATAGAACTGTCAGTGGGCATATACCAGGGCCAGGCATGCCATAATGAACCTACAAGTCCCTTACAGCATTCAGTACCTGGATACCTTAAAGGAAATGTGTGATGTGCTGAAAACCACACTTTGGGCTTCATAGTCAGCTACCCTGGGGCAGCGATAGCCTCTTTGGTGTGTAAATGTACTATTTCATTAAGCTTCTGGGAAGGATCATTTTTCCAATCTGTGAGCCAGCTGATCCCTTCACACTTCCTAGACTGCCTGCTCCACACCCATGCTCCCCGCTTTGGTGACGTGGTACCAGGGAGGCAGGGAATGACTCATACAGTCTATTGCTTATTTTCAGAATTTTTTAACATTAACTATCTTTTGATAAAAATGAAAGACACCGCTCAACTAATAGGGACCCTATTAGTTGAGCAAAGTCTTTAATTTTTATCAAAAGGTAGTTTAAAATTAAAAAAATTCTGAAAATAAGCCCCATAGACTTGTATGGGGCACATCCCCATGCTCTCCCTGGTACCACCTCACAAAATGGGGGAGAGCGGGGGCAGAGCATGCAGTCTAGGATGTGAGAAGGGACTGGCTAGCTCACGGTTTGGAAAAATTACAATCCCTTCCCAAACTTTAATCAGTGAGTACAGCATTTTTATTTTTACACAGCAGGGCTATCACTGCCACAAGGTAGCAGGCTATGAAGCCGAAAGTGTGACATCACACATTTACTTTAAAGATTATAGGGAACAGGGTTACCCATTCATTTTATTCCCCTGAATTGGCCTTCAGTGAAGCACCCCAAGTAGGCCTTCATTGAGGATCCACAAGAGACTTACATGGCCTCAGTTACCTCACACCACCAGGCCAAGGCTGAGGCAGGCCCCCTCAGCCATACAATGGCCTACAGTAAGACTACCCTTAGCTCCCTACACAGTGCTGGAGGGGGAGAGACCACAGTAAAAAAAATGCCAGATACACTCAGGGATCCCCCTCCTTCCCTCCCTCCCCTGCAGCTTTGCAGCCAAAACCAAAACAGAGAGAATGGTGTCTCATCTGACAGCTGTGCAGGAGAGCCTGCTCGTAGTAGATGTGCTCCCAGTGACGTCTCTCCTCTTCAGCCAACTTCAAACCAAAACTCCCTCAGGAAAACAACCTCTGCTGCAGACTCTGCCCTCAGCACTACCCAGACCCAACAGCCTCTGAAATGCATTCTGTTACATTGCAGCACTCCTTCCAGCTCAGAAGAACAGAGAGTTCGGACCTATGCTGCGGCATCTGCAGCTCCCACCTGCAATGAGGTAACTTCAACAGAACAAGGCTAAAACTCGGTCTCTCACCCACAATAAAATGTCCAATCTTTATACCAGTGAGATTAGTGAGCTGACCATGTTCTACATGTGACTCCAGCCCTACAATCAGAACTAAACACTTGTTTGTCCCTGGATGGCATTTCATGGCTCTTACAGGGGCATGCATCTTCTGATGACTCTTTTCCTTGCTGCATCGGACCACCTGCTTTCCATTTCAATATTTCCTCATTAATAAATGTTTGCATACTTGTTAATGAATTTCATTTTTTCTCCATTCTAAACCTGTTATACTGGAGCTCTCCTACCCCCTCCTTTAGGTGCCTTAAGTATGGTTTACTAACACTGGTGACCCATCTTATTTCAGAATTATACTCATTCCACTGGTGGGTTACTATCCCTTTCCTTTGTTTCACCACCATTTGTACATTTTTGTGTTCTGTCCACCCTTCCAGTACCAGAGTACTTCTTGTGCAATGCAATGTGGCCCTTACTGAGAACAAGCATGCCCTCCATTTTGCCAGTGCTGGAACTCCATGCACAAGCTAACAGCATTCCACTTTCCCCTTTATTCTTACCTGTACACCACCCCTCCCATGCCCTCAGGGAAGACCAGCAGTGCAGTGCTGCTTACGTGTTCCTGGGCAAGGCTCACCCTGGCCCTGCAGGACCCCCCCATCCCTTAGTGGTTCCCCCCAGGTGGAGAGACATGTTCATTTTTTTCCCTCCATAAAGAGTTTGGCATGGCCTTTGATGAACAGCCTTTCAACCCGTGCTGCCCAGCCTATGGTTGTCTCACTCTTAAGGCCTTCATAGGAGGCCATATCATAAGCTATGTGGAGCACAACTGCAAAATTCAACAACAGAAAATCTCATCCTCAAAGCTAAGCTCCCTCGCCTTGAAACCCAGTTTGACAAGGATCATCATAATGATCAGTCAAAAATGGTAGAAACCAGAATATAGCTCAATAGCCTTCTCTCCGGCAAGGTGGAACTTGCCCTCCTCTGCACCCACCATAAATACAGGGAAGGGTGGAAGAGAGCAAGTAAAGTCCTCACATATAGTTCCGCAAGGCTCAAGCTGACCGCCACATTTCTGGGCTTAAGGATGAATCTGTGACTACCTGCACCAAACTCCTGCAAATAAATGAGATTATGAAACACTTTTACATTAACCTATATTCCTCACAAGTCCAGCCCTCTCCTGAACACACGAAGGCATTCCTTGACCCTCTCCAGATACCCACGCTCTCTCCCAATCTGATGCAGGCCTTAGATATGCTGATCTCTGTGGAAGAAATCACACAAGCTATTTACTCCATGTATAAAAAGAAATCACCGGGGGGGACGGCTTCCCCATTGACTTTTATCAAGAATTTCATGACATGCTTGGCCCTTTGCTTCTCCAAGTCTTCAACTACTCACTTGCCTCAACCTCCCTTCCCCAGTCTTCTACAGTTGCCACCATTACTGTTCTGCCTATGAAAGGCAACGATCCACTCTCTATAGGCAACTATTGTCTAATCTTGCTCATAAATGCCAACACTAAAATCCTGGCCAGAATCCTGACCACCCGCCTGGAGGCATCCCTTCCTGATGTAATACATTTATCTCAAGTAGGGTTTGTTAAGGTCAGGCACAGTACAGATTACTGACGCTCATCTATCAAGCTATACCATTTGGCCCAGTCCCTTGAAACCCCTGCAGCCGCACTCACCATTGATTTTGAAAACGCCTTTGACTCTGTTGAATGGTCCTACCTTTTTGAAGTGTTGTATAGATTTGGTTTTGAACCTTACTTTGTATCTGCTATCCAAATCCTGTACACTAACACCTCTGCTAGTATCTTGACTAACCAGCTTCTATCCCTCCTTTCCTCTATTTAGGGGCACATGCCAAGGATGCCCATATTCCCCTCTACTCTTTCTGCTAGCCATGGAACTGTTCATTGCTGATTGCCTTACATGCCAATCCTGATATTCCCAGAATATCCACCTGCACAGTTGAGTACAAATCCCTAACTTATGCAGACGATCTCCTTATCATTACCTCTGATGCAGGTAAGACTCTCCTCCCTCTCCAACACCTTCTCTCAATCTTCTCACTGATTTCCCGGCTACAGGTCAACCATTCAGAGTCTGAAATACTCTCTTTGAACTCCCTATGTTCTGCCACAATATTTTGTGACACAAAATGGAAATGGCACCCTGAAGGTATTACCTACTTAGGCATTTGCATTACCCCATCACTTTGGGACACCTCTCTAGCTGATTGTACCCCCTTACTGGACTCTCTTAAGGCTGAGGTTGAGACCTGGAAGATGCTACATTTGTCCTTTACAGGGGAAATCCAAGCCATCAAAATGATGTTTGCTTTTAAAGTACTGTACTCCATCTACTAGCCCATCTCTCCTTACAAATCCAAGACAAATGGTTTGGGACATTGAAATTGCCTAATCACTCAGTTTATTTGGGAAGGGAAACCTCCCCATCTTAGCAGAGATAAATTACGACAGCACTGGAAAGATGGCAGGTGGGGACTACCTCACTTCACACAGTATCATATGGCCTTCCTTTCAGACAAAGTTTTAAACTGGTTCTTCACTGCAGATACTACTACCCTGGTCTGGGTCCACATGGAAGCTCATAGCTTTGACTTCCCCTCTCCGCTCCCTGCTCTACTTACCCAAATCCCCCGTCGGCTCATCCCATCTCACAATAAGCATCCCCTGCATATATTGGAAACAACTGATGTCTTCTGTCCAGTTCAAACCCTCCCCATCTCCATGCCCCCTCTTGGAACAACCCTATGTTTATCATAGGGAAACCCTCTATTCGCTGGCCTGCATGGAAAGCTAAAGGGCTTCACTTAGTTTACCATCTCCTCACCCCTGGCCAATATTACATTGATAATTTTGAAGCCCTAAGAAGCAGGTACAACCTTCCAGCTAAAGACTTCTGGAGATACTTCCAACTCAGCGTAGCCCAATACCCACACCTCAAAATCCCTAATGCCTTCCAAAACAAACCTCCAATCATTAAATAGCAATACACTAACAGGGGTAGAGCAGGCCTACTATATAAACTCCTTTGAGACTGTAAACCTTTCTCTGATACCCACCTGTGCCAGCACTGGGAAAAAAGAACGCAACATCTCCATCTCAGAGGAAGACTGGAGCCTATGCTGGCACAGAGCTGATGTCTTCCCCAGGGCTATTAAAGCCCAGCTTATCCAACTCAAAATATTACATTAATGGTACAGGCCCACCCCCTTTACTCTCAAGGCCTCTTGCTCCACAACTGACGTTGGAGATGTAACACTGAAGAGGGCTCTCTTTACCACCTGTTATGGGGACTGTTCTTTAATTCTTTCATTCTGGGATGGAGTCTTCTCTTTTTGCACTAAAGTGCTACCCTAGCAAAATACATTTAGAAGCCTCCTTAGTTCTTATTAGTCACCATCCCTCTGACCTCCCCAAAAATGACCTTGGAGTGCTGTGGGCCATTGCCACCATGCTGATCACCAAATGCTTATTATTGAGGCAATGGAGATTTACAGGCATCCCTACCTTAACTGAGTGGCATATGGTATTAGGGCACTTGGTGACCCTGGAATGCCTGTCTCACCTAGCTGTCAACATCTATCCCAGGTACTTAGAACTATGGGCCCCCAAGCTTTCTCTGTCCTCCTGAACTCCAACCTCCCTATCTGGACAGACTTCTACCCGGGGCCTGTGAGTCATCCTCCTTTCTGATTCCCTGCCACACTATACTACCCAGGGGAATTCAACTGACCTTGTCATTTCTATGGTTTCAAGGCTTACTTGCTATTGGCCCTGCACTTCTACCTTGTCAGAGGTGTTGCTATATTCTGTTCTTCATGAGTAAACCATGTTTTTTCATGTTAAGGACTGTACAATGTTTCTGTTTTGATGTTTGCACTGTATTCCCTCTTTTTGTTGGTTGTTGTTCCTTGTTTGTAATCTGTTTTTTTCTTCATCCAATAAAGAATTTTATGTTTTAAAAAAGAGTTTCTGTAAGGCTGACAAATTCCAATCAACATTAAGAAATGCTTAGGAAATTGTACAATTTCACTAATGGGCTGGCAAAGCCTCACTAACACTGGCTAGGGGCATGCACACTGTGCCTGGCACACACAGTTTGCTAAAGAACAAATGCTTAACAAAATTATAACACAAATTATAACTTCTTTTTCTGATGCATCTAAAAAGTTGTTCTCAACATTGAAACACTGAGAACGGCTTTGAAGGTTAACCAGCAGCAACTGTGAGTGGGAGACGCTTGCTCTAGCAACTGTAAACTGTGAAAGTGAAAACAGCAAGTGAATATTTGTTTCTGAAATTAAATTTTATTTATCAAATAGAAAAAAAACACAACATTAACCAAAACACTAACATAACCAAGAAAACAACAATAACCAAATATTACAAATAGAAAGTCAATCATATAAAAAAAAACATAAACTCTCTCTCTCACCCCTATAAACCCAGTCACCTGCAAGTGGATATTTGATCTAGATGAAACATCAGTATTTTCTCCAGGTGAAGAATCAGTGGAGAACCAGAAACTTCAAATGTTGCTCCACATCAAAGAGAAAGAGAAAAAAGATGTCCAGTTTGTATGATAAACAAAAAAAATCCTGAATGCGAAGAACAAACTTGGTTCTCACACTTTGTACTGTGCAGTATGTTGAAAATTTGGGGGCAAAATGTGAAAAACATAGTAAAGTTAGGACTAAACACTGGAAAAATCCAGTGTTTCTTCATCACTTCATTGGTTTCTTTTTTTTAGACTTTGACCCCAATTTTCAACATAGTCTTTATATGACCCCACTTTATGATTAAGACAGGTGGAATTTTTTTAAATCACATCTGAAAGGTGATTTTGAAGAGTGAAGGCGAAAACATGCTTTGGAGGGGATTTCTAAAACGACACCTGTTATATTCATCATGTGGGGTGACAAAAGGGCAATGTTGCACATTTGGGTCAAAATCTGGAAATATTAACAAAGTTATGAGAGAATGTTGAAAATGTTTAATGTTTCTTTGTAACTGTAGTCAGACCTTTTCTAGAACTGATTATATGATCTGCTCAGGGGGTTGAGAGCCCTCTGGGTTTTTGAACCAGAGTTGGAATTTTCCTGACTGTGTTGGGACTTAGCCTCTGTCCACTGTATTGGCTTATTTCAAATTTGACTTCTTTTTGTGGTATAGTTTTTAATTTATTTATTTGTTGGGTTGGGAAGGGTTCTAGGGACTGTGTTGTGTAGTGAGTGAGTATATGTGAGTGTGTGGTTGGATGACTGGGTAATTTAAATTTTGAAGTATTTTAGTCTATAGGTAGTAGCAGTTTTTTCTATGATGGGGGTTCCATCTCAGGCTCAATTATTGGCTTACTCTCCTTCTCTTCTTAAGGATCTCTGCCCCTTCCTCACTCCACTGCTTGATGCTGCTGTATGGTGAAGATGTCAGGAGTTAGATTTCCTGAGGAGGTGCTAGAGGGAGAGAGGAAGAAGGATGTAGCCTGGGGGAGTCGATTCAGGCAGTGAGAACCAGGAGGTGCCCGTGGCTAAGGACATAGTTGGACTGAAATCCCTCATGCCTTGTCTCTATACCCAGGGTATCCTCCAGACTGAGAGGACAGGTAGCTGATGAACCGGCCCTAGCTTTCGTCCTCTTTGGGTGGTGCTCTGCAATGTCAGGTTGATGGCTAGAAAGACCGCTATAATGGCTGATCTTGTTGGGTCAGTCAATCTGGCTTGCATTATGGACACATGGCTGGGAGATACATCGGGCCCTGTGCTAGAGGCTTCTGTCCCAGCTGGCACTCTGTTGTGCACTGCCCAAGGAAAGACTGGGGGGGAGGGGGTTTGCAATCTGTTTTAGATCAGAGCTGGGTCTGACGGTGCACCCAGTTGCAGACACCAGTTTTTTTGAGTATGTAGCGGTGCAGGGATGGTGGTCTTGGTGTGGAATTCAGAGTACTACTGGTCTGCCATCCACCTAGGTGGGACTGGGGCTTCTTGCAGGAGGTGACATCCTTTGTTGCTAAGAGTGTTGTAGTAGCCGAGATGGATAATTCTCAGTGTCTTCAACACTTGGATGGATGACATGACATCACCTGGGACAAGAGATCTCCTGTTAAGTATGGAGGCTCTGGGCCTGATCCTGCATTCCACATTCAGGATCCACCAATCCACCATGCCCTAGATCTGGTGTTCTCACTGGGGCTTGAAATTGACACCGTCAAGATTGATCGGGTCACTTGGTCAAATCATTGCACTGTTTGGTTCAGCTTTAAAAAAAAACTAAATGTTTAACCCCCTGTGGAAATGGTCCAGTTCCACCCTTTGAGGGGTGTTCAACTAGTGGGACTGTTAGTAGAGCTGGACATTTTGTCTATGTTGGAGACTTGCGCCAGCCGCTCGGGAGATGCAGTGATGGCCTATAATAGTGCTGTTGCTGGGTCCCTGGACCATCTGGCAGCAATCCGTGTACTCCCCTTTTCTCACACCTTGGCTACCCTTGATTTGATGGGGAGCCAATGAAGGTGAAGACAAGGGAGTGGAGATTGGAGAGGTGCTGGAGAAAGACTGAGTCTAGGGAGGACAAGCTGATTCTGATGAATCATTAGGATGAATATCAGAATGCTATCATCCAGAAAAAGGTAGCTTGTATGTCTTTGGATAATTGCAGCTTGGAGGAATCAACAGGCTCAGCTCTTCCAGGTTGTAGACAGGCTATTACAATCAGCCTGTCTGAAACCCATTACAATCATTTTAGCTCACAAATGTGAAGAGTTTGCTCAATTCTTCTCAGACAGAGTGTCCTCTTTGAGACCCCAGATTGTTGCAAGTGGAATTCAGTCCTCCAGCAGTGGTGTTTCTCATGTGGACAATTGCACTCAGCCACCCTGGGGTGAGTTCCATCTGGTGATGGCGTAGAAGGTCTATGGGATAATCCTTGGGCTGAAACTGACATTCTGTGACTTGGACCCAGGCCCAACATGGCCACTAGTTGGCTGTGTCAAAGCCCTAGGCCTGGTCTTTGCCGGGATAGTCAGGAGTTCCTTGTTGGCTGTGGTTTTTCAAGAGTCTCTAAAACAGACTCTGGTTAAGCCCCTGCTGAAGAAACCATCGCTGGATCTCAATGTCCTGGCAAATTACCAGGCTATCTTGAACCTTCCCTTTTTGGGGAAGGTTCTTGAGAAGGTGGTAGCAGAACAGCTAGAGGACCATCTCAAATCAAATCAAATCAAATCAAATTTATTTATAAAGCACCTTTCAAAACCAAGGCGCTGTACAAGAATAAATAAAATAATAAAATCCAAATATTTAAACAACCTTGACTAAGAGAAAGCCAGAGTAAAAAAGATATGTCTTCAAAGCAGTTTTGAAGTGATCAACAGTTGGGCATTCTCTCAACCAGCGAGGTAGAGAATTCCACAGGGTTGGTGCCAAGAAAGCAAAGGCATGGGAGTCCGATAACTTCAATCGAACCCTGGGAATCTCCAGCAATCCCTCGCTGGTGGAATGGAGAGGACGGAGGGGGCAATAGGGAGTCAGAAGATCTTTCAGGTAACCAGGTCCCTGGTCATGTAGGGCTTTAAAGGTTAGTAAACCAACCTTAAAGGTGATCCGCCACCGAACTGGCAGCCAGTGCAGTTCGCGGGAGCACAGGCGTAATATGACTGGTTCTAGAAGTTCCAGTCAAAGGCCTGGCTGCAGCGTTCTGCACCAGCTGAAGGCGGCGGAATACAACCCCAGGAAGTCCTAGGTAGAGGGAATTGCAGTAGTCCAAATGGGTAGTGACAAAGGCGTGGACCAAAGTTGGAAGGTCATCCTGGGGAATCAGATGTTTCACCTGGGCGATATTCCTCAGATGGTAAAAAGAGGATTTGACAACAGCTGACACCTGAGATTTCAGGGTCAGACCATCATCAAAAATAACGCCCAGATTTCACACCTGTCCAGAGATAGAGAGTGGTACACCACCAAGTAATAAACCTGATGGCTGTCCAGCACCCAAACCCACCCCAGGATGACCTGGATCCACAACCAGTACCTCAGTCTTATCCGGATTGAGTCTCAACCAGCTCAAGCTCATCCAAAGTCTGATCTCATCTAGGCATTTATTAAGTACATCGAGTGCATCACCTTGGTCAGGGAGAAAGGACAAATACAGCTGAGTATCAACTCTGTAGCAGTGAAAACTCAGACTGTATCGCCTGATGATTTCTCCCAATGGCAGCATATACACTGCAAACAACATGGGAGCTAAAATGGAGCCCTGTGGTACCCCACAAAGCAGGGAGTAAGTGTCAGAGAAATAAATTCCAGTGACAACTCTCTGAAACCTGCCAGTGAGGTAAGATCGAAACCAATTGAGGACTGTACCAGACAGCCCACAAAAGACCCGCAGTCACTCCAATAGGACCCCATCTCATAGAATTCCAGATTTATTAATCTATCCAGTCTGGATTTAGGGCCTTGCATAGCATGGAGATGGCATTGATCAGCATGTTGAATGACTTTTTCAGGGTGAGGGATCAGGGAGAGAGTACAATTCTTGTCCTCCTTGATCCCTCCTCAGCGTTTGACACTGTGGACCATGGGGTGTTGTTGGACAGGCTGAGGGAGTATGTGGGACTCACCGGCAAGGTCATAAGCTGGTTTGAGTCCTTCCTCTGGGGCAGGTCACAGAGGCTAGTACTGGGAAATTGTTCCTCAAGCCTGAGCGACCTGCCCTGTGGAGTTCCCTAAGGCTCTGTCCTCTCCCCCATGTTCTTCGCAGTGTATATGCTGCCCCTGGGTGAGGTCATAAGATGGTATGAGCTGAGTTTTCATTGTTACGCTGATGCTACTCAGCTCTACCTGTCTTTCACACCTGGTAGATTTGATGCTGTTGATGTGCTAAATATATGCTTGGCTGAGATCTGGGCTTGGATGGCTTCAAACTGGCGGGGACTGAACCCTGGGAAGACTGAGGTACTGGTGGCAGAGCCAGGTTGGAGGGTTGGGCTTGGAACCTCCGGTGATAGGCTGATCCTTTTTAAAGGCCCAACAGAACTGGAGGTTTCATCAAGGGTGAAGAATCTAGGCATTGTGTTTGATACTGAGCTGACATTTGACGCTCCGGGGTCGGCAGTTGTCTGGACCGGATTTTATCATCTCCAGAACATCACCCGGATCAAGTCCTTTGTTCTGCCTGAAGACCTGGCCACACTGGTTCATGCTTTCATGACCTTGAGACTCGACTACTGTAATGTCCTCTACCTTTTGGTTGGAGGTGGTGCTTTGTGGCACCTGCAGCTGCTGCAGAACACAGCAGCACGGGAGCTGACTGGTCACTCCAGATTCAGTCATATCACCCCAGTGCTGCATGATCTGCATTGGCTTCCGGTGCATTGGTGCATCACCTTCAAGGTAGGTCTTTTGACCTATAAGGCCCTACACAGTTTGGGTCCGGGCTACCTAAAGGATCTCCTTCATCCCTACGTCCTATCTCCCTCTCCTCAGATCAGCTTCTGGTGCTCTCCTAGAGATCCCCAGAGTGAATCTGAAGAGCTCTGGAGACCGGGCATTTGAGATTGCTGCCCCAGCATTATGGGATTCATTGCTGGGGCTCCTCCAGGAGGCACTGTCAACTGAAATATTTAAACACCAACTAAAATCATTCTTGTTTGCACAAGCTTTTGCAGTTTGAGAGGGCTGTTTAAGAATATGAATGGGTTCTGTGATTTTAAACATATTCTTTTATTTACTGTTCCTGTTCTGTTATTTATGTACGTGTGTATTTGTAAATCTTATTGTAAGGGCTCCCTGAGCCTTCGGGGAAGGGCGCCCCAAACAAATAAAATCAACTACTACTACTACATAACTTTGTTGTTTTTGACATTTTGATCCCAGATTTTGAAAGTGGTTTTTTTATGACCCAACATTACAATCAAGACAAATTGACATTTTTTAAATCCCATCTGAAAGTGATTTCATGGAGCGACTCTGAAAACATTTTTCATAGGGGATTTGAAAAATGACATCCGTCATGTTCATGAGGAGTTGTAACACAAAGGCTATGTTGAAAATTTGGAATCAAAATGTGAAAAACATAGTAAAGTTAAGAGTAAACAATGGAAAAATTCAATGTTTCTTCATTTTTTTTAAAGATTTTGACCCCAAATTTTGAACACAGGGCCCCATTCTAAAACAGCACTTAGAGCACACAAGTTGAGTCACTCTAGGACTGTGGCAAATTCTGGGTACGTCAGAGCCCCTGCACCCATTTTTTTTTAAAAGGGGGGTCCCTGCACCAAAGACTCAGGAGTTGCTGCAGCTGCAGGCTTGCATCAAACATTTGGTGCACCTGCAGCGATTGACACAGAGATCTGGTCACCCCACCTGGCACAACCCAACAGGGGCCAAGAGGGTTGGGGTGGTGAATTTGCAAACCAGGAGGGGTGCCAGGGGCAGAAGGAGCATGGTAGTGCCCTAGGGGGTGTCAGGGAGACAGCAGCACAGCGAGGGTTCTACAGTGACACCCAGTGGGGGTGCCATGTGGAAAGCCACACAACTGATAGGCTAGGACTACTTCTTTGGGGATGGTAGGGACAGACACTGACATGCCCCCAGGTGGGCACAGCCCTTGCACCTTCCACATAGGTGCAACATGCACAGCTGTGTAGGTGGGAGACAGCCTGCCACAATGCAGGAGGGTGGGCACTAGGGGACTATTGCAGTGCCAGAGAATTTCCCTCCACCACTGTCAGCCATCATCCTGCAACTACACCTTCCCACCTACAGGGTTGTGCATGTTGCACCCATGGGGCAGGTGCCAGGGTTGTGCCCACCTGGGGCCATGTCAGTGTCCATCCATGCCAATCCCCAGGGAAGTGGTCCCATCCTGTCAGCTGTGTGGCTTTCCACATGGCACACCTGCTGGGTTCCACCACAAAACTGTGTCAGTTCTGCTGTCTCCCTGACACCCCATAGAGCACCCCCATGCTTTTTCTGCCCATGGTGCCCCTCCTGGCAGGTCCCCCCTAATCATCACAGTGTGTACCAGTGGCCAAGGCCCTAAGACCACCTCCTGGCTGGTCTAAACTGAGCTCCTGTTGCATCCATGGTAGAACTTTGAAAATTGCAAATAAGGGGATGGTACAGCCCTGCATGTTGCAAGCCCCCTTGCGATCTAGCACATGGGTGCTTCTGTTGCAAGGGTCATGCAGGGTGGCTTGGGAGCAAGGTATCCCAATGTTGATGCAGCCTGTGTTCAAAAATCGGGATTGTCACAAAGTTTGACACAAGGTGCAACTTGCGTTGTACCCATTTGGTGCAGACACCTTACATCAAACATACCCTTTTGAAAATCAGTCCCATAGTCTTTGATCAAGATAGGTAGAACTTTTTTTAAATCCTGTTCAAAAGGTTACTTTGTAGAGCAACTGCAAAAACATGTTTTGGAAAGATTTATTAAATGGCACTTGTCATGTTCATCAGGTGGTGTCACAAGAGGTCTATGTTGCACATTTTGGGCCAAAATCTCCAAAAATCACAAAGTTATGAGTAAACGCTGAAAACATCCAATGTCTCCTCATAACTGTGTTGTTTCTGACATTTTGACCTCGATTTTTAACATTATCTTTTTAAGCCCCCACCTTACAATTAAAATAGAATTTTTTAAATCTCATCTGAAAAGTGATTTTATGGAGTCTCTGCACAAACATTTCAGAGGGGATTTGAAAAATGACATCTGTAATGTTCATAAGGTGCGTTAAAAAGAGGGGTATGTTGAAAATTTGATGATAAAATCTGCAAAAATCACAGTTCTGAGTAAATGTTGAAAAAAATCGACTCTTCTTAACGTATGTTTTTTGATATTTTGACCCAAGATTTCCATCATTGTCTTTTTATGACCCCACCTTATGAATAAGAAGGGGAATATTTATAAATCCTATCCTAAAGGGGATTTTGTGGAGCAACTATGAGAACTTGTTTCCAGAGGATTTAAAAAAATTCATCTACCTTTTTCATGAGGTGGGCCTCCAAAATGTCGATGTTGAAAACTGGTGTTTAAAATGTTAAAACATTACAAAGTTAAGAGTAAAATTCAAAACACAGTAAAAAGTGATTAAAATAACCTTGTTTTCCTCAATTCCCAGCTTGTGCTGGAAACAGCAAGACATGCCTGTGGGAGGAGAACCCAAAAGGTAACTGAGGGGTGTCGGGGTGTGTGGGGGTGGTGAAAGCTAAGGGAGGCTGGAGTGAGGGGTCCAGAGGATTAGGGGGAGCACACAATGTTGCAAAGTGTTTTTTTGTTACAGGAAAACACAAAAGGCAACAAGGAATGAGACAATGAGAGACAAGACAATGAAGAATAAGATGGCAGGGGAATGTTTTCTTCTTTTCAGGTACTTGTTTGTTTGCAGCACTGATGGTAGGCACCACAGTGTCACATCATCTTTTGGGGGTTAGCTGGCATGGGGGTGGGCATCCCAGTATTAGACCATGTTGGGGAAGACAAACGCTGGGTTGGGTGGGAGGTGGATACCAGCAGCGAGGTTGGGTGCCCAAAGACGGTGATGTTTAAAGAGTTGCAGGGGGGATAAATGCCAGGTCAGGCAGGAGAAGGACAGCAATATGGGGTTGGGCACTCATTGTCGGTGATGTTACATACTAATATACTAAAATGTCAGCAGAATAGGCCTAATGGTCTTTCGTGTCTGCTTGTTTGGTCAGTCCCCAACCTGGGAGTTGACCTTGCTGTCCGCCCCACCCCTTGGGCTTCTCCATTCCCAGTCCGAGATATTCCCCCTGTATTGGACTTTGCCAGCACAACCCTACCCCTGTATGTCCTAACATCTCTTGAACCCCTCCAGAGTCTCTGCCTCCACTAGTTCCCTGGACAGCACATTCCATGGTTCCACCACCCTCTCAGTGAAGTAGCACCTCCTCCTTTACCCCCTGAGTCTCCCCAGCTTCCACCTCTGCCATCTAGTTGCCTCCCCTTTCCTTTGGAGCACCCTGACTGACCCTCCCCTATTTAGCTACTTCATGTACTTGAAGACCTCTATCATGTCCCCCCATCCCTCCTCTCCTCCAATGTATACATGTTGCGCTCCTCGAGCCTCTCCCTATAGGTCCTTTCCCCCAAGTCCCAGATCATTTTGTTGCCCTCCTCTGGACCCTTTCCATGAGTACAATGTCCCTTTTTAAGTGTGGCCTCCAAAACTGTGCACAGTACTCAAGGTGCGGCCTAACCAAGCAGTTATACAGAGGGATTATCACTTCCCTCCTTCTGGAGGTAATCCCCCTAGCAATGCATCCCAGCATCCTATTGGCTTTGGCTGCTGCCCTCCTACAGGTCTCTGAGTTGTTCATTTTGACATCCACCACCACCCCCAGGTCCCTCTCATCTTCTCAGCCATTGAGACTTGAAGCATTATCCCCCTCCCCAGGGTATACACTTGGTCCAGGTTTCTGGTGCCCAAGTGCAGAACCCTGAATTTTCCTGCATTGAACCTCAGACTCCACTTCCTTGACCACCTCTCCAGAGCATTTAGGTCCTCCTGCAGGATAACCCTCTACTCCTTCCCATCCACCACTGCTCCCAACTTCGAGTCATCATAAAAGAAACTTATTTCACTCTTGATACCCTTCTTTATGTCAGAGACATAAGCGTTAAATAGGAAGGGCCCTAGAATCAATCCCTGAGGGACCCCACTGATGACCCTCCTTGGAGATGAGACTAACCTCCCAACCACAACCCTCTGGATACACTCCAAGAGCCAATTTCCTATCCATCTGATCATCTGTTTCCCCACCCCCATTTCCCCCAGCTTATCCAACAGGCCCCCATGAGGAACTGAGTCAAAAGCCTTGCTGAAGTCAAGAAAGAGGACGTCCCCTGGCCTGCCCTGATCCAAGGCACTCATCACCAAATCGTAGAACTCCACAAGGTTTGTCTAACACAATTTTCCCAGGACAAAGCCATGCTGTATCTTTGTCCAGGTACCCCCACTTCTCCAGTATCCCCCCCAGCCTCTCCTGGACAATACTCTTCATTACCTTGCACACCACTGATGTCAGGCTGATGGGCCTGTAGTTCTTCACCTCCTCTCTTGATCCTCCCTTGTGGATAGGCACTTTATATGCCACCCTTCAGTCCTGGGGCATCCACCTCATCATCAGAGAAATGTTGAAAAGCTCTATCAGGGATTCCACCATGACATCCTACAGTTCCCTCAGTACTCTGGGATGTAATTCATCTGACCCTGGTGCTTTCTCCATTCTAAGGGACCTGAGGGCTTCCCTCACTCTCTCTACTGGGATTTTCACCTCCACTTCCTCCCCATTGGTCCCCGTTCTGCCTTCCCCCCTGCTGACGGTGATGTCACCCCCACTTCCTAAACCCACCAGGGCTCCCGATTGGTAAAAGTCCCACCCAATCCTCAGTTTCACCATCTCCTCCCTTGGATGATGCAGACCCCCATTCTTCCTGGTAAAAACTGAGGCAAAGTACTCATTTAGTACCTCAGCCTGCTCCCCCGGGTCCTGTGCCCATCGTTCCCCATTCTAATCCTGCTAATCTGCCCCTTCACCTTCCTTTTTTCCCCAATGTATCTAAAGAACCCCTTGTTCCCCTTCTTGATTTCCCTGGCCAGGTCCTGCTCTTTCCTTGCCTTAGCCATCCTCACCACCCTAGTGACCCTTCTGGCCGTCAGCTCATACTTCCCTTGATCTCTTTCACTCCTTGAGCATTTGAAGTGCCTATAGGCAGCCTTCTTTTCCCTCACAACCTCCTGAACCTCCCGGGTCCACAAACAGGGTTTTCTGGCCTTACCTCATTTGCGCCTCACTCTTGCAGAGGTCTTAGCAGCCTCCTGCACCCCCCTTCTGATGATTTCCCATCTACTGTCAGCATCCATGTCTGGCCTTATTCTATCCAGTTGATCCTTGAGGATCTTTTCCATACCCTTGAAGTCCGCCCCCCAGAAATCAAGTACCACTGTCTTTGTGCAACCTGCTTCCCCCCCTCAGGTCCAGGCAGAACCAGACTGTGGCATGATCACTCCCCGCCAACGGGTCCCTCACCTCCAGGCCCCTAATCTGGTCACTGTCTGCCAGGACTATGTCCAGTGTCTGGGCCTCCCTAGTCAGCTCACCCACCTGCTGGATTAGCAATGAGTCCTGGAAGACATCCAGCAACCTCTGCTCCCTGGCCATGGAGGACATCATAGTCCCGCAGTCCATCCCTGACATGTTTAGATCACCCATTACCACCACCTTTCCCTTGCCCAGTCTACAGTGTCTCATGAAATTTGCCACCAGACTCTCTTCCAGTTCCTCACACAGCAAAGGGGGTCTGTATACCACTCCTATTTTAACTGTCTTGCCCCCCCTTTGTTTTCAGGGTGACCCAAATCTCCTCCACAGTCCCCTCCCCTCCCCCTCTTCCACCCATCCTATACCAATGCCATTTTTGATTATCAGTGCTACCCCCTTCCCTTTCCCTTCTCCCTGTCCTTCCTGAACATAGTGTAACCCTCCAGGTTTAGGTCCCAGTTGTGCCTTGGGGAGACCCAGGTCTCAGTGGCAGCTGTCACATCCACTGCCCCCTCAGCTAGCATTGCCTGGAGCTCTGGCATCTTATTTACCAAGCTCCTGGCATTTAGCAGGACCACCCTCCAACCCCTTCCTCCCCTCCCATTCCTCCCCCTCATGTTTCCATGTGACTGCAGTCTCTTCCCCCTACACCCTACCTGATGGCCTTTTTCTGTATTCTTCCAACTCCTAGGGGTGTGGAGACTGAGTCTCTATTTTGTCGGAACCTCTGCAACAGTCCCTACTCACATCCCTCCCCCCTTCACAAGTTTAAACCCCACCTTTCACTAGGGCTACCAGATTTTGGAACACAAAAAAGAGGACCCCCCCATGCCCTCAGACTCCTCACTGCACCCTCAGCCACCCCCAACCCCCGTGCCCTTAGCGACACACCCCTGCACCCTCAGTCACACCCAGGATGGATTACAAGTGCAGCCCTGTGCCCTTAAATCAGTGGTGGCACAGCAGCCAGCAGTCAGCCTTCCAGTCCTGCCCTCATTGTTCCACCCTCTCAGGTGGTCAGATTTTCAACATCACTATTAACTGTATTTTGGGTCCACTCCAGGACTGGGACTTACCTTGGCAGCACACAGAAGTTGAACAGAAACTACAGGCAGGAGGACAAATCATCATCAGATCCAGCAATCATCAAAAGATCAGACGGCAGAAATGAAAAAAAAACACTACAGAGCAACAACAACAAGCAACCTAGACCTCTGCAATAGGGACTGCAGTCTACAGACAGACTTGAGCATCATTAAATAAAGGCAGATGCAGCATGCCTCTACACAACCGCAAAGATTCCAAATCCATCCTTATTCTGCCCTATGGCCATAGACAGCTATATGCTTTTACTGACACTGATTGAGAAGCAGAACACTGCTACAGTCCTGAGTGAGTGCAGTGTGCCAAGTGGGAAACAACAAAACAAATCTTTTTTTTTTCTAGGACTGGACCAGTCTGTTCATGGGCCTGCCTTGCACACACACACACCATTTGTAGGGGCCTGCTGCTGCCTGCACTGCACACCACTGTAGCTGCCCATCATGCAGCATCCCCTTGGAGTGGGCATGACAGGACTGGACAGGCCACAAATCATTAGCACCACTGTCCAAGGATGCAGCATGCAGGACCACACCTGGCCTGCTGCTGTCACTCCCTCCTCCTGTCCTGCTCCTCTTCTGTCTGATGATGACCTAACTGGACACTAGTCTGCAGAACCACAATTTGACACAACACAGATGGGGAGGCTAGGGTCCTCCCTCCAGAGTCCAGAGTCAAGACCACTGGAGAGATGAGCAGTGGGATAGATGGATGAAAGGCAGACAGGGATCTTCCAATCATTAAAATAAAAAAAAAGTATTCAATTTGAATTATTTTCGGGAACTGGCTTGCTGATTATTTTAACTTGTGGTCCACTTACTTTACTGACCCCAACCTATGCTGCAGCTGCTCACCATAAAGCATCGCCCCCAGGAGCGTACAAGACAGGACTGGACACAATCATCAGCACTAGTGTCCGAGGCTGCAACATGCATGCAGGACCACACACCTGACCTGCTGATGTCACTCCTCCTGTCCTGCACTGGCTCCATCTGACTCTTCTCTATCTGATGACCAGCTTGGCTTAACTTGACACTAGTCTGACTGCAGCAGCACAATTTGATACAGACTAGACAACACAGATGGGGAGGCCAGGCAGCAGGCAGGCTGGATCCTCCTTCCAGACTCCAGATGACCACTGGTCCTGCAGAGATGAGCAGTATGGTAGATTCTACCCTACTGCTTACATCTTCAGGATCAGTGGTCATCTGGAGTCACTGGAGGGAGGATCCAGCCTGCCGCCTGGCCTCCCCACCCATCCGTGCTGTCTAGTCTGTGTCAAATTGTAGATGGTGGATGATAGTAGGCAGACAGATCAGAATCATCCCTGGATCATTAAAAAAAAGTAATTGCAGTGGTCCTACCTTATTACCCATCTGTTAGTGCTTCCTCTTAGATTCCGGCACCACCCGGGGACAGTGATGATGATGATGATGACCAGGCAGAGATTCTTGACTGGTTCCAACTTCTTCCTTTTTCCATCTCTCTCTCTGGGAACTTTGATGATGAGATGATGACCCACCGCTGGGCTGGTAACCATCTTCTCCTCCTCCTCCAAATAGACTGGTACAGTATTATTTTGGCCCACCAAGATGCACATAGTCTATGCCAAGACTGAGTCTCACACCTAGTCATTGCCCCTGCTCGGCAGTCAGAGATGGCAGACAGCTGTGGCATGCCAAGGAACAAGGAAGGGCAAAACCAAGGTTGGCGGTGGGCTGCAGGATGCACAGATGGGCCACATGACTCAACAGTCAGTGGGCAAGGCAAGCTGCAAGGGCAAGGCCAGGCAGAGAGGGCAAGCATCTCTGACTGAGACAGCCGAAGCAGTAATGTGATGCCGGCCACCAGCGAATCCGGTGGTGCAACCACTTGAGCTGGCTGATGAGTTGCTCAAGTTAGAAAAAAGGAAAAACTTCCTTGCTCCGCCAAGTCCATCCACAGCCACACCATTTGTTCTGACTGTGCAGACTGCAGCAAATCCCATGCACAGGTGACTGAGACACATGTGCAGACAAACGCACACTGTAGAATTCTTTTTTTTTCCTGGTTGCCACAGCAAATGACATCATTGAAGCAGCTGTCAATCTAAGTGCCACAGGGAAGTCCAAAAACCCAGACAAAACAGCATAGTAAGAAAGATCCACCCCGATGAAAATTCTTACATTAAAAAGAGGACATGTCCGGGTAAAAAAGGATGTCTGGTAACCCTGCCTTTCACTGATGAACCCCTCTGTCTTCAACTTAAGGATTTCCCTCTCTTCCAAATTGAGGTGTAGCCTATCCCTAGGGTACATCCCCTTATCCTCCCAAGTTTCCCCCCAATCCCCCATCAACCTAGACCCCCTGACCTCACACCACTCCCTGAGCCACTGATTTACCTCCCTAATTTTCTGCTTGTTCTCCCCACTAGCCCTTGGCACTGGCAGGATTTCTGAGAAGGAAATCTAGCATCCTATGGAATGGCAAACCCTAGCTAGCTCAAAACCTTGCCTGTATCTCCTGAGTGCACTATTCCTTATGTCATTTTATGCATTATACCGATGTTGCGAAAACCCGACAGCGAAGACCATCACAGTGACAGGATTCGGCCAAAATACGCCTGTCGCTGTGATGGTCTCCACACGGCCAGGGGATTGCCTCACAGGGTGTTTTGCCCCCCCGGTCCAACTCTGACTCAGAGGGGGATTCAGGGGGTGCAGCCCCCCGATGGAAACAGGAGGCATCCCCGACACTGCATTGCCAACACTCGGCAATGCGGCTGTCACTGTCGGGGATGTCTCCACAGCCACTGTGGCTGCGGCATGGTAAAATTGTAATTTTTACCCAGGTGCACCAGGATGTCCTGGAAACTTCCACATTCCCTTACTAGTGAGTATTCCTTGTGCTTGGCCTTGTGCACTGTCAGGCCAGGGAAGCATTTGGTTCTAACCAGGCAAGCTTCCACCTCCTTATCCCATTTGATACCCCGGATCATGGAATCCCCAACAGGAGCACTCTAACCACCCCCTTGCCTCCATTCTCAACCCCCAGGTTTCCTCTCCTTCCATGCTCCTTCTCTTCCTTTTTCCTGACTACTTCCCCCAGCTGGCTCCTCGCTCCTCCCACTATTCGGATGTCATATACTGCCCTCTCCCTATTGACAGTGGCCACCCCTTCCCTTCTGATCCTGGGTCCCCCCTCCTGAGTATCCTTATTTGCATCACAACCCCCCATCCCTGCTCATGACTGGGCCTTCCCCCATATCCGTTGGCCTGGCCTGGCTCGTCCTCCCATCCATCCCATCAGCATTCAACACCTCCTTGCCTGTCATGCCCCCCTGATCCAAACCCTCAGCCCCATTTACTGTATCATCCCCCTTGTACACCTGTTCTTCCTCCTGCCCTTCCCCCACTATCTCCTCTCCCTCAGCCTGCTCTGATCCCCCGTCCCCTGTTTTCTTGTACTACATGCTCCCCCTTATTTTTCCTGATTTTTGGACCCTGCCTCTTGTTTCCCACTTCCCATCCCTAACCATTTCCATTGTCATAGCTGCATCCCCCCCGGCACTCCCCTCCTCCCGACCCCAAGAATCCTCCATCCAACCCACCCACCCCCACACCCTGCTTCCCCCTGTCCAACCCCAGATGCCTACCTGCTTCTTTGGAAGTTTCCTCCTTTTGGATCCCCTCTATCAGGGTCCCCATATGCCACCTGGGCATCCCTCTGCACTCCTTTCCCTATGCCCATCTTTAGTAATTGGTGCAGGCACGTGGGTGACCCCTTGCCCTTTTCCCCCACCCCTCCATACCTCCTCCCCAGATCTCCTAGTTGCCTCCTAATCCCCTCAACCTCCTCTCTAAAGTTTACCAGCTGGTAGCACACTGGGAAACTTCCGAACTTCCTAGCCCAGTCAAGGACCATGGCCACCCCACACCTTGTACACCCAACCACCCTCCCAAAGATGCCAGCTGAAATGATGTGTGGTCCTAGCCCCCTCATAGTAGGTTTCTCTAAGTGAGCCACCAGATTCCCCAATGATCACTGCTACAGCACCTACACAATAATCAAGGCTACAGTAGCTAACTTATTTACTGCTAGATCAGGTCACTCCTCTCCCCTGACTCCACCCACTCCTGCTATTTAATAGAGGTCAAGGTTGGGGCCAGGTGTGAAACAATTTCAGCTCCTTTTCTGTCAACGTCCATGGACCATACCATTCATACGTTTCCCAGCAAAATACAGCTTGAGGTGCTACACCTCAGTACAAAACAGAATACTATCTATAAGCTTTTAACTTTTATCTCTTAAACCAAAACTACATATCACTCTTTAACATTACAAAGAACAATCCCCTCTGTTAGAGCACGTTAGTGGATGCATCTGGTAGTGCTTTCCACAAAACCCAATGCAGCACCACCCCAATAAATGTGGACAAGGTGGGGGAGAGTGAGATTATGGCTCAATGGCCTCCTGTGTGAGTCAATCAACCTCTTATACTCTTACTAAAATGGTGCCTGCTGTATATTTCCCCATCCCCTCTCACCAGGCCAAACTGCAGCTTCCTGTCTGAGCTCCACCTGAGTTAATCTCTCAGTAACAACCCAAACTATTCAAACAGCACAGATTAAATACTGTAGCACAGCCCAGAATTTCACTCAGAAACAGTTGCAACTCACAGTACTGATTTTAACTCCCCACCAATTAAGCCCCTTACAACACAAACAATTCCATTATAAAAATAAACTGAAAAAGGAGAAATAAAACTAATACACTTCTCTGAACTGCACTCCTGCTTCAGCTTCTCCCTAATGTTTAAAGAGTTGGTCAGGCAGAAGGGGGTATACTATGGTGGTGGGATTAAATGAATGCTTGCTGCCAGTAATGTTCTAAAAGTATGATCTGTCACAGAGGAGAATACTGGTGGTTGAGTTGAAAGATCACCTGCTGCCAGTAAGATATTGAAAGTTGGTCATGAGTGGGGGGAATACTAGTGGTGGAACCAGCAGTGGGAGGCGGGTTGGGATGATCACACCCTGTTGGCATGCCATTGGGTGAAAACATCTTATGAAAGAGGCAACTGGGACCTTTCACATGGAAGAAATTTCAACTCATCAGCAAGCAGAACAGTGTCATAATCAATTGTCTTTCGATACTCTGCACACAGCCTAGTCTCCACAATGCTCAATTCCATTGGCCCCAAGACACTCACATCTTCACAAGGCATACTATGTATTTATCTATTGATTGATTCATTCATTCATTTATCTGTTTGAAAACTGGTAGCCAGGAAAGGCACACTGAGCCAAGCCTCATTCCTAGGTGTGACCTGGGGGAGAGGGAACAAGCAAGCAAATATAATAAAATGAATGTGTGACAATGACATACAAACAAGGTGTAAACAAATGTAGAACAACATTGCAAAAGTGTAAAGTGACAAAAGCTGGTGACAGAAATAAAACTCTACATCCTGAAAAATAATCAAACAACTGATTGAGCATGTCAGTGCAATGAGATTAGGAAAAGTAAAACCAACCACTGAGAAGGTGGATGAACTGTGGAGGGGAAGGGAACAAAGGGCAGGTTAGGTAGAGAACATACAGGAGCAGGAGGGGGTGGGCAGGAGCATAAGCTGATGCTTAAGGGAAGTTGGGGAGAGTGAAAGATGGAAGGAAGATGGGAGGAGGTTCCAAAGGGAAGGTACATAACAGGAGAAGGCTGGCTGTGCTGTACCGTGCTGGTATGCTGCCAAAATATTTGCTTTCTGTATGTGTAAGCAAACAAAATGGCACATAATCCTTTTTAACTGATGGGTTTTGGAAACAGTTCTGGATCTAACACATATTTTAGAAACAATATGGAGCCCCGTGCAAATGAGCCATCACTGCTTATATTACTAGAAATAGATTCCAAAGCCTTTTGCCCATATCTGTAATCCTGCCACCAGCTTTGTCATCAATTGGTCACCCTCTACCCCGGAATTATACTAAAAGAATTGATCCCCACAAAGCTGGAATACTTTCAATATCATCCATGTGTATTGCTAATAGGACAGAAGTCCACCATAGACCTCTATAGTACTGAACATCAAGTAAAAAAAAAATCACTGTTTGCCTTGCAATGGAAAATAGTAAGTAACACATCTACAACTGAGAAACAAAGCATCTGGAGTCACTGGGTCCAGCAAGCTGACTGGGTGTTGTGCCTCTTGATGGCACTATATAAAATGAAATCAGATGTGGACCAGAGTCATACGCCATAAGGTACAGCAGGGGCAGTATACCAGCAGTGGGTTAGGAACTAAATCCAGGCTCCTTGACAGGGCAAAAACACTGTTTATTGTGTTTCATCCGGGCCTAACCTGTTGCATCCATAGATATACAGATGCCAATCTTCATGCCATCCAGTACAAACTGCATTTAAGTAACTTTGCACTGCATTTCCAATTCATTACCATATAAGACAATTTGTTTTCAAATATACATATGCATTGCTGATGTAGTGCATGTTACAAAATGCCCTGCAGACTGGAATGTACAGTTCACTGGGAACTCATTTAAAATCTATTGTTCCTGAGATCGGTGCATTTGCAGCTCAAATCATAGCACATTACCAGTCAAATTCAAACTTGCTTAAATGCAGTCTGTACTGCACTCAGTGGTAAATTTAAGTGTAAGTATACTAGCAGAAAAAAATCTCTCTAGTCCCATCAATACCATATCCTTTAGTGCTGGCATATATAATATTGTCTGTGTGTAAATCATAGTACAGTATGATAAATATGACAAAATAAGGTTGCTCATAAAATTTAGAGATGCTTAAATACTGTTCAATTAACAGTGAAAAATACCAGCCTTCTGAGTCAAAATCTATTAAGATTGCACCCATTATTGTCAGCACTCGGCAGTAATAATTGTCTTGCATTGTCAAAATTCCTCATAACAACTTTAAACAAAATGATATAGTATGAATACTAGCTATCACTGTTTGAAATTATTCACAGTTGTATATGATATACTTTTGGTATTGTATATTTTATGGCAGGCGTGACTGTAAAAAGACTGTGCCCAATTCACGTCCTGGTAAAAAAAAAAAAAAACTCAAAATCAAATAAGCATAGCAAAGAGCTCTTGCAAAGACTGCCCAGGGTGATACAGCTGGATAAACATGAAGCACTGGCCTGAAAACAAAACACTTCTATTTTGATAACTTCAGTGAGAGGCAAAACAGGAAAAAAATTACTTGAGGCCTCGGGTGGTGTGCTTTCCAGATGTATAGGCCAAATGTTACAGCAGAAGGCAGTGAAATGCTGGTCTCACCTGACAATGCCAGAAAACAGTAAAGCAGGTCAAAACATCATGGAAGGAACCCAGTCCAGTTACAAAGATAACTTTAATGCTGTGTGGATTTGCAGATGTAATAAATAACAAGGTACTAGAAATAAGAAAGCCTTCTACTTTCAACTTCCTCCCCCATTTCTGTTGACCTGTGATCTAAGCGCTCTCCTGCACTGAGTAAACCCTCATGAACTGTCTGATGTGTGAAATTTCTGGACTTTACAGGAAAATAGAGAGATAGTGAAGAAAATAACTGTACCATATGTTCTGTGCAGAAATAATGAATGAAATTGCTGTTATGGAGTTTCCTGTAAATATAATGTTTAATACTGGAAGTATTTTCACGTTAAATGGCAGGTGGGTGTTCATGTTAAAATCTTTTTAAAGTGACTCCCAGTAATGTCACCCATGGGATGACAGCATAATCCTAAAGTTCTTCTTTCTCAGCTTTAAAAACTTCTCAGGAAGAGTATAAATCTTACTAAAGATGGCACAAATACCATCTACCAAAGAAGGGCAGATCACTTTACCCACTTGAGGTCCATAAACAAATCGATCCCTCTCAATAAGGAATGGATTTTAATGCCTCAGGAGCTCTGAACTGCCAATCCATCCTCTAAGCCTATCAGAGCAGATGGGGCATGGCTTCTCTTCTGGCCTAAAGTCACTTAGGTGCTAGCAGTCCTCTGCACTGCAGTCCATAGTGCTTAGGACTGCAATGCAAAGGACAGGGAAGGAGTCTGCCTGGCATAAGGTGCCAGCCATCAGTCAGCCATGCTGCTCCACTGGGATTCTCTTTTAATCTCTCAAAGCTCTGTTGTCCTATGAATGTTGGCCTTCACTACTGTTCTGTGAGTACCATCTGTATTTGATATTTTACTCTTGTGGGTCCCTCACTAGCTTCTAGGCCATTTGGACATATCCTTGCTTTACTCCTAAGGTATCCCTTGTAATTGCAGTTTCATAGAATCATAGAAATCTTCCAGCAGAAAAGGACCCCATTGCCTTTTCAGTCTGCCCATAGACCCCCCTCTAGAAAGACTCATCCCTCCCTTCCCCACCAGCCTGACCTCAGCCTGCTAGGCTCATATGTGTGTCACAGGCTCTTTTAAAGTTTTCTACTGTATCCACCCCACCACCCATTCTGGCAGCCTGTCCCTTGGCAGTACCACCTTATCGGTAAAGAACCTCCCCCTGGTATCCCCCTTGAATTTTCCCCATTCCAGTTTGTAGGTATGCCCCCTTGTGGAATTGTTCTTGCTCATCTTGAAGATGCCATCGACATTCACCTTATTTATGCCCTTCAAGTATTTGAATGTGTCCACCATATCCCCCCTCTCCCTCCTTACCTCCAGGGTGTACAGACCCAACACTCCCAGCCTCTCATCATATGACCTCCACAGCAGGCCCCCCTCCCACTATTTTGGTTGCTTTTCTCTGGACTCTCTCAAGTCAGTCCTTGTCCCCTTGCAGGTAAGGCCTCCAGAACTGGACCATGTATTCCATGTGGGATCTCACCATGGTTTTGTAGAGCAGCAGGATCACCTCCCTCCTTCTGCTTGTGAAACCCCTCCCTATGCACACCAGCATTCTTAGAGCCTTTCCTGCTGCTCTGTTGCATTGACTCCGGACTTTCAGATTGTCTGAAATGGTTATCTCCAGGTCTCTCTCCTGCTCTGTCTCCTCCAGCTCTGCCCCCAAGCCAGTATTTTGCTTTCAGATTATTGCACCATATATGCATAATTCTGCACTTTTTTGTGCTGAGCTTTAGCTGCCACCTTTCTGACCACTACTCCAGCCTGACCAAATCCTCCTTCATATCCTTCACCCCACTTTCCATCCTATCTACCCTGTTACTGCATAGCTTCATGTCATCCACAAATAGACACACTCTCCCCATAGACCCTCTGTAATGTCCCCAATGTATATGTTGAAAAGTATGGGTCCCAACACAGACCTCTGTGGAACCCACTCATTACCTTTACTTCCTTCGAGTGCACCCCATTCATCACAACCCTCTGTGTCTTCCCCTCCAACCAATGTTATAACCAGCTTGTGAGCTTGCTCCCCACACATTTTATTCCCATTGTACTCATGTAGGGCTTCCACATTGCTTGCATTGTTAATCTGTATCAGTTTTGTGTAATCCTAGCAACACCCTCTCTGGCTACACTTATAATCATCTTTTTGCCATCCTTTGTCCAACTATGATATTAAGTTGCTTGTTCGAGTGGATTAACATTGTTGCATGCTTACCAATTTCCATCTTGTTTTAGACAGCCCTCAAGTTATAGGTTATCCCTGTAACTGTGTGCATCCTACAAACACAGGGGGCCATAGCAAATTCCTATATAGGGTGCATCTATATAGAGTTATAAGAGTTGGTGGGAAAATGCTGTGACACCTTATCTGGAGTAGGGTCACAGAAAGTATTTTCAAGGGGGCTGTAGAACATCTTTATACAGGATACAGCTATGTAGGATTATAAGGGCTGTATAGGCACCCTGTAATAAGGCACTGGGACAATACAATGTAGGGAAGAGGTTTGCTGAGGGGGCAGGATGTGGCAGATAGATTAGTGTATTGCAGGGGCATGGGGCAGTGGTTTCTTGAGTACTCTCTGGGAGGTAGGGGGTATCTGATCTGTAGGAGTCTAGGTCAGCTGAGGACAGAATTATTGCAACACAGGCAGGAGGTTGGAACATTGGTGGAGGAGGTGTATCCTGGAGTGGTGAGGGAGGAGTGGTGGTATTCACAGGGAATGGAGACAGGTGGGGGAAGTGGAGGTGGAGGCCAAGCTGGTAGTGGGATCAGGTGGGGGGAACAGAAGGAAAGTTAAGACAGGTTCCTTGGGTCCCTCTCCCACCGCGGGTGAGAAGGCCAAGGGAAGGAGATGGACATTAGTATGAGGAATTGGAAGGGCAAGGAGGGGGACCCAGTGAGAGCACTCCCAGAGGTTCCAGTGTAGAATAGATTACTCCTACTGGTTAGGGGTGTCATGAACCCACTCCTAAGGGCTGGGTCCACTGAGCACACAGTGTCATCCCTTAAGTGCAATCCCTGACAGTGGGAAAAGGAATACCCTCCATGTGTCCTTTTAGTGTGCTCGCTGAGTTCACAACTGAACACTCACCTCAAGTGCCCAGGGCTTCTGCTCTAATCTAGGAAAGGATAAAATACAGTCTCGAGTCTGTAGCCAGGTGAGAACCCTCCTTGGTTGCTGAACTGGGGGGAGGACCCAGGCATTACAAGCTGTTCGGGGCTGTCCTCATAACCCTGATGGTGTCTTATCCTACAGGTGGTGCAGGAACCTAGTTCAAGCTCTACAGACCCCTCCCAAGACCTTGTGGATTTCCCCTACTTAGGCCACCAGATTTGCTTTCAGGATCTTAGCCTTTGGTAGCTATGGTGGCACCTTAGCACTAAAAGGCTGGTCACAGATTGAATTAACCTTCCCACCTTCACACACACACACACACACACACACACACACACACACACACACACACATCACTCCCAGGCAGTTTTTATAAGCAAATGTTTTTATTATTTACTTAAATAGTTACCATTCAAGACTTACAAACAAAAGATTCAGAAATGTGGTTACATGATTACAAGAAAAGTTGGAAAAATACATAAAAAACACTGTAAAATGTAAGTTTGTAATTTCTGCCTTGTCTGTTTAGAATCAAAAGACCAGAAAATAAATGAGTTCTGCTAAGTTTCCAAATCCCAGTTCTTCTTGTAGCCATGGGTCCTCATGTATGTGTTAGCAGTCTTACTCTGTGTGTCAGGAAATGTTTGGCTTGAGCTGTATGTCAGGAAATGTGTATTCTCTCTCTGTTTGAGCAAACTTTTATAGTTGTGGGTCTGCAGTCTTTAAACTGCCATTTGGTTAGCTGGTGGCCTTATCTTTAGGCCAGCAGGGTTCTTTCTTAATCTTTTCCAGTATTTTAAGTGAACCAATGTTTATTAACTTTTTAGATTTCCTCACCAACCCAACTTTCTGGCTGGCCTTTTGATATACAGCATCGTTCCTGCCACTTATAAAAATGTAAATAGACTGTAGCAGTTTCCCAGAACTTGACACTAGGTTCACAGATCAGCTATTTGCATAACCTCTGCTCTAAAAAAACATTTTCTCTTTGATTTAAAGTTTTATGACCATAGGAAATGCTTTCCATCTCCTGACATTTTATGACACCTTTTTCTCTTTGATCAGCTTACCAGGAAATTCCCTTTTGAAATGTAAGAGGCTATTACAGAGGAGATAATTCTCCGGAAATTTTAATTCCCTATTGAAATGCAACCCCTGTTTATCTCTAACCAGCCTTTGTCTCAGGCACAGGGGATGTCAGACATTTGCAATATGCATTCTCACTTCTCATGTAACCATGGCAGTAAAACTGGGCTTTTCTTTGACAATCCTTAAGTTTTGACCTTTTGGGGAAATTAATCATAAGGAAAGAAACAGAAAAACGATGGCAGTAATATGACACCAGTGGCCAAATCACCACAAGGGGTGGTGAATGGAAGCTCTGGGGGAAGGAAAGGGAGCATAAGCAGGCAGGATATGAGTAGTATGGATGATGACCATAGAGGGAAGCTAAAGGGGGTACAAAGCAGCAGTGGAAGTGGTAGTAGGGTAGGCAAGGAAATGGGCAAGGGGTGGACATGCAGGGGGAGTAGAGGGGTTGTGGCTGTGGGTGGGGGACAGGAGGGCAGGCTGGAGATGAGGCAGGAATATGGAGGGGGTCAGGGATCTCAGGACAAACACAAGGGGAAGGAGGAGACAGGAAGGGTGAGACAACAGGGTATGCATGCAGGAGTTCTGGGAAGCAGATGGAGAGACAAGAATAGGGATCTTGGGAGTCTATAGTTAAGAGAGTTAGATGGGGAGACATGGGGAGTAGGAAAAACTGCAGGAAGGTGCACTGTATGCCAGGGATAACCATGAGGAGGATGATCTCACATATATCACAGCACAGGGGAAGGGATGGGAGGAATCTCATATTATTGTTCTCCTGGGAATAAATGACCTGACTGAATGTGAGGTAGAGGTGCTTCAGGAGAGGTTCAGGGAGGTGGAAAAGCTGTGCAGTTGAGTGGAAATGTCAGTAGCCTTCTCAGAGGTGTTACTGATACTGACGGCTAGCCCTGCAAAAAAGAAAAGGATCAAGGAATTTAACGTCTTGCTCAAGGGATGGTGTGGAGAGCAGGGGTATGGGCTAGTTGGAGGCTGCGGTTACCTGGGAGAATAAGGCCCTTAATGGACTGGGTAGGCTGCATCTTAGTAAAGAGGGCACTAGGGTGCTAAGAACTAGATTTGAGGAATATATGGGAAATGTTCTTAGTTTAAACTGGTGGGGGGTAGCAGGGGTCACAGCACCCTTAGTCACCTGGTGTAGGAGATCAAACATCCTTCCCCCAATCCAGGCATAAGGATGGGAGCTCAGATTAGAGGCAGAGGGATAGGGTAGGTGGGTATGACTGGGAGCAGGGTTAAGATCAGGCAGACCGGGGGGGAAGGGACTTGAGTCATGGTGGAAAATAGTGTCTCTGAATGCAAGGAGTCTAGGGAACAAAATAGCTGAGTTGCAATTACTGATGGCCGAGAGAGAGCTGGGAATGGCAGCCATCACAGAGACATGGGTAACACTGAATCAAGACTGGGACCTCTCCAATCCCAGGAATATAGGAAGGATGGGGGTGAGAAGAGGAAGAGGAGGGGATCTGTATATGTGAGTGACAGGATAACCTGTCCCAGGGAGGAGGAGGTAGATGGCAGGACATAGGTGTTGTGGGGACAAGTACTATTCCCAAATGGTAGAAAGCTTAGTATAGGGGTGAAATACAGACCACCAAGCCAGTAAAAGCAATTAGACAAGGAACTGTGGTAAAAACTGTGAAGAAGGCCAGTACAGGGGAGATAGTGATTATGGGGGACTTCAGTCTGCTTGGGGTAGATTAGAAGATCCTGGCTACCATCTGTACCAGAACTCAGGTGCTGCTGGATGCATTCCAGAGTGAGTTCATGGCACAATCTGACATGGAGCACACTGGCAAGATGGCATACTGGACCTGCTCCTGTCTAATAGTGTGTATGTCTAAGATGTAAATGGGGAGGCACCACTTGCAGAAAGCAACCACCATACTGTATGGTTCCACCTGGACATGAGCAGGGAGAGGGTGAAGACCAAAACAAGGGTCCTTGACTTCAGGAAGGCAGACTATAGTAGGATGGGAGAAATTCTGGGGGGCAACTTTCTGGAATCAGGAAGGAAATGGAGGTGGACCAGAAATGGGTCATAATCAAGGAGGGACTGATGGCAGCCAGTAACGTGTTCCAAACTCAAGAGACAACAATCTAAATCCAAAAAGCCCAGCTGGTATAGTAGGGAACTAGCCATGGTAGTAATAGATAAGAGGTCAGTATTCAGGATATACAAGTGCACCCAGAAAGGAGAGAACAGAAAGAAGTACTCTAGCAAGACAAGTGAGGCAGGCAGAGCAGTCCAGTTGACCAAGACAAAAAGAGCTGTGACTGGCAGAGGGGAGAAAACAGGGGAGAAGGCTTTCCTCCACTATATCAGGGAGAAGAGGGGTATAAGGGATGGGATAGTGAGGTTGAAAAGTGAGGAGGGGTCAGTGAAGGAAGTGAACAGAAAAAGCAGAAGTACTTAAAAAGTAATTCATTCTTCACTAAGGAGAAAGATGGTTCAGTACCTTGGGGTGAACGGGTGGGTGGTGACACAAATGGGAAGATTTAGGTTGACAGGGTGTGTAAGGGATTAAAGCCCTGATGGCAGACAAATGCCTAGAACCTGATGGCATACATCCGCAAGTGTTGAGGGAGCTGAATGTGCTGGCGGGTACTCTGTCAGACCTGTTTAACATCTCACTGGAGCTAGGGAAAGTACACCTGGACTGGAGAACAGCACATGTGGTGCTGCTCCACAAAACTGGGCCAAAGAATGACCCTGGCAATAACAGATTTGTCAGTCTGACTTTGATAGTAGGGAAACCCATGGAAACCATACTGAAAGAAAGACATGTAAGCTTTCTGGAAGAAAATGGGATCCAAGATGAGAGACATCATAGGTTTGTGTCAGAGCAGACCTGCCAGACTATCATGAATGATTTCTTTGACTGAGTAGGTAGGACAGTGAACAGGGGCCAAGCTGTGGACATCCTGTATCTGGATTTCAGTAAAGTCTTTGAGTCTGTTTCACACAGGAGATTAATTAGAAAGCTGGAGGACATGGGCGGTAGGGGGGAAAAAAGTTAGGTTGGTTAGAAACTGCCTGCAGGACAGACATCAGAGTGTGGTGGTTGTGGGGGAGTTCTCAGAGGCAAGGCCAGTCACTAGTGGGGTCCAACAGAGCTTGGTGCTTGGTACGGTGTTTAATGTCTTTATCAGCAATATTGCAGAGGGGATAAAGGGTAAAATATGCCTGTTTGTGGAGGACCAAAGCTCTGTAGGAGAGTAGACACAGAGGAGGAGAGACAGGAGCTCAGGGATGATCTGACTAAGCTAGAGAAATGGTCAGTTATTTGGCAACTGGGATTCAATGCCAAAAAATGTAGGTTAATGCACTTGGGGGTAGAGAACCTGGAGACCAAGTACTGCCTGGGTGCTATACAAGTTACCAGATCAGAGGGGGAGAAGAACTTTGGAGTGATTATCAAGAGTGATCTGAAGCACTCAGCATACTGCAAGAAAGCAGCATCCCAAGTGAATCAGATGGTGGTCTGCTCATCCAGAGGTATATCCAGAAGAAAAGCGGAGGTCATTCTGCCACTGTAGGTTCGTAGGTTCATAGATTTTGTTCAAGTTCAGTAGGCTTTCACTTTTTCAGAACTTGCCACCTTTAGATCCTCAAATGTGGTATTCATATTTTTAGTTCCTATGTAGTTATCTAGTCTGCTTTTGAAAATGGTAATATTATCACTTTCTATATGCACCCCATTATTTTATGACCTTTCTTCACTTTAAATCTGGTGTGTGTATCAAACGCTAGATCACTGGTTACCTGAACCCCTCAAGTCTTTTTCATTTGTTGTTGTCTGATGTAGATGGCCATTCAGAAAATAATGAAAACTTAGGGGTTATTATTGCCTAAATGCATGATCTTACATCTTCCTTCATTGACTTTCATACAATTTTGTTTTGCCCAGTTGCCTAGGAGATTAGTGTTTTCTTGAAATGCCTCTCTGGATTTTGTATCAGTCATGATTGCACCAGTTTTGCAGTCATGTGCATATATGCACATCAATGCAGTACTGCTTGTCTCTATGGCTGGGATTATAATATTAAAGAGTGTAGATCCCAGTACTAATCCCCGTGGGACTCCACTAGTGACTATTCCTGAGGGTGCTACATATCCCTTTATAGCAACCCTTTGTGTTCTGTTGATAAGCCAGGAAATAATCAAATTTATTGTATTGGAATCCAATTCAATATTAAGATGTTCAACAAGAATTGTATGCGATACAGTATCAAAGGCCTTGGAGTAATCCACATCCAGGAAAATTAGATCCACTGGCATTTCTTTGTCAAGAGCTGCACTCACAGGCTCAAAGAACTGTAAGAGATTAGTAAGACATGATCTACCCTTGGAGAAGCCATGTTGTGTTATATCTATTAGCCCTTTTTGGTTAACGTGATTGATTATTCATTGTTGGAGCAGTCTTTCAAGTATTTTTCCTATAACTGAGGTTAGACTTGTAGACCTGTAACTGTTTACCTTAGCCTTATTGCCATTTTTTAATACAGGAGTTACAATTGCCTCCCTCCATTCTGGCAAAGTCATTCCTTCACTGAGGGAAGCATTGAATAAATGTGTTAGCAGCCCAAGTAGAACTACAGAGAGCTCTTTTAGGAATTTAGGGTAAATTCCATCCTGACCTGCTGAACTATTTGTTTTAATAGCTCTAATAACTTCAGTTACTTCTGCTACTGTAATCTGTCCAATGTTGTCTGTATTGATTATATTTACTATGTTTATTGGTACCTTTAGCTCATTGGTACTCAGCAAATAGTTATTGAGTTCTGCAGCAATTTCTGTTTCTTTACTTACAATACAATTTATTGTTTCCAGAGAGCCTACCGCCTCATGGTTGCCCTTCATTGAGCCTATATAGTTATAACATTGTTTATATTCTCTTTGGTTAGAGTGGCAAGTTTTAGGTCATAGCTTTTTTTTTTTTGCCCTTCTAATAGTTGTTTTAGTTCTATTGACAGTCTTTTTATATTGATCCCAAATAACTTCAGTTGGATTTTTTTTATGTTTATTATAAAGTTTCTTTTTTTATTGATGAGTTTTTTTTTTATTTTATTATTCTGTCATGATGGTATCCTTCAGTTTTTGGAATGTTTTCACTTTCTGGTACCCAATTTTCAATACAGTATTGCACTTTCTCTTCTGTTTTATTCCAGATATTCTCAATGGTTAGATTCATTAACTCTTCTTCCCAATTCCATCTAGCTTGCCATTCTCTGATCCTGCTGTAATCTGTTTTACAAAAATTCTTTAACTTTGGTAATTCCCTTCATGCCTCTTCCTGTCGACTCTGAATCAAAATATGACATTCTATGGTCATTGTCAACCAAGGTTTGGGTTAGATACCCCTGACTAAATATTTGTTAGTATCAGGTTGAGGGTTTTATTTTCTCTTGTTCCTACCCTAACTAATTGCTCCAGATTATTTGAAATAGTAAGATCTTTGAATCTGTTTTCATTAGTACCTATTCCTGTTAGCCTTCCCCAGTTTATTGATGGGAAAATAAAAATCACCCATCAAGATGTATTCCCCACTTACTGTCATTATTTCAATATCAGATAGAAATGTGCTGGTTTCTTCAGAACTCAAACTAGGTGAACTGTAGCCCAATTGTATTGTTATTCTTCTATTTTGTATCTTTATTTGTGTCCAGATTATCTCCGATGTGTTATTATCAAAACTGATTTCATGAACTTTATATCTTTCATCAATATGAAAAGCAATATTACCCCTCTCTTATCAGTTTGATTTTTCCATAGTTTTATGTATCCTGGTATTTCTGTATTCCAGTCATCATCCTGAAACCACATTTCGGTGACACCACAGATTGTTATTTGTTCTGAGACTAAAACACCTTTTAGCTAATCGATCTTATTTCTTAGGCTGCTGTACAGATCCTGAGTATGGTCACACCTAGAGTAAAGTGAGCAGTATTGGTGTCATTACCTAAAGAAGGACATCAGTGTCAGTGGCTCAGTAGGCAGCGCACTCACCTCTCCAGCTGGGAGATCACATCTGGCACTTGGGTTAATATCTCAATACTGACACTGTAGTGCAGCATGGGGGGGGGTGCTGCGCTTCTGAGGTGCCATCTTTTGGATGAGACATTAAACTGAGGTCCCATCTGCGTGGATTGGTGGTAGTTCAGATGGATGCTAAAATTCCCATGGCACTTATTGAAAAATAGTAGGGGAATTTCCCCAGTGCCCTGGCCATATTTCTCCCATTCAATAAAAATACCACCAACAGCTTAATCTGGTTCAATTTCAGCTTACCATTTGTATCCCCCCTCCCCTGGTTGCCCTTAAAAAGGGACTTCTAGGCCCAGTGGGCTTACCAAGTCAACAAAATTCAATCAATCAGCTTAGTGGAAATGGTCCAGAGAAAGGCAACCAAATGATCCAGGGACAGCAAGGCAGAACATACTAGGAGAGACTCAGAGATCTCAACATGTACTACCTGGAGGATAGAAGGAAGAGGGAGGACATGATCAAAACCTCCAGGTACTTTCAGGGTTTCAACAGGGTGAGCCTTGAGGGTCTCTTCAGCTGTAGTGGTAACAGAACCACTAGGAGCACTATCTCAAGCTGGTGGGGCAAAAATTCAGGAGACAGATGAGGAGACACTTTTTCATGGAGTGGGTGGAAGCTAAGTGGAATGAGTTGTCAGAGGAAATAGTCTCCCTTAAGACAGTGGACAGATTCAAAAGAGGTTAGACAGAGCAAAGAGGAAACTTGAATGTAGGGAAGGGGGAGTGGGGGGAGAGAGTACATCAGCAGGGAGGAATGGAGGAGCAGATAATGGGAAGGGGGGTCGGATCCCACAGTAGACACCAAGGGGTCTGCAAACTTTAACAGACATGATAGACCAGAAGGACTTATTCTGCTGACTCAGTCATATAGTATGTTTGTATGCTCATATGATGATGATGATGGGTTTGGAGTTAATACAGGCGACCAAAGCAGAAGTCATTGTCCAGTCAGGGCAGCCGATTTGGAGTACGATAAGGATGTCATAAATGATAAGCTCTCCTGCTCCAAATTTGAAATGTTACTGCAAGAAAGCAAAGGTTTTCAGGGTGGAAAGCAAGCAGTTTTGCCACCTTAATACCCACTTACCAGCAGTGGAAAAATGACTAAGAGTGGTTAAAGAGCATGTAAGTCTCATGGAGGATGGTGCAGTACAGCTTCATAGGGCTGTTGAATACTTGGTGGATCAGAATACAGCTCTGCATGAGAAGTGCCAAGATTTAAAGGGGCACTCTCACTTGGCCACCTTAGACTATATGGCCTGCCTGAGGGTTCTGAGATTGGCATTCTCCTTATTTTTTTAGAAAACTTACTCAAGGATGTTCTGTCCCTGCCTGCCACCATGGATTTCTGCATTGGATGTGCACACAGGGCCATTCTACAAAAAGCTAGTTGGTCCAATGCTAAGACCAGATTAGTCATCATGAAATGTGGTAGCTACAGGGATAAAGAGGACATTTTATGCATCACCTGGCAGGCCAAAGATATCACTTACAACTCAGAATTTTACTTCAATCATGATTACCCCCCCACCCCAGAAGTTATGAAAAGAAGAGATACCCTTCTAAGGATTGTGCACACCCTGAAGGGACATCACGTTCACTTTCAAATCTATATCCTGCTCTACTCTGTGCCTTTTGGGATTGAGAACACAAATTCACCACACACCCGAGGAAGCTTTAAAAGAGCTGTAGACTAATGATGGTCAGTGCAACCTTATTCTGCTCCCAGTTCTTTCCTGGCCAGCCATGTCCTGATTGGCAAGTGCTTAGCAACATTGGATTCCATTCAGTGGGAGGTATTTGTCCCCCCTCGACTATGAAATATGTGTAGGATATTTTGAAGGCTTTTGCTACTGCTCAACATCTGCCAACAATGTTCTCAACCTTGGGAACCTAACCAATCATTTCCTGTTATCTGGATGAGTGTCCCATTTTCCTGTATCTGCCCGAGACTAAAGGAAATTATTTTTTACTTCAGGCCTTGTTACCACCAAAAGGGACCCTATGGTATGTATATGGCTATGTCGGCTGCACTCTGTTCCATCATTTGCGTTTGTATGTAGTCTCACATACCAATCCTCTTTCATGAGATTCCCTAACTTGGTATATGCTTGCCCTACTTTTACTGATATGTCTGATAAGCTTCTTACCATGTTAATTTCTATTTCCACTGAGCCTGCCTTCCTCTTCACATTTTGCCTCTGACTCCTTTGACTAGCTGCTTTACATTTTCATCTGGGGAACTCATGGTTGAGACTTTGTTTTGTTGAAATATTGACTATAGTGCACAGTTATACACAGATGTCTCACATGTTGTGGTCACATGCTTGGGGGGTTGGGGACCTGGTGGGAGGGGGAGCTCTGGGGCTCTTTTGTGGGGACTAGGGAAGCCTGGTTCAGCTGTGATAACCCTCAGGGGGGTCTCTCTTTCTCTTAGGGCCCCAATCCTACCATGTCTGCCCAGTGCTGAGCCTCATGACCTGTTCTTTATATGAGCTAAAATGCAGAGGCCTCAGACTTTCAGCTAGTCCTTTAAACTGTGAAGAGTGGGCTCGGAGTTACTTGATAAGTGGGATCCTGTTGTGTTATAATATTCTCTGCTTTTTTTCATTCACCTTTGGACTTATCAAGTTCTTCTGAACAACATCATTACCTCTGAAGAGCTACTGACCTGGTGAATTTTTTCACTGGACTACTGCTGCCTTATTGGATCAGAATATACTGTTCCTTATTTCACTTGAACTCACAGTCTATAGCATCCTTTATTTAACCATTTTGTTTTCTTACTGGTCAGCCCCATATGTGGCTGGATATGGGCAGTGGCACGGTTGCATCACTATAATTAGGGTTGAGTAGGTTTTTTAATGTTAAATCACAATATTTGCACCTTAATAACTTTGCAGCCATTTAAGAGATTTGCACAGACATTTGCATGCACACCCAAGGACTCTTGACATGCCAAGTTTGTTCTGATTGGATGAGCAGATCCTGACATCCAGATAGTGCAAAATATGTAAAAAAAATGTTTCTGTTTTTATTTTTGGCCACTAGCACTCAGATAGTTTGCAATGCTGGTTTGAAATTTTCTGAGTAGATAGGTTTTGGCCCAGAGTAAGCCTTTTGCTGGTTTGGTGAAAAAATAATAATCCATTCCAGAGTTATAAAGATTTGAAATTTTGGTTCTAAGCATACTCAGTAGGCACTTTAGGAGAGATGTTTCAAACCAAAAAAGAATTTGGGCATACAAAAAAAGGATCCTTTTTTGTATGGGGTCAATTCTTTTCATGAGGAAAAAATCCTTTTTTGCATGGCTACCATTTTCTTTTTACTGTTTAAACTTACAAACATTTAAAGTACATAAAAATAATGTTTTTTTTTTAATTAACACCTGACAATCCCAAGGCACACCCCATGCTTAATTTGTGAAGACACAGCAGAGGTCATAATGCTTTTTCCTGTTGCTGCCTGGAAGGTGAGGGTGGGGAGTTAGGGTTCGAACCCCTAACACCACATTTCCCTACTTTTGCTAGTTTAACCTTAACTAGCACATTAATGAAGCTTTTCTACAAAGAATGTATATATATATACACATACACACACACACACACACACACACACATATTGCAAAAACTTGGTTAATGTCCCAGTTAGGGTTAAACCAGCAAAAGTAAGGAAAAGTGTTTTTTGGGGTTCCAAACCTAACATCCCACTCCCACTCTGCAAGCAGCAAATGGAAAAAAAACACATTACTGTATTGGCTGTCCTGAGTCCTGGCAAATTAGGTCTGGGGTCTTTTTGAGGTTATCAACCCTAACACTCCCACCATTCTATCAGCAAATAAACTCAGATGTGCAAATTATATGAGAATGGGGTGAGAGTGAGGACTGATGATCCTAAGGAAGTTCCTAGGCCTGATTTGCCAAGACTCAGGACAGCCAGAACTGTAATGTTTTTTTTTCCTTACTTGAAGGGTGGGGAGTTAGGATTGGAAACCCTAACACCACATTTGCCTACTTCTGTCAGTTTAACCTTAACTGGTACATTAACCAACTTTTTTACAATGAATTTCCTTGATTTTTGAAATCGTAGAATCCGATCATCATTCATGCAGGTTGGTCACTTAGCGACCTGCATGAACACATCCACGTGATCACAGAAGTGCAGAACCTTCTGGGCCCAGCACTTCCATGCCTCCATTTATCCACATGTGTATGTATTTGTGGAAGCACTGGACCCTCTGGGACCTTTGCTTCCATTTCTTCAGAAAATACATTTATGTGCTTCTTTGTAATTTTTTTTGTAGGGATAGGCCATTTTCAGTTCTTTTTTCTAAGGGGTGTAGTGTTGTAGTAGACATTAAGACCTTTCTACCAATATATACAATGTCTGCTAACTCCAAATACTGACAGAGTCACATCTTTTTAAAGTTGCAATGTTGTCCTATAGGAACTGCAATTTTTTTAATACTTTTTTATATGACCCCTAAATTTTTTGGGGTGGGTGTGTGTGTTATGTGCTAGTGTTGTAGTACTCATTAAGATCTTTATTTTGATATATAGCTTGTCCCTTAACTCTAAATATTGACAGAGATATGACTTGTTGAATTTGAAATGTGGGAAAATATTATGCCCAAATTCATTTCTCATATGAAGGGATCTTTTTTCATGAGGCTTTGTCATTCATATGAAAAAATATTCCTTCATACAAAAAAAGAATGTGAAAAACACAAAGTCCAAATTTTTTTCTCATATGTAAGGAATCTTTTCTTGTATGGCCCAATTTTTTTTTTCATATGGCCATATGAAAAAAGAAATTTGGGTGATGAAAAGAGATTTTAAAGTGTCTTAAAACACATTTCTGAATGATTTTTCCCCAAAAACTAACTGCAGAATCCACCTAACAGGGGCCCAATTAACAAGATACATGTGTTGGTTTTCAAAATATTTTTGGAGGAAAAAAACTGAAATGAGATGGCAGCCATAAGAAAACAGAATTTTTTTCTCATGAGAAAAGATTACATCCCCGATATGAAACAGAATCCTTTTTTGCATGGGTCAAATTCTTTTTCTTGTATTAAACAACTACCCAAAAACTTTACTGAGCATGCGAGAACAAAATTTCAAATCCTTATAATTGGAAAGGATTAATATTTTTGTAGCCAAACCAGTGAAAGGCCCAAGACCTTTTTACTTTTCTGGGTGCTAGACAATGATAAAAAAATATATTTTTACTTTTTTTTCTATTCAGATCTCAGAATCTACACATCTGACCTGAACAAAACTTCACAAATTAGTAGACCTTACCCCTGAGACCATGCATGCAAATTTTGTGCAAATCTGTTAAACGGTGGCGAAGCTACTAAAGTGTTAAGTTAGGGGTTTAACATTAAACAGCCTGCTCAACCCTAACTATAGTGGTGCTACCAATCCACTATAAGATCTATATCTATATCTATATCTATATCTATATCTATATCTATATCTATATCTATCAAATATATACATGATTGCTGAGGGCGGTCAGACTATTCTGATCCCATTTAGAAATGGTTTTGGTCCAGGCACACACATCGCTGTGCTTTGTGATGGCTCTTGATGTACATTGCTTCTCTTTCCCCTGTAAAGGACATCCCAGCTTGTGGTAGGGTACAGCACTCAGTGTCTGTGCCAGGGAAATCAGCAGCCAGTTGCATAAAGACAGTCTTACCTCCTAGACTATTTTTGAAGTATTTTGACTTAAAATTGGTGTTGTCTAAGGCATTTGTTTAGGGCAGTTGCATAAAGCAAAAACTGACTTGACTTATGTAGGACTGGTCTAAGATATATGTCACCTAGCAACCCCTATAAATTAGCAAAGTGGGCTTATCTAGCTGTCAGAAAAAAACAAGACAGCGGCCAAGATTAAGAAATGCAAATTTTCTGAGGATGAGAAATTATGTCTAATTAAAGAGGTTTACCTCAGAAAATCAAATCTCACTGGTAAACTTAGTCCAAATTGAAAGAATTCTGACAAACAAAATTATACTACGCTGGTAATGGACATCAACAGTAGCCAGTCAGCAATTTTTAATGGTATTGAGGGAGGCGCAGAGTTGTGTGTGATGTCTCTTAGAAATGCATGCCTTACCTCTGTGGAAAAGGAGAATGTCAGTGTTAGCAAAACTGTTATTCAAAGTAAGCTAATTTATTATTATAACGGTGTGTGCGTGTGGAAGGGACTGAGTTTATTCATTGTTGCATGCTGCCTATGGTATCATTACTGATGAGGTACTTGAGATTAGAGAAGTTCTGCTTCATTTGTTTGTTTTTTTTATTATTATTTTTGAGGTAAATATTCACCAAAATGATAATTTCAGAACCTCAACCAACATTTAATTTATTTCCATATTATATTTGTAGAAATTGTCCTGTCGAAACCCACAAGCTTCTCCCTAGGTCAGTGCGAGTGTCTGCATTTTGTGTACTCTATGCGGCAAGTGCTGTTACTCCAACCCTGCATGGAGTGCAGGCTATGGCCTGCTCAGTTCAGAGGATGGGAGAAGTGATGGGCTGTTTTATCTATGCTTCTTTTACCTTAGTAAACTCTGCTGGATGTAGATGTCTCATTTCTGGCTGTCCTTGATGGTTTGCATTGTAGGCTTAACGGTTGTTTTGGGCACCATCGTGTTCTCATCAATGTCCCATTCCCTTTGCAATTTAATACCACATTGTGTCCCACGTTTGTGAGCTGTGTAGTGCTCAGCACGTCGGTGGTGCCAATGCAGGGTGCTCATTAGCATCCAAGCCAGGAATATTTAGTGATACAATCCCGAGATGAACTCCTGCCGAGAGAGCAAGTGTTCATACTTTCAGAACTCTGTTTGGTAAGTGCTGGTACTCCCATACCACACGAAGCAAAGGCTGCCATCTGCTCCAGTCAGGGGGCTGGATAAGCTATCAGCTGTTTTCCGAATGCATGTTCAATGCATTTTTGCCCTCTGTCGAATGGTGTAGAGGTCTCTTTTCTAGCTGTCCTTGATGGTTTGCAGGAGTAATTATTGATACAGCCTGAGAAGAGGGAGAAGTGCTGGATTATGCTAACGGCTGAGGATAAATACAGAGAGGAGTTGGGTGGCTTCCTTGTTGAAGGGGGGCTTCTTTGCTGAAGGGTGGCTTCCTTGTTGAAGGTGTAAATAGAAACATAGAATTTGACAGCAGATAAGGACCGCTTGGCCCACCTGGTCTGCCCATTTTCCTACCTAACAGATAAGCTGCAGATCCTAGTTAACCAACAGCTTACTTCCTCCTACCCCCCCCCCAGGACTGCCTTATGCCTGTCTCATGCATTCTTGAAATCCCCCACTGTTTTTGATTCCACGACCTCCAGAGGAGGCTGTTCCATGCATCCACAAAAACACTTTCTCACATTACCTCTGGCCGTCCCGCTCTATCTTTAAATTGTGCCCCTTGTTCTTGCACATCTCTTTTTCTGGAAGATGCTACCCTCTTGGACTTTGTTGATTCCCTTGAGGTACTTGAAAGTTTCTATCATGTCTCTCTCTCCCTTCTTTCCTCAAGGGTATACATATTAAGCTCCTTTAGTCTTTCTTCGTATGTCTTCTGGTGCAGACCCTGCACCATTTTGGTTGCCCTCCTCTGGATAGCCTCCACTCTGTCTATGTCTTTGCGGAGATGGGGTCTCCAGAACTGCACACAGTACTCCAGATGGGGTCTCACCAACTGTCTGTACAGAAGGATAACAACTTCCTGTTTTCTACTATTGATGCCTCTTCCTATGCATCCCAGTATCCCCCCAGCCTTCCTTACTGCCTTCTCACATTGCTTGCCCACCTTTAGGTCATCTGATATAATTACCCCCAGGTCCCTTTCTATTTTTACTGTTAGATCCAGAAGCAAATGATTTGATACCTTTTAATGGACCAACATAGATGTAACAACAAGAACAAAGTGCTCTAGCTTTCGGACCAACCAGTCCTTCTTCAGAAGCTCATGGCAGTTGTTTAGAAAATACAATACTTATAACAGCTAGATAATGCAGAAAAAACAGAAAAAAAATCCCCATTGGTTTAAAATACTCATTTAAAAACCAGAAGATGATGTCAGAGAAGTTTAACAGTACAATACTGCCCTCAGTCCGAATGAACCTTGGGTTCAGATGTGCTAGTGCAACACACATGCAAAGAATCCTACTGCACATAAATTTAATTGACATAAGATAACACTGCTGAAGCAGATAACTCCCAAATCAAGCCATGAGTGTCACAGTCAGTATAAGGATGTGATTACTGAAAGGCAACCCCACCAGCTTAAAGACAAACTAAGATAGTTATAGGGCTCATGAAATTACAATGTATGCATTAAAGACAAGAATTACCAGTAAAGTTGTCTGAAAACATCAGTGCACACTGTGTGATGTGTAAAACCTAGCTGGACATGCCACCCAGCTGTATTCTCAAGCTAAATAAAGGCCCAAGAAATTACAAAAACCTCAGGACTATATAAATGATAATTTAAATATAAATTGATAATATTAGTGTTAAAAACTCTAGTCGAGGAACCTCAAGAATTCAGACCATGCAGCCTGATATGTACTGATGTCAATATATACTGAGAATGTAGCAACTTCATGTACCACAAGTGTCAAGGGAATCTGAAAGAGAGATAAAAATGTAATTTATCTCCTCCTGTTCATACAAACAATACAACCTAACCCACCCCACATCACAATAATGTGGGTGGGGGAGATACATAGCTTAAACGAGATGTTGTCTCTCTCTCTCCCTCTCCCTTTTCTCTCTCTCTCTCTCTCACACACACACACACACCTCAATCTCTCTCCTAGTGAACCTATATTAACTTCAGTCACTGTAATAGTTCCCCAAAGGAATACAACTTGTCATGAAATCCTGAGTAAATTACTACAATATTAGCCTAATGTAAAAAGATATGTGCAGGACCCCCAAGCAAATGAGATCACACATCCCAATATGTACAGAGTTACAAAAATTATATATAACAGTATAAGATAACACTCCTGTATGTACACTAGCAGGCTGGGTAATCTGAATATGGTGCAATGGAATCAATCCTCCCCCCCATAGGCAAAGATAAAAAGTAAGGAGAAATTCTTTATGTGTGTGAAATAAAAATAGTAACACATTATAACTCCATATAGCTAAATAGAGACTTACCTCAAAGTGACAGCAAGTCCCACATCTGTTATATCACATACCTCACAACACATACCCACACACATACATACACACGCATCCACATCTCAACATGCTGAAGTCCTATAATATGTCAGTTTGAAGAAGAAAGGTCTGTGGATGTTAGTTTCTGTAGTGTCCCATAAAGCAATATCCAAGTTCATCCCATCTGCTACCATATTGAGATGTAAAATAAGTTTAATCTCAAAAGCTCGTCTCTGTTGTGTGTTTTTGAGATTTCCTTTTAAGACCATTACTGACATATCTGAGACTGAGTGGTCAGGCTGGAAGAAGTGATGCCCCACTGGTTTTTCAGTCTTCCTTGCTGTAATAGTATGTCTGTGTGAGTTCATCCTAGTGCGGAGCTGTTGGCGTGTCTCTCCTACATAACCTGTTTGTGGACATCTCTTGCACTGAATGAAATAAACAACATGTCGTGACATGCATGTATAACTCCCATGCACCTGAATTGTCTGTTTTGTGATGTAACCACACAGTCTGAGGTAGAAATGAGCCCACAAGTCTTGCAGGGCGTCGATTGCAGGGTCTGTGCCATTGTGTGACATGGTATTCTGTTCGGTGAAAGTTTGCTCCTAATAATTAGGCTGGATAAATTTGGCGGTTGTTTAAAAGATAGTAGTGGGAGTTCCTTAAAAATACAATTAAGGGTGTCATCCTCACTAAATATTGGGTGGAGATCTTCAATAATCTTACATGAGCGTTCAAGGTCTGGATGATATGTGACTACCAAGGGTATCCTTTCTGTAGCTGTCTTTTCTTTATATTGAAGTAGTTGTTGTCTTGGTACTTGCGTCTGCCCGTTCTGTTATCCTGTCAATTTCCTGGAAGAGTGTCCCTGCTCCATAAAGGTGTTTTCAACTTAGCCAAATGTGTATCTCTGTCATCCTCATTTGAACAAATACGTTGACAACGAAGTGCTTGACTGTATATGACAGATTTTTTTGTATGGTTTGGGTGGTTACTTTTCCTGTGCAGGTATCTCTGTCTGTCTGTTGGCTTCCTGTAAATACATGTATGTAGGTTCCATCTTAATGATGACTGTGGTGTCCAGAAAGTTAACCTTGGTGGTAGAGTACTCAAGGTAAGCTTTATAGTAGGGTGGAGATTATTAAGTTTGTGATGAAAATCTTTGAGTGCATCTGTGCCTTCCGTCCAGATGATAAACAAATCATCAATGTAACGGAAATAAGCCAGTGGTTTGTGGGGATACTGCCTTAAAATAGTCCTCCAAGTCAGCCATAAAGAGATTAGCATACTGTGGAGCCATTTTGGTGCCCATTGCTGTTCCCATAGTTTGAACATAATGTTTACCATTGAAGTTGAAGTTGTTATGTGTCAAAATGAATTCCATAAGTTCCCCACCACTCCAGGGTTGATGTTTTGGTCAGGTCCTTTCTCATGTATGTATTTAAGGCATGCTGCAATGCCATCTGTGTGTGGAATATTAGTGTAAGGATGTTACATCCATTGTCACTAAAATGGTATCAGGTGGTAAATCCTTATAACCAGAAAGTACACGCAACAAGTGTGTAGTGTCCTGGATATAACTGTCTCTTTCCATAACCAGCGGTTTCAAAATGGTCTCTATAAACCCTGAGATCCCCTCAGTCAAGGTACCATTACCAGAGACTATGGGTCTCCCTGGATTGCCAGGTTTATGTATTTTAGGCAGCATGTAGAATGTCCCTGGCTTTGGTTCAGCAGGAATGAGGTGAGATAGTTTCTTTCGGACATGGTCAGGAAAAGTTTTAATTAAGTCACATAGTTCATCTTTATATCTTGTAGTGGGGGTCACTCTCCAGTTCTCTGTAGTATGTAAGATCTGTTAGCTGTCTATTAGCTTCAGTAATATAATCCTCTCTGTTTAAAATCACCACTTATTTTTACTGTTGTCAGTATCTCACCCCCCATTGTGTACGCTTCCCCCTGGGTTTTTGTTTCCCATGTGCATTACCTTGCACTTCTTTGCATGGAATCTGAGCTGCCATACATTTGACCATTCCTCCATGGAGTTTTACATGATTTCTTTCATATGCACTGTACCTCACAGTGCTGTGCCATACTAAAAAATATGTATAATGCAAGACTGACCATGCAGAGACTGTGCTGATATGAGGACAATCGAGATTTGTGTAGTGCTGCTCACACACTATATATCCCAAAGTGTTTTACAATGCGGATAGCTGTGTAGTGGGATGCTGCAGGGATGAGAAGAACTGAGACTGATTTACTACCTTTAAGGTAGACAGTTAAAGGGGAACCTGAGAATCACTAGGAATGCCTCATGATTACACAGTTAGAACTGGACATTTGTGGGATTCAAACCATTGCATGTAGTGTTATATCTGATTATTATATTTTGTTGTTTGTTAATAGTTTTGATTCCTGCTGGTGCTGTCCTAGTGATTCCTGATCGTGGAGTTTTTTGGGGGGTTGTGGGGTTATTTGTTGTCAAAGCCAAGCCATCCATGTGAATTTTCTCAGTGTGGTCCTTCAATCAGATAACAGAGAGATAGAGAATGGAGAAAATTGATGTGACATCTATCATGTTTTACATCTTGTTTTGTTGTGAAGTATGGCTAGGCAATTCTGTCTGGTAGCATGAGGGTGTCTGTTTTCTTGCAGGATGAATACACTAGAGTGATATGGGTTGTGGATTTTTGGAGTGTTGGAGAGGATGGATGAGGGGTTGTGTAACATGGGGAAGTATGACATCCGCCATTGGTTATCATGATGATGTCATATGGGTGGGGGGCAGTTGCTCAAAGGGTAGAGATGTAGATGGCGCAGGAGAGGAGTGAACAAGGTTTCTAGTGATCAGAGGCAGATGTCATTTTTAATGACTGGGAGAAACTTGAAGGATGGATAAAGTGTGATGAGGTAAGGGTGGAAAAGCAATGTTGGTGTGTATGAGAAGAGCGACATAGCAGGGCCTTGGGTGGCAATGTTTGGTTGGAGGAAGCAGTTGTTAGTGTTACATCAAGGGTGGGGAGTGCTGGGAGGGTTGCTTAAATGAGTATGTATGGATGGTGGTAAGCAGCAATGTAGAAGGGTAGTATTTCAGTTTGGGAGAGCTGTATGAAAGGTTACATAAGTAAATGAGCTGGAGGGTTGATGGCAAATGAAGAAAGGTGGTGTACTAATGCAGGGGATTCCATTCTGAAATTGAATTGATGTGACTGCAAGAGGTTGGGTGTGGGGGCGGTGAGAGATGGGGTTGATGGATTAATGCATGGTCTCATATGTGTTGGTTCCATATCTGTGTTTATGGCTTGAAGGGAGGGCAGTCCATTATTAAGTTATCAAGAATGTATTGTAAGAAACCGGTTCTCACTATTCATGTAGGATAATATGACGTGGCATTGGATTTAGTTGAAAGACTAGAAACAAAGAAATTGTTGGTAGATAATGACCACTAGGCCCATCCACTCTGCCCATAGGCCCTATACATTGTTTCATTGGTCTACGCAGCCAGTAAGTGTTATACTTGTGTAACTGTGTTACTTAGGGTTTGGCCATTCACACTCTCTATTCCAGAGGAATTACCACCCTGTAGGGGTACCAAAGGCAAGGAACCCTCTACAGGGTTCCACCCCCAGAGGTGCCACAGGATGCTTCCGTTGGCTAAAGGTACCTTAGGAAGGAGCCCCAGGAGAGAGACGCTGTCGCTGGAGGAGGGGGGAGGACGGCGGGGCAAAGAAAAAGTGCTTCAGAAAGAGTCTGAGGGGAACTGCTTATATAGCTCAGGAAGTGGGAGTGGCTGGCTGCTTGTCCATTGAACCATAAGCGGAGCCATCCAATTCAATGACCTACACAGCCAGTAAGTGTTATGCTTGTGCAACTGTGTGATTAGGTTTTGGTCATACGTACTCTCTATTCCAGAGGAATTACCACCCTGTAGGGGTACCAAACACAAGGAATGCTATAGAGAGTTCCACCCCTAGAGGTGCTGTGGGATGCTTCCCTTGGCTAAAGGTACCTTAGGAAGGATCCCCAAAAAGGAAGTAGTGTGAAGCTTATAACCAGTCAGAAGTTGTGAGACATGGTAATGGATAAGCATGAGGCAGCTTGATAACGTAATGGGATAGCAAGGTAGCAATGGCATGAGTTTGATGGGTTGCAAAAGGGGATGAGGGAACTTCATAAGGAATGGCAGTAGGGACACCACCCCCCTCCGTCTAACAGCAGATCCTGCCTACGGAAGTGGGGAACACTATGCTAACAGTTATGACCTGAGACACGGAGGAGAGAAAAAGAACACTTTGAGGAGGAAATCTCTGGGGATCCAAGGCCTAGGTTGCCTTCCCTCCAGGCTTGGGATATTTTTAGTGACAGCTCTGCTGCTGCAATTTGGAAACCCAATTAAAGGGAAGTGGAAAATATTCCAATTTGGAGGAAAGCTCTCACTCTAGTCTTCTAATAGGAATGCCTTGGAGGGTTGTGAGTCACTGCGCTCTGCTAATGATGACCCCCAGGGTGGGAGGAGGAGAGTAATAACCACCAAGGCACTCACCCAGCCTACTCACCCTAAACACAAACCAGGTAAACCAGAGGCAGCCATAGGGAGAATAGCTTGAATGATGCCTTCACACTTCGATAGCTAAACTGGGCCCCCTGCAAGGTACCCCACCCCTTCACAGCTGAGTCTTAACTTCTACAACTTGGGGTCGCATTGGTACAGTTGACAACTGAAGGTCCACCTGGAGCGAGGACATTCCTAGCTACAGGCTAGGTGAGAAGGAATCCACCTCAAGCTTTGCATGCCCAAGCTGCGGACTCTAGGTGCAGATTGAGACCATCGGCTGCAGGGAGTCCTGCACCAGAATGGTTTGGCTGGCTTGCCCCAGGGACTGATGAGGAGTTGAATGAGCATTGAGTGCTAAGACCTTGCAGAGGGCAGATGGCAGGGAGAAGTGAGCAATGATGGCATAATCAGGGGTTGATCTGAATGTAGTTCAGTAAGGTGGGGTAGTTGTTTAGGAAAGCATAATAATAATTGGACCTGTACTTAGGTCAGTTAGCAACAGGAATAGGCAAACCAACACATGGGTCTTCAAAACATAGTAGCAGTGATGGGACATGAATGTAAATGGGGGAAGCAGTATGATAGTGGGGCAAGCCAGCCAGTTATTCAAAAGCCAAATTAAGGTGACAAATACTGGGAGGATTTTCGGCAGCAAAGGCAGGATTTAGAACAGAAATAATTAGTCACATGGGACCATGACTCTCCAAACACTTCCCAGTCCCCGCCGTAGGAAAAACAAGAAAGTGATGGAAGGGTTGAGAACCACATGCAGATATTAAAGCTAGTTAACAGCATCAGCAGGAGCTTTAGCTGGCCTCAGAGTGGAACAGCAGTGTACACATAGGGAATAGCATCAGCTATGAGTGGCTGTATTCTATAGGCATGGAAGGAGAGAAGCACAATGCTGTGAAAACAGCTATGACCACAAGGGAGGTAGACTGAGCAGGGGAAAGATGATTGAACTGCATAGCAAGGTTCAGAGGGAGCTTGAATCAGGTGAGAACAATTAGGCCTGATAGCATGGGGAACAATTAGGCCTGTAGCATGGGAAACAGCTTTAGGTTGTGTAAAAACACAAGTACTGGTTACAGTTGCAATGGGAGTAAGTAAAAGCAGTAGTTGAAGCTGCAAAAGAGCCAAAGAGTAGGAGCAAGCAAATCGTAGGAGCTGAGAAACCAAATCCTCCAAAAAAGAAAAAAAAACACAGAAGAAATAGGGAAGGAATGAAAGGAAGCACACAGCCAGAGGCAATATACAAACCAGAAGCAGAGGAACAAAATGCAGAATCCAGCAAAAGCAGCAGCAGTGCAGGGGAGGGGGTCAGAACAGGCCCCAACGAGCTACAGACAGCAAATGGACAGAGCTCCCATCCAGCAAAGAAAAAGTGATTCAGAAGGAAGCTGAGGGGAACTGCTTATATAGCTCAGGAAGTGAGAGTGGCTGGCTGCTTCTCCATTGAACCATTGGTGGAGCCATCCAAATGCTGCCACTGACCCTATGCGATCAATGGCTTTTCATCACTCCCTCCCCTCTCAACCTTTCCTTGTGCCTGTCCCAGGCTTGCTTAAACCCTTCCCCTGTGCTTACCCACACTACCTCCTGTGGCAGACTATTCCAAGCATCAACTACCCTTTCTGTGTAGAAAAACCTCCTCACATTACCTCTTAATCTAACCCCTTCCGATTTCATATTGTGCCCCCTCGTTCTAGTACATTTTCTACATTGGAAAAGGTCCCTCACTTGTACCTTGTTTATGCCCTTGAGGTACTTGAAAGTTTCAATCATGCCCCCCACGTCTCCTCTCTTCTAGTGTGTACATGTTGAGGTCCCTGAGTCTATCCTCATATGTTTTGTGGTGCATGTCCTACACCATCTTTGTTGCCCTTCCCTGAATAGTCTCCACCTTATCTATGTCCTTGCACAGGTGTGGCCTCCAGAACTGCACACAACAGTACTCCAGGTTAGGTCTTACCAATGTTTTATGCAATGACATCATCATCTCCCATCTCCTGCTAGAGATACCCCTGCTTATGCACCTCAGCATGCCACTGGCCCTCCCTGCCACCTTTGTGCACTGCTTTGATACCTTATGGTTATCAGAGATGACAACCCCTAGGTCCATTTCCTATTTGGTGACAGTCAACTCCCCCCACCCAACATGTATCTCTCCCCAGGGTTCCCTCTATTCATGTGCATTATTTTGCACTTTTTTTGCCTTGAACCACAGATGCCAAATCTCTGACCATCTTTCAAGCTTCTCCAGGTCCCTCTTCATTTTCTGCTGCCCTTCTGGAATATCTACCCTGTTGCAGATCTTAGTGTCATCTGTGAACAGGCAAATCTTTCCTTCTTGCTCCTCTGCAATGTCACTAATGAAGACATTGAACAGGACTGGTCCTAGTACTGATCCCTGACGCACCTTAGTGGTCACCCCCTTCTAACCATATTGTACCCCATTTAACACCACCCTCTGCCTCCTGTCTGTTAATCAGTTTCTAACCCAGTTCACCACCTTGTCTCCCATGCCCAGACTACTCATCTTGTTACTCAGCCTTCTATGTGGGATGGTGTTGAAGACTTTGATGAAATCTAGGTAGGTGATGTCTACTGCTCCTTACTGATTTATTTCCCCAGTCATCCAATCAAAAAAAAATCTATTTGATTCATTTGACAAGACCTTCACACTGTGAATCCATGTTGCCTCTGATCCTAAATACTGCTGGATTCCATATGTGCAGCTGCTCTTTCTGTCAGCAGTGTCTCCACGATCTTTTCTACCACTGAGATGAGGCTGACTGGTCTGTAGTTCCCTGCCTCCTCCCTACTGCCATTTTTCATGCAGTGGGACATGTGCCATCCTCCAGTCCTCTGATACCCGTGTTGAGTGGCTGTATGAACAGGGCCACCAGAGGCAGTGCTAGTTCCCTTCACAGCTCCTTTAATATCCTTGGGTGGATGCTGCCTAGTCTCATGGCCTTATCCACCTTAAGCTTTGTTAGTTCTTCCAGAAATATATCCACTGTGAAAGGACTGGTGTTCACTTCTCTTCCCCCTTCCCATTGCTTCTGCAACCCAACTGTGGTCCTTAACCCTCCCCTTTCTTAGTTAATACTGAGCAGAAGTATTTGCACAGTATTTCTGCCTTGTCCATATCCTCCTCCTCCTAACACTATCCCTTCTCCTCTTTGAGTCTCACATCCCCCCAGTTTTTCTTCTTTCACTGATGTACTAATAAAATGCCTTATCCCCTTTGTTTACAGACCGTGCTAAGCCCTCTTCTGTCTGTGCCTTCCCCTTCTGACAGCCCTTCCTGCTTCCCTAAGACATTTAAGGTATACCTCCCTGTCATCCTCCCTTTTGCTCCCCTTATATTTCCTGAAACTCAGCCTTTTAGCCCTGACTTTGTCCCCTACCTCTTTGGATGACAATAGTGGTTTCCACTTCTTATTCGACGGACTCGTTAGTTGATTTTGGGAAAGCCATGTGAGGGTTTGTGGGATTCAGTTACATTCATATTGTAGTGCACAGTATCATGTTCAAGGATAGAGTTAAATAGAAAGGAGTTAAGCTATATACCATCACCATGAGTGTGTAATGGCATGGTTTACCCATGTCAGCTGTGGTTTACACATGATGCGCAGTCGAGTGAGGAAACCAAAATCGAAGTGCGTAAATCTTGCAATTACCCACACCCGGTCATGACATATTACTATTATACGATGTAGAAAAGGATAAAGAATTTTTTTGTTTGTTTTGTTTTGTTAGTTGTTTTTTTTTTTTTATGTTGCACGTTCTGCTTACAGGGGGATGAAAAATATGGTGGTCGACAGCTTTGAACTGTTCTGCTCTGGATTGCTGGCACTTCTACTGTGGGGGACTAATGAGCCAGTAAGTCTATAGCCATTTTATGATTGAAAGAGGGTAGACGGTTACATATGAGAAAAGGTTGATTTGCAATAGGGCAGGGGAGTTGGCGAGTTGATATCTGGTATTTTGGGACCACAGAGAGGGGAGACAAATGCTCTCACAACACAATCTCGCAGGTTGGGTATTATTGTATGGGTAATTGCAGGGGAGGTTGGAATAAGAGGGGTGACAAACGGATTGTTGGGGAGTAAAAAGGATTTAGAAGGTTGTAACATTAAATGTGTGAAACACCTGGAATTAAACCAGCAGGGTTATGGGCTCTTATTACATTTGGGATGATGGAGACTGTGATTGTCATGGAAATGGAGTATCCTACTATCGCCCCATGGTGAAATTGCCAGTCAATGAGGGCACCTAGCTTCAAAGCCACCATCTGCCACATTTGTGTTTCACCATAACCGTAAGGTGTGGAAAATGTAATAAAATCATGAAAACTTCTCCCTCCTTTGTGTTGTATTTTGTTGTATATTGCTTAAATGATATATTACAGAGGGTGCACTACGGTGGGATAATGGCCGACCCTGGGTGGGCTGAAGCACGAGGAATACCCGAGTACTTCATCCAATGAGAAGGGCCATTAGCTCAACATAATGCACCCCAGTGCCTTATTGTGATTATGAAATTGGTCATTTCTATTAAATTTTATGGCCTTTTTAAATATATTATTTTCAGCTGAGTTGTTGTGTGGGAATAATGGCTAAGTTGAAAGCTGATCTTGACCAATAAGGAGCCAGTACTCTTTTTACCCATTTCATAATCCACATTCACTTGTGTGGCTTACTGCTTAAACATTTCATGTCATATTTACCTTATGATTTAAAAGTTTTGTTTTCTTCTGATTGTCTTTACAGACAGTGTGGATTGTCCTGCGAATGTTGGTACTGGTTCAAGTAGCCTATCGGAGACTTTCACAAGCCTTATGAATGGTGAGTTCCTCAGAAGTGCACCATTATTTGACTTCTCTTAAAGAGATTCTCTAAGTTAAGTCTTTGCATCACACGTCGTGATGCCTTTCCTTTAACAAAACAGAACTAGATAAAATGGCAAAAATGTGTTTCCTAATTTAGTCTTGGAAGGGATCATAAATTTCTGCACAGCTGATGCCTTCCACTTCCCGGTTCTGGGAACTGCTCATGTCCCACCCCTATGCTCAGCAAATTTATGACATGTGCCCAGGGAGAGTGCAGGGACGTGCTCCATTATAGGATACGGGGGGGGGGGGTATATTTTCAATCTTTTTTGTGTTAAAATGAACACTTGGTGATGAAATGTGGGCACTGGTCAACTAACAAGACTACCTCCAATAATTTGCGCTCGACAACCAATTGCAAAACAGGAACAATATTATGTATTTAGGGGACATATGAGTTAGAATGCGGAATCAGGAGGAATAGAGTTTAAGCTGTGATTCTATTATTTACAAATATACAAATTGGTTTGGTTGGTGCCGATGAAACCCTCCAGCTTGGTGACTTCCAGATTTAACAGAAATATATCACATTAGACCAACAGTGATAACACCCAGAGCCCTGGCTATATAGATGCTGACTAATCAGATGGAATACATTTTATTTCCCCCTCTGGTACCAGTTACCAGTAAGCTATGAGACCCCACACCCTCATACTATACCAGGTGTAACTAGTTACCTAAATCCTAGATGGATGCAGGCCTGGTGGATGTTGTAGTTGGTGGTGCTGGCCAGCTTTAATTCAAAAGAGGAAACGATTAACTTGGAATACACATTAACAACAACTTTCCATTTGGCAGAAATGGGGAGTGGGGTTGTCATGCTGTTTGCAGATGGGCAGGTGTCGCAGGCTGCACTCAGGTTGGTTGTAACCCACTGGTCACACCATAATTAGAAATCTAGCACTCCCTTGTGACTATTTAGCACATTTACATGATTTCTAAACACTCAGCAAAGTAATATGTATGTCACGTCCAGTAAATTTATACCTCTAGACACTCTCAACAGAGTGGAAAACTGTCATTACCAGATTACAAGCACATTCCTAATTTTACTTTCAGGGTCTCAGTCAAATCTGTGGTTTGCAGTTATGGCTGGTGGATCCACTGGACATCTTGACCATTTAACTAGCATAGTACATATCTGCACAGCCGCCTCCCTCCAGTCCTCGGGTACCTTAACATCCACCCATATTTTATTGACAAAAGGTAATCAGCGGTGTCACTATGTCTCCCCTTAGTTATTTTAGAATTCTGGGGTGAATCCAATCATGCCTCATTGTTTAGTACAACTTGCGTTTCAGGAGTTCTCTCAGGACCCTGTCTTCTGTGAATGGACTGGTATAACCCCCCATGTCCAGGGTGCTTCTATTGTTTGGTTAGGTGACACCCCTCCTTCATTTGTGAATACTGAGCAAAGGTATTCATTCAGTGTCTTTGCTTTTGTGCTGTCAACCTCTGCCCGTCACCTCTCCTCTCTGTTAAGCCAGACTATCCATCCCTTGGGTTTTCTTCTTTCCCTGATGTAACTACAGATGGTGTTATTCCACTTCTTAACTGAATTGGCTTTATTTTCCTAGAATTGAACCTTTGCTATTCTGATACATTTCACTGTCCAGTTCTTTATACTTCATGAATACTATATTTTTCTCCCTATCCTTCACCTCACCTCTTTTGAAAATCATAGTTCCCAATTTTGTATAAGGGACTACATCAGCTGCCCTCCATTCTTTGAGTATCTCCACTGTTGCCAGCAATTGGTTAAACATGAAAGCCATAGGTTCAGCTGCAGTATCCCTCTTATTTTAATATTGTTATCTGCATTCAATAATCATGTTGTGTCTGTAAAATATTCATTTTAATTTATATTTTTCAGGGTTACACAGTATGCAAGAAGGGACTGTGGGATTCAGACCCAGGTCTCCAAGTTTGCAGCTCAGAGCCTCAAACCACTGCACTATACTGACTCCTTAAGTTAGATCAGCAAGAGGTTCCAAACAATGTATCTATTGCAGATGGATGTGTAGAGGATCCACATGATACATTATACGGTGAGTGTGATTCACTTTGTAATATAACCTAGATTTGAAACATTATCCTTATCAGTTATGTAATTAATAATATCTGATAGGGTGGAAGGTTTTGGGCTATACCAGACTGCCCAGGGTTTTAATGATACTCAACAGCAAAGGAGGAGGGCCTTCTAGCCCCTGAAAGGTCAGGTATAAATCATGCTGCCCAACATGGATGGTATTATTACCATTTATATAGCCCTGAACTTGATTGCTTCTGTCCGTGTTTGTCCTCTCCCCCTTTGCCCTCGGGCACCATGGTCTGATGGGTCCTTGGGGGAGCTGCGGTTAGTAGGATGCAGGTTAGAGTGGCATTGGCAGAAATCCACCTTGGATGCTGACCATCTTAGATTGGTTGAACACTATCTGATCTACCAATCAGCGATCTCCCATAAGAAGGCAGAATTCCTGTCTGGGGAGATAGCTGCCACTCAGAACCGACCAGCTCAGCTCTTCCGAACTGTGGACAGGCTGTGCAGCCCAGCCTGTCTTCAGCTCTGAAGACCTTTTTCTCAGTTAGAGTGTGATGAACTTGCTCGATTCTTTGCAGATAAGGTGGCCGACATCAGGTCAGAAATTCTTTCGACCCACTCTATGGGGGTTGTGAATGATCGGTGCTTGGTCGCCTCACCTCCAATTTCCTGGAGTTCCTTTGCCTTGCCCGAACTTGTGGATGTCATGCAGATTGTCCAGGGTATGTGCCCTATGACCTGTAGTTTGGATGCGGGCCCAGCTTCCTTAATCATGGGTTGTTGGGATTTGATCAGCCCGGTCTTGGTGCAGATAGTCCGGTGCTCCTTGGAATCCGGTGAGTTTCCAAGCTCCCTGAAGGAGGCGCTGGTTATCTCCCTCCTAAAGAAAGCTTCTTTGGACCCGGATATTTCTGCCAAATACAGACCAATCTCAAACCTTCCCTTTATAGGAAAGGTGATTGAGAAAGTAGTGGTGGTACAGCTGGATGACCACCTGACCATCCATAACATCTACGAACCTCTCTAGTCTGGTTTTAGAAAGAGACACAGTACTGAGATGGCACTGGTTGGGGTGCTCAATGATCTACTGATGGCGAGAGATCAGAGAAACCATTCTATCTTGGTGCTCCTTGATCTCTCCTCAGCCTTTGACACTGTAGACCATGGGGTACTGCTTGGACGCCTGAGGTCTGTCTGTGGATTAACAGGTTTGGTCCTCAGATGGTTTACATCTTTCCTGTCTGGCAGGACTCAGAGAGTGGTGTCTCTGTTTTTCCTCAGACCCATTTTCCCTGCCATGTGGGGTCCCTCAGGGTTCAGTGCTGTCCCCCATGTTGTTTGCAGTGTATATGCTGCCCCTCATAGACATTGTGAGATGGTATGGGCTGAGGTTTCACTGCTATGCTGATGATGCCCAGCTCTACCTGTCTTTTGCCCCCGACCAGGATAGAGCTGTCTCTATATTTAATTCCTGCCTCGCTGATATCCAAGACTGGATGACTTTGAGCTGGTTAAAGTTGAACTCCGGAAAGACAGAGGTGATGGTAGTGGACCCGGGTCACCAGATAGAGGGGTTGAGGGCTGGTCAGCCCTCTGCACTAGTTCTGGAGGGTTTGCAACTCTCTTCCTGTGAACGGGTGCAAAACCTGGGGGTAGTGCTTGACAATCGGCTGACGTTACGGGCTCAGGTGTCGGCTGTTGTGAAGTCTTCTTTTTATCATTTTAGGAAAAGCTCTAGGATTAAGCACCTTGTTCCAGCTGGCGATTTACCTACCCTGGTCCATGCTTTTGTGACCTCGCACCTGGATTATTGCAACTCCCTGTACTTAGGGCTGGCTTGGGTTGATGTCCATCGCCTACAGCTCGTGCAGAATGTGGCAGCACAATTGGTGACGGGAGCTCCTCGATCCTCTCATATTACACCTGTGCTGTGTGATTTGCACTGGCTGCCGATTAGGTGGCGGATCACCTTTAAAGTCAGTTTACTGACTTATAAACCCTACATGAACAGGGCCCTGACTACTTGAAAGACTTCTTTGTTCCTTACCGCCTGGTGCAACAGTTGTGCTTAGCTGAGGAGGGGTTGCTAGAGATTCCGAGGGTGTTTTTTAAATCTTGAGGGGCCTGTCCTTTTGTGCACACAGCCCCGGCCCTCTGGAATTCTCTACCCCGCCAGCTTCAGGAGTGCATGACTGTGGGTGGGGGGGGGTTTAAGCAGGCAATGAAAATGTATTTGTGGTGCCAAGCTTTCGGTGGCACAGTTTAATTTTGAATCCTCTGATTATTTTATTGTGTTTTTGAGTTTTATTATGATTCCTTATTCTTTATACAGCGCCTTGATAACTGAAAGGCGCTTCTGAGAAATAAAATGTATTATTATTATTATTATATATTATTATTATTATTATAATAGAAAATGTGCCACTGCATCATATGTGTTTGGAAAAAAGGTAATTGTATTGTTTAAATTTGAAGATTATTATTTTATAATAAAATAGTTCCTCCATCTTAATTGCAATTGTGTTTTTCTTTTTTGAAGCCAGTAACTTTGGATCTGGTTGTCGCACCAGGTACACACACACACACACACACACACACGCACACAGTGGCAAAGCAGAATTGTTAGGTTTTTTTTTGTCTTAAATGAGACTGGACCAGCAGGTGTTACCATAGCATATTGAAGAGGCAGAATGATAGAGGGTGAGCGCGGCTGGCAAAAAAAGAGTGGGTGATGGGCAGTTGGGACCGTGAGGGAGTTTGTGAGGAGGAAGGGTTACATCTCCTTGTTTTATTGATTGTGGTTCTCTCTATGGTAAGCAGTTGTGATGTCAATAGGTAAAATAAACAGTGTGTAACTAAAATATTTCATACTTTTTAAAGATGTTTACACCATTTATGTTGCAATTTCGTGACTGCCATAACTGTGTTTGTGCCCAAGAGGTGGGCCAGGGGGGAAGGGGTTGGGGTGTGGAGGACAGAAAAATGTTGCTAGCTCTCCTAGTATCATGCTATTGGCTGTCAGGGAAGTACCAGGCATTGGACAAGACGGCACTAAAGAAAATATAAAACAAAAACTGCACCAAGAAATCATTGGTGGTTGGTGTGAGTTTTGTCAGGGCTTGTGGCTTGGGGAGGTAGGGGTTAGGGTGGGAATCATTATAGATTGCATAACATTTCAAAATGTGTACTTACTGGCCAGGATATTCAAAGGGGTTGCACCTGGCACAACAGGAGTGCACCATAAGCAACCCCCCAATGCACCCTGGCATGATATTCAAAGGGGCAGGTTGCACGGTGCAACTCCTGATGTGCCAGGGCACATTGGTAATGTGTGTGGTGCAGAGGCAGGGGGCATGCCCATGCATATGTGGCACATCCCAATATTCAGCCCAGGATGTGTGGCGCATATGCTGGCACAATCCCTACATGTGCCGCACACTGATGCTCAAAGTTGAGCCCAAAAAAACAGGCTGAAACACTGGCCACCCACAGGTGGGTGGCTGTATTGTAAGGCACAACACAACAGCCACCAGCTGTGGGTGGCCACTAGCCCAGCAGGAACACTGTCCACAAGCACCCTGACCCTCCCTGGTAGTCAAGTAGCCCCCCACCCCAGATGCATGATTGCGGGCAACTGTACAAGGTAATGAACTACCTGGTGGTCTAGTGGTCCCTCCCCATATGCCCAATTGCTGGCTGTTGTAATATGAAAGATGTACCTGGTGGTCTAGCGGTACCCCTGTATGCCCGATCGTGGGCTGTTTTAAAAAGGAAAGAATTACCTGGTGGTTGAGTGGTACCCCTCCCCACCCACCCACCCAGAGAGGGCCCACAGCCACCCAGCACCCCTGCTCCTCATCATTGGTGAGTGGCAGCACCCCGCCTGCATACCACCCAGCCACCCGCTGAATGACAGTGTACAGTATGATCTGTACACCTATTGGTCCACAGTGTAGACCAATGGGCTTGCAGACCATACTGTACTACACAGGACCAGATATGTGAAAGAAAGGAGATGTCAAAATCATGTCGAACTACCGTCCCATTTCACTCCTGCCCACGTTCAGCAATTTGCCTGAAAAACTAGTTCATCGACAGGTGTCTGCGCACCTTCTCAACTTTAACCTTCATCCCCAGTACAACATGGCTTTAGGGCTGGGCACAGCACAGCTACTGCTCTTACCCAGTTTGCCAGTGATGTTAAATGCAACATGGACACGGGCTTACTTACTGGAGCTGAGTTCATTGACCTCTCCAAAGCATTTGACATGGTATATCACCCCCTACTACTGGCTTAGCTGCATTCACTCAGTGCCTCTGACTCTACCCTATCCTGGTTTGGCAGCTACTTAGAAAATCATTCTCAGACTGTCTCTTTCTGTAAGGTTCTCTCTTCCCCTGCCACTATCACCTGTGGAGTTCCACAGGGTTCTATTCTTGGTCCCCTACTCTTTTCCCTCTTCCTTAATGACATCCCTATTCCTTCTACACACTGCAGTATTATCATGTACGCAGATGACCTGGTGCTTTACTCTGCCTCCAAGTCTATCATCGACATCAATCAACATCTCTCACCTGCCTTTCAGACCCTCCAATCCTGGTTTTCCTCCAACTATCAAATCCTAAATATATCTAAGACCCAGGCCATGCTCTCTGGGTCCACTAGAAATGTGCCCACTGAGTCCTCTAAGCTCCTGACCCACTGCTGCGATGGGACTGCTGTCTCTAACACTTTATCCTTCAAATATCTTGGGGTTCCGTTGGACCTGGTACTTGATTTTGCTGCACACATCAATGAGGTATGTCGCTCGGTTAATCCCAAGATTGGTGTGGCCTATAGAGTGCGTCACTCACTCAATCACTCCACCTACTAGGATCTCAGTAGCCAGAGGTGCTTTACTCCCACAACTGCTATATGCCCTCCCAGTACTCTCTCATGACAATGCAGGGGTTCTTCGCAAATGGCACACATCTTATAACAATATCTGGAGATTTGCCTTATCGGCTCCTCACCTAACCCATCACTGTCTACTCTATTCTGCCTTAAACTGGCTGTCTCCCGATGCCCTCCATTCTTTTTTGTTTTGTAGACTCCTTAACCAGATCCCTTCATCCCTCCACATTGGGTGACATGCTTACCCCGGTCTCTCGCTCTCTCTCTTAGGTCCTCCACCTCCTCCTTACTCTCTGTTCAGCCCTGCTCCACTTAAATGGGTGAGCAAGCTTTTTTCTATTTTGCACCTAGGTTTTGGAAATCAATCCCCCTCCATATTAAGAACTTCTCATCTCACCTTATATTTAAGCATGCTCTGTTTTCACACCTCAGTGCTCTTGGTAACTGTGAGTGCCCTTAACTTCTGCTTTGTCTCTCTGTTTGGTCCATCAGCTTGTGTCCATGCCCATTTTTCTTTATCTCTTATGTGAATGTGTGTCTACCTGTCTGTTTCCCCCCAGGTAGGACATGTGATTTGTTTACCTTGTTATTATGCAACAGTTGTATTCAACCACAACTTCACTATTCTTGATGTTATCCTTGTGGTGTATACATTTCTGTGGCTGCTTCTGCTGATGTATTTGTCGTTCTGCCAGTTATCTTGCATTATGTACCTGATTGTTGTCACTGCTGTATTTTCAAATTGTACTCTCCTGGGTTGTGCCTGAAAATATGCATTTTTTTTTGCCTAGTACACTTACCCAGTTACCAGAAGCTAATAAATAAATAAATATTGTGAGTGTTGGGCTGTGTAGGTGGGTGGATATTAAGTGTAGAAACAGTCACACAACTTTTAATTAAAGAGGCCCATTCCAACATGACAAGGACTACTTTTTTTCTACTACCATATTTTTTTAAAATATTTTTATGTACACTTTTCTGTGCATTTTTTGAATTAATATATTTACTGGTGCCCCATTTTAATAAGTGGAATAAGGCACTCCGAGGAGTGGTTTATGGCACTACCAATGTGCAAAAGGCACATGGTGCAAGCGCCTTGTGCCTCATTGCATACCTGTGGCGTGCTCTTATCATGCAATAAACCACACCGCAATGTGTCTTATTCCTTACTTATTTACTTTCACATTCATGTTATACCAAATAATGGTAAAAATCATTTTACATGACAGTTGAATACAGCTCAGTACAAGAATTATGGAACACCTTACTCCTTACCCTCAAAATTGAAACCAAATTAAAAGGTTATTCAACCAAATAAATGTTTATTGCCACAATCTGTGCATAAAATGGCATGCTTGGAGATCAGCAGCTACAAAGTTGTTTGCAGCTGATGATATCCAGGCATGGAGTTTTATGCGCAGATTTTGCCAATAAATATTCATATGTTTGAATAAACTTGGAATTTTAGCTTCAGTGTTGGGGGTAAGTAGTAAGGTGTGCTGTGACTCTTGTACTGTCTTCATAGTTTGTCACAGTTCACCCTACCATGGTGCAGCTCTTTTTGATTTCATATAGTTGAATACAGCAATAAGGTATTACAAAAATTATTATGAAAATCAGTCTGTAAACTGCCCCATAGGGCTGTAATGTTGTACAAGGCATTTCCTCATACAATGATGCACATAGTGGGTGATTAAATGCCTGTTACTCCAAATCATGGGAGTGCCATACTGCTCTTGTAAAATAATCTTTGCAAGAGAAAAGTGTTAAAATAATTAAGCAATAGGACATGACCAGGAGTTAGATTAACAGAATGTTATTCATCCCTAGTGATATACTGTGCACTCAAGAGGCAGTCAAATATCATATATACTGCCCATAGGGTTTGATTAACTGACTGTTAATTTAACTCCTGGAAGTGCGTTATAGCAGTAATGCAACATTTTTGAAAAAGAAGGTTGTTAAAGGAATAACTTCTGAATGTTTATCTAGTTTAGATGGGGATTTTTAATAAAATAGTTATTCCACTAACAGTTTAAGAATGCTGGTTCATCATAACAGTGCCACATTTCAGTCATTCAGCAGTGATAGATGATGAGTTGCTGGCTGGAGGTACTGTACATGTACCACATTGACATCACCCCTTACAAAACAAAAATGGAATGCATCATGCAAAACAAAGTTCATGAAACAATTTTTTATTAATTAAATACGTTACAAAATACATCATATATATGATCAAAATGTATTAAATAACCAACTACAACACAGAGGTGAACAGAATGTATACAGGCAGTAACATAATTCTGATTTTGATTCAGTACTAACTGAGGACAGTTTCAACTCAAGCTTGATTGAAGGTCTACTCCGCCTGTTGAAAAGATAAACATTTGACAGTATTAGATACAGCATTCAAGGCTATTTATTTCAATGTGATTGGCCTTTTTTATTTAAGAAATAACAAGTCTACCTGGATGATTACGGTTAACTTAAAAATGCTCAATTATGTAGAAAATAGCATATCCAACAGCCAATAAATCTAACAAGGAAAGCACTATCACACTCCTTGATCAATGTAAAATGGGGAGGGTGGAGAAGGGCACAGAAACTATGAAAAAAAGTAAGTAAATCATACAATTGTTAAATGCTGACAGAGCCATTCTCAGACACTCAGTAGATGATGTCCTTATCACATTGACTAAACAATTCATCCTCATCAGAGTTGTACGGTAACAGCCATCACTAATAATAAAAAACAAATATTGATGTGGTAGTTCTCCCTTTTGATTATAACAATGTAAAGCCCAGTCTGTCTATGTGTGTGGTGATGGGAGACTGGAGGGGAATTGTGGGGGAGGGGGGTAACTGTAATAACCATATCCACAGGCACAAGTACAAAGGTTCAAATATTACAATAATCATTATGTGGGGGAAATATTTTATTATAAAATAAATGAAACAGCACAGAGTTTTAACAATTTAGCATAACATTTTTGTTTTTTGATCATATATCTGCTTAGTGGCAGATTTCTAAGCCCAATAATACCCTCCAGGGTGGATGGTATTGGGCTATACTGGATTGCAATTGGGCTATAAGGCCCTCCACCTGTGACTACGGGCCACATTACTCCCTGGTTTAGCCAATACCACCCACCCTTAGCTTACTTACACAAATCGGGTGTACATAACATCCCAATAAACCACACTTACTCATGCATTACTCTGTATGAATAACACATTGCATATTACTTTGTTATGCATAAATAAATAAAAACAGAATGAGCATGAACGATCAATACACATATCATCTAGAACATCTGAATATACCATTGCAAACACACTGCTGGTCACAACAGTGGAAGTGGCTGCTGATCCCTCCATTTCCAGAGTGATTACTTCCAGCACAGACTGTGAATAGTCAACAAATGTTTCATCTGGATCTGTAATTTTGTTAATGCTGTACAGAAATCAAAACAAAAGTAGATAATGTACTGATTAGTTATAGTATAGGGTCAATAGACAAATGGCAAAATGATTGTTTTTTTCTATAAAAATGTTCTATATTTCTATAAATATCCCTATTAGCAGACATACACTTCCAAGCCTGAGAAGTAAACAGCATATACTAAAAAAAAAATGCAAAAGCAGTTCTTCATGTTTCCACGTGTTCAACACAAATTTGGGACCCACATCATATCAGCTTGATCAGAACAATATGATTTTAAGAAAATGTATTTTTTCAGCTTTGTGATATATTAATTACATTGTTATTTAATAGTTAACTTTCAATACTAGTAAAACCATGTTATAAATATTATTTTCATAGAAACATATATTTTGTTAGTCCAACCTAGAATTCCAGTTTCCCTACCACTGAATAAGCTGCAAATCCTAATTAACAAACAGTCTACTACTACCAAACTCCCTCTGAGCTAATGGAAAGATTGATTCTTATTTTTTTACCAACATGTTTAACCTGATAGTTGAAAAACTCTATTACAGTGTTCAGTGGAGTGCTGTTTTGTATGGAATTCCATTCCTGGAATATAGAAGATAATAGATGGTGTTCTGTTAATAACCATGCTGTTATCACTTCATCAGGTTTCTTGCACATCCTGGAGTGTCTTATTGTGCTTATAAAATGGGCTCTTATTTCTTTTTTTCCATTGTACAGTTAAAATATCATGCTTATTTGTAGAAAAATCATTTTATTCTGCTAATTTATGATAAAATAATCCTTCAAAATGCAGGCTGGGATATTCAAAGGAGTTGCGCATGTTGTACTATGCACAACCCACTGATGCACCCCAGCGCGATATTCAAAGGGGGATGTTGCGCTGCACAAATCCCATTACACCAGGGCACACCAGTAACGTATGTGGCACAAGTGTGGGGGGTGTGCCCATGCATATGCAGCACATCCCAATATTCAGCCCGGGATGTGCAGTGCATATGCATGCACAAACCCACCTTGCGATGCAAAGGGGGCACAAAGATGTGCCTGAAAAAAAGGAACAAGTCGGGGGAAACCCACAGGCTGGCTGCCATATTGCTGGGCACAATACGGCAGCAACCTGATGTGGGTGGCCGCCCAACCTCCCCAGAAACAGGCCTGGCATCATTCCCCACGCCTGATCATGGGCAGATACATATATTATCCCTGGTGTTCCAGTGGACCCTACCCCATTGCCCGATCAAGGGCAGAAATAAACAAAATTAATCCCTGGTGGTCCAGTGGACCCAACCACACTGCCCAATCATAGGCTTATGTAGAATGAACCACTCCCTGGTGGTCCAGTGGACCTGCTCCCCAGCCCGATCACAGGCTTAATAAGTAAAATCATTCCCTGGTGGTCCAGTGGATGCACTCCCCAGCCCGATCACGGGCTTAAATAAATATAAATAATCCCTGGTGGTCCAGTAGACTGCTCCCAAGCCTGATCGCGGGCTTTGTAGGACATAAACACTCCCTGGTGGTCCAGTGGACCTGCACCCAAGCCCGATCATGGGCTGTGTAAAAATAATTACTCCCTGGTGGTCCAGCAGTACCCCCCCAGCCGCCCATGCAGACTCGCCACCCTGCTCCTCCCAGTCAGCAGTGGGTGTCAGCTCCCCACCCTCAAGCTTCCTGGCAGCCCACCGACTGACAGTGTACAGAATGGCTGTACACCCATTGGTCCACTGCATGGGCCAATGGACATGCAGACCATACTGTACTGCACAGTCCTGAAATGTAGATGGTTTCATTCACATTTGGACAATAATATTACAATATGGTCTGCTGTCACTAACCACGCCAGTGGACCAATGGGCATATAGCCATACTGTACGCTGTCAGTGGGTGGGTGCCAGGCGACTTGTGGGTGGGAGCTGCCGCCTGCCGCTGATGGGGGGGCAGGGTGGTGGGTCTGAGTGAGTGGGTGGGGAGGGGAGGTACTGCTGGACCACTAGGGAGTAATTATTTTTACACAGCCCGTGATCTGGCTTGGGTGCAGGTCCACTAGACCACCAGGGAGTGTTTCTTTTTACACAGCCTGTGATCGAGCTTGGTAGCAGGTCCACTGGACCACCAGGGAGGTTTATATTTATAAAGCCCACGATCGGGCTGGGGAGTGGGTCCACTGGACCACCAGGGAAGTTTTACATTTACAAGGCCCACGACTGGGCGGTGAGGTGTATTGCCACTGAGGAGCAGGGGGTGTCGGTCCCCGACGGCTGCAGCCTGGTTGGGCGCCAGGTGCAAGTCACTGGGTATCGGCGCACCTGCATGCAAATGGGACCAAAATGAAATGCAAATGGCCCCATTTGCACCTTGCATGCATAATTGACCCATTTGCATACCCAGCACTGAATATAGCAGTTCTTGCACCTAGCGCACCCGCACTTGCACTGGCACATCCTCCTACTCCTCACTTGCCACTTGCACTGGTGCAGTGCCACTGCGCCCTGTGCAATGCGGGTGGCCACAGTGCCATATTCAATGGTGCTGAGCCATGGTGCAGCACCATTGAATATTACCCAGACCATGCCCTGGTGCATCCCAGTTGCTCTGCTCCCAGACTTGCACCCCTGCCTGGCACATTCTGAATATCCCGCCCATATTGTTTAACATTGATGAGCTCATTTGCATATAGTAAAATAATACATACTCAGAAACATAGAAACATAGAATTTGATGGCAGATAAGGACCGCTTGGCCCACCCAGTCTGCCCATTTCCCTACCTGATGGATAAGCTGCAGATCCTAGTTAACTAGCAGCCTACTTCTTCCTACCCCAACCCCCAAGAATTGCCTTATGACTGTCCCATGCATGCTTGAATTCCACCACTGTTTTTGACTCCACAACCTCCTCTGGAAGGCTGTTCCATGCATCCACAACCTTCTCTGTGAAAAAATACTTCCTTAAATTACCTCTGAGCCGCCCCCCTTCTATCTTCAAATTGTGCCTCCTTGTTCTTGCACACCTCTTTTTTTGAAAGATGCTACCCTCTTGGACTTTGTTGATTCCCTTGAGGTACTTGAAAGTTTCTGTCATGTCCCCCCTCTCCCTCCTTTCCTCGAGGCTATACATATTAAGCTCCTTAAGTCTCACTTCATATGTCTTCAGGGAACAGTAGTAGTGGAGATACCAGTTGCCCAGGCAACAGCAATTACAAATTGCATCACTTCATGCATTTAAATCTCTCCTGGCCTGCCCTGGGCATGCTTCCATTCATCAGGTGCAAACTGATGATTTAGAGGAAGGTAAGCGTCATGTTCTGGGAATCAGCAATGCATATGTAAGGGTTTTGCTGTGCCTGTTTCAACCCAACAAAGGTTATGTGATGGCCAGTAGAGACGATGGCTGAATCGGTGAGCTTGAGCCAGTGCAACAGCTCCAGTTCGAAATCCCAATTAGCCTTGAGCAGACACAAGAAGAGTTTGTGACTGTTGACCACAAAGTTTGTGTAGCTGCTGCAGGAGACAAATGATGGTGTGCTGGATCTGAAAGTGGTTGGTTCACATTTGTCTCTTTTACAAAAGAATCACAGTTTAGGGAGTCTAGTGTGGAAGAGGATTTGGGTCGGGGGTAATTTCTTAAGTAACTCTACATATTTATTACTGTCCTGTCTTTAAACCCCCTTTTTTGGATAAGGTTATTGAGAATGTGGTTGTGCTGCAGCTTGAGGCACACATCACGGCCTTTGACATCTATGAGTCTCTCCAGTCTAGTTTTAGATCAAAGTATAGCACAGAGACTGCACTGGATAGCTGCATAATGACCTGTTCAGGGCGACAGATAGAGAGAAATGGTAAGTTCTTGTTCTTTTCGATCTCTCCTCAGTCTTTGACACTGTGAACCATGGGTTGCTATTGGACACACTCAGGGAGTACATGGGGCTCACCAACAAAATCATCAACTTGTTCAAGTCCTACCTCAGTGGCATGACACAGACAGTAATGTTGGGAGGTTTCTGTTCATCTTTGGTGTCACTGCTCTGTGGTGTACCCCAGCACTCAGTCCTTTCACACTTGCGTTTAGCAGTATTTATGCTGCTCCTGGGCAGGCTTATTTGACAGTATGGGCTTGGAATTCACTGCTCTGCAGATGACACCCACCTCTATCTGTCTTTTGCACCTGGGATGCTGGGTACTGTCAATGTGTTGATCAAGTGCTTGGCCAAGATCCAGGATTGGATGTCATTGAGCTGATTGAGACTTACTCTGGACAAGACTGAAGTACTGGTTGTCAAGTCAGACCAGAGAGGCAGTGTGCTGGCCACTGGGCTGGGGACAGGTCTTTGGCTTGGTTCCACTGATCTGGAGGCTGCCTCTAATGTGAAGAATCTTAGTAGCATTCTGGATGAGGGTCTCAGGTTTTAGTAGTAGTCCAGTGTGGTTTCTATCATGTTAGGAACATCTGCGAGATAAAATCTCTTATCTCCCCAGAAACCTGGCGATACTAGTGCATGCATATGTGACTTCCAGCTTGACAACTGCAATTCTCTATACTTCAGTGTTAATGGTGGTACACTGGAATGCTTGCAGCTCCTGCAGAATGCAGCTACTACACTGTTGACCATCATTCTGAGGTTGTGTCATGTCTCCCGGTGCTGTGTGACTGCTGGTTAAGTGGGTTATCTTCCTTAAAGTTGGCTTACTGATGTATAAGGCCCTACATGAGTTGAGTCTAGTCTACTGGAATGAACTCCTTTATCCTTATGTGTCCTTACGCCCTTTCTGCTCCACTGAGGGGGCCTCCTTGTGATACTCTAGGCAAGAGTTAAAACATGTGTTACTGGGCATTTGAGGTGGTAGGTCCTTTGGAACTTACTGCTGAGGGCCCTGAGAGTGGCTCCCTCAATTTACGCATTTAAAAGGGGCCCTTCAAACCTTTGTGTTCCTCCAAGCTTTTGGGGAATACCTTTCTGCTGCTATTTATTTTCATTCCCAGTTGTATCTATTTATTTAAATTTATAGTTTAATGATGTATTTATTAATCTATTTTTTAGATAATATCAATGATGTCATAGTATAGATATTTGTATTAGTGGGGTTATTGTATTTATTAATTCTAAATTTCTTTTTGTGTTGCCCTTTACTGATCTTTTGTAATGGCACCCTGAGCCCCAGGGAAGGGTGGCAGAAATAAATAAACTCTACTACTGTTACAACTCTACTACTGTAATTAGGGAGAAGGACCAAGCAGTCACTGCAACTTGCCTTAAGCAGAAAGGAAAAACAACCAAGAAGAGGAAGCCGTTGTGATTTACAGAGGAGGTGGGCAGAGCAGTCAGTGAAAAAAGGGCTTCATATAGGAAATGCAAGAAGAACCAGAGGGAAGAGGATAGGGCTGAATATGCAGGGTAACTGAAATCAACTTTCAGGATGATAAGGAATGACAATTAAGGCAGAAACAGAATTTACAATATTTCAGTGGGGTCAAAGAGGGTGATAAAACCTATATCAATTACAGGTACATCAAGGAGAGATGGACAACAAAAAAAGACATTGTGAAGCTGAGAAGAGGAATGAAGTTAGTGGGTGAAGGAAAATGGAGAAGGTAGAAGAACTAAATGAATATCAATCAAATTCACCTTTCCTGAGCAATCATGATGGCCCTGCAATGTCTCTCCTGTGCTGTACTACAGTAATACACAGCATCATGTTCCATAATGATTAAAGATATACAGATACTTTTTTTCACAATGGCCTCAGTCTCAATTAGTTGTAATATTTGGTGTCACTTGGTGCCACTGTTTTCAAATATACATATGTCAATATGCATTGTTTTCTACAGGGTTGTTACAGAGTCAACAGGTGAAATAAATAAATACAGAAATAAACTTACATATTTTTGATATAAAGTAAATCAACTTCTAGCTTGCAAAATAAAAACTGAATTCTAGTAAACCAAACAGTCAGTGTACTATTATCATATTTTCCCAACCACTTTTGGTTAAACCAAAATTACTTAATTATACGATATAGACCTAAATACAATAGGTTTTCTTGCCGTTGAGATGCAGCTACTTTCTAAAGATTGCTTATAAATGGGGCAATCAATAAACAAATGTGCTTGTGTTTCCCAACAGTTCTTTCAGCTATGTCGTGGACAGTAGCAATCCTCAATAGTTTTGTGTTTATTATTTTTCTTTACAGGAAGTTTAAAATGCATAGATGGTAGTCTGTTAGCAGGGTGCCATCATAAGGGCACCATCATGTGGGCACCAAAACAAGATTGTGAGTGACAGGGGCATTTTGGATTTAACAGAATCCCACCCTCTAACCATTTTCAGTGTCCACACTATTCTCCTGCCTGTCACTGCATGCCTGCCCTGAAGTTGGTTATAGTTATTTTTAGGGGGTGTGAGGAGTAGAGCTACAGCAAAGTTTTACTTCGCTGGTGAATTCCTTGCAAGTCCACCAATGCTGCCTCCCTGTGCCATTTCGCAAAGTTGCCACCTGTGGTGGAAAGTTCACCCAAATTGACTTTGCATTGCTTAGGGCTTTTTTTAAAGTACAAATTGCATTTAAAACCCTGAAAGCAAGGAGAAGTTGCATCCCCCCCCCATAGCTGGCAGCCCATCTTTCCCTGGTGTCTAGTGACCCCCTCTCCCCACCGATGCTGTCTGGTCCCAAGTGCCCCCCAGCTGATAACCAGTAAAATATGAAAAATTATAAATCCCCCAATCCCATAAAGTCTATCCCTACCCTGATGTCTAGTGGTCCCCCCCCTGGCCGATTGTTGGCCCAGTATGTAAAATTACATTCCCTCTGGTGTGTCTAGCAGAAGCTAATTTCCCCCTCCCACCGATCACCAGCCCCTTTCTAAAAGGAATAACCCCCACCAATCACAGGGTTCCCACTGTGCAGAGTCCGAACACCATTACAAAAATAAACCAAAACATTTCTGGGGTGTCTAGTTGACCTCACCACTCAGTCAGGAAGTATCCCCCCACCACCCCACCCTGACCCCAGGCAGGCCCCCAGCACAGCCCTTAACTCACCTCCATAGCTGGCAGCCCAACTGAGCTCTCAATGAATACATGTGTGCTTGTACTGACTTGGCACAGCGGGCACACTGTGATGGGGGGGTCCTTCCTTTTGGAACGGGGCCAGTGATCAGTGGGAGAGTGACAATAGCTACTGCTAGACACACCAGGGCAATGTAATTTTACATACACTGGGCCAGCGATTGGCCGGGGGGATGGAATCACTAGACACCAGGGAATGGGACAGACTTATGCAAATCCTGATTGGGGAAGGATTACAATTTTTTCATATTAGGGCCAGGCAGCAATCAGTGGGGGCACTAGGCACTGGGGAAGGGCAATCTGTAGGGGGTGTACTACTACAACTAGTAGTAGCCAATCTCACAAAATGCAAAGTTTGAGCTCTGCCAGTGGAGTTACCAAACTCTGCATTTTGGGGAGTTTTTTTTTTGGGGGGGGCTAAGCTGGGCTTCCCACACCGATCCACTCCATGAAGTAGGGAAGATCCACAACATTTTTCATGGAGTGATTTTTTTCCCCACTTTGCACATCTCTAGTGGGGAGAGAAGCCCCCCCACAAAATATAAGTTTTTTACGGTACAGTCCTTGGGCTCCATAACTTTGTGGAGATGCAATATTTACCTGTGATTGTGACAGGCAACATTTTACTTTGGTTCTAAGTTATGATGTCCACATCTCTTGCACACTGACATGGGTAAGCCTGCATAGACAAACAAAGGACCTCCCAGACATGTGGCAGAATTCTTTTGTCTATCAGGACTTTCAAATAATTTTTTTATGCTGTTTCTGGGCAAGGGCCAAAGGATACATCAGCTGGTAAGGTAGTACCTAGAATATGTACATGCAAAGATAGTTGGGAGGAGATGACTATGCAGCTGCTTGCTGTACTGTTGTGTAAGAGTGGTAGCAGCAGGGTCACTTGAAAGGTTTTCCCCTCCGTGTGAAGTGGTATGCCATCACTGCCTGTATAGCGAGGGAGAACAATCAGACCAGAGTTGCCTGATTTGTTTGGTTGAGTGTCCTTTACAAACATTCCTGTGCTGCTGATTATAGCTGGTTACTATTTTTCCTTCACTATGGTCCTGCATCTGGTGTTTGGAGTCCAAATGGTGGAGAAGCTGGCCCTTGACGTTGGATTATGGGGCAACACTGAAGAGGGCTGGTCGCTTCAAAAACAGTGCATTCTTGCTGTGCATATTGCGCTATTGTGCTTATTATGCTTAACCTGTTATTTCTGCAGTACCTCTCATTGTTTTTTACTTTCATCAATTTTATTTCTTCAACTCTGTTAATCTGATCCTTGTTTTAAATTTTCATTGATCCCTAATCATATGTTTATTTGTATACAGTACTAATACTAGCTGAATAGTAGCTTGTCATAGTTCTAGTTTGTCCCTCTGGTGACCTTTATATCTATATTCATACTAGTTTGCACTATTTCTGTTTACCCCCTCATCACATTTTTTCACTTTTGAAAGTGTCCGTATACATAATGGACCTGGTGCAATATCTGGAAGTGATACCTAGTTAAGCAAATTTGATTACCATTGAAGGCATCTGAAGTGTTTATAGACAAATTATATTATAGATTGTTATTGGTTTGGTTTCCCTTCATACCCATTTTTATATAGGGTTATTTTAACATTTAAAATTTTACACCTGGTGAAATCTGTGACACTTGACACTCACTCTGCACTTAAAAGAGCATGTATGGGCATCTCCGTAGAGTAGCATTTTGTTAGGATGCTCTGTAGGAGTCTGTATCACAGCAAACCAGCAGCGTACATATGCACTTTTTTAATTTGCTGATAGCATTTTTTAATCTCAGTTCTCATTTCAACTCAGGATGCCCTTTTGTTTGTAATCTTACTGGGCTTTTACCCCAAAGGACCTGTTACTCAATTGTGTGGCTGTTTTCAGTTGTATCATTGGGTAAATCTAAATGTATGGTGCTTGAACTTTGAAGATGAAGTTTGTGCTGCAGTGCTTCAGAGCTAGCAGGTTTGTTCTTTGTGCTATTGCTTGAATGCCTGCTTCAATGGCGGTACATAAAAGTGCCACTCAGTATTTAAGATTAGTTTGTTTAGTATTTAAGATTTTTGCTTAATATTGTTCTTTTTTAATCCTCCATTCTTTTCTAATAAATATTTGGTTAAGGAAGAATGGGAAAGCACATGTTTTAACCTTTTATTGTTTGCCTCAGGATGGGCTTGTTCTGGTAGTTCAACTGATTGGCTGGGATCCTGGAAGGGTTGTACTCTGCAAACCACAATGCTAATTCCAATGGTTTTGGAACAGATAAACCTTCAGCAAGGGGTTTCTTCATTTTTTTCAAAGAAAACATAAGTGGACATGTTTAGAGCATAGAAGGGCTGTTATTAGGCTTCAAGCCTTCACTTTGATGTTTGATGGGTGGTTGTGGGGTAAATACTAACCATACAATTATTACCTCAGCTTCTGATTTTTATTATTTCAGCCAATTTAACAATAGAACAGTGAGTTCAGATTGTAGAATGTTGCTGAGGCTGTTTCCTGAACCAAGAAATACAATAACTAACTTCTGCAAAAGAATGTACTACCCCTCTAAATCACCGGTTGGTGCAGACTATCTAGAGAATAACTTTAGGAACAGTGAGATTGAGAGAAGATATTTGGGGATGATAGAAGACCTAAGCCACAAGCAGTTCAATTATCTCATCTCTCTCTCTCTCTCTGCCACTTGGTGGCCTGGCTTCGGACCAACTAGCAGCACCCTGGAGTTGCAAGTGCCTGCATCTACATCCCCCTCTCATTCCAAGATTGAGCCCTAACTGAGCTCTATGCTGCTCGGCAGGCTTTCTTCAGACTTGCAGGCCACTTCCTGGAGTTGCGAGTGCCTGTATCTATATCCCCATCTCCTTACAGGTATGGTACAGAGCTTCACATTTTTCAGTGGCTCGTATGCTACAGCTGAGATTGGATGGCTCCTGTGACTCTATGGCTCCCCATTGAATGCCTGGCTACTCAGCTGGAGCGCTCACTTTAAAAAACAAAACAAAATCTGAACTGCTGTACTGCTTTTTGCTTCTCCTGCTAAACTATTTTTGACTGCTAACCTGTATTTTGCATATACTTTACAGCCTGCTTAGTGTATTGTATTAATAATTTAATTTAATCAGCTAGCTCTTAAATTAATGCTTAAATATAGATACTTAATTTAGCTACACATTTTTTGTTTTGCTGTTGTGATTACCCTTAGCCAGTGTAGAGAACTGTACAAATTGTTGAAGCTACTAGCCTGTTTAATTCTCTGCACTAAGAATCTATTCTCTCTCTGCCTACTCTGCCTGTCCTAACCCCTTCCTCCTAGTCTAAATCCTTTCCCGCTTTCCACCGCAAACTACAGTCTGACTTTTGCTATTCCCAGGTCTGTTCGGATCTGTATGGTGCCGAATTACAGACACCCCCCCACTAAATCTCTTCTTTCTGTTTTTGCCCACCACCAACCTCTTCCAGTATTCTGCTCTCTCACCTCTCTCTCTCCCCTAAGCCTTTAATCACTAATGATTTTTAGTCTGTTCTGAGCTGCTGGTGTCCCGAAGAACTGACTCCCCCCTCCCCACTACTTGTCTCCTCTTCCTGCCCACCCAGATTTCTCATGCCCTCCCTCTCCCTTTGTGTGCTGCCTGCTACCCCCATGAATATACTGACCCAATTCTTTCTCTCTCTCCCTCTCTACCTCAGGATCAAGCCCTAACCAGGCTCTCTGCTGCTCGGTGGCCCAGCTTCGGGCCTGCTGACCAATCTCTGGAGTCACAAGTGCCTGCATCTACATCAGCCTCTCATTCCAGGTCCGGTACAGAACTTCAGGTTTTTCAGTGGCTCATATGCTGCAGTGGTGATTGGACAGCTCCTGCGACTCTCTGGCTCCCTATTGGATGCCTGGCTCCTCGGCTGGAGTGCTAACTTTAAAAACAAAACTGAATGGCTGTACTGCTTCTCGCTTCTCCTGTTAAACAGTATTTTCATCCCACCCTCCTCTGGCCTCTTTTAGATGTGCCTAAGCTACTCCAACATTTCCCTCACTCACTTGCCTATTGGGTTAGCCACTAGCTGGATCACTAATTCTAACTGGACTTCTCATTCCATCTGATTCCTTTTTCTTTTTGCACTCCTAACCTTTGTCAAGCTCTGAGGACAGAACACAAACTACAGTACCTACTTCCATAGTACACTGTAAAATACTAACACTACCGGGTTCCCCAAGTTCGGAGCACCTACCACAGGTGCTTCAACCCCCCATCAAGTACCTGCTATCTCTTTAGCTGATCATACTAGTACCACCTGTACAGGGTGTCACGTTAAAACACAGCATTGTTTCTTCACCTGTGCTCAAACTACCCCTGCTCAGTTCCACCTCTCTGGGTAGTTCTTCCCACCTCCTTGCCCAATAAAACTTCCCTCTTTAGCAGTCCCCTCATCTCTGCCTACCAAACATCTGCCACCCTAGCCTTACTAATTTCTTCAAAAATCCTGCCTCTGTTGAAACGATGATCTCTCGCTCCTCCTTCACCCTATTCACGCTACTAACCCTCTCACTTCCCCCAACTTGCTGTGTCACACTTGAGTTTTACAACTCCAACCCCGTTTCCACTTCCCATCTCATATCTCCTACTTACACTCTTGCTATTACTCCTACCTCCCTTCTTGAATTATGGTCTCATTCCCTATCATCCATCATGCATCTCTATAAATTATGCCACATTTCTTTGCAGTTCTCTACCTGCTGCTTCCATACTCTTCAGCCCTTCCTCCTCCAAACACCAGGACTCCTCATCATCTCCATCCAAGTGCCCAAAGCTCCACTTCTTCATCCTTGCTCTACTATTACTCTACTTGGGGGATGTCCACCCCAACCCTGATCCTGCCTCTTCTTGTGCTCCTGTAATCTCACCATCTACCACCACCCATCCCCTACTCCTACAGCCCTCCTAAAGGGCTTCAAGATATTACATCTAAATATCCATAGTTTGCTACAAAAAATTGACCTTGTACAAGCCATGGTTGCCACTCTAAAACCAAATATTATAATCATCACTGAAACATGGCTAAAGAGCATTATACCTGATCACTCAGTCTTCATTCCTGGCTACTCCCTACTAAGGCAAGATGGAGCCAGCAGGGGAGGTGGTGTGGCCATGTAAGTCCTTACCTCCCTCAAATACTTCTGTTTACACCTCCTCTATCCCAGTGACCCATGACACTTTAACAATTCACATGTCCCTTCCATTTACTCTCCCTATCTTTGTAGCTGGTATCTACTGTCACTCAAACATCCAGCGCTCTATCACTCTCAATCTCCTAACTTCCATCACTTCCCTCTCTCACTCTGGGGAGTTATACAACCTCAGTGACTTCAATTTAAATTGGCTGTCTCCTACAACTACTAATAATACAAGAAATGCAATCAGTGCCCTCACTCTTACACGGTTACAGTGGTAGTTATAGAAAAGTTTTGCACTACCGCAATATTTCTGCACCTGTATTAAAAAAATACTGCTACCATGGTAAAAATTCCATTGACAAACAGATTTTTAACCACGGTAGGGGTATTTTTTTAATGTGAGTGCGGTAATACCACTGCAGCTCAAAATGTTTCTATAACTACCACTGTATATAAGCCCTAATTTTTCTTGCAATTGTCTTGTTGTTTACACTTACCTGTGATACTGTATTACCTATGTTGCTACCTGCTTGTATGTACCCATTACTTTGACTATTTCTAAGAATGTACTGTTACTGTTAGTTCCAGAAGTTTGTTTTGTATTCTCCCGGGTCGTGCCTGAAAATAGTCATTGTAATGGCTAGCGGACCTACCCGGTAAACAAAAATTAAATAAAAATATCAGAACCCACCCTCCCCAACTGTATGGCACAAAACCACTCCCTTCTTGACTGGGCTCTTGCCTCCCACCCCTACAGAGTCACCACCTCTGGCATCCTTCGTGATGAACTCTGTGACCCCAATCCAGTATTCATAATCAGAAAGTTCACAGCCCTAAATCCCCACATAAAACCCTACAAATACATTCTTTTAAATCCTTAGAATTAGAACCTCTCCTATGCAGCCTAGCTCTCACCGAACGGTCCCCAATAACCACCATCCCATCAGTTGATTGGGCCCTTGCTTAATTTAAAGACATATTTCTTACAAATTGGAATGCTTTTGCCCTTCTCAAACAAATCAGGGTTAGGAGAAATCACCTACTTTGGATTACCCCAGAACTTCTGGCCTGTCACAGAACTAGAGATCATACTTGGAAACGCCATAAAGCTACCCAGTTTCCTAGTGATCTCATGTCCTACCACAAACTCCTAAATGCCTGCACACAGGCTACAAGGCTAGCCAAATCAGAATATTTCAAAGCTGTCTTCCTTACAAACATAAATTCCACTTCAAAGTTCTGAAAGGTGGTTCATGTCCTCTTTACCTCACCGTCCCATCCTCCCCAACCTGTACTTAAGATAAATCATACCCTCATGGATAACCCAGGTGCCATAGCTGCCAAATGTATCTCCTACCATATCTCATGTGCCTCTGAGTTACTGAAATCCCTCCCTACCTACCCTCCCTCCTCTTCACCCTCAAATGGCCCCCTCCACCCCATCCTCTTTTCTTCTTCACTTCAATCTCCCCAAATGACACCCTAAAAGCCCTCCTCACTATCAACCCTTCTAAGGACTGTTCCCCGGATGGCCTAGACTCTAAACACCTCTCTCTATCTCCACCGGCTATTGCTTAGCCCCTCTCCATTATACTAAATCTCTCATTCTCAACTGCCTCAGTTCCTTCCCCTTGGAAAACTGCTGTAGTCCTCCCACCTCCCAAAGGTAGTGATGCTTCCTCCACTGGAAACCACTGTTCTATCTCTCTCCTTCCTACTCTAGCTAAACATCAAGAACACCAAGTCCTCTCCCAATTTACCTCATATCTAACTGAAACCTCCTACTTCATACCTTTCCAGGTTGGTTTCAGGAAAAATCACTCCACTGCCACCTCTCTACTTCGGTTCACTGACTCTATCCTTACAGGGATGAACAGGGCCAAATCACCTCAGTCATTTTTGTCGACCTGGCTAAGACCTTCGACACTGTCTCCCACTTCCTTCTCCTAGACTCCCTCTCAACAGCTGGCCTATCCCCCTCAACCACAAACTGGTTTAAGGCCTACCTCACTGGTAGAACACAATCAGTCAACATCTCTGACACCACTTCCCCTCCCCTCCATATTAAAACTGTTATCCTGTAGGGTTCAGTGCTAGGGCCCTTATTATTCTCCATCTTCCTAAATGACCTCCCACCCATCTGCTCACCCTTCTCCGCCATGCACATGTACACCTATGATACAGTCCTGTATACATCTGGCTCAGTCCCTGCTGAGGTTACTTCCAACTTGCAGCATGACTTCAACAAAGTTCAGCTCTAATTTGCTAACCATCAACTTTTTCTCAATGCCAAGAAGACCGTCTCCATGACCTTGGCACAAGGCAGAGACTCTCTAAGCTTCCCTCTCTGCCCACATTCCACACCCTTGATGGGACTCTACTCAAAGACACATCCTCTTTCAGATACCTAGGTGTCTGGCTGGACCAACACCTAAACTTCTCTGGACATATTGAAGCCATCCAGAAAAAATTGCGCTCCAAGCTTGGTGCCTTGTTCAGGAACTGTAGCTGCATCCCTCCTATGGCTAGGCACGAACTTGTTCAGAAGATGATCCTGCCCATTTTTGAATACTGTGATGTAGTTTACAGTGCTGTTCCTGAGTCCTCCCTGGCCAGACTGGATACCCTCTTCAACTATTTCTGCTGCTTTGCCCTTGATGCTCTTCTCCGTTCCCGCCACTGTGATCTCTATCATGCTCTATCCTTCCCCTTCCTCACAAACAGACAACTCTCCCATTGTACCAAATTCACCTCCAAGCACTGGTTGGGAGAACTCCCCTCCTACCTCTCCTTCTCTTTTTTAACTCCCACACCTCCCTTACACTCTCTAAGATCAACCGACTCTCTAACTCTTATGGTTCCCTGCCGAGCCACCCTCATCAGTCAGTCTGGTTACTCCCACTGCCTCCCAAAAATGTGAAACTCCCTGCCCCATCAAATCCATCACTCATCCTCTGACTATTCCATCAGCTCTGCCCTCAAAAACTTCATTGCACCTAGCTGTTCCTGCTATGACCATCCCTAACTCCCCCAACCCTTCCACTTCCTCTTCCCTCCCCTTCACCCCTATTTCCCCCTACAAACTTTACCTTCTCCTCCTCTGTGATTTCCTCTTCATCCTAAGCTATCATCATTGCTTGTCCCCACCCTTACCCTACACCTAATTAACCTAACCAGGGCTGGGTCTTGGCCCTCTTCTCTCTCTCACCTCCCTCTCTTCTGAAGTCTATTTCCCCATCACTGCCTACTTCCCTCTTGTCATGCTCTACCTCTGCCTTGTGCAGGCAGGGCCTTCAGCTTACTGGAGGGGCCAAGCCATGGGAGTCCTTTCTTTCTCCCCCCTCCTCCTTCTTGATGTGCTTGAACTCTCACTGCTTCCAACCTGCTTCCCTCCCAACATGTTTGACCTCTGTCTTCTGCAGGCAGGGTCCCCAGCATACTGGAGGGGTCAGATCATGGCTGACCCTCTCTTCTCATTCCCCTGACTTCCCCTCCTCCAAATTCCCCCCACTCTCTGCCTATACACATCTATCCCCTACCCAGTCCACCCCATTTCCCCCTACTTACCTAGCCCTAGTGAATTAGCTGACCCCCTAATCTCTAATACACTTATAGTTCAACCTTGCACTTTGTTACACCCTGCATTATTTTGCTCTCTCTGTCTGTCTTTGTAATCTTGCCTTATCTCAATATTCCTAGCTCTCTTCCAGCTTTTGTCTAACTACAAAACTGTGTCAATCAAGTGTTTGCCAAATGTTTATCAGTGCTACCATACCTATTTAGCTCAAAACTGTTAGCATTGTATCCCTCCTAGTTCATATCTGTTAACATTCCCCCTTCTCATTACTTCTGTATAGCCTACTCACTTTATTGAAGGTAATCAAATTGTATACCTATATTGCAAATCAAATCTCTGTATACTATCCTCATTTTCCCTTCCCCACCAGGTCATACCAAGAGATGAGCAATTAGTTGCTCAGCGTGCCTTCCTGGTGAAACATTTCAAAAATTAAATAAATAAATAAATCTCATTTCAATAGGAACACGATTTGGAATTGGAGTAATACCAGCAAGTGAAATTGCTCCAGCTGGTGGTGTTAATGTTCCTTGAGCTACAGTATTTAATATCAGTTTCTAGACATTTTTGGGACATTTGGGGTTGTGTGGGTGATTTTATTTTCTTATTACAGCTACAGTTATATTTTATAATAAATATATATTTTAATATCTGTGGTAGTATGGTATTTATATCATATATTATTACAAAGAAATACAAAATCACACATGCCCCCACAATGCAAAGCATCATGGGCTGCATATGCAAATCACCACAGAATACTATGCTGGTTCAACTTTAAGTAGAAATGCATGGTGCCAAAAGGCCTCTCATACAGTTTGCAAAGGGTGCCAACAGAAGACATAGACACGTGTTTCATCCTACCAGGACTCATCAGTATGCCTCGTCTGTTTGACACCCAAGTGGAATGAACCAGCTACCCTAAGATGGTCTATCTGGGTTATGTTGTGGTGAACCCAATTAAAACAAAAAAACAATTTAAAAGACAAAGAACCTCTGTGTGCAAGCACTGAGGCAATGGTTACCCCAAAGGGTATTTGGCCGGGAAGCCAAGTTTCAAAGAAATACAAAATCACACATGCCCCCACAATGCAAAGCATCATTATTAGTTGTATGTGCCTTTTTACTAACTTGCAGTATAAGGACCTGAGTATCTGAGTACTTCTGTATTTAATGCCTTTAGAGTCTTTATTGCAAGGTAGTGCAACTTCAAGTAGCTCTTCTCCCTTTCCTGTCCTTTACTGTTTGATGTTAGATTCACTGAGACACAGTGCTATAACTACTACATTCAGCTTATTGAAGTATAAAGAAAGACAAACTACAAAGAAGCTCTAAATTATTAAACTATTTACTTATTCCTTAAATTTGACATAGCTAATACTGCTTATGTGTAGTAAATACTTGAACTGATTATTACCTATTATATTTTATGTATTTATTTATTTATTTATTTCAAATTCAGATTAATACCTTTGGGCTCAGTTACAAAGGGTCCAAGTCAACAAGGAATACACAACATTTACAGGTGATGAAACACTGCAGAACAGAAAAACATCAACTAACAAGTAGTATTAGTGTGCAGTTACAACATTAAGAAGGGTTCAAGAAGTAAGGAGAAACAGGACCACACTTCCAGAGAAATATATTAATGCAGCACTAATTAAGTGCAGTACAGTGTTTAACAATCATGTTACAGTTCAGATGGGGTGCTCCCAGTCTGCAGAAATGCAGTTTTAGCAGCCAAGGTGAGGCTTTGCCAAGGGGAGGTAGTAGGTGGTGGGAGGTGGGGGGAAGTGGGCAGTTGTGGAACAGGAGGGTAGGAGTGAGAGAGGGTAGTGTTTGACGGGTGCGAGAACTGCTGTCAGAGGCCGTGGGTTAATAGAAACTCTGGCAGTCAGATTTGCTGGCAAAAAGAGATCAAAGCCCATTTTTAAAGTGGCCAAGTCTGGGGGAGTCAGAAAGGTCTGCAGGCAGATCATTGAACCATTTAGGCTCACAGTAGGAGAGGGATCTTTGGCCAAGGGTGGTTCATTTGAAGGGAACAGTTAGGACAGCCCTGGAGGTACTCCTTGTGCATTTAGATGGTTGTGCAGGCTCAAAGAGGGCTGAAGTAGCACTAGGCATGGACCCCATCAGGGACTTTTTTGCAAGGAGGCACGTCTGGTATTGGAGTCTGTGGTGGAGTGGAAGCCAGCCAGTTTCCTTGTATAGGTCACAAGAGTGAGACATTTTGTTTACCCCCAGGATCAGGTGGCAGGCCTTGTTGAGGATAGTTTTGACCCTTTTGAGCACTCTGTCTGTGCCTGCCCCATATATGATAAGGCCATAATCCACACATGAGAGAGCTGAACTGCACATAACAAGTTTCAGAGCAGCCAGTGTCACTGAGGAGAGGTGTCTGTACAGGATGCCAAGCTTCATGTTGGTGGACTTTACCAGTTGCTCAGCATGGGCAGTGAAGGTGAGGGTGTCATCAAGATGAATCCCTAAGTTCTTGAATATGTTGACTTGGTCTAGTACTTCTCCTTTGCTACTAAGTATATGCAGTGAGGACCCTTGAATCTTGCTCTGTGGGGTGCCGAAGAGCATGCTCTTTGTCTTTTTGTAGTTGAGTAGCAGTTTATTTCGAGTGAACCAGGATTCCAATGCATGAAAATTGAGCTGAAGTTCAGAACTAATTGATCCCAGGTCTTTCCCTGGGACAGAGATAACAGCATTGTCTGCATAGAGTACAGAATGTGCAGGACAAGTAGTAGGCATGTCATTTATGAAGAGGCTGAATAAGAGAGGACCAAGGATAGAACCTTGCAGGACCCCTAGGTGTATTTCCATGGGTTCAGAGATTATATTGCCAGTCCTGACCCATTGAGATCTATGGGTGAGGTAACTACAGAATCAGGCCACTGATTCCATTGACAATTCTGTAGAGAGGAGACAGTTCAGTAGCAGTTGGTGATTGACTGTGTCAAAGGCATTGGTGAGGTCTATGAAGATAGACCCCACCGCCATCCCTTTATCCAGGGCCCCATAAGGCTGAGTGGTGTACTCTATCAGTGCGGCGATGGTGGAGTGGTTTTGTCGGAATCCATGTTGTTGCAAGCAGAGAAGGCTATGCTTTTCTAAGTACTCAGTTAGTTGTTCTGAGACCACCCTTTCAAGTGCTTTGGGGGGATAAAATCAAGATGGGCTGGAGGTTTGCTAGATTAGCTCTGTCTCCTTATCTAAAAACAGGTGTGACTAGAGCCTCTTTCCACCAGTAAGATCATAGTTAACACAAGGAAACAACTGATTAAGGAAGAATAATGTAGGTGGATTTGGAGAACCCCCAGGAAAAACTTCTAGGGAAAAGGGATAAAGAATGAAGAAAAACCTTAATGATAAAAACCAACCTCAAATCACTAGTTGATTACCCAAAGCTAAGCATGAGAATGTGGAGGAGAAAGGGATTGACGTGTTGCTTAAAACCTATACTCCCAAATGCTAAAATATTTGGCTATTGCAAGAGGGAAAATCTCTTATAAAAGACTCTAAGAAGAAAGAGAAAGAGTATAACCTATTGTCTTGAACCCTCACCCTCCAGGAATCTGATGTGGTCATTACTGACCCAGTAATAAAGCCCTTAGGAAATTCAAACAAGGACTTAAACACCTTGCTATCTGATGAATTCCCAAAAGATTCACCTCAGAGCTTCACCTCGCTTCTGACATGTAATGCCTATTATGATAGCACACACCCTGATTTATCTGTGAAAAAACCTGATTGCAATACCAAGAAATTGATTGATCTAACTGATGTAATTGTTGACCTCCACAATGCTATTCTAGGGCTGAAAGAAGTAAATAATCAACAAAATAAATATAGAAGTCCAAATTCCAACTCGATTCATGTAATTCTATTAGTAGACAAGATATCCCATTACATACTGAAGAGGACACTTTGTTTAATGACTGTCTCACTTATCTGATGTCCTATTTAAGCAAAGGTATCATTAGCATGATAAACAATCAATTTGCTGCATCCCTATTATCGATGAAGCAATGGGTCATCATCAAAAATGATATAGACTCCTTCAGAGAAGATGTAGCGATAAATTGTGTTAGACTAGAGGATGCACAGTGCTTATAATTCTAGAGAAATAATATTTCCCCTTGAAAGCTCTTCAGTTCTAGAAAAAGCATTAGTGGAGAATGCACTTTCAGTTCAGTTTATTCTGTAGGGATAGCATCCATTGAGCATGCTCGTTTACAAGGAGGTCCGTGATACAAAGTACTAAACATCATAGACAGTCTGTACACAGATACATCATAGCAATTCAGCAGGTATATCATGGTACATACAGTAAATTGGTTGTAGCAAATACATAAAGGCAAAAGCATCACATGACAGTAAGGTTACCACCACCCAATAAAAATCATCACAGAAAACCAATACAAGTAGTACAACATTGAAAAACAGCAAGGATATCAAGGTAGGTAGATTAGGTTGGTTATAGCCATACATAGAGATAAATTAGAAGCATCACTTAACAGTAAGTTTATCCCCCAATAAATATGGGAGAGAACTTGGATGGAATGGTTCATCCAGTCAGGAGCCCATGTCCAGGAGAACCAGACATTCCCTGGACTGGTGGCTGCAGCATGAAGAGCCAGCCAGCCATGCTTTTTCCTCTGCCTGGACCATGAGCTCCCTTGGTCGGGGGCCATTGACCAGGTGAACCAGACTTTTCCTGGACTGGTGGCTGTGGCTAGAAGAGCCAGCTGGCCTTGCTTCTTCCTCTGCCCAGACCACAAACTCCCTTGGTTGAGTAAGCCTGATCCCTTAAGATGAGTGGAAAAAGCTGCCCCAACAGCCAGGTGTGCCTGTGAGAGCAAACAACCAGCCAACAAGAAACTCCAGCACCACCCACTGCAGACAAAGCAAAATAGACTCACTTATAACATTCAAACCAAGCTACAAAGCATGTTTAAAATATCATTTATTCAGTAAATTCATTAGTAAAATACAGCCATGGAGCACCATTGACCATCTAAAAATGAGAGCTCACAGTGAGACCCGCCAACCTCCTACCGGTTTGGCTTCAGAGCATCATCAGGGAGTGTTCAAACAGGTGATGCACTTCTCTTATAAAGACAGGTTTTAAAGTGACAATACATACATTATTGTAACTAACCCTAGAGTGACACACACCAATCATAAAATGCATGCACCATAAAATATACAAAATATATGCAAAATAGCAGAACAACAGACACACTACAAGTGCAAATGAATACAATATTACACAATAAGTGGAAACATTAATATCATATCATATGACACCCTGGGATCCAAAATGTTAATCACAGCATATAATATATATATATATATATATATATATATATATATACACACATATATATATGTGTGCACATGCTCACATATACATATGTGCATGCATATACACGTTAACACATGTTACTACTTCCTAATACACAGTCTCAAAAACTTACATGAATAAAATAAATCATGAACTGCTGGATATACCACAGATTTTTGTCTGTACACCCTAAATCAACAATAACAATAATGTATATTATAAGAATATATTGTCTGCATATGTATTTACATTTGTGGATTAGCATTTTTCTTTTCACAAGACTTTTCTTATACTGTAGTATTTCAGCTCATTATTATTATTGTTGATTTAGGGTGTACAGACAAAAATCTGTGGTATATCCAGCAGTCCATGATTTATTTTATTCACGGAAGTTTTTGAGACTGTGTATTAGGAAGTATTAACATGCATATGCATGCACATATGTATATGTGTGTACGTGCACATATATGTGTATATACTGTATTACATGCTGTAATTAACATTTTGGCTCTAGGGGTGTCATATGATATTGATGTTTCAACTTATTGTATAATATTGTATTCATCTGCACTTGTAGCATGTCTGTTGTTCTGCTATTTTGTATATATTTTGTATATTTTATGGTGCATACATTTTATTATTGGTGTGTGTCACTCTAGGGTTAGTTACAATAATTTATGCATTGTCACTTTAAAACCTGTCTTTATAAGAGAAGTGCATCACCTGTTTGAACACTCCCTGATGATGCTCTGAAGCGAAACCGGTAGGAGATTGATGGGTCTCACTCTGAGCTCTCATTTTTAGATGGTCAATGGTGCTCCATGGCTGTATTTTACTAATGAATTTACTGAATAAATGATATTTTAAACATACTTTCTGGCTTGTTCTGAATGTTATAAGTGAGTGTATTTTGCTTTGTCTATAATGGGTGGTGCTGGAGTTTTTTGTTTGCAAGCCTGATCCTTTGCCCAAGGTTACAGCCCTGGACATTGATTGGCTGCTATCCTTTTTTCCTGCCTCCTATTGCCTGCTGCCTTTTACAGTTTTTACTCTGATTGGACAAACAGGATCCCCTGTCGTTTCCATGGGCTTTTCCCTCTGCTAGCCAGCCAGTATAAATCTGTGTTAGTTTGCGTGTGTGTTTTCATTTTGGGGACTGCATGTGATATCTTGGGAACTGCATTTAATTGTTGGGATATTATGCAAGGGTACACTGTTTGATGGTACAAATGTGCTTTTGGGTCCGTTTAATATTCCTGCTTTAAATGTACAAGTTTAGCCAGTGTTTTTTCTCTCACTGCTAATCTTTCCCCTTTTTCTTTCACCTCTCCCTCTCTGTTCTCTAGCCTCGCCCCTCAGACACCCTTGACCAATTCTGTACTAGTGGTGCCTGATCTAACTGACTAGCTGTCTGGCTTCACTTCACTCAATTTTCCACTTTACTATTTTTTTTGTCTTTCCTCTCCCTCACTCCTGCCACCCCCCAATTTAGCCCTTCAGCTATGCCTTTGTTCTAAGTCCTCTTATCTAACTCCTCGCTCTCATCTGTCCCCACAGAAGCCCTTGACCAGTTGAACCAGACATTTTCTGGACCAGCGGCCATGGCTGGAAGAGCCAACCAACCGTGCTTCTTCCTCTGTCTGGACCGCAAGCTTCCTTGGTCGGGTAAGCCTGATCCTTTGCCCAAGGTTACAGCATTGGACATTGATTGGCTGCTATCCCTTTTTCTCACCTCCTACTGGCTGCCGCCTTTTAAGGCTTTTACTCTGATAGGACAAACAGAACCCACTGCTAGCCAGCCAGTTTAAATCTACGTTAGTTTGCATCTGTATTTTCTGCCTGCCCTCCTGCCCCGATCCCAGCCTCTATTGAATACACAGGCAGCTCCTCCCTCCCTCCCTGCTCAACTGCCTCTTAATTGGCAATAGATAAGTCCTATGCTCTTCTCAGTCTTCCTGTTACCATAATTTATTTACCTTGCCAGTTACCTTCCCTGGCTCGCTTATCCCCTGTGTGCAATCTTGCTCTTCTGACTCACTCTCCTAAGCAGCTGGGTTCTCCCTATTCTCTTCACTATTTACCCTCTGCACCACTCACCTGTTACCATGTTTCTACTCCAGATCAGGAATCTACTCCTTCTGAGTTCCATCGTGGTCTGTCTCCATCTATTTGAACTTTTTCCTTCCAGCATGATTACTTCTTCCTCTAACCAGCACTCTCCCTGCACTCATCCCCCAACCATCTACCTCTCCCTCTAACTAGGTCCCTCCATACCTTCACTATTTTGCCTTTGCCCATCGTGAAAAAATAATCCTGCTAGTCTCCTGGACTAGGTATTTTTATAAGTTACCCTTCCTCCATCCCACCTCCATTCGAGCTAGGCTATGTTTGCTCCTCTTGTCTGGTGACATTGAACTGAACTCTGGCCCCTGCACAGGTGCTAAGCAAAATCTCTTCACCTCATGCCCTTCCTGGTCAAACTTAAAAGGGCTCAAGATTGCCCATATGAATGTGCAAATCATCAGGTGTAAAATGGCTGAACTTGAGACCTGGGCTCATCACTACCAGCCAGGTGTCCTCTGCATTACCAAGACCTGGTTAAAACCTTCAATCCTACCACATGAAGTCTCACTACCTGGTTCTGCTTCTCTGAGACATGATCAACCTACCAAGTGAGATGGGGGTGTACTGATCTACACTAAGACTGAGCTGGATGTTAGTAAGCTTAATGATACTGTATATGATTCAACCCTAATATTGAACAGCTATTTATTTCTATTAACCTTGGTTAAGTCTAAAGCTTAACTATAGGATGTGTTTACTTGCCCCACACGACCACTTCAGCATCCATCTCAACTCTCCTCTTCTGTTTTGACTCTCTCCCCCCTCATGATACCATACTCTGTGGTGATTTCAACCTCTATTGGAAGGGATCCAATTTTGCTCAATATCTAGATGCCAGACTTGAGCAACTAATTGATCAGCCAACCAGGCTTAATCAAAAATCTTAATAAATTGCTACCCGATTTCTCCAGTATTATAATACCGAAGGAAAAGGAAAAAATGAAAACAAAAAATTCAGAAGGAAATGAGAAAAAGACAGAAAGGCTTATTAATAATCAAGCAGAGCTATTGACTAAAGGGAGCAGGAAAAGAAAGAAGAAAGGAGCAAAGGCCAAAGGCCAAAAATAGGGTATAGATAAGGCTGAACACAAAGGCAGCATGCAGTTTAAAAGTAAGGCAGATCCTGGAGGGCTTGTGGAACCTAACAACAAGTTACAGGAATGGTGGGTGGTGCAGACTGTGGGAACAGAAGCCAAAGGAAATGAGGGTGATTTAGAGAGTTCCATGATTAACTCTGAATCTTTTCAGGAAGTAAGGAGAAAGAGAAACTGGAAGAAAAGGAATAAGTCTCCCACAGGTGGAGATGGCAGTTATGACAAAGCTCATGAAGGGGAAAATGTGAAGATCAAACTGTGCATATACCTGAGAAAGAAGTGACAAAGAAAAAAAGATAAATAGCCCAAAGTCCCAAGAGAATGTTATAAATTTGAATAGGGATGAAGCCCTATTGAGAATCATGGGTTTTTATGTAAAACAGAATAAAAATGAAGAATCCTTATTAGAACTAACCAAATATCTTGTCAAAGCAGAATTGGGCCTAAAGGGTGAAGGGGAGGCAATTCTTGGGGAATTTAGACATCACTTAGATGCTAATAAACCAGTTTATCTATTAATGAAAGGAATAAATTATGCAAGGAAAGTATGGTCCAAGATTTCTATCTTCTGCTATTTGGGCCTTGAGATTCCCGCTCCGATTAGTTGGAGTTCTGTTTTGTTTTTTGAACCTGGTATTTACAAGACCGAGAAACCAGATACATGGGATGACAAAAAAATAATCATAGATTTAAAATGGAAATTTTAACATTTCAAGATTCCATCCTGTTGAAAACATAATTTCTGCCTTTGGCATTGATCCCATTAAAAATGAAAATAATTGAAAGTTAAAAGCAGTTATATGCTTTTTGATTCATAATATGGTGAAATACCTACATACTTTGGAACAATTGATTGGTTACATACAGGGAATGGGGAAGCTGAGTTCTATGTCATAAAGGCGATCGCCATTATGGCAACTGTACATCGGTGAAAATCAGTTTTGCTGATGTATGCCCCAGTGCATGGCAAAAGGGTGCCAGGGACTTACATAATTTACATTTATGTGGGGGCTGTGCCCCCTGCATCTCCATAGGGGCTGCCCCTGCACCCCCCACTAAAAGATTCTCAACTCTGGGGAGGGTGCATGTCGGGGGTGCAAATAAAAAAAAAAGTCTGGCCGGTCACATCAAAATGTATGCAAGCCCAGACCCAAACCCTGCACTCTCATAGCAGAAGCCTGCAACCCACCTACCAAGCCACAGGGCAGCTTGGCAGCCCATCAGAACAACACGGCACACAAACCCTCCCTCCTCTTCCACTCTCCTCACTCCCTCCCCACGCGTGTGTGTATATATATAGCAAAAGAATGTCACTATACCTACAGTAGCCCCCTCCATTCAGTAGCCCTTTGATAAGGTGTTATTATTGAGTCACCCTTTTTCTGAGCGCTCAATAGCGAGTGCCCTTATCACTGGATACTGGGAAGCTGGGCAAACACAGATTGATCTTTATTTGAAAGGGAAAGATCAGATAGCTGCTGTAATGGAGAAAGCTACTTCAAAAGACACCATGGGACTACATTTCACTGATTGGGATGATTTAAATTCATACCTTCTAAGTGGCAGGGGAGATACAATAATACAAGTAAAGCCCCCCCCCTTTTATAATTGACTGGAGAACAATGTAATTGAACATCTACAAGACCCCACCTATGATAGATTTCTTTATATAACCTCATGGAATATCAGATTTATCAGCTAAATAGGGTGACCTAGAAAGGGTGGATTTATTAAGCAAAAGGAGTTAGTCTGTTTTCAAGAAACCTGGGTACATGAAGATATTAGTTTGAGTGGTTATCATTTCATAAAAGTACCAGCAATAAAACAAAAAAATATGGAAGATCATCTAGCAGCTTAGCAATCTATATTAAAATTGCACCTGACATTAAGATGAATAAAATTATCTGTAAAAATGAGACTATGATATTTACCTTGGTTTACCTAAGACCGACTTTCTTATTGTTGGGTGCAGTGTATATTCCCACTTGAGGCACTACCTATTATATAGAAGAAGTTTGGGACCTCCTAGTCAAGAATATTAATGACAACCTTCTACTCTTTCCCAATGTACTGTTCATTCAGTCAAGTTATTTCAATGCAAGGATAGCTCATCATGATAATTGGAAAGTTTTAGTGAGAGCCCCTCATTTGCAAATACCCAGCCAAGAGGAGCCACAGATTCAATATTAAATGGGACAAGACTTATACAAATATTACCCTCCACCAATCTGATGGTGAGTAATGGTAGACTACCCAAAGACTTAGAGGGGAATCCACCTTCCTTTGGACCCCATGGTAAGAGTATAATAGATTACTTTATTTCATCTCCTCATAATTTTGACATCTTTGATAGTCTTGCTATTCAAATGAGAACAGAATGTGATTACACCCCTCTAATATTAACAATAATCATTACTCCACGTACCCCAAGGATATCTTTATCACCTCATACCACTAGACTTGAACTTAATAATAATAAAAAACAGATCCAATCTCATAAAATGCAAAATATTAGCTGTCCTGGTAGTTCTGGAGGTTAAGGAGCTGGTCACTACACCTCACGCCATGCCGGTGACCCAAGTTTGGGAACAAGACTGGCCCACCAGGGATTGGCAGGGGCAAGAGAGGATTGAGCATCTGGAGAACTGATCTCCTCTTTTGGGGGAGGGATTTCTGTTGTCTCACTCATTGACTGTCCTCTGGTGGTGGCAGGAGGGAAGTAAGGGTCAGGAAGCACGCAACTGGCATCTTTGCATCGGTGGGAATGGGGGACAGGAGAAAATGTGAAAAGGGAGCTGGCAGGCTCCATGATGGCCCATCATATCCCCGTGACCACCACAGCTTCTGGATTATGCTTTGGGGGGAGAAAGCCGTCACTCCCCTCACTGGCCCCCCCAGGGGGGTTAAGTCATTGGGGAATTACAAGGGGGGGTCGGTCATAGCGGGGACATGTGGGTACAGAAGATGAGTCCTTATGAAGTTAGAGATGCAGTGAATTTAAAATTTGCCTGCAAAATTGTGGTGAAGTTGCCAGTTTTACGAAGCATAATACTACACAAATTTTGGCTGTTTTTCCCTGATTTTTCCAAGGTGAAATTTCACTTTGGAAGGTGAAATTATGCATGCAGAAAGGTGACATTTCCCCTTGGAAGGTGACATTTCGCATCTAAAAGGTGCATTCCACCTCTAGAGGTGAAATTTTGCCTTCCAAGGTGAAATTTCACCTTTCCGAAGGAAAAATTTCACATTACATCTCAACAAAAAATTACCTGAAGTGGACGAAATTCAGGTAATATTTTTCATATCATAGTTTGGGCACTTTGCTCATCCCTATCTGAGGGAGGGCCATAGCTGCCTGCCAGGCTCCAAGGGATAAAAACCTCTATGGGAAAAAAATGTATAATATTGCTCAGTTAATGTTTAGACAAGAACCTTTAAGAGCCTTGCTTGCATTTTGAAAGAAGACTCACCCCAGAAAGCATACAGTATATGGAATTAAGCAATATATTTCTCCAAATTAAAGTGTTTATATATAAAAACTTTAAAATTACTCCTATACAGGAGCAGACATGGTTTAACAAAAATTGCTGTTCATCTAAAAAGAAATTAACAAAAACTAATCAGATGGACCAAACAGAATCTAACCAGGAACATTTTTGAGATTTTGAACAAAGAAAGGAAACAATGCAACCACTTTCTCCAACTTGAAAATGGTGTTTCCAAGAAAACAATGTGGAAAAAACGATACACTCTGGAGAATGGAGATGGAGTCCAGTTTTGGAGGCTGGTAGCTAAAGTTATTGGTAAATTTTCTGATTCTATACAAACACATGTACTAAAGCTATGTGAAGAAGTGATTTCCCGAAGATCTTCTTTAATAAATATTTCACATGTACTACTTGGACTAAGGTAAACAAAAAAACAAGACTTAACAGCCTCCCCACTAGTTGTATCCTTTGGGGAAGATGAAGATGCCATTATGGTCTGTGCAATGAAAAAAGCTCCTGGTCTCATTGGAATTCTAAATTAAATATATAAATCCCATCTAAACATTTGGGTACCAGTATTAAGTCATTTATTTAATGAATGTTTAAAACATAAGTATACATCAGAATCATGGGCTAAAATATCATTGTACCTGTACATAAGAAAGGGAATGTAGCAAACCCTCAAACCTATAGACCTATCAGCCTTTTGGACCCAATCTCTAATACTGTATATAGTCCAGAATAATCTTGAATAAAACACTAGTATGGCTTGATTACAACAATACCCTATCACCTTTCCCAGCAGGCTTTAGGAAAACCTTTTCTACAGTAGATCATATTTATGTCATGCAACATCTGTTTGAGAAATATATTAGCATAAGAAAGCATCAGTTATTTGTAATTTCTGTTGACTTTTCCAATGCATTCAATTCTGTAGCTACAAATCATTATGCCAATTTTGATAAATTATGGTATAGATCATGCATAGCTGACATCAATAATTGAACTATATTCAAATAATGTAAGAACAATAAGATATGATAATGCAGGAAATTTGTGGAAATATTGGTGTAAAACAAGGTTGCCTCCTGGCCCGGTGTCTCTTTAATCTGTGCATAAATGATCTTTCAACCAAATGCTCAGATCCAAGGTCCATATATTCAAAAGAGATGGGTGGTACATCTCTGGAGCAAACAGAGATGAGCCGCTCATCTCAACAGATGCTCCAAACTCCCATATTCAAAGGAGGGAGATGGGTTGCCCAAATCGAGATGGACCACGGCCCAAAGTTAATGTATGCGGCCCAGGTTGAGGGGGCAGGCCCATGAATATCCCGCATAATGGAATATTCAGAAGATATGGGATGCCGAAGTGCAGGAGATGAGCAATGCAAAGTCATGCATGGAGAAAGCATGCCAAACTACTGGCCACTCACAGGCAGACTGCGGTACTGCACACAGCAGAACAGCAGCCTACCTGCCCCCACAGCCCAGTAGCACACCTGCAAAGCCCCTTTCCCCAGTGCAAGTGTAGTACCTGAAACCATACCTCTCAACCCCGTACCTCAGACATCAGGGACAAAACTTAATATAATCAGGGACAAAGGACAAAAATCAGGGACAAATTTGACAAATTGGTGATATCCACAAAGGAACCTGATAGAGTAAGATAGCTTAATGTAAAAAATATGTCCTGAAGAAAAACAAGTCTGTAATTCTAATGTGTGATATTATTTTGTGATTCAAATCCTCACTGTTCAGTCACAAAACCATCAATTTTAGGAGGGACAAAGTAAGTTTTGAGGCAAAATCAGGGACAGTTGCCAGATATACCTGAAATCCCCGGTGTCCATATTAGACCCACACCCATTCCATTTGATCCATAATTGTAATCCAAACTGTATATTTCCATAACATAGGGCCCCCACCCACCCATCTCAGTTCAATCTATAATCACACTTGAATACAAAGTTTTCCATAATATAAGGACCCCCACCCCTTCTCCAGTTTGATCCATAATTGTGATTCAAATACAAAGCTTTTCCGTAATGTAGGGAGCCCCCACCCTGAACCCCATGTAATCCATAATCCCCATTTGAAAAGTTTCCATAGTGCAGTGGCCCCTCACCAAGGTAGGCAAAACCCCCTCCCTGCACCCCCCCACCTCACCCATGCCAGTGACTGGCCAGTCGCTGGCATGGGTGACACGGGGAGGGTCCGCCTACTAGGTTGGTGGGGTGGAGGGGCCACTAAACTATGGAAACTTTGTGAATGGGAGTTATGGATTGCAAGGATCTGGGGTGGATGGTCCCTACATCACTGAAAAGCTTTACATTCAAATAGCAATTATGGATCAAACTGGGGAAGGGGTGAGGGGGTCCCTACATTATGGAAAACACTGTATTCAAATCATGATTATGGATCACAAGGGGTTCAGGGTGGGGGTCCTTACATTATGGAAAACGTTGTATTTGGTTCAAGATTATGGATCAGATGGGAGAAGGGGTGGGGGGACCCTACAATAAGGACCATATTGTGGCCTTTACAATGGCTTTACTGGGGATCAGGCTGGAAGGGATGGCAGGTTGGCCTGGAACAACATGTCAGATGCAACCATATTAATGCATGCAAATGGGGCCATAATGGGCATTCAAATGGCCCCTTTGCACCTTGTATGCCTGATGGCCCTATTTGCATATTCAGGCTGAATATCGGGAATTTGGGCCTGGTGCATCTGGGGATCTGCCATGCATCCCCTTTCCTGGTATTCGGCCAATCCCCAGGAAGCACTGCACATCCTCAACTGCTGCCATTTGCGCTGCCTACACCAGTGGCTATATTCAGACAGGAAGCACAATCTACTGGGATCACACATCTTGTTTGAATATATCTGTGTTATGCGCCAGCCCATTTATTTGGGCAGCACATCTAGATGTGCCACTCGTCCCAGTAGTTTTGAATATCCTGGCACAAATTTTCATTCTCTACAGATAAGCAAAGAAGTCTTCCCCTTGTTGGCTTATGCTGACAATCATTTTTTTTTAATTATCTAAGGTAGGGGTTCAACGTAAACTGGATAGATTTGAGGAATTATGTACAACTCTGAGACTTAAGATTCATTTATTTAAAACTCAATTAATGAATCCCAGACCTGCAGGCAATAATGTCAGAGGCTAAACTGGACATAGTAGCAATTAGTGAGAAGTGGTTTACCAGTAACCACACTTGGAAGACTTCAGCACCTGGCTATGTACTGTTCAGAAGAGACTGAGGTGCAAAAAGGGGGGGGGAGAGTGGCCCTGTATGCCAATGAAAATATCAAAGCTACAGAATTTCAGAATACACATAAGGAGGCAGAAGAACTGTGGGTCATCCTGGAAACAGGAAATGGGACAGCCATAAGAACTGGGGTTGTCTACAGGACCCCAGACCAGGGAGATGCCATAGATGCATTACTGTTAGAAGATATACAAAACATGACAGCTAAAGGGGAGGTTCTGATAATGGGAGACTTCAACATGCCGGATACAGATTGCTCAATACCAGCAGGAACATCTGCCAGAACTAGACACATAGTGGATTCCCTGCAAGAGGAGGGCATCAAACAATTGGTACAACAACCCACAAGAGACAGGGCTATCCTAGATCTAGTACTGACTAACAGGGAAGGGATCACAGATCTCCAGGTAGAAGGTCACCTGGGGGCCACTGACCATCACATGGTATGGTTCAATTTGGCCACTACATCTAAATCATCCCTTTCAAAGGCAAAACTCTGGGACTTCAGAGGAGCTGACTTTGATAAGATGGCCAACAGAGTTAAGCTAGCCCTGGCAAAAAGAAACACAGTTGAGGGGGTACAGGCAAAGTGGGCAAGCATTAAGGATGCAATACTTGAAGCAACATCCCATTGTGTTAGACAGAAAAGGAAGTGCAAAAGAAGAAGGAAACCACTTTGGTTCTCAAATACAGTAGCAGAAAAGGTCAAAGACAAAAGGCTGGCCATCAGGAAATATAAGGGAACACAGCGGGATGAAGATAGGGAGGCATACCAAACTGCCCTAAGGGAAGCAGGGAAGGCAGTAAGGCAGGCAAAGTCCCAAACTGAGGAAACACTAGCATGAACAGTAAAAGAAGGTGACAATACTTTCTATAGATACATTAGTGAAAGGAGAAAGTCAAGAGAGGGTATGGCTAAGCTCAAAGGAGAGAAGGGGACATGTGAGAAGGAGGACCCTGTAAAAACATCTATCCTAAATAGATACTTTTGCTCAGTATTTACTGAAGAGAAGGTAAGGCAGGGCCTACAGCTCAGCAACATGGACACAGGGGGGAGGGAGGTGAGCACTACTCCCTTCACAAAAGAAAGGGTCCTACAAGAGCTCACTAAACTCAGGGTGGACAAGGCAATGGGACCTGATGGCATACAGTACATCCCAGGGTACTTAAGGAGCTAAGGGTGGAACTAGCAGAGCCATTAGCAGAACTGTTTAGTGAGTCTCTGAGCACAGGAGAGGTTCCTGAAGACTGGAGAAGGGCTCATGTGATCCTGCTCCACAAGAGTGGTAGCAGGGAGGAGGCAGGGAACTACAGACCAGTTAGTCTTACCTCAGTAGTGGGCAAGATTAGGGAGGCACTCCTTAAGGAAAGGATAGTGCAACACCTGGAATTCATAGGGGCACAGGATCCAAGACAGCATGGGTTTACAAAAGGAAGGTCCTGTATAACTAATCTCATAGATTTCTTTGACTTGGTAACTAGAGTGGTGGACCATGGGGGGAGCAGTTGATGTTGTCTACCTTGACTTCAGCAAAGCTTTCGACACTGTTCCACATAGAAGATTGATAAATAAGCTGGGTAGGCTTGGGGTGGGTCAGAAGTTGGTCAACTGGGTGGCAAACTGGTTGACGGGCAGAAAACAGAGAGTGGTGGTAAATGGTATACAGTCAGAAGAGATGCAAGTCACAAGTGGGGTACCTTAGGGATCAGTCCTGGGGCCAGTCCTCTTCAATATCTTCATTAGTGATATTGCAGATGGACTAGAGGGTAAGGCTTGCCTGTTTGCAGATGACACCAAGATCTGCAACAGAGAAGATGATCTGGATAAACTAGCAAAATGGTCAGAAGAGTGGCAACTGGGATTTAATGCAAAGAAGTGCAAGATCATGCACATAGGAAAGAGAAACCCTGAATCCACCTATAGGCTGGGAGGGGAGTTGCTGGCAGTCACAAAGAAAGAAAGAGACTTGGGCATCATCATCACCGATGACCTGAAATCATCCAAGCAGACCTCTAAAGCAGTAGGTAAGGCTAAGGGGATGTTAGGGTGTATTAGTAGGGGTCGTAAGAGGGAGGTAATAACCCTCTTTACAAGACACTGGTTAGGCCCCATCTGGAGTATTGCATGCAGTACTGGAGGCCACACCTTCACAAGGACATTAACCAAATTGAGGCAGTCCAGAGAAGGGCAACAAAAATGGTGCAGGGACTGCATCAGAAGACATATGAGGACAGATTAGCGAAGCTCAATATGTATACCCGAGAGCAAAGGAGGGAGAGAGGTGATATGATCGAAACATTCAAACACCTTAAGGGCATTAACAAGGTGAAAGAGTCTAGCATGTTTAAATATAAGAAAAATAGCAGGACAAGAGGACACAGCATGAGATTAAAGGGAGGCCAATTAAGGTGGAATGCGAGGAAATTCTTTTTCACAGAAAGAGTGGTGGATGCATGGAATGGCCTACCCCAGGAAGTGGTGGCGATGAATACAGTGCAGGGCTTCAAATAGGCATGGGATAGGCATAAGGGAGCAATACAGATGAGTATGAATAGATAGACCACTGACAGAGCAAAAGCCGATGGCACATTTATAAGGTAGAAAAAGAAATGGGCAGACTGGATGGGCCTTGCGGTCCTTATCTGCTGTCAACCTGTATGTTTCTATGTTATGGTTCTATGAATTTTGGTTCAAATAGAAGCTATACCTGTTTCCTCTATAAAAAGAGTATTGAACAGGTCAAGCAATATACACATTTAAGAAATGTCCTATATCATATGGGAAATTGTGCCCATCATATTAATGCCCAAGCAGCAAAGGTGAGACTCAATGCTAGGGGACTACTGAAATTGAATTTCAAATATGGAGGCTGGTCTGTAGTCTCTGCCTTAAGAGAAGCTGAAATTAAGTTAAACCCAATCAGCTTAAATGGTGCTGAAGTTTGGGGACACAAAGTATTGAATAATATAGACAAATCCTGTAATAGTTGTTACAAGACTTTGTTAAAAGTTCCAAGATCTAGCCCCAATTGTGTAGTGCATGCAGAATTAGGTAAGGTGTCTATTAAAACCATAGCCATTTTGAGTTTAGTAACATACTGGCATAGAATAATTAATGGTAAGGTTGCCTCTGCAGTTCTGTGGCCATGGAAGGAAAAGTAAAATGGCATAAAATGAGTCTGACCTCTTATTGGTTGCAATGTCTTAAAAATACATCATCTGAGATTCACTATGAGTTCCTCTGGTTCCATTTTCTGAATAAGATACTAATTTCTCAACCCTTTCAAAAAAGGATTAAAGAAAAACTTTTTTACAAATCTACACAAGAAGACTTGGTTATCAATAGAGAAAGTCAATGTTGCTCTATCGCTTTCTTTAAATAAAAAAAACTGCATGGCCTAGAAATCTACCTACGCATACCCATTTTCCCAGAATATAAAAGACTGATAATGATGGCTAGATTTGAACTCCTAAGTACAAAATATATAGAATATAGATATAACCAGAGTAAAAGGATCTGTTGGATAATACTGTTGGATAATGCCCCTTTAAAAAGGCACACAAGGAAACCCTCATACACATGATTGTTTTCTGTCTCTTTATACTAAATGGAGGAAAATGTATATAAAAAACTATTTAAAATCTTATGCTAATAATTTGGGTGATGTATTATATATGCTGCTCCATCCCATGGAAGACAAACAGGCTATTGCCTTGGTTAAACTTAGCAGTGAGTGGATTAGATATAGAAACTCTTTTAACAAACAAAGTGCTTAGAACTCATACTTGATCCTGAAAGATACATGGAAATCAGGATAAAACCTTTTTACAAAGGTATAGAAGAGTACATAATGAAGCTAGGGATTCTTAAGTTAGTCCCTTTATGTTTTTCCTCATGGTTTTTGAGGGGCATTGTCATCCCTCTTAGAACGTATTTATCTAAAGTGATGCCAGTGGTGGCTATGTTCCCACAGACTGCACAGACCTGTTTGCTGTAATGACTACTATAATGACACTTTTCAAGTCCCTCTAAAGTATATCTATACCTTTCTAAATATACTTGTATCATCAATGTATGTTTACCCCAGTAAATGCAAATGGTGATTGACTATAATGACAATTGGAAAGGCTTTGCCTGGAGTTTGATGGCCAAGCAGCCAACCACTCTCACTTCCAGAGCTATATAAGCAGTTCCTCTCAGGCTCATTTTGAAGCACTTTTTCTTTGAAGCCAAAGGCTCTGTTCGTCTGTCCTCTGAGCTGGTTGCACCATCTGGCTGCTCTTGCTTGTCTGTTGGATTCTGTGTTTCTTCTTGCTTCTGGTTTGTATTTTGCCTTTGGCTATGTGTGCTTCTTTTGTCTTTGTTCCCAGCTTTTTCTGTTTGTGTATGATTGTTTTCTGTCTCTTTATACTAAATGGAGGAAAATGTATATAGAAAACCATTTAAAATCTTATGCTAATATTTTTTTGGTTTGTTTTTTTCTGGGGGCTTTTGTTTCCAAGCTCCTAGCATATTGCTCCTGAGCTCCTACTATTGCACTGTTGCTCACAACTCTCAACCTACTGCAATGCAAATGCAATTGCTATCTGTGTGTTTCAGCTCAACCATAGCTGCTTCTTGTTGCATACTCAATTGTTTTCACTCTGCTTCCCAGTATTACTGCTTCCCCTGCTACAGAATTCCTTGCTTCCAATGCTATCAAGTCTGATTGTTTCCACCTGATTCAAGCTCTGAACCTTGCAATGCAGTTCAATCATGCTATTCCCTGTTTGTACACTACTGTTTCACTCTGAGGTCAGCTAAAGTTCCTGCTGAGGCTGTTAAACTAGCTTTAATATCTGCATGTGGTTCTTGGCCCTTCCATCACTTTCTTGTTTGTCCTACAGCAGGGACTGGTAAGTGTTTGGGGATTCATGGCCCCATGTGGCTAATTCTTTTGTTCTACAACCTGCCTTCACCACTGAAAATTCTCAAAGTATTTGTCACCTTGATTTGGCTTTAAATGTCTGGCTGGCTTGCCCCACTATTCAGTGTTGTTTCATTGCTACTGTGTTATGCAGACCTACGTGCAGGTCCACTTATTACTACTCTGTTTGCTGACCTACGTGCAGGTCCATGCTTGCTTACACAACCATTGCTCATTGCTTCTGCAAATCATTGCTTCATGCCTACTGCCATCGCCTCTGCTTCAGCCTCTGGGATTCTGCTGCATTCAGTTCTGTATTCAACTGTGCAAGTTCTCAGCAGTTAATGCTCATTATGATCTCAGCACACAGTGCTCAATCAGTTTGCCAGCTTTTCATCTCTCAATCTATTCTAGGGCATGCCAGCCATTCTATTCTGGTGCAGGGTTCCTGCAGATGATGGTCTCCCTCTGCATTTAGTCCATATCTCGAGTGTGTCCAACTTGGGGCAGGGTCCTTCTCACCCGACCCATAGCTGGGAATGTTCTCATCCTGGGCTTGGCTTAAGCTGCCTGCTATGTGACAGCAGCTCCTGGTGTAGAATTTAAGACCAGCGGTGAAGGGTGGAAAAAGTTACCTCATTTGGCTCCAGTGTTCCACTATAATGGTTATCCATTTGTTTTAGTGGTTTCTCTAGGAATGCACCTTCACCACAGTCTCCCTAAGACTGCCTCTGGTTCACCTGGTTTGAGTTTAGAGTGGGTAGGCCCGGTGAGTGCCCCAGCAGTCGTTGCTCTCCTCCTCCAGCCTTGGTTGCATGTATTGTTGCAGAGTTTTCTTGCAATCTTCCACGGAGTTCCACTAGAGGGTTTGCATGAGAGCCTTCCTCCAAGTTTGAATATTTTCCACTTACCTTTAATTGGGATTTTCAAATTGCAGCTGCAGAGCTGTAACTTAATAAAATGTCCCAATCCTGAAGGGAAGGCGACCTAGGCTTTGGATCCCCAGAAATTTCCTCCTCAAATGTTTTTTTCTCTCCTCCATTGCCGCAGGTCATAACAGTTAGCATAGTAGTGTCTCTAGTTTCTTTAGGTAGGTTCCGCTGTTGGATGGAGGTGGATGGCATCCCCTACCATTCCCTCTGTCCTTAGACGATCCCCCTAATTCTCAATGTAAGTCATCAGTATCATGCAACACAATCTGGGAATTCTTTATGTTATCAAACTGAGCATCTCATTACATTATCAAACTGTCTATGCTTCTCTACTGCTATGACCCAGTTACTGCTGCTATGTCACAGTTACTGCTTCCTTATATGCTTCATGTCTTCTCATTCTTTTGGGATGTGCTTGTACTACATTTCATTTTGGGGATTCATAAGGTACCTTTAGCCATGGGAATCGTCTCATGGCACCTCTAGGGGTAGAACCCTCTCCAATTGTTCCTTGCTTTTGGTACCCCTACAGGATTGTAATTCCTCTGGAATATAGAGTCCAAATGGCCAAAACCAAACTAACACAGTTGCACAACCATAACACTATACTGACTGTGCAGGACAATGAATTGGAAAGACTTTGCCCAGAATTTGATGGCCAATCATTCAGCCACTCCCAGCTCCTGAGCTATATAAGCAGTTCCTCTCAGCCTCATTGTGAAACACTTTTTCTTTGCTCCACCAACCTCCTCTCCTCCTCTAGTGTCGGCACTTCTCTCCTTAGGATCATTCCTAAGGTACCTTTAGCCATGGGAATTGTCTCTTGGCACCTCTAGGGGTGGAATCCTCTCCAAGGGTTCTTTGCCTTTGCTACCCCTGCAGGGTGGTAATTCCTCTGGGAATAGAGAGTGCAAATGGCCAAAACCAAACTAACACAGTTGCACAAGCATAACACTACACTGGCTGTGCAGGACATTGAATGTTATATTGGCAGCTTGTAAAGTTGCCATTAACTGTTTTATCATGGGTTTTATATTATGTAAACAAGTTTTAATCTTTTATCTACCACAAAAAAGTCAAGACCTCACCACCTCTGAAATATAAGGACACCAGCCAATATTAAAATAAAATGAACATTTTTATTGCAGATAAGTCTGCCTGACACATTTTGGATCAAAAGATCCTTTATCAAAGTACAAGTTTTAATCTTTGTAATGATGAATTTTGTCGAACAAATAAACTTTGAAACTGAAACATGCAAAGACTTTCCCTGAGTATCTTGAATTTGAATATGACTTAAATTCCACATTTTCCATTTGGTCTTTGAGTATTTAAGATAACCAGGTCTACAAGAGACTCCTTTCCCCCATTCTGTTTCAATTAACTTTTCCTATAGCTCAATTCTGTAAAAATGGTTCCAGTCTTATATGGAGACATGACACCTAATTCAAATCTATCCCTTGTAAAACTGGACATATATTGGCATAACAAATACTATAGAGACATACTATTAGATTCAGCATTCCAATGCCCTTTTTTATAGCCAGATAAGTGATATTCCTTTTAGTCAAATTGAGCCTACTGCCCTAAAGTAGCCAAAAAAGGCTATATAATATGACTTCCATTCCCACTGGAGGAGAAATAAAGTAATGTAAAAACAAAAATATTGGCAACAGGAAAGTTATTATTGTGTAAGCTCTCTTTTTCTTGGAGATGAGAGCTCCAGTCCACTTAATTACCAAAGTTTTTCCTTCAGTGATTTTCTTTTCCCAGTTATAGTTTCTGTCATCATAACGTTTGACCCAAATCCCTGGTATTCTAATTGATCCAGCTACTATTGGAAGTCCCTGCAGCTGTTGCAGATTCTACTGCAATGCCAATCTGATCCTCATGCTTTTTTTTCCATATTAATTTTAGCACCAGATAACTCCGAAAAGGAGTTCAAGTTCTGCACAGCTGTTTGTTCTGCTTCCTGTTTCTGAAACCCTGTTTAAAAATCCTGTTTGCTTCAATGCCAAGAAATTCAAAGTTATGCACATTGGTGTCAAGACTCTCAGGATAGAGTACTACTTGGGAGGAGTCTAGGTATTTGCATCAGTGGAGGAGAAGAACCTGGGAGAGATGACCACTAGTGACCTGAAACACTCCATGTAGTACAAGAAAGCAGCAGCAAGGGCGAACAAGATGCTGTGATGTAGCTAGGGGAATCAGTAGTAGGAGAGAGGAGGTTATACTACCCTTGTACAGGTCACTGGTCAGGCGACATTTAGAGTATGGAGTTCAGTACTGGTGTCCACACTTCAAAAAAGATATTAACCTGCTGGAGAAGGTCCAGAGGAGCTACAAAGATGGTAGTGAGTCAGCAGAGTAAGGCATACGAGGAGAGGTTGAGGGCCTTGAACATGTACTTCCTGGAGGAAAGGAGAGAGAGAGAGAGGACATGATTCGGACCTTCAAGTACCTGAAATGGATAAATACGATAGATAAGGAGGGTTTATTTAAGCTGAGTGGCAACCATAACACAAGGGGGCACAATCTTAAGCTGGAGGGGGAGGTCTAGGAGGGAGGTCAGGAAGCACTTCTTCAAAGAGAGGGTGGTGGACACTTGGAATGCACTGCCAGAAGAGGTGGCTCATTGAAGACAGCAGGCAGCTTCAAGAGAGGCTGGGATAGGCATAAGGGAAAGCTAAGGATCCTGGGTAGGGAGGGCAGGGACAGCAACTCAGGCTGTGGACCCTGAAATATGAGCAGACTGGATAGACCAAATGGCCTTCTTCTGCTGACTTCTTTGTACGTTTGCATGTTCATATGAATTAAAATACATAAATCATTTTCATATGCTAGACTTTTGTTAATATTTTTTTACCTGCTGTTTCCAACTCTACAGCATAGTTGCTTTGGTTTAATTTACCTAAGAGTGGATCAATTCACCATATGTACAGAATAGGACCTAAGAGGCATCGCTTTCATGCCCCCTTCAATCGAGAATATAATCTCCCATTCACCCATCTACATTAGGAGTGACTATAGCCCCATTATGACACACCGTGATCCATTTCTAGAAAGCAGGTGAAAACTTATATTTATCCATAACAGAATAGAGAAAATTATGTGTGTTGCAGTCGTATGACTTTTCTTATCATGTTATGTGGCCAGATATAGCCCCTGTTTGTCAATATTCCAAAATTTCTTGGATGAGAAAAGGATGATCCTGAATCTTCCTATCTGGCACAGCACACAATTAAGAAGGGTCATATATTTTATCCAGAATAACACTGATGTGTTTGTTTATTATTTTAATTAAAATTTTCAAATCAACATTAAGTATACTAATTTGAATACAATTTTTCTTATATAAAACAAAATCAACAAATTAATTCATACCAACAGGAATAGAAGACCACTGTAAACATTTGTTATACAAATTGGCTACATCTTGGCAAATATAATCAGTTAATATTTTGTACACTTCAATCCCTAAACCATCTTTGTCAGGTGCAGTACCACGGGTGGAAGATAAAATTGCCTTCCTAATCTCCAGTGCTGAAATATCCTTAATTAATGTATCATTTATTTCTTTACTTATTTGGGTGAAATTATGTTTTCCCACATGGTACATTATTAGAGAAAGCATCCTGTGCTGGGCTACAGACTTCCAAACATGTTGATTTGCCCTCTGGATGATATCATCAGGGCCTTGAATTATGTCATCCTGAGAAGCAAGCAGCTCAGATATACAGTAATTTACCTTTGCACTCTAGCAGAACAGCTTATGAAGGAATTGATGACTGGAGATTTACCCTGCATTCCAAACTTCTTGGTCCCTGTATTCAGAAGTGCATGCTTGCACAATCTTTGCACTGCACCTGCACCAGTCCCTAACCATGCCATATTGAGAGGCATTGCGCTGTTGCTAAACCCTATGAATTTAGGATGGACTGCATGCTGTGCAAATGACAAGCACAGATGCAGTGCAATGCAACATTGCAGCTCTGAATGTAGCACAGAAGGTAAATCTGAACACGGGGGCCCTGCAGTGGCATAATCATGACTCGAGCACCGGGTACAGAACTGAACAATGGGGGTGGCTGTGAGTGTGACAGGGGGCACCAATGGCAGACACACAACACAACAGCACATATATCAAAAATAGACTTTACTGATCCAAACAGGCAACAGGCCATGCAAAACAATGACAGTAACAACAAGTACGAGGGGGTGTAGGGAAGAAAACAGGGGCAATCACCCTCAAATGGGAAGGAGCCAATTTACTGCCAGTCCTGACTCCACACCAAGGATCCTCTGTTGGTGTCAGTGGTGGCAGTAGCAGATGTTGTGGCTGCTGTAGCACTGCTATGAGGTCAAGAATGGCTGCAGTGTTCTCCTCCACCCTCCCTACCAACAGCTGGAGGAGGTGGTATTGTCACCACAGCAGATTGTCACAGCCAACTCTGTCTACTTTATCTGGATGGCAAATTTCTGTTCATTGAGCACCTATGGAAGGCAAGACACAGAACTCAACCAGTAGGGTGCACAGGACAGGGAGCACAAGAGTAGCATTTCATGCAGAAGAGATGTACAACCAGCTGGCATATGGGCTGCCATATTACATATTGACAGAAAATGTTGAATGGGCATGGCACACCAGAGACAGCACTGTAGAACCCACAGTAGAGAAATGCACATACAATGGGTATGCCATGCTGTTACACAGAGGGACAAAGCTATGCAAGGGACAATCAACACAGACAGGTATACCAGATGTAGAACTGCAGCACAAGCAACAGTGGCACCATGCTGGGGTGCTATAGGCATGGAATGGCTGGAAGTATGGGTAGCTGCACACACACCCTGTGCCCTGCCACCCACCATGCAGCAGACAGCCCAGGACAGGTCTTCAGGGCAACAGGCAGCTATGAACTGCCCATGTTGGCAGCACGGTTCGAGCCAGCCATACATATGTTGCACATGGTGCAGTTCTACATGGATGGCACCAGTATGCCACACTGTACAGCAGCCAGAGTACCACATGAGTTTCATGGTGGTGTATGCTGGTGGGACACTGTACCACTGTACCACTCCCCTTGGTAACATAGCCCTTGTGTGAGATGCAGACCCACCTGGCGGCAACCTCTCCAACCTGAAGCTGTTTTCACTGCATGAGGTACAGGGCTGCCACTCATACAGAGCCAGTGCAAGACAGTTGAACTCCAAAGACCTGATTAGCCCCACCCATATACAGTGGAGTCATCATACTTTGGTCATCACTATGTTGATTAGACACCACCAACTCTGCGTAACAATGTTGACCCATATAATAAATGACATGCATTGCCTACCATTGCCCTTCCCACCACCAACCCCATGCTACATATGCCAGGCTCTGTTAAGCCACAAAGGAATGACACACAGTGCATATGGTACTGGGGATGGCTCCTGTGCAGGTGGACTACCATGGGTACTTTAAAAGGTGCATGGCAGGACACAGTGGTGTATCATTACAACAGTGGCACATGCCTACCTGCTGTTAACTGACATGCTTACATAGGCCCAACCAAATGGCAGTACAGACCTGACTGTCACTGACAGGTTCTTAACTGGGGCTGTGTGCAAGACTACCAATGCCTTGTGACTGCTGGTCAGTGACACAGGGGACAAGACACTGCACAGTGTAGGCACACTATGGCATGACAGACACAGGGCACAATGTCAGTAGCAAGTAGGTGCACAGTAGTAGACTTCACAGACCATGACACACCACAGTGTCACCAGTGGAACAATGCCCCAAGTGCAGGGTAAATGTCTCCTGCAGAGGTAAAGACTCCCAAAGCATTCATTCTGCATGAAAAGCCACATGTGGACATCTGTCTCTGGCCACAGAGGCATGCAGCATAGTGTAGATATAGATGGCGTAAGAGTCAGAACAGTGGCAGGGTCAAGCATGTCAGGGATATGCACCCCCCCTTACAGTTTTCTCAACCACATGTATCGGTTGTGGAGTAACTCCCCCTCATCGACTAACAGCATCACCCTGTGCTTGCTGCCTCCCCTACGAAGGCCAGGACCATTACTGTCATTATGAATTTCAAACCATTGCACTCTAACTTGGCAGGCTTTGACCCCAGCTCTCCCACATCATTGATACTCAGGCCTTCACAGTCACAATGCTGCTGTCACTCTGCAAGCCCCAATGGGGAGATTATTAAGTAACACTGGTTACAGCACATAATGCATTTGATAGGCATAGTCCTCCATAGCACTAACTACTATGAATACAACTGATCAGGCTGGTCCCTACCACCTATGACAGTAGTGGGACCATGGTCATAGTGGCCCCGCCTATCTTGGTACCTGTGAGTGTAGCCATGCACCCTGGGTGTGACACACAATGCATGGTACTTATGTGGATGCCTCCTCTGACCCACTCTGATGGGCCCCTTTATGACCTGGCATGTCTCCTGGCCAGTCCACTCTGCAACTCTGCAAGTCTTCAGCCCTGGCCAGGACCTGATGTCCGCTGAGATCTATAGAGGAAGAAATGGTAGATGTGATCAGTATCATGCAGAGGAACACAGTGCACCACTATGTACGCACTACACAGTATACATACCCATATGGCTGTACTATGCAGCAGCCGCCACATGTGCATGATGTGGCTGGAAAGGTCCAGGCAGGTCTGTAAAGTACCTAAGTGACCAGCTGTGTTGCCACACACATGTGTACCATGGCCCATTCACAGCTGGTCTGAGGCATCCCACAGTGGTAGATATGGCCTTGAACAGTCTACGCTGGCCTGTGTAGTGCCCACAGCCTGCCATTCCCTCAGCTTCTGTAAAATAGACCCATACATGTCAACTACAGGTCCTGTATACAGAATAGTGTGCATTGGTATGCATGGTAGACTACATCACATACGACATGGGCAGGAAAGGCATACCTACACAATGTCTTTGGAGGAGGGCTTCTGTAGGTGTTGTTCTGCACAATGGCCGGTACATGCCTGGCCCTCCTGTGCAGTGGAATAGCACCCCAATCAGTACAAGGCATACGCAGAACACCCATGTGGTGCACATGGACAGTATGCATGACACAGATGGAGGCCACATCCACATCCTGATGGATACAGCTACCAGCACAGCTACATGTAGTAAACATGTGACAGCCTCCCGGATCATATCTTGTAAAGGGCAATTACATGTCCAGGTCATCATACCCAGTAATAAAATTCTGCATAACATTCTATGATGCTATACATGGCCCAGTCATGCACCCTCACACTGCAGCTATGTCACTATGGTAGCCCACAACCATGCAGCTCTAGCAGGTGCAGGCCACAGGAAACCACAGTGAGTCTTGTCATGTATAGGGCATGGGGACATCATATCAGACAGGGGGCCCAGAAGCCTGCATGCATACAGGTAGGCCATACAATGGAGCAGCTCTAATCGGAAAAAAAGGAACAGCAATGACACACAGGTGCAGTGCACAGCCCCTCAGGGACAGTAATCCTGTTAGTCTTATGACACAGCACTGCACACAAGCCATTGCACACACCATACAGAGAACCATCTGTACTTACCTGGCTTTGGCACAGTGCCACCATCCATCATTGCCCTGAGCAGTGCTGACACTGGTCACCTGTGTGGCTGGCGCCGGTGCATTGAGTGAGGTGCCGTCCCACAGACATCCAACCACACTCCATGGCCTGTCTGACCATGCTCTCTGCCACAGCAGCTGGCCCTCTCTGGCCACCACCATGTGAACAAATAGGCCAACTCAGTGTTAGACCACCATTGGTCCAGCTGATGCATGGTCTTGTTCAATCTGCCTGCCATGGTATCACCATATGTGTAGGCCTTGTTCTCCCACCATGCTCTTGTCACTTCAAGGCTGTCTAGGTGTGTCATGTCATTTTCCACAACACATTGCTTTGGTAGCACCATGTTAACATGGCATTGAACAGCACAATGCATACTTCTGGGGGGTGTTGAATGGGAGCATGCACCAGATATGGGATGGCATATGCACAGGGCATGCATGTGCTTTGTTCGCTTACACAGCCCCTGTGCATGACCTTGTGTAGTTGCACAATGACACAGCAACAGGGCTGTGCCATGTGAAGACATCTTTTGCAGCATGTGAGGTCACATCTGTGCCACATACTGATGTTGTTTAAGCACAGGTGCTGTGCAATGGTGCACACTAGCGCAACCACATTAGCGTGGGGTGTAAAATTGCAATATTCAGCCTATGCACGCAAATGAGTTAGTTTTCAGTCTGTGGGCAGACACCCACATCTGTATTACCAACAGGTATGCATACATTAGCATGCCTAATTGTGCTTGGAGCATATAAAGGAGCACAGTACATCACCAACACTACACAGCAGAACTGCAGATAGATAGAGGTAGGTGTCCTGTGGAATGTCCTAGAAAAGGACATGGGTGAGAATTGCACTGTGTGTATGCTTTGTGTAGTAGTACACTGGACAGGCTGAGGTGGTGGACTACACCATCCACATTTAGTGGTGGTGGGGTTGTCATGTCTTAGTGGATGCACCTTCCTATGGTTGTCAGTGGTGCGCAATGACAGAAGATGCAACACCATCACATACATGTGTATGTGGTGGTGGCTCTGGGTTCCTTTGAGCCCCAGCCCTTTGTAACTCCTCTCTCTCTTTGACTGTAAACATGATGGTATATGCACATGGGCACATCTGTGTCAGGAAGTCTTTTGGCTCTTTTAGAACTTGCATTCCGGGGACAACAGCAACATGTCCCTGAGGGGAGCTTTACCACTGTGCTGTTTAGCTGTCTTCCACTGTGTGTGATCCCTAGTTTCATGTATTTCATTCCTTGTCCAGCAGGTACTGTGGAGGACATGGACAAGCTATGGATCCACCGCTTCTCTGAGGGGGAGTTGCAGGCACTGGCACAGGCCTACATGGCAAGGAAGGATGTCTTGCCCTTGAGCAATAGCACAAATACCTTGGCATGGCAAGTCTGGGTAGAGATTACCAGTGTGGTCAATGCCACCAGTGGGCAGAACATGCTTTTGAAGGCTGCACCGGAGCACTTCATGGACATAATGAGGAAGACAAAGGAGGTCCTGTCAATGTAGCACAGGGAGATACATGCCACAAGTTGGGCCCCACAGACATATGCAGCTGGCGCATACCCTGGATCCTGCAGAGGAGGCAATAGCCTTCACCCTAATGCCCATGGAGGTGATGGGAATGCCAAGTGGTGGCTAACAGAGCCAAATGGGACTTACCCAGCCATGTGAATGACCGACTGTGCAATGCCCTGTCAGCCACATGCATATATTTGTGTGTATATATGTTTGGGTGTACACATATGTGAGTGCTGTGTGACACAGTGGGTGTAGGCTGCATAACAGTTTCCATGTCTCCCAAAGTGTAACTATCTGTGGGGTACTATACAACTGTGCCCCATGTGTTGCCACCCATGTGCACCCTGGTTCTGGGAGATATGTTTCCAGGGGATAGGGGTGTGTGCATTCTGGTGTTAGGATGTGTGCCTGATGGTGCTGGGATGTGTGCAACCTGAGGATGCACTGTGTGCTCCTTGGCACTTGGTGTGTGCGCTCAGGTTTTGGGGTGTCTGTTCACTGGTGCTGGGGCATGTATTTACTGGTTCTAGGTTGTGTGCTCACAGGTGCTGCAGTGTGTGCTTACTGGTGCTGTGCTACATGCACCCTGCTGCTGGTATGTATGCTCACTGATGCTGGGGTGTGGGCTCCCTGGTGATGGGGTGTATGCTCCCTGGTGTAGGAGTGTGTGATGTGTAAGGACATGGGGGGTATAGGCAGTGCACCACACAAACTGCATGAGTGTTGTGTCACCATATGCCTGGCATGCATGCTACTTTGACCAGCACACAGCTCTGTGTGGTACATTGCTATATAATTCTCCTTTCCTCTCCCAACAGCACATCACGTTGTTCTGGACATGACACAGGATGCTCCAGGTCCATCTTCGTGGCAGCTGCCCCACCACCCACCTGTCTGCACATGATGATAGACATCAGTGAAGAGGATGTGGATGAAGAGGATAACAAGACCTTTGTCAAGGGTTGGGGACAATTGTGGCATGTCCATAACCCAATAGGGGATGTCCCCTCCACCAGCCCCCATACCAATGGGACCCAGCCACTGTTCTCATGTGATTCTGTTATCACAACATTGCAGTCCCCCCACTGCCCATGGCACAGTCACTGCTGTGTCACCCCATGACCCCACATCCAGCATGGCCATCGTCCTGCTGCCCTCTGCCAGTGACATAGGGCAAGACACTGCTGTGCCTTCCCATGATCCATCCTCTGTCATGACCACAGCTATGCCGATCCACGCTCATCCAAATGGGTTGGTCACATCTGGGCTGTATTACCCACAATGGATCTCAGCACTGACAGTGATGCAGTCCCTGGCCACAGTGGCTGAGGGTGCAGCCTGGCCCTGTACCTATGGACAGTCCCTGATGACAGCGTGATGTGGCTGACAACTGGCAGCTGTTGCAGTTTGCGAAGGAGGCACAGAATGCCACAAAGCAGGAACTATCATGAATCTGCCATATGGTGCATGAGGACACGTAGTGTGCTGAAGAGCAGGCAGAGGCACATCATGTGGAGCACATGGCAGCCCTGTACAACCTGCACCAAGATCTGACTTCCTGCATGGATTGTCTGTGTGCCACTGTGCTAGAGTCTGTGGACATTTTATTTTTATTTATTTAATATTTGTTTACCAGGTAGGTGCACTAGCAAACAAGACTATTTACAGGCACAACCCAGGAGGGTACAGAGACAAACTACAGGAAAAACATTTTAGTACAATACTACAAGTGACAAGTAAGTGTTTGAGTAAATTAACAGCGGAAAACTGACAAAAACAATTCATCATTTAGGTTAAGCATGTAACAAAATACAATCAGGTAATTTTAGAGTGACTAAGCAGTATACAAGGGACGAGGAATAGAGCACAAGGAGAGTAGGTAGTAATTAAGTAGGAGACAGGTTGGTAGTGGGAAAGTGGACAAAAAAAAGAAAGTGCTCCCTGTTGGAGTGGGCCCCAGGGACAATGGACACACAGAGGAGAGGAGTCGGAAGAGGGAAAGTGAGGGCTAGGGTGGTTTAAAACAGGAGCAAACATAGAAGCAGAAGACATAGTGGTGTATTTCTCTTTTTAAGAAGATATGGGAAGTGGATTGATGTGAGGTTAGTGGGAGTGTGTTCCAGAAAAGAGGAGCATGATAGGCAAAGGCATGACCACCTTTGGAAGTGTGGTGTCTTGGAATTAGAACAGGGGCCTGGACAGCAGAGTGCAAGGCGTAGTTGGTTTTCTGGTGGAGAAAGAGACTGGCGAGGGTTTAGGTGTATGGGATCTGATGATGTTATCAATGGATCTGAGAGCATAATACTTAAGCTCTTTGGGGGAAGCCAGCCCAGATCTGAGTAGAGGAGACAGTGATGTTTCAGCCGGGGGGAGAAGGAAGCAAAGCGACAGATATTATTATAGGTAACATCCCACTTTTGTAGACTTGAGTTGCAGGCAGAGACGTAAGCTGCAACCCCATAGGTAAGTGAGGGCAGTAATATCCCATGGGCAATAGCCAGCCTGGCTGAAGGGGTGAGTGCATAGCTCGTATGGTAGGTGATGCCTAGTTTAGAGTTAACCTGCTTACAGGTAGATTGAATATGGAGGTCAAAACTCAGTGATGGGTCAAGGGTGACCCCTAAATATTTGAAGGAGTTTACCACCCCAACTGAGGAGCCATCCAAGGAGGAGACATTGAAATGATCTTGGGAGTCTTTGAGTTTCAGCTTGGACCCAAATAGCATAGCTTGGGTCTTAGTGTTATTTAGGATAAGTCTGTGATTTACTAGCCACTGTTGGATAGAAATATAGAAACATAAGCTGAAAATCAGTGGAACGTTGAGAGTTTATGTCCTGTATACTGTCTGAACTGGTATACAATATAATGTCATCTGCATATAATAGAGAGGAGGTCTTAAGGAGATTGGATGTAATATTGTTTATAAAAATTGAGAAAAGTAGTGGACCCAAGATGGAGCCTTGAGGTACACCGATATTGATGGTGACCTTGTCAGAGAGGGCAGAGCTGAATTCCACATATTGAGACCTATCAGTCAGGTAGCTATTAAACTAGTTCACAACATTTGATGAGAAACCTAGACAGATGAGAGTGGCAATGAGGATGGAGTGGTCTACAAGATCAAATGCCTTGGTCATATCTATGAAAACAGCACCTGTGACCCAGCCAGGATCCATGGCCACTAGGGTGTCAGATGTGGTGGCAGGCACTCTGAGTGCCACTGTTGGTGCCAGCCTGTCCTGTGAGAGTAGTGACACCCCACAGCAGATAATATGGCATATGCCCACGCCATGCAGTGCAGGAACTGGAATGCCTAGCATACCTAAGATGTCCAGGACACAAAGAACACTGCACACACTAGGCTGTGACCTGCTCCAAACCCGGGTCAGTACACTGTGGGGCCGTGGCTGGGGGAAGATAAAAACACCATCTCAATGATCATCCTCCATATTGTGAATGATGACCCCCCCCAACCATACAGGGTACAGGGCAGACATACTGTTTGTACCTGGGGAGGTGGCAGGGGGATGCACGTTGACTGCAAATCAACAACCCTCACTAACTTGTGCCCTCTCTTTCCTCACTACAGATGTGTCACCACCCCTGTGGCCTAACCCAGTCATTCCTCCCTGGCCTCTATGATCTGTATGTCTGACAACCACTCCTTGTGGCAGCCCTGCCTCACTTGCATGAATTTATTTTCCCACCCCTTTTGTCCCTCCTGTCAGAGTGGACTGTATATGTGTGTGTGTGCCCTATTCGGAAGCCCCTCCAACCTGAAAGGAATGAATTTCTGTTACCCCCCCTTTGATACCCCTGCCTGGATTGCCTGTATGTATGTACTGCTATTGTTAGGTGATAAACACATTGGCCAAACTCATTACAGTCTCCTGCATGGTCTGTAGTCACCGTCCATGTCCAAAGGGGTCTGTGATGATGTGGGTTCTGTACTCTTGGGCCCTCCAGGCCCATTCAGGGGTCACACCTGTCAAATCAATCCTGTATTCCCTGGTCCTATGGCTTCAGGATTTGTGGGACCTCCTCTTCCATCCAGGGACCACCAGTGCCACTGCCGTTGTCTCAGAGGTTGCCAAGAAAGAGGAGCAGTTGGACCACAGTGGGCTCAGGGAGGGTGAGGGTGGTGGAACAGAGGCACATCCCTCAGTTGTACCTCTCCACAATTCCTATGCCATTCTGGCAAAGTGTGGTTCCTCTATGGAGGCACCTACAGTGGAGACCAAGGAGGATGCTGGGAACCTCCACAAAGGAGACCCACAGGAGGGTGGCAGGGGACCCTGCAGGGGAAGGAAACAACTCCTGGTGGGGGACTCCATTGTTAGGAAGGTAGAACTGGGCAAGGAAGGGGAGAGGGAGGTAAGGTGCCTGCCCGGCGCCATGGCTTGGAGGGACAGGGAGCGAATCCTCAGGATTGCTGGAGCAGCTGCACAGGGGAGGGAGCTGGATGTCATTGTCCACCTAGGGACAAATGACCTGGCTAAGAAAGTTGAGAGAAGTGCAGGAAGAGTTTGTGGAATTGGGAGGGCCTTAGTCAAGTAGCACGACGGGTAACCTTTCTCGGAGGTGCTACCCATCTATGGCATAGGAGAGGCTAGGTGTTCACCATAGGATTCAATCAATGGTTGAAAACTGGTGTGGAGCCCAGGGATTTGGCTTCATTGGGGACTGGGGTCCACCTGGAGTGATGCAAGCCTATACTGGCATGATGGGCTGCATCTGTCCGGGAGGGGAACCAGGATCCTAGGTGATAGGTTTAAATGCTTCATTGGCAAGCTTTTAAACTAGCCAAGGGGGGAGGTACTGGAAAGAAGCAGGAAAATCCTAGCCCCCCCCAAACAATCACGGTAGTAAGTGTGGCAAGCACCAACATGGAGGTGTCGATAGGGAGAAAGGCAGGGGTAAATGGAGAAAGTGACAAAGGCAAGAAGGACAGGGATGGGGCAAAAGGGGGTGAGGCCATCAGGAAATGGAGGGTAATGAGTACCAATGCCCATAGTCTGGGCAACAAGCTCCCTGAGCTGGTGGCCTTATGGAAAAGAAGGATGCCTGGATATGTTAGAGTCACAGAAACATGGTACACAGAGAACCATGACTGGGATGTTAACATACCAGGGTACATAACTTACAGGAGAGACAGGCAGGGGAGAAGAGGGGGAGGAGTAGCTCTCTATGTAAAGGAAGGGATAAAAGCAACTGAACAAAAGAGTAAACAGGGAGGAGAGGAGGCACTGTGGGTCACCTTGGAGACTGGAAAGGGCACCACAATCCACACAGGGGTTGTGTACAGACCCCCATGTCAGAGGGAAGGAATGGACAAGGATATGATGGAAGGCATTCTTAGAATGGCAGAGAAAGGGGAGATACTGTTGATGGGAGACCTGAATATGCCAGATGTTAACTGGAGCACATTTGCTGCTGACACATCCAAAAGCAGGGCCATTCTTGACGCCCTACAGGTGGCAGGCATTAGACAGCTAGTTTCGGAACCCACTCATGAGGGAGCAATCTTAGACCTCGTACTCTCAAGCGGGGCAGTGAGAGGATCTCAGATCTAGAAGTGGGTTGCCATCTGGGAACAAGTGACCATCAAACAGTGTGGTTCACGTTAAACTCAGCTACAGAGTCAAGCCATACAAAGTGAGGGTACTGGACTTTGGAGGGCTGACTTTGGCAAGATGGGAGAGTGCCTCAGAAAGCACTAGCAAACAGGCTAGAAGGAGGTGCGGAGCAACAATGGGAATTATCAAAACTGCCATCACAGAGGCAACAAGCCTTTGTGTGAAGCAAATAAACAAATCAAAACGAAAGAAAAAGCCACTATGGTTCTCAAGAGAGGTGGTCTGAAAGTCAGGAAGAAAAAGACAGCATTCTGGAAGTATAAGGAAACACAGAAGGAGCAGGACAGAGAGCTATACCAGTTACGGCAGAAAGAAGCAGGGAGGGAAGTCAGAATAGTAAAGGCCCAAACTGAGGAAAAGATAGCCAACTCAGTTAAGAAGGGGGATAAAATGTTTTATAGGTACATCAGCGAGCGTAGAAAGACAAAGGGAGGGATAGTGAGGCTGAATAGAATGAACGGTGGGTGGGCAGAGGGTGACAGTGAAAAAGCAGGAATACTGAACGAATATTTCTGCTCAGTATTCACAAAAGAGGAGGGAAGTGCCTAATCCAATTAACAGAAGCACTCTTGATAGGGGGTCGATCCCAGTCCTTTCCAGAAGAAAGAGTTCTACAAGAACTCCTAAAACTGAAGGTGGACAAAGCAATGGGTCCTGATGGAATTCACCCAAATTCTAAAAGAATTAAGGAAGGAACTAGTGAAACCACTGGCTACTCTTTTAATAAATCATGGGAGGATGGTGTGGTACCCAAGGACTGGAGGAAGGTGGATGTGATTCCCCTTCACAAAAGTGGGACCAAGACAGAGGCAGGAAACTACAGACCTGTCAGTCTGACCTCTGTGGTAGGGAAAGTGATGGAGTCACTTCTGAAGGAAAGAATAGTTGAGTACCTAGAGGTCAGTGGAGCACAGGATCCAAGGCAGCATGGGTTCCCAGTGGGAAGGTCATGTCAGACGAATCTAATAGATTTCTTTGACTGGGTGACCAAAGTAGTAGACCAGGGAGGGGCTGTGGACATGGCCTACCTAGACTTTAGCAAGGCATTTGACACAGTCCCACGCAAAAAATTATTAGTCAAATTAACCAGCCTGGGAGTGGGTCCCAGAGTGGTAGCCTGGGTAAAACATTGGCTGGACAACAGGACACAGAAAGTAATTGTAAATGGAGTCCACTTTGAAGAAAGGGCAGTTACCAGTAGAGTACCGCAGGGTTCAGTATTGGGTCCAGTCCTTTTTAATGTCTTCATCAGTGACATTGCAGAGGGACTGGAAGGAAAAGTATGCCTTTTTGCAGATGACACAAAGATCTGCAACAGGGTTGATACACAAGGAGGCGTGGAAAGGATGAAAAGGGACTTGGCAAGGTTGGAGGAATGGTCAGACGTATGGCAGCTAGGATTCAATGCAAAAAAGTGCAAAATAATGCACCTGGGAAACAAGAACCCAGGGAAGAATACACAATGGGTGGGGAGGTAGTAACAACAACAAAACAGGAAAGGGACCTGGGGGTAATCATATCAGAGGACCTTAAGGTTAGCAAGCAAATGTGAGAAGGCAGTAGGAGGGGCCGGGGTATACTGGGATGTATAGGGAGAGGCATCAGCAGCAGAAAACAGGAAGTTGTTATCCCTCTGTACAGACAGTTGGTGAGACCCCATCTGGAATACTGTGTCCAGTTCTGGAGACCCCATCTCCACAAGGACATAGACAGGATAGAGGCAGTCAGAGGAGGCAACTAAAATGGTGCAGGGTCTGCAAGAGAAGCCGTGATGAGGAGAGACTAAAGGAACTTAATATGTATACCCTTGAGGAAAGAAGGAGAGGGACATGATAGAAACTTTCAAGTACCTCAGTGGAATCAACAAAGTCCAAGAGGGTAGCATCTTTCAGAAAAAGAGACTTGCAAGAACAAGGGGACACAATTTAAAGATAGAAGGAGGGCAGTTCAGGGGCAATGTGAGGAAGTATTATTTCACAGAGAGGGCAGTGGATGCATGTAATAGCCTTCCTGAGGAAATTGTAGGGTCCAAAACTGTGGGAGAATTCAAGAATGCATGGGACAGACATATGGCAATTCTTGGGGGGGGGCAGGAAGATATAGGCTGTTGGTTAACTAGGATCTGCGGCCTATCCTGTAGGTAGGGAAATGGGCAGACTAGATGGGCCTAGAGGTCCTTATCTGCTGTCAAAGTCTATGTTTCTATATTCAACTCAGCTGCAGGTTGTTGGCATGCATATCCCACATAGAGTGTCATGTTGTGTAGTATATAACAAGCAAGGAATATGACATAGGTCTTCTGAGGTGTGTACTGTAGGGAACCATCAGAACAATCAAGGCACCTAAACCACATCCTAGGCATTCTGAAGACATACTCAGTGATGTTGCGTGTTGTGCTGTGTGCCTCATCGTACATGTCCTCTGCAATGGATATGGACAATAGGACAGTTGTGAGGAAACGGGGATGCAGGGGATATGCACTGTCCTTTGTGTAGACAAAGGGCATTGATTAGTGTGGTATACCCCGCTGACAGTGACACCAATACAGAGACCAATGTTGATGCCGACAAAATCAACAATTCATTGACAGGTCATTGCATTGGTGTGCCAGAGACAGGGGCACACTGTCTTCCGGTCCTGCACCTCCTCCCTGAATCAACTCCAACTCAGAATTGATTACATTTAGAATGGGGGTGCAGTGACAGAGCCCCCCCGATATGGGGAATTTGGGGGTGAAGCCCCTGATAGATTAATGTGAAAGGAGTATATTGGTATTTATGTCCAATGCAACTTGCAGTCGACATAAATTCCATCGCTGTGATGCCGGTTGATGAAATTGTTGTCAAACCAGCATCGTGGAGCTGATTAGTGTCACCATTTGCATCATGGGGAATGGGGAGAGCCCTTTTGGAGTATTCTCATGGATGAGGTAGCCGCTAGGGATGTCTCCACTTTCAAACCTCTGGCACAGGGTGGAGTTGTGCCATATGAAGGCATCATTGGCATTGCCGGGGACCATGCCAGGACACTGATGATGCATCCTGTAGCATTACACACCACTTGGCAATTGATGGAGTGGTATCCTTTCCTATTGTTATAGGTATTCACTCCATCACTGGTGGGTGCCCAGATGGCAATACAGATGCAGTCAATGGCATTGAATACAGCAGGTAAGTGTGCAACTCAATAGAACTGCTGCATGGTTGCTGTTCACTCTGCTGGTGTGCTAGGGAATATGATGAACTCCCTGCATGGGCCAACAGGGCATCTATGAACTGGCCCAACAGCCATGAGGTGGCTGGCTGTGAGATGACAGTTCTGGAATGTCCAGAGGCCAGGAAGCACAGTGCAGGCATTGCCATGAGCCCTACAGACATCACATGGCTACGTTGGGTGTCTGTCTGGAGCTGGTCATACAGAAGCCCACACAGCTGCCTGAGCATGGGCCTATTGAGTCAGTACTGGCCCATGATCTGGTCATCACTGAGGACTTTGAATGTAACTAGTGGACGATGCCATCTGTTTGCAGCTTAGCACCTCTGTGGCCTGTGCCTGGGCCCAAGATGGGCATGGGCTCTCTGCTCATCCTCCATGATGTCCTGAATGAGGTACACGACGTGTGTCACCATGTGAGCCATCATGGTGTGTGGCCTTCATTGTCTCCCTCTGCTTCTGGGGTTTGCCCCAGCTTAAGATGGACTTTTTGTAGGCGGTATTTGCACAGCAGTATGTGGCCTGTTCAATCCTGTTTGCTCAATGCTAACATGATGAATATCATGCTGCACACATTATACTAGGTGCCACCACCTGGTTTGGGTACTGCATGTATTATCTCTGTGCTAATGTGCTCAGTGGTGCTAATAGCATGTGCAATGATAGCCTCTGAAAGTGGGATATCAACGCTATAGCATGAGCAGCATGGGCACAAACACTTTGTTCCCTGGTACAAAGCTTAGAATATCTGGGCCCTCATGTGCTCAAAGGGAAGTAGCTCTACAGTATTGACATTTTCTCATTTTATTTTTTATGTTTGTAATATGGCATGATAGCCCTCACCACACAACTGCTTTTCTGAGACCAGATGATGCAATTGTCCCTATAAAGTCAAATATTTATGGTATGCTGCCCTAGGTTTTTTTACCCATTTGTATGAAAAGATTTTGCAAATCTTGTTTCGTGTCTTCCCACCAGTCACTTATTGTTTCATATGGACACTTAACAGATTATCTAGCAAATATTTCACATATCAATTTATTGCTTACCTCTTTGTTCTTTAACAACTGAGAGTTTAGTTTCCACAAATCTGTTTCACCCTGCTTCCTATCTGGTGTGCTGAAGAAAACTCCTAATAAAAAGAGGTCTGACATTTCAGACACTACTGTCTTGGCTACAGTTATAGGTAAATAGCTACATAAAGAAAAAAATCAATTCCTGTTGATAAGTTGCCTTTGAAAAATGTTTCCCTCCTGCAACATGTTTAGCCTTGTAATTGTCCTCTAATCCTGCTGTTGCTATCATATGTTGTAAAAATGTTGCATTGCAATTTACTTTTCTTCCACAATGAGTCTTTTTTTTGTCTAAATTACAGTTAAAGTCTCCTCCAAATTTTAAAGTTTGCAGTATAAATGTACAGTCGAATGAGCTGGAATAATTCAATTCTTTTGGATTTTCACTAGGGTATATATTAAGAAATCTTATATGGTGGAAGTCAATGTCAGTATCTAATAACATGGCATGACCAGTCTCAATTTCAATTAATTTGTGCACCTTGACAGAAATGCCTTAAAAACCTATTGCCCTATTGACTAGCAGGACATACAGCACCTCCCCCAGTGTTTTCATATGATTAATGTCAGCTACTGTCCGGAGACGTGTATCCTGAAAAAAATATGCATTGCTTTTAAAGAGCTGCTGACAGTATTAGCAAAACTTTGAAAAAGTAAAATTTATATTCAGCTACATCCCATTTTCTGTAGTACTTCAAGGGCTAGATTTTCAGACATGCGCCAAAGGTGAGAGCAAGTCTGGTGCAGTGCAAGTCAGATGCACCATGGGGAAAACGGAGCCATATTCAGAAGATGCACCTCCAAAATGCTACGGGGCAACAAGGCTGAAAATAGCAAAGATGCACCAGTACAACCAGGAATGCGTGGGAGCAGGCCAGAACACAGAAACCAGTGGGCTGAGGGCTACAGGCTGCACAGGCAAGGAAGCACAGGGGCAGAGGGGCACAGGGCCCCACCAGCACGGCACATCCAGGTACACAGATGCACCATCCTGGAGGCAACACAGGGCACCAGGGGATGGTGCACAGAGAACCCCAGCCCACCAACCATGGACCAAGCACCAGGCCAACACACCGGCACCACCACCATGCCAACAGCAGAGCCATGCAAGAGACACCCACCGGGTGCCATGGCTATGGTGCCAGGAAAACAAGCAAACACAGAGACCCATAATGCATGGGCAAGGGAGGCACAGGCCACCCAGGGCCACACAGTCTGCCACCCAGAGTGGGGAAGGGCACAGCACCTCTGCCCACAGTGGACTTGGGCAGCACTACAGGTGAAAAGAAAGGCAGGCAGACAAGCACACAAGGTGCAGGGGCAGTCACAGGCCACCATGAGACACTTGATACAGGGCCACACACAGGACAGAAACAAGGGGCATATGCCCTGTGGACACATGTGCAGCAGCCCAAGGGGACAATGGTGGAACACCAGAGACATGGCAAAGCACAGCAGAACAGACACCTACAGCATGGCTCCACATGCCAGCTGCAAAGAAAACACAGACATAGTGATGTAACAATGTAAAGGCTTTATTGTCATAACAAAACGTGAACTATGTACAAGTGTGGGATAAAGGCATGGGGAGGGCATGGGAGTTTGGGGACAGGATCCAGGGGCTATACAATGGGATGTTGGGTTGGGCAGGGCAACAGGGTAAGGCCAGGACAAAGAGGGTCTGTATACAACATAGATGGGCTACTGCTGGTCAAGGACTGCAACCACCATCTGGTGCAACACCCTTTGCAGAGCCATGACCTCCTGTATCTGCCACAGCATCAGGCACATCATTCGCTGCTGTTGTGCCAGCAGGCTCCTCAATGTCTGCAACACAGGGCCAGACCTCCTCCGGGCTGCCATCCTGGGAACACCTAGGAAAAGGGACAGGACAGACATTAGGTAACATGTCCAAATGCTCCCCAGCACACCCACAGTGTGCACTGGACAGCAGAAGCACACACCACTGGATGGACCATAAATGACACATGCATGGAGGGCTGCACCAGCCATCCACACTGCACACCACAGTGGTGCAGACAGGCAGACAGAGCCACACAGTGGGCACATGTGCACATGGGCAGGAATACATGGCACAAAGTGCAGACACCTGTTGCAGCACACGGTGGATGCCATGTGCACACACCCCCAGTAGCACAGGGCCAGCACAGGCTGTGCAATACCAGCACACCCAATGGGCATTGCACACACTACAGCTGTGCATGGGGACCATGTCCACACCTTGTGACCACCTAAAACCCACAGAGACAGACAGTACAGCAATGTAAATATGCCTACCTAACTGATGCCATCCTGCACCCCTATCTGGCCCTTGCACCATGGCCACCCTGGCACACCTGCAGTCCTCAGGCCCTGTGGAAGAAAACAAGAGAGGTGGACATGAGTAAACAGGCATGCACAAACAGCCACCCACCACCACACAGCCTGCATGGTGCAGGGGGGTATCCCACCAACCATGTGCCCCTTCCCCTTGTGCCTGCATGACTGCGACATATGCAGGACTTGTATTGACTGCCAGGACCGTGATGTCCCCAGGCAGCGGCATCCACTGTGCATCCATACACCCACTACAGTAGTGCCCTGTGCATGCATGGAACATGTGCATACTAACCTGGGTGTGGCACTGCCCCACGCTGCACGCATGGCTGCAGCCATCACAGTTGCTCCAGGTCCTTGTGCTGCAGGTCACCATACAGGTGTCTGCATTGCTCCACACTTCATGGCACCCCTGTGTGGTGCTCCAGGGATGTGGCCACATGTTGCAACACTACTCCCCGAGCCTGCTGCCGGGGTACCTGCCCATACAGCTGGGCCATAAATGGCTGAATCACAGCCTCAAGGTTGACCATCTCAGCCTCGGTCCAGTTGAGTGCCCTCCATGAAGCTGTGTTTCTCTGCATGTCTCCAGTTTGCACAACAGTTGGAGGTATAATGGCTGACTCAGCACTCACGTGAAGCTGCACATGGTTGATGCGTAATAGCGAACAGTAGTATGCGACCACACAGCATGCGGATGCGCAAGTGATGCACACTGTGCAGGTGTACTGTGCAGCACCACTCATGCGCACAGTGCCATGGACTGGCAGCTGACTGGGGTCACATCCCTGACCCCGAGGGCACAAGGCATGATCCCACACAGTATTGTGCATGTACCTGGCATGCACAGCATGCAACATTATGCATGACATGCATCTGCATGATATGCATCTGCACCATGATGTGCTCATGCCCAATGGGTGACCAGCACCACATGCACATTGGCTCCCTATTGTGCAATTAAGATGGTCGCATGATAGTCCTGTGCAATGGTGTGTGCATATGTGCACTGTAGGCAGCAGCAATGTGCATGCGCTATATATGCACCTGAGGGATGCTCCACCGCAAGTTGAATGAGCACGGTGCAATTCCATGATATTCAGCTGACATATGCAAATCACCTCAATAGCCAATGTACGGTGCATGCGGGTGCATTAGCATTTCATTACCATTGCACACAGGCTCATTTTCATGTGATGTGCTTTATAAGTGCCACAGTACAACACAGGGCATGGACTGGTAGTACAGCCTGATAGGTAAGTGGATGCTAACAATGGGATTGAGAGGACAACAACAATACTGCAATGGTGCACTGCACTGGGCCATGCTGACACTGACCCCCTGTGCTGTCACTGTTCGCAGGTAGCAGAATGTCCAAGAATGAAGCAGAGGAGGAGTGCAGGCCTGCCTGAAAGTGCAGGCCAAACTTTACAAAAGACAGTGGGCCCAGTTTGAGGCCTACTTGGACAGGGAGTCCCTGCTGAGTGGTACCATGGGTACCCCACAGTAGAGGTTGGCAGGGTGGGATGCTGTGGTGATGTACATTAACATTATGCAAATTATGTTTGGAGAAAGGAGACCCACTCACTGGTATTTGTTTTGAGTAAACAAATTAGTACATATTGCTAGTTGTTTTTGAATCATTTAATTCGGAAAGATATTCATATGACACAACATTTTGCAGTATTCATCTACTGCTTCATCAATTAACTAATAGATACAACATTAAGTAATTAGTTTTTGCAATGCTGAAAGTATAAATGAGAACCTTTCTTTTTGAATTTTAAAAAAGAAAGTATTGAGACATATGAGTTTTAATTGCAACAAAGAATTGCACGACCTTTATGAGAAATCTAATTGCACTGTACCTTTGCTTTGCCTGGACTTTGAATATAAAAGAAAAAGAGAAACAAGTTTTTTTCAAACCTTTTGGGCCAGCAGAATATTAGAAACAAGTTTGTTTCAAACCTTTTGGGCCAGAAGAACATTAGAAAGGTAGACATTTTACTACTTATGTGAGACAAGTAGGACAATGATACCAGTGCTATATAGAATGTAAATAATATACTATACTGTGTTTGTTCATAGATAAAACAATACAACTGAAGACTGGTGTCTCTAATTAATTTAAAAACTCTAAGAGCAAAACAGAATATTCAGAAGGAACATCACAATTTTATATAGAAGGTATATTTAAAATACAATTAAATTCTCATAAAAAACTTTTAATGAAAGGTACTAAAATAAAGCATACTTATATATTTATTTGTTTGTTGATATTTGACAATATACATGAAGTAAGGAATCAAATACAACCCAGTTCATAAATAAAGTTTTTTTCTGTTCAGGTGGGATATGAATAATTATCTTTTATGTTATTTGACTTATTTTTAATTTTAAACATGCATTACCCTTTATATTAGACCAGATTATCATATTTATACTCCTGGTTATTTCTTTTTCCAGTAGAAAGAGAAACAAATGGACATTATGCTAATAATTTAGATTGTTTTATAATTTTTATTCATGGTTGATGTATTTCACTTTAAGGGTGCAAAAATTAATTACTTAATGTTGTATTATTATTCGTTACCTGATGTAGCAGTAGATGAATACTGCAAAATGTTGTATCATATGAATATCTGTCCGAATTAAATTATTCAAAAGCAACTAGCGATATGTGCTAATTTGTTTACTCAAAACAAATACCAATGAGTGGGTCTTCTTTCTCCAAACATCATTTGCATAATTTTGAGGTCATTTGGAGACAGACCTCTCCCAGTGATATCTATAGTTTATTTTTCAGACACCAAGTGGGCCACACTGCCACTCTGTGGTTTTGTTGAGATTTCCTTTGGTCATTTCTCCTCAGTGACTACGGTGAGGAGGCCCAGAAGTTCTTCCTCAGACTGGACTTTTGTGTGAAAAAAGGACTAACAAAAAAACAAAACAAAAAAAAACACTTTTTGAAACTCTACTTTGTCATCTCCTTAAAGACAAGGACCATCAACCATTTACATCAGAAACCAGGCACAACAAGACAACCATTTGGACATAAATAACATTTTCATATCATTAAGCTATGATTTTTTCTCTTTTGGCTTGACTTGAATATAAGGGTATGACCATTCTTACTCTGCCCTACTGATTATAAAAATTCCACCCTGATCAATATATTACCTCTTACCATGTACAACACTGAGTGTCTCTCTTAAGATAAGTTATTTTATCTTTTATTTATCTTTTTGATAAAGATGGAGATATTATATTAGATAAATATGGATGTGTTTAAATCACTTAAGGGAATAACAGATGAAAAGTTAATGGCAAGAACATTGACAAAAACTGATGAGGAGAGAAAACTGAAAAATATAACTAGTAAGAAAAATCTATCTGACAATCTTAATACTAAAACATTAATTCATAAGTATAAAAATCTACACCAGAGAGAATTAAGGCTAGAATGGCACTGTGTGACACTTACAGAATATTACAAACAAAAACATATCCCCAAAGGACTTAGAGTCCCTACTAAACCAAAGTTAGGCTTTACCACTAATGATTTAGAAAAGAAATGAGATGGAGTTTGAGATAAATGTTCATTGGATGTTTTTACTTTTGTTGGTTGAGGCTGTTAACATAGAGCTAACCAATGTTAGTGGAGAAATCAAGAACATTTATGAACAATACAATGCAAAACAGGACATTAAAGAATTTTCTAAATTTTTGGATAAAATAAATAAGGTACTTGATGAATATGAAAAGAATTTGACCAAAAGCTTAGAAAATTCAGATGAGACCTGAATGATTATAAGGAGGGGAAAGTTTATACCTATAATAAATTTTCACCATTCAAAATGCAGTATGCCTATAACCCGGACTTGAAGGTAGCAGACAACAGCAACAAAATGTTAGGCCTTTTTTGGGAAGAGGCCAATACAGAGGCAGAGGGGAATGGAACAGAGGCCAGTGGAGATACAGGAGACAGAGAGGAAGATACAATCAAAAAGAACAAAGAGAACAATCAGAAAGCGGCATGCCTGATACTGACATTGGGTTAGGACCAGGACAAGGAAGTGGACAAGAACAAGAACTGATAGGGACCAGAGTAGTTCAAAAATGTGAAAAGAGGGGACAAATATAATCTTTAACCTCTCCAGTAAACAACTTGATGAAACTGAAAAAAAAAAGTTCTAAATTTAGGACTTACTTTTTGTCCCCATGAGAAACTTAACTTTTTCCACTTAAAGATGAACATGCAAATATTTTATAGAAAAATGAGTTTAAAACACTTTTTTCAAACATAGAAGATACTATAAACACAGAAGAAAGACAGAAGAGAAAGACATTATCTTTGAATTTAAATTTCAAATTAAAATTCCTCCCCCCAGCCAAATCCCAGCCAATATTACAACATACATTGAAATGGTAGAGAATGACATAGATTAGAAAACAACATACCCTATAGATGTCAAATTTACAACCTTTCAGCAAAAGAATATGGAGCATTGAGAAACTTAGAAAATGACACCATCATCGTAGTCAAAAAAGTGGACAAAGGGGGAGGGATTGTGATTATGGACAGTGATAAATACAAAAAAGAATGCCTTAGACAACTAAAAAACAAAGAATTTTATGACAAAAGTGGCACTAATCCAACCAAACACGTTAAAGATCTAATAAAAAAGATTCTACAGGAAAGAGTAGAAAAGAGCTATATTTCAGATTGGGAACACAGAGTACTATACAGACCATTTCCCATTATGCCTGTATTTTATATTTTACCAAAAATTGATAAAAACCTCACAGACCCACCTGGATGCCCCATTATCATAGGAATAAACTCATCTTTAGAAGCTCTATCAGTCTATATAGACTATTACCTCCAACCCCTAGTAACATCTACAAGGTCATACTTAAAACATAGTAGAGATACAATTTTGTTACTTGAAGACATTAACAAAACAAATATGGTATCAGCAGACTGCACATTAGTGACCTTAGATGTCAAGGACCTCTACAACAGTATCCCCCACACAGCAGGTTTAAATGCATTGGAAGACAAACTTCAAGAAAAAGAAGTTGAAAGTAGTCCACCTAATGAATTTATATCGAAACTTGCAGAACTTGTCTTGTCCAAAAACTATTTTAAATTTGAAAAACAATTTTTTTGGCAAAAAAAAAAAAATGCACAGCTATGGGGTCCTCCATAGTCCCTAGCAATGTCAATGTAGTTATGGACTCATTTGAAACAAAATTTATTTACAATGAAGATAATATTTTTAAACACAACATTGTGTGCTGGAAATGCTATATAGATGATTGTCTTCGTATATGGAAAGGAACAGAAAGAGAACTGCATGAATTCCAGACATATTTAAATAATGGTACAGAATATTTCAAATTCGTTATGACATATGATAAAGAGAAAATTAACTTCTTGGACTTATCAATACTCAAAGACAGAACAACATTAAAAACATTTGTTTATCAGAAACCAACAGACAGGAATGTTTTGTTGAATGCTAACAGTTTTCACAAAAACTCTGTTATTAACAATATTCCCTATGGTCAATACATTAGAGTAAAAAAATGGACAGACAATGAAGACTATAATAAAGCTGCTGATGAACTGACGGACCACTTTAGAGATACGGGTTATGGACATAATCTTTTAGTAACAGCCAAAAAAAGAGTGACATGATAAATGGACATGACCTGTTTACCCCAAAACTGAAACAAAGCACCTAACAAGATAGAATCACTGCCTCATTCAAATACTCTGACCAGTTATATCTTATAAAAAATTATATCCTAAAACATTGGGAAGTTTTAAAATCGAATAAACAGAGTGCACTAACATTTAAAGAGAAACCACTTGTAATTGTAACAAAACAAAATCTCTAAGTGACAGGTTGTGCCATGCGGTGTACCAAAATCTATCACAAAAGTATGATATCTTTGAAGGTAGATCAAAATAATAGGAAATAATTCATGTGGGAATTGCCAAAATTGTAACAGTACAAGACAAACTAAAACAGTTTACAATCCATACAGAGATGAACAAATAGAAATTAAACAATTTATTACTTCCCAAACAGAACAAGTGATTTATGCCCTAAAATGTCCTTGTGATTTACACTGTATAGGGCAAACATCCAGACCCTTAAAACTAAGACTTAATGAGCACCGCAGTGACATACAATAAGGAGATCTGAACTCAGTGGTATCTAAACATTTTTTAGAAAATATGCATAATCTTTCTACTTTCAGATTTGTAGGTTTAGAAAAGGTAGAAACCCCATTATGGGGTGGTAATATCCAAAATAGTCTTCTCAAGTGAGAAGCCTATTGGCTAGATAACAAAATCTTCTGGAAGTTTTTCCAGTCTGCCTCCATTCTTTCTGTGAAAAAGTGCTTCCTGACATCCTTTTTGATCTCCTCTCTCCTTTTCATGGAGTTTCCACTGGCCCCCCTGTTATCACTCATTGTGAACAACTCACTGCTATCCACCTTGTTTATCCTGCAGTGGTAATGAACATCTCAATCATATCTTCCCTTTTCCTCCTATTTTCCAGCACGTATATATTGAGATCCCGTAAGTGCTTCCATAACTCCCCCCCCCCATTGCCCCTGTAACATTTAGGGCCAAATAGGTTCTCTTATTTACTGAAACTGTACCACCATGAGCCTTACTTTGCTTTGTTATGTGTTGTCCCTCAACTACTGCCACCATGTATTGCCAAATGTAACAACTATAACCTTTCACCATGTATTATCTGCTCTTGTTATGTTCTTGTTATTCTGATGTTTCAACTCTTCGCTGCCTTATGTGGCCCGGATCATGCCTGAAAAAGGTCCCTGGCATCAGTGCACCTACCCAGTTAACAAAGTCATAAATAAATAAAATAAATAAATAAATACATTTCGATGGCCCTTTTCTGCACTTCTCTGAGTCTATCCCTGTCCTTTCTCAAGTGTGCACTCCAAAATTGCACACAGTACTCTTCAACTGTAAGTACAGTAGCACCAGGAATCTATAGTGGGATGGTTTAACTTCCCTACTGCTAGTGGTCTCTCTCTTGATTCATCTCAACATCTGATTTGCCTTTCAAACAGCCTTACACTGTGCTGATGCCTTCAACATCTCCATTATTATCACCCCCAGGTTCATTTCCTCCAGTGAGCTCCCCACCACATCCCATCCATTCTGCATTCCATTCTCAGATTTGTGGCTGCTATCTGCATTACTTTGCACTTTTCCATGTTACATTTCAGCCACCACGCACTCAACCACATCTCTATTTTTTCTAGCTCTTTCTTCATGGTCCATACCCACTCTTCAGTGATCACCCTACCCCAGACCTTGGTGCCATCTGTGACGAGGACAATCTTAGCTTGGAACCCAATACCTTATGTCACATATAAATATATTGAAGATCATTGGTCCTAAAACTGATCTTTTCAGCACCACTCTTAGACTTTCCGTACTTATAAGGGCTTTCCATTTAGCACCACCCTCTGGGTCCTCCCACTCAGCCAATTTCTTACCCACCATGTTAGTGCACCATCTATTTACAGTTTGACCACCTTCTTTACTAACCTTCCATGTGGGATGGAGTTGAAGGCTTTGCTGAAATCTAGGAACAATACATTTAATATCTGACCTTTTTCTATGGCCCTTCTCATCCAATTGAAGAAGTTAGTCAGGTTTGTCTGGCATGACCTTCCGCTGATAAATCCATGCTGTTTGGAGTCCTGCAGTCTGCTGACTTCCAAAACCCCTATTATCCTCTCCTTTATTTTAGAGTCCAGTAGTTTTCCTGGTATAGATCTCATACTAATTTGTCTATTATCATTTGGCTCATATCAACCCCCACTTTTGTGTGCGGGACCCACATTTACTGTTCTCCAGTCATTCAGCACTTCCCCTATCTCTAAAGAGCAATTACTAAAAAAACTCGCTACTACTTACTAAATTACTAAAAATACCCATTCACTAAAAATACCACCAACAGCTTAATCTGGTTCAATGTCAGTTGGTATCCATTTGTATCACCCTCCCCCAGAACGGGGTTGAAAATGGGCAGAGCTGTTGTCTAGTCCTCCTTCCCAGTCAACAAAAACTAAATAAAAATAAATAAATAAATAAACGAGATCCACTAGGCATTCAGCCAAGGCATACTCGATCTCCATTATGATCCTCAGATGCATCCTATTAAGACCTCAGATGCATCCCATCTGAGTCCATTGATTTATTTACTGTACATTCCATGCTTGTGGACCCTTCAGCACTCTCTTCTCTGTGATGTGCTCTGTGTAGGAACCTGCTAGTGATCCCCTGTTGATTTTCATGCTGCAATCTGGCTGTAGGCTCCTGTCCACCACCATGAACATTGAACAGAAGTAATCACTGAATAAATTCACCATATGCATCACATCCTGTGCCCAGTCTTTCCCCCTCTGTAGCCAGATCACTCCTTCCTTAGCCTTGTGCTGCCCGTGTATATGGCAGAAAAATACCTTGCCACCCTGCTTAACTCCCTCTGCTAGCCTCAGCTGTGACTCCACCTTTGTATGTCTTACTGCCATGTTTTCCATCCTAAAACTTTTTAATATGTTTCCCATGCTCTCCTGACTTATTTTGTAGTTGATGAATTGCCTTCTTTTTTACCTAACTGCTTCTGATGCCCCTTTTGAAAATCACAATGGTTTCTTTCCCCCTTACCCTTCTCCCCCATCAATGCACAGAGAGCTGTTGCCTTCAGTATGCCCTGATTAATTAGATCCCATTTTCTGGCTGCTTCTACTGCTACCATCAAATCCTGCAATTTTTCCCTCAACATCTCCCTCATCCTCCACAAATGTGCCCTCCTGAAGTCCAGGAACTTAGTCCTAGAGTCTACCCCATGAGCTTTCAGCCTTGCTTTAACCCACAGTGTTCTGTGATTGCTGAAATAAAGTTGTTCCCTCACCCACACCTACACCATGCTGTCCCTGTTTCTAAGGACTATGGTGGAGTTTGCCAGGATGCAGTGAAATTCTGCAGAATTCTGCAGCAGGGATACTGAAGAAAATAAGGCAATTTCAGTGGTGGGTAATCCCTTCTCTCATGCATGAATCTGTGACAGTGATTAACATCCTGGCAGGCTGTATTGTAGATCCAAAATGGTCCCCTCCCTAGTGGGTTCTGTGACCCTCTGGCACAGAGGTGTCTATTACATCCTCTCCACCAGGGCCTAGCTCTTTGTGCTCACTGCTGTTGGTGTGCTCTAGTCCATATCAGGAAAATTAAAATCCCCAATAGCAGACCCTTTTCCAGTCTTGTCATCCTTTTGATATATTTTCCTAGTTGATTGATTATTTCATATTTCTGTCCATGGGTTTTAACACTACTCGGACTCTAATCATCCTCCCTCCCCCTCACTTATCTGTACCATTACTGTCTCATTGCCCTAGATTTCATATGAAAAGAAGCAACAGAGAGAAACAGAAATACTGTAAATTTCTTAGAGACTAAACAGATTACAAGAAAAAACAAGTTTTCAGTTGGGAGAGACCACAGTTCTCTCAGTGGTCACAGAGTAGAGTGCATTCCAGATGTAGAAAACAACAACAGAAATAATTATCACAATAGCCACAAAGCAGACACGACAACAAGATCAAGAACATGTGACACATGAGTGCAAGATCAGTGACTTTGCCTCAAGATGCAGCTGACCCATGGGGAAATAAGAAAACAAAATCAAAACAAAAACTAGGAGGGGGAGACAGGGAGCAAGAAGCACCAAAAATTGCTTTATGTGGCTACTCCAGAATCCCAGCTCCAAATATTAAACCTTTCAGATGTCCACCTGAGTTCAATAGAAGAACAGGCTCTGAGCAGAGGTCTGAGTTTCATTTTGAGCCCCACTGTCAATCCATTCCAAATCTATCTGGACTTGAGAAAGTTCTTTGGAAAATTAAACTTGTAAAGACACTTTTCAAATATATACTACCCAACCAGGCTGCACAGCAACAATTACAACCCCCGCCCCAACACCTCACAATGTTATAAATCTGCTATCTTCTACTCAAATAGAACTCCTGGTTGGGGATACTGGTCATGATATATCAATGCTGACAGACCTGATTGAAACAGTAAATGCAGAAGAACAAGCATTAGACAGTCAAGGCCATACTCAAATCTGTCATAGCTATTTTCATCACATAATATCATTCAAAAGACAGTGCACCTTCTGTCCATCAGCTTCAGCTTAACTTGCATTGGTTGCTTTCAAATGTTTGAGTATGCAGGATGCAGGGGTGTAGCCAGACATTTCAGATTTGTACACCAACCTGCCACACTGCTACCCCTTCCCCCACTGGTGTTCATGCCTGCCCCCCATGACTTGAGTCCAAGGTTCCCAGCTCCAATCAGGTTATTCCCACGCTAGACCTGCTGTCTGCACTGCTAGTGTGGTGCTCGGCTCCTGTTGCCCACTGGTAAATGCCACTGACTGCACCAGGAGTCCAAGACCACAGAAATTTTTCTCTCTCCCTCCCACACAGGTAGGCAGATTCGATCCACTTTCCACCCACATGAAGTCTTCATTCTTTTAGCTGGCTCTGAGTCTGTTCTTCTGTCTGCTGCTCCTCAGTTCTTCTACTGCTTCTCTTGCTCCCAGTACAATTGAACTAATAGTATGGCTTCTAACTTTGCTGGGACATTTAAACTCGGTGCCCCACACTTGCCGCCCCCATATTAGATGCCACAGCCAATCACTATGCAGGTGGACCATGCAGACCTAATTGAGACCTTCAGCTTCAGCATCTGTGGTCCACTCTGCCACCTTCCCCCCCCAAAAACAAAACTGAAAGAAAAAAAAAAGCTTGCAAAGCCAAACAAAGGAATTTAAACATGGACTAGAGAGGACAGAACAATACTGGCCAGCTTGTTTGCTACCCCCTGCTACTAAACTTGGTATGCCATGGCTTACTTGGAGTATCAGTAGCTACACTCTTGGCAGGATGTAAATGATTTGCTAAATTCTCAATAGCCATTGCATTGTGACAATCTGATGAGACAAGAGAAAGCAGCCATTCAAAAACTTGCAACCAACCAAACTATTAAAATAAAACAGAAGGATAAAAGCAGACTAATGATGAACAAAACAGATTACACCAAAGAAATATGTCATGATTTAAATGACAATACCAGTTATTGACAACTGCCGAATGATCCAACTAAACTTTACAAGCAAAAGACGAATACATTTTTGAAAGGTTATGCCTGTAATTCAATGAGTGAGCAACCAGCCATGCCACATTCCTGAGCTATAAAAGCAGTTCCTCCCAGCCTCCTTCTGAAGACTTTTTCTTTGCCCCACCATCCTCCCCTCCTCCTCCAGTGGTACACCTTTCTCCTCAGGGGGCTCCTTCCTAAGGTACCTTTTGCTAAGGGAATCTTTCCCATGACACGTGTAAGAGTGGAACCTCTTTGAAGGTTCCTTGTCTTCAGTACCCCTACAGAGTAGTAATTCTCCATGGAATAGAGAGTGTGAATGGCCAAACAGCTATCACAGTTGCAGAAGCATAACACAACTACAGTTGTGTAGGACCGCTGAAGTATAAATAATGTGAACATAATGATATCACTGTCAAAGAACGAGATTACATGCTGGTAAAATATATGTTATGCCAGTGATCTATGTACCGTCAAGGGTAAATAAAGACTATAATGTACTGTCAAGGGTAAATAAAGACCAGACTAACTCCTTCCACACACACATACCCTGGCACAGACCTATAATTTCTGCAAAAATTGCCCCATGTTCCCTCACAGAAAAAATATCAACTTTTGTTGATACTTCTTACAACAATTGTTTGTCAGGAGCCCAATGTGCATTAAGGATAGAATGCCTATCTTACAAAGCATACAGGGGTTGGTTTGGTCCAAACAGTACTTTTGGCTGTCCATAGATGTAAAAACAGATTTTTCCTTGTAACTTCCTACTCACAGCAATGGTATTTATCTTAACATCTAACATTTCTCTCTTGATAGAAAGTTCTTTCTGCAAATTTTTTTTTTTATTATTTTTTATTTAGCTTTTGTTGACCGGGTAAGTGCACTAGGCAAATTCTGCCTATTTTCAGGCACGACCCGGGGGAGGGGGATACAGATGAATGTCAACTGACTTTGAACCAGATTAAGCATGGTATGGTATGGCCATGGACACCAACCATTGCCCCCTCTTACTTCAACCTTTTCTTGAGTTGGTAAGAAGAGGCCATGGTGTTCAATATGGACTATAACCACTGCCTGCCCCATATATTTTTCTGGGGCAGGTACATTGACGGTATATTGATTATATGGGAGGGTGATGCCAAATCAACTGACAACTTTGATGACTACCTCAATGACAATAATTTAAATTGAAAACTCACCCACTCAATATGCAATACACAGATTAACTTTTTGGATATTCAGTTTAGTTCACAAGCTGGGAAAATAATTGCCTCAGAATGTTATAGGAAACCTACCTCAGGTGACAGAATACTGCAGGCTCAAACTGCCCATCTGCAGCACTTAAATTAGGCCATCGCGGTATGACAATTCATCCGTCTATGATGGAATTGCTCCTCCATTGAAACATTTGATTTACATGCTCGAGATCTAAAGTGATGCTTCATTGCTAGTGTATACCGGTAGCCCGTGACATCAGTGTCGGCGATTGAGCCCTTGCAATAACGGCAACTCAATCCCAGCACATATCGATGAGGCTACTGCTGAGGAATGGTGACCAGATGGGGGAGGTGGGTGCATATAGTAAAAGGATGTCTATATATATATATATATATGTGTGTGTGTGTGTGTGTGCGGGGGGGGAGGGAGCAAGCGTGACGGAAGGGAAGGAGGGTTGGCCTGGTATGGTTGGTGAGGGGCTGCTGAACTGGCCCAGTAGTTTGGTGGGTGGGTGGGTGGCAAGGGTGTTAGGGGTTAGGGTCCAGGCTAGCCTACATTTTTATGCACCCTGGATGAAATTCTTTTTTTGTCCAGATTTTGCACCTCACCCGACATGCACCCCCCCTGGAGTTAATAATCCTTTAGTAGGGAGGTGTGGGGGTGCAGCCTCCCACAAGAACATCTAAAATCTAAGTCCCCAGCACTGTTTTATTGTGCGCTGGAGGTGTAGGTCACCAAAATTGATTTTCAGCGATGTACACTTGCCCTGCTGACAATCGCGATTGCACTATCGCACTCATCACATAAATCTGAGAATACCATATTAGCACTGTAGAGGAAGCCATCAATAAAGCTAGAAATTCAGATAGAAGGTGTCTCTTAAAACCTAAAAAGAAAACTGTAGCTACACATGTTAGGCTAAACTGTGTAACTGAATTCAGTCATTTAGCTCAGCCTGTACTATAAATCATTCATAAGTATTGGAATATACTGCCAGGAGATCCAACCCTGAAAATCGCTGGATCCACTAAACCCCTCATCTCTTATAGATGAGGGTCCAGTACTGATGACTTGGTCACCAGCAGCATGTTTAAACCACATCCAGTTCAGAGAAGCCATTCTTGATGACTTCTACTACCTGTTGGCAGTTATGCAAGTGGCAGGTACACTGCTTGTACACACTGCATACAAGGACTTACTTTTTCTTTTTCATCTATCCCAAAACAGGTTCAAATAGTATATATTTTTTTTAATTGTTCTACATCATTTGCAGTTTATTCAGTTACCTGTCCATGCCCCTGAACTTACATCAGATGCATGGTCCATCCTCTCCAAAAAACACATGCAGGAGCACATGTGTTCCATTCAGAGAACTGCACCAGACACCCCCCTTGGGCTGCATTTTACCCAATACCATTGTAGTAATCTAAATGAATTCCACTTCATGGGACTGAAACATTGTGCATGCTCCTCACCATGGCAGTGACAGAAGTAAATGGTTACTGCAGAACAAGCCAAAATATATTTTCTCACTCAAAATATTAGGCAGGATTTTCAAAGGCTTAGATCATCACAAACCCTAGGTGTGCCAAATGTCTGGCGCATGGGTCTTGTGGTGATCTAACGGGAGTTTCTATCCCATGTGCCAATTGCTGCAAGATAGACCAACTTTTTCAGATCTAACTTGCGGCAATCCTGGGGGCCTTTTTAACAGAGCTTTCACCAGATACATGGAGCAAGGTACAGGAAATCATGAAAACCATCACAAGGTCATAAAATCTGGTACAATTGCGGCAAAGGGCTTGGCACATGGCAAGAACCTAAGTGTTGTGGCATAGGGCTTGGCACAAGCCCTGCACCACATTTAGAAAATACTGTCTATTGTATCCTACTGACCTGAATGATGTAATATATATTACAACATTTCTTTAGGGGCAGCTACCTTTGTTGTTTGATAATGTAAGGCTTCAATTAGATCACATGATAGCTTATCTTTGTGTCAGGAAATTCTTGAGCATTTTGCTGATTCATACAATATTAGATCATCTACCCAAAGGCGAACACATTGTGCTTTGTGACCTTAATAACAATTGGTCTGCCGACTCCTGGAATCATCATATGTTGCTTTATCATATACTATGGAGATTAGTTTAATTAGCTGGCATGTGAGGGAACTCAACTCCCCTATTAGGAGAAAGAAGGCAATGTTCCTTGTTAAACACCTCACTGCACGTGTAGCTTTTCTACAAGAGATGAACTGTCCTCCCATGAAGCACTTAAAACTTATATTAAAAAAAAGATTGGGTGAGAAAGGCAGCCCAGAGTGTGGCCTTAACTTCAAATTGAGGGTCTCCACACTTATCCATAAATATCCGGGGTGTGGGCAGAGGTAGGACATGCTGACAAAGACGGTATGTGGATTGTGCTATGGGTATCCACCCCCTCCATCCACCTGATCCTATGCAATATCTATGGGCCTAAAATGGAGAACCCTTCCTTCTTTCATTTTCTAAGTCAGAATCTCATGGAGTTCAACACTACCAGTGCTCCAATTGCCTTTGGAGGGGGACTTGAATGTTACACTCAGTCCACTGAGAGACAGAAATGAGAGATCAGGAGAGCCACACACAAGGGGCCAAAAGGCCACAGCATCTTTGATGGCAGAACATGGGCTAACAGATGCCTAGAGGATGCAACATCTGAATGTCAGGGACTACACTTGTTTGTCCCCAGTTTCTGACTCTGCCAGTCAACTGGATCTTTGAATGGTGAGGCCTCAGATTCTTGCTCAACTCACAGAGGCTACCATCTATCCAGAAATCATTTCTGATCATGCTTTCTTAGAAATCAAGGTTCTCTGAGGCCCACTCCACAGAAATCCTCAAATTGGAAGCTTGACTCCCTTTTGCTTGATGATTTCAAGACTTGGGTAAAAAGTGAGGTCCTAAATTACTGGCAGCTAAATAACACCAAAACGTTTCGGTGGCCACAGAGTGGGAAGCCTTCAAAGCCACCCTACAGGGTAGCATTTTGGCTTATGCTACATGTGGACAGTGGCAGAGAGAAGTAGAACAATTACAACTTAAACAGGAGCTCTGGGTGGCTGAGGTAGCTTTTAAAGTCACTCCACATCCACTGCTCAAGGCAACAATTGTGTAGGTCAACAAGATCAGGTTCAAACTAGATGCCCTCCTTATCAGAAAAGCCAATCTAGCCCTCTGCCACCTACACCATGCATTCTGGGAAGGGGGGAATCTAGTAAACTGCTGGCCTATTGCCTCAAGTGTAGGCAAACCAGCAAGCTGATTGTAGGCCTAAAGGATGCTAAGGAGGTCACAAAACATGACCCCAAGGACATCAATTCTATCATGAATGGCTCCTACGAGACTCTCTATGCTTCCTCCCCCCCAAGTCCTCCTTTGTGGAAGATTTTCTGGGAACCTTGCCTACCCCTTCCCTTTCTCCTAACACATGGAACTAACTGTGATAGCCAGTCACTGTACAAGAGATATCCCAAGCCATAAAAGCTTTAAATATGCACAGGTCCTGGGGATGATCAGTTCCTGGCAGATTTGTATCATCTGTTGGCAGGAAAACTTTCCCCCATCTCTGCAGAGTGTTCCTTGAGACTCTGGTACATGGAATTCTCCCTCCATCCATGAGGGAGGCAGTAATATTGGTGTTACCAAAAAAAAGGTAAGGACCCTACCTCCCCTGGGAGTTATTGCCCAATTCTGATTGTCAATGTGGATGCCAGAATTCTGGCAAAACATCTGGTGGCCTGCCTCAAAAAGGTTATTTCAGGGCTCATACACCCAGGCCAAGTTGGCTTCATGAAAGGGAGGTTGGGTGCTGACCACTTAAGAACTCTGATCTCACTCATTCACAATGGGGAAAAATCTCAAAACCCCACAGACTTTGAAAAGGCTTTGAACTCGATCAAATGGTGCTATCTGCAGACCATGCTCCAGTCTATCGGCTTTGGTCCAGTCTTTCATCAGTGGATACAACTCTTGTACAGAATTCATAAGGCACCCATTCTGACTAACAGCTTCCACTCAACCTCTTTGCCCTGCATAAGAGGACAAGACAAGGCTCCCCCCCTTTTGCCACTCTTATTTGTGCTTGTGATTGAACCCCTAGCTATTGCCTTGTGGGAGCGCCTTCATTGTCAGGGTTTGGAGGTAGGGGTCAAGAAATATACCACATTCCTCTAACCAGATGCCTTGCTGATACTCTGGCTAATGCCTCTGAGGCTACCCCTCAGGTCTTGATGCAGTTATACTCATTTACCAAAATTCCTGGCCTTAACATGAATCAGGGCAAGACTGATGCCCCCCCTTAAACAGCCTCTGTACATGGATATCCTAAAAACTGCAGGCCTCATCTAGTTGTCAGATGGCATCACCTATGTTGGTATTATGCTGCACAGGGTTTTCCCCGAAGTAATGGCTGGGAATCCTGAGCTCCTAATTGCCTCTACCAAGTGCAAATTGCAGAGGTGGAGAGCCTCACATTTCTTCCTGGCAGGTAAAATTGATGCCATCAAGATGATTATCACCCCCAGATTCATGCACCTTTTATCACATCTTCCTCTTCATATTTCCCATGTATCATTTCATACAAAACCCTAGGTGATCTCCTTTGGGATGGGCAACCCCAATTTTCAGCAGACAAACTCTGGTGTTGCTGGAGCCAAGAGGGTTGGGGCTTACGCTGGTTACAGAGCTGGCATATAGCACTCATATCAGCACAAACTGTCTGATTGTTCCAAGACACTCATGCCAGTCCTCCTTTGGAGAGAGTTAACAGCAAATCCTCTGGGTGGATACTCACCAGCAATTGCTCTATTCTTCTAAAAGGGACCCATAGGCACTTTCTCCCCCCCCCATCTCTCTCTCCCATCAAGTATTGGAAAAGCTACACCACTGGCTTGAAGAAGAGCATGCCCTGTGGATATGGTCCTCTAGATGGGGTAACACAAATCTATAAATTGAGGGTCAGTCAATTCATTGGCCATTATGGGACACACAGGGCATTCATCTGGTTAAACATGTACTCTCCCCTGATCTTAGCTCTTTGGGCTCCTTCGAGAACCTGATGCAACTTTACCAGATCCCCAGACAAGACTTCTGGAGCTTCCTGCAGATCAGGGATATGGTTCAAAAATTGAAACCCAAAGGTAAAAGCACCCCATCATGTGCAAAAGTCCACCACTTGCAGTGGTTCACCAAGCTACAGACTGGATAATCTAGTCTGATATTCAGAATGCTAAGGAATGCCAAGCCAGGTCCCTTCCTACCTCCAAGGTTTACATAGCAAACAGAGCTAGGCTCACAGATATTCCCTGAGCAATGGAGCCACCATTGGGATAGACTCTAAAAGACCTATAAAGATGATTGAAGTTGCTTGCTTCAAAGCAAAACCATGCATAGATGGTACCACACTCCAAACATGCTTAAATACATGGTATTATTGGAGAGAGTTATGGTATTATTGAGACATGAAACATAGAAACATAGAAACATAGAAGTTGACGGCAGATAAGGACCTCAAGGCCCATCCAGTCTGCCCATGACCTCTGTTGGTGGTGCCAAGCTCTGAGTGCATCCTTAATGCACATTCTTTAGAGCTGTCCACCCCCCTCAGTTCTTTTGGCAATCAGTCCAGACCATATGTAACTCAATATGAAGGAACAGGCATGGGGCCTCACCAGAAGCCTTACTAACAGGATGCTTTCCAGAAGCCACTCCTAGGAATTCCCCCTGGCATAATGGCTTACATCAGATGGAGTAGATGCCAAGTGCCTTATCTTATGCAGATGACAGTCACAAGAGGTCCCTTCAGTGATCAAATGGCTTATTGCTCTTGGATTATTTGCAACACATGATTGCCCTTTGAGCTTTGCCAACCACACTATGAAGCAATATTACCTTTGCTAGACACCCTTTCTTGAATTCCCCCTTTTCCCAATGGTAGGAGGTCAGATCAATGGCTAGCATAAATGCTTCCTCTTAGCGTGGAGTCCCAGGTCCCTTGCCTTCCCCCTAGTATGTCCTTTCTATAATTTATTGCTACACTAGCAACAGATGGTATTGACAGTTTGTTAGTGTTAGGTGTTTCCTTTTGCTTCTTTGTTATTTGATGTGTCTGGTCTGATGTGGTGACATTATACTGAGTCTACAGGATGAAATATCTATGTCTTATAATAATTTCATCCTGACTGATGGAAGTTTGATGAGCATGTACCTTGATATCTCTAGCTACAGCCTTACTAAATGATGTTTCACTTGTTTTGTTGACTGTTGTTTTATGTGGGTACCTCATTAGAATGGCGCTACACGAATAGCACCAGTCTACAGAGTGCTAGTTCATGAAGCTCTTGAACGGACAGAGAGAGGAGATATACAGTGCTTTCAGTAAGCGCTCCCCTGGTCACTGTCCATGGTGCTGTACAGGCACAAGGGAACCAGAATCCAGGAGGCTGGCTGAGCTACTCCTGTGGCATGGAGGGCTGGTGCATAGAGCAGCTCAGCCGGCCACAGTGGAAACCAGGGTTCTAATCCTGGTCTCCAAAACACTTTAGTGCATTGGGACTTCAGTTTTTTACAAGGGGCCATTTAAACAGTATTCCACGGACCCACAAATTTCAACTTACTCCATGATCCACTCTTCCCCAGAGTGAGAATCCTTCAGCCCGGGGATGAGGCTGGCTTAGCCCCCCAAAAACAAAATCGACACTATTTTTTTATGCACGATTCTGGACCATGCTTTTATTGTCAGCACTGTTCTGACCCAGTGCCTTTAATGTGTACACTTGTTTTTTTTAACCTAATAAATGTTGATTAAACACAAAAACTGCTTTGCCAAATCCAAGTGGTCACAAGCTTCACTCCTAAATGAAAGCACTGAACCTGCATCATTTGACTTCTCTGCCTACACCTTTCAACCCCTAAATCCTCCAACCACTGTACAATGGACTGGGTGTTGGCAACTCCCTCACAGTAAATCCTGCCCTCAGAGAGCCTGCCTGATATAGTCAGTGATCTCGGCATCACCTGCTGTGTACGAAAATTAAACTCACCAAGGCACTTCCCAAAATAACATTTGCTTGGATCTTCAAATCTTTCTGCCCAGAAAGTTTCCTACAGGATTTCAGTGCTGCCAACTAGGCCCCAGTTCTGTCTGCACTCGGCCAAGGAAAGGCTCTGGCATACTTCTCCACAACCTTTCTAGGCATTTGTGACAAACATGCCCTAGTCAAGTATTCCAGTGTCCAAGGTCATCATCTTCTCTGACTCAATCGAACTCTTCAAGTGAAGAGACTTCACATAGGTCAGAGACAAATCCAGTGGGCTACCCTAGGACAGGCAAGCCTATTCTAAGCTCTGAAATCACTGCACTGAGAGTACTTGCTTAGGCAATGCCAACTACTGTACTTCAAGCACAAATTAGCCTTCAACACCTTCAATCCCTCTAAATTCTGGAAGACAGTTAATACCCTAATCAACCCTCCCAATGGTGCACAGTCCATCGCTGCCATCATTTTAACTGCCAACACCCCAAACAGGTACTTTGCCAAAGGACCCAGGGCCCTCATCCCCAACCACCTCCCCCTAATCCAACCAGTTCTTAGATGGCAACTTCTGCTTGAGGGCAATTATGGCTGATGCCATCCGCAAAGAACTACTAGCACCAAATGCCACATCCAGCTGTGGATCTGATGGCATCCTGACAAAATTCCTCACAATAGGTGCTCTGATAATAGCTGTCCCTGTTGCTCACATTTTCAATTAGTCCCTTTATATTGGGTCTATCCCACACAGCTGGAAGCATGCACTGATGGTACCAATCCACAAAAAGGTGCCAGATGATTCTTCTTCCAGCTACCGCCCAGTTTCACTTCTACCCATCCTCTCCAAAACCCTTGAGAGATTTGTCAGTAGGCAGCAATGTAACATCTATATGGAATCCCACTTCTTAACACCATATCAAACAGGCTTCCATCCCAACCATGCAACCTCTAGCTTCCTACTCAATATCACCAATAACATACTGTCCAACGTGGACAAGGGTCTGGGCAGAGGAGCCATATTTATAGACCTCATCAAGGCCTTCAGCACTGTGAAACACCCAGGTACTACCCATGCTAGCTGAGTACAGTGTCTCCCCAACAGTCCTAGCATGGTTCCTCTCCTACCTGGACAGCTGCACCCAATTTGTCAAGTTATGCCCAAACACCTCCCCTGCCCCACCTGTCCTTCTCAGGTTCCCCCAAGACTCAGTGTTGGAACCATTGCTGTTAACCATATTCATCAACAATCTCCCCCTGTCAGTCTCAGCCAGCAGCATACACATGTATGCAAATGAAACCATAATCTATGCAAGAGATACCTCTGTCTCCTTCATCAGGAATCCCTTCAACAGGACTTTTCTGCCATTCCAAAATGGTTCCTTGACAGCTGTCTTGACATAAACCAAAAGAAAAGTGTTTATGCTGTATGGCTCCAAGCAGTGTATCAACTCCACCTCCTCCTACCTGACCCAACGCTTGCTGGATTGGTCCCATCTGGACTCAGTCACAACCTACAAGTGCCTTGACCCCCTACCCCTTTGCACCAACACCTTGATTGCTCCAAAAACATGTCCCAAATTGTAGCCAAGTCCTTTGCTATGCTTAGCAACCTTTATAGGGTAAAATACTGTACACAGCTAAAAATTTGAAAATAGGTTGTGGAACAATCTGTCCTTCCCCTTCTGGATTATGGAGATGTAGTTTACTCGGGTGCATATTCCTTCCACCTCCCTCAACAAAACAACAATGTGCAGATTTGCATTCTGCTGTCTCCCATACTCATCACTGTACTATGAACAACAAACAGGGCTGGGACCCCTCCGCTTCACAACCCAAGACAGATAATGTACACTGCTCTCATGGGTGCAAACTACTCATCTGTAAAACTACCAACATATTTATCTGAGCTTTCACTCCCTGAACAAACCTGGCCTATTCACATAGATCTGAAGCAAACTGCCATCTCCACATTCTTGTATATAAATGCAACCTAGGACAAGCATCCATTGACTACAGGCTCCCCAACATCTGGAACAACCAACCCTCCAAAGTTACTGCCTCTTCTTCCCTCAAACCAGGCAAGGCCCTGATCAAGACCCACTTGACTGAGAAGTTGCTGCAATACTGCGATAGAAACATAGAAACATAGAATTTGATGGCAGATAAGAACTGCTTGGCCCACCTAGTCTGCCCATTTTCTTACCTAACAGATAAGCTGCAGATCCTAGTTAACCAACAGCCTACTTCCTCCTACCCCCCATTAGAATTGCCTTATGTCTGTCCCATGCATTCTTGAATTCCCCCACTGTTTTTGACTCTACAACCTCCTCAGGAAGACTGTTCAATGTATCCACAACCCTCTCTGTGAAGAAATATTTCCTCACATTACCTCTGAGCCGTCCTCCCTCTATCTTCAAATTGTGCCCCCTTGTTTTTTCACATCTCTTTTTCTGAAAGATGCTACCCTCTTGGACTTTGTTGATTCCCTTGAGGTATTTGAAAGTTTCTATCATGTCCCCCTCTCCTTCCTTTCCTCGAGGCTATACATCTTTAGTTCTTTAGTCTTTCTTCATATGTCTTCTGATGCAGACCTGGCATCATTTTGGTTGCCATCCTCTGGACAGCCTCCACCCTGTCTATGTCTTTGCGGAGATGGGGTCTGCAGAACTGTACACAGTACTCCAGATGTGGTCTTACCAACTGTCTGTACAGAGGGCCAACAACTTCCTGTTTTCTACTGGTGATGCCTCGCCCTATGCATCTCAGTATCCCCCTAACCCTCCTTACTGCCTTCTCACATTGCTGGCCCAACTTTAGGTCATCTGATATGACTACTCCAGGTCCCTTTCCATTTTTGTTATCAGTATCTCACCCCCCCTTGTATACTCTTCCCCTGGGTTTTTGTTTCCCAGGTGCATTACTTTGCACTTCTTTGCATTGAATCTAAGCTGCCATACATTTGACCAGTCCTCCAACCTTGTCAAGTCCCTTTTCATCCTTTCCACCCCACCTTGTGTATCAACCCTGTTGCAGATCTTTGTGTCATCTGCAAAGAGACATACTTTCCCTTCCAGTACCTCTGCAATGTCACTTACAAAGACATTAAAAAGGACCAGACCCAGTACTGAACCCTGCAGTACCCCACTAGTAACCCTCCTTTCTTCACTGTGGACTCCATTTACTATTACCCGCTGTGTCCTGTTGTCCAACCAGTGTTTTACCCAGGCTACCACCATGGGACCCACTCCCAGGCTGGCTAATTTGTTTATTAATCTTTTGTGTGGGACTGTGTCAAATGCCTTGCTAAAGTCTAGCTAGGCCATGTCCACAGCCCCTCCCTGGTCTACTGCTTTGGTCACCCAGTCAAAGAAATCAATTAAATTTGTCTGACATGACCTTCCCACTGTGAATCCATGCTGCCTTGGGTCCTATGCCCCACTGGCCTCTAGGTACTCAACAATTATTTCGTTCAGAAGTGATTACATAATTTTCCCTACAACTGAGATCAAACTGACAGGTCTGTAGTTTCCTGCCTCTGTCTTGCTCCCACTTTTGTGAAGGGGAATCATATCCACCCTCCTCCAGTCCTCAGGTACCACACCATCCTCCCATGATTTATTAAAAAGGGTAGTCAGTGGTGTTACTAGTTCTTCCCTTAATTCTTTTAGAATTCTGGGGTGAATCCCATCAGGCCCCATTGCTTTATCCACCTTCAGTTTTAAGAGTTCTTTCAGTACCCATTCTTCTGTGAAAGGACTAATATCAACCCCCCCTATCCAGAGTGCTTCTATTGACTGGATTAGGTATTTCCCCTGTTTCCATTGTGAATACAGAGCAGAAGTATTCATTCAGTATCCCTGCTTTTTCACTTTCACTCTCTGCCTAACCACCTTCCTCTTTGTTCAGCCTCAGTATCCCTGCTTTAGTCTTTCTTTGCTCCCTAATGTACCTGTAAAAGGTTTTATCCCCCTTCTTAACCGAGTTGGCTATCTTTTCCTCAGTTTGGGCCTTTGCTATTCTGACTGCCTTACCCACTTCCTTTTGTTTTAACAGGTACAGTTCTCTGTCCTGCTCCTTCTGTGTTTCCTTATACTTCCTGAATGCAATCTTTTTCTCCCTTACCTTCCCCGCCACTTCTTTTGAGAACCATAGTATTTTTTTTCTTTCATATTGATTTGTTTATTTGCTTCACACAAAGGCTTGCTGTCTCTGTGATGGTGGTTTTGATGTTTCCCCATTGTTGCTCCACCGCACCTTCTTGCCTGTTTGCTAGTGCTTTTCTGAGGCACTCTCCCATTTTACAAAATCAGCCCTCCTGAAGTCCAGTACCTTCACTTTTTGTGTGGCTTGACTCTATAGCTAAGTTTATCGTGAACCACACTGTTTGGTGGTCACTTGTTCCCAGATAGCTACCCACTTCAAGATCAGAGATCCTCTCTCCGTCACCATTTAAGAGTACCAGGTCTAAGATTGCTCTCTCCCAAGTGGCTTCCAAAACTAGCTGTCTGAGACATGCACCCTGTAGGGCATCGAGAATGGCCCTGCTCTTGGATGTGGCTGCAGTAAAGGTGCTCCAGTCAACATCTGGCATATTCAGGTCCCCCATCAGCAGTATCTCCCCTTTCACTGCCATCCCAAGGATGCCTTCTATCATTTCCTTGTCCATTTCCTCCCCCATGACGGTGGTCTGTATACAACCCCTGTGTGGATTGTGGAGCCATTTCCAGTCTCCAGGGTGACCCACAGTGCCTCCTCTCCTCCCTGTTTACCCTTTAGCTCTGTTGCTTGGATCCCTTCCCTTACATAGAAAGCTGCTCCTCCTCCTCCTCCTCTTCTTCCCTCCCTGTCCCTCCTGTAGATTGTGTACCCTGGTATGTTGACATCCCGGTCATGATTCTCTGTGTACCATGTTTCTATGACTGCCACAATATCCAGGTATCCCTCTTCCATCAAAGCCACCATTTCAGTGAGCTTTTTACATGGACTATGGGCATTGGTACTCATTACCTTCCATTTTTTTATGGCTTTATTTCTTTTTGCCCCATCCCTGTCCCTACTGCCTTTGTCTTTTTCTCCATTTACCCCTGCCCTTCTCCCTATCGACTGCTCTGTCTTGGCATTTACCCCACTAATTACCCTGATTTTTTGGGGGGTGCTAGGATTTCCCTTCTCCTCTTCAGTACCTCCCCCCTTGTCTAGTTTAATTGCTTGCCATTGAAGCATTTAAACCTATCACCTAGGATCCTTTTTCCCCTCCAGGATAGATGCAGACCATTGCACCTGCATAGGCCTGCATCCCTCCAGGTGAAGCCCCAATCCTCAATGAAGCCAAATCCCTGAGCTCTGCACCAGCTTTTCAACCAGTCATTGAATCCCATGGTGCAGAATGTCCTAGCCTCATCCATGCCATAGACAGGTAGCACTTCTAAGAAAGTTACCGTGTGTGCAACTTGTCCAAGGACCCTCCCCAACTCCACAAACTCCTGCTGCACTGCTCTGATCCCATTCTCAGCCAGGTCATTTGTCACTAGGTGGATAATGACATCCAGCTCCCTCCCCCTTGCCACTGCCCCCATGATCCTGAGGATTTGCTTCCTGTCCCTCCAAGCCTTGGTACCAGGCAGGCATCTTACCTCCCTTTCCCCTCCCTCCCCCAGTTCTACCCCCTAACAATTGACTCCCCCACCAGGAGTTGTTTCTTCCCCTGTGGGGTCCTGGGCCACCCTCCTGTGGGTCTCCATTGTGGAGGTTCCCAGCATCCTCCTTGGTCTCCACTGCAGGTTCCTCCATAGATGAACCATGCTTTGCCAGAGTGGTGAATGAATTGTGGAGAGGCACAACTGGAGGAATGTGCCTCTGTTCCACCACCCTCACCCTCCCTGAGCCCACCATGGTCCAACCACTCCTCTTTCTTAGCAACCTCTGAGGTAGTGGTGGTGGCCTGGGTGGTCCCTGGGTGGGGGAGCAGGTTTCCCGAATCCTTGCCAGGTCAGCATGGAGATAAACAACCTCCTCCCCCAGACCAGAGAGGTGCCTGCAAATAGGGCAGCAACACAGTCTCCAGAATGTCTCCCAGAAGACTTCTGCTCCACAGCCAGTGCATTGCACCACTCCCCACATGTCTGTGTCCCTTCCAGTTACAGATGCTTTTTGGTTTTTTGTTCTTGTTTTAGTGTATGAAAGCTTGTGAGTGTCTCAACCCCCTATTCAGTGTGCTGTGCCTTTAAGGATATGAACAGGTGTATGTTTTTAGCAGTTTTGGGAAGTGATGTCAGAGACCCTGCTATAAAGGATGTTATGCACTTGGGGTGGGTGGGGTGAGGGAAGGGTGGGTGGGACTAAACCTATGCCATCCAGAAACAATCACCTACAACTCATCCTCCACCCTGGGAGTGCCATCCTTCCTTTCAGACTCCTATTTCACAGAGGCTAAGTAACAGGTCTAGTCACAACTGACTGCAAATATCTCCCAGCTACAGTTTCTCCCTGGCAAATTAAAGTTAAAACTAAGACAAGTCCACCCCAAAAACAGAATCAATACTAGTTACTTACACAGGCCAAAAAAGTAATAGTTCAGTTCAGTGTAGGGATAGGGAAGATTTTGACAGGTGGTAGGAGGAGTTGTGATTCTGTCATACAATTGTAATCCAATTCAAAACAAGTATGATATCAGATACCTTTATGATGTTGATTAATGAGTAGAAGGCTGTCAGAGAGAAGTTTTTAATGGATAAGTAATTGCTAATTTTGCTTTTATTGTCAAATTACTTATTCTTTTTCTATCCCCAGCCCTTCCTGAACAGTACAATAAAATGACCAAGATAAATTTAAAAAAATGCCCATGTAATTGTTCCACAATTCTAAAACATGGATCAGCCAGTCTTTGTCTCCCATACCCAGTTGCTAAAGGACTGTCACCTTTTGTCTGCATGGCTAAATAGCCCCTGCCTAACAATGTATGCCCTATTAAGCCATCTACAAAATGCCTTCCAAGATGTCACTGTAGAGCTGCACATCACTACGTAACCATGTGGGAAAGTGGTCTACAGGCACAAAGCATGGTGAACCTCAGAGTTTTGTAACACCCATCTGCATGGAGAACTGATATAGGCTGGCAGTTGTGTATGTTGAAAGCTTTTGGAAGCTGTGCATAAAGCTGGTGGGGAATGTAGATTAGCAGAGGGCCATATCAGTTTCAGTGGATCATGGAGCAATATGTCTAGGGATGGGGCTCCATTGTGTGGCAAGGACTAAAAAACTGACATGGAGAAGGGAGGATTTGACCATCAAAAGCTTCCTCCCAGAGCCATAAAGATTGGATAGTCACTGGTCCACAAGGTCATTAAGATACAAATTGGAATAGTGAATGAAAGACCACAGTAGAAGGGCCATATGCGTGGGGCTCCGGGCATAGCATAGTGCCATGCATGTGACTTTGTGCCATGGCCAGACTGCTAAGGGTGGAACAAACAAGTATTTTTTGTGGCCCACACCCTGTTTGCCCTATCAAACATCTGGCTGTCACATTTGCATTGTGTCATTCTATAGACTCCCCTTCTCCTCACAACTAAGGCTTTCACTTGAGTATGTCAATTTTACTGTGGTGGGGCACAGGTGTATTGTTGCACACCAGTTTTGCACCACCATAACATGGAACTGTGTACTGAGCTGCAGGAGTCTCAAGATCATGTATGTTCTACCACCTGTCTTCTGTTCAACAGTGAGACCATTCTGGATGTTATTAGAGTTACCCAAAATGAAAAAGGAAGTAAAAGTTGTTTTATTAAAACAACCAAAATGTTGCTGTATGAATGGATCATTCAGTGGCTTTACTTAAAAAAATGGAGTTTATTTTCATTCATGAGGACATGGGATGTACCTAATTCATAAACTGCATCCATAAATGGAATGCATCTTGTATCCTGCCTCTCCCTCAGCCCTTCCTTATTCACTCTGACACTGGAAAATTGGTAAAGCTTGTCAGCAAGTGAAAGTGCATGACGTGGGGAGTACATGGTGCTGCAACATATTATTGCTGCTCACCTAAAAATATTTTCCAAGAAATGAAATGTGTCCAAATGCTCTAATGTGACATCTTAACCCAGGCAGTAAGGGAACCAACTACTGATCGCGCCATCCTGGAATTAGTACTGATGAACAGAGACTATGTCAAAGACATTAGTGTGGCTGAGACCATGACAAGCAGCAACCACATTCAACATAATTTCAGCTTGATATGGGGAAGGAACTCTTGAACACAAAGTCATGTGTTCCAGACTTTAAAAGCGACAAATCCTCCAAAATTTGGTGAATCTAGGAGAGCACTGGCCAAGCTCAGGGCAGCAATGATGGCAGAATAAATATTGTCCATACTTCAAAACTGGTTTCAGAAAGTCACAGACACCTGTCTGAAGCAGGCAAGGGAAAAGAACAATCACAAGAAAGTACACTAGTTCACAGGGTAGGTTGTCAGGGTGACAAGAGAAGCAAGCATTTGTCAATGCTGAATGTTGATTGCGTTGGTCTGTTGAGCTTTCTCAGTGCCCCTCTGTCACTCATTCAGTCTGTTTCTCCCAGTGTTGCAGGCTGCTGTTTTGGCCTCCTGCCTGTGTTGGCAGCTTTTTCTGCCCACTAAGAAATCTTCAGCTGTCCTGATAGAGCTCCGTTGAGGTGGCTCACTCCCCCTCTCTCACTTGGTCATTCTGTTTCTCTTGGTGCTGCAGGCTGCCCTTTTGTAGTGGGCTCCTGCCTGCATTGCCGCCTTTTTCTCCCAACAAAGAAATCTGCAGCAGTCACAATAGAGCTCTGTTGAGCTTGCTCACTCCCCCCATCTCACTTGCTCATTGTGTTTCTCCCGGCGCTGCAGGCTGTCCTTTTGTACTGGGCTCCTACCTGCGTTGGCACCTTTTTCTGCCCACAAAGAAATCTGCAGCTGTCCTGACAGAGCTCCATTGAGGTCGCTCACTCCCCCTGTCTCACTCACTCTCTCATTCTGTTTCTTCTGGCACTGAAGACTGCCCTTTTGTACTGGGCTCTGCCTTTTTCTGCCCACAAAGAAATCTGCAGCAGTCCCAACAAAGTTCCGTTGAGCTCACTCACTCCCCCTCTCTCACTCACTCCTTCCGTTTTTGCCGGCGCTGCAAGCTGGCCTTTTGTACTGGCCTCCTGCCTGCATTGCCACCTTTTTCTGCCCACAAAGAAATCTGCAGCAGTCACAATAGAGCTCCACTGAGGTCGTTCACTACCGCTCTGTCACTGGCTCATTCTGTTTCTCTTTGCACTGCAGGCTGTGCTTTTGTATGGGGCCCCTGACTGCATTGGCACCTTTGTCTGTCCACAAAGAAATCTGCAGCTGTCCCGACAGAGCTTCATTGAGGTCACTCAGTCTCTCTCTCTCTCTCTCTCTCTCTCTCTCACATGCTCATTCTGTTTGTCCTGGTGCTGCAAGCTGCCCTTTTGTACGGGGCTCCTGCCTGCATTGGTGCCTTTTTCTGCCCACAAAGACATCTGCAGCAGTCCTGATAGAGCTCCGTTGAGCTCACTCAGTCCCTCTGTCTCACTCACTCGTACTGTTTCTCCCACTACTGCGGGCTGACCTTTTGTACTAGGCCCCTGCCTGCATTGATGCCTTTTTCTGCCAACAAAGAAATCCGCAGCAGTCCTGACAGTGCTCCGGTGAGTTTGCCCACTCCCTCTCCTTCACTCACTCTCTCGTTCTGTTTCTCCTAGTGCTGCAGGCTGCTCTTTTGTACTGGCCTCTTGCATTGGGGCCTTTTTCTGCCCACAAACAAATCAGCAGCAGTCCCGACAGAGCTCAGTTGAGCTCGGTCACTCCCCCCTCTCACTCACTCAATCTTAATCTGTCCCAAACACTGATTTCCCACAGTGACCATGCTATTCTCCGGCAGGAGTGCAAGTTCATATTTTAGCCAGGATGTGGAAAATGACAGCTGTACTGTTCATAAAGAGGTGTGAAAAAATGCCACTGTTGAAAATGTGTTGTGAAAATATTACAAATTTGTGAAGTTACAAAGGTGCATGGAAACAGTTCAACGCACGCTTGTAACACAACCATGCTATGGAGTTTTGGCACCAAATTTTCAAGATAGGGATTTTAGGACCTCTGCTCATGAACACTGCCACTGTCATTGTCTTAATGTGTCCCGAACACTGATTTCCCACAGCAACCGCATTATTCTGCACCGGAACTGTGAAAACACATTTCAGTCAGGATGTGAAAAATGAGATCTGTACTGCTCATAAGGAGGTGTGAAAAAATGCCACTGTTGAAAATCTGTTGTGACAATATTACAGATCTGCGAAGTTACATGGATGCATGGAAAGTGTACAATGCACACTTGAAACACAGTCATTTGATGGGATATCATCACCAAATTTTCAACATAGGCATTTTAGGACCTCTGCTCATGAACAGTATCACTGTCATTTTCTTAATCTGTCCCGATCAGTGATTTCCCACAGTGACCGCCGTAACAACCTGACTATGTACTGATGTACTGCTATGTATCCTGTATGTAACTATGTGATGTGGAACCCTTGTAAAGGAGTCTCTGACTCAAAGGTAATTTCTGAACATTCAATAAATAAATAAAATAAATAAAATTCTGCGCCGGAAGTGCAAAAACACATTTTGGCCAGGATGGGAAAAATTATAGCTGTACTGTTCATAAGTAGGTGTGGGAAAATGGTAATGTTGAAAATCTGGAGTGAAAATATTACAGATTTGTGACGTTACAAGCGTGCGTGCCAACTACTCAACACGCGCTAGTAACACAGTCATTTTATGGAGTTTCGTTACCAAATTTTCAACATAAATATTTTAGGACCTCTACTCATGAACAGTGTCACTGTCATTTTCTTAATCTGTCCTGAACATGGATTTCCCACAGCAACTGCGCTATTCTGCACCGGAAGTGCAAAAACACATTTCTGCCAGGATGTGAACAATGACAGCTGTGCTGTTCACAAGGAGGTGTGAAAAAATGCCAATGTTGAAAATCTAGCATGAAAATATTGCAAATTCACCAATTTATGAGCGTGCCTAGCAACTGTGCAATGTACACTTGTAAAACAGTCATTTTTTTGATTTTTTTCCACCAAATTTGCAACATAGGCTTTTTGAGAACCCACCTCATGAACACTGGCACTGTTGTTTCATTAATCAGCACTGAAAAGTGATTCCACACAGTGACCACAAAATCACCTTTCAGGGCTGATTAATGCCATGACAGTTTGAGAATTCATGAGGAGGGATCCCAAAAACCCCATGTTGAAAATTTGGTGCCAAAATTCAAAAAAATGACTGAGATATCCATTAAAGTTGAAAAAAACCCTATTTCTACCATTATACAGCTTACCGGCATTTTCTTAGTTCGCGGTCGACTTTGAAGAGTGCAGATGTGTTCCTGGTCAACCGAAAATTGTCGCGCCAGACTCCAGAGGTAAGTATAGGGTGGGGGTGGGGAGGCAGGGTGTGCAGTGGGTGGGTGCGGGTTGCGGGTGAGGGGCAGGGAGACCGCAGAGGGACAGTTTCCATTTTTACAGGGAAAAAGAAACAAAAGATGTCATGGGACCATTTTTTACTTTACAGGGGCATGTGGCATGCTGAGATAGGCTCCCAGCATGCCACTGAAGGCTTTCTTTTTGGGGGCAGCAGTATCCAACAGGGGATTGGGCACCCCCATCAGTACACAACAAAAGGGGGGTATCATTATGCCGACGGGGATTGGGCACCCTGTCGGCAGACAATAAAAGCAGGAAGGGGGGTTTACCTAATGCTGATGAGGAGTGGGCTCCCTGTTGGCAACAGAAACATGGGGGGCACTGAAGTTGATGGGGATTGGGGCCCCTGTCGGCAAGTAAACATGGTGAGGGGGAGTTAATATTGTTTATGAACACAGCAGCAAACCGCTGCCATGTTCACAAACAATATCAGTACGTGAAGATCCTGCCCTGCAATGATGGTTCACTCCCTCATTGCAGCAAATGGTTCACACTGCAATGACTAGGTGGCCCCTGATTGCAGTAGCTGATTTGTCTCAAGTTGGTGGCACGCTGGCTGAACTAGTGTCAGCAGCAGCATGCCATGGCATTGGAAGATGCTGGACAAGCCTTAAAGGCTGTGGGGGCATTGGCCACAACAGTGCCGTGCCTCCACAACCTTCTTATGGAGAAAGCTGTCACAATATGTTTCTTGCACATGCGAGCAATCAACATAAAAAGCACTTTAAGCAATGGAAGAAGATGCCACTGAGAGGAAGATAGGTTAAACTTACCTGGAAAGCTAAAAACAGTTAGCAAAGTGGTAGAAAAGGCCAACATAGTGATGGCATTAAGAAGAACAAAGGGTTTCATTGAAGGAGACAAGACCTTTTTTGCTACATCCAAGAAAAAAGGATGCTAAAGGAAGATATTGTTAAGCTAAGAACAAGGGTGCAGTGGGTTGAGGATAGCAGAGGAAAGGTAGCAGTAATAAATAAATATTTCTGTTTAGTATTCACTAAAAAAGGATGGGCCGGTGCCATGGGGAAGAATAGAAATAGCAGGGGGAATGAGAATGTAGGAGGAGGAGGAGGAGAAGATCATGAATGACAAGGTCCTCAATGTGTTGAAGGCCTTTAAGGTAGACAAATCTCCTGGGCCAGTTGGCAAGCACCTTAGTGTGCTGAGATAGTTGGTGGTAGTACTAACAGTGCCTCCAACAGACTTGTACAATAGCTCCCTTGACACTGGTGTGGTGTCACAAGAGTGGATGACTGTTAATGTAGTTCCTCTGCATAAGACCAGGACATGGAATAAGCCAGAGAATTACAGAGCAGTCAGCCTAACATCAATAACTGACAAGCTAATGGAAACCATTCTCAAGGAAAAGTTGGTTGAGTTCCTTGAGGCTAGTGGGCTCCATAATGACAAGCAACATGGGTTTTCAGAATGAGGTCATGTGAAATGAACGTGATCAATTTCTTTAACTGTTTAACAAAGGTGGTGAATAAGTGCCAGACAGTGGACATATTGTGCCTGGATTTCAGCAAGGCATTTGACTTGATCACCCATAAGGTATTGATCAGAAAGGTGGAGGACCCCAGGAAGGAGGATAACGTAACTGGATGGGTGGCAAACTGGCTTGGGGGATCCCAAAGGATAGAGATAGAATAAGAGTACTAAGGGATGAGGGATGTTACCAGTGGAGTTCCACATGGGTCTGTGCTTGGACTGGTGCTGTTCACCTGTAGAAGAGTTCAGGCACCTGACTCTGCTGGGAGAGAGTGTCTTCAAGACAGTAGATGGGAAAGGGCGGAGCAAAGCGTTGCCACCCAAGGGGAGCAAGTCTGCCTGAAGACTCTTAGTGGTGGGGGACTCAATGTTTAGTAGGGTAGAGAAGGTGATGGAGGGGGGATGGATGGGAGGGTTATGGTTCAGTGCCTTCATGTGGTATCTTCCAACTGGGATTTAGACAGGATAGGGATGATGGTGTAGAGGGAGCAGGGGGAGCTGGGGGAGCTCGTAAACCTGGGTTCCAATGATCTTGCAAAGCAGTCAGTGGAGATGGTGAACTGGAACCTTTATAGACTGGAGGACAGATTGGCAGCACGCTCAGCCTCTCTGGCCTTTTCTGAAGTCCTCTCTGTGTGGGGCAGGGAGAAGAAGCAGGATAGGATAAGGAGGGAGGTAATGGAGCAGTTTAATGGATTGCTTAAGGGATGGTTTAAGGATAAGAGGTATCACTTTGTTGGAGGATTGGGGACATCTGAGATAGGAGGCTCTTCAAGGGTGATGCCTTTAACCTGACAAAGGGGGGGGTGGGGCTGCACACTGGTTCAGATGTTTGGCATCTATATCAGTCATTTAAACTGACTGTGGGGGAGACTGGGTCTGGGTCAATGTCAATGCCATGAGAGAGGAAGAGGATCCTAGCTAGTACTTCCCCACTTCCAGGCACTTGTAGCAGCATAGCAGGTTCATAAATGCTGCATCATGTAATGGGACTTTCAAAGGGGGACCAAAAAGGATGCATGCACCAAGAAAAACAAGGGGATGGGAGGACTTGCGAAGTGCAAGAGTAGTAGTAAAGTAGCATCAGGGGTCAGATGGAAGGGGTATGCCTTAGTGCCAGGAGCCTATTTATTTATTTATTTATTTATTTATTTATTTCAGTTTCGGAATTAGAACCTTTGAGCCAAACTGGCTATTTTACAAAGGCTCCAAGTCAGTAGAAGAACAGGCAAAACAGTACAATTTACATCATATGATGAGAACATACAATAGCCAAGTGACAAGACTAATTTACAAGCAAGATAAATGTGGAGAATAACCTCAAATACAAATAATTTGATTACGGAAATATCTCTAGTCTATAGGTCTAGTTACTAAGTGCAGGTTGCTTGTAGTTGGCAGCCAAAATTGGCTTTGTCAAAGAAAAGGGGAGGAAAGAGGAGGGATGGAGAGTATTGGCATGGGTACAGAGGAGGCATATTGTATAATGTTATTAGGGGATAGGAGAAGGGGATATGGTGATGAGGGAGAAAAAGCTGGTAAGTACCGTATGCATGGGGGCATCCTAGGGAACATGCATACTGTGCTCATTCATTCAAGCACTCAGTGGTGCTCAGTCAGGCTGCTGGCCGTGGAGGTGAGCGGAAGGTTGTGCTGGTGGACTGATCAGGGTACTGGGGGCTGGGTGGTTGCTGCTATCTAATGATGGGGTGGGGTGGGGGTCCACTAGACACCAGGGAGATGAGGGTGAATTTTTTTAATTAAACAAATGAAGGGGTAGGGTAACTTGGGGGTGCTTATTTAATGTAATTATGGCCAGTGATCAGCCGGGTGGGGAGACTACTAGACACCAGTGAGATGAGGGTGAATTTTTTTATTAAACAAATGGAGGGGCAGGGTAACTTGGGGGCTTATTTAATATAATTACAGCCAGTGATTGGCCAGGGGGAACCACTGGACACCAGGGAGAACTTTGGCCAGTGGCCACTGGCCAAGTGGACATAAGATTTTGCAGCGGGAGGTGAAATTACTCCTGCAGTTAGAGAAATTTCACCTCGAGTGGCAAAATTTCACCCACGGGTGTGAAATTTCACCCACAAGTGAAATTTTGCTGTCTTGGGGGTGAAATTTTAAGCCCAACTGCAGGTGAAATTTACCAATTTTGCACAACCCTATAAGTGAATAACTTGAGTCCTGGCCCTTGTTTTCCTGGGGGTATGTGAACTGTTATAAGTAACAGAGTTTTACCTTGTTGGCCAATTGAAAGTTTATGGAGAGTATTTGAGCTTCTTTGGCATTTGCATTGTAAGGCATGATTTGTCCACAGATGCTGCTCCTCAGGTAGACTAGGCACCCACCCCCCTTGTTTAGAGAGCCTGTCCATATGAAAGATGGTGTATCCATTCAGAGAGATTGAGGAGTCTGGAACCTTGGAGGATAGCTAGGTTTCGGTGAGTGCGAGAACATCAGGTTTGTGAATTACTACCCAAGCTTTGAGTTGGGCAAATTTGTGGAGGAGGCTACAAATGTTAACAGTGGCAATTTTTATAGAACCAGTAGGCTGGGGGTTGTGGTGGTTTGTGGGTCCTGGATTAGGGTGAATATTCCCAGATTGGAGCAGTAGGATAATAAGTAATCTGGTGAGGTATCATTTCCATCAGGTTCTTGCTATTTGAGCTAGCCTGCTGCTGTGGGGCCTGGGTGTGCGGGGATCATTGGAGGAGATGTTGTAGCACATCAGAGCCAGAACGGTTTCAGAGGAGATAAGTGTGCATCCTGTGAAACTCATCGAACAGGTATGTGTCAATAGGGGTTTTGAGCTGGATACCTATTGAACTAGTTGCTTGTGTACTTTGATTTATTGGCAGATCACTAAGGGGAGTGGAGGGGGGTGCTGGCTGGTCATTTTTGAAGGTCACACCACACTTTCTGTCATGACTCACTGACAGGTAGTTAAGGAGAAAAAAGATCATCACATTCACCAGCTGTGAGGAGCTAATTTTGGAAACATCTTTGCTCTTGTCACTTTAAGAGAAGTTAACTTCCTTAAATGAAAAAACAAGGTCCCTCTAGTAGCAGATCTGCATAAACTGCTAATGGGAAACTGGAGAAAAAAACTTAAATCAGCTCTAACAAATCTCTACATCAGACTAAACATAGCTTAAAGTGAGAAATCAAAAAATTTCAAGCAGAGAGTAGTCCTGGCATCAATTTTTTGGCAGCAGTTCCTAGAGGACTTCTGAATTGCTGCGCATAGTGTGGGGGAAAACTCAACTGGCAAACAGGAGCAAGTGAGATTCCTACAGAGGTAGATGGCAAAATTCAAAGAGTTCTAACCTGTACCTTGCTTGTAGGGTGAGCTTTGGGTGTCTTCACCTTAAGCAGGTTTTCAAACTGCAGATGCAGTTTGCTGGAGTGGAGCAGCCGGAAAGGGCACAGTATTCCCCTCGCTTGTAGGGTGAGCTTCTGGCAGCTTCGTCTTAGGCAGATTTTCAAACTGCAGCTGCAGTTTAATTGAGAGAAGTAGCTCCAAAGGGCACATCAGTCCCATTGCTTGTAGGGTGAGCTTTGGGTGGCTTCACCTTAGGCAGGTTTTCAAATTGCAGATGCAGTTTGCTTGAGAGGAGCAGACTGAAAGGGCATAGTAGTCCCCTTGCTTGTACGGTGAGCTTCGGGCAGCTTCACGTTAGGCAGGTTTTCAAGCTGCAGATGCAGTGTGCTTGAGAGGAGCAGCCTGAAAGGGCACAGTAGTCCTAGGTAATAAGTGAGCTGCAAGCACTGACAGCTGACACTGAGGTGGACTTTGTGGCCATAACAGAAACATGAGCTTCAGAAAATAATGACTGGGAACTGATGGTCCCTGGGAACTCGACATTCAGGAGGGATACAGGAACAGGAAGATGGGGAGGAGTAGCCCTTTATGTCAAGGAGGATGCAGAGGATATGGAAGATGGGTAAATCAGGGGTAGGAATGGGGAGACACAGCCACTGTGGATGCAACTCACAGCAGCCTCAGGCAAGAAACTGCACTTGAAGAGATCTATACACTGCCATGGCACAGAGAGGAGAATGACAGAGAGCTCAGGGAACAACTGGAAAGAGGACCAGCTAAGGGGGAAGTAATGGTGGTGGGTGATCTGAATCTGCTGGACATCGATTATTATGTTCCAGTGGTGGCCAGGAGAACCAGGAGTCATGTCTTGCTGGATGCATTCCAGGACTGTCTCCTGGTACCATTTGTTAAGGAGCCCACCAGGCAGACCACAATTCTCCATGGGGTGCTCACCAACTCAGAGGTGGCAGGAACTGTTGAGTAGAGGAGCCATTAAGAAACAGTGACCATAATCCCATTTGGTTCAAATTAGTCCTCAGGTCTAGTAAACTGCATCTGAGAGCTGAAGTCTTTGATTTTTGAAGGAAAGACTTCAATAGGCTGAATGAGCTGGTCAGGGATACGTCAGTAGGGGTGCACAACATAGATGGGGTGGAAGAAAGATGAGGGAAATTAATGGGGTCATTCTCAGGGCATCTAAGGTAGGCATGAGAATGGCAACCAAAAAGAACAGGTTCAAGAGATCACTATGGTTCCCAACACGAGTTAGGGAAGTGGTGAGACTTAAGAAAAAGATCTTCTACATATTTAAAGAAAAGCAGGGGGAGAAAGAATGGTAAGAATATTTGCAGAAAAATATGGAAGCAAAGAGGGCAGTTAAGGATGCAAAAGCAGACACAGAGCTGCATTTTACAGAGGGAGTCAAGAGCAGAGAAAAACTGTTCTTCAGGTATATTAATGGAAAAAGAAGAAAGGAAGGGAAATTGTGAGGCTAACAGAGGGGGACAGGGTGACTGAGGAGGATGAGCAACTGGCCTTGGCCACCGTCCATAATGATTATTTTTGCTCATTTTTTGCCAGGGAGGATGGAGGGCCCATGATAGAGAGTGGCATCAAAGCAGCCATTAAGAGGGTGCCAGAGATGAGGCAGCTAGCATTTACTAGTGAAAGGGTGCTGAATGGGCAGGCAACCCTAAAGACTGATAAGTCTCCAGGACCAGATGTGTTACATCCAAGGATACTCGGAATTGGCAGCAGAACTGGCTGATCCCCTGAAAGGTCTTTTCAACAGCTTGCTATAAGGGGTAATTCCAAAGGTTTCAAGGATGGTGGATGTAGTTCTGCTCCATAAAGGGGAGGAGGGCAAGGAACAAGCAGGGATCTACATACCTGTTAGTCTTACCTCTATCACAGGAAAGTTGATAGAGTCATGTGTCAAAGAGAAAATCATGAACTACTTGGAGAGTAACAGTCTCCAGGACAGTAAGCAGCACAGATTCATGGCAGTGAGGTCTTGTCAGACTACCCTGATAGTTTTCTTTGACTGAGTGAAAGGGAATTGAATAGGGGCCATGCTGTCGATTTGCTCTACTTTGATGTTAGCAAGGTTTTCAACTTGGTACCCCACAGAAACTTGTTGAAAAAGATGGAGGATCTGGGTGTGGTGAAGGTCATAGTAAACTGTGTAAGTAACTGGCTAAAGGGGAGGCATCAGAGGGTACTGGACAATGGGGTTAAATTTGAAGCGAGAGTGACCATGAGTGAGGTTCAACATACATCTGTCCTGGGTCCAGTCCTCTTCAACATACAGTATTCATCAGCGACACTGGTGAGGGGATCCAGGGCAAGTTGTCTTCTCACAGATGGCACTAACCTCTGTGGGAAGGTGGATAGTTACAAGGGACTAAAGGAAATGCAGAGAGACTCGTAAAAGTTGGAGGGGTGGTCAAGGGTTTGGCAGCTGAAATTCAATAAAGTCAAACAAAGTCCCTTGTGAAATCCCAAAAACTTTTTACTGTATCCTTTATTCTGGCAGAGTGAGCCTATTCCTGTTATGCATAACAAATATATCACAGTGGCCACTCTAGTTCAAAAGACGCTATCACACCAATAAGATTCTTGTTCAAAAATTCATTTATTCATCTGCTTTAAAAGCCCCAATGTTTTACCATAATGGCTTCTGCTGGGGGAATGTAAATGAAAAAATAATAAATCATATTTACAAAATGTGTTATTACAATATTTCTCATCAGCTTTTTCTTTACATCTTATAGATGGCATTAGGTGCCACTTAATATGATGCATTTTTAATATTAACTTAAATGCTTATTGATTATAATAAAACAGTGAAAACACAAACACTTAAACTCATTGATTATAATAAAACAGTGAAGACACTAAAACATTGGCATGGGCTTATCTACTTTATTAACCAACCACCTGTGTGCAATTGTGCACTAAGAATGTGCTACCTACTCATTTAAACTGGCCTGAGAGCCCTTCCTTGTCTGCTCCAATCATACCCCATTTGCTTGTGCTGTAGCCTTTTATACAAACAAGAGAGAAAGGTATTACTGTGTATGCCTTATGTTATAAGCATTTTCCATAGTTATGACATGTATGACAAATAATTTATACCTATTCAAAATTATATGGTTCAGATTTATATAGCCTTTGCTTATTTCTTTTTCAAGCACAGTGTGATACCATGTGCAGTACCTCCTGTGTGTCATAGGTTAAAACATTGTAAATGAATTCAGATCAAGAGCTATTACACCATAGTTTATGGTTCCTAAAAGAATTATCACTTTAGCCATAATGTTCATTATTCTCTTTTAGTTGAAATCTTGTACTTGCTCAGTAGCAATTTTTATCACGGTATTGCACTTGAATGCTTTTCTACTCTGTAATGACAAAAGGACGTGTTTATAAGGAGGAACTACTTTCTTTTAATTTGTTAGAATTCACCTCAAATGGTTGAAATGCGCTTGTCTCAAGGAGCATTTTACTTGGTTTAAATACTTATATCCTGAGGTTTTATCTTACCTACCTTTAATTCCTTACAAGGAATTTGAAACTTTGTTTTTTTGTAAAAAAATAAGCTTCTGCTACCTTAAGAAGTGTCTTCAGAAAACATGCTTTACTTTTTTGTAATTTATGTGAAATTTCACCTTGTTTTAACTTCTGGCTCAACTTATTGCACTGGTTTCTCATTCAGTCATTTAAATATACTGTTTACATAGCATGACTTAACCATTTAATTTACACAATCACATAGGTGCAGTGTGCATATATTGGGAAATACATACAGACAATGGAGAGAAAGAAGCAAGTGCTTCAGTTGTGACGTGCACCCTGGCCACCCATTCGTTGTGCATATATTGTGAAACACATACAAATAACAGAAACAAAGAAGTAAGTTCCTCAGCTGGCACTTGAAACCAGGCCACCCAGAATACTGTTCTGAATGTGCTACCAGCCTTTGGTATCAGAGGATACTGATCAATGGGGTTAAATCAGAAGAGAGGATGACCACAAGTGGGGTTCCACATAGATCTGTCCTGGATCCAGTCCTCTTAAACACGTTCATCAGCGACATTGGTGAGGGGTTCCAAAGCATGTTGTGTCTCTTCACAGATGACACTAAGCTCTGTGGGAGGGTGGATAGTGATGAGGGACTAAAGGAAATGCAGATAAACTTGTAAAAGTCAGAGTGGTGGTCAAGGGTTTGTACTTGAAATTCAATGCCAAAAAGTGTGAGGTGATGTACATAGGGAACAAGAAGCCCAGGTCATAGTATTGGCTGGAAGAAGTGAGACTCAGTACCATGGATGTGGAATGAGACCTTGGAGTCATCATCAGTTATTCCCTAAATCAACTACATCAGTGTAACACGGCTTATAGTAAGGCAAATAGGATGCCCATATGTATTGGGAGGCATAGTGATTGCAAAAAAAGGGAGGCAATACTTCCTTTGTATAGATCCATGGTAAGGACACACCTGGAGTACTGCACCCAGTTCTGGGGTCCTTACTTCAGAAAATATAGGGATAGGCTCAAAATAGTGTAGAAAAAGCTAACATTAATTATTCATGGCCAGCAGGACATGTCCCATGAGGAACGTCTCAAGGCACTGAACATGTACTCGCTGGAGACCAGGAGGGAGAAGGAACATGCTGTATGACAAAGATCTTCAAACTCCTATAAGAAATTAACAGGATGAACTGTGGGGACTACCAGCTCACAGTTATGTGGTCATGAGTGGAAGCTAACATGATGGAAGTTCAGGAGTGACATGAGGAAATGTTATTTTACAGAAAGAGTGATGGAGCCATAGAACAGACTGCCTGCTGAGTTGGTGTGTACAAAAAGTGTTAGTGGTTTTAAGCATGACTGGTATAGAATGAAAAGCCTAGTGGTTACTCAGGGTGTCAAAATCAGAGATGATAATGGAGGGGGGATGGGGGTGGCTAGCACACTGGAGGAACAGTCTCTGTAATCTGACTGCTTCAATAATTTCTATGTGTTAACTGTCTTTAACCACATCATACACTGCTGGTTGCACCAACCTGTTTTTGTATAACAATCGTAACTTGCTATAAGTATGTAACTGTCTTTTTTGTATTGCACTATTTGTTACTCCTGCACTGTTTTTGACATGAAGCCTTTGTAAAGGAGTCTCTGACTTAAAGCATTGTAATTCCAATATTTCAGATAAATAAAATAAATAAACAGTATGATCCAGGGATAAATAGAGAACTTAGGCAGACTGAATGGACCTTTGGTCTTTTTCTGCTGTCATTGCCTATGTTTCAACATGTTTATTATTGACATTGAGGACAAAGATGACACTAAGTTCTGTGGTTAAGTGGGCATGGAGAAATGGGTTGGGGTTCTGAGGGAAGACACAATAAAGCTGGAATGACAGTCCAGAATCTCACAACAAGGGTTACATACTAAAAATAGCATGATCATACACATTTGGATTAAGAACCCTAGGACTGAGTACAGACTAGCGGGGTGACTGCCACAGTGTCTGAGGAGGAAAATGACTTCAGCATCATAATCACATGGAATTCAAAATTTTCATTGCAATGCAGCAAGGCAGCAGAAAAGGCACATAAGATGCCATGCTGTATAAACAGGGGTTTGCCAGTAGAAAGAAAGTGGTCATACTGCCGCTGTATAGATTCTTGTTGTGAGTCAATAAAAAACATTTATGGTGAGGCTGCACATGGAGTACTGTGTGCAGTATTGGATCTCATACCACAAAATGGATATCAACCTGTTAGAGGTGGTACAGAGAAGGGGCACAAAAATGATTATGGATTAACAGTGCTGTCATGTAATCAGAGATTAAAGAAGCTTAATATATACTCACCCAAGGAAAGAAGGGAACATAAGGATATGACAGAATTCTTTAAATACCTTAAAGGTATCAGGAAGGTTGACCACAGTGAACTCTAAGGGAACATAGGGATATGACAAAATTCTTTAAGTACCTCAAAGGTATCAGGAAGGTCAACCACAGTGAACTCTTTAAGATCAGTGAGAACAAGAACATGAGGGGACAGTTACAAACTGGTGGGAGGAAGGTTCCCGAAGGAGGCCAGTAGGCACTTCTTTATGGAGAGTGCGGTGGCAGAATGGAACAGGTTACCAGAGGAGGTAGTGAACCAGATAAATGCTGGGGGATTTAAGAGGGGTGGAATAAATGTAAAGGGATGGTAAACGTGGCTGGGGAGGGAGGGCAGAGCAGCATGTAAGGTGGGATGCATCAGGTTTGCAATAGGCAGACTAGACAGACCATAAGACATTCTCCTGCTGCCAAATTCTTGTGGTCCTGTGTACGTAGAAGAAAACAGACTTAGCAGTTTGCAGAACCCCTATTATGGTCCTGGAATCTGAACAATAAACCACATGTGGCAGCAGTGCTATCTATGTCATGTTCTTCTTCTTGAGCTATCCTGTCAAAACAGTTGATTAAAATCTTTGTGAGTTGTTTAAAAATATAGCTAAAAGCTAATAAAGCTTTGAACAAATAAACCCAAGAAAGCAAACTAATCTGATGTGCTCAGAGTAGAATGAAATCGGCTTTTACCTTAAGCTCTGAAGGGCTTAAACAGAGATTATTTTTATAGCCCATATGTGTTGAGAGAATTAACAGAGTTCCAGAATGAAGCATTTTTCTCCATCAGAAGTTTTTCTTCCTAGGGCTACATCACAACTTTAATTTGCCCCTTTTTGGTTTATGGTAAAATAAAACTCAAAAGGAAGTTCAGTTTAGTTCTGTTTTTGCTTTGACTAGATCAGGGGCCAAAAACCTTTTTGGAACAGAAAGCCACATGTCCACATGCAGTTATGCATCAGTGCACCAGAGAGCCACATTAGTAGATGTCTTTTGCGATACATAAGTTTACCTACATTCATTACAAAATGCTATTTAAAAAAAGGTATGTTATTTTACAAGAACACTAAATAATGCAAACTCTGACAAAAGATAATGTATCATTTATTTTAAACCACAGTGATGCATTTTTATCCCATTCAAATGTGCAAAAGTTTAAGCTACCAGGGTGTGCAAATGTACAGATTAAAGTGTATCCAACCAGACTGTTGTGCAAGGCCCAAACTTCAGTCCCACTTGGTATGACTGTCATGCTGGATGCATAGTCTGTGCAGAGACTATCAAGATCAACAATGAATAACTTCTCCTTCTCCAGACCCTCCCTAAATAATTGAAAACTCTCAGCCATGATTCTGTAGTGTCAGTGGCATAATAATTAGTAACTCTACCATAATGACCAATGAGATTTGGGTAGTTTAGGAAAATCCATAAATAAACTGGCACACTTTGTTCTAAATGCTAGGCTCACCATGAACCATTATAAACTGCACTCATGCTTTAGCTTGGGACTTGATGAATACTTGCAGAAATATGAAATGGTAGAGTATGGTCTTTAAAATATTGGTGTCTGAAGGAACTCGTCCCTTGTCTCATTACATGATAGTGGATTCAACTGAATTGGCCAGTTGTATAACAAGAAATTCAAACACCAAAGGTTAAAGGTCACTAAGATCATTTCCCATTTTGGAAAGATGGGAAATTGGCTTTTATACTGCTACTCACTGGAATAAATTGAAAGCAGATACAAGATGCTGTAAGACCTTTAAACATTTTCAAAGAACAGTCAAAATGAGCATAAATGAGTTTCAATGCTTTGGTGAATACAGTAGTGCTTGTGTATACTTATGAAGTTTTACCTTTGGCCTTTCTCTAGTCCCACCCTTGGTAGGTAAGCCAGGTAGCAAGTTGGGGGGTAAAAGGCCCAGCATCAAGAGTGAGTCGAGTGCCACAGCAGGAGACAGGGGAGGATGGTGGGTATTTTCACAATGTGCTAAGCAGGGGGCTGGTGAGAGAAGCTGACCTTTACAGGGGTTGACAGAGGAGCTATCCCCCCACATTGAACCTTGGGCTTAAGCCCTCTCATTCAATGTTTTGGTGAATAGAGTAGTCCTTTTGTATATTTATAAGGTTTTAACTTTGGCCTTTCTCTATTCCCACCCTTGGTAAGTAAGCTAGGTAGTGAGTATGGGGTAGAAGGCCCAAAAAGTTTATCTCCTCCAACGCACGGAGAGTATGGCCAGTAGCATGCAGGAGAGGAAAAAAAAAAACAGGTAGAGGAAACCTCAGAGAAACCATGGCTACTGATCTGCCCATCCTCAGGACAAACTAAGAGGAGATGATCCTACATGCCTAGATCTAAATCCTACTTCTATTGTAGGGTTTTCAAGTTTGAAGTGTGGAAGTTCCATCTTTGAAGTCTGTTGAATGAAGAGTCCAGGATGGATGATTCTTGGGGTTGATTAGGCAAATCCAGTTTGAAAAGGATGCAGTTGAATTATTTCCAGCTGTTTTGGAGGGTTGAATGAGATCCAGGAGCTCTATGTGGTATTGCTGATATTTGACGAAGGTACAACATGAGATTAGGAACATATGCTACTGTAGATTAGATGGGCTGCCAGATTTAGAATTATGAGATGTATGATGGATGTTAAATCCTTAAGGTAATCTGTCAAACTTTGAAGAAGATGGGACGAGACAGACTGGTAATTGTTTCCGATATTTTGCAAAGTTCTCAGAAGTGCTTATTGTCAGTACTTGATTAAGATAAAATGCAGAATTGAATAAGAGTTTTGATGTTTAGAGTAGGGTCTGATGACTTTGAGTTCTGTAAATTCCGAATGTTTTATTATGTAGTCGACTATAGGGAAACAATCGGGGATTCAGACAGTGAAGTATTGGTTCAATAGATTTGAGGCCTTGATGTAAATTAGAGTTGCTATAAAGAGATTAGGAAGGGATCTTATTCTGGGAGGACTGCTAATGGGAAAAGGTGAATAGGGATATTGCTACAGCAGAGTCGCCCATGTCAGGAGCTTGAGTGATCTTCATGGCATTAACTTGCTGATGGATCCAATATCAGAATATGGGTGAGTGTCCAAACAGGAGTCTTTGACTGAGACTACAGACTGATGAGAAAATAAAGAGTAGTATGTAGTGGGTGTATTGACTGTTTCATCTAATATAGAACTGTTGAGAACATCACTGTTATATAGAGACTGTCAAGTCAGTTATGCATGCAGGATACAGAATCAAAATGGAGGCCTCCTTTTGGAAGTGGTATTAGGCATAATTAGAATGACATGGCTAAGAGGTATGGATGACTTGATAAAGTAGAGTAATGTTCAGAATCAGAGTGACTACTTGAAATAACTAGATTCAGGAGGGTAGCAAGGCATCGGAGATCTGCCTGTACATGTTCTGAGAACTGGAAGTAAGCAGGGTCTAAGAAGCATCCAATGGATATTCTGGGCAATAGAAGTTGGTTAATGTAGTGGATTTGAGTCAACGCTGAAAATTAGACAATTGGGAGGTATAATAGATGATGCCCTTACTGTTCTGTGATATACTGGGGTTCCAGTTATTCTTGAATTGGACTACAGAGGAATGATCCATTAATGATGATTGAGATAAGATCTTCTATGATCCAGTCAAATGGGATCATGGAAGTAATCCTGGGGAGATGATAGTGAAGTATTAAGTCTTGGTATATCGACTGAGACTGTCTGCACTAAATTGTTCAAGAAGTGTCTGGATGGGGATTCTTTAGGAGCGAAGAACAGATAATACTTGGAGCATTGGAGGGGAGTAGTAGTACAAGGTGAGAGTAGGGCATAAAGTGATGGATGATTTGAATAGATGAGTGGATACTGGGCATCAGAGAATGTACGGAACACCCAAAAAGGGCACAGAGCAGCAAATGTGGAGGAGCCCCAAGCCACTAGATCGGCAAGGAAATCACCTGACAGAAGGCATGCCAGCTGAGCATAACAATCCTTGGGGATGAAACAAGAAGAGAAGCCAGGTCAAGGGAGTCCAGCGATGACATTCCAGATGTGGAGTGTCACTAGGGCATAGGATGGTGGAAGGAAACTGAGGAAAATCAGAGGCAGAATGAATAAAGAAAGTCATGCAACTCCTGGTCAAGTAGCAGCTCAATGGTGGAAGGCCCAATCATTTGGAGATCCATGGAGAATGAGGACCAGTCCTAGTGGCCGGATGAGTACAAACAGAAGTTCATGGATAGGCAAACAGAGCAGGAATAAAAGTCCGCTTAGCAGAATCATCTATGGAAGTTGCAAGAAGGGAAGCAGATATTGAGCTGATTGGCAGAATGGATTATAGAAGGCAAGGAATCCAGGATGGGCACTACAGTAGCTGCAGGCAAAACTTGAGAGGGGGATCCAGGTATGAAAGAGCAGAGGAATAGGTCCTGTCTCAGTAGGATGGAAAAGTGGAGTTGTTGGGAGCAAAGGGACTGAGGTAAAGAGGTAAAAGGCTCCCACTCCCAAAGGAGATGGCAAACTGAAACTACTGATAGTAGACTCATGGCAGGGGACAAAGGGAAGGAGCAAGGTAGTGAGGGAGGCTGGGCCAGAGGAAGGCACAAGAACAAGGTACAGCAGCAAAGTTCCAAAGTTCCATGGACAGGGTGAAGAACAAGATCAAATTAACTTTAACTGATAGCAAGCAGGATCCAAATTCAGGACATGAGGAAGCCAAGGTGAGGACAGGTACAGTACATGAATCCCAGGTGCAAGACAATCAAGCAAGGATGCTGAGAGGGTAAGGGCGAACACTAGGCCAAATCAGTCCAGTCCACTACAGAAGAGCTGGAGGCTGAAGCTTGCAGACAAACCAGACCACAATGAGAAGGCTTGAGAGACTGGGAAGGACATGCAGTGGACTGGATGCAAACTCAAGTAGAGGTGTTTGAAGGCTGAAGTGTACAGCATTCCATTCCAGGGGAAGAGGAGAGCCCAAATTAAAGGTGCAATTGCAGTCAAATGAAACTGAAGATTAGGGACTGATGAAACACAGTGCCCAGTCCTGAAGGGAAGTGGCGAACCCAGAGTGCTGACAGAATTTAAGCAGTTGAGATGATGGAGTGCAGAGATCCCATTCCCAAAGGGAAGTGGTGATCCAGTGTGCTGGTGTAGAATACAATTAGAGGAGCCATAAATGAAGGGATAAGCAGTTGGTTGAAATAGTAGATAGGGGACACAGACTACCATCCCTGGCAGTAGGTGTGAGCTGACCTTCACTCAGTGCTGCACTAGGCAGAGTTAGGAATGGAGACAGTGGAGGTAGCATGGGGTAGAATCAGTTGAAAGATGCAGAGTAAACATGTTCCCATCCCAAGTAGGCAGGGCAAGCCCACCATCACTCCATAACACAGAAGGCAGAGTTAGGGACAGAGGATGTCCAGGAGACTAGGCGAGGCAAAGTTTATTTCCTTGGCGCCCATTCCCAGAGGTGCTGGGCATCTTACGTAAATTTATAAAAGGGAGTAAAATGTACACAAATACAAACAAAAAAAAGTAAAACACTATAGCAGTTACAAAATCAGTAATTAAATGCAATACCCATCATGCTAGTGTAGCTGGCATGATGTGTAGATGTCAGTAGGGAATACAGCTGGGTGAGACAGGAATGCATTGAAATGGACTCCCACCCCCAGTAGACTGGGCAAGCCTACCTACACTCGATGCCTCAAAATGCAGAGTTAGGGATGGAGACCGGAAAAACTGCTGGTATGGACTGAGCAAGGAAAGAAGCAGCCTCGCTGTGGAGGAAAAGGTAAACAGACAGGAGCAGGATGAAGGGAATATAAGTAGGGAACAGGAGGGGATGTGCAAAGTAGGAACCATGGAACAGACAAAACAGAGGAATAATGAAATAACAGACAATGGCAAACAACAGAGAAAGATATGGGGAGGAGTACTATTAAAAAAGGGGCCAAGGGACCACAATTTGGGACCCAGAGAGGAGGTATGATGCAGAAGCTTCAGCAACAAGGGTGGAAGAGGCAGGGGAGTATGAATGCTGGAAGGGTATGAAGTGCCAGGGGTAGTATGGGTAAATTCAGAAATATGAGGCTGAGCAGGGTATATAATGATAAGATTAGGTATGTCACAAAAGGGGAAAGCAGGAGTAGCAATGGTGGCAGATAAAACCACAAGAGGAGGTGGATTGCAATAGCTGATGGAGTGCAACAAGTAGAATGTCATTTCAGATGCCAGTCGAGGAGACACATGGTTCAGGACTGAGGTAGTAAAACTACGGGGTTGGAGACAGAGAGCCAGCATGAGGAGTGAGAAGCCCAAAAATACAGGGGAGAAAGGGACAAGGCAAGAACGAGGGATGGGGAGGGGGAATTGGAAGAGACAAGGAGGATGCAAATCAAAAGGGGACGGGAAATGGACAAAACATAACTAACAAGAACAGACAACAGTAAGCAATACAGAATAGGGAAGGAGCACTGAAGTAGGGAAGAGGGAGAAAATCACTACATGGGACCCAGGAGTATGAATCTACAGGAGCCCAATCAGCAAGGCAGAGGAGACACAGGTGAAAATGAGTGCTGGAAGGGTACAAATTATTAGGGTACAATGGCGTAAATTCAGAAACAATTGGCTGAGAATGGTTCATGAACACACTGAATAGAAAACAGTTCAAACGGTAAAAGCAGGGGAAGTGTAGGTGGCAGACAAAACTGTAAGGGAAGGTTGGGTGCAACAAATGACAGAGTGTTGTAGGTACTATGGAGGATGTGACAGGGAGTGCCTGCCACTCTTGAGGACTGATCTTTTCTTAAATCTGTTACAACAGTTCTTCTATTTCTTAGCCTGATCTATTCTTTACAATTTCTAGTCCATAACATTAGCAACCTATGGGCACCCCCTTCCCTTCCCTTTCTTGACTATGCTATAGTGTCCTCCTTAATTTTCCTTTTCCCTCTCAGGTCCTCATACTGTACAAGGAGGATATTATTGTGACCTCCGAGCTGATGTAAACAACAAGATGTGTTCCTCATTGTTTGATTTAGTATACAATGGTACTATGTCATAAAATACATTGATGTATATACCTTATGTGTATGAAAACCTGTAAATGTTGAAAATACCATGGCACTAGGTGTTTTTGATAAAGGTAAAAAGTTACTAGGGACTGTATTATAAAAATGAAGTTAGTCATGCTATTTAAAATGCATGTAAGTTGCTGTAAACTGAACATGTCTGAAATATCATAGTGATTTACATATATCCCATGATGCTTTGCATTATGAAAGTATGAGTAATGTTGTGTTTCTTTGAAACTTGGCTTATTGTCAATGCCCTTTGGGGTCACCCTTGTTTCAGTGCTTCTGCACTGCGGTTCTTTGTCTTTAGCTTTTTTTTTTTATTATTATTTGAGCCTCCACCACCCAAGCAAACAAGGCCCACATAGGGGAGGCTAAATCTCAACAGATAAGTTAGATCAGAGATCAGAAGGTGCTGCCTGTGTAAAGGAAAGACTTGCATAGTCTGTTGCTACAAACTGACATACTGAAGAAGGGATATGCCATTGCTGAAGGTTATCTCCTGCATTTTGAATAAACATCACACAGAGATTGTGTGTTGAACTTGAAGTTTGATGTCTGGTCCATCTGTTATCCCACAACCCCTCCACAGAGGACAGGTGCCAAATGAGGGGAATGTTTTTCAGGACAGGCAGAACAGGAAGGAGGGGCAATGGTTGGCCAGGATGAGGAGCTAAAAGCCAAAAAGAATAAGAAGGGGAAGAATAAGGGATGGGAGAGGGATGGGGGGTGGGCACAAAGACAACAATGTAGGGATATTTTTTTTCTTGGTTTATAAGGGAACTCCTTGATGCTGTAAGAAAGCAGAACTGCAAAATCACAGGAGTGATGGGGATGAGAGATTAGGGATTGATAGGCACATCCTCTCATGGAGAGACCACAATGCACTTTGCAGATTGACTAGACACAACCTGGAAAAATAACACTCATGGAGGGACGACTGCTAAATGTCAGAGGCAAAAATGGCAGTCCTGTAAGCAGTTCCTACGGTACATAAAGAGCCACAGGGGACCACCAGAATTCACCTGCAGAAGAAAAAAAATAGTGTTGCTGACCAGGGAAGGGAAGGAAAAGGCAGAACAGTGACACTGTCTTGAACCATTGCACAGCCATTAGGCATTGCAAGCTGGCATAAGGGTAGGCAGTCGAGGAAAAGCTAATTGGAGGCACAGGCAATCCATCACCAAGCTGAACTGCAAGTATGTGGAGGATTCCAAATGAGGGCAATAAACAGTAGGGTGTGCAGACAGGGAAGAAAGAGAACACTATTTGGGCAGACAGTTCCCAACTAGGTTGGAATGCATGGGGGAAGCTGAAGGCAGATGAGCGACAAAAGGAAGGCAGCAGGACGATGGGCTAAAATGGCATGGAAAGAGGTACCAGCAGAGACAGTGACCGAGCATGGAGCGGTTGGGAGAGCTAGGGATGGGGCCCCCACGACCTGACAGCAGAGGGGCAGGACTGAGCAGCAGGGCACATGAGGAATGGGAGAAGACAGGGGAGCAAAAGCCAGGGCTGGAGGGAGAAAGCATGGAAAAGGGGGGGAGACAGGAGGGCCATAGACAAAGGGAAAGCACAATGGAGCAGGGAAAACAGAGTAGCAGGAGGAACATGACTGGAAGGGTAGGGGAACAAGAACAGGAAATGAATGGGGTGGGTTTGGGAGGAACAAACCCACAATGTGAGAAGGGAATGAAGGGAGAAGGCAGAAGGCAGAAGGCAGGGAACGAAAGGGCAAGGAGCCCACGAGACACACAGGGAGCACAGAGCATTAGGATTCACAACGCCCAAAGCAGGGGACTGGTGAGACAGGCTAGCCTTTATAGGGGTTGTGGGAGGAGCTATTCCCCCACATTAAACCTTGGGTTTAAGCCCTTCCAGAAATTGTTTTAAAGCTATTTGTTTCCTTTATAGTATTGTCCATGTTTAATGTAATTTGTATTAAATGTGTCTGAGCAATTCACAAAAATGCAGCTGAAAATAGACACTATGGTATGTCCCAAAACTGTGTGTCCTGTTTAAAAATTAAAAAAAATACTTTTTACCTACTTAATTCCTAGTCAAATAGGCCATTAATGCCTCTTGTGCTGTGTGTCCTTGTTATCAATGGATTCATCAAGCACAAGAGCAAAATAATGTAGCAAACTGACCTGCAGTAATATCAGAAACAAAGCTAAGAATACACATTCCACATTAATTTTCTATGCATAGTCCTATCTTATATTGGCACAGCATGTTCTTCTGAATCTGGCATAGAGTAACTGTGTTCTGCTCATTGAAATCAGAATACAAGCATGTGGTCATTTTTAAAACTGCATCCTTCAGACTCCCCACCTGTAAAATGTTTACCTGTACAAAACAACTACAACTGAAGACGATTTTGATTCAGCCCATGAATCCAATGCATTAAGCAATACTCTGTGCCCAGTTTATTTCCAAGCTGATGAAAGACATTCCTTCATTGCTCTCTTTTATAGCTGCTGTCATATATAGAATGTTTGATTGTGGCATGATCTTGGAATTATAATTTTAACTCCTGCACAGACTTTCCTTGAAATTTCCATGAAACTAGAGTTTTATTTCACAAGTGAAGTTGACGTGAATTTACAGAAATTAGCAAATTTCATAAATTTCCTGGTCACTGCACCAACTTTGCTGCCCTAGAACTTTAATAATGAAACACCCATTATGCTGTAATGCCACCCTCTCCACTCTCCAATAATCATTATCATTATATAACCCCTCTCTGATCCCTGCTGGCACCTTCCTCCCTCCCTCCTTGACCTGTAGAATTTCAACTAGTAAGACAACATAAGTTTAATATACGCTATCCCGCACCCACTTGCCAAATACACTCCCTCTCACCTCCCCCCACCTGAGTCCAACCACCAGGTCCATGAGTCAAAACACCCTCTGCCCAACCACCCCCTCCACCCCCAACCAGCACACAGAAAAAGTATAACCTATAAAAATGAAAACAGTCCCCCAGTGCAGAGTATCTGCTCCATTCAGTGCCCATCATGGGAATTGCACTGGTGCATGAATGAATGGTGATATTGTTGCCCCTAGTAGAATTATCAGCCAATCAAATTTTACTAGGAGTGAACTATGTCAGCATTCATTCATGCAAGGCCGATAATGAGATGGCACTGAACAGATCAGATACTGTACTGGGTGATCATATTCATTATTACAGGTCCCTTTTGGGGAACTGGTGAGGGTAGGAGGAGTGGTGAGTAGAGGGGGTTGGGTTGCGGAGTGTTGTGACTCATGAACCTGGCAGTAGAACTCAAATCGGGGTGAGTTGGGGAGTGTGTTTTGGCCTGTGGGTGAGGGGAGGGTATATTGAACTTAAATTACCTTAGACTTACTAGCTGGAAATTTACCAGGGTGGGTGGGGGTTGCCAGCAGGGGATGGGAGGGGTTTATATGACAATAAAGTTTTTTGAAGGCAGGTGATGGGCAGCAAAACAGCACAGTGGGTGGAGGGAGGTATTTCTTTACAGTGTTAGGCTCTAAATAGCTGAAATTTGACTAGTTTTTGCTGGCAAATTGCACAAATGTATGTGGCAAATTATGTGAATTGCCTACATCACCCAAGAATTGGCAGTTCACATAGACTCACCATGTGAATTTTGCCAACTCACCGAGTGAATAAATATGTGAACTGTGGTCATCAGCAAAGCAAATTTACCTAAATTCGTGAATTATTTTAAGGATCGGATTTTGGCAACTTCGCACACCTCTACATGGAACATAAATCCATTTATGTTGTTAAGGCCAAAAGATTCCTTGTCTTATAAAAAGGTTCTGTCTTCATCTACTGTTTTTTTCTGTTCACTGGTGGCCATGTTAATTTATCATAAAAAGCTTGTATGACTGATTCACTGATGCCAGGGCCATCATAAGAATATGGGGCTAAGCTTATTTTTTTTTTTTAAACCTACTCTTTCTTGTAGTTTTATACCATGGCATGCATTGACTGGGTCTTCCTGATGCAACTGTGATTGCCCAGCCTTCCCCCACCACACACACACACACACACACACACACACACACACACACACACTGGAACAGCTGATGTGGGACTAGATCTCAAGAAAGTATATAGCATTCTCATCATCAATGGGACAGAGAGGGTAACAGAATAATTGGCTGGGCCTGATGTGTGGGGTGGAAGATGGGATGTTAGCGGTCTGTCTTTGGGGAACACAGTCTTTGTCATTCTAGGTTGGCTGGGCATGTCCATCCACCAGTCCCATACTGCTGTACAAAAGCACAGCTAATTGGATGCCAGTGGTTCCTCTGTGTCAGACAGCAGACATCACATGTCCATCTGATATCTGACAACATGCCCTACACTACAGATTCCTGCCAACATGATTCCTCCCTTTGGCCAACCCAGGGAGCAAACATGCAGATTCAGGCAGCATACAAAGTGGATTCTTGCCACTGACTTTATGACTTGATATGCAATGTGCCAGGCTTCATTACCAACCTGAGTCACCAACATGGTATACAGTAACAGAATTAGGTCATCAGACAACATGCCTGCTGGGAATTAAAGCTTTCCAGGGCCACTCCTCTCCCACCCTTCATTCCTTCTTCCTCCCTGCCCAAAGCAAGCATGCCACCTGTAGCACCCTCAGAAACCCCTTCCAAAGGACTAACCTGGCTAAGCGGTCCTTCTCCTTTAGATCCCCGTGATGGATAAACAAGCTCTCTTCCTCCATCCTGGGGTTAACCTGCCCCACCCAAATCAAAATGGCCCTGAAAAGATACTTCTCTGATAAAATCACCTGCACCTGCATTTAACTACTACTAATGCCTCTGTATGGGGCATTTATTCCTCTTCTTCCCACTCCCTCTCAACTACATACTATCTCATTCTCTACCTCCTTTTCTTTCCTTTCCCCTCCTCCTCCCCTACCCTTCAGACAACACTTCCATGAAGTTGCCATTCTGACAAATAGGATTATACAAGTTGCTGCTGTACTCTCTGAACTGTGTGTTATGTCCTAATACTACTGTTGTAGCTCTGTAAATGTGATGTGGAACCTTTGTAAATGTACTCCACTCAGAGGTGCTTCAAAACTATTGAAAACATATCTCTTTGGCCTGGCATTTCCAGAGGAAGATTAAGTAAGCATTAATCCATGACAAAGGAGGGCTCTACTAGGGAATTAATGTCTGGTTGGGACACAAGGCCGAAGGCCGAGTGTGTCCAACCACTAACCAGGCATTCATTCCCAAGTAGAGCCCGACTTGATAGTTAATATGGTTATTTATGGAAGCGCTAATTGACTAGTGTTAACAGTGAGATTTATATTCCACATACAGGAACAGGAATTCATTATATTGTGTACTACTATATTTTGTGGTGCTCAACTCTGTACTTCTGTTAGTAGATGTGTATGTCTTACGGGAGCGTGCACATTCAGAAGGAGGTATCTATTTATATTGTTACTGGTCTTTCTTCCCAGTTTACAACTTGTGTTTAAAAGGACTATGGCACCACACCTAATGTGGCACGGTAGGTTTGATTCTGATGTACACGGCTGTTTCCAGTCATTTGTTTGCTTTACATTTATAGTTCAATACAGCATTGTAGGAAGATCACGAATATTTACATATCTCGGAGTTGACTTCATTCCACACAGCGCGGTATGCAAATATTACTTATGTTCCCATAATGCTCTGATTATTTCCACTTCTGCGCCATGAACACTGCTAGCGGTCAGAATCCAGGTAGCACGGTTACTCGTGGGATGGCTGCTACTTACTTGCCCAGCATTGCATTAGGCTCTTTCGGTGCACAGGTGCCTCTCGATGTCCGTACCCATCCGTTTGTGAGGTGTCCCAAGGAGCACACTCCACATTTCTTCCACTCATGCAGAGCAAAAAGGGTGCTCTAATGATTTCCTCTGCACACTCATGATGGCAACATGGCATCTATCCATGGATTAATGCCATGTTGCTCTTGTGGCACCAAACACAATTCGGCCAATTGGCTTCCTTGTTTCTACTGCTCTGATTTTTACTATGTTACAATGTTGGATCGACCATCATCTTGTGTATGATCTGTTGATTGCATGTATTTAAAAAAAATGGATGGTTTTAGCCATCGTATTTAATTGTTTGATGTGTTTGTTGATCTTATGTGCAGGTGCCTTGATCATTGGAAAGGTGCCTTTTTACAAGTAAATTTTGATTTGATATCAATAAATAAATAAGAAAAAAATAAGTTTTCTTCAGAACGTTACTGGCTCACCTCCCACTGATCAAGGTTGACAACACAGCTGGTGATATTGATACTTACTTAAAATATGGGGTGCACTGCAGTACCAGTGGCCATGCTATGTAACCTTGCTTGACTTTCTTTTATTGATTCAGCATCTTTGACATCAGCGTACATTTGATGCTGCATGTAAATAACCTTTAAAGATGGCCCTACATAGAAGAAAGCCAGCATTCAGTGTTCCATATTCATTTGTTATGGAGCCCAGTAGAAGTGATGCTAAAAAGCATACATGTATCATCTTTGACAGGTAAGGAGCTGCTGAGTCATATGAACACAGTGAAAGAGCTGCATGTGACTCTCAAACCTCATGCTGCAGACTTTTGGACTAGAGCAGTGTATTGGTCAAAGTAAAACAAAAACCCACAATCAAAGAACCACAGAGAGATTCAAAGATAACTGTAGATATTCATTTATTCATTCACCTGATAGCCAAATAAAATGCCAGAGGGCCGAGGAAAGGGGGGGGGATTGGGAACAGGATTATGACCCTCTGGCATTTTATCTGGCTACCAAGTGAATGAATAAATGATCATCCACAGTTCTTCTTGAATCTCTTCAAGTGCAGGTTTTTGTTTTTCATTTGTAGTTCTACAGGCTGGCAGCCCTTTCCAGCACTGTGGTGTTCCTGGGTCATGCTGTCTGGATTGGTCAAAGTAAACACTGAAGGCCAGGGGCCCAATTTTCAAAGGGCCTTGCATGGCCCAGTGACTATGTCCCAATGTACAACTTGCCAGTACAAGAAAAAAATCCACACACAGGTGAAAATGCCATTTTCCATTTATACAAAGATATTACACCAGGCAATACCAGGTGTGGCATCTGCAGAAACAATTTCTGTATGCTGCTGTAAAATGTAGAAAAGGGTTGCAAAAAGGCAACCTTTATTAAAATTCTGCAGCAAAAATTGCAGTTGTGCAAGCCCTTTCTCGTTAAACTTTTTTGCTGCACTTGCACAATTTTTTCCAGTTTCGTAAATTTGACCACAGATATCCAAATCATTTGAACATTCAATTTGGTTTTTCATTTACATTTCAAAGTAGTTTTTCTTGCAGAAAATACCTGCCCAAAATTTCTAAAGACAGCCATGAAATGGACAAGTTCTAAATGCTTGTCATGTCCATAATTCCTGATAGGTAAGTGTTTAAATTTGCAGGTGTAGCAGAACTGAACTTGCAAATGTTTTAATTATCTGTCCTGAGCATTTTGAGGTTTGGCTAACTGAAATATCTATTTTTTAATGTTTTTACAATTGGTACTATAGTCATGATGGCACACAGGTATGGTCTGTAGCTGCTCTGTTTGTAAAGATGCAGTGAGACTGCATCACATTTTCCATGGACATGAGCCATCAAGTTATATTACTACTCTGTACCACTGAATGAGTAATATTTATACCAAAAAACTACTATATGATGAGGCACAATTTTTGTAAAAGGTATCATTATTTGTTGTTGCAGTGCAGTTTCATGATCTGTGTAGTCACGTCTGTGCTTGCTCCTTTGCTTCGGTCAGCAACTGACATCACACCTAATCTGGGATTACCATTTGTCAGTGGTCTAACATTCATCTGAGTGACTGCTCTACCTAGGCACCTGCTGAGGTACTTCAGGTTCTCTGCCTGATTGATTTATTTAATATTTATGTGCCATTTTTAATTATTTACTCTATGTACAGAAACTGTACATATTTTGTTCTGCACAGAGAATAGTAGATGGCCTGTACTATACGATATGTCTGTATTTACAGTAAATATGTGTGTCTGCTGTATTTTGGTTTGTATGTGTTCCCCCATGACACCTAGAAATGAGCTGCTTGCAGATAAGCATGTTCTTTTTACTATGAAAGTTCTCAAATAAACATATATACTCAGCTCCTTCTCCTGTCTTCTCTCCTCACCCATTTCCATTAGAGACTCTGACATCTGAGCTTTCCCTCTCTCCCATGCCCTAAGAACTATTCTGGCTAGGTGTGTCTTCTAGCTTTGCTCTGGCCTGCACAACACACCTCACCCTGGTTAAACAATTTTCCCTTCCGCTTGCTTCCCTTCTCTACTTCCTCCCACCCTGGGTCTTGTTTTCCCACAGTCAATACTTTTGCCATAAGCATATCGGCTTTATAAATCAAATGTGTTTTTGCTAGCTGATGATATTTTGCACTTGTCTATATATGTGCATATTTGCACATTCATTATTATAATATGATCCTCTACTACTCTCCATTGGCACTGTTCTGTTTGCAGCCAGTGCACATTTAGTTCTTGAGTCTATGTTTTGGTGTTTAACAACTGTCTGACTGAAATACGGGACTGGGTGTGTGCTAGCTGGCTGAGGCTGAACTCAGGAAAAATGGAAGTGTTGGTTGTGGACCCTAGCCATGGACCAGTTGGGGTATGGGGAGGACAACCCACTGGAATAACACTTGGGGAAACCCCCTTTTATGCTTCAAACCAGGTCCGAAATCTTGGCATGATCTTGGATGAAGGTTTGACCTTACAATCTCAGGTCTCTAGAGGGGGCAGAACTAGTCAACAAAGATGGTGGATGTGTAAGTGAGTAGCTGCTATAACCAGATCTCCCATCAGGACCCATCAGACAGTTCAGTCAATACCTATCCTCTTATATTCGACAGTTCTGAAATCTGTAGGCACAGACGAGTATTTCAAGACCAAACTGGCTGGAATCCGGACGTCTGAACAATAATTACAGAGAATCTGAGTGCAGCCTGAAAAAGCACACATCTGGGCCTGTTGAACAGGGCCAGACCACCAGTTTCAAGTTACAGTGATCCCAATCTGAAAAAGATCCATGGAGGAGCACTAAGGACAGGGGTGGCCCAATCTGAGACCTTGAGCTTGAAACTACAATTGAGAAACATTACGGCCATGTTAACAAAGATGCTATCAGATACTGCAGAACTGAAAGAGACCACTGCAATGAATAAAAAGGACTTATCCCTCCTGACAGACAGGGTCTGTGGAACAGAAGCAGTTTCCAAGCACCAAGATGTCATTCTGCATGAACATCACTGCCAGCTGAGGGACCATAACAGCCAGCTGCAATACCTACTAGCAGAAATTGATGATTTAGAGAACAGAGGGAGGAGGAAGAACATCAGAATTATAGGGATCCCCAAAGGCGCAGAAGGCACAGACATGATAGCCTTTCTGAGACATTGCATCCCGGAGATGCTTGGCATGAACAATAAAATCCCCCCAGAGTTGGAAAGAGCTCATCGCTCCCTTGCCCCTTGCCCAAAACAAGGAGGAAGACAGAGGACAATCTTATGCAAATTTCTGCACTACCCTGAAAAAGAAACTTACTTAAGGGGAGCCAGGGATAGGAAATGCCTAACATGGCAGGGCCATAATGGGCAGCTATTTCAGGACTATTCCTATGAACTATAAAAGCGGCGAAGAGCATATGGCCCTGCAAAACAGTCTCTCTACAAGCTGGGTATTTTGGCCTCCCTTCAATACCCTGCGATGCTGCAAGTGCAGTTTAGAGGAGAATACATCACCTTTAATAACCCTAGAGAGGTAGAAGTGTTCCTCAGTGACATCACTGGAGAGCAAATGGAAACCCAGCAATTGCCATATCCTCCTCGTGGTAAGGCCCCTCAAGTAATGAAGACATCCCCTCCATGCGACACCTGAGCGATAACTCCTCCAAATAAGATGGAAACCCCACAAGAAGGTGCTGGGTGGCAGAAGGTCCAACGAGGCAGACAGTGGAACAGACTGTGACAGTCCTATATGGAGCAGTCCCAGCCGAATGGCACCAGAATTTGAAAGGGCAGATTGAGGAGTAGGCAGAGGAAGGCCCACTTATCCAATGGGAGTGGCTCATCTAATTTCAACATGCCGGTGAAGACAGCCAACTGGTATGAACTGCTGAGGGACCTGATACCAACGATATTATCCCTGGAAGACCACACAACAGGCAGGAATTGGAAGAATCAGGATGAACCACTGCAAGACCTAACAGAAGAGAGGGGGCCCCATCCCGACTGACTGGGTAGACTGTATGCAGGCCACTTTGGTGGAGGCCCAGTCAGTGGTGTCACAGGTATTTGAGGCCATGCAGCAGCAGTGAAACCGAATGGACCACAGGTATGTACAGATGGCATCCTCCCCGAAGCCCAAGCGTCCCCCCAAACCACTATATGCAGTTAGGACAGCGAGTTTCCTCAAGTCTAATATACAGATTTGTGTAAGGCATGACTGGGGTTTACAGTATGAGGGTTGGGGGGGAGGGACGTAGTAACTCCTAAATAGGCAGATAAAGTGTTTTCTAGCCTAAAGCTAATGCCCAAAGCGCTCGTTGACTCCAGGGACTACATGGACTACCTAATGCCTCCTTTACTTCGAAGAACAGGTCTTGACTTTATGCGCATTATGGGTGTGTGTGTTTGGGGGGGTTGAGATGCTCCTGAAATGGCCAGATCCTGATGCTACTAAATAAGCCGGCAGTACGCGTGTGTTCCTTGGGCTGCGAGCTCGAACAATTGCCCCTGTCTACCTCGAGCAGCTCCAACCTCTGATTTCTGTACTGGGAAGGGGGTGTGAGAGGCGAAATGAGGATATGGATGCTTGGTTATGCCCCCCTTCAGCTTTTACCATCACAAGGCAGTTATACTTCGGATGGCAGAGCAATACTGGAGTGTTTAGAAAGTGCCCTGCCATGATAAGACACAACTCTTATTATGGATAGCACCCGATGATGCCTGCCTTACTGTCTCACAAATGAGAACTCCGGGGGGGGGAATGTATCCTAATAATCCAAAGCCCGACTGGGTGGCACATCACTGTCAGACCCTACCCCATGGTGCTGCATAGGGATCCCTGCAGATATGGTGACTGGCAGACGGAAAGGGCATACAAGGAAATGTTAACCCGTGCTCTCGTTCTATCCAGCACCCAGCCCCTGCAGCATGATGAGCCCTCCCCCAACCTATTATACCAACAACCCCCATGAGGAAGGAGGGAGCAGGGGGAACCTGGGATAAGGAATATCTAGATCCTGGTTAGCCCAAACCTCCTGTTCACTATGGGGACAGGTACAAATAGATGGATGAGGGGATCTAGGTGCATTTATCTACCTCTAATATTGCATGTCTTCCTGGTGTAATATCACAAAGTTGGAAGTTAGAGACAAGCCAATGTATTTCCCCCAGAGGAGACATGCCAGACCATTGGAAGAGGAGGGATATGGTCCCACTCTAGGTCAGTGTTGGCAGTCATACCTTAAATAATTGTAAATAGTTGCATACAAAATGTGGTTTTACTTATGTTGTTTATACTTATGTTGAAAATATGGTCATACCAGGGGGCATCTCGGATGTTGTTAGAGATGCAAACCCTTCTGTTGTGTATTAACATTGTTGTGCCTGATGTATGGCTAATAGAGGGGTATACCCTGCAGTTTAGGCACCCATTTTTATTAATAAAGAAAATAAGAGCAAGAGTGGAACTGCGTCCACACTACAGGTACCAAATTAAAGGTGGGGAAATAGAGAGGGGGAATTTTGAGGCCCTAAAGCCTGGAATAGAGGTAATGCTGTCAGTTAAAGGTAACAGAATCAGTGCATTGGGACTCATGGTACTATATTGGTGTTTCTATATCATCCAGTCTTTCACAAAATGGAGACATTCTTCCTATGGCTAATACACCAGAAGTAATAGCTACCACCTGGAATGTGAAGAGCCTTAACTCACCTGTGAAAAGAAAACAGATTCTGGCAAGGTTAAAAAAGCTGGGTGCCCAGGTGGCATTTTTACAGGAGACCAAGCTGAACTTGCAGGAAGCCCAAAAGCTAGTGAGGGACTGGGTAGAGGTGGAGGCCCACAGCATATCTGGCTCGGTGAAGAGAGGTGTCTCTATTTTGCTTCACCATAAATTACAGTGGCAACTGCTAGCAGTGTTTAAAGATATTGAGGGAAGGTGGATAATTTTGAAGGTATCTGCCCCTACTGGTCCTGTGTTGTTAGTCAATGTGTGTGCCCCAATGAGGATACTCCAGCCTTCTTTGACACCTTATCCCAAAAGATTTTGGATGTCTCATATGACAATCTGGGTATCTTAATGGGGGTGATTTCAACATTCCAAACTTACAATGGATTATTTACTGGATCATACCAATGCTAGACCTGAACCCCACACCCGCTGTCTCCATACATTAAATGAACTTCTCTCCCTGCACCAGATGTCAGATATATGGCACCTGTCACACCCCTCAGAGAGAGACTATACCTATTTTTCTGCACCTAAGGGAATGGCCAGTAGGCTAGACTACTGGCTTACATCTGGCTCTCTGTCTGCTGCCTCAATGAGAGTCAATATAGCTCCACTTTATCTGTCAGATCATGCCCCAGTGGTTCTCAATCTCCTAATAACCCAACAGAACAAGAAGTCCCTCTTATGGAGGCTGGACCCGCTGCTTATTCAGGATAAGGAGTTTGCCCCATGGTTAATGGGGAGACTGAAAAGTTCTTCAAGGATAATCCCATAGGCTCCACCTCAGCAGTCCACACATGGGAGGCTTATAAGGCCACCATTCGAGGGAAAATAATAAGCTATGTGGCATATAGGTGCAAACAAAGGGACAGAGAGCAAGCCCAATTGGAGGGGGAACTCAAATGGCTGGAGACCCAATATAAATCTAACCCTGGTGCCCTAAACAACCTCCAGCTGGTGTATCACCTTATGGCCCTTCGACTATGACTCAACTGCCTGGCCACCTGGAAAGCAGAATTATATCTGCAGAGGGTCCAATATAAATACTGGGCAGATGGGGAGAGGGCTAGTAAGCTTCTAGCCTGCTATCTGAAGCAACGGCAGGCTGAGCAAGCTATCCCACAGCTCAAAGATAAAAAAGGGCTAATATCTCAGTATCACAAAGTGACTAATGATATTATGACAAATTTTTACCAAACCTGTACTCCTCCCATGTGGACTGGAAGTGGGAGAACTATCACAAATTTATAGCCCACTTGCCCATCCCCAAACTAGTGCCCCAACAAAAGGCAGCATTAGAAACTCCAGTTACAGGAACCAAAATCAATCAAGTCATACTACGTATGGCCCCACATAAAGTCCCAGGGGGCGATGGTTTCCCAGTGGACTTTTACAAGCTAGTCTGCCCACTGATCACACCCGCTCTCTCACGCATGCTCCAGAAGGCTCAGGAAGTGGGGGAGCTCCCCATGACTTTGAATGAAGTGATTATTATGGTCCACCCCAAAGAGAGAAAAGATCATACCCTTCCTGCCAATTACAGACCCATATCTCTAATGAATGCGGATGCAAAAATTCTAGCCAAGATTTTGGCAATGAGACTGGTGACAGTATTACTGGACATCACCCACCCCTCCCAAGTACGGTTTGTTAATGGTTAGCTCTGACCACCTCAGAGCAATATATCTCCTGATTCAGGCAGCAGCAGATCTCCCATTCCCAGCAGTCGCATTAACAATCAATTTTGAAAAAGCATTGACTCAGTGGAATGGGAGTATCTGCATGTGGTATTGGACACCTATGGGTTTGGAGTGTATTTTAAGTCATGATTAGGGCCATGTACCTCCAGCCAAGGGTAAGGGTACTGATGAATGGGACACTCTTTAAATCCTTCCCCCTCTACAGGGGCACCAGACAGGACTGCCCATTATCCATGTTGTTGTTTATTTTGGCAATGGAACCACTGGTGGCCGCACTGAGGGAGCACTCCCAGATTAAGGGGCTTACAATAGGGGAGAAGATATGCATAACAAAATTATATGCGGATGGCTGCTTAATAATGACCAGCGACATCTCACATAGTCTTCCACATATCCTTAATCAACTAAGTACATTTGGGGTGTTCTCAGGACCCAGAATCAACATAGCTAAATCAGAGATTTTGCCCCTCAACAAACATACTACTCCAAAAGTTTTGGGTAACCTCGGCCTAGCATGGGCTCAGGAAGGAATAAAATATCTAGGGTTACAATATCCTCTGACCTGAAATCTGTGGTAGACAATAATTTGAAAACCTTGATAGTTAAATTACAGATGGACATGGCTAGATGGGAGCTCCTGCAACTAAACATGGCGGGGAAAATAGCCGCCATAAAGTTAATGGCAGCCCCTAGAATCTATTATCTAATATCTCACCTCCCAGTCATTCTCCCCATGGCCTGGGCCCAGAAATTAAACTGAATGATTAGCAAGTTTCTATGGGGCTCTTCCCCCCTCGGTACATCAGGGCCAAGCTACGGGCCGCATGGTGCAGAGGAGGTTGGAACCTATCCAACTTTGGCCAATATTCAGTTTCTTTCCTCACATCCAAGACCCTGAGGGGGATCCATAACTGTAATAGCGTGCCCCTGGCTTGGGTAAACATAAAAATGGATCTCTTACATGGGATCCCTTTGTCAGCATACCTAGGCCGTACCCTACCTAAACAATATAGATGTTTAGCCACAATTCAGAACACCCATACAGCCTGGCTGAGGATAGGATTAAAGACCAAAAGATGCATCAACCTAGTACACCAAACCCCACTATGGAATAACCCCTATTTATGTATAGACCAAAAACCATTTCAGTGGGAGGGATAGGCCAGTAAATTGATTACTAAAGTTTCTGACCTCATGACAAATGATGGATCCACCGTGGAGTCCTTCCAAAGGCTCCAGGTGAAATATCAGTTGTCCAAAGGGAATTTTCGGAGATACCTTCAAATGCAAAGCGTGCTTAATCAGTGTGGGAAACAGAAATGTGACTGTCTAATGTGTACAAAAACTAAGACCTTTGTGTTAGAACCCCTCCCAATCAAAGCATGGGCCATGTGTAAGACAGGGAAAGCAGGGAAAATACAGACAGAGAGATAGTGCCATGGACCCATCACTGCCCGCCAGAGCATGGTGGGAGACTATCCTGGGCAGTCCGCTTTCAGAGACAGAATGGCGTCAGGGATGGATCAGGTCCCACCAAGCCTGTAATGACCAAAGGAGCCTCCTTATCCAGAACAAGGTGATACACCTATGGTACAGAACCCCGGGGCAGTTGAAAGCCATGGGAGTCATCCAGATGGACAACTGCTGGTGGTGTCAGGCACCAAAGGCAGATCTGTTGCATATCCTGTGGTCCAGTCATCTGCTACTGCCCTTCTGGTAGGGTATTGCCCAACATTGCTCCACTGTCTTGAACTTCACTGTACCACTGTAACCTAGGCTATGGATCCTAGGACTCCCCCACCAAGTGGTGGGTATAACAAAACCCTTCCACCTGTGGATCAACAAGACCTCAGTAGAGGCAAAATCTGTGGTACTGCACAAATGGAGAACAACAGAGATCCCCACAATTAAAGAATGGCTTATGGTGGTGGAGAATTTGACCAGCTTGACCAGAATCACCTGTTATAGCAGGGAAAACATAGGAAAATATAAAAAGATATGGTCCCCCTATTTAAGGTTTATCAAAGGAAACAATGTCTCACTGATTTGTAAATATACGAAGGACAGGCTAAGGCCCCCATGAGAACATTCCAGGTTAAGGTTTGATATATACATCTTACATATATGCTCTCTTTCTAGGTACCACAAGATCCCATATAAGGAATGTCACATAGGTCCCCAATCCGCACATTAGGTAAGGTATAAGTTCTCCCTCCTGTGTGCCAATATGGCAAGGCTTAGGATCACCCGACCTCTATGTTCTATGGTGACAGACTAGGACACGTAAGGGTAAGTCTGACATTTCTCAGTGCATTGCTGTAAAATGTTACCGGTTTGTTCTTAGATTCCTCACGTTGAATGCTAGATGTGAAATCAGTAGTAATATGAGAATACATATTTAGAGAACGATGTTATTTGTTACCATTGCTTGTTTAAAACTAATACTGCTCAAAAAAAAGATTAAGTGCAATAAATCTCAGGTCTTTGCAGTGGTGAAATCTGCTTTCTATCATCTAATAAATATTGCCAGGGTGAAGCACCTGGTCCCGGCCAAAGATCTTTCCACACTGGTCCATGCCTTTGCCACCAGCTGACTTGACTACTGCAATGCCCTTTACCTAGGGGTACTAGGGGTAGATATCCACTGATTGCAGCTGGTGCAGAACGCAATGGGCAGGTTGTTGACTGGAGCTTCTAGATCAAGCCATATAACACCTGTGCTGCGCGAACTGCACTGGCTGCCAGTACAGTGGTGGATAACCTTCAAGGTCGTGCTGCTGACCTACAAAGCTCTACACAGCCAGGGACCCAATTACCTGCAAGACCTTCTGCATCCCTACTGCCCCTGCCCTGCACTCCGATCCTCCAACAAGGGACTGCTAGAGATTCCCAGGGTATGGCTAAAACATCTGGCACTGGATCCTTTGCCTTTATGGCACCTATCCTGCGTAATTCTCTACCTTGCCAGATATGAGATAACCTGACCATCGGGTGTTTTAAACCTAACCTTAAAACACATCTTTTTTTTCAAGCTTTTAATGGTTTTTGATTTCCTGCTATTTATGGATCTGTATTTTGTTTGGTATGTTGAATTGTTTTTATGCATATTGTTTGGGCTCCCTGTGTTCTGGAAGGGCCCCTTTTTTTAAAAATAAAATGATGATGATAATGATGATGATGAGGATGATATATTTCTTCTTCTGCACTTCTGTTTGTTTATTGCTGGTTTCCCAGTTATCTTTTCCCCAGGATCTGTAAACATGATGTTTTGTTGCTCAGCATACCTTCCTGCTGAAAACAGTAAATATAATAAATACTGTAAATATACTGTATGTGAAGTATCACGACAAGGCATATGTGCATAGGTAGTGTCTTTGTAATGCATACTACAGTAATCCACCTTTGTTACCGCATCAGTGAATTGTGCCACTAGGGACACATGTAACGCATGTTTATCCCATGTGTGTGCTCCTTACCATGGCCATGGCTAGTCTCACTTATGTATACAGCAGTTTGACAGTGACATATAGTAGTGTGCTGTGCTTCATACCTAAGCATCCCAGTGTGCCACACTTGCTACACTAAACCACATTCCTCTTCAGGTCTTTCCACATGAGAAGCACTCGAGGACTTCATGGCCACAGAGCCAATGAGCATTGGACTGCTGGCTGGGGTATGTGAGAGTTATGTGTGCGATAGGCCAGAAGTACATGAAGTCTATTAGGAAGTGCATTCATGTGTGTGTGTGAGTGTGTTTGAGTGTGTGTATGTGTACTACTCAACAGCAGTATCATCGGACCAACATGCTGGTTCATCCAGTGCATTAGCCCATTAGACACATGTGTCCTGGAGCTGTCTGCATGCACATATCTTCTGCTGTACACATACATTCCCCAAGGAACTGCCAACTTTGTGGCAATCATGGCCAGTGGTAGCTATAGTGGTGTCTATTTCTAGCTTCATTTATGTTGTGAGCACTTTTACTGTTGATAGGCTATATCCATGCATTGTTAATTTAGGGCATTGTATACAATACTAGTATATGGTGAATGGGGTGCCCAGGCACGTGGGTCATGTCTGTTCCAATCAGTCAATTTCTACCATGCTGTGCTTTCTGTTATTGTTTTCCACATGCCAGAGCATGCAATAATAACCAGTGCACTTTGTTACCTTGCATGTCCATTTCAGTATAGACACAAGGTCCATGATGGAAGCTCCATACTGATGCAGATAGATATCTTACACTGGCAGCACAATATCAGACAGATGAGGGGAATGGTGGATATCCATTAGCGGGAGAATGCTGGCTTACAGTGCTGAACACAAATATCTCTGCAGTTGAGGACTTCGAACATGGTTCTCTGGTGCCCTATGTACATTAATGCCATGCAGCTGGTATTTCGTGCTGTGGGTACTCTGAGGATGCTCTTGTAAGAGAAGTGCTTGGGTGTTTGTTTGGGCCCACTGTGTGTGTAGATTGATTTGGAGTATTTGCTGTTTATCTACTGATCCATCGTGGATTAAAATTGAATTTTGAACAGCATCCTTGTGTTCTCAATGCAGTTCTATCTCTGTTGACGTTAGTGTTATGTGGGATGGAGGGTGTTTGATGGTGCTGTTGGTATCATTTATTTATTTATTTGAAACACATTTTACCAGGTCAGCAAACCGAGTCCAAGAAGAGCTCTTTTCCAGTTGCGATCTGGGGGTGGGGGAATACGTGATGTAACTCAGGCAAAGCAGGGTGAGCAATTTATAATACAAAGTATCCAAAATACACACAGACAAATAGATATCTATAGTGTATCATACACCGAGGCGACACAAAATGGATAAAGTATGCAGGAACTATGGTTGCAGAGCAAAGTCAGTGTAGGCAATGATATAGGCCAGTGATGTAACAAAATATAAGCGTTGCAATGAAAAATAGATGAAATAGCCACCTTAAGGGCAGTTATGGCATGTTAGAGGGGCTCGTTGATATTCCTTAAAGGAGGAGTACACCCTCATATCTTGTAAATGTTATTTGCTTCCTTGTCAACAGAAAACTCTTTTCATGTAACTATTAGGAATATATGTGTTTGCTTTAGTTTGTTTTCACTGTTCACATGAGCCCCTGTACTAGCCTGATGGTCTCCATTTTCTGTTTGTTGAAATCTCATTATGCCTGAGAGCTGTATTAGCATATAAGAACATGGTGTATTAGCACCTTTTAGACTCAACAATATGTCTGTCTGCTTGCTAGGAGTTCAACAAAAAAGTTGCAGCAAGGTGTGAAATACCACATTTACCTTTAGTTAGCTTTACAAACTGTCTTAGATGTAATACAAGTTTTTTTTCTTTAAACAGCATTCAGTCTGTGTGTTTCTAGAGAGTTTTTTTCCAAGCTATGTGTATTTTCAGCATAGAGATACAGTACATGGTGTAAATGGGTGCCATGGCATCATGTTTTCATATGCTAATGCAGCTCTCAGGGACAATGAGAACTGCATTAGCATATGCAGCTATCAGGAACAATGAGATTTCAACATCCAGAAAATGGAGACACCCAGGTTAGTTACAGGGGCTGGTGTGAACAGTGAAAACAAACTAAAGCAAACACATATATTCCTAACTGTTACACAAAAGAGAGTTATCTGTTGACAAGGAACAAATAGCATTTACAAGATATGGTTGTGTACTACTTCCTTTAAGCTGAGCCTTCACAGAATAGTAGCTAGAGAGGTGATTTTTGAGGTGGACGGACTATTCCAAATGCTTGTTAGTCTGCAGACTATGTAATGAAGGTTTTGCCCATATTGCACCTGCAGGGAGGGAACTGTGACTCAGATGGGTTAAAGGCTTGAATAAAGATGCCATTTAGATACCTAGGGAGTTTACCAGACTGGAATTTAATGCCAGGAAATGTGACGAGAGTACCTCACCAAAGTTGGGGCCCATCCTATACATTATATCATGATGGATGCCATGGGGGGCAGGCCAAGGTACAGTAAACCAACATAGGGCACTAAAGAGGATAGTGAGTTTGATATGGCTGAGTTGGAAACACCAGAGAAAATCACATTGTCATAGCCTAGTAGAGGGAAAAGTATGCTTTCAACACTGTATTTCCTGGTGCTGAGAGGAAGGCAACTGTTCACTCTATAAAGAGATCAATGTTTGGCAAAGCACTTGGACACAGTGCTACAGATGTGTTTGGAGTATCTGAGGTATTTGTCAAGAAGCAGGCTGAAATACTTGTACTAGAGTCAAGAAGGACACCCATCCAGGAATGTATCTTCAAAGAGAGAGGGAGGGAGTAGCTTAACCATTGTTTGGTACCAAACAAGATAGAGATGGTTTGTATGGTCCATAGCTAGCTGGTTGATGAGAAAGTAGTTTTGAACATTGAAGAAGTTGAGCACTTAGACCTGCTTAATTATACAGGGCAACAATCCTGAGAAGAAGACTGTAATGTCATTTGCATAGTTATGGATATTAGTGAAGGTTAGGGGACTTGGGAAATAATTGATTAAGACAGAAAATATGAGGGTACCCAAGGCCGAACCTTTGGGTATGATGAGGATAGGTGTGTTGATGGGGTTGTTATGGTGGTTGAGGAGATCTATTGTTGGACATGTTAGTTTGTTGTTGTGGGTGGGTGTTTATTACTGAAGTATATGTTAAGGGGGTATTTCTGTAGGGGCGATTATGGGGTATTTTGTGGCAGTGTTTATTTTGTCACTGTGGTGTGTTTATATGAGGTAGCGATAACCCTAAGGCTATGCCTGCAGTTCAGTAGGCAGGGGTTACCAGCAACACCCCCTTTCCTGAGCAATTTAAGCCAGCTTCCTCCAGCCTCATTCAGAAGCACTCTTCCTTTGCTTCATCATCTTCCCCTCCTCCAGTGGCATACCTCTTTTCTTGAGGCTCCTTCCTAAGGTACCTTTAGCTTAAAGAAATTATATTCCTGAGGTACCTCTAGGGGTGGAACCTTTCTCAAGAAGGTTTCTGTGCCTTCATGGTACCTCAACAGGGTGGAAGTCTGTCATGGAACAGAGGGGGTCAGATTCCAAGTTGGGTTACACCTGTTGCAAGGCAACTTGAGCCAAACCCTATGGTGCAAATCGCACTTTGTGACATGCGATACAACCATCACAATTCCAAGAGGTGTACTGCGACATGGCACAGGCCGCCTGTGCCAAAGGGGGCTTACACCACCCACTATGCCTACAAACCCCCGCAACATGGTGCAAGGGAGATTCCAGCATCGATTATGCCAGTATTCTAAGAGGGTAGCTGGCAGAATCGCAAATCACGATTCCAAGTAGGATCCAGCAGACCATGGCATAAGCACAGTTAGACCAGCTACTAGCTGGTCTAACCATATCTACATCCACCAGGGATGCACTACCGAGCCTGCCGCCCCTCCAGCTAACCCCCCCATGGTCCTCCATGGGTGCCCACCACACCCCCCAGCAGGGCTGCTCTTCTGTGGGCCACTGGCACCCATCCCCATTCAGCACCCCCACAGGGCATATCCCATCCCCTCGCATGCCAGGCACCCTAGGGTGGTCCTGTGGCCCCCTCCCCAGCCCTGTGGGGCAGTGCCATGGTGCTGGGGTCTGGGGCTTGGGGGGGTGCCGTGTCAAGTGTGCCCTTCCTGTGGTGCAGCCCTGTGGCTGCCACAAGTCGCAGAGCGTAAGTGCCGGGGACCGTGCCTATTCTGGAATAGGGCGCAGGGTCCCCGGCATAGTGGCACACATCGCAACTCACATACGCCTGCAAGTTGTGTCGTGCATCTTGAAATTGGGCCCAGAGTGTGAACAGCCAAAGTATCCATGTATAACAATCAAGCAACACATTCATTCAACTATTTTCAGGCTATCAACAATGTTGCGAAGCATAACTGCCCACTAAGTTGTGTATTCCACTGAACTGATGGTTTGGTTTTGGGGTGGGGATTACAAATTGAGTTACACATTGAGGTTGTTGGGGCGATAGAGGTTATAGTATGGTTTGCTGTTTTGTCTTGACTTCTCACTTGCCATTTTTGCCCTGCCTCATCTTCTGCAGATTTTATAGGCAAACACTGTGAAAGCAGAATAAAATTTAAGGATCACTATTATGAAAGGAAGTTGTTTCCAACTTTTGCAATGCAGCTGTGGTACTTAATCAATGTACTATAATTGACAAAGTAAGTGGGAACTTATTTATTTTGGTCTGAATGTGAACCAAAAACCTGACATTTTAGAAAAATTTCATTCTAATAAACATTTAAAAAATCATGTAAACATCTGATTTCTGCATACCTCTTAATGTCTGACATTGCAAACTTCAAACTTCAAATCAGGTAGTTTGTCATGGTTTGAATGAGTTTGCAGTTAGCAAGGGTAAACTAAACAAAACATTTTTAATAACTCTTCCGCCCCTCCCACCAGTCAATCAAAACCCTTCCCCTACCCTTGTAGCAACCATGGCACCCTTCTCCCCAGCCCCAATCAATATAACTATAATCCCCTTTCCTATTCCACATACTACCCCATTCCCCCTCTGCCAGCCCCCATAAATATAAATAACCTCCCTTTTTCCAGCCCAGATAGAAACCAATGCCACCCTTCTTACCCCAGCCCTGATAGATATACAAATATCCACCTTACCCTCCCCATACCATATAGCATCCAGTCCCTCCCCCCAAACACAGGTGTGCTCACTGTGAACTATGCGACAATTATGACCTGTGCAACCTCCTTCACACCACCTTGGCTGGCTTCGTTCTAACTTGCAAAAACCCTATGTCAATGTACCAGAAGATTTATCATACACAAAAGGGTATATCAATACAGTAATTGCAAGATGTGAAATCACATCCCACAACAATATATAGAATAATTAACCCCCAAGTGTCAAGAGCAGGCTGATTGTTTGATTCTTAACAAGCGGTTCTGTGACATCATGTGAGATCGAGAGCAAAGAACTAGAGCTCCTGATATCAGAGAACCCACAATGTGATTAAGAATCAGCCTGTTCATAAAGTCTGAGTGTTATTAATTATAGTGGGGTGGTAGTGCCACTATAATTAGGGTTGAGCAGGGGTTTCTATGTTAAACTTCAAATTTTGCACTTTAATATCTTTGCAACTGTTCAATGGATTTGCACAAAATTTTGCATGCATGGTCTCGGGGGCAGATCTATTTATGTGTCAAATTTTGTTTCAATCAGATCTGCAGATTCTGAGATGTGGATGGCAAATGTAGTTACAAAAATTCAGTTTTCTGCTTTTTAGGGCTGCAGTAGGTGGAGCCCAGCAGACCTCCTGCGATAGAAAAAGAGAGACTTTTCCTACCGAATAACACTGTGGAGTTGCTTCATGATCACCTCCACATCTGTGAAGCACTTCGCACTGTCCATTAGCAGTCCCAGTGCACTATTTTGCATCAGTCTGCAGTCATGGTGGAAACCGTGAGTCCTATAATCCAAGTCTAAAATTTATAAACTTTATGCAAGAATATAATTTTTTTCCTCGCAATGGTAGACTTACTAGTGATAAAACAGGCCGTTTATCCTATTTTTCTCCACTAGGGGCATCGGTGATTGACTTTGCATTATGGGATGATCCAGTTGAAGTTTGGTCCTCTCTCAGAATAATCAGTAGATCAGAAAGTGACCACTCATGTGTAAATATATGCTGGGTCTATGTTGCCCCTTCATGCTTATCCTATCCGTCTGAATCCCCCCAGAAGCATGCTCCTCCTAGACTGGAGGTTAGAAACAGAAAGAGGATTAGTTGGACTGACAAACTCTTGAGGGACATTTGTCATATGGTCCTATCCTTTTTGGAACTATATTTATCTCCTTCTTACAATGATGGCCTAGCATCAGTTATAAATGATTCCTTGAATATTTTCTATTCGTGACTACATAGGATTTTATATTCTTTTGTGAACTATAAAGTAAGGGGCTATAGTGGATGGTTCATGCAGGATTGGCGTAAGGGAAATCCAAAGTTCTTGCATTAATCAAGTTCACCAAGTCTCAACCATCAAGGTCTAACTGTTAGGATTTAAACAAAGTAAGGAAATACTATAAAAACCTTTTGCTAAAGAAAAAAATCCAAGTTCTATCAGAAACAGTGGCAGAAAATGCTTAATGCCATCAATAAACAAGCATTTGTCAATGCCGAACGTTCGCTTTCGGGTATTTGCAGTGGTGTTTGGCATGTATGGTGCTTTACCCTAATGCCTTGTGCGATTGCTGGTATTTGCACAATAAATTGTCAGCATGACCTTTTTGTTACCCCCATTGTGCGCTACATAGGCGGAAACACGTTTTGGGCAGGATGTGAAAAATGACAGCTGTACTGCTCATAAGAAAGTGTGGTAAAATGCCAATGTTGAAAATCTGGAGTGGAAATATTGAAAATTCGCAAACCTACGAGCGTGCGTGGGAACTGAGCAACGCACGCTCGTAAAACAGTCATTTTTAGGAATTTTTTCACCAAATTTTCAACATTGGCATTTTAAAACCTCTGCTAATGAACAGTGTCACTGTGATTTTCTTACTGTGTCCCATACATTGATTTCGCACACTGACTGCGCCATTGTGCACTACATGGGGGAAAGATGTTTTGAGCAGGATGTGAAAAATGACAGCTGTACTGCTCATAAGGAGGTGTGGTAAAATGGCAATGTTGAAAATCTGGAGTGAAAACATTGGAAATTCGCAAACTTATGAGCGTGTGTAGGAACTGCAGAACGCACACTCGTAAAACAGTTATTTGTAGGAATTTTTCACCAAATTTTCAACATAGCCATTTTAAGATCTCTGCTCATGAACAGTGACACTGTGATTTTCTTAATGTGTCCCATACACTGAGTTCGCACACTGACTGTGCCATTGTGTGCTACATGGGCGGAAACACGTTTTGGGCAGGATGTGAAAAATGACAGCTGCAGTGCTCATAAGGAGGTGTGGTAAAATGGCAATGTTGAAAATCTGGAGTGAAAATATTGAAAATTCGCAAACTTACTAGCCTGCGTAGGAACTGCGCAACACAGACTCATAAAACAGTCATTTTTAGGAATTTTTTCACCAAATTTTCAGCACAGCCATTTTAAGACCTCTGCTCATGATCAGTGTCACTGTGATTTTCTTAATGTGTCCCATACATTGAGTTTGCACACCGACTGCGCCATTGTGCGCTACATGGGCAGAAACACATTTTGGGCAGGATGTGAAAAATGACAGCTGTACTGCTCATGAGGAGGTGTGGTAAAATGGCAATGTTGAATATCTGGAGTGCAAATATTGAAAATTCGCAAATGTACGGGAGTGCGTAGGAACTGCGCAACGCAGGCTAGTAAAACAGTCATTTTTAGGAATTTTTTCACCAAATTTTCAACATAGCCATTTTAAGACCTGTGCTCATGAACAGTGTCACTGTGATTTTCTTAATGTGTTCCATTCATTGATTTCACATGCTGACTGCGCCATTGTGCGCTACATGGGCAGAAACATGTTTTGGATGAGATGTGAAAAATGACAGCTGTACAACTCATAAGAAGGTGTGATAAAATGGCAATGTGGAAAATCTGGAGTGAAAATATTGAAAATTCGCGAACTTACGAGCCTGCGTAGGAACTGTGCAATGCACGCTCGTAAAACAGTCATTTTTTGGAATTTTTGCACCAAATTTTCAACATAGGGTTTTTGGGACCCCTTCTCATGAATGATGTCACTGTCATGGTGTTATTCAAGGCCGAAGGGTGATTTCGTGCAGTGACTGTGCAGTGCCTGCAAAATCACCCTTCGGGCCTAAATAACGCAATGACAGTGATATCATTCATGAGAAAGGGTCCCAAAAACCCCATGTTGAAAATTTGGTGCAAAAATTCCAAAAAATGACTGAGATATGCAATAAAGTTGAAACCCACCTATCTAGCCCATTATACAGCTTACCGGCATTTCCTCAGTTCTAGGTCGGCTTTGAAGAGTGCAGACGTGTTCCCGGTCCACCGAAGATCGTCGCGCCGGAGTCCGGAGGTAAGTATGGGGTGGGGGTGGGAGGCTGGGTGCTCAAAGGCAAGGTGCGGTTGTGGGAGGAGGGGCTGGGAGACTCGCTGGGACCGCTTTTATTTTACAGGTTTAAAAAAAGACAACGTGGACTGCTTGCCACGCTGGGGTGGGCTCCCAGCATGGCAGAAGATGTGTGGGGCCGAGGAGCAGACGGAGGGATTGACACTTTCGTCAGCAAAACAACGAACGCTTGCCACGCTTGGGGTGGGCTCCCAGCGGCAGCAGGATGGCTTGGGGTGGCTGTGGAGCCGATGGATTGGGCACCCCCATTGGCAAACAACATTTGCCACACTGGGGTGAGCTCCCAGCATGGCATGAAAGCTTTGGGGGGTGGCATGATGCGCGCGGGGGGAGAGCGTGATGCAAGGGGGGGACGGCAGTGCTCAGTATGGCAGCGGTGCTTTCCTTTGAAGCAGAGGAACAGCGCTGTCATACTGAGCTCCTGCACCCATTGGTGCAGGACCGCCACGCCTGCTCAAGGGAGCAGTACATTGGATGGGAGAGGCACACCTCCAAGTGTGCTATTCTCCCAAAACGTTCCTTGCGCATGCGCGCAAGTGAACATAAAAAGGATTCTAAAACTTTCTGGTTCCTTGTGTCTAAGGGAACCCATAATTTCTCTAATTCAGTGGATTCTTATAAATATGAACAACTGTGGGCTGACCACTTTTCTACCCTATTTTTTTTTATTCTAAATTTGAAAGCAATATACTGCTCTTGATGTATTACCCTATCAAATCAATTTCTATCCATGAAGTGATGCCTGCATTAGCTTCACTGAAACATAATAAGTCCCCAGGTCCTGATTTAATAACAGCAGATGTTTATCTACAATGTCCTCTGATATGGGCAGATTTTTTTGTGTTTTTCTTTAATAAATGTGTAAGAGAAGGCTTTATCCCATACTCTTGGAGGGGCGCAGAAATTGTCCCTAATTTTAAGAAGGGTAATAAGTCTGACCCTAATATTTACCATCCCATTAGTCTCCCCGATGTCTCAGGAAAAATATTTCTCAAAATAATTCTCATACAATTACAGGAACAAATAGAAGCCTTGAGCGGTATTTCCTTCCTACAGTATGGGTTTAAGAAAAACTGTTCTATGATGGATAATTGCTTTGTCCTGAGATATCTTTGGGAGAAGTATTGCCCGATCCATTCCCAAAGATTATATGTAGCATTTATAGAATTTTCTTCTGCATTTGACTCCCTAGTAAAATCAAAACTTTGGCAAATAATGCTGAATATGGGCATATGGTATTCCTTATATTTCACTCAGCTTTAGCCTATACATTGGCACCTGTGCAAAGATCAGAATAGGGAGGAGGTAATTCTTCTGCGAAATTCAAAATTAACAAAGAGGTTAGACAAGGTTGTTTGTTGGCCCCAAAGCTATTCAGTATATATATATATATATATATATATATATACAGTATATCTATATATATATATATATATATATATATATATATATATATATATATATATATATATATATATGAACAATTTACTATTGGCATTGGAATCTCTAGTCGCTGACTCTTTGAAAATTGCTTCATTAGATGTAGCCATTCTGGCCTTTGTAAACATAGAAACATAGACTTTGACAGCAGATAAGGACCACTTGGCCCACCCAGTCTGCCCATTTCCTTACCTACTGGATAAGCTGCAGATTCTAGTTAACCAACAGCCTACTTCCTGCAACCCCCACTATAATTGCCTTGTGTCTGTCCCATGCATGTTTGAATTCCCCCACTGTTTTAGACCCAACAACCTCCTCAGGATGGCTGTTCCATGTATCCACCACTCTCTCCGTGAAAAAACATTTCCTCACATTACCCCTGAGCCGTCCCCCCTCTATCTTTAAATTGTGCCCCCTTGTTCTTACACATCTCTTTTTCTGAAAGATGCTACCCTCCTGGACTTTGTTGATTCGCTTGAGGTACTTGAACATTTCTATCATGTCCCTCCTTTCATCAAGAGTATATTTATTAAGCTCTCTCAGTCTCTCTTCATATGGTTTCTGCTGCAGACCCTGCACCATTTTAGTTGCCCTCCTCTGGACTGCTTCCATCCTGTCTATGTCCTTTCGTAGATGAGGTCTCCAAAACTGCACACAGTACTCCAGATGGGGTCTCACCAACTGTCTGTATAGAGGGATAACCACTTCCCTTTTTCTACTTGTGATGCCCCTTCCTATGCATCCTAGTATCCCCCTGGCTCTCCTTACTGACTTTTCACATTGCTTACCCACCTTTAGGTCATCTGATATGACTACCCCCAGGTCCCTTTCCATTTTTGTTGTTGTTAGTACCTCCCCTGCTATTGTGTACTCTTCTCCTGGGTTTTTGTTTCCCAGGTGCATCACTTGCCACGTCTTTGCATTGAATCTAAGTTGCCATATGTCTGACCATTCCTCCAACCTTGCCAAGTCCCTTCTCATCTTTTCTACCCCCTCTCATGTATCAACTCTGTTACAGAGCTTTGTGTCATCTGCAAAGAAGCATACCTTTCCCTCCAGACCCTCTGCAATGTCACCTATGAAGATGTTAAAGAGGACTGGACCCAGTACTGAGCCCTAAGGTACTCCACTAGTATACCCCCTTTCTTCGGAATGTGTTCCATTCACTATTACCTTCTGTGTCCTGTTGTGCAGCCATTTTGTTACCCAGGCTACCACCCTGGGACCCACTCCCAGGCTGGCTAACTTGACTATTAATCTTTTGTGCGGGGGTGGAGTGGCTATGTTCATTAGAGATGACAAAGAAATTGCTAGGGTAGAAGAGGCAGAGGGAAACGTGGAGGCCTTATGGGTCACCTTACGATCCCTAGCAGGAGATAAGGTCAAGCTGAGTGTAGTATATAGGCCCTCCGGGATGAGTGATGTTCTAGAGAATGGTTTGCTGGACAACATCATTGCCCAGTGTGGACCAAAACGGGAAGGAGTGGTGTTGATGGGAGACCTTAATATGCCAGGTACAAACTGGGGAACCATGTCCTCTAAGGTGGCCAAGGAGCAAAGGCTGCTGGACAGCTTCTAGGATGTGTTCTAACACAGCATGTGATGGAGCCCATAAGGGAGGGCATGTCCTGGACATGGTTCTGGCAGACGGGATCTGGTAAGGGATCTGGTTGTACAGGACCCCCTGACTGAGAGAGACCACAATACTGTCTGGTTTCAAATAAGCATGGGGGGGAGATCTAGGACACTGGCAGTGGACTTCAGGGGGCAGACTTTGAGGGCATGGAAAATATTCTCAAAGATCACTTGAAGGGGATTACATCAATGACAAGTGTGGAAAGGAGATGGGAGGTCATAAACCGGGGACTTCATGAGGCAGTCAGGATCTGCGCTAAGTTGAAACGTAAAGGAGCAAGGTCACATAAACCATGCTAGTGGTCCAGTGAGGTACAGGTAGCAGTCAGAGAAAAGTAGGTGGCCTACAAAAAATATAAAACAACAAGAGGGGATAGGGATAAGGAAATGTACCATCTTGCATCTAGAAAAGTCACCCATATGGTGAGGGGAGCAAAGTCTAGTAAAGAGCAGTGGCTGGCACAGGGGATACAAGGAGGGGAAAAGGGGTTCTTCTGGTACATTGGGGAGTGGAGAAAACTAAGGGCCATCTCAGCAGATTGAGATCAGAAGGAGGGTGGGTGGAAGAGGCGAGGGACCAGGCAGAGGTATTTAACGAGTACTTTGCCTCTGTGTTCACTAGTGAGGGGGATGGGATATCTACAAAGCAAGGCACAAAGGGGATAGAAGCGGCGTTGAGTGGGATCAGGGGAGCAACAGAAATGGAGCAAGAGGGAGGGAGAGGTACCCCAAGGGTGTCACATCTGAATAAGGATAAAAAGGCCAGTAAGGTAGAGGAGACAGATGATGCTATCTCCGCCAAAAGGGTGTGGTTAGCCCTCAAGGCCCTAACCCTAAAGAAAGACAAATCTCCTGGGCCGGATGGCATTCATCCGAGAGTACTATGGGAATTGTCGGACATACTGGCTGCACCCCTGGCGGAGCTCTTCAACAGGTCACTTGAGACAGGGAGGGTACCTTAGGATTGCAGAGGCACATGTGGTGCCAATCCATAAAGGGGGGTCGAGGGAAGTACCAGGTAACTATAGACCCATCAGTTTGACCTCGTGGTGGGAAAATTAATGGAGAGTATACTGAAGGAACGATTAGGGGTGTACTTGGAGGAGGTGGGAGGTCTGGATAGTCGGCAACATGGGTTTATACCAGGTAGATCATGTCAAACCAATCTTGTGGAGTTCTACGAATGGGTAACATCAGAACTGGAAAGGGGAAAGCATGTGGATGTATTATTCTTGGACTTCAACAATGGTCTGGTGGAGAAGCAGATGGGGTTAGGAATAGGCCCTTTGATGGTCAGATGGATTGAAAACTGGCTAGCTGGATGCACCCAGAGAGTAGTGGTCCGTGGGGAGCTCTCAAACCCTAGAGAGGTTGGTAGTGGGGTACCGCAGGGGTCGGTCCTGTTTAATGCATACATATCGGACATCAGGGAGGGTATAGGGTGTGAAATGAGTCTCTTCGCAGATGACTCCAAGATGAAAGCAGTAGTTGAGGGAGAAGAGGGGAGGTTGGCCCTGCAAGGGGACCTGGACACCCTGGAAAGCTGGGCTCACACATGGAAATTAAATTTCAATATCACTAAGTGCTAGGTGTTGCATCTGGGTCGGGGAAACCCTAAACACAGGTACACCCTGGGAGGAGAGGTGCTGGAGGCCTCAATAGGGGAAAAAGACCTAGGGGTCATGGTGAATACATGTATGAATAACTCTGAGCAGTGCAGGAGAGAAGCTAGCAAGGCAAACAGGATGTTGGGATGCATTGTAAGGGGGATCACCTCTAGGAGCAAGGAAGTGATTCTGCTGCTGTACAATGGACTGGTTAGACCACACCTTGAGTACTGCGTACAGTACTGGAGACCACACTTGAGGACATACAGCCCTGAGAGGGTACAGAGGAGGCAACTAAGATAATACAAGGGCTAGGGATTTGACGTGATGAGGACAGACTTGAGGAGCTCTGCCTGTTTTCATTGGAGGAGAGGGAGACAGGGGACACGATTGAGGTCTTCTAGTACCTCATGGGAATAAATAGGGTAAACATGGAGGATCTTTAGACTAAAGCAGGAGATATCACCACAGAGCGCATGGTTTGAAGTTGGAAGGTGGAAGGGAGGGGGAAAGAGGAGGAGGTTTTCACTGAGAGGGTGGTGGACCCTTGGAATGCACTGCCTGGTGAGCTGGTTCAGAGATCCACAGTGGAGGGCTTCAAGAGAGGGTGGGACAGACACAGAAAGTGGATGTATCAGATGATGGCCTGTCCTGGGGGGTGAGGATGGATGATAGGGGTTTCTGGAGCACAAGGGAAAGGAGGGCCTCGGCACCCAACTAAGGATCTAAGGTTCGAGCAGACTCGATAGACCGTAAGGCCTAATCTGCTGGCAAATAGTATGTTAGTATGACTGTGTCAAATGCCTTGCTAAAGTCTATGTAAGCCATATCCACAGCCCCTCCCTGGGCTATTACTTTCGTCACCCAGTCAAAGAAATCAATCAGATTCATCTGACATGACCTTCCTGCTGTAAATCCATGCTGCTTTGGGTCCTGTGTCCCGCTGGCCTCTAGATACTCAACAATTCTTTCTTTCAGAAGTGATTCCATCATTTTCCCTACCACTGACGTCAAACTTACAGGTCTGTAGTTTCCTGCTTCTGCCTTGCTCCCACTTTTGAGAAGGGGAATCACACCTGCCCTCCTCCAGTCCTCAGGTACTGCCCCATCCTGCCATGATTTGTTAAAAAGTGTGGTCAGTGGTGTCACTAGATCCTCCCTTAGTTCTTTTAGGATTCTGGGGTGAATCCCATCAGGCCCCATTGCTTTGTCCACCTTGAGTTTTAGGAGTTCTTTCAGGACTCTTTCTTCTGGGAATTGACTGGTGTCAACCCCCTTGACCAGAGTGCTTCTATTGTCTGGTTTAGGTAACTCCTCCTCATCTTCTTTTGTGAATACTGAGCAAAAGTATCATTCAGCATCTCTGCCTTTTAGTGTCTCTCTGCCCACCTCCCTCTCCTTTATTAATCTTCACTATCCTTCCCTTAACCTTTCTATGCTCCCTAATGTACCTATAAAAGGTTTTATCCTTCTTAACTGAGTTGGCTATTTTTTCCTCGGTTTGGGTCTTTGCTAGTCTGACTGCCTTCCCCACTTCTTTCAGCTTTAATTGATACAGTTCCCTGTCATGCTCCTTCTGTGATTCCTTATACTTTTTGAAAGCAGCCTTTTTCTCCTTAACCTTCTCTGCCACCTCTTTTTTGAGAACCATAGTGTTTTTTTACTCCGCTTTGTTTTCTTTATTTGTTTCACATAAATGCCTCTATGATGGCAGTTTTGATTTTCTCCATTGTTCTTCCACCCCCCTTTTTGGTCATTTGCTAGTGCATTCTCCAGGTATTCACCCATTTTGCCAAAGTCAGCCCTTCTAAAGTCCAGTATCCTTGTTTTTGTATGGCTTATCTCCATGATTGTGCTCATTGTGAAGCACACTGTGCAGTGGTCACTTGTTCCCAGATGTCTACTGACTTCTAAATTTGTGATCCTCTCTCCATTTGAGAGTACCAGGTCTAGTATTGCTCCTTCCTGAGTGGGTTCCAACACTAGCTGTCTAAGGCCTGCCCCCAGCAGGCCATCGAGAATGACCCTGCTCTTGGATGTGGCTGCAGTACATGTTATCTAGTTAACATCTGGCATATTCAGGTCCCCCATCAACAGTATCTCCCCTTTTTCAGCCATTTTGAGAATGTCCTCTATCATTTTGTTGTCCATTTCCTCCCCTTGAGACGGGGGTCTCTATACAACCCCTGTGTGGATTGTGATGCCATTCCCTGTCTCCAAGGTGACCCAAAGTGCCTCTTGTCCCCCCCCTTTACATTTTAGTTCTGTAGCTTTGATCCCTTCCCTTACGTATAGAGCTACTCCACCTCCTCTTTTACCTTCCCTGTCCCTTCTGTAGATTGTGTACCCTGGTATGTTGACATCCCAGTCATGGTTCTCGGTGTGCCATGTTTCTGTGACTGCCACAATATCCAATTGTTCATCTTCCATCAGGGCTACTAGCTCAGGAAGCTTGTTTCCCAGACTACGGGCATTGGTACTCATTGCCCTCCATTTAATGTTGGCTTTATCCTTTTTTCCCCCATCCCTGCTCTTATTGCCCTTGTCTATTTTTCCATTTACCCCTGTCCTGCCCTGTGTTGAGCTCTGTACCTCAGTGTTTACCTTACTACCTGCCATGTTTTGTGGGGTGAGGCTTGACATTTCCTGTCTTTTATCAGCACCTACCCCCTTGGCTAGTTTAAAAGCTTGCCAAGGAAGCATTTAAACCTGTCACCTAGGTGCTTGGTTCCCTTCGTGGACAGATGCAGACCATCATGCCAGTATAGACCTTTATCTCTCCAGGTGGACCCCTCCCCAATGAAGCCAAAGCCCTGTGTTCTGCACTAGTTTTGCAACCATTCATTAAACTGCATGGTGTGCAGTACCCTAGCCTCACTCCTGCCATGGACTGGTAGCACCTCTGAGAAGGTTACAGTGCTTGCTACCCATCTGAGGCCCCTCCCCAACTCCACAAATTCATTCTGCATTGCACTGATCCCATGCCTAGCTAGGTCATTTGTCCCAAGGAGGACTATGATATCTAGCTCCCTCTCCTGTGATGCTGCTTCTGCAATCCTGAGGATTCCCTTCCTGTCCCTCCAAGCCATGGCACCAGGCAGGCACCTTACTTCCTTCTCCTCTCCCTTCCCCAGTTTTACCCCCTTAACAATTGAGTCCCCTATCAGAAGCTGTTTCCTTTCCCTGTGGTGTCCCTTGCCACCCTTTTGTGGGTCTCCCTTGTGGATGTCCTCAGCATTCTTCTGGGTCTTCACTGAGGGTGCCATCATAGAGGAACCTTGCTCTGCCAGAATGGCATAAAATTTGTGTAGAGGTACAACTAGGGGCTTCGCCTCTGGTCCACCACCCGCACCATCCCAGAACCCACTGTGGTCCAACTGCTCTTCATACTTGGCAACTTCTGAGGCAGTGGTTGTGGCAGTGGTGCTCTTTGGAAGGGGGAGGCCTCCTTAGTCCTTGCTAGTTCAGCCTGGAGGTGGGCAACCTCCTCCCTCAGAGCTGACAGTTACCTGCAAATAGGACAGCAACGCAGTTTCCAGAATGTCTCCCAGAAAACTGCTGCCCCACAGCCTGTGCATTGCACCACTCCCCACATGTCCCTCTCCCTTATAATATACAATATGTATATATATATATATATATATATATATTTATATATATATATATATATAATTATTATTATTATTTGTGGTGTGTACCTACCTTTAGCACTGTGCTGGTTTATTAAGAATATGACAGTTCTGCCCCAAGACCTGTTGAGGAAGTGATGTCAGAACTGTGGCTATAAAGGAAATGCCACGCCTGGGAGGTGGGGTGTGGGGAAGGGTGGGTGGGTAGTCCACAGCCACTGGTGACTGTTAGAAACAATCAAATGTACAACTGCTTCACAATTTAATTCTGATTTCTCTCTCTGAGGCAGGTTAGCAAAAGAAATTAGACTCTTTGGCAGATGAAGCTCACGAACTAGTTCTCAAAGTTAATGATAAAAAGAGCAAGGCTATTGTTTTTAATAAGGGCATTTGGCTTCTGCAGAAAAAATGGAAAATAAGTGTTCTTGTTATCCAGACAGCAGATAAATACACCCATCTTGGTGTAGCATTTTAGGCAAATGGCTCATGGGTTAGTACATGCCTCTGAAACCCAGTCCAAGGTCAAAAGATCAGCCATGGGACTAAAGAAGTTCAATCACAAATTTGGTGGTTACAGCATAAGGCCTCTGATCCAAGCAATCACCTCAAAATTGGGTCCTCAAGCACTGTATGGGGTAGAAATCTATGGCCCTAATATGCTATCAAAGCTAGAATCACTCTCGATTTAGTTAGTGAAATCCTCACTGGGCCTGAGTAAGTCCCTTCCTACCACTTACATAAGGGTGGCATTTGGATTTGACAACTATAACATACTGGAGGGTTCTACAACCCTTGGATTGTGGATAAAATGTAAAAGATCCCCAAGTAATGGTATTGTGAGGGTATGTCTTGAAGAGAAAGATTTTTGGAGGAAGATAGGTTATAAAAAGTCATCTTGGTTAACCTAGGTGTACTCTTTGTTGGAAAACTATCAACTTGGCTATTTGTTGAATTTTTGTAGAAAGGGAATTGTTATCAGTCCCAAATGTAAGTTGTACATAAAAAAGAAAATTATGCTACAGAATCAGGGTATAGCTTACAATATAGTCTGATCATCTTAATGTTATTAATGATTAACAGATGTTAAAACACAAGCGGATTCTGCCTCCAGTGTTGATGGACACAACATGCGCAGTCTAGCAGCAGCACAACTGGTGAGGGCAGCATGCTGACTGTGTCTGGTAAGTACATTGTTTTGATAAGCAATCATACAAATATATAAGCATTAAACCACAGCAGAGCATGGTTCTATTGTTGAATTAATCCATGGTTGGGGCACAAGGCTGCTGGCTGAATGTCTCCAACCACCCCCTCCCAACCACATATTAATTCAACAGTAGAACCATGCCATGTTGTGGTTTCATGTGCTTGTAACATGGTAAGCATGTGGACATGAATTTCCTGGTGCAGGATGAAATATGGTCTCTGTACTGTGCCTGTTGTATAATTAACAATATTTGTCTTAAGCACCACAATTGAAGAACTGCATCAAAAGCCCCATGATGGGAGACTAAAAGAACTCAATATGTCCACCCTGGAACAGAGGAGGGGGGATATGATAGAGACCTCTAAATACCTCATGGGGTAAATAGTACAGGATGGTAATATTTTTCAGAAGAAAAGCTGCTCAAAAACAAGGAGACATACTATGAAGTCATAGGGAGGTAGATTAAGAAGCAATATGAGGAATTACTTCTTCACAGCATTAGAGGTGGATTCCTGGAATAGCCTTCCAGTGTAGGTGATGGTGGCGGAAACAGTGATGGGGTTCAGCTTCAAGAATGCATAGGAAAAGCAGGAAGGGAACCATAGTGGAAAGGAAGGGGAGGGAGAAAGAGCTGTAGATAAGGCAATGTCTACATTAATAGTGTAGGTAGGGAGAAATGGACTGAATGGATGGGCCAATCAGTCCTTCTCTGCTATCAAATTCTATGTTTCTATCACAAGTGAACTTATTATTTTAATAAAGTTTCTCACCTCAGGTATGAGAACAGTATAATGCCCTCTGCATTTCTTCTTCATTTTTTTTAGTATGTAATTTTCTAGCTTCAAAAAAAAGAAAAATATGAGTTACTGGTCACAGCTGACCATTACACTATGTGCTATCTCTAGTTACTGAGACCTCTATTTTTTGTTAAATAAATTTATACACCACTGTGAGTCAAAATCAACAGAACAAACATTTAAAATCAAACTTACTACATGAAGCCACTAGGATCTCTGTGGTCCATATTATCTGTTCAATATTATTAGTTGTATATTTAAAATTAAGCTTTTAAAGCAGTAATAAGCACAGTGTTGATAAAACAGAGACAGTACTAGGAGAAGGAGGAGTGCAACTGAAAAGGAGGGTAAAAAGTGCCAATTTGAACCCAGTGTGGTAAAAATAATAAGTGAGCCTTATGATGGAAGACATGAGCTAAGTTGATTAGTAGGTAACATAGGATAGAAATAAAATGAGATATGCAGAAACAATAAGAACAAATTATCTACTAGGTAAAAGGTCTGTTGCAAGTTATAATGTTTTCCCTTTAACTGATAGTGTGGACCATAGAGAGGCTGCAGTTTCATATAGTAAATTTGCTTGTGAATGATTATGTTGTTGATTTTGACTGACAGTGTTGTATAAATTTACTTTATTTAAAAATAAATAGAGACCTGAGTAACTAGAGGTAGCAACTGGTGTAATGGTCGACTGTGACCTAGTAGCTCTTGTTTTTACTGAGATGTAGATGAAAAGAGTGAGATGGTTACTCATGTCTATTTATATTTCAAAAATATAGAAAAATGCATACAAAAAAACATTAAGAAATACAAAGAGGATTATATGGTTCTTATATTTGAAGTGAGAATGCATACTAAGTAATGATAATTTTTATTAATATATTAAATATCTTAGCATGTAAGCTGAAGGCAAGATCCACTAGTCCGAGAAAGGATATTAATAGTATGGCCACAAGAATGGCAAGTGTTGGGCACAGATGCTATAGCCAGGCTAAGCAAATTATTGTAGTACACAATGAACTTGTTTTGTTCAACAACAGACTTCGCAAGTTCAATATCGGCAACGGTATCCTCACTGATACTGTCCTGTCCATGATGTATTTCATGGTATCTGATTGCTTCATCATTATCAGCAACATCATCTGACCAGTCAAGTGCATCGACTGCAAAAGATGCATCAGGCAGATCGTGAATATTGTAAAGCAAGAGTAAACATTGTTATTGTTTTTGTTAAGATAACCACCCCGTGCTATTGGCAATCAATTTGCAGCATACAGAGTGAGAGAAACACAAAGAATACCACGTGTCCATTGAAGAGCAATACATGCTTGCTTGTGTTATTATAAACAGATATGGTACTTTGCTAAGCTGACTTGCTTTCCCTGCTTCATTTTGCTTTAACTGGTCACAGTTCTCTCTGCTACTCTTTCTATGTTTCCCCTATAGTTTCTGAAAGCAATTTTTTTCTATCTAACCTGCAGCACACCATCTTTTGATAACCATAGCGTTTTTTCTTTACATGTAATGTGATTATTAGCTTCACACATTGGCTGATTTCCTCTGTGACGGCCGTTTTGATGTTTGGCCAATGTTGCACTACCACACCTGCTTGACTATTTGCTGGTGCATTTCTGAGGCAATCTCATATTTTGACTAAATAAGGCATTCAGAAGTACACTACCTACAATTTTGAATGGCCAGACAAGAACTGATATTTCTCTGCAATACTCAGGTTGACTTATCTCAGTTGTCTGCCAATTTTCCCACCCTGATATGTGGATCTGTATATAACCCACGTCACTTGTGGTTACATTGGGAGGCAGTATAGTGCAGTAGTTTAAGGCTCTGAGCTGCAAATCTGGTGACATCCAGCAGACCAAACCTGGGTTTGAATCCCACAGCTTCCACTTGCATACTGTGTGACCCTGAGCAAGTCACTTAACTTCCCTGTGCTCCCAGGTCATTCCTCTAAAAAAGCTTTCAGCTTAGTGTGCTACTCCTGGTTAAACAACTAAATAAAATAAATAAAATTCCCAGTCTCAAGGGGGACACAGAGTGCATTGTCTCCTACCGCATTACAATTTAGTTCTGTTACTTTCATCAGTTTCTTTTAGATATACTTACCCCGATAACGCTGCAAAGTCAGTGGCCTCATACAAAGAGGTAGAATCGCATTGGCTATCGGCATGATAGGTTTCATCCTTGGTATCATTGTCAAGACACCTGTTAGAAGTACATAAATGTAAGTAGAACAACACTATCATAACTGAATGAGCATGGCAATCTAAGGCCTGGTTTGGTGTGTGTCCAGTACTACTAAGTATGGCTAACTCACTGTGAAGTTTGCATTAATAGAAAACCTTCACTGTTGGGACGTGTTTTGGTATATCCAAAGTGTTGTGCCATGGTGCTCACCAGACTTCCTGGTGTATGAACAGCCTTGACCGAGAGAGGTTCTATTCCAACCCTACAAGTGAAAGGAGTAGTAAGGCATAGTACAGCATGGAAACATGAGAAATATCACAACACCAACAGCACACATGCTACTTGCCTTGCCACTGACAGTAAGTTGCTAACATTGTAGTTATTATGATTTCTCAAAGTCTCGTATGTAGGCGAGTATTGTTGTCCATACAGTTTTGAAGACTGTGGTGTAGAGCATAACAGCGATGACATCAACTGTTGGCCATGTGTACTGTGTATGTTCATACCATCATACCTGCATTGGAGAATATGAATGCCATTGGTCATACTTATGTAGTATGTTGAATAAGCATTTCATGCACACTGATGAATATAGTCACTCACACGTCTAGCAGTACACGCGCCATATCAGAGTGGAATTTTAAGTTGAGTGCTTCTTTCAGTGTGACCCAATGGGACAGTTGATCTCCGATGGCGGATCGACACTTGTTACGCTGATTGTCATGTAATCTCCTCTGTCTTTTGCGTGCCAAATCAGTGACTGTCCTTGGCCGGCCACACTTCCTAGCCTTTTGAGTCTCCATTCTGATTGCTGATGTTGTGCTTGAATGAAAAATGCACAGTTTCATGAACATATGAAAGGAGAGCATGTTTATAGTTAACAACATTATCACACTTATTGAAAATATTTCATAGATTTATTGCCATTGCTAATTTAGTGACATTGTGGAGGAAACAGAGGGGATAAAATAATGGACTGCATGTGGAAGTGATGTATTTCAATGCTTTCCATTTGTTGTGCTCTAATTGTTCTCTACTTATAGGGCACAGGGAAATAAAATAGGAGACTTAGTAGCATTGCATTGCAGGCAGACACAGACCGAGTCATTGTCGAAGTACAAAGAACAAATTAAAACAGGGTACGCAAAGATGGCAGTAGTGAATATTGAGCAAATACAAGCAAGGAAAAAAGGAATAGTCTGCGATATCCACAGTATTTAGGGGACTCAACTGGCTTATGTCAGGAAAGCAACTGTCTTGTATATGAAACAGTGAGTTTGGTGAAATTTTTTATAACCAATGTTGTAAAGCTTTTAAAGTAGACGATGGAGAGACTCTGAAAAGGAATATGGAATTACAAGCAGTATCACAGTGAAATAGTGCAGTTAGTGTACTAAACAGAAAGGAAGAGAGGATTGTAGAAAACAGTTCAGCAGGGTGAATGGAGGAAAAGGAAGTAAGTTCATGGTAGGGCCAGAAATGTTTATTGTCCAGCAAAAGTGGCGGAGGAGTAACACTCTATGTGACAGATGGATTCTAAGTAAAGGAAAAACAGGGTAAAATGGGTATAGCGAAAGCACTGTAGGTCAACACGGAGGCAGGAAAGGGAAGCACCATAAGCACTGTTGGTGTTTGAAGAGCCACCATTTTCAGGTGTAGGATAGGGTAAGACAGTTATAGAAGGAAATCTTAGACTGGCAGAAAAAGGTGATCTAGTATGGATTGGTCAACATGTGATGCTAGCACATCAAAGAGAATGGTCAGTTTCACAGACCTTATGGTGCCATGCCACAGACAACTATTGTTGGGACACACTTGTGAAAATGCAGTCTTACTCAGGGTCTTACAACCAATTTATGCTGCATTACTACACTCACAGCTGCAGGCAGTGACTGTGCCTGTGAAAGTGCATTTGCATGTTAGTCACACTGTCAGACTATGTCTTCATTAACAACTGAGCTGAAGTGATGTCATCATATAACTCACACAGCAACATAAGCAACAGTTGATGAACTGTTGGTAGTGATGTGGAATGTTCAGCTAGAGTTGGATTGTAGGTGTAGGAGAAGGATACAGGTTGTTGTACAGCTCCACAGTCAGCACTGGCAATGAACCACATCTTTTGTTTGGGGTAATTTATCACCCTAGCAAATGGTCTGTTATGGAAACATACATGTGGAGATGATAACAGGTATGAATAGGCAGTCACAAATTCCAGAGGGACCAGGCAGTACAGTGCAGTTCAAATACAGCATCTGAAATGCATTATCACGGCACACCATTTACAAAATATGTGAAGTAATCTAAAATGCCACATTATTTATTTAATTAGCCGACAGTACTTAGATATTCTTTGGAATTACTAATTATTGAAAATCCCTCCTCCGTAAATCTCATACTTGAGGCTGTGCCAGCATGAAAATAACAAAGCATAAAGAAGCATAAAAATCATAGATGACTCACATTCAGTTTCATATTTACCATCTATTAAAAATGGAGATAAATACAAAAATGTGTCAGTGGTTGTAACAAAAAAAATCAGATAGTGACGACTAGAATGAGGGGGTGGTAGGCAACCGGACACATGTTAGGTTAAAAAAACATCAGTGATGTTAGCTCACTTTTTAAAATGGCAGAAGACGGTGATGTGGTGCCCCTTTGTATCTTATGCAGCTGCTCTTGACATGTCACTACTCACAGGATCTGTGAAGTCATTTTCTAGGTCCCACTCATATATGCAAAAGAAACATATGGTCCACATATTGAGAAAACTATTTCATACAGCTTGTTAATCCACACTGAAATAAATGTGCAAGTTGTACTTTAACAACTGTTAGTTCCAACATCCATATTCTGATTGATAACTGTATCATTTCGGATAGACACACATACACTTTTCTGGGAGACATTCTGGAGACTGCATTGCTGCCCTATTTGCAGGCACCTCTCTGGTCTGAGGGAGGAGGTTGTTCATCTCCATGCTGACCTGCCAAGGATTCAGGAAACCTGCTCCCCCACCAGGGACCACCCAGGCCACTGCCACTACGTCAGAGGTTGCCAAGAAAGAGGAGTGGTTGGACCACAGTGGGCTCAGGGAGGGTAAGGGTGGTGGAACAGAGGTGCATTCCTCCCATTGTGCCTCTCCACAATTCATTCGCCGCTCTGGCGAAGCATGGTTCCTCTATGGAGACAGCTGCAATGGAGACCAAGGAGGATGCTGGGAACCTCCACAATGGAGACCCACAGGAGGGTGGCTCAGGACCCCACAGGGGAAGGAAACAACTCCTGGTGGGGGACTCATTTGTTAGGGGGGTAGAACTGGGAGGGAAAGGGAGGTAAGGTGCCTGCCCGGCGCCAAGGCTTGGAGGGACAGGAAACGAATGCTTAGGATCGTGGGAGCAGTGGCAAGGGAAGGGAGCTGGATGTCATTATGCACTTAGGAACGAATGACCTGGATGAGAATGGGATCACAGCAGTACAACAGGAGTTTGTGGAGTTGGGGAGGGGCCTTAGACAAGTAGCACACATGGTAACCTTCTCGGAAGTGCTACCTGTCTATGGCATGGATGAGGTTAAGGCACTCCACACCATGGGATTCAATGACTGGTTGAAATGCTGGTGCAGAACTCAGGGATTTGGCTTCATTGGGGACTGGGGCTCCACCTGGAGGGATGCAGGCCTATACAGGTGCGATGGTCTGCATCTATCCTGGAGGGGAACCAGGATCCTAGGTGATAGGTTTAAATGCTTCAGTGGCAAGCATTTAAACTAGCCAAGGGGGGAGGCACTGAAGAGGAGAAGGGAAATCCTAGCCCCAGAATTCTAAAAGAACTAAGGGAAGAACTAGTAACACCACTGACACCCTTTTAATAAATCGTGGGAGGATGGGGTGGTACCTGAGGACTGGAGGAGGGTGGATGTGATTCCCCTTCACAAAAGTGGAAGCAAGACAGAGGCAGGAAACTACAGACCTGTCAATTTGACCTCAGTGGTGTGGAAAATGATGGAATCATTTCTGAAGGAAAGAATTGTTGAGTACCTAGAGGCCAGTGGGGCACAGGACCCAAGGCAGCATGGATTCACAGTGGGAAGGTCATGTCAGACAAATCTAATTGATTTCTTTGACTGGGTGACCAAAGCAGTAGACAAGGGAGGGACTGTGGACATGGCCTACCTAGACTTTAGCAAGGCATTTGACACAGTCCCACACAAAAGATTAATAAACAAATTAGCCAGCCTGGGAGTGGGTCCCAGGGTGGTAGTCTGGGTAAAACACTGGTTGGACAACACAGCACAGCGGGTAATAGTAAATGGAGTCCACAGTGAAGAAAGGAGGGTTACTAGTGGGGTACTGCAGGGTTCAGTACTGGGGCAGGTCCTTTTTAATGTCTTTATAAGTGACATTGCAGAGGGACTGGAAGGGAAAGTATGTCTCTTTGCAGATGACACAAAGATCTGCAACAGAGTTGATACACAAAGTGGGGTGGAAAGGATGAAAAGGGACTTGGCAAGGTTGGAGGAATGGTCAAATGTATGGCAGCTTAGATTCAATGCAAAGAAGTGCAAAGTAATGCACCTGGGAAACAAAAACCCAGGGAAGAGTATACAATGGGGTGAGATACTGACAACAACAAAATGGAAAGGGACCTGGGGGTAGTCATATCAGATGATCTAAAGGTGGGCCAGCAATGGAGAAGGCAGTAAGGAGGGCTGGTGAGATACTGGGATGCATGGAGAAGCATCACCAGTAGAAAACAGGAAGTTGTTGGCCCTCTGTACAGACAGTTGGTAAGACCACATCTGGAGTACTGTGTACAGTTCTGGAGACCCCATCTCCACAAAGGCATAGACAGGGTGGAGGCTGTCCAGAGGAGGGCAACCAAAATGATGCAGGGTCTGCATAAGAAGACATATGAAGAAAGACTAAAGGAACTAAAGATGTATAGCCTCAGGAAAGGAGGGAGAGGGGGACATGATAGAAACTTTCAAATACCCAAAGGAATCAACAAAGTCCAAGAGGGTAGCATCTTTCAGAAAAGAGATGTGAAAAAACAAGGGGCACAATTTGAAGATGGGAGGATGGCTCAGAGGTAATATGAGGAGTATTTTTTCACAGAGAGGGTTATGGATACATGGAACAGCCTTCCTGAGGAGGTCGTAGAGTCAAAAACAGCGGGGTAATTCAAGAATGCATTGGACAGACATAAGGCAATTCTATTGGAGGGTAGGAGGAAGTAAGCTGTTGGTTAACTAGGCTCTGCAGCTTATCCATTAGGTAGGGAAATGGGCAGACTAGGTGGGCCAAGCAGTCCTTATCTGCCATCAAATTATATGTTTCTATGTATTCTATGTTTCTCAGATCAATCTCTGGCCTGTACCTTTTTTATAAAAAAGTGCTGGAGTGCCCACCTGATTAGTGAATCTTCACTGTCAGCCTATCTTTGATGAACATGCCCAAATGTACAGGCAAATAATGCAAACATGATGTTCCACATTTGCAATGAATGCCCTGCTCTACACTGCAGAATTTATTTAGCAAAACATTTAAATGTAATAAGGTGTCCAGGAATTGGCTAGGTAATATGAAACAAAGGGTCTATGTGAACAGAAAATATTGAGGATGTCCAGATGCCATCAGTGGGGTCCCACTGGGTTTCCTCACAAGAGTGCTACTTATAGAATATGTTTCCCTGATGTCTAGTTACCCTCCACCCAATACCCGTACACAGTCATTTTTTTAAATTTAAATCCACTCAGAATGCCATGCCCTTATCATGAGGAGAGCAGTATCTGTAATGAGTGTGTGCATGTGTGTGTGTGGTTTTTTTTTAAAATCCCCTTGGGAGTTCTCTACTATGATACAAAGAGAGAGGTTTCTGGATTTCTTTCAATCCACTTAGGACTGCCCTGCCCTGAGCCACACTACAAATGTATCAGTAATGTATTTTTTTTTCCTTAGATGCTGTCCGGTGTGTCCTGCCCAGATTATAAGGGGGGGCGGAATCTATAATTTTTGTAATCCCTTCATAAATGCCATGCCATGATCCAAAGAAGAAAGGTATCTATTATGTTTTGGTAGTGCCCTGCCCCGATCCTAATGAGAGAGGTATCAATATTTTTTTTCAAATGCCCTCAGGTGAGCCCTACCATGTTCCTGAGGAGAGAGATAAACCTCAAGGTTCTGAGAGCAAATCTTTACTATCTCCATAGCTAAATCGTACACTGTTCTTTGCTTTATCTAGCTCACTTACTATCATTTTTCACTTATTGTCTCTTACAACAAGTAGATTGCTACTTCACAGACATACACTTCTGATTTAAGTCAACAACTGATCCAAATGCAACTGCAGCAGCTATCAAACTTTTGATTCAAACTTTCAAGGCAACAGGGGAATGTCAAATTCTGGTCAAGCAATGACATTCTTCTGTATACCTCTACATTCTGGTAAAATAGTGAAACCAACTGACCACGCTGACTGCTAATTACAGTATAGCAGTTAAATTGTAGAAACTGGGCAAACAGCAGGCAGCTGAAGTGAAATATTTATGTCAAGCATAACAGGAGATTGGGATAACACAAGAGAAGTTCCAAATGTTATTTAAATCCCCTCAGGAGTACTCACCCTCATCTCTAGGAGAGAAATTGCTACTTTTAACTTTTTTATTCCCTCTGGACTTCCTTGTCCTGATCTGGACCAGTCATGTTTGCTCTGCTCTGATGCCCATGTTGGAGTAATTTTTAAAAAAAAAATACATCCATTCTTGAATACCAAGCCCTGATCCTCAGAACAGCGATATCTGTAATGTTTGTTTTAAAGCCCCTCTGCAGTGCCCTGCCATGATAGCAGGAGAGAAGTATCTGTAATTTATATTTTGATCCCCTCCGGAGTGCCTTACCCTGATTCAAAGAAGAGAGGTACTGGTAATGTCTTTTTTTTCTCAAATACCATGAGGTGGCCCCTACCCAGATTCCAAGAAAAATATCTGTAATTTTTTTTAAATCACATCTTGACTGCCCAGCTCTAATCTCAACGATCCTAATTAGAGAGAGGGACCGAGATATTTAAATGTTTTCAAGTCCTCTCAGGTGTTCCCTGCTGTGTTCCTAAGGAGAGCTGTAGCTGTAGGGGTGTTGTGTCGAAGTCAGTCTTGACGAGCTGTGTAAAGATTCCAGTCGCACATGTACATCAGGAATATTGCATTTAGGTGATAAAACCACAGACCACAAATGCGGCACGTCAAGTGTGGATCAGAAATGGGACAGTCAGTGAGACTTCGGACCAGTGGGAGAGAGTAGAAAGATAAGAAGCTTACCTGACAATGTCAGTGAATAGCACCAATCCACAGAAGGAAGGATGCACGACATCGCCATGAAAAGTTTCATTACATTTTGTTGCATTCGAATGAAATATGTATTGTATGTATGCCATTAGGTGATGGTAGAAATGAGAGCACTATACTAGTGCAAACCTAAAAAAAAAATATATTGGATTGCAGTATCTGGACTGTGGCACCATAGAGACAAATGAGGACACAGACATGTATCAGGTGGAAGGGGTGAATATGTATTCATTCCTGTTCAGAGGATAAATAGCCATCACAAATGCTAAGATCCTGGATCGGAACTACAGCCAGGGAATGCCGGCCGTAGTGATCGCAGAAAGACATGAGAGCACACTCTGACTGTAGCTGCTCATGACACCACCAACCACCAGAAAACAATATAGAAATTAATGAAAGTGTAATAGACAGAGTGACCAGGAGGTGCTCAACTGCTAACCCTGAGATGAAGTTGCACTACTTCACATAAGCACTGCTGCTTCTTTTTAAGTTTGTTTACTCTTTTCCCCAACAAAACAATACTATTACTATGGACAGTGTGAGGACCCATGCCTACCTCATTAGTGCTACACTCACGCTGACTACATTTCAGGTGATCAGAAGCTTCCTCAATGCCCCCATGCCCACAGTGCCACAACTGCGGTCACTCTGCTTTATTCTTTCTTCTGGCCCAGATCGCAGTGGGTAATGGAACTGCTCCATTAAAAAATAAAATGAGCAGCTACTCTGGAGTGTGATCGTGAAATGGAATGATAAAAAAAAACAAGGGCTTCTCAGCACTGAGCTGTGAAACCGCTGGAATGGAAATGGGGGGGGGGGGTGCTGCTAAAAGAAAGAAATAACAAACACTTATCAGTACTTCATTTTATACAAGGCTTTGACAGCATCAGAGAAGGCAATTATTTGTGACTTGATGGGAGCTAAAAAATCAACCACCAGAATGTCAGACTGAGCACCAGGAGATAGGAAACAATTAGCTAATGTTTTAAACTGTTGCCTACATAAGAAATGATCAATAGTCTATGTGTGTGTATTTCTTGTTTTTATTGTGTACAGTGCCATTCTATAAGCACCTTATATCTCAAACAGTGTATTTTATTAGTGAAGCCTTATGTTTCTCTCCCGATGGAAACTTTGCCTTGCGGCTTTATTGGGATCCCTTGAATGTCACTAGATGCACTTCTTGATGTAACAGAAAAGACATCAAGACACACATGAAAACAGAGGATCCATTGTATTGTGAGTGACAAGTATAGACTACAAAAGTACATCCTGAAAGAATGAGCAGAAGGTTCTGACCGCCAGACAAAACAAGCATGCATAAAGCATGTGTGTCTTTTCTGATGCATCAAGAAGTGTGTCCAGTTGTCAGTCCGAGACACAGACTAGAAGTTGGAATTATAAAATACAAAAATAGACAGACCAGTAAAATAAAGTTTTTCTCTGGCATAGTCTCAGCCATGCACAGTACCAGGTCAGATACAGAGGAAACAAGTTTAGAAGTAGTACACATTTACTTTCTAGTTTGTTCAAGTGATTCATTCTGGCGCACATCACAAACTGTAAATATTGGCGCTGGGAAACGATAAGAACATGCATGATTTTTTTTTCGATGCCTGGGAAAGTCGCACGTTTCTCATTTGAACACCCTCAGAGACATTCCAACAGTGCCGGAGCATGCACCCAAGTCTTTCTACTGTACCAATCAGCTGGGGACTTGCAGCTGCTGTGAGACACTTTGCAGCTTTATGGGGAGCATAATAAAGCAGTATGGTAAAGTTTTCAATGGTAGAAGTAATGGTAACAATAAGGCTTCACCCCAAAAATACACAGTTTATGATACGATTCCCAGTAAGGACTTCAGAGGAATTTGAAAGCAAACCAGTGAGGGGGAGGGAGAGGGGCACAGGGCACCAAATTATTTAATTCGGGGCAAAGGGAGACAATATCTTTGGGTTGCACATTGATTAGGCAGCTGTGACTACTTGGTGATCCAGCCACAGATCGATTCCAACAGAGCCACACGATTTTTGAGTGCAGGAATGGGTGTATGTACACTCGGGCCATAAATAGACAATGATTCGTGGAAACGGATCATGAAATCAAAAACAGTTTTAAAAAGGAGACAGCTAACAAATCATAGTTTCTAAGGAATGTAAAATGAAAGGTTAGGACACAAAAGGTGAACAAACAACGTATGCACCATCCACCGCACTCTCATCTCTTGGTCTCTCTCAATCTCTCTCTCTCTCTCACTCTCCCTTGTACAGCACAATATGACAAGGATATTTTTCATTGCATTTCATCTGTTTCTAACGAAATATGTATTTTAGTTAGCCAGGGAGGCGATGGTACAAAGGAACAAAATATACTGCTGCATTGCATTCAAAGTCCATAACACCTTATAGAGTCAGAGCCACATTGTGTAGACATATAGAAACAGGGTCACTACATCAGCAAAGTATTTATGAATAAATCACCTAGTTTGCTTTCATTAATGAGGATGCATGTGGTGAACATTTCCCATGCTGCCCCAATTATAAGTGTACCATCAGAAAAAAATAGATACATGACTCACCCTCACTGTTAGCAAACAGAATGGAGCTGTGCATGTAGGAAACTGCTGGAGACTGCCGTAGTTACAGGTCGGTGTTGAATAAAGACAGGAAAGGGGCTTGCCAGTGTGATAGTGCATATCAATGTGGGTGGGCCTTGACACCTAGCATCTCAGGGATCTTGTTGCTGGCATAGGATTTCAGCTGTCCCTGCTAAAAAAACTAAATGTTTAAACTGTACACAACCATGCAATACATATGCAAAACAAAGGAAATTAATAAATCTTTGAAGCCAGCGGGTCTAAAACTATTAATGAGTATATGTGGCTATATTTTTGGGATCGGAGGCTGACAGTGTCCCTTTAACACAAATATTGTTTGTTATACAGCAGGCACACTGTTCATTTGACTTCAATGCATGAGCATACACTTTGTCGCATTTGATTTTAACTGCTGGACCACGAAGGACCATCAATTTTTAAACAGAAACTATATTCAAAATGTGCCATATGAATGTTTTCTTTATTGAAATGCATTTTTTTAATGAGTCTTTCATGCCAAAATGCAGTATGCCACTGCCTTCTCAGATCCCCAAAGGAAACTTACCTGCATCATACTGTAGTTTTTCATTTAAAAAAATATTCTTAAGCTGTCATTTTCTGAAGTGGAAGGATCATATATTTTTATATGAGGTACAGAGCCTCTGTTCACATCCACTGCCTGGCTTGCAGGTACAACACCTCGCAATACCCTATTCTGGCATCACAATGTGTGGTGTGTGTGCACACTGTGGCATGTACCTGCGCTAACACATTGTGATGTAAGAGTAGGAAACAGCGTTATGGCGTATAAACAAAATGGGTGTAGTAGTCGATTGGATCTGTGGGTCATTTTCTGAGAGCAAAAAATACAATCCCTCAGTCCCGAGAATGGTGGCATAAGAACATTTTATATTTTAATCAGTGAACTTGGAGAAACAGGTAAGCATCCTTTGTTGATGTGAAAACCAGTGACATGAATGATGCTCTTTAAGTAGTTTCATAGAAACAGCCAGACATTTCTCTCCAGCCATACCACAATGTCACTGATGAATACATTAAACAGGACTGGCCCAAGGCCCTGTGGCACCCTACTGGTACCCCCTCCCCATATTAGAAACCGTTTACCACCACCCTCTACTTTCTGCACATTATCCAATTCCTTGCCAAGTTAACCACCTTGTGCCCCATGCCCAGACTAGCCATCTGGTTCAGCAGCCTTTTATGTGCAACAGTGTTGAAGCCCTTGTTGAAACTGAGGTAGGCAATGACCCCCCCCCCCTTGATTTATTTCCTTTGTAACCTAGTCCAAGAAATCTGATTTGTCTGACATGACCTTCCTGCTGTGAATGTCTCATGTTGCCTCTGATTATGGGCACCAATAACAGAGTCCTTCCAAGTCTGCACTATTATTTCTTTCATCAGTGCTTCTGTGATCTTCCCCCTACTGATGAGAGGCAGTCCATCCCATAATTCACTGTCTCCTCCCTACTATCACTTTTGTGTAGTGGGACTACATGCACCCTCTTCCAGTCCTCTCGAACCACTCCTGAGTTGAGTGATTCAGTGAACAAGGCTGCCAGGGGTGCAGCTAGCTCTCCTTGCAGCTCCCTAATTGCCTTGGATGCATGCCATCTGTCCCAATTGCTTTTTCCACCTATAGTTTTGTAAGCTCCTTTAGGAGTTGGACTCCCTCCACTGTGAATGGACTAGTATTTACTTCCCCCACACACTTTAGGTCAGCTACTCAGCTGTAGTGCATGACCCTCCCCCTCTTCAGTGAATACTGAACAGAAATATTGGTTCAATATTTCCACCTTTTCCAGGTCTCCCTTATGACACTCCCCTGCATCCCTTCTGAGCCTTATAATCTTCCCCCCTTTTCTTTACTTAGCTGATGTACCTAAATAATGTCTTGTCTCCTTTCTTCACCACCTGTTGAGGTATAACAGTGGTTAAACTGGGGTTCTGTTTGCAACTGAACAGAACCATCATGCAATCAGTGTTATCCAGCAACTATAGGCCTTGGGGAATGTATAAAAATTATATATTATATATATATATATATATATATATATATATATATTAGAGCCAAAAACTCCATTTAATGCATTAGTTAGGTTGTTCCACAGCAGCAAAAGCAAAGAAATTCAGTATTAGGGTTGAAAGCCCCTTGACCCCCAAGCGGCATGGGGTGCGCGTTGATTGTCGGCCTAACCCTCACCCATCAGATGTGTGAAGAAGCAGAGGTAGGAGACCGGGGCAGAGTCAGACTGACAACCCCACGCAACCCCATGCCGGTTGGGTGTGTGGACGGAGGGGGTCAAGGGGGCGCTTTCAATCCTAACACCAAATTTCCACGCTTTTGTCGCTGTGGAACAACCCTAACTAATGCATTAAATGGAGTTTTTTGCCTCTAATTTCCTTTCTTTTTGAGAATGATAATGAGAAATAGTGAATGTCATGCGGTGGCGAGAGCGCCACGTGATGACTTGTCATATAGTAACATGGTGCCCGAAAACGCAAATGGTAATGTGCATGGTGATGCAAAGTGAAACAGAAAGATAAACAGTACTGTAGACACAAATGGTTAAAATAACGCAAACACAAGCACAAATGAAAATGCAAAGGGTAACGCACATGGTGCCGTCGACGGGACCGGTAAGTGAAACAGGTACAGAACCGCAAGCGGAAGAGGTAAGGGTAACAGTAATGTAAGTGCACAAGCTGGTTTTCCCCAAAAGCTGCATAGAGAAAGACAGTGAGTACAAAGAATGTATGCATAATAATGGGTCTCGGAGCAGACAATGAGGAGTTGGAATACTAAATTGCTTATATCTCAGGAACTGTACGACGTAGAAATAAAGTTTAAAAGTCATATGATGTCTGACTTTCCTGGCTAGTTTTGTACTTAGCCCCTGTTGGGGGGCTAAGCATTTTTCCACTGAAAAGGCTGTATCTCATACCGTTTTCGAGATACGGGCCCTGAAAGTTGTGTCGAACGCCATAATGTTATCCTATGGGAAAAAAGGGAAGTTCGGAGTGCGATAACTTTGGCTCCCTGTAATATCTTTTCACCAAACTACTGAAGGGCACATCTGTGAGATATTGGCTTTTTTCCCTCCAAATTTCAGCCCAAAAGACCCAACCGTTATTTTGCAGCAGGACAGCAAAGGATTCCTGTAATATGGCGTACACCGTAATGTTATCCTGTGGGAAAAAGTGTCAAATTTGGAGTGCTGTAACTTTGCAGCCCTGTAATATTTTTTCACCAAAGTACTGAAAGGCACATCTGTGTGATGTTGGCTGAATTCCTTCCAAATTTCAGCCCAAAAGACCAAACCGTTCTTTTGCAGCAGGGTGGCAAAGAATTGCTGTCATTTTGCCATAGCCTGGAAAAGGAGTGTTGTAAATTGCGAAAGCTTTCGCAAAAATGTGTGACACTTTCGTGAGTGCGACACTACTTTGTGAAAGTACTTTTTTCAGAAACTTGAAAAACATATTTCTATGGTGTTTAACCTCAAAATAAAGACATGCCTAGCATCCTCAGGGTCCGACTAGGTAAATACAAAAAGAATTGTGTTGCTAGAGGGTCCCAAATTTAAATGCCAAGCATTTTTCTGATCACCAACTGAAAACAAAATGGTGGATTTGCGAAAGTAAAAGGGCCATTTGCGAAAGTAAAAACTGCATTTGGAAAGTGTTGAACTTTTTAACTTTTCCCATTGACTTATAATGGGAAACTGTTTTTGAATAACTTTTGAACCGTTTAATATTTTTTCACGAAATCTTCAAAAGGCACATCAGGAACCTTGGCCGCATATTTCCTGAAGATTTTGGGCCGGTCGCGCAAACCGTGCGACCTGTAGAGACAACCGAAGAATTACAAAAAAGTGTAAACACGCGCACAGATCACACTTAATAACTCCACAACCGTATATCTGAACAGTACGAAAGTTGGCAAATCCCAAGATGTATGGTTTTTGATTCTATATTCCAAATTTCAGGAAAATCTGTTGAATGGTTGCAAAGTTATTAGGGTGCAAAACTTTAGATTTAACATGTAAATGGCTTCTCAACCCTAACTATGGTAGCACTACCATGCTACCATAATATATATATGTATGTGTGTACATATATATATATATATATATATATATATATATATATATATATAAAACACAAGTAGTGAATAACTTGAGTAAAAAGTAAATCATGTTATTTTGGGAGAAAAGTTTATTTTCACTTAGAACACCATTTATATAACTTAGAACATATTATTTCTACTTAGAATCTGGAAATGGAACACACAGAACAATGGGCCAGATAAGGTTCTTACAATGGAAAGAAAGGTGGTTTTAACCTAAAACAAGTTACACCACCAGTAAAAACACTACAAATGGTTTGGTATATATCAAATACTTAATGGATTGTAGTAGAACACCACATTTACAGTGCAGTACAAGTCACATTAAACTGCTCCACCAATGAGTTTGTTTAGCATTGTTTTTACAGTTGGCAATACATTGACAACTCATACTGCATTGTTTTCCAACACTTAATCAGCTCAAAAGCAATGTTTATCAAATGCTTTGCTACTCAGTTGGCATACACTTTAAACCCAGCCACAATGCAATGCAAAACTGAGAAGTAACTCTTAAGAAACAGTTTGTGCAAGGTTTTGTACTGAATCCAGCAACACTTCTGCAACTCAATCAGAAATGCTAAAGCAACTCATTAGTGGAACAATTTAATGTGATTTGTACTGTATCTCCTCACATGAGTGATAAGACCTTTATAACTAACTCTTGGTTTCACCATGCATGAGTTATGGGTCTTATCGCACTCACTAGTGCTGATAAATGTGTTATTCCACTGCAACACATCATGTATTCCATATACTGTATACTGTATTATGTAATAGAAAACCCACTGTAAGGTGTGCAGTCGCACTCTGAGATATACGCACGCCTTGGTGTGCCTTCAACCACCCAAGACATCCGTATATCAGACCATGGCCACACATCCTACAGTGGGTTATCTATCTTATAAAATGGTAAAATGGTTTTAGAGGGGGATGAAAGTGCAGGCATGCTGTCGCATTTTGATTTATGCATAGTCATGTGGTGTGTTTCAGCCAACCAGAAGAGAGTATTTTCCCTACCAATTTTATATATATACATATATGTGTGTGTGTATATATATATATATATATATATATATATATGTAAAATCAAACTGTAGAAATGAAATTATAAAAAATGCATTTTATTTCTATACAGACACTAGTCGAACACAGTCCACTGTCACAGCAGTTGGCCAATTGAAAAGCAAGAATGCGCAGAACAGAATGGAGAGTCAGCAAAAGGCCATGATGCAAATAGCCCACAAGGAGCCAGACCAGTCTGAGGAGGGACAGTATAGTGGTAATGGCAGTGGAACTAGGAGGACAACCAGTCAATCCCCCACCGCAAACAACAAGGCCTGCCAAACTGAGTTTGAAGCCCTCAGCAGCACCCACAGATAATAGCGGAGGTAATATGATCAAGGAGGGTTTCAGGGATATGATGAAGCAAATTAACTCCCTGACTGAAGGGCAAGCCTGCATGGAGCATGAAATCTGCTAACTTAGGAACTCTGTAGTGATCCTGACCTCACTGGTCAAAAAACAAAACTTGCAGAAGCGCAAGAAGCTGCAAAAGGGGGCAGCCGCTGCAGCAGTTAGTGGGAATGGGAAGACAACTCTCCAGGAGCAAGACCCACCCACAGTCACAGAAAACTGGCTGACAGGCGACATGTTTTATTGTTATTTTGACAGCTTTGTTAACTAGTACTACTTCTTCAGTGTATTGTGCACATAGTTAATAGCTTAGCTTTAAAGTTTTCTTGTTTGTTGTTGTTTTCCTGATTGTTTTCTTGGAGTTGTTAGTTGTTATCTTTCATATTTTTACCAGTTGGCAGATTTTCCAGACAGAGATTATTCCTTAAAAACATTTACTATCTGTCTTCACTTATTTTATTTGACTATAACTGTCATACAACCGATGGCCTCTGATGGAACGAGGGCTGTTCCTTTCTCTGTATCAGCAGGTTATACATGCAGCAAAGTACTTCTGCTTTATGCTGTTTCTTTGTGTGGCACAGTCAGCAGCAGTGGTGGTGGGCGCAGGTATTGATGGTGGTTAGATCAGCAGCAGTAATAGATCGGGCCTAGGACTTCCTTTTTATGGCATTCCTTAGTTCAGCAATGCCAGTGGTGACTGAGTGCAGGCACTGATGGTACAGCAGGAGTGCTGATCATATCATCATCGGCAGCAGCAGTAATAGTTCGGGGCCTAGTAGTTCCTCTTTACAGTGTTCCTTAGTTCAGCATTATTTGTCAGTGGTGACTGTGTGCAGGCAATTATGGCACAGCAGGAGTGGTGGTCAGATCAGCAGCAGTTATCAGCAGGGGCAGCATTATGGGGCCTAGTAGTTCACCTATATGGTGTTCCTTATTTGATCATTGTCACCAGTTGTGTTGGGTGCAGGCAGTGAAGGTACAGCAGTAGAGGTGGTCAGCAGCAGCAGGAGCAGTGGAATCAGTACAAGGCATATCAGTTACTATTTCTGATATCATTAGGTATGGCTTAATGACCAGAGAGTAGGAATAAATGATTATTGATATCACAGCAGCTGCAGCACCATATGAGCAGGAGCATTTTATTGGTGGACCTGAAAGACAAAAGAGGCACTAAGTTGCAGAGAAAAAACATGACAACATTGATTAAGATTAGGAAATGCTGATTGGTTGAGTGCAGCTTAAACAATAATCCTAGGCAATCGGATCTCTAACCCGCCTTCATATAATAAGCACAGCACAGGTCTGAGGCTACATCACATAGATTCCCAACACTCCCCAGCACTTGACACTTTCCACCTAGCTGACCTCTCCATGCATAAAGGACATGCATGCAATATACAACGAGCTACTGTATCTGACTTACTTATGCTCTACGTTGAAGGAGAAAAGGTCACAACATAAACATTAATACTTACCTTACCAATAAGTGAAAAACACCACAGGTAGCCAGAATCCTGGTGCAGAAAGTTGATTACGGACAGCAAGAGCAGCAGGAGCAGCAGCATATGGGCAGAAGCATTTTATCTGCAGACATGGAAAACAAACCATGAATGGAGTTGCAGAGAAAAAACTCGACAAGTAACATTGATTTAGATTAGGAAATGCTGATTGGTTGAGCAGCTTAAACAATAATAATCCTTGCCTATCTCTAGCACTACTTCACATAATAAAAACAGCACTTGTCTGTGACTTCATCTCATATCTCCCCCAACCCACGTTCCCCACAGACAAACTATTTGCATAGAGGTAGGGCGTACAATGTACACCTCTACATGTATGATATACCTTTAAGAAAAAAAGGCCAACTAGTGACCATTAAAACATTATACTTACCACTGATACTGTATGGACATGGGCCTAAACAGTTGTGCTGCTATATTTGTGGGACAGGATATAACATGCGACAGAATTGAGTCTGCCTGTATAGAGATGTAAGCAATAATACCCGACAGGGTGGGCAGTATTTAAATAAAATAAATTAAAAAAAAAAAAGTTACAAATGCTTACTTATCTGATAGATTGGCATGTAAAGACTGTTATCATCCAGACTACTACTCAGTCATCAATCTCAAATCATCATCATCCTTTTATTCTGTAGTGTAGCTGTGTGTATTACTGGCTCTTCATGAAGTTCAGTAGTGCGGACATCAAATAAGTAGTGGAGTATGCTGGTGTGAACAGCACGCACATCAGCAGCTGCAGTGTGGGGCCCAGTAGTTCATCTTTATGTTGTTTGTTGCTGTGGCCATTAAAGCAGTACTGGTCAAGGATGATACAGGTGTGGACATCATGCACATCAACAGCACCCGTGCGAGGCCTAGTAGTCCATCTTTATGTCGTTACAACGCAGTACAAGACAGAATAAAAAAGTAAATGTTTAAGTTTTAACTGAATGGCAAACATGCCAAAAGACAGTCTTATGTGGGACATACTAGTTGAAGGTTGTTATTACTGGATAAAGTAACAATACCACAGCAACAGCTGTCATTGGAGTCATCAGTGATTTTACAGAAAATTAATTTCATATCTGCTAAAGAAAGTATTACTTCTTCAAGGCCGGTTTTGGAAGGATGAAAAGGGTCCTTGCTTCTGTGCTTATCATCCAATCAGATTCATGAAGGTTTTACATTCATAATGATTAAATAAATTTTATGATTAAAGGAAAAATAAACAAGGTTAATTCCATAAAACATTGTTCCCAGATCCCACCCATTGAAAACTCAGACAACGATGTGTGGGTGCCCAGTTTGGCAATTATTTTACTTAACATCTTTTCCACAGTTCAAATCCATATTGCCAATATTTACATATTGATAAAACACCCTATACAATACATACATATTCAACTCTCTGTATTCTATTTACATTATATCATTTTCACTTTTTATGTCCATTAACCTTTCTTCTTCTTCTCCCCCAAGATTTACATCTGAGGGCTGCTTTTCTCTTCATTGTCCACCTTGATCCAAGTGTACACTCGTACCCCTCTATCTTCTTGGGATGTCCAGGGTCTTTTCTTATTTCTTTTATCCCCCTTTCCTCCTCTCCCCTACCTTATTTTCCACTAGGCCACCTCCGGCTTGTGATGGATGATGGCCTTCCCCCTTTTACGCTAGTTTTTCCTGCATCCATGGCTCAAACACATCTGCTATCTCTGAATTAAAGAGGGCCAGACTCAACCCAGAGAGGTGCACTCTGTCCTTCCTATAATATTCATCCTCATGTTCCTCTATGCCCCTTGTTATTGTTTGTTTACCACAGGCCTCGAATAACCTGCCCACTGCTTTGCATGCAATCCCATCTTGCAGACCCCACCAGGTCTGCCTCTGTCACCTGACCCTGCCTGGCCCATTAAATTTACCTGTGCCACCAAACTTACCTCTGCCATTGAACTGTTCCATTGCTCAGACTACTTGATCTATAGTCTCTATCTGCCCCTTTACTTCCAATAATTGAAGAAATGGACCCGGAGTCTGAAGGGATCGTGACTAGATGGATTGCTCTAGACGTTTCCGACAGACATTGAAGTTAAGGCTAAAAATATAAGTCAAGCCAGAAAGGCTGGGGCATTAGCTTGCTAATTTTTTATAATTAATAATAGATTGCTGTAGTTAATTAACATTTATAATTTGTTGCTTGCTAATAGTCTTGACATGTATTGATCCTGTACCAATTGATAAGAAGTTTATAACCTGATAGTTTTTTCCTAAGTACTTTAGTAATCTAGATACTTAGTTTTTATTATTTATTCTTTATTTTCTCTTTTGTGACTTCAGGCAAATGTAAGTGCAAAAGAAAGGCTTCTAATTTTCCAGACATGCTGCAGCCTCATGTGCACTGAGCATAACCCCTTGAAATTTTCTTAACATTTATTGGGGACTTTCCACTAGTAACCACATAAGCAACCACAACTAGTCAATCCTGTCCCATTAACTGAACAATTGCCCATATGAGCGGCCAGCTGTGTCCCACCAAGTAAACAACTAACCACAATGTGGTATCAGCTGTTCGCACCTCAACCACAATGAGAGCTCAGCTGTTCACACCTCAACCACAACGAAGGACAGCTATTCGGCACCTCAACCACAATGAGAGATCAGCTGTTCACACCTCTGACAAAGGTATGAGCCATCTCACGGTCTTATTTTTAACCCCTGGGAAGGTCACCTGGCCACCTGAGTTATTGACAACTCTCAGCATCTGATCTTTGATTAGTGACCAGCTGGCTTGTAAAAGCTGCTAACACCTAAAACTATCAAAGCATCTGGCCCTCCTATTGTCTGTCTTGGCAAAAAGTATTTAAGTCTTCAACAGCCCCAGCCAAGGAAAGAGCGCTAGAGGGAGGAGCAAGGATCATCTCTACTCTTAGGATCTCATAGGAACATTTGTTGCTGGTCTGGTGAGTCTAGTTACTTAAATCCTAGGCATCGGAACTAGGACTGACAAACCTGGCTTCTACATTATTCCTGTCCGTGATTACCTTAGTCAACACATGAAATATTAATTTCTGTTTGTACTGCTGCTCAGAATATATATAATTGCATTTAAAGAGTTTTGAAATTTGAAAACTGTGTTTGCCTATATATGCAATGCCAACAAGCTGCCTTATAGATATTATACTGGTAAAACAGTTCAGAATTGTGACAGGAATTTTGAAGTTATAAATGTTTATTCATTTTGTTGTCAAAACTACTTTGTGAACTTTCTAAAACAACAAAATCAAAAGTAAATACTTTTAATCGTGAATCCTGATTTGAGTAATACTTCTCAATTTAATATTATGAAACTTAGAGCAGTTAGTTTGGAAAATGATAACCTAAGAAATAAGTCAATAGTTTTAAGATAACAGCTCCAGGTTATATTCATATATGTAAATGTGCAAATTTCTAATGCCCCAAATTACTACATAAATATTTGGGTTGGCGTATCAATAATTCTAGTAAAAGACATTGGTGTAAGATATATGACTGTCCCAGGCACAGACAGACAGTTTTAACATAAATATAATGATATTTGTAGAACTAAAACTGACTTGTCCACTGACAAGTAAACATGCCCTTAGAGAAACTAAAGATTTTAATGAACACAGCAGCCTTCCTGGACTGAGATCACATAGTCTTGGTCAATCAAGTGTCACATAAGATAATTGTGGCAGGTAGTATCTCTTCCAACTGTCTATTGTCATCCCTAACCTGGCCCAATTAGCTGACAACTTGAAAAACTGCCAGTCTCCAAAGGTCTTGGTGAAAGCCATGTACACAAGATTGAGCAAAAAATAAGGGAAGTTGTATCAGAGAAGCCGAAAGGCACTCAAGATATAACTAGCTCTTATCACCACTCTGGCGTTCATGTGCTTTCTGATCTTTTCTACTGCTTTATAACTATGTGCATGTCTCCACACCCTCCTAGGTATCATATCTGACCAACCCAGAGAAACCTCCTGCCACCTTTCCTGTCTCTTAGCTATGTCTGACTTTATCTGGAAGAAAATGTCCAGCCAGGATCTGGTCCCCAAATCATTGCCTCCTAGATGGATGATAATCCTATCCAGTTGTCTGTGTTCCCTTTTAATTTCTCGCAGCAGCAGTAGCAGCTGCCCCCATCTCATCCTCCGCATACCTTTCCAAGTCAGCTTGATTCGCCTTGGATCCAAGTATAGCTGCCCCCCACCTCCCGAGTCTCCTGGATGCCCACTTTTTGGCCCAATAGACAAAAGAGTGTCCACAAATCCACACCTCTAGCGTCCTTGTCTGACCTATTTGAAAATCATAAACCAACACACATTACTCATCCATATTTCGGCTACCCCCTTCCCCGTGTGCAGTTCTTATTTGCACTCTGTTTATTACTGCTTTCTTTTCACCTCCTCCCCACCTCACCCCCTCATTAATTCATTATTGGTGACTTGCACCTACTTATAAGGGAGAAAAGGAAAAACAAATGGTTACTATCATCATCAAGCATCATTCCATATATATCTCTTTAAACAACCTGATGTCCATCGCCCTTTTGCCTTAATCACTTCTTCTGACCCTCCCCAGTCCACTAGCTCTGATGCCACCCCTATTCTGAAGGAATGTGATGAGAAACCACTTGGGTCCTCCCCCAGGAATGCCATACCCTTCTTGAGTATGGCTGTTGCCTCCATGCACATTACTGGAGACCCATCCCCGTGTATTAATAGCTGGTTTTGTCCTTTGGATGCACCATAGCATACTGTGACAGTGCCTCCACTGGACAGATGGATCTGACCCTATGTCTGTGCAATGTCGCCTTTGCTCCCAAATCTGCCTTGTCTGTCTTGGAGCATTTTATGATCACTGTCACTCTGTCACTGGCCCACGCCAGTTCTTCCCACCGTAGGCCTGTTGAAATGTCCCCTTTTCCGTGACCCGCCACCTCACTAACTCTGAAGGTGCCTCCATACATGGTGGCATATAATGCCCAGAACAACATGGCCTCAGTGCTGGACCTACACAGGTTGCAGAGCGCCCCCATAAGACCGGCCAGCAGTGTTCTGTGATGGGCCTCCTGCTGTCTTTGGGTTTCTCCCCCCACCTGTAGCCACCCCTGCATCATGCACCTAACTAGGTTGGTCTTGGTGGGGTCCTCCCATCCCTTTAAACTGCAGACCTGTCCTATTGCTGCCAGGTGGACCCCCATGGTCGCATGTGCTACTCTATTCCTTCAACCTGATACTACAAACTTTGCTACTTGATCTGCAGTTACCACCCCACTTACTTCAAAGCCATTTCCTTCTCTGAATGCTTGGAACATCTTCCATGACTCTTCACAAGCTTTCAGTGTCCAAAGGGCCCAGGAGCTGTGAAACAACTCAGCTCCTGCAACCCAATCTTCCACATGTACCCTGGAACTGCTGTTTGCCTGTGTTCTGCCCCTGGGGCAATGGCATGAAACTTGTCCATCTGCAGATGGGAGAGGCAGCCAGCTATTTAATGACAGCCCTTGTAACACCAACTGTCTTTGGACCCTCACCACTCTCAGACATGGCTCACCTCTTGTTCAGCACATCCACTGTGGCCCTGTTGTTGCTCCAAAATTTGACCCTATGTTTCCTAAGGTCCTCCCCCATGCTATCATCACCACCCATATGGGGAACATTTCTAAAAAGGTGTTGTCCTTAGTGACCCCACCCTAGTCCATTCTGAGGGCCAGGCTGCTGCAAACCACTTACCCCTAAAGTAGGCTCCCATCCCAAAACCTCCTGCCGCATCTGTATACAATTGCAAATTGATATGAAACACCCACTCCTCCTGCCAAAAGGTCTTACCATTGTAAGTCCACAAGAAAACCTCCCAAACCTCTAGATCTTCCCTAGTATCTTTTGAGATATCCACCCAATGGTGTGGCCTGGATGCCCCTTTTGTTGCCCTAGCCAGGTGTTGTGTGAATGTATGCCCCAGTGCTATAGTCCTACATGCAAAATTCAGGTGTCCCATAAGTTGCTGCACCTGCTGTAACTAAACTCGCCTCCAAGTGTTCACTGTCTATATAAGGGATTTCAGGTTTTGTACTTTCTTGTCCGGCTATCGAAACAGTTCCCCTTCCATATCTATCTCAATTCCCAGGAATTCCTGCCTTTGGCTGGGTCCTTCCATCTTGTCTGGGGCTAGCGGTACCCTCAATTCTTTGCACATGGCCCCAAAATCCTGTAGCATCCTCTGTCTCAGCCTTCCCTTTCCTTATCAGGAGGAAGTCATCCAAGTAGTGTATTACTAAACTGTATCCGTACTTTTGTTGAAAGACCCACTACAACCATGTGCTGAACATTTCAAATGTAGTACAAGCCATCGAACAACCCATGGTCATGGTCTTGTCAAAATAATAGGACCCCTCAATCTGAAAACCTATTAAATCACAGTCCTCTGGCTTGACTGGCAGGAGCCAGAATGCTGCCTCTATGTCTGTTTTAGCCAGCCATGCCCTGTGGGTTGCCTGTATGAGCCTGACTGCCTCTTCTAATGTCGCATACGTCACCCTACTGTCTTCTTCAAAAATCTGGTCATTCACTGAGTCCTCCTCCGAGTATGACCAGTGATGAATCACCCTAAATTCCTCTGGTTGTTTCTTGGGGACTAAGCCTAGTGGGGACGCCCACAGCTTGGGAAGGGTGGCTTGGTGAATGGCCCCTCTACCCTGCCTGCTGCTATTTCTTCACCAGTCTTTCTCCAGGATGTCCTCTTTTTCTTTTACTGATTTTAAGTTCTTGGCCATTGTCCCTTTCTTATTGCCATGAAACTGTAAGCTAAAACCCTCTTTGAATCTCTGTAACAAAATGCTAGCCACCTCTGTCAGGATAGTCCCTTATCCATTCCTCCAGTATCACTGCCTGTATGGGTGTGTCCTCTAGCCAGAAGTTCTGTCCCCCTAGTTGTTCAACTATCCTGTTGTCCATTATAGAATGGTTGTCCCTCCTCCCCAGCACCCTTCCTGCCCCTCCCCGCTGCTAGCCCCTAAAACCTGAGTGACTAGCCTGAAAGGGCTGACTTTGGTAATTGCTAGCCGCTCCCTTTTTCCATGTTGTCCAGCATTTTGATGCAAGGTGATTACCTTTGCACTTGGAGAATGCATGCTGGAATTGGCAGTAGGGCCAGGAGCAAAAAGCCCTGTTATGCCCCCAGCAGCACTTTTGCATTCCTCCTGTCTTCTTGTCCCCCTCCTCATCTCCATCCAAACTGGATGTCCCAGTGCAGATTTCCTGGCATCCCACTTTACATCCCCAAAATGGGCCATCCTCTTTCTAAATTTTTCATGATATTTCAACCAGCTATAACTCCACCTTGATTTATATGCATTCCTTATGATGCAGGAGTATGTTAATAAGAGGTGGCCAATTCCATTTTTTTCTTCATCACAATGGCCATGTAATACATCAAACCTGTCGACCTTGTGTCCCAATTCTTGCCCTTCAAGGACTTATCATCTTCCTCTTTTCCCAGCAGCACCACAGCCGCCGCCATGTCTTTTTTCTCGAAGCTCTTCTTCTCCTCATGCTTATCAATATCGTCTACATTTGCTAATGCAAATATATCAACATATTCCCCCTTCCATATCTTCTTCTTCTTCATGCCAAGTGGAACATGGTCACCTATCCTCACTTCTAGGGTCCCTATCTCTCCCCCCATCACCTTGTCACTGCCCCCCCCTTTCCTGTCTCCATGACCATCCCTCCTTATCCTTCTTCTTTATTTCTCCCAAAACCTTTCTCAACTGCCCCAAACCATTATCACCTATTGACTTCAGCATCTGCTCAACATATTCTTTGACACTGCTTTCCAGTGTGAAATCCATATTATCTGGAATCTGGGGCTCTGGTTGTGGGCCCAGCCCTGCTGGTGGTGCTGGTTCGATGTTGTCCTTCAAAGTGATGGGAACAGGAGGACTCACCGGTGTCAGAACTATAGTGGGCATGGGAGGCTGCTGTGGTTCAGGCAGGGGTAGAGGAGTGAGCATCGGTATCGGTGCAGGCAAAGGGGCAGGAGGCAGTATGGGGGAAACCAGCACCAGCTCTGTTGGAATGGGGTCCACCGGTTCAAGTGCATGAGGAGACCCCGGTGCCTTTTTGTCCTTCCCCTTCTCACCCCGCCTCCTATCTGCCTTCTGCTTCTCACCCCTCACCAGGGTGGGTGAGTCTGTAGATCCAGCAAGTTATTTGCCTTCTCCACCAGCTCCCTGACAGCCTTTGATTTTCTGGGTGCCATTATGCTAAGTTGTACAAAGACCTCGGAATATGAAGCAGAATTGCACAGGTTATTTTCTCTCCATTAATAATATGTATATATATACACACATATATATATATATATTATGGTAGCTCGGTAGTGCTACCATAGTTAGAGTTGAGGAGCCATTTACATGTTAAACCCAAAAGTTTGTACCTTAATAACTTTGCAAACGTTTGACGGATTTGCCTGAAATGTGGAATACATGATCAAGACCCATACACCTTGGGACCTGTCAAGTTTTGTACTGGTCAGATAGACAGCTGCGGAGTTATTAAGAGTGATCTGCATGTGCATTTATGCTTTTTCTGGAATTCTACGGTTGCGCCTACAGGTCACACGGTTTGCGCGACTGGCCCGAAATCTTCAGAGAACATGCAGCCAGGATCCCCGATGTGCCTTTCAAAGATTTCGTGAAAAAATATTAAACTGTTCAAAAGTTACGGCAGTCCGAACTTCCTGTTTTTCCCATATGATAACATTCGGCGTTCACCGCGCTTTTTAGGGCCCGATCTCAAAACGGAAAAGAGATAGAGTTTTCGGTTCAAAAATGATAGCCCCCAGGGCTACGTATAAAACTAGCCAGGAAAGTGATAATACATATGACTTTTAATTTTTTTTTCTATGTCGTACGGTTACTGAGATATAAGCAATTTACTATTACAACTACTGATTCTTGGGTTCCTAGAGTCATTATTTTGCATACATTCTTTCTACTCACTGTCTTTCTCTATACAGCTTTTGGGGAAAACCAGCCTGTGTGCTTACATTACTCTTGCCATTACCGTTTCTGCTTGCAGTTCCGTACCCATTTCACTTACCGTTCATGTTTATGCCACCATGTGTGTTACCATTTGCGTTTTCATTTGCGGTTGCATTTCCATTGTTTTTAACATTTCTGTCTACAGTACTGTTCCTCTTTCTGTTTCACTTTGCTTCACCATGTGCATTACGATTTGCATTTGCGGGCACAATGTTACAATGCGACAAGACATCACCCCCGTGCTCCCGCCACTGCATTACATTCACTATTTCTCATTATCGTTCTCAAAAAGAAGGGAAATTAGAGGCAAAAAACTCCATTTAATGCATCAGTTAGGGTTGTTCCACAGCAACAAAAGCGAGGAAATTCGATGTTAGGGTTGAAACCCACTTTGCACACCTGCAGCCCACCCCCCAACTGGAATCGGGGTGTGCATTGGGGTCATCGGTCCTAATTGTCACCCCATTCTCCTATTCCTCAGCTTCTTTCCACATGTGATGGGGTGACACTTAGGGCCGATGACCCCAATGTGCACCCCGATTCCAGTTGGGGGGTGGGCTGGAGGGGTGCAAAGGGGGTTTCAACCCTAACATCGAATTTCCTCGCTTTTGTCGCTGTGGAACAACCCTAACTGATGCATTAAACAGAGTTTTTTGCCTCTAATATATATATATATAGATAGATAGATAGATAGATAGATAGATAGATAGATAGATAGATAGAGATAGAGATATTTATATTTATTTTATTTTGCTGAGGCCCCATGCAACAGGCAGGGGAAATGCTGGACCTCACCGAACAACTAACACACCAAAATCTGGCCAATGGAAAATCACGTACACAAATGCCCACAGTCTGGGAAACAAGATCCCAGACCTGCAGGCAACAATGACAGAGGCTAAACTGGACATAGTAGACGTTAGCGAGACATGGTTCACCAGTAACCACACTTGGGAGACTTTAGTACCCGGCTATGTACTGTTCAGAAGAGACTGACATGCAAAAAAGTGTGGGGGGGTGGGGAGTGGCCCTTTATATCAATAAAAATATCAAAGTTACAGAAATTCAGAATACACATAAGGAGCCAGAAGAACTGTGAGTCACCCTGGAAACAGGAAATGGAACAACCATACGAACTGGGGTTGTCTACAGGCCTCCAGACCAGGGGGAGGACATAGACACATTACTGTTAGAAGATATATAAAACATGACAGCTAAAGCTGAGGTTCTGACAATGGGAGACTTCAACATGCCAGATAGAGATTGGTCAATACCAGCAGGAACATGCGCAATAACTAGACACGAAGTGGATTCCCTGCAGGGGGGGGGCCTCAAACAACTGGTAGAACAATCCACAAGAGACAGAGCTATCCTAGATCTAGTACTGACTAATGGGGAAAGGATCACAGATCTCCAGGTAGAAGGACACCTGAGGACCAGTGACCACATGGTACTGTTCAATTTGGCCACTAGAACGAAATCATCCCTTTCCAAGGCAAAAATATGGGACTTCAGTGGAGCTGACTTTGATAAGATGGCCAACAGAGTTAAGCTAGCCCTGGCAAGAAGAAATACAGGTGAGGGGGTACAGGCAAAGTAGGCAAGCATTAAGGATACACTACTTGAAGCCATATCCCATTGTGTTATGGAGAAAAGCAAGAGCAAAATAAGGAGGAAACCACTTTGGTTCTCAAAAACAGTAGCAGAAAAGGTCAGAGACAAAAGGCTGGCCTTCAGGAAATATAAGGGAATGCAGTGGGACGAAAATAGGGAGGCATACCAAACTTCCCTAAGGGAAGCAGGGAAGGCAGTAAGGCAGGCAAAGTCTCAAACTGAGGAAACACTGGCATGCACAGTAAAAGAAGGTGACAAGACTTTCTATAGATATGTTAGTGAAAGGAGAAAGTCCAGAAGGGGTATTGCTAAGATCAAAGAGGATAAGGGGGAGTTTGTGGAGGAGGTCTAAGGAAAAGTATCTATTCTAAACAGATACTTCTACTCAGTATTTACTGAGAAGAAGGTAGGGTAGGGCCTACAGCTCAGCACCATTGACACAGGAGGGAGGGAAGTGTGCACAAGTCCCTTCAGAAAAGAAAGAGTCCTACAAGAGCTTGCTAAGCTCAAGGTGGACAAGGCAATAGAACCGGATAGCATACCTCCCAGGGTACTAAAGGAACCAAGGGTGGAACTAGCAGACCCATTATCATAACTGTTTAGTGAGTCTCTGAGCACAGGAGAGGTCCCAGAAGATTGGAGAAGGGCTCATGTGATCCTGCTCCACAAGAGTGGTAGCAGGGAGGAGGCAGAGAACTACAGACCAGTCAGTCTTACCTCAGTAGTGGACAAGATTATGGAGGCACTCCTTAAGGAAAGGGTAATGCAACACCTGGAATCCACAGGAGCACAGGATTCAAGATAGCATGGGTTTACAACAGGAAGGTCCTGTCAAACTAAGCTCATAGATTTTTTTGACTGGGTAACCAGAGTGGTGGACCAAGGGGGTGCAGTTGATGTCACTTACCTTGACTTCAGCAAAGCTTTTGATACTGTTCCACATAGAAGATTGTTTAATAAGCTGGGTAGGCTAAGGGTAGGTCAGAAGTTGGTCAACTGGGTGGTAAACAGGTTGGCGGGCAGAAAACAGAGAGTGGTGGTAAATGGTATATAGTCAGAAGAGATGCAAGTCACAAGTGGGGTACCTTAGGGATCAGTCCTGGGGCCAGTCCTCTTCAATATCTTCATCAGTGACATTGCAGATGAACTGGAGGATAAGGTTTGTCTGTTTGCAGAGGACACCAAGATCTGCATCAGAGTAAATAATCCAGATGGGATGGGCAGAATGAGAAGAGATCTGGATAAACTGGCAAAATGGTTGGAAAAGTGGCAACTGGGGTTTAACACAAAGAAGTGCAAGATCATGCACATAGGGAAGAGAAACCCTGAAGCCAGCTATAGCTTGGGAGGCGAGTTGCTGGCAATCACAAAGGAAGAAAGAGACTTGGGCATCATCATCACAGATGACCTGAAATCATCCAAGCAGACCACTAAAGCAGTAGGTAAGGTTAGAGGGATGTTGGGGTGTATTAGTAGGGGTATCACAAGTCATAAGAGGGAGGTAATAATCCCTCTTTAGAAGACACTGGTTAGGAGCCATCTGGAGTACTGCATGCAGTACTGGAGGCCGCACCTTCACAAGGACATTAACCAAATTGAGGCAGTCCAGAGAAGGACAACCAAAATGGTGCAGGGACTGCATCAGAAAACATATGAGGACAGATTACCGGAGCTCAATATGTATATCCTAGATCAAAGGAGGGAGAGAGGTAATATGATCTAAACATTCAAACATCTTAATGACGTTAACAAGGTGAAAGAGTCTAACATGTTTCAGTAAAAGAAAAATAGCAGGACAAGAGGACACAGCATGAGATTAGAGGGAGGCCGATTAAGGGGTAATGTGAGGAAGTTCTTTTTCACAGAAAGTGTGTTGGATGCATGGAACTGCCTACCTCAGGAAGTGGTGGATATGAATACAGTGCAGGGCTTCAAACAGGCATGGAATAGACATAAGGGAGCAATACAGATTATTATGAATAGATAGGCCATTAACAGAATACAGACCTATGGCACATTCAGAAGGTAGAAAAAATGGGCAGACTGGATGGGCCTTGCAGTTCTTATCTGCCATCAACTTCTGTGTTTCTATGTTTCTATGCCTGTAGCCTCTACCAGTTTGGTCTGGCATATGCCTAGCAGGAACTCCCCACGTATGTCTGTTGATCCCCCTCAGCAGTGCACCGTAGCTCATTGCCGTCACCTCGCCTGCTGGCACCTGAGGCCTGTCCCCTTGGTCCAGTGAAGCTGCTCACCCAGAAATCATTAAATAATTACACAAATCCTCAATAATTAATTAAGTAGGTACATAATTAAATGACTATGGCAGCCTGCAAGGCATCCTGTTGAGCTGGCCCCCCCCCACCTTTTACGTAGGCACTTGCTGCCTTCTTGACCACAAGTGACCTGAAGGACACCTCACCAGTCCTCTCATCTATAGCCTAAGATGGTGGTGTCCACCACTTTTAAGAAATGGCAGCTGTTTTTTGCTGTCCGAAGCCCCCTCATGCCTTGAGGCCAGCGCCCATCTGCATCTCCCTTTCTGTCTCTGGGCTGCCTCCCAATGCTTCTGCCCACTATCCGGGACAAGGGGTGCTGAGGGGTTGTGGCCCTGTGTTCCTCTGTATGTCCTTCCACCCCCATCCAATAGGCTGCTCATGTCCAAAGTTTTAGTTCTGGTCAAAATATCTTGAGGGTAAGCACCTGTAACTACCAAAATTCTCCCCTGTCCTTCAATTCCATAGGCCCTTACTTCTAGCACCTCTCTTGGCCTCTACCTGCATTAGGCTGAGGAGACATGCTGCTCTGAGGCAGCTGCCCAGCTATGCAGTCCACCCTAAGGGCCTTCCCCCACTCAGCAGAAATTGAATTCCCAACTCCCCCCCCCAACTGACAAAGAAATCAGGCCAAAAAGCAAACAACCCTTGTACTCTCCTCTTTCTTTTAATTTTGTTTCAGTATATGCTTGGAGTTTTCCACACTTCCAGCCCATCCATATGGTCCGCCCTATGTGCCGTCTCCCTTTTCAGCTCTGCCAAAAATGAAAATCCTAATCACCCAGCCAAGAATCAGGCCAAAAAGACTAAAAATCCTTGCATCTCTCCACTTTTTGTTTTAAATTTGCTCAGCACTCCCTGGCTTTTTCCTCCATGTTTCCAGCACTTGAACTGACCATCCAGGCCATGGAGCCATGTTGCCATGATGTCAGACGCCATGCCACATGGCCTGAACACTCCGTCCTTCTCCCTGCTTGGCTTGGCTGATCATCTGCCCCAAAACGCCCTTTTTGGCCACAAAGCCAACATCCAGCCGACTTTTCAACCTAGTGGCAGCACAAAAACTAGCTCCTCCAATAGGCTGCATTCGAGGACTGACTCTGCTTAATCGTGGCTTGTGCTTGGCAAATCCAGCCCTCAGACAGCTTCATGCACCCAGTCCTAGTCCCACTGATCCCCTAGGACCCTGTTCAGCAACAAAAAATCTTCCTTGTGTGACTAGCTGCCGCATCATGTATAAAGCTTTCTACCCAGTATCAACACCCTGAGAGACTGCTCAGCAGACCACTCTCTCTCAGGGCCATGCATTTATCTAAACTTCTCAAAGCTCTGGCAGGATTCTTTGTTTAAAACACACTTACCTTGACATTGTGCTGGCAGTATACTCACTTGCTTCCTTCAGCTGGATCAGCCTACCAAATCACTTCAAAACTACTTTAAGTAATCTTAAAATTCAACTGCAATTATATAAATCTCAAAGTTTGTATATATATATATATATATATATATATATATATATATATATCTATATCTATATATTTATGCAATAGTGATGAGTGATAAATGAGTGAGATAAAACAGTGTATCATCCACTGCAGTGTGATATTCTTACCTTCTGCTCTACTGCGATGATATCAGTCATATATACATACAGGTCACACTAAGGTCACTGATATCATCACTCTAGGCAGCTTTCCCCTCAGCATGCAATAAATACCTGTGCTGTTACCATAGACAGAAATGCAGAACTACATGAGAGGTCTCACTGCTGCCTGTAGCTAACTCAGTTAGCATTACAAAACACACCTATTCCCCTCTCTAACTTCCAGCTCATTATTGCGATACTCTCAGCTTGACTGCAGCCAGAATTCTAAAGAGCACAGCTTCACAGAACATTCTGTTCCACACTACTGCCTGCAGCTCACTCAATTACCACTAAAAACAGTCTCAGCTGTTCTGACACTCTGACTCTCAGCCCATTACCATTACTGTGATACTATCAGCTTGACTGCAGCCAGACTTCTAAAGAATACAGCTTCACAAAATAGTCTGTTTCTCAATCCTACCCAAAACTAACTCATTTAGCATTGCAAAACACACTTATCTGTTTCCCAGAATTTATAACACTGCCAGCCCATTCAGAAAAACTCATACACAGAATGAGCAAACACATAAACAGGAACAGAAGACAAGACAACATAACAATACTTCTGAAACTCCTAGCTCTATTGTATAAATCGAATACAGGATGTGCAGATCATGTTCTATGGCAATTATTGTCACTCCTGCATCGTGAGCTCTGGATAACTCACTTGTGTCCTTCTGCACTCATGAGATATCAAGAGCTCACTCTGCAGGAGTGACACTATTTGCCATATCACACTCATGCCCATCATGTATCCTATATATATATATATATATATACTGTTTGTATATATTTTTATATATATGCTTGTAGATAAGCTACTAGCCAGACTAAAAAAGCTGCCAAAGGCCTAGCTGGACAAAATCTTAGCTACACAAAATTGCTTGAACTGGCGTGCTTCCTAGAAAAAGTCTCTAAATAGCAAAATTTGTGAGCTCTCCTTCTCTTACCAGCCGTTATGTACCCCTTTAGTTCAACCCTCTCTTTCCTCCAGCCAATTGCTCCATGCCACCTTATGGTCCATGACCTCATAGCCACTCCCCTTTGTGACCTCACCTAGCCCCGCCCCTCCTTCCCAAAACCCCCTCCCCTTCTCCCTGTATCCGAAACCTGAGACTCCCCACACATTGGTCTAGGCCTGCTGACAATGGGGTCTGCCCCTTTAATGGGGCAAACCACTATACTTAAAATTCCGAATTCATGGTCAAGTAAAGGAAAGGCTATTGTTTATATTACTGCTAAAACTGTACTTATGTAATAAGCATAAATGCATTTTAGTACATTTTTATAAATGTAAACCAAAGCCTTCTCCTTTCTAAATTACAGCACTGTTTACTCTAAAAAATGGCTGCTAGATGTGCCACAGAATGACATCATCTAAGCGAAAGCTAGACAGCTCTCTGTGCTGTTTAAATCATCAATTTTCCAAATCCTCTTGCACTGTATATTTGGCACATTTTTATCAAAATCATGACTATTATTTTTTGCCAATATGCATGTTAAGGTATGATTTTGATCAGTTCTGTTTTGTAACTTGTTTTATAATTGTAATTGGTTTTTAATTTGAACCACAGCATGGGCTCTAGGAGCACAATAGCACAGCAATACAGTGTGTGCTGTAAAAAGAATGGAATAAAACTTCACTGAAGTACAGTACACTTGCATCAAACTCCAGGAGTGCTGGCTCTTTCTTTTTGCATTTGTCTTTGGGTGGCTACCTAGTCTTAGCACCCACATCCTTGGCTGAGCGTAACAGCTTCACTTCTGCCTTTGGACAATGTCTGGCAGACTGGCACATTGGGGGGTCTGTGGACTGTGTGTGTGTGAAAGGACATGTGGGAAGAAGATCATGGCATGGAGTTGTGTTTGGAACTGGTCTGCAGTCAGGTGTATATCAAGTTTTGAGTTCCAGGTATCACTGGAATCTAAGCCATGGTGACTGCTCCTGAAGGCTCTGAGGTTACTGTCCCTGTGGCTATGCTGAAATGGCTTTGGAGTAAGGTTGAGTTCTCCACTGGGAAAACATGCATCTACTGCCAAATGGAAGGCCAGGGGATGACTTCAGTCATTTTGTACATTCTGCCAGCAGAAACACCCTGGTGTCTATATTACCCAGTATTTTCCCTGGATTTGTGGTTTCAGAGTGTCAATCACTATCATAGACTCTGCTCTGAATGAATGGGATGAAGTAATGGACATTTCTGCCTCTGTTCCTGCTGCTGAAGTCCCTTCAACATCAGCAATAAGGCCTGTTAATGGTGCTGATAAACCTGCTCTTCTAGCAAAGCTGGAGGCTGCTATCCCTTCAATTGAAGCAGAGAGATCTGTTTCAGCTGCCAAGCCTGCGGCAGTGAAACTAGCAAGGGAGGCAGAGGGACCCAAAGGGGAGGCCATGGAAAAAGCTGCAGCCACTTTGGAGGTTTCATGACCCCCCAGCGAGGATGAGGCCATGGGCGTGGGGTCCAAATAAAGGTAATGGCCCCTAGGACTTTGAAAAGCCAGCCTCATCAGGATCCATTGGGCCTGCTAGTACAGCATTTGTATCCAAGGAGAGCTTGGAGGAGAATCTCAATATGCCATCCTCTCTCCTTCCACCCCAGAGAGGCCTAAAGATGTGGCAAGTGGCTTGGTGCTGATTGAAGGATGCAGTCATGTGAGTGATGGAGATTTGGAAAGGTACATACCTACTGAGCATGAAACCCTGTATGTTGTGCCATGGAAGAATAGGACTAGCCTTGCTGACAAGTGCAGATGTCATTGGGAGAAGTACAAGAATGTGACTAATGGTGAATCCAGTGTAAGGAGGCACAGAGAAGGAGTATGGTTGCTGGATGGACAAGCTCCTTGGTACAAGTTAAGACAGCTGCCAGAGTGCAGTTGGGCAGAGTGGATCATCCAGAAGAAAATCCACTGTGATTACCCTCAGTACCTGTACCCCTACCTGCATGAGAGACTCTGGGATGTTACTGAAGGAAACCGTCAAGATAAATATTTTTGGGGCGCCCTTGTTAAGCACTACAAAAAGCACTGTCTAGGCCCAGACATCACCAGCTATGCCCTACAACATATCCATAACATGGTGAAGTCCAAGTGTACCAACTATGCCTGGAATGGCTTAACCCTGTTTAAAACATACGCCTTGATCCAGGACCTTATGGGAAGAAGAATCAAAACCTATGTACCCAGTGTGGACTCCTTCAGTCAAGCTACAACCAAGTCTCCACCTTCCTACTATTTTGTCCAGAGCTGAAGATTCCTTTGATCCCTACTGATCCATCTTCCCCTCGAAGATGTTGGATGACATACTGTTGGGATTGTGACTGCTATGGGTGAGATCATCCTTTTCTGCAGTTTGCCTTGGTTACAGTATTATTTTAGTTTAAAACAGCCAGTGTCTATTTCATAGGCGTTTTGGTTGCATAGTCTGGACTTAGTACCTCAGTACTGTCTTGCCTTTGAAGACTTAATGTTTACCATACAGACTGGGACCTAAACATAGACTGCTAAAATTGTCTTTTCTTCTGTTCCAAGCAGTCCAAGACTGCACTGTTGTGCTTTTTCACAATGTCATATGTTTGCAGTAATGCTTTAGAAATCTTAAAATATTTAGAGTGGGCTGCCCTTTGCAGCCACTAGTTAGTAGTGGTTAAGTGTTGTTAAAATGTTTTCATGCTTATAAATGTTGGGTTCCTAAGGGGAACAACAGTATATTGGGAAGGTACTGCATGTTTACAGCACGTCAGCAGCAGATGGCAGCATTGGTTCTAGGTCTGAACTGGGTTAGGTAGAAATAGGCCTGCGATGCTGCCACCTAAGGGTCAGGCAATCTGTCTTGCATTCCTTGGTTGGAAGATCACCAGTGGGATGTGGTTGGGTTGCCTCATTTATTTAGGTCCTGTAGGTGTTTTGGAGGGGGACACACCTAGTTTACAGCTTTGGCCAGTGAAGTTTGTATTCCACCATTACAGTGGTGTCCCAGTGGGCCAGTGTCTGATGGCTCAGTGGGGGAGTGTGCATACCCCATGGAGTTGCGGGTCCTGGTAGCTGAGGTAGGTGCTCACCAGGACAGTGAGCATTTATTGGGGGGAGTGTTACCCATTCATGGTTTGGGTTTACCGTTTTTCCCTTCCCTGGACCGTTTTTGGGCAGTAGTAATTTTAATAATTATGGCCTCAGCCCCGAGGTGAGGTCTCTGCAGGTGGAGCCACTGCTCTGGGTGGCTGCCTATAAATTAGGACCTTTCGCACCTTCAGGGTATTTTTTCATGCCGAGGAGTTGGTGGGTGGTCCATGGGAGCAGGGCCTATTGCCTGCTCCTGCCCTGTGTCTCTGGGTGTTAGCTTTGGACCTAAGTGCAGCAGTGGTATAGTGGTAGCAGCTGGGAATTGAACTCATAGCCCCAATGTGCATCAGTTGGGAAGAACTGCCAGTCTGCATTCATATGAGAAGCCACCAGAGAGGAGAGATCTGGGTTAGAGTTATGGCATCAGGTTGGCTTAGGCATACTATCCCCCCCAATCCAGAATCACCATGCATGCCCTGGGGGACTAGTAAAATGGCAGTCCTGAGGTGCTAGCAAGTGAAGAAGTCTGCCTCAATGGCTTTGGGGGGAGTCGCTCGCAGAGAACCAGTCTTGGAAGGAAGGTCAGGTGGAGTCCCTATGTGTGTAGGTTCCCCTCTATCTGCCCTCCTGGATCTTGGGGAGATAGGAGAGAACTGAGTGGTGCAGGGGGAGTCAAAATAGAATGCTGCTGTAAGGAGGTCCCAGCCTTGAAAACTGCTGCTGCCATACCCATAATGTGACCACCCGGCACAGGGATTAACTGAGAAAGGGTGGGGGTCTTCTTAACCATGTTAGAACCACCAATTAACTGTCTCAACTTCTCAGTGGGCTCCTGGACCCAGAGATTAATTTTGTACATATGTTTTGGACTGGCCAGCCTTTTCATTATTAAATGGGATCCCCTGCTGTAGTAAATTTCATGGTGTGGACCTTCAGAAAGTCATTGTTGCTGCTGCTGCTAACCTTTTTTTTCACTGCAGCCTGGCACCCCACATGGCACCCTCTTGCATGGAAGAACCAGCTGCACTAATGAAGCCTTCTGTACTGATAAGAAATTTTTTCCCTTGGAACTGTGCTTGTTTTTGCTGTTGTGGCCTCTTTCCCAGCATGTACCCCGTGGATACCCGTAGACAGAGGGGTTGGGGGGTTACATTTGTTTGCACCACTATATAAGATACTATTTCATCACTAAAAAATAATTGAAAATATCATATGGGGGTAAACTTTGTGTCAGTACAGACATCTGCATTACCAGTAAATGGGAAACACATGGTTTTTCCATATTTGGGTATTTCCATTGGTAAACAGGAGTATAACCACTGTGGTACCTGCCATGGCCTGTAGCTAGCACTGGGACAGCTGTGTCAGAGTCAGGCATTGCTGATGGATCAGATTCATTTAAGAAAGTGACACTACAGATGGGTAGGGACTTATATTCTAGCAAGGTGTCTGTCTCAGACAGTAAATTCTCAAGCTGAGTGTCTCTGTCAGGTAAGACACAGACTTGGGCAGAGTGTCAGTCTTGGGCAGAGTGTCAGGCTCAGGCAGAATACGAAGTTCAGGCAGGGGGATCAGGCTCAGGTAGGGATTAATACAGAGACAGAGAATCAGACTCAGCCAGGAAGTCATGGTCAAGCAGGGTATCTTCTCTGGACAGAGTTTCAGGCTCAGGTAGTGTGTCAGGCTCAAGCAACTGCTGGCATTTAAGTTTGTGCATTTTTTGGCTGAGGCTCTTGCATGGGCTGAGGATCTAACTTGGGCTTGGGCAGATGCTTGCGCTTTTTTGTTCTCTTTGCATCAACCCTTATCTTCTATTGCAGGCACTATATCATGAGAAAATGCTGGCTTCCAGGGAGCTTGTTGATTGGGCAGCATTTGAGGCTCAAGCAATGTCTTAGGCTGGAGCCAATTGCTGTTTTTTTTGTTGTTTTGTTTTTATTAGTGCTCTGGGTTGCAGGCTCAAAATGAGCTTCTTGTTCAGGCAGAATCTTGGGCTCTGACAATTCCTTGGCTTTTTTTTTCTGCTTTTTGTACTTGACCTGAGTTGTAAACATAGAAACATAGAAGATGACAGCAGAAGGAGACCTTAGGTCCATCAAGTCTGCCCATGTTTTTCCCATACCTTCTATGGGTCCCGGGACCTAGCTCCCAACCCACTTCCAGTACCCTCTATATGTATGTGGGCCCTAACCCTATCCCACCCTCTCTTGAAAGCAGCCATAGTTTTTGATCTCACCATCTTGGCCAGCAGTTTTTCCATGGCTTAATTACCCTTTCAGTGAAGCAGTGTTTTCTTAGATCCCTTTTGAAGCTTCCACCTTGAAGCATCCATTCATGTCCTCTAGTGGTTAAACCATTAACCCTGTTAAAAAGTTCAGAGTAGGGCATTTTATTGATGCCTCTCAGGAACTTGAATGCCTTGATTATGTCCCCTCTCTCCCTCCTAGTCTCCAGAGAATACAAGTTCAGTGACCGTAGGTGTGCCTTGTGTGAGAGTCCCTGCTGGCCCTGCACCATCTCAGTCACCGTCTTCTGCACCACCTCCAGCTTATCCCTGTCCTTCAGGTGAAGCCTCCAGAACTGGACACAGTACTCCAAATCAGGCCACACCAGTGACCTATACAATGGGAGGATCACCTCCTTGTCCCTGCTGTCAAATCCTGTACCTATACACCCCAACATTTTATTTGCCTTACTGTAAGCTTTGTTTCATTGACCTGACTGCTTTAGGGTGTCACTTATGATGATCCCTAGATCCCTTTCTTCAAGACAGACACTTAGTTGGATCCCGTTAAGACAATATTCTGCCCTTAGTTTCCATTTCCCTAGATGCACTACCTTGCATTTCCTCGCTTTAAATTTCAGTTGCCAGATGTTGGACCATCTTTCTAATATTTAAAAGTCCTTCTGCAGGTCCTTCACTGCCTCCACACTGTCAACCTTACCTTTTAGCTTAGTGTCATCTGCAAAGAGGGTAATCTTGGTCTTAATGCCTTTGCTGATGTCACTAATGAATGTTAAAAAGGACTGGACCCAAGACCAAGCCCTGGGGCACCCCACTAGTGACCTCTCCTTCCCCTGACTTCACCTCCGTTTACTACTACTCTCTGATGTATATTCTTTAGCCAGTTTCCCACCCACCTAAATATGCTTTTAGAGGTTCCTAGGGCCTCCAATTTCTTAAGCAGGCACATGTGCGGTACTGAATCAAAGGCTTTACTAAAGCTAAAGTAGAAGAGAGCCACTGGGTGGCCCCTATCCACTTCCTTAGTCACCCAGTCAAACAATGAAATGAGATTTGTCTGGCATGACCTCCCAGCAATAAATCCATGCTGTTTCATGTCCTGGAGACCAATCCCTTCCAGATATCCCACTAGATCCTGCTTAATTAATGTTTCCATTACTTCCTGACTATTAATGTGAGGCTTACCGGTCTGTAGTTGCCGGCCTCCTCTCTACTCCCTCCCTTGTAGAGGGGTACCATATCTGTACTTCTCCAGTCACATGCCACTGTGCCTGTTTGCAATGAGCAGTTGAACAACAGTGTCAGGGGTTCTGCCAATTCCTGAGCAAGTTCCTGCAGCACCCTAGGGTGCAGTCCATCAGGCCCTGCTGCCTTGTTCATCTTTAGGTGCATCAGTGCCTCCCTGACCCTGTCTGTGGTAAATGATGGCATGTCCATTTAAGGGATCCCCCTGTCATCAGACTTGATGCCAATATCTGGAAATGTCTACCAAGTTCCTTGGTGAAACTGAACAGAAGAAGCTGTTCAGTGCAGCGGCCTTCTGTTAATTGTCTTCTATGATCCTCTCACCATCTTGTAGCCAAACTATACCCACTTCTTCTCCTGGATGTAAGGAAATAATTGTTTGTCCCAATTTTCAATCCCTGAAGGAATCTGTAGTTCAGCTGATGCTTCTGCCAGTCTCACTGCTCTTTGCTTCCTTGCTTTTCTGTGTGTAGTGGTCCAATTTATTATCCCCTCAGAACATTTTGTATATGCAGAAGGCTTCCCTTTTGCTTCTAATTGCTTCTCTGACCTGGGTGGTAAACCAAATGGGTCTCTTGTGTTTGCTACATTTCGTTTCTGACCTTATGCACAGCTTCACAGCTTCTAGGATAGCTTGTTTATCCCGCCCCCAGATGTCTTCTACTCCTCTCTTTTTGTGCATTCCTGGCAGTTTTTCCTTGACTAGCAGTTTTATTTCACCTTTTTGAAGTTTGCTTCTCTGAAGTTCAAGACCACAGCCATGTAGTGAGATTTAACTTCCTCAAGTGATAACTCGAACGAAATGGAGTTGTGGTCACTATTAGCCACTGTCTCCCTCAGGTAAGTTGCAAATGCCGGCTCAAACAATAATTCCTTCTTAGGCTCAGCAATGACAGTTGCTTGATCTTGCATTTTTTGCAGCTTTCCTCAGCTTGCATTACTGCCTCCATCTCAACTGCCCTTTTGGTCTGACAGGGTCACAAAATCAGGCAGGTGGTTTTGCTTAAGCGTTCATTTTGTCTGACACCCCTCAGCCTGCACTGTAACCTCCAGCTCTGTCCAAGGCTCAAATGGGGTCTCTTTTGGGGGAAATATCTCAGGATCTGATACTTGCACAAGTTTAGGCAGATCTCTTCACGTCTGCATTTTATGTTTGGATGCTTGCTTGAGCTATAAATCCTGCTGATGCTAGTATTTCTGCTATTTCCTTTTAGGCTTGGGCTGGCACTCACTACTGGGCACACACGTCCGCTTGCATCTATGTAGGGACTTGGACTAGACCTTAAGGTTGTACTGCACTGGACCATGCTCATCTCATCAGCATCCCATGATATTGTGTCATCAGAGGGGGTATTGCTTGGGCAGTAGTCACTCCCAGACTCTGGATCAATAAAATTATCCAGTACTGACTCAGAGTTGAAGATATCTTTTAAGATCTTCCCTGCTGTGTATTTCTGTGACATGATTTGCAAGCAGTATATCTTAGTGGCAAAGATATTCTCTTGCCCCTTCCTCTCCTGGATTGTAATGTGCTTTGGAATAGTGCAATTAAAAGACACCAAATGTTTTGTTTAGTGCTTGGAACACACAGGTAACAACCTAGAGGCTTGAATTTTGAATCCCATTATGGACACTTACTCACAATCTGGTAGGGTGTAATTGCTGTATTGCTAGCTGACTAATTGTTTCTGCCTTTTTTATTTTATTTATTCTTTGATAACCAGGTGAGAACCTAGAGTCCTAGGTTTGTATCCCACTCTTGACACTGTCACTGTATACTCACTGGCAACTCCCCCAGTTTTATGTTATTATTTATTTATTTTTATTATTATTCTTTGGCAATCACATAAGGCTCACTGGGCACAAAGCCCATTTACAGGGGACACCCAGGAGCACTAGGAAGGATATACAAATAAGAGTAAAGTACAGCAAATGAAGGGTATGCCTTAGATTCTCACCCCTCCCTCTCTGGGTCTGTAAAGCACTTTTGGATAATGCAATTAAAAGGCATTAAATGTTTTGCCTAGTGCTTGATGCACACAGGTGAGAACCTAGATGCCTAGGTTTGAATGCCACCATGGACACAATGTGGTTGGGTGTACTATCTGACTTTTTTTTTTTATTTACTCATTAGTAACCAGGCGAGAACTTAGACCCTCCAGTTTGTATCCCACTACAGACACTTACAGTGTCACTATGTAGTAACAACTCTTCTATGCTTTATTATTATTATTATTATTAGTCTTTGGTAACCATGTCAGACCCACTGGGCAGAAAGTTGGTTTACATGGGTGACCCAGAAGCACTTGGAAGTATTATACAAATAAGGGTAAAGTACAGCAAATGAAAAGTATGGCTCAGTCACAGAGATATTCTCTCCCTTCCCTCTCCTGGATTGTAAAGCAGTTTTGAATAGTGCAATTAAATGGCACTAGATGTTCTGCATAGCATTTGGTGCATGATGAGACCCCAGATGCCCAGGTTTGAATCCCACTATGGACACTTACAATATGACTGAGTATACAATGAAATATATATATTTTTTTATATAATTTACTCTTTACTAACCAGATGAGAACCTAGAGCCCTAGGTTTGTATCCCTCTACAAACACTTACAGTGTCACTATATACTAACAAACAAATTCTTCTATGCATTTTTGTTTTAATTATTATTCTTTTGTAACCATGTAAGACCCACTGGGCACAAGGGTCATTTACACAGGTGAACTGGGAGCACTGGGAAGGACTTTAAATTAGAGAAAATAAAAGGCACTATACAGAACAAAAATTCCTTTTAGCACAACCTAAAACAACAAACAGAAAAACAACAGGAGTCCTTAAGCAACAGCAATCTGCAGAAAAAGAAAAATAAATAAAAATAAATGTTTAAATTACCAAAATACAAGGCACAAGCTGATAAAAAAGGAGAAAAAAAGTAACTTTAAAAAAAAAAATGAAATAACCCTGCCTAAAACACCCAAACTGCTCAAAACAACAATAAATCTGTAAGAGGACTCTACATGTCTTTGATTGTACAGGCTTTGTCTTTTTTATTACACTGCAAACAAAGAGCACTGGACCCTCCATCTGCACTGCTACAATGTCTCCTGTCAGCATCTGCTTTAGAAATTGAAAGCAGACATACCACATGTTTGCATTGCTTTCTGCAAACATGTGACATCTGCTGCATTCCACACCCTCGGGATCACAAGACTAAGGGCTCCTCATGAGGTCCCGTGGGTCAGAGTTGGAAAGGACACCGGGGATCCAGTGTCCCAGTGTACTTTCTATTAGGATGTACAATGTATGTCTTTATGGCCCTGTATTGTAGTGTTCTGCGACGTACACAGTATGACACAGGGCACTAAAGGGGTTAATAGTGAATTCATCACAGTCTTTTATTTCAAAGCTAAACTTGTCATTCCCTCAGTGAACAACTGGAATTAGATTAGAATGCATGACTCCAGACTCCGTCATGCCCCCCCCCCCATCAGTCACAGGACTATCCATGCTAGCAAGTCACTCGAGTGCTGTTTGAAACTGACAAATTCATCAGTTTCGCAAGGCAGTCCAAGGAGCACATAAAGCAACTGGCAGTACTCTAAAAACAAAAAGAAACTAGGGCAACACAGCATTTAAACAACAGTTTTGATTTTTTCAAGAATCTTATTGCAACGTGATGCCACTCTGTGAACTAAAGCGACATATGCCCAACAGACACATGAAGCCATGCCCCTAACTGCTGATTGGCCAATAAATGTAGTCTCCCATGATCCTGAGCACAGTTGGCAGTTTGCTTCTGAAATCCACTAGTAACCAGATCAGATTAAGACAGAAGAAGCCTGCAAGTCACAAAAAAGTTCAGCATAAAATGTTTTTCTTTATTTAGAGATGTTCACCTTTTCACCTATATGAGATAATTCATCCCTATTACATGCCTCAAATATGCAATGGGTTTCAGTGTATTATAACTAATTTGTCTGAACTCCTTGCTGTTTGATCTCATCCAACCTATTCATAGGTCTACCATTCATGAGGCTGACAAGGTCAAACATCACTTGTTCAGATAAATTAGTTATCCTACACTGACCCATCATATATCCCTAATGTTTTATTGCATAAAATGCAGATGTGGATTTCTACATTTTATATTGCGAGTGCTGGCATTCTACTGGATATAATATTACAAGCAAGTCTGAAAATTAATTTCACAGTAGTTAATAGAAAATATAAGTTGGTAATCCCCCACCCCAACTTGTTTTTATTTTAACTGTTTCTCTTTTGTTAGCTTTGGCTTAGTGTGCCTTTCATGGTTAAGCAATTTCCCCTTTTTCTAAAGGGCCTCAATAGTTACACCATGGAACAGAGGAGGTAGAGGGGAGATATGACAGAGACCTTTAAATATGTTACAGGAGGTACAGGAGGGGAATATTTTTCAGAAGAAGAGGTGCTCAAGAATAAGGGGACATGCTATGATGCTGGAGGGGGGATAGTTTCAGGAGAGATGTGAGGAAATATTTCTTCCCAGAAAGAGTGGTGGATTCCTGGAATAGTCTTCCAGCAGAGGTGGTGGGGCCAAAAACAGTGGTATGTACAAGAATGTATGGTATAAACACAAAGGAATAATAGTGGAAAGGAAGGAGGGAGGGAGGGGAAAAACAGCTATAGATCAGGTATGATCTGATGTAATAATGTAGGTAGGGAGAAATGAGTAGACCGGATGGGCCAAGCGTTCCTTATCTGCCATCAAATTCTATGCTTCTGTGTCTTGCGTGTTCTCTCAGTGATGACTGAAATGTAAACAGAGAAAATGTATGTTATAATGTATTTGCACATTCTGTTTTAATAAAAAAAAAAAAAACTCCCCCAGTCTTGGAAAAAAGTGCATTGGGTCACCAGAATAGCACCAGAGATGGGTGGAATGAACTTCAGTTTTACATCTCATCCAAAGCATACACCAACAGTACGGCATCCCCTAGTACTTCTCTCAGATGCCAATGTTTATCAAATAAACCCAAGTCCTATTCTCGGACTAGAATCCATAACTTTCTGGCTCAGAGTTAGATGTGCTACCACCTGAGCCATGGTGATTCTAGACAAATTTTATTTCTCATTTTTGTACAAGATATATATGCTTAAAAAAAGCATTCTTCTTAGATTTGTGACTATCAGAACACCTACTGTACCTATGAATTTCTTCCCATCTGCTGTTCTCTTGAGATAATTACGTGGGCTCCAAAGAAAACATTTGCAGAATTCTGTTGTATCTCTAATAAGAGTACATCTACCTCTTCTTTCTTAGTTTATAAATATAAGTGAAGTACGTGCCTACAAAAAGCTTTTGTCCATCACCATTGCTCTGGACATGTTGGATATAATTGTATAGTGACTCATCTGCAACCAGCCTACACTGTGACAAAGGGCAGCCTTGTAATATGATTTCCTTTATAGAAAATTGCTTGAAAATATGGAACTTTCTCTGAATGCTCCTTGAGTGGGCAGACCATTTCAAAGCTGTCATCAGTTGCCTGGTAAAATGCTCTCCCTAAGGCACATTATACAAGGCTCAACTAATGAATTTTTTCAGATTAAGGGTCTAGTCATATAAAGGTATTACATGCACATCTATATTTCACTGTACGACTGATTAAAGCTATATTTCAATGGTGTTAAAATAATTTCTCAAGGAAATTAGTATTTGAAAAGTAAACTGTATCACTGCCTTGAGATCCCTTTCGAAATCCTCAACAATCTATGGTCCATCAGGCTATCCCCTGACACAGTTGACTGATTTTAAGAGTTATCTAACTGGCAGATCAGTGTGTTCACATTAACGGTGTCCTCGCAGACCCACAAGTAGTAAACCTTAGCATCCCCCAAGGTTCAATACTCTGACCACTTTTGTTCAACCTCTTCATCAACTCCTTACCCACAGCTTGTCCCACTCATATGGTGCTCTATGCAGATGATGCAGTCATCTTGGCATCTGGCAGGGAGTTGTCCAAGATCTCTAATAATCTGCACTCCAATTTCCACTTACTGAAAACCTGGTTTGAGAAGAATATACTCTTACTCAACTACAAGAAAACCAAAGGCATGCTCATCACAATGCCTCAGAACAGAAGGAAGTACAACCCACTCCTCATCAAGAGTCAAAAGGGGAGACTCTAGAATAAGTGAGTACTTTTAAATACTTGGGGGTACACCTAGATGACACCCTCATCTTCTTAATTCACATTGATCATGTTGTTAAGTCAGCAAATATTAAGCTTGGCCTGCTGTATTGGCATAGGCATGCTATGACACATGATGCACTGAAACTGGTCACATGCAGCTCTATCCATTCTTCTATTGATTATGGGCTGATGATTTATGGGGCTGCATCCAAAACAGTACTAAAAAGAATAAATACCCTCCCCAATAAGGCCTGTAGGCTGGTACTTGGGGTTCACTCTCTTATGCATACCTGTGCACTGTATGAAAATACAGAATGGCTCCCTCTCCATCTCAGAATCATCTACCAGGCCTGCCTTGAGGGGGAAAAATATCACTCCTCAGTCAGACTCCTGTATTAACATCCAGCCAGTTCAAGAGTACAAATGTGGCAAAAAAAAACAAACAAAGAAGAGTACTACCAAGGGTGGGGTCCTGGTGCATTTCAAGCACACCTTGCTTGCCCAGAGATTCCTCTCATATAGGGGCCCTAAATGGTTCAACAACTTGACTGCCCCCTTATTGAAAGCAACAAGCTTGGACCATTTGAATCAAGGCTCTGCTCATACCTAACCCTCCAAAATGATTGCTGCTGCCCTGGTTAGGCTATGCAGTCTTTCAAGCTCCCAGTTCAGCTCACTGTTCTGACACTTCTACCCCCCTTCCACTGTACCTATGTGCCCCCTACTCCCCAATCCTTCACCCCTCACCCCAACCCCTCTGCAATTCTTGACAAACCCTACCCTGTTGGCTGCAACTAGTTTCTCCATCTCTCCACTTCCCTCCTCTATCCCCTATTCTCCCATCCCCTCACCCCACCAACCTCTCCCCTACTTCTCCCTTAGAGCTAAGACAAATTATCCTCTCTGTGACTGCTGATAGTTTTCCTTTTGACTTATATTTTGGCAACCATAAGGCTATTTGGTAACTTTGCTCAAATTGTGAAGCCATGCTCCTATTTTTATGTACATTATTTTATCCTACTATAGCACTTCTGTTTACTTGATTTCTTCATGATTGCATAGTATGTAACTTCTGATTTTGTTTGTCGCTTTTCTGTACTCTATAGTGTTCATGCCTGACTTGGAACCTTTGTAAAAGAGCCTCTTGGCTCAAAGGTATGACTCTGAAACATGAAATACAAAAATTAAATAATAGCAAATTAATTTTATAGAATCCTATATAGCATGACCACACACAAACTTTATTTATAGAACTTGAAAAAAGTAAACCCCGAAATACTTTAAACTATGAGGATGTTATACTACTTTTACAAAATTGAAAGTTAATTTTAGAATGTTTCCTCAGTAGTCTTCTATCACTAATGCCTTAAATTATTCCATGCTATAGGTTTCACTCTATACCTTAATAAGAGTATCTCCAAAGAATCAACACTCATTATATTCCTACTAAATAAATTTTGTTTTTAATTATATGCATAAAATTTCTGGTATATAGCTATACCATTATGTTTACTTACTATTCTGATTTAAAAAAAATGTAAAATACTATCATTACAATTGTGTGCAATGTTTTAGAGTATACAATATTTTTGTACAAAAAGTCTAAACACAAATAGGAATATCTGGATGCTGCAGATGCAATACATAATACGTTTATTGAATTATACCTGCAAACCTAATATTTTAAATGACAAAACTAGCAAATTATATAAGTACTCACCAGTAGCTTTAAGAATATATATAAACCCAGATATTGGAAACAATGCATATAAAGTAGTGATAGAGACAACAGTTTAATGTTCTGGAGAAACCTATGCCACTATAACATAAAATATACACTTTTGAGATAAGAGTAAACATACTTGATCTACATTTTATGAAATGTACAGGGTACATTTTTGTGAATGGGACCATGGGAGTTGTCTTTTAATTTCATACAAATCTACAGGGATTTAAATTTGTCTGCTGTAATGTTTACCCAGTATGTATGAAGCCAGCCTCCTTCTGGAATGGAAGGATTCTGCTATTGCTGCTGTCAAGGTTTGGTTTTATTGAACATAGTGTGCTGAATATAAAACAGTAAACTGTAGAAGTACGTAATGGCACAGCAATGGAATCTTTTATCCTCAGTTACTTTGACATGAAATAATAATGAAAGTGGTTCCTTTGGCATTAATGTCAACATTGCTTCCAAATCTGTACCAGAATGAAAAGAACTATTAAAAGAGTGTTCAATTGCAAATTGTTGTTATAGTCCTTAACCTTCAGTGTCTTTTTTTGAACACACGCCCAGCTGTTCAGCTTATTTTCCCTAGCAATTTTCAAGAGCACCATTTCAAAGACAATAGTAAACATGAAATGTATTCCTGAAGATGATCTTCAGCAAGAACAACATTTTATCCAAATAAGGGAAAAAACGGATTATCATTGAGGCCTCAAGTTTAAAGTAGAAGAAAAAATAAAAACATGGTTTCAAACCATGGGAATCTGTGAATCATCCTGGATATGTGTGACTGCCCACCCCACCATATTTTCTCTCTTTTTCACTTTATTCTTTTCCCTCCTGGAGGTACATGCAATAGGTAACTCTTGCTGCAGCAACAATAAAAAAAACCACAAAAAGAGTTGCAGTGCCTTTGAAATGAACATTAAGGCATAAATCATAACTGATAGCCCACTACCACCTGTGTGCATGTTCTCCCATGTACTGAAAAGTACAGATCCCTTCTATCTGTTGCAATGATGTTATTTCACCACTGTCTCTCTTTCTCTCTCTCTCTCTCTCTCTCTCTCTCTCTCTCTCTCTCTTTGCAATTTATGCTGGGCTAGATCCTGTGAAGTTTAAGCTTTTTTTTTTTTTTACTTTTGGTGGTCAATGACAGACTATTTGACAGTGCTTTTCAGTTTAATGATGGTTATAGTTATTGTATCAAGTCAGGTTGGATGCAAAAGGCAGAAGGGGACACACCCAGGATCATCGTGATGATAAATGAACAACTGTTGGGGATACTTGTGATCTTTTAGAAGTCTACCTATACAGGTTTAGTGATGCAGGACTGGAAAATGGCCAAAGTGGTTCCCAGCACCAGGACTGAATAATGAAGCACTTGGTTGAGACCAAGGTTCTTTTCTCCTCTCAGCATGATTATGAAGATGCACGGTAAAGGGACTACAGCACAGCATGGTGCTTGTTAATCCAGAAGCACTGACAGGGAAATGGAGCAATCATTCAGGGTGAACAGAAAGATCAGTATGAAACTATTTGATCCTCCACAATATTTTATTCCAAAGTATGTCATAGCACATAGAAGTGAGCAAGATAATGCTCCCAAGCAAACACACTGGAGGACTACTGGAGACCCAATGTTTTGCACATCACTCTCCTTGGCACTATGTCAAGGTGTGTGGCCCCCTGCTCAAACTTCTTAAGTAGCCAGCTATTAAAAGTACACTCAGACAATTTTATATATACTGGTAACAGTGTAATTAGGGGCCACCATAAGTGTATAAGTAGAAAGACAAGACATATTTAAAAACAAAATGCACAGAGCAAGCCATTAGCATCAGTAAACAATGCAATCAAAAAGGGACTAATTATGTTCTTATATAGTCACAGACTATTGAAAGACTCTGATTCTTCTAAGTGTGTACATGGCAGTGGATCTGGGAAAAATCTGAAAAACACAAAAATATATATTGTTTTTGAGTGTTTTTATAGGGGGTACCAACTCAATTTGATCATTCTAGCCAGGCCAGGAAAGTGCCCCCAATTGGTAGGTCCAATATGCCTCTCATCTGGCCAGTGCTTTCTCAATGTCTATCCCTATTGGTCCCAGTCTCACTCTTTCAAAATCAGTGAACTATAGTTCATGTGTCCCCACTACCTTCATGCTAGCCACATGATGGACTAGGACATATTTACAGCAGCCCTGCTCAATGACCCACATGTGCTCCCCCTCTCCTTTCTTTGATTTGTGTTGTGAGTGCCCTATATAGAGCACCCCACATTGATATGCTACCAAATATATGACATATGTAGTGTCACAAATTATGAGCTGTTCAATGGGTAGCACTTTGTCTATTGCCTGTTTAAAGAATGAATTGGGGACTGTAACTGACAGCAAGACACTTTCCCAACAACTCTCGCTACTCCAGGGAAATAAAACTTTAATTCTGGCATCTTCCACCATTAAAATGTTGGACAATAGTGCTCAGCAGGCAGCTCAGGCAGCAATAGATGGGTACCTTACAGGAATGGGGCTAAGGCAGTTTGGGGTGGCCAAGAAAGGGCAACAGTAAGCAGGTGCGGTGGTGGATCCAGCTTGAGATCCAGCATGAAGGTTTCTGATGAGATGATGGTGACACTTGGGTGCATGTTCTCCGACCACATCCTTGAAGTATTGTCCCTCCTCTCCACCCCCTGGCTAGCTGAGGTCTCTTGCAAAATTGATACCCTAATGGCTCAGCATGAGCAGCAAGGCAGAAAGATCCAGGAGGTAGGGCAAAGAGTGATGGTGGTAGAAACAAAAGTCAGCGAACTCTGATCAGGTAAGAAAATTGGAAAGAGAACTGGAGGAACTGCACAACCACCTTGATTCACAGGAGAATAGCCAACGGTGAAATAACCACCATGTACATGCTTTTCTGGAGAGAGTGGAAGGCTTGGTCATGGTCAGCTTTCTAGAGAAGTGTTTGAAAGACAAATTAAAGTTACAGATGCCAAGAGAAGGGTGAGGACAGATCAACTCCACAGGGAATTTGTACCTAAGCCACCTCCAGACCCCCTTCCTGAGACAAATCATGTTTCAGTTACATCATTACTCTGATAAACAGCATATACCACAGACCTATATGGCAGTTGGTAAATTGACTCAGAGAACACCAGCACTTACATTTTCAGGACTTCTCTAGGCTAGTCAAGATAAAAGGAAAAATCTTTGCTCCCCTAATGAGCTGTGGGCCAACAAAATGGATTTCCGGTTTGCGTACTTTGCATCGTTGACTTAGAAAATAGAAGGACGCTATTCCACCTTCTGGGAAATCCAGAAAACACAAATTCTGTCTGGATAAAAAATACTGAGCAAAACACTGAAAAATTACTCTGTTAACTGACATACTGAACTCTTTTCACAGTTCAATAAGTGGCTTCTGAACTGTCCCTCTTCTGAGGCATGCTCCCATACTGCCACTGTACTCCATTACTGAACTGATGGGACAATTTAAATAATACAAGGTGCACATTCCCATCGCCCAAATTTGGGCCAACCTTAATTGACTCTGCATGTGGATTTGTGGTTGGGACTCTCCAGGGATGAAGGAAGGCCCCCCTCCAACATTATAAAGTGGTGGATTAGACACGGGGGAGTGTTTCTAGCATCTACTGTATCAGTGAGAAACCAACACCATAAGAGGAATGCATCCTGACACTGGCACAGTTGCGCCTCTGCAACCTGGAGAGACCAATTAACAGTAAGTCACCAGTAATGAATGTTTGAACTGAGCAGTGCTCCTATAATTTGTGTATTTTTGCGAAGTGATCACTCCCAGAGCACTGATATTCAGGGTGTAAGAGTGGAATGCACATAGCAAGAGTAGGATTGTGCAGTCTCTTTCCAGGTGGAACTCTCCTTGGAGTAGGCAGAAATGGTGTCGAGGGGTGGAGCTCAGGGGAATAAACCAATTTAAAATTGAGCAGATGCCTCTGCTGTGTTTGAATGAGTACAGTATGATTTGCTTTCAAGGTAGCTGATGGCAATAAAAGCCTGGCCTCAGAAAGCAAACAGCTGGGCTGACATGGCTGATGGGGAGCTTTGATAGCAAAGAGGAGGACAGACTCCCTGCTGGCAGCATATTGCCTCAAACAAGCCTACAGTACATGCCATTGGAGTGAAAAGGGCATGGGGGATCAAGTCCATTGAAGTACATGTTACAAGGCTTATCACGATAAGAGGTTCAGGAGATAATTAAGGAAGGGGAAGCTGTGAACTGGCTCAGAGGCAGATGGATGGATGGGAGAAGAACAGTGGCATAGAGTGACAGATTTGGTGGGGGGTGACCAGGTGAGGGGACAAGTGAAAAATAGCCATTTTGTTTTCTGTAATATAGGTTTTCCTTCTCTGGGAGTCATGGCACTTATCAGCCCTATCTGCCTCCATGGATCAATGTCCATCTCCTCTGGAGGTACCTTTAGCCAATTACTCCCATGGATTTTACTCCCTATGGCATGGTTGGGAGAGAGAGGACCATCTTCCCCAATCGAGCTTACAGTATATTTGTCTGCAGGTCTTCTGGGTGGCAGTACGGGTCCATGGATGGGCAGACAGGGCTTCATACAGCCAACTACTTCCCCTTTTCCTCTTTTTTCCCATTCTCCACAAGAGATATAAATGGCAGGTAAACTGACAGTGTGCACCAGGAATATTAAGGGTATTTCCTCTCCCACTGAAACATAAAAAAAATCCTAAGACTGCTTTAGAAAAGTGATATACATATAGCAATGCTGTAGGAAACGCATTTGACTGAACAGGAACACGATAAGCTTGTCAGCGAGTGGTTGGCCCAGTGCTACTCAACCTCTATTAATGGGCTTAAGAGGGGGGCTGTGTTCCTAATTCATAGGAAGCTGGCATTTCAAGAAGAATGGGTAGTGGCTGACCAGAACAATGGGAGATACATTTTGTATTGGGCATGATCTGTGGGGAGCGGGTCACACTGGGGAACGTGTATGCCTGCATTACCCAGTCTTTTATAATCAGGTCTTACCACTCCACAAGGAACAATTCTGCAATCTAATTTTGGCAGGTGACTAACTTTGCACTTGACCCTCACCTAGATAGATCACAGGGGAAAGGTTGCATGGAACTGACAGTGTCAAGATGGGAGGACTCAGTGAATTGGATCTACTTTATGTCTGGAGGAAGATCAGTCTGGGGAGGAAAGAGTACACCACTTCTCACACCCCCGCAGGTCTTGATCCTGAATTGATTATCTCATGATCCCATGGGCTTGGTATGAAAATGGGGTCAGCACCCAGATAACTCAGATCATTTTATCTGACTATGCCACAGTACTGGTGGCATTACTTATAAATCAGACTAGACTGCTAAGAACCAGCTGGAGATTCCAAACATACAGCAGCATCAGACAGGATGCAATGCAGTAATGCTGCAGTGTATCACAAAATGCTTCAATATGCTGTAGTAGACAGTGTAATTCAATGGCAATTAAGATTTCTATTTACTGCAATATTCTGCGACATGCCATTTATGGCAAGTTACTGGATTTCATTGTAGCTGACTTCACTGAACATGTTGCAGAAGGAGAAGTTTAGATAACATGTGGAAGAAGAGTGGAACTCAATAGGGACATGAATGTTGCTACTGCCACGTCTAAGGCAGTATTTTGGGAGGGTGGTAAGGCCTTTATGAGGGGGAAGTGGTGGCATTCATGGAAGCTAAGCATAAAAAAAAGCAAGCACAGTTTGAAGAAATAGAAAAGAAAAGAAAGGAACTAGAGGTCAAGGTGTTAAGACAAGCCACTGACATAACATACAGGGTGTTAAGACAGGCAACTGAGGAAGTGAATAGGGAATTAACAGGAGGGGCCAGCACAGCACTGTTTTATGCCCAGCAGAGGTTCTATGAATGGGGCAACAAGCCCAGTCTGATTCTTACAAGTTTAGCTAGAGGGAGAAGGAAGTCAAACCTCATTGCCACTATAAGAAATGGGGATGGCATCAGGGTCAACAAGTTGCAGGAGATCCAAAAGGCATTAGTTGAACTTTATGCTAAACTACATTATATAAAAGTGACTGCCAGAACAAGGAGAGGAAAATGCAGACTTTCTTTCAGACCCTGATACTACCCAAACTATCAAAGGAGCAGTTAAAAATTTTGGGGAAGCCCCTGATGTTGGAAGAGGTCAGGACAGCAGCTGAGGGATTTGCAAAGGGGAAGGTGACTGGTACAGATGGTCTGCTGAGTTTAATAGAGCCCTGGGAGAAATGTTATGGCAACCCTTGTATTATATGTTTAAGGAAGCAAAGGAAGTGGGGAACTTGTTTATATCTTGAAATCTGGCAACCATCAGAGTGATACACAAAGAGGGAAAAGATCCTCCAGAGTGTGCAGCCCACAGGCCAATTTTACTTCTATTATTATTATTTTTTTTTTTTATTTAACCAGGAGTGGCACACTAAGCTGAAGCTTGTTTACAGGTGTGACCTGGGAACACAAGGAAATTAAGTCACTTGCTCAGGATCACACACTATGCAAGTGAGGGCTATGGGATTCAAACCCAAGTCTCCAGGTTTGCAGCTCAGAGCCTTAAACCACTGCGCTATACTGCCTCCCTGAAAGCCAACTTCTAAACTGTGATATAAAAGTCCTGGTTATGGTTCTGCTGCAAGGGCTGAAGATCATGCTCCTGGACCTGGTAAAGGAGGACCAGACAGGATTTGTGAAGGCTAGACACTCCTATCTCAATGTTAGGAGATTGCTAGGAGTCTTGTAGAGGGATGTGAGGCATCCGAGGGTGGAGGCTTGCATGCTCCCCTGGATGCTGAAAAAGCTTTTGCTGGGCTGGAATGAGGCTATATGTCTTGCATTCTACAAGCCTTTGGACTGGGGAGGCCAATTCATGGACCTAGTGAAACTATTATACATTGACCCAAGAGCCAACATACTAATTGATGAGGGTCGGTCTGAGGAAGTCAAGCTAGGAAGAGGCACTTGACAGGGCTGTCCCCTATCTCCACTATGGTTTGCCCTAGTGATTGAGCCACTTGTAGAAACTAGCAGGAGCTGTGATGAGGTGAAGGGTATAGTTGGAGCAGGGCAAAGACACCACAGGATTTCTTTATATGCAGTTGATGTCCTGGTATTTTTACTAGAACCAGGAACATCCACTCCCAGAGTTATGAGACCAGTCAGGCCTTCGGAGAATTTTCAGGATACAAGATACATTTTGAAAAATTGGTAATTAGAGGGATAGGAGCAGTGAAGACAGAGAGCTAAGGTGTCATGGCTATAAAAAGATAAACACATAGATCAAATATATTGGCATTAATGTGGGGCCATCTTTGCAGACACTGTATGAGCTGAATTATAGAACCCTGCTGCCACTATTAAGAGTGATTTTGCAAGATGTCAAGAATTACCCATTTCATGGCTAGGAAGGATCAAATTAATTAAAATGAATGTACTGCCCAGAATATTATAGCATATTGAGATACTCCAGATATATTTGCAGGGCCTGGAGATATGGTATTCTGACTTTATATGGATAGGGCAGAGGCCAGGAATTAACCTGAAATTGCTGAAGATCACATTGGATAAGGGAAGGTTGACATTCCCCAACTTTGGACTATACCATTTGGTTGTTCAGACTAGTCTCCTTAGAGAATGGGTTGGGGTCCGAAAAGTTCAAGCTGAACATCCAAAGAAAGAGAAGACATACCTTGTCACTTTACAGCATATCTAAATCAGGGGGGATGAGGGCTTGTAGGACTCTAGGGGGTGAATAATCCACTAGTAAAGCACATGACACAGGCTTGGATGAAGGTAAAGGTACAGGTGGTTACAGGACAAGACAGTACTATCCTAGCCTCTATAGTGAAAAATCCAGAGTTTCTACCAGGATTAGAAGACATGGAATACATGCATGGGAGGAAGGAGGGAGGGTGAAATGCCTGGGGTCCCATATGACTCAGAGGGGTTTAACACATTTCTGAATATAAGTAAAGAAATGGGCCTCCCTCAGAGCACTATATTTCATTACTTTCATGTCAGAGACTGGGCTCAGAAAATAGGGAGACTAAATCCCAAGGAATCCTCTCCAGTGTAGAGCTCTGTCTACTGCAAGCAAGAACATACCCCAAAGGAACACTATCTAAGGTCTACTATGCTTTAAGGGAGGGCACTGCAGACCTCTCCCAAAAGGTGCGCACTCTGTGGGAAAGAGACCTACACTACCAGATTCCAGAGAAGGTATGGATCTCCCTTTGTGAATCACACATAGGACTACTGTATGTTCAACAAGTACAAAGAAACAATGTGAAAAACAACACCATGCACACCAGGTACAGCTAAAGGTGCTACCATTAACGGGGAAACTGGACTTACAGTACTCGTATCGAAAACCAAAAAATGGTGCACGCACCACACAGATTAGAAAGCAAACTTCATTTATGAAGACATCTTCTCCAGCACTCTAGACACTCCAATGATGTGTATCTGGAGTGCTGGAGAAGCTCTCTTAATAAATAAATAAATAAATAAATAAAAGATTGCCAGCAGCAGGTCCTTCAGAAAGTCTTACCAATGGAGCACATGACTTACGAACCGAGTGGGGAGATAAATTTGAAAGGCGATGAGGCCAGTATCTTGATTCACTGTCTCCCAGATGTAACCCTCCCCCCCTTGGGGGCTTACCTTATTTGCCTCAGGTCCTTTGTTCTCCCGTTTCTTCCCACTGCTGCTTGGCAGACAGTGGTATCATTTCTGCATCAGCCAGATTCCTTTGGTGCACCTTAGTCCTCTAGTGCTCCCCATACTTCCCCAATGCAGATGCAGCAATTCTATTATTTTAGCCCAGTTCAGGCTTAAACATATACCCACAATCTCCCATTGTTAGTAGTGCACCTTGGTGCAAACAGGATCTCGTAGGCATGAGCAGCACCTTTGATCAGCCAACTCGCGAGTTTGCAGTCAGTTAAAGAAGAGTTTCCCGGTCCTGGCATTTCTCCTCAGCTAAATGAGGGCTGGTGACCAGAATGCTGCATCTCAAATGCCATTTGGTTGAAAATTAAAAAGTTTAAACATGAAGCTACTAGCGGGGCTCATTAATGTGCATGAGTCCCGCATAAATATTTATAAGTTGCTGCCTGCAGCCTGGGGGTCTATGTAACGGCAGCAGCGACTGGGGTTCTTTAGGGGCTTTATGTATATAAGTGTGGGTTTATTTAATAGAGCACAAACAGGGCTACAAGTGGTGTGGAAAAATTATACTAAAATAATGTTTATCCCAACTGCACCAGACTGAGAAACATGTGGGACTGCATAATGGGGACAGTGCATTTTACAGCAGCCACCATTTTGAGAGTGCCTTAACCAATCACGAGCCAGGATTTCAGCTAGAGACTCATGGGACAAGAGACTTGTGGGAGAAAAACAGAGGTTTATTCCTGGGGCCAAAGATCCAGCCAATTGAAAGGCTAAGACTGTAATTGACAGGTTGTGCAGCCAGTCAGGTTGCTGGAACTCTTCCCTTTGTTTTAAGAGGGACTGTTTAAATTGAGGCAGTTGTTCTTCAGCTCAGAAACATCGAGGAGAGGGGAGCCTGTGTGGCTCTGTGCTGCCTTTTCACAGGAAAGGCCCTGTGAGTAATCATCTGGTCCAAAAGAGGATCAGAGCTTGGACCTGCCTGCCAGCAGACCAGAAGGAAGTGTTACCGGTGCTACTTGTGATTTGGATCGAAGATTTTGCTGCTGTGAAGCGATTGGCCCAGCTTGTGTGTGAGACATACTTGGACTGAAAGGTTTGCTTAGTTAAGTTGTTTAAAAGCAACCGGACTGCATCCAAACTGACTAGAGAATAAGCTGTTTATTTTAAATGTGCTGAGTGTGCTACGTGCGTTGAGACCTGCTTACCCATGGCCAAACCTGTTATGCCAGCTGGAGGCTTCACCGACAGAAGATTACGACCTTTGCCAGACTGGTCATCCTGCCTGGGCCTTGTAAATTCGGCCCAGACCACAACGCCTGCACCAGAGACTATTTCAGCAAGAGACCAGCTTTGGGGATCCAGCTGCTGCGCAACATCAGTTCACAGGTTGTGGCCACCTGGAGGAAAGGTCATGAAGGACAGGTGCATCGTGTTGGCCCTGTTTCCCCATGCTCATCGGTAAACACCATGAGGTCTCCATATTGCCTGCATTCCTGCAGAAACCTGGTAGTATGAGTACAATCAGGGTAGCTCCCTGCAACAAGTGTTTAAATCCTCTGTGATACCATCTAATTGTTTCATTTCCCTGAATTTTCAAGGGACTGAGCCTTCCAGCTCGGATTACAAATAAACTGGTTGTTTTGCATGTTAGCTGCCTTTCTTTCCATCAAGGACCACAACACCAGCTGCAACGCTGGCCACTCTCTGGCAACACCTTTGTCTAGCCAGACTTTCCACTCTGGGTACCCAGTAGTTGCTAGACTGATAAACCCAGGGACTGAAGTAAAGAAGCTTGTTTTTAAATACAGTAAAGTAATCATTTACCTAAATTTCCACCTCTCCCTTGTTCATGTTCCCTTAATAAATCTGATATACTGTTTTGATGTTAATCTGGCTTGTGAGCATATTATTACCCAGTCAAAAGTCATTGAATGTACTGCAAAGCATATTGAAAGTGCATGTTGGTATTGTTGAAACTGTAAGTGGGCTGACCGTGAGCATATCATTAATGGTCAAACTGTTTGGTATTCTGATTGCTGAACACTGCAATTGTCCAGGTTCTTGTAAAAGTCACTAGGAGGGATTGTGGGTGTTGTTAGCTTCCCAGAGGGTTGTACCTACTGAGATAGTTACCCACGTAATTTCTCAGGGTGGAGGCACCATAATATTAGCACTACTATTGGTATGGGTCCCAACCCCCTATACTAGGTAGTTATGAACCCAGGCCCCTCAACCTCTTATTAGGGATACAGGCAGGGGTAGTAGCCCTTGGTATAATGCTGCCAGGGTTACGCATAGAAGCTTCACTAGCACATATAACAGGGTAAAGGGAAGCAGCACAAGACAGTGAGCCACAGTGAATTAAGGAAGTAGGTATTAATATACTTTGGTTAGAAAACATAGGGATTTGGTATGGACAATGTACATTTCTATGTAAATATTAGAACATGGTACTGTGTGTCAGTTACTGTCATGTTTATGTGTTTAAACAGTTTTGTTAATTTACACAGCATATGATACACTGGTGTGCAAATGGGAACATTTAAGAACGGAGCCAAAGTGCTGACTACTGTACTAGATTGGAGGGGTGAACCTCTGTCATTAAAACATGCATGCAATGTTTGTTCTGTCATGTATGTGAAGTATAAAATCTCTCAGTAAAATGGTTTCTTAAAAAAGGAGTGAATTGGTGTTTTTCACATGTTGCATTATTTGCATCGTTGAGGGGGGCAGGGGTGGGCCATGTCATAAATTTCTGTCTCGGCTGAACACCATGAAATGCACATTCCCAAGTCTGTGATACACAGATCTGGGCAAATCAGTACTGTACTGTCTAAGCCTAGGCTCAGCCCTAAGTATGTGGCAATTGTTTTAAACCCTTTCCTCAACACTGGCATCAGTGGGAGACGGTGATGGCAAAATGCAGCTTATTGTCCTTAACCACCTCTCTTTACCCTGGCATCAATACACTCTCTTTAGGAATACTATCCAACTCCTGCCTTGCTTTTCTGATGACCCTGTCCCCATCACCCCACTCATAGAAATGATCTTCCATTTTGTCTGCTTCTGTACAAAATCTGTCTCCAGACTGCAGTTTCTTTTAATGCTAAGCAATTGTTCTTTAGGAATATTGACAATTGTGTGACAGGGGTAGCAGCTATTAGCTGCCAATAAAGTATTCCGGTCAATATTTTTCCAGAAAATGGTGATACTAACCTCACCATCTTCCTCCTTCCTAATAAACAAATCAAGAAATGAAACAGGCTATTCATTGTATGCAATGGCAAACATAAAATTTGGTTCATGCTCTTCCAAATATTGTTTGAAAAGCATAAGTTCCTGTACCGTCCTCTCCACACCATAAAACAACTGTCAGTGTAAAGTTTTCAAAGTTCTAGCTTATTTCTGTAAGGGTTATTTCCTGCAATAGATGACTTTATGCTCCCACATACCCATGGCCAGGTATACATGATTTGGGGCAAAAGTAGCCCCCATGGCCATGCCACTCTTCTGTATGTGAGGTACACATAAACAATTAAAGGAATTGCATTCCAGTACATATCTTACCATTTTCATCAATAAAGATATAGAAGAAGACAGAGTCTTTCTTCCCTGTAGGAAAAATAAATCAAGCACTTTAAACCATACACATGAGGGATATTAGCGTATGGTGATTCCTCACCGAGGGCCACCAACAAGCTAGATCCCTGGATGTTCACTCTGGTTCACTGTGTTCAGCTAAGTCAGCAAATTATAACGTTGTTCTCAGCCCCACAGCGGGTACCAGATGATGTGGTAGATGCAAATATTGCATTGTGGAGAAAAAAACACAGATTCCTTCTTTTATCAGAAAACTGGCAAAATGCTGCCCATCAAACAGTTCATAAATTGTGCCACTACAAATGTCATATATTTGGCAGACTGTCAATGTGGGGAGTTCTATATAGGGCACACAAAATGCAAATTCAAAGAAAGGATAGGGGAGCACATGTGAGCCATAGAACAAGGCAACTGTAAATATGTTCTGGCCCACCATATGGCTAGCATGAATGGAGGGGGGGACACATGAAGGAAGGGGTGCTAGGTCAGGATTGCACACAGCAAAACCGCAAGGTGCACAACAGCAAAGATATAATGCAGCTCTCCACAACAGCACATACCCAAAACACTGACTGCAAGAACAGCGCCAATGGTAGTGGTCTCCAAAGACAAGGACAGCTACCACACAAAAAAAACACACATATTTCTGTTTTAGCCCCCCATACCCTCCATTATGTTTTTTCCCAACCCCCAACTACTTATAATTACCTCCAGGGGAGGCAACTCGAAAGGGGTGAAATCTCAGGGCAATAGTAGAGGTTGCCAAAGACATAGACTGCTACCACACAAAAAACACATGGATCTCAGTTTTTGCGGAGGGCTCTGACCCCCACAGCCCCCCAACTATTTATAATCTCTTCTGGGGGGAAGCATCTCAGGGAAGGGGAGAAACCACAGAGGGAGCACTGTGGAGGGGAAGGGGAACGGCACAGGGGGGAACAGACACAGTACCCTCACAGGTCGGGAGGGGGGAGAAACAAAAAAAAAGTAAACACACAGTGACACCATTACAAAAATAAAGGACGCATACTTCCCCAGACCAGGAATCAAACCCTGGTCCACCAGCATTCTTCTGCCCTCCGTGGCGCTACCCTCTACTCCATGGCAGCTGCTTAGCTGAACCCTTCCCAGCATAGGCTTTATCACTTTCTCCTCTCCCCCCTCCCCCATGACTGCAATACAGCCACAGGGATAGCACTAACCTGACATGCAGCATTCTATCACTATCACTGTATTGCAAAGTGCAATTCTGACTGCGTGGTTTACAACCACATGATTCAGGATTCGCTGATCACTCATCTAACTGGTTACTGAAGGAAGGTTAACTGGTATTGAAAGAGTGAGACTGGGACCAAGAGAAAGCATTGGCAAGAGACTCTGAGAAAGCATTGGCAAGACATGAGGCATATTAGATCTGCCAACTAGGGGCACTTCCCTGGCCTGGCCTGAATGATCAAATTGAGTTGGTACCCCTTTTATAAATGCTCAAAATAAATACATATCTTTTGAGTTTTTTAGATTTTGCCCAGCTGTACTGCAGTGTACGCACTTAGAAGAATCAGATTATATAAACATATAATCATCCCCTATTTGATTGCGTTTACTGATACTGATGGTTTGCTTTGTGGATTGTGTTTTTTAGTATATCTTGTTTATACTGTATATTGTCAGTCTATTATGCACATGTGGTGGCTCTGATTACTGTCTAACAAATAAATATAAAATTGTATGAGTGTACCACTAATAGCTGGCTGTTTATGAAGTCAGAAGCAGAGGGCTACATACCTTGACAAAGCACCTGGGAGAGTAGGATGAGAAATGCTGGTTTTCCAGTAGCTTTCCAATGTGTTGTTTGGGAGCATGAATTTACTCATTTCTATGTGCTGTGACCATAATGTGGAATAAAGTATTGTGCAGGATCAAGCAGTTTCATACTTGTCCTTCTGTTCATCTTGAGTGCTGGATCCTGTTTCTCTATCATGTGTATGAAGAGGAGGTACTGCCAAACCAACCTGATCATGTTTTCTTAAGGTGGTGTTCTGGGAGGTGGACATGGGCAAGGTGGTACACATAGTCTACCTGGACATCAGCAAGTCCTTTGACACTGTGGTGCATGACAAGCTTCTGAGCAAAGTACATCAATGCTGTATACACTAGACATATATAAACTGGCTGCTAACTGGCTTAGAGCAGAAATCAGAAGGTAGTAGAGGATGCGCACTACTCCAGGTTGAGAGGGATACTCAGTGGTGTCCCTAGGGAATCAGTGCTGGATCAACTTCTCTTTTTATCTGTGATATGGAAGTTGAGATTTCGAGACAGTTGCCTAAGTGCCCAGATGAGTCTAAGCTGGCCAGGTGGGTGGACTCAGTTGAGGATGCGGGCAAACGTTAGGAGCACCTAGTCAATTTATGTGATTGTTCAGACTCCTAGAGGCTCTGACTTGATATCACCAAATGTTAGGTACTGCAATTAAATAGAGAAAAACAAAGGTAGGACCTACAAACTGTGTGGGGATCTTCTTGCTACAGAAGAGAAAAAAAAGGACCTGGAACAGGAATAGACAAGGGACTAAAGCATAACAAGATATGCGCTGTTCTTATTAAGATGGCTGACATAATGCTGGGGTAACTAGAAAAAGACACTGAAGTAGCTGGTTTGAAACACAACTGCAGCTAAGATATTGGTTTTACTGGATGTAGAAAAAGGTGCAACTCGTAGGAGACACTGGCTTAACTGATATGGTGAGACTCTGGTATAACTAGGAGGAGAGTGAGAGACAATACCGTAACAGAGAGAAGACACTGTTATAATTCTGATATTATATGGCTAAAACTAGGAAGGCACTGCTTTAACTTGGAGGAGACACTGCTGTCCCTAGAGAGACACTGGCGAAACTGGGAAAAGGCACTTTCTGGCTTTGCAAGGAAAGACATTGATATAACTAGGAGTTGAGATACACTGGTTTAAGTGGGATAAGACTTTGATATACCTCAGAGGAGACCCTGGTATAACTGGGGGTTACAGTGCTGTAATTGTGAGAAGGCACTTCTTTAACAAAGACATTGGTATTGTATACTCACAAGAGACACCCTTCTGTAACTTGGCAGATACTTCCATAACTGGAAGGAGATACTGTGATAAGAGATGAAATACTGGTGCAACTGTGAGGAGGCATTGGCATAAATGAGACACTGGTATAATTGATTGGAGACATGGGTATAACTGGGAGGAGACACCGGTATGACTTTTTTTTTTTTTTTGCAATTGTTTAACCAGGAGTGGAACTTTGGAGTAGACAATACAACTGTGTGGCAGGGTTGGTCTCTAGTGACTCTGGGAGGCTTCCTTTTGTGCTTTAAGACTGTTGCAACAGCACCTCTAACTAATATCTTTCTTTTCCTATCCTAATTATTTCACATTATTCCTTCCAGGCCAGCCACCTGGAGGATGCCCCATCCCCTTTTCTCTACTGTATTTATTACCCACTTTATTTTTCTTTTTTTCCTCTCATTTTCTAGCCCTGCCAGGGATATAAAGTGTGCCAGAGTTTAGAAAGGTGCACCAGTAAAAGAGATGCTAGCTAGCATGATGTTGTAATTATGACCTTGAATATCAAGTACTTGGGGAACACTATTATAGTGCTAATGAAAGAGTCCTGAATGAACTTGAGTTAAATATTAATGTTTAAAACTGTATTTTGGTACAGACAAACCTGTATAATGGCCATCAGAAGGTTAGTAGCTGCTAAGTTTTACACAAGTGTCTTCAGTATCTATAAAACTATTGAGAAAAAGTATGTTGATGCAGATCATTTTTTTCCACTTTCTCTTAGTTTTGAAAAGCACTAAACAAACCAAGGAACTGACTCAAAACAGTGTTTAAAGTTGGGGAAATTAAATCCCCTTTATACAATACTGCTTTGTTTAATACAAGAATAGTCATTTATTTTTACTGTTTTGATAAAAGGAATGGACAGAACACAAACACTTTCGTATCCTGTTGTTACCTTTATAGTAAAGCTCAGCTGTATCATAGAAAGATTTTCAGAACTCCAAACAGACATGATGTCTACCTGAGAAGTATAAAAGCATTTCTTTGACAAAAAGTATCCTTTATGTTACTCCCTGGTAAAACTACACATAGAAACTATAAAATGATTATTAGGCTTTAGAATAGTCCTCTTTTAGACAGTAAAGTAAAAGTTCGACCTTACCTGGATTCAGGAGTGCTTTTGGGCCTGCCAGTACCCACTGATTCCAATGACTACTATAGGAGTCTCTGTACCCTTCTAGCAGGGCTTATATGCAAACCAGGCCATGCATGACATCACAACATGGAAGGGGCTAAAGCTCATTATTTCATGATTAGATATTCATCTTGATGGGGGGTGTGGCCTAGCCTAGGACTAAGATGGACGCATAAGTAAAGATCTCCGGGTCCCATCCTAAGAATATCTCTACCATCCTCCACAAATAACTGCTAAAAACAACACAGTTACTAACTAAATGATTGATCTATATGGCCTCTAACAAGAAACTGCAGAAAAAACAGTCACAGTTGAACTTTCAAATGGCTTCCACAATGACAAGGCAAAGGCCTGAAAGCACACCGGGAATCGACCCCATTAACAGCATGGAAACCGCTTAGCGTACCAACGCACCCTCTGAACTACAATCATCAGCTCCAGGAATGATAGAGAACCTACTACAAACCCTTAAATTTGATGTCACTCACCAAATGAGATCAGGATTCAAGAACATAGGTGCTCAATTAACCCATCTGCAACAAACTGTGAACTCTCTAAGTGATACCGTTGAAAACCACAGAGGTAGACTGGAAGAAGCCGAAACGTGCATAAGTGCCCAAGGAGATATGAGTTCCAGAATGGACTCCTCATTGCAGAGAGCTCACCAAGAAATAGAAGAGCTGAAAGAGATCCTGGATGATCACAAGAACCATTAGCAGTGGTGCAATGTGCGCGTGGTCAGGCTTCCTGAAGGGACTGAGGGGACCAGTTGCGGGGCCTATATGAATAACTGGCTGAAATCTATGATAAGCTTACCAGAAACTAACATGTTGGAGATCCAAAGAGCACATAGATCACTGGGAAGATGTCCAGAGTCCAATGACCGTCCTTGTCATATTATTATAACATTCTTAAGGTTCCAGGATAGCCAGCTGATACTGGATGAGGCCAGAAAATGGGCACCATTATGGTTAATAGAAAATGAGTGAGATTTTCCTGGATTACTCCTGGAACCTACAAGCAACGAGGCAGGTGGTTGCTGATGTGATGTGAAGAAGGCTCTACACAGTATAAATTATCAATTTGCCACGGTGTACCTGGCTCGGATCATCATGCGCCTAAGAAATCAGGAGTCGAAATTGTTCACAGATGCAGGAGCATCCCAGATCTACATGGAGCAGCTGAGGGTGCAGAGAGCTCAGAACCATGAAGGGCAGCAGGAAAATCTCTGATATCTGTGACCAAGGTACTGTAACTTCAAAGATGCTTGATGGGGCATTGTGAGAAAGGGGTTCCAAGCTTTGCTCAATCCGCAGTGGAGCTACCTCCAGCCCACAGAGGCTGGGCCAAGCCAGCCCCCCTTCCCTCTAGGCCTCAGCCATGTGAGACAGCACTATATATTAGGCCTTGAGCCTATGCTGTCTCTTTAGTTGGTTTAAATGGTGAGAGTGTGACCTTGATTTTTTTCTACCCATTAACAGGAAGACATTTATTAATCTGGGAATGCAGGGTTTTTCCCTGATCCAGTTACTCAACATTAAATTGCTTGAGTTTTATTTTCACAGTAAAAGCCAAAAAGTTTAGAGGTGACTAAGAACTGGAGACAACAATGAACTATGCTTTCATTTTATTTGAATTGCTTTCTCCCAACACTCATTGCTGTGTTTGTATGATTTTATATATTAGAAACATTAACTGTTTGTTATTTAGATTACCATACAAGGAGGATGGTGAGAATGTGAGTGCTTAAATGGATTATAGACGCCCCGAAGGGGGCACGGATACTCATGGCATGGGGGGGGACAGGGGGAGCGGGCGAGTCCCTAACAAATGGTGTACATTTTGTTTTAGTGGTTTGGAGAGGGGCCCTCTCTTTTATCATTTGGAAGGATGAGCAGTGAAATCATTAATCTGCAAATGCATATATCTCAGGTGGGACAGGTCACAGGGGAACCCCAATCTGGGGGCTTGGGTGCAGCATCCCAACCTGAGGATGGGGAGCCTCCTCTTGTCAGCCTCAGCGGCATTGCCTCTGTTGGTGCATATTGGAACTGTGAGACCGATTAGGTTCCACCGGGCTCTTCTTGCCCACTCCAACACTGTCGGGTGGAGACACATGTTCCACCCCCTGGATCCCAAATAACCCCAATACATAAGTTAAAAGGGATGGGATCCATGGCTCATCCACAAAAAGTAGAGGGTTTTGGGTGATACCAACACTACAAATGTATGTGGAAGGAGGGTAGGGGAGGGTTATCTAACTAACACAGCCAAGATTGTGAGGAAGTTGTTCCTTGAGGGGGTTTCTGTTGTGGGTGAGATAAAGATGGGGATTTATTGTAAAGGGTAATGTTTGTCTTTTCAAAAAGTTTGTGTTAAAAGTTAAAATTGTCAAGTTGGCTTTCAAGATCAGTTGGGTTAAAATACAAAAACGCAGCAGGTGGCATTATATGTTAACAAAAATGTGCATCAGCATAACGCTGCACATAGTCCTGTTATACTATGTTGTCACCAAAGATGAGCACATTACAATGCATAACATGGAATGTATGGGGGCTTAAGACTGCATTTAAAAGGAGAAAGATCTGGAATTATTTAACTAAACATAGGGGTGACATCTTCTTCCTACAAGAAATTAATTTAACAGGGGACAAAACAAGAGAAGTTATGAAGGCATGGGGGGTAGTTTCTTGGCATCCTCATTCACTTCCAGAGTGAGGGAAGTGGAAATATGGTTGAAACCCAGACTGTGGGCCAAGGTGCATCATTTAATAGTGGACCCCATGGGGAGGTATATTATATGTGACACCACCATCGAAGAGACCAGATATGTAGTGGTACAGTGTAATCCATTTATAACGGGCACTAATGTGCATATTCAAAGTGCCCGTTATATGCATTGGTCGCTGTATGCTAAAAAAAAAAAAAAAACTTGTTTGCGATAAACGGTTTTATTGCAGAGCCCACGACAGACACAGAAAAGCAATGCTACCACATACACCTAAGTGAGAAGACTGTACAACAGTTAGCGAGTACAGCTCCATTTCAGTTTATTTAGTTTACTTGAAGAAATCAGATATTTTACTCTGACATGTTGTTTTCTTGCAGTACGGAGCCCATACTCTGTCGGCTGTAGAGAGTGCACACCAATCCAGCTCTACATCAGCATTCTGCTCCATGGCTTTTCTCAAAGTAAGCAGTGCTTTAGCAACATCATCAGCTGTTACCGTTGCCTCTGGCACCTCATCATCCTTGTTATCACCGTCCATCACTTCTATATCCTCGGTGTGCATACTGCACACAACCTCACTGATGTCATTGCTCAGTGGTTCCTCCTCCCCATCTCCACGGATACATAGTTCATGGAACTCATCTGGTGTCATTCCATCGGGAGTTGACACACTGTCCTCGATCTCTGCAATGGGGTCTAGTTCTGCAGTTGTTGCAGTCATTGCAGTCGAAGGACCCTCCTCTGAGTCATTATGGGCAATAAGGTAAGTGAATCCAGCTTTCCGAAAACAACGTTGAATTGTTTGTGCAGTCACAGCATCCCATGACTGCTTCAATAGTCTGACAGCATCCAGCAAAGTTATTTTTTTAACACATTCTGATGAAGTAAGGAGTGTTTCTTGGCTGCTGTCAATTGCATCCAACACTCTCTTACACATACAGCGAACGTAATGCTGCTTCAAGCTATAAATAATACCCTGGTCGAGGGGTTGGACGAGACATGTAGTGTTCGGTAGGAGGAAAATTAAGGTTATGTTATGCAGTCCGGGGACATTCGGGTGACCAGAGAAATTGTCTAACACAACAGCGATCTTTCTTCCCCGGAGTTTCCTGTCCCACAAGCGAAGCCATTCAGTAAACATAACTGAAGTCATCCATGCAGATCTGTTGGATCTGTAGAAGACAGGCAGGTGATTAATCCCTCTGAAGCAGCGTGGACATGCAGATTTGCCTATCACAACCAACTCAGTTTTTTCTGTCCCATTCATATTACAGTTGACAAGCACAGATACTCTTTCTTTGGCTTTTTTTTGACCCGTCAATGTCTCGGTTTTTAAAGCCAATGTCCAATTCATCGAAAAAATAGCCCGGTCTCATCACAGTTGAAAATGTCTTTGGGGGAAATGATGACAGGAGACCTGAGAGAACATTAGCTAGCCAGTGGTCTGCACTAGCCGTGTCAGCATTTTGTTTCTCTCCATGCTGTCTGCGGAAAGTGATGTTATGTCTCACCTTCCATCTGTGCAACCAGCCCTCTGAAGGAGTGAAATCATTGTGGCCCAGAGCAGCAGCAAGTTCAGTTGCCTTTTGGATTAGCAAGGGGCCATTAATGAGGGCATCACGACCCCTGGCATTGCTGAACCACCTCACTAATGCTTCTTCTACTTCCCCGTCTTTTCCTTCATGCTTTCTTTTCCGATCAGGGTTAACATTGGTATGCTAATCGGACAGGATTTTCTCTCTCTGCCGTAAAAGGTCAGCCAGCGTTGATTTAGGCAAGGACAAATGTTGAGATAAGTCTCGCTGACTCATTTTAAGTAAATTATGAATTTTTTGTAGAAGTTCAACCTTCTCACTAAGAGTCATGGCTTTACGTTTGCCGGCCATTATTACACAGCATGGTTCGAATAGCAAGGAATGAGTAGAAAACAACACAGGTGTGCTTAAATGGATGTAGGGTGAACAATCTACAGCTGATAATAAGGGTACTTAACACCGTACAACACCTTTGCAAAGGTGTGATTGCTAACACAAAGTGGTCGAAATAGACGGCGCCCCGTGTTCGTTATATCGCTAATTTCTATAATGGCTTTCAATGGAGTAGGCATTTGGAAACAAGAAATTGCCCGCTAAAACCAATTGCCCGAATTAGCCATGGACGATATACGTGGGGCAGACTGTATCCCTTTATGGCCCTAATATAGATGACTCTGTTTTTTTTTCACCACTTGGCAATAACTTTGGCTCCCTTCCCTGACAACATTATAATAGGGGGTGATTTCAATACCTACTGGGACAAGAAACTAGACCACTCAGGGCAGACAGACCCTCCTCCAGGAGTGCAACTGCTCTGATGGAACTTGCTGAGGAAAGGGCACTGGAAGCGGCATGAGGACACTTTAACCCCAAAAAGAAGGAATTTTTTTTCTACTCCCCGGCTCACAAAATGTACACATGGATTGACTTTTTTCTAGTTTCCCCTGCCACTCCCAGAAATATAGCAGCTGTAGAATAATGCTGTATATGTATTTCCAACCATGCCCCTCTAAAGACGACCATTAGGGTATGAAACTTACTTCCCCTAGATAGGCAGTGGAGATGGAATCCCACACTTTTGTCCATCCCTGAATATAAAGCATACGTCTCAGAAAATATTCAAGAATTCCTCTCATATAATAAAGTACCAGGCACGTCAGCTTAAACTACATGGGAAGCCCTGAAAGTGTTTCTATGGGGTGCCACCATTTCCTACACTTCCCACCATAACATAGAGGAGAGGAGAGAGGAGAACTAGATGTGCTAGATAGCATGAAACTGGTCGGGGACTTTTATGTTCAGCTTTTGGTGCTTGGAATGGAGCGGCACATTTTTATCTGCTTGTTTGCACAATAAAAAGATTTTGTATGTCCAGTGGTGAGTGAGGTTTTGCTGTTTTTCAATTTGGACTTTAAATTAACTCGCACCACCTATACAGCAGAGCGGTCTTTGTTGTAAGTTGTAATTGGCCATAAGCAAGCCCATTATGGGACCATTTGCATGGCCAATGGGTGGTTTAGTGGGGCCCTCCCACCGGCCCATGCCCCATGCAGTCACATTCCCTGGTGATCTAGTGCCTCCTCATCTTCCACTTGCCATCCCCAAATAAATGAATTTATTCCCCAGTAGTCTAGTGGTGCCCTCCCCATCCTCCGATCTCTGTCCCCTACATGACTTTAAAAGTCCATGGTAGTCTAGGGTCCCTCCCCAATCCTCGATTGCCAGTCTCATGAATGTACAAAAATAATCCTGTAGTATAGTGTCCCTCCCCTTCCCTGATGGCCAGTCCCGTGAATGTATGGTAATAACCCTGTTGTCTAATGTCCCACCCCCATCACCGATCCCCAATTGCCGGTCCCATGAATGTACAAAAATAACCCTGTGGTCTAGTGTCCCTCCCCATTCCCAGATCACAAATCCTGTGAATGTACAAAAATAACCCTGTAGTCTAGTGTACCACCCCCCTCCGCAATCATTGGTCCCCATTGGAAAAGCCTGAAATTCCTGGTAGTCCAGTGGCCCTTCCCCCTCACTTAGCACAGATTGCTGCCCTGTAGTAGACACATATAATCCCTGGTAGTCTAGTGGCCCCTCCATGTCCTCGAATTAAGTTCCATGCAATATACAACAAAGTAAACCTGGTGGTCTAGTGGACCCCCACCCTCCCACCCTGTCCAGTGGTGCCTCTCCATTCTCCCCAGCCTGATCCCCAGCTTTCAACCAGCACTTCCTGCCTCTCACCACCATGTTCAGCCACCAACTGAGCTCTCAGTGAGTGCATACTGTATACAGTATGGCTCATTGACAGTGATTGACAGCAGCTGTCAATCACTGTCAATAAATTTCTCTATCTACAGTAACACTCACCACTGAGAGTTTAATCAGTGGACAACCATGGTGGTGAAGAATGGGCTGTGTTGGTCACCAGCTGGGGATCGGGTTGGAAGGGGACAGGGTGGAGGGTTCACTAGACCACCGGGGTTACTGTGTTGCATATTGCACAGGATGGAGTTTGGGGATGGGGAGTGATCACTAGACTACCAGGGACTACATGTGTCCACTACAGTGCAGCAATCAGTGCACAGTGAGGGGCCACTGGACTACCAGGGATTTCTGGCTTTTACAATAGGGACCGGAGATCAAGGATCAGGGAGGGGGTGGAACAGTAGGCTACAGGGTTATATTTGTACATTCTCAGGACCAGGGATCAGGGAGTGGGGGAGGAACACTAGACTACAGGGTTATTTTTGTACATTCATGGAACTGGCGATCGGGAATCGAGAAGGGGAAGGGACACTAGGCTACCAGGAACTGTTAAAGGCATGTAAGAGAGGGTGATTGTAGGATGGGAAGGGGGGTGGGCATCATTAGACTACCAAGGACTATTAAAGGCATGTACTGGATGGTGATCAGAGGATAGGTAGGTGGCTGGGATGGCCGCAGTACCTCAGCTAACCACTAGGGTTATGTGTAATATGAACAGGTTTTGGTCGTGGATTTTATTTATTTATTTATTTATTAAATTTTAATGACCGGGTAGGCCCACTGAGCCTAGAAGATCCCTTTTTCAGGGGCAACCTGGAGAGACACTTATTGGAGCATTTACATGCAGAGATGAAAAATTACAGAGTGTTACAGAGTATATGCATGTAGGCTGTAAAATTACAGTTATACTTGACATTTGGTACAGATGCATTTGGAGTATCAGTTGACAGTTGTTTTGTTTCTTTCCATGCAAGGGCCTTCATAAAAGGACCTTGTATAGAGCACAAACTTTGTGAATTGGATTACGGGATATGCAGGTCCCCTTCCCCTCATTTGCATTTCAACCCCCCTCACAACTTTGCCTAGGTGCAAACCCAGTTTGTAAGGGCAAACTGGGCTTTGTGAATACCATCTCTGGGCAAAACCCTGTTTACCCCAGTAAAACTGGGTTTGCACCCGGGCAAAGTTTTGTGAATCTGGCCCTTGATCTTTGTTCATTCTGCTCCACAGTTACAGCCTTTTTGACTGAGATTCTGCAGTTTTCTTGTTGATTACAAGAAAAAAAGTGCTAGTATCTGTACTTTCAGTGCTGATGCAAACATATTGCTGCAGTTTTTTTGAATTTCTTGGGACTATTGCATAATAGTCTGGTATTCTCTGTTCTGTAGTACTGTGTTGGTTTTTATCATGGTATTTAGTGAGTAAAACACATCACACCATGGTGGGTAAGGGAAAGTGCGGAGGACGTGGAAAAAGTCCCATTGTTGGTGGAACTTTGAAAACAGTGTCACATAGAGGTGCAGAGGGTGCTGGGAAAAGTGCTAGTAGGAACAGCACAGTCAGTGGCACTCGGGTGTCCAGTGGCAGTGCCCCATGCTGTGCCAGTGTCAGCTGGAGTTGGCATCAAAGCTTCTAGTTTCTTCAGTTTGCAACATAGTATTCCCACAGCAACTGCTGCTCAGCATGCAAAACTGGCAAGAAAACTGCTATGGATGTCATTGCACTACTATGTCTGTCCCAGGAGTCTCAGGAGGAGGAACAGTCACAGTCACAGGAGTCTCAGGAGTTGTCTCAGAAGCTCCTAGGGTCTAGGAGCAATGAGGGTGTACATCTAGTGGCAGTCAGTATCAGAAAGGATAATGTTAAGGTGGGGGTCCAGGACCATTAACTGCCCTAGCAGGGGAGAAGGAGCTGGAGCAGTGTGTGCCTGAGATGGAGGTTGAGGAGGAAAAACATCTTCAATCCAAACATCCTGCTTCTGTTGAGGTGAAAGAGAAGGGTATTGAGGAAGAGGAGGTGGGGGATAGTCAGCCCTTAAAGTCAGTGCCAGAAATGTCTGAGTCAAACATCAGTGATGATAGTGATGATGAAGGTGATGATGACCCAATACAGGACCCTATGTGGCAGCCGCCCTAACCACCCATTAAAATAAATGTTGTCATGGGTAAAGGGAAAGCAATCCCTCTTATGTCACTCCCCCATAAGGAACAATTTGATGTCAGGGGAAAGGGACATCAAGTTAAAAGGGTACATGGAGATAAGCAGGAGCAGCAACAGGCAACCATTTTGCCCACCCCATGCCTCTGGCCCCATACGTCCCACCCACGAAAATCTGGCATGTCAGGGGAAAGTCCCTTGTGTGGAATTTTTTTCTCAGTGGATGAGGTCTATGACAGTGTAGCTGTGTGCCATATACTGTATGCAAGTCCAAAATTAGCAGGGATAAGCCAGGAACACACTATGGGACAACTGGCATGGTCAAGGTGGGTAATCAGTGTAGCTGGGTGGTGGGAAGAGCATACAGGATGCTGGCATGTAATGGCAGGGGAATCATAAGCAGAAGGAGAGAGGTCCTGATGCCCCTATACCAAACCATGGTGAGACCATACCTCAAGTATGGAGTCCAGTTTTAGAGGCCATGCCTGTATAAAGACATAGATATGATTGAAAGGGTTCAGAAAAGAGTGACCAAGATGATGCAGGGTATGAAGGACAAACTGTATGAGCAGAGATGTAGGGAACTGGGGCTATACACACTGAAGACTAGAAGAGATAAAGGGGACATGATAGAGACCTTTAAATATATCAAGGGGATAAACAAGGTGTGCTCAGGGGGTCTATTTCACAGGAAGGAAGGTACTAAAACTAGGGGGCATAGCTTGAGACTGCAGAGGGAAAACTACAGAGGCAATGTGAGGGGACAGTTCTTCACTGAGAGGGTGGTAGAAGCATGGAACAGGCTTCCAGAGGAGGTGGTGGGGACTGAAACAGTGCTGGGTTTCAAGAGAGCATGGGATAGGCACATGGGGTTGCAGGGGGTGGGATGGGTGCTTTCAGTGGGAGGAGGGAGGAATAACATTGGGAAGGAGACAGACTGGATAGGCCAAGGGGTCCTTTTCTGCCAACAAGTTCTATGATTCTATGATTCATAGTTATATGCAAACTAGGCATCCCATTTGTTGGGCACAGCATAAACATTTGGCAACAATGTTCACTTCTGATGTACCTGAACAGTCTGAAAGACAGTGTCCTGGTGATGATGAAACAGTTAACCCATTACTGTGTTCCACCCCTAGGTGTGCAGAAACAAGTGATAGTCAGTGTGCCAAATTGGAGCCATCCTCTTCCCATATAGAGAGTTTTTTCCAATGTGTCCCTGCCGTTGGACAAGGCAGCCACAGCAGCAAAAGCAGAACTGCTAAAGCCAGTACATCAACCTCCTCCACATTCCATCCCACTCTGAGGCTTAAGCAACCTATTATTAAATCTGCCTTATCCAAGTACACCAAATACCACTGTAAGCACCCTGTGGCAAAAGAGCTAAACACCACCGTTGCAAAGATGCTGGCAACAGACCTGCTGCCATATTCCTTTGTTGAGAAGCCTGGTTTTCTATAACTCATGGAAAAAGCTGCACCTTAATACAAAGTGCCAAGTTGCATTTATTTCTCCACAAAAGCTGTTCTAACACTTTACCATGACCTTGCTTGCATTGTGTCACATACAGTGTCCCACTCTGTAGCACCCATCATCCACCTTACCACAGATATCTAAACTAGTGGCCCATTGTCTGCTATCAGTTTTAGGTGCATTGCTGCACACTGGGCCTATTTCCCTGGGATTTATGCCTTGTGCCCATGCCCATTGTCTATTTATCCCTTAAGAAGTGTCAGTACTAGTGGTGGTCCTGGTCAGCATGCCACATTGAGTATGCAGAGCAAGCATGTCTCACATACATCTGCCAGAATAACCACCTATATTAATGAGGTCATTACATCCTGACTGAAGCCACGTGGATTCCAGGCTGGCTTCATTGCAAGTGACAATGCACAGAATGCCATTAAAGAAAATCATTGATGGCTGTTTTTATCATGTCCCATACTTTGCACGTGTCCTTAATCTGATTGTGAAGGTTTTTCTGGAGCTGACTGTCAGTCACAAAATCTGCAGCCATTTCAGTCACTCCTCACTGGCAAGATCAGAGCTCAGGAATCTACAGAAGGCAAATGGAGTACAGCCTAAAGCTTGATGAAGTGACATGCTGGAACTCAATGCTGTACATGCTTAAGAGGCTATTTGAGCAGTACAAGCCAATCAATGACTATGTCATGCAGATGTGTGATTGAGAAGCACAGTCAGCAGTGTCACTGAGTCCATCTCAGTGCATATTGGTGAATAGTGTCATCTTTATCCTCCTTCCAAGCTACACAGGTTGTTAGCTCTGAAAATGCATGCCTGAGCCAGGTTATACCACTGCTGTGTGTACTCCACCAGGCACTGGTCAATGTCATGGGGCAATTTGAAGTAGCAGCAGACTGTTGGAGTAGAGCTGGCTGACTAGTTCATGCAGCTGTTTGATGATGATCCCAGGGTGATTCATATTAACACCTCTAAGACATGCATTCTGGCAACCTTGCTAGAGCCACAGTACAAGCATGATGGCACTTCTGCCAGGTGGAAAGGCTGATCTGGATCACTATGTTGAGATCCTTCAAGGCAAAGCTGAAAATAGGATGATGGTAAGGCATGCAGAGAAAAGAACACAATCAGTAGCTGGAGACAAACCTGAAGAAGCAACAGCACCTCTGAAAGTATCTTCCTCCTGTACTGTGTCTACTTCTGCCCCTCATCCTCATGTAGTAGTGGCACAAACCCTCTCTGGTACATGCTGAAGCAGGTTGTTGTTTCCACATGCCAACCAACTGAGGGCAACACAGAAGTGCAGCTGTCTGCCAGACATATGGTTCAGTCATACCTGGATGACTCAGAGCAGCTGAGCATAGATGGTGAGCCATTAGAATATTGGTGAAGTAAACTGGAAATCTGGCCTGCTGTCACAACTCTGACTATTGAGTACCTAACCCGTCCCTATGCCAGTGTTAGCTCAGAAAAGGGTATTTAGTGCTTCAGGTGCCATTGTGACTGACTGGTGAAGCTGCCTGTCTGACAGGAATATTGAATACCTTACATTCATAAAAATTGTACCTACATTTTCTCCCACCACAGTACAAGTTGTCATCGACTGCAAGATATCATGATCCTACTGAAGAAGATGATGTGGAGCAGGAATCAATCAATCAATTTATTGGAAAGCAAAACTGAGAGAAAATCTCTCATTTACAATTGCATCCGTCAGTACAAAACATAAAAAAACATACATACATATAGATACAAATACAGTAAACATATTAAATTACATAGATTCACAAATTGTGTGGTTATAATTCGCTTAAAAACATCTACATTCATATGTCATAAATCTGATAAGCAATCATTTAAAGTGTGACATCGTAATAATAATTGCCAATTTTAATTTTTTTTGAATAGATAACCAGGTCATTGGGACTGCAACTGCCAACCTATAACTACCAAACCTAGTTTTAATTGTTGATAAAAAATACTGAGGAAAATCAACATATCTAAGAGAGTATCTATTATGTTCTTTAATAATAACCAATCCTAACAAATATGGGGGTAATTTATTAAGGACAAATTTATAGACATAGAGCATCAAATGAGTTTGTCTACAATATGATAAAGGTTGACAACCTGATTCAGAATAAAGATTGCAGTGATGGGTATGCCAAGGAAAACCAGTGATGAATCTTAATGCACTATGATGAAGAGGATCCAATACTTTTAAGACTGCATCAGTTGTTCTCATATAGATACAGATACCACAATCAATTTGTGATATAAATAAAGAATTTACCAATTCTTTATGAATTTTAAAGCTAAAACATGATTTGTTCTTATAGAAAAAAGACAATAATTTATTAAGTTTATTAGAAAACATGTGAATATGTTATTCAAACTTCATGGAATCATCTAACATAATACCTAGGTATTTATACAAAGAAGTTCTAGACAAATTAGTCCCATCCAAAGCTTTAACATTTAACATTGTAGTAGTTTGATTGTCTACCTTAGATTTCCCAGCAAATAAATAGGCTCACTTGAGTATTATTTACATTTAGCAATAAAAGTGAATTGATTAAGGTTTGCTGAATAATGTCAAAATCTTTCTGCAGAGTGCCAATGGCATCTAGGGAATCCCTGCTCTAACAATATAAAATGGTGTTGTCAGCATACAAATGAATATTAGTGTCTGCTGACACACCCTCAGTCAAATCATTTATATAAATGAGAAACAACAGAGGTCCGAGTACTGATCCTTGGGGTACCCCCTTGTCAATCATAATTAAGTCAGAGCAGCAATGCCCCACCTTAACACACTGCAACCAAGAAGACAAATAAGCAGAAAACCAAAATAAAATACCCATACCCATACCCGAGATTTTTTATTTATTCAATTACAAATTATGATCAACAGAATCAAACGTCTTGGATAAATCCAAAAAAATTGCAGGAACCAAGTAGCCCTTATCAAAGGCAGTGTATATATATCATCTACTACCTTTGATACTGCATATATAGTATTATGACCTTTACGAAAACCAGTTTGATTATCTATCAATTTTCCATTTTGTCTAAATATTTAGTAAGCTGCCCATGTACTGACTTTTCCAAGACTTTAGTAATAGGTGTCAAAATAGATATAGGTCTATAACAACCTGGATCAAACACATCTCCCTCCTTAAAAACCGGAATTACACAAACTGTTTTCTAATCATCAGGGATTTCACTGGTACTTAGGGATAAAGTAAACATGTAAGTTATATACCTAGCTATGATTGAAGCCCCAGTCTTATAAAATATAGGATTGATGATTTCTAATCCTGCACCTTTTTTTTATGTTCAACCTATTTAGTTCAATTGTAACATCCTGCTCACTAATCAGACTAAAGGAAGATTTTGTCTGTGTACTAAAATTACTATCTAGTTCAGTTTTAGATTGATTAGGAAATTTCTTATCAAAAGTACATGCTGCTTCAAGAAAGTATTCATTAAAAGCCCTAACTTGCGCCATAGGTTTACAAATAAGAACATCTTTATAATGCAATATTTTTGGAAGCTTTGCAGCCTGTGATTTACCTTGAAGTTGCTTTATACCATCACATATTTTATTTTTATTACCAGATGCATTTATAAATTGTTGGCTATAATAATCACTTTTTGCAAGTCGTATCTCCCTAACACACTTATTTCTCATAGTTTTAAAATTCTGCATATCCAAATCCTCTCTAGTACTTCTAGCCTTTTTCCAAAGTTGATCCTTTACTATTATTAATTTTTTTAAATGACTATTAAACCAAGGTGCTGGCTGTGACCTAATTCTTCTTTTAGTCATAGGAGCATGAGTATCAGGACAATAATAAATTAGCACCCAATCAACCCTGTACAACTCCTGACAAAAGGCTTGTTCACAAAACTTAGAATAGTTCCTAGTATTTATAACATGAGGTGTTTTAATAGATTTAACTTGGTGTCTAATACATGCTATATAACAATGATCACTGATATCAGCATCAAATACAGAAGAAACATATCTATATGGAGTGGTAGTCATTATCAAATCAAGAAGAGTATCTCTAGAAGAAGAAAGCTTATTAGGCCGTTTAGGAATATCAATAAATTGTGTAAGACTAAGGGCTGCCAATTAATTAATTAATTGATCAGATGGTCTCAGTAAATCCCAATTCCAATCACCCATCACCATAATTTCCACATCTAAATAAGGAACTAGCATAGTTACAAATGTTTGGAAAGTATCAAAGGGAGCAGAAGGGGGTCTATAACCGGCCATTAAATTAAAATTAAATTTTTGTGACACACCAACTTTTAAAACAATCATATCTAATTTCTTAGGGATTAATTTAGACAGTTGTACTGTCCCCAGTAAACCATGTTTTAAATAAATGGCTACTCCACCACCTTTTGTCAATCGATCCTGCCTATACAGGCTATACCCATCAATACATATTTCAAGAAAATACAAAATCACACATGCCCTCACAATGCAAAGCATCATGGGCTGCATATGCAAATCACCACAGAATGTTATGCTGGTCCAACTTTAAGCAAAATTGCATGGTGTTGAAAGGCCTATCACACAGTTTGCAAAGGGTGCTAACAGAAAACATAGACACATGTTTCGTCCTACCAGGACTCATCAGTATGCCTCGCCTGCTTGACACCCCAGTGGTCTGGACCAGCTACCCTAAGACAGTGTGTCTTGGATATGTTGTGGTGAACCCATTAAAATAAAAAACTATTTAAAAGACAAAGAACCTCTGTGTGCAAACACTGAGGCAAGGGTTACCCCAAAGGGCATTTGGCTGGGAAGCCAAGTTTCAAGAAAATGCAAAATCACACATGCCCTCACAGTGCAAAGCATCATGGGCTGCATATGCAAATCACCATCTTTTGTCTTATTGGTTAACCAAGTTTCAGATAAAACAAAAGCATCAGGATTAGAACTATGTATCCATGTTTGTATACGGTCAACCTTTACTACCAAACGTCTCATATTTAGATGAACTAGTCCCAATCCTGTTTGATCATTAAATTCTTGAAGACTAAAGTGATTATCCAAAATAGGGCCTGGGTTATTATGTACATTTCCAGAGGAAAGCAACAGTATTAATATAAGACATCTTAAAAGCGGTAAGGATTGATCATCTATTTCTGTTACTAACTAATGGTCCCTTAATTATTTTTTTGAAATTATACCCCCATAATGCCATATTATCATGCAACTCTTTAGAGGATAGACTCATTTCATTGACCCCAACATTAGCTAAAAAACTAACATAAGCATCTGGTAAAAATAACAAAATCACAAGTATATCAGATAAACACATTAGCAGCAGCACTATCAACACATTTTGTTACAGACGTATTACACACAGTACTACTACACTTTAAAATAAGGACTAACTTAGCCCCCCCATAGATAATTAAGTTGAACATATTTACTATACAAATTACTGATGAGCAATATTCTATCCTGCTTCCCTCAAAGAAGAACACTAATGATCCTTTATATATCAAAAGGTCACACTAATATAAATACCACTATCAAAACCTGTGGAAATAAACTTACTATAAAGGTTTATTTAGCTTTTACTCTGCCGAGTGGCGCTTGTGCCACTCACACTCGTGCACACATGCTTGCGCCTGTGAGTAGCTCTAATTTAAATAGTAATCTGTGGAGCTTCAGCTACTGGCCCACCCCCGAGCCCCCAGTCAGCTGACCAGAATTAGTATATTTCACAGACAAGGCAGTTCAACTGAAACAGTCTCTGATGTTATAAAGCAGCCAGCACATCTTACTTCACACTCAGCAACACCACAGTCTCTCCTCAGTGTGATGTTTCAGCAAGGAGGCACACAGCTGTTACTTCTGGTGCTTGCAAGCAGCTCTGATTTAAATAGTAATCTGTGGAGCTTCGGCTACTGGCCCACCCCCGAGCCCCCGGTCTGCTGAGTAGAATTAGTATATTTCACAGACAAGGCAGTTCAACTGAAACAGTCTCTGATGTTATAAAGCAGCCAGCACAATGTCTTACTTCACACTCAGCAGCACCACAGTCTCTCCCCAGCGCGATGTTTCAGCAAGGAGGCACACAGCTGTTCAGAGGAAGAGGTGAGTGTTCCAATGCCATCTGATAATGAAGACACAACTGAAGGGTTTGAGTTCTCCTGCATACGAGGCATCACATGTGGTGCGCTACTCTAATTGTCAGGTGTGCATTCAAATTGTGAGGTGATGTAACATAATAGTTACATGTGTCTGCAGTTAGCAGAACAAAGATGCTTGTCACCAAAAGTCAGTGTGACAGATTCATCCTGAACTGCTAGTTTGTAACAAAAGTTGGAGAAAGGTTTGGGTTTCTGATTTCAGAATATGTACCCTTGGATTACCAACACTTCTGTTATCCAAACAGAGCAGTATTTATAAGTTTCCCAGTTGGCTGCTGTGTAGGCCCCCCTCCCCAAAAGGAAAAAAGACAAAAAAAAAATAGTGTGGACAGTGTTATTTGTCCTGCAGTGTTTCTGTATCACTGTTCCTGCAACTTATTTCATGAATAATACAGCACTACTTCTAGGTATCCCAGCTGACTGCTGTTTAGACCCCACCCCTACCCCAAATAGAAAAAAAGACTAAAACAAGCTAGTGTGTACAGTGTTATTTGTCCTGTAGTGTTTCTGCATCACTGTTTCTTCAATTTGTTTCATGAAAAACTGTTTGTAAGTGTCCCAATTGACCGCTGTTTAGGCCCCACCCCTTCCCCAAAAAGAAAAAAGACAAAAACAAAACAAAACAAAACAAAAAACATTAGTGTGAGCAGTGTTATTTGTCCTGTAGTGTTTCTGCATCACTGTTTTTGCAACTTGTTTCATGAAAAACAAAGCACTGTTTGTAGGTGTCCCAGTTGGCCACTATTTAGGCCCCCCTCCCCAAAAAGAAAAAAGACATAAGCAAACAAACAAAAAAATAGTGTGGACAGTGTTATTTGTCCTGTACTGTTTCTGCAACTTATTTCATGAAAAAACAGCACTATTTGTAGGTGTGCCAGTTGGCTGCTGTTTAAGCTCCACCCCATCCCCAAAGGAAAAAGAGACAACAATAAGCAAAAATAAATTAGTGTGAACAGCGTTACTTGTCCTGTAGTGCTTCTTCATCACTGTTTTTGCAACTTGTTTTATGAAAACCAAAGCAATATTTGTAGGTGTCCTAGTTGGCTGCTGTTTAAGTTGCCCTCCCCAAAAGGAAAAAAAAAATTGGTATGGACAGTTATATGTTCTTTATTGTTCATTTTTCTTGCAACTACCTTCTTTAAAAAAACAGTATTTGCATTACTGTACATTCTCCACTTCCCCCTGTTTGGGACCCCCTCCACAAAATAAAAAAGGAAGCCCCACACATTAAATTGTGTCAGCCATTGTTACGTCTCCTGTGTCTGTCTGCTTTGCTACTGTTGGTTTAAAAAAAAAAGAAACATCATGCTGTATACAGTAAGTCCACTCCTCAGATGTACAATGTGTGGGTTGAGACTTCCCACCCCAAAAGACACAATAAACCCCATGGAAACAGTTGATCTGATATTGTTTCATACCCTTTATCTTTTATCTTTCTTGTTGCCAGTGTTATAAAACATTACTTGCTGTAAACTCCACAGTTGGACATCCACTGTTTGTCCCCACCACCACCAAAACAAGCATCATTAACCTCTCAAACTGTCATAGTAATAGAGATGATGAGCTGACCAACTGGCTTTGGTTTGGAGTAAAAGCAGTAACATATGTAGTCTTCGCCTGTTACAAGACGGATCAATTCACATTGGCAGACAAAAAACACAGAGGCACCCACGACACTGGGTAGTATCACCTTCACCTCCCTTCCTACATTTCATACCAACATTATTCAGCACTGAAGACATGGTCTGTGACTTACACTGCATAAATATGTAGTCATGGTATTGTCTCCCTTGGACCGACAAATGTATTGGTAAACAACAACCACAGAGGCATTGCCACATCATCAGACAGAGTCTGTCAAGACCACTTCACCTGCCAAAATGTCAGAACAACAGTGTCACTGGCACTGGGGCAAGTGTAGAAAGAGCTGTAAAGTAGGGGGAGTGGATTAGGTAGAAGGAAGCCAGGTTAAAGCCAGATTTAAAACCTTGCCTAGATAGCTTCTGTCAGAGAACAGGCAGAGAGCAGCAAGAGGAAGGAACTGCTATTATAGTATATGGTTACCCTTTGTTATGTATAAAAATCAGCCTGCTCAAAATCCTTGTTAAGCACATTCTAAACTGTTATGCGTATTCTAAAGTGTTGTTATGCGCATTCCGAACAGTTGTTATGCACAGTTCAAAGGTCATACAATTTTAAATTTCTCATTTACTCTAAACCTAGCTATTTACTAACCACCCAGTGCCCTAAGTCATACCTTTTACCTTTCAGAAGTCTGGAAATTTGATTTTAATGTGCAAGTAGAACAAAAAAATGCAAGCTTTTTTGTTTTCACTTCTGTGGGGGTCTGTCACTCTAGTGTAAAAAAACATATACTATAAAAAATAAAATATGGTCAACCACACACAACTCAGCATGTGTTTCCATCTCAGGGTTGAGATGACAGCAATGACCTCTCAAGCTTCACTCTCAAGGTTCATATGCTGTCATCTCAACTCCTCGATGGAAACACAACCTTGTTGTATATGGTTGCTCATACATTATTCTCTATTTAATGTATGGGTATCCCTTATTACCCACTGAAATCAAGCAGATTACAACCTTGTAATCCCACTGTTGTGTTGTCAGGACCTTATAAACCTATCTCATCTATGCCATAGCAGTGGGTTTACAAAACAGAATGCCAGTGTAATTCAGCATTCTACACACCTAGAATGGAATTGTTGGCCTCAGTACAGTTTTCAAATAACATTCCAGTTGTCTCAGTTCACTGTTACTGAGTCTAGCAATCTCTATGTCTGACAGAGATTTTAACTCTAGTGTTATTTTGGCCCGCTCTCATTCAGTCCGTGTATCCTAATAAATTGTTTTCCTACTCAATCATGTGGCTGTAGTGCAGATTCATTAATAAGGTAAGGCTAAATTACTTGTGTTTCCGGGGGGGGTAACTTCTCATGTTGAGTCCCATACACTGTAAATGACAATGCCTGATGTACAGGTGATAACCATGGTGTAATCATCTCTTGCGGTTGCTAAGGGCAATTGTAAACCTCTTGAGCTGCACTCTTGAGGTTTACTGATGCCCTAGCAACCACTCGATGTGATTACACCATGGTTATCACATGTACATCAGGCATTATCCTCTATATAACTATACTTCTTTACTGGGACTAAAGAACTAGAACTCTACAACTGGGACCTTCAATTTAGGGTAAAAATAAAACAAAAAAAAAGATAGTGGGTTTGGCTGAGTTGGCAGAAGTGAATTGCTATCTGTGCAATAAACTAAGTGTAGAAAAAGCTGTAAAGTAGGGGGAGTGGCTTAGCTAGACAGAAGCCAGATTTAAAAACTGCCCTAGATAGCTTCTGTCAGAGAACAGGCAGACAGCAGCAAGAGGAAGGAACTGCTGTTGTAACTATACTTCTCTAACGGGACTAAAGAACTAGAACTCTACTACTAGGACCTTCAATTTAGTGTAAAAACAAAACAAAAGAAAAGAGTTAGTGTGTTTGGCTGAGTTGGCAGAAGTGAATTGTTATCTGTGCAGTTATCTAGGTGTTTGTCTCAGGTGGCTGAAGGGAATTGTTATCTGTGCAATTAACTAAGTGTAGAAAGAGCTGTAAAGTAGGGGGAGTGGCTTAGCTAGAAGGAAGCCAGGTTAAAGCCAGATTTAAAAACTTCCCTAGATAGCATCTGTCAGAGAACAGGCAAAGAACAGAAAGAGAAAGGAACTGGTGTTTTAACTATACTTCTCTACTGGGACTATATTGCCATCCTTCTCTCCTCTCTACCCCCAACCCTAAGCCAGTTCTACTTTTATAGACACAGGATTTGAGTGACAACAGGAACTTTCTGTTTGAGAGCAGGAAGGGAGAGATCACAGGGCCACAAAAGACTCACCCTCCTAGAAGAAAAGAGTAGCTCTCCATCCCCCCCAGCTGCTGGAGGTCTGACTCTGAGTAAGTAAGGTGACTACGGAGAAATATAGGAACTTCTAGTCTCAGAACAGGAAGATCAGGAGCTTAAAGGGCACAGAGGCAGTAAGTAAGTAGGGAGGGAAAAATAAATAAATAAATACATAAATAAATAAATAAACAAACAAACAGAGGAAAAAGTAAGTATTCAAAACAACAGTTAAGGGCCAGAAGTAAGACATGATGGGAGTGGTGCAGTGCGGTGGCTGTGGAGCAGAAGTCTTCTGGGAGAGGTTCTGAAGTATGCAGTGTTGTCCCATCTGCAGGCACCTCTCTGGGCTGAGGGAGGAGGTTGCTAATTTCCAGGCTGAGTTGGACAGGATTTGGGGACCAATTCTCCCATCCAGGGACCACCAGGGCCACTGCTGTTGTCTCAGAGATTGCCAAGAAAGAGGAGTGGTTGGACCACAGTGGGCTCAGGGAGGGTGAGGGTGGTGAAACAGAGGTGCATCCCTCCAGTTGTGCCTCTCTGCAATTCATATGCCATTCTGGCAAAGTGTGGTTCCTCTATGGAGGCACCCACAGTGGAGACCAAGGAGGATGCTGGGAACCTCCACAAAGGAGACTGACAGAAGGGTGGCATGGGACCCCACAGGGGAAGGAAACAACTCCTGGTGGGACAGTCCATTTTTAGGAAGGTAGAACTGGGGGAGGAAGGGGAGAGAGAGGTAACATGCCTGCCTGGCACTGTGGCTTTGAGGGACAGGAAGCAAATCCTCAGGATCACCAGAGCAGCTGCACGAGGGAGGGAGTTGAAGGTCATTGTCCACCTAGGGACAAATGACCTGGCTGAGAAAGGGGTCAGAGCAGTGCAGGAAAAGTTTGTGGAGTTGGGAAGGGGCCTTAGGCAAGTAGCACACATGGTAACCTTTTTAAAGGAACTGATTGTCTATGGCATAGGTGAGGCTAGGGTGCTCCACACCATGGGATTCAATCAGTGGTTGAAAAACTGGTGCAGAGTTCAAGGGATTGGCTTCTTTGGGGACTGGGGGTCCACCTGGAATGATGCAGGCCTATACTGGTGTGATGGTCTGCATCCATCCAGGAGTGGAACCAGAATCCTAGGTGATAGGTTTAAATGCATCATTGGCAAGCATTTAAACTAGCCAAGGGGGAAGGCACTGGAAAGGAGCAGGGAAATCATAGCCACCCCCCAAAAAAATCAGGGTAGCAAGTGAGGTAAACACCAAGATAGAGACGTCAATAGGGAGAAGGGCAGGGGTAAATGGAGAAAATGACAAAGGCAATGAGGACAGGGATGGGGCAAAAGGGTAAGGCCATCAAGAAATGGAGGGTAATGAGTACCAATGCCTGTAGTCTGGGCAACAAGCTCCCTGAACTGGTGGCCTTGATGGAAGAGGGATGCCTGGATATCATAGCAGTCACAGAAACATGGTACACAGAGAACCATGACTGGGATGTTAACATACCACAGTACACAACCTACAGGAGAGACAGGGAGGGGAAAAGAGGGGGAGAAGTAGCTCTCTATGTAAGGGAAGGGATAAAAGCAACGGAACAAAAGAGTAAACAGGAAGAAGAGGAGGCACTGTGGGTCACCGTAGAGATTGGAAATGGCACCACAATCTGCACAGGGGTTGTATACAGACCCCCATCTCAGGAGGAGGGAATGGACAAGGATATGATAGAAGGCATCCTTAGGATGGCAGAGAAAGGGGAGATACTGTTGATGGGGGACCTGAATATACCAGATGTTAACTGGAGCACCTTTTCTGTAGCCACATCCAAGAGCAGGGCCATTCTTGATGTCCTACAGGGGGCATGCCTTAGACAGCTAGTTTTGTAACCCAATCATGAGGAAGCAATCTTAGACCTCAGTCTCTCAAATGAGGACAGTGAGAGGATCTCAGATCTAGAAGTGGGTAGCCATCTGGGAACAAGTGACCACCAAACAGTGTGGTTCACGATAAACTCAGCTGCAGAGTCAAGCCATACAAAAGTGAGGGTACTGGACATCAGGAGGGCTGACTTTGGCAAGATGGGAGCATACCTTAGAAAAGCACTAGCAAACAGGCTAGAAGGAGGGGTTGAGCAACAATGGGGAAACATCAAAACTGCCATCACAGAGGCAACAAGCCTTTGTGTGAAGCAAAAAAAAACAATCAAAATGAAAGAAAAAGCCACTATGGTTCTTCAAAGAGGTGGCGGGAAAGGTTAGGGAGGAAAAGATAGCATTTAGGAAGTATAAGGAAATACAGAAGCAGCAGAACAGAGAACTGTACCAGTTAAGGCAGAAGGAAGCAGGGAAGGCAGTCAGAAGAGCAAAGGCCAAAAACTGAGGAAAAGATAACCAACTCGGTTAGGAAGGGGAATATAACCTTTTATAGGTACATCAGGGAGTGTAGAAAGACAAAGGGAGGGATAGTGAGGTTGAATAGAATGGATAGTGGGTGGGCAGAGAGGGACAGTGAAAAAGCAGGGATACTTCAGCTCAGTATTCAAAAATGAGGAGGGGGGAGGTACCTAATCCAATTAACAGAAGCACTCTGGATAGGGGGTGGATCCCAGTCCTTTCACAGAAGAAAGGGTTCTGAAAGAACTCATAAAACTGAAGGTGGACAAAGCAATGGGGCCTGATGGGATTCACTCCAGAATTCTAAAATAATTAAGGGGAGAACTAGTGACACCACTGACTACTCTTTTTAACAAATCATGGGAGGATGGTGTGGTACCTGAGGACTGGAAGAAGGCGGATGTGATTCCCCTTCACAAAAGTGGAAGCAAGACAGAAGCAGGAAACTACAGACCTGTCATTTTGAACTCTGTGGTAGGGAAAGTGATGGAATTGCTTCGGAAGGAAAGAACTGTTGGGTACCTAGAGGCCAGTGGGGCACAGGACCCAAGGCAGCATGGGTTAACAGCAGGAAGGTCATGTCAGATGAATCTAACTGATTTATTTGACTGGGTGACCAAAGTAGTAGACCAGAGAGGGGTTGTGGACATGGCCTACCTAGACTTTAGCAAGGCATTTGACAGAGTCCCACACAAAAGATTAATAAACAAATTAACCTGCCTGGAAGTGGGTCCCAAAGTGGTAGCCTGGGTAAAACATTGGCTGAACAACAGGACACAGAAGGTAATTGTAAACGGAGTCCACTCGGAAGAAAGGGGAGTTACTAGTGGAGTACCGCAAGGTTCAGTACTGGGTCCGGTTCTTTTTAATGTCTTTATAAGTGACATTGCAGAGGGACTGAAAGGAAAAGTATGCCTCTTTGCAGATGACACAAAGATCTGTAACAGGGTTGATACACAAGGAGTCATGGAAAGGATGAGAAGGGACTTTGCCAAGGTTGGAGGAATGGTCAGAAGTATGGCAGCTTGGATTCAATGCAAAGAAGTGCAAAATAATGCACCTGGGCAACAAAAACCAGGAGAAGATTACACAATGGGGGGTAATCAACAACAAAAATGGAAAGGGACCTGGGAGTAATCATATCAGATGACCTTAAGGTAGGCAAGCAATGTGAGAAGGCAGTAGGGAGGGCTGGGGGATACTGGGATGTATAGGGAGAGACATCACCAGCAGAAAACAGGAGTTGTTATCCCTCTGTACAGACAGTTGGTGAGAACCCATCTGGAGTACTGCATCCAGTTCTGGAGACCCCATCTCTGCAAGGACACAGACAGGATGGAGGCGGTCCAGAGAAGGGCAACTAAAGTGGTGCAGGGTCTGCAAGAGAAGCCATATGAGGAGAGACTAAAAGAGCTTATAATGTATACCCTTGAGGAAAGGAGGAAGGGCGGGACATGATAAAAACTTTTAAGTACCTCAGTGGAATCAACAAAGTCCAAAAGGGTAGCATCTTTCAGAAAAAGAGATGTGCAAGAACAATGGGACACAATTTGAGGATGGGGGGGCGGCTCAGGGGCAATATGAGGAAGTATTTTTTCACAGAGAGGGTGATGAATGCATGGAACAGTCTTCCTGAGTAGGTTGTGGGGTCTCAAACTGTGGGAGAATTCAAGGATGCATGGGGCAGACATAAGGCAATTCTTGTGGGGGGTAGGAAGAAATAGGCTGTTGGTTCACTAGGATCTGAAGCTTATCCTGTAGGTAGGGAAATGGATAGACTAGGCGGGCCAAGTGGTCCTTATTCACTGTCAAAGTCTATTTTTCTATGTTTCTATGTTTAGCACAGTAATTCTGTGAAAAGGTCAAATTACACCACAGTTAGCACTAATCACATGATTTGCACCTCTGCAGTCACATGGGGTGCAGAGAGAGTTATCAGCTGATAGCACACATTTCTTAATGCTTAGCTACTCACTACTGAAGTGAATTCTGAAGAGGGAAGAGCTCTGTTTGTCCTGTTCCACAGAACAGGCTTTCTGAGTGAAAATCTGCCATTTTCTTGAACAATAGAAGAAATAAAGTCCTGGTATCTCTAGTTGGAGTGCTGGAGCAAAGAAATTGCAACAGTTTTGTTGATTTTGTTGATTGTATCCTATATTGTGTTACTCTTTGTTCTGCAGTCCGCAGTAGTGCTATGTTGTTTTTGAATACGTTTTATGTTGATTGCACACATGCACAAGAAATATGTTGCGGCAGCTTGCTGCAGAAGCAGGTTGTGGAGGGGGGCACTGTTGTGGCCAATGCCCCCACTGCCTTTTGAGGCTTGGCCCGCTGTCCCCAGTGGGGCGGTACACTGCCAACACTAGTTCAGCCAGCACGCCACCACCTTGAAATGTTTTAGCCGCTGCAATCAGGGGCTGCCTCATCATTGTAGCATCATCTGCTGCAATGAGGGAATGACCCATCATTGCAGGACTCCCTTGCATTCCCCGACCAGTTTGCCGATGAGGAGCCCAATCCCTGTTGATTTGTGTTGTTTGCCCAGGGGGTGCCCAATCCAACTCGGCAGCATGTCCCCTTCCCTTGGTTCTTTGCAGACGGGGGTGCCGAATCCCCATCAGCATGCCCCCCCCCCAGTTCTTGTGTGCTGAGGGGGTGCCCAGTCCCCCTCGGCTCATGAGACCCCACCACACCAGTATATGTGCCGACGGGGGTGCCCAATCACCGTCGGCTCCAGTCCTCCAACCCCAAAACACGCAGGTGGTGTGCTGGAGCCCACCCCAGCATGCCAAAAGTACGAGCAATGCAAAAAGAAAAAAAGTTCTGTGGCGTCTTTTTTTTTTTTCTAGCCCTGAAAAGAAGGAACCGGTCCCTCGCCATCTGCACCTCCTCCCCAACCCTTGTCTTCCCACTGTGTACCCCACCTCCCCACACCTTCCCTCACCACATACTTACCTCTGGAGTTTGGTGCGACGATGTTTGGTGGACCGGGAACACGTCTGCACTCTTCAAAGCCAACCGCGAACTGAAGAAATGCCGGTAAGCTGTATAATGGCATAAATAGGGTTTTAAACTTTGGTGCATATCACAGGCATTTTTGAATTTGGCACCAAATTTTCAACATGGGGTTTTGGGACCCCTCCTCATGAATTCAGCCACTGTCATGGCGTTATTATTAAAAGGTGATTTTGTGGTCACTGTGTGGAATCATCTTTCAGGACCAATTAACAAAATGACAGTGCCAGTGTTCATGAGGTGGGCTCTCAAAAAGCCTATGTTGCAAATTTGGTAGAAAAAATCAAAAAAATGACTGTTTTACTAGCTTGCATTGCGCAGTTGTTATGCACGCTCATAACTTCACGAATTTGCAATATTTTATCACCAGATTTTCAACATTGGCATTTTTTCACACCTCCTTATGAACAGTATAGCTTTCATTTTTCCCATCATGGCCGAAATGTGTTTTCGCACTTCCAGTGCAGAATAGCGCAGTCGCTGTGGGAAATCAGTGTTCAGGATAGATTAAGAAAATGACAGTGACACTGTTCATGAGCAGAGGTCCTAAAATGCCTATGTTGAAAATTTGGTGATGAAAGTCCATGAAATTACTGTGTTACAAGCATGCGTTGAACTGTTTCCACACACCCTTGTAACCTCGCAAAATTTGTAATATTTTCACGCCACATTTTCAACACTGGCATTTTTTCACACCTCCTTATGAACAGTACAGCTGTAGTTTTTCACATCCTGGCCAAAACATGTTTTTTCACTTCTGCCACAGAATATCATGGTCGCTGTGGGAAATCAGTGTTTGGGACAGATTAAGATCAAGTGAGTGAGGGGGGGAGTGACCGAGCTCAACTGAGCTCTGTTGGGACTGCTAAGGATTTCTCTGTGGGCAGAAAAAGGCCCCAACGCAGGAGCCCAGTACAAAAGGGCAGTCTGCAGTGCCAGGAGAAACTGAATAAGAGAGCGAGTGAGGGAGGGGGAGTGAGCGAACTCAAAGGAGCCCTGTCGGGACCGCTGCGGATTTCTTTGTGGGCACAAAAATGCACCAATGCAAGCAGGAGCCCAGTACAAATGGGTAGCCTGCAGCATCAGGAGAAATAGAATGAGCGAGTGAGAGAGGGAGTGAGCAAGCTCAGTGGAACTGTGCTGGAAATTTAGAGTTGCCCACCCTCCCGGGGTCCTCTGTGGTCCTATATTACAGCAGGGTCTCTGCAGTGGAGACAAAGCAATGACTGGATACGCCCACACTGCCTTATGAACAGTACAACTGTCATTTTTCACATCCTGGCCGAAATGCGTTTTTGCACTTCGGGCACAGAATTGTGCAGTCGCTGTGGGAAATCAGTGTTTGGGACACATTAAGAAAACCACAGTGACACTGTTCATGAGCAGAGGTCCTAAAATGCCTATGTTGAAAATGTTGTGATGAAAGTCCATAAAATGACTGTGTTACGAGCGTGTGTTGTGCAGTTTCCACTCACCTTTGTAATTTCGCAAATCAGTAATATTTTCACGCCAGATTTTCAACACTGGCATTTTTGCACACTTCCTTATGAACAGTACTGCTGTCATTTTTCACATCCTGGTCAAAATGTGGTTTCGCACTTCCGGCGCAGAATAGCGCTGTGGGAAATCAGTGTTCGGGACAGATTAAGAAAATGACAGTGACACTATTCATGAGCAGAGGTCCTAAAATGCCTATGTTGAAAATTTGGTGATGAAAGTCCATGAAATGACCGTGTTACAAGCGTGTGTTGAACTGTTTCTAAGCACCCTTGTAACTTCGCAAATTTGTAATATTTTCACGCCACATTTTCAACACTGGCATTTTTTTCACACTTCCTTTTGAACAGTACAGCTGCCATTTTTCACAGCCTGGCCAAAATATGTTTTTGCACTCCTGCTGCAAAATAGCACAGTCGCTGTGGGAAATCAGTGTTTGGGACAGATTAAGATTGAGGGAGTGAGAGGGGGGAGTGACTGAGCTCAACTGAGCTCTGTCAGAACTGCTGCAGATTTCTTTGTGGGCAAAAAAAAGGACCCAACGCAGGAGCCCAGTACAAAAGGGCAGCCTGCTGTGCCAGGAGAAATAGAACGAGAGTGTGAGTGAGGAAGGGGGAGTGAGCGAAATCAACGGAGCTCTGTTGGGACTGCTGCGGAATTCTTTGTGGGCAGAAAATTGCGTCAATGCAGGCAGGGGCCCAGTACAAAAGGGCAGCCTGCAGCAGTGGGAGAAACAGTATAAGCGAGTGAGAGAGGGGAACTGAGTGAGTTCAACGGAGCTCTATCAGGACTGCTGCAGATTTCTTTGTGGGCAGAAAAAGGCACCAATACAGGCAGAAGCCCAGTACAAAAGGGCAGCCTGCAGTGCTGGGAGAAGCGGAATGAGTCAGTGAGAGAGGGGAGTGAGCAAGCTCAATGGAGCTCTGTTGGGACTGCTGCAGATTTCTTTGTGGGCAGAAAAAGGCACCAAAGAGGCAGGAGCCCAGTACAAAAGGGCAGCCTGCAGCACCAGAGAAACAGAATGACGAGTGAGAGAGAGGAGGAGTGGCGACCTCAGTGGAGCTCTGTTGGGACAGCTGTGAACTTCTTTGTGGGCAGAAAAAGGCGCCAACACAGGCAGGAGCCCAGTACAAAGGGCAGCCTGCAGCACGGGAGAGAGATAGATAGACCGAGTGAGTGAGAGAGGGGGAGTGAGTGAGCTCAATGGAGCTGTGTCGGGACTGCTGCAGATTTCTTTGTGGGCAGAAAAAGGCACCAATGCAAGCAGGAGCCCAGTACAAAAGGGCAGCCTGCAGCATTGGGAGAAATAGAATGAGCGAGTGAGAGAGGGTGAGTGAATGAGCTCAATGGAGCTCTGCCAGAACTTTACACTTGCCCACCCTCCTGCCCAGTGTTCTCTGTGGTTCTTTATTACAGCAGGGTCTCTGGAGTGGAGACAAAACAATGATTGGATGCTTTAGGATTGCTGCAATAATACAGATTTACTTCTTCTGTTTCTTTCTCTATCTGAGCTAAGTACTGAGCTATACTGTTATGATTGCTGTAATAATACATATTTATTAGTTCTGTTTATTTCTCTAACTGAACTGAGTAATACTTGGCTTGCAATAGGATTTCTACCTGGGCTAAATGAAACTATATGAGAGCTGAGAACAAAAAGTATGGTAGCTGAGGGGTGAAAAATGGTCAAGGAGGGTTTAGGATTGCTACAGTAATACAGTGTCTAATGGATGACATTTGAGCCTGAATTACCCCTGTCGGCAAGGGGTCAGTAGGGGGACTAGTGTGGGTGGGGCAGGAATTTGAGTAAATAGGGGCCTACCACTTGTAGTAGGGTACAGAACCTGGGAGTAAGAGCCCCTAGCATAAGATGGGGGCCACAATGGGGCAGGTGCCACATGTCACTAGGGTGGGCATCTTTGGAAGGGTGGAGGGGTGTACAGGGTGTGGATATGCCATGATCCTGTACTGGGCTTTGAGGATGAGGGGGTGTGTGGTTTGTAGATAACTGGCTAGTTTGAGGCAGGAACTGTGGAGGTTAGGGAGGAGTGTAAGTGGCAGGGCAGATGAGTATGATAGGCATCCTGAGTGGGGAATGGGGATGGCAAAGGGGGGCAGAGGAAGAATAACTAGGGACTGAGACTGACCTCAGTGTCAAAGGCACTAGCAGGAAAGAGAGCAGAAGGGAGGGGGTGCCCGCGGCGAGGCCGGGGCTGCCTCCTGATGGGGGAGGAAGACACCACAAGGAGTACCAGGGGAGAGAGCAGAGCAGAGCAGATGGCTGTGGGTAGGTAGGCACCAGGGGTGGCACGGAGGGTAACAAGTAGGATTGGGAACCATTAGGGGGAAGAGATGTAGGACAGGTATCGATTATGAATAGATTCAAACCTCTGCTATTGGACAGAGAGGGGAAGCAGGGGGGGAGGACAAGCGGGGCATGAGAGGGATGGCAACAGGCAGGGGAAGAGAAAGTGAGGACAAAAAGGGTAGAAGGGGTCTAGTAAGGAAGGAGGGGGTGGTGACTGAAGGAGAGAAGGCTACAGAAAGGGGGAAGAATGGGAGGGGCATCACTACGGGGGTAGAAGAGAATGGGGGCTCTAAATCGACAACAACAGGGATAGGCGAGGGGTTGGAAATCAGCAGGGGAGGAGGAGAGGTTGACATGGGAAGCCCAGTAGGAAGTAATCAGGCTGGGAAGGGGTTCAAGGGGGATGGGAGGAATAAGGCAGAGAAAAGGGGTGAGGAGGAAGTAGGGGGTACAGATATAGAAGTCACAGAGGGTGCAGTTGGCAGGGGTAAGGGACAGGGAAGAATAAATACTGGGGTGGTGGAAGGGGCATTAGAAGGGAAAGGGGGAGGGGTAGGGGTACTTGTCCTGGAGGATTCTATACTGAAATGGGTGAGATGGGGTGGAAAGGGGGAAAGGCACACCCATATTTGGATTGAAGCTGTCCCCAGGTTGAGTACAGGAGGGGCAGGGCAGGGCAGGCACTGCTCAAGCGTGCTGCGAGGGGCAGGAAGAACCTCATTTACTGTTGCATGTGGCTACAAACGACTTGGGGGACACTGTGGAAGTAGTGAGGGGGAGGTTTGAGTACTTGGGAAGGCAGTGTGAGGGGGCAGGGAAGTCAGTGGCATTCTTGGAGGTACTGCCGATACCACAGCCCCCCCAAACACACACATACACAGTCCCCAAAAAGCTGCTTAAAAGCCTGCAATTCATTCAAATCAATTCCATTTTCTTACTTACTTGGGGTTCAATGCCAACAAGTGTAAAATCATGTACCTAGGGCTGATACGAACTAGACATGAAAGGGTCCTTGAGGTTATTATATCAGAGTACAGTGTGACAAGGCTATGGGCAGGGCAAACTGAATTTTGTGGTGCATAAAGACTGGCATCCCCAGTAGGAGGATGAAGGATGTTGTGCTGCCATTGTATCACTCTCTGGTATATCCCCAGCTGGAGTACTTTGTCTAGTTTTACAGTCCACATTTCAGAAAGGACATAAGGTGGAGGTTTTCCACAGGAGGGCAACTAAAATGGTTCAGAATTTTCACAGTAATCCCTACAAGGAAAGGCTGAAGAATCTCAACATGTACACTCTGGAAAAGAGGAGGCCGAAAGGTGACATGATCAAGACCTACAAAGTACCTCACAGGGGTAAAGAGGGTACAGTTGGGGAGTTTCCTTCAAATGAGGATGAGCACCCAAACCAAGAGACATACAATGAAGCTGGGGGGAGCATTCAGGATAGATGTGAAGAAATATTTCTTTACTGAAAGGGTGGTAGATGTCTTGAACAGACTGCCAGAAGTGGTGGAAGCTAAAATGGTAGGGGGCATTAAGCATGCATGGGATAAACATAGGGGAATATTACAGAAAGGAGAAGGAGGGGGTCAATGGAGATCAATAGGGTCATGGACATGGAGTAGGTTCAAGTTCATTGCAGGAAAAATCCATTAAGCAAGCTCATTCACAAGGAGGTCCTGATGGATGCAGGCAGAATAAGACATGTACTAACATATACAGGCAGGAGTTACATGTAGGTAGAGAACACTTGGCCAGACTGGGTGGGCTGAGCGGTCCTTTTCTGCTGGTGAATTCTATGTTTCTATCACATCATGTGTTAATTCAGGTGCAGTGTTTATTTAAAGTTGGGCCTACCATACATCCACATGTAAGGTACAGTAAATTAGTGAATTAGATGCAGCACACTTACACTGCAATAAAAATAACTCCTTAGAGAAGCCTGTACTCTTCATAAGGCTGCTTAAAGAGGTGGGGTTCTATTTGCAGTGTCCACACCAGTATGCTGATCTTAAAATCGACACTGCATCTGAATGAGTACTTGATTCTTGCTCACTCCATTTCTTCCCCACTTTGAAACCTGCTTGTCCTGAGTTACTTTTGGGCTGGCAGCACCTCGCCTGTGTTGGAAGATAACCAATAAGCGGCACTGAAAGATGTCAGACTTCACAGACTGTGAAGGCAGCTGCTCATATACAGACATAAGGCAATTCTACTTGGGAGTAGGAGGAAGTAAGCTGTTGATTAACTAGAATCTGCAGCTTATCCATGAGGTAGGGAAATGGGCAGACTAGGTGGCCCAAGCGGTCCTTATGTGCCAGCAACTTGTATGTTTCTATGTTTCTCATCCACCATCTTGGTAAGAAGGAGGCTGAAGCTGTGGCCACTGATAACAGTTGGGGTGTGGAAATTGGGGGGACCAAAGGGGACAGACATAAGCAGATAAAATCATAATAAAAATTGTGAGACCTTCACCAGCTTTCCAAAATGCTTACCAGTAAAAGAACACTCTATGAAGTTTTAAATGGCAACGCAATCTGGTGAGCCCTCTGTCTGCCATCTGACACCAGGCACCATCCAGCATAAAATTGCCTAAAGAAGGCAGTGTGGTCATGTGGTTACTGAAATACTGGAGATTACAGATTTATAAGAACAAAAGAATATCACACAGAAGCTGGCACATATCCCTATAGCAGCTGTCTCCTGCTTCTCAGTACTTCTATTTATACCCTTCAGGTACTTGAATGTTTCTGTCATATCCCCTCTTTCCCTCCTCTCTTTGAGTGAGTACATATTGAGGTCCCTTAATTTCTCCTCATAAGTCTTGTGTTGCAAGGTCTGTACCATCTCATTTACCCTTCTCTGGACCATCTCCAGCCTGTTAATATCCTTATGAAGGTGCGACCTCCAGAACTGCACACAGTACTCCATGTGAAGCCTGACCATGGTTTTATATCATGGCATCACTACCTCCCTCCTTATGCTGGTGATACCCCTGCCTATGCTCCCCAGCATGTCACTGGCCCTCTCAGATGCCTTACCACTTTGACATTTTCAGGTCATCTGAGATAAGAACCCCCAGGTCCCTTTCCTTCTTTGTCACTGTCACCAACTCCCCCCCCCCCATTCTGTACCTATCCCTAGGGTTTCTGTGTCCCAGGTCCATACTTTTGCGCTTTATTGAAGTACAGTTCAATTGCCAATCCTCAGACCATTCATCAACCTTCCCCAGGTCCCTCCTCATTTGGTATCTACTGTGTTACAGATCTTGGGGTCATCTGCAAACAGACAGACCTTTCCCTTCACCCCTTGTGCAATGCCACTAATGAAGACATTGAACAGGACTGGCCCCAGGACCAATCCCTGTGCCACCCCACTAGTCACCCCCTCTCCCCTGACTGTGCCCCATTTACCACCACTTTCTGCCTCCTGTCTCTTACCCAGTTTCTAACCCACTTTACCACCCTTTCCCCCATGCCCACCCTACTCAGCTACTTTATCAGCCTCCTATGTGGGACGGTGTCACATGCTTTGCTTACATTAAGGTAAGTGTTGTCCACTGCCCCACCCTGATTTACTTCCTTTGTCACCCAAAGAGATCAACCAGATTTGTCTGACATGACCTCCCCACTGTGAATCCATGTTGCCTATGGCCCTGGGCTCTGATGGCTTCTACATACCCCACTATCCTTTCTTTAACCAATGTCTCCATGATCTTCCCCCACTACTGAAGTGAGGCTGACCTGCCTATAGTTCCCCGCCTCCTCTCTACTGCTGGATTTCTATAGAGGGACCACATGTGCCCTCCTCCAATTCTCTGGTACCACCCCTCTTTTGAATGACTCAGTGAACATGGCTGCCACAGGTACTGCTATTTCCTTTTACAGTTCTTCATATCCTTGGGTGTATGCCATCTGGTCCTATCGCTTTGTTCGCCTTCACTTTACTCACCTTCTGCAGGATTCTTCTGCCTGTGAATGGACTATTGTCCACCTCTTCATACCTTTGCAACTGATGTACTGCTGTGGTCCTTCCCACTCCCCCTCTTCTGTGAATACTGAACAGAAAGACACAGTGGATGTCTTGGGGGTGGGGGGAGCACATGACAGTTCTTAGGCATTGTACTTTCACTTCCAAATACCTAAGCAGTACATATAAGCAATCAACATTCGGCATTGACAAATGCTTGGTTGTGTTTAGGGACTGATTAAAGCACAGACAGTACACCATGTCATGTAAGGGAAAGCGTGGAGGACGTGGTCTTGCAAAAAGTGCTGTTGGTGGTGTATCTGTCAAAAGGGTGTCATGAGGAGGTGAAGAGGGTGCTGGGGAAGGTGCTAGTAGGAGCAGCACTGCTACTGGCACTGCAACTTCGAGTGGAAGTGCAGAGCCAGCCATGCCACATGCTGTGCCAATGTCAGCTTCAGTGGGAATGAATGCTTCCAACTTCATTCATTCATTCATTCATTCATTCATTCATTCAGTGGGAATGAAACTTACAACTTCATGAGATGTCTACTTCATGAAGGGGCATGGCAAATTTCATGCATATCAGCCAAACGTTTTCAAAAGTTATTGAAGCACAAACTATTAAGCTTAACATGAAAGTGAAGAAAGAATTTGACAACAAATGGTGATCTACATATTTAGGGACTGCATTTCTCCAGATGTGCACTCCCAATCAAAATGAAACTTGGTATGTCAAGAGACCATTACTCTTTGAGGGTGCATGCCAAATGTCATGCAAAATACAAGAAAATCTGTGAAGTTATTAAAGTGCAAATTGTGAAACAAAGAAAGAATTTGACAAAAAAATGGTGATGTACACATTTTGGGACTGTATATCTCAAGACGTGCGCTCCCAATCAAAATGAAACTTGGTATATCAAGAGACCATTAGTCCATGAGGGTACATACCAAATTGCATGTAAAGTGCAAGGACAGCTGTGAAGTTAATAAAGCACAAAGTGAAACAATCAAAGAAAGAATCTGATAAAAATGGGAATGTACACATTTTGGTACTGTATATCTCCAGAGGTGCACTTCCAATAAAACTGAAACATGGCATATCAAGAGACCATTTGCCTTTGAGGGCACATGCCAAATCTGATGTAAATTACAGGAACAGCTGCAAAGTTATTAATATACAAAGTGCTGCCATAATGATATCCAACTGGAAATTTCTAAATTTTGGAATGTTACAACTACAGAACCAATCTAAATTCTTTAACCAAACCAGCATAAGTCACATCTGTGGGGCAACCCCTTTGTACCATGCAAATTTGAGGCTAAAAGTCCTGACCCTTTCTTTGCAGTGACATAAGAAAGAAACAGAAAACTTCAAAAATCACTTTTTGTGAGCTCTGTGCTCCCAGTTTTGCATAACGGTATCTATGTGTGGGAGCATGGGCCTTCTTGGCCCTGCACTCCCACCCACCCATAAGTATAGAGACATAGCACAAGAGGGCCCTGTGCTCCCAGGTTTGCAAAATCGTATCCATAGTTAGGAGCATGGGCCCTCTGAGCTCTGTGCTCTGACCCACCCATAAGTGTAGAGGCATGACACAGATGACACAGGAGGGGCCCTGTGTTTCCAGTTTTCCATAATGGGATCCATAGTTCAGAGCATGGGATCTGTGAGCCCTGCAGTTCCACCCATCCATAAGTGTAGACACATAACGCAGGAGGGCCCTGTGCTCCCAGTATTCCAAGATGGTATCCATAGGTGGGATTGTATGCCCTCTGGGCCCTGCACTCCCACCCACCTATAACTATAGAGACATAGTGCAATAGGCCCTGTGCTCCTAGTTTTGCATATTCGGATCCATAGGTGGGAGCGTGGGTTGTCTGGGTCCTGCGCTCCCAGTCCTCCATAAGTGTAGAGGCATAGCATAGGAGGGTCCTGTGCTCCCAGTTTAGAATAGGGTACCTACCCATAAGTGCAAACACATAATGCAGGCCTAGAGACATTCCAAGTAACCCTTGTACTGTAAATGTGGCACTATCTCAGTAACCATAGCAACTTTTGGAAATAATTTCTTTGCAGTTGTATTCATGACCTGGCCACCTTCACATCTGCTTAAAGGTTTACTAAGCTGTGCTTAGTGAAAAATCCATATCTCAAACCGTTCTCAAGATATAGCCGTCGAAAGGCACAGAGACCGCCACAATGTTATCCTATGGGAAAACTCGCAAATTTGTTGTGCTGTAACTATGGAGTTGGTGTCAATTTCTTCACCAAATCAACAAAGGACACATCTGTGGGGCAAGCGCTTGCCACTCTGAAAATTTCAGCCCAAATGTCCTAACCATTTTCTTGCTATGGTTTGGCAAATAAACTATTTTTTGGGACTGTTTATCTGCTTTCACTTTCAGAACATATATGTTTTTCTCATAGGCTATAATGGGAAACTTTAAACTTTAATAACTTTTGAACAGATTAATATTTTTTCACAAAACCTTCAAAGGGCACTTCCCTGACCCAGTCCCCATCTACCCTGAAACGTTCAGACCAGATGGACAAACCATTTGGGCTATAGAGACGAGCACAGAGTTTGCCAGAATTGCCAAAAAAGTGTTGTTTTGCACTTTGATTTGGCACACCACAGCTCCACAACTGCTCATCCAACCGGAACACACCTTGCTAGATGCAGAGACCTTTAGCAGAAGAAGGTGCATGCAAAATTTCAGGCAAATCAGATAAACGGTAGCAAAGTTGTTGAAGTGCAAAGATTTGAGTTTGACATAGACGTGGCTACTCAACCATAACTATAGCTGCATTACTGTGCAGCTGTAATATACAGTATGTAAAAAAATGGTGATTTACACATTTTGGGACACTATATTTACATGCTCTCACATGCAACTGAAACAAAACTTTCAACTTCATGAGATGTCTGCTTCGTGATTGGGCATGGCAAATTTCATCCATATCAATTGAACTTTTTCAGAGTTATTGAAGCACAAACTATTAAGCTTAACATAAAAGTGCAGAAAAAATTTTTCAACAAATGGTGATCTACACATTTTGTGACTGCATTTCTCCAGACGTGCGCACCCAATCAAAACAAAACTTGGCATTTCAGGACACCATTAGTCCTTGAGGGTGCATGCCAAATGTCATGCAAATTACAAGAAAATCTGTAAGTTATTAAAGTGCAAATTGTGAAACAAAGAAAGAATTTGACCCAAAAATAGTAATGTAAATATTTTGGCACTGCATATCTCAAGACATGCACTCCCAATCAAAATTAAACTTGGAATTTCAAGAGACCATTAGTCTATGAGGGTACGTACCAACTTTCATGTAAAGTGCAAGAACGACTGCAAAGTTATTAATGCACAAACTGAAACAATCGGAGAAAAAATTTGACAAAGAATGGTAATGTATACATTGTGGGACTGCATATCTCCAGACATGCACTCCCAATCAAGATGAAATTTGGCATATCAAGAGACCATTAGTAGTTGAGAGTACATGCCTCATTTGATGTAAATTGCAAGAACAGCTGTGAAGTCAATAGTGCACAAAGTGAAAACAATCAAAGAAAGAATTTGACAAAAAATGGGGATGTACACATTTTGGGACTGTATATCTCCAGAGGTGCACTCCGAATAAAACTGAAACTTTTGAGATCAATAGACCATTTGTATTTGAGGGCACATGCCAAATTTTATGTAAATTGCAAGAACAGCTGCAAAGTTATTAATGCACAAAGTGCCGCCATAATGATATCCAACAGGAAATTTCTAAGTTTTGAAATGTTGGAACTACGGAACTGATGTAAATGTTTTCACCAAATCAGCATACGTCACATCTGTAGGGCAACTCCTTTGAACCATGCAAATTTGAGGATGAAAGTCCTAACCATTTCTTTGCAGTGAAATGGGAAAGAAACAGAAAACTTTAAAAATCCCTTTTTGTGACCAACCTGTTCACCCAGTTTTGCATAATGGTATCCATATCTATGAGCACGGGCCCTCTGGGCCCTGCACTCTCACCCACCCATAAGTATACAGACATAGCATAAGAGGGCCCTGTGCTCCTAGGTTTGCAAAATGGTATCCATAGGTAGGATCACGGCCCTCCAGGCCCTGCACTCCCACCCACCCATAAGTGTAGAAGCATAGCACTGGAGGGTCCTGTGCTGCCAGTTTGCACAATGGGATCCATAGTTGGGAGTATGGAATCTCTGATCCCTGCACTTCCACACTGCCATAAGAGTAGACACATAGCACAGGAGGGCCCTGTGCTCCCAGTATTCCAAGATGATATACATAGGTGGGAGCATGTGCCCTCTGGGCCAGGCACTCGCACCCACCTATAAGTACAGAGACATAGCGCAACAGGCCTTGTGCTCCCAGTTTTGCATATTCAGATCCACAGGTGGGAGCACAGGCCCTCTCGGCCCTTCATTCCCACCCACCCATAAGTGTAGCTGCATAGCACATGAAGGTCCTGTGCTCCCAGTTTAGCATTAATGGTATGCATAGGTGGGAGCACAGGCCCTCTGATCCCTGCGCTTGCACCTACCCATAAGTACAGACACATGCGCAGACCTAGAGACATTCCAAGTAACCCTTGTACTGTAAATGTGGCAATATCTCAGTAACCATAGCAACTCTGGAAAAAATTCCTTTTCAGTTGTATTCAGGACGTGGCGACCTTCACGCTTGCTTAAAGGTGTACTAAGCTGCGCTTATTGAAAAATCTGTATCTCAAACTGTTTTCGAGATACAGCCACTGAAAGGTGCCGTGGCCACCACAGTGTTATCCTATGGGAAAACTCTCAACTTTGGAGTACTGTAACTGCAGAACCAGTGTCCATTTCTTCACCAAACCAATAAAGGGCACATCTATGGTGCAAGGGTTTGTCACCCTGCAAATCTCAGCCCAAAGGTCCTAACCATTTTCTTGCTACGAAGTGGCAAAGAAACTGGTTTTTGGGGCTGCTTTACTGCTTTCTCTTTCAGAACATATATTTTTTTCCCATAAGCTATAATTGGAATCTTTAAATGAAAAACAAAAGTCATGGCACTTACTAGTCACACAGAAAAGCAAGTAGGCACAAAAAGTCCTGTGTTTCAGTTTAAGGAAGAATAATTTCTTTGTTTATTCACAGCACCACAAAGTTCTCATAGTAGATCATAATCTTTTGATTTATTTTTTGTTAAGATCTCTGGGGGTAGAGGGATCAGCATTTAGGTGGTTTCAAAATTACCTCACTAATAGGTTCCAAAAGGTAAAATTTGGTGGGGGTTACATCTTCTTTAGCACTGGTAAAGTGTGGAGTCCCTCAGGGCTCCATACTGGGACCATTATTGTTTTGGTTTTTTTTTGATAGAATGGGTGGGGCTATTACTAAATCAAAACTCACATTATACACAGATGATGCGGTTATTTATGTTCAAAACAGATCTGTCATAGAGATTAATGCTACACTAAATGAAGATATGCATGTTGTACAACGTTGGCTTGAAACCAATAGGTTATTCCTGAATAGGTCCAAAACAAAGGTGATGTTATTTGGCACTAGGGACAAAGTCCAAGACCACGATCAGTGTTTTAGTATTACAACTCTTTATGGGACTTGTTTTGAGCAGGTCTCTAGTTTTTGTTATCTTGCAGTTACTTTGGACCGTGTGTTAAGTTTTTTATCACATTTTGTAAAAGTTACCTCTGTGATCCACTCAAAGATTAATATGATCTATAGGCTGTACTATTTTTTTAACTTCTGATACAAGGATGGCTATTGTCAAGCAATGCCTTGCCCCTGTGGTGAATTATGCTACCTTAGTTAATGATAATGTATCTTCAAGGATGTTAGCGATGAAGGTGCCTTTTCTGCAACTCATCGGTAAATTTGCCTTTTCCTTACCATGTACTACACATCATTGTGTAATTTCACAGCAAATGGGTTGGTTACCAGTTCCCATGTATTTTAGGCTAACAGTGGCTAGGTTTTCCTTTAGGATTATAACTACGAGTATTCCCTTATGGTTATATAGTTATCTCCAATATCATGATTTAGGATTTTTTTCTAGAAATAGAGTAGATAACAGAGCCCTTAAAGTGCCTTTTTTGAGAAGTGTAAATGGCCAGAGGTCTTTTGCATACACTGGGCTAAGTATATGGAATAGCTTTCCTCTTGATTTAAGGGGTCAAGCCACTGTTGCCACTTTTAATGGAAAATTGTTTTCTTATATAACTGGCTTATTTAAATGTGATGTATGCTGTCTTGATTTGTTATATTTTATACTGAATGTAGTGTATATTTTGTAAATTTTGTGAGTCGCACTTGCAAATGGAACTTTGGTTTCAGTGTGTTTACTGGTTAAGCCAATAAACAAACAAACATAAACAAGTTCAAAAAAGACCCAGCAGGGCCTGGAGTAGAAAAAAAACCTTCTGACATTTCACCTGAAAATGAGGCTTTCTCAAAGATTCTTCCTCTTTGTTTGTCACATAATTCATTTACTTCAATTGAAACAAAATAGCCCTGTTAACTTAAGGGGAGTACATTTTTTATAGATGCTGAGTGTAAGGGTGGGTGGGGGAGGGACACTGCATACTGTCATTTGCATTAAAATATTGATCTTTGAGAAAGCCTCATTTGCAGTTGAAATGTCAGAAGGTTTCCTTGTCCTTCAGGCCCTGCTGGGTCTTTTTTGAACTTTGTGGTGCTGTGAATAAACAAAGAAATTATTCTTCATTAAACTTGAAATACAGGACACTTTGTTTGTGCCTACTTGCTGTTCTGTACAACTGGTGAGTGCCATGACTTTTGTTTTTCATTTATAGCCGCTGTCATAGAGCACCACTATCTACCCTAGTGTGGCTATTCTTGCCTTTTCTTAGGAAACTTTCAACTTCAATAACTTTCGAATGGATGAATAAACTTTCAGACCAGATGGACAAACCATTTGGGCTATAGGGCAAGCACAGAATTTGCCAGAATTGCCAAAAAAGTGTTGTTTTGCACTTTGTTTTGGCACTCCACATGTCCACAACCACACACCTGACTGAAACACACTTGCCAGATCCAGAGATCTATGGTAGAAGATGCCACATGCAAACTTTCAGGCAAATTGGATGAACAGTTGCAAAGTTATTGAAGTGCAAAATTTGGCTTTAACATAGAAGTGCCTACTCAACCCTAACTATAGTGGCACTACCATGCAGATATATATATATATATATAAAAAGATATGGTAGGTTGGACTAGGGGAGTAAGGGGCAGACTGGATGGGACAGGAGCTCCTTTTCTGCTGTCACCTTCTATGATTCTGTGATATATATATTTATAGCTTGTTTAGTATATTTCAGAACTACTGAGCCCAAGCTGTATAGTATTTTATTCAAATACTAGAAACTGGTAGCCGCTCTCCCATTGGGTCACAGCCTAGGGAGGCTTGCACTCAATCATTCACCCTTAGCTAGTCTTTACAGACCAGGATGAGCTTCTGCAATTTATTATAAAACATATTTATTATTTATTACAAAAATGCCCTGGCCAGAGCATTGATGAGGCTTTCAGGATTTATACATTTCCTGCTAGATCCAAATGGGTCTCGGTATTGGGGAAGGGGGTGATTCTGTGGTCCAAGGTCACTGAAAGGCTTTTGGTCAACTACCACTCTGAGTGGGGCAATCACATATATTTGAGGCTTTGATGTGCCCAACAAACTAGAACCTCAAAAAGTCCAATAGTAGACTATGTTTGGACTGCAACTCTGAAGCAAATTTATGTCAAGTAAAACTTGAAAACAAAAACATTTCCTCACAAGAAGAATTTGTTTCATTTGCAATTCGGTTGGCCTTTTCTATTTGTGTGGATGCTTTCATCGTGATAGCAGTTATATGATGTGACTTCAATAAGCATACCGAAAAGATTTAAAATGAGTCACTTAATATGCCTGCTCCAAGGACCGGAGTGGATTTCCTAATTTTAAATTTCTCTGTTCAGTCAGAGCATGTCTCAGATCGGGCAAGGAGTATTAGGGATATAGAGTGTGACTCAGCCCAGAACAGGCTCATTTAATGCCCACACTATGGAGTGGAGGGGCATTAACTGTTTGATATGTTCCCACACAGCTAGAGCAGGTATCAGTATGGTGGGGGTAGCAGTAGGGGCATGGAGCAGGTCCCAGCCCAGAAAGGGCTTCTTTCATTATAAACACTACTTGGATTTTATTGCAGGGAGGCAGCTTGCCAGTGTGACTGGTGCTTTTCTGTGCTGCTGATTTTGTTTACAGCCAGCCAGGATCTTGTGGAGAATGATCTGTGGTACAGCACCTGGACATCACCTAACAGGCTGATCTGCAAACATTGATGGGTGCCTATCTTTACTCCTGCCCTGTCCTCCAAATGGGAGGCTTCTTGTTGTGTGGGGAAGGGAGCTAATCAGTTGACTGGAGCATGTTTTAAATACCACTTGAATTCTACTGCAGTAAGGCAGCTCCTCTGTGGAACTGGTGCTTTTCTGTGCTGCTGATAATTTTTTAGCACTAGCTGGGTTCTTGTGTAGACTGGGCTTTGGTGCAGTGCCTGTTTACCACCTAATAATCTGATCTGTAAACTTTGCTGTGTGCCTGTATTTGCTCATGTGCCATCTTCCAATCAGGAGGCAGCTTGTAGTCCATGGCAGAGTTGGCTATGCCTACTTAATCTGTTGAACCTTGTAGTCCTCTTCTGCAGTCCATGGCCAAACACAAGGGCATCACAGTGCGAGTGTCAACATGGGTCAGCAGTTAGCAGGAGATGCTGCATCCCAAGTGGGGTACTCCACAGCCCTTTTATTTAATTTAATGTGCATTTTAAATGGGTAATTAGATGTAAAGTTGGAGATGTGTTCAGAAGGTAAATGACGTGTCATACAGCATCAAGGCATCGAGCATTGTGAATATACAGTGGTGTTATAATAATAACATATAAACAGACTATACTGAAAGGTGGGTAACTATTAGTATAAGTTTAAAAAGCTGATAAATGGTGCTTATCATTAATAATATTCTACCTTGCAAACTAATACTGGCTACTGTAAGTTTATTATTGTGAACATATAGATATGCATTGAAGTTGTGCTGCATAAATTAATAGGCAGAGAGGGTTATTTCATTTTCATTGTTGTTTATATGATATAAATGTTATCATGAAAACTATTTAACACTGTATCTAAGTTACTTAAAGTATTAATGATTAACAAGGAGCTGCTATTTGGATAAAGTTAAAAGGGTTAGTTAAAGGGCTGGAAATGAAATGGTGGTCAGGAGTTACTGGTGGGCAAACAAGCCTTAACCTGGTAGATTGTGAAGGCAGGGTGCAATAATAGTCGGAAATATTTCCTATCTGGGGTAGACCCATGAAGACAGGTGGGGGTAATGCTTTAAACTACTCCCTATCCAGTATTGGCCTGTAAAAACAAGTATGGGTCCTGCTTTAAATTTCTACCTATCTGGGGAAGATCTACGGAGGCAGGTGGTGGTGTGATTGTAAAGAATGCTGAAGTAATAGGCAGGAAGGAGGATGTGCTGTAGGGGATTTGGGGCTGCAGTGTTATTGGGAACAATGTGAGAAGCAGGTGGTTGCCAAGTGTGTAGAAGACTAGGCTTTTTAAAGGCTGAAGTGTATCAGTTAATGGGGGAACTGGGAATTCTGGCAGAGAACTAGGAGAGCTGGGCTCATCAGGGGAAGGAAAAAGGAGTGGAGGGGCTGGGGAATTGGGGATCCAGTTGCTTCGGGGCCCCCTGCCCCAGAGGGAGAGGAGACCCAGGGAAGAGGAATGGAGGACATTAGGGAGGAAAAGATTGGCTCAGTGAGGGGAGCAAGAGGCGGTTTCATCTGCAGTTGTACCAGTAAGAAATGCCTTCCAACCACTGACTATGGCAGTTGAGTGGCATGAGCTATGTGTCAAACTGATGGCACATAGGCAGCTGGTTTGTAGTGGGGGTTCAGGAGAGGCTACAGTGAGACAAGAGGGGTAGGGCAAGGGTAATAGCAGGAGAAGGTGACAATGTTGGGGGGATAGAGAGGAGGCAGAAGTGGAGAGACAGAGAAGTCAGGATTCAACTGGACAGGGAATTCAGTGGAAGTAGATGAGAAGGAGGGCATGGATACTAGGTAAACAGCTGTTGGTTGGAAGTAGGGAGAGGAGAAGCCAACCAGAAGGAGGGCAATAGGGTGGGCATAATGGGAAGAGGGGGAATTGGTAAGGTCTTGTAACAGGGGATTCTATAGTGAAAGATATTAGATGAACTAGAAGGGAGGCAGGGCAAAAAGATAGGAGAGTGGTGTGTATCCTGACAATGACAGCATATCACACAGGTTCAATGATAGCACCACTTGCACAAGGTATAGAGGAAAGCTGCATGTGGTCATACACCAAGGTACTAGTGACAGCTGGATGCAAAGTAGAGACAATGCAGGAGAATTTTAAAGTGGAGAAGCAGGTTTGTAGGGGAAACTAGGAAGGTAGCCTTCTCAGAAGTCCTGCTATTGCCTAGAGCCAGTACAGCTAGCAAATTTAGGAAATAGGAGCTTAATGACCGACTGAGGGAATGGTGCAGAGAGGAAGGATTTGGGTACGTAGGGAACTGGGACATATCCTGGGATGATGAAAGCTGCTATGTACCTGATAGGTTGCACCTATGTCAGAAAGAAAAGGCAGGGGATTATCAACAGTTACTTGAATTTAAACTGAATGGGGGGGGCAGAAATGGTCAAAGCACCCACAGTTTCCTGAAGGATGGTGCAGCCAGGCCCATTTTCAGGTTGAAAACACAATGGTGTTAATAAGGGAAGGAGGTGAGATGAGTAGAAGAAGGACAAGGTGGAGATTTCAGAAGGAGGGAGTGGTCAGGTAGAAAGCATAGGGAGGTCAGGAGGGGGAGTAAATGGGAGGAATAGAAGAAGGTTAAGGCCAGACAAAAAGGGGGAGAACAAGGGGAAGATGAGAAAAGGTGATGACAGAAAGGCAGAAGACAGTGGAAACACTTGGTCAAAAAAGAAGGGGTAGATTAGGAGTGGTGGAGAGTAGTGTCACTAAATGCTTGATGTCTTGGGAACAAAATGGATGATCTGTAGGTCATGATAACAAAGAGGAAGATGGATCTGCTAGTGGTCACACAGAAGGGCTACCCTGAACCATGATTGGGATCTCACAATACCAGGGTATATTCTGTGTATATGAGACAGAAAAAGGGATGGGCTGTGGCACTGATATCAGGGAGAGCATCACTGCCACCAGAGAGGAGCTTGGGGAAGTGATGCTTGAGGCACTGTGGGTACCGATAGAAATATCAGAAGGAAACCAGGGGAAGTCAATAGGCTACCAAATCCAGATAAGAACAATGACAAGGAGTAGAGTACGATGATAAGGATGGCAGTTGTAAGGGGAGAGGTGGTGGTAATGGGGGTCTTTAATTTGCCTAGGTAGATTGGAGTGTCCTGTCCCCTTCCTGACCAGGAGCCAATTGATCCTGGATGCAGTCCAGGACAGTCTTCTGGTCCAGTGAGTGACCAAACCTACCAGAGAGGGAACCAAATATCACCTTTCATCATCGACTATGCCCAGGAGGCATAGCCAAACTTAAACAAGATCTAATTAACTGGGACTGGTCCCCAATTTCCCAAGCCCAGCACATAGTTGATGCATTGCGCTACTTTACCACTACCTTTAATACCACCTGTGATGCTTTTGCACCAACCATCAAAGTGACCACTAAGAAACGTAGTGCCCCCGGATCACCCCAGAACTCCTACAACAGTTCAAAATGCATGACAACCTCTGGCACTGTGCCACTGCCTCTGATTTGCTAAGGAATAGGCAGGCCTATAATGCTGCCCGCAATAAGTGTATCTGGGCAATCTGCAAGGCCAAGGCGGAGCACTACAGAACCGCCCTAGCCACCTTCTAGGGTAGCACAAGAAAGTTCTGGGATAACATCAAGGAGCTTAATGGTAAATCCCACTCCCCCCCCCACAACTTAGTGTTAATAGTACTACCACCCCAGACACACTTCACATAGCTAACTGCCTCAACTCCACCTTCTCAGACCTCAGCTCAATCAGTCCTCCCTAGCAACTTTTTTGAACCAATTCACCCTACCCCACCACCTGAGCTCCTCTATCCTCCTTCAAACTCAGAGTCATTACCCCTACAAAAGAGAAAGCCTACCTGTCCAAAGCCCTCCAGAGCTCCAATTACTGCAAAGACACCTTTGATATGTGTATCCTATACCTTGCACTAGACTCAGTTATCTCCCCACTCACGGACCTTCTAAACCTGTTCCTGTGCCTGGGCTGGTTCCCAACCTCATGAAAAATGGCAGTGATAACACCAATACTGAAATGTGGTGACAGCTCCCTCCCAAACAACTACCATCCCATCTTGATTCTCTCCCCACTCTCTAAAGCCCTCGAAAAGATCATGGCCAATCAGCTCACTGAGTACCTCCTAGCACACAACCTCTTATGTAGGGAGCAGCATGATTTCAGAGCTGGCCATAGCACCATGGCCACCCTCACAGAATTCACTAACTCCCTGCACTCTACGCTTGACGAGGGACACCTTGCAGGGGCTGTATTTATAGACCTCTCAAAGGCCTTCGACATGGTTTCTCATCACCTCCTTCTTAACACATTACAACAAATTGGGGTCTCTCATTGTCCACTCTCATGGTTTTCCAGCTATCTTTCATCTAGAACCCAATGTGTTAAAATTAATAATACTATATCTACTATGCTGCCTGTGTGCTCAGGAGTTCTCCAGGGATCTATCCTGGGTCCCCTGCTATTCAGCATCTACCTCAATGCCTTGCTTAAATCCTGCCCCAGCAACCTTCTCTACGCAGACAACACTGTTCTTTATGCCGCACATCCTGATCCTGTCTCTCCAGCATACCTTACAAAACTCCTTCTCTCAGATTGAACACTGGCTTGCTGAACACAGATTGGTGGTCAACATTAAAAAAACTAAGATGATACTCTACGCCGACCGCCAAAACAGATCAAAGGATTTCCCCTTGGAAATACTCTCCACCTCTCTCATCCCACTGGAACAGGTCCAAAAGTATAAGTGTCTAGGTATTACATTTGACTCTTCCCTCTCATTCCACAAACATACAAAAATCCTCACCTCCGCTACCAACACCCGTATTGGTCTCCTTTACAGACATAAAGACTGCCTGCCACCTGAAGCACTTCATCTGGCCATTACCTCCTCAGTTTTATCACTGGTGGACTATGGTCTCACAATCTATGCTGCCGCTGACCCTATGATGCTTCATCAAATACAAGTAGTCATCAATAAGGCTTGCTGGCTCCTCTCTGGTGCTGACAGAAATACACATATCTGCACCCTATACGCACTCACCAATATCCTCTCCCTTGAGGAAAGACTATTATACCAGACTTGTCCCTTTACCAATAATTCCACCTGGGTTTAACCCCAATAGGTGTCATGGCTTCTGTTCAGGCAGCCACCATCTCAGCATCCACTTGGGCTGCCCCAAAAACTATCTGGAAGGTGCCTAGGGTCAGGACCACCCTGGCCCAGAGATACTTCCCCCTTAGAGCTCCATCTTGGTACAATGCCCTCCCTCTGGCTGTCACATCAATCACCAATCTAGGTCCATTTAAAGCTTCTTCAAGAGCCCATATCCTCTCTTCATGTCAATGCCAGTGTAACCGGTAACCTGTGGATCCTGCACCATGCCGCTAGGCCACATACCTGCCCTTGGCCAGGCAGTGGACAGCCATCACTATTTCTAGCCTACAGGCTCCTCACCTCCTTCGGTTACCATACAGTTGCACTGGACTATGAATGCATTGTATTATGTATGAGACAAGGCCTCCCTGAGGTGGCTTACTACCAACTCATATCATGTATTGCTTTAGCTACCAATTGTATAGGTCTTAACTGCTCATTAGGTAAATATGTCGATAGCTCTGCCCTGTTTTAGCTACCAAATGTATAGGCATTAACCAGTGCTTATACTAGTACTTATACTCTGTATGATTGCTCATCCACATTTATTCTATGTATGTACTGTATGAATGCCTATGTTTTATTCTGACGTGGAGCCTTTGGAAACGAGTCTATGACTCAAAGGGTTGTAATTCTGATTTCCTAAATAAATAAATACAAATAAATTTGGTACTAACAGATGTGACCATGGCAGGGACATCAAGATAAAAGGTCCCTTGGGGAGCAATGAACATTACACAGTGTGGTTCCAGTTTGATATATGGAAGAAAACCACAAGCACCAAAATGAAAGTGCTGGACTTGGGGAAAGCTGACTATAGGAAGATGGGGAGAGACACTGAAGGGACACCTAGCCAGTCTTAAGAATAGTATGGGGCTGGAATAAAAGTGGACAGCGATCAAGAAGGGGATAGTGTCTTCATTAATACCTGCCTTAGGCAAAAAGGGGACAAATTCCAAAGCCAGGAAACCAAGAAGTGAGCGAGTCTGTTAGGGAAAACAGGACTGCATACAGAAAGTTTAGAAGGTTCTGAACTGTTGAGGATGAAGGGGACTACCTGGAAAAACCTAGAGAGGCTAACAGGGTAGTCAGATAATCAATTGTAGATCTAACAGCCTACATCTACTGCTCCAGCTCAGACTCCAGTGCTTTGAATCTCATGATTCTTCATCAGGGAGCAGGGCTGGTAGGAGAGCAGTCACCTTTTATGCTGATGAGTATGGTTGCATGCTCTCTTTAATGTTGTATGCCCTTGTTTAACATGTTTAACATGTATGTACTCTCCTGACATGGAATCTTTGTAAAAAAGCCTTGGCTCAAAGGTAATTGTAATCCTAGATCTAAATAAACAAATAAACAAATGCTTTGGAAAGTTAAAGGTAATTGTAATCCTAGATCTAAATAAACAAATAAACAAATGCTTTGGAAAGACATGAATATTCATAGGAAGTTAATTTCAGATAAAAACATTTAAGACCTTTCAACAAAATGAAAAAGTAAAAAGGGATATAAATGGCTTAACTCAAAACTTCATTCAAAGTACTGTAAATCACTGTAATGCTACTCCTAATTATTAAGCTGAATTGAGTTGTAATTCAGCTATATAACAGCTGCTATTTTAAAGTGCGAAGTTAAGGTAAATAAAAATAAAAAGTGATGAAAGAAGAATAAAGAATGAAATAGAGAAATCTAGTTGGACCTCAGTGTGTGATTGTTGTCCTGGCATAAACTATCAAAGACCCCCATGTGAATAGGTAACGTACCAGGTAGGAAGAGGGTGAGAATCCACAGGTAAGATCCCTCTCATAGTGTTGAAAGGCACACCTAGAGAAAAGAGAGAGATAAAAAAGATTAAATCAACTGCAAGAACCCACTCAAGACCATGAATTTTAAATTATTTGGTCTGTATATGTGGAATTCACCAATTTCACTTATTCTTTTCAGTCTGCTGTGCACAAGTCTGTCTTTCAAATTGTTGGCTCTACTAAAAGGAACCAGTAGCTGATTCTACCTAGTGACAATGAAGTGGGCCCAGCAGTGGGTCCAAAACCAGGGGTTACTTTCAATAGCGCCAACAATTTGAAAGACAGACTTGTGCACAGTAGCCTGAAAAGAACAAGTAAAATTGATGAATCTCACAGATGGTGGTTACCAAAAAGACCAAGAGGCTTCTATACTTCTGTATGCGGATGATATTGTTTTACATGCTAAAAGGTTTTGCATTTCCCCATTCACAACTCAGGAGCAGAATGACTTTTCATTGGTGCAGAAGTGGTTGATTGAAAATAAATTAATTCTGAACGTGAATAAGATCAAAGTTATGATCTTTAGTTCTGCATGAAAACAATCTATTGATTTTTGAACTTCAGTAATTAAGGATATTCACAACACAATAATTTAAAAGGTGGACAGTTTTAAATATTTGGGATTTACACTAGACAGTACTTTGTCTTACGCCAAACATATTGATTCCTTGATTAAGAAAGTTCATACAGTATTAGACTAGGTTTACTTTATATAGTTGGAAACTGCTTGACCTTGAATTCCAGAAAAATCCTAGCTTAAACAAAGTTATTTTCCCTCATTGATTTTGGTTTGCCCATTTATTCGGTTGCAACCAAATCTACAATGAAAAAGGTTGACACTATTTATAATCAGATTTGTGGGTTCATTACTTTTGGATGACATTATACACATCATTGTTTTCTCTATAGAAATTTAAATTGGTTTTCTTTCACAGCACATTGTGCTTATGTTAGATTTCTTACTTTCTGGAAGTTTCTTAGAGGCTCTATTCCCTTTCATTTTAAGTCTGTCATATGTTCTCATTCCTCCAATTATGTTTAGTGATGGGCGAAGTGGCCCCAATTAGAACCAAGAAGTGATTCTTGAAGTAGGTGAATTATGAGTACTCTACCTTGTGATGGAGTACCTTGCATTATAATGGGTAATCTCGAGTCCATTGAAAACAATGTCTTTGTGTCCTCCATAGCCCCAAACCACAACTCCACCAATTCTTAAGGTGAAGTACATTGAAAACAATATACTTCACCTCACTTCGCCTTGTTTTGAAGCGCCAAAGACGAATTTTGCAGTGATTCATGGGATTTCAGGTCACATGGGCTCTAGATTGTTCTGCACAGCCTCAGTTTGGGGTAGTGTGTGTAGGAAGCTGTAGGAGACAATCTGGTCTGAGAGGTCTCTGCAATTCAAACCTTCTAAAAGCTGTTAAAAAAAAGCCTTTTTGAGTAATGTTTTTGCTGAAACTTTAGTTCATCGATTACAGGAAACCCTTCTGGGCTCATATCATTGATCATTTATTGTTTGTCTATGGATTTTGAATGTTAATATACAACATTCAGTCTGTGTACTGAGAGACAGTGGAAGTGTGCTGGGGGGGCGTATCTGTGGTGTAGGTAGATTAACTTGGAGAAAAAGACAGTGCTTTCTGTTTTGGTGATATTTTTCTTGTATAACTGTGCTAATGTACACACAGTAATATTTTCAATATTTCTTGTCATTTTTTTTTGCTGATTGTTGTGGTGCAGCAGTGCATACTTTTAGTTTGTTTAAACTATGTGGTTATATTACTGAAGTTTTCAATTTGCTATGCATTACTTAGTGTGTGTGTGTGTGAGTATGTGTGTGATGCATGTCATCAAATCAGACACCTTTTATTGTGCCACATAATAATTTCAGCAATGTGAAGCTGCTATCCACTGCAGCTGTGTGATCTTTGTACTTCTTTGTGGTATCTTTACTGGTACTAGTACTAGTGACTGTTACTGCAGCCATGCAGTACATTGCCCCAACCCCCACAGCCTGCCCCAACTGGCAAAGGCATTCTTTTCCAGATTTGAATTTCTGATGGTGAGCACTGGTTAGGTGTTGTGCCTTCGTGTCTGCATCTCTTCAGTGCACAGCACAATCTTAATCTGTCTGTGCATTTGCATCTCTTTAGGGCCCAATTTCCATCTGTAACTTAAGTCACAGTTGTTTCTTTGGCTTCCCTTCAGAGTATTGGACAGGTGTGGTGCTTAATTCTGCATGAACATTGTACTCATTAATATGCGTTTTTAAGTCAGGACCATCATCACGAGTCACTCATGATACAAATCACGTTCTTCATCATTACGGTCACAAATGCAGTCACAAATCGCAATTCATGATCACATTACGAATCACAACATTAATTTTTTTTCTAGTTACTTGGATGTATTGTAAGCCTGTTTTGTAGTATCTTTCCAGGCTTCACCACCCCACCATTGTACTCACTGATACATGGTTTTAAGTCTGGGAGTTTTAAGCTACAGTTCATCAGGGAAATACAGCCATAGGCATTGTCATTCCCAATACAGTTTCATGCTGGTTATCTCACATCATCGACATCGAATCACGTTCCTCATTATCATAGTCACAAATCACAACATTAATTTTTTTTAATAGTTACTTGGATGTATTGTAAGCCTGTTTTGTAGTATCCCTCCATGCTTCACCACCCCACCATTGTACTCATTAATGTTTGTTTTTAAGTCAGGGAGTTGGACAGTGTCTGCAGTACATATACAGACCGGAAAGAAGACTGACTGCACACATGCAGTTTAGCACAGCATACTTGCACTGCTCAGAATACAAAGTCTCACATATACAGAAGACAACAAAAAAGGGCATAATTACATACAAGGGTCAGGGATGGTGGAGGAATACATTTTATAACACAGCAAGGAAGGTGTGGGGGGCACATGGTGTGAGGAAAAAAAAAACTAATGTGGGATCCCATTGGTGATCCAGCAGCAGTTCCAGCATGGACATAATTTGCAACTGATGTCCCTCTATGTGATCCAGCCACTGCTGCACAGCACTCACTCTCTCACTGCTCTCCTTGACAGCACTCCAGAGAACTGCCAAGTCAGCCTGTGTTACATGCAGTTCTCTGAGGTCCACACGTTCTACAGGCTGACCTGCTGATGGTGGTGGTGGTGGGGGTGGGGGTGCTGGCCAAGCAGCAAGTGCTGCTGTGGCCCTCCTCTTCTTAGGGATGCCGCAACACACAGCTGCACCCTCTGCCACAGAATGGCCAGTAGGTGCAGGCATGGTCCGCTCTGTGGCAGACTGCCACTCCAACTGCTGGTGATTAAGCATATGGGTGTGCTGGCCCCCAGTCCCCAGGTGAGTCCCCCCAGGGACCACGGCGCACCTCCACCTCACATAGGCAGCACTTGACCACACTGCTGTCCACCCCCCGACACAGTCAAAAAACTGCCAAACAATGGAGGTGCAGGGAGGACCAGGCACAGGGATGGCCAGATGAACTGGCAGCAGGCTAGTCACGGTGCTGAACAGGGATGAGATCCACACCTGGGCCCGGTGAAACAGGCACAGCCTGCTCCAGAGAACCTGGTGCTGGACTTGGTGGTGGTGGTGGTAGTTCAACTGCCTCAGAGTCAGGACAGGAGGTGGTGCTGGTCCTGCTTCCGTCGGGGGTCACTCACAGGTTTTGAGCGGTCCAACAGGAATGGGCACCCATGCCCTCCACACATGCGCATGGTAGGATGCTTACCACTACTACGCTCTCCCAGAGCTGCCCCCGCCCCAGATATTCCCTCACCCTGGTCCATCTCTCCTACTGAGCTCCCTCAGTCTGAGCAATCACTACTCACACTATCACACAACACATACACACACACACACACACACACACACACACAGTCACACAGACACAGACAAACAACTAACTACTTATAAAGGTAAGAAAAATGAAATTTACAGAAAGAACAAATGAAGTAAAAAAGAGTACAGAAAAGACAAAAAAAATGTAGCTTTTAAAAAAGCTGTTGGGTCTAAATCAAAGTTTAAATCTCCTCCTCACTCTGATCTCAAAGTATCAGCAGTCACAAAACATACTACTCTCTCTCCATCTGCACAGGAGAAAGTAAAAGTGCCTGCTTGTATGACTCACTTTCTTCCTGCCTAGTTGAAGAGCATGTGACTTACAGTACTGTAAGCCATGTGATGTGTGGGGGGGGGCTGCCAAATCTGAAACACCAAGTGGATCACTTAGAATCATAATGAGGAACAGTGACTTCGCCTTACTTGGCATTTGCATTCCGCCTTAATGCAAAGTGGTAATGGCAAGGCAGAGTGAGCACTGCCCACTTCACGTTCACTTCGCCAGCGGAATTTAAATTCGCTGCATCTCTAATTATGTTACCAGGTCATTTGAAAGTGGTAAAAGTAGAACTCTTTGCCACACAGTCGCTGGGCAACATTGCTTTTTATATAACTCTGTTGTTGACTGGAACTCCTTGCCTTCTGGTTTTCATCAAAAAGTATTATATTCTAGGTTTAAACTATTTTTGAAAATATATTTCTTAGGATTGTCAAGATATAATTGTTTTACCTGATTGAATTTATATGTTGTAATTATGTTTAAGAAACTTGTTTTTCTTGACTATTTTGTACTTGTTTGTCATTGTTATCTTTGTGCCTTTCCGGTTCCCCCTTGAAAATCGGCATCTATTGCTCTAGGGTTCTTACCCATTTGACAAATCAAATAAATAAATAAAGATGTAATGTATGTAGATATGCAGTACGTAGCAATCACTTTCAACACCCGAGGTTTCAGGAGATCAGTGTTGACATTCATGAGTTAATCATTTGTGATACTCCATATGTAGTTTATGCACTGTGGTGCATTTCTCATTTAACATATGTGGGTAGGACAATTCATCCATTAAAACAGCGTAGATAGGAACATGTGCACTCTATTATAAACAACAGACAGGATACACCAGTTAGTATATATATTTTACATTGTTTCATGGGTCCAAACCCTATGATGGGCAGTGAAAGAACTAATCTGTTACTACAAAAATAAAGTGAATGGATATTTAAACTGAATAGTGTGAATTCAGAAGGTTTTAACGATGAGAAGGACCTCAAACCATTTCTGAAGAACTGAACTAGCAGTAGAATACCCATTCACTGTGCTGAAATTTGATACTGGATTTGAAAATGTTCATGTAACAGTACTTGCAGTTCATTTAACCATTTTTTGTCTTTCCCTTTTCTCTAGGTGTGCCTTTAAACACTGTTAGAGGGATCTTACTTGTGGATTCTCAACCCCTTCCTACCCGGTAAGTGACTTACTCACAAGGGGGTCTTTGATTGTTTACGCCATGACATCAATCACACGCTGAGGTCCAACTAGATTTATTTATTTCTTTCTTCACTCTTCTTTCATCACTTTTTATTTTTGTTTACTTTAACTTAGCACTTTAAAATAGCGGTTGTTATATAGCTGAATTAAAACTCAATTCAGCTTAATAATTAGAAATAGCAATACAGTGATTTATTTTGAATGAAGTTTTGAGTTAAGCCATTTATATTCTTTTGTACATTTCCATTTTGTTGAATACTTTTAAATGTTTTTATTTGAAATTAACCACTCATGAATATTCATATAGTTTAAGCATAAAAGGTGACTGCTCTCCTACCCGCCCCACCCTTGAAGAATCGCAAGATTTGAAATGCTTGTGCCCGAGCTGGAACATCAGATTTAGGCTGTTAGATCTATGATTGAATCACATTCAGCAAATAAATTTCTTTTGATTTAAAAGTTATCATGTTCATTGTTTGTGTATAGAGTGCCACTACCATTGACTGGTTTCTTACTTCATTGTTTAGGGCAGGCTTCCCTACAGTAGTGTGCATGGCCTTGCACTGTGGGTTGCGGCCATTGCTTGAAGAACTGTGGTCAGACAGTCAAAGGCTAGGAATGACCTACAAGTGACAGAGCAGATCAAGAAGGAAGAGGAAGCCTTCTTCTAGTATATCTGTGAATAGAGTGACATAAAGGTTGGAATAGTAAAGTTGTAAAGGCAGAACAGGTGGGCATAGAGCACTAAAGAGAAAGCAGAAGTGTTGAATGAATTCTTTTCCTCTGCCTTTCCCAAGGAAAAGGGTGGACCAATGAAGCAATGGAGGATAAATGTAAGGAATGGGGGAGGAGGGGCCATAGATGATGACAGGATTACAGAAGACAGGGTTAAGAAAGGGATCCTATCTGAAGGTAAACAAATCCCCAGGACTAGATCGCATGCACCCATAGGTGTTGAGAGAGATGGCAAACTGGCATGTCCACCGACAGATCTGTTCACTAAATCATAAGACGATGGTGGTACCGCAGAACTGGGGGACCACACATCTGGTACCACTGCACAAGATGGGGCCTATGGTCAAATCTGGAAATTACAGGCTGGTAAGTCTGACCTACAAGTTTATGAAGGCCATTCTGAAGAAAAGACTGATCAGATTCCTTGAAGCAAATGGCCTTCAGAACAGGAGTCATCCAACAACAAAAAAACAGCTACCATGAGGTTGTACAGTGTGCCATGTTAAGACCACATAAATCACAAACCTGGAAATCTGGCTGTTAGACCCAAAACACACACAAAAAAAGTGTAACAACATGAAGTAGGAACTAATGGCATGGGGTCATAATCCCACAAACAAAAACAGAGTGGCAGACAATGCCACAAGCATAATGCCTCATCCCAAAATATGGTTGGTGAATACACCGACCAGCACACAATGCTGTAGATGGAGCCCAAGCAAGAGGGCAAACATAGAAGATTTTTGTTTTTGCTGGGGGGGGACCACCCACCCTGCACCCTCCGACATGGGGGACTTTGTTCCACACACCCCCTGGAACTATTATAATCAACTCTGAGGGGGTGAGGACCACGGGGACAAGAAGAAATTCAGAAGTGGGGAACATTTGTTTATTATAAAACAAACAAAAAAATCATACTCTGAAAAAGGGAATCAAACCCTGGTCTTCAGCAGTGCTCGTCTCTAGGTGCTACTGCCTTAGCCACTCCTCCACAGGAGTGGCTTGACCAGAGCACAACACACCATGAAACTTGATCTCTTCCTTCACTCAGCAAACAGCAACAGGGGTAGCGAAAATTCACTATTGCTATTCTACCCCTGTCGCTGTCAATGTATATGCAGTTTTCACAGTGTGGTTTCTTCCCCACTATTATTACCTCAACATATTGACCCGGTACTGGAACTAAGTGGCTATTATGAATACATGATAAAAACCTTTAGAGGCACACGTGCAGGTAGCAGTGCTTGGTGGTGGTGGTGGTGGGGGGGTTAAGGGCACAGAGGAGGATGCAGCCCAAAACAAGCTTTTTTAATTATCAATATGCCCACTCTGAACATCAGAGGGGCATTAACCATTTGACATTTTCTCACTCAGTCGTAGTGGATATCAATGCTTGGGGGGAGGGGTGCAGGGAAAGACCTAGCCCAGAATTGTCTTTTTAATTATTTATTATGCCTGCTTCTAACACCAGAGGGGCATTAACTATTTGAAATTTTACCACTCAGTCAGAGCAGGTATGAGATCTGAGGGATGGGCACAGAACAGACCTAGCCCAAAATCAACTTTTCAAATTATTCTAATATGCCCACTCCAAATACTGAAGGGACAATATGTAACTATTTAAAATTTTCCTGAATGGTCAACGTGGGAATCAGTGTTGGAGGGTGGATTCAGGGGAACAAACCAGTCCAGCTAGGAGTGGGCAAACTTTTAAATTTGCCTCTAAAGTTTGTCCAAAGTGGCCCACTATGCACTTCGCATAGTGCAGACGAATTGGCCACTTCGAGGTAAGCCACAACTCATGCAGTAATTCATTGAAAACATTAGAATTAGTGCACATGGTACAGCTTTCTAGTGCAAACTTCATGCTTCCCATAAGTGTGTAGTGCACGATTTGCAAAGTACACCCCTATGTGAAGCTACATACTATGCACAGTGCTACGTGAAGTGTAAAGATTCTTCACATCCCTCACTGCTAGTTCCAGTGAAGAATGGGCTTGTTTTTATTTAATACACTGACTCTGAGCAAATGAAAGTCCTGGAGGGACTTTTCAATCAGATCCCAGGATGGGCTTGAATATGCCAACTCCAAGGATGAAAGGCACTGTCAGAATTTTCAGTTTTGCCACTTGATCAATGCTAGTCATAGTGAGGGAGGGGACAGTGCATGAATGAGCTTCAATTTCCCTTGCAGCAGGTCTCTCCATGAGTGAAATGGTGGTTGGAATCCTCTGCAAGTGTCTGCTATACTACTACTGAGTGCTGGGGCATTGTTTACAAGCCTGAAAAGCCATTAGCATCTTGGCCAGAGCAGAGCCGGCTTACAGAAGGGTGCAACCATACCAATCGCAGGACAGATAACCCTTCAATAAGCTGTCCTATGTTAGGTGCAGCTGCTTACAGTACTTTCATATACAAGAACTAAATCCCAATTTGGGAACCACAGAGCATCATCACACCCCTCCACCTCACTGGCTGCTGCTTCAAACACCTCCTGTATTCACAACTTGATTGGCTACTGCAATGCCTGCTTCCTTTTCCTCATTTCTTCCATTAGTGACCCCGATAGTTTGCTTTGTGCATGCCCATAAGCAAATCAAAAAGGGCTAGAAGTGGGGGACATGATCCAAGGCGTGGGTGGTGTGGCCTCACTGAGGTGAACCCCAAGACTGAACAACAAAAACACTAGAAGTGCACCTAACTTCTGGCTAATTCACAAAGCCCAAAGCACAACAAAAGGTAAATGTGATACAGGTAAAATATATGGATGTAAAGAGTGTACAGTACCACACCAAAATGGCTTTTTTTTTTAAAATATAATGTGTATTGAATATTTTTCCAGGTACAGCATGGCAAATCCTCAGTGTAACAATTAGTGCAATAATACCATTGATGACCAAGCACAACAAAATATTAATCTTGTGCCCATACCCAAGGGTTCCGCTTTTGGTGGGCAGGTATCCAGTGGACCAGCCTCATCTACCTATCCTTCTCGAGCAGTGCTGTGCAATACCAGCTCTATTAGGAACAAGACGACAATTATTTCTGATCTTGTTTCAACATCTGATCTGGCTTGCATCACCAAGATCTGGCTAGATGAGAACACCAGCCCTGTATTGGAATCGACGGTTCCTGCTGGGTTCTCTGTGGTTCACTGCCTGAGAAAGGATCATAGGGGTGGGGTTGTGATGATTTGTTTTAAATCTGGCTTGCACCTCACCACTTTCCCAGTGGGAAAAATGAGGTCCTTTGAATGTGTGGCCATTCAAGGGGTTGCAGGTGCAGGTTGCAGGATCCTTCTCATTTATTGTCCTCTGGGGAATGAGAAGGAAGTCCTGCAGGAAGTCGTGGACTTCATTGTCGAACTGGTATTGGAGTCACCCAGATGGATTATTCTGATGACTTCAAAGCCTGGGTCAATGACAAACTCTCATAAGTTGGACAAGACTTCATCCAATTAATGCACTCATTGGGCCTGACACAGGTTATTACCTCTGCAACCAATGTGCATGGCTACTCCTTGGATGTTGTCTTCTCACAGGGATTGGAGATCACTGACCTCATGGTGGAACTGGCCACTTGGTCAGACCACCATACCATGAGGTTTTCATTTGAAGCCTCCTTCCCCAATAGACAATCCCCTATGTAGATGGTCCAGTACTGCCCTTTAAGGGGTTTGACCCCACAAGGTCTTATGGAGGTGCTTGACCTATCAGGTATAATGAGTGCTTGTGATGAGCTGAGGGAGTTGGTATCGACCTGTAATAGGGTTATTGCCAAGGTTCTCTACTCTATCACACCAATCCATGTTCAACCCCTCACTTCACACCAGAGATCCCCTTGGTTTTATGGGACTCTGAGGGAGTTGAAGATGAGGGGTCAAAAGGTTGGAGCGTTCTTGGTGGAGATACCGGTCTGATAGGGATAAGCTTTTTTTGATGTCCCATTGTAGGGACCATCAATCAGCAATCTCCTAGAAGAAGGCAGAAATCCTGTCCAAGGAGATTGCTGCAACAATCAACAGACCAGCTCAGCTCTTCCAGACTGTCGGCAGGCTATGTTATCCTACTTGTCTTCAGTCCATAGGAGCCTTTTCACAATCTAGGTGTGATGAGTTTGCTATGTTTTTTGCTGATAAGATTGCCTCCTTTAGATCAGGGATCCAGTTGATGTCCTCTATTGGCACATGCAATGATGAGCCAGGGGTCATGGGCATTTATTCTGTTTGGTTTTGATTTCAACCAATTGGCAGTCATGGATGTCACGAAGGTCATCCAGGAGTTGAGGCCCACCTACTGTAGTTTGGGTCTGATCTGACATGCCTTCTTGTAGGGTGTGTTGATGTCACTGGCCTGGTCCTAGCTGGGATAGTGCAGTGTTCTCTAGTGAGAGGGGCCTTTCCTGGACCCCTGAAGAAGGTGGTGGTAAGATCATGCCTGAAGAAAGCTTCACTAGACCTGGACTACCTAGTTAACTACAGACCTGTCTTTAATCTTCCCCTTGTGGGAAAGGTTATTGAGAAGGTGGTGGCCCATCAAGTGGAGGCGCATTTATCAACTTATGACATCTACAACCCTCTCCATTTGGGTTTTAGGAAAAGGCACAGTACTGAGACTGCACAGGTTCGGGCATTCAATGACCTAAACATAGAAACATAGAATTTGACAGCAGATAAGGACCGCCTGGCCCACCTAGTCTGCCCATTTTCTTACCTAACAGATAAGCTGCAGATCCTAGTTAACCAACAGCTGACTTCCTCCTACCCCCCCACTAGGACTGCCTTATGTCTGTCCCATGCATTCTTGAATTCCTCCACTGTTCTTGACTCCACAACCTCCTCAGGGAGGCTGTTCTATACATCCACAAAACTCTCTGTGAAAAAATACTTCCTCACATTATCTCTGAGCCGTCCCCCCTCTATCTTCAAATTGTGCCCCCTTGTTCTTGCACATCTCTTTTTCTGAAAGATGCTACCCTCTTGGAATTTGTTGATTCCCTTGAGGTACTTGAAAGTTTCTATCATATCCCCTCTCTCCCTTCTTTCCTAAAGGGTATACATATTAAGCTCCTTTAGTCTTTCTTTATATGTCTTCTAGTGCAGACTCTGCACCATTTTGGTTGCCCTCCTCTGGACAGCCTACACTCTGTCTATGTCTTTGTGGAGATGGGGTCTCCAGAACTGTACACAGTACTCCAGATGGGGTCTTACCAACTGTCTGTACAGAGGGATAACAACTTCCTGTTTTCTACTACTGATGCCTCTCCCTATGTATCCCAGTATCCCCCAGCCTTCCTTACTGCCTTTTCACATTGCTTGCCCACCTTTAGGTCATCTGATATAATTACCCCCAGGTCGCTTTCCATTTTATTGTTGTCAGTATCTCCCCCCCCCCCCATTGTTTTCAGTTACGCTGGGTTTTTGTTTCCCAGGTGCATTACCTTACACTTCTTTGCATTGAATCTGAGCTGCCATACATTTGACCATTCCTCCAACCTTGCCAAGTCCATTCTCATCCTTTCCACTCCATCTTGTGTATCAACCCTGTTGCAAAGTTTTGTGTCGTCTGCAAAGAGACATACTTTTCCATCCAGTTCCTCTGCAATGTCACTTATCAAGACATTAAAAAGGACCAGTCCCAGTACTGAACCCTGCGGTACCCCACTAGTAACCCTCCTTTCTTCACTGTGGACTCTGTTTACTACTACGTTTAGTACTACTGCAGTTTCAGCAAATCCCAGCGGGATGGGTATGCATTTCTCAGGGTCGGACTAGGAGTGAAATTGAAGGATAGTGTCTCCATCTTTGTGGTGTTCAGGTGGTAGCCAGCCATCCTATTGTACTGGGTAATAACATCAAAGACCCCGGGAAGGGAAACCTCTGGATTACTCAGATAGAGCAGCACATTGTCCGCGTACAAAGCTATCCGATGCTCTTCCCCACCCAGGCAGATTCCATTGCGTGTCTCTGCTTCCCAGATTGCCTGTGCCAGGGGTCCAATGTATGCTGCAAAAAGCAGGGGAGACAGAGGACAGCACTTTTGGGTGCCCTAATGTAGCCAAAAATTTGGGGAATGGTGGCCACTAGTTTTGAAGTTAGCTTGTGGAGAATGATATACATTCAGTGGAAGTTTAGTAAAGGAGTATGGGAATTCAAAATGATCAAGGACCACATATAGGAAGGGCCAGGACACTTGAACAAATGCCTTTTCAGCATCCAGATTGAGCAGTGCAGATGGTATGGAGTTTTGCTGCATCTGATGTACCAAATGCAGGGTTCTTCGAATATTGTCAGTTGTGGTGCTGGACTGAATAAAGCCTGTTTGATCACAGTTTATCAAATCAGGTAATATTCCATCTATCTGGTGTGCTAATATGGACATATATAATTTGTCATCAGTGTTTAACACTGAGATAGGGTGGTATGATGAGCAATGAAGAGGGTTCTTCCCTTGCTTTGGAATAACTGAGATGGTAGCGTATGCCCAGGTTGGTGGGGTAGGGCTCACACAAGGCGACTTCATTATGCACTGCTAACAGAATAGGCTGAAGCTCTTGCTTGGTGAGTTTGTAAAATTCCACCCCATAACCATCTGGGCATGGAGCTTTCATGGTTTTTGAACAAGGGATCGCAAGGTCTATTTCTGCTGCTGAAATGGGCCTCATTAATTGTTGCCCATGGTCAGTTGTTAAGTGTGCCAGGGAAAGTTTAATCAGAAAATCCTCTATTTCTTTCTGGTATGGAATGTATTCGGGGGGGGGGTGTATAAAGTCTTGTAATAGGATGCAAATACCTGGGCTATGTCATGATACTGTGTTAATCTTACACCGGTTTGTGGATGTGATATCACTGTTATAGTTGCTAAGTGGCAATGTTTACGAAGTTGGTATGCTAACAGATGAGATGACTGGGTGCCAGTCTTATAGAATCATTGACATAGAAAGGTTAGGGCTATTTTGGTTTGTTCTAAAACAAGTTTGTCTTAAGTTCACTTTAAATTGAGTCAACTGGACGAAGACAGTGCTGTCCCCTTGTTGGTGGGCATGCTGCAGGAAATGTAGGGTATCTTCCAATTGTTGTTTGCATTCTTGGCATTACTTCTTAAGGCAAAAGGCATATTTTATAAGATGCCCATGCATCACAGCCTTTACAGTGTCCCAGCATACTGCTGCTGTACTGTTTACAGTGGGATTATCTGACAGAATCTCCTCTAGTTTATCCTTCACAAGGGTGCGAAAGTGGAGATTTTTAAAAGTATGGCTTAAGATGCCATCTCCTAGACCTTTTCTCCAACCCCAGCTCCTGGAAGGTACTAATAGGAGCATGATCAGAGAGATAGATGTCATTAAGTGTACTATTAGCCGCTTCAGTGAGATATTTGCCCTGTGTGAAACAATAGTCTACCTGGAAGTAACTATAATGTGCTATGGAGTAGTGAGAGCATTGGCGGGTTCTAGGGTTCAGAGAATGCCATACATCTACCAGTTCTACCTCTTTTGCAAAAGTTCTAAAGTATTTCTGTGTTGCAGTCTGATGGGATAAATGAGTGGTAGAAGAGTCCATTTGAGGATTCAGCACCATGTTAAAGTTGCCTGCCAAAAGTAGTATACATTTGGTGTGAGTTACAACTGTGTCCATTAAAGATTTAGGATCTGGGGTATCTATGCCTGGGGAAATGTATATGTTAGCTAAAGTCACCTCTAATCCATGCAGAGTGCCCTGAACCATAATTACTCGGCCATCTGGGTCACGCTATACCTAGTGTTCCTCAAAATTAGTGTATCTACAGTAGGTATTAGTATGACTACCCCATGTCTCCATCCTGAAGGGGAAGATGAAGAATATTCTGCCTTAAAGCCAAACTTAGCTAGCTTGGCATGTTCTATCAGGGTTAGATGTGATTCCTGGAGGTACACCAGGTCTGGTTTTTATTTTCTAATTTGGCTCAATATTTTTGCCCTTTTTAGTGGGTGGGTAAGGCCATTTACATTCCATGAGCAGAGGTGTATGTTTGGGGGACACATTATTAAAAACTAAATAACTTCAGAACCCAGGCCTCCCCCAGTGCCACCCCCAGCTCCAACCAGAGCCATATGATGCCACTGTAAGTGTAGAAGAGGACTCTACTGACTTGTGGTATACCTGGGTAGGGAAGTGGAACTATTAACTCTGAAAACTATGAAACTTGTCAAACTAAGGAAACTAATCATTCCCTGAGGATCCCAACACAAAACTGGAAGTGATGATGTATGAACCTTCCCAGTTATTTGCTGGTGAATCTGAACCTATGGTCCAGCTGGGACCTAACTCAACCTAGACTTTCAAGGTGGGGGCCTAACTGGGCCCTAGTGCAGAGTTAATCTGCAGTAAGGTAAGTCCTTCAATGGGAGGGTCCAACAGTCATATTGGCTAAGGAAAGATTACGAGTATGGGGAGTGGGAAGGAATATAAGTCACGGGCTCTGCTGAGATCTATCTTCTCCTGGAGAATCAGTTAGCTAAATGTCCTGCTGGACTAAGATTGGTGATCCTATATGGGGGGGACCAGGGACATCCTATGGGCACCTAGTGAATGTTTGCTTCACTATTCAGATGGTGTAAAGGGTCAGTTTGTGTCACTCCCTAATCATTAGCTTAGGGGAGTATTAGGGGAAGAGCAGGCCGAGTGTTAACCCTGTCACATTAGGGGGGTGGGTAAGAGAGGGCAGCAGCCATCCCATTACCCCCCTCCCCACAAGCAATCAGATCTGGGGCTATATACAGTACGAACCTCTGGGGATTTCTTTAGCTAGTGTATGGACTCTCGGTTCCACTATGCCGCAGTGACAAGAAATTTGTCAACTGATGGCACAGCAACAGCACAACATCACCAACTGGTGTTATGCCATTGCTTGGGGACCAAGTGTTTTCTGCGGGGGGCTTCACCCCTCACACCCCCATGTGAGGGTCTCTGCCCCCCCACACCCCCCATACTTTAGATTCCTAACTCCAGTCGGAGTTAGGTCAGGGATGGGGGCAAACACCTCATCAGTAACAGTGTAAGGAATGTGGAGACCATTACAGTGAATTGCCAAAAATGTCGCTGTGATGGTCTTCACGGTATTCTCAACGATGCATGGTCAGTATACCGGAACTCCCTGGGTTCCATTATCAGAGCCCAAGGGTTGTGGGGTAAGCAGTGTGAGGTTAATCTTGTAATACAGCCAATCCCTACTAGAGGCATTGCAGCCATTTTTGTTCTGACCAGAATTTGTTTAAAACAGCAAAAAACATTAGCCCCTAAGACTGAGTGTGCATTCCAAATGTCACAGTCCTAGGCTTTATGATGGCCAAGACATAAGTTGTCAAACAAACCTTTTTGACAGTCCGACCTTGTGGTGGTTTGACATTCTTAATCATTCATTTGTCTGACATCTCCTGTTACAGCAGTTCACTTCTGGGTTTAAATCTAGATATGACTCACAAGGTTTGTTTTGTAATGGCAGTATCCTCCATCACAGAAGGGTTAACAATACTGGCAAACATATTTACTGTAAAATGCCAGACACTGATATAGCTCTTGGTTTGAGCTGGTGGTATTTAGCCTGCTCTCATAGAGTAATACCTTAGGTGCTTCTCTTGTAAGCCCTATACAGGCAATACTACACCGACCCAAGGCAACAGTGGTACTGTAACCTGATTCAATAGACTGTATGTTAAGTTCTGACTATGTGAAGTCATATGCCACACTACTTTTCCTGGTTTCTCTGTTATCAGGGAGACTGCACCATTGCAAATTAATCAATGATAATGGGTTGGTTTGAAGAAGATACTTCCTATCTTAAGTGGATCACATTTTCCAACTTTTATCTTGTCCCTCCCACAGTCTCCATGATAAAAAACACTTGCTGAGTCATTTTTCTGCTTTATTTCCTGAAGTTAGTTCCCAGAGTTGCTACAGGAGAGCCCCCAGTCCTGTAATATGAGCTCTGTGCTTTTGTAATACAGAAGCTAATCCATTGTAGTTTTGCGGAAGGTAGCCCTTACCACAGATCAGCTGCCCCTGAAGTTGGTTTTATCTGTTATATTTATGAACTGAAGGCATAGCATGCAACTCCCTGTACCCAAGCATTCCACACTGGCCACCCAAGCCCACATGAAGTCAACCCGGAGCGAAACTTTATCTATCCACTGGTGTCCAATGCCCTACCCCAAGCAACAGATGCACAGCTAAAATCACCCATCATGAGACAGTAATTATAAAGCCCCTGTAGAGATGGCCATGGAGTGAGGGGGCCAGAGTGTGCACACCAGCTCGGTGACTGTTTTCCCAGCTCTGCGTTATTTATTAAGTAATTAGGGGCATGAGAAACCAGTATGCAAGACTCTACACACTGTTTTTCTTTACGGAGGGTCAGAGATATTCGATATTCATTTAACTATCCTAAACACAGCACAGTTAGTTAGTTAGTTAGTCAGTTAGTTAGTTAGTTAAAATGTTATTCTTTGACAGGATAAGAACTTTTGGCCCAAAGGACCTATTTACAAAGTTGTCCTGTTCAAAACATTAATACAGTCCATACAATACTAGTAAACCAACACTCCCCCCATGACAGGCATTATCACTGGACTCGTATTTTAAGTGGACAGATTCCAAAGCCCAGTGTCTCAGAATACTACCAAGCAAAATGTTGTTCCTAGATGCTTTCAGAGTTTATGTGAGGTACGGGAACTTGACGCTCAATCACATTAACACTTACACAAATGCTGTGCTCCTCCGGGCTGGGGTAGGGTGAGCACTTGCCATCGAAGTTAAGCAACCATTTTGGGGAGATATCATAGGGTTAAACAGAGTTAACAGTGGTTCAGTTATCCATAGATTTTAATGTGATCCCCCTCCAAGCAAGCAGCTGACAGGCGTGAGTGAAGTTCTTCATGATTGTCTAGGCGTTTGCATGGCCGAGCGACCAGGCTTATTAGTGGAAGTGCAAATGTTAAACATCAATGGAAAGTAATCACTGACCATCCTTACTCGAAATAAAGCATAGTTTGACCATCTTTGGGCCTCACTCATAGCTGAGATCTAATTCAATTGTGCCTGAGCATGCCAACAATCCCACCCCATCCCCCACCATGAGGCAGCCTCAGTCCCCGAAGTCAAATATGACAACTGTTGGCCTCCACTCTGCCCCCACCTCCCTGCAGCCAACAAGGGACTACACACCCACCTGCCTCTGCACTGCCCCCCACCCAAGGAAGGAAGAAACAGATAGCAGCTGCACCTTAGCCCCGATCACGCAATCCATAGTCTGGCTTTTTGTACCAGAGCCTCATGCCTTCATGCATGGATTCTAAGTAATTTATGGCTGCTCCAGAGCTAAGGGGCACTCCAACCATTATAATCAACTTATAACAACACCACATTTCTTGAATAGTGCTGATTGCTCTACTTTCATTTATTATTGTTAAGATGACGTTATTTCATGAATCAGCAGTGATCTGATCTGGCTTCTGGCAATGTGATTGGAGTTGCATCCTCATGTTGCATGGCAGGACCAATTCCAGAGTTTTAACCATGCAGTCGTGAGCAGGTTGGGGAGCTGCTTAAGAGGCAGGTGGGAACATCGGACCAGGGATAACCATGGATACAGCCACATTCGGCACTCATAATCTATGAAAGGGGGGTAGACTTGAAACCATTACCAACCATTTAAATGAAATTGACTAAATCAGACCCCATGGAACCAGTGTGGCTACCCCAGGTAGAGAAAAGGCAGTTATTCTAACGTAGGGGATAGTACCAACAATGCTAGAGACATACCTGCTTAAAGCCATTAAGGGTCATTGTTCAATCCCAGAGATCCCTTCAATCCAGGTGGCCAATTGCAGAAGATTGGGATGCTTTCAGATAAGGTACAATGTCCTGGATAGCGTCCATTGATTGCTGATGGTGTGGGGCAGCAGACAACTTTGTGGCACCCTGGACAGTCCGGACCTTTCAGGAAAGTTTGGTAGAAATATTGTTGGAGTTTGTTGCTTGTGGTATATTATTCAGTTTGACACCTTGTTTAGGGAGATCTTTGATCACAGTTGCAGCCATTTCATAGGTTTTAGTTCCACATTCCAGGTGGACCACCAGGCTAGCCAGGTACGGGGTCTGAAATTGAATGTTCTGCTTAGTTAGGATCCTCATAACAGGAATATAAGCTCACCTTTGTGCAGTATTCGCTGGGGAGTAGTCGTTCTCGAAGAACACACAAATGTCTTCAAATTTAAAATTGTTTTACTGCCAGGCAGAATGTAAGACTGTCTCCTTATCCATGAATCAGAGGAAACAAACTATGATGGAATGAGGGTGGCTGTCTGGAGCAGGTTTAGGGATTAAAGCTCCATGTGCCTGATCTCACTCAAAGGCAGACTCTTGTGATAAAGCCAGGGCAGATTTGAAAAAGTTATGAATAAAATTTGACATGTCGGCTGGCCCATTGGCACAATGGTTGGATTTCTGCTTGTGGCTCTGGCAACCCGGATTCAGGAGCAGACTCAGGTCGCTGGATGGCTGGGCGGGGGAGAAGGCTTGAGCGTCCTAGGGACTGTTCGCCTTCTCCGGGGGGGGGGGGTGGAGAGATAGGATCCGTGGCTTGTCTGTCCCCGGGTGGAGGCCCTAGCTACAGCAATCTGGTAGAACAGACCAATGGGGAGCTGTGTGGTGGATGTCGGCATAATACCTTGACATCAAGGGCACACACCACACAGAGAGAAACAGGGAATAAGCGCCACTGGAGCATGGGTAGATGGAGCTCCAGTGCTAGCCCTGATTCTGACAGCCTCCCTGACCACCAGGGGACTCGACGAGACAAGAAGATATCAGGGTGTCTGGGCCCCACCCCGTACCTGCCTGGGGGATAGAGCCATGGCTCCATGGGGGAACCCCTGAGGATTCAGGTAGGTCAGTCACGGGGGGCACATAGGATTCCCCCAAAGAAGTGCAGCACCAGGGCGGGGTAAAGAGGAGAAATAGAAAGTTAAAAAAAAAAACATTTGACATGTCTGTTCCCTCAGCTCCCTCTGTGATGTTTTACAGCCATAAGTTGTTCCTTCTCGCTCGGCATTCTGCATCCTCAGCTCTGTCCTGCAGGTTTTGTATAGTGCTGTGGAGCTGGAGCACTGTTTGTTCTGTCAAATCCACCTGAGAATCTTGTTGTGGCAGCTGCGTGTCTATGGTTGTAATTTTGTTTTCAGTCTTGTTGATCTCAACCCGCATGGCTGCTGTAGTAGATTTTAGCTCTTGGCAAAAGCTTCTGATTTCTTTTAACATTACATCCATTTGCCATAGAATAGTATGGCCGAGGGAGATACTGAGCCTCTGTGCAAAGACCTCATGGCATAGGACAGGACAGATCCCTTGCTGTCTGACTCCCCTCTTTCATATCTACCTCCATCCATGGATTCTGCCAGCAAAGAATGTCTATCTGATTTTGGCATTTTGAATAAGTCACTTTTCTTTTGTACCAGGTTAATACAGTGCTGAAAAAAGAGCACTACAAAAACCGTGCAGTGGAAAGCATGAAAACATTTGCAGCGACAGGGGTATAAACAGCCATAGGGAATAACTGCTACCCCTGTCGCTGATTGGAAGGAAGTAGAAGGGCTGAAGGAGGCTGTCCTGCTGGGTCTGGCCGAGCCGTTCCCATGGTATAGCAGCTAGGACACCAGCACACAGCGACAATGGAGACCTGGGACCGCAGTTTAGTTCCCCCCAGGTCTCCTAGTGTTGCAACATATTAAAAAGAAAGAGAAATTTCCCCCTCCCAAGTTTCTCCCAATCCCCAAAGTCCACAACCCCCCAGAGCTGGTTATTTAAAGCATGGAGGCTGTAGAGGAAAAGCCCCCCATGTCATGGGGTGCACAGGGTGAAGCCCCCCCACCAAAAAAGGTCCCATTATTGTCAATGGGCTGTGTGCGTTCCTTGTTTGGTCAGTGTTTTCACTGACCTTTTTTCGGCTTGTGCTATTTTGGTTGTAGCATTCTTTGCTGTGCTCCTAAATCTGCAGCATTATAACCCCATGCCACTTTCTTCTATTAATATTGTGGTCTGTTTGTAAATGGTAGCATTTTAAATGTGACTATGCTGTAGAGCCTAGTCCCACAGAGCCGATGTGCCTCGCTATTTACTGGTGCACAACGTCACTGGAAGTCTTTCCAAAAACGGCTTTAATTCAAGTATTACCAGTTACCCCAATACCTTGAAGAATACATAGATACATAGACACTGTCAACAGATAAAGGCCTATGGCCCACCCAGTCTGCTCATTTGAGCTTGTAAGTTCACTTTATGCTTTCCTAGAAGTCTGTTGCCCCTTACCCCTGACCTCCAGAATTCCCTTATGTCTATCCCATGCATTCTTAAATCCTGTGATTGTTTCAGCCCCCACCACTTCCTCTGGCAGGGTGTTCCACTTGTCCACCACCCGTTCTGTGAAGAAATTCTTCCTCATGTTTCCTCTGAATTGCCTTCCCTCCTGCTTCATCCCATGCCCTCTAGTCCTGGAATTTTTTTCCGCTGGAAAATAGTGTATTCCTGCACCCTGTTCCTCCCAGTAAGGTGCTTGTATGTCTCTATCATATCCCCTCTCTCCCTCCTCTCCTCCAGGGAGTATATATTCAAGTCCTTCAACCTGTCCTCATAGGACTTGTGATGCAATCCCTGTACAATCTTTCTTGCCCTCCTCTGAACCTTCTCTACCCTGTGTATGTCCTTACGTAGGTAAGGGTCTCCAGAACTGTATACTGTACTCCAGGTGGGGCCTCATTTATAGTGGAATTATGACCTCCCTTTTCCTGCTGGTGATGCCCCTGCCTATCCATCCCAGCATACTTCCTCTTCATCAGGAGGAGCTCTTCACAAAACCATGGGGACTGATAGTGAGAAGTAATAGTACAGGTTTGGATCAGTGCTGTAGAATCAATGGTAGCTGTGAACATTTGTTAATTTATCTACTGCCACTTCTAAGCATATAGACCTTAAGGATTTTTTTACTCCTTCCCTGCCCCTTCAGTACCCAACCCTTTGTGGTCCCTCAAGTGTCCCTGCCTACCCACAAGACTTGCCTTTCAATTTTGGTAACTACTTTCAGGCTCCCCAAGATGTTTTTCACCATTTGGTTCAGGTTTATCCCTGCTGGAGAGGAGGCTTCCTAGTCCTACTAGAGAGGGTGCACTATTTGACAGTTGGAGTGATGGTCATTGCATGGGGGGGCAGTATACAGAGGAGTCATGGGGGACCTCAGAGCTCATCATCCGGTACACCATAGGTGGGCAGTTCCAAAGGTCTCCCACTACCACTGTGCACCTCTCGCATTAGGGGACACACATCATCATATCTGGAAGGGGGTCATGAATTCTCCAAACTTGGTTTCCTGGTCCACATCTAGGAGTCACTGGGTCTATCCCTCCTGAGGGGCAGGAGGGCATCCACATAGATGCTCTTCACCCTCTCGGTTGGTCTCCTCTACATGTGTCCTGGGTGCAGGAGACGAACCTATGACACCAGGGTGTCAAGTGGGTATCTCACCGTTTGGCACTACTGAGACAGCATGCAGATATATATTTATTTTAAATAACGAAAAATGCTTACCTTATCTAAATTGCTCATAATAAATATGCCTTTATGATGCATAGTAGAGTATATTTAGTCAATAGAGATTTGCTTAATGTACCAAACTTTAGTGACATACAGTAATTAAATTATCTAACAATATTACTACATTTATAATGATATCAGATACTGTCAAACCCTTGTGAAAAATTAGATCCAAACTGTGCAGCTGTACAGGGGTGGTTATAACAATTTCTTGCACTAAACCCAAATCATCTTGGGCCCCCTATACAATTGCAAGTGCTTGGTGCAAAGTGGTCATGATCACGTAGTACCTGTTCCTTGATTTGTGTTCTGCTGTACTATGCACAAAGAGGCTTTAAGTCTTTAAACCACATGATCACTGAGTCAGCTGCAACAGCTCAAGGAAATGAGCAAGGGATACCATGATAATGCAGGAATCAACAGGCTAATGAGGTGCCAAACCATACTCAGTCTTTTAACTGCCACCGCACACCATGTTACAGGCCACAGCACCAGTTTCAATCAATTTTACGGGGCGTAGCACAGGCTTGCAAATTGAAACCTAACTTCTGGGAGGGGAAGGGATTCAGTGGTACATAGTACCACTAGTCATAAGCACTTTGGACAGAGCGAGGGTGGAGGAGGGACCACTAGATAACATGGAATGTGTTAATATACTGGAGTGGTTTGGGGGCACTAAACTACAAAGGTCACATTGAGAAGATTAGAGACACAGCAGATGAACAGCCCTCAAGCAGGCCACAAAGTGCAGGTTAGGAGGGTGAGGGACATTAATAGCCATGCACTGGTCCACCAGTGTCTGAAGACCAGCATATTAGCAAATACAAGCCCTGTTTGTGCCACCAACATCTGGTCTACTAATTTAAAAATTATGCAGAGTGACAGTGCACCATGAGGGACTCCTCCACCACAAGATCACACTAGCATTGTTTATAGCAAGAAAGTGCTGGTGGCCACTACAGCAGGACAATTTGGCATGTTTAGTACCACCACAGTTATTGTGCCTCTGCACTGGACCCTAGTAATTTGAAGGAGTTGAGTCACAAAGAATTTGAGTTACCATCTATCTATTCATTGAAGTTCCTTGATACAACAGGTTTTGATGAATCTATCCAGTTCTATTACTCATAATAGGAGTGGGGTCATCTAAGTTTGAATTATATTTAAAGATGGCAGCAAGTCTAATTTTTTTTTTTTTTTGTTACTCTATTTTTGCTTTTTAGGGCTGCTGAGTGATATAGCCCCACTCCAGTCAACTGGGTCCTGTTTAGTTTTATCCCATGTGCTGGCTTCTCTGCAGACTCCCCTGGCCCACAGGAGATCCTCCCTGGCATCCTGGATGGGGGAAGACTGAGATGCTAATCTGGTGGTTCCATGGTTTGTCAAGACGGTGGAGGTGGTGCTGTCATGATACTCATCCAAGGGGGTCTTCTGCTTGTAGTTGTGTCCTTGATAGAGATGGACATGCAGTAATGTTGGCACATGGTCAGGAATGCTCCAACCCCTGATGTGCCGATGTCCACCACCTCCACCAGTCCCAGATTTTGCAATGGTCCCAGGCTCACCCACCCCTTGTGATCACTAGGGGATTGATATATAGCCAGGTGCCAGACCCCCCTCTCCCTGTTGAAGGCATGTAGTCCATCGGATGCTCAGTCTTCTCCCCCTAGCCGGCACTCTGAGAGCCCTGGGTTTGCTCCCAAACCCAGTTCGTCAGAGTTGCAAGCGGTAGTGCTACCGCTGTGCTGGTGGGATGGCATTCAGAAAATTTAATTAAGTAAATGACTGAGAAGTCTTTTAATGAAACATTTTTTTCTCAGTGCTTCACCTTTTGTTGGGTAGATTTGATTAGTTATTGAAGTATACAGTATGCAGTATGAATGAAAGGGGGAAAAGTCATCTCTAAGAACTTTATACCCAAATGTGCGGCTGTCACCAATTTGTACTTAGTATGAAAAAACCTTTTTTTTGCTTACTGTTTCCTGTATATAGTAGATTGTATCAGACTAATTTTGCATTCCTATAGCTACAAATCCTAGAGTATCCATCAGTTGACATTAGAGCAGGATTGCAGCAGTGAGAGATTTAATAGCCTGCAGTGCATGTTACAGTTGATGTAAGCTCTGACCGTTTGTTTGTTTGTTTGTTTATTTGTTTGTCCCACTATCTCCTGGAACTAACTACAGTCATAGAGGACTGTACTTCACCCCAGAAGAACAGCAGGAATGGACACAGCTCTATCTGAGGTTATAAAACCTCTAACATGCACTGCAGGCTACTAAATCTCCCACTACTATGATACTGCTCTGATGTCAGCTGCAGGGGATTCTGTTTTCCAGGTGGGGTCTCACCAGTGATCTACAGTGGCAACACAACCTCCCTCCTGCTGGCAATACTCCTCCCTATGCAGTCCAGCATCAAACTGGCCCTATCAACTGCCCTGTTGCACTGTCTTGCTACCTTGAGGTCATCAGATATGATTACTCTCGGGTGCCTATCCTGTCTGATGACTGTCAATACCTCTTCTACCATTTTATACCCCACATCAAGGTTTCTGTACCCCACTGTAAGTGCATAATTTCCCTTATAGAAATATTTATATGAAATGTTTTCATGCTGCACACATAAAACTACCCAAGTGATATGCGTGCTGCAAGTATGATTTAAATGTTAAACTGGAACCAAATGCATGCATATGGCATGTGTGCAGCAAGCAAGTGTGGAAACCATGATTTGTATGTTAAATTGGGAAAGATTGCATGCATGTGGCATGTGTGCAAAAAAGCAAGTGGTCACTGATAAAACTGCACACGTAAAAGATAAGTAACTTGCTCAGGATCACACCATACATGAGTGGGGGTTGATGAGGTTCAAACCCAGGTCTTCATGCCTCCAAGTCTCCTGGCTTGCAGCTCAGTGCCTTTAACCACTAAGCCATACTGTCCGCACACATATGGCTTGCTTGTACTTCAATACTTCATACTGTATCTAAATACATCTGCACACATGCAGCATGCTTGTAGCCACTGTTATTCTTTTCAGTTTTCTTCTCTCCCTCATCTCATTTTCACAGTTAAACTGTAGCACACAAGCCTATGGAAACACATGTTTTTTCCCACCCCCAATATACAAACTTACCCACAAAACCACTTAATTACTTCTGTCTGGCCTGTACTCCTACTATTTTTCTTCATAGTTTTGAATGCTTCCATGCAAACACAATTTAAAGTGCAATCACAAAAGTAGCAATAACTCGACACCCACACCCACATGGTCAGCCCCCCCCCATGCACACACACTGTAGGTGGTATGGCCATGCTGATACAAACAACCCACCAAGTATAGATATAAGTAAAACATCTCTTAGTTGAGTACTAGGGAGCCAGAGGCAGGAGTCTTTAAGAGGTGATGTCCATGGGTCAGAGTGCTGGGGTGCACCACCTTGAACTGAACAGAGTTATTTTCTGTTACTATTTTATACATTATGATGATGAGCTGGAGAATAATGATGGTGACTGTTCCACAAACAAGGCTCTTGTTAGTCGAGCGGTGGCCTTCATTAATCTCCAACTCTCCATCAATAATGTATAACATAGTAATAAAAAAAAACATTTATTGTTGCACACCCCTACAGTCTCCTTTGCCCTTTGTCATAATGTGCCTGACCATTGGGGTGTGGAGATCAGCTTCACTGGGGGGGCATAATCCTGACTATAGTGGGGCTCCGATAGTCTGTGCATACCATACTGCTCAACTCTCCGTGAATGCAAAGGAGAGCTCTAGAATGTCTGTAACATCTCTAAAAGGTACAACTTATTTGATTTGACTGAAAAGTTATATGCAAATCAGGAAACATTCAAATGTAAAAGATTCCTCTGTATATACCCCAGGGCAGTGCATCAGATTTGGGCTTAAACCCACCCAGTTACTAACAATTTTTTGTCCTGGCTGAAGTTCTGCCCCCACCCCAAAAAGAACCTTGCCCTGATTTTTGTCTCTGACTCCATTCCATTCAGTACCCATCCCTTATGTGTTATGAAGCCACTCAAAGGTGAAGAAATGTGAAAAACACATCAATATTTCAGTCCTTCCTCCTTCCCCAATCCCCCTGTAAAAAAGTTATTTTCTTTTACTTACCTGGACATATGGCCAGAACCTGCAGCCTGGCATACTGTGCCACCAGGCCAGTTTTCAGTCTGCTACCCCTCTCTCCTTCTGCCAGAAGCTGGATGTTAGAACCGACCATCACAGGTCCCCAACGTGGTCCGCGAGCAAGTCACCTCACCATCCAAACCCAGACAACCTGGGTTTCTTGCTTCTTGCTTGATTTCTGCTGTGGTTGCTGCCACATTGCACTGATCTAGGCCTATGAAGGTCACCCACACTGCTGTCACCACTGTTGCTAAGCCTAGCTTGTTGCTGTGGGGGTCTGTGCTGTTTATTTTGCAAGGCGAGCCTAATAGAGTAAGTAGGTAGCCTAGTCTTGAGTTAGCTTCTAACTCACCCACTGCCACTTCAGCCACCAGGGGAGATGGAAACTCACTAAGCGCAGACCAACAAAAATATGCTGCCACAACACTGCTATTGAGAGTTCAGTGCTCACTGACTCCTCCAAGCTGTAGTGTACAGTCTGTCTACTCTGTGGCGGGAAAGACAGTGTCACATTTGCAAGGCTCATGAACTCTTTCTTGGTTGGAGCTCATTCACATTCATGTCACATGTGATTGTGCTGCTGCTAATAGGTGGAGAGAGTGGACAACACAATACAGACACAGTCGAGTCTGGAGAATACCTGCAGCGTAAGCACACACAGGCCAGGTGGGCACTTATTGCGCCAAAGATTAAATCCAAATTTAATGCCATTATTGCCACACCATAAGAACAACCTAGGCACAGATATGGGGGGGGGGCAATTGCCTCCCTCTGCCCTACCTAAATGGCACCCCTGCTTAATGGTAGACATTCATTCTTAGGTGCTAATGCAATGGTTTCCATTGTGTTCTGAGGTACTGTATCTCCTTGTTTCATGATGTGTCCTGATCATCATGTGGGTTAGTGTCCCTCATTGTCCCTCATTCTGAGTGTCCATGACGTTCATTTCAGTGACAAAATGTGAGGTATGGTGCATGCTTCCAAGACCCTACTCAGCACAAAGAGTGCTGAGCATGGCCATAGTGTATATGCTCAATACAGAATGACAAAGGGAAAGTAAGACAGCTGAAACAATTGTAGAGAAACACATTTGTAACACTAAATATGCATAAGGGATTTGCATGGTCCAAAACAAAAAGGATAGGTTTCCCAACACAGAGGCCCCTCTTTGTACATCTGGAATGGGGGATGTTGACTGGCTGTATCCTAAGCATTTAATGCAGTAAACAAATGATACTTTACAAATTAATGGTGATTTAATGACAAAAATCAAAAGCCATTAAACAACTTGCAAAAGGATCAGAATTAATGAGTTTACCTACTTTTAATGAAAATTCAAATAACAATGTATTTTAAAGATGAATTGCTAGCAGTAGTGTAAGAAATAGAAACAGCTATGTTTTTTCAGATGAGATTTGTACCAGCTTAGCTGCTGCACACATGGCAAGCATGTAACACACAAACCTGATGTAATTTTCAAAAGATGTTCTCACCAGCTTACCTGCTGTGCACATGTCAAGCCTGCAGCATGTGAACCTGATTTGCTGTTTTTAGACCTGGTTCACTTCGGTTCACTTTGTGTATGCGAACCGCGTGCAAACATTGCACAATTAAGCATGTGGCACGCATTCTGCGTGTAAGAAGCACACCTGTATTTCTGTAAAGATTTGCACTTATTTACATTGAAACCCAGTTGCCATGCCCTTGACCACTGCTCAAGTTTTCTTAGGTCTCTGCACATTCTTTTCACGGAGAGTCCACCCTATTGCAGATGTTAGTGTCATCCACAAAGAGGCATACTTTCCATTCCTGCTCATCTGCAATAGCAATTATAAAGACATTACAGAGGATGGTTCCCAGTACTGATTCCTGAGGCATCCCCAGGTTATCACAGATATAAATAATATCTACACCAATGGTTATTATGCCTAAAGTGCATCACCATACACTTGCCTAAATTAAATTTCATCCTCACATGCTTTGTTAGTCTATCACATTCATTTAGCTCTCTTCACAGGTTAGAGGTTTCCTTGTCTGGATTCATGATGTGGCCAACTTTTGCATCATCTGCAAATGTAGACATCCAACCACCATTGTTAACCTTCATTAATGCAACATTCATGTTAAATTCTAGGTACTTATCCTAAAAAATAATTGGATGATAAATAACACCACACCTTTTTCTCCATTTATTGCCAAAAACATCCTGCTGTGGTTACCCAATGTGTATCAGCTTTAAATGTACACTTCATACCCATCATTCTTTGTGCCTCACCTTTCATCCCTGGTTGGAGGTAATTTTTTAATCACTTTCTAATGATACATATATGATCTGCAGTAACAAGAATGGTATTTACTTCAGAAAATGTAACTTGCTGAAAGCTCATAGAAACATAGAAACATAGAATGTGATGGCAGATAAGGACCGCTTGGCCCACCTAGTCTGCCTATTTCCCTACCTAATGGATAAGCTGCAGATCCTAGTTAACCAACAGCCTACTTCCTCCTACCCCCCCACTAGAATTGCCTTATGTCTGTCCCATGCATTCTTGAATTCCTCCACTGTTTTTGACTACACTACCTTCTCAGGAAGGCTGTTCCATGTATTCACAACCCTCTACATGAAAAATACTTCCTCACATTACCTCTGAGCCGTCCCTCCTCTATCTTCATATTATGCCCCCTTGTTCTTGTACATCTCTTTTTCTGAAAGCTCAAAGCATAAGACTCTGATATATTATACTATATTCCCATTTCTAAAATCTCTACAATATTCCTCAAAAGCTCCTGCCAATATTTTCAAATCTATATCCCTAAAGTATATTTGTGTGGTCAGTTTCTTCACATGTCAAAAGACAAAGAACTTCAATGCAAAAGCACTGAGGCAAGGGTTACCCCCAAAGGGCATTGGCCATAAAGCCAAGTTTCAAAAAAATACAAAATTGTACACACCCCCATAATGCAAAGCATCATGGGTTATATATGCAAATCACCATGACATTTTAGGCTGGTTCAGCTTTAAGCAGGAATGCATGGTGTCAAAGGGCCTCTCACACAATCTGCAAAGGATGCACGCAGAAGATACAAGGCACAAAACAGAAGACTGCTTGCATTCTTTGCAGATTGTGTGAGAGGCCCTTTGGCACCATGCATTCCTGCTTAAAGCTGAACTAGACCAAAATGTCATGGTGATTTGCATATACATCCCATGATGCTTTGCATTATGGGGGTATGTGCAATTTTGTATTTCTTCACATGTCAGTCTCCAAAATTTCCCATAACACATTGTATGTTACTTTATTACTGTAGTAAGTGTTTTAAAGAACTTATAACAACTTTGTAAACAAACTCCCTCTAGATCTATGTGATTGTGAAATGATGAGAAATAACTAAGACAGGTAGCTAGCAAAAAAGTTATTAGAGCAAAATTTGGAGCAGCATAAGCAAACTTTGGAGCAACATGTACAGAGTGTGTCCAGGGGAGGCAATATACTGGATAAAGTGTTAAGCAACTTGAGAGATTACGTAATTAATTATAGGACAACAATAAAGCTTTCTGGTCATATGCTAGATCAAAGAGGGAAGGAAATAAGACTAAGGGACCTCTGAAGGAAAAAGATTAAGAGGTGGATATGGCCAATATCCTAAATATTCTTTTAGATCTGCATTCCAGAAAACTGAGTTAGAAAATGTTGTAATGCCAGCTGGTGATATATCCCTCACAGTAGAGGATTCAGAAGTAATAAGGATGTTAAAAGCCATGGATGTAAATAAATCAGAGAGTTCAGATGGATTACACCAAAGAATGCTGAATGAGATAGGGTCAGATATTGCTGATCCTCTAGTGATGATGTTTAATAAGTCCCAAGAAAGGATAAAATTACAAACGGCTTGGAAAACTGCCATTGTAGTACCAATATGTAAAAAATAGAGCAGAAATATCCAACCATAGGCCTGTAAGTCTTACCACCATGGTGGGAAAGACGCTAGAAATTCTCATTAGGACAAGAATAATAAGTACCTTAGGGATAACAAACTTTAGGACTAAACAGCATGGTTTTACAAAGGGAAGGTCATGCTTGACAAATCTGATGACCTTCTTTTGAATAGGTTGGTAGGGCAATGGAGGAAGGTAAACCAGTCAATGAGGTGCACCTGGATTTTAGTAAGGCACTCAACACCATTGCACATGCAAAACTAGTAAACAACATTATATTCTCCCAATCTTTATTTGTATGGCCCCTCTTACACATTGACTTGTACTGTATGTGCCATCTAGATGGCCTGGGTTGTGCCTGAAAATGGTCCCTGGGACCAGTGCACTCACCATGTTAACAAACACTGTACATAAATAAATAAGTAAATAAATAAAATATAAATATGAATATAAATTGCAAACTTATATAATAGATCAAGTCTTGGTTATCTGGCAGGACCCAGACTGTGAGAATAAATAGTTATGAGTCAAATAAGGTCAAAGTCACAAGTGAAGTACATCAGAGCTCAGTTTAGGGACCTATACAATTTAACATATATGCAGGTGATAAAAGAAGTATGGATGACAAAATTTACGTGCAATGCAAAAATCAATCATATAGTGAGCACACAGGCTAAAATATCACTACTACAGGAGGACAGAGGTGGGCGAAAAAAACTTTCCTGGTGGAATTGAAGCAAAAATCAGACTTTTGCTTCCACAAAAGTTCAGAAATCCATTTCCAAACTTTCACAGACATTCTGCCTGCCCTGCATCGCTGCCAGAGTGCCCGATAAAATACTAGAAAAATCACAATCTGATGTGTATTTAAAAAACCAAAAACTCCAGTGGCTAGTGGTCCCCCCCCCCACAGCCAATCACCCATCCATAGTGGCCCACCCAATGCTTATTTAAAAAAAAACTAGTGGCTAGTGGTCCCTCCCTGGTGGCTAGTGTTCCCATCCTCCAGCAGTGGCGGCTTTCGAGTGGATGGAGACACTCAGTCTCCTTGGGATGAATTCTGGCCAGTGATGACAGTGGAGGTCTGTAGGGTGATCTCTGGGCTTAGACCTATGTACTGCGACCTTGACCCGGGACCAACGTGACTACTAGTTGACTGCGTTGAGGTTCTGGGTCTGGTTTTTGCAAAGATTGTCTGGAGTTCCTTATCAGCTAGGGTTTTTCTGGACTCCCTTAAACAAGCTCTGGTTAAGCCCTTGCTGAAAAAAATCATCATTGGACCCTGATGTCTTGGTGAATTACCAGCCTATCTGGAACCTCCCCTTTTTGGGGAAGGTTCTTGAGAAGGTGGTCATGGAACAGCTCAAACCATTCCATTCTAGATTTAGGGCCTTGCATAGCATGGAGACTGCACTGGTCAGGGTGCTAAATGGCCTGCTCAGGGCGAGGGACTGAGGAGAGAGAACGATTCTCATTCTCCTCTATCTCTCCTCAGCGTTTGACACTGTGGACCATGGGGTGTTGTTGTTGTCCTTATCAGCCAGGGTTTTTCTGGACTCCCTTAAAAAAAGCTCTGGTTAAGCCCTTGCTGAAAAAAATCATCATTGGACCCTGACGTCTTGGTGAATTACCGGCCTATCTGGAACCTCCCCTTTTTGGGGAACGTTCTTGAGAAGGTGGTCATGGAACAGTTTGAGGGTCACCTTGTGGAGTTCCTAATTTACAAACCATTCCAGTCCAGGCTTAGGGCCTTGCATAGCATGAAGACAGCATTAGTCAGGGTGATAAATGACCTGCTCAGGGCAAGGAATAGAGGAGAGAGAACGATTCTCATTCTCCTCTATCTCTCCTCAGTGTTTGACATTGTGGACCATGGGGTGTTGTTGGACTGGCTGAGGGAGTATGTAGGACCCACCATCAAGGTCCTCAGCTGGTTTGAGTCCTTTCTCTGGGGCAGGTCTCAGAGGGTGATACTGGGAAATTTTTTCCTCAGACCCAACAGACCTGCCCTGTGGAGTTCCCCAAGATTCTGTCCTCTCCCCCATCTTATTCTCAGTGTATATGCTACCCCTGGGCAAGGTTATAAGGTAAGTTTTCATTGCTATGCTGATGATTCTCAGCTCTACCTGTTGTTTGCACCCTGGTGATCGGATGCAGTCAATGTGCTAAATTAATGCTTGGCCAAGACCCAGGCCTGGACGTCGTCGAACTGGCTGGGACTTAAATTGTGGAAGACCGAGATGCAGGTGGTTGAGGTGGGTCAAAGGGAAGGAGTGGAGGGCCTCTGGTGATAGGCTGGGGCTCTTTATTGGTCCTACAAAACTGGACACCTCTGCAAAGGTGAAGAAGTTGGGCATTGTTCTGGATAATGAGCTGATAATTGATGCCCGGGTGTCAGCTGTTGTCTGGACCGGGTTTTACCATCTCCGGAACGTTGCCTGAATTAAGTCACTTATTCCCCTTCCCCCGGTGACCTGGCTGCACTGGTACGTGCTTTTGTCACCTCGAGGCTTGACTACTGTAACGCACTCTATCTTGGGGTCAGAGGAAGTGCGATGCAGCGCCAGCAGCTTTTGCAGAACACAACAGCCCAGTTGTTGACTGGACACTTGGGGCTCAGTCATATTTAAATGGTGCTATACAAACTGCATGGTGTGCTGGCACATCACCTTTAAAGTAAGTCTTTTGACCTATAAGGCCCTACACAAGTTGGATCTGGGCTATCTAAATGAGCTCCTTCATCCCTGCACCCCATCTCGCTCTCTCAGGTCAGTTGGAGAAGCCCTCCTGGATGTCCCCAGGGTGAGGTTAAAATCTTCTGGGGAGCGGGCGTTTGAAGTGACAGCCCCAGTCCTCTGGAATTCATCTGGGAGACACCTTCTGTACAGATCTTTAAAAAAATGTTTGAAGACCTTCCTGTCTGAGCAGGTCTTTGGGACCTGATATGGGTTTTTAGGGACCATTGGACAGTTTAGAAATCAGTCTGCTTTTTGATTTTTAGTGGTTTTATGAAACATTTTTATGTACTGTATGGTGACTGTCCTGTATTGTTTTTTGTATATTTGTACCTCTTTACTGTAAGGGCGCCATATTTAAATAAACTCTACTACTACTACCCGATCACCCACCCGAGTCCAGACTGCATTCATACTTGTAGTAACCACCCAATCCCTACCCCATGTATTTAGTAAATATATCCCTGGTGGTCTAGTGGTAATGACCTCCCCTCCCTCCCTATCCCCGATCCCCATACGTAGTGTAAATAGAATTATTTAAAAAAAAAAACGTATTCCCTCAGTTCCATCACTGATGCCAAATTTCAATTCCTCCCTGGTGGTTTAGTGGTATAGTAGTCAAGCAGTGGCCCTTCCACCCCCCACCCGGCAGGTACTGTCCTACCCCAATCCTCCATCCTGAAATGGAACGGGCCACTGCCACAGCCTTCCACTCTTCTGCATAGCCAGCAGCCCACTGAGCTATCAGTGAATGAGTGCGTGCTTGTACAAGCATTTCTGGACGTTCAACCTTCTTTTTATGATGAAGGATTCCTGCATGGCTTTTTGTTCTTCAAATGTATTGCTGTATGCCATAGCAGAAACTGACTCTATGTGGCCCTATATTGTTACAAACCATCAAATTATTTTGTCATAATGTGACAGTAGACTCAAAAGGACTGTTTTCCAATCTCTGTGTTTAGACTGACTAACACCACAACCTGCTCCTCAGTGTCTACATTTTGTCATTAACCTACACAGTACAAGTGGCAGCAGGAAGCTGAATTTTACATTTCTTCTTGTATGGTTTGCAATTAAGATTTCTTTTTCAGTATAAGAGCTGTAGCGGTGGGGTTTAACCTTGATAAAAAAATGCATCTGGAACTTTATCATCACCTCTGCCTGCAGCCTTAGCATTTCAGTAGCCCCAGATACAGTTATTATCTCACAAACCACCACTACTGTATTATTACCATTAATGGGGTTGCCATTACAGGGCAGCCTGAATTGTCTGGGGTTTCCAAGGTAAATGGCAGGGGAAGTTGGTTGGTGAGGAGGGGGGATGGTAGGCTAGCCAGAGGGAGGGGGAAGGAATGAACTTGGGAGGAAAAAGGGGAAGGGAGGAGCCAGGTGAGGTCACCAGATAAGTCAGATGATGCAGGTACAGAAGGGACATACTAACATACTAAATTGCCAGCAGAATAGGCCCAGTGGTCTACCGAGCCTGCTCAAGTCTGCTTTAGTAACAGCCTACATGCCATTCACTGTGGCTACCCCCTCTGCTTTGTGACCCCCTGCGGACCTGGTACATACCCTTCTCCCCCCACCTGGACTACACCCCTATGTCTCTCCCACCCTCTCTTGAATCCTCCCACTGTGTCCATCCCCACCAACTCCAATGGCAATGAGTTCCAGGGTGCATCCACCATTTCAGTGAAGTAGTGATGCCTCGTCTCACCCTTAAACCCCCCCCCATCAAATGCAGGCTATGCCCCCTCATGGCTCCATCCTTCCTTAACTGTAGCAGTCCATCAGAGTTGACCCAGTTAATCCCCTTCAGATATTTATTGATGTCTATTATATCCCCACTATCCCTCCTCTCCTCCAGAGAGTACATAGTCAAATCCCATAGTCTCTCCTCATAGGTCTGGTCCCTCAGGCCATGAATCATTCTCTCAAGAAGGGCTACAACCTTTCTCAAGTATAGGTGCCCAAACTGCACACAATATCCCAGGTGTGGCCTAACTAGGCAGTTGTACAGGGGCAGTAGGACCTCTCTCTCTTCCTTGATGTTATCTCTCTGGCTATGCTTCCCAGCATCCTATTCGCCTTCGCAGCTGCCCTCCTATGCTACTCAGAATTATTCATTTTGGCATCTATTGCCACCCTGAGATTCTTTTCTTTCCTGGATACCACCAGCTTTACCGCTCCAAGACTGTAGTCACACCCAGGGTCCCTGGCCCCCAAGTGGAGTACACTGCACTTCTTGGTGTTGAACCTCAGCTGCCAAGTGTGAGACCACCATTCAAGTGTCTCCAAGTCCTCCTGCAGCATCCTACTCCCCTCCTCCTTGTCTACCACTACTCCCAGATTGGAGTCATCCACAAATAGACTCAGCCTGCTCCTAACTCCAACCCCGATGTCTGAGATGAATGCATTAAATAGGAAGGGCCCCAACACCGATCCCTGGGGACCCCACTAACAAACCTTCTGGGATACGAGACCTCCCCTCAACCACCACCCTCTGATACCTATCCATTAACCAATTCCCAATCCACCCTAGTAACTTCTCCCCTAACCCCAAGCTCCTCAGCTTCACCAACAATCTATGGCATGGCACCGAGTCAAAAGCCTTACTGAAGTTCAGGTACAGGACATCCACTGGCTTCCCCTGGTCCAGGGGCCTTGTGACCCAGTCGTAGAATTCAACCAGGTTCATTTGACACTATCTTCCCCAGACGGACCCATGCTGTCATTCTTCTTGGATACCATGGACCTCCAGGAACTCCACCATCCATTCTTTTAAGATGGTTTCTAGCAGCTTCCCCACCACGGACATCAGGCTAACTTGTCTATAGTTTTCTGGGTCCTCCTGTGGACCACCCTTATGGAGCGGCATGACATATGCCTCCCTCCAGTCAAGTCCATCAATGGTGCAGCCAGGACATCCGCCTGTTCTCTCAATACCCTGGGGTGAATCCCATCCGGACCTGGAGCCTTATCACACCTCAGGGGCTTAAGAGCCTCTCTCACCTTCCCCAGTGGTATCTTCCCATCTGTGAGTACTTCCCCAACCCCCTCCCGCATTCCACCTACCCCCTGTGGAGATGACTTCTTCCCCTTTTACGTAAGGACCAAGCAGAAGTACTCGAATACTTCCACTTGCTCCACCACTTCCTCAGCCCTCCTCTTTTTTTAACTTGTCAATATGCCCCTGTTGCTTTCCTCCCCTCCCTGATATACCTGATAAAACTCTTCTCCCCTTGCTCGATCCCCTGTGCCAACCACAGTTTCTTCTCTGCCTTGGCTGCTCTACCAGTCTGTCTGGAGAAAGTATGGTACTCTTCACTGTCAGCCTCCCTTCTCAAATGCTTGAATCTATGGAAGGCCAGCCTTTTTTCTCTCACCACCTCCTGCACCTCCCTGGTCCACCAGCTGGGTTTTCTAGCCCTAGCATTCTTGTGGGTGACCCTTTATTATTTCTCACTTGCTCTCCATGTTCATGCCTGGACTAATCCCTCCTAGGTGTGTCTCCAGGACTGCCATCATGCCCACAAAATCTACCCCCCAGAAATCCACAGCCATTGTTTTCATATGATTCCCAATCCTGCCCAGGTCTAGGGAGAACCAAATTGTGGCATGATCACTACCCGCTAGAGGGTCTTCCACAACCAGATCCTTAACCATGTCCCCATCCATCAGCACCAAATCCAGAATATGTCCCACTCTGGTTGGTTCCCCCACCTGTTGGGAAAGGAACACATCTTGAAAGGCATACAGAATGTGCTGCTCCCTTGCTGATGATGATGCCATGGCCTCTCAATCAACCCTAGGCATGTTCAGATCCCCCAACACTACTGTCTTGCCCCTGCCCGAGCTACAGTGGGATTTCAGATTTTCCACTAATTCCTCATTGACATTCTCCAATTGGGCAGGTGGCCTGTACACCACACCCAGCCTGACCCTCCTATCCTTAGGATCTTGCAGGGTAACACATAATGCCTCGATGTGTCCCTCAACTACCTCCTCCCTGTAGCATTTAATACCATACCTAACAATCATCACCACCACCACCCCCACCCTTACCTGTCATTCTATCCTTCCAAAGAATGGTGTACCCTGGAAAACCCATCTTCTAGTCATGATGGTGTGTGGCCCATTTCTCTGTGACCACAGCCACATCCACATCCACACTGCCCTCAGTCATCAATGCCTGTAATTCAGGCATCTTGTTCCCCAGACTCCTCATATTGATCAACACCACCCTTCACCTTGTCTCCTTCCTTATCCCCATCCCCACTTCCCCCATTCCCAAGATCCTGTGTGAGAGCATCTGCCCTACTCCACTGCCTGCTGAAACTGTCAGAGGGTGGGGCCTAAGCCATCCCATGCTGGAACTGCCCTCCTGTCCCACAAGCCCCAGCCTTCCCCCCACTACAAGTTTAAACCCCACCTAGTTCCTATACATTCTCCTGTCTTTTGCTTTAGGACCTCCTTCCCCACCACGCTCAGGTGGAGTCTGTCCCTAGTGAACAGCTCTTTTTCCTCCCAAGTTGATCCCCAATCCCCCACCAACCCATACATCTTGGCCCAGCACCAGCTCCTTAACCATTTATTGACCTCTTGAATTTTTAATTTCCTCTCCACACTTGCCCTCAGTACCGGAAGAACTTCCAAGAAAGAGACCATACACCCCTCGGCTTGACAGACCCTGGTCAGCTCCACGAACCTAGCCTGCACCTCCTCCATGCTGTTACCCTCCATGTCATTTGTATCTATATGTACCAAGATGTGAGGTGGACCCCCAGCGTTCCTCACCAAGGAGTGCACTAGGTACATGGCCTGGTACACAGTTATACCTGGCATGCACCCCACTCTAACACTGCTCCCCCTGCCATCCCCTTCCCACTTGATACCCCAATTATACAGTCCCCCAGAACTAGGACTCTAATCTCCTCTTTGCCCCAGTGATTAGGGTCTTCCTCAATGAGCCTATACTTAGTTGGCTCCCCAATAGGTTCCTCCATCCCTCTCCCCCCACACTCCCTTCTTCTTCCACTCCTTCTACCCCCTCCAGATGGTCCCTCTCCCACTACACCTCCATTCCCCATGCCCTCACCCACCTTAGTTATTTCTCCAGATGCCCCTAGAATGCCAACATCAACTACTGGATCTGTGCCCCAACCTCCTCATCCTGTCTACCAGCTTCATCCCTCCCCACCAACACCATTCCAGGAATCTGCACATGGGCCATCCCATCCTGTCTAGTGTCCTGTAGAACTTCTTCCCCCTTCCCCACCCTGCCTGCATTTCCACTGCCACCTGTCAGGCCCCCATCTAAGTGACTGTGAAACCCCCCTTCCACTGTGCTGTCTGGCCTCCTCTCAAGACTGCCTAAGTTGTCCCCTACCTTGTTTCCATCCCTGAAACCCCCAGTACAATTTCCCTCCATTCCACTCGAACCCTCCAGCAGAACTTCCCACACCTTCCCCCTCACCCCTCCTCCCCCTCAAGCCACCTGCCCACCTACTCCACTCCCTCCCCCACTGGCCCGCAGACTACCACCCCTCTCAAAATGTACCCTCCTTCAGTTCCCCCCCCTGAACACACCCATCCCACCCCTCCCACCCTCCCCAACTTCTACCCCATCCCTCTGACCAAGTCTGCTCTTCTAGACCCCGAATGATCCCAGAACTACAAGCCTATTTGACATGCTGATTCCTCCTTCCATAATAGCAGCACATCTTTTACAGTTTGCCTTCCTCCTGTCAGGGCCACCACCCCCCTTCAACACCTACCCACCATCTGCCAACCACCATCTCTCCAGAAGCCTTGGTGATTACCCCCCCCATTGTGGCTTCCCTCATACTCCCTTTCCTGAACCAGTACCAATCTGACCCATTTCCCATTCTCCCATTGACTAGGTCCATGTGGTACCCTTCCATCTCAGCCCTCCCAGTCCTGGATAGCCTGCGACCTTCCATCTCTGCCCTCCCAGTTATAGTTAGCCTTACAACCTCCCTCCTCAGGCTAGTTAATTGTGTTTCCAGCTGCCCCAGTCTCATGCAGCTCGGACATTCCCCAACTCTCCAGAGCACGCCCATGAATACTGCTGCCCCACAGGTATTGCATCCTACTATCCTCCCCTGACCCCACCCAGCCCTAATCCCCTGTCTTCCCTGTCTGCCATATCCTCCCCACTTCATCCTTAGCTTGTTCAATTCAAAAACTAGAACTGCATGCACCATTTCCTTCAAACCCCCTTACCACAGCCCTCAAACTGCCCTAAAAATACAGCAAACAATCCTAAAAATACAGCCAACCCGGGAATTTACTACAAAACATATAGCCTGTAAAGTCCCTTGCTTATAAACTAACCATCTTAAAATCCTAAAGATACAGACAACCTCATAATTAACTAACGAAATGTATAGAACTGCAAAGTCCCTTGGTCAGACTCCAAAAAAGTCACTTTTAAATTCAATCAGCATGCACAGTTACCTTCAGTTCCCCTTACTACAGCACTCAAACAATCCTAAAAAGACTGTAAAGTCCCTAGGTTATTTATCTATTGAGTTCTAGGATTACAAATACTATTGAACCAGAGGTTCTTTTACAAAGGTTCTGGATCAGATACAATTGTGGAATAAGACAAACAATAATGGGATAGTTGCAAACAATGTAAAATTACAGTCAGTGAGGTTACAAACATTGACCTAAAAAAAAAGAAAAGAAAAAATAACTGATGCTAACATCTAAAAAAAGCAAAAGGGAACAGGAGAGGGTGAAATGGGGGGCAGCACAAATAGAGACTTTGTCATAAAGTGCTAATGGCTAACATTGGTGCATGGGCAAGAGTGTGGAGGAGGAGATGATAGGAGAGAAAGGTGAAGAGGGAAAACAGTGGGAAATTGGGGAGAAAGGAGAAGGACAGGCAGGGAGGGGGAACAAGAAGGGTGGAGGGGTGGAGGAAAGGTGGGTGTAGGGGGTGGGGACAAGGGATTCTGGGGTGAAATAGGGTAGGAAGCAGAGCAAGAGGGAGGAGAGGGAGAGGAGAGAGGAAGGAAAAACAGTGTAAGGTATTGGGCATAAAGAGAGAGGGGTTGATAAGATAAGAAGTGGTGGCGATAGGGTGGGGAAGAGAGGTGGGACAGTGGGATGGTGAGGGTGGGACAGAGGGGGAGAGGTAACTAAGGGTGGGAGGGAAAGAGGTGAAGTTCTCAAGGGGGGAGAGGAGACGGTAAGAGGGTGGGAAGAGAGTTGGAAGGGGAGAGGAGAAAATAGCAGAGGAGGCTAATAAGTGAGGGAAGAGGAGTCGGGGAGTGAGAAGGAACAGAGCTAGTAGAGGAGAGGAGAAGATAGCAGGGGAGGCTAAAGAAGTAAGGGTGCTGGTACTCCTAGCAGGTACAGTCACAATTGCTTAGGCTGGAGAGGTGAATGGGCAGTTTGCATTTGAAAGGGCCTAGATTATTCTCTGCAGTGACCTCTGTAGGGAGCCCATTCACCAAGGATGGAGTCTTGACAACAAAGGAGCACTGGACCTGAGAGGTTCGGCAGAAGGGGATGTAGTAAGTGGATTTGTTTGCACTGCAGGTGTACTGTGTATTTGGGGTGGGCATCATAAAGTTACTGCAGTGTCAGTGGCTGAGCTGGTAGCACACTTGCCTCTGAGGCTGGAAGATCAGAAGGGGATGGGTTCTAGCCCCACACTGGGCATTTGGGTAAATCCCAGTACTGACACTGGAGTGCATCATGAGGGGGGGTGCTGCTCTCCTGAGGTGCCATCTTTCGGATGAAACTGAGGTCCCATCTGCCTGCTCTGGTAGTTGTTCAGGTGGATGTTAAAGATCCCATGGCACTTATCTATAAGAGATGGGGAAATTTTTATTGGCAAACAAAAATGTAATACAGAAATGCATACCAGAACAGTACAAAGCATAAAACAAACAAAAATTAATGACAAAATAAAAAAATAACCAGAACAAATTCGGAAAAGTCAAAGTGAGTTACCCCACCCAAATAACATTACGCCAGAGAGAATTACATAAAGTTCTAGATTCATAGTCATAAAGAGTATCCGGTTCACACTGTAGGCAAAATAGAACATCTTTTAGAAGAAGCACCTTATTTTGCAGAAATCTCAGGAATCTTGCTTGCCACAGTGTCCATTTAAGGCAGGTCAATATAACAAAAATTGTACTCCTATGCCATTTAGACCAAGGTGTGGGTATCTGACCCAATAACAAAAGGTCATAAGTCATAGTGCTAAAAAGAGGTTCATTCCACCAGGTCGCTAAAGTTTGCCAAAAGCCTTGCACATGTATACAGTCGAAAAATAAATGTTATATTGTTTCTGAGCAACCTTGACACTGTAATTCAGGACAACTCCTTTCTGACAATTGCTTATGTTTTTGATTACATTTAACATTCAGCTTTTGATGACCACAAAGCAAAATAACATCCTGCATCTTACTCGGTATCCTGGGCTCTATAATACTAGCCAATAATAAAGGAACAGCAATATGATCAGACACATGAAACAAAGATGCTTCTATGTAACAGGCCTCCACAATATAGTTATAAAAGGCCTTTTTACCATGTGAAATAAACCAACTAAGCTCTACTTTCCAAAGTCTAATATATTTCAAAGTATCCTTAACATAAGAGGGGAGTCGTTTCTCTGTCGAATGCCACTTACCCCGACCCGAAGCAGTCAAAAAAGGAGACCCCCATAACTGCATACAAAAAGTGCCCATTTCCATAGATCCTAACAACATTGGTTTAATTGAGCTAAAAAAAAAAAATTGACAAAAAAAATACCAAAGGCTGTAACATGTTCAGACCCCCAGACTTCCATGTCCTATACATGTGCGCACGCTTCACAGGATTCAATTGACTAACCCACAGAAGTTGAAAAAAGAGACCCATAATTTTTGCATGCTTGGTAAAAGGCAAGGGGAACACATGAGAAACATGTAAAAAAAGAGGTGCAATATAAGCACGAGGAAGATACACCCGTTTTTTCCGGGTCATCTTCCAGGATTGCCATTTAAGCACTTTTTGTAAGGCTAAATCATAAACTGTATCCCAATTCAAATGAATAGAGTCTTGTGTACCAAAATAAATACCCAATAATTTTAGAATTCCCTTAGTAACTGGAACAACAAAGTCCGTCACCAGTTCAGCCTCACCCCAAACAAGCATATGACTTTTAACATAGTTAATCCTAATACCAGTAGTAGCTTGTAAATTCTCTATTAAATGTAGCACCCTCCTACCAGAGGGCAAATCTACTATAGAAAATATACAGTCATCTGCATATGTAAGTACCTTATGAAAAACAAAACCAGATAATGTTACTACAGGCAAAATCTGATCATCTTCTGCAGTGACACGTAACAAGGGATCCAAGCCAAAAACATATAGTAGAGGACTCAGGGGACAACCCTGCTGAACCCCAAGCCCTAGAGTTACAGGAACACCCAAATGACCATTAACTAAAGGTGTAATCTGTGCATTTGTGTATAAGGTACATAAAAGATCAATTATAAAAGGCAGTATACCATAATGCCGTAATACAGCACAAAAATGAGACTGCTTAATTGCATCAAATGCTGTCTCCTGATCCAGTGACAACAAATATCCTGACAAATTCCTGAGCAAACCCTGTTCAACAAGCTCTCTAAGGTAAACAAGGTTATTAACTATATTCCTACCAGGTATTGCGCATGTCTGAGTAGTAATCAACAACTTCTTAGCAACAGTAGACAATCTGTGAGACAGAACAGTAGCCAGTATTTTGTAATCTGATGTCAACAAACTCAAAGGCTTCCAGTTTTTAATAAGAGTAGGATCACCTTTCTTATAAAGGAAAATCATGACCCCATTCCACATACTCTGTCCCAGCCTATGTTCAGTTACAATAGCTTCATAAAGGAGGCGTAACCAGGGTAGCAATAAATCAGGATAAGCTTTACAAAATTCATTGGGAATACCATAAATACCAGGGGAGGTACGTACTGATAAATGTTTTATTGCAGCTAAAAGCTCATCATCAGAAAATGCAGCCTCTAAACCAGTCAAATCTTCCTGTGATAAGAAAGGGATATTAATATTTTGAAAAAAAGAAACATTAGACCTGAAGCAGTATCTTGAAACGTATTTTCTATATGATTCTGAACTACCTGACAAATACCCCTAATATCCGTAACCACAGTACCCGTACCATCCATTAAAGCAGTCATAACACCTCGTGTAGACTCAGAGGATGAGACATCATAAGGATTAACTTGCCGCCTAGTGCCCTGTAGTACATATTTTTACTGATAAAAATACCTATCTTCACGAGGCTTCAAAAAAGTGAACATCTTACCTGTAACATCCGAAAGCTTCTGATGCACCATATCATCTGAAGAGGCCAGCTGAGTTAAAAGGCTTAAATATTGAGCTCTGTGACTGAGGTATAACAAATATTCATCTCTAGCTTTGGATTTAGAGGACTGAATAAAAAAATATTGCAAATCTAGTTTAGTATCTTCCCACCAATCAATGGGACTGTCATAGAAACAACAAACAGTAGAACGTGCTTCCAATAGTCGTTGTACATGAACCCTATGAAGGTTATCCTGCAGCATAGCCAAGTTCAATTTTCAATCAGCCCGGCCCATCAGAAGCTTTTGGTACTTACCAAGCACCACTCTGACAATCAAATGATCCGAAGTTTCAAGAGGCAACACAGAGACATCCAAAACAGTGATTTGTGCTGATAGAAACCTAAAATCAATACAAGAAGATAAAATGCCTTTATGAAAGGTATGGATAGGAGACAAACCTAAAATATCATAAACATCTCGTATAGTATTCTGAGCAATAATCTGAAGTAAAGCATTAGAATCACAAAAAAATTTCTGAGATTTTCGTCCCCAATCCTGGGAGGCAAGACTGCAGTTAAAATCTCCTCCCTATAAGACCAACTTGGAGGTATGTAAGTAAGGAGCTATGCGTTTATAAAGTACAACTCTATCAGCTGGGGGGCATAAATATTAATTAGCTGATAAACACATCCACAAATAACAGCATGTATAATCATAGCCCGACCAGGAACAATATCTAGTACATGTAGGAAGGTAACTTCCACACCAAAAAATAAAAAACCCAAACCCGAACATTGGTCTTCCCCTACTGACCAAATAGAAACCCCCCACCTCCAATCCTGTGCAGCCATTCTAAGATCAGACAAGGAATGCAATCTCATATCTTGTAAAAATATGACATTCCCTCTGCTCTCTCTTAAACCGGCAAAGGTGACCCTCCTCTTTTTATCCGACTTCATACTATTAACATTAATAGTAAGAAAGGAAATGATATCAGCCATAATGAAAGAAGAGAGAGAAAAACTAGCCCTGAAATAGGTGTATAATCATTCAAACATCAAAAAAGAGAAACAAAAACATATCATTTCCGCTTTTTCCATTTTTTGGGCTTCAGTTTATCGCCAGTACCCAAGTCAGGCATAGTCTCAGCATGGGAAGAGGCTATAGAAAAAATATGAGAGTCAATTCCATCATCATCTCTGTCCTGTTCCAATAACAGAGCATAAGAGTTGTGAACAGGAACCATAGGAGGTTCCATAGTGGCCTGTTGTACCTCTGTAACAGCCTTGAGAGCCTTGGAGCGAGTCACTGTTTGAAAAGGAACAGCGTGTTGTAAATCTGGTGTAGGCATATTGTTCTTGTCAGGATCACTATCAGCATTATGAACATCAGTTACCATATCAACTAGCTCTGCATCATTAGGTGAAGTCAGATTGAAGGAAGTACCCTGAGGTGGAGATATCAGTAAAGAAGCAGCTGTCACCACCTCTGGATCATAGCAGGCATAGAAGAGGTGTCCTCAGTAGTGGTTAAAGGAACAACAGCAGCATTAAGATCCATGGGACAGGGCTTTTTCTCAGAGTGCCAGGATAGAGTAGCTGGTTGCTCATGTGACTGCAAATCAAGCAACCATTGTTTTTCATTTTGGGCAGTAGCAACAAAAACATCCTATTCAGCACAAAGGGTAGGGTCAGCATTATTATGAGAGGCCCAAGAACAACCTCAAAACATATGGCCATATTCATCACATAGATTGCACCTCATGGGCCGGTGACAGTGCACCCCAATGTGTCCCAAGTCACCACAAAGGCCACATTTTTGCTGATCACAGATATTACTAAGGTGACCCAAAGCTCCACATTTGTAACACACCCGGGGCTGACCAGGGTAAAAAAATCACCCCTCTGTCCCTTCCCCAAAAAAAGCAATTAGGGAGGTGTTTAGTGAGACCTTGATCTAAATGTAGGTCAACAGTGTAACGCCATCCCCCAGTCCATAGATTTTCTTCATCCAGAATAGGCCCATGCTGACCCTTAACCGTGCAATGTTGTTGCAACCAGTAGGTAATATCTGCTACATTAACTCCCTCATTCCAAAATATCGCAGTACTTTTTTTCATCACAGGTTTAGTCAAGGGAATGGCCATAAAAGATTTCCATAAAGACGTGTGTTTCAAAACTTGGAATTGCTTACAAAAACTTTCCAGGCCCATAGGATGTTTAAAGCTAACATCAAAAATTGAATCCCCTGGCATATGTATCAGGGCATAGATTTCATAGTTATAGAACTTCAAACTACCTTTAAGAAGTTCACACCCCACAAACCTCCTATCAGGAATCTCAGAAACCGGTCCCCGAAATTTGAGATGGAGAGCATTGTGTCTCATTGACGGTTCTGGTAGCAAACCAAAAGTAACGGAATAAATGTTCATTTACTCTATCATGCCAGACTTTGGCAGGGGACATATGGGCTGTATGGGAGAGGGCCGTTGAGGAGCAGAATCTGGTACAGAATCTGTCTGTGGAGTAGGTAAATAGCAAAGCACCCCCAGTGTGGGGAAGAGGGGGAGGGGGTTCAATCGGAAGGTCACCCTCAAGACATCTGATATCATTTAAAAGGGAATGTTATGTAACAGGACAAACAACATTGGCATCTAAAACAGGAGTAGCCTGCCCTGGGGGGAGGCTCTCAACAACAGAAATAATATTCTGACCAATGTCTAAAACAGGGCCTCTTTGTGCCTGAGGAGCACCTAGCAAACCCTGAGTCCCAGAGAGATTAGCATCCCAACTGGAACCATCAACAGCTTTAATCCACCCAGCAGCTTCTAAAGCAGATGCCACCCATGCTGCAGGGGCTGGAACAACCCCATAATTAAGTTCATGTTCCAAGGAAGGCATAGGAGCAGAGGAAGACCCAGCGTTAGTGTCCTTACCCTCATCAGACATACCCCTTGAACTTGGCCCAGACCCTGCAGGAGAAAAGCAAATAGGATAGGGACTGGGCTGAGAAGAGCCTAAATCCAAGGCCTCCAGTGGTGTAACAGCAGCCCCTATTACCACACCCGCTGTAGATGCAGAATCTTGCATCAGTTGTGAATCGTGCCGTTCTTTAATAGTAGTAAAACTGGTAACAATGGTACTCACAGATTCCTCCATCGAAGTTAAACACCACAATGAATCCTCAGGAGAAAGAGAGGTAGTCGCCAGTACCGCATTCGCCGTATCGTGCAACGCAACAGGAGCCCAGGTAACTTCCTGTTCCTGTACCTCCATTACAGTGTCTGTGGCTCAGTCCAATTCATGCAATAAATGGTTCCTAGTGAACAGAAACCGTCACTCTTCTTCCAGCAGCCTCTGCCATATCGAAGCGGCACCATCAACTCCTGTAGTAGCAGAATCCAGTATAGAATCTTCTGGTAAGTCTAAAATAAGCGGTACAAAAGACTTTGACTCTGGGCTATGCAAAACAATATCTTCCATCGTGATCACTATTGGGAAAAGAAAAGGGGGGCTGAGGAGATGATCTGCTCCTCAGCTTCCCGCACGTCCGTCTTCAACAACTAACTCCCACACACTGAGGAGAATCCACAAGGATGCAGTGCCCTCTGCCATCGAGAGTAGGGGAATTTCCCCAGTGTCCTGGACAAATTTCCCCCCATTCACTAAAATACCACTAACAGCTTGATCTGGTTCTGTAAGACAATTTGCATCTGTACACATCTTCTCCCGGGTCACACCTGGAAACAAGCCACAGCTCAGTGTGCCTCTCCCTGTCACAAGCTTTCAAATAAAGGTGTGCGTAGCTGGTGGGGTTAGGCCGAGGCTGATTTTATTAGCTAAGAGGCAGGTCTGGTAGGCTATTCTTCCCTGAAGATTGAGCCATTTGAAATGTTTACAGAGGTCACAAGTATGCGTTCATTTCACTGCACCAGTCCCCAGTCAGCAGCACTTATTCAGAGCAGTCTTGATTCTTTTTAGGGTTGTGTCACTGGCAGATCCATAGAAAATTAGCCCATATTCAATAATGGACAGGACAGAGCTATTAACCGCTATCCACATGGCCTCAGGGGTTAGGCTGTGGCCATGCTGGTAGAGAATCTCTAACCTTGAGTTTATGGCTTTGGAAGTGAGACTGATGTGTGTTATAGGAAAGTGAGCTGTCAAGTGTAATTCTAAGGTATTTGAACTCCTGAAGCTGATCGAGTGGGAGGTGTTGTTTGTTCAGGATAGTTAGGCTGGCTTGTCTATGTCCACTGTGAGAGCTGGAAAACAGCATTGCCTTGGTTTTTTGTAGTTCATCAGTAGTTTATGCTGATCAAACCACTTTTCAACAAGGTTGAAATTTGCCTGTGGGTCAATAGATAAGTGGACTGGGTCAGGGTGGGTAGAGAAAAGGACAGCATCATCAGCATAAAGGATTATTTTATTATTGCGGGCAGTTGGGAGGTTGTTAATGAAGAGACTAAAGAGCAGTGGATCAAGGATACAGCCTTGGGGCACCCCAGAACAAATGTGAAGGCTACTGGATAGAGTGATCCCAATCTTAACATGCTGGTGCTTATCTAACAGATGGCTATCAAACCAGGTAGTTACCTCATTAGAGAGGCCAAGTGTAGGAAGGGAGTTCAACAGGAGCCGGTGATTAATGGTGTTGAAGGCCTTTGTTAGATCTACATACACTGCACCTGGCAAGTGTCCAGTGTCGAGGGCCTTTTGAATGTGACTAGTATAGTGAAGCAGGGCAGTAATAGTACTATATGCTTTTCTAAAGTCATGTTGCTGAGGACACTAGATGTTATATCTGTCAAGGTATTCAGGGAGCTGGTCAGCAACAATGCACTCATAGGCTTTAGACAGTGGGGGGAGGACTGAGATGGGGCAGTAATTGGAGTGTTGAGACCTATCACCAGTTTTACGTAGAAGAGTGACAATGGTAGATTTCCAAAGCTTAGGGAACTGTCCAAGGGAGAACGAGAGGTTTATGAGTTTGGTGAGAGGGAGTAAGAAAACATCAAGCAAGAGGAAAAGAAGTTTTAGATTCAGTGTGTCACTACTAAATCTGGATTTACCTAGTACCTTCAGGAGGTACTTTCTAGATTCATCAAGGGACACTCTTCTAAAATAGAAGGGGGGTAGTCAGAAGGGGGAGCAGTTTTATCAATGTTTTCAGCTAGGGTGGTTTTGTTAAAAAAGTTGGAAGGGAAGACACTGCTTAGATCAGTAAAAGCAACATTAAAGGTGTCTGCTATTGATTTATGGTCCTGAATAACAGCGCCATTAACATCGATCATAGAAGGAAGGGATTTAATGCATTTCCCATTGAGGTTTTTGATGTTTTCCCCAAAATATTTGCTTTTACCCTAAGAATTTGTGAGCTCGTTTTTGTAATATTCTCTTTTTGCTCTATGCACTGCCTGTATACACTGGTTTCCAATAGCTTTGTAGCATTGCCAGTCAGCTGGGAGACCAGTGGTTATTACACGGTACCATAAACTGTCCCAGTCCTTCATCATCTTTAATAGGGCTGCAGCTATCTAGGGGTTAAAGGAGACCTTAAGTTTTCTTTTCTTGGGAGATGCAAACTTGTCACATACATCATTAAACCATGAGATGAAGTAGTTTAGAGCCAGATAGATGCTTATGATGGAGTCTAAGGGGCACCAGTCAATCTGGGTGAGTGAGGCAAGAAATTGAGGGAGATCACCTTTTTTTAGGGTTCACTGGGAAAATAATGTAGCCTGTGATTTGGGTGCCTTATTGGACCATTGGCAGATGACTGGCGAGTGATCGCTAAGTGAATCTGGTAGGACTTTTTTGTTAGAGATTCTGCTTGGGTGAGTGGTGAGAATCAGGTCTAATAAGGAGCTACAGCCAGTCTTAGTTGATATGCATAGGGGTGGGTACCATCTGGGTGATGTCAATGGCTGCAAGGGCATCTTTATAAGGGTCTGCTTCGGGGGTGAGCCAATTTACGTTAAAGTCACCCATAACCACTGTTTCTGTACAGTGGAGGAGTTTTCGAGGTAGTTGGTAATCATACGAAAGCTGAAGGCCTGTTCCCGTGGTGCGTTGTAGACAGATATTATGGTGAGAAATTTACAGTACCTTGCTGACCCATGGTTATTTTGACTGCTAGCATTTGGGAGCTGTTTACGGGGGGGGGGGAGTTTGTGGAAGAACTTGTCCTTTAAGTGTGTCCTCCAGGAAGATGGCACAGCCTCCACCCCGTTCACTGATGCTGTCAAGTCTAAAAAGGACATGGCCAGTGATGGATAGCATTATCAGGCACTTTTGGGGACAGCCAGGTTTTATTAAGGGCTAAAATATCTGGTTTATGCTGTGTTACCCAGACTTGTAGGTCATCAAGTTTAGGTAGCAGGGTCCTAATGTTAATGGAGGCTAATGTGAGTGACCTTGGTTTGTCACATTGAGAGTTTGTCATTACAGGGGGACCAGGATTAGGGTGGAAATTTCCAGAGAGGAGTATGAAGAACAGAGCAATCCTATATAAATGGAGGGCAAAACTCTTTGAAGCATTTTGTCTCTGTCGGAAGGATTTTTTATGGGGGTATTGCTATGGGGGTACAAAGCTGTAGAAGATGTGGGTACTCAAGTAGAGGGTGGGAGTTAGGCAGGCTGTTGGCAGGAAGGGTGTGTGAGGGTTTACAATCATGAGATATCTTCACAGATAGCGTGCCTTTGTGTATATATCTCTATTTAGTGTGTCATAGGTGTGATGCAAAGTGGGTGTGGTGATAGAGGAAGAGAGTGGTATAAGGAAGAGAAAGATTAAGAGGGAAACCATTGTAATTCAGCTTGAGAGGCTAAAAAGGGTGAGGATGGCAGATAGGTGAAAGGAGAAATGAAAAGGGTGCGATTAGTTTATTTAGGTAAGAGAAGGTAAGGGTTAAGGATATGGAGGCAGGAAATAGCAATCCCTAAGGGTAATTTGGATTAAAACCGAGTTAATAATAGCTTTAAGTTAAGGCTTTAATCAAAAGATTCAGAGAAAGGCAGTGGCAGTACTGAAGCTTTAGATGTAAAGAAAGGGTCTAAGTGGTGTACAAAAGAAATGCACTTCGTTTATTGGGTAGAAAGTTCGTGGAGACAGGGCGGTCATGGCAGAAAGACCATTTAAAGAATGTTGGGGGTGGGGGAGGCTGGGTAGGAGAAAATTCAACTGTGGGAAGGGCATAGCAAGTAAAAACTGAGCAAAAACAGCAGGAGATAATACAGAGTGGAACACAATATGAGAAGGCTGCTAGCCAGTGGGGAAACGCACTAGCCAAGTGCAGCAGAAAGTTGCCAAGGAGCGGCCAATGGCAGCTGGAGGCAAGAAGGGAAAAAACAATGTGAAGTGTGGCTTTGGATGCCACGGAGCACTGAAGAGATCCTCCAGGCATCCTGGGTCTGCAACTGAGGTTGGCTTCTGGCGGTGGGGAACGGGGCACAGTCTGTGGCCAGCAGTCCTGCCAAAGCCGCCGGTGATGAATCGACAATCAGGGGCTTGGGAGATCTGGTTATAAACTAACCATCCTAAAATCCTAAAAATACAGACAATCCTGCAAGTTACTAATGAAATATATAGAACTGCCAGGCCCATTGGTTTTAAACTAAAAAGCCTTCTTTAAATTTAACCAGCAGGCACTGTTCCCTTCAGTTCCCTTTACTGTAAAGTCCCTTGAATATAAACTAAACAGCCACTTTTAAATTCAACCAGCATGCACTTTTTCCTGCAGTTCCCGTATAGAACTGTAAAGGCCTAGGTTGCAAGCTAAAAAGCCACTTTTAAATGCAATCAGCATGCACTGTTTCCTTCAGTTTCCCTTACTGTAATGACCCTTGGTCATAAACTGAAAACTAAACTACACAGGCACTTTTAAATTCAATCAACCTGCACTGTTTCTTCTGTTCCCCATTCTGTAAAGACCCTTTGGATATGAACTAAAAATTAAACTAAGCTAAACTGAAAATACACTTTTAAATTCAATCAGCATGCACTGTTTCCTTCAGTTCCCCTTTTCTACAGCCCTGTTACAAACAATCTTAAAAAGTTACATACTGTATAAAAGCCAATTTTCTGTTTCTTCTTCTTCTGAACCTCCTGTGTCCTTCTTAATTTCCTCCTAGTGGATTAGGGCACAATAATTCCTATGAATGGTTTGGTGACAGATATTTTTAGACCTCTGCAGATACATTCACTCCCACCTCGTTTCCCCCTGGTGACCGTTCTCCTGAGGGTGGTGACAGTCCAGTGCTCCTTCATCTACTTTAGCCAGTCCAGTCCAAGGCGATGTGGTCCTTCTCCTATGGTGACATGGTGACTGGTTGGGGAGGTGGAGCAAGTTAAGGGGTCCTTAGGGGTTCTGAAGGGGTATGAATGTAGCCGCAGAGGAAGGGATCACCCTTCTTTTGCTAAGATTTATTTTGAAGTAGATCTTAGCACGTCGATTGGCAAAAAAATCTACTGGTTTTGGCAAAACAGATAAGACTAGATAGGCAGTGTATGGAAGGGATGGCCTTAGCATTTACTGAGGTGGCTTGATAAGCTGTGCAAGGAGCAGCAGGTAACTGCAGGCATCCGATTTTCTGTTGCTGCAGCTGGTTTTAAGATGTATTTGTAGCAGGTTGTACCTAATGGCTGTGTTCCTGCGGTATGTTTTTGTTAAAGAACCCAGAACATTTGCGTTTGTAAAGTTTTCAAACATTATATTGCTTATGGTTTTAGAGACAGAGCCTGCGAGGTTTGCTTCCTGGTTTGAAAGTGTTTTTGTTACGCCCCGTGGGAACTATGGGCATCCGTTTCCAGTTTTGCTTTCTGATGAATGAATGAGGAGGTGTTTTCTTGTTTAATAATGCAAAACACTGTGGTACCATGCCTCGTGGTAACAGCAGGTGGCCTGCTGTGTGCCGTCTTGCATTTGTTTGAATGGGACACTTGCTGGGGAACAGGAACTTGCCGTCTGACATCTTTGTGCTTGGAAAGGAGCACTAGTAGGCCCGGCTGAGTCAGCAATGGAATGAAGGCAGAAGGAAGATTTGGGTCAGAGGAAATTGACTAGAGTCAGTTCCAAGGCTGGAAACAGGCCTGATCATGAGGACTGCTCACGCTGGGGGGCAGGCTGCAGGCCTGCATAGTTTGGAGGTAGTTTATTTCAAGTGGATGAGATAGGCTTGGTGGGTCAGGATTAGGCCTCACCGCATTGGCGGCATGGCTGTTTTGTTACATGGTACAGGGCCTGTGGCGGGGCAGGTAGCCAGCCCTCTGAGTTGTGTGAACTGGTTGGAAACTTTTAAAAAAAAGTGAGGAAACATGAGAATAGGGAGCTCAAGGTGGGCGCAACAGAAGGGCAGATGTGTGGGGGCATCGGTACGGAGGGACGAAAGGCCTGCCCAAGAAGACAATGTAGCGGCTGCGGGCGGGATGAAAGAAAAGGGCCTTTTTGCCTGCTTCAGAGCATTGTGACAGAGGTTTTAAAAAAAAAAGGGCAAATTACGGATGGCCCAGAGCAGAGGTATAGAGTTGGGAACAAGAAAGGAAGACAGTTTTCTGTTAGGTTGGTGGCTCCAGGACTTATCTGGGAGGTCTGGGTTTCTGACTTTGGGCAGTTATGAAGGAGGCCATTTGGGGATACAGGTAAAAGGCAGCTGGCTGGCTGCATAAGATGGTGGCCGTGCCATGTAGAGAATACCACTAAAACAGAGGCTGGCTGGAGGTACAGAATGGTGGCCAGGCCACATGGTGGACTCAGCTAAAATGGCGACCGATGACCTGCACAAAATGGCATGTGGGCTGCATGGCACTAGAGACACAGGAGATAAGGGTATATGGCCATGCAAAGGGCAACAGGTGGGTAGAGCTGGGCATTAGAGTTCCACACAGCACTACAGAAGGGGCTACATAGCGAGTGTGAGGAGCCTAAAATTAAAATATATATATATATAGATAATAAATATAGAGAGGAGGATGAAAAGGCAGTAGTGAAGATATGGCTGTTGGAGGTGCAATGCCACATGAAGGTGTGATTAAGGAGGCTCACAGCTGGACGCTGGAGTGGATGGGTACCATGAATGTACACACAATGCAAGCAAGGGGTCAAAAAAAGAAGAAAAACAGAGGGGACAGAAGTAGACAGCACACACAGGGGTCACAGGCTGAGTGGGGGAGACAGGGATAGAGGGTCAGGGGCACAAGGTCCTGGGCTGGACATACCATAACACTGATGATGGAGGTGGGAGGTAAAAAAAAAAGACCTTCTTCTCTTATGACCGTGGAAATGGGTTGGAGGGCTGTACATCAGAGTGAAATAACCCTGTGGTTTTTCCTATCACTATTTAGGTTAACAGGATGGCACCAAGGAAGAATCGGAAATGAACCACAAGCACCCAGCTGAGGGAGGAAGCAGCTGCACTAATGGGGAAGATGACCAAGCTCCTGGATGTGGCAGAGAAGAGGGAAGCTGAGGAGGAGGCAGTCCAAAAGAGGAAGACACCACATGGGGCTGCAGGGAAGGGCACAGGGAAGCAACAGCCACCACCAGAACTGTTACCTGAGCCCCTGCCCGAACCAGATGAGCCGGATACAGAGAATAATAAGGAGAGGGTGGATCTGTCCAAGGATGGTGACCTAAAGGACTACTTGGCAGGCATCATAAGTGACAAATGATAAAAAAAGGGCTTGAAGAAATAAAGAAAGTGCTGAAAGAGCTAAAAGGGAATAAAAGGGATGAGACTGGAGAGGGGACAGAAACAAAATGGGGCAGGGAAGGTAATGATGGGGTAACAGGGGTGACCCAAGGGATCACATACCCCAGAACATTAAGGAGAAGATACGGAAAGTGGAATATGTTGACATTTTTGCACTAGTAGATAAAGAGATGCCAAAATAGTATGAGCAGAGGGGAAATGGTGGGAAAATCTGAAATGGCAGTGGCACTTGCACTGGTGGGTAAGACGTCAGAAGATATTACTTATAGCAGTAATAACATAGACACGTGGCAGGCTGGATTTACAGTAATCAGTGCCATCTTATTGGGAAAGCAGCTGGATTTAGTTATATCTCTGCTGGCCTATTCAGCCATAATCAAGAATACCTACAAGGTAAAGTGGGGGAATGGATGGCTGAGGCATAACGAGGCCATTCGGCAAAGGATGGCTGTGCATGGGGACTTGAATTGGGACAATATATACACACAGATCTTTGGGTGTGGATACTATCCAGGCAGGTGGGTGGCAGCAGGGAAAATAGAAAAGGGAGGAATAGCCAGATAGTGAAGACCTGTTGGGGCTGCAACAAAGCATCATACATATGGGCAAACTGCAGATTTAAACACATTTGCTCCAAATGTGCAGGTCAGCTCCCAGTTTCACATTGCAGGGCATTAGGCAATAGATCTGGAGCCTAGGGCTACAGCAAGCAGCCCTTTCTGGGAGGGTATACAGGGTCAAGGGGAGGTGAGTCATATCAGGTTGGCAAGGGGAAGGGTTTCACAAGATAGGGTGCATATGGGGGAGGATACAGTGGAAACTGATAAAAAGGGAATAAAGGAAAACAGGAAGAGGTTTCAATTAGGCAGGATGCCCATACAATTGGATATATTACAGGAAAGGACCAAGGGATACCAGGACAAGGAAATAGGGAGAATGCTGAGGGAGCATTTTGCACAGGGCTTTGAGTTTGGCTACCGGTAGATGCGGAGGAGAATGTCTGCTTAAAACCTGGGCTCAGTAAGAGACAAAGAGGATATGGTGAGCAAGAAGATTAAAAAAGAGATAGCAGCAGGCAGGGTGGAAGGCCCATTCAGTGAACCAAGTTTGAAGGACTTTAGGGTATCACCACTGGGGGTGGTAGCAAAAAAGCAGGTAGGAGAATTCTGGTTAATCCACCATTTGTCGTATCCAGAGGGGACCTCAGTGAACAACAGCATCCTTTAAGAGCAGAATGTAGTATTGTCTGTGACACTGTACCACCACTTTTGAGGCTTTTAGTACATGGATACAATGGGTGCTTGGGGAACGATATGGGTACAAGACCAAGGTGCACTGTCTGGATGACTTCCTGCTGGTAGGTCAGGGAAAACAGAGCACTGCAACAATGTAGAAGGATTTCCAAGATATGTGCAAGGTGATTGGGGTACCCTTGACAGAGGGCAAGACAGAAGGGCTGGCCAAAAAGTTTTGGGCACTGAGGTTGATACAGAGCATAAGTTGTTCTGATTACCCTAGGATAAGGTACTCAGACTAAAGGGGCTACTAAACAAGTTAAAAGGTAAAAGGAAAGTATCATTAACAACAGTGCAGCAGCTTTTGGGGCATTTAAACTTTGCCTATGAGGCAATAGCACCAGGGAGGGTATTCTCCAGATGGTTAGCAAGGGCCACGGGAAAGACAAAGCTACCGCATCATTGGGTGGATATTTCTAAGGGGGCACACCAAGATTTAGAGGTATGGGAGCAATTCTTAGAGTGTTACAATGGGGTCACATTTTGGCAGGATGAGTGGTGGTTCAATATGGACCTAGAGCTGTATACAGTTGCTTCTGGGGCACTGGGCATGGGGGCCTGTTTTTGAGGGGAATGGAAGTCAGAAGCATGGTCTGATCAGTGGAGGAGGAGTATGTTGAAGGACATTACATTTTTGGAAATATTTCCAATCTAAGCAGCAATGCTAACATGAGGATGGGAACTGAGGAACCAAAGGATTATCCTCTGGCATGACAACAAGGCGGTGGTAGAAATGATCAACAGGCAGAAGGGGTCCACTGAAACAGTGACCAGGGTTTTTCATCAGCTGGCGTTAATAGGTCTAAAAATCAACTTGTCTTTCAAGGCGAGGCATATTTAAGGGATTCATAATGAGGTGGCTGACAGGCTTTCTCGTCTTCAGCTGGACAGGTTCAGGTCACTGCTACAACAAGCCACCATACAGAGAACACAGGTTCCACCTCAGTTATGGGAAATTGGATGGAAGGAGCCCCACTGCTGTATTGGAGCTCCTGGTCTGCAAACATGCTGAAGGCATACAATGGGGTATGGGATGCCTTACATGAGTTTTGGCAGCAGGAGGGATTTGAGGTAAGTAAGTCCATTACTGAGGAAAAGATAGCACAGTTTGTAGTCAGGAAATGGGAAGCAGGAATGGCACACACCACCATGGGGTTACAGTTGGAGGGGATTGGATTTGCGTGCAGCATCAGGGGGTGGGTGGAATCAAGAAAAGTTAAAGTAGTGTGACACATGCTCATAGGGTGGCAGAGGACATATGGGGAAACTGGGAGATAAGAGGAAGCCAGTGGCAGGGCAATTGATAACTATTCTGGGGGCACTGCAGCACTGCAACTGGGTATGAAGCATGTTTATTCTGGGCAGTTTTTACAGTCATGGCTTGAGATGCATTCACAGTAGGTGAGGTGGTCACAAAAGGTAAGATGGATGCCTCAGAGGGGCTCGTATGGGAGGAAGTCCATTTGGGAAAAGAGAGGGTAATAATCTGTCTGTGGTGGTCAAAAACAGACCAAGTTGGCAGGGGGACAGAGATTGTAATAGAGAAACAACCCCAAAGAAGGTGGTGTACCGTGGCAGCACTTAGGAAGTACATAGCTATTCGGCCAAAGGGGGGGAGAAGTAATTTGTGCATGGGGACGGTTCAACAGTCACTTTTTACCAAGTGTCAGGGTCTTAAAGAAAGTGATACTTTTGGTAGGGGAAGACCCCAAGCAATTTTCATCACATTGTTTCAGAATAGGTGTAGCCTCAGAAACGGCAACACAAGGGGGTTCCGAAGATGAGGTAAAGTGGGTGGGCTGATAGAAATTAACTTTTTTAAGATATGAATCAGAAAAATGATTCAACAGCTATTGATTTGTATCAACAGGCAGGAGACAGCAAAGACATGTCTGGAGTGTGGGGGCACTCATTTATTTATTGGGCAGAAAGGTTTGTGTCAACTATGCAAGGAGGGAGACAGCTATGGAGGTCAGCTGAGGAAACATGGATGCAATGGAAAGGGGTTTGGGGCAACCAATGGGCACAGCTCTTGCCGGTTTTAGAGGAACAAAAACTAAAATGGCATAAGCTGGACCTCTTAATAATCCATCCGAGCGGAGAAGAATGATATGGGAGACAGACCATGGGGGGCATTATTTCAAGACATAAATAGGGATCTGGAAATCATTAGAGGTTGTTGGCCACATGTTATGATAAGGTGGTCTGAAATCATTTATCGAAGGGTATGGAGGCATGCCAGGCACATAAGAGGTGTAGAAAAGGCTAGAAAGTGCCTGAATAGGAGAGTGGCTTCATTGATAGCAAAAGCAAGGGGTAGTTACATTTCACATATGGATATTTCCTGTGCCTGTCCAGGGTATTACAGGGCAGATGGGGTACACCTTTCAGAGGTAGGAATGTCATTATTTCTCCTACCAATTATTGGGGCCCTAGATGGATGAGAGAGAAGGGGAAAAAAGGGTTGGGGAGCCCGTCATCCATTGCTAGGCTGGAGATGGGCTAGTGGAAGGGAGAAAAAAAAATGGGGGCCAGGGGAGGGGCAAAAAGGGGTGGTCTGAGTGGGTGCAGGGGGGACGAGCAGGAGGGAGGTAATCAGACATGGGCTGGGGTCATTGGCATCCTGCCATTGCTGCAACATGTAAGCTGGAGGTTGAATTATTGGCATCCAATCCCAGGGAAAGAAGGAAATAGATTGAAAAGGAAATGGATTTGTAAGAACTGGAAGAGGGTGTCAGGTCATGCATCCTGACCCTGTGAAGATTGGTGACAGAAGAACAGCGAGAAAGAAAATGGACTTGAATATTGTGAAAATTGTATATATGAAATATGAAGTGGTTTTATTAATGTGTATGATGTTTGCCAAAGGATGTGTTTAATAAATTAATTGCCAATTGAGCACCCAAAGAATTATGGTTTGGTGTATTCATTTCCATGGGAAAACCCTCTGACAAGATTATACAGATTGGAAATTAGATGTATCCTGGATTGCACTTACTTTATTTCTATGACTAAGTTTAGAAATCAATTATTGATTTTGCTGTCTCCAGTAATGATGTACTAATAAATAATAGTTATGTGTAAATACAGTAGCTATACTACACCTATCCTTCCAGCCAAAATTATAATTTTTCCCAATTCAATGTAACTTCTATCTTTATCTGGTGGAAATAGTAATTAAGTCATCACATTTCACACATTTGAAAAAAAAATGTTTATTTCTGGAGGATGACATTTGTATTCATCCAATAAAGAGTAGCCACACTGCGTTATGTCCCAATTGAAAATAATGTGTTATTTACTTCTTCCCAGCTCTTCAGTATGTTTTGAATGACAAAATATACCCTTTTTAGTCTTAATGTTTTTTTTTATGAATTGGTTCAACTGACAGCAACTAGTGAAAATTAAAAGGCTCTTGCTTGTGTTAATTTTGGTGTCTCATTGCTGGTGAACTGCTTTAAAATAATGCAAAACTGGGAGGCATAGAAATAGGCTCTACAGTACATCCAGTGACAGGTCCACCTTTTTATGTTTGCTTGCACACATGCGCAAGAAACATTATGCGGCAGCTTAGGAGAGAAGTGGGTTGTGGAGGTGCAGCACTCTGGCAGCCAATGGGGGCAGTGCATTTGGGGGCTTGGCAGTGGTGGACCAATGCAGGCTGAGTGTTGTGATGACACTGGTTCTGCAGAAGTGCGACCAAGTTAAAACATTTTCACCGCTGCAATCAGGGGCCACCTCATCATTGCGGCATCAGCCATTTCGCTGCAATGAGGGAGCGACCTGTCATTGCAGAGCAGTACCTTGCCATCCCTATGTCACTCTAACCCAGTACATTTGCCAAAAGGGGAACCCACTCCATGTTGGCACACTGTAACACCCCCTCCATTTGTTGAGTGCTGAGGGGCCCAATCTGCTGGCATGCCCCAACAGTCTGTCTTTGCCGACGGGGCCCCAACCCCTTGGCTTCAGTTCCCCACTTCAATTGCCAATGGGGAGCCCACTCTCAGTCAGCATAATGTCCCCCCCTCAGTTTGCTGAGGGGGTGCCCAATCCCCCTTGGTTCCGCCCCACTGGTATGTGCCGACGGGGGTCCCCAATCCACCATTGGCTACAGCCCCCCAAAAACACTCATGTGGCATGCTGGGAGCCCACCCCAGTGTGTCAAAGTCCCTGAAAAACCAAAAACAGTCCCGCAATGTGTTTTGTTTTCCAACACCTGTAAAACAAAAAATGGTCCCTTGTACAGTTCGACGGCCCCTCCCCCAACCCACACCCACCATCTGCGCTGCCACCTCCTCACACCTCCCTCACCCCCATGCTTACCTCTGAAGCCTGGCACGACGATGTTCAGTGCACTCTTCAAAGCTGACTGTGAACCAAAGAAATGCTGGCAAGCTGTATAATGTCATAAATAGGGTTTTTTAAACTTTGGTGCATATCTCGGGCATTTCTGGGAATTTTGGCACCATATTTTCAAAATGGGGTTCTTGGGATCCCTCCTCATGAATTCAGTCACTGTCATTGTGTTATTCAGTCCTGAAAGGTGATTTTCCTGTCACCTTTCCAGACCGATTAACGAAACAACAGTGCCACTGTTCATGAGGTGGGCTCTCAAAAGGCCTATGTTGCAAATTTGGTGAAAAAAATCCAAAAAAATGACTGTTTTATGAGCATGCATTGTGCAGTTTCCACGCATGCTCGTAACTTCGCGAATTTGTAATATTTTCAGTCCTGATTTTCAACATTGGCAAATTACAAATTTGTGAAGTTACAAGGGTTGCTATGGGAAATCAGTTTTTAAGATAGATTGAGAAAATGACAGTGACACTGTTCATGGGCAGAGGTCCTAAAATGCCAATGTTTAAAATTTGGTGACAAAAGTCCATAAAATGATTGTGTTACAAGTGTGCGTTGCGCAGTTTCCACACACCCATGTAACTTTGCAGATCTGTAACATTTTCATGCCAGATTTTCTACACTGGCATTTTCTCACTTATCCTTATGAACAGTGCAGCTGTCATTTTTACATCCTAACCAAATGTGTTTTCGCACTTCCGGCGCAGAATAGCGCAGTCGCTGTGGGAAATCAGTATTTGGGACAGATTAAGAAAATGACAGTGACACTGTTCATGAGCAGAGCTCCTAAAATGCCTATGTTGAAAATTCGGTGACAAAAGTCCATAAAATGACTATAGTTTATGGTTAGGGCTTATTGTAGATAGAAATCAGTGGCTTTTCAAATCTTGTTGTAGGACAGTTCAGAGGTCAGAAAAGTTGTTGTGCTATCGTTCTGACATCACATCGATAGTACAACAACTTTTCAGCCTTGTCCAACTTCCTGATTGGCTGAATCGAATTGCTGCATTGGAGAAAAAAATTTAAAAAATGGTGGTGCGATTAAGCGGGCGCAGAACGGCAGAGCAGTGGATCCTACTCCTCCTGACACAAATAGCCTTAAATGGCTTCGTGTCATGGAACACTTGTTTTACTCAGTTTAATTTTTAAAAATAAACACTGCAGCTGTGACAGACAATGAGTGAGAGTGAGGAAAAGCTCCAGCCAGCGGGAGCACAGTGAACCTGAAATGAGTGGCAGTGGTGATGTAGAGTGGGAGCAGGACCACCAAATAAAAATACATGAGGTAACCAGCAGTGTTCAAAAGGAAATAAGCCCTAACCATATACTATATAAAACAGTGGATGTTTGCCCATCCACAACTAAGGTTGTGTTTCCCCTCTTGGGATGTTGATGACATCAGTGAGACCTCTCGAGCTTCGCACTCAAGGTCTGTATGATGTCATCAACATCCCTCGAGGGAAACACAGCCTTGCAAGTGTGCATTTCATTGTTTCCATACGCCCTTGTAACTTAGCAAATCTGTAATATTTTCACACCAGATTTTCAACACTGCCATTTTTTCACACCTCCTTATGAACAGTACAGCTGTCATTTTCACATCCTGGTCAAAATGTGTTTTTGCACTTCTGGTGCAGATAACGCGGTCGCTGTGGGAAAGCAGTGTTTGGGACAGATTAAAATCAAGTGAGTAAGAGAGGGGGAGTGAACAAGCTCAACTGAGCCCTGTTGGGACTGCTGCAGATTTCTTTGTGGGTAGAAAAAGGCGTCAACGCAGGCAGGAGCCCTGTACAAAAGGGCAGCCTGCAGCGCCGGGAGAAACAGAATGAGCAAGTGAGAGAGGGGGAGTGAGTGAGCTCAATGGAGCTCTGTTGGGACTGCTGTGTATTTCTTTGTGGGCAGAAAAATGCACCAGCCCAGGCAGGAGTCCAGTACACAACGGCAGCCTGCAGCATCGGAAGAAACAGAATGAGCGAGTGAGGCAGGGGGAGTAAGCGAGTTCAATGGAGCTCTGTTGGGACTGCTGCAGATTTCTTTGTGGGCAGAAAAAGGTGTTAATGCAGGCAGGGGCCCAGTACAAAAGGGCAGCCTGCAGCATTGAGAGAAACAGAATGAACGAGTGAGGGAGGGGGAGTGAGCAAGCTCAACGAAGCTCAGTCAGGACTGCTGCAGATTTCTTAGTGGGCAGAAAAAGGTGCCAATGCAGGCAGGAGCCCAGTACAAAAGGGCAGCCTTCAGTGCCTGGAGAAATGGAATGAGCAAGTGAGAGAGGAGGAGGAGGAGTGAGTGAGCTCAGCAGAGCTCTGTTGGGACTGCTGCAGACTTCTTTGTGGGTAGAAAAAGGTGTCAATGCAGGCAGGAACCCAGTACAAAAGGGCAGCACTGGGAGAAACAGAACGAGCAAGTGAGAGAGGAGGAGTGAGCGAGCTCAACAGAGTTCTGTCGGGACTGCCGTGGATTTCCTTGTGGATAGAAAAAGGTGCCTACACTGGCAGGAGCTCAGTACAAAAGGGCAGCCAGCAGCACCGGGAGAAACAGAACGAGTGAGTGAGAGAGGGGGAGTGAGCGAGCTCACCGGAGCTCTGTTGGGACTGCTGCAGATTTCTTTTGTGGGCAGAAAAGGCAGCAATGGCAGGCCCAGTACAAAAGGGCAGCCTGCAGCATCGGGAGAAACAGAATGAGCAAGTGAGGGAGGGGGAGTGAGCAAGCTCAACGAAGCTCAGTCAGGACTGCTGCAGATTTCTTTGTGGGCAGAAAAAGGTGCCAATGCAGGCAGGAGCCCAGTACAAAAGGGCAGCATTCAGTGCCTGGAGAAATGGAATGAGCAAGTGAGAGAGGAGGAGGAGTGAGTGAGCTCAGCGGAGCTCTGTTGGGACTGCTGCAGACTTCTTTGTGGGTAGAAAAAGGTGTCAATGCAGGCAGGAACCCAGTACAAAAAGGCAGCCAGCAGCACCGGGAGAAACAGAACGAGCGAGTAATAGAGGAGGAGTGAGCGAGCTCAACAGAGTTCTGTCGGGACTGCTGTGGATTTCCTTGTGGACAGAAAAAGGTGCCAACACTGGCAGGAGCCCAGTACAAAATGGCAGCCTGCAGAGCTGGGAGAAATCAAAGGAGTGAGTGAGTGAGAGAGGGGGAGGGAGCAAGCTCAACGGACCACTGTCAGGACAGCTGTGAACTTCTTTGTGGCAGAAAAAGGTGCCAATGCAGGCAGGAGCCCAGTACAAAAGGGCAGCCTGCAGTGCCAGGAGAAACAGCATGAGTGAGTGAGAAAGGGGGAGTGAGCGAGCTCAATAGAGCTCTGTCGGGACTGCTGTGGATTTCCTTGTGGACAGAAAAAGGTGCCAACACTGGCAGGAGCCCAGTACAAAAGGGCAGCCTGCAGCGCTGGGAGAAACAGAATGAGCGAGTGAGAGATGGGGAATGAGCGAGCTCAACGGAGCTCTGTCGGGATTGCTGCAGATTTCTTTGTGGGCAGAAAAAGGTGTCAATGCAGGCAGGAACCCAGTACAAAGGGCAGCCTGCAGCACGGGAGAAACAGAATGAGCGAGTGAGGGGAGTGAGTGAGCTCAATGGAGCTCTGTCGGGACTTTAGAGTTGCCACCCTCCCACCCAGTGTCTTCTGTGGTCCTATATTACAGCATGGTCTCTGGGGTGGAGATAAAGCAATAATTGGATACTTTGAGGAGTGCTGTATTACTACAGATTTAGTTGTTATGTTTATTTCTCTAACTGAGCTAAGTACTGAGCTATACTGTTATGACTGCTGTAATAATGCATATTTATTTGATCTGTTTATTTCTCTAACTGAGCTGAGTAATATTTGGAGTGCAATAGGATTTCTACCTGTGCTAAGTGAAACTATATGAGAGCTGAGAACAAAAAGTATGGTAGCTGAGAGGTGAAAAATGGACAAGGAGGCTTTAGAATTGCTACAGTAATACAGTATCTAACGAATGTGATTTGAGACTGAATTACCCTGGTCAGCAACGGGCCAGTAGGGGGACTAGTATGGGGTGGGGAACAGGAATTTGAGTAAATAGGGGCCTAACAGCTGTAGTAAGGTACAGAATCTGGGAGAAAATGCTCATAACATAAGATAGGGGCCAAAATGGGGCAGGTGCCACACGTCAATAGGTCGGGCATCTTTGGAAGGGTTGTGGTGTGTACAGGGTGTGGGTCTGCCATGATCCTGGGCTGGGCTTGGAGGATGGGGGGTGTATGGTCTGTACATGACTGACTAGTTTGAGGGAGGAACTGTGGAGGTTAAGAAGGAGTCTAAGTGGCAGGGCAGATGAGTATGATAGGCATCTTGGCTGGGGTGGGGATGGGGGATTGCAAGGGGGGACGGAGGAAGAACAACTAGGGACTGAAACCAACCCTAGTATCAGAGGCACTGGCAGAAAAGAGAGAACAAGGGAGGGGGGTGCCGGAGGGGGGGAGGCCTCCTGTTGGGGGAGGAAGAGACCACAAGGAGTACTGGGGAGAGAGAGCAGATGGCTGCGGGTAGGGAGGGAGCAGGGGTGGGATCAGGGGTAGCATTGAGGGGATCAAGTAGGAGGCGGGAACCGATAGGGGAAGAGATGTAGGAGGGGTATTGACTAGCAATAGATTCGCGCCTCTGCTATGGGAGAAGAGAGGGGGAGCAGGAATATACTGAAGGGGGGAGGACAAGTAGGGCATGAGATGGATGGCAACAGCTAGGGGAAGAGATAGCGAGGATGAAGGGGTAGAAGGGGGCCTCCTGTTGGGAGGAACAGACCACGAAAATACTAGGGAGAGAGCAGATGCCTGCGGGTAGAGGAGGGGCCAGGGTGGGACCTGTGGTGGCATGGAGGGGAACAAGTAGGAAGGGGGAACTGATAGGGGGAAGAGATGTAGAAGGGGTATCGACTAGGAATAGATTTGAGCCTCTGCTATGGGAGAGAGAGGGGGAGCAGGAAGATACTTAAGGGGGGAGGACAAGCAGGGCATGACAGGGATGGCAACAGCTAGGGGAAGAGACAGAGCGAGGACAAAAGGGTAGAAGGCAGGCTAGTAAGGAAGGAGGGGGTGGTGACTGGAGGAGAGAAGGCTACAGGAAGGGGGAAGGATGGGAGGGGCATCACTATTGGAGTAGAAGAGAATAGGGGCTCTAAATCGACAACAGCTGGGATAGGAGAGGGGTTGGAAATCAGCAGGGGAGGAGGGGATGTCAACATGGGAAGCCCAATAGGAAGTAGTCAAGCTGGGAAGGGGTTCAAGGGGGATGGGAGGAATAAGGCAGAAAAAAGGGGTGAGGCAGAAGTAGGGGATACAGATACAGAAGTCATAGAGGGTGCAGCTGGTTGGGGTAAGGGGCAAGGAAGATCAAATACTGGGATGGTGGAAGGGACATTAGAAGGGAAAGGGGCTAAGGGATGGGGGTACTCATCCTAAGGGATTGTACTGAAACTGGTGAGATGGGGCAGAAGGGGGTAAGGCACAGCCATATTTGGGTTAAAACTATCCCCAGGTTGACTGCAGGAGGGGCAGGACAGGCACTGCTCAAGTGTGCAGTGAAGCGGAGGAAGAAACCTCATTTACTGTTGCATGTGGGTACAAATGACTTGTTGGGGAGACTGTGGAAGTAGTGAGGGGGAGGTTCGAGTAGCTGGGTAAGCAGTGTGAGAGGGTGGAGGAGTCGGTGGCATTCTCAGTTACTCCCCGTACCATGTGCAAGCATGGGCAGGAAGGGTAGAATTGAGGATTTCAACTAGAGGCAGAGGGATTGGTGCCACACCAAAAATTATGAGTTAGTTACTAACTGGGCTAGGGTCTGAGGAAATAGTGACTTGTATGCAGGGGATGGAGTACACTTGAGCAGGAGGGAGAGGGGAGTATTAAAGGCAGGATTAGAGGGGCATACCTCTACTAAGGTGGATATAAAGTAATGAGGGTGGTGGCCAAAAGACTGAGGTTAGTAGAAAGGTCCAGACAGGGGAGCCTAATGAGCTCACTCCCATAGATATAGGTAAAGGAGGAGGCGCAGTAACCCTGGGAGGGGGCAGGCAGAATGGTTTGAGTGTAATACAGAAGGCACCACCGCCTGGTAAGAATAAGGAGAAGAAAGGGTGCAGACTACCGGGAGGAGGGACATAGGCCAAGGAGGAGAAGAGTGAGGAGAAGTAGGGGTGCGGGTGGAAGGTGGTCTCTCTCAACACAAGAAGCCAGGGGAACAAAACTGCAGAGCTTCAGGCACTCCTTTCAGAGGGGAAGATGAACATTGCTGCAGTGGCACAGACTTGGGCCACGGAGTACCATGATTGGGTCTTGGCAATCCCGGAACACAGGATATACAGGAGGGACTGGGAGGGTTGGAAGGGGGGCGTTGCACTCTATGTGAGGGAAGGGATTAAATGCATAAGGGATGAGGGAGAAGAGGAAAGGACAGAGGCACATTGGGTGCAGCTTCTGCACTCCAAGGGCAGAAAGCTGAGGCTTGGAGTGATGTACAGACCACCAGCCCAATTCAGGGACCTGGTTGTTGAATTGGCAGAGCAGATAAGGAGGGTGTGTAGAAGGGGGAGTGTGGTGATAGTGGGGGATTTTTACCTACCACAGGTTAACTGGAGCACCCCATCACTAGCAGTACCAGGGAGCAGGTGCTCCTTGATGCATTCCAGGATGGCTTTCTCACAGAATTGGTAAGTGGTCTTACAAGGCTTGGTAGCACTCTGGACCTAGTACTGGCAAATGGGGAGGTGGTGAGGGAGGTAAGGTTGGAAGACCCACTAGCCAGTAACGTCCACCAAACAGTATGGCTTGTTGTCATGCTGGGCAGGGAGGCAGAAGGCATGGGCACTAAGGTGATGGACTTCATTAGGGTGGACTTTGGGGGGATGGGAACAATAGTGCAAGGAAGACTCCAGGGTATAAGGCCGGGGATGGATACAGAACAAAAGTGGGGAGTCATAAGGACTGGGCTAATAGAGGCCACAGTAGCCTGCACCACAGCAAGGAGTAAGAAAGGCAGTGGCAAGAAACCACGCTGGGTGAACAAGAAAGTGCTGCAAGAAGTGAGGACAAAGACAGCTGCATACTGGAAGTAGAGGATAACAGGGAAGGCAGAGGATAAGGAGGCTTTCGGGAGTTGATCAAGGGAGGTTGCCATGAGGGTGAAAAATGCTAAGGCCTCCAGGCAATTAAGTTAGCACAGGGCATAAAAGGAGGGGAAAAGGACTTTTTTAGGTATGTCAGGGAAATGAGGAACTGCAAGGAACATATTGTGAGAATTAAGCGGGGGATAGGATTGGCTGGAAAAGGGGGAGGAGCAAGTGGAAATTCTAAATGAGTACTTCTGCTCCATTTTTATTAAGGAGAGGGATGGCCCACTACCAGAATGGGTTGGGGCGGTGGGAAAAGGGGGGGGAGGAGCTGACGGACAAAGTGATCACAGGAAGTAGGGTACTAGAGGAGCTGAGGGCAGTAAGGGTGGACAAGGCACCAAGTCCCACTACCATTCACCACAGGGTACTGAGGGAGATGGTGGAGCTGTTGACTGAGCTGCTGGCAGATCTGTTCAACACCTCCCTGGAAATGGGGTGTGTGCCCCAGGACTGGATTGTGGCCCATCTGGTGCCCATAAACAAGAGTGGGCCTAGGGAGGAGCCAGGAAATTATCGTCCGGTAAGTCTCACGGCCATAGTGGGTAAGCTTATGGGGCCAATACTGAAGGAAAGGCTAGTGGTATTCCTAGACAGTAATGGCCTCCAAGAAGGTTGGTAACATGGGTTCGTATCAGGGAGGTCTTGTCAAACCAACCTAACAGAGTATTGTGACTAGGTGACAAGGGAGTTGGACAGTGGCCATGCGGTACATGTCCTATACTTGGACTTCAGTAAGGCCTTTGATACAGTCCCTCATGGGAGACTGGGGGGAAGCTAACGGCAGTGGGGTGGGAAAAAAGCTGACTAATTAGATAGAGAACGGGTTACAAGGAAGGGTGCAGAGGGTGGTGGTTGTAGGACAGCTCTTGTCACCCAGAGCAGTGACAAGCAGGGTGACATAGGGGTCAGTGCTGGGCCCAGTGCTATTTGGGCCTTTATCTCTGACATAGCACACAGAGTGGGGAGCAGGGTTAATCTATTTGCACATTATACCAACTTGGAGGCAGTGGTGGACGAAGAGGATGGATGGGGAAAACTGCAGGGGGACCTAACCAAGACAGACATAGTCAGTGGAGTGGCATCTAGGATTCAATGCAAAGAACTGTAAGGTGATGCACTTCAGGGCTAAGAACCAGAAGAGGGACTATTGGTTGGGGATCAGAGAGAAAGAGAAGGACCTAGGGGTGTTGGTAACTGGGAACATGAACAACTCAGCCCACTGCATGAGAGCAGCAGTGAAGGCAAACAGGATGCAGGGGTGCATTGCAAGGGGGTTCTCATCCAGACACAGGGATGTGATCCTACCTCTCTACAGATCATAGATCAGACTGCACCTAGAGTACTATGTGTGACAGAAATGGGAAGGAAAGAGTTAATGGTTTGGATTCTGTAGATGCCTTATTTTTTTAGCAGTGTGAAAAAAATACACTGAGGCTGAAATCCTCCAGCAGCAACCAGCTTGTGGAATTCCTAGCTGCTAGATAAGAGCTGGGTCATAAATCTCAGTGGACATCTCCAGACACACAGACCTTGCAGACACGGACACAGGGCAGTTTGAATGGATTGGATCATTCAAATATAAACTTAAGGTGAAAAGGAATATAATTGGTCACCAATAGGTGTTCACTCTGATTGGGACAATTAAATACATACATGTTAGTTGGTGTGCATTTAAGGGAGAATAGGAATGACCTAGTCTCCATAGACTATATAAGCTTCTGTAAGACAGAGAACTCTCTCTCTGCCTTGGGAAGCTGTGAGGAAACATAAGCTTGGAGCCTACCTGGTATGTCCGTGGAGCTGGCAGTTAGAACAGGGCCCAGTGTCTCTTGTAAGGACAGGGAAGGGTAAGTTTAGTGATAGTATATTTCAGTAATAGCCTTCTTCTTTGCCATCTGTTGTTTAAAACATTTGTTTACTTTTCCTGTATGAGTGTTATTCTCTTGTGTTGTAAATACATTTCCTGTAAATGCTCATTGCACTTTCTGTTAAGTAAAAGCTATTTATTTGCTCAACAGTTGTGACTCTGATGTCATTTTCTAAGGTAAGATTTGGTTTTCCACTGGCTAAGGTAAACTCTGTGTAGCATCCGCCACCTGAAAAGACACACTACCAGACTTTAACGTACAATGCACGTGTGATTTTTCAAGTTTGTACACTTGAAAGAGGTGCCGGAAAGAAAGTCCGGCTGGTGGCAGCGAATACCTGAGGACACACACACACCTCTCTAAAAGCTGTTTCAGCCCAGAGGGAGAGGTGGGTTGTCACACTATGTACAATACTGGAGGCCATAGCTGAGGAGAGATATAAAGTTACTGGAGGGGATGAAAAGGAGCCCAACAAAAATGTTAAAGGCGATGGAAGAAAAGAAATATGAAGTTAGACTGAAGGACCTGAACATGTACACACTGGAGGAGAGGAGGAATAGGGGGGATATGATTGAAGCATTTAAATACCTGAGGGGGTAACAAAACCTAGCACCAAGGGGGTGTTTAAACTGAGGAGTGGAAGACAGACAAGCAGCCAAGGACTGAGGTTGAAAGAGGGACGTTTCAAGAGGGGAAATGAGGAGGCACTACTTCTCTGAGAGGGTGAGAGGGTGGTGTCTAGTTGGAATGCTCTGCCAGAGGGTATGGTAACATGTAGGACGGTCAATAGCTTTAAGGAGTGGGACAAAGCAAGAGGAAGAGCCGGGGGGGCAGGGGCTGGGACATGCGGGGAAGGAACTGAGGGGGAGGAGGCTGGGGCAGCTGCAATCTAGGGTGCTAGCTGCACACTGGCAGACTTACATAGACCAATTGGTGTGTTCTGCTGGCAGATCCATATGTTCATATGTAAAATCACATTGACTGTTCATGAGCAGAGGTCCTAAAATGCTTATGTTGAAAATTTGGTGACAAATATCCATAAAATGACTGTGTTACAAGCGTGCATGATACATTTTCCATGCACCCTCGTAACTCCGGAAATTTGTAGTATTTTCACTCCAGATTTTCAACACTGCCATTTTTAAGACCGCCTTTTTATGAATGCACAGTTGTCATTTCTCGCCATCCTGCCCAAAATACGTATTTATACATCTGGCGTGAGAATACTGCGGTTGCTGTGGGAAATCAATGTTCGGGACAGATTAAGAAAATCATAGTGACAGTGTTCATGAGCAGAGGTCACAAAATGCCTATGTTGAAAATGTAGTGAAATAATTCCACTAAATGACTGTGTTTCACACATGCATTGCACAGTTTCCATGTACGCTCGAACGTTTGAGCATTTTTAATACTTTCACTACAGATTTTCAACACTGCTATCTCTTCACACCTCCCTAAGAATGGTACAGCTGTCATTCTTCACATCCTGCCCGATCTCTGTTTTTGTACATCTGGCACACAATGGCACAGTCGCTGTGGAAACTCAAATTTTGGGACACATTGACAAAATCAGAGTGCCACTGTTCATGACAAGAGGTCCCAAATGCTTTCATGAGGTGGCGGCCACAAAATGCCCGTGCTGAAAATTTGTACTGCAAATACCAACACATGCCCGGGGCATTACAGTTTCTAACCATAACCTCCCACCCTGTACAGACTGACAAGAATCAGGGGTGTGCCTTTGGATTGCTGACTGTACTGCTCATGCCATTCCAACCCCACTCCCCACCCTGCACCACTGACAGGCATTGAGCTGTGCCTTGTACACTTCGGCCCCAAAGTTCACCCCATTCTATATTGCACCCATTTCAGCGTGTGTCCTTATGGAGTGGGGTGACTGTAAAGCTGAACACCCCAAGGCACACCTCAACACTTGTCAGTTTCTGCAGGATAGGGTGAGGTGAAATGGCACTAACGTTATAGGTGACAACCCAAACGCATCCCTCAATGCCTGTCCATCTCTACAGGTGGAGGTGGGGTTGGCGTGAAGTTCAATACTTCACTGCCATTCCTACTCTGCATCTGTCTAACTCCTGCATTCTCAATGCTAATACCAGCAAGCAAACATTCAGCATTGACAAATGCTTGTTTCTTTTGCTGCCCTCATCATTTTGTATTTTGCTCTTGGATCTTTGAATGTCCATTCAAATGATAAGTTGGCTATTTCTCATGTCCTAATTAACTTCTATGGAAAATATGCCAATAAAGTCTGGAAGGCATGCAAGTAATACCGCTACACATTCACTGTAATGATTTCAACTCTATTAGAAATTTCCACAGGCAACACAATCCATCTTTTAAAATCAAGTTTATTTCTCAAATAAATTACCACAGCATTTCTGTGACATTACTCCTACTGCATGTTTGTGACATGAACTCTCAAATACTGAAAATATTCCTTTAAGGATCTTAATGGCACACAGTCCTTCATTAGCATTGTCCACTCATAAATGGAATGTACAATAGTAAATAAGCTTGCACAAACTTGAAATATATCTGAATTTTTATATTTGGGATAAGTAAGTATATTCTGTTGAACAGTTATCAAGTATTCTTACTTGGGACCCCCAAAACTTAGGTATTTATTTTTTTCTTGTGCTGGCTTACCAAAAACATTAAACAGCAGTAGCTCTCCTTAGGTGGCAAGGGAAAAGCCAGTGGCTGCCCAGACACTCATTCCAGTGCAATATTTTACCTCCGTCACTCATCCTCTAACATGGAATTGTAATAGCTGACTACATTAGAACTCAACTTGGCACTGTTTAAAGTTACCACCTTATTGGTTTTAAACCAGATAAGCAGTTTTTAGGGCCCTTATCTAATAATCTGGTTTTGTTTGGAGGTAGTCTGGTGTCTGAGCCATTTTGAAAGCCCAGATGCTAGTAAAACCAATTCTATCAACCCGTTTTCTGTTTTGACTGCATGTCAAAAGTTACAAAGATGTTGTGATATGACATAATCAGTCTGGAAGAAGTCAAGCATGGCTTTTAAGATTATTAGTAATAAAGTAAGCCTTTCCACTTTACATTTCAAGTACTGTATGGTCTTTTACTTCTGTAATAAGAAACTTTTTACTCTACCTATAGTATAAATGCTATTCTGTTTTCTTTTCAGAGTCTGAACTGTATATTTGTAGTTCCTTTTTGTTGATTTAATAACATAATATTGTATTGTATTGCATTTATAACTACAATAAAACCCTCTCTCCTCAGCAGCTACTGCACTTACTTTATATATTACCTGGACATTCCAGTAACACCATTTCAAGACATTCAGATAAACAGCATGGAATGGTGTGATTAATATCATGTAATGTCTGTGAAAAAAGAAAAGAAATAGAAAGCAGTAGTTGATGAGGTCAAATGAACATAATGAAGATTTGAGGGCACCCAAAACCTAATCAATTAATTTATTAAAACTTGGTCAAAGCATATTGGAATACTGTATATAACTGACAGAAAAAAAGAGAGGGTATTTAGCAGTATAATATTTTTTTCTAACCCTTTTAAACACTTCTGTGACATTAAAACTGGATCAGAAGAAGAACGACAGAAGCAACATCAGACAATGACTGATCATAAAATGGCAGATGCCGTTTACAGTATAATGAAATTCCATATGTCATTACTGTTGCAGACACTCGATGTGTGAATTAAAAATGTGTACTGTTCCCTAAACTTCCCTTCTCCTGCACTCAACCTCAACCTACACTGAAACTGAAACAATAAAAATATGAATCTAAATCAAACAACACCAAAAATATAATAATTACATAATGTGATGCAGTCCTGCATTATAATAAAATCTCAGCAGCCATTCTGAATAAATCTTTTGGTCATAGTCCAGATTACCTAAGTGATGTACTCATCAGTCATAAAAAAGGATGGGGCTAGGGGCAGAACTTGGGGGTGAAGTTTAACATTCAGTTGTTCACCTCATCAAAATGGGGCAACCTTAGCACTATGCTAGGACCTGCCATTTCTTTGTATTTACTCCCAATTCGTTAGCTTAGTCCTTGACCCCAAAGGGCCATATACAGTACAGCAAATATCCCTCCTCCTGACTCCTAATGGCTTCGGTGGGCAATAGTAGGCAAACAGATGTGCGGCTTAGTGGGTCCCCTTATGACTCACAGTGCACTACTAGTACTTATTGAGTTCTGTAAGCTGACAATTACTGCACATCTGGAGAGGGGCACAAAGCAGGCTTCATGTCAAGCAAGGAATCATACAGTACATGTGCTGTGGAAACATGTATTTTATAGGTGTTCCCCAACACATCTACAACACAGTGTACCCTGCAATTCCCCTAAAGGTAAGGATGGGGTGATCACTGTCCTGACCCATCACTGATGATGACATGAGGCAGATAAACCAATTGGATTGCTTAGTTACATTATTGAAGCAGAGACTGTGTCTTCCCTCCTAGAAGCATGCTATAGCTGTCAGCTCATAGCCCCCTTAATAAGTACTAGCAGCCCTCTGTAGTTTGGGGGCTGCTGTGCAGCTGGTATTTTTGCCTCCTGTCCTCTAAAATCAGGGATTAAAGGTGATGAGGGGAGACTACTCATTATACATGACTCGTTGGTGATGTACTGCAGGTAGCTGAGTTAGGTAAGGGGGCAAACTAAAAAGATGTTGCAGGCATTAAGAAGGGGGAGAAGGACTTCTTTAGGTACATCAGGGAGAAAAGGAGTTGTAAGGACCACATAGTAAGGATTAGGAAGGAGGGGGGTTGGGTGGAAGCAGGGTGTGATAAGGCAGAAGCACTAAATGAGTACTTCTGCTCAGTATTTACTAAAGAGAATGGGGGTGACACTCAGGGGGGAGAAATGGCAGAAACAGGGGAAGGGTGACAAATGGGGAAATCATGGAGCGCAGAGTTCGGGAGGGTTTGAAGGCACTGAGGGTGGACAAGGCACCAGGTCCAGATGGCATCCACCCTAGGGTACTGAAGGAGCTGGCAGAGATCCTTGCAGGACCTTTGGCAGACCTGTTTAATGATCACTACATTTGGGGTGTGTACCTCAGGACTGGAGGATGGCACATTTGGTGCCCTTCCACAAGAGTGGCCCCAAGGATGAACCGGGAAACTACAGACCAGTGAGCCTCACATCCATCATGGGTAAGCTAATGGAGACTATCCTGAAGGAGAGGCTGGTGGCCATCCTAGAGACCAAAGGACTACAGGACAGCAGACAATATGGCTTCATATGGGGCAGATCCTGCCAAACCAACCTGGTGGAGTTTTCTGACTGGGTAACTAGGCAACTGGACAGGGGCCATGCAGTGGATGTCCTGTATCTGGACTTCAGTAAGGCATTCGACTCAGTGCCACATGGAAGGCTGGGAAGTAAGTTAGTAGGCACGGGGCGGGTGCAAAGCTGGTGAGATGTGTAGGAAACTGGCTTCAGGGAAGGCAACAGAGGGTGGTGGTGGATGGGGAGCTCTCACATCTAAGGGTAGTGACGAGTGGTGTTCCACAGGGCTCGGTGTTGGAACCAGTGTTGTTTGGACTATTCATTGCAGATATATCATGGGACATGAAGAGCAAGATCATCTGTTTGCTGATGATACCAAGGTAGGAGTGGTGGTGGATGACCTAGGGGGATGGCAGGGGTTGCAGAATGATCTGGCAAAGCTTTAAACCTGGTCAGACACCTGACAACTGGGGTTTAATGCCAAAAAGTGCAAGTTGCTGCATTTTGGGATGAAGAACCCAAGAAGGAGTTACCAGCTGGGGGGAGTGCAGCTAGCCCAGACAGAGGAAGAGAAGGATCTGGGCGTGCTCATTACAGGGTCAATGAACAACTCAGCACAATGTAGGAAGGCAGCTGCAAAGGCTAACAAAATGCTGGGTTGTATTGCAACGGGTATATCTTCGAGGAGGGAGGAGGTGATTCTGCCACTGTATAGGTCATTAGTTAGACCGCACCTGGAGTACTGCATGCAGTACTTGTGCCCGTATCTGAAGAGGGGACATGAAGTTACTGGAGGGGGTGCAGAGCAGGGCAACAAAGATGATCAAGGGGCTAGGGGACTTATCATACGAGAGGAGGTTGAGGGAGTTGAACATGTACTCACTGGAGGAGAGGAGGGACAGGCGGGACATGATTGAAACCTTTAAATACATGAAAGGAATAAACAAGACAGGTACAGAGGGGCTGTTCAAAGTAAGGGAGAGGAGGTACACCAGGGGCCATGATATGAGACTGGAGGGAGGAAGGTTCAGGAGAGAGATGAGGAGACACTTTTTTACAGAGAGGGTGGTGGCTGGGTGGAATGCATTACCTGCAGAAGTGGTATCCAGTAGAACAGTGGACTGCTTCAAAAGGGGATGGGACAGAACAAGGGGGAGGTTAATGAAGGGGAAGGGTGGAAGGGAGGGGCAGCTGCAAAATAAGGGGTGCTAGCTGCACATTCGAGCAGACTTGACAGACCTCTAGGCCTTTATCTGCTGGCAAATTTCGTATGTTCGTATGTCCTACCACATTGTTAGGTTTAGTTCTAAAGATGTCAGCTATTACAAATTCAGTGTGGGAGGATGGAAAGAGTTAAAGATGGGAAATAATAGCAAGTAACATAGTAATTTGAGATCTGAGGAACTCTAGATCCATGTCCCCTCACACTCCACTCTCGCTTCACAAGCATGGAATCATACAGTACTTGTGCTGTGCAAACATGTATTTTACAGGTATACCTCAACACATCTACAACACAGCGTACACTGTAATTCCCCTAAAGGTCAGGATGGGGTGACCACTGTCCTGGCCCGAGCTTCCCAGAGAAGGCAAGAGTGTTTTATGTATTTTATGTCACTGAATATGAATCGCAAATAGTGGAAAATGCTTGATATTCTGTCCAAAGTGTCAAGTACACAATTATTTATGGTATTTTAAAGTAATATTCATTACTCATACACCCTTACTATAGATACATCTTTAACTAATTACATAGATTCTGGGATCTGGAAACCAATTGTAAATCATTGTGTTAATAAAGGCTTTTTAGCAGAAATTGTTAACATATTTATTATGGATCTTAATATTCAGAATTAAATCCAGCTTATATAGCAAGACCTGCATGTGCCTTAGTGACTGAAAGTTAAAATATTGCCTGGAAGACAACAATAGACCATACTTAAATTTAAAATATTATATGGCCATGTCTTCCATACTCCAATGTAATCATTAGTACCAGCAGCTGTAATTAATAGAATTTCTCTAAAAGATGTTAGTTACTGCATTAACTTGTGTTTGATGCTGCATGATAAAAAAATGTTTATTATATTTAGTATGTATAAAAATTAAATGACATCATCATAATCACAAAATAGACAATAAAGCTAAATAAAGCTGTTGTCATCTATCTGCGAATAGACCAATACATTATCTCCAAAAGTCACCCAGTTTGGAATTTACTATTTTTGCAACTGCAACAATATGTTTCTTGATTGAAAGTTAGAAGCGAAACAACATTCAAAATACCCATCTTGATGGAATCATTTTTATTTATTTTATTTATTTAGCTTTTGTTTGCTGAGTAAGCACCCTAGGCAAAAATGCCTATTTTCAGGTATGACCTGTGAGGTCACAAAGGTACATATACAGAAACAACATGGAGGTGCAGCAAGGAAAAGATATACAAGCAGCAAACTGATAATTGCGAATTACAGTAAAAGAGGCAATAACACAATGAAAGGCCAAGTACATTACATAATGGAATAAGCACTTGAACAATCCAAGTACATTATATGGAAGGATGAGCATTAGGACAAATCATGATACAGTTGAATTAATATATACAGTAAAATTCTTCAGTGCATAGGTACAGTGAGTGGTAATGGACAGCACACATATCCATGTATATAGGTCCAGGGAACCATGTAGGGGTATGGCACACCAGGAACATTAAGGACAGTGACAGTCAGAGGCTGATTTCAGGTGTGTCCGTAGGGATCTCTTAAAAGTGAGATGGGAAGTGGTACACTTGGTAAGCACTTGGAGGGAGTTCCAGAATCTAGGAGCACATACTGCAAAGGCTCGATCTCCAGATAGAGAATGGGACTTAAAGACAAGAAAGGACTGTGAGTCAGTGGACCTAAGTATGTATGACAGCTGGGCAGGTTTAAGTAGTTTGAACAGTTCAGGAGTGATAGTGGAACAGACAGTTGTATCGAGGAAGCGTAATTACTTGGGGATAGCTAATGTAGTTTGCCATCCAAATCACAATGATGTGTGAGGCGGAGGACAGAGAGGGCAAAGTAACAGACATTATTATAGGTCACATCCCATTTGCAAGGCTAGTTTTTGTAGCAAGGGAGAAAGTAGTGAGTCCATAGTTAAGTGTAGGAAAGAAGAATGCCTTTGGCAAGGGCAAGATGTGCAGCTGTGGTTAGGTTCCCCTTGGCCCTGTAGGCTAGGCCCAGCTTGATGTTTGTTGCCCTACAAACATTTTGGATATGTAAGGAGAGGTCTAACTGTGAGTCGAAGGTAACTTACAAGTTAGTATGTGAAGGAGGAAGTAGTGGTAACAGGAGATCCATCTGAGCTCATGATCAACAGAGGGGTAGTATTCATCTTATGTTTAGCAGAGGATCTTTATATTAAGAACAACCTTATTGGTGAGGAGCCATGCTTGTAGCTTATGGAAATCAGCTTGTAGATGATGGGTTATGATGCTAATATCGCGCGAGCTAGACAGGAGAACCAAGTCATCAGCATAGAGGGTCCTGCAGCTATGGGTAGGAGCCAGAGGGAAGTCATTTATAAACAGGGAGAATAGGATAGGGTCCAAGTTGGACCCCTAACATGTGGCCAAAGCCCTTCAACACTTCCATTTTAAGTATCAAGGTCTTTCAGCACTGATAGCAGGAGAAGCCAAAATTGTTCCTATTTTTGCATATAGCTCTGAGATTTGGGCAACCAAAAATTATCCTAATCTTGAACTACCCTTATTGTGTTATTAAAAATCTATATTACAGGTACCCAGTCATACATCCAATTCAAACGTGAGATCAGAATTAGGTGGAGTTCCAACTGCATATATATCAAATTTGTTTATAGTTTCCTATTGGTTAAAGATAATAAATAACATGCAAAATAGCATTCCACCAGCATGTTTAAATGAAAAAAGACAATGGTATTCAAATGGCTTCTGTTCCCCATGGCTGAAGGAAATGATTCACATCTTAAAAAAAATGATGCTATTCATCTTTGGAAGGACTGTCTGGCAGGCATTTCAATTGCTGTGTCATATAGAACAAGGCTTAAAACAAATCTTTTCCTTGGCACAGGATTTACAAATGTGTCAAGTGAGACAACAAAAACAGACTCCTTGGTTTAGTCATAATAAAACTGACGTGTTAATTACGAATGATCTCACATTACCCATTTCTCCAGATCAATGAAAGGTGATTACTTGGGCAAGGTCAGGTTTAATAACTTCAAAATTCTCATATTTCAATTAATATAGTTATGTCTCAGCACTTGTGGGTCTCATATGTTCATGTGAAAATGATTTTCAGGAAATGTTGTCCCATATTGTACTACAGGGCCCTTTGTATAATATTCATAGAGATAAACATTTAAAAGATATCCTGACTAGATATGCTGATACAAGTTATGATGTATTATTTATACTAATGCACCGAAGGGAAAAAGAAGAAGCTGAAAAAATTATATCCTTTATCAATGCTGTAATTAATTCCAAAAGGAAAAGGAATCTAGCCTTAAAACCCAGGAATGGTAATACCAGAAAATAATTTCTGCAATTGAAAGTCATAGTACTTTATATTAGAAAATGGGTTTTGGAAATCCTTGAAGCTGATTGGCTTAGACCACTAGCTATCTGGTTCGGTAACAGGCAAGAGAGACTGGGAAATAATATGTTGTCTGATTACATTCTGAATGTTTGTGCCAATATAACTTTAAATTTTAAAATGCTGCCATCTTTTAAATCTTGGTTAGTGAGAGAGAAAGAGATAGAGAGAGAGAGAGGGCTCCCCCTGCCTCCAGAGAGTGTGACTATCCTGATGGCAGAGTGATTCACACGTGATTGTTCTGAAAGCTGCTTCTCTTTGCTGCTACAGCGCTGGAGAGGCCACCCCCCAAAAAACCCCAGCCAAATTCAGTTAAAAAGTAGGCATTCTCCTCAGAGTGCCCCCCCCCCCAAATAGGGAGGGCTTAGCAATCAGTAAGGGATCATCCTCACAGGATGAATATTTCTGAAGAAGGGACTGAATTATGTTCCCCTTCTCTTTTCCCTGTTGAAAGAAAGAACAAATGACAGTATCCACCTCCTCACTCACACTCAAACATACACATAAACTACTATTTGTCCACTGCAATCACTACTCCTGTCTCTTGTGCTATGCTACTCCTTCCAAATCCTCATTAAACATAAAACAAGGCACAATGCCCCATAACTAGATGTCAGCATCAACTGCACTCATCATTTGTAGATGTTTTCTGTTTTAAAAAAAAAAAAAGTTACTCACTGTCATCCCTTCAGGGTGCCACCGCTTCTCACACTCCCGAATACATCAGATCCATTTCCGTTGTGCTGCTCACAGATCTTTCTTGCTGACACCAGCCAACAAACTGCAAATGCAGCTGAACTGATATAAAATACAAAATCACACATGCCCCCACAATGCAAAGCATCATGGGCTACATATGCAAATCACCACAGAACTGATATAGCTGTTTCAGTGACTCCTGGTTTGACAGAGTTTAGAAAAAAAAAACTCTCTCTCTCTCTCTCTCTCTCTGTTGTTCTGGTGTTGGTGTTGGGGGTGGTTACTATGCTTACATAGACCCAGAAGCAGCTCATTTGCATCCACAGAAAACATTCACTCAAGCTGTTCACAAGTTACAGCAAACACCGATGGGGCTCTACAGAGGTATAAAGCAGCATTTTATCTGTCTCAGACATACTTGACCTACTGGTGGTATAGTTCTCTCTGTTTGTCTCATACAAATAATTTTTCCATTTTGCAGCCAAGCCACCACCTCAGCAAATGAGCGACTTCTGTGTGTGTGTGTGTGGGGGGGGGGGTAACCAAGATGACCAGCTCAAAAAAAAAATAGGATTTAAATCCATGCTGAGGAACTATTTTATTATAAAACTCATTAAACTCATTTTTTACTGAACAATTTTTTATTAAACTTATATTTTTTACAGTGCCCATTTTCTTAGCACAATAATATCCTCCAGGGTGGGCAGTATTGTGCTATACCAGACCTTCCAGGGACTGTAAGGCCCTCTGCCTGCAGTGTCCAGCCTCATTATGCCCCTGGGCAGTCCAGTATAGCAGAATACCGCCCACCCTGTCAGGTATTATTACTTACCTGTTTATCACTTTTGGCCTGTTAATATGTATAATTAACGGTATTAGGAGTATACACTATGAACTAACTCTTGTAGAAGAGAGACATACTACCCCCTATTGTTAATTATTCACAATTTGGCATTATGAATGTGTATTTATGCTGTGTACTTTTTATGTATAGAAGATGTAATGTATATAATAATTTGGACCATAACACAGAGCTTGTTTAATGAGTTTGTTTTATGTTTTTAAGCATGTTATTTTTCTATACTGTTGTAAAGTCCAAAACATTCGTGTCTTGGAAGAACAATAAACTATTGATTGATTGACTGAGTTTGACCCCTGTGGGATCCCAGCCTTTACAGGAATGGATTCCGAAAGGACTCGATTATACAGTATTTCACTAGCTGTTGTCTACCAGCAGGGTATTTAGAGAACCAGGTTAGAGCAGGACAGGACATGCCAAGCAAGCAAAGTTTTGCACACAAAACAGAGTGATCAGCTAGATCAAAGGCCTTGTAGAGGTCTATGAAGAGCATGCCTGTTACCATGCCAGAGTCAGTTGAAGTCCTAATGTCAGATGTGACCTTAGCAAGGGCTGTTCCAGTACTGTAACCCTTACTAATCCATGTTGTTCTAGGGTCAACAGGTTGTATTTAAGCAGGTACTCAGATAGCTGCACCTCATCAACCTTCTTCAACAGATTGTTGACAGCTGACAAAATGGCTGTAGGCCAGTAATTTTCAGTGACCTTGCAGTCACCCTGCTTAAAGACAGGTACCACCCTAGCTACCTTCCAGAATGAGGGGACCACACCTCTGGTAAGAGACAGGTTAATAATGTGGTATAATAATGGTACACAAGTTTTATGCTTAGGGTCATATTATTAATATTAAATTAATTCTAGACACACTTTTATTAAACAATAAGGCACGATGAGGTGAGTGTTATGCTGGGATAACATCATTCCTCAGGTATTTTGTAGGGAACAAAGTACTGTTGAGTGCCTTCAACCACCTAAGAAGTGATGATAAATATAGAAAAAAAATCCTCTGGAGTGCCTTGTTGCAATAATAAAATAGATTCTGTAGCATTAAAAGAAGTATTTTTATGTAGGTTTTGCTTTAGGTTAGTTTCAGACCATGATGCTGTACTGAGATAACATCAAAGCCTAAACTGCTCCTAGACCAGTCAGCTTTCAGGATTTTTCTACGCATTTTATAATACTTTTCATACATTTAGTGTTCACCAAGGTTCCAAAAGAGTTACTCACTGGGACCTATGACATCAGTATTAATGATAATGCATCTTGTGGTGTGGACATCATAGCCAGCCTTTTATCTGACTACCTACAAAAGATCAGTAAGATAAATCTCAAAAGGTGGATGGAAATGGAAAACACCCCAGGAACACAGTGGTGCTACATGGGTGGTGCTGGAGAAGTGGAAATTGGCAGAAAGTGGGCATGATGAGACCCAGGCAACTACAGACCAGTCAGGTTGACATCAGTACTGGACATGGTATTGGAATTCATTAAAGGAAAACTGTGCTGAACCTGAAAGTATCTTTTCCCAGTAGAAACTATTTTTAAAATATTGGTTGCAATTATTTTATTGTTCTATCCCTACATGCATATTAATTAACTCATTGGATGTTTCTGATGATAACTCTGATGTAAAGTACCATTTTAGAACTGCAAAATGTACAATAGTTTACAACCCTTTCAATGACAGCGTTCAACAGTAGAACATGGATGCATTGTGCCAACAATGGAAGAACTAAGCAAGCACATACACTATATCATATAGATCTAAAATGACTCTTACTATCTGTGTGTCAATCAGAAACACTCACTAGAATAATTAAATAGTCTGTAGAGATGGAACAGTAACAGAATTGGAAACAGTATATCAAAATAAGTTTCTACAGGAAAGCTGACTTACAGGTTCAGCACAGTTCTTCTTTAAAAAAGACAGCTTGATCACCTTCTTTCAAGAGGTGACCAGGGAGATGGACAGTGGGAAGCTGCAGACATAGTCTACTTGGACTTCTAGCAAGTCATTTAACACTGTATCCCATGAGAACCAATTTGATAAATGTTGCTGTACACAAGATGCATGCACAGGGTGGATTTCTAACTGGCTTGGGGTTAAGAAGCAAAGATTTGTGGTTGATGGGCACTACACCAAGTGGAACTGGATACTCAGTAGTGTCTCTCAGAGATTAGTGCTGGACCCACTGCTGTTGAATTATTTTATTGATAAGCTGGGAGCTGGAGCATTCAGAGGGCCAGTTAAGTTCACTGATGCCACTAAGCTTCCTGGGTGGTAGACTCCCTTAAGGATGGGGTACATGTTAAGAAGAGCTGTAGAAGCTGGGTGAGTGGGCAAAGTCCTAAAGTCTTAGATTCAGTGTAGCCAAGTACAAGGTGCTACACTTTGGGAGCAAACACTGAAGTAGGCCCTGCAAACTCTGTCGGTCTCCTTTTGCGACACAGGTTGAGGAAAATACCCCGAGGTTATAATGGACAAGGGGCTACAGTATGACAAGAAGTGGATTGATGCAGCCAAAGGGGCAGGGAGAACGGTGGGCTCTGTTGAAAGTGTGGGAGAGGTGACCATCACAGAAGACAACACAATCCAGCCACTTTACAAAACTCTGATCAAGCCCCAACAGGAGTACTATGTGCAGCTCTCGGTTCTCTTATACAAAAAAGACACATAGGCAGTTGAGAAGGTTCAATATAAAGCCACAAAGATTATTAGGATTCTGGACAATAAAATAAATGAGAAAAGACTGGATGTATTTAATGTGTTCGCCATGGAGAAAAGGAGGCTGAGTGGCAACATGGTATCAATCTTCACATACTGAAGGGTATCAACAAGGTCAAACAGATGCAGATACTTGGTCTGGTGTGCTGTAACAAGATGTGAGAACACACTCTAAAGCTCCAAGGAGTAAATGTAGTGGTAATGTCTGGAAGTACGTCTTCTCTGAACTGCATACCAGTGGAGATAGAGGATATCAAAACAGTGCAGGCCTTCAAGGTAAGCCTCTACACTCAGCAAGGAAATCACAGGGTATCCTGTGGAGTGGGGTGCATGGGAAATCCCAATAAATGAGTACATAGTTGCACAAGATACATATTGGTACCTATTTATGAAGCAGGAGGATGCAGACATGATGGAACTAGAGACCATTAAATTCTTAAATTGCTATCTTAATATGTAATTATGTATATGCTACACACCTCCTTTCCAAGAAGGAGGTAACTGTGAACTATTTCTATGATATTAGTAATGCAGCACAGAGGAAACATAATAATAATGGATTATTCTGATTTCCAGACCTGTATTGGAACTTAGAGCAGATATGGGTGAAAGCAGGGCAGGAATCCCTACATCTAGTTAATGAGTTTTTTCTAACACAGTACCTTAGAAGAGGAACTTAAAACAGAGTTGTATTAGATCTGATAATAAGACAAGAAGAATGAGAAGTTATTGGATGTGCAAGTATGGAAATTGTTGGGTACTAGTCAGCATGATGTCATTAGGTTCAGAATTAGCAAAGGAAAAAAGAAGAAATAAAATAGAACTTTAAATCTCGTCAGGCTGATTTCAACAAAGTGAGAGACTGTGAGTAGGGAACTGGGAACAGTAAAAAGGTATAGAGGAATGCTCAAACTGATAAAATTATTATCTGAAAAGCTGTAGAGGAGTGTTTAACTAGGAATATTTTATTTATTTAAAAGTTTCACCAGGAAGGCATACTGATACGAAATTGTTTGTTTCCAGATGCGTCTTGAGGGGAAAAGGGTTGGGGAACAAGCATAGTGCAATACAGTAACAATAATACACAGTTACATTTAAAGTGCAGTAAGTATAATTTCTGGTACATACAGGTGGTACAAGTTACGCAAGACAGCAGGTGACATGACTAGAATGAGTACAGAATTACTGTGATCGTGAATGACATACAGGTCAGGCATTTTCAAAAATTAAATACAAACAGGTAGGGCAATGTTGACAATGCTGCCAATGTTATTGATTCTGGGATACATCATGAGTAGGGGGATGAGACAATAGATGCAGGCAAAGTGCAGGTGCATAACCCCCATAGGGAAGAAGGGTGAAATAGCATCCAGTGAGGATAAATGCAGTATATCAGTAATAAAAACAGAACAAGAAGGTATATATGATTGAAAACTAAACCAGTACTAAGGTAAATAAGCAGGTCTATAAGGATGCTAAGAGAAAGGGAGAGCGACATAATGCATATAGGAGAGTTGAATGAAATTATATCATAATCATAGCATCAGTATGCTCACAGCACAGTATATAGGAAACATCAAGCCAAAAAAAACGTCCCAAAGACTGGATATGTTACTTCCCAGAGTCCTTAAAATATTGGCCATGGCAGTCCCAGATAACACAATTGCCATATTAAGTTTGAAAGAACTTAGCCTCCAAAAGAATACTGCCAATTTTACCAAAAGTAGCTAGTTAAATTAATCTATGTATTCGAAGACATGTGAGTTGCTATAACTACTCATTGCAAGCAGTGGCAAAGGATCTTATGGGCGCTGTGAAAGAAGTATGATCCTAGAATAAACAAAACAATACAAACATAAAAAAATAAAAAATTGGTTGGGATTCAAGATGCCTCCCAAATAGCAATTCTCAAAGTTTGCAGTCCATGTTTGGGTTGCCATCATGCTATTACTTAACAGTAGGAGGGAGACAATCTCTTAGAAAAAAGAAAGGGAGAGTTCTTCCTCAACTGAATTAACTCCACCTATACTTAAAACTTCAAAAGTGATACCCTATTCAAGTGAAATGGACACTTTATTTTTGTGCTGACATCCCAGGGACTCAACCTGCACCTCCCCAGACCTGCCCACCCACCAGGACAACTGTGACCATCATGCTACACTGGCTTGCCCCTAAAGGGGGCCACCCCCAAAGAAACATGGGCAGAGTACCGGCAGCATCATTGCCGCTGGCAGGGTTCCCAAGGCTTACCCTTACAGGTGGAGCTGCTGGAGTGGGCCACCTGATGGAAAACTTTAAGAGTCAAGGATGAGAGTCATGGTAGATGCAATGGGGACCAGAAGGCAGGTATCATTAGTGGGATATTTGCTTGCTAACCCAACCCCGGAAGGCAAGATGTGCAAGGATGTCCATGGGACAAATCTAACATCAGTCTCACCCTCCACTAATTCAGGTGCTGGTCACAACAGATCTATTGCCTTCTGCCAGGGTCCATTTTGTGCTGTAGACACAAACTCCCCCTCCTCCAGGAGAAGGAGAGCTGTCCCTAGGATGCTTAATCCTTCTCCCCCCAGCCAGGCCTCTGACTCCTGAGTCAGTTCTCAAACTCAGAATGTCAGTGTCCCAGGCTGAAACCTTGCCACTGCACTGATAGGCCTGCCCTAAACATGTTTCTGACAGGGACTACAGTACTGAATTTGCTTGAAGCAGTGGAGGATGAGCTATGGTTGGAGTAGATGATGTAGAGAGATGGTTTTGTACCTCTTTTCTATTTTTACAGGTATACCATCCCTGCCAAAGGGAGAATTTAACTCTGTTTATTAAGCTGTTTGTTATATGCTGTTTACTGTTGAGTTTTAGCTGCTTAATTTCAGTACCATGACTGATTCAGAGAAAGGAGGGGATGTTGGAGCTCAGAGTTTAGTGGAGACACTTACAATTAGCAAGTCAAGATAAACAGAGGACTGGAGAAGTAGAAAGCAGAGATGGAGATGGAAGAGAAGGACAGAAGGAGAAGGAGAAGGAGATGGAGGAGACAGACATACTGTGGTGGAACTCACCAAATCAGCAAAAAAGGAATACAAAGGAGATTGTGGAAATCAGTGGTAATTGGTGAAGATAAGAAAAAAGGAAGCACATACAATAACATACAATAACTTTAACCTTGAGATCCATTCCAAGCTTGAATTCTAACAACTCCTAGATTTGTGGACATTATACATTGTAAGCATTGAAGGATAGCGGAGCCATATTGGTCGTAAAGCTAGAGCACCGTCTGTTACAGCACTTGTATAATTATATAAATTGATGGAAAAATAGAAAGGTTTGAGTTCTGATTGTATTACATTTAAATAAGTGTATGAAGATTTTTTTTTTATTTCATGAGCTTTAGAGTCAGGTGATCATATCCTGCTGTGTGATTGGCTCAGGGGAGCGCTCATAACTCCCAGTGTTCACTGGAGTTCTGTTGCATGTAGTGTCATTTTTAGTCTAAAGCTCCATAGCAAATCTAACAACAGAATGTACTCTGCTTCATATTTTTCATTTTTGAGCCGGTTTATTATCTGGAATTACATTGTTAGAGTGTGTTTTCTACTGGGCTTAAATTAATTCCTTATAGAACTGATAAAGACTTGGGGGGAAATATTAAAGGTGGATGTAGGGGTTGTGTTAAGCCATGTGTCCACCGTAAAGTTTGACACAGCTGCGCCTAATAGTTTGTCACAACATTTGCCAAATGTTAGTACCTCTGGTGCAGGTGCAACAATTTACTCACTTTATGGCAGCTTGTATCAAAGGTTTGGTGCAAGCCCCATAAAATGGCTCCCACAATGGCACAAATGCAGATCAGGGAGGAGCTGGTTTAAGTCCTGCATTCAGTGCAAGAGACTTGCACCAGGGAGTTGCGGCTCCCTTTTGTTTTTTTCAAAATCAGGTTTGCAGCATTGCTTGACACAAGTCAACACTTGCATCAAACTCCCTGCCACAGATCCCTTGTGATGATCTAAGTCCATTATAAAACTGGTCCCTTTAAGTGAAAACCATTAACAGAGTGGGGGGAGAGACAGTAAAAATGGCACTAGAAATGGAGCAACCTAAACCCACCACTATACAAGGATTTTTTCTGTTTATTAACTGTTGTCTAGTGAGTTTTATATTATACCAGCTAAGCATGCATAGAACTAGAATTATATTTTATAGATGTTTTATTCTTTTTTTAAGGAAGAGATTATACTTTTGTTTGTTTGTGAAATTGCTACCTTTTTAATGAAGAAAAAAATATAAGCTAAAGAGAACATGTAAACTATGTTTAACAGTAGAAACCATTATAAAGAGAAAGGAGTGTCAGATGCTTGCAGCTTCAATTTATGAATAAAACTTTCTAGCTGGATAAATTTAACGTAAGTCTATTTTGGGACATTTATGTAAGTCTGCAACCATGTTTAAGTCTGAAAAATACATATATGCTACACTTTCCTTTGGTAAAATGATTAAATAAATAGGCACTGTGTTCTCAGTTTTACCACTGAACCAATAGTTCAAAGAAGATACATCATATCTGAATTTAATAAAAAGCAACTTAAATTGAACATAAAGTAATGTTTTTTGCTGACTTCAAGCAAGCTATTATATATGGGCAGCTTCTTCTGAATTTTAAATATAGTAATTTATTGTTTTACACTTTGGTGTAAGCATATCTTGCAAATCTCTTCTTATAAGAGGAATTACTACAAAATCAATAATGAATAAGAACACTGATGTACAAACTCAGGAAATGAAGCTATGAAATAATAAGGTAGCCAAAAGAGGGAGAAAACTAGACAACATGACAACAAAGAAAATACTGAATTCACTGAACCAAAAGGGAAAACAGTTGAAAATTCTAACATAGTGGTAGAACCAAGGACCTCATCCCTGCAAAATTCACCTGAGATACACAAATCTCAGGAAGACAGTCATGTCATGAAAATGATTAGACAACTAGAGTCGCAGAGTGGTGAGGCACCAAAGTTTATTAATTGAAGAGCTGCAGTAGATAAGCGTGGCAGAGACTCTTCCTGTTTAAGACTACACAATTCATGTTCTAACTTTTCACTTAAAATTAAACTTGATGTGGATCCTACACCGGAAAATCATGATTTCCTTGTAGAATTTGAAAATTTTATTTCACCACTTGTCACAAAAGGGAACATAAATTCATCACCAAGAAATCTGAACATTCCACATCAGCGGATCTTAGAAAAGGATGACAATTAACAGAAATGTGACTGAAATGGTGGTAGATGATTCTACTAAACATTTGCAAGAGAATTATACTGTACAAGCTAATATCATTATTGGGAAACAGGTGATAAAAATGTATTTTAGTACATAACAACTTAATAATGGAAAAAGTCCTGAAAACTTTAGAACAGAATAGGCGTTTAAGGAATTTTAATATTATGGAGGGGGATGCAGGAAGGTTTAAAGAGAAAAAATTAGTAAAAAAAAAACTATACAACAAATAACAGAAGAAGTGATAATGAAAGAGCAAAAAAAATTCAAGAAATTATAAAAAAGAAAGAGAACATATGAATACAGAGACACGGAAAAAGAACTCGTAGATGGGACAAGGAAAAAAAAATAATCAAAAGATAAACATATTCAGACAGCCCCAGTGAGACACGGTAAGGAGTTAAAGTAAATGTGACTATGAATGAAGATCTTATTCTTAACACTGATTCTGATCTAGATATTTCAGTCCAGGAATCTAGAAACCAAAAAAGCAAACAAGGGAGCAGAAAACATTTATAGTGTATGTTAGAACGTTTTTGTTAGGCAAAATCTATCTTTTACTAGTGTTGTTGTACCATCGATGTGTCGTCATGCTGTTGTTATACCATCGATGGTACGTCATATCGATGGTACAACAGCTCTGATTACATCTGTGCATGCACAACTCACGGTTCATAGGCATACAGAGAATAGAGGCAGTATAGCACAGTGGTTTAAGGCTGTGAGCTGCAAATCTGGTGACATCCAGCAGACCAGACCTGGGTTTAAATCCCACAGCTTCCACTTAGATAGTGTGTAATACTGAACAAGTCACTTACCTTCCCTGTGCTCCCAGGTCACACCTGTAAAAAAAGCTTTCAGTTTAGTGTGCTACTCCTGGTTAAGCAACTAAAAAAAAAAAAGTTCAGCGAAGGCACAGCAGAAAGTTCAAATGTAACAGTAAGTGTTGTTTTTTTAAATCTTTCTCGGCACTCAGCAGAACACCAGTATTTCTTTTCAAATAAAAAAAAAGTAACAGTATCGTTGTGGACTGGGAATGAGTGGAGTGTTTTCATGGACAAGGGCGGGGCAGGTGGTCCCCGACATCACGGTGTGACCATGGAGGAAGTCACAAACTGTTTTGTTTTACTTTTGCCCATACACTATAAAAGACAGTGGATGGGCAACAGTAAACAACAACACTGTTTTTCACTTCTAGAGGTTTCATGACAACCGAAAACCTCTCAAGCTTCGCTCTCAAGGTTTACTTGGTTGTCATGACAACCTCTCGAAGTGAACAACAGTGTTGTCGTTCACTGTTGCCCATCCCCTATACTCTATATTCAGCACCTGGACAAATGCTGTGGTGCTGCATGTCAATACATGACACTAGGAAAAAAGAGAAAAAGCACCCACAGCATAAACTTCTCACATGAAACAGCCATATCTTTCATCTGTCCTACATTACAAGGAACAGTTCCTAATTTCACCTCAGAAAAGCCCTCTGTTCACACTGAGTGGATACTGTTACATATTTTACATTGAAATTTTAGAGCAGGAAACCAAACAATGAATGTGAAAAATGTGTTGTTCAATACACAGAAAATGTTGTGAACACGAAAATGCACATTTACAGTGTTCTGTGTCTCTAGCTTTGGATTTGATGAGGTGTTCCAGTTTTGCCTATTTTTCCACATTTTTTTTTATTTTATTCTTTGGTAACCGCATAAGGCCCACTAGGTACAGGTGCCTGTTTTCAGGGGCGACACGGGAGAACTGAGGAGGTTAAATGACTTGCTTGGAGTAACACAGTATGCAAATGGAGGTTGTGGGAATCAAACCCATGTCTGTCTGATAGATGTACCAAGTTCATTCATAGCTCATTACTCTGACCTCTAGGTTATACTGTCAGCCACGAGGGGCCAAAAGGTTGAGCGGTATGGAAACAGCCTTAAACAATCTTTCACCATTTATTTAGTACAAAAGGTATACATTATTCCTCACCAGACCAAGTGTGTGGAAAACAACTTGCCTCAGTTCAATGACATCAGGGGTGTGATGCTAGATAAGGTAATGTTTCGCTTGGGCACTCCCAAGCTTCATCAGAGCTGATCTTCTGATGAAGCTTGGGGGTGCCCAAGTGAAACATTAGTCCATCTGGTGGCACAGCTGTGATGTCATTGTACTTAGGTAGGTTGTTTTCCATGCACCTGAGGCCAGATATTCAAAACTTTGCACTAAGCACAAACCGTTTGTGCCAGGATTGTGCCCCATTTGCGTGGGTCCCCTATATTCAAAAGATCAAATAGCACCAGTGCAACAGCTTAGCACCAGCGCAAACAGATAATGTATAATCTGGGCAAAGTGAGGGATGGGGACATGAATTCAGGCACAATGGCATATTCAGTGCCACAGCGCTGCACAATGTGTGTTAGCATGGCGCACTACACAGTCCAGATATGTGAATGGATCCATTCACATATCTGGACTGTCTAATGCGGTACGGCCTGCACACCCATTGACCCATGCTGTGGACCAATGGGCATACAGCCCTACTGTACGCAGTCAGTCGGCAGGTGGCTGGGCGGCTTGAGGGTGGTGAGCTGCCGCCCGCCGCTGATGGGGAGCGGGTGGTGGGGCCCAGTGGATGGGTGGGAGGGGTACTGCTGGACCACCAGGGATGGAATGGTATTTAATATTTCAAAACTTACACCCGCAATCGGGCTGGATGTGGTCCACTGGACCACCAGGGATATAGGACATTTTATTTTAATACTTATGCCCGCAATCAGGCTGGAAGCGGTCCACTGGACCACCAGAGATATAGGACATGTTATTTTAATACTTATGCCCGCAATTGGGCAGTAGGGCACTTTGCTGCTTGTGCAGGGGGAGTCGGTCCCCAACGGCTGCCGCCTGGCAGGGTGCCAGTCTCAAGTCCCCGGGGATCGGCTCACCTGCATGCAAATCTGGCCATAATGACATGCAAATGGACCCATTTGTGCCTTGCATGCATTATGGCCCCATTTGCATGTGCACATTTGAATATCATGGTTGATGCACCTTGCGCAATGGCACTTGCGCTAGCGCATCCCTCTGCCCCTCTCTGGCCACTTGCACTGGTGCAGTGTCACTGCACCATGCACAATGCTGGTGGCCACAGAGCGATAGTCAACATGTTAGCACTCTGGCACATCGCAGTTGCACTGCGCCCAGGCTTGAGCCACAGCCTAGCCAGTCTGAATATCCCACCCCAAGTGCCTGTTTAATGTTACTCTGGCAGCTAAATTCTTATTCACTCATGGGGATGCTCATGTGGATGCCACTGGGTGATATTGTATACATTTTGGTGCTTTCATACAGCACCCATATTTGCCTGAAACCGGGAAGCCTGGAGGGGAGATCGCTGAAGCTGGGCTGTTTTGGTTCGAGCTTCAACCTTCCAGGCTTTGGCTGGGAAGTGACAAGCTCTTAACCTCTGACCTGGTGCAGAATCTGGGCATTGTGCTTGATGATAAGCTGACTCTGAAGCCTCATGTGTCAGCCATTGTCAAAACCTCTTTTTATCATCTAAGGAACATCGCTCAGATAAAACACCTGGTCACTCCTGATGGCCTTCCAATGTTGGTCCATGCTTTTGTGACATTGCACCTTGATTTCTGCAATGCCCTATACCTGTGGCTACTGGGGGTGGACCTTTGCCATCTGCAGCTGGTGCTGAATGTGGCAGCCAGGTTGTTGACTGGCTAGTCAAGATCTTGCTATGACACACCTGTGCTGCGTGGCCTGCACTGGCTACCAGCGTGGAATAGGATCACCTTCGAGGTCAGTTTACTGACCTATGAAGTCCTACATGGACAGGGATCGTGGTACTTAAAATATCTCCTTAGTCTCTACTGCCCCCTCCGTCCACTCTGCTAAACTGATGAGGGATTGCTAGAGATTCCCAGGGTTTGCCTGACTACATTGGGAGCAAGATCATTTGATTTTTCAGCCCCAACCCTGTGGAATGCTCTACCTTGATGAATAAGAGAGTACCTGTCCATTGAGGCCTTTAAATCTGCCTTAAAATCACACCTTTTTAAGTTTGCTTTTTCTGATATTTGAAGCCTTGCTGTTTGCACTATTGTTTTAAGAATAAGATTTAGATTTATTTAGTTACATGTTTTTAGTGATGTTTTTATGTTGCTTGTACAACGCTATGATCAGTCTGGAACAGTGTTTAATAAATGAACGTTGCTTGCTTGCTTACATCACCTGCTCTCACCATGGGTCTGGGCAGAAGCCCTACAGCGAGGCCACGTTGGTGGGGTCATGTGGACCGAGGAGCTGTAGGGTGAAGTTTTAGAGGATGGTGGCATCCTGGGATGGCCACGCCCTTGCCTCGGGCTGGGCGTAACCAAGGTCATGAGTTGCCCAGTTGTATGGGGAGTGCGAATGGATGATGCCATTGCAGCAGTGCTTGCTGACCCCAACCTGCCACTTTGTGTTGCTGATGCATGCTGGGGGACAGTACCCACATGCTGATGGCATGTGCTGGTGTTGCATTGTTGCCTAGTCAGCCAAACCTTCCTCACTGTGGCAGTGAGCTCCCTCACAGCCTCAGTGATGTCACCAAATATCAGGTGAAGGGCATCCAGGAAACATGCCTCATGCTCCTTGGCATACTGTTCTGCATGCAGGTCTACCAGAGGTGGGAAAATTCCTTCCACATTTCCCACTGGAATGCATGCAGCTCTCTTTGCGCAGAGGACTGGGAGTCCACCGCAGACCTGAGGAGCTGCTGGGCCTCTGAGCCATCCTGTCTCTTGGGGGCATGGTCACCTGAGACAGTGGTTGGATGTGGGCATGGGTGACATGTGGGGTGTGTGCATCCCACAGCCTGTGTGGATGTTGGCAGCAGTGCCTCAGTGGCTGTGGTGTAATGCATGTCACAAGAGTGGTTAGGTGGTGCAACATGATGGCCGCCCACCGACACCTGTGGTGTGGGACTTGTGGCATGGGAGTTGGTGGGTGTGGTTGTCACACCAGTGGCACTGGTGGAGGGGGTGGTGTTGGCGGTGGTGGTAGTGGAGGCATGACCCTCCAGGGACTCTACCAGCACAGATGGCACTATGTGCTGGCGGGTGACTGTGTGGTGGCCGTGATGGCCACACTGGCATCCACCCCGTCAGGTCGGGAGTGTCAAAGGACACCTCTGATGGTGAGAATCCCCCCATTGCAGCAATGGCAGCTAAACAGTCACCAGGGGAAATGTAGGTGTTCTTGTCAGTGTCACAAAGTTTGTCAAATAAGGTGTCTAAGGAATCCCTCTCCTCTTCATGTGACGCTTGCCACTAGACACCTGACGTGGATAGCCCAGTGTCCTCCTCCAGGTTGGCCTCCCCAGGGGTGCCATCCCCCTGTGCTGTGGACAGAGAAGAACTCTGTTCATGTGTTGCACAGTACACAATGGTCCTTTACCAATGCTGGCACACACACACACACACACCCTCATTTCTGTCTTTGTCACCCAGTACCTATGCAAAACAGGTGACTACAGCCTATACACCCACACATCCAGGGTGCATGCACACCTACAGGTGGAATATGGATCCTACAGGCATGCCCACACTGAATATCAATGTATCCCACACATACCACACATGTGAAGACTGCCACCCACAGGGATGGTATAGGTAACTCACCCAGTGACACTCATGGCAGCATGCAACACTGCATGTGGAAGGAACATCTGCTGCTGCAATACACACTATTTCTATAGGGACAGGGCATCTGTGTGCAGAGTACAACATGAACGTGTTAAGGTGGCACATGCTGCAAGGCTGGCAGTGCCATACACATAGTAGCAGACAGTGCCATACTGCACACAGGCCATCCCAATGCACACATGTGTGCACTGACCAGGGAAGCATTGTGCCACAACCCAAGCAGAGCTGCACGTATAACCATGCACATCAAAGCTGGTACACAGCGATGTACTCATATGTTCTGAAGGATGCCACCTGTGTCTCACACCCACAGGGATGACAAGTATGGCAGTCTCTGCCAGCCGTGGCCCACCATCCATGCAGAGCAGTGTATAGTGGCATGCTGCTGGGTTGTCCTTTGCACGGCACTGTAGATCATGCCACCATTTTCAGATGGCATCCATTCTGTGTCCCCTGCCTCCAACAGCGTTCACCTCTGCCATGATCTCTCCCCATATGATATATACTGTGGCATCAGTCATCTTGTAGCACTGCATGCTGTGCTCCCTGGTCTTGCAGGTATCAGCCAGGGCCTTCGGCTCCTCCCTAGAGAATTAGTAACTTTGAAGGTGTTCTTAGCCAGCAGAGGCACCTATGTGGGGATGGATGGAAATGATCCAGTGGTCAGTGGTGATTCTGTAATGAGTGTGTATATGTGTGTGTGTGTCTGTGTGTGTGTGTGTGTGTGTGTGTGTGTGTGTGTGTGTGTGTGTGTGTGTGTGTGTGTGTGTCTGTGTGTGTGTGATTCCCACAATAAACAGGCCACACCATGGCATCAATTGTGGGCATGCTTCACAGGGATGTAGGGGTTGGGCAAACACCTCCTGCTTTCCCTGCCCATCAATGGCCCCTGCATGTCTGTCTGTTGGTGGCAGACACATGAAGGTGTTTATGTGCCACTTACAAACCAGCAACAGCCTGCATTATGTGGGCTGCAACAGGTCCTCTGTCATGTCACTACACCAACAGGTGTGGGATGTGTGTTGGATGCAGGGACCTGTGGTGGTGGCTGAGTGCACACTGTGTCCAGGTCGATGGACAGCATAGCATCGGGTACACATCCACATGATAGTGTCACAGAGATCTGCCATGTGAACAGTATGCCTGTATTTTGTGTTGTGACTCCCCCCGGGAATGTGCAGCATACCTGTACATGCACAGGGGCATCCATATGTGTGTCATATTTTGCGACTCCAGTGCCACTGTCACAGTGTATACTGTACATGTGCTAGGATAGTACAACAATGCAACACAACGTTAGTCCACACCTGCCAGCTGGGCCTGGTGCATGTGTGACAGCATCTTCGGCAGTACCTGACACAATACACTTCACATTTGTTCACCATCCAATACTGTAGCCCCAGGTCATTGTAGCAGAATTCACACAATGTTGCAGACCATAATAGCAGTGAATTGCCTGAAGAACACATATCTGTTTCTATGGAACTTATTTCCTGGGACATGTTGAGGCCTACGTGGCACAGATGTCAGCCTACTGCTTTCAGTTCCAGTGAGCAGTGCAGGTGGTGCTGTGTCCCCACTGAAATAGCCTGGGCAATTCACACATGGCAATGCATGCAAATTAGACCATAATGACATGCTAATGTGGTGGTTTGCACTCTGACTGCCTAAGTAGGCTTATTTGCATAGCACCACTGAATATTGCAGTCAAAAGCATGCTTGTGCCGGGCAAATGGTTAGCACAATGGAGCAGCACTAACAGACTTGCATGGTGCAAAATACATTTGCGCCACCCATAGGACGCATGCATGATGATGTCATTGATGGGAAGGTCATGCAAGTGTTGCACATGCTCAGTTAGGCCATTCTGAGTTAGCGAGGCAGTGTAGTAATTTGTGCGATGCCGTCCTTTGCTAGCGCTGCACTAAGATATTTGCATTTCCAGTTGTGTTCTGGACAGTTTTCCATGCACATTGCTGTCAGGGTGTTGCCTCTCCCAGTGCAAGTACAACTATGGCAGACAGGAGAAGGGTCAGGATGGTGGTTCAGAGGGACCAGAGATGGGGGAGGTGGAGCTGGCCAACATGGTTCAGCTGGTGCAGGCCACAGAATGCTTGCTTTTTGTAGAGGTGCACAAGGGGGTTAGGCCTTTGCGTGAGGTGTGGGCACCTCACTGCCTGCACAGGCATAAACTGCACTGGGGAACATTGTAAGCACTGTTACATGGACCTGCAGTGCAGAGAGCAGCAGAGGCTGGACAGGTTTTGATGCATGGTGTGTGATGGCACTGTTCCTGTGCCAGGTAAGTGGATATGTTTCTCATAGCCCATCTTTATGCATGTCAAAGGGTGTGGGCAGTCATGTACACAGTACACATGTGGGTAAATATTTGTAGGACAGGTCACTGCACACATGCCTGTCATGCTGCAGGGTCATTATCATGCATTGCTATGTGTACACCACTATGAGTACAGTGGTGCCCATGTGTGGGTCAACAGTGCCTGTGTATGTAGTAGTACATGTAACATGCACAGTGGTATCTTGTGACAGGTATCAGTGTGCTCTATCATTGTGCACATATATGTCACAATGGTTCTGCAGTTGGATGGTGTGAATACCACTCTGGCATGTCTGGCCACACCTCTGTACATTAACATGGTCTGCTATGTTAGGCCTATTGGCCATACACTCTTCAGATGTGTGTGTTGGTTGCAAACACACTGCTGACTGTGTTCCTGGCATGGTGGCAATGGACCCTCACTGCAGGTGGACATGGTGCATACTGTGTGACTGGGCCAGGACTGTTGCTGACCATTGCCACATGTGTCAATAACATCTGCATGGTGTGGGTGAACATTCGCCTGTAAGTGACAGATAGCTGCCAGTCACATTTCCTGAGCTGACTGCAGTGTGTCCATGTGCTCCATGGGCCAGGTGACATTGGGCCCTGCTGTGTCCAGTGGACAGCAGACACACATGTCTGTCACAGTACTGGGCACTATAGTGTCACTGTCTGTGTGGGGTGTGCAATCCACAGCAGTGCCACCGTATCCTGTCTACCACGGTCATGCAGTCATATAAGACTAATGGGATCATCAGTAGGCCACCACCAGTACATATTGACAGTGTGTTATGGGCTATTTGGGGGGCAGAGGTGGGTCACAGGTGTGGCTATGCATTGGGGGAATACTGTCAGGTATGCCATTCGGTTGTCTGTCACCTGCAGGGCATACAGTTTGTGCCGGGTGCATACAGATGTGTACATGTCTGTCCTACTGTTGTCTGTGCTTTGCTTCTCCAGTTGACATCAAATGCGCTATCATGTGTGCTACACATGGACTACTACAGTACAATGTATCGACATTGCACATGTGTCCCATAAGCCATATGCTGGGTGGGGAGGGAAACAGTACACTGTTTTACAGTTGCTCACAGTGTAACTGGCACAGTGTGTGTGTGTGTGTGTGTGGGGATTATTGACATCCATGATGGTACTGATACTGTTCTATTCCGTTCATTCTGCAGACAGCATTGCCAGGGGATAGCAGTGAAGGCACAGCGGGGGAACTGTGGTTTACAGCCAGCAGGCCAGGGATGGCAGTGACGGGCAGCTAGTGCTATGCAGAATTTTCAGATTCTGGAAGAATTAAATTCAGCAGAATTTTCAAACTTCTGAAGAAATTCCGATGAATTTTACCACATATGGAATGGTGAAATTCCACAGTAGAAAATAGATGTGGAATGATTTTCCACAGAAAAATGCTGTTACATGGAGTATTATTCCATGGATCTCAACATTTTCTGCAGAAATTGTTGTGGAATAATTTTCACAGTAGGCAGAATTCCACTGAAGAACCAGCAACATTCAGCCAGAAATTCTGCCTGCAGAATGGCCATGCCATGCTAATTACGCTGGTGGAATTCCACAATCTGCATAGCACTATGGGCAGTAGGATGCTGCACATGATTATGCTCATTTGTGGTTTACATGTTACATTCCTTGCTGGGTGGGGCAGGTTTGATAACCCTTTACAGCATAGTGTTGCCACCATATGCGTGTTTGCCATGTGTCATGTCAATGGTCCTAGGGGCACATGGCCATGGGGTGCCCATACTGCAGTGCTACTGGGCAGGGCATTAAACACACCTACTGCAGCCTGTGGTACAGTGCACATGGCCTCTGCCTAGCCTGGCCATAAAGCCTGTGGGCCTGTGTTGTGATAGCACATGGCTGTTCACAGTCCTGCACTGCTGCATCATGGTGTGTCATGCATGGCCAGACCATGTAGTGGTTGTACTCTGTATGTAGCACTCACCTACACAGGCACACAGCCTCCTTGGTGCTGCTGTCCTATATTTGCACCCTGGGTGTTGCATGTCAGCCATTCAGTGGCTCTGTCTCACATATGTGTCTGTGACATGCTGGCATGGGCATGTCTGCCTCCTTGTGCATTGGACTACATGTGGTAGCCTACAGTCCAGCATTGGGCATGTCAGTCAACACCAAGTGGCCATGTAGGGGGCTCCATTATCTCACAGTGTTCTCCATGTCTGCTATGCATGGACCATCTGCTACCAGTCACAGTTTCATTTTACCATTGATTGTAGCTGCCTCCTCCTGTGGCATGTGGTGTACTACTGCTGTACATCTGCCGTGGGCATGTTTGCAATGTATACATTGTACGGCAGCCGTGTGGTGTGTGGTATTCATGACCGTGTCATGATGGGTGGGTGTATTGTCTGATTCATGTAGTTGTGTGTATGCCCACAGCATGCATTAGTCAAATGCCGTGCCAATGGCCTGGACATGGACTATGTAGATGTTGTGTACTCACAGTGGTGTGGGCATGTGTGCGCCATCCACATCAGGCATGCATACCGGTCACAATGCACTGTGCTGTTCCAGTGTGCCACCACGACTGGCCTGTGTGGCACACTGTGGCCACCAACCCAGCATCTGTCTGAAGGGGGGGGAGTTGCAACTGAAGTACTACTCAATGGTGTGTCATGACTTAGGGTACTGTAGCCAGAACACCACCACTCGGCACACATATGCCATGGACAGTGGATGTGGCTATCCAGGTGTGTGTGGGAACACTTGTACTGGGTCTGTTTCACAGCCCTGTTCTATGGGACTACAGGCCACAGTATGTTGGCCCTGTGGACTGGGGGCATGTGGTTTCTGATAGTGATTTTACACTGCTTCATATGGCTACATTATGTTCTGGTAGGCAGCGTTTCACTGATATTATGATGTCCAGTTTATTTGATCATGCTATGGGTCTGACTGGGGGGTGTCTCAAGGGTGCTGTGTGGCATTACTTTATCATGGGCAGCATTGGGTATGCATGGGGCAGCATCCCAGTGGTGTTGGTGGGGGTAATGGCCATATGGTCTTCACATCTGTGTGGGGTGTGTAAGTGGGTGCCGTATGGTTCTGTGATAGTGCATACTGGCATACTTCTGGTGGTGTCTGCACTGTGCCCATTGTTGGGTACATGGGCTTACTGGTTGGGACATGCTGTCTTTCTCTGAGGTCATATTCTGGGTTATACAATACTACACAGTGTCAGCACACCATATTTACATGGGCATCTTTTACCCCATAGATACATGTTGCACATCAGCATTGGTGAGATGTCCAGAGGAGGGTGAGGACCAGGACGACTTGCTCTGGAGGCTTGTCAGACAGCATAGAGATGTGATGGAGCAACAGGCCCAGTTGGTGCACATTGGTGCATGCACTGTGGCACTCCTGGGGGAGCTGGTGCAGGGGCAACAGCCAGCATTGGGACAGTAGCCTCCTCCATTCCCCTGTTGTTTTACCTTTTCCTTTTCCCCATCCCTCTCACTCTTGTTAGTCATAACTTTTTACAGTACAGTATATAGTTTCCAATATCCCTGTTCCCTCCACCATTGTTAGTCATTTGTGATACGAGAATGTTTACATGTATGTAGTTGCTAATATCCCTGTCCTCCCCCACCCTTGTTGTTCATTTGTATGTATACAGGTTTCAGTTGTATATAGTTTCATATGTTGTTTTTCATTAATATACTTTTGAATGTTATAACCACATGTCTTGCATCTACTGATTACCTCTAGTCTGTTTTTCAGCTTTGTAGTGTTGCACCTACTGACCACCTGCATCACCCTGGTGGCTGCCAGCCTTGCCTATCCTGTAGCACGGGGTTTACCATTTCTCTCCCTGTAGTGTCTGTGGCTGTGCATCTGTCTGTACAGTGTTTTGGGCATGGTGGGTGTGTCATCCTGTCCGCTAACACATTCTGTTCTCTATGTGTACCCTGCATGTCCTGTGTGCTTGCCAGACATCATCTGGGTTGTGACTGTCCATAGTCATGCTCTGGTACCTGTTCCTCGGGTGACCCCCACTGGTGTAGCCTGGCTGGGGGTCTCAATCTGTAGGCTTATGTGTGGCTTTGTCCTTCTTGTCGTGGCTGCCATCCATCCCCTCATGTCCTCATGCTGTGAGTCATTTAGTGTGCTGTCCCCTGCTCTGTGTCAGGGTTCCTTGTCTCCTCCCCCTGTGTACAGTGGGCACAGATCGGGGTCATACTGGCACACCAACATGCATGATTATTTGTGAGGGACACTTCTCCACTGTCCCTTCTATGCTGTTTTTCCACAGTTCACATCCAAACAGTGTAGCTACATTTTAGGTTACATCTCTCTTGGCATTGCCTTTGTTGTATCTGTTGCTGTTATTTGTGTTGTACACAGCTTTTTGCTCAGGATTTCTCAGTTTATGCACCACTTCTTTGCTGGTGCCCCCAGTGACCATGTGGTTCACCTGTGCCTGACTCCACCTCTGTGTGCACTGTGTTGCTGTTATTTGCACTGCCCAGTTGCTATAGTCAGAGCCATCTTCCTGTGTTATGTTCAGTGCTGTCTTCTTTGTCAGGCTATCTTTGCACTGCACTCTCAGCCACATTTGCTGGCTATATCCAACTGTATTTGCCCTGGGCTATTCCTTTGAAAATAGCATGCAACTGGATGTGGGCTAATTTTGCCCCCCTGGGCAGTGCAAAATTTGCCCATGGGCAAAGTTTTGAATATTGAACCCCTCTGGTGAGGTATACTGCACACCTTTTGTGCTAAATAGACAGTGAAAGGTTGTTTAAGGCCATTTCATGAGTGAAGTTTATGCTGTGGGTGCTTTTTCTCTTTCCTGTTAAAAAAAAAGAAAGAAAGTAAAACACAGAACAGATGAAAGTGTACCATAACTACCCACCATATATATATACTTTAGAAATACACCAAAAACAAAACATTAGATCCATTCCTGCTTAAAACCAAAATATTCACCAATCTGAAAGCATTATTTAAAATAGAGGTAGTCTGGGAGGACCTCATATCAGTATACCAATATAGAGTCGAACTTTAGAAAGGCTATGTATGTCTGGTTGTAAGAAGCTATGGTACTAGCTACTCAATTTTAAAAATAAGAAAAGAAATAAAGACCATGGAGGCGGACATGGTTACTGCAATGAAAAAGTTTAATATAAGTACAACAGGGGAACAAAATGTTCAGGTTATGAGCAAAGCTGGGGGTAAGAGGAAGAAATATAAGAGGCGCGCAATCAGCATACTCTCTTTAAGTATCTGGAGAAGTCTGTAGAAATACTGCATGAATTAACTGGAACACCTCTGCCTAAAAATACTATTAGATGAAGATTATAAGGAGAGAGGGGACTGAATAATAGTACAGTCTGAGATGAAGAAAATTACCCCAAGACTGACGCAGAAATGTCAGGAATTTCTTATTGTTTGGATATTAGTTCAAAAAACAAATATATACTGTATAGTATTGGAATCTGAGGAATCTGGAGATACATCAGACCCAAATGTAAGTTGTAGCACTGCAACCAGTGAATAAGATTTGTTAAAGGTCATTGGATGCCCCAGTAATAAATCTTAAAAGTGATAAGCTGGAACATAGCTGGACTTAATAGTAAAATTGACAATGGAGCCTAGCTAAACTTTATTAGATCATTGTTTATAATTCTGTTACAAGAGACTAGGATGGATAATAATTCTGGTTTGCATCTGCAAGGATTTCAAAACTTTGACATAGCAGTAAGGAAAATGAATATCAAAGGTAGGTGTTGGGTGGCCTTATGACTTTAATAAACTCAAGATTAAACAGTAAGAGATTCAAGTATATTCTAAGAACCAAGATTTTTGGCTGACAATCAAGGTAACAAACTCTGGCCAGAGGCGATAGTGCTGCAGGAGTGGAATCTGGCCTAAAAATGTTGAAAATTAGTTTTGTGTAAATATGTTTACACTTAATTTTCAACATAGCCTTGTGATGAACCTGACTCATAAAGAAGGGAAGAGAAAATGTTTAACTCCTGACCTAAAGGTAATATCATGCAGGGACTGCAAAATCAGCTTTTGGGCTACAAACACACATTTTGGGCAGGAGTTGAAAAATGACAGCTGTCACACTAATGAGTCACTATACCAAATGGCTATGTTGAAAAGTGTTGTGGCAAAAATACTGAATATTACCAAAGTTATGAGCCCACATTTGTAAAATTCAACATAGCCTCATAACTTACAGCAGCAGTGCAACATTCTGGTGAAAATGTTAACCTATACATTTTTATGCTATTTTAGATTATCACTTACCTCCTGACTTGTATGATACCCTTTGTTCCATAATTTGAGTCTGCGTAAATACTTTTTTTCATGTCTGAAATAATGAAGGAGCAGTTCTTTTAATATGGCTTGAACCTGGTTTTCATCAGTATTTGTAGCTGTTTTTGAACAACTAATGTTCTGTAAGGTCAGAGAGCACTGCCTGCTGCATAATAGTTAATTTTAGTCACAACAGAAGTGATATATACACAACAGATGGACCAAAACAGCTGAAGATACTGATGAAGACCTGGTCAGCACTGTATTTCAAAGGAGTGCTCTTTTTATTATTTCAGACATGAAAAAAGTACTGAAGCAGATTAAAACTGTGGAAAGAAGGGTATTGTACAAGCTAGAAGGTAAGTGGCCATCTAAAATGGCATAAAACAGCATAGGTCAAAATTTTCACCAAATTGTTGCACTGCTGTTTTAATAGATGAACATATTAGAATCATAGAACACAAGACTATGCAAAGTATAATACCACCCCATATTAAATTGATTCACAGGAAGGAAATGCATTTTTAGTCTTTTGTTTTGGCATGGAAAAAGTTTAATTTGGTCCACAGGGAGGAAATTTGGATATAGCTTTACTTAAGCCCTAGATATCATGACATCAGGGCAGAAAGGGGGTTAGGGTGCATTTAAATGGAAGTTAGGTTAAGGAGAAGAAAATTTGTTTTGGTACTATATAAAGATCCTTGCTGAAAGAATGCAGCACATATGTCCTGAAGACACATGCTATGTACAAAACTGATCAAGGTGTGTCCAACCTGTGGGGCGACTACTTGCTTTGCATTTGAACACTGGAGCACTTTCTGAAAAAGATTAAAGGATTTCTTGTACAATGATTACGTGATGCCAAGATTCTGTTTGCAAATACATATGTCAAGCTGAAAAACACCAGCTTTGATGTGGAATTTATTGGTGTGGTCTTGTAGTGCAGCAAGTTAAATTGTGTCCACATTTAATCAATCAATCGGTCAATCACTTTATTTAACCAGGCATAAAAAACATTGAGCAAGCTCATTTTCAAGGTGGTCCTGGGCATTCATTTTTGAATGGGGGATTGTGAAAAATGTCAGATGGTTGTCAGTTATGACCAACCTTTTTTCTTCTATGATGACAAAACTGCTGCTTTAAGAAAATGGGCTATGTAGACCATTATGATCCATAGAGATGCAGCGAATTTAAATTCTGCTGGCAAAGTGAACACAAAGTGGGCACTTCGCATTACCACTCTGCTACGTGGAGTGGGCAATACAAAGTGCTCCCTCCACCTTGTCATTACCACTTTGCGTTAAGGCAGAATGGCAATGCGAAGTAAGGTGAAGTCATTGTTTTTAATGGACTTCGTGTTCCTCATTATGATTCTAAGTGATCACATATCCTACTAAGCAGGGAGGAGCAACCTTAAATCTAGCTATAGTGGATGTTAATCTTTTTATAAAAGTTAATGATTTTGAAATTCTGCATGAAGTAGCATCACATCATTATCTCATTATGATAGTAAAAAATATAGAGCACAACAGTTTAAATGAAGTAACTATGATATTTTGGAAAATGAAGCAAACACACATCTGATACTTATTGCAAACAAAGAAAATAAAATGGAATACATTAATTACACAAAAAAAGAAGAATTACAGAACTCCAGTCAAGTTGAATAGCTGAGGCACATTTTATTGATTACTATGAAAGTGTAATTTTACAGTGATATTATGATTTGATAGACTATTTAAGAAATAATTCAGCTCAGGGGCAAGAGCACAATCTAATGTTAGCAGGCTGGCTGCAAAAGCTCCATGATTCGACAAAGCATGTGTGAAAATATAAAAAAGATAATGAATACACCAGCATGAAAATCAAGAAATGCATGCAGCAAAGAATATAAAAGGGCACTTACTCTGGTGAGAAAGGAATACAGAACTCTCATACAAAAGAACAACAACTACTTATAATAAATGACTGTAGGGTGAACAACAAGAACCTGTTAAATATAAAAAATCATAAAAGCTTTTGAGCTTGTAGTCAGAAGCAGAAAAGTATGAAAATTGATGCCTTAATCCCCACCACCTATTGGACAGAACATTATCAAACATTTTATGGTGAAAAGGAAAATAATATATGAAAGTTACTTAATAATCTGCCCAGTAAAGAAGTATCAGATTTGGATACTGATTGATAGGAACTGATGCTAATCAGGCAAAGAAATATATTATGGATCAAAAAAGAAATAAAGCACATGGGGTAGTCAGAACTTCAGTGGAGTTATTCCAACATAACCCTGAGTGGTGGGCAGAGATATTACATAAATTATACACTTTCATCATTAAATCAATTCAAATTCCTGAAAGATGGCTTACAGTGGAGGGTGATCTGATTTTTAAAAAATACCATAGGAAAAAAACATCTACCTACAGACTGATATATTTACAGTGCATACCTGCCAAAGTTTTTTCTTGTATCATCTAGAAAAAAATATATATGGGTAAAGAAAAACAGCGTTATAAGGAAAAGACAATTTGGTTTTCACAAATAATTTTCAACTGTAGACTGAGGCCCAGATGTTCAAAATTGCACCCTGAATGTGTGTAATGGGATGTGCAGCGCAACCCAGGTGCACCCTGCCACAAACCCACTCAGCAGGTCAGACCCTCTACTCCCAAAGTGCCAACCTTCGAGCGCAGTCTTCTGAACAGTTTAATAGAACAAGGTAACCCTCTTGTCTGTTTTGTGAGTTCGGATCAACCTTTGGTCTCAAGTCTTGGAGGGATTCAAACTGTTAACCTCCTCCTAGCGTACCTAATGTACAGGCTCAGATAGTTCTGTCTTCGGGCGGCCAGATATCTTTGTCTACGGGCACCTAACCAGGTATATAGAGATGAACCCTTAAAAACTTTAATAAAGACCTCAGATTTAAAATGCTTCTCTTTCCAGTTTGGTGCCACCATTCAAGCTTATACTCAGTGTTTGCTTTAACCATATACTTTTCTTACAACTAGAAGAAGTCAAAGACTGACCAATTAAGTTCTAAAAAGAATATAACTAAAACAGTTACAAATATGTAAAATACAAAATACAGAACTCATATCACAAGACATACAAATCTTTTAAAAGAACAAGGTTTAAACAGTGCAATTCCTACTTACAGTACTTAGAGTTGACTCTCTTTCTAAAATATCTGTTTACAAGTGCTCCAAAGATCTTTCCTTGTCAGACTCTAGCTAAAAAGGTGTGTAAGTAAAACAGAGTATTCCTTAAACAACTGTATTGGCCAACCCATTTTTATGTGAGGTCAGCTAGCTCCTCCTCTATCAGATTATATATAAAAATATAGCTAATAAAAAAAAAAAACAGGATGTTTTTTCAAAGTATTTATTTTGCAATCCTCAGCATGACTCATGTTTCAAATGACATCTCTTTGCTGTATGCTGTATCCTCCCTCACACAGGCTTCACAGGAGCATTTACAACCTTGCACCCCTGTGTAACAACCTAGGTTCCTCTCCAACATCATAATATGGATATGATATAGCAACTACGGCTGTAATAAACTCAGACAAACAGAATCCTTGATTAAGGCCTTTCATGTAACACCTAGTATCTAATAACTGAGTGTGTGTGATCCACATGCTGTTTCAGAATTTTCTCATGGCTTTCATCTTTCAGCTGAAACCTGGGGGGGGGGGGTGATGAGTGAGGTCATTCTAAGAGCATCAGATTTTTAGCAGTGACAGTCAGTAATACATTTTATATTTAAAAAATGATACAGCACTCAGAACTGGCTGTCTACGTCACACATCCTAGGAAAACAATGCCATATTCAGTGGATGCACCACAGATATGCACCTGAGCAAAACACACTGAAAATAGCACAAATGTCCCATTGTGCAAACAGGCTTGCACCGGAGCAACCTGGACTGCAGAGGAGCAAAAGTGCATGCTGAAACTAGCAGATGGCGTAAGGCTCACCACGCACAAGTGAATACAGGCAGGGCTGCACAAGGGCATAGGTGCAAGGCAGGGGTGGCAGGGGTGAACCACAAGGGGACAGTGGCCAGGAGGCACAGGTCCAAAGTGCCATGGACAACACCCAGTGCCCCACACAGACCCCAGAGACCAATGTAACAAAGCAAGGAACACCCATGGAATGGACTACTGCAGGCCCTGGCCACCCCACGGCCACTGTCCCAACAGCCAACATGGGATGGGAAGATGCCGCAGCCAATGTGTGAAGGCACCATGCATGTACAGTGTGCCACAGCTACACCACCACACATACGCCAGGCCACATGATGCACACACCATGCAGACACACACATGGAAACAGGACACAGCACCACACAGCACATCGGCACTGGGAAGGGCACCATGGCTGGGGGAGAACAGGCCAGCACAGGCAGACAGGGACACATGGCACCGTACCAAGCACAGGGGAGGTGCACAGTCCACATCCAGGGGTCAGTGATACAGAGGAAAGTGGCACACAGGCCGCTATGTACACAACAAAACCACACAGTGGGGACAGCAAGTGTACAGACAGGGACCTGCCCAACCACAGCCATGAACAACAGCAGCACAGTGCAGCAGCATGCATGTGAAGGAGACATGAAAACACATGGCAGAAGGTAGAACACTCTTAACTATGAAATCCAGAGCAGAAAAGCAGAAACATAAATAGTGGTGCCAACAGGGCAAACACAGGAACAGATAATGGGACAACACACAATGAAACAGAATGAGGGGCACCAAGTGGAATGGGCAGAGGACAATGCAGGGTGAACAAGGGAACACAAACAACAGTCCAGGTGGGTGGAGAGTAGGGGAGGGAGGAAAGGGCAGTCTGAACAAAGTCCACTGGCTATTGCTGTAGCCGTCTCAATGCCAGGTGCATTCTGTGCACCTCTGAGACCAGCTCCCTTGTGGCCACCAGGTGTCGCTGGCTGAGCTGGATGTGCACTGCTGTGTGTGTGTGATGAGCCACAGTATTAGGTGCTGTAGCTGCAGAAGACCTCTGCCAAGGACACCAACATGCCTCTGTCCACCACCTGGTCCAGGATGACCTATGAAAGGGGAACACAGAACAGCCACTAAGTGACAGGCTCCACACAGCAGAAGCACCCCCCAAGGGCTGTGTATACATAGGACAGCTGCAGTGCTCTCCCATGGATGAAGCTGTCAATGGCACGTGAACAGTGGATAGTCACAGCAGACCTATCATCGTCCCACATATATACCGGGTGGCACACCATAGAGCACCATGCACCCACCCCTGTGCACAGGCACTCCACAGTGTTGGAGCAATGACCCCATGGTCATTACAAGAGCCATCCAGCAGCAGCATACATGCACTGTGGGGCACACACATACCTCACCAGTGATAGCAACAGGATGCCACCACACAGAGGCCCCACACATGTCCCCGCCACCTAACATAGGCAGTGGAGCCAGTGCACCAACATATGCCATAGCCCTGTATGACAGCAGTGCCCTGGAGATGTACTGGCCCCACGCATCCCAAGCCCTGCAATGCTGACTGAACCATGCTACACACACTCACCTGTCTGGCATTGCACTGGCCCTGCTGCAGCACCAACATCACAGCGATGGTCCCCACAAGCATTGTCCTCCCTGTCCCTTCTGTGCACCTCTGGCCCTGTGGATGAAACACAGACAGAAAGGGACATGAATGATATGCCATGTACAGCCCCCCCCCCAGAGGCTGGACACAGTGCACAGTGCTGAAGCAGTCTGTGCAGGGACCCTGTCCCGTGTGTGGGGTATGGTGTTGGGGCCCATGGCACTGTGCAACACACAGGCACATGGTGCCACACCACTGGACACACACCACCCACTAGTGCCGGGCCCCCCTGTGTGCAGGTGCAGATGCATAGGCAGCACACCCAATAGAACAATAACTGGATGATGGGAGCATGCACAATACACGGAGACACCTACCTGGTTGTGGGACTGATCTGTGGTGGGCACAGTCCTGCAGTCTCCTAAGCCAATCAGGGTCACAGAGCCGCAGTTCCCCATACCAGTGGCAACACTGCTCCCCAATGCTTGCAACACCCGTTCACCTCTCAAGGCCCTCTGTCACACAGTGCCACACCTGTGACCATGCTGCAAATAGCTGGTCCACCAGGGGTTCCACCAAAGCCACCACATTGGTGATCTCAACCTCTGACCAATTCCTGGCCCATTTCCCCTGTCCTGCCAACCGTGCCATAGTAGCTTCACAGAGCACCAGTAGAGTAGAGCAATGTGGCATGCACTGGAAGCACATGTAGCACTGCTGTGCCACATGTGCAACAGGAACACACAGACCACGATCGCACAACACGTAGATGTGTGATTGACATGTGCAACCATAGCCTATCGCGCAGTACCACACATGCACAATGCCAGAAGAACAGGAGGGAGTTCGGGGTCATGTCCATGACCCACATGTTCACTATCAGAGCCACCATGCTGTGAAGGGCATGCAGAGCCACACAGGCTGCATATCAATGGCACAGTGACCACTCTTGCTCGGTCACTGCCATTGTGCAGTGGGCCCAGTTGCACAGTCCAACATGGTAGTGCATCCATGCAGCATGCATGGCAGACACCCACGGAGGCATGCGTGATAGGACAGGCATGTGCAGTGCAATCAGACGCACAATACACCACACAGGATGATGCCCTGCCACTGCTGAGCATGGCAGGTGCGCATATGCTCATTGCGCATGCGCCAGAAGTGTGCCGGCAGATTTCTCTGGTGCATTCATGTTGCGCATGACACAGTCTGTTGCACAAGGAGCAAATCCACAATGTTCAGCCAGCATATGGAAATAGCCTCATGAGGCAATGCCAGGCGAAGTCGCTCACATTAGCATCACATTACCAGTTGAACAGAGACTGATTTGCATGGGTTGAGAGATAAAAGCACCATAACTCAGCACAGGTCACTGACAGGTATTGCAGCCATTAAGGTAAGTCTGTCTACAATGTGTTGGTTACTGTTACTGCTGTGCTGGGGGTCAGTGCTGTACTGTGTCATGGACTACTACAAAGCTGCTCATTGCTGCATCGTCTGACTGTCCACAGGTTGCAACATGTCGGAGTTGGAGGGATCTAAGTGTAGGTACCTGAATGGAAGTGCAGACCAAACTTCACAAAGGATGAGCAGCAGGCCCTTTCTGGGGCCTAACTGGAGAGGGAGGACCTACTAAGTGGGGCCATTGGGACCATGCAGGACTGTGCCACTGAGTGGGAGGAGGTAGCCACGTATGTCAATGCTCACAGCCACCACAAACACAGCACACAGGAGTGCAAAAAGAAGGCAGATACTGACAGGAGGCGCATAAAGGAAAAGGTTGCTGCCATCAGGGCAGCATGCACTAGGATGGATGGTGGCCCAGCTACAGCACCTGTTCTGATGGCATCAGAGGAGCTTCTTGTGGCCACCAGCAGCTGTGCAACCATTGAAGGTGTCCCAGGTGGGGGATTGCAGACAAGTGACTGCCCATCACAGCAATGTGAGTATGTCGGCGGGTGTTGTGGGGTAGGGGTGTGTGCATGCCACTGGCATGCCTGGGTGACTGCAGGTCTGATGTGTACCCATGACCGGTGTGGCATGGTGTGGTGCAGGCCGCACATGGGCACACTGTGCATGTCCATGGCCCCTGTGTGCAGTGTGCTGGGATGGTGGGATGGGGTCCAGGGTGTGCATGGCTTCTTATATGCCCTACAGCTGTGCATGCACAGCAGTAAGTGCTGGCACAGGCAAGGCCACTGTGGTCACAGGCTGTGGCACAACACTCTGCATGGGGCATGGCCCTGGGGTGCGGCCATAGTGGGGGGTGCCATGCCTGCCAGCCATGTGCCAGTGCAACTCCACATTCTGTGGCTATTCAACATGGTTGACATGACCTGTGCCACACCTGTGGCAAGGCCACCCTGTAGTGCGGTGCTGCACAGTCATCCACTGGTGTAGCCTGGCACATAAGTGATGCTCATGCATACATTGCACAGTACAAGGCACAGCATGCACTGTGCCACCATCAATACTGATGCCACTCATTCTGTCTTCCGAATCCATCATGCCTCTGGGGTGCAGTGTGGGATGAGACCAGCAACATGGGACCTGAAGAGGCTGTGCCATCGGCATCATCAGGCATTTGGGCCACAGACCATGGGTGCCGTAGTGGTATGGGGCTCATGGAGTTCCTAGGACTGTGTGATGATGACCCACTGGCCAACCTCCTGCTAACGGATGCCCTAGCAGTACTTGCACCTGCAACACTGGAGGGGGGCACATCCAACAGTGATGATGACATAACCCTGATCCTGGGCAGCACCATAATTGTCACACTACCACAGAGACAAATATCTACACAGGCAGTGGATGCCAGCACAGGCGGTATGACACCCACGCATACACCAGCAAACCATGGCTGCTCAGTGGCCTGTGGTACTGCTTCTAGTGCTGGCCATGGTCAGGGTGTGGGTTTGGGTGCCAGCGCTGCATGGCAGGTCCAGCAGGCTGCTGGCATGCAACAGTGGGCTGCGGGGACCACTGTGCAGCCCCCTATAGGGGTCACCATCAGAGCACCCACTCAATCTCCACCACCTGTGCAGATGCCTGTGCAGCATTCCCAGGTGAGGGATGTTGCATGGCATGCCGCCACCCCTCCAGCATGTCAGTGGCAGCCCCATGATACACCAGGCACTGACAGGCTGGATGAGCACACCAGGCTGCTGTGGGCTTCCTTGGGCAACCAGGCAATGCTTGGGGAAGAAATATGTATGCTGCGAGTGGAGGTGCATCAACTGGCTGAGCATGGGGACATTGGACATGCTCAGCTGATTGGTGAGCTCTGGCAGGCAGCTGCTGGAGGCCATGATTGTATCATTGGACCGCATTGCTGGGACCATCGCTGCCAGATGTACATCACTGGTGTCCTCTGGGAACCACAAAGTGCACAGGACTCCTTATAGTGCCACGTCCACACTGCGGTCACAGCGACTAGTGACCCCAGCATGGCTGATACTGACCACTGACATGCTCATCTCCGACACACCTGGCGGTAGTCTGTTTGCTGGTCTCTACACACCTGTGAGGACCCTGGCATGTTCTCAGGCCTCTAGACATGCTCCTCTGCGACACACCTGGTGGTAGTCTGTTTGCCGGTCTCTACACACCCGTGAGGACCCGGTCATGTTCTCAGGTCTCTACACCCATCAATGTGTTGGTGACATCACCAGTGGCTGTTGAGCAGCCAGTACCTACCACACAGTCTGGGTGTGGCTGCCCATGTGGCCGTGGCAGCTGTGGCACTGCATGGTAGGCCTGCTGGGTGTGCTGCCCCATCCTGTTTACTGCTGCTGTAGGCTGTTGCACACTTAGCTGGGTGCAGCCCTGTGCATGTGCTGTTGCATATGTGTGGCCTGTGTCATGTCTACCATGTGTGTGGGCAGTGCTGCTGGATCATGTGGCGCGGGGGTGATGAGAGCAACACAGTGCTGGCCTTGACTGTGTGCCAGCGCATACCCTCTGATCCATGCCAGAGCCTGCTGTACTGCTGTGTGTGGTGACACCTCATCTATCACACCTGTCTGAGTTTCCCACCTGCTCCTCTTTGCCTAGCTGTGCATCCTGTGGTGGTAGTGGTGCATGTGCCAGCCAGGGTATGGCCACATGTGTGTACAGCTCATGGCACTTGGGTGGTTGCATCTGCCTGTGCTGCTCCACTGGGGTGTAGGCATGTGTCTACGTGACTGTGTGTTACCTGTGTGTGCTGTGTGGGTGCCTGTGCCCCTACATGCATCCCTGTGTGGCTGTGCATGTCTGTCTGTGTGTGTGATGTGCCGTGCATGCACGGCTGCTGTGTATGGTACTCACCTGCGGTTCCTGTAGTGCTCTTCCACAATGATGTCTCTGTGCTCCCTGGCATGGGCCACCTGCTTGGGGTTCCTTCTCTCCATGGGTGGCTGCACACCCCCTTCTGGCTCGTCCTCCCCATCATAATCGCTGCTATTGCCCTCATCCACCTGGACAGCTATCCCACGATCAATGGCCATGTTGTGCAGCATGCAGCAGGCAAGGAATATGCCACAGGCTTTTGCAGAGCTGTACTGTAGGGCACCACCAGCTCTATCTAGGCAACAGAATTGCATCTTGAGCATGCTATGATGTTGCCTGTTGTGATGTGTGCCTCATTGTACCACTCCTCCGCAGCATTGGATGGTCACCGGATGGAGGTGAGCAGCAAGGGCTGGAGGGGGTATGCACTGTCACCTGTGGTGGGAACACACATGCTAATTAACACCTGGCATTGTCTATTTCCATGGCCACCACATGTACTTCACACCGCCACCCCCCCAACCATGTGTGCCTTGGCCCTGGACAGCCCTGCACGGCCTTCTGTCACCTCATCCCATGTTCTGCTCCCCTACTAGGTGCCTCATGCTGATAGTCCCACTCTGAAACTACTGGCACAGGATCAAATGGTGCCATATGAATGCATCATGTGTACCCTCAGGGTGTGTGGCACACACATTGATGATGTGCCCAGTAGCATTGCACACCACCTGGCAGTTGATGGAGGGGTAGCCCTTTCTGTTGGTATATACTGCCCCTTCCGGGCCAGGAGGCATGCATATGGCCACATGGGTACAGTCAATTGCTCCTATCATGCTGGGCATGTGTGCCACCCTGTGGAATTCCTGCATGTTTGCTGTACACTCTGCCTGTGTGCTTGGGAATCTTATGTGCTCTAAAGCATGTGGCAGCAGAGCATTGAGGACCTGTGTGAGGAGGCAGGTTGTGGCTGACTGTGATATGCCAGCAGTTGCCCCCACTTGTGTCGGGAAGGTACCCACAGTGAGCAGGCACATTACCGCTGTCACCTTTGTTTCCACTGTCATGGCACGACTCCTTCTGCTGGGTGCCTGCAGCTCATCATGGCACAGCTCACATAGCTGCCTCAGAATTGCCCTGTTCAGATGGTATCATCCCACAATCTCCATGTCCCTGTAGTCCTCAAATGTGAGCCTGGCACGGTACTGTCTGTCTTGGGCATACTACTGCCGGGCCCTTCCTTGGCCATGTTGCTGTTCCTCCCTCCTCCTCCTCCTCCTCCTCCTCACACCCCGCATCACCTGTACCATAAGGAATGGTCCTGCATCCATGGCCTATGCTCCCCTGGATTGCATATCTGCTGTGTGTGTGATTGAGCCTCCTTTTATGTGCTCAACTCTGTGTGGCGCATTCTCTGAGTTGCTCCTCAGTTGTATTGTGCATTTCGGCTGAATATGCCACTGCACAGCATATTCATGGGCACGCCCCCATGTACTTGCACTGCATACATTACTGTTGTGCAGTGGCGCAATGGATATTGCACTGCACATTCTCACTGGTTGGATATTGCTCTGGGGTGCATTTCCGTGATTGCGGTGGTGGAAGTCAGTTGCGCGTTGTGCAACTCCTCTGAATATCTCACCCAATATATTTATTATAGATCATCTTAAGAGAAAATCTGAATTTTTACATAAAAATGGCCTATTCCTGGCATTTATAGATATTTGGGCAGCATTTGATAATGATGACAAAGTAATCTTATGGAAGATTCTGGGAACCTGTAAAATGGATATTAGGTGACTATCCCTGATACTACAGACATGTTATACAGGCATGAAAATTCAATTTAGATGTCAATGTAATGGAAAACTGACAAATCCGATTAATTCCTATAAAAAGTAAAACAAGGATGCCTATTGGCACCAGCATTGTTTGTTATATAGATTGATCAATTTGTTCAAAACATTGATAAAGAGGAGACTGATGCTTCAAATATACAAGGTAATATTAAAAATATACTCCTACAGTACATGTAGATGATGCTACGTTCATCTACAAATCAGCTGGGAGTTGCAAAAACCACTTGGCATGGTTGTAAGAACCCTGGATAATCTAAAGCTTCAGCTTAATGTAGATAATCAACAGTTCTTGTCATTAATAAACCCAAGAACTTAAAGTTTAGATGGAAAGTTAATGGAATCCCACTAGAAGAAGTGAACAATTGTGACTATCTGGGAGTTAATATAAATGTAAAGCATGACTGGAAACATTGTATTAGAATAAGTAAAAAAATGCAGGCAGGCAGTACTGGCCATTAATAGGTTTTTGAAACAATTTTTTAATAAGTCAAGTCCTGCACTATTTAAGCTATATCAAATGAAGGCCAAGTCTCGTATTTTATATGGTACAGAAATACTGGGGTACAACAAAGGCAGTGGAAGTATTAGAACCAATCCAGAATCTTTACCTAAGGTTATCTCTTGTCTTACCACAGTTTGTTCCACCTGAATTCATAAGGGCTCAGACTGGTATCCCCTCACTAAAAGCTATCTCAGAAGTAAGGCAAATTAACTACTATTTAAAAATTAACCAAAAATAAAGATATTTTTGCATAGGTGTGGACTCAGAAGCCATTGTATAAATACATTTATTTTCACTGCCATTGTATACATTTTTGATCACTTGATCTATCTGTCTGTCTGTCTGTCCTATGTATGTATGTATGTATCTATCTTTAAAAAGCTCTCTCAATGCTTCCAATTACTAGCAGCATGATTTCAGTGAAATTGTACTAACTGCAATAACATGTTACAATAGATTACATCAAACATGATATAACTTGTGCTATAATTGCTGTAATTTGTACATACAAAATGATGAATCTGTCAAAAAAAATGAAGCATGTATTTTTTTTGTTACCACAAAGTGAGCAAACTGTTGTAAATCTGTGTGAACAATTGGACATTAAACATAAATGTTTGTCTACTTTTTGGGTACCAGTGCAGTTGTGACAGGTATTTTATTTGCAAAACTGAGGTGGATAGTGTTTTACCATTAGAGGGCTTGCATCATTTATTAATGGCAAGGTACAGCCATTAAGTATTGAGTCTCTTTCATTAGTGGTGCAGAGGGAGTCCACTGACATGGTAAAGTGGCCAAGTTGGGACACTGACATTAATATTCAGCAAAAAGCCATGAATTGGGCTACAGTACATATCATCCCTTATCACCCACAAGTGATTTAGCATCATTAGCTTTTGCAACCCATAAATAATACTGATAGTCAAACTAGTAAGACAGAAATAGGGAATTATGCGGGGGGGGGGCATGGCTAGCAGTTGACCGCATCGGACGCCTTCCTATTGAGCTCTGCTACATGACAGCTATTTTTGTTAATTTAGCCCAAGATAAAATCAATATCCTGATGAAAAACATCAGTTATTCTCTCCTTTACCCCAGAATGCTACATACTTACCCGATTCTTGTGGAATTTGAGCAGAAGCAATGGGGAAACCCGAGATTACACAGCAACACATGCAGCAGCATGGCACAGATGGAGAGCCATCATCTGGAGTGGTATTACAGGCGGTGAAAGATCTTGAAGCTTTTATTAAAGAGCTAGATAAGAAAGTTGATGGTTTTGCTATACAGGGTACTACTTTAGAAATAAAGTTGAGCTTGGTAACCACAGACTTTATGCAAGCTAAGTAGCTGGCAGAGAAGGCAGTGACTGCTACAGCGGGCCTAGATCAAGAAAACAAACTTCTGTTGAATGAACTGAATATGTACTCCCTGGAGGAGAGAAGGGAGAGAGGGGATATGATAGAGACATACAAGTATCTTACAGGAAGGAACAGGGTGCAGGAATACACTATTTTTAAGCATAAAAGATGTTCCAGGACTAGAGGGCATGGGATGTAGTGGAGGGAGGATGATTCATAGGAAATGTGAGGAAGAATTTCTTCACAGAACAGGTGGTGGACAAGTGGTACACCCTGCCAGAGGAAGTGGTGGGGGCTGAAACAATCACGGCATTTAAGAATGCATGGGATACACATAAAGGAATTCTGGAGGTCAGGGGTAAGGGGCAACAGACTTCGAGGAAAACATAAACTGAACTTACAAGCTCAAATGGGCAGACTGGGTGGGCCATAGACCCTTATCTGCCGACACTGTCTATGTATCTATGTATCTACGTGCCTCTGTCTTGAGCAACTTGAAAATGGGGCCTGTCTCACCAGCATTTGTCTTTTGGGAGTACTGGAGGAGGCCGAAGGACTGGATTTGTTGGCCTTTGTAATTAACACCCTGGCTACCATGCTTGGTTTTCAGCAGGAGGGTGCTATCACCACAGCACATCGGATTAATCCATGCCAGCATCCTGCACAGGAGGGGATGCTTTCTTATAGTGACATTGGGACCTTCGGCAAAGCTCATTCTGCAGGCAGTGAAGGAAAAGCGGCAGTCACACCTTATTGATGGTACCAGAATCTTTTACTTCCTCAACCTTTCTTTCATGACCAGGCAAAAGAGAAAATCTTTCAATGCTGTAAGAGACAAATTGAAACAGTTGAGCATCTCCCATACCCTCTTATATCCTGATAATTTTCAGATTCACTGTACCGTTGAGGCATTCTTGTTCAGTGATCTTACTGAAGTGGGGAAGAGACTGCTAAAGATAAAGTCTGATTTTACCAGCAGGGGAGCAGAGGAGGACATTGCAGATGAAAGAGACTGATTTCTGTTGTTTAGAATGCCATCTCTACTTCTTCAAGCTTAAGATGTTAACCTTGGTAGAGCTCCCTATTGTTAAGCAGCAATCACTGCGGTTCATGTTGGGCTGTTGTTTAGCAGTTTCCATGAGAATAACTGCAAGTTTTCATATTACCTATTCTGCATTTTATTGTTATAATTGAGAGATACATATAAATATTTGTTTACTTAATACAGAGGGCAGGTTCTTGTCCTGAACAAATGATTTTAACTCTTTTTCAGTACTTATATCTAAGCTATTTTGAGTAGACTTAAGAGAAAGCCATTGGATTTACGTATAAGGATATATTTAGCACTATATGGACTTATGAAAGGTCCTTGTGACCTATTCAAGAGTGTGACACTCAGGGACATATTGGATATACCCCTTCCTGGTAATTAGTCCATGGTCATGGCACAGATGACCATCTTTGGGACATTTATTGGGCTTTAAATGTTACAGTGATACTCCGTTATGAGGTAACAGAGGGAGAAAAGAATTTAAATCCTATGTATAACATCTCTTTTTACAATTACTATGCCTTTGAACCTTGGACATGGGTAACCCATGAGGTGGACGCATGAGGAAGGGTGCCGTAAGTAATGATGACTCCTTCCCAGTGCAATCCCTCACGGCAATGGGAGGGTAGGGTGACCGGATGAGGGGGTGGGTGAACTGGGCGACAGGATGTCAGTATGTGTATGCGCATGGGGTGGGAGCGACCATGGCGAGCGTGAGCTGGGAGGGGCGGAGGGACTGTAGGGGATGGAGCTGTAGTGGATGGCCGAGCTGTGTCGTGGCTTCGGGGGTTGGCTAATGGTTGGGGTGGGTGAGGTACTGGGATTCCAGTCCGGACGCTGGTGCGGTACAATCGCCAGGCCAGACCTTTATTTTTAATGCTTTCACCCCCAACATGCACCCCCTGGAGCTGAGAGAATCCTTTACTAGGGGTGTGGGGATGAAGCCTCTCTACAGGGTGTGGGTGGGCACAGCCCTCCCACAGAAAGCATTAAAAAACTCTTCAGGTGCCATTGTCCTGTGTGCCAGGGTTGTCAGAGTGCTGAAAATGTTTTCGGCACTCTGACCGTGCGATAACGGTGATCGCCTTTAGGCATTTGTCGTTATCACATAGACCCTTGGACATGCATATTGTATATGTTCATTTGCATACACAATAAAGTATAAAAAAAAAGAAATAGGGAATTATGTGTGATGGTGCAACAGAAAAAGGTTTTTCTTTATTTTTTGAACTGACCCTTTAATCACTGCAAGCTGCACCAAACAGCATCTTGCATTGGTGATTGGAGCACCAGGGACCCTAAATCTGATTTTTATATAGGTGAGGTCCTAGTGCCAAAGTCCCCCAGGTTGGCACAACTGCTCCCATGCAACAAACAAAAAGTGCATAGAAGGGGAATGCCACAAGCTGTGGGATGGACTTGCACCATGGCAACCAGTGCCAGAGACCCATAGGCTATGTGTCTTAGTGGCCAGCAGCAGCCATTGAGGGGGTGCAGTAGAAGCGAGGTGGAGGAGGGTAGCACAGACCCCAGACCAAACCAGACATGGATGCCGCTGATGCCAGGGCCATTAGCGACGATCACAAGGTTAGCTGGTGGGGGAGGGGACAAAGGACCTAAGGGACCTGTGGTGGTTATGACATGCCCAGGCACAGGCATGGCATTGGTGGGGGGTGGATTTCTAGATGAGTCTCCAGCAGTGCAGTGCTGTGCCCCACTGCCAAGTGCCATATACCTGTGCACAGCAGATATGTCCCACAATGAAATGACAGGGTCAACAGACTGAATGTGGTACACCTACAAGACAGAATGAGATTTTAGGAATGCAAGATGATACACCCACTACAGTGACTGTAAAGCTGGCTATCAGAACACACACAGTTGCTCAGCAGTCACAATGCATGCACTGGTTCTACGCATAGTCTGCCAGATATGCATGGTGTACAACCAACAGTACTGTACCCGAGGAGTAGGTACATATATGATGCAAAAGAAATGATGATGAGTCTGTATGGCACCTAGGTGGAACCTGCTATGTCCCTTCTGTGCTAGTCTGTTGTCTTACATAATGAACCACTCATATCATCCAGCATTTCAGTATTCCACTTATTGGCCAATGCTACCATACCAGGGTACCTTCCCAGTGGGTGTAGTGGTGGCACATGAAGTGTACACTGGCCAGGATGAGGAATCCATATACATGTTGCTTCGTGACAGACAGTGGCATTGTGCTGTCTGTGGTCCTGGCCTCATTTTCCCCTAATGATTGGCATATTCCAATATTTTAAGACAGGCATATTCCAGTTTGCAAACTTATGCACTGTTTTCCATTGACATACATTTCCCGCATGTCCTATCCATGTCCTGCATATCCCATACATCTATTATATGAACCTGCCATCCCTAGGCTCAGGTATCCTGGGGCATCTGCCAACAACATCTTGTGAAACAGGTTGAATAGCATTCAACAGGGTTTTTCTTCCCTATTATGGCATGTATTATGAGGGTTTCTCTTTTCAGGTCTAGGATCCATAATGATAAGAAGCGATGGCTCATAAAATTAGAACTCGATGAACAGACATTTTCAAACAGCAAGATATGGAACCCATACAAACAACAAAATTAAATTTTTGGTGTGCAAGATTACATGTAATACCTTTCAGAGATGCATATATAAACATATTATTAAATCCGAGGAGAGATTGAACTGGGCTCACCTGGAAACGAGCCCGACTCACTGTGCTTTTCCTGTCTACCAATCTTTAAATAAATAAATTGATAAATAAATAACAAAATTTAGAATGAACCATCACAATTGAATTGCACTGTTTAGGCAAGACGGCAATACTGTAACCTTACCTTATTGGAGGTGTGGTATGAAGGTGGTTAATGATTTGAGACATATTAGGTGGGCTTGGCATCACCTCCCACACCACACATTTCAAGGGACAGTGCACGGGCTGTTAGATCAGCCCTGGCTAGTTTAACTCCAGCAGACTGTGCAGCCTTTGCGGGAGGGTTGAAAATATCATTTAAAGGGATGCTGCAGCCCTGCTGTGACACAAGCCCTCATTGGCCATCGCACAGCCATGCATGCCCTGCAAGTATGGGGCAAACCCCGTTAGTGCTGGCAGTCCCATCAAGTGGTGCAGGCTGTGATAGAAAATCAGGAATGACACAAGGTGCAGAGCAGTTGCCACTGAGTAATTTCTCTTTGATGCAAATGCCTTGCATCATTACTGCTGCTTTGAAAATCAGGCCCATTATGATTACTGTGATGTCTTATCAGCAACCCAAGATCAGCATTGATGATTTCTAACTTAACCTGGGGCTTGATTCACAGACTTTGCACTGGTGCAAACCAGTTAGCTCGGTGCAAACCAGATTTTGCACTGAGTTGTCATTCACAAAGGCCCAATTTGCGCCCCCAAACAGGGTTTGTGCCGGGGCAAAGTGTGGAGGGTGCCGCAAAGCAAATGGGGGAAGGGAGCATGAACATTGCCACTGCCCGATTTACAAAGCATTTGCTCAGTGGAAAAGCCTCTTGAGTGGTACCGTTGTGCGGAGCAAATACCGCCAACTGAGACCTGGCGGAATCCCAGGCAACCCTAGTGGCTGGTGGAGGTACCGAGGCCCCCTCTTGACCACTGATGGCCAACCCAAGTAAAAAAATAAAAGAGAAATCTCTATGGTGGTCAGGTGGTTCCCCTTCCCCTAATTGTCAAACACGATCCCGTTATAGTGAGACCAGTGTCCCTGGTGGTCCAATGGTCCCTATCACCTCCCCTGATTGATAATCACCAGCCCATTATGATAAACATAGTGCCCCTGGTGGTCTAGTGGTCCCTCTCCTTCCCCACCGCTCACTGATTGTCAGCCAGAGACTGAGTAGACCTTGGTGGTCAGTGTCTCCCTCCCTCCCCACCCCTGGTGATTGCGAATAGTGCACTGATTACAGAAACAAAGATAAATCCCTGATGGTCTAGCAGTTACTTCCCTCACCTGATCCCTTGCCCATTATAAGAAAAAAAGATTACCTGGTTGTCTAGCGGTGCCCTCCACCCAATCACCACCAGTATAAATCAGAATGGCCCCTGTTTCCAGTGTAACCCCCACCACCACATCCCAACGCCCTCTATAGTCAAGTAAAAAATTCCTCTTATGGTCTAGTGGACCCTCCTCCATATTCCCAATCCCCTGTAAATTAAATGGAATCATGTCCTTGGTGGTCTAAAGGACCCCCCACCCTGGCAGGTAGTGCTCCACCACCCCACTTCCACATCCCGAAACAGAGCCAGCGACCAGCACAGCCCTCCTCTCTCCACCATGGGTGGCCACTGACTGAGCTTGCAATGAGTATGTTCTGTATACAGTATGCTCTCAATGACACTGATTGACAGGTCAGAGTGGCCTGACATTCATTGACCGCGAACTGTATGCAGCATGCTCTCATTGAGAGCTCAGCCAGTGGCAAGCTCCGATGGAGAGACAAGGGCTCTGCTGGTTGCTGGCTCAGTTTCAGGTTGGGGGAACAGGGAGGTGGGGCACTATCTGCCCGGTTGGGGGGGTGGGGGTCTACTAGGCCACCAAGGGCAGGATTCCATTCAATTTACAGAGGATCGGGGATAGGGAGCTGGTCCACTAGACCACCAGGGGAATGTTTTATTTGACTATATAGGGGGTCAGGATGGGGGGGGGTTACATTGGAAACCTGAGGCCATTCTGTTTTAAATCAGGTGATCAAGTCGGGGAAGGAACCCCTAGACCACCAGGGAATCTTTTTTATTATAACAGGTTAGGGATCAGGTGGGGGGAGGGACTGCTAGACCACCAGGGATTTATCTTTGTTTTTTTTTTAATTGTGCCAGCATTCGGCAATCATGGGATTGGAGGGGCATTGGTCACCAGGATCTACTCGTGTTTTTTTCGGGCTCACGATTAGCAAATATCAGGAAGGGGGGAGGGACCACTAAACCACTAGGGACACTTGTATTAATATAATAGGCCAGCTATCAATGATCAGGGGAGAGAGAGGGACCACTACACAACCAGGGACACTTGTATTCATATAATAGGCCATTGATTGTGGGAGAGACCACTAGACCACCAGGGACTGTGGATACATGTCAGGCAGGGGCTGGGGGGTGTGCTGGGCTCCACACAGCCCATGTAAATGGGCCCATAATGGGCATGCAAATGGCCATCTAACACCCTGCATGCCCAATAGGGTCATTTATATAGGTGCTTTTGTGAATTGGAATTAGCACACAGGTGCTATCTGTTGTAGGGCCCTTCACTTGGCTACGGGTCAGGACAGCACCAGTGGGGTAGCGCTGGTGGTACTGGGGTTTCTGCCAACACAACCTAGCCCTATTCACAGCAGATAGTATGGTGTGCTATCTGACTATGAATATCAAATTCTGAACCCTTGGCAATCACAAATCGCAATGAAAACTTTTGCATTGCCTTTGTGATTTTTTGTGAATCGAGGCCCTAATGTTTTGGAGCTAGGTCATCAGTCTGGAGTTGGGGAATCAATTCACACTCACATTTCCATGTTTTTGTCTACCAGTTACAATAGCTACAGTACTTTTGTTAGGGAAAATCTGTTTAAAGAGTTGCATTGTCTACTTGTTCATCATCAGTGATGGCATGGGGTCATAATATCATGGATGATACTGCACACACCACCACCACCACACAGCAGCAAACAGCATAAAAACACGCTCAACCATTTTCCTTTTGTTTTGCAGGAGACTTCACTCCCCATGCCCCCCACACCGTCCGGACTTATTATAATCAACTCTGAGTGGGTGTGGACATAGGGGCAAGAAAAAAAATAATAAAAGTAAAGAATTCCCATGTCAGGAATGAAACCTTGTTCCCCAACCCCATCTACTGCAGGGTCGGGTGCTCTAGCCACTCCACCATGGGAGCGGCTAGACCGAGCACCCAATTGGGAGTGTTCATATCTGCTTCATCCTTCATGGTGAGCCTCGGGGGGTAGCAATACTTTTATAGTGCTGTAATTCTCCTGTCACTCTAAAAGCATGCGCTCTACTCACAGTGCGATCGTGCTGTGCATGGTTTACTCCACATGGGTATGACCCAGTAGGATCAGTGACCAGCAGGTCAGGACAAAATTAACAAATTCTGCTTTTGTGGACTGTACATAAAATTCCACAAGCTCCACAAAGTTTTGCAGAATTCCATGACATTTTGCAAAAATTCTTTATTTGGATATAACTCAGCTATATTTGAGGTAGATACCTGCAAAATGGCACATGCACATACTGTATTATGGGGATTCCTAAAGAGTTTTAGTACATTTGGAAGAGTACTTTGTCCCTTATAGTGGATCGAATTCTTGCAATTCATTTTTTGCAAAGATTTCTGAAAATATTTCTTTGCTTACAAGTTGGCCACCTTTGGGGTTGGATACCTAAAATATGTAGATATAACCTTCTTAGAAGTATCTTGGAAATGGCTACATGTAAAAAGATTTGCTTAAGAAAACTTTGAATTAGAGGTGTTAAAATATCTCTCTTTATTATTTGTAAAACGATGTAAAAGTTTCTGAAGTATTGGATCATTATACTGTAGTTCTGCTTGCATTGCAGCTATACACCTGAAATGTGTCTCGCATACCCAGTGCGAATGAGACATAGAATCTGGAAAAGCTGGAAAAATTTGGTTCAGTAGTTCAGAATTTACAGTGTAAATACTACACATTGCCAGCTGACAACATAGAACCATATGTAATGCTGCTAGAATAGCACATGTGAACCTTAACATTTACAAAAAGTGTATCACCACAGAATCCATGTAGCTGTGTTGCACTGTTTGCAGTCTTGTAGTTTCAATTTACTTTACAATTTTGTCCCCCTCCCCCGCTAATTTTTTGCCAAACTTGACCAGATGGAACCAATGAAACTTCTTGTCACACTGATTTCCTCCTTTTTTCATGGGCACTCTCCCTTTAAAGAGAACAACCTACTCCTTTTCCTGACAGACCTATCCCTGGGAAATAACCAGAATTGTTTCTTTTTGGTACCCCAGTCATTTTCTTACCCGACCAGCTGTCTGCTAGTGTGTCTATGTCCTGTTCTACAAAGTGCTTTGGGTTCTTAGAGCAAACAGTTCTCTTGGGTGTAACCCCATGTGATCTGCTTTCAAGTGAGAACTATCTCTGTATACTTCTTTGTTCCACTAGGGAGTCCGATATTCTTTTGCTTTTCAGCTCTGCTGACCTCCCTTTTGTGAACCCATGGATCTAACTCCTCCACTGGCTATCCCCTGCATTAGCTGCCTCCCATATCCTTTAGTGTAAATCCCACTGACTGCCATGTCCATTAACATGACATGATTGTACCCTCTCCCTCTTCACATTACCGCAGTCTTTGCTTGGCTATGGATTCCATTCCCTTGACTTGTATAGCAGGCAGACAGACTGCTTTATCTGCACTAGCATCATTCTCCTGCAATACTTTTCCAACACTCCTGCAACAGTGGCATCCAACATCATGTTCCACCATGACTAAAGATATTATCACAGTGACCTCAGTTACAGCTAGTTGTAAAGCTTACTGTCAATTTTTGGCACTGTTTTCAAACTCTACAAATATACACTATTATCTGAAGGGCTTCTAAAGAGCCAGCAGGTAGAACTGGACAGGAACAATATTGTGTATATATGTGTGTGTGTGTGTGTGTGTGTGTGTGTGTGTGTGTGTGCTTCTACAAGTCATTGAATCTGTGAGCTGTAAGCTGTAGTGGTTAATTGATGAATTACAAGAAAACAGGTGACTGCAAAGTGATGGCCTTGACTATCTAAGCAACATACCACAACAGGGTGTTGCTGATGCTAGGATCTACCCATGCCTGGTGTGGTTCATTTACGAGGCCACGGGCCAAGTGAGTAAACCACACCAGAAGTGGGTAAATCATAGCATTATCCACACCCTGGAGTGGTATACTGTGATTATACAATGGCTACCTATTTCATGAGATAGAAAAAAATAAATATAAATGTATTTGGGGCATTTTAATGTATATTCAGTGCATTTGTTACTGTGCCAGAAACAATAGTCCTGGATTGCTAGGAATGTTGCTATGGCTGCAGTGTTGCTGCTCATGTATCCTAAGGCAACCACATACACAGACAGTGATATGCTGTGATTTATTTATTAATTTTTCTTAAAGAGAGAGCCTGCAAGACATGGGGTATTTATTTTACTCATAAAGATAGGTTGCGAATAACTACAGTAGCTGTCAGTGTGTGGTAGAAATGCTAATGGGCTGCTATTGCATAGCATGTGCTTCCTCGTTTGGGTTTGTGGTCAGGGTCTAGTAACTCGATGGGAATTCCTTTTCTGTGTTTTTTTTATTAGAACTGATGAGAGACAGACAGCGGGACTATACCTAAGAGACAAACTTGCCTTGCATAGGAAAGTGTGCAGGAGTGCAGTGAAAAGTGAGCAAACACTGCAGAGACCTGGTTGGAGGGGGACTGGATTTGAAATGTGGAGCACTGGTCTACATCCCACTCCTAAAGTGCTCTTTCTGTACCACAGGGTAAAGACTTGGTGATGAGGAATCATAAAAAAAAAGAAGGTTGGTGGGTTGTACAGCGGTGTTGGGGAGTCTGTTAAAAATGATAGTCTGTCTGAAACTCCCACTTCAACATCGCCATTTAGCGGGAGTCAATATGGCATTTTTTTCGCAATTGATCTTCGGGGTCTCGGATTGATTCAAAACTGGGGTTTACAGAGGTGGCTGACTGGCGCCTTTTCCCATTGGTCATGTCAAGATTTGCAATGGGTAAAAGGTGCCAGTCAGTCAATCAGAGTACAGCATTTTCTGAGCCATTGTATAATCTTGATTTTTTTCACTCAAGACACTAATTAACACAAGGGTACCTAATGCTGATCACCACTGTGCAATTACTATCAAGGCCACTATGAATGCTGCATTATTGCTGCTCTACTCAGCCTTTTATTTTCCTTTATGGAAGCGCAAGAGTATGGCTAGAAAAAAAAAACTTGTGGATATGGCTTCCACATGATCATCACAAAATTCAGTAATTTTCACAGACTTTCAGGAAATTCAACTGTAATTAGTTACAATATTTTGCAGTTCCTAACTGCTTATAACATGGCCATCCTTTAAGTAAGAAAATAAAATGTTGTGACATACAGCCTCATATTTAAGCCCTATGAACCAACCAAAATTGATGGCATTGCATTCTGTAGTTTTAAAGTTATAGGGGCTTAAAACTTAGCAGTTTATATGCTTGTGAAATTTCTTTTAAAAATGGCCAAGTGTTTGCTGCTTATATAGTACCTTGACCCCCATATACTCTAGAGATCTAAAAATTGGTGCACATATCCATAACCTTAAGGTCTTCAAATGATCAAAATACAGTGCAACATGGACCAGAGGTTTAAAAAGTAGATGGAAATATATGAAATTTAAATATTGACAATGTTGGAAGCAGAGTCATAATTTAACCTGAATTTGATCAGCAGAAATAAAATTGTGTCCAACACTAGGCAAGCAAAAATACCCAACAGGGTGTACAGTATTGGGCAATACCCACCTTCCCAGGTGCATAATGAGGCCAGATACCACAAACGGAGGTCCTTATAGCCCCTGGAAAGGTGGGTATAGCTCAATACCGCCCACCCCGCAGGGTATTATTGCACTTAGAAAATGGGTTTTAAGTGCAAAGAATGAGACAGACACAGAATTTAAGTTTTCAAAATTTGAGCAATTAATTTTATTAAACATTTAAACTGTGGTACAAAAAAAATAGTCCCGGACAAAAATATGTGGTGGAGGTTTGACAGTATTTCTTTTCATGTCATTCAGCATTTCATCAAGATTTTCTGCATTGACAGGGTTGAAATTCACTGACAGGTCTGTCATTTTGTTCTACTCTGCTGCTTTTGCTGGTTCATTTTGCAGCTATGAATAAGCCGATTACTAGTCAGTTTAAAATTTGACAGAATCAGTGATGCTCATGCTGATTTCTTGTGACATGCATTTCTTTATTCTTTTTTTTCTCTTATCAAGAAGTGTGCCTTTGATTGACAACTGCGGTTTCATCTCAATAGGTGGCGCACTGGGTGGTTATATACAACAGCTGAGGAGACACAGACTGAAGTTGCATAGCACTGGATCGAGGAAGGTGACTGAGCATGGATGAGAAACAAATCATGGTTGGACAGAGAGGTAGATTTGTGTGATTTGCTGTACATTTGGTGTGATTGCAGCTGGGGTCATTAGTAGGGTTAAGTCTGGTAAAGTTGCACAATTAGGAACAGGAGTGTTGGTGACAGGTGGACAGCTGCACTATAGAGCTGTGAGGAAGTAAGGAAGGTCCGTACATTTACATGGTGCCAGAAAAAGGGAAAGTAATTCTATCAAAAGCAGGGCTAATTCTGTGGGGTTTTTTTGTTTGTTTGTTTTTTACCCATTAGTGTTCCATTTCTGCCTAGTGTATTGTACAGGGCAATTGCTTTCAGAATCTCTGGATTGTTGCAATTGGGCCTTTGAGTGGTTATGGGACTTTCCCAGATTCCACTCCCTGTAGATGAAGATGTGCTGCCATTTGCAGTATGCAATTTAGCAGCTGGCTTTGTGGAGCATGGCACAAGATAGGCTGTGTGTGAGGTTTCTATTGTTTGCTGTCACTGAATAGGTTTGATTTTCTTATTAGATGTGTGTTTTGGTTGTGTAGGGATGATTTTGATACTGGGGGAAGGAGGGGTCAGGAACTGTGCTATGTGACCTGTTCGGTTAATCTCCATTACCGGGCAAGAAGAAATGGGTGTGTCATTTGAAAATTGCCTTGCCCATTAATATTGGTGATATGGTCCTTGGCACCAGTATTTTTAAAACTCAGGCTGTGTTATCTAATAAACACCCACCTTGCCAGGCCTATCAGCCAGTCAGAGCCCAGGACATTCATAGAACATTTTCTAATGGCAAATTACAATCAATTTCTAATGGCAAATTACAATCAACAGTATTCTGTTTCGTGTTACTCTCTTGAAAATTAGAATGGAGTAGTTTTGAAATGAATTATATAAACTGATTGTAGTGACACTCTTTTAAGTGTCCTATATAATCATGCAGATCAACTTAAATTGACTACTGAAAACAGACTTCTTAAATAAAATTGTTTGCAGACATTGTTTCAAAATGCTATAATTTATAATAGTGATGATAGATTTGACCCCTCAGGGCATTTTGAAGATTATCTTTATCCTTGAATTTAATTCATTTTAATTTTATTAACCAGAATAAAACTGTATGCTAACACAACTTTAAATGGGAGGATTAAATATATAAGTAAACTGAATTTGTTGCTGTAAGAGGATTGTTTTTATTGCCAGAAAAATAATGCATTGACCTGCTAAACTGGTAGTGGTCAGTGTTTTAAATCAGTATCTTATTAATAATTTAACTCTTTCAAAATCTTGAACCTTCTTTTATATTTCTGATGGACTTAAAGAGCAGGGGCCAGATTCACAAAACTTTGCCCCAACTCAGATTCAGTTTGCACAGTGCAAACTGGGTTTTTCACTGAGTTGGTATTCACAAAAGCCCAGTGTGCATGCAAAAAAATGGGTTTGCACTGGGGCACAGTGTGGAGGGGGCCTCAATGCAAATGAGGGAGAGGGGACGTGATAATCGGTGCTGCCCAATTCACAAAGAATTTGCTCCATGCAAGGGCCTCTTGAGTGGTCCCCTTGCATAGAGCAAATACCTCTGACTGAGACCTGGCAGTATCCTGCTTAAGCCTAGTGGCTGGCAGAGATTCTACAGCAACCCCACCACTACCACAACCACCAATTACCATCCTGTAGATAAATAAACATATATCCATGGTGTTACACTGGTCCCCCATCCCTGATAGTCGAATGCCATCCTGTACAGAATGAAACAAATATCCCTGGTGGTACAGTAGTCCCCCCTCCCTGATCATCGATCTCCATCCAGTACATTAAGAAACAAATATCCCTAGTGGTATAGTGGTCCCTCCCCATCCTTGATCACTGATCACTGGCCCATAGTTAAAGAAACAAATGTCCAGGTGGCTAGTGTCCCCCCCCACCCAAAGTCCTGCCTGACATAGACATACAATACACTGCTGGCTAACAGTCCCTCCCCCCACCTGATCACCTACCCAATTTACTTAAATGTTGTCCAAGGTGTTCAGTGTTCCCTCCTCCATCTCAATTCCCTGTATATGCAAGGCAACCATATCCCTGGTGGTCTAGTGGACCATCCCACCCTATCCCCAAGCCCCAGTACATCAAAGAATACCACCTCCCTAGTGGTCTAGTGCACCCCCCAGCCTCCACCCTGGCAAGTAGTATCCCACCAACCCAATTCTCCCCCATCCTGAACCCAAGTCAATGACCAGCAGACTCCTCTTTTTTCCACCACAGCTAGCCACCGACTGAGCTCTCAATGAGCTTGTCCTGTATACAGTAAGAGCTCAGTGAGCTGTCAAGCAATGTCATTGAGCATGTACAGTACTGCATACAGTATGTGCTCATTAAGAACTCAGTCAGCAGGAGGCCAAGGTGGAGAGAGGAGGGCTGTGCTGGTTTCTTGCTTTTTGGAATGGGGGGAGTGGGGTCGTGGAACACTACCTGCCAGAGGGGTGCACTAGACCACCATGGAGGTGATGATCTTTGATGTACTGGGGCTCAGAAATAAGGAAGGGGGTCCACTAGACCACCAGGGATATGGTTATCCTGCCTATACTGGAAATCAGAATTGGGGGGGCCACTGGACACCAGGGACAACATTTACATATACCAAGTGGGTGATCGGGTGGTGGAAGGGACGATCGGTTATCAGGGATGGGGGGGCCACTATAGCATCATGGGTATTTGTTTATTTTTCTACTGGCCATGATAGGCAGTCAGGGATGGGGAAGGAACTCTATACCATCAGGGTTAGATCACATCTGGAAATGAGTCTCAACTCAGTGTGCCTTTCCCTGTTATCAACTTTTAAATAAATAAATAGATGAATATTTCTTTATGTATGGGCCAGCGATTGACAACTGGGGGGGGGGGCACTATACTACAAGGTTGTATTGTTTCTTTATGTATTGGATGGTGAATGACGATCAGGGAGGAGGACCACTATACCACTGGGGATATTTATCTCTTTATGTATGGGACAGAGATCAACAATGGGGAAGGGACCACTATTCCATCAGGGATATTTTTCTACGGAATGGCGATTGGTGATGGGGGAGGGCCATTAGACCACCAGTGTGATGTTTGTTTTTAAACAGGATGTCAATCAGCAATGGTGGGGCCACACTACACTTGCTGCAGCCTATGCAAATGGGCCCATAATGGGCATGCAAATGGCCACCTAGTGCCTTGCATGCCCAATGGGCTCATTTGCATGGCTTCCGTTGTGAACAAGAAACAGCACCCATGTGCTATTCCTAGCAGGGGCCGTGCTACAGGCTGCATGTCAGGGCAATGTTACTGGGGGTAGCACTGGCAGTACTGGGATTACCCCTTCCTCGGAGCACTATCTGACAGTGAGTAGCAATTCTGGACACCTGGGCAGCTGCAAGGCTAGCACAAAATTTGGCACCTCACTTTGTGATTTTTTTTGTGAATCTAGCCCCAGATTTCTAATTGTTTAAAATTCCAACCCTGAAAACATATGAAGAAGCTTTCATGGCCCCATGCATAATCCAATATAAATTTGTATTTATTGTTGCCAGTATTTAGGGAGGGAAGGGCAGGGATCATATTTTGGCTTTGTGAAGCTGAGAGCCCAATCCCTTCCACTTCCCTGTTCAGAGACACACCCCTGCGGTAGCATGTTTTGTGATGTCAGTTGAAGGAGAGTGTGAGGGTGTGCTCCATAGAGTTCAATGGGGAGTTTTTTTTACTGTTTTTTTAGTATAATTTAGTGTTCCAATTTTGACAAATCAAGGCCATTGCTCAGCTAATCAGGATCATAGGGCAATTGACCCTAAGAAGGCAGAGTTCCTGTCCAGGGAGATTGCTGCAGGGAGGAACAGACCAGCTCAGCTTTTTCAAACTGTGGACTGCATCCAGTCTGTCTGCAGGTGAAAAAAGATTTTTCAGTTGCACTGTGCAACTCATTTGCTCAGTTCTTCTCTGATAGGGTGTCCTCCATCCAGTTGGGGATCTCACCATTGAGGTAAATATTGCCCTGCAGTAAACAGCCTGGTAGGAACTCAGGCACTCCTATTGTTTGGGAGGAGTTTAGACCAGTGGAGGTGGCTGAGATCATTGAGATGATCTCGAAACTGAGGCCTACCTATTGCGAACTGGACCCAGCCCGACCCATTTCCTGGTGAGATATGTCAAGATCATTAGTCCGGTATTCATCAGGATAATTCAGTGTTCACTTTTGGAGGGAGTGTTTCCTGATACCTTGAAGGAGGCACTGGTGAGACCCCTTCTGAAGAAACATCACTCTACCCTGATGTCCTGACGAGTTATCGACCTATCGCCAGCCTTCCATTTTTAGGAAAGGCTGTTGAGAAAACAGTGACGCAGCAGCTTGAGGAACACCTCATGGCTCTTGACTTTCATGAGTCATTCCAGTCTGGTTTCAGGGCTAGGCACAGCACCAAAATGACATTGGTTAGGGTGCAAAATGACCTCCTCCAGGAAAGAGATAGAAGAGACCGGTCAATTCTCATTCTCCTCGATCTTTCCTCAGTATTTGACACCATGAATCACATTGTGCTTTTGGATCACCTTAGAAAGTATTGTGGACTCAACAGTACTGTCATCAACTGGTTTGAGTCCTTTCTTTTGGGCAAGAAGAAACTGGTGGTGATGGTGTATTTCTCCTCCTCCCCGAAGCTCCTGCTATTTTGAGTGCCTCAATGGTTGATCCTTTCACCAATGTTATTCATGGTGTACAGGTTACCTCTGGGTGAGTACATTAGGCATTACAGTTTGCAGATGATACCCAACTGTATATGTCCTTTGCCCCTGAAGCACATGATGCTGTGGAAGTGCTGAACAACTGCTTGGCCGAGATCCAGGACTGGATGTCCTCGAACTGGTTATGACTGAATCTCACTTTTTTGTCCTGGGATCCACCCCATTGATGGCTTCCTCTAGGGCAACACATCTGGGTGTCTTTCTGGACAACAGGTTGACTTTTGATGCTCAGGTATCATCTGTTGTCCAAAGTGGATTTTACCACTTATGGATTGTCACCCAGATTAAACCCCCTAGTTCTGCCTGAGGACCTTCCATCACTAGTACATGCCTTTGCTACACCCAGGCTTGATTATTATAACACTCTGTACTTCTGGGTCAGTGGAAGGACCCTCAGCTGGCTGCAGCTGGTGCAGAATGCAGAGGCCAGATTACTGACAGACCTGTCTTGATCCTATCATGTGACCCCGGTCCTGCAAGCTCTGCACTATCTGCCTGTCAGGTGGATGATCCTCTTCAAGGTGGGCTTGCTCACCAACAAGGCCCTATATGGACTGGGCCCTGGCTACCTGGCTGATCTTCTGACACCTGCCACCTCAGTCCACTCCCTCCAGTCCTGCACCAGGGGCCTCCTTGCAGTTCAGAAGGTCAGGCTAAAAACATCTGGTGATCGAGCTTTTAAAAGTGCTTGCCTGGCCCTCTGGAACCCACTTCCCGTCTCTGTTAGAAAGGCCCTGACATTGGAGGCATTCAAGAGGGGTCTTAAGACTCATCTTTTCAAGCTGGCTTTACCAGACTTACCAGAGTTGTTTTATATTTATAATACTGTATTTATTGATTATTACTGCACTATGTACTGTATATATAAATATATATAATTTTAATGTATTTATGATATGTAGTATGTTTCATTATTTTGTATTAGCCTGCCTATTATTGTGTAAGGCACCCAGAGCTTCTGGGATTGGGTGCCATATCAATAAACGTTGCCTTTCCTTACCTCATCTGTGCTTCTGTATTCCAGAATGGACAGCAGAATGTGGCTGGCTAGGGTAAATTTTGCTTTTTTTTGGTATGATATAGGCATTAAAGCAGGGGACTCCCAGTCTGATAATTACTTTTTTGGTAATGGATTTAATGTTTTTTAAAGACTAAGATGTTGTCAATGTCTACTTCCTGGTGTTTGAAGTCTTTAGATTTGTTGATGGTGGTCCCATCTAAGAATTCTAATGTTAACTTCCAAATGTCTTTAATTTTTCTATTTTTGTAGAAAACCATAGACTGGGTTCTTTTCTGACTGAAAACCATCTTTGTGGAGACAAACTATTTCTCAAGACTATCAAAATCCAACTGGAATTTCTTCTCCATTTGGGAGAAGTCTTTGGCTCTTTCTATGAGGACTGTGTCATATGCATATAGTTTTTTTCAGAATGTTGTTTGTGTCCAATAGAGTCATTAACTTAGACCAGGAATTGTAGGAGGCCCAGTATCGATCTCTATGGATCCCTCAAATAGGAACCCACATGTAATAGGATGTTATTCATAGCCACAGATTGCCTGCAGTTTGTTAGGTAAAAGGTGAACCAGGTAACTACTTTTGGTGCCACTACCATTTACTTTAGTGTTCCTGGAAGGATTTTGTGGTTCACCATATTGAATACCTTTGAGAGGTCCATGTACAATGCCCTAACAGCTTTGCTTTCATCCAGGGCTCCAGCAACTTCTCCAACAAATTCTGCAATGGTGGTGGGCATGGACCTACCCACTCCCTTGTAGATAGGGACCACTTTGGCATGTTTCCCAATCTTTGGGAAGGATCCTTGCATTAGGTTTTGGTTAAAGAGGTTTGTCAGGAATGGGTATATGTAGTGTGCAGCTATTTTTAAGAACTTGTCTTCTACATTGTCCAATCCTGGTGATTTGTTTGTTTAGTTTTCTGATTCTTCCTATACTTCCTTGTTTATTATCATTTTGAAGCAATCACTGGGTCTGTTTTCGATTGTGGGTTCTAGATCTTGGATCCAATCAGTCTTGTAGCTGTAATTTAGTGTTAGATTTGGGGAGATTTTTACATCAGGGAGTGTGCAGAAGTATTGGTTTTGTTGGCTTACTTTGTTCTTTAGATTTTGTGCAGTGCCGTGCTTTTTCAAAAATTGTATCCATTGCTGCATTCATTTGGACCCTCAAAGCTTTTTATCATTTTCCTGTACATGGAGAGATCCGTTATGTTATTAAATTTGTTCTTGAAGTACCTAGCTTTTACTTTTTTATTTGATTTTTACAGTCATTTCTTATTTTTTTAAAGTTGTCCCAGTCCTGTTTGTATTCTGTGTCATTCACCTTTCTCCATGCTCTATCCTTTATCCTGTTTTTTTAGCTTTTCTGTTATCTACAGCACGTGGTTTTTCCTGATTCTGCTGATTTTTAATGGAGCAAATTTGTTTCCTATTTTGATGAATGATTTGGTAAATTCCTCAATGGCCATACTGATGTCTGGAATAAGTTACAGGCTGTTCCAACTTTTATTTTGCATGCTAAAGTTGAATCTTTCTGCACAGAAAATGTTTTCAAATTTCTGCTTATTCAGCAGGTTCACTTAGGTACTTTTGTGACTGTTCTGTCAAGTCAGCAGGTTACTGGGCTGTAATCTCCCAGTTTAGGGCTTAGTACCCTGTGGCTTAACACTTGTATTTGCTTTGTAATAAGTAGCAAGTCTAGGGCATTCTTGATGCTGTTAAGTGAGTTTTTCCTCACTGGTGAGTCCATCAACTGGATCACACCCAGGGGTGATCCTTGCCCTTTGAGAGAATAACAAAAGGTATGGACAAGTGAAACACAGTGAATATCATACATTATATTCAGATTTCTAGCAAAATGCTTGATACTGTAACACATGTACAAAAGGTGCTGATGCACAAATATGTTTAGTATGAAATTGGGGGCAACATACTGAGGTACTGTAAGCATTGGAAATATGAACTGACATGATCAGGGGCCTTTCCTGTTCAAGAGGTTTACAAATTATGTTGAAATGGGCATTACAAGTAGCATCATTAAATGAGTGGATGACATGGAAATCACCAGGTGAGCTGTTATTGCTGAGAAGGGAAACGGATTACAAAGAAACTTACAGTAGGTAATATTAGTGAGATAGGCAAAAGAAAACAGGTTGTATTTAATGTAGACAGGTGAAGAGTATTGCAGTAGGTTTATAAAACACAGAGCAAATATAACTTAAATAGTACAGAATTAGCAGTGATAGACCAGGAAAAGGACACTGGAGAATGTTTCACAGTAAATCAGAAACTAGGGTTCTTCCAGGTACACAATAGCAGTTACTAAAAATAAGCTCATGCTAGAATGCATTAAAATTGAGTAACAAGCAGATCGAGTGAAGCCATATTTATTTATTTTATTTATCAAGTCTAGGATTACAAATACCTTTGAGCCATGGCTCTTTTACAAAGGTTCCACGTCAGAGAAATACAAATTATGGGGAACATCAAGACAGGCATTACAACAATGTGGACACTGCAAACAGAGTACAGATTAATACAGTTCAAGGGTAGCATTGTAACAAGGCAGCCAGCAGCATTTGTCAGAGAAAATAGACAACAGATAAGAAGTGCCAGAGTCATAGGGAGAGGGAAGAGGTTGGGGGGAAAAGGAATATAGGAAGGGTGGCAAGAGGGTGAAAAGTGCAGTATTGGGTATACCAAGATATGAGGGTAGAATCCAGTGAGGGGGGGACAACTAGAGCAGAAAGGGAAGTGGAGAAACAAGGTTAAGTTGGGCAGTCACAGGAGCTGTTGGTAGTGAGACAGTCCCAGAGCCTACTTTTAAACATACCAATAGTTGGGGCAGAGGAGATGGTTGGGCTGAGGCCATTGAACCAGAGTGGTGCTCGATAAGCAAAAGAGTGTTATCCCTGTGAAGTGTGACAGTGGGGGACTTTCAGTAATGGCGTGGATCTCCTAAGGCACCATTTGTTAATTCGGTGTTGTAACAGAGTTGAGACTCCAGAAGGTGCAAGGCCAAGGTAGATTTTTTTCACCATGGAGCAGGTGAGAAACTTTATGCAGTTTGATAGTTGGAGCCAGCCGGTCTGAGTGTACAGGTCACATGTGTGGGTGAGACGGTGAGCACCAGTGATGAGCTGACATGCTTTATTTAAGGTAGTTGAGAGGCATCTAAGGGTTGTGATTGTGGTCGAGCCATAAATGATGAGACCATAGTCTATTACAGAGATCACAGAGCTCAGGACTGCAACCTTCAAAGCTTCTGGCATGAGGTGTGGTCTGTGTTTGTAGAGGAGACCAAACCATGTATTAGCAGCTCTAGCTACATTATCTACTTGAAGTCCATAGGAGATATTAGGGTCAAGCTGTATCCCTAAGTATTTGAAGGACCCTACCTGATGTAGAGTGTTCCCCTGGGTGGTGGAGATAGCCAAGTGGTGTAGCTTGTGTGGGCTATGAGAGCTGCAGAAGAGCATAGATTTGGTTTTCTTGTCATTGAGGACCAGTTTATGATTAAGAAACGATGTCTCTACAGAACTGAAACCAAGTTGAAGGTTGTGTTGAACAGTAGCAGGATCTTTGTGAGTGGAGAATACAACAGCATCATCGGCATATAGTATGATCTGCTCAGAGCAGTGGTAAGGAAGGGAATTTAAGAAAAGGCTAAAAAGGAGGGGTCCCAGTATGGATCCCTATGGGACACCCTAGCGAACAGGCAGGGTGTTAGAAAGAGCGTCCGCAATTTTTACTCTCTGTGACTGGTTTTCTAAGTAGCTTTTAAACCAGAGAGAAGAGTCAGGTGATAGCCCGGCATTCAGTAGTTGGTGTATTAATAATCCATGGTGTACTGTATCGAAGGCCTTGGAGAGGTCGACGAAAACGGCCCCTGTGAGAAGGCCGTTGTCAAGGGATTTGTGAAAAGCTCCAGTGAACTCAAGAAGGGCTGTGGTGGTGCTATGACCCTTCCAGAAGCCGTGTTGGTGTGGACAAGGTATATTGTATTTATCCAAGTGGTCGGTAAGTTGATCAGCCACGATGCACACAAGTGCCTTAGAGAGTGGGGGCAGTATGGAGATAGGGCGATAATTAGAGTGAATCATCTTGTCCCCACTTTTATGGATGGGTGTCATGGTGACTGTTTTCCATAGGTCCAGGAATTTTCCACAGCTGAGAGAGAGGTTTAGGATTTTTGTTAATGGATGAATTACCTCATCGAGGGTGAGCAAAAGAAGCTTAAGGTCCAGGGTGTCGCTACTAGATCTAGATTGAGAGATAGCTGCAGTAATATAGTAGCGAGCTTCATTCAGCCTTACCTTCCTGAAGTAGAAGAGGGGATGGTTAGACTGAGGGCTGAGGTATTTGGGGAGTAGGCCCTGTTTTCAAAAAAGTCATGGGGTAGAACAGCACTAAGGTCTGAAAAAGCCATGTTAAAGATGTTTGTGATCACCTTGGGGTCAAGGGTTGAGGATCCATCAACCATTAACATGGCTGGAGAGGTTTTTGGCTGCTTCCCTGTGACATCCTTGATATTGTCCCAGAAAGCACGACCATTTCCCCATGTATTGGTGAGAGCATCTTTGCAATAGGTGGATTTCATTAGCCATATGGCTTTTGTGCAGGCATTTCATGCTTGTTTGTAATTTTGGATGTCCAGTTGTTTGCCAGTGGCCCTGGCAACTGCCCAGAGGTGATCTCTTAGTTTCAGCTGTGAGAGAAGAGCAGCGGTGACCCATGGGTTAGAGAGAGATTTTGTTTTATGCCTTTTAGCAGGGGCAAAGAGGTCGCAGGCTTTGTTGAAAATTGAGATGACGTGATCAAGAGCCAAGTTAACATCTGTTGCTTCATAGATGGGTAGCCAGTCTTGTAGAAGCAGGTGTTGTTTGAGATGTGGAAGTTTTCCACGAGGAAGCACTCTGCTAGCGATAATTTTGGGAGGGAGCTTAAGGAATTTGTTAGACCATACACACATGACTGGGGAGTGGTCACTGAGTGAGTCTGGGAAAATGGTCGTACGAGAAATCCTTGTGGGTGAGTGGTGAGGACCCAATCCAAGAGGGTACTGGTGCCAGTCTTGTAGTTAATCCTAGTAGGGGAGTTCACCATTTGCGTGAGGTTAGCAGCTGAGATGGAGTCTTTATAGGCACTGGCACTCGATGCTAACCAGTTTATGTTGAAGTCCCCTAGTAGAATAAGTTCAGTTTCGGGAGGATGTGAGTTGATAAAGTTTAGGATGTCATTGAATCCATGTTTAGGGTCTCTGGGTGGGATATATATGGAGACAATAGTCAGAGCTTTATGGTTGGGACCTAGGATGATTTTTATTGGCAGAATCTGGGCTGAGGCAGAAAGTGATGGAGTTGCTACAGGGTGCCAAGACAGGGAGTCTTTGATATAGATTGCTCAACTACCGCCTTTTTTGGATATCCGGTCCAACCTGTGAACATTGTAGCCCTGTATTGTTACTGCTGAGTCAGGAACTTTAGGTGTCAGCCAAGTTTCCACCACTGCAAGGATGTCAGGGTTGTGTTGGCATATGAAGGCTTGGAGTGCATCCAGCTTTGGTAGTAGGCTGCAGATATTAATGGTTGCAAGGATAAGGGCACCTGGAGTTTCTAGGGCCAGGATTGGGATGGACGCTGCCTGAGATGAGAAGGAGAAGGAGCAGGAGTTTTAAGGAGCAGAGTCGCAGCTCTTTAAGAGATAGTTTTGATTGTTGTTTCCTGGAGTAGAAGTTGCAAGGTTCCAGGTGGTGTCCCATATGGACTGCAAGGTGGTACAGTGTAGAGAGGTGGCCACACTTGTTGAGAGTAGTGGTCATGTTAAGTAACCAGGAATATCCAAATGGTGCACCAAGCACAAGTCTCAAGTGGAAGTGGAGAGTTCCCTTGGGTTGCAGTGGAAACCAGAGTAGAGGGTGGTGGGGGTGGGGTGGGGATGGGTTGGCTAGGACCAGGGAGAGAGAAGAGGGGGCCAGGGCAACGAGGAGGAGGAGAGGCGAGAGAAAGGCAGAGAGAGCCCACATGGCTTACGTACTAGATAAAGAGATAGAGATATAGCCCTCTAGTGGTGAAAGGATATAATCTGCTAATGGAAAAGTCAGCTGTTAAAAAATATATATACTGTATTACCACTTTAAAGGGCAATAGAAAGACTGCATTTGGAATACTTCTTAATATACAGTAGAAAACTACAAGATTATGAAATAAAAAGAACCCATAGTCCATCCAGTTTGCTCAGCCCTACCTTAAGTTGGATTGAGGTTGTAGTGGCTTATTGTACTGAAGTGAATTTTTCATGTTCACCCCAAATTCTTACACCCAGTGGATGTCCTGCTGTCTACCTCCTTGACATGTTTTTGAAATAAACCCTGGGAACCTGGTTAGGCAGGGAAATGGGCAGACTGGTTTGGCCTCTGGGTTCTTCTGCTGAAAATGTTTCTAGATATTTGGTTCATCATTTAGTTAAAATGTACCCATAAGGGTTAACATTTGGGATGAAACTATCTGAAATTTTGTCAGCATGATAACTGTGACTGCTGGCGTGTAATATGCAGCAGTTATTGTGAATATTATGGAATTATGGAAGTAGATTGTTTCTTTATCATGCAGAGAAAATGAACACTGGTTTTGGTTTTGAAGAGGGGAGCTTAATCAGCAGTCTCTGTTTCTGCCATTCCAATTGCTTTTTATGTTGTTATGAAAATACCATGAGATTATAAATAACCTTTACATCTAACTTGGTCTTTTTCCTCTCTTTTTTATCACATCTTTTTACAGCTGTCCCTCAGGGCTTTCTCTAGCTTTTGCCTCTTTGGGGGTCCAGTAGTCTAAGAATAAAAAAATGTGAGGTTCCAGTTTAAATTCTGGAAGTCCAGCCATGTTCCATTGCAGCCGTTTTGGTGTGTCTGACTACAGTGTAGATGGGCACCATGCAGCAGACTGTGCATCATAAAAAGGCAACAGTGCATCTTGGAAAGCCTATACACTGATGGTCAGTGGTCACATGTCCCAATAGGCTTCCAATTCATCAAGGACATAGGGCCTCATGTCCCCAAGAGTCCTTCCACTTTTTCTAACTCAGCTTATTTTGTAAATTGTAGAGGTTTTTTGAGCAGAAATGGTTTCATCATATAGTTAATATATTTCTGACATAAATTCTTTATCAGTATATTTTTATTTGTCCAAGATGATTTTAAAACAGATGGTGTCATTAATTTTATAATTAATAACTCAAGTCATTAAAGATGGCTGCAACTAGCAACTGATAGAAAATCCCTTCCCTTGAGATTACTTTTTGACTTTACGTACTGGATTCATACTGTGGATGTAATAGGAGGGTGCTAGCACAACTTTCTGATAGTAAACACCACAGTGCCACACCAAAACTCCTAACTTATTCATAGTGGGTGTGGCCAGAGAACAGGGACTTTTAAAAACTTTAAAGGGGTACTGCCAACCCCCTTAGGTCTCACATTGCCATTGGTTAAAAAAACTCACGTGATGATGGTTTATATTCTGTAGAATTTGGTGACATAGATAGCGGTTGGATTCTGATTCCTTTTTCCTTTTTTAAAAGTGAAAACCCGGCTGCCCACCACATTAGTGTCGTCACACAAAAACATGCTTACCATCCTTGATCAACTCCCAGTGCATCGTTTTTTTGGAGTTAGAAACATTGCCAACACGGTTTAGCCACTCGTAATGCAGAGATAGGAGAAGAGGCTATTGCATCAGGAGTGGCTGCACTGTTTGGAGGTGTTTCTAATGTTCAGGTCACTGGTAAGACCACCTAGTGTACTGTGTCCAGTTCTGGAGACCACATATCAGAAAGGACATAGACAGGGTGGAGGCAGTCTAGACTAGGAAAACTAAAATGGTGCAGGTGTTGCACAGGAAGCCCTATGAGGAGAGACTGAGGGAGCCCAACATGTACATGAGAGGGAGGAGCATGATAGAGATCTACAAGTACCATGTATCCACCACTCTCTCCATGAAGAAATATTTTGTGACATCTCTCCTAAATCTCCACACCAGCTTCATTATGTTTCCCCCTAGTCCCAGTGTTTCCATTTAGTATGAACAGACCCCTGCTGGTGACCCTATGTGTCCCATGAAAGTATTATTAGTTCTCTATCATGCCTCCCCACTCTCTCTTCCTTCTAGCCTCCAGAATATACATTTTGAGGTCCCCAATCTTATGTAGGACATCAGCTGCTGTCCCTCAGCTCACTTGGTTAGTCTTCTCTGCACTGTCTCTGCCTTGTCTCTATCCTTCCTCAAGCATGGGTTCTAGAACTGCATGTAATATTCCAGGTAAGGTCAAGTGGGATCTGTACAGGGACATGTGCGCCTCACTCCTACTTCTTATATCCCACGTAGAGATGCAACGAATTTAAAATCCGCCGGCAAAGTGAACGCAAAGTGGCCACTTCACGTCGGCACTTTGCTACATGGAGTGCCCCAGAGGAAAGGCTCACTTCGCCTAGTTAATATTACTTCACTTTGTCATTCCGCCTTAAACGTGAAGCAAGGCATAGTGACAACAATATTGGCAGCATCCCACCCACACAGTCATCATAATGAATGTGCATCCCCCAAAGTGCTACTGTCTTGTGCCCAGAAAACTCCCCCAGTGCTGATGAAGTGAAATGAGAGTGTAACAAGCAATGCAAAGTCTCCCAGAATTAATGGTGCACTCAGTCATGCACGCAGTGGTCAGGTTACACACAGAGTCACCAGAATTAATGTGCATCCCCAAAATGCTACTGTCTTGTGTCCAGAAAATTCCCCAGTGCTAAGGAAGTGAAATGAGAGTGTAACAAGAAATGCAGTCTCCCAAAATTAATGGTGCCATGCAAATGCACAGACAGATTAAGATTGCGCTGCACACTCAAGGGATGCAAACGAAAAGGCACAACATATCCTAACCAGTGCTCACAAGTCACAAATCCAAATCTGGAAAGGAATACATTTTGCCAGTTGGGGGATTAGTGCATGGCAGTAACAATCCACTACCAGTAAAGATACCACAAAGCAGTATGAAACAATCATGCAGGTGCGGTGGATAGCAGGTTCACACTGCTGCAATTACTCTGTAACACAATGAAAGGTATCTGATTTAATGATACGCATCGCACACACACACTCACATGCTCAAGTAATGTGTAGCAAATTGAAAACCTTTAGTAATATAACCAAATGTTTTAAACAGACAAATTGTACACTGCTGCACCACAACAATCAGCAAAAAAATGTCAAGAATTACTGAAAATATTACTGTGTGTATATTAACACAGTTATACAAGAAAAATATAACCAAAACAGAAAGACTGCCTTTTTCTCCCCGTTAATCTACCTACACTACAAATACTCCCCTCCCCGAAAGCACACTTCACAGTACACAGACTGACTGTTCTAAATTAACATTCAAAATCCACACACAACAATAAACACTCAATGATATGAGCACAGGAGGGTTTCCTATAATCGATGAACTAAAGTCTCAGCAAAAAAATGACTCAAAAAGGCATTTTAAACAGCCTTTAGAGGTTTTGAATCACAGAGCTCTGAGAGCAGACTGTCTCCAGCTATCACTGCACACACACACACACACACACACACTACCCAGGCCAGAACTGAGACTGTGCCAAACAATCTAGAGCCCATGTGACCTGAAATCCCATGAATAACTGTAAAATTTGCCTTTGGAGCTTAAAAACAAGGTGAAGTGAGGCAAAGTACATTGTTTTCAATGTACTTCACCTTAAGAATTGGTGGAGTAGTGGTTTGGGAAGGCAGAGTAATGCGAAGTCATTGTTTTCAATGGACTTCGCATTACCCATTATAGTTCGAAGTACTCCACTTCACATTGCGGAGCACTCCGCGAATCTGCCTTCACTCTGAGAATCACTTCGCGGAGCAAATTGGGACCACTTTGCCCATCTCTAATCCCACGCTATGCACCCCAGCATCCTATTTTCTCTCCATACTGCCTTATTGCTCTGCCGTGATGTTTTCAAATCACCCATAATTATCACACCAAGGTCCTTCTCCTCTGTCCTTATCTCCAACAACCCCCCATCCTGTAATCTGTTTTCAGTTTCATAGCCCCTAAGTGCATTGCCTTATACTTTGTTCATTAATTTGCAACTGTTATACCCTTGACTGTTTCTTTAGTCTTTCCAGACCCTGGTTCTTACACCATCCTCACTGTTCAGACATCTGCAGAACTTTGCGTCATCTGTGAAAAGGCAGTTCTTACTCCAGATTCCTTCACCAGTTCCTTTTCCTTCAGAATTCCTTCAATTTCCTTCAGGAATTAATATATTACAGTAGAGCAACCCTAGGACTGAAGCCGGTGGCACCCACTGGTGACTTCCATCATGTACTCCCAATTGAGGACATCCCTCTGGGTTTTTGTACTAAAGCCAAATCCTTACCTATCTATTTATCCTATCTCACACCCCATGCTTACACAGCTTCCTCCCCAACCATCCATATGGAATGGAATTAATGACTTTTCTGAAATCTACGAGCAGAATATTAGGTACCTGACCTTTGTGCATTGCTTCCATAGCCCAATCAGAGAAAGCAATCATTTTTTTCTGACTCAACCTCCCTTGTGTGAACCCATGTTGGCCAACATATTTTTTGAAATTAAATATACTTTATTAAACTTTTTAAATAAACAAGCAAAAATATACAGTAACATCACAAGCAAAGGATATATAACAATAAACTTTACTAATAACAAACAGTACAGGAAGAAATAAAAATGCCCCCTTCACAATCCCATCCACCACAGGAGCTCAACAGTGAGTTATAATACAGGCGAAATCCACAAAATACAAGCAGACAAAAGAAGATAAAGTTACCAAATAAGAAAACACAGTAGTGCAGTCATGAAAAACCAAAGCCTACCTAGCTTAGTCCGGTCAATGAGAGTGAGACCAACACATATACTGACTCGTCTCTGGTCTGGAATTGTTTGGGGCATCCCCTGCTGGAAGCTATATGTTTCTCCACAATTAAGGCAGGTAGGATTTCTTAATGCCACTCTCTGAAAGAAGGAATGGAAGTATCCATCCAGTGCCTTAAGATACTTAACTTTGCTGCCAAGGATATCAAAGCCATATGTACTTCATGTGTGCCAGGTAAGCCAGATGGAAAGATACCCTCAAGGCATATATCTGGAGTAAAAAGATCTTCCAAACCAAGGAGAGGGTCTAGTGAGTTTTTAATGGCATTCCAAAAGGGAGATACCTGTTCACAGTCCCAGAGCACGTGTTTCAAAGAACCATCCACTAGGCCACATCTAGAACTTAATGAGCATGGTAGTTTAGACATTCTGTAAAGTTTGAGCGGGGTGTAATACATGTTATGTAATCCACGGTACTGGATTAATCGAAACCTTTCCTGCTTGACATACTTATATAGGGTTCTCCAGGCTGAGTGCCATAACGAAGGATCCTCAGAAAGGCCTAATATCAGTTTCTAATAATAACAATCCTCAGTGGGGCTCTTGGAATCCATACTCTGAAAAAGCTGATGTATTTTAGATACTGAATGAGGCTACATTGCTGCCTCCTGCACAGGCTGAAAAACAGAAGGATTCCACCAAGACCATGGTCTTGAACCAAGGAAGGTGGATATAGCGTGTATAATTTGAAGGTATTTAAAGCTGGTAGAATTGGGAAGGTGATAACAGGCCTAAAATAAAGTAAATGAAGGGAGTCTATCCCCCTCCAGCAAGGAATCAATTGTTACATCCTTAAGATGGGGATTGAAAGATGACAGAATCACCTGCCCACCAGTATGGATATTTGGATTGCCAAACAAGGGTTGAGTGGTGGCCTTTTTCCATTGGAACCCCGCGTCCACACTCAGCTGGAAGTGAGTTTTCAGGGACCAATGCAATGGTATAATCCATAGAGAATGAGGAAGCTGGGAAAGGGCTATGTAAAATAAGCTTTTGATCTGAATGCCTGCAGCATTAAATATAGAGTGTTCCAGGTTAGCCACAATGGAATGAGTAGCATTATATGTAAGCATATCCTCCTGTATACCCCACAACAGGGACTTGCTGCAGTGGAGTGCATTGTAATAGAGGAAAAAGGAAGTTGCAGACTGCCACTCTGTTATGGTATAGATAATTTAAAATATGACCTCTGAACTGCCCCTGCTTTCCAAGGGAATTTATGAATCATAGATTGAAGGTGGAGGAACCATAACTTCAGACGATACACATTCAGCATTCCCAGTGGGTACAATATGTGTGATAAAACATTTATTTTGATGATGTTAATATGTCCCCACAGAGAGATGGGCAAGGTGGATCACTGCTGTAAATCCTGTTGAATGGTACACAATAGGGAAAACAGGTTATCCTTTACTAATTGGGACAGAAAGTGAGAAATGTGGATGCCCAAATATGTTAAAGATTAAGGCACCCAGGCCAGACCAAAATGGATAATATCTTGTTTTTGAACCACATTATTTAAAGGCAACACCTGTGATGCTTGGCCAGCTGGTTATGATTGTTGTATGATATTTAATATTTGTAATATAAAAATATAGTATGGTAGCCTATGCTTCCATGGGTGCCCCCCCCCCCCAGGTTTTAGTGAAGCTACAGGTCTGAAAACTGACCAGGAACCATTTAATTAACTGACTTAGTTCAGAATGGCAGTTTATTACCTTTTTATGACATGCCAAGGCTCTTTGAAGTGGAAACAAAATGTGACTTTATGAGTCTGCCAGAGGATGTGCCTAACAAACTTTTATGATGTCTAAAGAAGAAGAACATTTGATATCAACATGGTGTTAAAAGTTGTAAAACCCTTTGTTGTTACTTGGAAAAACAGGTACCATCCACCAATTCAAAGGAAAGGCTTGATTAAAGACTGTCATAATTTAGAAAATGTCTTTTTCCTTCTGAAGTCACGTTATTTAAAATATCTCCTGACAGGAAATCATTTTTTGTAATTTTATATTCTAAAAGGAGGAGCTAGATGACTCACAGAAGGGGTGTGGAGAGACAGAGTTAAACTAATACTTGTGTCTGAACTGTCGGAGTCATATTTATCTTGGGACTCTAGAGAGACACAGTTCTCTAATTTAACTGCTCTTACAGAGGTAATACATTAGATAGAAATGATCTAAATGTATTTTAGTAGGAGTTTGTTCTGTAGTTTTCCTTGTTTTCTCTTTTATGTGATTGTGATGCTCTTTGATATTTGCTCTGTATTTTATCTTACTGTTTTTATCCATTTTTAGTAAACATATTCTTAAAGACTGCCTGGGTGTCTGCCAGTTCTTCTTCTTTTTTTTGCATGTGACGTATAGATGGTTAAATTTGACAATTGTTCAAGAGCTTGATTGTGTTACTGAGCTTGAATAAAAAGGTAAAAATATACCTGAGGTCTGTTATAAAGTTACAAGGGTTCATTTTGGAAGCCTGGCTTGGTACCCCTGGTGAAAGATTGTACTGCAATCCCTGAAGAGGGTACATATTTGAGCCTGTACATTGGGTACACTAGCATAAGGTTCACAGTTTAAATCTCCCCAGAACTTGAGACTAAAGATGATTTGGACCCAAAAGCAGACAGGAAGGTTACCATGTCTGTTACCTGTTCACACTATTGTGCTCTGAGGTTGGCACTGTGGGAGTAGAGGGCTTGGCCTGCTGAGTGCATTTGTAACAGATTTGGTTGACAGCGGTGTGAAAAATTTGGTAACACCAGCTTTAACTGTTCAGTGTGTCAGCTTAATACTGAATACTGTACAGCTCACTTGCAAAATAAGGCAGTGATTTATTTTTAAAAAGGAAACAGAACTATATCATTTTGCTTACAGCCAAGTTCCTACCTGTTTTTTTTTCAAAGTGCAAGTTAGAGTAGCCATAGTTAGGAAAGAAGATGGCTTCCAACTACAGTGGGTACACTGCAGACTACTTGAGGCAGTTGTGCCAGGACAGAGGAGTTCTGCACAAGAGGAGAGCCACCAAGCAGAACCTCATGGATGCCCTGATTGCAGCAGATGCCCAGAGTGTCGAGTCACACACTGTGACTGTAAAGGACCAAACCTTGGGTGTGGAGGGGCTGGTGGCCAGTGCAGTGTCCAGATCCAGTGGGGAGGACTGCAGGGCCAGTGCAAGCCTGGGGCCACAGCAGCAGGGGAGGGTTACCATCATTATGGAGTCAGAAGCAATCAGGCTGCAGACTGATTTGCTCAGAATGGAGCTGGAGTTCCAGAGAGAGGCTGAGCATGACAGCAAGCTGCAAAGGAGAAGAGGGAGTGAGAACAGAGAGAAGCTGAGCACAAGAAATGAGCTGTAGAGGAGAACAGGGAGCGAGAACAGCGAGAAGTTGACTGTGAACAGTGAGAGGCAGACTGTGAAGAGCATGAGTGCCAGAGGCAACATGAACTGGAGAAGTAGTATCAAAAACAGAGTAAACGCACTCGGTTGGGGGTGCTCAGGACACAAAAAACATATCACTAAGAAAAAAGTCAAACACTCACCACCAAATATAACAGACGACGCTGCTCTCTGGAAATGTATTTAAATGCCCAAATTTATTTAGAGTGCCACACAATGCCTTAACGCATTTCGGATATCAGTCCTTTATCAAAAGGCTAGTAATTTTACAAACTAATTGCCTTATATATATATACATCAACCCAATGACATCATAACAGTGCATCAATTTATAATCCCATTATACATATTTCTAAAAAAATCTTTAATAAATACATATCAAAACACAAGACATTATTATAATAATTCAGATCCACAAAACAAACTATACAAAATGTCAATTTCTCATGTCATAGCTGTTTTCATTTCACTTCTGTAGTAATCTTGATAAAAACATCTGATGTACAATTGCTGCAGAGACAAACAAATTTTTTGCTGCAAAACAAAACAACAATTTTAGAAAACTAGAATAATAACAAATAACTTCTTCTTTAATGGATTTAGTCATTCCAAATGTTTATAACAATTTCTTACATACCATGGATGTCAACACAAATATTTTAAAGTCAAATATTTCTCTATTTCAAATACTTTTATATTCAAGTACATATTCAGTCACTCACAACCAATATTTAGAGCCCATTCACATACTGTCATTTCAGATAAGGCATAACATCAAACATTCCATTAAGACCAGGGTATTTACATGCTTGTAGTGTATAGATCCAATAACCTTCTCTTTTTTGATTAAATTATCAAAATTCCCACCTCTTGGATCCATACACACTTTGTCAATAGCTCTGAAAGAAAAACAGTGTGTTAGTGGGGCTGAGGAACTGTTCACATGTAAAGCAGTCACATATTTTAAATCAGCATTATTAATTGCTCTGCAGTGCTCTGCGATCCTATTTTTAAACTTTCTCTTGGTTTTACCAATATAGAAGACACCGCAAGAGCACATTGCTGCATAAATAATTCCTATGCTGTCACATGTAATAAACTGACTATCATATTCTTTATTATTATGTGGACTAACAAAATTCTTACCAACTGATACATGCTTACAAAATTAGCATTTTTTACATGTAAAACATCCTACAACTTTATTTGTTAACCACGTATTCTCTGACAGGTTAGGTTTCTGAAAGCTGTTTTCCAATGTATCTTTTAGCGTATTAGCTCTCTTATAGGTAATTCATGGTACATTACTAGAAATCTGTATTAAACCTGGATCACCTTTGAGTATATGCCATTTGTCTTTTAAAATCTTCTCAACATATGATGAATGGGCTGAAAAAGAAGTAACAATGGTAAACCTCTCAACCATTTCATTTGTTACAGAATTTTTATTCTGTAATAAGTCCTCTCTATTCAGCTGACTAACAGTAATATAAGCACTCTCTATATCAGTACAATTATAACCTCTTTCTAGAAATCTATATTTCATATCCACAGCTTTTGTAATTTTATATTCTAAAAGGAGGAGCTAGATGACTCACAGAAGGGGTGTGGAGAGACATAGTTAAACTAATACTTGTGTCTGAACTGTTGGAGCTGTATTTATCTTGGGACTCTAGAGAGACACAGTTCTCTAATTTAACTGCACTTACAGAGGTAATACATTAGATAGAAAAGATCTAAATGTATTTTGGTAGGAGTTGGTTTTGTAGTTTTCCTTGTTTTTCTTTTATGTGATTGTGATGCTGTTTGATATTTGTTCTGTATTTTGTCTTACTGTTTTTATCCATTTTTAGTAAACATATTCTTAAAGACTGCCTGGGTGTCTGCCAGTTCTTTTTTTTTTTTTGCATGTGACGTATAGATGGTTTAGTCTGACAATTGTTCATGAGCTTGATTGTGTTACTGAGCTTGAGTAAAAAGGTAAAAATATACCTAAGGTATGTTATAAAGTTACAAGGGTTCATTTTGGAAGCCTGACTTGGTGTCCCTGGTGAAACATTGCACTGCAATCCCCAAAGAGGGTAAGTATCTGAGCCTGTACATTGGGTACACTAGCATAATGTTCACAGTTTGAGTCCCCACAGAACTTGAGACTAAAGGTGATTTGGACCCAAAAGCAGACAGGAGGGCTACCCTGTCTGTTACCTGTTCACACTATTGTGCTCTGAGGTTGGCACTGTGGGAGCAGAGGGCCTGACCTGCTTTGTGACAACACCTTCATCGTATTAAGATTTAATTTACAGCCAGAGATGGCTGAGAATCTATGGATCTCCTGCAAAACAGCCTGTAGAAACATCTCAGGATCTTCTACATGCAACAATAGGTTGTCCGCATAAGCTAATAGAACATCGCTATTCCCACCTACACTTATGCCTTTAATATCAGGGCAATTTTGAAGGTAATAAAGCAAGGGTTCTAAGTATAAATTAAAAAGAATAGGGGAGAGAAGACAACCTTGTTGTGTACCCCATTGCAGAGGAAATTAAGTGGACAAGACCCCATTGCATTTAATTCAAGCCGTAATTATACAGTACTTTAATCCAATTTATATATTCCAAGGGGGAGGCCAAACATATTCAATACTGTGAAAAGGTATGGCCAGGCCACATGGTCAAAAACTTTTTTGGCATCCAGGGAGACCAAGATCGCAGGGTGCGAGCTCCCCCTGGACACCGAAATAAGGTAGTGCAATTTCCTGAGATGGTTGCTAGATAGATGACCAGCCATGAAGCCTGCTTGGGAGGGACCAATAAGCATGTCCCAAACCTGGACAAGTCTATTGGCTAAAATGTTAGATAATATTTTTAAATCCACATTAATTAGGGAGATTGGATAGTAGCTGCCTGGGGATGTTTTGTCTCTATCCAGTTTCTTGATTAAAGTGATCCAGGCTTCAGCAAAAGAATTGTTGAAAAATCTATGGGAATACCAATGATTATACATCTGGACCAATAAGGGGGCAATTTCTTCAGAGAGGACTGTATAAAAATCATTAATGAAACCATCTGGCCCAGGAGCTTTACCAGGTAGAGTTGTCATATAGCCTGTATAACTTCCCGGGTAGTATCTGGGTGCTTAAAGAGATTCACCATATTTTCTGAAATGCGATTTGCACCACATGTTGTGGTACCTTACCTCAGCGATATGCACACTGGCTATGTCTCATAAAAATTCTGTGCCCAGAGAGAGGGCCTTGTTAGTCACCTGGTGCCCTTGGTTAATCAAAAAACAGTCATTACAATATATAAAAACATTGTAAAAGTTTCACCCCCATAGACTTTAATGTGCTGTTCCTCAGCACACTTCATTACATGCTTGAGTGTGGGGGCAAGACTTTGGCAGTTTTCAGGACCAGGAAGTGGAAGGAATCATCTGGAAGCAAATGTACAATCCCTTCCACTCTTAAATATGGCACAGAATTTTTTATGAGACATAGCCAGTCTGCATATTGCTGAGGTAAGGCACCACAGCATGTGATGTAGACTCTTATCTTAGGAAGTCTCTTTAAGGGTTTTTTGTAGAGTTAGAGTTAATGTGAGCAGGGGGATAGAATCGGTGTTTGCAGCAATATGTTCTGCAGCCTGGTGATCTGAGTGTTCCCTAGCATAGAGGGTAGAATACCATTGTCAAAAAACAGCAGCAATCTCTCTATGGTGGGTAACAATCTCTGAGCTAGGATCACGCTTAACACCTTGAACGAAGCTGTCAGAAATCAAAGTGTGAAATCAAAGGGCAAGAAGCTTGCCAGCCCTTTCATCTGCTTCAAGGTATTGAGACTTCATCCTTGTTATTGCCAGCTCTGCTTTCTGGGCCAGAAGGTCCTTATAATGAGACCTTAGGTGATGCAGCCTAGCCCATACATTGGTAGAGGAGTGTGAATGGAGGATATGTGCTGTCTAATTTCATTCAACAGTTGTTCTTGGTGAGCTTACTGGGTTCTTAAATGCTTAGAGACCATGTGTATACACTTGTCCCCTTAAGGCACACTTCAGCATGCCCCACATCAGATCAACCACTGTAACAGAGCTGTCATTCTGCTCCAAAAAGTTCATTAAAAAAAGAATGCATGGATTTAAGGAATTGAGGATCCCGAAGAAGCTGAGCATTGAGACGCCATGTTTTATCTTGCTCCTCTACCCCATTGATGGTATAAGTGAGACTCACTGGGGTGTGATCAGAAATAACAATTGAAAGAATCTCATTAGAAATTAAGCCAGATAAACATTCCTGACTTATAAGAAAAAAGTCTGTTCTAGAATAAGTGTTGTGCGGAGTGGAATAAAAAGTGTAGTGCTGATCAGTGGGGTGGAGGATGCGCCATGAGTCCACAAGTCCCAGAATATCCATTAAATCCCAAAGGCCTTGCTGGCCAGGAGACAACCCTCTCCTACAGGATCCCAATCTGTCTATATCATGTTGCTAGACAATATTCCAGTCTCTGTCTAGTAAAAAAAGAGCGGGAGTTAAAGGGATCAGGATGGGAAGTAGGCTTGTAAAAAAGGTGGAAGAATCTACATTAGGGCCATAAACGGATCCAAAAACTACATCAGTAAGTCTCAATTTCCCATGAAGAAAGATAAACCTGCCCTCTTCATCCCAGTATTCTTTCTCCAGATGAAAAGAAAGTCATCTGATAATGAGTATGGCAAGCCCCCCCCCTTCTTATTGCTACAGCCCACCGTGTAATTTTGTCCTACTAATTTCTGTTAAAAACAAGTTGACATCATCCCTCTTAAGGTTAGTGTCCTGCAGGTAAGTGATCTCAGTTTGTAATTTCCTAAGATGACATAGAACTATGTAACATTTCTTTTTGTCTTGCCCTCCTTTAATATTCCAGCTAACAAATTTATAATTAGACTAATATCAGCAAATAAGGGAAATTAGCCATGTGAAAGTCCCCCTTACCATACAATGAACAATTCCAAAACCCTCATGTTGAGCTCCTAAAATCCCTAATACCAAAAAAACTACACAAACCTATTTGAAAACTCACAATCTCACAGTATACTCAGAAATGGCAGATGTATCAAAAAGGTGTGAGAAGTATGATGACAGTACCCCAACCCTTGATAGAAACAAATAACTCCTGAAAACAGCAATGAAAAAATCCCCATAACACTAAATAACAATTTTGAACATACCCCCAGTCCTAATGACCTTATCACCTGAAATAACTTGGCTCATGATGTTGTACTAATATATGCCCAACCACCTTCCCCTCCCTTCCCCAACCCAACAGCCAAACAGTTAACAACATACCCGCAAATAGCAGAAAAGAGATGAACAGTGAACCAATACTTTTGGCTTACAATGCAGTATCAAAAAATTCCCAACATCCAAAAAACCACAGAAAGGCATTTGTCATAAAGACAATTACTAGCGCAAAAGTCACAGACAAGTGACTGTATAGAAAGATTGAGACAGTTTAGATAACAATAATAAGCAAGTGTTCTTTTCTATAAGTATTGAAACAAGCAGGTGCTCCAATTAACAACTTAAATACTAGCACTGCAAGCATATGGGAAGCAAGGAGTAAACCTGTGGAAACCCAGGGTATAAAAACAGAAGCTGGGCGTGGACAATGTCCCAAGTGGAATCACAGTCAAAAGGCTCCTTAGAACAGCACAGTATAAAGAGGACTCAGTCAGCCCCTGGAGACCTTGGCTTATAACAACTGAAAAAAGTTTCCTGCACACATCAACCAACAATGGAGATGCAGCTTCACAATGTAAAGTGTAAGCAACGTTATTATAGGTTATTCGATACATCATTAGTTAACATAGCTCAAACACCAAAGTCCTTTTCCAAAAAGGACTTTGGTGTCCGAAACGTGTTAAGCTGTGATGGTATGGGTATACACCTTAATAAATTTTGCTTACACTTTACATTGTGAAGCTGCGTCTCTATTGTTGGTTGATGGGTGCAGGAAATGTTTTTTCAGTTGTTTTCCTAGTTGTTTCCTAGCACCACACCTTGTGCATTACACTATGGGTTTTCGCTAGACCTTGGCTTATCTAACTTCCCAGTTCAGAATTATAAAGGGCAAGATCCTTGCCAAAAACATTTCAGATCGAGCAGTCAGTCTTAACATAAACGTAGATGCTCCAACAGCCCTGCTAGAGCATGAGGAATAACTTACTAGTTAAGTGAACTCAAAGTGATGCCATGAAGGAGTATAAGATCAAAAGGGGCACCAGCCTAAATAAAAAGTCTCAGGCACATCTATGTGGCTTTAAATATAATGAATAGAAAAATCGCTAAAGAGCTTCAATAAAAAGGAAAGCCAGACTGAAGATTCAGTATATTGTTCAATAATGATAGCCTTCGTATATGTTGAGAGAGTCTATTATTGTACAGATCAGCATCCAGTCTAAAAAGTCACTGAGAGAGCACAAAAAGGTAAAATACTTGCCTCCACATACAGCAGCAGTTACAGACAGCCCATGTTACTGCTTCACTGGAACAACAGTGCTCTGAGCACCAGGGGAAAGTGATTGTCACAATAACATTTAAATAGACAAGTCCACCATTAGACGGTTTAGCTGGCAGCTTGATTCAACAAATTTGTCCAGGAAGATCCAGCAGTCCAGGAGTGCAACACCACTAAGTGATACTAGAACTCTGGTAGTCAGACAAACAGGAACAGCAGGCCCCGAGGAAAAAAACATATATCACCACAGAGCAAATGGGAGAAGCAAAATAAAACTGGTTTGTCCTCTTGCCATTTCACAGCCCAAAGAAGTATCCATAGTAAAGCAGCCAGAGTAGGCTGAAGTACATGATTAACTAAATGAAGAGCACACCATATCAGATTGCGGCACATATAGACATAAAAGGAGCCACTCGAAAGTTCAACATAGCACACACTAAAGTCCATTTGATGCCATACAGGGTCTTTAATAGGGCTGCAGCAATGCTGACAGAAAAGAAAAAAAAAACAAGAGTAAACACTTATGTTCCAGTACTTTGGGAGGAAAAGAAGTAGCTGTTAAAAAATCCTCCCAACTTTGTAGCCACAGTTCACAGGTAAGGCAATCCTTAGCTGAGTAGAATAAAAGACTTCACATCCACGGTGCTGTCTCCTCTTGAAACAGTTTGCAGAGAATCGCTCCAAATAAAGATGAAAAAGCCACTTCAGATCTGTTAGGCTGTGCAAACAGCTGGATTTCAATCAGTTCTGATGATCACTTAGACAGCAGGTTAAAGCACACTGAGACAAATAGAGAGTAGAAGTTAAACCAGAGTCAAGTACCAATACTGAATAAATCGGGGAACTTCTTAGGCAGCTTGGTCTTGGCTTGATTATAGGAGTTAAAGTGCTTAAAGGCTCCGTGAAAGTTAACCTGTAATCTGGCTTGGTACAACATCCTGAAAGGGATATGAGCAGCAAGTAGTTTAGAGACTGCTGGACTGTAAGCAGTTCTCTTTTGACAGACTGTGGCAGATCTTGAAAAATACAGTCTGTGCCCCTCCCAGGTCACTTCTTTCAGTTCTTTCACCTTCAATAACAGATGTTGGTAAGTTAAAAATTTGAAAATAAGAGATTTTGGATTAAAGCCAGAGGGAGATGTGGGTCTCAGAGCCCAGTGAGCACACTCTATTACACAGTGCTGGGTAAGTTACTTTTTCTATCACTTTCTATTACTTTTGGAAACTTGTTCCAGAAAGCTCTGTACTGTCATTAGCAAGGATGGAGAAGTACTAGAAGAAGTAATACACTTTACAGTTACAATTACTTATGTCTTTTTATACAAAAGTAATACATAACTGTAACCTGATTACATTCATTTGAAAGTAACTAGTAACTAACCTATTACTTTCAAATAAATGTCATCTGTTATAGTTATTTATTATTTTTGTATTTTTTTTGTATAAAAAGAAAGAAGTAACAGTAACTGTAACTGTAAGGTGTATTACTTTTCCTAGTACTTCTCCATCCTTGCTATTGACTGCACAGAACTTCCTGGATCAAGTTTCCAAAAGAAATAGAAAGTAATAGGAAAAAGTAACTTACCCAACACTACTATCACATATGTAGTGCCATTTGGTGAGGGACCCGACAAACGCTCACATAGTATTTGGATAAATAAAGTGTTAGGGCCCTCAGCAACCTCAAGCAGCCCCAGTATGATGATGTTATTCCCCGCAATTGTGACCCTGGAGGTCTTCAAGCTTCTCTTCAAGATGAGCTGTTTTCCTATGGAGAGCCACCACCTCCAGGTCCAGTCTAGACCTCCAGTCCTCCACTGTGCTATTGCGCACTTTGGCGTCGTTAATGAGTCTAGCCAAAGTTTCATTTGCAACCTGAATATTTTTCAGCTCTTCAGTAATCAGCTGCAGGGACTCCTTCAGTGGTGATATCCCTTCTAGAAAGCAATCTTCAGTCAATGCCATGGAGCTTGAAGAAGGCTGTTGCATGGCTGTGGCCTGTCATTGGATTGGTTTGATCCTTTCTCCTTCCCTCTCCAGGGTAGCTGGGGGAGTGTGGTATATAGGAGCCACCTTCATTTCAGCTTCCATTCTGATAACTTCCAACTCTCCCACAAGAGTCCTGAGGTTCTGACAAGGCTGGTAAAATAAACAGAAACAAATACACTGTGCAAAAACACTGTTAATAAAGGCAATAAAAGGGTGAGAGGAGCGGAGCAGTTGTAAGCGAGTGCTCACCCACTGCAGCCCATCACATGACTCTCCATTGGCAAACATCTTGATGTTTGTTCACCTTTAGCAATCGTACTAGCATCTCCTTTATTATGGTCTTAAGCACTTTCCCAACTACAGACATCAGTCTGACTCATCCGTAGTTTCCTGGTGTCGGTCTACTCTTGCTCTAGCACAGGGGTGCCACATCTGCTGTCCTCCAATCCGCTGGCACTGTTCCCATATTTAGTGAGCTATTAAAGAGATCTGCCAGTAGAACAAGCAGAACCTGCCCCATCTCCTTCAGCACTCATGTATGCCACCCATATGGACACACTTAAATATCTCCCTTTTGTGTATTTATTCCATTCAATACCCATCTATTTGTTAGGTTTCAAATTTATTTTTTTCTCCCCCTGTCTTGGTTTTAATGGTATGTTCAGGCAGTGGCCTTCTATCCTACACCATAAACACTGAGCAAAAATATTGGTTCAGCATGTTAGTTTTACCTTTATTCCCCTCCCTCTCTTCCCCATTCCTCAGCCTAACTATCCATTCCTTGAATTTGCAATTCTGCCATACAGTATATAATGAGATAATGTTTTGTCCCCACTCTGCATTCCCTCAGCTATCCTCAATTCAGTGTCAGATTCTGTCTTCTTCACTGTCATGCTGGCCTCTCTCAAGATATTCCTTCCTATCATCATCCAGCCAGCCTTTGGCCATGTGCCTCAAACCCTTGGGGCATGTAACTCACTGCCATGGCTTACTGTTTATATATATTACACTAGTGTGGCAGTGCCAGTATATTATAGTTGAGTTAGTGTTTGTGTCGCATCACCTATATTTGATATCTTATAACTTGGCCATCTTATGACATAGGATTTTGAAAATTGGCATATACCCCCCTAACTTAGAGGCTAAGTGGGCACCAATTTTTGTAATGATTGGCTCAGTATTGTCAGGGCTGTTAAGTGCTGAAATAATGACCATTTGCCCAAATTAAGATTTGTTTTGTGCATGGATAACAGTAAAAATACACCAGTGTAAAAACTGAAACTTTCATGATTATTAGATATTGCCCCAGAATAGGCACTCATGTTCTTTTTAAGACAAAAAAGTGTCAAATGCAAATGTTATAGCCATTTTTGGATCAGAGACTGCATGCATATGTGAACAAAAAAAAGTAAAACAAAATGCATGAAGAAACATGAACTTTTTTAAGTTTCAATTTTTTTGATTTATGATTGTCTTGAATATAAAACCTTATGTTTTTCCCTCACCCGCTACCTGTACTACATAGCCAAAACACAAACATATTTTTATTTGTTCTTGATTACAGTAACTTCCAAGTAATCATGAATAAAAAAGTCCTCTATTCTCGTGGCCTGTAGGTGTTACCCCACTGCTGCTCTCAACACTACTGACACCAATGGTCTGGTGCCCAACCCTGCCAGCAATATCCCACAACTGACACCCCCTAACACTACTGATACTGGTAGTCAGGTGTCCACCCCAAATCTCTACAGTTACTAGCTGCTGGATGCCAGTCCCACTGCTGGTACCCCCCCTCCACCCGTCATTACAATTACTGTTGGTCAAGTGCTCAATATTGCCGCTGGCACCCCATCCCCCAGTCTCTACAATTATTGGCAATCTGGTGCCCCACCCTGTCACTGATATACCCTGCCCCAACCAGTAACACAAATACCTTTCCCCCACTGACATTTCAGTAAGTCTTGTCTCCCCCATCCATCTAATACAATCCAAACAAACAAACAAACTTCACCCATTCCCACTCTCTAGCAATCATGCCACCCTCCTTTCCCCTTAGGGAAAGTCTGTTACATACTGAACTAATAATGTTCCCATGGATGGTGACCAGGACAGCCATTCTGCCAACTCAGGTGGTCCCTGTCTTCTGTCCTGGTCTACTACTGCCATATTCAAGGATTTTTTTCCCTTTTTCAATATTGATTCTGAGTGGTGAGTTAACATCATAGTGATATCATGGAAGCTCTTGCTTATAACGCCATCAGTGAAATAGCACCACTCGTCTTAATCCAGAGGGGCATATGGTAGGAGGCAGCAAGTAAGCAGAGAAAAATATACTGAAGAGTCATCAAGTACTTTTAAATAGAAGAATTCAAAGACTTCTAATAAGCTTAGTTGCAAACTAGATTTGGAAGGTCAAGCTTAGAAAATCCAGAAAGGGTTGGCAGATTTTAGTAAACGTTTCCCATTTACCAGTGATAGCATAATGAGTATGTTCAATTTTTGAAGAGTCTACTAACAAACATAACCAGGCATCATAATTACGTGGACGAGTATCTTTACAATGTAACAATATGCGTGCATTTATCAGTGCAATACTAAACAAGACAAGTTTATTTTCCCGATTCTAGCGCTCAAGATTCCAGTGTAACAAAATGATTCCAGGGTCAAAGGGGAAGTTCATTCCTAACACTTTTCCTATTGTTTCTAAAAGTTTGGTCCAGCACTGATGCATACAAAGATATCAAGAAAAAATATGTAATAATGTCTGAGTCATTGTTAAACATCTGTGGCTGGTATCAGGGATGGTATGGTTACATTTATGAAGTTTGACAGTGGTATTGTAAACTTTATGCAAAACATTAGGGTATCCTTTAGATTAAATGAAAACAAATAGTTTTCAAAATACCCATCCCTGAATGGCAAAGCCACCAATTTGTCTTTTAATCCTAGAAAATAATTATTTCCTAACTTGCTTTCTGCATTTGATTGTAAATCTCAGGGTTAATCACAACTCAGCTGATTTATGAAACTAAGAATCCCTCTTAAAATCATAGTACAGTATGAAGAAAGTGAGAAAGAAATCTGAAAAACTTTAAAAGGATATGCAGGTTCTGCTGAGCAGTATTTTATTTTGGGCGGGAGCACTGGATATTATTTGCTTTTTATACTAGCCGCACATCAATAGCACCTCTACAACCTTAACAAATATATACAAAATGTGAATAAAACTCAGTGGATGAGCTAGGGTTGAGCTAGGCCCCGGAGCAGTGAGGGCTGGCAGTATAGCCTAGAGGTTAGAGGAACGAGGTATGAACAAACATGATACAACCAGCAGACCAGACCTGAGTTTGATTCTCACAACCTCCACTTGCATACTGTGTGACTCTGAGTAAGTCACTTAACTGTCCAGTGCTCCCAGATCACCTCTGAAAACAGGCATTTGTGCCTAGTGGGCCTTACCTGGTTACCAAAGACTAAAATAAAAAAAAAAAATCAGTTACAATTTAATGCAATTGCATTAGACTGCAGTCATAAAATAGTGGAGCTGAAATCCACTGCAGTTGATGATTCTGTGACCCATCCAGGTTTGGTTTTGTGGAGCACTGCCATATGTTTTCTCTTTTTTTCTTTTACTGGGGTGGGAGGGGGGCTGCGAATATCTAACAGTCCTCAACTGCTGGCACTGAGCTTGACAGCCAAGAAAATGCACCCCTAGCTCCTGGACATGAAGCATCCACCAATTAGGAGAGATAGACGGAGGAGCCAGGAGCCTGAGAGTGTCTGTGACTGGCTGCATGAGGTGGTGGGGAGAGCGTGTCTAGGTAAGAGAGGAGAATGTCAGAAGAGGAGGCATCTGTATTGGTGTGTGGGCAATGAAGAGAGTACCGCAGTGGCTTAAGGCTCTGAGCTGTAAATCTGGTGACATCCAGCAGACCAGACCAGGGTTTGAATCCCACAGCTTCCACTTGCATACTGTGTGACCCTGAGCAAGTCACTTAACTTCCCTGTGCTCTCAGGTTGCTCCTATAAAAAAGCTTTCAGCTTAGTGTGCTACTCCTGGTTAAACAACTAAATATACAAAAAAAAACATTTTTCAGCAGGGACGCAGTTTGGCCTTTAATTTAAAAATAAAGTTAACTGTGTCCACTGTCCTGACGTGTCCAGTGCCCGGAGAGAGCAACTACCGTGTGGCTGCGCAGGTCCCAGTCAGTCCTCCAGCAAAGACAGGTAGCAATCATGTGAAGGCAGCACATCAGTGGTCCGATCAGGGTCACGATCAGCCTGTGACCATGTCAGCCTGGCCCATTGGGTGATTCTCACTCAGTCTTGGTCAGGTCTTCAGAGTCGGTGAGGAGGAGGAGTGGTAGGTGCACTAGTTCCACTGCATGGAGTACCAGAGTGGGGACATGGGTCTGGGTTGGGGACCGACTGTGTGGGTTGGGAGGAGGGAGCACACAGCTCCAAAAAAACACTGGCACTACCACTGAGTAGAGCAGCAGCAGCAGCCTGAGCCATGGATCCACCTGACGATGCTGACCGAATCATCACCTGACACCTGACCGAACTAGCAACAGGCTACTACAGTGAGCAAGGTACTGTATGGGATGTGTATGTAAGGCCTGCCAGGACTGGGCAGTGGACAGTAGGAAGGAGAAGGATGGTCTCTCACAGGCTATTCAGTCTGTCTGTGTGTCTGCTGCATGCTGAGCTGGCTGGTCTGGCTGGTTGGTTGAGGGCTTGGGGCTGTGGGGCCTGGGGGGCTGAACTTGAAAAGCCAAGGTGATCAATCATCATCAATCTACTGCTGGCAGCCTGACTGGGCTCTCTCTGACTGTGGTGGCATTGTGAGTAAGTCAGATTCCCCATGAGGTCATGGAGCAGGCCAGGCACAGATGGTTGGTGGGTGAGTTCCCGGACCCATAGGAGGCCGGAGCGTGGAGCATGGTCAGTCGGGCCCAATGGACAAAATGTTTGTTGTTTGCCACTGTAGGAATTGGATAGACTAAATATTAAAGTCCTCATGGCAAGATGAATAGAATTTTAAAAAACAGATTAGTTTACATGCTGAAAGCCAAAACATGTTCAGAAACCGTGTCAGAAAATGTTTTTTTTTAATAAGCATGAGGTTTTTTTTTTAGCTTTAAATTTAAACTATGGATACATCTCAGTTCTAGTATACCATACAGGAGGTACTTCTAGGGGTCCTCCCTTAAACTGTTTTTAGTCTCACAGATTTTACAACTACTAGTAAACTAACATATATTGATGGTTAGCTCTGTTTACAAACATACAAACATACGTATGTTTGTAAACAGAGCTAACCATTAATATGTTAGTTCACTAGAAATACCTCCTGTATGGTATACCAGAACTGAGATGTATTCATAGTTTAAAGCTAAAGCTGTTTGCAAAAGGATACCTTCTAGCTTCTGTGGGGTGTTTAAGAGACCCTACTTATACTGTTCATTAGACTCACAGTTCTTTTTCTAAGTAACTAGTACTAATACTGCTTATTTTTCTATATTATATACCATTTTACTGCCGTGCTTCAACTTGTTACTTTCAGGGACTTAGTATATTTTGTTGTTGTTTTGACTGGTTATTGTGCTTTAGTGGGTACCTACTGTGTGTAGATTTGTTTCACTGCACTTTGTATTTGCATTTTAAAGAGCAGCCAGCTTCTTAGCTGCTGCTGACTAGTAGCTGCTCCCTCCACCATATGCAATACCTCACCTGCCCCAGAGCTGAGGGACATAAATAATTCCTTTTGTTTCTGCCCATTTATGATGTTATAATGCTGCTATATCACAAATGCTAAAAACAGAGCTGCTTCCTTACCTTAACCCACCAACAGCCCCCCCAAAACAGGGTAGTTAGTGAGGTAAACACCAAGATAGAGAAGTCAATAGGGAGCAGGGTAGGGGTAAATGGAGAAAAGACAAAGGCAGTAAGGACAGGGATGGGGCAAAAAGGGATAAGGCCATTAAAAAATGGAAGGTAATGATTACCAATGCCTGTAGTCTAGGTATCAAGCTCCCTGAACTGGTGGCTTTGATGGAAGAGGGATGCCTGGATATCATGGCAGACACAGAAACATGGTACACAGAGAACAATGACTGGGATGTCAACATACCAGGGTACACAATCTACAGGAGGGACAGGGAGAGTAGTAGAGGAGGAGGAGGAGTAGCTCTCTATGTAAGGGAAGAGATAAAAGCAACAGAACTAAGGGTAAACAGGGAGGAGATGAGGCACTGTGAGTCACCCTGGAGACTGGAAATGGCACCATAATCCGCACAGGGGTTGTATACAGACCCCCGTCTCAGGAGGAGGAAATAGACAAGGAAATGATAGAAGGCATCCTTAGGATGGCAGAGAAAGGGGAGCTATTGCTGATGGGGACCTGAATATGCCAGATGTTAACTGGAGCACCTTTGCTGCAGACATATTCAAGAGCAGGGCCATTCTAAAAGCCCTAGAGGGGGCATGCCTCAGACAGCTAGTGTTAGAACCCACTCGGGAGGAAGGGAGCAATCTTAGACCTGGTACCCTCAAATGGGGATGGACAGAGGATCTCAGATCTAGAAATGGGTAGTCATTTGGGAACAAGTGACCACCAAACAGTGTGGTTCACAATAAACTCAGCTGTTGAGTCAAGCCATACAAAAGTGAAGGTACTGGACTTCAGGAGGGCTGATTTTGTCAAAATGGGAGGGTGCCTCAGAAAAGCACTAGCAAACAGGCAAGAAGGACGGGTGGAGCAAAAATGGGGAAACATCAAAACTGCCATCACAGAGGCAACAAGCCTTTGTGTGAAGCAAATAAATCAAAACGGAAGAAAAAACACTATGGTTCTCAAAAGGGGTGGCGGAGAAGGTTAGGGAGAAAAAGATAGCATTCAGGAAGTATAAGAAAACACAGAAGGAGCAGGACAGAGAACTGTACCAGTTAAAGCAGAAGGTAGTGGGGAAGGCAGTCAGAATAGCAAAGGCCCAAACTGAGGAAAAGATAGCCAACTCGGTTAAGAAGGGGAATAAAACCTTTTATAGGTACATTAGGGAGCGAAGAAAGACAAAGGGAGGGATATTGAGGCTGAATAAAGAGAGGGTGGGTGGGCAGAAAGGGACAGTGAAAAAGCAGGGATACTGAATAAATACTTCTGCTCAGTTTTCACAAAGGAAGATGATGGGGAGGTACCTAATCCAGTCAATAGAAGCACTCTGGATTGGGGGGGTCGATATCAATCCTTTCACAGAAGAAAGGGTTCTGAATGAACTCCTAAAACTGAAGGCGGACAAAGCAATGGATCCTGATGGAATTCACCCTAGAATTCTAAAAGAACTAAGGGGAGAACTAGTAACACCACTGACTACCCATTTTAACAAATCATGGGAGTATGGTGTGGTACCTGAGGATTGGAGGAGGGTGGATGTGATTCCCCTTCACAAAAGTGGGAGCAAGACAGAGGCAGAAAACTACAGACCTGTCATTTTTGCCTCAGTGGTAGGGAAAATGATGGAATCACTTCTGAAGGAAAGAATTGTTGAATACCTAAGGGCCAGTGGGGCACAGGACCCAAGGCAGCATGGATTCATAGTGGGAAGGTCATGTCAGATGAAACTAATTGATTTCTTTGACTGGGTAACCAAAGTAGTAGACCAGGGAGGAGCTGTGTACATGGACTACCTAGACTTTGGCAAGGCATTTGAAACAGTCCCACACAAAAGATTAATAAACAAATTAGCCAGTCTGGGAGTGGGTTCCAGGGTGGTAGCCTGGGTAAAACATTGGCTGGACAACAGGACTCAGAGGGTAATAGTAAACGGAGCCCACAGTGAAGAAATATGGGTTACTAGTGGGGTACTGCAGGGTTCAGTACTGGGACCAGTCCTTTTTAATGTCTTTATAAGTGACACTGCAGAGGGACTGGAAGAAAAAGTCTGTAGCTTTGCAGACAACACAAAGATCTGCAACAAGGTTGATACACAAGGTGGGGTGGAAATGATGAGAAGGGATTTGGCAAGGTTGGAGGAATGGTCAAATGTATGGCGCCTTAGATTCAATGCAAAGAAGTGCAAAGTAATGCACCTGGGAAACAAAAACCCAGGAGAAGAGTACACAATGGTGGGTGAGATACTGACAACAATAAAAATGGAAAGGGACCTGGGGGTAGTTATATCAGATGACCTAAAGGTGGGCACGTAATGTGAGAAGGCAGTAAGGAGGGCTGGGGGGATACTGGGATGCATAGGGAGAGGCATCACCAGTAGAAAACAGGAAGTTGTTATCCCTCTGTACAGACAGTTGGTGAGACTCTATCTGGAGTACTGCATGCAGTTCTGGAGACCCTATCTCTGCAAATACATAGACAGGGTGGAGGCTGTCCAGAGGAGGGCAACTAAAATGGTGCAGGGTCTGCATCAGAAGACATATGAAGAGAGAGAGACTAAAAGAGCTTAATATGTACACTGTTGAGGAAACGAGGGAGAGGGGGACATGATAGAAACTTTCAAGTACCTCAAGGGAATCAACGAAGTCCAAGAAGGTAGTGTCTTTCAGAAAAAGAGATGTGCAAGAACAAGGAGGTACAATTTGAAGATAGAGGGGGGACAACTTAGAGGTAATGTGAGGAAGTACTTTTTCATGGAGAGGGTTGTGGATGCATGGAACAGCCTTCCTGAGGAGGTTATGGAGTCAAAAACTGGGGGAATTCAAGAATGCATGGGACAGACATAAGGCAATTCTAGTGGGGGGTAGGAGGAAGTAAGCTGTTGGTTAACTAGGATCTGCAGCTTATCCATTAGGTAGGGAAATGGGCAGACTAGGTGGGCCAAGCAGTCCTCATCTGCAATCAAATTCTATGTTTCTATGTAACACACCCCCACGTAGGCACATGCAGCCCCATTTTGTGATGTCAGAAGGCAAAGGCTGAGTGTGCGCTTTCCCCCATTGATTTCAAGGGGGAGTGACTTTTCTATACATTTTATTAACTTTCATAGTCAAAATTTTAATTAAAAAATGATATGAAGTTAAAAAAGTATGACAAACTACTACACAATAAAATTCAACAATGGTGAAAGTTGAAAAAATTGGTTGGATTTTCTTCAGTTAGTTGAAGTCAGAAATTACAAACTAGTTAAAAAATCAGTCATAATGTGTGGTAAGTCAGTCATAACTGTTTTTTCAACTTACTCTGGGGTCTAGGTTGAGCTTACTATGCCCTCAATTACCAGACATCAGGCTCTCAGTCTTGATGCACTTCCTGGTATTGGAGTGGATCTCCATGCCTTATGAGCAAAGGATCATGAGATACATCTCTCAGCTTAAGGACTGTTGTATCCCGGCAGGCATGCATGCATTTTAACTTTTGTGAAAAGTATATGGCCTTAGAAAATGAGCTTTTTATTTGGAGGTATCTGATTGGCTGGTACCCATTCGACAGGGGTACATTAACTTTCAATAGATGCCCACCAAATAAAAAGCCCCATCTCAAACCTGCCTCATGTCAAGCCAAGTATCCTTGTGTCCAGCCTACAGTACTTTGCCATTGGCTAATGCAATGGGCACACAATTTCAAACTGCCACTGTTATTTTTTCGCTTAGCTAGAGTGAGAGAGAGAGAGTGACAGAGACTGAGTGACCTCCACCACACACAGGGATGCACAATCGACAGACAGTCTGGCAAAACTTTTTTTTTTTATTTACCAGCATTGTATCTTATGTAGCTTAAGTCCGGTACACTCCTGACTGCTCACTCCTGTCGGAAGCCCACCACCTGCTCCATCACAGCTCTCCTCCAGCTCCTCTTGCCCCTGCAATTGGTGCCAGCTACTTCAAAATTTATAGAATGTTCAAGTTGTTCAAACACATAAATCAAAAGCAGGATACCAGTACAGTTGGTGCGGGCATCACTTCATCTCTCCCTCTGATATGTTGAAGAACCTCCTCGCACCCCCCCCCCCAGTCATTCATAAACTTCTACATACACAGAATAAATTTAGTGAGCAAAGCCAACTCTCTGAAGTATGCTGCCATTCCTGTCTGCATGGAAATCTCCTAATTTAAACACTGTGGGACTTGAGAGTCATAAACGTCTTACCACAATTGACGACCTCCTTTAAGTCATGTTTCCACTCCTGCACGCAAACAAACAATGGATGCTCCGCTGATCCAGTGGCAGAATGAAAACAATGAAGAATGAAGTGGGACAGACTGAATGGTGGGGGTGAGGCTGAAACAGCACAGTGATCTGGCAGCACATTGAAAATAAGTAAGAAAAAAGTAAGACAGACAGACAGAAAAAGAGGGGTCTGAAGCAGCACAGATGCAACATAACAACGCCCTCTAATGCCAATGCCTGTACATGCCCTATATTGCCAGTGGCTGTATTCAAGGGACTACTTTATTCAAAAAGCACATAAAATTCAATTTTAGTCATTTTTTGTAGGATTATTTTAGCTGTTTCTGTAATCCTATAAAAAATCAGATCATAAACATCAGTAATGTATTTCAAAGCTGTTTAATAGGCAGAACAAACTTAAATGGTGCAAACTTCAACTGTGCCGAATCACAGGCCAGGAGACATAGGTAGGGCTCCACCAAACTTCTACCGGTTTCACCAAAGCTTCATCAGGAAGTGTCCCCCAGGTGTGTAATCAGTGAATTTAAACAAAAGATTTAAAGCAACAGTGCTTAAATTCCATTGGACGATTTCACATATTTAAATATTTTTTAAACAGTGTCAGTGAAACCGGTAGAAGTCTGGTTGGGCTCTGCCTATGTCTCCTGGTCTGTGCTTCGGCACGGGTGAGGTTTGCACCTTATAAGTTTGTTCTGCCTATTAAACAGCTTTGAAATACATTACTGATGTTTATGATCTGATTTAGTGGTGGATAGTAAAGTAAGGGATTGCCCATTATAATGAGGGACAATTTGGGAGTAAGTTGTACATCAGAGAAGATTTTTTTTAACTTTTTGTTTATTTTATTTTCAAAAAAAACTTGACAGTCATTTCTGTATGGAAACAAACACAGGAATACATTTCTACACATGGATATACAAAAATGCCAGCAGAAACAGACCATGAAGGTCTATCAAATCTGCTTGAATATGCAGCTCCCAGTCTAATCTACAGCATCTGCTCCCCACCCATTTCCTGTCCACCTGATTTATCCTGCCAGTCCACCCACCCTTCCCTCCCCTCCCCAGCCTCCCCACAGTTTTGACCTTACCTTTGACCCTGTCCCACCCCCTCTTACAATTGCTCAAATTTTTTAGTGATATCACCACCTCTGGCAGGTTGTTCTACCTTGCTACCACCCTTTCAGTGAAATAGGCCCACCTTATTTCCCTCTTGAATGTACCCCCCTCTAATGTCAGACTGTGCCTCCTCATGATCGTCCCCTCCTTTATCCGGAAAATGCCCTCAGTACTAACCCTATTTATGCTCTTTATGTATTTGAAGGTCTCAATTATGTCCCCCCCTCTCTCTTCTATCTTCCAGGAACTACATGTTGAGCTCACTCAGTCTCTTCTCATAGGGTTTGTCACCCAGACCTTGGATCATCTTTGTCACTCTACGTTGCACCCCCTCTAACAGTTTGACATCCTTCTTTAAATAGGGGACCCAGAACTGCACACAGTACTTCAAGTGCAGTCTCATCAGCCTCTACAGTGGCAGGATGACTTCTTCACTCCTTGAGGTGATTCCTCTGGCAATGCACCTCAGCATTTTATTAGCTGTGGCAGTACCCTCAGATCCTTTTCCTCTTCTGATATGGCTATCTACATACCCCCAGCCAGTAGCTTGTCCCAGGGTTTCTGGCTCCCAAGTGCATGACCTTGCACTTCTTAGCACTGAACCCCAACTGCCATATGTCTGACCAGAGCTCAAGCTTTGCCTGATCCTCTTGGTGTTCTTGCCTCCCTTCCTCCCTGTCCACCCTCACACAGATCTCTGTGTCATCTGTGAACAGGCTGATTTTACTCTTGATCCCATCTGCTATGTCACCAATGAAGATGTTAAATAACACTGGTTCTAGTACTGAGCCTTGAGGTACCCCAGTGGTTGCAGCTCTGGGACTTGAGAGTTCTCCCCATACCATTACACTCTGCTGCCTATCCTGCAGCCAGCTCCTAACCCACCCAACCAGTTTCTTCCTGGATCCCAGGTTCCACAGTTTGCTGAGCATCCTTCCATGTGGCACTGAGTTGAAGGCCTTGCTAAAGTCCATATACAGGACATCCACTACATGGCCCCAATTGAGTGCCTTTGTAACCTAGTCAAAAATGTCAATCAGGTTGGTCTGGCAGGATTTTCATTGGACAAACCCATGTTGCCTTTCATCCTGGAGACCATTAATTTCCAGAAAGGTCACTAGCCTTTCTTTAAGAATGGTCTCCATCAATTTCTCTACATAAGGCAGAGGTAAGGCTGACTGATCGGTAGTTACCTGGCTTGTCCTTGGGTCCACTCTTGTGAAGCGGCACCACATGTGCCATCCTCCAGTCCTGGGGCACACACCCTGTCTCCAGAGAGGTGCTGAACAGGTCTGCTAGAGGGCATACCAAGACCTCCGCCAACTCCCTCAGGACTCTTGGATGCACACCGTCCAGTCCCGGTGCCTTATTCACACACAGGGACTTCAGTCCCTCCAAAAACCCTGTTCTCCAGGATTATCCCATCCATTACCACTTGCATCTCCAATGCTCACTCCTCCCATCTCCTGTGGCATAGGACCATCCTTTTCCCTGGTGAGCACTGAACAAAAGTACTCACTGAGTGCCTCTGCCTCATCCAACCCCTTTTCTGTCCATCCCCCTTCCCTCTTGATCATTACAATCTCATCTTTGCAGCTTCTTTTCTCTCTAATATACCTTAGGAATCCTTTTCCCCTTCCCCGATACCCTGTTCAAGCCTTAGCACCCTTGAAGCCTTAGCCGCCCTGACTACTCTATTCAATTCCCTGGATTTCTTCGCGTACTCTTCCCTGTCCTCCTCATGCTTGGATCTCTTATACCTACTGAAACATAGAAACATAGAAGTTGATGGCAGATAAGAACCGCAAAGCCCATCCAGTCTGCCCATTTTGTCTACCTTATGAATGTGCCATAGGCCTTTACTCTGTCAATGGCCTCTCTATTCATACTCATCTGTATTGCTCCCTTATGCCTATCTCATGTCTGTTTGAAGCCCTGCACTGCATTCATATCCACCACTTCCTGAGGCAGGCCATTCCATGCATCCACCACCCTTTCTGTAAAAAAGAACTTTCTTACATTACCCCTTAATTGGTCTCCCTCTAATCTCATGCTGTGTCCTCTTGTCCTGCTATTTTTCATATATTGAAACATGTTAGACTCTTTCACCTTGTTAATGCCCTTAAGATGTCTGAATGTTTCAATCATATCACCTCTCTCCCTCCTTTGATCCAGGGTATACAGCCCTCTTGTTTCACACTTTCTCTACTACCTCTTTGCAAAACCAGCTCAGTCTTTTGGTTCTGGCCTTCTTACTCAGGGCCATTGCACATATGTAAGTGGCCTCCACCAAACCCAGCTTGACAATGGACCATTTCTGATCAGCATCCATGTCCGGGCAGATCTTGGCAAGATGCCCCACTAGTATGTCTCCCATTCTACCAAGCTCTGCTCTTCTGAAGTCCACCACCTTTATCTTGGTCCTGGCTGCCACCATACCTAAACTGAGGAAGAACCACATCATGTAGTGATCACTTCCTGCCAGGGGTCTTCCACCCCATGTCCTGGATGGGTATGACGATTGAACGTTGACACCTTTACTGCAAGTGACAGTACAGTGACACAGCAATGGGTCACTGTACTATCACTGCAGGCCCCCGCACTGCTTTCACAGGGTCTTGCACCCCCCACCCCAAATCAACTCCAACTCAGAATTGGTTATATTAAGAATGGGGGGTTCAGTGGTGAAGCCTCCTGAAGAAAAACTGTTCTTGGATGGATTTATGTCGACCACAATAACGGTTGACATAAATCTATCGTTTCAACATCGGTCAACAAAATATTTGTTGAACCGGCATTGTAGAGCCCCTGGATGTGCTCCCTGTCCATCAACACAAGGTACAGAATGTTGCCCTCTCTAGTTGGCTCCATTACCCTCTGTACCAGGAGCTGTCCTGGAAGGCCTCCAGGAGGACCTGTTCCCTGGCACTAGAAGTAGCCAGGACGCTCCAGTCATCCCCTGGCAGATTGAAATCCCCCACTATAGCAGTATTGCCCTTACCACTGAGTCTTGTAATTTGCTTCCTCAATTCCCTGTCTGTTTCTTCATTCTGTGAGGGAGGTCTGCACACTACCCCCAATCTAACCTTCCTCCCTTTTGCATTTTGTTGCTGTACCCACAGGGCTTTTCTTCAGCCATGCCCTCCTCTCCCTTCTCTCTGCTGCAGTCTACCTCTTCCCTTACATAAATAGCCACCCCCTTATCCTTTTATCTGTCCCTATGGTACACCTGTATCCAGAGATCATGAGGTCCTAGTCCTGGTATTGGGTGGCCCAAGTCTCTGTGATGGCTGCTATGCCCTCCTCTCCTTCTGTCATTAGTGTCTGCAGCTCTACTGTCTTTTTAAAGTCAATTTTGATGATAATTCTCACATTTTGCATCTTTTTCCCACGTTTAGTGTGGTGGTGTCGCTTATTTGAGTAATTTGGGCAGTAAAAGGTTAAAACTTTGGTTCACAGTTAACAGTTATTTTCATGTAGTGCTTTTCCAACAACCTGATTCTCAAAGCTCATTGCAAGGTAGTTCAGAAAATATGTTGGGGGAAGTCATTCTGTGCCAGTAGTTCCGCACACCTAGCTGTGCAGTATTTATTTATGTATGTATGTATGCATGCATGCATGCATGTATTTATATATGTATGTATGTATTTATTTATTTAAATTTGTTAGCAGGGTAAGGAGCACTGGACCAAAAGTCCTTTATCCAGTTCAACCAGGCCAAAATCATACAAGAGGTGGTATTGCTTGACAAAATATATTGAACAACAGTGTTACAGAATTCACAGAATCAACAACAAATAGAAGTGCAAGTCTGAGATAAGTAGTGGTGCAATATGAGTTTGAATGAATTAAAGGAACTTATTGGATGCAAGGTAAGAGGTAGTGCATTCCAGAAACCATGAGCAGACATAGAAAAGGCTGTGGAGACAAATTTTGTTTTACACGTAGGAATGACTAATTGAAGACACTCAGATGACTGTAGAGCAGTATTTAAGGGCAAAACTTTGATTAGATCCTCAAGTGTGGTTGACATTGTTGGAAAAGTTGCTTTATGAACTATACAGCCCAAAAACTGATACGAGATACTGGGGAGAATAAATTAAGTTGGGAATAAAGAAGACAGTGATGAATTCAAGAATGATCAAGAATAACAAAGTGACATATTGTTATTACAAACAACTTAAAGTTTTTGAAGCTCTCCTTGTCCAATATGTAGAAACAAAGCAGATGGAAAATCAAAAAAGAGGAGAAGAGAACCCATAGCAATTGCTTTATGAGTTTCCAATGGAAAAAAAAACAACTCTTCAGCTTATATACTGCTCCAAGCCTCTAATTAATGCCCTTACAATGTTTCTCTATATGCTATGAATAAGTAAGAGAGGTTCCAAAAGGAAACCTTTGCACTTAAAGAGAGTAACCTGTAAAATGAATGAACCATTCAAATAAAAAAATAATAAGGAAAACTCTTTCTCAACAACATTCTAGAACCAAACAACATAGACTTAGTTTTGCAGGAATTTAAGACCAGGTTGTTACATTTAAACCATCTGTTTACTGAACAAAAATCATGTTTCAAAAGTTTTGTGATATTAATGGAACACTTGGAGCTCTTAAAGATGATCAGATCATCATTGTACAAAATCATTTCACAATTTGAACATATCACTGGAACTAGGCTTATGAACAAACAGAAGAACAAAGGTGCTAAAATGGACCCCTCCCCCCAAGTAACTGATTTTTAAGATGACATTTTAGGCCCTAACCCAGATGAGTATGGTTATAAAAATAACCGCAGATCAAAAAGAAACACATCATCTGAGATTCCCATAGTTCCTAATTTATGACAAAGCAATGTATGCTCAATAATATCAAATGCCTTGATCAGGTCCATGAACCTGCCCCTGTCAAAATGTCTCTCCTCCATGCAATGGAGAACCGAGTCTGTGAACCTGACCAAGGTGGTATTTGTACCCCTTCCCCTTTCTAACTCCATCTTGCTGAATACAAAGCAAATTCCATGTAACCAAATACTCATGTATTTGTCCAGATACAACCTTTTCTAATATTTTGTTTAATTAAACATGAAAATAGACTAAAAATCATTGAAACTATTGGCATTTTCATTTTTTTGGGTAGAGAGACAATACAAGCTAATTTGCAACTAAAAGGGAATTCCTAAGTTACAAAACAAATTAAAACTAGTGCACAATGGGGCTGCAATTAGAGGAGTTACCAATTTAACCAAAAAAAAAAAATCATCCAGACCATCATTTTTGTCCCCACACTTACTTGGGAGTCTGTTAAGTAGTTTCAAAGTTTCCTGAACAGTTATCTTCCTAAAGTACATTTCAGGATTGGAATTTCAGACTGGATTCTCCAGTCAGTTGGGCTCAGTATCATCCTATCTGGTTGTAGCTTTCAGGGCTATGAAACTAATTGTGGCTCAATATCATGCCACACAGAGAAGCCTACTGACCCATCATTAGGGCTCAATATAATGCCAATCACTGATGGCCTCTGGCTTTTCCCTGTTTAATGTGGCTCAATATTTTACCATTCCAGGGATCCCCACTCAGTAGGGTTCAGTATCCTGCAATCTGGTATCATCCTCTGGGGTTCAACCACTCGGCAGGGCTCAACATCATCCTACTCATTTGCAGCCTCAGGGGGCAGTGGGAGGAAGTAAAAGTAGTGAAGGGGGAGTGGTTGTGGAAGGGAGTGAGCACAGAAAGGATGGAGGAGGAGGAGAGCAGGTGGAGGTGCAATTGGAGGAGAAGGGAGGGGGAAAAGGGCAAGGTATGAAAGGAGAGGACATTGAGGAAAAGGGGCTTGTAAGAGGGCAAATCATGGAGGAAGTGCAAGGGATCAGGGAGCGAGTACTTGTATTAGGGGATTCTATGCTCGGGAGGGGGGGGTGAGATGGGGAGGTAAGAGACCAAGGAAGAGCCAAACCTTGGTGGAGTGTATGCCAAGTATAACAGTGGGGAGAGTAGGGCAGTGCATTCAGAAATGTGTGGAAAAGGTGGAAGAGAAGTCTCATATCATTGTGCACCTAGGAACAAACAACCTAGAGGCCAGTACAGTGGAAGAAGTGCAGGAGAGGTTCAGGGAAGTGGGGGGTATTTGCAATCAGGTTGGAAGCTCAGTGACATTCTACGAGGTACTCCCGGTACCTAGGGCAAGCACAGGGAAAAAGCTAAGAATACAGAAGTTCAATGGGTGGCTTAAAGGTTGGTGTGCAGAAATGGGGTACAGGGTAGTAGGGGAGTGGGGCAAGACATGGAACAATAAGGGGCTTTATGTCAACGATAGGCTGCATCTCAACATCGAGGGTACAAGGGCATTGAGACATGGGCTGCAGAAGTACATTAAAAGCAACTTAGATTTAAACTGAGGAGGGTGGAGGGGCTGAGTCAGACAGCAGGGAGGAGGCACTTTCAGGGGAGTCTGGAAGGCATCGCCCCCCCAAAGTGGGAGGAGGAGAATGAGGGGAACCTACCAAGATAAAAGTGGAAGGGGGAGAGATGGGAAGAGAAGGGATAGGACACAAGGTGGACTGTAGTATCCTTGAATGCAAGGAGCTTAGAAAACAAGGTGGCAAAGTTCCAGGCAGTGATGGCAGAGGGAGAGGTAGAGGTAGCTATTGCCACAATCTCAGAGACCTGGGCCACCCAATACCATGACTGGGATCTCATGATCCCAGAATACAAGGTGTTCCACAGGGATCGGGAGGGTGGAAGGGGGGGAGGGTTGGCTATTTATGTCAGGGAGTGGATACTGTGTACCTGGGAGGAAGAGGATGAGGGGAGGCCAAATGTCATATGGGTATTGCTCCAAAGCCCGAAAGGTAAGAAGCTCAGGATGGGGGTGGTGTACAGGACACCCTAACAGAGCAAGGAGGTGGATAAGAAGCTTGGGGAGAAAATCAGGAAGGTCAGTGGCAAAGGGAATATAGTTATAGTGGGAGACTTCAACCTACCTGGGGCTGATTGACAGACAGTAACTACAGTACACACCAGAGAACAGGTGCGCTGGAGTCTATCCAAGACAGCTACTTAGTGCAAGGGGTGATGGATCCTACTAGGGAGGGGAACATACTGGACTTGGTGCTAACAAATGGGGACCAAGTCCAGAATGTGGTAGTACAGGACCCTCTAGCAGGAAGTGACCACCGCTCAATGTGGTTCCTCCTCAACACAGGGATGGAGTCGGCTAAGACCAGGACAAGTGTGATGGACTTCAGGAAGGCAGATTTTGCTAGAATGGGCAGTATCCTAGAGGGATATTTAGCTGAAATTATCCCAGAGATGGATGCTGAACAGAAGTGGGCAATCATTAGGAAGGGGCTAAATGAGGCCACAAATGTGTGTGCCAAATCTCAGAGAAAGCAGATCAGGTTAAAAAAACCTAGCTGGCTCAGCAAGGAGATGGAGGGGAAGGTGAGGAAAAAAAGATTGGCCTTCATTAAGTTCAAAAAAATCTGAGTGTGAGGAGGTTAGAGAAGTGCTGACAAAGGCATCTAGGGAGGTGACCAGGTCAGTAAGGGCAGCCAAGGCAGCAAAGGAGCTGAAGTTGGCTCAAGGGATCAGAGAGGGAGAAAAGGGGTTCTTTAAATATGTAAGGGAGAAGAGAAGTGGTAGGGATGACAATGTTAGAATCAAGAGAGTAGGAGGATGGGAAGAACAAGGAGAAAATCAGGCAGAGCCACTCAATGAGTATTTCTGCTCAGTGTTCATGAAAGAAAGGGATAGCCCAATACCACAGGGGAAAGGGGGTAAGGGTGGAGGGGGGGCAGAGATAACAGATGGGGTCATCCAAGAGGATAGAGTTCTGAAGGGTCTTCAAGTCTTGCAGGTGGACAAGGCACCAGAACAGGACAGTGTACACCCAAGAGTCCTGAAGAAACTGACAGAGGTGTTGGCAGGCCCTCTGACAGACCTGTTCAACACCTCCTTGGAGATGGGGAATGTACCCAGGGACTGGAGGATGGCTTCACAATAGAGGATCCAAAGACCAATGGGTAACTACAGACCGGTGAGCTTGACTTCCATAGTGAGGAAGTTGAAGGAAACATAGAAACATAGACTTTGATGGCAGATAAGGACCTCTTGGCCCACCTAGTCTGCCCATTTCCCTACCTGCAGGATAAGCTGTAGATCCTAGTAAACCAACAGCCTATTTCTTCCTACCCCCACACAAGAATTGTCTTATGTCTGTCCCATGCATTCTTGAATTCTCCCATAGTTTCAGACCCCACAACCTCCTCAGCAAGGCAATTCCATGCATCCACCACCCTCTCTGTGAAAAAATACTTCCTCACATTGCCCCTGAGCCGTCCCCCCTCTATCTTCAAATTGTGTCCCCTTGTTCTTTCACATCCCTTTTTCTGAAAGATGCTACCCTCTTGGACTTTGTTGATTCCACTGAAGTACTTAAAACTTTCTATCATGTCCCCCCTCTCCTCCTTTCCTCACGGGTATACATATTAAGCTCCTTTAATCTCTCCTCATATGGCTTCTCTTGCAGATGGAGACCATTCTGAAGAAGAGGTTGACAACCTTTCTTGATAGCAATGGTCTGCAGGACAAGAGACAGCATAAGTTTGTCAGAGGAAGATGTTGACAAAGTAACCTGATCAACTTCTTCAACTGGGTCACTAGGGTGGTTGATGAAGGCCACACTGTGGATGTCCTGTATCTGGAGTTCAGTAAGGCTTTCAATCTGGTGCTGCACAGTAGGTTAATGGGCAAGCTGAGGGACATGGCTGCTGGGGAAATGCTGGTGGGGTGGGTTGAGAGCTGGCTGCAGGGCAGACAACAGAGGGTAGTTGTAAGGGGGTAGACATCAAAGTCAAAGCCAGTAATGAGTGGGGTACCACAGGGTTCAGTGCTGGGCCCTGTTTTGTTCAATGTCTTCATTGGAGACATTGCAGAGGGGGTGAAGAGTAAGATTAGCCTGTTCGCGAATGACACTAAGATTTGTGCAAAAGTGGACAATGAGGAAGAGAGGAAGGCACTCAGAGAGGATCTAGCTAAACTCAAACATTGGTTTAGGGAGTGGCAGTTGGGGTTTAACACTAAGAAGTGCAAGGTCATGCACCTTGGAGCCAGAAATCCCAGGAACAGCTACTGTCAGGGTGTGTGTGCAGGTAACAGCTTCAGAGGAGGAAAGGGACCTGGGGGTAATAGTCACAAGGAACATGAAGGTATCAGCACAGTGTAGAAGGGTGACAGCAAGGGCAAATAGGATGCTGGGGTGCATTGCCAGATGAATCACTTCTCAAAAGGTGGAGGTCATCCTGCCATTGTATACATCACTGGTGAGGCCACACTTGGAGTACTGTGTACAGTACTGGTGCCCATACCTCAAAAAAAATGGGAGATTAGGTGGAGGGGGTGCAGTGTAGGGTTACAAAAATGATCATGGGACTAGGGGAGTTGCCGTACGAGGAAAGGTTGAAGGAGCTCAACATGTACTCGCTGGAAGACAGAAGGGAAAGAGGGGACATGATAGAGACCTTTAAGTACTTGAAAGGCATAAACAAAGTCAGGGAGGTAGGATTGTTCAGCTTAAAGGTGGAAGGGTCATTTGGGAGTACAGTCTGAAATTGGAAGGGGGAAGATTTAGGAAGGAGGTGAGGAGGCACTACTGCTGGAGGAGTTAATCGCTCAAAGGACAATGGATAGCTTTAAGTAGGGTTGGAATAGATTCAAGGGCAGGTGTTAGTACAGACAAGAGCACAAAGGGGGAAGGTCCGGGAAAGAGGAGGAAGAGAGGGGTTTGGGTGGGGTTGGGGCAGTTGTAGTGATATGAAACTAAGAGCCGCACAATCGAACAGACTTGATAGATCTGTGAGCCTTTTTAAATTTTGTATGTTCATATATGCTTGCTTAGTGGGACTCAGTGTTTTACTGGCAGGTGGTGACCTCCAGGACTCTCCTACTCAACAGTGTGCAATGTTTTGCCCCTGGTGGCAGTCTTTAGAGCTGTCCGCTTAGTTGTTTTTTTCATTATTACTTTAATTACCCAGAACAGTACAGCCATGATGTAGTAACTTGGTTTCAGATACTTTATAACGCAAATTATATCACACAAATGACATGCTTTAAACCCACTTGAAAACAATGAGGATGTCCTGCTATAGAAGATTCTAAAGCATAAACTAATTAAAAAAATAGTGGAGTCAACTGTAAATACATTTAAGTTATGGCTATATAATTACTGGGTTGTGTTTTTTTTTCCTTTGAAAAAGCTGTGTATTAAATACCATAATACCTGAGTAGGTATTACAGAATTGAGTACCTATAAATCATCTGCAGTATTACATCCGGCAATCCAGACTGCCCTAGGCTTCATACATAAGCGATTGCACTTCCTCCATGGAAAAAAACACGTAATTATATAAAACAAAATATGTGGTGCAGTGTGTTTAACTCAAATTTTACACACACCCTCATTGTTGGATGGCTGCCATAAGTGCCATCCAGCAACTCTGGTGTGTGTTAAATTTAAGTTAAACACATTGCACCCCATACTTTATCCTATATGTAAAACCAATTTAAAGTATCTTGTGGTCAAAATCTAGGTACAGTAAATGGATTATTGTATAAAATATTTAGAATAAACTGTATTCATGTAATAGTGTGTTCACTGCATTAGTCTTCTCCTCCTAAGTAAAAAGCTCATAATTCAGAATCTACAGAACTTCAGGGACATATAAATAAAAAGACAGGCATTCATTTATTGTATAGTATTTAATAATACATTTTATAAGTTAGGCTATATACAGTATGCAGTTACATTCCAAAACTAAATTTCTAGTATGATAGCTGTTATAATCTCATGAAGTTGAACAAGCTATACAAACATCTAATTGTACTTGCTGTACTATTGTTTCAAAACAAGTACTTGTTATGGGTGAAGATATGGTTCTTTACAGTCATGTTATGCAGTTAGTTATTACCCTTAGGATGTGTTAGGATGCTAGTTCTAAAAACATAATAATTACATACGGCAAAATAACCCCCAGCAAGGTAAGAATCTATGCCTGCAATGACTCATAAGTTCAGCAAGCTTTATCTTTCTGGCCTCAAGCAGACCCCAGATGTTCTTTCTGTTGTACTGAAAATGACCAATGACCTGTGGGATGGTAGATAAAGCAGTGTATAAAAGATTCTGTCAGAAAACTGCTAGCACTGCTTAAAGCTTAGCATACCCCACTGATCAAGATTTGTCTCTACTGTGTGACAGAACAGGACAGAGAAATGTGATGAGCTAAGCAGTTTAAAACAAGAGGGTCAGGATGAGTTGATTGGAAGTTGAATAGTCTGCATGCTTTTTTAGTTTTCAGTTTGTATGGTGTATCAGCTGCTTGGCAAGACTGAAGATACCACTAAATGATATACTAAGAAGCTTAATGAGATAATCATAAACCTAAACAGGAAGGGTGTTCAGAGTTTTGGAGTCAGAAAAGGTGTCAATCATATAATTATAAAAGCAGAACTCTTTAGCTCAGGCAGAGGCCATTCAGGCCTTTTTACATGTGCTATAGCCAGGCCACTTTTGGACCTCTTTTAATGGTGTGCGAATTCCTAAATATTCAGATTTAGTGAATATTTGTGTTTGTCTGTCTAAATATGGGTTTAAACTGTATTTTGCAGAAACATAATACCAACAGAATGTCTTCCTTTGGAAACACCCCAACCCCCACCCCGTCATGTTCCTGCAGGCCAGCTATAAATATAAAAGTTACTGTTTGGCCTAGGAGCACTCCCACGTTACCTTGGCCAGAAAAAAAATCACTTTCTGTCAAAAGAAGAAAAAATACTACTAGAGAATTCACATGTCCAAAAAGCTCAACAAATGTAATATCCACACTAAAATTCTAAAAACATGTCTAACAGACATCCAGGAACTCCAGTTCTTCCCATTTCTTTCCATAACAATATCCAATATAGCATATTGGCAGCTTACAATAAATCAATAAATGCAAGACACATGGAGCCTTGTTTAATATGACTATATTTTTCATGAAGAGAGGAAAGAATCATACAACTATCAACTGTCACTTGTCCTGCTTGGAAGCCAAATTGAGCATCAGATATTTTTTTTTTATTATTTAACCATTCCAGCAGTCACTCTAGTAATATGTTTGAAAAACATTTCTATGATCTATCTATGAGTTATTTTTGCTTGTGCATAAGGTGGTCAGCTGAAAACCCTTTATTTTTATGTTGCCTTGCGCGTGTGCAAGCAACAACTTGTGGTAGTAGGAGAAATACAGAGGTGTATCAGTGTTGGCGAACGCAGGGCAGGCTATAGTAGGTGCGTCCCTTATTCCCCAAATAGCCAGCGTGCTAGCACTGACATCAGTATTATGTAAAGTGCCACTAACTTGAAAGAAATTTGCTGCTGCAATCAAAGACAAGCTGGTCATGCAGTGGCACAGATGACATGCCTCCAGTACATGCCTTTCCTGATGAAACATTTTAGTAAACATGGAGGCGGCACACAATCCCAAAAGAAGGCGGACATCAGGGGTGCAATCCCTGTGTTGGCATGTCTGCCACCCCCCCCACATTGTGTGGTACACTGGGAGCCCACCCCAGTGTGCCTCTGCTCACAGAAAGCTGACCATGTCGGCATGTTCCTCCCATGCCACACCCACATTGTGTGGCACACTGGCAGCCCACCCCAGTATGACCAACATCAACCCCCATGAAAGTCATGGGGCACACTGACAGCCCATCCCAGTGTGGCCAACATTTGTTTTATTTCACCTGTTAAGAAAGAAAACCATTCCATGACACAGTGCCCATTTTTTTTGTACCTGAAAAAAAGAAAACGGCCCGTTGTCCATGGTGTCCCTCCAATCTGCACCCACCCTCTGCACAAGCCACCTCCCTACACCGCCCTCACCCCATACTTACCTCTGGAGGTCCAGCACTGTGATCTTCGGTGGAGCGGGAACACGTCTGGACTCTTCAAAGTCAAACTGCAAAATGAAGAAATGCCGGTAAGCTGTATAATGGCATCAATGGGGGGGGGGTTACAACTTAGGTAGATATCTTAGCCATTTTTTTGAATTTTGGCTCCAAATTCTCAACATGGAGTTCTTGGGACTCCATCTCATGAACACATGTACTGTCATCTCATTATTCGGTCTTTAAAGGTGATTTCTCTGTCACTGTGTGGAATCACCTTTTGGGATTCTGTAATGAAATGACAGTGCCCCTGTTCATGAGGTGGCGTCCCAAAAAGCCTGTGTTGCAAATTTGGTAAATAAATTCCAAAAAAATAACTGTCTTATGGGTGTGCGTTGCACAGTTTCCACACACGCACTTATCTTTGACAACTTTTCATATTTTTACTCCAGATTTTCAGCATTGTCATTTTCACACCTCCTTATAAATAGTACAGCTGTCATTTTTCACATCCTGCCTGAAATGTGTTTTCACACATGTGGTGCACAATGGCACAGTTGCTGTGGGAAATCAACTTTTGGGACAGACTAACAAAATCACAGTGCCACTGTTTATGAGCAGAGGTCCCAAAATGCCTATGTTGAAAATTTGGTTAACAAAATCCCCAAATTAATTGCGTTAAGGGTGTGTGTTGCACAGTTTCTATGCACGTTCATGACTTCACCAATTTTTCATATTTTCACTCCAGATTTTCACCATTGCCATTTTTTTACACCTTCTCATGAATAGCAAAGCTGTTATTTTTCACATTCTGCCTAAAATGTATTTTCACACCTGTGGTGCTAAATGGCGCAGTTGCTGTGCAAAATCATCTTTTGGCTAACAAACTGATAGTGCCTCTGTTCATGAGGTGGGGTCACAAAAAGCCCATGTTGAAAATGTCAACAAACACCCAGGCTGTTTGGGTTTCCAACCATAACGCCCCACCCTGTAAAGATTCATAGGCATCAGGGGTGTGACTTGGGATTGTCAACTGTAATGTTTGTTTGTTTGTTAGTTTGTTTGTTTATTCAAGGTGGAAACCATTGAGTATAAAACTCATTCACAATAGTGACCTTATATAAATGCATAAAAATAAATAAACAGATTAGTAAACACAGTTACACAATTAATGAAAACAATTACAAAACTTTTGTAAAGAAAACAGATGTTTTCCACATTTAAAAATGGAAGGAGGCTTACTTGTCTGTTGTCTAAATTCTGGTGGAAGACTAATACATCAAATTGGTACATAATAACTAAAAAGAGATTGAGAATGCCTCGTTTTTAATAAAGGGACAACCATTTCCCTAACTCATGATTGCTCACGCCATTCCATTCCCATCCTGCAGCCAGTGACAGGCATAGAAGTGTGCCTTGGACTCTTCAGCCCCAAAGTTCACCCCATTCTCCTATACTGCACCCATCTCAGCATATTTTCTTATGGAATGGGGTGAGTGTAAGGCCCAAAGACACCAAGGCACACCACGACACTTGATGTCTGCAAGGTTGCGTAAGGTGAAATGGTGTGAGCATTATGGCCAACAACCCAAAGGCACACCCCAATGCCTGTCAGTTTCTGCAAGGCGGGGATGGGGTTGGTGTCAGTTCAGTATTTCACTGCCATTTCTATCACGCACTCTCTAACTCCTGCACTACCAGTGCCAATACCAGCAAAACAACATTCGGCATTGATAAATGCTTATCATAAACTGATTGTAAACAGGTTGTAAACTGATGTACAAATAAATAAATAAAAATAAATAAATAGGAACAAATGCAATCCCTGAAAAAAGAAGTGGCTCAAACGCCACACCACCTTGTAAAAAGCAAACTACTGTAGTATGACACTAGTTAGATAAAATAGCCTATATTCATTGCAGAAAAAAATACACATATAGAATAGTGGATAGTTGACCATCCACAACAAGGCTGTGTTTCCATCGATCGAGTCGATGATGTCATTGAAACCTCGAGAGCAAAGCTCGAGAGGTTTCTGTGATGCCATTGACTCCTGAGATGGAAAAAATGCTTTCGTTGTGGATGGTCAACGATCCACTATTTCATATAGTATATGGCTGCCCACAATTTTGCAAGGTTCATACCTTGTGTTCACATTTCCATTTTTTTTCCTTTCTCTTTCTGCACTCATGTACCTGCGGACTCCAGTGCTTGATGCAGTCCTGCCCCAGAAGGTACCGGTTTGCCCAACTCCTCACTACCATCCCACACCACACTAACAACCATAAACTGCGACAGTAAATTAAAAAAAAAAGAAACACTGAAAACAGTTTGGACACACAGAGCTGATCACACAGTCCATGTCCAAACTGTAGTTATAAACTGCTTGCCTGACTGATCACAAAATGATGACACCATTTTCTTCTGTTTTTTTTAATCCCTGATGGCAATCAGCCAGTCAGGTGGTAGGGCAAGTCAAAAAATTTGTTGTACTATCGATGTGATGTCAGAATGATAGTACAACAACTTTTTTGACCTTTGAACTGTACTACAACAAGATTTTGAAAGCCATTGTTTTCCTTCCACAATATAACCATATACTATAAAAGAATTGTGTCCCTACAAGCAGTATGCAGACCACAAAAAAATCTAACACATTCCTTGAGAAAGTACTACGCTCAAAAACTGTTGACTTTTTTGTGGCTTGCATGCTTCTTGTAAATACACAATGCTTTTGTGCATTTTAGCGCAATAAAACAAAGCACTTTATCTAAGGGCTGTCATACTAGTTTGCTTTTCACAAGGTGGTGTAGTGTTTGAGTCACTTCTTATCCCAGAGACTGTGTTTTAATTGTTGCTGGCCCTATCCTGCTCATTGGGTGTCTGCTTTTTGTTTGTGTGTTGTTTTGGTTTGGTCTGCCACTAAAAGACCCTTACATTCTTTGTAGTCTGCCTTGCCCATCTGGTTCTTCTGCAATGGTCACCTTCTGGTACCGAACAAACTAAGTCAGACACATAAAATAATAAACAATATTAGTTTTATTCAGACACAAAAGCAGGACCATCTGTACAGCACAAAGTACCACTCAGAACTAACTGAGGAACAGGACATAGGGGTTTCCAAGCCCCTGCAGGAACTAATTATCATAACAGTTTACCAAGGCTCAAGTTGCACATTATGTTCCAGTTAATGGGGTGGCAGCTGTTCTTAAGCCCCATACTTAATTGTTCTCCACATCAGCCCCGAGACAGAAAATGTGATTACCACTTGAACAAAGCAAGAGCATGGCATTAAACAACAGAAAAAATTAGCAAATTTTTTAAACATTAAAATAAATAGAGTCAATTATTAAGAATACTTTTAATTGGCTGATAGAAAACCACAATACTCCGCTGCAGGGGAGGGGAGGAAAGAATCTGGACTACAATGGTGACCAGTCAGTGTAGTGCCAGGGGAGGAGAGACACCATAGCACTGGAAGCTTGGTCATGCCACAAGTGCTAAAGTGTGGGGGAAGGAAAAGGAAAGAGAGGAGAAGGGGAGCAGCAGGAGGTACCCAATACACTCAAAATGTATGTCAATATTTGCAAACCATCAACAGCTGGAAGATCTAAGCGGAAAAAATGGTTATTGCAAACAGCAAAGGTTTTCGAAAACACTGTAAACAACAGGAAAATTAGCTATAAGAGGGCAAGGACAGCAGTGTATAAGGAAGACAATAATAATTGACCACACTGTTGAATAAGGCACACAAGAATTAACCACACAGAGTTCAAGACATGACCACTGAGTTCAGAAATTAAGTTCACATTTTTTTGCCATGTTTGTGGTCAGTAGGAATTGGCTTGTGTGTGGTCCAGTTCCTGACAGGACAGGGTTAGGTCAGAAAAGGGGACCCAAGAGTTCTGCATACTGTCATTACAACACCATTTTACGTGATAATTCCAGGATCTGTTGACATACTTTTTGCACAATATCTTCTCAATCTGGTATATGAGAGAGTCCTGAGAAGAAGTTGCAGCAAAAGATTGAGAAGTTCTAGGTAGTCCATCTGGCTGAGCTGGCAAAACAGGATCCACCTGATTGTCAAGACCATGGGGTTGTGAAGGAACTGCTCACAGATTGTCTGCAAGAATTTCAAGTTTCCAAAAGTACAGTATAGCAGGTTCAAGTGCAGCTTCAGTGTTTGGGTGACTAGGATTATCAGAGAGGGTATCATTTAAGTACCCATGTTTCAGTCTGTTGATTTTATTGTGTACCAGCTTTCCATCAGACTTACATCGCAAGTGAATGTGAACAGTAGGAAGCTTTTCCACAATGTAGAAGGGACCAGTCCAAGGTCGAAGCAGTTTTTAAGTGGTGTCCAGAACTAGGACAGGTTGGTACAAGTATACAATATCCCCAACAGAAAATGAAGGTTCATGTTACTTGGCTTCTGACATTTTCTGCCTTGCAGATTTTCTCTGGCCCAGTGTGTCAATTGCAACATGTCTGGCAAGTTCAATTTGTTCCAACGTTGGAAAGATGAAGGATGAATCTGACTTTGGAACCTCTAGCAGTGAGATATCCCATTCCAGAGTTCTTGGATGATGTCCATGGACTAGAAAAATTGGTGAGTACTCTGTACTGTCAACACAAGGGCTGGTGTTGAAAGCAAATTGAATGAAGGGAACAAAATGTTCCCAAGTGTCATGAGTCTTATCCAAGTACTTGGAAACTGTATTAAGAATGGTAGACATCATTCTCTCATTTTGTCAATTGCATTGTGGATGGTAACTGACTGTGTGAGGCTTTTTGATGTTAAGAAGTTTGCATGTTTCTCACACGCTAGTTGAAAGGTAGTTAGTGCCTCTGTTTAAATGCAGATACGCTGGGGTACTGTGATGACAAATGACTGTGCTGAGGAAGACACTTGCAACTGTGGTAGTCTTTTAGGGGGATTAGTTGCAAATACTTATGTAGTACACAAAAATAAGAATGTACTTGTTGCCAGAGCCAGGGCATGTAGGCAAGGGGCCAAGAATGTCTGTGCTGACTCTCTGGAATGGTTCAGTGGCTACATGCATTGGAATGATGTATGCCTTTGTCGGTTTGGCAGGAGGCTTTCTTTGAGAGCATGGCTGGTAAGACTTGACAAATTGGACAATGTCCTTATTCAAGTGAGGCCAGAAGAAGTGAAGCCTTGTCTTTTTGAGAGTTCTGTGGATTCCCATATGAAATCCAGAAAGTGGAGAGGCATGAGTGGATTGAAGAACTTCAGTGACTAGCGAGGCTGGCACAACTGACTGTACGTGAGTTCTATCCGTGCGATGGCCCTTGCCTCCTTGTTCCAAATCTGAAAAAGCACACCGTCATTGAGGAAGTATTGTGACACAAAGAATAGTACATCGTGGTGATGTTGCTTTTGTTGTGGTAAAGTTGCAGTCTCTAGATTCATGTTTATGTCTGTGAATTGAGGATCAGATTTGTGTTGCATTTTAATCATCGTCAGGGAGATATCATTAGTAGAGGGAGTAAGAAGCTCGTTGGCTGCTTGCAGTAAGTGCGGATTGGTGCTTTTCTCTGAGGAAGCAGTTGGCAGTAGCAAAGAAACTTGAGGTGCTGTAGGAGTGTCCACAGGGAGCTCATCTGTGGAGTGAAAAGGAAGAGCTTGTAGGCAGTATTTTTCGTCTGTTGCGGATGATGCAGAGAGATACTGTCTCCGGCTTACAGCATCGGCATTAGAATGAACTCAACCTGGTTGATATTGAATTTGAAAGCTGTAGCATTGTAAGATGGCAATCCATCGGGTGAACTTGCCTACTGGTTCCTTCATTTCGAACAACCATCTGAGGGCAGAGTGATCACCAGTAGCTGTGAAGGAGGAGTAGCAAAGGTAACAGTCAAATTTATTTACAGCAAATACCACGGCTAGACATTCTTTTTCTGTGATGCCATAGTTTTGCTCAGCTGAGGATAGAGAGTGCCTGGCATTGGAGACAACTCATTCTGTTCCATTTTGGATTTGACACAGTACAGTGACCACTGCAAAGGAACTAACATCTGAGTAGAGTTTGAAGGGTTGGTCAAACCTGGGATAGGCCAATACTGAAGAAGATATTAGGTTTACTTTCAACGTTTCAAAGGCCTCTTTACATTCAGAAGTCCAAACATAGTCACATCCCATTTTGGTGAGGGCATACAGTGGAGCTGGAATCTTGACATAGTTGCAAATGAATTTTCTGTAGTACCCATACAAACCAAGGAAGGCTGTAAGGTATTTGAGGTTGTTAGGTTCTGGATAGTCTTTTACTGCTGACAGCTTATTCGAATCTGGAGAGATGCCTTGAGAACTAACCACATGTCCCAGATAATGAATTTGATGCTGTGCAAAACAACACTTCTCTGGACGTAGCTTGAGGTTGGCTTGTCTGTGACATTTGAACACCTCTTTGAGATGGTGAAGGTGCTCTGGAAAAGTTCTGCTGAAGATGATAACATCATCCAGAAAGACTAGGCAAGATTTCCAAGACAGACCACATAATATAGCTTCCATGACATGTTGAAACATGGCTGGACTGTTATGAAGTCCCATAGGCAGATTTTTAAATTGAAAAAGTCCCACATGGCAGCAACACGCTGCATATGGGCATGAAGCTGGATCAATAGTAACTTGGTAGAATCCATTCTGAAGGTCTAGAGTGATGAAGTAAGCTGGTCTGGCCACACCAATGCTCTCTAAGGTGTCTTCAGCTGTAGGTAGGGATGAGCATTCTGCACTGTGTAGGCACTGAGCTTTCTGCAAACCACCACAAACTGATACCCTTTGTATTTCTTTACTACCAGCAAGGTGCACCCCAGGGACTTGTAGATTCTTCAATAATGTCCTGGTCAAGCATGTCCTTGATGTTGTCCTCCAGGATCTGTTTTTGTTTGTGTCCCACTTTGTAGGCTCACTGATGCACCAGCTGCTGGTTGGGCTGCACCTTGATAGTGTATTGCAGGATATCACAGCACCCGAGTATGTTATCTGGACCAATGAAGGCATCCGAATAGTTTTCCAGGAATGCCAGAAGTTTCTGTTTCTCTGTTGGGCAGGCTGAAAGTTTTGAAGAGGGTAATCACCGACTGAGGAGTAGCTCTGTGGAGACTGGAGTGGTTGTGATGGTACTGACAGGATGAGAGCTGGTGGAGCCAAGTTGAGGCTCTTGCAGGAGGTGAAGCTGGTCCCCTGAAGACAAGCAGACAAACTTTCCAATGTTGGCACCCTTTGAGATGACCAGTGGCTCATCTGTGAAGTTGCATCATTTTTGGAATACTGCGCCACCATGCACAGCAGACAAAGCGTTCCCTGGAAGGAGACCTAAGGACTGCAGAGTGGAGGATGCCACGATGATGCCAACAATGCCTTGTGGAAGTGGTTCACTTTGAATCTTGGCAATTAAAACCATCTCTGACTTAGGTGGCACAGTGACTGAGTCAGTAGCTGCAAGTTACCTCCGAGGATCTAGTGACAGTTTGAGACAATGTCTAGAATGGCTTTGTAAACTTTAAGGAAGTCCAGGCCAAGAATCACTGCTGGTTGTAGGTCAGGTATTAGGTAAACCTTAACAGTAGCTTGCTGTGAGCCAAAGTGGAATTTGAGATAGGCTGTGCCTGTAATAGGTACTGTAGCGATACTTGATGCTAAAGTACTTGAGGTCGGCTAGAGAGACATTAGGTATGTGATGTATAGCTGGGTTGTCTAGAATACTGCAGTGAATAACTGAGATTTCTACTCCAGAGTCAATCAAGGCACAGGTGGATCAATCTTCAATGGTTACAGGGACATAGTTCACCAGGATAGGTCTCCTGATGACAGGGACCTTTGCCCCTGGAGCTGAAGGTGTGCCTGAGTTAGTAGCAAAAGGGTGCAGATTGTTTGAGTTACGAGAGTCATAGGGGCAGACAGCTGCTGTTTTTCCCTGCCCAACAAAAGTCCCTAGTTTGTTGGGCAGTGCTTGTTTCCCTAAGCCTATGAATAGTTGCTATAATTTTGCTGATTACGCTGTGGTGGATGCCTTTGGTTTTCTTGGTTTTTGAGGTGGCCTTGTAGCTTTCAGCAGATAGCAGCAGTGTGTCCCTTGAATCCACACCACTGACAGGTCACTGGTTCTCATGAAGCTGGAGGTGGCTCAGGATGCTGTTGAAGTGGCTGCAGAGTATTAACTGAAGTTGCAGGGGAAGGTGGAGCATTGAAGTGTAAGCTGTTAAGAGTAGTAATGAGCTTATCAATTATTGCTTGCTGCTGTTGGACACAGGTTTTAAGTGCAGCCAGTTGTGAGGTTTGTGGTGTCTGAGCACTGGCAGATTGGAACATGGAGAGGAACTCTTGGGAAAGTCATGCAGCTTGGATTGTTTCCATCCAGGTGGTTGGCTTTTGCTGTATGACATACTGTAGGTACAGAATTGGGGAGGCAGTCCCTGGACAAAGGCTGTGATCTGGTCTATTTCTGATTTTTGCAAATGTTTACAGCTTGATTCAATGTCCACTATGAAGGTTTCTAAGGACTCTGAAGGTTGCATGGTGCATTTCCACAGTTCAGGGTGGTACACAGGGTGGAAATTTCCCCCTTTACCTGGTCTGTAAGTCCATTGACCCTGGAGATGGCAGTCCCTCATAGCAATAAGTGCATAGCATTGGAAATACATAGGGGGATGGTCTAACCATTGAATGAGATCCAGGCCTGGAATTGCTCGAGTCAGTGAACAGTGTCTTTGTGAGGCAGTGCCAAGAAGGGTACTGGCTGTTAACTGGTATACACCGTGGACCTTGGTGATGTAGCCTTAATGTACGCAAGATCGTCCTGGATAGTTTGCATAGTTGGTGCACCTGAAATGGATATCTGGATGTCATGCAGGATAGCTTCTATTTTGAGGCCTCTTGCCCTTGAGGTGGGTGAATATGATGCCCTGGACCTTCCTGTGCTCAAGGTGAAGTCTTCCTCGGATCTCATGGTCAGAGAGGAGCTGCGTGTTACTGAGCAGAGGTTGTAGGAGTGAGAGGGAGTTTCCATCATGGCAGAGATGAGACATCACCAAGTAAATGAAGTACTGTACCAAGAAGAAAATATTTTTTTAGCCAAAGTACAATTATTTGTAAGCAATTTCCACGAAATGACATCGTAATAAACAATTCCCACTCAATTTTGTGTTGTCAGTTATGTAAATATAGCTTTGGTGCAAAATGAGTTATTTGTTGTACTGTCCCTTTAATTCAATAGAGTTGCAATTGATTCCTATGGAGAGAGATGATTTGGTGCTTGACTGTGGCAAGATAGTACCACCAGGGGGTGGGTAAGGTCACTGTTTTGTGATTAACTCGAGATGGAGGCTGCTTCCCAGGAGGTAGCTGTGCAAGAAATATGGCAACAGGCCTTCTTCCCCACAGAAAATGTTGGGATTTCCTTTGGTAAGTGGCAAATGCTGGGGAAAATTTCCTTATTAATCTGCAGCATTTTGTTTTTGATTATTGTGCTTCCCTGTATTTTTATTTCGCCTCCCCTTGGCCTTATATACTGTGCTGTGATTGCTTTTAGCTGCACCCAAGTTTGAAAGTCTGAGGCCACGTTTGATTATTTATTTATTTATTTATGTATGTATGTATTTAGTTTTGCATTGCCCCTTATTTTGTGTTTCAAGCCCCTGAGTATGTATTTGTACTGTGCCCCACTTTGAAGTTCCTCGTGTGCTTTACTGGTGATTTAGTAATTTTTCCTTTCTCTTTCTGGCTTCCTCTGGCCCTGATTGGTTCTATGTGGCTGAGTGGGGAAAAGAATTGGTCTGTGCAGCTGGAGGAAAGTTTGTTTTGCTTTGTTTGTATTGCTGTGTACCCTCTTGGAGCATGGCCAAGCCTGGGTAGAGGATCGCTCTGTTTGTGACAGGAGCAGCTGAGTGTAGCAGTCGCAGCAAGGCCACATGGAGCCAGGGGGCAGAGTGGCTGTCTCCAAAGAAACGGAGTTGTCGGCAGAGGCTGGAGGTAGGCACTGTGCAACCAGGAGGGTAAAATGGTGGTCTGGAGGCTCCACGTGGTTGTCTGGAGCTGTGGCTGTCCAGGGGAGTGCTCTGTAAGGCGGGTGGCTTGCAGGGCTGTGTGGGTCCCAGTGCGCGGCCTGGCTTGTGGGTTGACTAGGCCACATTGCAGCCTGAATTGGGGTGTTGGGCTCCAGAGTATGTGTTTTAGGAGCAGCAGTAAAATGCTGTTCACTGTGGCTGGGTTGTTCACTCTTTTGACCCTTTTGTGCTGTGTCACATATGAATTTGCAATGCCTTGTAGAGTAGTGTGTAGCACCGTGGAGTTGGAGTGAGAGGTACAGCACTGAAGAGGAGTTGGGCTGAGTTGGAGCTCTGGAAGCACCGGAGGCAGCTCTGTGGGTACAGTGTTCCATGTTTTAAATTGTAAACAGGACAAATCAGGCATATAGCTGCTGGTTAACAGGTTTGATACGGTGTGTGTGTGCCTACACTGCAGTCCAGAGAGTGGAACTGGGGGGATGATTTGAAATTTTTTGTTTGGCGCCTTTTTCACTTCACTGAGTTCCCACTGATAGGCTGGATAGGAGCTGGTGTTGAACAGGCCCTGCCACGGGGTAGGAGCTGGGGGGGGTTGCAGTTTTGCCCCTCCGTGGAGTTGTGGGGATTTGTGAAAGAATTTCAACTTCTGTACTGCAGCTGGGAAGGCTAAGCAACAATGTCCCACATTCAAGCACATTTATATCACTGAGGCAGATTTGCAGGAGGGTGATATTAAGCAGGATACAGTCCAGCTTTACTTTCCTGTCTGCTGCCAGGTGTACTTTAGTCAGCATGCAAGCAGTTCAGGCACACTTGAGTGATGACTCTGGGGTACCCAACGACACAGACAAGCAAGATGGGGTCTGGGCAGAAGAAGGGCCACATTCTCCACCATGTGTGGTGTTTTGGTTTGGTCTGCCACTAAAAGACCCTTACATTCTTTGTAGTCTGCCTTGCCCATCTGGTTCTTCTGCAATGGTCACCTTTTGGTACCTAATGAACTGAGTCGGACGCATAAATAATAAACAATATTAGTTTTATTCAGACACATAAGCAGGAGCATGTGTGTACAGCATGAAGTACCACCCAGAACTAACTGAGGAACAGGAAATAGGGGTTTCCAAGCCCATGCAGGAGCTAATTATCATAACAGTTTACCAAGGCTCAATGCACCTCCACTAATGTGGTGTATTGTATTCTTTGCAGGAAGTGTACAGCTATTTACATTGGAGAAACTGGTAGGCGTCTTGCTGACCATTTCAGGGAACATTACCGAGCAGTCAGGAATGGTGAAACTGCTAAACCCATTGTATCCCACTTTATCTCCAGGGACCACAATGTCAATGACCAGTCTGTTTGTGTCCTTCAGCAGGGCTTCTGGGATCCTGACCATAGAAAAAACATGGAAGCCAAGCTGATCATCCGCCTTGGCTCCCAGCAGCCCTCTGGTTTGAATGATAGACTTATTTTCCACTAACATCTTTCAGCCATCCCTTTTTTTTCCCCTAAAGTCTATTTGTTTTTGTACTCATTTAATTTATTTTTCATTTTCACCATAAGTCTCCATTTCTGACTCCTTCCCACACATTTGTCACCTTTCAGCCTTCCTACTAGGCCCTGTTAATTAGCCCCCACCTGGGAACTTTCCCAGCTCTTTCACTCCTATTATGCTTTATCCTTCCCATCATCACCTTTTTGTTTCACAGATTCTCTCTTAATCTTACCATTTATCACTTCTTCTCCCTGAGCCTCCCCTTTCTTCTTTCTCCACATATACAGTATATCTCTCTCATTTTACCTCTCCTCTACACTAACTTGTTTTTTTTCTCTTTTAGATATTTCCTGAAGAAGACCTAAGGTCGAAACGTATTTTTTTAACTCTATTTTCTATTTCCAGTGTGCATTTAATATAACCATTTTGTTTTGCTTTTAGACCACATGCTGACGCAGCGCCTTGTTTTTGTTTTTTACCAAGGCTCAAGTTGCACACTACGTTCCAATTAATGGGGCAGCAACTATTCTTAAGGCCCATACTTAATTGTACTCCACACTTGTTGTGAACAACGGTAGTCCCTTTCCATGAATAAAGAATTACTTTAGTCTCACAAATCTTATTAAACAGGTTCAGCTGTAATTTCAAGGTGATGGGAAACAATTTTTGCACCTCTAGATGCCCTCCAGTTGTTCTTTTATTGTCCACCCAGTATTCTGATATTTTTTTACCTTTTTTGTTAAATTAATAAATTAATTATGTGGCTTCTGTAGCTAGTGTGAATTCCTCTATCCCCAGCAGTTGCTGCTGTCTCTTTTCATACTGCCTGAAAATTCTATGATATCAGTAACACCATTCTAGGCCATTCAAGTGCATAGCATGGAATCCGGAGTTATTGATGTCATAGAATGCTTTAGAAATATGAAAATAAAGAGCAGTAACTGGTGAGGAGAGTGGAACTCTATGTAGATCTGGAGGCACCCCAAAGCTACATTATTTATTTATCAAAAGATTTTCAAAACATATCAGAATATAGTACTGGCATGGAAAGGAAGATGGAAAGGCAGTTAACTATGTAAAATTATTTCCTATCTCCTTTAACCCACCAAACAAACTTGTATACATTATCTGGTATTATACAATGGCAAGAAGGAATGCTGGCCTCTGACTGGCCAGTCTGGTGGTGGACCCTTGATGTCATCCCAGCATAGCATCATGGATTTAGTCTGGGCATCCACAAGACTACATCAGATGTAAAATAAATCAGTGCACATGGCATAATCAAGTTGCGCATACTTGGCATGCATGGTCTGCAGTTTGCCACACATCGGTATCACAGAGCCCAGGCACTGAAACCCCAACCAACAGAAACAGAAGAGGGGAGATAAAAACATAGAATACCCTATCTGCTTAAAAACCCTGCAGTACTGTACCTCCATAAAATAAAAGCCATCATCGTCACTGTCACTGTCACTGCCTTCATTCCCCTGCTCCTCAGTCGAAACAGGAAACCACACATCAAGGCAGTAAACTGCGTAGCTTTCCAATACTGTTATGGCTTTTATTTTTCTAAAATCTTCATCCATTGTCACTTGGACCACGAGCAGCTGCAGGGAGTTACTGAACCACTTCTAATGGGAGTTTTTAATGAAAAATATCACCCCTTTTCCCCCTGGTCTCCGAAAATGAACATAAGAATAATTTTAAATCTGCCCTTAGGAATGGCGCCAACATTTTCTACTTGTGTGGCACACGCTCCCTATTTCCATCTCTCCCCAGTTGACTCAGTGGCCACGCTGCTCAACTCAAACAAAAAATGGCAGGATATTTTACACAAAAAGGAAAGAAAAAAAATGAATGACAGAGACAAGCACACACAGTGTGCCCACTTCTTATTTCTCTTGCCAATTTATTTATTTAGTTATAATTGACCAGGAAAGGAGGACTAGACAATTCTACCTATTTTCAGCCTCATCCCAAGGGAGAGGGCTACAGATGAATGCCAATTGACATTGAATCAGATTAAGCTGTTGGTGGTATTTTTAGTGAATTGGCTCAGTTGCCACTGTCCTTGGGTTGCCTGGATAGTAACGCTGCTCAGCTCAGGTCAGATAGGAAACAGATACATTTCTTGCACAATAAACAAAAAAAAGAAAGAAAAAGTAGGCTGAGAGAGGCAAGCACAGACACAGATCTGTGTGTTGGAACAGAAAAAAGCCTGTACAGAAGGAAACCTGTGGAGAAAAACAGAAGACAGTATGTATAGGCAGCACCATCTACTGGCCAAAACAGAAATGTATGGACTTTTTTTCCTAAAGGTGTTCCTACACAGAAGAAAAATAAATGAAAAAAACTCATTTTAAACATGTTTTGTTAATCTTTTTTTTCCCTTTACAGCCAAGTCATTGTATAATAGGAATAATGCACTCTAGGGTGTGTGTCGTGCTGGGATAATGTCACTTCTCGGGTGTTGGACACACTCAGCCTGTGGCATCATGTCCAGTCACCAGAGGTGTGATGTTATCCCAGTACAACACGCACCCTGTCATGCATTATTCCTTTATTAAATCAGGGCCAGGGGCCTTTTTAGATTTTTAATTGCTAATAGTATGCCAAACTTCCTCGATAGTGCATAAAGTAAATCAGAGTCAGCATTTTTGTTCTGCTACTTCCAGAATCACTACACAAAGGGTCCTTGAAGGCTTGTTTAAAAATGTTAACATGAATAGCAGAATTATTAGTTGCATTTTTACTTGTGTCAAAGTTTAAATAAAAAGTATGGGGTGGTGTGTGTAATGGGAAGTTTAAACACACCTGAGGGGTTTGATGCTACATATCCCTGACAGCGAAGCTCGAGGGGTTTGTGCAAGCATCTAACCCTGAGGGCATATGTACACTCCAAGTTTATACACAGTACCCCATATTTTATTTTATATACTTGCTGGGTCTTCCTATTTGGGCACAGCATTTATGTAAAATAAAAAAAGTTGTTTCTGTCTCCTGTGTGGCTGTGGTTCACGCTTTGGTATGAGTGCATGGTCAGTGGTTGTTTTTATTTATTTATTGAACTTTTTTTCAATTTATTTGGGCCCACTGGTGCAAGTAAAAAGTAAAGTGTGACAGTTCTATCTGGTGAAGAAAGATGAAATGGTCAGCGTCAGGGAGGAAGCGCTGTGAAGGGCGCATGCACAGACCGAAGGAAAACTGTGCCCATGTTTGCGATAATAATCACTCCTTTATTACGGCAAATAATGCCATGGTTTTCCTTCAGTAAAAAGGAAAAAACATTAATTATAGTACTATTAGCAACAAGCTGCCAGTATGTTTTTGAGTCATAATTAACAGTCACTTTTCTGAATTTATCACTTAAACTATTTACGTCTTTGTTTTTCTTCCTTGAGGACCTGCTTAGGTTATTTCCCTTGAATTTTCAAATGGTTTATATTTTGCCTATTGTGCTTCTTTTTGTTTTTTTCTTAAGAGTCTAGTTAGAATTGATTTTTCTATAATACATTTTTTTGTTATACAATGATCTTTTAATCTTACAATTCTTCTTAGTTTTATATACTTTTCGAACAATTATTTCATTTATAATCTTTAAATATGATATCATCTTTGGAATGTCATTGATTCCAAGATCTCAATTTTTATTATTATCCATTTCTTAATTAGTTATAAAATGATTATTCCCTATATCTTTTATATTATCCCTTTGGGTTATCTTTTTGTTAGTAATCTCCATAACTTCTTGGTGGACTGGTGTTACCTGACACTAATTTTGGAAGAGTAAATTCCAGAATTACTGGAATATTGTCACTCTCTGACCCTGTAACTGTACTTAAGTTAAATACATTAGGAAGAGGATTAATATTTGACAATGCCAGGTCAATAGTTGAAAATCCTTTATTCACCAAATAAAAATAACCTATTGGGACACCAGTATTTAATCTCCCATTAATTATGAACAGTGCATGTGAAAACCTCAGCAGATCCAGTTTCATAGCAACTCCCAAATGTTTCTGATCCTTCATTTGTCTCTTTTTTACAATTTAAAATTTTATTGATTTAAAGCGCCAGTATCAACACTTACAGTAATACAGAGAGAAAGCATATAGATAGGAAAATACAAACTTATTGCAGATAAAACCTGCATAACAACCAGATAAAATAATTAAGTAAATACATACCAGGGAGGTGCCACCCACAATAAAAAAAGATAAAACAAAACCCCCACCTCTATCTCCCACTTCATTTGTCTCTTAACAGATAACCAGTTATCGATGATTATTTTGTTTACTTTACACTGGTCACTACAGATACTGGTTGCTGTGAAAAAAGGCAGTATTGCCCATCTGCTCACCAGTTAAAATAAAAATGAAATGCTTCAAAAATATGTTCAGTGTCTGTTGAATACTCTAGTGAGAGAGTACCCAATATATTATTAACATCATCACGTATCAATAGCTTGGCATGAGGAAAATTTGTTCAATTAGTCTCAATAAGTCTTCAAACTCCAATAAAATATGGGTGTAATAGTTTAAGGGCAAGAGAGAAATGCACAGTATATATTGACTATTGTATACACTTGTATTTACAGTAATGGTAACAGACAGGAACTTCTGGAATTTCTCAAAAACTCTATGCAGAATACAATTTGATAACCACTTTTCATTTCTCACTAATGCAATCAGACCTCCACTGGGTCTGGCTCCTGTCTTTCCCTTAACATCAGAATAACAGATTCAAAGTAACCTTGAAATATAAAATCCTGCCTATACACAAAGATTCTTGAAGAAGGACATTAAATGATTGTAAGAAGCTAACACATTCCATATTCCATATGTGGATCGCTTTGGATTATTGTCTCAGAACCAACATGGTTTTAGAAAGGGAAGGAGTACTGAGACTGCCTTGGTCGAGTTCACGAACGCGGTACTTAATGGCATGGATAAAGGGTGTCTGACGGGTGCCGTGTTCGTGGACTTGACCAAGGCATTCGACTCAGTTGATCACCAATTGTTGATTTCTAGACTTGGGTCATTGGGAGTTGGTGAGTCTTTCTTGGACTGGACGAGGATTATTTAACAAATAGGTTTCAAAGGGTTAAATATAGGGTGCTGTATCAGACTCTGTAATGGTTAAGTGTGGGTTCCACAAGGTTCTATTTTGGGGCCACTTTTTGTTTTCTTTGTTTTTGATCAACTAGTAAGTGTGATTAATAATGCTTCTCTAACACTTTATGCTGGACGATGCAGTAATTTATACGCAGGGTTTGTCATTTGGAGATCTAGGTGTTTCTTTAACAGAGGAAATGTACAATTTTCAGTCTTCACTTATGGCCTGTAAATTACTCTTAAACAAATCTAAGACAAAGGTGATGGTTTTGGTACCCCACCTAGACTGAGATCTGGGGTTGGTACTTTGGAAGTTAAATCTCTTGATGGATTACTGTTTGACTATGTTGATACATTTCAATATCTTGGGGTATTACTAGATTCTCATCTAAGTTATGAATCTCATTTCTTGAGGTTACCTCAAGAATACATTATAGATTAGGTTCTTTGTACAGAATCCGTTCATTTCTTATTCCTGAGTCTAGGCTGGTTATTTCTAATTGCTGCTTACTTCCTATTGTGAACTATGCAGCTATGATTACTGCACTGCTTCTGCGACATTGATTTCAAAGAAATCCACTTTACTTCACTTGATAGCTAAGTTTGCTTTAAATTGTTCTAAGTCATCTCATCATTGTGTGATTTTGAAAGAAATGGGCTGGTTACGGTTTCATTAAATTTCCAATACTGTGTGGCCAAGTTCATATATAAAGTTATGGACTCTGGAATTCCACATAGTATTTCAAAGTTTTGAGACCATATATTGATGGTCATTATTCTAGACATAGGTCAGACAGTAGGTTTCTTGAGATTCCTTTTATGAAATCTAAAAGTGGACAAAGATCCTTTGCTTATATTGCTCCATTCATTTGGAATGAAATTCCTCAAGATATTAGGTGGTTGTGTTCTGTCAAAAGTTTGCCGATGCATTAAGGATGTATTTGAATCTCAATTTAATTGTAACTGTTTTTTATGAATTTTTTTTATGAATTTTATACGTAACAAAGACATTTTTGTCTGCAATTTGCTGCATTGTATATGTATGTTTGATTATGTATTGTCTGTATGCAATATATGTGGGTCGCACCTGTAAAAGGAACTTGTTTCCAGTGTGCTTACCCATTAAGCGAATAAACAAACAACAAACAAACAAACATATTTTCCAACTTTAAGGAAATTCTTGCTACTATATATTCCAAGGGTGGGATATTCAAAGTGGTTGTGCAAGGCACAAGTGAGATGGCGCCAGTGCAATAGTGGACATGCGCCAATGAGCGACATTCAGCGAGCGACAATGCGCAGCACATATTGCAGTGCGCCAATGCACAGCCCTAATGAATGCATGCGCAAGTGCAGGGGGCGTGGCCATGAATAAGTTGCACAGTGCGATATATAACAGCAAGCCGATGGTGCAAGCGCAGAGCAACAGGGACATGTGCAGAGCAAAGTTGAGCCCATAAAAAGATGGAGCAAGCAGGGGATGGAGGCTTGCACCCATGGGAGCAGGGGTGAGAGACAGAGAGAGACAGAGACAGAGAGAGGTCCAGTAGCCAGGCAAGACAGCAGCAGGGGGTACAGAACAGGCACAGAGGCAGGAAGTGCAATGTGCTGTGGGACAGAGTGCAACCCTGACTGTGCCTGTGATCGTGAGCTGACCAGAGTGTGTGTGTGGGTCCCCAACACAGGAGTGCACCCAGTGCAGGGGCCCAGGCAGCAGCACACAGTTGGGGTAGCCCAGGGCATCAGCTGCATGGGGGGGCAGGACAGGCCAGGCCATGGCCACTGCAGTATTCCAGATGGAGGCAATAATGAGGGGTGTGAGGAGGCAGGAGGCTGAGTGGCACGGCCATGGAAGGTCCCAGCAGTGGTATGCCCAGAACAGGTGGTACCGTGCCCACACCACCTTCGAACAGTACAGTGACACTGAGATTGTGGGCCAGTACTGCCTGAACTAGGCAATTCTGAGGCAGCTCTGTGAGCTGTGTAGTGATGAGATGTAGGCACCCACAAGACAGAGCCACGCCCTGTCCGTGGAGACAAAGGTCATGGCCATAATGTGCCTGCTCACCACGGGCACCTTCCAGAGACCAACAGGGGGCACCACAGGCATAACCCAGTCAGCCGCGTCATGGATCTTCACATGGTTCCTCAATGCACTGCTGCCACATGTTGCAGAATACATCCACTTCCCCAGTACACAGGCAGAGTGTACAGAAAGCATGCAGGAGTTCCACAGGGTTGCATGTGTGCCTGGCGTGCTAGGAGCCATTGACTACACCCACGTAGACATCCACACACCACTGGGGCTGGAGGGGGTGGCCTATATCAACAGGAAAGGCTACCCCAGTGTCAATTGCCAGGTGGTGTGCGATGCCAAGGGGCACATAATCAATGTCTGTACCACACACCCTGGAGGAGCACACAATGCCTTCATCTGGCATAAGTTTGCACTGTGCCACAGGTTTGAGAGTGGGGACATCCCCACTGGCCACCTAGTAGGTGAGTATGCAGCTGGAATGGGCAGTCCTGCACAGCAGGGCAGGGTGTGGGGGAGATGCTATGCTGGGGGCATAGGGAGTCTGTCTGTGAAGGTGGGGGGGCAGCCACACAGACCACAGTGCTAACCCATCATGTCCACACACAGGTGACAGTGGATACCCACTCTGGCCCTGGCTGCTCACCCCGTACCGGTGCCCAATGACCCCAGCACAGGAGATATTCAACGAGGCACACGCTAGCACACAGAACATCAGCGAGCGTGTGTTTGGACTGCTGAAGGCATGGTTCCAATGCCTGCACAGGTCTGGTGGTGCTCTATAGTACAGCCCGTCGAAGGCCTGTGGCCTATTCCTGGCTTGCTGTGTGCTACACAACATGGCCAATGACCGTGGGATAGCCGTCAAGGTCAAAGAGGGTAACAGCAGTCGGGACGACGCAGATGCAGGGCTACACGGTTGTGGGCAGCCCCCCTCGGATGACAGGAATCCTGGCTGCACAGGATGGCCCAGCAGCACCTGGACACCATTGCAGAGGAGCACTACAGTGCATGCAGCTAGGTGAACATGACCACACAAATGTCCCAAGGACCAGTGCACAGTATGCAGGCATGCCTGGCTGAGCCCAACAGACACGGCTGGAGGGAAGTGTTGACAGAAAGGGACAGGACACCATGGAAGCACCCTGTACGGCACTGCAGACCCCACCCACATAGGACCACACACCTCCACACACACAAGCACAGCCATATGGGCACACATACACGCATACCCCGAAGCCACCAATGGGCGTGTGTCAGACGCTGAACACCAGTGCACAGTGGAGGCCGATGATATGATGGCATCATCATGCACATGCCACGGTGGCCAGCGGCTGAGTGGATGTGCACAGGGCGGGCATGTTGCATGGTCCATGGACTGCATTTCCCTGGTACGCACATGCACACACCACACCACTGTGCATACAGGGCTGTGGCAGGCAGCGGACAGGGAGGGAGGCGGATCATGACCACTGCACAGTGGCATGGCTGCCACGGACATGTGGACAGCCCCGCCTAAGCCACCCAGCAGACTTAGGCTGTGAGATGGCTACAGGGGGTGTCACAAACAATCCCCTAGGTGTGACACTGTTGGAATGTGACCAATCCCTCACAGGCATCTGCAGGCCCCCGAACAGGCCCGCTCCAGCTGTGCCTGGAATGCCCACAGCAGATCCCAGTGATGACAATGCCAGGGTTGCACGACGCCTGGACCGAGGGGTGGAAAATGCACTCTGCAGTGACTGCTGCGGACAGCCCTGCACCAGGGTGGCCAGTGGCACTAGGCCGGCCGTGACTGCAGCAGTGAGCTGATCCAGGCCTGCGGTCATGTCCTCCCGCATGCATGTGGCCTCAGCCAAGAGCTGCTCAAAGTCTTGGTCATGCCACCCTGCGGAATGGTGCAGCTCAGTGTGGAGTGCATCCACCCCTGCCACGACCAGCTTCTGTTGCTCCACGGATGCCCAGAGCAGACAGGTGTACTTGGTCAGAGAGCCAGCTCCCTGGGGGGCTTGGGCATTGTGCCGACCCGTGGGAGTTGTGGGGCCCCTCGGCATGGCCCCTTGCACAGGTGGGAGCTTCAGAGCGAGGCCCCATTGGGCCTGTACTGTCTCGCAGTGCAATGGTAGTGACCACTGCACCCTGATCCCCCTCGGTACTGTCCTGCTACTGCTGCCCCTCTGGCCTCTGTGTGCATGACAGCAACCGGACGGCTGCACCACCACCACCACACAGTATGGTCTGTGCCGGAGGTACATTGTCCACCACATCACCAGGAGGTGTGGCTGGAGGGTCAACAAGCACCCCCGGGCACCATCAGTGTTGCTGTGTCTAGTGCGTAGTAAGGGTACCTCCCCCCAGTCGGCATCACCACTGTCCAGGATAGTGGTCATGTCATCATCAGACCCGGATCCCACCCTGATCAGTGTCTCAGCATACTGGATGCCATGGCTAGCATTCCAGTGAAACACTGCCTGGGCCTCGTCTGTGCCCACTCCACAGGCATCCGGTTGGACAGTGGGGAAGGCCTGGCAGCAGTCTGGACACCAGACTCCAGTGGAGGTGGATGGGCACTCCTCCAGGTCCATGTCAGCCCCAAAGTTGGGCACCGCCACCTTTGCAGCTGCACGCAGGCACTCAGTATCTGTAAGGGAACACAAACATGTTTGTGCCACCACCACGCACCCCTGCCCCCTTGCACCCCTCATCCCCATCCCCATGCACCACTGTACCTACCATGCAGTGATGGGCTTCCCCCGTCTGTAATCCACTACCGGGAACACCCTCAATGGTGCTGCGCTGCATGGTCACCGCCACCGGCTCCTCCTGCAGTGTCAGCTGTGGCTCCTCAGGCTGTCCACCGCCCATGGCAGCACATGCAGCCCAGATGGCAGCCACCTTCTCCTTTATCCACCTCCTGTCCATGCCCACCTTTTTCTTGCACTCCTGTGCTGACCTCTGATGGCTGCCCTGCAGGTTCACAGCTGGCCACTCCCTCCCATGCCTACACCCTGGCCTGCGGGGTGCCTGTGGAGCCACTCAGAAGGGGCTCCAGGTCCAGGTATGTGTCAAACAGGGCATCACACTCTGCCCTTGTGAAATTGGGCCTGCGCCTCCGTGCAGACCCCTGCTCCTCAACCTCCACATGCACCGACATGCTCATTCCTGTGGGTGAGGACATGTGGTTAGTGCAGGCTGCCACATATGAGGCCCCCCAAATCCTCTGTCCCGACATACCCACTGCCTGATGTCTTACCTGTGAAGGATGCAATACCAGTCTGGTGCCTGTGCAGTCCCATGGCGCCTTTATAGCGCATCCCATGCAAATGAGGGAATGCACAACTGTAACGAGATGCAAATGCTTCCGATGCGCCGTGGATATGCTGATCAGCTTATCTGCATGTACCGGCTGAATATCGTGGAATTGCACATGGTGCATTGGAGATGCGCATGCTCAAGCCATGGCGCAACTGTATGACGTGCACAGTCCACCTGGCACAGCGCATGCGCGTACTGATGCCACGTATATCTGTTGCACATCCTACGCACAGTGCGCTATATGCAGCATGGCATCCTGCCGCTATTGGGCATGTGGTGCACATGTGCTGTACACCCTACGGCATCTATGCACCATTGGCATATGGCTCATGGGGCACACTGGACCCTATAGCACACCATGCCTTCGTGCCCTGTCGCTTTCAATGAACGCACGGTGCATGTGCCACCGACCCCACATGTGTCCCTTGGACCCTGGGTGCTTGTGATATGTTCCAGCACTAACCCAGCTGTATAGCGCAGTGACGAGACATGCGCGACTGAAGATGGCAGCGCATCGCCAAGCGAGTCATGCACCCAACGCATGTGCGTCTCGTATGCTTCTAGGCACCATTTTGTCTCAGCAGTGCAGATTGCAGCATGCCTCACAGAAGTATAGCAAGGGCACCCAATTGGAGCCAGGTCAAGCTGGTCAACCTGGTGGCACTAGTGGAGCCCCATGTTGGCACCCTGTATGGGCAGGTGCCCTTGGACAGGCCAAGCACCGAGGTGTGGCGGGGTGGCTAAGGATTCAGAGGAGGCCACTGGGTCATGGCATAGTGGGGAGCAGTGCCACCACATGTATGGGGACCTGCAGCGGAGGGATCCAGACCAGTTAAGGACTCTGTAGGCATGCATCCGGAGGGGCGCCGTGCCATGGCCAGGTGAGTGCACATTTCCATGACTGTGTCTTGTTGGTGTTCTGTGGGGTGCCAGTGAGTGTTACACCATGCTGCCGGGGGTGGGGGACTGTGGCTGGGAATGACACCGGCTGTGGCAGCGCACCATAGGCATGCTGTGCCACTACAACACCACTGCGCAGGGACAAGGGGTATACTGGGCTGGAGGGGGTGGGGCATGTGGGTTGCTGCCTGGTGCTGATGTCTGCCTCTCACTGTCTCACTACTAGGCCCTGAAGATCAGCGCAGAGTGGGGATGGCGGGAGCCACTGCAGAACGGCAGAAGGCAAACGGTGGCGCACAGGTGAGGGCTGCTGGCCATGTGGGAGGTGCTGGTGCACAGGTGCCAGTCATGCTGCAGCATGCAGGTAGGCACTCTGTCAATGTACATTGTTGTGTGGGGTTGGGGTGGGCCACAGCCCCCTGTGCACATGGCCATCACAGCCGTGCATCACCGGTGTGGTCCATTGCACCATGCCACGCCTTATGCACATGTGTCTGGCCACTGCAGGTGGGCTGTGGGTGCATCCAGGTCCCAGCCAGGCCACTGCCTTCCCCCCGCAATGGCCATTTGCCTGGCAGCCATGGTTGTGGCATGCTGCGCATGGCTGGTCGTGGTGTGCAGTGCTGTGCATGGCTGTGGATGGTCGGGATGGCGGCTCGTGTAGACACACACACTGCAGATGGCCATGTGCCTACTACAGGGCACATGTCACCGCTGTCCACTGCGCATGGTGGATGGGCTACAGTCATATGGGTGTGCACTCATCCCTGTCCCTCCTTTGTCCTAGGTGTCCATCATGTGGATGTCCACACCAGGCTGCTCAAGAGGATCCTGAGGGTCGCCATGGTCACCCTTGAGGTGGCCCATGTCATAAGGCAGGTCCTGTTCAGGCTGCAGAGGCAACGACAGCCAAGGTGCCGGTAGGGTGTGAATGTCACATGGGGCCTGCTGGCCTGCATCACCCTCCCTTTCCCTGACCTCCCTCCCCTTCCTCCATTGTGCCCTGCCTAGCCATGTCCCTTTTCCCCCCACCCCCTTCCCCAGCCTACCTTCTTGATTGTGGCCTCCCACTTCCCTGCCCCCATCCCTGTTCCCCTGTATATAGTTACTGTTATTTGTTACTTTTAATACACTTCTATTTTGGTAGCCATCTGTGTCCATGTCTGCTTTGCAGCTAGCATATGAAGCCATGCTGCAGTGGTGTGCATGGTGGCTGTGTGGTATGTCTGGGGTTGACTGGGGCTTGTGTCTGGTGGTCTGTGCCTAGTGGCCGGTGTGTGTGCCCTGGGGCCTATGTGTGTTCCCTGCTGGGCTGTGTGGCCTGTGTGTTGTGTGCTGTTGGCATGTGTGTTGTCAGCTTTGGTCCCAGTGGCATGTCCTGTGCCGTCCTGTGGGTGTTGCCCGTGGTTGCCTGCCAGTGGTCATTGGTGTCACGCCACCTCCATGCACTGCTGTGGTTCACGTGGTCGGGGTCTGTGGCCGTGTGCCTGCCTTGCCTCCCTCCTGACATCCACTGCACCCTGGTGGCAGTGTGTCCTGCTCTTGTGGCCTGCTACACACTGTGTCGGGTGCCCTGTGCCATGGCCCATGTGCCTCTGTCCCTTGGCCGGCCTGTGTTGTGTGCTCTTGCATTTCCTGCCTTGCTCCATTGTGCAGCCCAGGTTGCACGATGACACCTGCTGACTTGCTTCCTGGTGTAGCCCTTGTTGCATGATGGCGCATCCCTGTGATATTTAGCCATCTTACGCTGTCACTTGCCATTGTACTCAGCCTTTGAATATCGTGTTGGATGCACACTGGAGCAGTGTACATGTGCTGCGCGGCTGTTGTGCCTGCCTCTGGTGAATTTCTGAATATCCCACCCCAAGTGTATATCTTAGTAAGCTTTCCAGTTGAAAATTTTCTCTTTTTTCAGGCTTCTTTCTCTTGTAAATTTGTGTAATACTTTGAAGTTCGGATAGCTACCGCAGTTTTCTTTTCTCTTGGCTGATTTTTACCATCATTTTCCTTTGTTTGATTTTGTTATTTGACTATCACCTCTCTCCATATTTCATTGACATTAAACATATCCAAAATTAAGATACTCAGTGGGTCTAACTAGCGGGCTTCTTGTAGGATTTTGTTAAAAATTCCCTATTCAGAATTCGAAGTTCAACTTGATCTGAACCAGCAAATCCTTCTAGTCTGTCCACCCATTCCACACCCTGATTCCCTAGATTGATTCCTAAAGTGTTTTTTGAATAAAGAGCACACATTTCTCATAAGGTAGTTACTTGATTCTTTTTCTGGTTTGGATAACCCATAGATACTTAAAGGAGAACGACACTGAATCTATAAATAATTTTTCCCAGTTAAAGTTGTATTTTTAAATACTAGTTCAAATTCTGTAATTGCTCTTGCTTTCCAGGCTTTTTAGTTATCCTACTGGTTGTTTTAGATGTACATGCTGTTGGTGAAAAACATTTTAGAATTGCTTGATATAGTTTTATGTTCCTGTTCTACTCTTCTGTTGTTGTCATAATGCATCTGTGTTCTACAATGGAACTCTGTGGTTGAGCGGGACATAATCTACATCACACAGTTCTAAAATGGCACTTAACATGACAACATAAATTTGAAACACTCACTGAGGACACTAAAAGGCTTGTATAGATGGAACAATAACATAATTTTAACCAAAACATAAAAACAGGTTCTTTGGGGAAAATGACTTACAGATTCAAGGCAGTTCTCCTTTATGATCAGGTTTCCAACCTCCTCATCAAAAATCTTGCTATGTTCCTGGCCTGTCCTATCTTTAGAGGCTTAAATGATAATAATAATATTACTAAGAGCATTTGATTTGGCATTTCAGAAGGGCTAAGTTGTACCATAGTTGATTGCAAAAGATCATAGAAAGGTATTACATCTTTTACAACTAGCCAGCCAGAGTGCCCTTGCAATATCCATGGAGGAGAGAAATGAAGTAAATTGAGCAATATTTATTGTACACTGAATGCCTATATAACCCTTGCATAATTATTTCTTTGCCAGTTAATAGCTGTAGTTTTAAAGAGTACTTTTATTAATTTAAACAGATCATTTGACATTTCCCCTTGTCTGTTCACTAGACCATGTATTTGCAAAGCACCTTCACCAGGATTAAAGTTCATACATGAATGAGGATTTAACATCTCCTTTCTGTTGGAATTTTGAGGAGGTGCACCTCTACTGGCAAATCCTCATTTAAAGTAATATTTTTTAATGTCATATTCCCTAAAGTTGTGTCCCATTTCTGATAGGACTCTTGTTTCACTAGTAGCAATCTGTGGAGGTGCCACAATGCTTGCAGTATATTTGCACTTGGCTCTGACTGAGATGACTTTAACTTTGATCTTTTTTCTTATTATTTTGTTTATAAAACTGATTATTGCTTCTGTCAACTTTCCTTGTATTTCCTATTGTGCTTTGTTTTTCTGTCTTAACATTAGATTTGACATAATCTCAAACCTCGAGCTTTGGTATCATTGTAAAACTATCTTCAATAAATTCATGGGCATTTGCTTCCCATGATGCTTTGCATTATTGGAGTATGTGCAATTTGTGTTTTCTTTAAAATGTGTCTGTAAGGCCAATATCCTCCAGGATAATCCATACCCTAGTGCATTTGCTCGGAGGTTCTTTTGTAGTTATCTTCAATAAATATATTCAGGTCCATACAGTACCTCTTTCCTTTTCCCTGTGATTCTTATTAGATTATCTAGTTTAACTTCATGGTGTACTATAGCCATTCTTAAACCTAGAGTTTCATATCACATTCAACTGTTTTAGAATCATTAGACTTCCCTCATGTTGATTTATCAAAAGGACAATTGATGCCGCAGAATGGGAGGTGGAATAATTATTTAACTCCTCAGAATTCAGATTCTGTTGTAAAACAAACTTAGAGCTATTACACGTGACTTTCCCATTTAAAATGAGTAATCTTTCAAGAGAACTTTCTACTTTAGCATTAATTTTAGTATCAGGAAAAGGATCCCACTCATATTCTGTTGGGGGGTGGGGCATGGGGATGCAATGGCTTACATCCTTGCACCTGAGTGTTATTATTAGCTACTTGGGCAATGATAGCATAAATATTTTGGAGTCTATTGACATATAATTACAAGGGGTTTAATTCAGTAGTTCTTATTGTTCTCTTCATTATTTCCTCATCCCTAAAATCTAAAATCCTAAACAATATAAAACTCAGCTTTAAAAATGTGGTTACACATTATGCAGTTCAGTAGTAAGAAAGTCATTGATCTTACACACAGAGGACTTTCTTTTCCCTTTTTAATGTCCAGAGCTCCATGGCCACTACAGTTCTGGCTGCAGAAAGTGACAGAGAGAAGGATAAATCCCCAGCACAGCAGAAACATGCAAGGCAGCTCTACACAGGACAAACGTCAGCAACATGCCAAAACACAAATCTATACTATTTGGCTCTAAACTGAAACTCTCCAAGCAATCCTTCCCCCTAAATCTTGTTTACTGTGATGGCTGGGTTGTGGAGCAGGTACACAGCTTCAGATATCTTGGATTCACACTCAATCCCTCCCTCACCTACTTGGACCACATTGCTTCCCTGAGTAAAACGATCCACCAAAAATTGGGTTTAGCATACAGACTGAAGAACTCCATTACACCAGAAGTTCAGCTCACCATTGCCAAAAGCACTAAGCTGCCTATATTGAATGATACCTCTCCCATTTACTCACAAGCCACTGTGAAATACATCTCCTGGCTCACCACAATGTACAACAGGATATGCCATTTATCTTACTGGCCCATTTTAGAACACACCACTTTGACCTTTATGGTAACCATGGCTGGCTCTCCCCACGGGTACACAGGAACTTCACCCTCTGCTGCCTGATTGATAAGTCAGTATGTACCCCTAAGCTCCATGCCTTGTTGAAGATCCTAAGGCATAAAACAAATCTACATGACCTGCACTCCTCTGATCACCTGTGCTTGAGGTTCCATGGGTAAATTCTAACATGGGCAAAACAGCTTTTGTCTCTGCTGGCCCATCCCTCTGGAATGTTTTTCCAGTGGGAATTAGAACAGACCCATCTCACCCCTCTTTAAATCATAGCTTCTGGATCACATATTGAGTGCATTCCACTGCAGTTGTGCAGCCTAGGATAGTAGCTACTGTCTTGACAATCTACAGTTTATGTGCTATGTTAGTTGTGTTTGTACTCACTATGCTATATTAGCACCCATATTACATTTTTACAAAACAAATTGTTTAACTCATATTTTTGTGCCACTTTATTGAAACTGTAAACAATTATTTACTTTGTTTTTATCTTTACTCTTGAGAATGTATTTCCCTGCTGGTTTATGACAAAGTTTCTCTTGTCTCCATCCATTGTTTTACCTATCTAGGCCTGGTCATTCCTGAAAAGGTTCCTGAGACCAGTGTACTTACCAAGTCTGCAAATGAATAAATAAAAAGAGAATAATGGCGAGGTTACTGTCCATTACCGGGGAGTAATACTATCGAGAGGTTCTGGACACAGGAACCTCAAGAGCAAAGCTCAAGAGGCTCCAATGTGTCCAGAACCTCGAGATGGTAGGACTCCTCAGTAATGGACAGTAAGCTGTCCATTATTTTTTTTAATATATGGATCTGACATAAGCATTGAAGAAGTTACACTGACCTCGATGTATGCGGCGTGTGGTCCTGAGTGAAGAGACAAGAGAAGGTAGCTGCAGGACCGGCTTTGCAGTTCTTCACGTTAGTGTCAATTTTCGGTAGATCGGCCGGCTCGGTATGTCCACCAGGCACCTCATAGATGTATGCATTGTATGGTGAGGGTGTGAATTTTTTTTTACAAACATCATTGCTAGCACCGGGGATTTCTGTTGCTAAGTGAGACAGCAAGCCGCCATGTTTTGTGAGTGTTTCTGCCTGCCCACACACTAAAATGGGCCAATTGGAAGGCACGCTTTAGAGACGGTGGAAGGGAAACTAGCTCTTGTGCTGTTCTGTTTTGCTGGTAATAATATCGTTCAAGTCCCGAACAATAGTATTACCAGACCTGAACAATAGTATTATCACTCTCGAAGTGTGGTATTATCACTTCAGGAGTGATAGTATTACCGAAAAAAATTGTATGGTTTACTATACTATTAAATTGAGGATCCATGTATTAAACTATAATAAACATCTGTAAACTGTATCATGCCTGGAGGGTGGGGGATACATATACAGTACATGTACCTTACTTTCAGGGTGGAGGAAGAAAGAAGACTATTGGTCAATTATGTTCTTCCTCCAGCAAGTTCAGTGGGAATATCCTGCCATAATGTTTTCTTAATGTACTTGTTGAATCTGAGTTTGAAGGCCCTTACAGCATCAACTTATTTAGTCTGCTTTATAGTCTATTGCCAGTGCCCACCACTTATTCTGTGAAGATGTTCTGTTGTGTAAATTACTGTGTTAGGTTTCCTTATAAGCAGTGTTATCATGTCTGACAAATCTGATAGATTTCTTTGACAGGGTGATCGGGGAAATAGATCAGAGTCAGGCAGTGGATAGGATCTACTTAGAGTTTCATAAGGCTTTTGACACTGTACCACAAACGACACTCATAAGGAAAGTGGGCAGCTTCAGTGTGGGTCCATGGGTGGTAAACTGGGTAAGAAACTGGTTAATGGATAGGCAACAGAGGGTGGTGGTAAACAGAGTTCACTCCAGGGAAGGGATTGTGAGCAGCAGGCTGCCTCAGGGCTCAGTAGTGGGACCGGTCCTCCTTAATGTCTTTATAAAAGGCAATGCAGAAGAACTGTAAGGGAAGGTATGACTCTTTACAGATGACAGTGAAATCTGCAATAGTGTAGACACTCCAGAGGGGATGGATAGAATATGCAGAGACCTGAGAAAACTCAAGGAGTGATCAAGGGCATGAAAGTTGGGTTTCAATCCGAAAAAATGTAAAATCATGCACATAGGGCAAAGAAATCCAGAGGTGGAGTACAAAATGGGAGAAGAAGTGTTAACGATCACCAAACAGGAAAGGGACCTGGTATTAATTATATCTGATGACCTCAAGGTGGCAAGATCTTGTGACAAGGCAGTAGGTATGGCCAGAGGGATGTTGGAGTGCATAGGGAGGGGTATCACCAGCAGAAGGAGGGAGATGGTGTTGCCACTGTATAGATCACTGGTGAGACCCCACCTGGAGTACTGTGTCCAGTTCTGGGGACCACATCCCAGGAAAGACAGAAGCAGAGTCGAGGTTGTCCTGAGGAGGACAACTAAAATAATGCAGGGGCTGCAGCAGAAGCCTTATGAGGAGAGACTGAAGGACCTCTATATATACCATGGAAGACAGAAGGGAGGAGGGACATAATAGACACCTATAAATACCTCATACAGTTGAATAAGGTACAGGAGGGAAATATTTTTCAGAACAAAAGATGCACAATAACAATGGGATGTGTAATGAAGCTGGATGGGGGAAATTTTAGAGAGATATGAGGAAGTGTGTCTTCACTGAAAGAGTGGTGAATGCCTGGAATAATTTTCCTGTGGAGGTGGTGGAGGCAAAATTAGTGATGAGCTTTAAGTATGCATGAGACCGGCACAAGGGAATCTTAGTGTGGACGCAAGGGGTTGGGGGAGAGAGCCAGAGATCAAGAAGGGTCTGCAGTGACAGTGTAGGTGGGGCAAATGGGCAGACAGGGTGGGCCAAGCAGTCCTTATCTGCCATCAAATTCTGTTTTTTATGTTTCTCCAGCATATTTCTACGGTTTAGTGGTAAGACCTCTGGCTTGATGGGACTAGCAGATCATAGATACAAACTTGCTAGAGCCAAATACTCACTGTGTGATCATGGGAAAGTCATTTAACTTCTCAGTGTTTCTGTCCACCTCACTGAGAAAGTGTGTATAAACAGGACACCACTCGAAACAAGGTGTTGCACAACAGCTGGGCTATCCTAGATAAATAAATTAAAAAAAAAAATTTTTTTTTCAGTTTCTGTAAGGCAACTAATATTCTTTCCAAATGCACATTTTCTGTAAATTGCTGTAAACATTTCCATATTTTTGTTTTTTTTTAGTGTAAATTTGTAACTTCATAAGGCACCATGGAGCCTCATTGAAAATGAGCCACAGCTCAATTGCATGCTGTATCCCTGTTCATCATTTAACATGAATAAAATGTTGCAACTTTTCTGCCACGACTATATTGGGGTGTGAGATGATGATATTGGCCCCCATATTCTGAAGATTAGCGCAGCGCTAATAGGCATAGGTCTATGCTAACTGGATTTAGCACCTCAGAAAGGGGCAGAGGCCATAAATAAAAGGGCACCTTGGCTGCCTGCAGTGGATAGTAGGATCGCATTAAAAATACCACATCATATATGCAAATAAGGGTGCCCCCTTGCATACAAGACACAGTGGTATATTCAAAGGGTTCTGTAATCTCTAATAGGCTGCTGAGACAGGACTAATCAATTTTTTATAGAACCTTGCTCTTATCAACATGCAAAGTGGCGCATGACACCCCTTCCCCCACAGCACTGGTGCTGGCAAAAATTCACTTACAACTGCTCAGTCAACTTGTCCTGTGAATAACACCTGGTAGTCTAGTGCCTGCACTGCCCAATGCTCAGTTTCACTCTATTGTATTTCCTATGGTCAATACCTGATATCTTAGTGGACCCCCTCTTGCCTGATCTCCAGTTTTACTCTGCTGCATGTCTTATGATTACTACCTCCTTGTCCACAATGTCACTTTTTCACATCCTATGGTCAATACTTGACAGTGTAATGGACTCCACTCCCTCATAATCCCTGTGTAAGTGTGCATATTAATTCATGCCTTATTCCTGGTGGACTAGTAGCCCTCATGTGATGCATCATCATGCAGAGCTGCTACTGGCCACATAAAGACATGTGAATGGTCCCTTTGAGCCATGTCTGCTACATGTGGTCAATAGCATGCTGACCACTGAATATGGCTCACAGGAGAGAGAAGGTTATCCTATTTGAGACAAGCTAGCTCCTTTTACTCCTGGGAGTCTATTGCTGTCAGAGTATTTGTGACAGAGCAGTGCATATTCACTATAGGGCACCATATTCAGAGCCAACTGGCAGAGCGTGCACACAGGGGAGCCATGTGAAAAAATAGGGCCGGCCAGATCTGGTGCCATATTCAGACATGGAGCAAGTTAGGAATCTTGAGCATCAAACCAGAACCAGGAGGGGTACAAACCAGGGCTGCCAGCCCGAAGATAGATACAAAGTTCAGGAAGGTTGCACTCACCAAAGAACAGAAAAAGGCACAAGGCAGATATTGTTCATTGGTGAGTGCAGTCTTACTGAACTTTGGGTCATATTCAGACAGATTGTATGATCAGAACTGATCACACTATCCATCTGAATATTGGGCCACAATAGCATGGTGCACAGCCAGCAGTCACCATGCTGTGTACCGCACTACCAGAGTGCTAGGCCAAAGACTGCCCATAAGGCAGTGTGTGGCACACACTGGATAGTGTTGCTGCCCCTATGAGTGATATTCAACATGCAGATAAGTCCATTGGGCATGCACGGCACTAGTGGGCCACTTGCATGCCCACTGTGGGATCATCTGCATGCCGCACATAGGCCAAGCTCGCTGGGCCAAATCCCTCTCCCTAGCCCTGATCCCCTCGCCAGTATAATATTTAAAATCCCTGGTGGGCCAGCAGCCCTGATCCCCTCCCCAGTATGATGTTTAACATCTCTGGTGGTCCAGCGGTCCCTCCCTAGTCCTGATCCCCTTCCCAGTATGATGTTTAACATCCCTGGTAGTCTAGTGGTTCCTCTCAAGCTCCAATCCCTTAAAAAAATCCCCAGTGGTCTACATTCCCCAATCCCCCCCCCCATAGCAGGCATATACATATCACTGGTGGTCTAGTGGACCCCACACCCCAGTAGGTAATATCTTACCACCCTGCTCCACCTCTGTCCCAACCTTGAGAGCTGGCAACTGACAAAGCCCTCCTCTTGCCATTATGGCTGGCCACCAACTGACTTCTCATAGAATGCATACTGTACAGTCAGCTGATTGTACTGTATGCTCTCCATTATATCTCAGTCTGTGGCCAGTCATGGTGGTGAGAGGAGGGCTGTGCCAGTCACTGGCTTGCGAGGTTGTGACAGGGGGAGCAGGGTGGTGGGACACTACCTGCCAGGGTGTGGGTCCACTATATCACTGGGGATTTGTTTAGGAGATCAGGGCTTGGGAGGAACCACAAGATCTCCAGGGATGTTAAACATCATACCAGGAAGGGAATCAGGGCTAGGGAGGACAGCTGAACAACCAGAGATGTTAAACATTATACTGGGGAGGGGATCGGGGCTAAGGAGGGACCACTGGCATGTGCAAGCGCTGTCGGCCTGCTCTGAATATGGGTCCCTATATTGTGTGTGGCACTGTCTGAGCACAGCATAAACAGCCTTAGTTGATTATGGGGCCATTGTCCTAGAAAGATGTCCATAATCTTTAAGGAGATTCCTTAAAGAGCACTTGCCCTGATTGAAAAATTCAGACTGACAGGTACCTACATTACTTAGTACCAGTCAACCTAATTAAGGAAAGCTTACAGCCTGTTGGTATAAGAAACATTAAAGATATTTATATGCTATTGATGGTGAGCTGCAGACAGCAGTAGCAGAGTATGTGGTGCCTACCCCCATCGTTTTGTAATGGGTGATTCGATAAGCTCAGATGTGTAAACTCCTGATTGACAGTTCACCTCCAGTACTCCCAGTGACATAGATACATAGATACATAGACAGTGTCGGCAGATAAGGGCCTATGGCCCACCTAGTCTGCCCATTTGAGCTTGTAAGTTCAGTTTGTATTCCTAGAAGTCTGTTTCCCCCTACCCCTGCCCTCTAGAATTCCTTTATATCTATCCCATGCATTCTTAAATCCCGTGATTGTTTCAGCCCCCACCACTTCCTCTGGCAGGGTGTTCCACTTGTCCACCACCCGTTCTGTGAAGAAATTCTTTCTCATGTTTCCTCTGAATCGTCCTCCCTCCAACTTCATCCCATGCCCTCTAGTCCTGAAACATCTTTTCGCTTAAAATAGTGTTTTCCCTGCACCCTGTTCCTCCCTGTAAGATACTTGTATGTCTCTATCATATCCCCTCTCCCTCCTCTCCTCCAGGAGTACATGTTCAGTTCCTTCAACCTGTCTTCATGGACTTGTGATGCAACCCATGCACCATCTTTGTTGCCCTCCTCTGAACCTTCTACCCTGTCTATGTCCTTACGTAGGTATGGTCTCCAGAACTGTACACTGTACTCCAGGTGGGGCCTCACTAGTGTCTTGTATAGCGAATTATGACCTCCCTTTTCCTGCTGGTGATGCCCCTGCCTATACATCCCAGCATCCTATTTGCTTTACCTGATGCCTTGTCACACTGTTTCCCTACCTTGAGGTCATCAGAGATGACAACCCCAAGATCCCTTTCCTGCTTGGTGCATGCTATATCCTCACCCCAACTGATATATTGTGCCAGGGTTTTTGTGCCCCATATGCATTATCTTGCACTTCTTTGCATTGAATTTCAACTGCCAAACCTTGACCATTCTTCAAGTTTCTGCGGGTCCCTTCTCATTCTGTCTACACCCTCTGGTGTGTCTACTCTGTTACAGAGCTTTGTGTCATCAGCGAACAGTGAAATTCTGCCTTCTAGATCCTGTGCAATGTCACTGATGAAGATGTTGAATAGGACCGGTCCCAGCACTGATCCTGTGGTACCCACTGGTTACTCTTCCCTCTGTGGGTGACAGCCATTTACCACCACCCTCTGTGTCCTGCCACCCAGCCAGTTACCTACCCACCACACTACTGTCCTGCCCACACCCATATTCCCCAGTTTGTGTGATGGTCTTCTATGTGGCACAGTGTCAAAGGCCTTGCTGAAGTCCAGATAGCCATGTCCACTGCCCTCCCTGATCCACCTCCTAGTCACCCAGTCAAAAAATTCAATGAGGTTGGTCTGACATGACCTCCCCTGGTGAAACCATGCTGCCTTGGGTCCTGTAGTCCATTGACAACCAGATGTTCCACCAATCTCTCCTTCAGTAGTGCTTCCATGATCTTCCCCACTACCGAGGTGAGGCTGACTGGTCTGTAGTTCCCTGCTTCCTCTTTGTTCCCACTTTTGTATAAGGGGACTACATCTGCTGTCCTCCAGTCGTTGGGTACCTCCCCTGTTTCCAGTGATTGGCTGAACAGGATAGCCAGAGGTTCAGCCACCACCTCTCTTAGTTCTTTAAGGACCCTGGGGTGCACCCCATCTGGCCCCATTGCTTTATCAGCTCTTATTACTTCCAGTTCCTTCAGGACCCTTTCGTGTAAGGGACTTGTGTCCATTTCTGCACCATTCTCACCCCTTGTACTCCTTCAGACCCATTACTCCTCTTCCTTAGTAAATACTGAGCAGAAATACCTGTTCAATATGTCAGCTTTATTGTTGTCATCCTCCATGGCTCCCATCCTCCCCTTCAGTCTCACTATCCCTCCCTTTGTCTTTCTTTTTTCACTTATGTACCTGTAAAGGTTTGTCCCTTTACCCACTGATTTTGCAATGTGTTCTTCTGTCTGAGCTTTGGCTTCCTTACTGACTTCCCTGCCTCCTTTGTTTCTCCTGGTACTTCTCCTATCCCTTCTGCCTGTGTCTTTTTGTATTGCCTGAATGCAATCTTTTTGGCTTTCACTTTCTTTGCTACCTCTTGGAAACCATAATGGTCTCCTCTTCCTTTTCCTCTTGCTAACCTGCTTAATGCATAATTCTGTTGTTCTTATAATCCCCATTTTAAATACTGCCCACTGTTCCTCAACCCTGATTCCTGTCCCATTCCCTTAATGCCTCTTTCAAGTATCTCCCCATTTTCCCAAAGTCTGCCCCTAAAATCCAGGATACGTGTTTTGTGTGGTTTGGTTCTGCTCTTTCTGTGATTTCAAACCACAATGACTGGTGGTCACTGTTACCCAGGTGCTCCCCACTGTTACCCCCATCACACTGTCCCTGTTTGTGAGCACAAGGTCCAGTATTGCCTTCTGCCGAGTTGGTTCCATGACCAGTTGCTTGAGGAAGGCACCCTGAAGGGAGTCCAGGATAAATCTGCTCCTAGTTGATGCTGCTGCTGGGATGCTCCAGTCCACGTCTGGTATATTGAAGTCTCCAACCAGTACTACCTCACCCTTGTCTGCCATCCTTTGGATGGCTAGCATCAGCTCCCTATCTGTTTCTTCCTCCTGGGCTGGTGGTCTATAGACGACACCTGTGCGGATGACTGGCCCCATTTTCCTTTCCAGCTTAACCCACAGTATCTCTCCCCCATTTTGTTCCTCCTGGATCTGTGTGGCCCTTATGTCATTTTTCACATACAGCGCCACTCCTCCTCCCTTCCTGCCTGCTCTGTCTCTTCTGAATATGTTGTAGCTAGGTATGGCCATCTCCCAGTCATGGTTATCATTACACCAGGTTTCAGTGATGGCCACAATGTCCAGGTCTGTCTGTACCATGACAGCCTCCAGATCTTCCATCTTGTTGTTAAGGCTCCTGGCATTTGCACATATGGCTTTCCATGATTTGACCTCCCTAGACTGCTTCACTGTTCTACTCCAGCCCCTTCCTTGATTGTCATTTATCCCTGGTTCTCCTTGCTGTCTGCCCTTCTGCTGAATTGTGCCCCTTTTCTGCTTATCCACCTTTTGGACACTAATCTCCATCTTTTGCACACTGCTTTGCAGAGATAGCCACTCCTCTGGTTCACTGGTTCCACTACTAGCTGTGGGGGGTGAGCAAGTAGGTACCGTCCTTGCTGGCCTGCCACCCCCCTTTGCTAGTTTAAATGCTTGTCAATGTAGCATTTAAACTTATCATTGAGTGCTTGGATTCCCCTCCAGGATGGATGCAGGCCGTCAGGCTTGAACAAACCTCCATCCCTCCAGGTGGGTCCCCAGTCACCAATGAATCTAAACCCTTCCTCACAGCACCAGTTCTTCAACCATGAGTTAAAGTTCCTGGTGCATGCACTCCTATGCTCTCCCTTGCCTCTCACAGGTAGTACTTCTGAGAAAGTGACAGAAGTAGCTACTTGCTTGAGACCCTTCCCCAGTTTCCTAAACTCTTCCTGAACTTCCTTTGGCTCCCCATTTTCCAAGTCATTAGTACCTAGGTGGATAATGACATCCAGCTCACCCTCCCATCTTGCCTTCCCAGTGATCCCCAGTATCTTCCTTCCATCCCTCCATGCCATGGCACCTGGTAGGCACCTCACCTCCCTGTCCTCCCCCTCCTGTGTTCCTAGCTGGATCCATCTTACGATGGAGTCCCCCACCAGGATTTGCTTCCTCCTCCTCTGGGGTCCACTGCTTTCCCCACTGAGGTCACCTCCTTGCCTAACCTCCACATCCTTTCCTTCCACTTCCCTGGGTACCTCTATTTGGTTGTCCTCATTTGCCAGTGTGGCATATGGAGTTCTTGAGAGGAATAGGATCTGGGATGTGCCTCTGCCTGACTGCTCTAACCTCCCTGAGCCCACTGTCATCCAAGTGCTCCTCGTTCTCGGCATCCTTTGAGGCAGCTGCATTGGACTGGGTGGTCCCTGGATAGGGTGCTGGTCTCCTGACCCAGTTTACTTCCGCTCTGAGTCTGGCTACCTCATCCCCGCAGTCCAGAGATGCATGCAGATAGGGCAGCACCTCAGTGTCCAGAAGGTCTGCCTGAATATGGCTGCCCCACAGCCACTGACGTACCACTCCCACATTATACTGCAATTCCACTACTTCTGCTACTGAGCTCTCTTAGTTCTCTTTTTTATTTATTTACAGTACTATAAATCCTGTAACTGATCGTCAGATATATATATATTTTTTTTTAAGGAAAAAGAAACCAATAAATAAATAAATGAGTCAAAACACTTGTCGTGCTGAGGGTGGTCTTCTTCCCCCTTATGCCCTCCTACTTCACACCTCTTACTATACCCTGTGTTTAGCTCTGGGGTACTTCCAAGATACTCTTTACTAAATTGCTCTTACAGTAGTCCTTTATTCTCCACAAACAGAGCTATGAGTGTTCAAATCAGACTTGGAGTTCTGATATGAGGCAGTTTGCCTATACAGTTGCATTAATCCTTCTTTTTCATTTACAGATTTAAGTTATTTTACTGTAATCAGCTTTGATAAGAGAGCCATCTTAATTGTCCAGTCATCTGAAGAGCTGCTGACGCCTCAAAGAAAACTTTGAAAAACATAATAATTACATACAATTCAGCCTGCATTCCAAATATATTCTATACATTTCTCCTCCACATCTTTTATTACAGAGGAATTTTGCTTGAATACATGATCTTTATCTGTTAGAGTTCATCTGCCTCTATAGCTTGCTCCCTACTTCATGTCATAATCCTCTGTTGTTACATGACAATTTGTTGCCATGGGAGACACTGTGATGTCACAAGCAGTACATTATGATCTCAGATAGGGAGAAAGCAACAGGAACAGATTAACTTTTAAGGAGCAGACATCCTGTTTTCATGTAAATGGCTGTAGTAATAAATAATGAGGAGGAAAAATGCAGAACAAATGTTAAATATAAACTGAAATGTGTCTAAATATTATATAGTGTATAGTATAGCATTATTCTATATAGAAATCCATCCTTTTCAAAATGCTGTTGTACCACAGTTCAAAGGTCATTGAATGTGATTGTACTCTTCTGTGGTAGAACAGCATTCTAGAACCTCTAGAGATTGGGCAAGTCAGTTTCACTGTGAAAGAGAGAAAAAAAAACACTGTACACATTTTACATAATACTGTACACTATAAAAAATACAGGATGAGCAACTTAATGCATAACCAGTGTGTTCTGCCACCTCAGGGTTCTGATTCCCACGGACCTCTCGAGTTTCGCTTTTGAGGTCAGAGGAAATCAGAACCCCTCTGTGGCAGAACATACTGGTTGTTCATAGTTGCCCATCCAGTATTCTCTATGTTTTATTTGTTATCTTGAAGGTGTCAGCTGCTCTTTAATGTATTCTGTATGCAGTATTTTGCATTATTAGAGTCTAGACCCATTGGATTCAATGTTTTTAGGCATCAACAAGTGTCATTTGTAAGTGAATTTTGTGGTCACGTGTACTCTCTTCTGCATTTCAGTCAAGATTAGGGATACCCTGTACGTAAATAGTTCAGCTGCACTATGATACTACCTGAGACTGCTCCCCCTTACTGATTAATTTAACATTTATAAAGCATCATAATGCAGACTAACTTCATTATTCATGAAACTGTCTGCTGCCATCTTCCAGAGAGGGAGGAAAATTCAAAATTCTGGTACTGTGGATGGTAAGGTAGCTAGCTGCCTTAGCAGGACCCCCCCCAAAAAAAATATGTGTTGCTGAAGAGGAATGCCCGTTGCCAGTGAGTTGTTAGTGTAGGGGTGGGAGCTGCAGCATGCAGAGATGGTACAACAACAGCAGTGGCAGTATAAGGAGATGATGCATCAGCAGGAGATGGTATGGCAGCAGTGGAATGAGGAGAAGGAGAACACATGGGGCATGAGAAGATGGTGATGCAAACTCACCATACACTTTTCCCCACTCATCTTGGCCCTGGGACCTGGGCTTAGAATTCACAATGCTCAGGGTAAGACTGGGGCAGCATGGAGCACCCGTTATTTAGTATTGCTCCAGTTTCACAGACTGAAATCATGCTGGCAGCTTTGTCAGGCTACAGGCATAGCAAACGTGAAGTAGGAAACAGGCTGGCTTGTGCAGAAAATAGAGGAGGGTGCAGTGAAACAAGACACTGTCACTCCCTTGTAGGTCTCTATCCAGAGAAGAGTGTGAGGAAGCAGGGAACAGGAGCAAGGGAACTTGCCTAGCTATCTATTAGACAGGAAAGGTTGAATGAACACCAGTGGAAGCGATAAACAAAACCAGAGAAATTCGATTATTTTAGACTCTACTCAGACTAGGCTATTGCTATTGAGCTTCGTGTTCGGGACAGAACAAATAGGGTTTCCACTAAAAGGCAGCCTCAGTTGTCAGCTGGCCCCTTCCCCCAAGGTAAGAAAAAGGCAGGGGGAGTAGGCTAGGAGGAGGGGGAATGAAGTCACAAACGGGGAGGGTACTTGTGAGAGATGTGTGACTCAGATGACTCACAGGGAAAGGAGAAGGGCCTACTGGACAAGGGGTGGGGCTTAGGGCAGATGGGGGTGGGATTTAGGGAGGTATAAAGTCCTTGGTAATCCTCCAGCGGCCCTCTTCTGCTGAAAAAACCTTTACCCACCCTCCCACGCTAGAAAAGGGGCAGTACAGAGGGAAAGTCAGTCAGCCAAGATGCCCCAGTCGGTGAGGACTATAAGGGCAGTTGGCATTTGGGGGGGCACGACTGAGGGAGGCTCGAGAGGGCCGTAGGGGCTGCAGAAGGAAAGCAGTCAGGTGTGCAGGGCTGACAGAGCCTGTTTTATGGGGTGGCAAGTGCCAGTGCTGTTTGCTAAAAGAACAAAGGAAAGGGAGAATGGGAGAGAGGAAAAGGGGGGAGGGGGAACAAGGAGCGGGAAGGGGCAGGGCAGCACATGCTGGGGGCAAGGTGGCACCCAGGCGTGGGATAAAAGGGGATGGGGAAGGATTTAGAACTTAGGGGTCAGATCAGGGTGTCCGGACCTGAGGGGTAGAGGTCCTGGCAGGACGGTAGCTGGTACTGGTGTTTGGTGTGGGGGGGGGGGTGGATCAGAGAGTCCAGACCCTGAAGGCAAAGCACATAAGAGGAAGAGGGCCAGGAAGAAAGAAGTTCTGGAAGAAAGATGGATGCCTGCTAATATATTGTATAATGTTGTAAAGATTATGTTTAAGGAAATGGGAATGTAAATATAAGTGATGCCTCAATCAATGTTTGCCAGCGAGCATCCAAGCTAGCAGTAGTGATGTGAGTTTTATTCCGGGAAGGGAGTAGGGGATCAGATGATAAACACATCAGAAAGCCCAGCAGCAAGTGTCATGCTGCAGGCTGCAGAAGTGGGGGTGGGGGGTTGGGGCAGGGGTGAGGATGAGTCAATCTGCAGCTTAGTTCTGAGCCTCACACATTGGTGGTCAGGCACCCCATTTTGAACTAAGTGCTGGAAAACTACATTGCACTGACTGCAACAAACAGAGACAGAGCATCTTGAGGGTGAAGGGAAGCCTGAGCAAGTGAGCTACCAGCAGTGGTGCTTGTTCAGGTTTGCAACCAGTCCAGTTGCTGTGCACTCACTTAGATTAAGGCATCTCTGTCTCCAACAGCATTACATTAAAAAGTACAGACTGGTCATGAGTGAGGTAAGGGGAAACTAAAGAGGAGAAAAAAAATATTTTAAAAATACTATACATGAGAAGAGCTTGTAGAAAATCCTTTGTCAGTTCAGTTGTACAAGGCACTGTGACATTTTAACTAATACACAAGTACTGGGCAATCTGACAATTGAAACAGCATAATACAGAGAGTTTCAAGCCTGTTGGTCTCAAAGGATGGCCACCAGAACATACTGGTAGCCTCACTTTTTATTTTTTACTCCAAAATCCCCGGATAGAACACATTTGTTTTCATGTAGTATACAATAAAACAAATCCCTGATGTATTTTCACTTGAAATGTATCTCCTAGGTTTATTCAACAAAAGGTAAGAAATTGTCCATTCCATTACCTTTGTAACTGTGGCTGCAGCAAATTGCGCCAGTGTCCATATGCAGACACTGTGGTCACATTTGAGAGAAACTCTGGCATAGTATACCACGTGGCATTTGGAGGTAGTCAGTGTGTGTGGTCAGCTAACCCCCCCCCCCCCGACTCCACAAGGCATGTCCTGAAGGCAATGTTTGAGGCTGATCACTTACTGTAATACTACTACCTGTTTCTAGTCATGGGCTACAGATTTGCAGGATTTCTGATCAACAAAACCATTTCAACTTCATATGCAACTTTTTCTTTATTTTTCAGTTTTCTCACCAATCAATCAACAACTGGAACAGTAATCACAAAACAGAACAAAAAACATTCAAACCCATTTATTAATTTATTTTACAATTGTTTTACCTCATAGCCCAATTGAGATACAAGATCTGGTTTTCAGTGGGGTCCTGATTTTGCCCATTTTACAACCGGATTCACTGATTAAGTGGTGGATCACTAGTGATAGTAAATCAGTGTTAGCTATTTTACATGAGAAAACTTTGGCTATCCCTTCTTGAAAGATAAGCACTATGATTTCCATAGCATTTCTAATACTAATATCTTTCAGAATATTTCTCTTTGATAAAGCTAGAACATTTAAATATTTAATGAAGAGGTCTGGTCACCAGTTACCATGAGCAGGCCCCAATTAACACCCACCTATCCAAAATAAAATGTAATTTCAAGTTGTTTATTAAAGTAGCTGTGCATGTTATTTTAACAACTTTGTACATTTTGGTTCAATTTTAGAGTGCCCCATTCTCCTATGATCAGGGGTATAGCCAGATAATAAAAATGTGTGCACCACGACAGTGTTTGTTGCCCCATCTGGCACAACAAACACAACTTTTGAACACCATGGCACTGGTAGTTGTTCTCACTCATACACTGATAAATACAGTTGTCATGCATCGCTCCTTTGGACAACCCGCATGTCACCCCAGTGCTTGTAATGTTGCAAGTTGCCTGGGTTGCAAAGAGAATCACAGTGAACAACCCTATTAGTTTTGATTTCCAAAAATTTAATTACAGAAAGGATGGGATGGTTCTGTGTGGCTTTTCATGAAACAATAGCAGCAGTGCAGAACCTTGTTGTCACTCACCCCCCCCAAAAAAAACAAAATAATATTGTACAGCACAAAGTACCTGGAATATGTTTTCTTACACCCATGACAATGATATAAAATATTGTTTTCCTCAGTGTGACTCTGCTAAAGTATATATTTAACTTAGAAATAATTAAAGGACCATTCTTTCAAGTCTGTTATCCTTAGGCTTTGATCAGTATTCTCAGCTGTTTTTGAAAACTCATTGACCCTTAAAGGGAAAGTCTCTGCAACCTATTTTCGGTATGAACAATGGTTCCCTCTTTTGCATCCCCCTAATCTCATCCTAATTTAAAAATAAATGAGATTATGTCACTCTGTTTTGCCTTGGTGTGAAAACCTATTTGTCTCCATTGCAAAGGTCATGATCCCACTCATGTAAGGCATCATGGGAGTTGATGATGCATACCTGCACAAGCCAGCAGAAGTTATACTCATTCAGTTCTGTTACATGTGTTCTGAAGTCCCTGTATTTTCTAAAACCATTTTTCCCTACCTCAGATACACTTTAAACTACAGAAAACAGCAGGGCACTTACAATGTCTTGAGAAGTTTCAGGGTCACCCACAAGAAAGCTAAAGCAAAGATTCTGATATCCACAACCATGCATGGAAAACAACTAAATGGTTAACAGCTATGCCAAAACGCTGCATGTCAGACATAGCGGATCCAACTCCGGGAGGGGGGACAGAACTTGGAGGGGGTGCAACTCAGTGGGCAGGGTGATATACTGTTCCATCTCAGGAGGGGAAGCAAATTGGGGGAGGCATGACTCAGGAGTGGGGGACTTACTATTTCAACTCCAGGGAAGCAAATCAGGGGGCACAACTCAGGGGTGGGGGATTTGCTATTCCAACTCTGGGGGATGCAAATGGGGTGGGTGCAACTTGAAGGGGAGATTAACTATTCCAACTCCGGGGGGAACGCAACTCAGGGGGTGGCGTCGGGTACGACAGACAAAAAAAAATTAAAAAATTAGCTCCCAGAACCAAATCAAGGTCTATTGGATGTAGCAAGCCCATTCACAGGCTGTCACTTAACTTCTTCGATACACTGCCAGCACAAGTAGGCAGCACATACTACTGATTTTCAACTAGTTGGCATGAGTGAAAACAGCTACATGACCAGCGCTATAACATCCCCATTGTTATCTCCATGTAGCTGCTTTCACTCATGCTATTCATATCACTGCACATTACACTTCGCTAACATTTCAGCAATCTTTATGGTATACATAAGTTTTATTGCCAACATAAAACAAGAACATAGGGACTGCAGAGGACAGCAACAGCATTGACTAATACAGTATAATTACTGCAGGCTTTAGCACTAGAACATCATACAATTCTAAGATGCCTTACATGAGTTGGGTCATGACCTTTGCAATGGAGTCAAGCAGGTTTTCACACCAGACTTAATACCTTCCTTCACATTTAAATCCTGATGAAATTAAAAGGGTGCTGTAGAGGCAGTCATTGTTCATGACTACAAATTACATGGATAAACAGAGTAAAAGGCTGAGGGGACCTTCCCTTTAAGGTCAAGTAAAGGTGCCTGGGCACGGGCCTTAATTTGTTCAAATTGGCCCTCTAAAATATATAAAAAAACAGTAATTAAAAAAATGCCCCAAACATTCTATGGCGCATGGCCCATGCTCTCCTGGTTATTACATCACAAACCTTGCAAGTGTGGGGGCTGAGATCAATATTGAGAAGTGGAAGGGATCGTGTTTTCTGCTCCACAGAGAGTAAATATAATCCCGTCCCTCCCCAAATCTATTGCATATAAAATTTTGGTCACACTTTTTTTAAGAGTCAGTTTCAATGTAACAACAGGGTAGGTAGTCATTAATTACATGCAGCAAGAGTAATTACACTGTAATTACATGTTTGTTGCACAATTATTTTAGCAGCATTCAACTCCAGGGGAGGTAAGGGTCCTTGTGGGGTTCTACTTTGAGAACCAGAAAAGATGCTTTTTAAGAGCCACTGATGTCACGGGGAAAGCTTTAGAAAAACTTAATAGTTAGACACCTTTCAACTTATAATTCCAATACTTCCTGTATTTACTTCCACCTGTGCTTTATTATTAAGGGCATATTCATGATAACTGGATTGTCTGTTACTTACTCATCATCTGCTAGGGCTCCTTATCTATGTGTGACATGATCCTCTCTTGTGATATGATAATCATTTCTTTGGCAGCCAGTTCTGATGTCACGGGAGTGGATTATAACTTCAGAGGAGCAGATGAAGACCAAGTGAAATAGGTCCTGTTTTTATAGAAATTTCAGAGAGGAAGATAAGTATATTATGCAAAAGCTACATTGTGTATACTTATTGTATTTTTCATTACAAACCAATTATGTGAATTCAGCCAATTAGTGCATAGAGCCTGTTTACCTCTTGTCCTGTGTACAGTGGTCTGTCATGCAGAAATGTTAGGGGTACAGTGATTTTTCCACTTCACAGCCAGGGGGAGGGTGTTTTCATTTAACTTTTGAAATTAAAAACAAAAATAATTTAAGCTTAGTATATGCCACTTTAGCCAACTGGAATGATTTATAATAAGTTACTTGGACCTCTTCAAGGTGTTGCCTGTGGTACAAGAGACTCTGTTTATGAGGTTTGGGCAGTCAGAATGGCTCAGTTTTACAATCCTCTCACCAAAACCTCATTTGAGGAGTCTCTTATACAGTACCATAAGAGACACCCTACAGAGGCTCTGGTTAAGCAATAAGACACACAGGGTGTGTGTTATTTATTCAATAAGGCACAACAAGGTGTGTGTTATCGTGTAATAACGTCACTCCTGGGGTGGGTTGAAGCATGAGGCGAAGCTGAGTGCTTCCACCACCCCAGGAGTGATGTTATTACACATTATACAATGGCAGGAAAGAATCTTGGACTGTGATTGGTCAGTTTGAGGCTGGCCCCATGGTGTTATCCGAGCATAACGCCACAGGTCTAGTCTCAGCACTGTGAACCAATTGATGATTGTTTGGATGAGGAGCTTTTGGACATCTTTTTTTGCATCTCCTCTTAAGAAACAAAAATATTTTTCCACACTAATAAAAACATTATTTAAAATATTTTTTTAAATTTTATATATAACAACAAGCCATTGTATAATAGGAATAATGCACTCCAGGGTGTGTGTCGCTGTGGCCTCGTGCCCACCCCCCCAGGCATGGCGTTATCCCAGCGCGACACACACCCTGTCATGCTTATTCCTTTAATAACACACACCTTGGAGTGCCTTATTGCAATTATACAATGGCTCGATGTTATACAATATAAACAAAAAATTAAAAATGTTTTTGGTAGATTTTTTGTGTGTCTCAAGAGAAAAAAGCGATTAATCATGGTCCAAAAGGTCCAAGTGCTCCAATAAATCTATATAGTGATGTTATTGTGTAATAACATCACTGTCTCAAGCACTCACTGACCAATCAGAATACAGGAAATTTCCTTGCCATTGCATAATGTGGGATAACAGCACACCTCAGTTAGTGAGGCACAAGGTGAAAACAAATGCTGTATGCACCAGGGAAGGGAATTTATCCCACACTTATGCACACCCAGGAAAAAAACACCAGCACAGTGGTAGTGCTACTGCTTGCAAAACAGATGACCCACATTCAGGAATGAGCTTGGACCATTGTGTGTGTGTGTGTGTGTGTGTGTGTGTGTGTGTGTGTGTGTGGGGCTTTGCTCACTGCTGGATGTCTTTGCCACAGTTTGTCCCTCTTGTCTAGGAAGCACAGTACAGCAGTAGAGCTACAGTCTACTATGCAATAGAGGGTAGGTGGCCTGGGTTCAGTCCCCAGACCTGAACATTTTTATTTCTTCTAATTACAATTGGTAGATGCCATTTCTCAGACCCCTTCCCCCAAGCCACTTCCCTTTTCATTTCTGGGGAAAATTGTCAGCCTTCATTCTGGTCCCATAATTATTTCATATAGATGTTCTTTGATGCTTTTAGCATCATTTGCAATTTGATTTCTTCTGCATCAACATTAGTTTGTTACAAAGAAGGTTCAACAAATTCATCTTACTGTAATTAGTTTGGTTGGTTCCCTTACATTTGCCCTCCAATGGAATTTAAGTAATTGTCACATAAGAAACAATAAATATTACATTTAGAAACAACTTGTTTCTAAAATGTACCAACCCCCCAGTTTCCACCTGACTCTGACAGTTGAAAAATGGAGGTACTGTGGAGGCATTGGCTCTGCCCCCTTTCATGATGTGTTTTACAAACTGGGAAGTGCAGACTACAGAGGATACAGGAGCCCATTACAACCAAGCCTTTGGTTTCATGTTTAGAATCTAGTAGGAAAAAATACATGTACTATGGAGAGGGTTGTCTTCCCTTTATAATACAGTATATGTATATTTTCCAGTTAGACACTGACAGTGATGCTAGTTACTCAGCTGTAAAAGGTTCCTACAGTATTTTTTCTACAGTACTTTATATAGTACTTTCCAGTTGTCCCAACATGCCATGAAACTGGGCAGAGCTAGCACATTTGCTTCCATTTTACAGCTTTCTAAGGTGGGGGTAGTGGCCCAGGGTACGGTATATTTTGAAAGATTTAAGCTTTTTAATTCTCATTTTGAAGTCTATCTGTGGCAGTTCCCTTTATGGGGATTGTAAACCACTGCTTTGATTTTTGAGAGGTGAAAATAATCATGTATTGAACATCAGCAGCAAAAGAACTTACAGCAAGCAAGCGAGAAGCAAGAAATTGTGCACTGATCCAGAAGCTGTAAAACTGCATTGCCTCCTCTAATCCATCCTTAAGGGAATTATAGTTTTATACAGTTGCCTCTGCATGACAGAATATACGTCATTGATAAAGGGAAAACATGTCAAGAAATTAAAGGAAAAACTCTTGAAAGTATTCCAGAATATACGAAGCAAGAGGTAAAAAGGAATGATATTTAGAACTTCCTAAACTTAGGGCCATATAAAGAGTAAGGAAGGTAAATATATTTATCTGTCAACATAAATGAGATGCTTTGTTGCTTATTCCTCTTGGAGTCAGTCACATGTTTGCATTTACCATTCTTTTGTTAAATACAAATATAATAAGGATTCAATATTTATTCACATCTAGGTACAGAAATCTGAAAGATTTGCATATGCAGATTAGATGCTCATGCATATTTGATAACAATGTTTTGCAGAAATAAACCCACACAGACATTCTATGGACATACTGTAACCAGAATTTACAGTATGTGATATTCCAGGAGACTCTGAACAATTCATTTTCTCTCAGACAAAAAGCATTTTAAAATGTGCAGGGGCAGAACTCTCATTTACAAGTTTTTGAATATCTAGCCCTTATGATTTTGTTGACTTACTGTAGGGCGCACTCTAGGGTGAGTAAATGTGAAAATCAGCAACTTTGGTTCAGCTTTTGTTTGACCCCCCGCCTTAAGTTCAGCTTCCCCACTTCAGTCAGATTTACATCAGGTCCTTGGCATGGGGTCTGGCAGGCAGGAAATAGGGGTGCGAGGCAGACCTCCACCAACTCTCACCCACTTCAGTAAATCACAACAACTTCCACCTTCCTTCCTTCAGTCAGTTGTTTAAAAATAACTCAGTTAGCACCTGGCACATTACTAGGAGTTGGATTTTCTTTTTTTTTTAAAAACAAATGTCTCTGGAGGGAGAACATTGAATGAAGTGGGAAGGTTGAATATAGGACTTGCCATGGCCACCTGGCAAAAGCTAGGGTGTTTATTTTTAAATATTTGGCAAATGGTTTAAGTGATCCTAAGTGGCTGAAAATTTTGATTGGGCCATACCGAAGGTAAACCCGCCAAATTTCAGTACTCTTCCCAAATACTAATTTGGCATCAGTTCATCCTTAGCCAAATCCAAATTTGCATTACCAGGATACCATTGAAAATGAGCTCTACTCAGTGTTTTTTATCCTGAATAAAAAATCAGATTGAATTGAAATCCAGATTGGGACAGGGCAGGCTACACAGTCATGCACACAGCCAGGCTGGCATTATATAGACAACCAAAAAAAGAAAGGGCACCACTCAGTCAGCAGATAAAATGTAAGCCAAGGCATTTATTTTACTCACATACTCAAAGTCAGGACATTCCATGCAAAAAATGCCAGTGGCTCGAAAGTACAAGTGTGCTGTGTTAAGATAAAGTGCTGGGAAAACAACGGGTGATGAGAAAGTACCATGGACTCAAATTTTTTGGCTTACATTTTATCTGAAGACTGAGTGGTGCTCTTTCTTTTTTGGTTGTCTATTGATTCTGAGACTATGGTGCCATGCTCTGGGTTGGAGCTGCTTTGTTTTTGGTATGGAGACTGGCAGTATAGCCTAGAGGTTAGAGTAATGTGCTATGAAAAGGCTTGATAGATCCAGCAGGCCTGAGTTTGATTTTCACAACTTCCAGTTACATAATGTGTGACCATGAGCAAGTCAGTGAACCGCCCTGTACTCCCAGGACACACCTGGAAATGATCCATTGGAAAACATTGTAAATGGATGACTGACTCAGTGGTATATCCATTTTAAATGAACAAAAAAGTTGCAAAGGTTCATAGACAGTTATGCATACAAAATGCATTCTTTGTACTGACACATTCACAATGCACATTACGCATGATGCAGGAATGTCCTGTATTGTACACTTCCACACATTAACAATGTGGAGTGCCATTTGGGGATATGTCCAAACATGCACATGATTTGTGCATTCAGATGCTGATGTACAGCACTAGTTAGGTGTTTGCACGTACAGATGTTGAGGCTTAAAACACCACATCCAATACATTCAGTAATAGAGGTCATGTACCCATATCAACAGTGAATGTGATATTGCAGAACACGTACACACCACAAAAACTGACAGGCAGCATTCAGTGCTACACAGTCTGAGGACAACCCACCAGTACACATGTTAGCACAGAAGAGCAGGACTGTAGACAGACAGTACAGTAGTTTAATGTGTACACACGTGTCAAATGGCTGCCACACCCACACCTGAATCATGGGTACATGAGTAATGCTCTGCACCATGATGTCATCAGATAAGGAAATACCTGAACATATATCATAGCATTGACTGTACATTGACTGTATAACCTCAGTGACAAGAAAGCAAACAAACACAGGTAGCCACATGCAGGGGCAGCATTTACAAGTCACCTTCCCTCACTCGATAGTACTATACTGGTCATACACAAACAGAGAGCTCATGACATGTACACAGATTAACTGTACCCTACAGTGTACAGTAAGTATGGCTCATGTAACACATCATTACCCCAGACTAGGATAGTTCTAAAACAGCTGTCCAGGGCAAGTTTATACTCTGTGTCCCTGGTATCTTACCCAGATCTGGTAAAGTGACCCCAGAGCATCAGGGTCCCATTGGGCTGGATGATTCTTGTCTAAGTATCCATTTTCACCTCTCATGAGTATATCTGGGAGGTGGGCCTTATAAAGCATGGACCTGGGATTCAAGTGGTTTGCTTTCATACATACCATGGCTGAATGATGAGTGTGACATGTTGGATGTGAACCACCCAACTCAGGAGCATGCCTGCTGCACCATCAGCACAATTCTGTGGTGTTTTTAGCCAAGGTTGGGTCTTTGAAAGTCTTAAAGGTTGACCATGCAACCTTGATGTAAGCAAATACAGAGGACACAGAACAGGCCCAGCGTGCATAGGATATTTAAAACACCAGTTTGATCAAGTGCTATCAGTGCCAGACAGTGGTCTTGTTTTGCAGTCTTCCTTTGAATGCACTCCTAGTTGAGACACAGCTTGAGGTGGAGAGAGAGAGGAAAAGAGTTCCCAGCAATTAAACAGACCAAGACTGGATCCTGGAACACATACTGCCCAGCAGTATATAGGCCAGATCAGATGCAATAGTAAGACTGTAGATGAGCTGCAGAGAATATTGGCCTTACACTTGACAATGAGGAATAAGTGAAGCCATACTCTGGATGTGCATCCATGGCTGTTAATATCACTGGCATACTATGCCACATGATTATTCCAGTGCATCACAGGTGATGTCACTGGTATAAGTCAGTCCTCTGTCTCCCAATATTTGTGACAGGTCACCAAACCAGTGCTGGAACACATGTAGGACTATGCATAGTACTGTACACTAACCAAGCACAGAGGACAAATTCTGGGACATCAGAACTGCATCCTGTGCAGTGGTCAGAATGCTGTATGTAATCGGGCCAGTTAACAGCATGCATGTCATTATAGGGGCATCCACTGAGCAAGAAGAAATGTACTGCAAAAGAAAGGTATTCCCCAGAATGAATATGGACGTTGTTTGGGATGCCACAGGACACATCATACAGGTGTGTGCTGAGTTTCTTCTGTTGACACATGATGCATAAATACTTAAGAGGTCATGGCTCTGGGCATCCCTGCATGCCATGCAACATGATCAGGGTTGCATCATTTTTGTCTGACTTCAGGACAAACCAGGGGACCTTTCTGAAGTGGTTGAGCAGGCTTTTGTTTTCCTACCCCCAGAAACAATTAGCATCTGCAGCTCAGCTGAAGGGGATGCATTTGTTCTAACCTAAGGGAACAGCACATTTTCATCTTCCAGACCCATTTTTATTTGACTTCAGGGCAAATCAGGAGACTTTCCTGAGGTGACTGAGCAGGCTTTTACTTCACCTACCCCAGAAAGTTTTTGGTTTTTTTATTCTTTGGTAACTGAGTAAGGCCCACGAGGCACAAATGCCTGTTTTCAAGGGTGTCCCAGGAGTACTGGTGAGGTTAAATGACTTGTTCAGAGTCACACAGTATAAAATGTGGTGACTGTGGGAATGAAATCCAGGTCTGCTGGATGTACCAAGATCATTCACAGCTCATTACTCTAACTGCTAGGCTATACTGTCAGCAAGCTCAACAGAAGGGGAGGGATTTGTTAGGGCTGCAGGTGTGGAGCCTGCAGACATTTTTCTATCACTTGGGAAAAAGGTCACTTCAGACTCCTTCTGAAGCATAATTTCAGACATGAACCACAATTCTTCTACTACATGAAATCACTACACTGAAGGAGGGAGGGAGAAAGAGTTCCTTTCCTACATATAGCATTCTCCTGCTAGCTCAAATGACAATCATTGGAGCATAAACAACACAGGCAGCTTGTTTTAGTGTTAAAAAAAACACCTAAATCCTCTTTTTACACATTTTTTTCTAAACAATGTCTTGTTGGCAGGGGTGTAATGCTCCAATACTTCTTAAAGTCTTTAATGATTTTTTATGTAGTTCTCCAGGCAGCAGTTTTAAATCAGCAACTGAAAGTCTTGAAGCACAGCTGTAAGGGAACTTTGTTTTATACTGTAACTTCTCTGCTGAGTTCCTTCACAGTGGAGCACAAGGTGAACTGAGATCAGGTTTCAGCTTGTAACAGTGGGGTCACTTGGCTGGGACAGGAGGTCATTGTGATGAGCTTCCAATTGAGTAAAACAGACAATCTCATTTTCTAGCAAATCTGTTTGTTTGCTACAGGTAAGTTAAAGTTACTTCCCCTACTAAGGTAAGTAAAGATCATGTAATCCGCTATCCAAGTTTTGTATTGACAATCCTGTGGAAAAATGTGGGTGGTTACACTTTATTTGCATTTGTAAGGAGTTTATTTAGAAATACTGCTTGATTGATAATAAAGGGACAGTTTTATTGGTGCCTGTGTCTAATGGCTATTTTCTCTCTGTGACTTGCAAGGTACTATAAGCAAGAGTCTCCTCTATTTACAGTAGTACTATAACCAAACATATAAACAGTAAGAAGAGTAACTACTGTATGACATTAAACTGGGGTTACAGTTAGCTGATATCTGCCTTACGGTAGTGCCTAATTATGCAATTGTGACAGCACGGGCCCTGGAGTTGAATGCACTGTTCTGCTTTGACTTGTCATATTGTCTTCTATGTATCTACTTTATTTATTTATTGGAATCTCAGATAACACCTTTGAGCTAAAAGCTTGTTTACAAAGGTTCCATGTCGTAAGGCAACAGACAAGGTAAGTAGGCATTACAAAACAGATAGAGGTATATACAGCAGGCAAGTACATTATGATACATACAGATACAGATTCAAGCAAATACAGTTAAAATACATCAGGAAGGAGAGGTCAACTTTATTGCAACAGTACTAAGACCATACCTAAGGTGGACAAGCAATTTATAGTGGCAGCTAAGCTTTAGATTGTGCAGGTAGAGTTATGGAGGGTCAGAAGTGGTGGTGACCAAAGGAGGAAGGGCAGACTAGATGAGAGCAGGGGAGGTGGGGGCAGAGACAAAGGGGTGACAGAATAAGGGGTTGAGTAGTCAGAGGGTGGAATTGGATAGGAATCTACCCAGGGTTACAGAAGTAGGTGATAGGGCAGGGCTGGGTGATGTGGGGAGAGGGATAAGGAAAGAGTTTTAAGGTGGGGTGAGGTGAGGGGAAACCTGGGGAGGGGTGAAAATTGGGGGGATTAATATTTGTGAAGAGAAAGCAGGAAGGTGGGGGATAAAGAGGGGATGTGGGGGTAAGTGATCAGTGGGGTCACACCAGGCAGGGGAGAAAGTGGGGGGGAGATGGGTGCTATGCAGGACAGATAAGCTATCAATAACAGTAGGATTATGCAGCGGTGATGCAGTCACAGTTACTAAGAGTGGCCAGGTACTGCAGCAACTTGGCCTAAAATGGGCATAGTTTTGTTTCCTCAATCAGCTCAGAGTTAAGGGAATTTAGCCAGCAGGAAGCCCTGTATTTGAAGGACCATTGCCCTAGTGAGGTCCGGCGGAATGGGACAATGAAGGCAGCTTTACTCGACCCCCTAATTAGTCTGGAGGAAGTGGAGCTTCTTAGCAGTTGCCTCACTCCAGGGGGAGCAAGACCTAGGGTGGATTTTTTTGTTAATAGACAGACTTGGTACTGAATTCTGCTATTCAGGTTTAACCAACCAGTGCCTGAGTATAGTTCACAAGTGTGAGTTAAACAGTCCACACCCAGGACTAGTCTACAGACTTTGTTTAAGACAATCTTGATTCGTCTAACTACTTAAGTGATATTTTTCTGTTTGTATTAAATAAAGCGTTTGGCTGTTGTGGTAATGCTATGTATGCTTTGCTGTCCAAACAAACAAACATGTCAGTGTCAAATATGTTTGCTTTCATGCTGTTACAAGTTAGAACAACAGTATCCTGAGGCTATAAGCACTCTTCTTATCCCCATGAGCCATTGTCTCATGGACTTTGGGTTCCACTGGGCTGAGGAGTATAAGGCCCCATATGCAGAGCTGCCCATGTGTGGTCTGTGGCAGTTTGCACACAGCTTGCCTAGGGGGGCAATATTCAGACAATTAGTTCACTGCAAGTGAAGTGTGCTAACTGTCTAAATATGGGGCCATGTCAATACAGTGCATAGTGACTTTACTCTGTGCTGACACAGGCCCAGACTGAATATGGCTGACAGGAGTGCAATGGAGGTAGCACAGATCAAATGGGATAGTGGCAGGCCTCCTGTGGGCCATATTTAGCCCTAATATGTTACTGACCCCTTTGGGCATGGAAGGTGCTATTGCCCATTTGCATGCCCATTGTGGGCCCATTAACATGTGTGCATTGCCCCCCTCCCCACTTTGTAGCTGTCTTATATTCCTTGTGGTCTAGTGGTCCTTCCATCCTCCTATTCACCTGTCCTATAGCTGTCTCAAATTTTCCTGGTGGTGTATTGGTTCCTGTACTCCCTGATTGACTGTCCTGTAACTGTCTTGAATATTCCTGGTAGTATAGTGGTCTCCCACCCCCTGATCACCTGTTCTGTAGCTGCAGCAATTATTCCTGGTGGCCTAGTGATTCCTGCACCACCAATCGACCATCCTGTAGCTGTCTTGAATATTCCTGGTAGACTAGTGGTCCCCGCTCCCCCCATAAGGGCATCTGATCCTCTGTCAACCCACCTGCTCAGGACCCTCCTCACCAAAACCCCCTCCCCCACTGCACAGGTCACCTAAGCCAAAGTACAGAAATAGTGGCAGCTACCTGCACAGCCCTCTGCTCACCTCTTTGGCTGGCCACCGTCTGGTTGCCAGTGAGCGATCATGAGTACATTAAGCATGGGTGTCTGTACAATACTTGTGATTGCTCAGAGACTGTCAGACTGAAACCAGTTGAGGTGGTGAGCAGAGAGCTGTAACAGTCATCACTATTGCTGCAGTTTGCATTATGTGACCAGGGCTAGGGGGGTGCCTGAGGGGTGAGTTGGTTGGGGGTCAGATGCCCTTATGGGGGTGACCACTAGACCACCAGGAATATATCAGACAGCTACAAGACAGGTGAACTGGATGCTTTTACAATGTATTTTCCCAGGACAGATCAGCTTACATGAAACATCTGCATTTCAGTGGGGTTCTGCTGTAGGGTCCTGCTTTTACAGTTTTACTATATGTTTACTCAGGATAGCCCAGATGAGTGGTGATATCTTGTGTGCAGTGGGGTTCTGTTTGACTCAGTTTTTACACTGTATTTATCTAGGATAGTACATAGGAGATGCAAGTTATTTTTTTTTTCAGTGGAATCCTCCTTTTACCCATTTTTGTAATGAATTTACCCAGGATAGCTCAAATGAGAGGCAATTTCTCATTTTCAGTGAGGTCCAGCTTTTACTATGTATTTTTCCGGGACAGAGCATTACAGTGGACTTATCTATTTAACTTATTTAATGTGGCAAAGCAGTAGTGCATGTGCTCAAACAGCTGCTTCAAAGAAGCTGGGACAAGTTAAGAAGAAGGGTTACAGGAGGGGAAGGGAGGAAGGGGCAGCTGTTGAATAGGGTGGCTAGCTGCAAAATCAAACAAACTTGATAGACCCATAGGCCTTTATCTGCCGGCTAATTTCATATGTTTGTATGTTTAAATTTCTTCTCTATGAAGGATTAGTAACTTAATAACCTGGCAGAGATAACTTTGTTCTCGTCTTGAAGTTGGTACTTTTTTGTTCATGTGAAAGATAGATCTGCAGTCTGAGGACTGTCCTGCAGAAATCCTCTAACTCAGCAAGCAGTGAGCTGTACCTATGTGACTGGAAGTGTGGCTAGTACTATGCGGAGTGTAAGTGGGGAACAGCTGACTAGTCGCACCCTATGAGCCTGTGAGGGATTAATTCTCACAAGTCTGGAGTCAGAACTTGTCTGGGACCGAGTGAATTTGATGGTCAGTGCCAACAAAACGATACAAATTAATAACCAGCTTGGGTTTATCATAAAAGGAGCAGTGAGGGCTGTTTTGTATTAATAATTTTATTTGTATTGAATGACCTTATCTGATGGTGAGGGGCTAGACTGATCTATGTCCAGTGATTTAAGTGATCTCTCTTTCCCCCAGGCTTGCCCCTTGCTGCCAGCCTCCCATCCCCCTGCTGTGAGCAAGCATAGGACCCATGAAGTGAAGTCCACATGCATGTGATGGTGGATGGCAATTATTCAGCATTAAAGCCTGTGCTGCATTTGGATGAGGCTTTTGGTCATGTGTGTTGTTTGACTTAGGTGTCTGGGATAACTTCTGAGTGGGTGTTTAGGGTGGGATAAGCCTACCACTGGCATTGCCCCTGCCTTTTCCATGTGATTGGGCTATGTACATGCCACTGCATGTGCTTGGCATTAGGTCATCATCCGTTACAGTTGGCTATGCACCCCTGTAGGTTGGCTGTCATGTGTGGGTTATGTTGGAGTGCTTGATGGTGTTGTGGTTCTGGTGTGTGACATATGGGGATTTGGGGGTTGGCTGCAATGTACTCCTCACAAATTAATGCCACCCATGAGGAACTATGTTTCAGATTTGGTGCCCTTTACTGCTACAAATATTGCCTCCCCTTCTAGTGCACAAAATATCCTCCTCAAAATAATCCTGCTGGTGTTTTACTAGGTTTCATGCCATAAAGGTGATTGCGGAATAGCGATCGCTGTTATGGTGAGTGTACATCGCTGAAAAAAACCCTCAATGTACACTCACAGTGAGGAACACGGCGAACACGAAAAAGGCTGTTCTGCAGGGGGCAGTGTCCGGCCCTGCATCCCCACTCCCCAGGGGGGGCTGTGCCTGCCAAATCCCCCTAACTAAAGATTACTAACTGTGGGGGGGGGGTATGTCGGGAAGGGGGTGAATCTTTGAAAAGAAAAATTTACGGAGCACAACAAAATAAATACTCTGTATCCTTCCCCAGCCCCTGCACCCTCCCCACTGCAGCCAGCCACCTGCACCACTCGCCCACAGCATCAGCTCGGCAGCCTCATGCTGCACTACCCCTTGTATACCATCCCTCCTCTTCCAGTCTCCCTCATTTCTTCCTGTCACCTTGTTCCTTGCTCATTGCTACCCTTGCAGGCTAGCCCACATAACAGGCATTGATAATGAGTCGCTCATATTCGAGTTGCTCACTTTCAGTTGCCGTTATGATGGTATACCATTTTACTATGCAAATGTGGTGCATGGCATTGCTCAAAAGTCCTTACCAGCTAGATCGGGCTCTCTCTCTCTTTCATTCCCTCAGGTGCCTATCTTCCAACTCTCCCCACCCTTACTCATCACTGGTCCCTCTACCTAAACCTTTCACTCCCTTGAATCCTGATGGTTCACTGATTGGATCTTATTCTTCTCAAAGTAATCATACTCTTCTTCCCCACCCCTACTTCTCTACCCTCCTCTCCTTATCTGTGTCTTCTTTCTACTTGCTCTGATTCTGACTTCTGTACCCTTTACATCCAGCTTTGTAGAACCTTCTTTGGTCAAGCTGCTTTTTCTGTCCATCTTCCTATACTCTGGAAGACCCTTCCTACTCACATCCCCCTCTCACCATCCTAACTCTTTTTTAAGCAGCTACTATGAGATTACATTGCTCCTTTCTGTGCCTGTACCTAACCTCCTGCTGTTCCTCTCCTTGCCTCTTTCCCTGCCTCCCCAAAATCTCTGCTTCCCCCTCCTTTACTTTTCCCCTCCCAAACCCCTCCCAAACCCAGAGTCTGTCAGGATAATGGGTGCAACATTTCCTTTTCGGAAATATTGCCAGTACCAAAGGCCTCAGTGGAGAACAAAATGAAGATCACAGAGGTTATTGACTGGCTCAAGAAGTGGGGTGAAGAAAGTGGGTCAGGGTGTTAGGGAACTGGGAAGGAGTTTGGGAAGATGAGGGACTGTATACCAAGGACAGGCTTCATCTTACCCCGTTAGGGAAGGAAGTTCTTAAACAGGGGGTGGTGGACTACATTCAAGAAAGGTGGGGTTTAAACTTGTGGAGGGGAAGGGATAAGGAAGGGGCTGACTAGAAGCCCTCTCCTCTAGATGAGGGGAGTAGCCTTCAAACCCAAGGGAGGAGGGGGGAACCGACTGGGGGAGGAGGTTTCAGGAAGAGCAGGGGGAGGATGGAAGTATAAGGAACCTGGGTGGGGTTCGACAAAGGGGATCAGGGATAAGGGCCGGGGGGTGGTGTTAGTAAATACCAAGAGCTTGGGAAACAAGTTGCCAGAGTTCTAGGTCATGCTGTTCGTGAGGGAAACTGGATGTGGCAGTGGTCACGGAAACGTGGGCCAACAAAAACCATTCCTGGGACTTAAACGTGAGGGGGCACACTGTGCTTAGGAATGATAGAAAGGAGGGCAGAGGGGGTGGGGTGGCTATGTTCATTAGAAATGACATAGAAATTGCTAGGGTAGAAGAGGCAGAGGGAAACGTGGAGGCCTTATGGGTCACCTTACGAACCCCGGCAGGAGGTAAGGTCAAGCTGGGTGTAGTATATAGGCCCCCCCGGGATGGGTAATGTTCTGGAGGATGGTTTGCTGGACAACATCATTGTCCAGTGCGGACCAAAAGGGGAGGGAGTGGTGTTGATGGGGGACCTTAATATGCCAGGTACAAACTGGGGAACCATGTCCTCTAAGGTGGCCAAGGAGCAGAGGCTGCTGGACAGCTTCCAGGATGTGTTCTTAACACAGCATATGATGGAGCCCACAAGAGAGGGGCATGTCCTGGACATGGTTCTGGCAGATGGGGATCTGGTAAGGGACCTGGTTGTAGAGGATCCCTGACTGGGAGTGACCATGATACTGTCTGGTTTCAAATAAGCATGGGGGAAGGGGGGAGAGATCTAGGACACTGGCTGTGGACTTCAGGGGGGCAGACTTTGTGGGCATGGGAAATATTCTCAAGGATCACTTGAAGGGGATTACGACAATGACAGATGTGGAAAAGAGATGGGAGGTCATAAAACAGGGACTTCATGAGGCAGTCAGGAACTGAGCTAAGGTGAAGCGTAAGGGAACAAGGTCACATAAACCGAGCTGGTGGTCCAGTGAGGTTCAGTTAGTGGTCAGAGAAAAGAAGGCTGCCTACAAAAAATACAAAACAATGAGAGGGGATAGGGAAAAGGAAATGTACTCTCCTGCATCTAGAAAAGTCACCCGGATGGTGAGGGGGGGGCAAAGTCCAGTAAAGAGCAACAGCTGGCACAGGAGATACAGGGAGGGGAAAAGGGGTTCTTCTGGTACATTGGGGAGTGGAGAAAAACTAAGGGCCAGCTCAGCAGATTGAGATCAGAAGGTGGGTGGGTGGGTGGAAGAGGTGAGGGACCAGGCGGAGGTATTAAACGAGTACTTCACCTCTGTGTTCACTAGGGAGGGGGATGGGATATTTACAAAGCAAGGCATGATGGGGATAGAAGCGGTAGTGTGTGGGATTGAGGGAGCAACAGAAATGGAGCATGAGGGAGGGAAGGAGAAGTACCCCAGGGGTGTCACATCAGGATAAGAATAAAAATGCCAGTAAGGTGGGGGGGGACGGATGATGCTATCCCCACCAAATGGGTGTGGCAAGCTCTTGAGGCCCTAAAGAAAGATAAATCTCCTGGGCTGGATGGTATTCATCTGAGAGTACTATGGGAATTAGTGGATGTACTGGCCGCACCCCTGGCGGAGCTCTTCAACAGGTTGCTTGAGACAGGGAGGGTACCTAGGGATTGGAGAGAAGCACATGTGGTGCTAATCCATAAAGGGGGTAGAAGGAAGTGCCAGGTAACTATAGACCCATCAATTTGACCTCGGTGGTGGGAAAATTAATGGACAGTATACTAAAGGAATGATTGGGGGTGTACTTGGAGGAGGTGGGAGGTCTGGATAGTCAACAACATGGGTTTGTGCCAGGTAGATCGTGTCAAACCATCCTTGCGGAGTTCTACGAATGGGTAACATTGGAACTGGACAGGGGAAAGCCTGTGGATGTACTATGCTTGGACTTCAGCAAGGCATTTGACTCGGTCCCCCACAATGGTCTGGTGGAGAAACTGATGGGGTTGGGAGTGGGACCTTTGATGGTCAGTGTCACAAACCCACTCAGCAGGTCAGGCCCTCTACTCCCAAAGTGCCAACCTCTGAGCGCAGTCTTGTGAACAGTGTAACAGACAAGGTAAACCTCTTGTCTGTTTTTTGTGAGTTCGGATCAACCTTTGGTCTCAAGTTCTGGAGGGATTCAAACTGTGAACCTCTTGCTAGCATACCCAATGCACAGGCTCAGATATTTCTGTCTTCAGGGGGCTAGATATCTTTGCCTACGGGCACCTAACCAGGTATACAGAGATAAACCCTTAAAAACTTTAATAAAGACCTCAGATTTAAAATGCTTCCCTTTCCAGTTTGGTACCACCATTTAAGCTTATGTTTAGTATCTGCAATAACCATATACTTTTCTTACAACTAAAAAGTAGTCAAAGGCAGACCAAGTAAGTTCTAAAAAATTTTTTTACTAAAATAGTTAAAAATATGTAAAACACAAAATACAGAACTCTTATATCCCCAGATATACAAATTTTTTAAAAGAAACAAGGTTTAAACTGTGCAAATTCCTACTTACAGTACTTAGATTTTAAATATTTCTAAATATCTGTTTACAAGTGCTCCAAAGATCTTTCCTCAGTCAGAGTCTAGGTAAAAAGTGTGTCTCTGTGTAGTAAAACAGAACATTCCTTAAACAACTGTATGGCACAACGCATTTTTGTGTGAGGTCAGCTAGCTTCTCCTCTGTCAGATTATGTATAAAATAATATATAGCTTATACAAAAGTATTACATTCTGTAACTTCAGCATAATTCATGTCCTTCAAGTGACACTTCTTTTGATCTCATAATAAGCGTCCTCTTTCTAGGACATGAAAGCATCTTTATGATTTTTGCACTTCTATGTAATAATCTGGATTTTCCTTCCAATGTCATAAAATGGATATGTTATAGCAACTATGGTTGTAATTAACTCAGACAGACAGGATCCTTAATTAAGGCCTTACATGTAACACATTGTCTCTAAAAACCGAGTGTGTGTGAACTCACATGCTGTCAGCATTTTTCTTATGGCTTTCATCTTTTAGCTAAAATCTTGGGGGGGGGGGATGAGTGAAGTCATTCTAAGAGCACCAGATTTTTCAGCAGAGACAGTCAGTAATACATTTTATATTAAAAAAAATGATACAGCACTCAGAGCTGGCTGTCTACATCACAGTCAGATGGATAGGAAACTGGCTAGCTAGATGAACTCAGAGAGTAGTGGTCGGTGGGGAGCTCTTGAACCCTAGAGAGGTCAGTTGTGGGGTACTGCAGGGCTCGGTCCTGGGTCCGATCCTGTTTAATGCATACATTTCTGACATCAGGGAGAGTATAGGGTGTGAAATGAGTCTCTTTGCTGATGGCTCCAAGGTGGGAGCAGTAGTTGAGGGGGAAGAGGGGAGGTTGGCCCTGCAAGAGGACCTGGACACCCTGGAAAGGTGGGCTCACACCTGGAAATTAAATTTCAATACTACCAAGTGCAAGGTGTTACATTTTGGGTGGGGAAACCGTAAAGACAGGTACACCCTGGGAGGAGAGGCGCTGGAGGCCTCAACAGGGGAAAAAGACTGAGGGGTCATGGTGGATGCATGTATGAATAACTCTGAGCAGTGCAGGAGAGCGGCTAGCAAAGCAAACAGGATGTTGGGATGCATCATAAGGGGGATCACCTCTAGGAGCAGGGAAGTGATTCTGCTGCTGTACAATGGAGTGGTTAGACCACACCTTGAGTACTGTATACAGTACTGGAGATCACACTTGAAGAGGGACATACAGCTCCTGGAGAGGGTACAGAGGAGGGCTACTAAGATGATATGAGGACTAGGGGATTTGACATATGAGGACAGACTTGAGGAGCTCGGCCTGTTTTCATTGGAGGAGAGGAGAGAAAGGGGGGACATGATTGAGGTCTTCAAGTACCTCAAGGGAATAAATAGGGTAAACACGGAGGGGATCTTTAGACTAATGCAGGGAGGTATCACCAGAGTGCATGGTTTGAAGTTGGAAGGTGGAAGGATGGAGGGGGGAGAGGAGGAGGAGGAGGTTTTTCACTGAGAGGGTGGTGGATCCTTGGAATGCGCTGCCTGGCGAGCTGGTTCAGATATCCACAGTGGAGGGCTTCAAGAGAGGGTGGGACAGATACAGAAAGCGGATGTATCAGATGATGGCCTGGCCCAGGGGGGTGGGGATGGATGATAGAGGTTTCTGGAACACAAGGGGGGGGCCTCGGTACCCAACTAGGGATCTGAGGTTCGAGCAGACTCGATAGACTGTAAGGCCTAATCTGCTGGCAATTAGTATGTTCTTATGTTTTTACTTCCTTTTTTGTTTTCCTGGCCTCTGGCTATTCTGCTCCCCCTTTTTATATCTTCTTCCCTCCCTGATTAAAGCAACCCAATGCTTGATTCCCCCGAGCATCTTGCCTCTAGTCCTCATACACCAGTTCACCCCTTTTCCTCAGTTGCTTTCCCCTTTTGTTACTTGGCCAGTTGTCAAAGCATCATGTTGTGTTTTGTGCTCTATTTTATTTGCCTGTTATTTGCACTACGTATTCCTTTTGCACCACTGGCACTTTGGACTATGACTGTTTATTTGCCTATACTGTTGATCATTGTGCACTCTTCTTTTTACCGTTGTATCTATTATAGTCTGGACTTCTGCACCTCATCACACATGCACCCTTTCCCCCCAGGTTGCACCTGGAAATGAGCCTTGGCTCAGTGTGCCTTTCCCGTTCACCAATTTATAAATAAATACATAAACATCTAAGTTGCCTTTGTGGATCAAGCCCTTATAGGGTCTTATTTTTAAATGATGCCCCAGACTACTGATAGCATGAACCATTTGTGCTGCAGGCCTCATATAAAATTCTTGAACCAGCTCTTTCCTAATCTGTGTGTCTCCTTATCTCAGTAATACAGTTTATATCATGGAAAGGGCACACTGTGCACTGGGAGTTATACCAGAACCTCAGGAGAAGCCAACTGAAATGTTCTTAAACTTCTAACATTTCTGAATAAATTGAAAATGACAGTAAGCAGACCAGGAAAAAGTGGAACTTTCTGTGCCATCAGGAGATGCAATATTTTTAATGGCATGTGGCAACCTAGGGAGTCTGCTCTTTAGCCATTAGCTACTGTATGATCCAACGCCAATGTATTTAATTAGTCATTCATGTGAGCTGATCACATTTAATGTAGATGACCCTTAAATGACATGTTCAATTTTTCAAGGTAATAGCTTGATAAAGTAGCCCATGTTCAGAAGTGTTATATATACAGCATGTTTTCTACAAGAAATACCTTTTTACAAAAAAAAAAAAATTGCATGTTGTATTTAAAATCAATTAAGCTATTTATATGTGAAGTGGTGACTTCACAACTCATGTAAACACTGTTTTTGTATATAGTTGTCCTGTTCCCTTAACATTGCACCTCCCATCGATTTAGCCATAAGCAGGTTTTTGCTCATAGTGGCTAATCCCTCTCCCCTCCCCCCTTTCAGATTCCAAACCCTTGACCCGGGCTCTGCAGCGGCCTTGGCCTTGGCTCCTCTGGCTGATGGCCACCACTCCTGAAGCTGACTTCAAGCAGCTGTGCCTAGAATCCAAAAAGGTATGTGTCCGGGGACCACTCCAGCTCTACAAGCTGCCGCCTGATTGGTGTGGACTTGCTGGGTGATCAGCAATTGGACGCTACTCTGCATTACTGCAGTGCCATTGGCTAACATCAGAAACCTCCCCTTTGGTTCTTGCTGTGGAGCGCAATTCTTTGAGTGACCCCGGCTAGCCATTTTTACCATTTACTCCAGCTTTTTTCTCCCACCCACCCACCCCAACCCTGGCAGCAATTAAATATCCCTAAGCACCACCTCTCCTCACTCTAATTGGCTGTGTCCACTTAACCCGTCTTGGGGATAATAACGTCGGCTACCTGAGTGCACTGTGAACCCACTGATCCTGCCAGTTCTCCTTTAATGTCATTTCTTTCTGGGCTGTTAAACTACTGTTCCTGCTGGTATGCACTCTCAGTGGTGCATCATTCCTTAACCCCACGCTTAGTTTAAGCTGCAGGCCACAATGTACAAGTTCACCCTGTCTGCCCTCCCTCACTTTCTCATCCTCTCATTCTTGCTCACTCATCATCACAACCCTGACCCTAACAATGCTCATCCATTCAATATGGATATTGGATTGAACCTTCATTACAACAAAAGGTGGACTTCTGGAAAGTTTTTCAGCATCACAAATGGGTCTTGGTCTTCCCATTTTAGCCATCTTTGCCATCATAATGGTACATCCTATTGCGTGCCTGTTCAATGCAACACCTACCCAGATGCCATCATCTTCCTCTCAGCAAGAAAATGAAAAGGTATCACAGCAGCCGTAGGACTGTTAAACCCTTGTCAAAGCTGCTAAGAGAACAACTCCTTAGGATTGCCCTCCTGTTACTTCTGCTATCAGTTAATATCCACCCAATCCAGGACCAGGAGGTCTGCCTACAAATGGGGCCCGCCGCAAGCTGGGTACACTAAACCTGGCCACAATCAACAACTATAGCCTGTTGTGCAAAATTGACTCCCTTAAAACCTGGGTCTCACAGCATGACCCAGATGTACTCTCTGTTGTGAAAACATGGCTATCCCCCAAAATATCTGACACAGTGGTTTCACTACCTGGCTATACAATTTTCAGGCTGGATAGGTCTTCCAAGTGTGGTGGTGGTTGCACCATCTGCTTAAAAAAACTCTCTTAAGGGTCTGTCATTGTCTGCAGCAGACCTAGGCTGCCCCACTCAGGCCCTGGTGATTAAAGTACTTCTGGGGACTCACAAGACACTCACAATACTGTTTGTTTATATACCCCCTTCTGCAATGTCACTGATGAAGATACTGCAGAGGACTGGCCCCAGAACTGATCCCTGAGGTACCCCACTTGTGACTTGCATCTCTTCTGACTGTATACCATTTACCACCACTCTCTGTTTTCTGCCTGTCAACCAGTTTTCCACCCAGTTGACCAACTTCTGACCCAACCCTGGCCTACCCAGCTTATTAATCAATCTTCTATGTGGAACAGTATTGAAAGCTTTGCTGAAGTCAAGGTAGGCAACAACAACTGCTCCCCTGTGGTCCGCCACTCTAGTTACCAAGTCAAAGAAATCTATGATATTAGTTTGACAGGACCTTCCTGTTGTAAACCCATGCTGTCTTGGATCCTGTGCTGCTATGGATTCCAGGTGTTGCACTATCCTTTCCTTAAGGAGTGCCTCCATAATCTTGCCCACTACTGAGGTAAGACTGACTGGTCTGTAGTTCTCTGCCTCCTCTTGTGGAGTGGGATCACATGAGCCCTTCTACAGTCTTCTGGGACCTCTTCTGTGCTCAGAGAGTCACTAAACAGTTCTGATAAAGGCTCTGCTAGTTCCACCATTAGCTCCTTTAGTACCCTGGGATGTATGCCATCGGGTTCCATTGCCTTGTCCACCCTGAGCTTATCAAGCTCTTGTAGGACCCTTTCTTTTGTGAAGGGACTAGTGCACACCTCCCTCCCCCCAGTGTCCATGGTGCTGAGCTGTGGGCATTGCCCTACCTTCTCAACAGTAAATACTGAGCAGAAGTATCTATTTAGGACAGATGCTTTTACATGGTCTTCCTCTTCACATGCCCCCTTATCCCCTTTGATCTTAGCAATACCTCCTCTGGACTTTCTCCTTTCACTAATGTATCTATACAAAGTCTTGTCATCTTCTTTTACTGTTTGTGCTAGTGTTTCCTTGGTTTGGGCCTTTGTCTGCCTTACTGCCTTCCCTGCTTCCCTTAGGGAAGTTTGGTATGCCTCCCTATCTTCATCCTGCTGCTTTCCCTTATATTTTCTGAAGGTCAGCCTTTTGACTCTGACCTTTTCTGCTACTGTTTTTGAGAACCAAATTGATTTCCTTCTTCTTTTGCAGATGACACTAAGGTCTGCAACAGAGTAGATGATCCAGATGGGCCGGGCAGAAAGAGAAGAGATCTGGATAAACTGACAAAATTGTCAGAAGAGTGGCAACTGGGTTTTAATGCAAAGAAGTGCAAGATCATGCATATAGGGAAAAGAGATCATGAAGCCACCTATAGGCTGGAAGGGGAGTTGCTGGCAGTCACAAGGGATGAAAGAGACTTGGGCATCATCATTACAGATGACCTGAAATCATCCAAGCAGACCACTAAAGCAGTAGGTAAGGCTAGGGGGATGTTAGGGTGTATAAGTAGGGGTATCACAAGTCGTAAGAGGGAGGTAATAATCCCTCTTTACAAGATACTGGTTAGGCCTCATCTGGTGTACTGCGTGCAGTACTGGAGGCCACACCTTCATAAGGACATTAACCAAATTGAGGTAGCCCAGAGAAGGGCAACCAAAATGGTACAGGGACTGCATCAGAAAACTTATGAGGACACATTAATGGAGCTCAATATGTGTACCCTAGAACAAAGGAGGGAGAAAGGTGATATGATCAAAACATTCAAACACCTTAAGGGCATTAACAAGGTGAAAGAGTCTAGCATGTTTCAATATAAGAAAAATAGTAGGACAAGAGGACACAGCATGAGATTAGAGGGAGGTCGATTAAGGGGTAATGTGAGGAAGTTCTTTTTCACAGAAAGGGTGGTGGATGCATGGAACAGCCTACCTCAGGAAGTGGTGGATATTGAATACAGTGCAGGGCTTCAAACAGGCATGGGATAGGCATAAGGGAGCAATACAGATGAGTATGAATAGATAGGCCATTGATAGAGGCAAGGGCGATGGCACATTCATAAGGCAGAAAAAGAAATGGGCAGACTGGATGGGCCTTGCAGTCCTTATCTGCCATCAACTTCTATGTTTCTATGTTTCTACAGATCCAGTCACAGGCCTCTACAAAATCCTGGACTATCTACAAGTCCAAAATCACCTAGCTGAGGCAATAATCCTAGTTGATTTCAGTACAAACTGGCTGTCCCCCTGCCACCGGCCCTATAAAAGATGCGTTATCAGTGCTTCACCTTACACAACTCATCAGTTCCCCTACCAGAATTAAATATAAGACTGGGACAAGCACCACTCTTGACTGGATACTTTCAAATTGGCCTGATTGTATCTCTAATGTAACTGTACACCCTGACTCACTTAGTGACCACTCACCCATTACCTGCTGCTGGTCAAACAAATTCCATACTCCCCCACCACAAACCATTTTCCACAGGGTGCTAAACTGAGGCCATCTGGAACTCCTAAAATTACAACTGTGCTGCCAGGACTGGTCTCTGTTGGACTGCACTGATGTCATTAATGTAGCACTCGAGCATTTTATTAAAACCTTCAATGCCACCTGTGACATACATGCACCTCTCAAGAAGATGAAGGTGAGGGGCAAAGTTCACCCCTGGATCACACCTGAGCTAATAGATAACATGAAACTGCGGGACCACCTCTGGCACCCTGCCAAAGCATCTGGCAAACTACCAGAACTGCAAGCCTATAAAGCTGTAAGAAATTCCTGCACGTGGACTATTCGACAGGCAAAAAGTAAATACCATAGAGAGTGTCTGGCCAATATTTGGGGAGACAGTAGAAAATTTTGGTCTAATATCAAAGATGTCATTGGTAAAGCCTCAAAGTTGCCACCTGCTATATTGAACATTGAGGGAACTCCCACCCTCGACCCACTTAAAATTGCAAATATTTTTAATGATGCTTTCACCAACCTGGGCAGTGTCCTTCTTCAAGACTTCTTTGAGGACATCCCTGAACAGTCAGCTTGCCACCCTGTGAAACACAACCTCTGTGTCTCCACCCTTCTATTTTAAGAAGGTCTCAATAACCCTAGTTAGAAAACTTCTGAACCAAGTGTTGGGAAAATTCTGACATAGTGGCAATTCTCTAGACCTCAAACTCATTTCACTTACCATTGAGGAAGTCCTCCCACCCATTACCAAGATACTGATCCTCTCTCTTACCCTGTCTCAATTCCCGCAGGTATGGAAAACAGCTACTGTGACACCTGTTCATAAATCTGGAGATCGTGCCCTACATAACAACTACAGGCCTAAATCAATCCTTCCTCCTCTTTCCAAAGTGCTGGAGTGAATTGTTACAAATCACCTGGTAGAGTACCTTAAAAAATATTCCATCCCATGTCTACATGTCTACAACAGCACGGTTTTAGGAAAGGACACAGCGCCACCACAGCACTACTTGAATTCACCAGCTTCGTCCAGCAATCTATTATCCAAGGCAATCTTGTACGAGCAGTCTTCATAGATTTAATGAAGGCATTCAACACTATTAATCACCCTCTTCTCCTCAAACAACTCTCTGTTACTGGCCTTTCCCCGGATAGGCTGCACTGGTTCAGAAGCTATCTAGATGACAGATCCCAGTATGTGAAGATAGCCAATGTTGTCTCTGAACATAAGCCGGTCTGATCTGGAGTACCACAAGGTTATATCCTTGGTCCACTCCTCTTCAGCATCTTCCTGAACTGCATGCCATCTGGTTGTCACCTATGAACCCTGCTCTGTGCGGATAACGCTGTCATCTTTGCAAGCCACCCAAACGCTAATCTTCAACTTGGGTTCATGGATGTTGAGCAATGGTTTAGTAAGCATAAGCTGGTACTAAACTACAAAAAGACAAAGGTCCTGATGTTCTCAACTTCCCACAATAAACACAAGGCACATGCGCTTACCATCAGAAACAACCAAGGAACCTCCCTCGACCAAATCCAGCACTCTAAGTACCTAGGTGTAAGGATAGTCATCTAACCTATGCACAACACATTGAGAATGTTGCCAGGGCCATCAACACTAAGACTGGACTCCTGTACCACAACAGAAGGAGCCTAACCCTGGAAGCTCTCAAACTGGCAATTCACAGTTCTGTGCTATCGATCATTGACTATGACCTGGTGATCTACGGAGCTGTTTCCAACACCGCACTCAAAAGGCTAATAATTGCCCTAAGCAAGGCCTGCAGACTCTTAACGGGTGCTGCCCATCTAACCCACACCTGAGAACTCTATGCTCAGTCTGGGTGGCTCCCACTAAGTGCAAGGATTAAATAAAAAACATGCCTTTTGACAAAAAAGATGCTCCTTTGGCTAATGCCTCCAGGTGTGGGCTGCCTAATTAGCAAATCTCTCAGGATCCAACACACTCACACCTTTACAACTGAACTCCTTCTTGTTCCAAAGTGCCACACCACCCAATGCCAATGCTCCTTTCTCTCTTCTGAGCCCCTTTCTGGTTCAATGGTCTGTGCAGTGAACTGGCTAACCTGACTAAACTCGGCCGGTTCAAACTCATGGTCTGCCAGCTTCTCTCAACTGAAAGATCCTATGACTGCATCTCTTAGTTAACAGCATCTCTCAACTGTAGCCCCTGGGACTGCATCTCCAAACTCACAGGCACACACCCCCATCGATCCTTCCCCCCTCCCTCTATTCTACCACCTCATTTCCATTGCCCACACTTTCCTATCATCCACCTGCCACCCTGCCCCTCTTCTCCTATCCCTGCTCCATCACCTTCCAGCTCTATCCCCTCCTCTCCCCGCCTCCCTTTAATTGAAATCTTGACAATGCCTCTGGGTGCTACCCTCCCACCTGCTGTTTCCATAACTACCCCACCCCTCTCCTTATTTGCCACTGCCTCTACTTTACTGTTGTTGTGTTTACATTTAGCACTGTAATATGACATTGTTGTACGTTTTTACTTTTTACTTTTTTTACTTTACTATTGTGTTTACATGTTGCACTGTAATATGAAATTGTTGTATATGTTTTTACACTTTTACTTTTTTTACTTTACTGTTGTTGTGTTTACATTTTGCTCTGTAACATGAAATTGTTGTACATGTTTTTACTTTTTTACTTTTTAAGTATTTCCACTGTTAGTTCTTCCCTTGTATGTATATAAGCCCCTTTGACATGAAACCTTTGTGAATGAGCTGCCTGGCTCTCAAAGGTAGTTGTAATCCAAGATTGAATAAATAAATAAATAAATAAATAAAGAGGCAGGGTGTCTTGAAGCACAGAAACATTGTTTGCACTAAGGTATTTAAATACATTGTGCTGTGGTATCCCTGGTTTGCACTGTAGAGATTTTGCTTTTTAACTATAGGCCATCAACCTGACATAATTCTTGGGCAAGCTCCTGGAATCCATTATTAAGGACCAAGTAATGAATCACTTCAGTGAGGTCCAGGTTCTCATCCTCTACAGCCTAGGTTTACAAGGAGTAAATTATGCCAAACCAACTTGATCACATTCTTTGAGGGGGTGACCAAAGAAGTGTACAGGTGCAGGGACATAGACATAGACAGTCTGTTTGTACTTAAGGAATGCCTTTGACACTGTGGTGCAGGATAAGCTTCGGGTCAAAGAAATCCAGTACGGTGTGCATGATGCACACACAAGATACAGTAGATTTCCAACTGGCTTGGGGTCAGGAAGCAGAAAGTTTTGACTGATGACGTTATTCCAAGTGAAAAGGGGTACTTAGCTGTGCCCTTCAGGGTTTGGTACTAGGCCCACTACTTTTTAACATTTTCATCAATGATCTGAAAGCTAGAGCCTCCAGCAGACTGCTTTAGCTTGCTGATAACATTAAGTTGGCCAGGGTGGTTGAAGATGGGCAAACTTCAGGAGGACCTGAATAAGCTGTGTGTCTACTTGGACTCATGTACTTCAAATCAATGTAGCCAAATACAAGGTGCTACACTTAAGGAGGAAAAACAGAGGTAGGATCTAAACACTGTGAGGGGCTTCACTTGCTGCAGTGGAAGAGGAGAAAGACCAGGGTATCATAATAGAAAAAAGGATAAAGCATGACAAGTGGTGTGTGGTTGCCATCTAGAAGGCTGGATGATTGTTGGGGCATTTAAACGGGTGATCAGCAAAGCAGGATCAGTAATCTTACCACTTAACAAGGCCCTGATCAAGCCAACCTGGAGTATTATTTGCAACTTTGACTGCCTAATATAACAAGTTCTTGATAGATCCACTACGACTGCTAATGCATTAACTTGATATGAGTGTTTCATGGGCTTAAACATAAAGATGAATTGCCGTAGTCAGTTCTGTGTGTAACTTTCATTTTTTGTAAAGTTGATCATTTATCTGATTGATCCTGTGTTTACCATGTGTTTAAAAGGCGAGCAGCGAGTGCATCTTGTACTATATAGGGAAGAAGAGAGAGTTCCACATCAAGGCCTTCAAGTAATTGTAGAAGGAATGGTGCAGAGAGGAGAGGTATGGCTGCAATGGGGATTATGGGCCAACCTGGAAGGATAAGAGCTTATACCAAGGTGATGGACTGCTTCCATAAAGCAGGGGACCACGGTTCTCAGTGGATGGTTTAAATGTTACTTTGATGGGCATTTAAAGTAGCTGAGAGAGATGACAAAAGTAACAAGGGTTGCAGAAAGTGGGCCACCACAGGCTGTTATAGAGATTAGGGATATCCTGAGGGGAGAGAGTCCCACCAGGATGCAAGTTATTCAAGAAAGATGCCTTAACTCCCACTACGCCGGCAACCCAGATTTGGGAACAACCTTGGGTCATCGAGGTGTCGGCGTGGGGGGGAACAGGATTGAGTACTCGCTCTCCTCTCCTGGGGGGGGTCACCTGCCCATAGTCACACCATCACCGGATGGAGGTCCAGTGACAGGTGCAGGCGGTAATGACGTGACAGGTAGGGTGGGATGTCCCATGGTGCATGGCATGTGCGTGCCGCCACATGCACGTGTGATGCCAGGATGCACGAGATAGGGGAACAAAAAGCTGAAAAATGTACAAACTACCTATGGAAAAAAAAATGGTCAGACTAGATGGTCCCAGAAGTCATTATCTGCCATCACTTTCTATGTTTCTATGTATGACAGGTTAATGATGCACATGGATATAGTGTAAAATTATTAATATGCACAACATCGATACTGTAAACTGTGTGGCACACATAATTTATGTTGTACCATGCTACACAAACACGATAATCAAATTGGTAATATATGCATTAAGCAAGTGAGAAAAAAATCAAGGGGAACATGTGTGAAGCAATATACTACTCACAGAGTGAAGATACCATGATAGGTACATACTGTATGAAGTTATTGTATTATGATGGTACCCAGCTGTATACCAATGTTAAGTTAGCTACCATACAGTACTGTAAGTTGTTTTATTTTGAATAATCCAGACATTGTCTACACAGTAATGACACATAGGCAAGGATGCTCCTCACAATTTGTGACCTTGTTTTTTGTGATTTTTTGTGTGTGTGTGTGTGGAAGACTAGGTTTGCTGGCCAAGGCACCTAGCTTCACCTGAGCTCTTTTCTTCTAGGTTGCTTGAAAGGACAGGGCAAAGAACCTTACCAGAGCAACAATAAGGATGAAGGCTTTTTTTTGGCTAGGCAGGTTTACTGTGTGTTTTTATTTTTATTTTGTACTCACAGGGATTGCTACTGTTTGTTGCTAACATTTTATTGCTTTATTTTTCTTTGATTCAAATTGTTGTTGCTGGGTATACCTTCTGCTGCATTATTACAGGGTGTGCCTACAGGTGTGTGCTTACAGATTACTGCTGTAATCTTCTGATTCAAATTGTCTTTTGCAAGGTATATCTTCTGTTACTGCTTTATTTTTCTATGTAGCAAAGTGTTTCTTACAGGGTATATCTTCTTTGAAATTATTACAAGTGGTGCTTTACAGGTTTCACAGTTTTATCTGTCATTAGGATAAGCTTTCAGGGCTACTGCATTTGTTGTTGGCTGATTGTTTCTGTTCTTACCTTCTTGTTTCTTTCGTCTGTGGTTCTTCTTCTTTTTCAGCAGGGGAAGGGCCCAGCCATCCACCCCATCCCCAACCACCCCACAGTACACTCCTTTTATAGGGTAGCACAGTTGTAACATTTCCTGTAGCAAAGCAGAAAGGGGAAGATCAGAGGGGTATCCACACAGTGACCTCATTTACAGGGGCACTAGTGATTTAATTTGTTATAACAAGTTATACAAAAACAAACAAAAAAAAAACAAAATCAAACTTTTGCTTTCATTTTTTTCCTTCTAATTACTCTGACCAGGTTAAAAACCGAGCAACTTACCTGGAATGGATATCATTAACTGCTGGTACTGTGGAACACTTTTCAGAAGGGCAGTTTTATAGGATTTAGGACACTGTCCTACATGCTGGGCCATTGGAGATCTAAGGGCTCAGCTCCAGGCAGCATGGGCAGAGATTGCACACCTCAAATGGCATATTCAAGAGGAAATATATTATAAGAACTGCCCGCCATTTCCCCAGCATCCAACAGAAGCACCTCGATCGCAGAGTAGTTGGTCTGGGAGGTTGGCAGGTGGTTAGGAGGGGCAAATTGGATGCCCCATCACTCGGTGCTCTCCAACATATCACCTTCACAAACCATATAAAAACTACAAACAGGTATCTGCCTCTATCTCTGAAATCAAACAAAGGGGCAGTGGACACTGCAGAGCAGGACACTGCAGCACAGAAGCTAGCACAACAAAAGTCACCCAAAACAGGAACCAAAACAAAAAAAGCAAAAAAGAAATCCAAAAAACTTCTGATCATAGGAGACTCCATGATTCGGGGAGTTGATATGTATCTCCAGCCAGGGGTAATGGTCAGATGTCTCCCAGGTACATCAACATGGAGAGACACTGACCACATTGCTAAAGTTGTTCAGGAAGCAGGAGAAAACATTGATGTCCTGGTACACAAAGGGACTAACGATCTCGCCAGCAGATCAGTTGTGGAGACCAAGGAACACCTGACAAGGCTGGGTGACAAACTATCATCTATTTTGTCCAGCATCTCCTTCTCTGAGATCCTGCCTGTCTGGGAGAGGGAGACAGATGGACGGAAGGTCAGAGAAGGGGAGATAGGGGAGCTAAACATGTGGCTCAAAGGCTGGTGCCAGGAAAAAGGACACAAATTTGTAGGGAACTGGCAACAGTTTTGGGAGCGAAAGTTCTTTAAATTTGATGGACTGCATCTGACTAAAGAGGGAGTCAGTGCATTGGGGCAGAAGTTTGATGTCTTTGCAGAATACTTAAACTAGCAAATGGGGAGAGGGTAGCAGCACCTGATACGTCGAATGGGAAGAACACCCTTCCCCCCTCAGCTAGTGGTCAAGCAGGAGTGCAGCATGTTTGTAGTTCATTTGCATCACCAGGTAAAGAAAAAGGTCTGGCTCCCCATACAATACACAGGGTAAATGCCGGACCTCATCCAACAACTAACACATGGAAATCTGACCAATGGAAAATCATGTACACAAATGGTCACAGTCTGGGAAACATGATCCCAGACCTGCAGGCACTAATGACAGAGGCTAAACTGGACATAGTAGCCATTAGCAAGACATGGTTTATCAGTAACCACACTTGGGAGACTTCGGTACCCGGCTATGTACTGTTCAGAAGAGACTGAGGTGCAAAAAGGGGGGTGGAGTGGCCCTTTATGTCAATGAAAATATCAAAGCTACAGAAATTCAGAATATACATAAGGAGTCAGAAGAAGTGTGGGTCACCCTGGAAACAGGAAATGGGACAGCCATACGAACTGGGGTTGTGTACAGGCCTCCAGACCAGGGGGAGGACGTAGACACATTACTGTTAGAAGATATACAAAACATGACAGCTAAAGGGGAGGTTCTGATAATGGGAGACTTCAACATGCCAGATACAAATTGGTCAATACCAGCAGGGACATCTGCCAGAACTAGATACATGGTAGATTCCCTGTAGGGGGAGGGCCTCAAACAACTGGTACAGCAACCCACAAGAGACAGGGCTATCCTAGATCTAGTACTGACTAATAGGGAAAGGATCACAGATCTCCAGGTAGAAGGTCACCTGGGTGCCAGTGACCATCACATGGTATGGTTCAATTTGGCCACTAGAATAAAATCATCCCATTCCAAGGCAAAAATATGGGACTTCAGAGGAGCTGACTTTGATAAGATGGCCAACAGAGTTAAGCTAGCCCTGGCAAAGAGGAATACAGATGAGGGGTACAGGCAAAGTGAACAAGCATTAAAGATGCAATACTTGAAGCAACATCCCATTGTGTTAGTGAGAAAAGGAAGTGCAAAAGAAGAAGGAAACCACTTTGGTTCTCAAACACAGTAGCAGAAAAGGTCAGAGTCAAAAGGCTGGCCTTCAGGAAATATAAGGGAACACAGCGGGATGAAGTTAGGGAGGCATACCAAACTTCCCTAAGGGAAGCAGGGAAGGCAGTAAGGCAGGCAAAGGCCCAAACTGAGGAAACACTAGCACAAACAGTAAAAGAAGGTGACAAGAGTTTCTATAGATACATCAGTGAAAGGAGAAAGTCCAGAGGGGGTATTGCTAAGATCAAAGGGGATAAGGGGGCATGTGAGGAAGAGGACCATGTAAAAGCATCTATCCTAAATAGATACTTCTGCTCAATAATTGCTGAAGAGAAGGTAGGGCAGGGCCCACAGCTCTGCACCATGGACACAGGGGGGAGGGAGGTGTGCACTAGTCCCTTCATAAAAGAAAGGGTCATACAAGAGCTTGATAAGCTCAGGGTGGACAAGACAATGGGACCCGATGGCATACATCCCAGGGTACTAAAGGAGCTAATGGTGGAACTAGCAGAGCCATTATCAGAACTGTTTAGTGAGTCTCTGAGCATATGATCCCACTCCACAAGCGTGGTAGCAGGAAGGAGGCAGAGAACTACAGACCAGTCAGTCTTACCTCAGTAGTGGGCAAGATTATGGAGACACTCCTTAAGGAAAGGATAGTGCAACACCTGGAATACATAGCAGCACAGGATCCAAGACAGCATGGGTTTGCAAAAGGAAGATCCTGTCAAATTAATCTCATAGATTTCTTTGACTGGGAAACCAGAGTGGTGGACCAAGGGGGAGCAGTTGTTGTTGCCTACCTTGACTTCAGCAAAGCTTTCAATACTATTCCACATAGAAGATTGATTAATAAGCTGGATAGGCTCGGGGTGGGTCAGACATTGGTCAACTGGTTGGCAAACTGGTTGACGGGCAGAAAACAGAGAGTGGTGATAAGTGGTATACAGTCAGAAGAGATGCAAGTCACAAGTGGGGTACCTCAGGGATCAGTCCTGTGGCCAGTCCTCTTCAATGTCTTCATCAGTGACATTGCAGATGGACTGGAGGGTAAGGTTTGTCTGTTTGCAGATGACACCAAATCTGCAACAGAGTAGATGATGCAGATGGGGTGGGCAAAATGAGAAGAGATCTGGATAAACTAGCAAAATGGTCAGAAGAGTGGCAACTGGGGTTTAACTCGAAGAGGTGCAAGATCATGCATATAGGGAAGAGAAACCCTGAAGCCACCTATAGGTTGGGAGGGGAGTTGCTTGCAGCCACAAGGGAAGAAAGAGATTTGGGCGTCATCATCACTGATGACCAGAAATCATCTAAGAAGACCTCTAAAGCAGTAGATAAGGCTAGAGGGATGTAGGGGTGTATTAGTAGGGGTATCACAAGTCAGAAGAGGGAGGTAATAATCCCTCTTTACAAGACACTGGTTAGGCCCCATCTGGAGTACTGCGTGCAGTACTGGAGGCCACACCATCACAAGGACATTAACCAAATTGAGGCAGTCCAGAGAAGGGCAACCAAAATGGTGCAGGGACTACATCAGAAAACATATGAGGACAGATTAACTGAGCTCAATATGTATACCCTAGAGTAATGGACAGTAGGAAGGGAACCTCCCCCATCCAGGGAGCACCAGAACCACCACCACTACCTCAGAGGTTGCAAAGAAAGCGCAACAGTTGGACCACAGTGGGCTCAGGGAGGATGAGGATGGTGAAACAGAGGCACACCCAGTCACATGTTACACACCACAATCCATACGCCATTCTGGGGGAGCATAGCTCCCCTATAGATACACCCGCAGAGGAGACTAAGGAGGCTGAGGACAACTGTCACAAGGGAGGCCCACAGGAAGGAGGCAGAGGACACCACAAGGAAAGGAAGCAGCTCCTGGTGGGGGACTCAATTATTAGGGGGATAGAACTGGGAGGAGCTGGGAAATCTGAAGTAAGGTGCCTGCCTGGTGCCATGGCTTGGAGGGACAGGAAGCGCATCCTCAGGATCACAACAACAGCTGCAAGGGATTCTGAGCTGGACGTAATTGTCCACCTAGGGACAAATGACTTGGCTCATCATGAGGTTAGAGCAGTGCAGGAGGACATTGCAGAGTTGGGGAGGGGCCTAAGACAAGTAGCAAACACAGTATCCTTCTCAGAGGTGCTGCCTGTCAAAGGCATGGGTGAGGCGAGGGTAATTGGCACCATGCAGTTTAATGAATGGTTGAAAAAATGGTGCGGAGCACAGGGGTTTGGCTTCATTGGGGACTGGGGTTCCACCTGGAGGGACACCAGCCTATACTGGCAGGATGGTCTGCATCTGTCCAGGAAGGGAACAAGTCTTTTGAGCAATCGGTTTAAATGCTTCATTGGCAAGCTTTTAAACTAGTCAATGGGGGAGGCACTGACAAGCAGCAGAAAAATCCCAGCCTCTCCCTACAAAACAGGGTACTAAATGAGAAAAAGACCAAGGTAGAACGGTCAGTGGGGGATGCTGCAACAGAAGGTAAGGCCATCAAAAATGGAGAGCAATGAGTACCAATGCCCATAGTCTAGGTAACAAGCTTCCTGAATTAGTGGCCTTGATGGAGGAGGAACATCTGGATATCGTGGCAGTCACAGAAACATGGTACACAAAACCATGACTGGGATGTAAACATACCAGGATACACTATCTACAGGAGGGACAGGAGGGTAAAAGAGGGGAGGAGTAGTTCTTTACATAAGGGAAGGAATAAAAGCAACAGAACAAAAGGGTAAACAGGGAGGAGAAGAAGCACTGTGGGTAAATTTGAGACAGGCAATGGCACCACAATCCGACAGGGTTAGATACAGACCTCTTCTCAGGGGAGGAAATGGACAAGGAAATGATAGAAAGTATACTTAGAATGGCAGAAAAAGGGGAGATATTGCTGATGGGTGATCTGAATATGCCAGATGTTAACTGGAGCGCAGTTGCAGCTGCCACTTCGAAGAGTGCAGTTATTCTAGATGCCCTACAGGGGGCATGCCTTAGACAACTAGTACTGGAGCCCACTCGAGAGGGAGCAATATTAGACTTGATACTCTCAAATGGAGATGGAGAGGATCACAGATGTAGAAGTGGGTAGCCATCTGGGAACTAGCGACCATCGAACAGTATGGTTCACAATAAACACAGCAATAGAGTCAAGCCATACAAAGACAAAAGTACTGGACTTTAGGAGGGCTGACTTTGCCAAAATGGGTGAGTGCCTAAGGAATGCATTAGCAAATGGGTGGGAAGGAGGGTGGAAGAACAATGGGAATAATAAAACTGCCATCACAGAGGTAACGAGCCTTGTGTGAAGCAAATAAACAAAACAAGACGATGTAAGAAACCACTATGGTTCTCAAAGGAAGTGGCAGTGAAGGTTCAAGAGAAAAAGAAAGCATTCAGGAAGTACAAGGAATCGCAGCAGGAGCAGGACAGAGAACTGTATCAGTTAAAGCAAAAGGAGGCTGGGAAGGCAGTCAGAACAGCAAAGGCCCAAACTGAGGAAAAGATAGCCAACTCAGTTAAGAAGGGGAATAAAACCTTTATAGGTACATCAGGGAGCAAAGGAAGACCAAGGAGGGATAGTGAGGCTTAATAAAGGGGAGGGAGGGTGGGCAGAGGAGAATGTGAAAGGCAGAGATACTAAACAAATATTTTTGCTCAGTATTTACAAAGGAAGAGGGGGGTACATAAAACAAACAGTAGTAACACTCTGGATACAGAAGTTGATACCAGCCCATTTACAGAAGAAAGGGTTCTGAAAGAACTCTTAAAACTGAAGGTGGACAAAGCAATGGGGCCTGATGGGATTCATCCCAGAATTCTAAAAGAACTAAGGGTAGAACTAGTGACACCACTGACTACCCTCTTTAACAAATCATGGGAGGATGGGGTGGTACCCGAGGACTGGAGGAGGGCAGATGTGATTCCCCTTCACAAAAGTGGGAGCAAGGCAGAAGCAGGAAACTATAGACCTGTTAGTTTAACCTCAGTGATAGGGAAAATGATGGAATCACTTCTAAAGGAAAGAATTGTCGAGTATCTAGAGGCCAGAGGGGCACAAGACCCTAGGCAGCATGGATTCACAGCGGGAAGGTCATGCCAGACGAATCTGATAGATTTCTTTGACTGGGTGACCAAAGTAGTAGATCAGGGAGGGCTGTGGACATGGCCTACCTAGACTTTAGCAAGGCATTTGACACAGTCCCACAAAAGATTAATAGTTAGCCAGCCTGGGAGTGGGTCCCAAGATGACAGCCTGGGTAAAGAATTGGCTGGAGAATAGGACACAGAGAGTAATAGTAAATGGAGTCCACTCAGAAGAAAGGAGGGTTACTAGCGGGTACCGCAGGGTTCAGTATTAGACAGTCCTCTTCAATGTCTTTATGAGTTACATTGCAGAAGGACTGGAAGGAAAAGTATGTCTCTTTGCAGATGACACTAAGATCTGCAACAGAGTTGATGCACAGGGTGGGGTGGAAAGGATGAGAAGGGACTTGGCAAGGTTAGAGGAATGGTCAAATGTATGGCAGCTTAGATTCAATGCTAAGAATGCAAGGTAATGCACCTGGAAACAAAACCCAGGGAAGAGTACACAATGGGGGTGAGATACTAACAACAAAAATGGAAAGGGACCTGGGGTAGTCATATCAGATGACCTAAAGGTGGGCAAGCAATGTGAGAAGGCAGCAAGGAGGGTTGGGGGATACTGGGATGCATAGGGAGAGGCATCACCAGTAGAAAACAGGAAGTTATTATCCTCTGTACAGACAGCTGGTGAGACCCCATCTGGAGTACTGTGTGCAGTTCTGGAGACCCAATCTCCGCAGACATAGACAGGATGGAAGCTGTCCAGAGGAGGGCACTAAATGGTGCAGGGTCTGCACCGGAAGACATATGAAGAGAGACTTAAGGAGCTTAATATGTATAGCCTCGAGGAAAGGAGGGAGAGGGGGGACATGATAGAAACTTTCAAGTACCTCAAGGGAATCAACAAAGTCCAAGAGGGTAGCATCTTTCAAAAAGAGGTGTGCAAGAACAAGAGGGCACAATTTGAAGATAGAGGGGGTGTGGCTCAGAAGTAATTTAAGGAAGTATTTTTCACAGAGGGTTGTGGATGCATGGAATGGCCTTCCGAGGAGGTTGTGGAGTCAAAATCAGTGGTGGAATTCAAGCATGCATGGGATAGTCATAAGGCAATTCTGGGGGTGGGGTAGAAAGAAGTAGGCTGCTGGTTAACTAGGATCTGCAGCTTATCCAGTAGGTAGGAAATGGGCAGACTGGGTGGGCCAAGCGGTCCTTATCTGCCGTCAAATTCTATGTTTCTATGTTTCTATGTTAAAGGAGGGAGAGAGGTGATATGATTGAAATATTCAAACACCTTAAGGGCATTAACAAGGTGAAAGAGTCTAACATGTTTCAATATAAGAAAAATAGCAGGACAAGAGGACACAGCATGTGATTAGAGGGAGGCAGATTAAGGGGTAATGTGAGGAAGTTTTTTTTTTTCACAGAAAGGGTGGTGGATGCATGGAACAGCTTATCTCAGGAAGTGGTGGATATGAATATAGTGCAGGGCTTCGAACAGGCATGGGATAGGCATAAGGGTGCAATACAGATGAGTATGAATAGGTAGGCCATTGACAGAGCAAAGGCCTATGGCACATTCATAAGACAGAAAAATAAATGGGCTGACTGGATGGGCCTTGCAGTCCTTATCTGCCTTCAACTTTTATGTTTCTATGTTTTTTTTTTTTTTTATCACTTTATTCATTTTGGGGAAATCACTTGTAATGTTGCTGCAATTCTGTTCAGCCAATTAACTTTTGGTTTACTTATGCATGCCTTTTACAACAGAATACTGCATATATTAATGGCAGTGGCACAGTGTTAACCTTAGGACAGAATGTGGTTTGCATTTGAATAGATGTAAAAATCGTGAAGCTATACTATGCGTCAAACAAAAATGGCGTCCCTGATTTTGAGCATTAGTCCCTGATTTTAATGGGCTGTGTCTCTCATTTTGGCTCTGGCAGGATGAGAGGTATACATTCCAAGATAGCCAGGTGTTTCAGTCAACACCCCTATGATTTATTTGCAATCCCCAATGATGCCTATGATGCTTCTTGTAACCCCTTGCAACCCATGGAAACCCCTAAAACATTAGTTTCCTTTGCTCAGTGTTTACAAATGAAGAGGGGGAGGTATCTAAAACAAACAGTAGAAACACTCTGGATACAGAAGTTGATACCAGCCCATTTACAGAAGAAAGGGTTCTGAAAGAACTCTTAAAACTGAAGGTGGACAAAGCAATGGGGCCTGATGGGATTCATCCCAGAATTCTAAAAGAACTAAGGGTAGAACTAGTGACACCACTGACTACCCTCTTTAACAAATCATGGGAGGATGGGGTGGTACCTGAGGACTGGAGGAGGGCAGATGTGATTCCCCTTCACAAAAGTGGGAGCAGAGCAGAAGCAGGAAACTACAGACCTGTTAGTTTAACCTCAGTGATAGGGAAAATGATGGAATCACTTCTGAAGGAAAGAATTGTCGAGTACCTAGAGTCCAAAGGGGCACAGAACCCAAGGCAGCATTGATTCACAGTGAGAAGGTCATGCCAGATGAATCTAATAGATTTCTTTGACTGGGTGACCAAAGTAGTAGATCAGGGAGGGGCTGTGGACATGGCCTACCTAGACTTTAGCAAGGCATACTACTCAGTCCCACACAAAAGATTAATATACAAGTTTGCAAGCCTGGGAGTGGGTCCTAAGATGATAGCCTGGGTAAAGAATTGGCTGGAGAATAGGACACAGAGAGTAATAGTAAATGGAGATCACTCTGAAGAAAGGGGCGTTACTAGTGGGGTGCCGCAGGGTTCAGTATTAGGACCGGTCCTCTTCAATGTTTTTGTAAGTGACATTGCAGAGGGACTGGAAGGAAAAGTATGTTTCTTTGCAGATGACACAAACATCTGCAACAGAGTTGATGCACAAGGTGGGGTAGAAAGGATGAGAAGGGACTTGGCAAGGTTAGAGGAATGGTCAAATGTATGGCAGCTTAGATTTAATGCTAAGAAGTGCAAGGTAATGCATCTGGGAAACAAAAACCCAGGGGAGGAGTACACAATTGGAGATGAGATACTAACAACAACAAAAATGGAAAGGGACCTGGGGGTAGTCATATCAGATGTCTTAAAGGTGGGCAAGCAATGTGAGAGGGCAGTAAGGAGGGCTGGGGGGATACTGGGATGCATAGGGAGAGGCATCAGCAGTAGAAAACAGGAAGTTGTTATCCCTCTGTACAGACAGCTGGCGAGACCCCATCTGAATACTGTGTGCAGTTCTGGAGACCCAATCTCCAAGGACATAGACAAGATGGAAGCTGTCCAGAGGAGGGCAGCTAAAATGGTGCAGGGTCTGCACCAGAAGACATATGAAAAGAGACTAAAGGAGCTTAATATGTATAGCCTCGAGGAAAGGAGGGAGAGGGGACATGATAGAAACTTTCAAGTACCTCAAGGGAATCAACAAAGTCCAAGAGGGTAGCATCTTTCAAAAAAGAGGTGTGCAAGAACAAGGGGGCACAATTTGAAGATGGGGGGCGGCTCAGAGGTAATGTAAGGAAGCATTTTTTCACAGAGAGGGTTGTGGATGCATGGAACGGCCTTCCGGAGGAGGTTGTGGAGTCAAAAACAGTGGTTGAATTCAAGCATGCATGGGACAGCCATAAGGCAATTCTAGGGGTTGGGGGTAGAAAGAAGTAGGCTGCTGGTTAACTAGGATCTGCAGCTTATCCATTAGGTAGGGAAATGGGCAGACTGGGTGTGCCAAGCGGTCCTTATCTGCCATCAAATTCTATGTTTCTATGTTTCTATTTACCTCTCCTACAAATATAAAGTCATGAGAGATCTTCTTCGGGGATATTTCAGTCATCTGGTAACACCGTAGGAACCTTCACCGTCAGTGAAGGTGAATCCTCACAGAAGATTTTCTGTAGTACAACTGGGGCAGCCCACGCCATCAATGTCCATCGACATCACCAATTCTATATAGGTGTGAGTGGCCCTGCTCATTTCTCAGATCTTTCCCACTGGTGACTCACTTGAATGGGTTTCCACGGAAGCTCTGTTGCAGTATTAGTGCCTTTTTTCAGCCTACGGCTTTATTTTCTTCACATCGATAGGTTGTTGCTGCGATTCAGCAGAATATTTTCTTACCTTGTAAAATAATCTCTTTTTCAAGAGATTTCTTCTTTTTGTTTATGTTGAGAGTTAATACTTTCACTTCTCTCTTCCATCGCTGCTGCTGTGGAAAGAAGATTGCTTCTACAGATGAACATTCCATCTGTGCCTGCTTTCTTGGCCCTGATCATGAAGCTTCTGACTGTGATCTCTGCCAGAAGTTTAATCAAACAATCCTTTGGTGATGAAAAAAGGCTCTTAAAAATTTCCTGATGTATCAACAAGTAACCAGCTCTAGGTAGGGGTCCTCCAGGGCCCTGGCCCCCCTGTCACTGGCCGGTTCTTTGAGCTCCCAAGAAAAGTCATAATAAAGACCGAGATCACAACAGCTCCCCCAGGCATTGATATCACTCCAGGTCAGCCTCTCCTTCTTCTGGGGGATCTTCATCAGCTATGACCATTCCAACAAAGAGAACTGCTGTCAAGGTCTCTGTGCCCATCCGACCCATATCAACAGCACCTCCACCTGATTCTCAGGCGCACGGGCATCAACCGCCCGATTGGCGCCCACATCCCCCATCATTGACAACAGGTTTGTCATCCATGGCTCTCCTGTCGAGGCCTGTCCCATAAGTCACTAGGGCTACAGGCTTGTTGGGTTCTGAGGACACAGCAGGCGAGTCATTGACATCTGTGCCATCGAGTCCCCCTTCGTCGACAACCACCGTCGACTTGAATGAACTCCTGATCAAGTTCACTAATGTGCTTGTACAGCAGCTGGGCACCTTAAACAGGCTCCCTTCACCAACACCATCGATGGCAGCTTTGTCATCGACACCTGTTTGTTCACCCTGGGAGATTCCCCATGGGCCGCCGCCACTGCTGGCACACCTGACACCAGGCCCAGAGATTGAAGTGGACAACATCGAGGAGGAGTATCATCTAGACCTCATTCTCCCTGAAGATGTGGAGGAAGAGGAGGAGGAGATCCCTCTCCCTGACAGGTCCACAGCCTCTTCTGTCAGTATGGACTCTGTGAAGCATACTACTAGGTCTCCTCTTAAGGATCCCACATTTTTTTATGTGATGAAACAACTGTCATCAGCCATGAGCTTCCACACTGAGGAAGAGGGTGTCACCAGAAAAGATCTGGTGGATTTCCTGGAGATTCCAGAATCTCCCCCAAAGATCATTTCTTCAATGTTTCTAGCATTGAAGAATGCAGCCACAACAGCCTGGCATAGACCAGACATGGTGCCAGCTATGCCAAATAGGGTGAACAAACTTTAGCACACCCCCTAGTGTCTTCCTTGTTATCCTGCCCAGCCGGGGACTGACTCGGTGATCATTAAGGCAGCTCATGACAGATATAAGGTGCCTAAGCACCTTAGTTACCTTCCCTCAGACAAAAAGACTAGTATAATTGACCTCTGGGGAAAAAGGGTTGATGCCTCCTCCTTGCTAGGTTTGAGGATTGCACTATCTGTCACACATGCTTAAATACCAGAATGCCAGTTGAAAGAAGGGCAAGGCTGCAGCCAGGTCCTTCCAGATGGCACCCAAAAGCAGGAACTACTTCAGTATCTCCATGCAGCTGAGGATCTTAGCAAACACCTCCTCAGTGCTTTATATGACATGGCTGACACCATTGCTAGGGCAGCTGCCATGGGCATATGCCTCTGCAGGCACTCCTGGCTCAGTGTATTGGGGTTTGCAGATTACTTGCAGCAGAAAGTGCTTAATGCCCCCTTTAATGGCACTAAGCTGTTTGTCCCTGATGTCCAGGACATCATAAATGATCTGCAAACCTTGGGCAGGGCCCTCACTTCTCCCTCTATCATACCCAACCAAAGAGTAAAGGACGGCCTCCTTTTTGTAAACAGAACAATAGATCTGGATCTGCTCCCCATCCTCAGGGAAAACGTAGAGCTCAGGTTACCTTGCCCACCCCCTCCAGAGCTGTAGTGGCAGCCAAGCACCACAAAAGTGAGGGATCAGCCCCTGCAGCTGGCTCCACCTCTGCTTGACTGCTTGCTGAACCCCCCTCCTCTGGTACCAGACCAGGAAGGAGGTGGTGGTCGGAGATCAGTTCTCCCTCCAACTGAATCAATAGAGAACCATCACTTTGGATACATGGATTCTGCAGATCATAGAAAAGGGACACACCTTGGACCTCATTGACCAGCCTCAAGCCTTCACCCTCCAGTTATCCCCCAGCTCACTTGTCTGTTCTCTGGAATGAGGTGCAGTCTCTTCTGCACAAGCAGGCCATCTAGTCAGTGCCAAGGCACCAGAAAAAACAGGATTTTATTCCAGGTTTTTCCTGGTCCCCAAAAAGACTGGAGATCTGAGGCCCATTTTAGATCTAAAGGACCTCAATCTGTTCATCCAGTACAAAAAGTTACGGATGGTAACTTTGCCAGGCCTAATGCCCCTCCTCAAGACAGGAGACTGGCTCTGTTCACTGGAAATGCAAAACACTTACCTGTACATCTCAGTCTTTCCTCCTCACAGGAAGTTCCTCTGTTTTGTCTTTCCAATTTAGAGTGCTGCTCTTTGGCTTATCCTCTGTACCACAAGTCTTTACAGTGTTTGGCAGTGGTTGCAGCAGCTCTCAGACAAGAGGGACTGTATGTCTTCCCTCATCTGGATGATTGGCTTCTGAAGACCTCATCCTAGGAACAGCTTTTGCTGACTCTGGAGTGAACTCTCCAGCTCTGCCACTCCCTGGGCATTACTGTCAACCTGCTCAAGTCAGTTCTGGTACCATCCCCAAGGCTGCAATATATAGGAGTGGTTCTGGACTCGGCACAAGGGAAGGCTTTCCTGCCCCAAAACAGTGCAGAGTGCCTCATAGCCCAAGCTCAGGAAGTTGCCCAGAGCCAGTATATTCCATTCCAGCCTCAGATTCCTGGGCCTAATGGAAGCTGCCATACCCACAGTTACACTGGCCAGACTCCATATGCATACCCTCCAGTGGACCCTCTTGCTACAGTGGGACCAGCGCACGGATGAGTTAGACCAACCAGTCCTGGTGTCTTCCAAGGTACGCAAGGTACTGCAGTGGTAGATGGACCTCGTGAATCTGCTTCAAGGTGTCCCTTTCCTGATCTCCTCTCTGCATCAGATCCTAACCACATATTCCTCAGGTCTGGGCTGGGAAGGGCACCTGGGTCCCTTTTAGTCCCAGGGCCCTTGGTCCCAATGGGAAGCCACCCTGCATAACAATGTCCTAGAGATGAGAGTGGTGCTCTACTCCATGCAAGCCTCTCAGGAACACCTTGCTCCAGGTCAACTGCTGGTGCAGTCAGACAATCTATGCATAGTACACTACATTAACAAGTGGGGGGACTCATTTGTATCCCCTTTGCAGGGATGTCATGAGAGTATTGTACTGACCACTGTATCACAGTGTGACATTCTCTGCTGTCCACATACCAGGCTTACTAAACAACCTGGTGGACAGTCTCAGCAGAACTCTGTTCAGCATGCATGAGTGGGAGCTTCTCTCATCCATTCCAGAAGACTTGTTCGACAGTTGGGATCATCCAGTGGTGAACCTTTTTGCATCCCCATTCAATGCAAAACTACCCAATTTCTGCTCACTAGATCCAGGGCCTGGAGTTTTCTGGCGAGATGCGTTTTGTCTCTTTTGGAGTGGAAGATTTCTTTATACATTCCCTCCATTTCCTCTGATTCAAAGGGTGCTAATCAAGTTGCAGATGGAGGGGGCCAGCATGACTCTGGTGGCTCTGTTCTGGTCTCAACAGATATGGTTCCCTCTCCCCCAGTAGATGGCAGAGGAGCCTCCGGTCCATCTTTCTTTTTGCAGGAATCTACTGACCCAGAATCAATGACCCTGGCCCGTCCCAACCTCAAGTCCCTCCATCTGCATGCCCAGCTCCTGAAAACATAGCTATTGCCAGGTTTGGGGTCTCTAACAGCATGGTGGACATCCTAGTGGCCACCTGGAATCCTTCCATTCAAGCCACGTATGCCATGAAGTGGAAGCAGTTTGCTGTCTGGGCTGCCAAACATAGCTTAGACCCTTTCATCTGCTTAGTGACCCATATGCTGGACAACCTGATTTCGCTGTCAGACTAGGGCCTCCAATATTCTTTCCTCAAGGTTCACCTTTCGACTATTTCTGCATTCCATGAGTCCATGAGTGACAGCACAATTGCTCAGCTGGATGTCTCCCATATCTTTCTTAGGGGCATCCTGCATCTGAAACCTCCAATCCATTCCCCTGTCCCAGATAGGGAAATGAATTTTATTTTGTAAAAATTGACCCAATCGCCTTTTGAGCTAATCACGTCCTGCTATTTGCCCTTTCTCTCTTGGAAAGAACTGTTTTTAGTTGCATTTAATTCTGCTAGAAGAATTTCAGAGCTTCAGGCCCTCTGGTGCGAGGAGCCTTATTTGATTTTTCACAAAGACAGGATGCCTTTGTGCTCAAACCCTAAGTTTCTGCCGAAACTGGTTTCAGAGTTTACACTCAATCAGTCTATCCACTTTCCTGTCTATTTTCCTGAGTGTGCCAATCCAGGGGAAGCACTGCTTCATACTTTAGATGTGAGCAGAACCTTGAAATACAACCTGCTTAGGACTAGATTGCAGAAAGTCAAAGCAGTTATTTGTTTCCTTCACCACGGGTAGAGAGGGTATTTCAGTTTCTAAGCAATTTTTATCCAAATGGTTAGCAAACTGCATTGTGTTCTACTACAACAGGTACAGCAAAGAACTGCTTGGTGCTGTCAAAGCTCATTCCACCAGAGGAATGGCGACCTCTGTGGTCTGTTTCCAAGGGGTCTCAGCCACTGACATTTGTGCAGCAGCCACCTGGAGTACAGTCCATACTTTCACCAAGCACTACAGTCTGGACATTGCCTCAAAAGCCTGTGCAGGATTTGGCAGGGTTGTGTTACAGGTACTCATGAGTCATGTCTTAAGTTTATGGAGAGCCCTCCTCCCAGATTGTCTGTTTTGCACTTGTAACTGCTTGAGACTTGTTCCTATGGTGTTACCTGATGAGTGAGATACCCCCAAAGAAGATAGAACAGTTATTAAAGAACTTATTGTAACAGCAGATCTTAGAGAGGATCTCAGTCATCAGGTATATTTTCCCTCCCACCACCCCCCTTCTTGGGGCTCCTGTCTAGAAACTGGCTATCTGGTGTATCCAACTTTTTCATTTAGGTCTGGGCACCACTTTTTCTCCTCGGTTCCCCAGGACAAGAGCCTAGTTCCCTTAATCTTTGGGGGAAAGAACGGAGGAGGGAGCAGGGCCGTTCACACTCACATAGGGTTGGTGACATCAATGGATGTCGACAGCGTGGGCGGCCCCAGTTGAAGTGCTGAAAATCTTCTATGTGGATTCCCTTTCACCAACAGCAAAGGTTCCTATGGTGTTACCTGAAGAGTGAGATCCCGTTGATTCCAATGCCACTAAGAATTAGAGGGTCAACATAAACCAACTTTCCAGACAGGAGGGGGAGATAGAGAGAAAGAAGGAGACATAGAAGGAGAAGGAGAAGGAGGGAAGGAGGGAGGGAGGGAGAGAGAGAGAGAGAACTGTAATTTGAAACACCTCTGGAGTTACCTTGCTGGTCTGTTGAAAGTTATGTCAGTAAATTATTTACCCTCTAAAGACTAGCAAATCACAATTCAATAATAAATAAAATTAACAATCTGACAAGTGAACATTCTAAATCCTGTGTTGAAACAGGTCAGATAGACTTCCGATGTTTTGTTTTCTAACTGCACTGCTGTAGGCAGTTTAACTGCTTCAAAGAACTGTAACTTGCCTTTGTGACTGCTCAGGGACACCAGCTGTCAGGTATAATGAGAGACAAACAATTTGAAAAAAATAGTAGTGCATGGTGGTGGGGGGGGTGAGAAGAGTGATTTGGAGTTGCAGAAGCCTGTACTGCAACTCCAGATTTGTGCATTGGTATCCCGTTTTTACAGCTACAGCAAGATGACTGCAGGCGCTGCCCACTGCAGCCATAAAAAGGACATTGAGGCAGAAGAGAGTTTGCAAAACAGGGTATAAATTTATCTGGAGTATTGATGATAAAAGCATTGAGGAGGGGCTAGAGGTCCTAGAGATATTCACCCTGGAGAAAAGGAGGTTGAAGGTCAACATAATCTCAGTCTCTTGGGATATAGACATATTTAAAGCAAGATTTGACATATATATGAAAGAAAAACTATTCAGTATTGTATGATGTAAATGGGACAACACCATATATTTATTTCTCCTGTTGTCTTGACCTACCAAGTATTAAACCAAGTGTTTTAGATACTGAAGGGTATCAATAAAATTGAACAGATGGAATTGCTTTATCTGGTATGCTTCAGTAGATGTAGGGACATACCCCAAATCTCAAAGGTGGCAAATTCAGGGGTAAGTTTAAGAGGTATTTCTCCTCCCAGAGGGTGGTGAACCTGTGGAAAGGCCTACTAGTAGAGACAGTATTTGTGGGCAGATGGGAGGAGGAGTTTAATTATTATCTAGCATGGAATAAATATCAGAATACGATAATTCAATGGCTATGATACAGTATATAGATGGTATTTTGTGTGTATCAGTAGGACTGTGAATGAAGCAGTTAAATTAATGAAATACCTGAATTCAAACAACATCAACTTGAAGTTGACTCACATGGTTAGTCATAAAAGTCAATTTCTTAGACATAACATTGTTTAAAGATAGCTGTAGAAGAGTAGTAATGGGGGGGGGGCATAAGAAGAACATAGCAGCCAACAAATTGTTAAGGGTTAATAGCATACACCCAAAATTTCTTATAAACTCCATCCCTTACATCCAATTGATGAGGTTATGCAGGAATTGTTCAGAGGGTCCAGATTTTGAGGATTAGGCAGAAGACATGAGGAAATGTTTCCTAGAAAATGGGTATCATCCAGAAGTGCAGGATAAATCATTACAGAGGGCAAGAACTCTAGAAGGTCAGGATGCCAATCACTTTCATTATAGAACATAATAGAAACATAGAAGTTGACAGCAGATAAGGACCGCAATGCCCATCCAGTCTGCCCATTTTTTTACCTTATGAATGTGACATAGATAGGCCTTTACTCTGTCAATGGCCTATCTATTCATACACATCTGTATTGCTTCCTTATGCATATCCCATGCCTGTTTGAAGCCCTGCACTGCATTCATATCCACCACTTCCTGAAGTAGGCCATTCCATGCATCCACCACCCTTTCTGTGAAAAACAACTGCCTCACATTACCCCTTAATCGGCCTCCTCTAATCTCATGCTGTGTCCACTTGTCATGCTATTTTTTTATATTGAAACATGTTGGACTCTTTCACCTTGTTAATGCCCTTAAGATGTTTGAATGTTTTGATCATATTACCTCTCTCCCTCCTTTGCTCCAGGGTATACATATTGATTTCCGTTAATCTGTCCTCATATGTTTTCTGATGCAGTCACTGCACCATTTTAGTTGCCCTTCTCTGGACTGCCTCAATTTGGTAATGTCTTTGTGAAGGTGTGGCCTCCAGTACTGCACTGAGTACTCCAGATGGGGCCTAACCAGTGTCTTGTAAAGAAGGATTATTACCTCCCTCTTATGACTTGTGATACTGGCAGATACCTGTTTGTAGTTTTTATATGGTTTGTGGAGGTGATACACTAGAGAGCACTGAGTGATGGGGCACCCGATTTGCCCCTCCTAACCACCTGCCAGCCTCTCAGACCAACCACCCTCCGTGATCAAGGTGCTTCAGTTGGATGTTGTGAAAATGGCGGGTGGTTCTTATAATATATTTTCTCCTGAATATCTGATTTGAAGCATGCAATCTCTGCCCATGCTGCCTGGAGCTGAGCCCTTAGCTCTCCAATGGTCCAGCATATAGGACAGCATCCTAAATCCTGTATAACTGCCCTTTTGAAAAGTATCCAGCAGTACCTGCAGTTAATAATATCCATTCCAGATGAGTTGCTGGGTTTATAACCTGGTCTACGTAATTAGAAGGAGGAAAATGAAAGCAAAAGTTTGATTTTTTTGTTTTGTTTGTTTGTTTGTTTGTTTTTGTATAACTTGTTATAACAAGTTAAATTACTTGTGCCCCTGAAAGAGAGGTCACTGTGTGGATACTGCTCTGATCCTCCCATTCCTGCTTTGCTACAGGAAATGTCATGACTGTGCTACCCTATAAAAGGAGTGTAGCATGGGGTGGTTGGGGATGGAGGTGGTGGCTGGGCCCTTCCCCTGCTGAAAAAGAAGAACCACAGACGAAAGAAACAAGGAGGTTAGAGCAGAAACAATCAACCACCAATAAATGCAGTAGCCCTGAAAGCTTAACCTAATGACAGATAAAACTGTAAAACCTGTAAAGCACCACCTGTAATAATTTCACAGAAGATATATCTTGCAAAAAACACTTTGTTACAGAGAAAAATAAAGCAGTAACAGAAGATATACCTTGCAAAAAAACAACTTGAATGAGAGAAGATTACAGCAGTAATCTGTAAGCAAAAAACAGTAACAAACCTGTAGGTATACCCTGTAATAATGCAGCAGAAAGTATACCCTGCAACAACAATTTGAATCAGAGAACAATAAAACAGTAAAATGTTAGCAAAAGACAGTATCAAACCCTGTGAGTATAAAAAAAAAATATCACATGTAAATCTGCCTAGCCAAAAGCAGCCTTACTCTTTTTCCTTGCTCTGATAATGTTCCTTACTCTGTCCTTACAAGCAAACATAGAAGAAAAGAGTTCAGGTGAAGCTAGGTGCCTTTGCCAGCGAACCTAGTCTTCCGCATAATGACATTTCTTGGAAGATAGATAATGTAATTAAAAAACATTGGCTTATGTAAACAAATGTTGTAGTAGAAGCCATCTCATCAGGGGAGACATTGAGAGTAACACAGTAAGGGAAGAAACTTAAGAGACACTCTAGTCCACAGTCAATTTAGTAAAACACAGGCAGAACCAAGACACTGGTTAATAGCAAGGTCTGTGGGTTTCTTCAGGAGTGGCTGATGCTGCATCTGTAGGTTTGGAAAACAAAAGAAAATATTTACTCCCACTAATAGTATTAGATGTGTTGAAATAAGGACATTTCTGAATTGTGCTTTCTCATTTGTTATTTAAGTCATATACTGTAGTATTCCTATATCAAACTCTAAGTCAGTAGGACTAACTAAAAGTCCATATACAGGAGCATGTGTGCTGTGTAGTGAATGTGAGACTGGATAGCAAATTAAGCTTACAATTTCAGGATGCACATTAGCCTAATATGGCAGACTTTCATTTTGTAGGGTCTGGCAAGGGTGCCACACACCAAATGAGGAGGCAAATGGCTCAAAACTCTGCTACAATAGGTGAGCCAATGGATCTACATGCTGTAATGTCTGAAACCTTTATGATTAAATAATGAATTAAGTATGAGACAATTTTTTTAAAAGCAAAACTATGTAAAATGTATTAATGTTGCTCTTTGTTTTTTGTTCTCGCCAATAGGTACTTCATTCTATCTGTATCCAGGCATTCAGATGATGCTGGAATCAATCTTTTAGTATATGGATCCCCAGCAGTAGAAGGGTGATTTTGGGGTTTATTACCTTTATCTCTTGGGTGATCACATTCTACTCTCTACCTCTTTCACTTTCTCTCTCTCTCTTTCTCTCTCATTCTCTTTTTCTTTCTGCCCCCCTTTGTTAATAAAATGTGTATAGTAATACTTTTTCTTCCCATCAACCCCCCCAACATATCCATTTGACATGGTATGGGATGGGAACATACGGTTTTATAGAGTTTGAATAGTAAGCTATACAATTGTTTCATAGTTTATTAGGTAGAATTTCACTGTACTCTGAGTATATTTATTAAGGACAATGGTAAATTATGAAAAGATATGCTTATAATGTTCAGTGCTGCATGTGAAATGGGGCATTTATAATTGAATATAAGGCAGATCTGACTTTGTGCTGTATATGTGATTACTTGTTTTCTAATCCCTCTCCTCTCTACCTCTAATACTCATCCACTTTTACCTGTGGATTGCAACTTTAGGTGATACAGTATGTGGTTCTAATGTCAACTCAGAATTTGTGCCTTAATTTGGATTCTGAGGGATGTGGAACTCTAAGGATGGCTCATTTCTATGAAAGTATTATGACTGGGTGTATATATATATATATATATATTTTCCCTCAAAATCTGAAAAGGTTTCATTTTTTGTCATTTTATGTTTTAATAGATATCATGTACTTCACTTGTAAGTTTGTAAAAACATTATGGATATGTTTTAACTCAAACTTGTTTAATATAAATCTTTTATATTTGGGATCTGTTGAGATTATTAAGCATATTTATATATGTTTACAGTATGTCTATAATTTTCACTAGCAGTGATAAGTCAAATGGACACTAAAATGTATGATAAAACCCTCTACAGACCTGATAGGCTATAGCCAAGTCAGATGGGAGCCAGTATACTGGATGGAGTAAGAAAAGTGGAAGGTGGCATGAGATGGGAATTTCTGAAGGAGGGGGCAATCAGGTAAAAAGTACAGAGTGGTGTGCTGAAGATAGTGTGGGTTCCGTGGCATTTCAAAAAACAATACCACAAACCAGAAATTGTCTTCAAATGTCTTCTTTAATTAAAAAAAAGATCCTCAACGTTTCACTTCTACAAACTCAGACTTTATCAAGGGGAAATCTTTTTAAGTTTTTCTAAAAATAAAAAAGAATCTCATCAGTCATTGAAGCCATTATATAATAAAGAAAACATTCTGTTTTTATTTTTCAAAATTCACTTGTTGTACCTCATTTTGTGATATAACTGTTCTAAACCCAAAAAAGGTTCTGCTTCCATAATTTATAAGTGCTCTACAAACACAAATACATATGGTGCAATTAATAAGAAATACAACTGATCAAGACAACAAGTTTTTTCAGTGCAAATTCACCTAGCACATGTGTGATTTCAGCACCATCACCACAGTGTCAACTACAGCCAACTGATAAATCAATTATATTAAATGTGAAACAATCTGTGTAATAATGAGTGGCCAAAGTCATCCATGCAGTGTTCTAAAAACAAATAAGTGTCTTAATACAGAGATATTTTGAAGCATGTTTAAAATACTTGAAGTAAATACTGACAAAGAAAGAAAAATACACAAAAATTGCAGTACATGTAGGTGTAAATGGTGCTGGAAAGGAACACAAAAAAGATATTGCAAATTAAATACTGTATGTTGCCAATGAAATGCAAAGAAGTGGCACAACTGCAGTTATATCAGGAATATTGCCACTCATCAAATGCCACCCAGATAAAAATGCAACTATCCAGAGGATAAATGCTAGGTTGTCCTATAGATATGAGCAGATTGGCATGGTTTTCGTAGACACATGGGACCAGTTCCACAGAAAAGGCCATATACACGGTACACCTAAACAATGCGGGCAAAAACATTCTAGGAAGAATGTTAACAAATATATTACCATATAAGAAGGCACAGGAAGACCATTTAAACTGATAAGCAAGGGGGTGTGCATAATCGCACAAAATGTGGCCTAAATGTTTCACCTTCCCCATCCCCCCCCCTTTTACTGAACCAGTAGTCCTTTTCTTTAGCTCTGGGTCCTGTAGTACATAGTCTCAATATTGTTTTATGCCATATCATTTATGATTTTATTGAATTGTACATGACCTCTCTATGTTCTGCTATATTCATGTATAATATTTATACCCTTTCTCTTGCTAAGATATCAATTTTTAACATGTTTGCTACTCTGCTTGTTTTGTACTTTGCTGCCTCTACTTATTGTAACCCAAGGTCGACCCTGAAAAAAGGGACTGTAATTGTCTCAGCGGACTTACTTGGTCACCAAAACTCAAATAAATAATAAATAAATAAATGTCCAACTATTAAATGCAAGAAGTCTAATAAAAGTGAGGAGCTACAAAATATACAAGTATCTGTGGAAATACATACTATATGTGGGATCACAGAAACCTGGTAGAATCCAGATAGATGGGGAAAGTACATTCCTGAGTATAAGATACAGTATATCATGTTGATAGAAAAACAGAAAGAGGAGGAGGGAGGGCTGCACTGTATGTGGCAAACACTATAAATTCATGTGAAATCAACACTCCGGACTCCACCACGGAGAATGTGGAACAGGTCTGGGCCAATACATATCCAAACAACAGTGAAAAATACAGATCTGTATAGGATATAGAGCTCTGAATTTAACAAATGAAGAAAACAATATGTTCTTTGATAAACTAGAGGCCTTGGACCCTAACGTAAGCAACCTAATAATGGATGATTTTAATCTCCCTGATATTAACTGGGATCCCCTAATATTGAGATCTGCACTTGGGAAGAGATTTGTGGAATTCCTGGTCATTAATAATATGCAGCAGATGGTCAAAGAAAATACAAGGGGTGGAAGCACTCTAGACATATTTTGTAGCAATATGAGTGAACACTTAATGAACTGCAGTGTTAGAGAACCATTTAGCAATAGTAACCATAATATAGTCCAGTTTAACACAAATAGGAGCTGGATACCTGTGACTGGCATATCAGGAGTTAGGTGGTATGCCAGAGCTGACTACCTAAAATAAGGAGATACTTAAATGAATGGAACTCGAGGGAAGAACTAAAAAGCAAGAGTTTACAAATAAAATGGGAAATTGTTATGGCCAAAATAAACTATTGTATCAGCACCTATATCCCAGAAATAACTAAGTTTAATAGAAATGGAAAAATTCCTGTTTGGTTCAACAAGGGTATCTCAAAGCTAGTAAAGCAAAAGAAAAATGCTTAAAACAGATATAAGAAAAATCCCACAACTGACAACAGCATTAGATATAAGGACATATGTAAACTATGTAAAAAAACAATAAAAAAGTCTAAAAGAGAATATGAGTATAAATTAGTGACTGATGCTAACAACAACAAGAAATCATTTTATAATTACATAAATAGTTCAAGAAAGGGACAGCCAACTGTCGGCCCCCTTGTGCAGGAAAATAAAACCATAAGAGATGGGCAAGAGATGGCCTCAGCCCTCCACCAATGTTTTGCAAGTGTATAGAAACCTAAGGTCGCTGGTAATTCATATACCTCTAGGCAACAGTACAACATACAGAATAACAGAGCAACAAGTTTGAAGTCTACAAGTTCGAAGTCCAGCTTAAAACCTAACAAATCCCCAGGACCTGATGGCCTACATCCAACCTTATTTAAAGAACTGGCAGATATTTTAGCTGCATGATGTGCAGATAGTTTTAACTGCTCCTTGGCAGAGGGAAAGGTGCCAAGTGTTTGGAAGCATGCAAATGTAACCATATACAAGCATGGTCCAAAGAGCATCTGTAGTAATCATCAACCTATCAGCCTGACCTCCATTGTTAGTAAACTAATGGAAGGAATCATAAAAGATATCCTTAATGAACACCTAATAAAAAAAGGTCTTGTGGATAGTCACCAACATGGATTGAGGGAGGGCAGGTCATGTCTGACCAATCTGTTAACCTTTTTTGATCCAGTGTGTAGTGATCTGGACAAGGGGTTACCGGTGGACATATTGTATGTTGACTTCTCTAAGGCATTTGATACCTTGCCACATAAGCCAATGATAGAGTATTAGATAATAACATAATAAAATGGATTTTATCATGGCTGGGTGGAAGAAAGCAGAAGGTGTGTGTGGCAGGACACTATTCTTCATGGATTGACATCACCAGCGGAGTACCTCAGGGATCAGTGCTGGGGCCCATATTGTTCAATTCATATATTGCTATACTAACAACTTCTGCAGGGTTCTGAAACTGCAAAATCCAGACGATGTTAAAATAGGTGCAATATTGAATGATGCAGATTCCATAAACCTTTTTCAGAATGAAATCAATAGACTTGGGACATGGGTGCAACAGAACAAACTTGCATGAAATATCAGCAAATGCAAAATAATGCATATGGGGAGAAGTAATAGGAATGTGCAGAACTCATTAAATGGAAAGTGTCTGCCAGTGATAGACAAGGAACATGACCTGGGCATTCTGATTAGTAGTGACCTATCACCAGCTGAGTAGTGTAGGAAGGCTATGAGTAAAGGAAACAGACTATGGGGTTGTATTCTGAGAAGTATCAAGAGTACAGATAGTTGAGTGTTGCTGCCATTGTATGTATCCTTAGTGAGACTGCACCTCGAGTACTGTGTGCAGTTCTAGTCTCCATCCAATAAGAAAGACATTAAAAACCTTATAAAGACTCAGGCATGCAATTAAAAATATTAAGCAGACAGCAGGGAAGCAATATGGTGAAACACTGAGGGACCTGGGACTGTATTCCATGCAGTACAGATGACTAAGAGGTTACCTGTGTCTGACATATATAGGGCATTTAAAGATGGAGACTTGTCGGAATGTCTGGGGTATGAAAGAAATGGATGGACAAGGGAAAATAGTTTCTATCACTTACTACTCAAGGGTGAGTTTTTTAAAATAAATAAAAGGGCAAACTGATTAAACCAGAGGGTAGTGAATATCTGGAATAAACTATCAAGGGACATGGTATCAAGTGGTACCATGCAGGCTTTTGAACCCAAGTTGGATATGTATATGGGTGAAAACAAGTATTCATTTCAGGACTGATTTGGCTGAGCCACTATGGCCACTGCCTAAAGACTCATACTTTTCCAATGTTCCTATAGAAATGTAGATGTTGATGGCAAATAAGGACTGCCAGGCCCATCCAGTCTGCTCATATTACCTACCTGATGCATGTGCAATAAGACTATTCTTAGTTCGCTGACTGTATGTTCGTTGACCTATGTTCCTAATTAAGATAATAATGCTATCAAAATGTGTACAGACTTACAAAACTAGCATGCAGTCTGTTGGCATCTCAAAAAGAAAATGCTGAAAAGGACATGCCCCCCCCCCCGTCTTGAGTCCACACCTGCTCATAATGTCAGATGCACTAGGCATCAACGTGCATGATCATCAAATGCACAGTTGCTAAGCAACTGGTAATGCTGGACACACTGCCTTATGGAGTTAATGGTGCTGGTTCTAGTAGCACTGAAAACCAGTTAGGCATGTTTCAAAAATTTCCATTCTTTAGCTAATATCATCAATCCAGTGTGTTGTGAAGTTAGGAAAGATAATTTAGACTAGTTTTTTCTGATGACAATTTGAAAATGAAAATGAATCCATAACATCACATAAAACCATCACAAGTGGAAAGGGAAAAACAAGGAAAAAAGGGGAACATAAAATGCAGGGCGGGGGAAGAAGGGGGGAAGAGTCAGGGAGGAGAGAAGAGCCAAAGCCCCTCCTTCTCTATTTGCTAGCTGTTATATGGTTCCATGTGATAACGGCGATCGCGGAAAGGCGATCGCTGTTATTACGTGTGTACATTTCCGAAAATCAGTTTTGGCGATGTACACTCCCGGCTCACAGCAAAAGGGCGCGGGGACTTTTTTTTTTTTTTTAGAAGGGGGCTATGCCCCCGAACTCCCTACTAAATGGTTCTTAACTCCAGGTGGGGTGCATGTTGGGGGAGATGCAAAACCAGAATAAAAAAATTTCACAGCCAGGAGCAACAAAATAAACATGCACCCAGACCCAAACCAAGCACCCTCGCAACCCTAGCCTGCCATCCACCCACCATGCTACGGGGTCAGCTCGGCAACCCACCGCCACACTAAACCTCACAAACCCTCCCTCCCTTTCCACCTGTCACTTGGCATGCTCGCTCCCCCCATGCATTGGTGTACATATAGAGACACCCTGTCGTTATATTCGTGGACCCCCCCTATCCGGTCACCCTCATTGCCTGGTACCCTGTGGACAGGTGCCACGACTGAGTCACCCTTTTTGAAAGTGCTCAATCGCGGTCACCATTGTCACGGGCTACCTGTTATACCATTTAAATAAGGCATAATGCATGAATTAAACCATGACTGCCGTATTCAGTGCATAATTCATCTAACACACTTTTCGACCCCATCACAGCAGTGCCCACATAACCAGCATGTAAATGTGTTGAATTTACCTCTCTGTTTTAAATGCCCAATCTCTAACAATACATTCAAAATTCAAAACAGCGGCTTGTAAGCCATCCTACAGATAATCTGTGAGCAGAAAGAGAGAGAGAGAGAGAGAGACAAGTGCTCCTTAGTATAAAGCACTGTAAAATAAATTCCTAATAAGTGAAATAGAAACATGTCCTTACGTCCTGTGTATACAGCAGTCCATTGTCCCAATACATTCTATGTCTTCTGTCACCTCCCTGTGTCCCATCACATTCTGCCCAAGCCCTCAGCCTCTCTAAACTAGGGTCATTTCTCTGAGCAGCTGAAAAATCCGCACATTTTCCCAAAGTATGTGACATGTCCCCTTCAGTCCCTAAACTGGGATCCATAGTTATAGCATCAGGGCATTCAGGGTCACTGCCATCCCCAGCCCTCTGACCACTGATTACCCATCCCTCCTCAGAGTAACCTTCTGTACTTGTTTTGTTAGCTGCTACCTGGGGAATTTCTACCTCCCTTTCACTACTCTCCATGTCAGGAGACATAGGCTGGGGAACCAGCCTCCCAGCATTTTCCACAGGGGCTTCTATGGGGTCCAGGGAACCACAACTGGCCTTTGAAATCTGACTGTGGGGAAATGCACACACCACCCACTTTTTGCTGTAACGTTTTTATTTTCCAAAATGAGTCAACATAACATACAACAATAAGGTCAAAGCCTTCATATAAGCATTCAATGTACAGGTGCTTAAAACCAATAAGAAAAGAAAAGAAATGGGGGGAAGGGGAGGTGAGGAAAAAGAGGGGGATCAAATGAAAAAAAAAGAAATCAGAGAGGGTGAAGGGAAAAAGAGAGCAATCGACAGGGTACTTTAATAAATGTGTGCAGGTAAATCCAACAGTGAGTTTACATACATTCAGGTCTGCCAAGTAGGAGAGATACGGGATTAGCCTAATACCTATCCACTACTACTAGTAGGGAGGATGAAAATGAAAGGGGATGAGTATTGTGGTAGGGATTAATGAAGGAGGGGGTATACTGAAGCGATTCAAGCATACAGCTGGATATACGCCAAGTAATTGTACTCACCAGAGAGAGATCTCTATCGACAGTCGACAGTCTTTGCTGGACATAAGCACACCAGACGTATCCTCTGTGTCTAGTTAAGTCAATCAAATCCCTTTTCACGGCCTCAGGAGAAGAGTTGAGCAAGAGTGTGTATATGTTCTGAAAAATCCGGATTTAATCATGAACATAAACAAATATATCCCAAAGATTGTAGTTCTTGACTTGGGTAACCTTTATAATATAAATGCAGAGATTAAGAACATAGACAGATAGCATAAGGAAAACAACAAATAAGTGTATCTGAAAGTAAGGAGATAGATCCTATACTAAGCCCAAATACTGGGAGTAGTTAGTCAATAGCTGCCCTGTGGAGAACACTGAACATCATTCTGAGTGGCAAGGTTGGGACCTGACTGCAACCAGCAGGGTAGGGAGTTATTCATCCTACACCTGTCTGAGGGTGGACATAACTTAGGTAGGGAGCCCAGCAATGTCTGAATGTGGAAATTTGAGATGTCTGAAGGTGGAAAATTCTGTCTAACTTGGCCAGGGCTGAAAGAGAAGCCAGTACCTCTGTCGAAGTGGGGACCAGTGAGGATCTCCATTTACAGAGCAAGGCTCTCTTAGTTTGCAGGGTCAGTAGAGCAAGCCACCTGTATGCAGGCGGGGATAGCTTGGGGAGGTCACTGCGGATTCCTAGTAGGTAGAAGAGGGGACTAAGGGGGATCTGGTGGTGTAGTACCTTAGAGGCTACATCTTGTATTTCCTGCCATAGGGGCTGGATCCTTGGATAGGACCACAATATGTGCAGCAGGTCTCCCCCAGCTCTCTGACATCTCCAACACTTGTCCGATTCCAGAAATTTCGCTCTATGGAGAACCACGGGGATTCTATACCAAGAGTGGCCAATGTTATTTTGGATTAGCCTTGATCTAGCATCCCTAAACCAGCTGTGTGTGTCTTTCCAGGTCTGGTCCCAGGCCGCAGAAGGGATAGGAAGTTGCAGCATGGTTTCCCATTTATGCTTCGCTTCCTCAGATTGAGAGGGTAAGGTGTCTCTGAGCATGGCATAGATGCCCCCTGCAAGGCCCTTAGGATGTTGCATCCAGGTATTCAGAGCTGATGGTGTGTATTGTGTCAAGGGTGGGGTCAGAAAGTGGTGGAGGGCATCTCTGAGTTGGAGGTATCTCCAAAAATCCAAATGGGGGATTCCCCATAGTTGTCGGAGGGATTGAAATGTATGATGAACCTTAAGGTTTAGATTCATTATATCTCCCATTTTGGAAATGCCTAAATCAGCCCAGTGCTTCCAACATACCCAGTATCCCCCTATAGTAATGGAGGGGTTTTGCCACAGAGGAATATGAGAGAGAGGGAGAGGGTCCATCTTCATCTTCAGATGAGTGGTAAACCAGTTGGTTCTGGACACCTCTACCATGGGTGAGGTACGACCCTGATTAGGTCTGTTGAGCGGTCTAAGTTTAGAGTTGTTACATGCAAAAAGAAGTGAAGAGGAGTGTGTGGTCCCTGTGATGTCTAGCTTAATTTGGAGCCATTGTGGGGAAAGAGGTGAGGGAGGATACATCCATTTAACAGTTTGGACTAGAAGGAAGGCCTGACGGTATCCTTCTATCCAGGGAAGATTCCAACCCCCATGCTTCCAGAGGGCCCTAAGCTTGGAATGGCTGTATCTGGGTTTGGAGCCTTCCCAGAGGAAGTCCCTGATTAAATTATCGATGGCCATTTGCCAATGCTTGGGGAGGGGAATGGGCATGTGCATAAGCAAGTAAAAGAGTTTAGGGCCGGAGACCATTTTTATAGCTGCAATTTTCCCTGCCAGGGTGAGTTTAAGGAGTTTCCATCTGTCAAATTCTGTCTTGATAGAGGAAAGAAGAGGTTGTATGTTAGCTTGCCAGAGTGTATCAAGAGACGGAGTCAGAAGAATTCCCAGATAGGTGATTCCTTTAGGGGCCCAGAGGAGATCAGTTGATTCTGCCATCTGTTGAGTACAATGGACATTTAGGGGAAGTAATTCAGTCAATTTGATTCAGTTTTAGGCCTGAATACATAGAGAAGGCATCTAGAAGATGGAGCAGGGGAAGTATGGAGCAATGGGCATCTGCCAGAAGAAGGAGGAGGAGATTGTCAGCATACATAAGGGTTGTGTATGTTGTGCTTCCCACTGTTAAGCCAACTATATCAGATTGGCATTGTATTGCCTGGCCAGGGATTCAACAGCCAGAACAAGCAGGAGGGGAAAAAGGGGTCAGCCTTGTCTTGTTCCTCGCTCCAGTAGAAATGGGGGAGGGACAGTATAGAATTTATATTGACTCCGGCCGAGGGAAGAGCATATATGGCTTGTATACTAGAAAGAAATTTTTCACCCACTCTAAAGTGTGCTAGGACTGGGTAGAGGTAGTCCCATTCAACTGAGTCAAATGCTTTCTCAAAATCCACTGCAATAGCAGCCACTGGTGTAGAAAGGGATTTAGAGAAATGCATAAGATTCATAAGGGTCCTCAAATGGTCTGAACTGTGTCGGCCAGGGATAAAGTGCACCTGTGAGGGGTGTATAAGTTCAGGGAGTAAAGGGCTAAGCCTGGTTGCCAGAATTTTGGCATACAGTTTGCTGTCAAGATTTATAAGAGAGATTGGGTGATAGCTTCCTGGATTTGTGATATCCTTGCCCTTTTTGTGGATGACCACAATAGTAGCTTCCCGCATGGAGGGAGGAAGGCTGCCTTTGAGCTATATCTCTTGGAATACCTCGGTTAAAAGAGGTAAGATGATTGGGGATAGAGCCTGGTAAAAATCTGCCGTATAACCATCGTTACCAGGTGATTTCCCCAATTCCAGGCTTTGGATGGCTGAGCTTACTTCTTCCCTGGAAATAGGGAGATCAAGGAGCTGTACCTGCTGTGCACTCAGTCTAGGTAAATGAAGAGTATCTAGAAATGGTTGGGTCAGGCCAGCCCGGTGGTGCTGAGGGTTGAGACACTGGACTCCTCACCTCGCACCATGCCAGCGACCCATGTTCATGAATGGGCACGGGCCGCAAGGGGTCAGCAGGGGAGGGGAAGAATTGAGCATCCGAAGGACTGCTCTCCTTCTCTGGGGAGGGAGGATGCACAGAACCAGCATCACGTCGCCCCCCTGGTGGAAGCTGGGGTGCACAGTGCTGGGAGAGAGCATGGGGGGAGCCAAGTGCAGATGCTTTGAGGGGAGCGCGCACGGATGTGTGCGTGCTCTCCCTGAGCTGGCATCATTGCACGCACCCGGTTCCACAGGGAAACCAACCAGAAAATTCAGGTGGGGCCTCCGCCTCTATAAAGCCCTTCCTGGGCTTCAATTAGCCTCTGTCACCAGATCCCCCAACCAGTCACTGGTACTGCGGGCTGCATAGGGGACCATTTCCACGGCCCCACCCTCCGGGTTGAAAGCCAGGGGTGACTGGGGGATCACGGCAGTGACAGAAGGTGGAAGTCCGGTTGCCGTGACCAGGGCAGAAATCTGTCGGAGAGCCCTGCCACAAAAAAAAAAAAAAAGAAATGGTTGTTCTCTCTGTTTGGTTCTGTGTTTGAGAAGGAATAAAGGGATCTGTAGAAGGAGGCCATGATGGTATTAATGTCCTTTGGGGTAGTACCCAGTACCCCTTGCTTGTCCTTCAATCCAGAGATATATCCACTGGCCTGCTGTTTATAAGTTGGTAAGCAAGTACTCTGCCCTCTTTATCACCTCCTTCCCAGAAAGTGTGTCGTAGGTGAAGGATGGCCACTTCAGCCTTTCTGTTAAGAAGCTGGTTAATATCAAATTGGAGGCCTAAAATGGTTCTACCTATTGTAGAGTGAGTGGAGGGGGAGGACATAGACTTGAAGGTAACTTCTGCTGCTGCCAGTTTCTGTTCTAGGGCAACCAGCTGATGCTCCCTTTCTCTGTGTTTAGCAGCTGCAAACCCCATGATGCTACCCTGCATTGTAGTCTTAACAGCCACCCAGGTGGTACCTGCCGAGTTGTCTGAGATAGGATTTTCAGCTATAAAAAAGGAGGCTTAATTTCAGGCCCGGGGATAAAATCTGGGTCTCTCATTAAAAGGGGGTATAATCTCCAGTGTCTGGGTGGGGGAGCTACAGGGGCCCACTGAACAAGGAGTTGGACAGGGGCATGGTCAGATATGACCTGGGGGAAGATTGAGACATCAAGGGCTTTTGTTGTTAAGGTAGGTTAGCCAAGCCAGAAATCTAGCCTGCTGTATGAGGCATTTGCTTCCTAATGGAAGGTGTAATCCCTTGTTCTGGGATGGAAGAGTCTCCATATATCTGTAAGCCCCTGGTCAGAAATCATTTGGTGCAAGTCCTTTCCTCTCCTTAGGTGTGATTCCTTACCCCTATCGTTCCTATCTAAGGATGGCACTAATGTCAGATTGAAATCACCACCTATAAGGAGGGGGCAGTCTGGGGGATTAAACTCCAGTATTACCTCAGCAGTATTGTGGAAGAACTGCAGAGTATCCTCATTAGGGGCATAGAGATTGCAGAGAGTAATCAGGCCTGTGGGGGTGATGTATGTCGCTATCACCCATCTGCCATCTGGGCCGGAAAGTACCTTGACGAGGGTCCAGGGAAGGGACTTGTGTAGGAGAATAAAGACACCATGTTTCCTGGACGGGGCATTAGAGTGGACCTGCTGGCTCACCCAGTCTTTGGACATACGAATATGGTCCACTTCAGTTAGTTTAGTCTCTTGTAGAAATGCCACTTTATAATGTAGGCGTTTCAAGTGGGCCAGTACCTTCTTGCGTTTCACAGGAGAGTTCAGCCCTCTGACATTCCAGATGTGGAATGCAATATCAGACATTTTGCTCTGAGGGATAAGTGTACGATTTAAGGTGAACTTGGGCACTAAGAAAAATACAGATGAGGGTTAAAAAAGTTCTCCTCAGGGAGAGCAGAGAGGTATATTAACTGGGAGCATAATCTAGAGAGTAATTCCACTCCCCTCCTATGTCGGTGAGGGGCAGCAGCAATCACTGGGGTATTTAGGCAGTTCAGTATTCGTCCTAAGGGATCAAGCTACAACTAACAAAATACAGTTGGATTATAACAGTACCTGCACCTGTACACTATAACTAGAAGCACTAAATCTAATTAACTTTTATTTAAAAAAAAACAGCAGTAAAGAAAGCGAGAGGACTTAAGCGGCTGGGTCCCCAGCCAATGGTATGCCTGGTCGCGTCTGCGAGGCATGGGAATGGTGAAACAACAGTGAAGGGGAATTATGCCCCTAGGTCCACCACTGTGAATAACCATATAATGGGTATTACAAAAAGTTGTCACAGTAGGTGTAAGTTAAACAGTTTTTAGGCCACTGTCCAGAGCCGTTTAGAGAAGCTCAGACCTGTGAACCCCCCAAGCAGAGAGTGGGGAGGTCACTGCGGATTCCCAATAGTTAGGAAGGTGGTTAGAGGCCCAATGAGTGAGCACTTATAGCGTCCCAGGGGTGCTGTCTAAGAACCCCTAGGAACTTAATGACCCACAATCGGGGTTGACCTTGGTTGATAGGGGGGGAAGTTTGGGAGCTATGAGAGCCAGTTGTAGCCATTAACATCGCAAAACATAGGTATTAGCTCCCTCCCATCACTGCTTGATAATTGGGGAGGGGGGTCTGAGATATCTGTTTAGAGAGGTTTGATGGTGGCCAATAAATGCCAAACACAATTCACAGACCTGAACGTTTCAACAAAAGGCAATATTTAAACAGTGATGTAGAATTAGCAATAATTAACTACCATACTGGCAGAACATAACATATATACCTCCAGGTAGGTTGTCTCTGGGCCTGCTAAGGCTCAGCCCATTTTATAGATTATACTGAGAGGTTTTAATAAGGGGAGTAGAGCCCTGCAGAGATTCTTTGCAGATTGGGCCTTACCTCTGAGCCCCCTTCAATTATATCCCCTGTTATCCCCCTCCAGTCCACCCTTTTATTCTCCAAGACACCAACCCTTCAGTACTTATCTGATTAGAGAAACTCGATCAGTCTGGGCGATCATCCTGGACTGATTGCTTCAGTTCAGCGGAGCTGGTTTCTGGGCCCGGCCTGGTGAGGAGCAGGAAGCCAGCGTGTGCAAGTCTAAGTCCTGTATTGGCAAGGCGGCATCCGAGGCAGAGGCCCATGAACTGTAGGCATCTTTGGGGTTTTCACTGTCGGGATCTGCAGGGTTGGTGTCCATCTCCTCCCGGGACTCCGTGTCAGGGTGATCTCACAGTAGAGAGTAGCGTTTATGAGTGAAATATGGGCTTGTGTATTCTGGATCTTCCGTGTCGGTATGTAGGAGTCCTGGTCATGTTTATTCGGAGGGCATCTTCAGTCCTGACGATGCTCATACTTTGAGTGGGGTGAATTCAGAGGCCTCTTTCAGATTTTGGGATTGCGAGGTTCCAGTTCTATCGGCCGGGATTTAGGCAATGTCATCGCTGAGGCATCAGAGAGATCTCCCTTTACTGGAGAGCGGTGGTCGTTTTCCTTGACTGAGTTCAGGTTGCGTGTAGGACCCTGGTCCACCAGCCACATTTCATCAATGGAAGCCATGGCTGCATCTGGGGTGGCAAATTGATGTGGAGCACCATTGATCATTAGCTTTAAATTAGCAGGATATCGTAAGGTGAAAGGGACTTGCAGGGCGTGCAGTTTCCGACGAACTTCTGTAAATGCCTTACATTTAGCTGCTAAGTCACTAGAATAGTTCTGAAAGATCATAATCGTGTGATCTGTCCACTGGAGTTGACTCAGCTCTCTGGCTCTGGCCTGGATGGCTTCCTTCTCGGTGAAATTTAAAATTCGGGCAATAATGGGTATTGGCCTATCGCCCTGTGTGGGTTTGGCCATTCGATCATAATTCTAGTGTCAGGAGGAAGCTTAAGGATTTCCAGGAGTGCTTGCTGTAGGAACGATAGAGCTTTTCCTCCTTCGCAGCCCTCACAGATTGTTGCGGCGGCTCCAGTTTTCTAAATCCTCAAGTTTGTCCTGCATAAGGCAGATTTGTGCCACCTGATCTCGCATAGTGGCACAATGGCCGTGAAGAATATCGTGGTGGGTAGCCAATTTTTGTTCAGCCCAGTCGACTCTTGTGTCGAGTTGTTGAATAGAAACTGCAGTGGTGTTCACTGCTAAAGTTAAAGCGTCGATGCTAGTAATAATTGATGCAAACATTTCTCTAACGGAGGGTTCTGCACCTCCCGAAGCAGAGTGCACCATGCGGCCTTGTCTGTGAAGGTTGCTCAGATTGAAATAGATGCTAGATTAGTAATACTGCTTCAAATTTCCCCCAGTTTCAGTCTGGTAATAGAGGAACACTTCCGATTGCCGTTGCTATGAGGTTTTCTCATCGGGGGTTCAACAATAGACAGGGTTTAGTCAAGTTCTGGGCTCTGGGTCTATTGTGCTAGTAAATTAAGTCACCATCTTGGTTGTTGGTTGGCTACCCCCCCCCCCACACCACCCTCTTTTGAAGATTGTTCCCTATAATCAACATCCAGGGCAAGATTTTATGTCACTGCAACTTTTTGGACAGTCTCTTCTGTCTCACCCCAGTCCAGGAGAACACTAGCAAGTGGCAGAGTTTTCTCCTTCCCAATGAAACCCTGTACTGTAATGAACTGATTAGGTATAAGCTGTTCATGCTCAACCAAATCCCCTTTTGTCAAATTAAGGGATGCCCCCGTGTCCCTCAACCCATGGGTTTACACCTCATTTACAGTAACCGGGTGAATGTGCTCCCTCATGTTTATAGGCAAGCTTTCAGGGATATACAGTGCACCCGCCTCTGTTTGAGCACCACTTTGGGCACTCTGTGCCTTTTTAGGACACTGTCTCGCAAGATGCCCTGGTTGCTTGCAAAACCAACATTCATAATTTCTTTTATCAGTCAAATCCTTTCTTTGTAACCTGTGGCTGCCCACTTTCTGGGGGGGGGCAGTGAGGATTTTAGGTGCCCTGAAGGTGTGCTTTTTCCTTTCTGCACTGCCACACCCTCCCCAGTCCCTTTCAGAGCAGGCTTGCTCCTGGCATAGCGGTCCGAAAGCTCGGCAGTCTCCTGCACTGTTTTTGGATGTCTGTCCTCTAGCCAGGTTTTCAGCTCTGCTGGACAAGCCCCAAAGAATTGCTCCAAAAGTACCACATCCTCAATTTTCTGTACAGAGTCTGCTTTGTTCCCCTCCCACCAATGCATCAAAAACTGACTTAGCTTTGTAGCTAGTTCCTCATAGCTCTTGTCAAAGCTTCTCCGGAGCTTATGGAACTTAACTCTATATGCTTCAGGTGTCAATTCATACTTTTAAGCAAGGCAGTTTTAAGTTTCTCATAATCAATACTATCCTGATTGTCGATGTGACCTAAGGCGTCACAAGCTTTATTGGTAAGCAGCGGGGATGGCTGGAAGCTCCAGGACTCGTGGGAAATTTTTGTCTGAATGTATATCTTTTCAAATTAATTTAAAAATGCATCTATATCCTCCTCCTCTTTAAATTCAGCTATCAATTTAGCACTTAACTTGTTACCCAGTCTTGGAGTTCCAGGTTCACCCATGCCACTTACCTGTTCTGGCACTGGTGTTGGACCTGTAGCTTCTCCAGTTCAAATTTCTCTCTCTCCCTCCTCTCACTCAGCCTCTCTCTGAAACTGTTGCTCTCTTTCCTCTGCTTCTCTCCAAAGCTGGTTTTCTCTTTCCTTGGCTTCTCTCCAGTGCTGGTTTTCTTTTTCCTGCTTCTCCAGCTTCATCTGGAACTTCCTCTGTTTGAATTCCAGCTTCATTTTCTGCAACTCTGTCTGCAGCCTGAACCCTTCTGGCTCCAGCATTGTGATGACTCTCCCCTGGTGCTGTGGTTCTCAGGTCTCACTGGACTTGCTGTCCTCCTCCCTGGGACTGGACACTGCGATAGACTCTGGCGCCACCACATCCAAGGTCTGGTCTCCTTCAATCACTGACTGTGACTCGAAACCTTGAACAGTCATTTGTGCATAGGCTGCCACAACAGTCTCCATGATGTGCTGTTTGATTCACCCCTCACAACGGACTCCTCTTTCCTGGCACAACTGCCTCAGGTATTCCGCGGTGTACCCACTGTAGGTGGAAGCCATCTTCTTCTCCTCTAATCTATGGCTACACTAGCTTGCACCCTAAAAAAAAAATAAAACAGGTTGGGAACTTAGACTGTAACCAAAATGATATATTTCTTTTAAAAACTCTGCCTTGTTTATGTGTGAACTATTACAGTTTATCAATCTGAAACACTGGACTGTTAATGCTCATGTCACCAAATAATTGCACAGTATGCAGACAAATTTTTTAGATCACACAGCTGCACACCCAATCTGTCACAAATCCACTCCAGGGGTCAAGCCCTCTGCTTCCACAGTGCCCAACCTTGAAGTGTGATTCGAGAACAGGACACAAACAGGGACACCCTCCTGTTTATTTTGGGTCCTAGCAAACTACCAGTCTCAAGTCCTGGGGTCAATTATAAAACCTTTTTAGCTAGCATGCCCAGTTAACAGGCCCAAATATCACACTCTTTTTGGGGAAAGCAGTGCAATACTTGACCCAGCGGCATACAACCAACCTGGTTCACAACCCCCTACCGACTCAATTGAGATGCTGGTATTTTTATTACCTTTCTGGATCTTTACACAGATCCTTGTTAGCATGGCTGTACATGGTGATACATTAAGCAATTTAACAGTTATGTCAGAATAACCAATACTGTTCCACCATTCACACTCAAAATGAGAAAATGTCTCAGACGGGTTTAAGGAAAACCAAATTTATCCAAAACTAAAAACAGTAAATAAATACAGCACATAAAACAGAACATATATCCATAATGATTACAGTCAGAAAAGAAATGGCCAATTACAAAACAAAGCACTTGGAAACTGAATTAACTAGTTTTAACTCAGTTTCAGTTGACAAAGGTTCACACTTGAATTACCAGTAATGGCAGAAGTGGTCTCTCTTGAGTCCAGCAACAGAATGACCTTTAAATGTCCAGAACAAAAAAATGTATTTTCTTTCAGTTAGGCTTCAACAATATCAGAGATAAAGTCCCACCCTCCTCGTGATTTCACAGCACATGAGGTCAATCTTAATTCTGTAATTAAATTGTAACATGACCAAGGTATAACCAAATGTTTCAGCTTACTGCCTGTTTGAAATCTGCAAAGACAGCAATATTTTAATTATAACAATACAGACTCTTCTTCCCATTACAGCATGGTTTTTATGACAGGTTACAATATCCCTTTGATCTCTCAGGAAAACAGTCTGAGAATCACCTCTCACAGCTGAGTGAATTTTCACAGGTATCTATCAGAAACTGCTTCCCTCTTGATATGCAGTAAAAGGCAATATTATACAACAAGCTGCCTGGGTTCAAAGCAGTGCTTGGTTTATGACCTTGGTTTTATTATAGTCTCTGGAAGTCAGCTTTTACAAGCTAGCTGTGACAGCAAGCAAGGCCAGAACATTTTTTTTTGTTTTAAAAATCCAATGTTCCATGATGCATTGTGCTGACTGCCATGTTTCACAGCAGAATTCCAAAATATGTATGTATATCAAAATTATATACACATAGCTGGCAAATGGCAATTCCCATTACACCGAGCATCTTGTGCATTGACATCATGCCCTTCTTCTATTTTTTTCCTTTTAGGTGCCCTTATGTTGAATTGATGAGGATTTGACAACTGTGGATCCCTTGGGAATTCCCAAACTGATATGACACAGTGGGTGATCACATTTCCAGATTAACTGCACCAATATTTTGTGTTTCTCTACCTTTGGTATCATATTTCTGGCAATCCAAATACAATTCAGAACTGATAATCTTTTAAGTGATAAATGTACATACGGTAGATAATATAGCAATTAATCTAAATCAATTTAATTCCAACATGTTTCTATCAACTAGGAAATGCTGTTATAAGCATTTTTTTCTAAAGATTTATTTGTTTTGTTTTTGTTATTAAATTAATCTTTATTGCATCTTAGTTAAATTTCATACATTAATTTGGTTGTAGCATGTTATTCAGTTCCACAGGTTCAAATCCCCTCAGAACTACTGAATTTTCATTTTTGATGTTAATAAATGTTATTTGCCACTAGATGGTACAACTGTAAAATATTTAAAGTATATCAGGAGTTTCCAAGTCACATAAACAGAACCCCCTCAGGAAGACCTCTGGTTGAAGTGCAGGGGTTTGAGTGGCTATACTAGCTACACATGTTGCTACTTGAGTAACTACTTTCAGCAATAAAACATTTGGAACTACAGAGTTTACCAAGTTTTGTGGCTTATTTACTAGCCTGCTGATAGCTCTGGTGAGTGCTTTGCTACTTTGGCCTGGTTTCATGTCTGTAGTGTGTTGGCTACCTCAGTTGAGCCCGGATCTTGCCTGTAGTGCACACCTATCCCCTGGACTCTTACCCTATTAGCCTGCTGCTTAATGGTATCTCTGAGAGAGAATGCTGGTTTAGGCATGCAAACCTCTTGAGCCTTCACCTGTTCATGATGTCAAGAAAAAAGTGCATGGGGGGAATTCACAGAAAGAATGTGACATGGGAAAAATGAATGAAAAAAGATAATGGATAGACATGAAAAGGAAAGAAGAGGGGAAGGAGAAGAACAAGGGACAGAAATAAAAAACAAACATTTTACTTAACGGCTTTATGCCAACCACAACTACAGTCAACATAAAGCCATCACTGTAACGCTGCTCAACAAAACCTTTGTTGAACTGGCATCATAGTTCCCATTTCAAACACTCTCTGATGTCTAGTGCCACTTTTGTCTCCCTTGTTCCAAACAATAACTAGTGCCCAGTAGCACAACTCTGTATCTCCCAATCAAAATCAAAATGCTCTTTGGTGTTCATGTCACTCTGCCTCTCACTCCATCCTGTTTTAAGTAGTCCCTTGTAGCCAGTGGTGCCCAATTCCTGTCCCCCTCTGGTTTTACTCACTTCCTGGAGTCCAGTGGAACCTCCACCCTCACCCCACTCCTGGCCCTGGACCTCCAAAATGTCAAAAGTAAACCCTGTTGTCTAGTGGCACTCTCCAACCCTTGGAGACCACCAAACCTTCTGATTATCTCCTCTGCTGACTGCTATCCAATGTTATATCTTGTGTTTTTCCTTCCCTGGGCGCACCTGGAAACAAGCCTCAGCTCATTGTTCCTTTCCCACTTACCAAATTTTAAATAAAATAAATAAATCAAGTTGCTCATACCGCAGTAGGCATTCATTACTTCTAGAATGTATCACTGGAGGAATTGTGGAGGGAATTGGAGGCACAGAACATTAGAATAAGGAATGTTTTCACTTTTTTAGGAGCGCTAGGGCCAGACAAAGGAGTGGGGATGGATTGGGGATGCAGAGGGTTAGGGAAGGGAAGTTTTCTCTTTTCCTGAGGTCAGAGTTAAGTTAGGAAGCAAAGGAAGTTTGTGGTCCTAAAGTGTTTGGAGTTTTTGTTTTTCTTTTCAGTGGATTCATAACTGGGTGGGGTGAGCAGAGAGGGAGCCAGAATGTAACAGAATGTTGAAGGGATTTATTGACATTTTCAGTGATCCAAAGCTGGGTGTGGGGTAGGGTGAGAGGTATAGGGATGCAGCAAGAGGAGCGGGACAAGAGATTACACTGTTTTTTTTAAATAGCTGCCTAAAGAGTTATAGTGTCCCATAATTGCAATAAATATGATTATAATTTAATGGATGAGTCAATAGCTATACAGCAAATATCTGTGGTTTTGTGAAAACACCATATGAGAAATAACAAGCATTTGTCAATGTCAAATGTTGTCTTGCTGACATTGGCATTGGTAGTGCAGGCGTTAGAGAGATGCATAATTGGAATGGCAGTGAAGTATAGACATAACACCAACCCCACACCACCCTGTAGAGACTGACAGGCATTGAGGTGTGCCTTTGGGTGTCAGACATAACGCACATGCCATTTCAGCTCACCCTACCCTGCAGACTCTGACAAGTATCACATTGTGCCTTGGGGTCCTCGGGCCTTATGCTCACCCCATTCCATAAAGAAATACACTGAGATGGGTGACGTATAGGAGAATGGGGTGAACTTTGGGGCTGAAGAGTCCAAGGCACACCTTGATGCCTGTTAGTGGCTGCAAGGTGGGGTTGGGGGTGGAATGGCGTGAGCATTACAACTGACAATCCAAAGTCACACCCCTGACGCCAGTCACTCTCTACAGGGTGAGATGTTACGGTTAGAAACCCAAACATCCTGGGCATTTGTTAGTATTTTGTACTGCAAATTATCAATATGGGCTTTTTGTGACCCCACCTCATGAAAGCATTTGGGACCTCAGTTCATGAACAGTGTCACAGTAATTTTGCTCATCTGTCCCGAACATTGATGTCCCACAGTGACCGTGCCATTCTACACAACATGTGCAAAACCACATTTCAGGCAGGCTGTGAAAAATGACAGCTGCACTGTTCATAAGGATGTGTGAAAAAATGGCAGTGCTGAAAATCTGGAGTAAAAATATAAAAAATTCTCAAAGTTATGAACATGCATACAAAAACTGTGCAATGCATGCTTGTAACAGAGTCATTTCTTGGAATTGTTTCACCAGATTTGCAACATAAGCTTTTTGTGAGCCCACCTCATGAACAGTGACACTGTTGTTTCATTAATCGGTCCCAAAAGATGATTCTGCACAGTGACCTCAAAATCACCTTTTGGGACCGAATAACTAGATGGCAGTCACTGAATTCATAAGATGGGGTCCCAAGAACCCCATGTTGAAAATTTGGTGAACAAATTCACGAAAATGGCCGAGATATCCACGTAAGTTAAAAAAAAAACATTTATACCATTAATCAGCTTACCGACATTTCTTCAGTTTGAGGTCAGCTTTGAAGAGTGCAGACATGTTCCCAGTCCATCAAGATCGCCACGCTGGGCTGTGAGGTAAGTATGGGGTGAGGGGGTGTGGGAGGTGGGGTGTGTAGAGGGTGGGTGGGTTGGGGATGGGGCACCAGACACAATGAGGGACATTTTGTTTTCTTTTACAGGGAACAACAACAAAAAAAAACAATGCTGGACGGTTTTCTTTTTTTACAGATACTTTTGCACACTGGGGTGGGCTCCCAACATGCCACCTGAGTGTTTGCTGGGCCGGGGTCTGTAGCCGACGGGGATTGGGCACCCCTTCAGCATATTCAGTGTATTTGGGAGGTGCATGAGCCAAGAGGGATTGGGCACCCTCCTCGGCACACAACAAATGGGGGGGCATTATGCTAACAGGGATTGGGCACCCCCAACGGCAAATGAACTTGGGAGGGGCATGATGACAGGGGAATTGGACGCCCCCGTTGGCTTTCATGGGGACTGTGAGAAGTGGACGGTGATAGCCACTGCCATGATAATGTGAAACAAATGTGGGGACATTATGCTGATGGGGATTGGGTTACCCCATCAGCAAATAAACTCTGGAGGGAGCATGCTGACAGTGGGATTGGGCACCCCTGTTGGCTTTCACGGAGACTGTGAGAGGCGGCAGTGGCTGTCCATCAGCTTCTGTGGGGACTGTGAAAGGCAGACGGGGAAGCGGCTGCCATGTTTATTGAAATCGTACACCAGACAAGGCAAACTGTAATTCACTGCTGCAATCAGGAACTGCACCAGCAGCAAAAACACCTGATTCTCCAATTAAGGGTCACTCCTTGATTGCAGCTGCAAATCTCTTTCAAGTTGGTGGCAGGCTTCTCAACTGCTGTCATAGATAGCGTGCTATGCCATTGGTGCCACAGAGCCCGGCCAGAAAAAGAAGTGGCGCCATTGGCCACAGCAGGACCACACCTCCAAAACCTGCTTCTCCACTCCAAGCTACCACAATATGTTGTCTGCACTGCGCGCGCAAGACAAGATAACAAAAAGTACTAAGACACATACGCAACAGTCTATTTTAAATTGACTATAACTTAAGGAGTTTTATTTTACATCTAAAAAACTACAAAAGAACCTAAGGATCTGATGAACCAGAATATTTCAGATATTGTCTCTACCCATTTTGAGCAATCTCCTCCCAACAAAAGTATCATAAAATTGATCATTTTCCTGTTCTGACCCTCCCTTACTTTAAGCTGATACATTTTTATAAAATTTGCATGATTTCTAAATGCTACCACATAGGAAATGCATTCTAAATTTCAGGACCCTAGCTAAAAATACAATGGTCTGGATATTCAAATAAGAGTAAAAGTGGAACACAAATATTTCTGTTGGGCTTATGACTGTACCCGGCCCGGCGGCTGCTCTATTCAGCTAAATATCAAGCAACGCCATCCAACTTAATATCGGACCGCGTTGACACAGTGCTAAGTAAACATGTACTGCCCCAGCCAAACCTGTGGTGCACATAGCACACAGGGAATGATGTTACCCAAACTGGGATGGCACCAAAATCCAATTTTTCAGCAGAAGTCAGGTGAAATTAAGGCAAAGATAAGGAGAAGTCACAACTTTGCCAGTGAATTTACATAATTTCTCCTAAAAAGTGCCACTTCACCTGCAGGAGAGGATGGAAGGTTTGATACCTTTTATTGGACCAACAAGTGTCTTGTACAAAGATGGAATTATACACAAGCTTTCGGGGCCACACAGGTCCCTTCTTCAGGTGAATAGCAAAACGGAGCAACAAGCAGTATTTATATCCTCTGTGGAGCAATTAAAAATCAGGAAGTAAAGTAGAAAGGTGATAAAGTGGACTTGAGATGAAAGTCTAAGATGCAAAAATTAAAAACGTGAGAAGAAATGGGGGGGGGGGCATAGTAGGAGCAGGTCAGTAGGAGATCAAAGGAAGCTAAAGGGAAGACAAAAGCATGCAGATAGGATCTGAGATCAGAGGCTGGCTGAAATAGTAGAATGGGACAGGAGATGCCTAATAGATGTGAGGAAATCAAGAAATTAGTAGAAACAAAAGAACAAAGGCCTAGATAAACAGAGGTGTGAAAACAAGAGGGAGTAGGTGGGAGTGAGCTCAGGAGTTAATAGGAGAGGCAGGGAGGATGTGAGGTATAGGTAAAAAAACATAACAAGCACAACTCAGAGGAAAAAATATAACAGTTAAAGATACAGAACCAAAGTGTGATGAATAGAGACATGATATAGTACACAATAAAAAAGAATTACAGTTTACCATACTGGGTCATGAAACCGATGTCCCAATTCAGTCCAGAAATGTTAGATTTAAATTGTTTAATATATTTCAATTCCCATGTCCTTCTGTCCTGTGTGTTTCTGAAGTTGCCTCTTAGTGTCAAGACAGATAAATCCAGGAGAGAGTAATCTGTTTGTGAAAAATGGTTTCCTACTGGAGTGCTGATAATTTGGTTGACTATAGTGTGTGACGGTGGTGATTCATCCTTTTTTTCAGTGGTTGGCTAGTTTCCCCAATATAGCAACCATTTGTGCACTTCTTGCATTGAAATAGGAAAACCACATTGCTGGATTGACATGTGAAGGATCCATTAATTTGTATTATGTTGTTCTGGCTTGTCTTAATGGTGGCCTGTGTGCACATGTGGGTGCAGGTCTTACATCTTGCCATGTTGCATGGTGCTGTCCCTCCTGTTTTCTGGTTATTTTGGTCTGCTGGGAGTTTGTTATGAATCTTTATGTTTGAGAGGCTGGGGGGCTGCTTATAGGCAATGACTGGTGGTTCAGGGAAGATGTCTTTCAGTGTTTCATCTTCTCTCAGCATGGGTTGTAGCTCTTTGATAATTTCATGAAGAGGTTTTAGCATGGGGCTGTAAGTGACCACTAGGGGGTGTATGGTCAGTTTGATGTCTTTGCCTGTATTCCAGCAGATTGTCTCGTGGTATCTGTATGGCCCATTCAAATGCTCTGTCAATTTGTCTTGGAGAGTGGCCCAGCTGAATTAGGGAATTCCGAAGTGTGGAGAGTTGTCTGTCTCTTGTTCTCTCATCAGAGCAGATTCGATGGTATCGAATCGCCTGACTGTAGATTACAGATTTTTTTATATGATTAGGGTGGAAGCTGGAATTACTCAGGTAGCGATGTCTGTCAGTGGGTTTTCTGTAAGAGCAGTATGTATATGTCCATTTTTAGCGGTACTGACTGTGGTGTCAAGAAACAACAGCAATATATTACCAGGATTTACTTGTGATCTCCAAACACATTATCAAAAAGCTCTCCAGGCAGCTCTATCACAGAAGAGGAGGAAACTCAAAGAACTACAAGATAACAGCTACAACAACATCTTGACTCATCCAGTGGAAGTAAACCATAGCACTAACACTGGTGAACAAGATAATACACTGCTACAACCACCAGTGGTCAACCTATCTAATAAAGAATTTACACGGGCTGAAACATCTGTACTATCCAAGGGCTTAACCTTCTGCCCCACAGAGGGATTTGATAACATTAGATTATGTGGGGAAATAGAAGAATCTTTTAGATGGCTTCATCTAAAAGAATATTTCTTTGATAAAAATGACACTCAACACATTATGACAGCACAAAGAAAACATCAGACTGGACCCCTCAGAGTGGATGCAACCCCAAGTTGGATGCCTACATCAACTGCTTCCGTGGAAGAATAAACTCCCAAATCCTTAGCAAACAGCAGAAACTCCCTGTACAATATTACACCACTAGAAAAGAGGGCAATACAAACTCTGAATAACAACCATAACAGTGTAATAAAACAAGCTGACAAGGGTGGAACTGTGGCCATGATGAACACAGAGGATTACAAGAAAGAGGCACACAGACAGCTGTCAGATACAGCTTACTATAGAGAACTCACCGAAGATCCTACTATACAATATACAGAAGAACTAAAACAAATCATCTTGTCTCTACCAAACAACATCCAAGAACAGTTAAAAATACTAATTCCAAACAAACCTACTCCAGGGACATTCTATATGCTACCCAAGATACACAAACCAGGGAATCCAGGATGACCCATCATATCTGGCATTGGCACACTTATTGAAAACATTTCAGGACTTCTTGAATCCATTTTAAAACCACTAGTAAGAGCTACTAACAGTTTTATTCAGGACACCACCGATTTTCTCAGGAAACTGAAACAAATTGGACAACTGCCACTGAACACTATCTAGCCACAATTGATGTCACTGCCCTGTACACCAACATCCCACTTGAAGATGGCATAGCAGCATGTCATAAATTTTTAAAAGAAAACACATCCACAGGAGACATTCTGGAAACCATCATCGGCACCCTAATAAAATGAATTTTGACACACAACTTTACTTTTAATGGCAAGCACTTTTTACAGGTCATGGGGACTAAAATGGCACTACAATATGCCAATCTTTTCGTGGCCTGCTTAGAGGAGGACTTTTTAAACACCACCCTTATAATGCATCTGTCTACCTCCTTTTTATTGATGACGTATTCCTGATTTGGACAGAAGTTGAAGATTCTCTTAAAAAATTTTGATTTTAACAACTTTCATCATTCCATAAATCTCACTATTGAATACTCCACCACCAGCATACATTTTCTTGACACCACATTCAGTATCACTAAATATGGATATATACGCTACTCTTTACAGAAAACCCACTGACAGACATCGCTAGCTGCATAATTCCAGCTTCCACCCTAATCATACAAAAAAATCTGTACTCTACAGTCAGGCAATTCAATACCATTGAATCTGCTCTGATGAGAGAACAAGAGACAGACAGCTCTCCACACTTCGGAATTCCCTAATTCAGCAGGGCCACTCTCCAAGACAAATTGACAGAGCATTTGAATGGGCCATACAGATACCACGAGACAATCTGCTGGAATACAGACAAAGACATCAAACTGACCATACACCCCTAGTGGTCACTTATAGCCCCATGCTAAAACCCCTTCAGAAAATTATCTAAGAGCTACAACCCTGCTGAGAGAAGATGAAACACTGAAAGACATCTTCCCTGAACCACCAGTCATTGCCTATAAGCAGCCCCCCAGCCTCTCGAACATAAGGATTCATAACAAACTCCAGGCAGATCAAAATAACCAGCAAACAAGAGGGACAACACCATGCAACATGGCAAGATGTAAGACCTGCACCCACATATGCGCACAGGCCACCATTAAGACAAGCCAGAACAACACAATGCAAATTAATGGATCCTTCACATGTCAATCCAGCAATGTGGTTTACCTAATTCAATGCAAGAAGTGCACAAATGGTTGCTATATTGGGGAAACTAGCCAGCCACTGAAAAAAAGGATGAATCACCACCGTCACACTATAGTAAACCAGATTATCAGCACTCCAGTAGGAAACCATTTTCCACAAACAGATCACTATCTTGTGGATTTATCTGTCTTGATACTAAGAGGCAACTTCAGAAACACACAGGACAGAAGGACATGGCAATTGTAATACATAAAACAATTTAAATCTAACATTTCTGGACTGAATTGGGACATCGGTTTCATGACCCATTATAGTAAACTGTAATTCTTTTTTATTGTGTACTGTATCATGTCTCTGTTCATCACACTTTGGTTCCGTATCTTTGACTATTATATATTTTTTCCTCTGAGTTCTGCCTGTTCTATTTTTTTCCTATACCTCACATCCTCCCTGCCTCTCAATCAATCAATCAATCAATCAAATCTTTATTTATTCAGGCGAACATCATTGAGCACAGCTCATTTGCAAGATGGACCTGATAAGGTCAAGGTTCAATAATTGGTACATGTATAGGAAGATTTAAAACACGTATATACTTATATACAGTAATCAAGGTTCAATAATTGGTATATGTACATGAATAATTAAAACACTTATATACAGAAATCAAGAGCAGAAATTGTTTAAACATAACAGGATATGGTTGGAACATATGAGATGCACTCTAGGTAAACCAGTATATACATATCAACATTGGCAGTAAACATGGCATACATTCAACATGATATACCCAAGATTCCAAAGATCCAAGGGAAGTCAATGTGGACAAAGAGAAATAGTGATTGGATGACTGAAAGAGGTGGTCATAGACTGAGACAAGTGACATGGTAGGAAGGGGTACGCATGACTAGAGCAGGGGCTGGTGCTAGAACTGGGAGGTGAAAGGCAGTGATAAGGGCTAAGGTAGGAGCCTGGAGTTAATGGGAGAAGATTATAGCCACTCACTCCCACCTACTCCCTCTTGTTTTCACACCTCTGTTTATCTAGGCCTATGTTCTTTTGTGTCTATAATTTCTTGATTTTCTCACATCTATTAGGCATCTCCTGTCCCATTTTACTCTTTCAGCCAGCCTCTGATCTCAGATCCTATCTGCATGCTTTTGTCTTCCCTTTAGCTTCCTTTGATCTCCTACTGACCTGCTCCTATTATGCCCCCCTCCCCATTTCTTCTCATGTTTTTATTTTTTACATCTTAGACTTCCATCTCTAGTCCACTTTATCACCTTCCTACTTCACTTCCTGATTTTTAATTGCTCCACAGTGGATATAAATACTGCTTGTTGCTCTGTTTTGCTATTCACCTGAAGAAGGGACCTGTGTGGCCCCGAAAGCTTGTGTATAATTCCACCTTTGCACAAGACACTTGTTGGTCCAATAAAAGGTATCAAACTTTCTATCTTCTACTGTTTTGCAAGGACCAATACAGCTAAAACCACTTCACCTGCAAACACTGCAAAGTTGGCACTTCACACTTCACACATTTAGCAAACTTTGTGAATTATTTCACGCAGTGAAGTTTGTCAACTTTGCACATCTCTAATTGTAAAATATCAGTTTCTCTTTTTCTAATATTTGTCAGTCCCCCCAACCCCCAAAAAACAACAACAAAGAAAACAACAAATATATTGCTGGTGATACTTTGTTTGGACTAACAAAAATGTTTTCTGAGAAACTAGCTTTCAAGAGTTACACCTACGTCATCAAACGTGACTTCAGAAACTGACTTGGCCAAATTGCAATAAATAAATAAATAAATAAAAACATGAAACTTACCTGATGAAGATAATCTAATTCTTAAACACTCTAAAAAAAATTTTCTCTATAAAAACATCTTTGTTATTTTAATTAAATGTTAAAACATGCAGTGTATTGTTTCTTTGTCTATTTGTTACATCTTCTGGACAAATACCACTACCAAATTTCTTTGAAAGACTTCCAATAAATTTCATTGGGCCACCACGTGCCCATCTCAAGCTGTGTCTGATGCCACTCTGTTTCTGCAGTCTACCGTACTTTGTGAATTTTACAATGAGGCAAGAGTCATGGTGTTGCCTGGTACCAGTGGAAATTATAGTTAAGACAAGTGGGGTTTCTAACAACATTGCACTTGTAAGGCCAAACTAATTCATCATGAAAGTCCATAATAGCAGACCCACAATGTTGATGACATATGGAGAGGAATAAAGCTTGATATGGAAGTCTCCAGGCTGAGTACCATTGAACACATCACGGCCAGTGCCATCTGGAAGAATATTCTCTACTAAGTAAAAGGGAAAAGAAATAAAGCACTTTAAAAATAAAGAGTAATAACTGACTTCTTTTTGAAAGGCTATGCCTGTAGTTTAATGGGGAGATCAACCAGCCACACTCCCTTCCTGAGCTATATAAGCAGTTCCTCCCAGCCTCCTTCTGAAGCACTTTTTTCTTTGCCAGCTGGAGATTCTGTTGGTCTGTTTTCTCCTTAGGGGCCTTGCCCCCCCCCTTCCGGCATTGCTTGTGCTCTGGGCTCTGCTTGGTTTCTGCTGGATTCTGTTTGTGTATTTCTCCTGCCTTGGTTAGCATTTGTCTTGTCTTCGCCTGCTGTGTACTTGTTTTTTTGTTTTCTTGTGTTTGTGTTTTCTTTTTTGGGGTTTTCTAGTTTCCTAGCAGCTTGTTTCCCCTTTGTTTTCACTGTGTTTATCCTGTGCTTGTGCTCCTGGCTCCGACCAAGCCTCAGTTTTCCTACAAATGTTAGTGTATGTTTCAGCCCACACTGAAGTTTGTTGCCTCCCGTGCTTCACTTTAATTGATTGCCCCTGGTCCTGGCTCTGCTGCTCAGCTATCTGCTACTCCCTATTTTAAAACTCTGCTCATAGTTTACTCAGTGCTAGCTCCACTAGGATAAAAATGCTGACACTTTCTACTATTACATGGCTGCCTACTCTCATGGTGCTTTGCTCCTTGCCCCCTGTTATTCCTCAGGCAGATGACTGTTGTGTCTTGGCAGTGCATCATGGCCCCGGGTAGCAGAAGCATGCTTTATGAATCACCTGTTCCTTTGCTGGTCCTTGTCTACTTGACTTTCAGTTATCTATTGCATGCATAGATTTACCTCACAGCCTATATGGCTTTCAAGACCTCATGCAGCCTACATGGCCTTCAGATGTTCATTGCATTCCATTACTGTACTGCATGCTCCTTGTTAGACTAACCTGTCTCCACCTAAATGGCATTTAAGGTATTCATGCCAATCATATCAATTCACCATTCATGCTGAAACCATAGCATCAAATGCATTTGTGTAAACTGTGATTGCTCCTTTATGGAACTGATTGCCAATCATATACATAATTCAGCTTATCTCCTATGTGATACATAATGCTTAGCTATGCTGCTGTCCATTTTATTGTTGTTGCACATTCTGTTGCAAATCCTGATATATATCTTCTATCTGTTAAACTTCACTGATTCATTTACCTAAATCTCACTGATTCAGCCACTGGCATCACAGTCTCTCATAAACACCTACCTTCAATGTCACCATCAATTTGGCTTCCGTAATGGAACTAGTTGACTTGTTTTTCTGCTGGTTACTACTACTATCAAACCACCAAATACTGGCTCACTACAGCCTCCTACCTCACGCAGGCCCCACCTTGATTGTTCTCATTGTTGCAGAGTTTGCTTGCAACCTTTCAATCTTGTGGTTGCAGAGTTTGCTCGCAACCTTTCAAGGTCTACTCCCTAATCTATGGCTGCTGGCTTTGCCCAGTCTCCTCCTATCAAGCACTCAAAGTTAATTCATGCTCTCATTCATAAATTGGAGGCATGCCAGCCATGCCCATTACCTTTGTCAGGGATCACCTTTTAAGCCAATGGTATCACTCTGCACTCATGAATCTGCATCTTGAGCATGTGAACCTCGGGGAAGGGTCCTTCTCATCTGGCCCATAGTGGCAATGTCTTCACTCTAGGTGGAGCTTTTGCATGCAGTCAAATGGTGCACCTCCTGATGTAGAATTTAAGACTTCATCTGCTGAGGGGTGAAGCCCTCAAAGCCCAAGAGTGCTCCTTTAGCTATGGCATCACTATGGCAACTTTGAAAGCTATTCTCCTTTTGACTGCATCAGCCGTCATTTCTTTCCTCCTGCTGCCTTGGAGGTCCACCATCATTCAGAGTACCCATTGTTACAGATGCCTCACACAACCCTTCACAGCGTTCCCATTAGAGGGATTGTGAGACCTTTCTGCCAGATTGGTATATTTTCTTCCCTTTGATTGGGTTTTTAAATTGTAGCAGCAGAGCTGTCACTAAATAAACTACTCCTAACTTGGAGGGAAGGTGACCTACACCTTGGATCCCCAGAGGTTTTCTCCTGTTAAAAGGATTTTTTTTCCTCTACTCCATGCCAAAGGTCATAATAAGCAGTTAGTTGTTTATAGTATATTCCCTATATTCCATAGGTAGGTTCTGCTGTTGGAAGGAGATGGATGATGGCCTTACTTGCCATTCCCTCTCTCCTTAGGAAGCTCCCTGATGTCATCAGTGCAATCCATTTTATTAGTGCAATCCTGACAACCTGTGCATATAATTTGTGTTTCATCTAGCTGTCTTATTGCTGTCAGTCTGCTTCTCTACTTCATAGTCAACATTTACTGCTCATTGTTCTTTTTGGGGCTCCTTCCCAAGGTACCTTTAGCCAAGGAATCTTTCTTGTGGCACCTGTAGGTGTGGAACCCTCTTCAAGGGTTCCTTGTCTTTGGTACCCCTACAGGGCGGTAATTCCCTGTGGAACAGAGAGTGATATGTCCAAACAGTTATCACAGTTGCACAAGCATAACACTTCTCTGGTTGCATTGGCCCACTGAACTGAAAGGCTATGCCTGTAGTTCAATGGGGTAAGCAACCAACCACACCCTGTTCCTGAGCTACAGTATATAAGCTGTTCCTCCAGCCTCCTTCTGAAGCACTTTTTTCTTTGCCCCAGGATCCTCCCCTCATCCTCTGTTGGCATACCTCTCTCCTCGGGGGGCTTCTTCCTAAGGTATCTTTAGCCATGGGAATCTTTCCCATGGCGCCTCTAGGGCTGGAATCATATTTGAGGGTTCCCTGCCCTCGATACCCCTATAGGGTGATAATTCCTTGTGGACTAGCGAGTGTAAATGGCCAAACAGTTATCACAGTTGTACAAGCATAACACTACTCTGGTTGTGTAGGCCCATTAGACAAAAGTTTATTTTAATTTGTGGCAATATACTAACACTTTAAGAAAATATCTGATAGGTCTTCTGGTGATGTCATTGAGACAAATGGTGGGCTAAAGAATGAGTTCTATCTTCAAGCCCTCTAAAAACCTCAAAATCTGCAGAATTTCAGCATCATTTTAACATTGCTCATGAGGTTATCTCTAGAGATGCAACAATTTTAAAATCCACTGCCAAAGTGAACGTGAAGTGGGCACCTCGCATTGCCACTCCGCTATGCAGAGTAGGCAATGTAAAGTGCACACTCTGCCTTGTCATTACCAATTCGCGTTGAGGCGGAATGACAATACGAAGTAAGGTGAAGTCATTGATTTCAATGGACTTCACGTTCCTCATTATGATTCTAAGTGATCCACTTGGTGCTTCAGACTTGGCAGCCCCCCACACATCACATGGCTTACAGTACTGTAAGTCACATGCTCTCTAGCCATGCAGGAAGGAAGTGAGTCACACAGACAGTTTCACTTTCTCCAGTGCAGGCTGAGAGAGAGGAGTGTGGACTAGAGAGAGGAGTGTTTTGATTGCTGATAGTTTGAGATCAGAGTGAGGAGGAGAGTTAAAGTTTGATAGTAATATCCCAACAGCTTTTTTAAAAGCTACATTTTTTTCTCTTTTCTGTACTGATTTTTACTTAATTTGTTCTTTCTGTAAATTTTATTTTTCTTACCTCTATACTTGCTTAGTTGTTTGTCTGTGTGTGTGTGACTGTGTGCATGTTGTGCTTGGGTTGTGTGACAGAGTAGTGATTGCTCGGACTGAGGGATCACAGTAGGAGAGATGGAGCAGGGTGAGGGAATGTCTGGGGCAGAGGCAGCTCTGGGAGACCATGGTAGTACGCGTTGTACCGTGCACATGCGTGGGGGGCATGGGCGCCCATTTGTGTTGGACAGCTCTAAACTTGAGAGTGTCCAACCCTCGGAAGCAGGACCAGCACTGCCTTCTGACTCTGAGGCAGTTCAACCACCACCACCACCAAGTCCAGCACAAGGTCCTTTGGAGCAGGATGTGCCTGTTCCCTCAGGCCCAGGTGTGGATCCCATCAGTGTTGAACAGTGTGAGCAACCTACTGCCAGTTCATCTGGCCCTCCCCTGCCTGTGCCTGGTCCTCCCCGCACCTCCATTGTTTGGCAGTTTTTTGACTGTGTCGGGGGGGCACAGCAGTGTGGTGAAGTGTCACCTATGTGCGGTGGAGGTGCGCCGTGGCCCTTGGGGCAGTAACCTGGGGACTGGGGACCAGTACACTCATATGCTTAATCACCACCAGTTGGAGTGGCAGGCTGCCACAGAACGGACCATGTCTGCATCTGCTGGCCGTTCCATGGCAGAGGGTGCCGCAGTGCATAGTGGCATCCTTAAGAAAAGGAGGGCCACAGCAGCACCTGTTGCTCCATCAGCACCCCCCCCCCACCATCACCACCAGCAGGTCAACCTGTTGAATGAGTGGACACCAGAGAAGTGCGTGTAACACTGTCTGACTTGGCAGTTCTCTGGAGTACTGTTGAGGAGAACAGTGAGAAGATGAGTGCTGTGGAGCAGTGTCTGGATGACATAGAGGGACATCAGTTTCAAATTATGTCCATGCTGGAACTGCTGCTGGATCACCATGGGGATCCCACATTAGTTTTATTTCCTCACACCATGATCCCCCCCACACCTTCCTTGCTGTGTCATAAAATGTATTCCTCCACCATCCTTGACCCTTGTATGTAATTATGCCCTTTTTTTGTTGTATTCCGTATGCGTTACACTTTGTATTCTGGGCCCCCTTCCTTCTGTTAAGTGTCTATGTGTGTGTGTGTGTGTGTGTGTGTGCGTGCATGCTGTTTTGGTACCTCGTTCTTCTGCATCCACAAAAGGCATCTGTCTTGTGTCCAGAAAATTGACAAGTGGTAACTCAGTGAAATGAGAGTGTTTCAGCACATACAAACTCCCCCAGAATTAATGGCGTACCCCAGTCATGTGCACAAAAGTGGCACAGAGTCCCCAGATTTTTTCTGCAGGCCCAGAATGCATCCTTCATGTGTCCAGAAAATTGACAAGTGGTAACAGAGTGAAAAGAGACTATTTCAGCACATACAAAGTCCCCCAGAATTAATAGCGCACTCAGTCATGCGTGCAGTGGTGGCACAGAGTCCCAAGATTTTTTCTGCAGGCCCACAATGCATCCTCCTTGTGTGCAGGAAATTGACAAGTGGTAGCGAAGTGAAAAGAGACTGTTTCAGCACATACAAAGTTCCCCAGAATTAATGGCGCACTCAGTCATGTGCACAAAAGTGGCACAGAGTCCCCAGATTTTTTCTGCAGGCCCACAATGCATCCTCCATGTGTCCAGAAAATTGACAAGTGGTAACAGAGTGAAATGAGACTGTTTCAGCACATACAAAGTCCCCCAGAATTAATGGCGCACTCAGTCATTCGGGCAGTGGTGGCTCAGAGTCCCCAGATTTTTTCTGCAGACCCACAATGCATCCTCCTCGTGTGCAGAAAATTGACAAGTGGTAACGAAGTGAAAAGAGACTGTTTCAGCACATACTCCAGTATAAAATGATGACTGTGAGGTTCATGCTGCTGGTCCAATGTGTTGTGAGAGACGATTCCACCAAATGAAATGTGATCACTTCAACTGGATTGAAAGGTGCCCCTTGGATGTACACTAATAGTAGCCTTGGTGAGTAGATATACAGTATATATAGATATATTGTTGTGTATTTTGTAGGTGATGATGAGGGGGGTTGAACTTGACATGGACATGTACTCATGCTATTGTTCTGCATCACACAGGTGACTCATAAACTGTTGCTGTGCACATTCCAGTGCTTGATGAGAATTTTTTGCACTTAAATGGAAACGGATAACTCTCAAGCACATGAAGGTAAGTATTTCTTTTTTTGGGGGGGTGGAGGGAATCATATTTTCAGCTTTGTCTGTAATGTCTTCTTATTTTTTTACTTCTTCACAGATTTCATCAGCATCCTTCTGGAGTCCGGTTGTTAATGATGGTCATGGCCATCTAATGAAACGACTTCTGTGTGTTGCATGTGTGCCCAAGCTCGGGGAAGGGGTGTGCCTGATGTTGAAGCACTTTTTTGGATAAGACCACTTTGACAGAACAACAAAGCATTGTGAAATTTCCTAAAAAAAGAAATGAATGACTTCTTACAAGTTATAACTTCACTGTTATGTGTCCCTCCCTGGTTCTCAAATCTCAATCCCTATTGTCAAGTTACCTTTCAGAGACACATCTTGTCAACTACTAAGGCAACCTGTTGTGTGCAATATTTGCAGCAGTCTTTACAAAGCAATGAAACAGATTAAATAAAATCTTCATACTTACGAGAATGGATTTCACATGGACATCACATCGGTTCCTCTCTGTATGGTATAGCTACAGCATCTTTCCCAATGAGTATTAACGATGGAGCCTGTTTTTGTTCTCCTGTAAAACAAACAAAAGAAGTGTACTGTATGTTTTTTGCCACTGTAGCTCTGAAAAGCTACAGAAAACAAAACATACAACTTAAGGAAGTGAGGCAGCATAACAAACATGAGTGCATATACTCACTTTATGGTTGAAATATTAAGAAGCTGGTGGTGGTGGTGGTGCACTGGTGGACTGGTGGTCCATGGGGGGCAGACAGTCTCATGGTGGCAGACTTGCACAACATCAGTCCCGGTGGTGGTGGTGGTGGTGGTCCATGAGGTGCAGACAGACTCATGGTGGCAGACTTGCATAATGTCAGTCCCAGTGGTGGTGGTGGTCCGTGGGGGGCAGACAGACTCATGGTGGCAGACTTTCATAACATCAGTCCCGGTGGTGGTGGTGGTGGCCCGGGGGGCAGACAGACTCATGGTGGCAGACTTGCATAACATCAGTCCCAGTGGTGGTGGTCCTGGGTGGGGGGCACACCGCCTTTTAAATACTGCAGTTAAAACCTGCCAACATTAACCACATCATCATCCTCATAAAGAAAACTGCAGTCACAGTCATCGATGTCTGAAGTCTGACCACTGGGAAATTCTTTCTCCATTGTGTCGTCATCTACATCAGTGGTGGGCCGTTTCAGGCAGCCACTGCCAGTGCCACCAGGATGCTCCATTTCCACATCAGCAAGACCACTATGACTAGGCTGGGGTACTAATACCGAGGTTGCAGTCTGTGCTGGTATGTGCCTCTCATTCGTTTTAATGAATGTTAGCAGACTAACATTTGCAGGAGACAGGTTTGTACGACGATCCCTGACTATTGCACCTGCTGAGCTGAATACCCTCTCAACACTTACACTGGAGGGTGGGCATGTGAGGTACTTCAGTGCCACTGTAGTCAGCTCTGGCCATTCACTGACCTTTCCACTCCAGTACAAAAGAAGATCTTCACTTATTGTCAGATGCCTGTTTTCAGACAAATATGACTCAACCATTCTCTGTGCTGCACTAAGTCCAATTGTTGAAGCATCAGCCTGTTCTCCAGAATCATTGATTTCACAAATACCCAGTTGGGACAAAGCCTCCCAAAGCGGGTTGACACCAACCACTTTGGATGACAGACCTCCTGGAACTACAGTCCCCTTACCCTTGCATGATATGCTTGCTGGTCCTCCAGCTACACCTTCAGCTGGATTATGCTGCTGAGGTTTGCAAACCTTGGCACATGACTTCTGTGCCCCATGAACCAAGCAAACCAGTTGACCACTGATATTTTTTTACCTGTTTAGGCCCTCCCTCCAGTACTGATGCAATTTCACGTTTGTATCATGGGTCCAGCATTGTTGCCATGGCAAAGTTGTCGCTATGCTGAATGCTTACAATGTGACGATTCTGGTCGAATACTGTCAGCATGTGTTGCAGCAACATACTGCTACCATCGTCTCTGGCAACATCAAGGCTATGCTGTACATTCACCAATGTCTGCCTCAGCACCCGCAGTAGTGGAATTGATTGGCTAATGGAAGCAGACTCACCACTCACTGCCTGTTTGGCATGTTCAAAAGGCTGCAAAATTGTTATTACAGAGTCCATGAGGCACCACTGTTCAGTCATCATAGACATGGAGGCCCTAGAACTGTCACAGCTAGTGTGTATAACAAAAATTCGAAGATGGCGTTGTATTGTTCATACAGCCTCTCTGCCATGTATAATGTGGAGTTCCATTGGGTGACAACTTCCATCTTCAAGCGGTGCTGAGGCAGGCTGTTTTGTATGTGCAACTGCCGCAGTTGGTCACGAGCCTTTCCAGATCTTGAAAAGTGAGATCAGATACGTCGTGCAATGGTCAACATTTGCTTTATGTCAGGGTGCTGCAGAAACTCCTGAACCACAAGATTCAAACAGTGGGCCATGCATGGAACACGAAAAAAAAACACCATTCGTGATGCATTTCACCACATTTGACCCATTATCAGTTGCTATGAACCCAGCTCTCAGGGACAGAGGGTGTAGCCATCGGTCAATTTCAGTCAGTACCATGTCCAACATGTTCTCACCAGTGTGTGAACAGGTCATACTGTGCATAGCAGTTGTTGCATGCCAGTGAATTTCAGGAAGATTGCTACCACGACAATCCACCTTCCAGCACTGATTATTCACACCACCAGCATCACAAACAAGCCCTGGCACCTGTGCCCAGTGTGCAGTTATACACAGATATGAAATCCTCACTGTTTTGCCACTTGTACACATATCCATACTTAAATGGATGAATGGAGAGGAGGAATGTTGAAGGGCATATCTTACTGAGTCTGAGACAGTGCAGAACATAGAAACATAGAAACATAGAAGTTGACAGCAGATAAGGACCGCAAGGTCCATCCAGTCTGCCCATTTCTTTTTCTACCTTATAAATGTACCATCGGCCTTTGCTCTGTCCATGGTCTATCTATTCATAGTCATTTGTATTGCTCTTTATGCCTACCCCATGCCTGTTTGAAGCCTTGCACTGTATTCATAGCCACCACTTCTTGTGATAAGCCATTCCATGCATCCACCACCCTTTCTATGAAAAAGAATTTCCTCACATTCCCCCTTAATCAGCCCATCTCTAATCTCATGCTGTGTCCTCTTGTCATGCTATTTTTCTTATATTTAAACATGTTAGACTCTTTCACTTTGTTAATGACCTTAAGGTGTTTGAATGCCTCGATCATATCACCTCTCTCCCTCCTTTGCTCAAGGGTATACATGTTGAGCTCTGTTAATCTGTCCTCATATGTCTTCTGATGCAGTCTCTGCACCATTTTGGTTGCCCTTCTCTGGACTGCCTCAATTTGGTTAATGTCCTTGTGAAGGTGTGGCCTCCAATACTGCACGCAGTACTCCAGATGGGGCCTAACCAGCGTCTTGTAAAGAGGGATTATTACCTCCCTCTTACGACTTGTGATACCCCTACTAATACACCCTAACACCCTCCTAGCCTTACCTACTGCTTTAGAGGTCTGCTTGGATGATTTCAGGTCATCAGTGATGATGATGCCCAAGTCTCTTTCTTCCTTTGTGACTGCTAGCAACCTCCCAGCCTATAGGTGGTTTCAGGGTTTCTTCCCTATGTGCATGATTTTGCACTTCTTTGCATTAAATCCCAGTTGCCACTCTTCTGACCATTGTGCTAGTTATCCAGATCTCTTCTCATTCTGCCCACCCCATCTGGATCATCTACTCTGTTGCAGATCTTGGTGTCATCTGCAAACAGATAAGCCTTACCTCTAGTCCATCTGCAAGGTCACTAATGAAGATGTTGAAGAGACTTGCCCCAGGACTGATCCCTGAGGTTCCCCACTTGTGACTTGCATCTCTTCTGACTGTATACCATTTTACCACCACTCTCTGTTTTCTGCCGTCAACCAGTTTGCCACCCAGTTAACCAACTTCTGACCCACCGAGCCTACCCAGCTTATTTATCAATCTTCTATGTGGAACAGTATCAAAAGCTTTGCTGAAGTCAGGTTAGGCGACATCAACTGCCCCCTTGGTCCACCACTCTGGTTACCCAGTCAAAGAAATCTATCAGATTAGTTTGACAGACCTTCCTTTGTAAACCCATGCTGTCTTGGATCCTGTGCCCCTATGGATTCCAGGTGTTGCACTATCCTTTCCTTAAGGAGTGCCTCCATAATCTTGCCCACTACTGAGGTAAGACTGACTGGTCTGTAGTTCTCCACCTCCTCCTGCTACCACTCTTGTAGAGCGGGATCACTTGAGCCTTCTCCAGTCTTCTGGGACCTCTCCTGTGCTCAGAGACTCACTAAACAGTTCTGCTAATGGCTCTGCTAGTTCCACCTTTAGCTCCTTAAGTACCCTGGGATGTATGCCATCAGGTCCCATTGCCTTATCCACCCTGAGCTTAGCAAGCTCTTGTAGGACCCTTTCTTTTGTGAAGGGAGTAGTGCTCACCTCCTCTCCCTGTGTCCATGATGCTGAGCTGTGGGCCCTGCCCTACCTTCTCTTCAGTAAATACCGAGCAAAGTATCTATTTAGGATAGATGCCTTTACAGGGTCCTCCTCCTCACATGTCTCTTTTCTCCATTAAGCTTAGTAATACCCCTCTGGACTTTCTCCTTTCACTAATGTATCTATAGAAGTCTTGTCACCTTCTTTTACTGTCTGTGCTAGTGTTTCCTCAGTTTGGGACTTTGCCTGCCTTGCTGCCTTCCCTGCTTCCCTTAGGGCAGTTTGGTATGCCTCCTATCTTCATCCCGCTGTGTTCCTTATATTTCCTGAAGGCCAGCCTTTTGGCTCTGACCTTTCTGCTACATTGTATTTGAGAACCAAAGCAGTTTCTTATTCTTTGAACTTCCTTTTATGTCTAACACAATGGATGTTGTCAAGTATTGCATCCTTAATGCTTGCCCACTTGCCTGTACCCCTCATCTGTGTTTCTTTTTGCTAGGGCTAGCTTAACTCTTGTTGGCCATCTTATCAAAGTCAGCTCCTCTGAAGTCCCATATTTTTGCCTTGGAATGGGATGATTTAGATGTAGTAGCCAAATTGAACCATACCATGTGATGGTCACTGGCCCCCAGGTGACCTTCTACCTGGAGATCTGTGATCCCTTCCCTGTTAGTCAGTACTAGATCTAGGATAGCCCTGTCTCTTGTGGGTTGCTGTACCAGTTGTTGGAGGCCTTCCCCCTGCAGGGAATCCACTATGTGTCTAGTTCTGGCAGATGTTCCTGCTGGTATTGACCAATCTGTATCAGACATGTTGAAGGCTCCCATTATCAGGACCTCCCCTTTAGCTGTCATGTTTTGTATATCTTCTAACAGTAATGTGTCTATGCCCCTCCCCCCCGGTCTGGGGGCCTGTAGACAACCCCAGTTCTTATGGCTGTCCCATTTCCTGTTTCAAGGGTGACCCACAGTTCTTCTGGCTCCTTATGTGTATTCTGAATTTCTGTAGCTTTGATATTTTCATTGACATATAGGCCAATCCTCCCCCTTTGCACCTCGGTCTCTTCTGAGCAATACATAGCCAGGTACTGAAGTCTCCCAAGTGGTTACTGGTAAACCACGTCTCACTAATTGCTACTATGTCCAGTTTAGCATCTGACATTTGCCTACAGGTCTGGGATCTTATTTCCAGGCTGTGAGCATTTGTGCACATGATTTTCCATTGGCCAGATTTTGGTGTATTAGTTGTTGGGTGAGGTTTGGCATTACCCCTGTGCGTTGTATGGGGAGACAAACCTTTTTTCTTACCTGGTGATGCAAATGAACTGCAAACATGCTGAATCCCTGTTTGACCACTTGCTGAGGGGGGAGGGGTGTTCTTCCCATTCGACATATGGGGTGCTGCACCCCCCTCCCCATTTGCTAGTTTAAATATTCTGCAAAGACGTCAAACTTCTGCCCCAATGCACTGCCTCCCTCCTTAGTCAGGTGCAGTCCATCAGATTTAAAGAACTTTCGCTCCCGAACTGTTGCCAGTTCCCTACTGATCTGTGTCCTTTTTCCTGGCACCAGCCCTTGAGCCACGTGTTTAGCTCCCCTATCTCCCCTTCTCTGACCTTCCATCCATCTGCTCCCCTCTCCCAGACTGGCAGGATCTCAGAGAAGGAGATGCCGGTCGAAATAGATGATAGTTTGTCACCCAGCCTGGTCAGGTGCTCTTTGGTCTCCACAACTGACTTGCTGGTGAGATCATTAGTCCCTATGTGTACTAGGACATCAATGTTTTCTCCTGCTTTTTGAACAATTTTAGCAATGCGGGCAGTGTCTTTCCATGCTGACATACCTGGGAGACATCTGACCATTACCCCTGGCTGGAGATGGGTATCAACTCCCCAAATCATGGAGTCTCCTATGATCAGAGGTTTTTTGGATTTCCTTTTTGCTTTTTTTGTTTTGATTCCTGATTTGGGCAAGTTTTGTTGTGCTAGCTCATGTGCTGCAGTGTCCTGCTCTGCAGTATCTTCTGCCTCTTTGTTTGATTTCAGGGATAGAGGCAGATACCTGTTTGTAGTGTTTATATGGTTTTTGGAGGTAATATGTTGGAGAGCAGAGAGTGATGGGGCACCCGATTTGCCTCTCCTAACTACCTGCCAACCTCCTGGACCAACTACCCTCTGTGGTCGAGGTTTCTCTGTTGGATGCTGGGGAAATGGCGGGTGGTTCTTATAATGTATTTCCTCTTGAATATGAAATTTGAGGTGTGCAATCTCTGCCCATGCTGCCCGGAGCTGAGCCCTAAAATCTCCAAAGGCCCAGCATGTAGGACAGTGTCCTAAATCCTATAAGACTGTCCTTCTGAAAATTGTTTCACAGTACCTGCAGTTAATGATATCCATTCCAGATAAGTTGCTGGGTTTATAACCTAGTCAGAGTAATTAGAAGGAAAAAAAGGAAAAAAAATGCAAGTAATGGTTTGATTGTGTTTTGTTTAACTTGTTATAACAAGTTAAATTACTAGTGCCCCTGTAAATGAGCTCACCTTGTGGAGGCCCCACTGATCCACCCCTTCCTGCTCTGCCACAGGAAATGTCACAACTGTGGTACCCTATAAAAGGAGTGTAGTGTGGGGTGGTTGGGGATGGGGGTGGGTGGTTGGGCCCTTCCCCTGCCGAAAAAGAAGAACCACGGATGAAAGAACAAGGAGATAAGAGCAGAAACAATCAGTCAACAACAAATGCAGTAACCCTTAAAGCTTATCCTAATGTTAGATAAAACTGTAAAACCTGTAAAGCACCACCTGTAATAATTTCAGAGAAGATACACCCTGTAAGAAACACTTTGCTACAGAGAAGAATAAAACAATGAAATGTTAGCAACAAACAGTAGCAATCCCTGTGAGTAAAAAATAAAAACAACACCACACAGTAAATCTGCTTAGCCAAAAGGAGTCTTAATCCTTTTCCCTTGCTCTGGTAAGTTTCTCTACTCTGCCTTTCGAGCAGTCTTAGAAGAAAAGAGCTCAGGTGAAGCTAGGTACCTTGGCCAGCAAACCAAGTCTTCTACCTCAGGAACAGCATGAGTAGAAAAGTATGTCCTGGATGGGACTTTCCATTTTGGACAGGCAGGGGCAGCAAGCCACCTGAACCCAGAATTCTCCACAAAGGAGAAGGGCAAAATATCAATTGCCAGCATTTCCACTACAGCAGCATTAAGTTCACGAGACACTGTATGATTGGGGTTGGGGGTACTCCAGCTTATGCACAAAAACACTCTGTATCATGGGCTGACATAAACATTCTACACGGGGTGTGTTGTTGGTCACAAATGGTTGTGCTCTGTGATGAATGCCATTGGCAGGGGGTGGAGTGTGGACATTTGATGAAGACAGTTGCACAGGTGATGATGACAAACCCAGAAATGATGTTATTTTTCCAGATTTGCCAACCGGGGTTGATGTACCACTTGCACTAGACATACTGCATTCACCAGCACCACCACCACCACAAAAACTGCTACTCTCACCAGCACTGGACAACATTTCAAAGTCATTATGGTCCTCCACCTCATCATGCATGTAGTAATCATCTGCTCTTATTACCGCACTACTGCACACGTTTAATTTCCTACTGGGCTTAACCGTCATGGAAGGTATAACATGCTGGCTATGGTTGCCGCTGGTGATACGGGTGAACACCCCCGTCTGGTATTAGCTGCCAGCTTGTGCTGGGTCTGCAGAGCCAAGTGCCTATTCTTAAGATGTGTATGCTGTCCTCCTGTCCCAAGATGGCTTCCCTTTTTACCTCGACTCACACGCTCACGGCAAACCTGGCAGATTGCAACTGAATCATCATTTGCATCTTGAACAAAAAAATCCTAAACAAGGTAGTGTGATGCTTTGCTTTTAACACGTCCATGATGATGTGGCTTATTTAAGTCTGTTACTTTAAGCACTGAAGTGTGGGGGGGGCACGTGATGTTTCTGGCATCGCACACCTGGACTGCAACTGACCACCATGACTACCTATCATATTGATTACTGGGTCATCATCATCATCAACTAAAACAGGTAAATCACAAGTTTTACGGGGGGGGGGGATTCCTGCAAACAGATTCAGACACAGCCACTTTTAATTTATTTTTCTCCGGTTCCCAACTGGGGTCAATTACATCATCATCATATTCATCAACGTCACTGTCACACACATCCACATCTTCTGCTTGGATGCTAACATGTGGACTGCATGTTGCAACAACAGCATCATCATCATCATCATCATCACATTCATCATCAGCATCTATACCACCATCACCTGATATTTTTTCACCACCCTGTGAATCACTGCATGGAAAATGCGTGACGTTAAGTGCCACGGTAGAAGGAATATCTCATTATATGCTATCGTTGACATAATCATCAGAATCAGGTTCAGTTAATGGGATGTTACTGGGAAGTATGACATCATCTACACTGTCACTCACTTGCACTGCTTCACACATGTTTGGATATGGTACACTGGTCGGAATTAGAACTTGACGCAACAATGCTAATACTACCTCCACCACCACTAACACCAGTAACACTAACGCCACCAGCTGGGAAAACATCATCTCCTCCAACTATCAGTGAAGCTACTGATTGGGCTGTAAAAAAGATTGCAGGAGAAAAACCTTTCCTCACATCAGCAATGCACTTCTTCATCTGCGTACTACTACCACACCCACAGACCCTCTCACTGCCAACATTGCCTACTTGCACGTCTCTTTGCAGGCATTTTGGGGGATCAACCACAAATATTATTACCAAATTCAGATTTTGATACGTTCATATTCTGACTGGAGGGTCACTGGCTGGATGTGAAGCAAAATAAACAACTGTGGCTTCAGCAACAGAGAAAAGACTACTGTCTTGTGACACTGTCATGGAATTAAAACAGCTTCAGTAACCAGTGGTGCTGATGGGGTCACAAAAACAATCCAGTCTGGTAAAAAATACCTTTTCAACGCGGGGTTGGGGGGGAGCACTGAATACAGACAGTGCTGATTTTTACGGTATTACAGGCAGCAAAACTAAGAACAGAGAACACGATCGCAGTACAAAATCAGGCAGCTGCGTGGATAGCAGGTTCACACTGCTGCATTTAGTTGCACTTACTCTGTGTCAGAAATTTTAGAAAGTGTACTATATTTGATGCACACAACACTGCACACACAACACAGAACACTTTGTGTACAATGCTGAATGAGGAATGCGATGCAAATGCAAAAGTTCAGTGTACTGCCACATAATGTAAATTTGTAATTTAAACAACCTGACCTTATGAAATGCTGCACCACATTCACACAACAAACAGCAAGAAAATGTGTACTATTACTGACAATTTTACTATGTGTACAGTAACACATTCAGTCATATAAAAAAAAATATAACCAAAACACAAAGAAATCACTAGTTCTCCAACTTAAAATCTACCTACCTACACACAGATATGCCCCTCCCCCACACAGCACACTTCACTGTCTTTCACCACACACACTCAATGTTTTAAATTAACATTCAAACTCTACACACAAACAAAAACACTCGATGATGTGAGCACAGGAGGGTTTCCTACAATCGATGAACTACAGTTGGATCCCCCCCAAAAAAGCAAAAATGCTTTTTGAACAGCTTTTTAAAAGATTTCTACAGACTGCTATCAGAGCACACTATCTCCTACTCCTTCCTGCTCATACTACCCCGAACTGAGGCTGTGCAGATCAATATAGAGCCCATGTGACCTGAACTCCCATGAATCACTGCAAAATCAGCCTTCGGAGCTCAAAAATAGGGCAAAGTGAGGCGAAGTGAACTGCCACTAATGCACTTCGCCTTAAAAATAGAAAGAGTAGTGACCAGTGGAGGTGAAGTAACTTGAATTCGCTGTTCCCACTGCACTTCGCGTTCCTCATTATAACGTGAAGTACTCTGCTTCGCATTGTGGGGCACTCCACAAATCCGCCTGTGCTCCACGAAATGCTTCGCGGAGCGGATTGAGCCCACTTTGCCCACCACTAGTTATCTCCTACATGAGGGATGGGAAAATCAGGTGCACAAAAAAATTCAGCAGCTATGGAGGATGAAGCGGGATATCAAAGCTCTGACTCTGGGAGTGAGGCCTCACTTGCATCTAGCCTTCTACAGTTAAAGCATGGCTCACTTGCCAAAGCTCAGCAAACAACCAAAAAAGGAAAGAAACGAAGTAATACTGTATTCCCTGAGAACTAAAAGTCTTTCATGCTGAAATGACAAAAATCTTTGATTCTCTAAGCAGTAAAGTGACGGTCCTTGGAATCTGAATGGACGAGGTGGACAGGCAGATCTTGTCTATGGTCTCTCACACAGCAGCCCCAAGACAACAGTCCTACACCTAGTAGAAAACAACCAGCAACTCTCAGACAAACTGGAGGACAAAGAAAGCCACTCCCATTGAAAACATTTGCAGTTTTATGGAGTATCTCAAGGAACAGAAGGAACACAGTTAGTTCCATTCTTGCAAACTTTTTTACAAGTCTTAAATCTGCCAAAAGACTATGATCTAGAGGTACATAAAGCACGTAGAGTACTCAGCCTGAAGCTGATGGACCCCTCAGCCAGATCGCACTCCATTATTCTCTAACTTTTGAATTTCACTGTAAAGCAGGATATATCACACCATGAGTGGCAACAAAATATGGTCGAATATTAAACACAGAACATATACTTTGATAATGATTATGCACCCTCCATCATGCAGCAGGGCAGGCCCTACATGCTGTTCTTTAAGCTACTGAGGCAGCATCAACTAATGTTTCGAATCCCATACCTTACACACTCATAGTTCAATTCCCAGAGGGCCAGCAACTTACACCTCAGTTAAGGAAGTGACTAAAGAACTGCAGCACTGGTAACTGCAACCTGCTATGGAGCAGCCTGTACAGAGACTCTCACTAATGAGCAGACCTCCTAGATAACAAAGGTGGAAACAAATACAGGATAAAACCTCCCATAAGCAACATGCACAAGTTACATTACAGCAGTTTAGCACAAGGATCAAGGTGCATACCACCACTGCTTCAGGAAAAGCAGCATGATTGCCTACAGCTGCCAGCACTACTTATGGTCTGGACATGGATACAATGCAGGTACCAACATAATATTAAACTAAGGATTATCTCACACTTTGTCACACACACACTGTAATCTTCAACTTTTAAAATCTTACCTCACTAACTGGGACAAAATCGCCTGCTGGAATAAACTCATTCCAATGGTTGTTATGGTGGCTGGTTCTGCCAATCTCTCTCGCTGTGGCAGCTAGAGATGGGCAAAATCCACAAATTTTGCTCCTCAAAATACTTCTCAAAATTCATGCATTCCGCAAAATATTTTGCGGGTGTGAAATGCAAAATTCCTGAAATGGAGATCATCTAGAAGCTTTTATGATGATGAAGGCAGACTAAGATAGGAGACTTGAGTTTGGGTAAACTTACTGTATGGTCTCAAGTGATGCTTTTGGGGTTGGATGTCAGTGCAATGTAGAATGTGAACAGTGGAAGTACAATTCCAAAATTGACTGGATGAACAAAAAATGGCAAGTAGCTTGAGATCAGGTGCTAAGATGAGTCATCTGAGAGGTTCAGCTTACATTGAGGCAGAAGGTTATGAATGAAATATATAAGGTGGTGGAATTCCTAAGGATTGCTTACACGGCACACATGAGGAAGATTTCTTGAATTCCTATAGATTGCTTAGATGGCACAAATGAGGATGATTTCTTGAGAGCAATGATAATACGGTAATAGCAAATGCACTGAATTCCTCGTTCTCAGACCTCAGCAGCGTGCTCCCTGCCAATTTCTTTGCACCCACCACCAATACCACCCCTGCACCTGCCCAAGTGCCCCCTTTTCATTTCAAAGTTATCTCCCAGTGTGATGCTGCCCTCCTCCTGCTTAGGGTACTCAGCAAATCCAGGTTCAGTAACGACTCCCTCGATCTCATACTACTAAGGTTGACCCTTTCAGAAGTACTCTACCCCCTCACTGCCCTATTGAACAGCTCCCTTGCCCTAGGTCTATTCCCATCCATATGGAAAACTGCCCTCATCACTCCCATCCTGAAGAGTGGTGACCGTACCATGCCTGGAAATTATCGATCCATTTCAATTTTACCCCCTCTCTCTAAGGTCCTTGAAAATATAGTCGCCACCCAAGTCACAGACTACCTCACCCAACACAACCTTCTCTGCTCTGAGCAGCACGGCGTCCGTAAGAGCCACAGCACCACAACCACACTCTTGGAATATACCAACACCATATATACCCTTGACGCAGGTCAGCTTGCTGGTGCTGTCTATATAGATCTCTCCAAAGCATTTGACACCATTCATCACTCACTTCTCCTTGCCTCACTAACCCAAATAGGTTTCTTACAGGATGCCACAGCCTGGTTCTTGAACTATCTATCTGGCAGAACCCAGAGAGTCAGACTAGCACAAACCCAGTCGTCACCCCTCCAAGTTACATCTGGGGTCCCGCAGGGGTCAATCCTTGGCCCTTGCTATTTACTCTGTTCCTTAACTCTCTGCCCAAGGCCTGCTCAGGGAATCTCTTCTTATACGCAGATGATGTGGTGTTATTCAGCACCCACACCAACCCTGCCACCCTCCAATCAACCCTCCAAAGGTCGTTTAGTGAGGCTGAATCCTGGTTTGCTGACAATAGGCTTGTCCTAAACTATAAAAAAATGAAGTCTATGTTGTTTGCCCATGCCCAAAACAAGTTTCGCGACCACTCCCTGCTGTTCCATAACTCCCATAATGAAACCCTGGAACATGTTTCTACTTTTAAATACCTAGTTGTTACCCTAGACTCCAGCCTCACCTGCCACGAGCATATCCGCTGACTTAGTATGGCTGTCAATGTGCATATCGGTCTGCTCCACCTTTACATACAGTGTCTCCACCCTGAAGCCATACAACTAGTCATCTCCTCCTCTGTCTTGTCTGACATAGATTATGGGATCATTATCTATGGTGCTGCTGACAACATATCCCTTAACAAAATTAGGGTTGCCCTGAATAAAGCCTGCAGGCTAGCTACTGGCTGTGATCGGCTTACGCACACCTGCAAACTCTATACCAGTACTAATTGGCTAAACTTTAATGATCACCTAAAGTACCAGACCTGTCTTCTTGCCAAGAAAATCACAGCTGGCCTCATGCCCACTGCCCTTGTGGCACTGCTCCCCCCACCTAATAACACCAGATGAACCTGTCACTCAGAGAAAACATCCTACCAGGTCCCCCTCGTTAAAACCTCCATGGGTCAAAGAACCTTTAAGTACCATGCTCCCCTTTTGCTGAGTTCACTTCCCAAGCCAATCCTCATGACACCTACACTGGGACTGTTTAAATCCCTTCTCCATAACTACATCTTGCAGGACTTAGCCTGTGACTGTACCTGACCCTCCCCCACAGCCACTACTGTGATATGACAATGGACCCCTCTTGGTCCTGCCTACAGAGTACTTGTACCTGGCCTCTGTCTCTGACCCAGGTCACAAACCAACTGTCACTCACTGGATTGCGCTGTTTGCGCATGTCTGTCATAAATGCTTATCAATAACAACTGCTGTATTGTATGTCACCCCTGTAACTACTGTACATTGTATATGCTTCCTCTGCCACTGTACTGCATTGCTTCTGACTGTTGTAAATATCCTGTATCCCATTTGCCTGTATGTACTATACTATGTACCAATTGTAAGTTGTGATATTTGCTGGCACCTTTGTTTGCACTGTAATGTCTGACACTGTATGCCTTTGTATTGTATTCTATGACGTGGAACCTTTGTAAAGGAGTCTCTGACTCAAAGGTATTAATTCTGATATGTTTCAATAAATAAATAAATAAATAAATAAAATGAGTTAATGGAGTGGGCATTTGAAGCTTCAGCTTGCTGACCATAGAAGGCTATGTCATGATTAGACTGATGATTTGAGGAGGAAAAGTCTCGAATGAGTTTGTTGAAGGTAGACACAATGAAGACTTCAGAAGGTATTGAGATGAGAATCAGCTGCTTCATTTGCAGTGGCATGACATTAAAAGTATTGACCACATGATGAGATGGGTGGCAACCTGATCTTGTTGATGATGTCTACTGATGAATACTGCTTGAGCAGGTAAGATGCAGACTGGAAATATCTCTGTACAAGGGCAGTGGCTTCCATGGGGAGGTTTTGGAGAGACAATGATAGAAGAGTTGAAAAATCCAGGAGCTTCAGGAATGCTAGAGATATCAAAATATCCATAGGTTACAGACACTGCAGTGTATCCTGGAGTGCAAGAAAAAAGATGGCTCTTGAAGACATAAAACATCTTTTTCAGTTGAAGTGAATGACATAGTTAAGGACAGAACACTTTTGGATGAGGAGTAGAGCATACGCATTAACACAACAACTGCCAATAAGAGGAGGCCAGAGCTTGGCAGCTGTTGACAATCAAAATATGCAAATCCATGCTTTGTGTGTTTGATGAGTCTAGAAACCCGTGCATGATGGGAGGAAGGAAGCAATAGGAAGCCTTTATGCAGATCGAGGAAGAGCAAAATGGGAACTGCACCAGCCGATCTGTACTCCTAGTTGGTTCAGATTGGTTTATAGTACAGAAGGTCACACAGCTGTGACTGAGTGGAGAAGGACTGATGGTAATTAGAATTGCATCCCTCAAGATCAAAGCCTTGAAAGACTGGCTATATAAAGAGTCCAACCTAATGACTTATCAGTGGAAAGTGAGAACATCCTGGACAACAGTTTCTTCCTTAGTCATGTTTGATTATTTACATATTTTTCAATTTTGACAGGACAAGAACAGCTCCAAAGAATATAATGTGATTTCAGTATACCATAGGACAAGATAAGAAGTGCTGGCAAGTTTTCTTCCTTACAATAAATGGCATCCTTGCTATAGCAGACTAGAACAGATGAGCAGAGGAGGAGTGGATGAGGAGGAAGTGGTATTTGAATTTTGTCGTGTTACCTCCCAATGAATGGGCAGTATATGGTTGGTAAGCATTAGAATAGCATCATGGTTGGAGGGAAGCATCAAGTTTTGTCAACAGCGACAATGTCGACCTCCCCCACACCAACGGCACAATACTGATGCAGGTATTGTACCACCTGTTCTATGGGTGTTTTCTGTGGATGGCTGTGGCCCTTACACCCCCCATGTGGGGGGATGTGCTCCCCGTACCCCCCAGACTTTAGGATTCCAACTCTAGGTTGGAGTTCATCCAGGAAGGGTGTGGAACACTGGAGGAAGGCGAAACACAGAAAAAGGACCATTACTGAAAATGTCACCGTAATGGTCTTTTTTCCTGTTTTGCCATCGGGGTTTCGACGAAAAGGGGTGCACCGTGGTTGGAGAAAGGAAGGTCAGCAAATATTGCGAGCTGGGGCTGGAGTAGGTTGCGGAAAGGCAGGCCTCAAATTAAGTGATACGAGATTGACGTTCTGATGGGAATTCATGAGCTGATAAAGGAATCCTTGATTTCAGAGAAGCAGCTGGAACTGGTTGGAGACAAGCAGGCTAGATGCAGGATCTCTGACAGGCTGTGGTTTAACAATTATAAAGCAGTTGTGTGATTCCTGCTTCCAGATAGAAGCTGAAGTCAAGATAACGAGATTTTTGGATCAGACATAAAGCAGGGGATGGACCTGTGTTTTTTGGAGTAAGGCTGTAGAGGCCTTCGCAAAAAAGTTGTGCTTTGGAAGAAGTCCAAGGGGAACCCTGAGGACCTTCTTCTAATCTAAAGCTGGAAAATGGAGAATTGAGAAAGATCATTGTGCCAGTACAGAACTTTGAATTACAATTCAAAGGAGCAAATCCTGGGCAGAGGAACTCAAGCCTTTGATTAATCTTGAAGAATAGGAGACAGGTACTCTCTCATAGTTCATGGGAAACATTACTACTGTCATTGCCGAGAAGGAGAATGAACCAAAGATGAAACACCCTAGCAGGTTGCAGTTGCCTAGAGCAGTGAAGTTGCAGAATAATGCCTCTGGCAGTCAAAGTTGAGCCCTGAGATATGACAAGTTAATTACTTGAATTTGGAATGAGAAATAAGTCTGATATGTTGCTGATTGATTGAAAGGTGCAGACTCTCATCTCTGAAAGATGAAGTCTAGTACTGTGATAAGTTCAATAACTGCTTGAATTCACACTGGAAAGAGAGTTCAATATGTTGCTAGTTGATTGAAAGGTGCAGACTCCCACTTCTGGTGGATGAAGTTGAAACCTACCTATGCTTATAGACCTCCTGAAGATACAAGGTAGGAAGACTGAGTTAGAAGGGCTGCTGGTGAGAGCTGTGGAAGGAAAGAATAGTCTGGCTGATTTAGGGATGAAATAGCCAGGGAATAGATGCAGGGGCGTCACCAGAGGTATAAAGTTGGGGGGGCTAATGCCCCACAGTCAAAATCCTAACAACGCTAGGGGGGTCCGGGGGTATGCTCCCCCGGAAAATTTTGAAAATTGTACCTTCAAATGGTGGCTTTTCCTGAATTTTAATGGTGAAATATATGTTCGAAAAGTCTGATTATCATGACATGTATTTAATGGTACATGTGAAAAGATTTGGTTTCTGGACCACTGAGGACAATAGAAAGAGAGACACCATTTTCCCAGCAGATCTACTGGGAAGGTTATAGGACCCCAGAGCTAATAAGAGACCAGTCAGACACCATTAGCCCAGCATATCTACTGGGAAGGTTACAGGACCCCAGAGCTAATAAGAGACCAGTGAGACACCATTAGCCCAGCAGCATTATCAGGCAGGACTGAGCATTACAGCATACAGCAGGTCTGCTCCGAACACACTAGTATGATAAGTGCCAACTTCTTCCAAGAATTGAAAAAATTAAAAGATGGCTTTTAAAACAAAATAATCTGACTGAATAGCTTAGTTCACAGCCTGCTTGCCTGCACTAACCCTTGTTAACCCTGTGCACGTTAGAAAAAACAAGGGGTTAGGTTATTATACTTAGGCACTGCTGGCAGTACTTTTATCTTACAGACAGTGCTAATAACCTTGCTTGCTAATACTGCCACCACACAAACCTCTGAGGTCAGGCAAGGCAATGCAGAAAGAGATAGGTGATGTAATTTTTATTACAGTAAATTTTGAACTGTAATCTGTCTGCTCTTCACCACACAACTGACAGTAATGAGGAAGGAGAATAAGAAATGCTTTTAATAATATTGTTTCTGCACTCCAAGAGTCACAGGCCATCTGTGAGCAAACACAACACAACACAACACAATACACCCCCAAACTTTCTCTACAGACCAAAAAAAAATGAAGGTTAAAAATAAACATGAATACACTGCTCTTAATTAAGTAAGAATATGACTCTAGTTTTAACTTTTAATCAAGATTATTAGAAAGATAGGTCTGTAAATTGAATCTCTGCTGCTCGCTCCACTGACTGTGACACTACTGCTTACTGACTGCACACAGCGGAGTCATGTACCACATGGGTGAAGAAACACACCACATGTTTGTGCAATGATTGGGTTTGCAGCACTATACAAACTGGCTCAGGCTGTTGCTATGCTGGTGGCAAGCACGGGCAGGTGTCAGTGAGAACAGAACCCCTCCCTGCCTCCTCCTCTCTCATTCCCATCCTCTCTGGCCATTTTGGTTTGTCCCCCGACTCCGACTTCCTCTGTTTGTATGTGTGCCATTAAATAGGCAAACCACACTCCTGTGTGATTGTTAAAAGTAAATATGTGTGTTGCCATTGGGTAGTACATTTGAGAAAGAGTAATGTGTCTAGGGACAACCCAGGTTCCAATTGCCTCAGTGGCACAGCTGGTTAGCACAATTGAATGGTATTCCAGGCAGCCTGGCTTCAAGTCCCAACCATTATCATACCTTTGTTTTTTTTTGCTCATCCAAACCACCACACCAGCAGCTGAAAGCAAGCTCACCATCCCAATATATTGAACAAGCCACAAAAATCTATGGTTTGGGCACACCACTTAGACCATTACAATAAAATTACCCCTCCCTGGCCCCACTTGTCCAGACCCTATCATAAAAAACAAACAAAAATCAATTGGTCCAACACCGATATGCTCCATTTTCAATGCAGGCAGTAATGTGACACTTGCTCTCCTCCAGCATTAAATTATTTAATTACACTCACTAGTATGCAGTCTTTCATCAGGCAGGGGTTCGATTATACAAAGGCTTGCTTTAATAAACACAGCCAGGGACAAGTTTACTCAGTGCCCAACAGGTATCTAAAATGAACTCTTCTGGACAGCTTTCCCTCAGTATTTGTCCTCGACTCCTCAGTCCAGGTTAAAAGCCTCCAGGCGTTCACTGCAGCAGCAAACTCAGTTGTCCCCAACTAACCTAAAGCAAGCTCTGACTCTGTGGCACAACAGTTCTCTCCCTCTCCCCACCCCCAACATGTTACAGCAACAGTCATTCTCTGGGACCACTGGCAGAGCATGAACCGGTACCAAATTGTCCCCATCACTGAGCCTCAAAATATATCATAAACCTTAAACATCATATCCGGACCTCAGTCAGGCCACAGCAGCAGTGGATTGCCCCCCATCCATGAGCTTAAGTAATTTAATCTCGCGGCTGCAGCGCCACTCTGAGGTAGTAGAAGCAGTGCACTTACCAGGCAGCAGCTGGCTGAAAAGTTATTGATATGCCGACCACGGCAGAATCTTTTGCCATTTTTTGTTTTTTTTACTTTACACAGCTCCATTCTCGATCTCGCGTTTCGTCTAAACAAAATTCAGCGCTTCCATGTTCGAGAGGAAAATGGGCAGCGACTACATAGATGCCCTATGGGAGCTGAGCAGTGAGAAACATAAACCTGGTAACTGATTGGCCACGGGGGCACGTGCTGCAGATTCTGACTGAACTCAACAGTAATTGGGTAGTCAGGAAGGGGTGGGGTCATTCTCACAAGGACGGGCAACAGTCAGCTGAGGGGAGGAGACGGAGGGTTTCACATCACAGCAGAGGGAGAGTCAAGTGGCCCTAAGCTTTTGGCATTCTGATTCTAAATGGACAAATAATTTAAAGGACAGAGCATGATTTTAGTAGTCGGACAAAAAAAAATCTGCCGGAGTGCCGGGGGGATCGTCGAACCTGATGAACCCCACCTGGCAACGGGCCTGAAAATCGTGGCATTTTTATTCAGTCAGGACATGAGCAAAGTTTCATTAATAGGGATAATGATTGGGGGCTTTACTACATTGGGGGGGCTTCAGCCTCCCCAAAATCAACGTGATGACGCCACTGAATAGATGCTAGATAGCCAAGCTGGGAAGAGGAACAGGAACTGCAAATGAGGGAGAGGAGAAGGACAGTGGGAGATAATGATGCTAGGGGATGATTGGTTCAGAGATGAAATAAGGCACGCAAAATAATATGGAGGTGAGATGCCAGCCAGAAGTAGAAACAGGAAACTGAGCAGAAGAGGATGAGGGGCAGATGAGCAAAGAATATGAAGGCTAGGGAACAGGAACACAGCTGCCATGGCATGGATAACCATCAGCATAGCAGGGTTAAATGGTCTGATGTCTATGAATTGATTGATCATTTTTAGGGGAGAGTGTTTGAATAATAATTTATTTAATCAGTAGATGATTCTTAGGACATGAACTAGAGATATTACTGAATGAGCAGCTGAATTTCTGAACTGATTCACTGACATTGATGGGTCTCTGCAGCAGTAAGGATGAAAACCAAATGACAATATTTCTGGTCTGAGAGAATACAAAGAATATATATGTTGGAAGGCAACAGACTATGGAAAAGTTCATGTTGGCTGATGAGTGTCTACATTTATCACAATGGTTGACCAAGGAGTCAGGGGAATGCAGTAATTCTTATTAACATCACAGGCTACTGGGTAAATTGCAAGGCTGTTATATAGTCTAAACAGGAAAGAGAGTTTGGTACCCTTATGCAGATATTGTGAGCTAGGGGAACTGATCGGCTTAGATTGGAGGGCTAAACATGATGGCGTGAGTGGTTTGCTCGTAGGGAAACTGCAGCAGAGGTGCAAAATGAGAGTGGGTGAAGAAGTAGTGCACTTAAGCTGGAGCTGGGTGGTGACATCAGCCTCATCATGACCTGGAAGATGAAGCTGTTACTGAATGGATGAAAAAAGAAAATGGAGTGAGTAGTGAAGGGATTCCAAAAGAAAAGAAAGTGATTCAGCAGTTGAAGCAGAGCAAGGAAGAAAAAGCAAGCACCTGGCGGTACTGGGGGAGGGGGGATGTCGATGACAGCAGAGAACAGCCAGCAGTAGAGTTGGTAAAAGGGGGGGAATGGAGAAATGGGGAGGAAACAAATGAGGACAACGGCCAGTGGAAGAGGGAAGGAACAACAGAGGGACAGAAGGAATGCCACAGCAAAAAGGGACAGAAGCCTGAAAGGCTCACATGAGATAAACAGACAAGGGGAGAAGGGCAGGAAACCTGGGGGAGCAGGGGGGATGCTGAGGAAGCCTGCAGAGCAGCAGAGGCAACAGGGAGCAAGCACTGAACATGAGGCAGCAAGGCAGGAGAAGCGAGCAGGCAGGATTCAGAGTGTAGACAGAGTAGGGGGGATGTCAGGCATAGCCACACAGACCACGCAGCAGCTCAGGTGTTCAAAATACTCTGAGCATGGATTGCTGCTAAACGCTGGCTTTTATGTGGAATGTGGGAGGAGTTAATTCTCCCACACTGAATCTCGAGCACAGCCCTCCCAGAAAACATTCGTATGGGCTACCACAAAGTCTGTACTTAAGGGGGAAATTATTAGTTATGCAGCAAAAGCAAAAAATTAGGGGAGGAAAAAGTGAAGCAACTGACAGAAACACTAGTCTTTCTACAATTAGTTAATCAACAAGGAGACCATAGCCTCTAGGGATGTATGAGTAATGAATGGTGTTTCCTGAATACCATGAATATTGGCCTATTTGTTATTCAAGAACCAAAATCTAATAGCAAGCCTGCCCACTATTCATTGCATTCGGTATTTGGTTTACTATCTTTTTCCCTACCAACCTCTCCTTTAACATGGTGCTCCAGAGACTACTAAAGTTTTTAAACTGTCAGCTCCTGGCACTATGCCAGGAGCTGACAGCATCTTTTATACCTACACCTCTCTCTCTTCCTTCCTAGCCCATGTTCCTCCCTCATCACAGCACCAGCTGTTTCTTTTTATTGCAGACCCTTACCTTGATTTTGATGAGGAGATAGTGCATCATATTTATTCCAATTCCCAGCAAATCAGTTGGGCCCCCCATCCCACAGTGAGTCCCCCAGCCTACTCTCTTGACAATTAATTTAAATAGCAGAGCTATTGCATATGCAGCATGGTCAGTCGGTGGCACAACCTCATAGGGCTCAGATGATGTGTGCCACTACAACCTATGGTATGTGCAACCATGCAAGGTCAGGTACTAGTAGTTTGAGGTAGCCAGAAGACAGCGACTTTATTTTGGTCATGCAGTCACCAGTCAGGTCATCATATATGGATTACTGGGAGGCCTAAACAAAGATAGGTGAAGAGTAAGACTGTGAGCCATGAAAATAATCTTGGATTAAGAGCGGGACAGTGAGATGGGGGTGCAGCAGGAGTGGGGCTCGTCTAACTAGTCATGAATTGAGATAAGGGTGATGGCACTAGCCCCCTTCAATATTAAAGTAAGGGGGCTGCAATAAAGAAAGAGCAGATAGACATTTTTGGCAGCATTAGAGACAGAGGGGGTAGGGTTTGCACAGTGGGAGGGACCTAACTGACTAGCAGTGAATCAGGATAAGGATTATGTGGCACTAACCCCCCCCAGTCAAGGTGGGGGGGGTAGCAATAAAGAAATGGCTGGTGGTGCTATGAATGGAGGTACTCCAGCTGGGGGGTGTAGGTCAAGAAACACTGCTGGATTATGGAATAGTGCCAGGATCTAACAATTTAAATGTTGCTGTCTGTCTGCTGAGTTATTTCTGTCTCTGAGGCACCATGAAAGGAAGAGATCAGTGGAAAACACTGGAATGGGGTCAGATAGTGGCCAGGAAATTAGCACTGGTCACCAGGTATGGGGGGATAGTCTAATTTCATTGTTTTTCCCCTTCCCCCCTACCCAGCTAATAATGAATGCAAGCACAGAATACCCAAACATTTGGGCCACCTAAATATGAATTCTCGGTGAATATTTGAAATGAGGTATTTGTACACACCTAATAGCTAGGGATGTAAGTTTGTCATGGATGAGGTTTTAATGACTCATTGTTTGTTCATGAAATCATTAGTAAACAGTAGTAAATGTTGTGGCACTGTCATCATCGCTGCATTCAGATGACACTAGTGAAAGTCATGGAAGTCCTGAATAAAGATCAAACGTCGTGGAATCAATGACGTGTATGACTGACATGACAAACTTACATCCCTACTAATAACCACTACCCTCAAATTCAACAGACTTGGAAAAAAATACAATAGCTTTTAACAATTAAGACAAGACAGAGCTAGCATTAAAACACCTTAAAAGTACAATGAAGATGTCCCACTGGCCACAAAACTATTGGCTTTCCACCTGAGCCAGCAGCAAAAAAGGGCCATCATACTTAAAATGAGGGACAAAGAAAATAACCAAGATGTTTACAGACCTTCAAAAATATTAAAAATACCACTCTCCTTTTATTCGACCTTATATATACAGAGTCAGGAACCTGACATAAAACAGTACCACAAATACTTTTCAATCCTGTGACTGCAAACAGTGACCGAAGAGCAAAGCTCTTTTCCGAAAGCCTCTAGATAACTGACAGAATTGCAGCTTGTGCTCACAGCACTTAACAGGTAAACGTTCAGGCCCAGATGCAACATGGCTGAATTGCCGAAAGCACATAAGGAAACTTTATTGCCCCCAGTGTTATAAGCTTACTAAGAGTTACAAAATGGTATTATCCCCTCCTGAGAGTATGTAACAATGTCTGCTATACTGAAACAAAAAAAGAGCAATATTTATAGATCATATAGGCCAATATACATGCTAAATGTTGATTATTTATTTATTTATCTGATTACAATATGTTTTAGCCAGAGGCTCTTTTACACAGATTCCACGTCAGGTAAAAGGTAACACAGTTACATAGTAAATTACAAATTGTTCACATCAGTAATGGCAAAATGATTGGAAAGAATCCTACCCTCCATAGTTCACCAGGATCAAACAGACTTAAATACAAAAAGACAAACCCAGGATAATATCAAGTGGACTCTTGTTGCTTCAGTACATGTCCAGGATTCAACAACTAGGTTTGCCACTGAGCCTGGATGTGAAAAAAGTATTCAGCAGAATTTCTTGGAAATTTCTCAACTATAAGCTATAAAAATGTTGGTTTCTTCCTGGAGCATATTTCAATAATTAAGGCATTATATATGGTTTCCCAAGCAATGGCTCATGCGAATGATTCAGTTTCAGACAGGTTTACACTACATAGAGGCACTTGACAAGGATGCCCCATGTCCTATTTATTGTTTGCCTTAAAGAGCTGGTGACACATTCAGGTGAACTTCAACAAAACATAATATTTAGACATAGTCCAGCTTGTATTTCCCATTAGTTCTGCATTTCTCCTCCCCATTATTTATTACTGAGGTCATCTGTATGAAAACAGGGTTTCTGCTCCAGAAGAGTTCATCTGTTCCAGCTGCATTCTTCCTACCTGTAGTCATAGAGCACTGCTTGTGACCTCACAGTTACTTCCATGGCAACAGACTGTGATGTCACAGTAGAGGATTATGACTTGAAGTAGTGGGTAAGCTACAGAGACAGATGAACTAAAAATAAATTCTGAGGGACAATGATCATATCATGCACATTTCCTTAATAATAAATTATGGGGAGGAGAAATATATACAATATAAATGGAATGCAAGCAGAATTGTACCTAATTAATATGTTTTTTATAGTTTTCTTTGAGGAGTCAGTAGCTCTTTAACAGTTGAGCCATTGGCAAAAGCCATGCAGCAAAATCCCAGAATACAGAGTATTTTGCATCATGTGATGCCCATAAACTGGTGTTTTACGATAATGACCTATCAATTTATCTAACCAATTCAGATGCCTCTCTAGCTTCATTCTAATTTCTACCTTGAACACCTAACTTCTCCATTAGCTCCTTATATTGTTTTGCCACTAGAGGGAGCCTGATTAAGTTCGAGCAATTTGCTCCCAATACCTCACTTGTCACATTTTACTGCTCTCTAGTAGCAGTTTTCACTTGGTGATTTATATTAAAGGAGCCCTCTGCTGTCTCTTTCCTCTCTACCTCACTCCTTTCTCTAGTCAAAAATGTCCCCATCTCCCCTCCTAGCGCTCCTCATGGGAATACTTTGCCTTCCTATCCTCTTTGAGCTTTACAGCTTGAACACATCAACAGCTTCTGCCAATACTTACACTCAGTTTGACGTCTACTACTCCGACATGCTTGCTACTGCCACTCCACTACCTCTACCCCCCTCTGCTGTCATCAGCAAGCATATTAGCCCAATAGTCAGATACCTTCACCTTCATCTGAAGCCGCCACCCTGCATCTCTATCAGGGCATACCCCATCACCCCATTATGGTTACTAACCCTATCTTTTATACTATCGGGCGACATTGAGATCAACCCTGGTCCATCTCTGCGTCCCGTCATAACCTTCCCCAACCCCCGGCCACCACTCTCCCTAAAACCGATGGACTAACTTTCGCCCATCTGAATGCTAGGAGCCTTATGGCCAACCTCCCTAACCTCCAGGCTTGGATCTATACTAACGTCCCGGACGTCCTCGCCATCACAGAAACCTGGCTAAAGCCCACAGTGCCTGACTCTCAGTGCCACTTTCCTGGATACAACATGCCTCGTGTTGACCGTCCTGGCACTAAAAACGGAGGTGGCCTTGCCCTCTACTTTAAAACTCACCTAAACATTACCCTTCTGCAGGACCCCCTCCTACCAAATTGTGAAATCCTACACTCCCTACTGCTTCTTGGGGGTGTAAAGAAACTCCATATTTTTTGTACTTATATCCCCCCACAAAAATGCTACACAAGGCATCACTGACCTCCTAGGGTTTCTGCCTTCAGTTACAGACAAGACATTATCTGCCTTGGTGATTTTAACCTTGACTGGTTCGAGAAAAACTCAGCTAACCTATCCTCCTTAGCTAGCAAGGCAAATCTATCCCAGCTCATACATGAACCCACAAGGGTCTCACGTGGGGGAAACTGTGCCACCCTCCTTGACTGGATACTTACTAACAGGACGGAATATGTTGCCTCAGTCGGTGTGCTACATGACACAATTAGTAACCACTATCCCATCTACTGTGTCTGGAACACCGTCTTTCCTCCCTTCCCTGCTAAAACTGTAACCTTTCCTAATCTCTCCCACCTAAGTCATGAGGAGTTCTTAACTGACCTTAACCAGGTTGACTGGTCCCCTCTCTACCAAACAGAGGACATTAACATAGCCACAGAATATTTCAACTCCGTCCTCCTCTCTCTTCAAAACCTTCACATCCTGGTCACCACACGTAGGATGGCAGGGAAAGTAACCAAGTGGCTAACACGCCCCCTGCTTCAACTTCTCAAATCTAGGGACAAACTTTGGTCCAGGTGGAAGATCTCCATCTCCGTGCAGACTTTGAAGACTATCGTGCATTACGTAACAACTGCAAAAGACAAATTGTATTGCCAAAAGCACCTACTATAGGAACCTACAATAACATCCTCTACAAATCCGCGCGGGTACTGGTTTCAAAATTAAGGACATTCTAGAAAGCAGCGACAAGCAACAGAATCCAGCGACATGAACATTCAAGGTGTTCACTGCACCAACCATGACACCATTGCCAACGCCTTCAATGCCCTTTTTCTTCTCCACCAGTCGCTACTCTAACTAGCCCACAACCTGACTGTCCTCTTCTCCTCCTCACCCCTCCCACCCTCCCTTTCGTTCTGGCTCCAACCATACCTTGAAGTTCAAGCCACTTAACTCCCTTCTGGCATGCGGGGGTCAAGGGCCTGAGGGCATCCATCCTTGCATACTTAAGCAGTATGCACCTTGGCTGACCAGACCTATCACCTGGCTTTTTAACCTCTCGATTCATATGTCTACTGTCTCATCCACCTGGAAAACTGCCAGAACCATCCTTATACACAAAAAGGGCGATGTCAAACTCATGTCCAACTACCACCCTATATCTCTTCTGCCCACTCTCAGTAAGCTGCTTGAAAAATAGTCCACCACCAGCTTGCTGCTCTACCTGACATGTTTAATCTTCAAACCCGCTCCAACATGGTTTCCGCCCGGTCACAGTACCACCTCTGCACTTACACAACTTACAAATGACATCAGAAATAATATGGACTGTGGCCTACTCACTGGGGCCATCTTTATTGACCTGTCTAAAGCCTTCGACATGGTACACATCCTCTCATGCTAAGAGCTCCAATCCATTGGAGCGGCTGATCAACCCTCTCCTGGTTCCTTAGCTATCTTGACAATCGGACTCAGGCGTAGCATTCACAAGGCCTTTCCTTCCCTAAACATCTCCCATGGAGTTCCCCAGGATCCACTCTTGGACCTCTACTCTTCTCCTCTTCCTAAATGATATTCCACCATGTCCCGGCATAGCTGCACTCTTATGTACGCAGATGACCTTGTTCTCACTCTGGGTCAAAATCGGTTGCTGCCATCAACTCCACTCTCACTAATGACTTCAATTCCTGCAGACCTGGCTGTCTAGCAACCACCAAGTCCTGAACCTAGAAAAACCTGTGCTATGCTATTCGGATCCTCTAAGAAACTGTCTGCCCCTGCAACAGGCTCCGGTTCAATGTCTTGATGGCTCCCTCATCTGAAACACTGGTCCTTCAAGTACCTTGGGGTAATTTTGGATCCCACACTTGACCTGTCTCAACATGTCAATATGGTGTGCCTTGTGTCAATGCTAAAATTGGTGGAGCTTTCATCGCGGCCACTCCCTCACTCCTTCTGCTAGACTTTCTGTTAGAGGTATTCTCTTACCCCAGCTCCAATATGCTCTGCCCCTCCTCTTTGCTGCAAACTCTGCTACACTCCACTAATGGGACACTGTCTACAACAACATCTGTAGATTCGCCTTAACTGCCCCACATCTTACCCATCTTTGTCTCCTTTATGCTGGCTTAAATTGGCTGTCAACTAAGGATATTCGAGCCTACTCCCTGGGCTGCTTTATCGACTCCCTGTCTAGACCTCTCTGCCCTGTCTATCTTGCCAACCTCCTGAATCCTGCCTCACACACCGTACCCTCAGGTCTTCCTCTGTCCCCATGCTCTCCACTAGACCTTGCATGACAAAATGGGTGAACAGGCATTTGCTCATTTGCTCCCAAATTCTGGAACTCACTCCCCTTATGGTGAAAACTTCAGCCTCCCATCGAGAATTCAAAAACTCGCTGTTCACCCACCTCCTAGCCTCTGGCCAATGCAAATGCTCTTAATTTGCTTTGTCCCACTGCAGGCTGTCGGGTCTGACCCTGAGCACTACACTAATGTTCTCCCATGCAATACGTTTGTCTAGGTGGCTATGAACCTGGATGTCTTTACTGTCCTCAGCTGTCTTATGGTTACCCTAATTGCTTTATTTTACATCCTTATTATGATCTATGCATAAAATGTACCCTTATGTAACTATTACTGTGCTACCCAATGTAGATCTTGTTTTGCTCCTGTACACCTATATTATGTCTGCGCATTTCTGCATATTGTAACCGATGTCCTGTGCTCTCCCGGGTCGTGCCTGAAAATAGGCGGGTCTGTTGCCTAGCGCACTTACCCGGTTACCAAAAGCTAATAGATAAATAAATAAATTCTGGTTGACACTGGATAAATTTGAAAGGTTATCCAGATGTAAACTAAATGTGCACAAGACGGTGGCCTTATATATTAATTATACCCCCTTGCCTCACCTACAACAACAATTTCCATTTAAGTAGAATCAACCCAAGGTCAAATATCTGGGGATATACATTCCATAAAATGTGTTCACCCTTTATGACCAGAACTATGCCTCCCTAGTTAAGAACATAAGAACATAAGAATTTGCTGGCAGAAGGAGACCATGTGGTCCATTTAGTCTACCCGGGTTTTCTACCTCCCACTAGCAATTTTCTTGCTAAGGTGATTATACTGTCTATCCCATGCATCTTTGAATTCACTGACCATCTTGGCTGCTTTTATCTCCGGTAGCAGGCTGTTCCAAAGGTCCACCACCCTCTCTGTGAAAAAGTACTTCCTAACATTTGTTTTGAATTTACCTCCCACCAGCCTCATGTTGTGTCCTCTTGTTCATACAGCCCTGTTTTCATGGAAGAGGTTCCTGGTTTGTACTGTGTTGATCCCTTTAACAAATTTAAATGTCTCAATCATATCTCCTCTGTTCCTTCTCTGCTTGAGGGAGAATAAATTTAGCTGGCTTAGCCTAGCTTCATACGTTTCATGGTGCAGACCCTGCACCATTTTGGTGGCATGTCTCTGCAGGGTTTCCAGATGGTCTATGTCTTTTTTTAGGGGAAGTCTCCAGAACTGCACACAGTACTTCAAGTGAGGTCTTACCAGGGACCTGTAAAGTGGGAGGATTACATCACGCTTCCTACTGGTAATACCCCTACCAATACATCCGAGGAAGCTGCTTGCCTTTAGTGACACTTTTTCACATTGCTTCCCAACTTTTAAATCATTTGAGATCATGACATCAAGATGCCCTTCCAGCTTTGTTTCTTTCAGTAGTTGCCCCTCCAAGACATACTTCATGCATGGGTTCCTTCTACCCAAGTGCATTACTTTACATTTTTTGGCATTGAATCTCATCTGTCAGTTCCTGGATCATTACTCTAGCATGCCGAGATCTGCCTCCATTTCTGCGATCCCTTCCTGTGTGTCCACTCTGTTGCAGAGCTTCATATCATCTGCAAAGAGGCAGACATTTCCTTTCTGTTCTTCAGCGATGTCACTGATGAATATGTTGAAAAGGATGGGGCCTAGTACTGACCCATGTGGCATGCCACTTGACACCTTCCCCTCTTGGGATAAAGTGCCATTTAACATAACCCTCTGTGTCCTGCCTTGCAGCAGGCTTGTGATTCATTTAACTACTTTGTGACCAATGCCAGCTTGCTCCAGTTTGTTAGCTAGCCTTCTGTGTAGGACTGCATCGAAGGCTTTACTAAAGTCCAGATACACCACGTCTACTGCTGCCCCTAGTCTACTTCTCTTGTAACCCAGTTGAAGAATTCTATCAAATTTGTTTGGCATGAGCATCCTAATGTGAAGCCATGATGCTTTGGGTCAAGTTACCCACTTGCTTTCAGGTAGTTCATTACCCTTTCCTTAAGCAATGTCTCCATTATTTTCCCCACCACTGAGGTCAAACTTACTGGGTGGTAGTTTTCTGCTACCTCCCTGCTACCACTCTTGTGCAATAGCACAACCATGTACCTTTCCCAGTCCTGTGGTACTATTCCCTGTTCCAGTGAACTGTTAAACAGTTCAGCAAGTGGGGTGGCAAGTTCATCCCTAAGTTCTTTTAAAATTCTTCAGTGTATTACGTCAAAGCCCATTGCTTTGTCCACCCTTATTTTAGACAACACCTCAAAGACCCTTTGTTTTGTATAAGGGGCTATGTCAGCTCCCCTGGTATGGGGAAGTATCCTGGCTGTTGCTGGACCATAACCAATGCCTTCCTGTGTGAAGACTGAGCAAAATAATTTATTGAGAACTTCTGCCTTGTCTTTGTCATTTTCCACCATATGTCCTTCCTCGGTTGCCAGCCATGTTATTCCTCCTTTGTTCTTTCTTTCTTCTCCAATGTATCGATAAATTGTTTTGTCCCCCCTTTTCTCTTCTTGAACCAGTTTTTCTTAAGTCTTGACCTTTGCCACCCTAATAACTTTCCCAGCATCCTTGAGTTTCTCTCTGTAGGCTTCTCTATCCTTTTCAGACTTGATCTCCTTGTACTTCGGAAAAAATTTCTCTTTTCCCTAACTATAGTAGCTACCTCTTTGGAGAACCAGAGTGGGTTCCTTGCCCTTTTGGACTTGCTGATTTGTTTAGTGCATAGCACTGTGACGGACGCTATAGCATCTTTCAGCTTTGTCCATTTGTCCTCCACATTCCATGTGGTATCTGTTGCCATCGGGAGCTTGATCCTTTCCCTCATTATTGCATTATTTCCACTATTGCATCAAATCTAGCCAGAGGGTGAGTTTTACCATTCACCTTTACTCATAGAATAGACACTATCTGGATGAACATACTGCCAAGACTTCTATATTTATTCCAAACATTGCCAATTGCCCCTACTGCACTTGATTTTCAGATCTGAAACAAATAAATATTTAGATTCATCTGGGCATGTTAGCACCCCATGATAGCATGCAAGAGACTACAACTTCCAAAGCAAATAGGTTGGCAAGCCCTGTCACATCTGCAATGCTACTTTCAGGCAGCTCAAAAGCATCACATTTGTGTGTGTCTTGATCACACATGCACTGCACAGTGGAAGGAATAGACATAAATGATCCAAATGCAGCTTTAAATAAAATACTGTTCTCCAACCCACCATTACCTCCCACACAACTTTCTGATAATATATACACACAATCAGTGTTGTCCACCTGGTTCCATGTTTAGACAAATCCCTGATATAACACCTACAGTTCTGCATGCTTTACCAAATGAAAGGGGTTTTCATTTAGCACAGCTGGATGGCAGGTTTGTTTTCCGGGATAGATATGACCTGGTCCAAGTGTATCAATGTTATGAAGGGTCCCTTCCACAAAATTTTGCATATTTAAAACAACACACCCTTGCCAGTTCTGACAATTATTGATATCTACAGACTAAACACTACATGAGTACTAAATTGAGGGACGAGGGTAGACCTTATTAAACTACGCCCTATATTGTCACTAATGATTTTGACACATAGCACAGGCCTACCACCTAATTTATTTCAGTGACATATAAAGAATTAAGCACCCCTCCTTTAACAACTTTGGTAAAAACAGAAAGAAAATGGGATCAGGAGTTTGAGGTGAATATTACTAATAGAAGAGGACTGGGATCTGATCTATGCTCAGCAGCATAGGGTTTCATCTTCTCCAGCTTGGAAAGAATATGCATGGAAAACTATCTTGAGATATTTAACAACCTTGCTAATAGTAACAAAATATATACAGGGAGCCCAGGTGAATTGCAGGACACAACATGAGGAAGAGTATGCCTCACAGCCCAATATATGTTGACTCTGCTCAGCCTTTACAGCCTACTGGCAAGACGTGGATCGGAACCTAAAAGTACTTTGTTGTTTATTTCCTACATTTCTGTTTACACCTAAATTGGCATTATTTTTACTATTCCCCCTAAAATATTTGACAAACACCAAAAATATTTTCATAGTATTTTATTAATGGCTGCCAGGAAAGCAATAACTAAATGTGGTTATAAATTTATTTATTTATTGAACTGTTTCACCAGGAAGGCACACTGAACAACAAGTCACTTGTCTCCCAGTGCAACCTGGGGGGAAGAGGTACAACTGAAATGAGACATTATACATTTAAATTACAAGATCAACATTAACATGCAGTTGTAAGGCAGGTATTACAAACAGTGTTACAACAGTGTTGTGCATAATATGTAGAAAGAGTGGACAATAAAAAGTGCTGCGTTAATAAGTAAACAAGAGCTTACATGAAAAAAAGGGGGAAGGGGAGGGAGGGGTGAGGTGAGGGAGGGGTAAGGGTTGTGTCCCTGGAGACCCATTCAGGATGTGAGGAACCCTGCAAGAGGAATGGGAGGAGCAGAGAGGAGATACAAGCCCCTTGGGGGGCAGGAGAGGGACCCATGGAGAACATTCGGGGCCCTTTACATTCTGTGAGAGCTCAAGGGAGGCCAGTAAGGGGGAGCAATTAGGGGGAAGGGGAGAAATGCTAGAGGGGTTGGGTGTTCACAGGGTAAAATGAAGGTGAGGGTAAGGGGTATGGTTTGCCTAGGGCTTAGAGGAGGGAATAAGGGAGGGACATGACAGGATCAGCTAGGTGCAAGGTAATTATTGAGGGCAGAGCTGATGGAGTAGGCTAAGGATGAGTGCCGGATTTGGGGGGGATTCCACATTTTTGGGAGGTGGTGAGAGTAACTGGATTGGCCGATTTGGGCCAATACAATCACCAATGGTGGAACAATGGAGGAATATAGTAATACAAATATGTCAAATGGAAAAAATGACATACAAAATCAGGAAACAAATGAGTAATTTAATAATAGATGGCAGGCAGAGTTGGTTGCGGCAAATCATAGAGAAGTGGGAATCCTTTATGTCTTAACTGCCGAGCGGAGCATTTTACCTGGCTGTAGTACTACTGTGCCTAGACAGAACAGCACTCTGAAATTCTAATATTTTGTTACAATGTCTATGCAATTGGCAACAAAAAAAAAAAAAAAAGAAAGACTAATAAGACCATGTAGAAACATAAAAACATAATACCCTACCAGTTTTTGGAGAATTTGTATAAACTGACTGTACGAGTCAGTGCTTCCTTTCTTTCAAAATGGTATAGTGGTATAATTAATTATATTACACCTGTGAAGTGGCAATTCATGTATATAGCATCCTGGATGGCAATATACTTCTTGGTTTGTTTCATTTTAATCCAATAAGAAGAGAATGAAAAAAGAAAATATTGTTCATAAATGAAGCATTCTGCACAAGAAGAGAAGTAGCATCTGCTTGCTGCATGATCCATGCCCTTCGTGACTTTCATGAGAATACTGCCTTCTAATTTACAACTGGTAGCCTGTTTCATGTAAGGCGCTGACATCTTGACTTTGGTAATTAAGAAAATTTATCACTGGAAGGCAGTTTTCAATTACAGTATAATAATAATGTACTTCATTTTGTTTAGATACATGTTAGAATATGATTGTAGTTGCCAGAAAGATGCAGCTAGACCATGCAATTTTCTGTGTTTATTGCAGAAGGAACTAGACTCCAATAATCCAAAATATCCAAACACAAAACTTTGCCTGACAGTAACTATGAGAAAGATAGACTTGAAAACAATCTAGCACATCCCTAGAAAGAAAAATGAAAATGCAAATTAATAACAGACAGATAAGAGTGTATTACTCCTCCAGTGGTGGTTTTACTTTGGGCTTCACTGAGCTAGTGTCCTAACTGCCACCACATTCCTGCAGCAGGGGGCCAAAATAGCTAAAGTAAACACAGCACGGCCAAATACAGTGCATAAAAATCTGCTAAAACAAAAATAGCACTCAGTAAAAACACTGAGCACTAAAATACCTAAAAAACACTAAAAGACAAAATTGCAGTTTTCGGGGGACTCTGCCCCCCACATCCCCCATTACAGGGTGATCTATGCCCCCAAAGCCCCCTATATTAATATAATTAACTCTGGGAGGGGAGGATAAAAGTTGGGGACAGAGAGAAACCTTGGGAGGTGGGGGTGTTTGTGTTGTGGAGAGGAAGGGTGAACCAGCAGGACAACTGGGGGGCAAAAAGCACAGGGTGAGGGGAAGACAGACACTCTGGAGGGAGGAGACAAAACCCCACCAAAAGAAACTAAAACAGTAAGTGTCCCCGACCAGAAATTGAACCCCAGTCCATCAATGCTCTGCCACCCTCCACTGCCTGTAGTTCTACCCTCTAATCAAAGGCAGCTGCTCAGCAGCACATCCCGCATCAGAACCTTTCTTTCTATCCCCTGAACAGCAACAGGGACACTGGTAGCTATTATTCACCTTCACTATGATATCCCTGTAGCTGTTATCCATTTAGCTGTTTTGACTTTGTGGTTTTGACCTGTGCTATTTTACTTTAGCTATTTTAACCCTGTACCCATTCCTGCTGCCCCAGTTCTGCTTTGGTTTTGCTCTTGAGTGCTGCCTGCTTGGTGTAGGACTACTGTTGCAGCCCAGAGGCTGAATTTCCTCATGTGCAGTGCACCTGATTGTTGCCACCAACCATGGCTGTTCATCTGGCTCCCCTTGGCATTTCCTGGTCCCAGGTACTTTTGTCCGTAGTTTCAGGAGACAAGGAGGAACACCAACAGAAGGGGTAGGGAGCTGTAGTTCTGGCACTTAGTGCAGTGCTGCTGATAGTGGCTGCCAGAGAAATACCCTTCAGCACTCTTTGGCCCCATGGGACTCCATCTCACTTTAGGGGTCCAGAGAGGCACTGGGAGGGGTGAGTGTAAAAGCCTTTTGCTTTACCATCATGTGCACCCGAGTCATTCAAGGCCACTGCTGCACCCCAAAGGGGGACCATCTGTTGCTTTGCATGGAGGGCTCTTTTAGCACTCATGATGGTCAGGGGAATCCCCTACAGCTACCCAAACCTGACCAGATAAGAGGGTGCCCCTATCACAAACAAACCTGGAGATCAATTTGTTGTAAATGAGGGCAGATGCTCCATAGAAAAACACTGGGGCCTATTTACGATGATGTGGGGTTTACACACAAAATGCATGTATAATGCTACATAGTTACACAGCCCCAGACAGGCACTGGGTTTGCAGTATTCACAACCACATGTACCCACAGAGCACCTGTCCATAGCCCACCCTCAGTGCAGAACTGTTTGGGGGCAAATCACGGGACTTGGGCGGACATCCAATGGGATGCCCATCCTGGGTCCGAAGTAGATCCCCAGCTGAACCTGGGATGGTATGGGAATCCACAGTCAGACAACAATGGGCAACTGCCTGAATGGCTGCCTTAGCTGTCCCTCTCTGCCTGGTGGGCTGTGGAAGTGATGTGGATGAAATCCTCAGCTCGGTGTCTGATGGGTGTCAGTAATGGGGGGCCACATAAATTTTTATGGCTGGGTCCCTCTTACATAAATTTCACCACCTCACCCAGCACTCCACACCTTAGTGAATGGCATGGAGTATGAACACACCCCCAACACACCTCTGGACCACCCATGGTGCATAGCTGCACAGCTGGCCATGGGATCATGTGCTCAAGGAGCATGTGCTCCTTTTGTGAATGCTGTTATGGGTCTGCTGGATCCCCACTGCATGGCATTCCGATATAGGGTTGCTTATGTGCCTCGGATTCGTGGCGCATAGGTAACACTATGTTTCATGAATAGACCACTTTGTTTGCAGCAAGACTCCTTTCTACATGGTGCAACCATCTTGTTAACCACTGACCTTTGACAACAGCCAGTGAGAGGTCAGGATCTTGCAGTTAGCTTCAGGAGGATTTGGGGAGAATGGCTCTGCTGTCTGCATGGTGCCCTTTCACCCAGCCAATAGGATGTGGAGTAAGCATTCTGCATATTAATTTGACTGATTTACACCTCTTTTGATCAATCTGACTCTGCCGTTCCCCACTGAAGTGCTGAAGGCAGTGCCAGAACTGTTCAGTTCGCAGCTTACCCTCTCACAGAGAGGAGAGCCAGGGCTGCTGGCTTGAGATAATTTTAAGGAAGACTGCCTGAGCTTTCATAGCCACAATACAGGAGGTGTTTGCAAGGTTTCTACACCCATCAGGTAGCAGCGAGAGATAAGTGCTGCTTGCTTGCTATTCTTGAGTGGTGCGCACTGTTACTATAACTATTTGTTTGCTGTTCTCGTCAAAGTGACTTAGAAAAGTTTGAAACTGATTCCTGCCTACAGTTAAGAGGCAGTCAAGTAGCAGTTTAGCATTTTTGCCACACCTGCCAGTTCACTGTATGATGACAGACTATGTCCTGCCTTCAGAGAAATGAAGATAAAAAGCTGTCTTGCTCAGCATTTTATGTTACATCTGCCATTCTACGGAACAGATCTAAATGTGTAATTGCTGTTAGTGTCAGACAGTTCCTGTCTTCTACGTAACAAGAGGGAAAAGTGTTCTAATACAGTAAATGGGCCACAGCTGCCAGCCTGCAGCATGGCCTACAACTGTGTGTATTGCTGTTCATTAGGGCCTGCATCAGGACTATAGACAGTCCAGGGACATGGCTGAACAATGCTACTGCTATGCGCTGTCTGGTGTCTCACACAAGGATCTGGAAGCCTAGAAGTGTGTGTGGCCCCTGTTCCAGTGACTGGTCTGTTCACCTCAATGAAATCAAGAGAGTTTGCTGAGAGATCGAGATAACTGCTGAGGCAGAAAGATCCAGCAATCAACTAACAGTCATCTGTGACATGCACATGTGTTCGAATCATCCAGACTGACTGACCAACTGATCAACTGTTCGAGGGAACCTGCACCTGTAAAGAGGAGGAGGAGGAAGAGGAGCTCAAGTTGGTAGTGAAGTTGGTAACACCAGTACCATGAGTACTCTCAGGACTTGTCTAAGCAAGATTTGGGTAGCGTCTGTGGAAGTACCAATTATAACAAAAATACAAGACACAACTGATTGTAACAAATTTTATATTTGCAGTTTATACACAGAAAATAGCACATACAGTAGGTATTGGCATAGCGTCTGTATACAAACACTATCTAGCAGTCAGCTACAAAAGATCAAAAATATGGCCCAATAGTTACCTCCCTTCTGTGAGAACAGGTGCGGCAGAGGTCTTCCCAAGTGGGGTCCCTGTCCTGCCTAACTATGTGTAGAAGCCATTACTCTACCCCACTTTGTGTATAGTTATGTTACTACATCCAAGGATTCTTTTGAAACAGACGTCTTAGCAACATTTCCAAGGTCTGCTTGTTATTTCCTTATCAGTACTGTTCAGACTCTGTGTCTTTCCCTAAAGATGCTATCTCTGAGAATAGCTTCTCGTGATGGTACAGCCTTACTGTTATGCAACTGCTAGACTTCTATGTGTGTGTGTGTGTGTGTGTGTGTGTGTGTGTGTGTGTGTGTGTGTGTGACTAAAACAACTCTAGTAGGCTATTTTCTCTGCTGTGACCTGTATTACCAAAAGGGCCTTTTGGCTTACAAATGATACAGTTACTAAAAGACAGAATATTTCTTATAAGCAGTAACACTAATAATATGCAATAGCTAATAATGCCAATAATAGTAATGCAGATTAATAATGGCAGGCTAACAGTAATGATAATTCAGTTATGATAAACAGCATAAGTACAAACAATAATAATAATAATAATAATAATCCATTTCTCTACTCTTGCCCTGCAACTCAGATTTTGTATAACGTTTGCAAACACAGCTACAGCTTGTGTCATCAGGCTAGGATCTACAAGTACCTCAGTCTGAGGTTTGCTCTATAATCACCTGTATGGCTTTTAGTGGTTGGTTTTAACAAAAGTGTTTTATTCTGTTTATTAATTTATTTATTTATTTGCTTTTGTTTACCAGGTAAGCACACTAGACAACCAAGTGCCTATTTTTAGGTGTGACCCAGGAGATTACAAAGGTACATTCAAGCACATCAGGCAGAGACAGGTACAAGGTAAAAACTAGAGCATCAACAAGCAAGGTCATACACAAGCATCAAGGGTTTACATTGCAAGCGGGAGGATGATACACAGCATGGTAAAGGCAGTAATCAACATACCAGGGCAACTACGCCCCTAAGGATAGAGCAGTAGATAGAACAGTAACATATACATGACTTAATGAGCAGCAGGGCCAAAGCGGACCGCTCACAATCAATTCGGCTAGTAGCAGCATGCTTCACTAGTGGACAAGGTGCAGGGACCTGCCACCTTAACAAAGGAATTCAGTAACGACTCAGCCAGTCAGGGCTGAGTGGTCACAGGGGTTCGTTAAGTGCAGTGGCAGGAGGAGGCCTATTTGAGAAAGCCTCAGAGGGAAGCTTTAAAGCAAGGATGGGAAGAAGAGGAGCGAGTGCTTGCAGGAAGGGAGTTCAATAACCTGGGAGCATTCGCAGCGAAGGCCCGGTCACCCATTTGGGTGTGGGGTTTTGGAACCAGGAGGACACGAGAGTCTTTGGATCTTAGATGGCTGTGGGGGAGTGGGTAAGAGGAATGCAGTGAGGGAAGAATTGGTGGCAGTTCTGACCACATTTTCGATGAAGTTGCCTAAGACAAAGGTGTGGTGCTTTTCTGGGGGGAGCCACACAAGCCGGGAGTAGAGTTTAAAGTGCACCACTGCCAACCAGCTAACTGCAACTACCTTGGGCCTGCATCTTTTGACTGATTGGGAACCCAGTTAACCACTGGGAGCTCCCAATTAGTTTAAAAAAGGTTTATTCTGATACCAGTGGGAAGTGAGTAGTGCCCCCAGGTACATGTGCACTTGAAATACCACAGGTTGTACAGTATTTACAGCAACTGTATTGCATCACCTGGTTGGTGTGGTGGACATTATTGTGTTTATACTGCTGTTTTAAAGTGTTTAATAGGGGGCATGGCTAACAGTTGCAAGATGGCAGTATAAATCAGTAGCAGCGCTCAGTCTGAACAAAATTGTTGCTCATTTGCTTAAAACTGTAGACAATTTAAATTTAGTCTTTGGACAAGTTATTTTTGTTGTGAGACATCAGGGAATGTGTTAGTTTAATCTCCGATGTTGTGTTGAGCCCATAATCTGAAATTAAACTTCCACTTACAGCCTCCCAATACAGACTAAAAAGGATCTCACAGCCCTGGACCAGTTGATGAAAGGGATTGAAGGCTGCATCAAGCTGTTGCAGAGAAAGACAGACATTATGAGTGGCAGGCTTTGAAAGCAGAACAGATCCATCAAGTACCTGCTCTTGAAAATGGATGATATGGAGAATAGAGTTAGACAAAACAACATTTGCCTCCTGGGTCTGATGGACGGGGTGCAGGCACAGACATAATTTCTTTTGTGCAGCACCTGATATCAACTATCCTCAATGCACTGAATAGCTCCCTTCTAGAGATAGAGAGGGCTCACTGTTCTCTTACCCCTCACCCTAAACATGTTGAGCAGCCGAGACCTATTCTATTGAAACTCCTCTTTTATCCTGAGAAACCCAACATCTTACATCTGAAGACAGAGAAAGGGGCCCACTTTGCTGGGAGTTACACAACATTTGCTTCTACCAGTACTTCTCTACTGAACTGTCACACCACCATAAAGCTCATGTGGCAGTGAAATGGAAGCTCTTCCACCTTGGTGCAAAAACTGCTGTCAGATATCCCTCTCAGCTGCATTTATTTATTTATTTATTTATAGTAGTGGTCTTGGATAACGGGTCATCGCAAACAGTGTGGCTGATACAGCCATGGCCATTTGGCCATTTTTATTTCACCCAAGCTCCAGTGTCCAAAAAAAAAATTTTTGATTTACAATCAATGATTTTCTCCGAACCACCACTAGATGTCCTCACTCCATGACTGTGTCTGTGTCACATGTTTGCCAGTTTGGTAAACCACGTGGGTGACATAGACACATTCTCACAGGGTGGCACTTCTACTTGTAGTCTCTCTCGGTGACTTGGCCCCATCAAGATGATCCACCTCCTTCCCAGTCCCCTTGGCCACTGGGCATGCATTATACTGAGTAAGTGAGTAGCACAGTGCCTCCCCTGTTGTAGACCAGCCACCCACAGCAAGAGATGTGGAGCAGCACCCCACCCAGTCCATGCCACCCACAGACTGACAGGTCAGTGATTGAATTATATATGTTAAAATCGACCTGTTAGTCCTGGCACAGTGGGGGTGGTTACTTTTTGTCCTGTTGTGTGCTGCTGCAGTCATATGAGTTTTTGGGAGATGTTGCCATTTGACAGCTGCTAGAAGAGAGAGTGGGACGAATGAGTGAGCACTTGTGCTTAGCTTGGCCAGTGCTCAGCTCATGTTTTTTGTCTTTAAAAAAAAATATTACTAATTCTTACTAATTCTCTTAAGTCTTAAGAGACTAGTTGTGTGTGCACTGCAGCCTGCACAGCAGAAACATGTGTGAGAGAGAGTAAAGACTCACAGCAAGGAGGTGGGGGCTGCTGGGGTATCCCTATTCCCTACAGAAAGTGCAGAAGAACTACAAATAAAATAAAATTAAATTAAATATATAGATATATAGAGAAAGTCAAAAAAAAAAAAGAAAAGAGATTCAGTCAGCCAGCCTGAGTCAGGCAGAGACAGACAGAGAAGACTGCAGTGGAGTGGCAGTGAGGGGGCTGACTATGTGCTTGCTTGATGGGTTTTACTTAGTCTGTGTGGGGAGGACAAGAATTCAAAATATTGGGAAAGGCAAAGGGAAGAACAAAACAAAAATTCTAAGAGGACTGGTCTGGACTGGAGAAAAACAGGATGCTAGTAGTGTGTGCTCTATTTTGGCAGAGATTTGATTTTGACCAGTCACCTGCAGCAGTTGGCTTTTGAAAAGAAAAAAAAAATGAACAAAGAAAAAAATAAAACTAAGCAAGTCAGAATTTAGAAAAAAAGAACACTGTTTGTGACTGGTCTGTATGTGTGTGTGTGTGCGTGCATGTGTGTGTGTGTGTGGGTGTGTGTGGAAAGAGATTGTGTTGCCCTGCTGCCCACTAAGCCCTGCCTGTCCACTTCTATGTCTTGCTTGTGAAAGAAAAAAAGATCTAAAATGATTTCTCATTAACTAAGACAAGCCTTTGTGTGTCGTGTATACCTGAGTGACTGTGTGGACCTGACCTGTGGTAGGTGTGGGGTGCAGAGAGTTCACACAGTGGGAAAGCTTAGCAGTGCCCTGCTTGTCCACTTCTTCTACATCTTACTTCTGAAAGAAAAAAAGAACTGAAATAGTTTCTCATTAACTAAGACAAGCCTTTGTTTGTCGTGTATACCTGAGTGACTGTGTGGGCCTGACCTGTGGTACGTGTGGGGTGCGGAGAGTTCACACAGTGGGAAAGCCTAGGAGTGCCATGCCTGCCCACTTTTTCTACATCTTGCTTGTGAAGGAAAAAAAGAAAGGAAGTACACCACAAAAAAAAAAAAGGTTTTAAAAAAATAAGCCTGTGTGTGTGTGTGGAGATTGTAAGGAGATAGGCGGTTACATTTTGAAAGAAACAATAAAAACAGACACAGAATTTTAAATCAGCATTCATTTATTATTTGTAGTTTCATGGACTCATCATAAGCATAAGGTGTACTGGTTTTGTTTGTTTGTTTGTTTGTTTAAAATTTATTTTTATACAGGTTAATCTGTTGGGGAATAAATCCCCATTTACAACAAATACCTGTGGAATTTACAATAAAAACAAAGCACAACAAGTTCAAACACAATACAAAATCACAATTACCTAGAAACAGCTACAACAAACATTTAAATAATTATACAATTCCAATTTAAAAATGTGCGGATCAAAAATTTCAGTCATTTGGCGAGGTAACTTATTCCATATCCTTGCTAAACTATTTTGTAACACCATATCCCCCATACGATTCATAATTTGTGTCATAGGCAGTTTTCTGGTTGTCCTCCTAAATGTATCTAAATATCTAGAATCTAAGTTCTGACATATCAAATGTCTTAAAGAATGCATTTTTAGATGTATCAAACCATGACATATCATAAGCCATAAATGTTCTCTTCGGGCTGTTGGATGTAACCAACCAAGTTATTGATAATCTACACAGTGATGGACTCGAGATTTATTATCCAAAATATAATTCCCCAATCTATAATAAGTCTGGTCCAATTTATGTAAAAAAATTTTATGAGAATGCATGTATAATGGAAAACCATAATCTAGAACAGGTAACAACAATTGTTTTACCAATTTAGACTTTATATCCCTAGTCAAACATCCTGACACTCTTCTTAATGCCCCCAGTCTTTGATTTACTTTTTTTACTTGTAACAAAATATGTTCTGAAAAGGAAAAACGATAATCAACCAAAACTCCCAAATATTTATAAGTATTGACCCCCTGTACCTTTGTCCCATCCAAAAAACTAATCTTCAAATCAGTAATATCTTTTTTTGTATACGATCCTAGAGAAAAAATCATACTCTGAGTCTTCCCAGTACTTATCAAAAGTCCAGAGTTTCTTATCCAAGTTTTGATATTAGAGAAATCTATCTGGAGTCGCTGCCTCAGCTCCCCTGGACTATTAGCAGATGCAACCAATACTATGTCATCTGCATAAAGTCTGACATCAGTACTGGTTACATGATCAGGAAGACCGTTAATATAGATATTAAATAACATAGGGCCCAAAATTGATCCCTGAGGTACACCTCGATGTAAGTCCAGGAGATCCGAGACAGCGGCCCCACAGACCACCCTTTGTTTTCGATTTGTTAAATAAGATCTAAACCACTGTAAAGAATTATGTATCCCTATATTCTGTAATCTAAACAAAAGTGTTTCATGATGAACTAAATCAAAAGCTTTACTAAGTTCCACAAACACTGCCCCGGTTTGGTTTCCCTGGTTCAATGATGTTGCCACCAGGTAACCAAAATCAAGTAGGGCAGTGTTTGTGGACCTACCCCTCTAAAACCATGCTGACAATTTGTTAATAATCCCAAGTGATCAAGGTGCTGCACAAGCTGATTATTTATCAGCTTCTCCAACACCTTTGACAAAATCGGGAGCAAAGTAATTGGTCTATAATTAGAAGGGACGGTAATGTCACCACCCTTGTAAATAGGAATAATTTCACCCATTTTCCAACAATCAGGAACAATTGAAGACTGTATGCTCCAATTATAAAAATAAGTAATTATAGGAGCTATAACATCTGACCCCAATTTCAAAAATTTGGGATCGATATTATCTATTCCAGCACGTTTTGATGTTTTTAGGTTTTTTAATTCTTTAACTACATCCTGTACCCTTATATTTTTCAAATTAAAACCCCCATTATTCATAGCAGAAGTAACAGAGTGCATACCTTCCTGGGCAACAGTCCCCAGATTAGGTATCTCTAAATCTGGCAAATCCTTAAAATAATGATTCAACAGATTAGCCACTTCTAAAGGATTATCTACCAAATTATCTCCCACTACTAAATTAATTAAAGTTTGAGATTTTACTGGACTTCTTAAATTGGAAATAACCTTCCAGAATTTATTTGGATCATGTATATTATCAAAAGAACTCTGGAAGTATCCTTTTTTTTCCAATTTTACCTTTCATTTACATTAATTTTGCCATTTTTTAAAAAGATCCCAATCCCCCTCCAATTTAGATTTTTTGGCTTTTTTCCATATTCTGTTTTTAATACGCAAATGAGTTTTCAATTTTTCATTAAGCCATAATGGGTTTTTAACATTATTACTCTTTTTTATTTTAGGGGCATGAATTTGAATTATATATAAGAAAGAATCCATAAATTCTTGGATAGCTAAGTCCAGGTCAGGAATCAAAAATATCCTTGACCAATCAAAATTTCTAAGGCTATCCCTAAATGATAATTCATTAAAGTGCCTAAAATCATGTACCCAGAACTCATAGTCTTCATTACTCCTAATTTTTTGGATTGACAAATTACATTGAATAGGGTTATGATCCCCTAAATTCAATGGTAACACCTTACAGCCCTCAACCTTCAAGTCGTCTGAAACAAAAAACAAATCTAATATAGTTCCAGTTGTCCTATTGTTTAAACTTCTCGTTGGATGTTGTATCAATTGTTGTAAACCTAATATTTCAAAACTAGATTTAAGTTTTTTACCTCTTGTTTGTCCCCAGGCTGCATTAAAATCTCCAGTTAGCACCACACTTTGATCTTTCAATATCTCTAAAAGAAAGTCAGCTAGAATATCAAATTTACTTAGTTTAGTTTTAGGAGGTACATAGAAAACTCCAACTGTTAATTTTAATTTTAACAACCTTACAACCAGACAATCAATCCCTTCCACATTTTTCCCAAGTAATATTTGGTATGAACCCAGAGAATTTTTTAAGTAAAGCAATACTCCCCCTCACCTTTTACCCCATCCTGCCTTATCAAATTGTACCCTGCCAATTCCACTTCCTCATTAAGAATACCAGAATGCAGCCACGTCTCAGAAATAGCTAAAATGTCACAAAGTGAATCAGATACCCAAACCCTGTATTCATCCATTTTACAGACAAGACTTCTAACATGTTCATGAGTAATTGTAATCCCTTGTTGCTTTTTAGGTCCAGGATTAACTTCAACATCACCACACTGTATCAGGAGGACAGAAAAAAACAAACTCATAGTCTTATTCTCCACCATATTAAAAGGTCCTTTTTTAGTTTTTAATAGTCCTATACATAATTTTTGAGAGTTTGTAAATGAATTCTGCCTCCTGACTAAGTAATGGTGATCTTGAACATACCCCCCCATGATCATTAGGACTGAACCTTTAGATATGTTACTACAGTTTACATCTGACCAATATGGGCTAATTAACCATAACCCCATTAATACCCAACCCCCTATAATACTAAATAAATGCATTATTCAAACTTACAATCCCTGAACACTAATCTACTCAAACTCAAAGTATAAACTTATTGGCCATTTTTCCTCACTGAGTGGCGCTTGCGCCACTTACGACACTCGTGCCCATGGGCGGCATGGGCTTTTAAGATTGAATTAGCCCCAGCTGTCGGCAGTCCCAATCACTAAAACACACTATGCAGGGGAGATTCTGTATTGCAAACACTGTCCTGATTACTTTAACTGCCCAAAGTCACAGCAATTACACACACGAAGAACAATTGCAGTCTATGTGATGTTTTGTGTTCTGCAGAAAAAAAAACATTTTTAATCTGTCACATACTGAAGTACCAATACCTGACAAATTCAGTTATGGCACTGACAAAGTTTTTCAACAAATGCAGGGCAGGTCTACAAATATCAAATCTGTCCAGTAGCCCTCATCAGCCAATGGTGTACGATTACCCAAAACATCAATTTGGAAAACATAGGTAGTAAATCGCTCATTCGATGCCTCTTGGTTTGAGAGATGGAAATGGCTTTGTTATGATGAAAGCAAGGACTGTGTGTTTTGCTTCACATGTGAAAAGGCTTATAGGGATAAACTTCTAAATAACAGTTGCTTTGATCCCTGCTTCATATTTAAGGGGTATAGCAAATGGGAAGATGGGTGTGTCAACTTTCGAAAACATGAGCTTACTAAGTGCCATGAAACTGCTGTTTTCAAGGTGGTGACAGTTCCCAAGTCAATCCCTGATGTTGGAGAATGTCTGTCTTCACTTCACGAACAACAGAAGAGAGATCGTCGTCATTGTTTCCTAAAAATTCTTCAAAATGTAACATTCTTAGCTATACAGGGTTTGGCTTTCCATGGAGATGGTGATGAATCAGATTCACACTTTATACAGACAATCAAATTACGGGCTAATGATTACCCGCAACTTAATGACTGGACTGAGAGAAAGACAGACAAATACACATGCCCAGAGATTCAAAATTAAATGCTGAAAACCTTAAGCTTAAGAGTCCTGCATGAAGTGACTGAAAGAATTAGATCAGCTACATTCTTCTCGATAATGATTGACAAAACCAGAGAGTCTGGCAACAAGGAACAGGTAGTAATTTGCATCAGATGGGTGGATGACAATTATGATGCTCATGAAGAATTTTTGGGGCTCTATGAAGTTGGGGGAACTGATTCAAAAATGCTAGTGCCGGTCATCAAAGATGTGCTGATGCGTGCTAACCTAAGCATCGCCAAAGTCAGAGGGCAGTGTTATGATGGTGCTGCTGCTACTATGGCTGGATGGAAGTCAGATGTGGCTCAACAGATATCTGAGGCAGAGCCTAGAGCACTGTTTGTGCATTGTTATGGTCATTCTGTAAACCTAGCATGCTGTGATGCTGTGAACAAATGCAAAAAAGTCAAAACAGCACATGAGGTAACTTACAAAATAACAACATTTTTCAAAAACCTCTCCTAACAGAGGAGCCTGCTTTGAGCAGCTTAAAAAAGGAACTTGCTCCTAATGTTCCATCGCTTCGTATTCTATGTCCGACAAGGTGGACTGTGAAAGGGAAATCACTGAGGAGTGTTTTGGATAAGTATAAAGTGCTGAAAACACATGGCTTGCCTGTGAAGACCATGCTCCAAACCCAGAGACTAAGAGCTGAATTCTTGGTGTTTCTTCTCAAATGAAGTCCTTCGATTTCCTCTTTGGTTTTGCCCTTGGTGAGGTTTTATTTTGTCACTGTGATAACCTCAGCACATCTCTACAGTCACCAGGACTATGTGCATCAGAAGAACAGAGTCTAGCAAGAATTACCATAGACACTTTAAAAGCACTCAGAAGTGAGGATGAGTTCAACAAATTTTGGGCTCAGATAAGAGAGATGGCCAATGACCTGGACGTTGGCTAACCCCAGCTTCCTAGAAAATGGAAAGCACCAAGTAGACTCGATGACTACATAACTAATTGTCCAGCACCAACAGCTTTTCCCACTTCTGTTGAAGACCACTATTGCCAAATCTACATGACTGTTTCAAGCAGCCTGGCTATCAAACATATTCTAAGCTGGAACAATTGATCTTAAAGACCGTCAATTGTGAGGAATGGGAGGTGGAATTTCAACACATCCTGAAATTGTACTATGATGACATTGATGCTTCAACCCTGCGTGCACAACTACAAGCCCTTGCTGCAAACTTTGCTACGAAAAAAGGTAGCTTACAACTTAGGGATGTAATTGACTTCATGAAGACTCTGTCTCATGCTGAACAGGAATTTTTCTCAAATGCTGTTTTGCTTAAGCTGATACTTGTGATGCCTGTTACAAATGCAGTTAGTGAATGGTCTTTCAGTGCTCTGAGAATAATTACAGATTATCTCCATACAATCATGTAATTATCTCCGTACAATCATGTCACAGGCCCACTTAATTCATCTAATGCTTCTTCAAATACACAAGACTGTAACAGACTCTTTGAACCCTGTGGATGTTGCCAACGACTTTGTAGAAGGTACACAGCACCGTCACTATATCTTCGGCAAATTCACTGCTGAAGATTCAAAATTAAAAAATGAGTAATAGGAACACAGAACTAAAATGTGTCTTGAGTTGTCAGTATTGTTTCTTACTCTTCATTACAATTATTGTTCCATCCTTGCATTCCAGTACAGACTTAGCCTGGTGCTGACACATTACTGTGGTACTAGCCAATACAGTAAACCAGCAATGTACAATAATCAGGCATTATTAAATTCCAGACTGTGACATTCCTCAGTCCTCATACTGACAATGGTGCAGTCTGCAAAGTCATGACAATAATGCTCATCTACCTAGCCTTCTTAACATCTGCAACTGGTATGTGGTGGGAACACACTTGGCTGTCAACAATGCCATCTCATGGAGTGGGTGGTTGATGGATGCCATCCCCCAACAACCACCCACTCCATGAGCTATTAAAATCTGATCAGAATTATTGCAATGTCCTGCGCCCTGTGAGTTGCTAGCCCCCCCCCCCCACATGAAGCTCTGGAAGGCTAGATACTATTGCTGAGTTTGGATCTTTTATAGAAATTAAACAGTAAACCACACCATTTCATACCACTGAATCCTGTGGAAAACTAAACTTTTTCACTGGAGTTAGGGGTGTGGATGTCTCTGGGCAGCCTTCGTATAGATCCTGACTGACATCCTGCAGCTGCAAAGTTTGTGTGTGTGGGGGGGAGTTTGGCTGGCCAGTAGTTCCAGCAATCGCATACCCGTAAGCAACCCACCCCAGTAACTCCTTGATGAGCAGCAGCAGCATTATTACAACATCTTGTCTGAAACTGAAACATCTTTATAAAGGCTGGAAAGTCTGGGCATGGGGGTCAGCTAGACACATAGAAGTTCTGGGGGTGTACATGCGCTGTGGTATGTTTTGGTGCTTTTATTGCAGATAAAACACACTTTTGTTACGTCTTTCTTACCCCTGAATCCTATGATACAATTTTTCACACTTCAATCAGGGGTATGGAGTACTCTGATTGCCACAGTCTCCCACTGTCCTGGGGGAACGAATATTTTTTTTCCCACACCAAGACTCAGGTAGAAAAGACAAAACGACAAAAGTGTGTTTACTCTTCAGTAAAATCTCCCAAAAATCACCACAGAGCATCTAGACCTTCAAAGCTTCTGGCAGGGCTCTAGTGGCCCCCAGATCCACTGCCTTTATAAAATACTAAGATTTACACAGTTTGGAATCCACACATTGAATAATAATTATGATGGAGTCATGGGTGATGGGTGGGATACTTGTGGTGGGTGGTGGTTGATGTCTCAACTTTCTAAGCAACAATGACAGGCATTGCCTGGCAATGGCATCGTTTCTTAGACAGTTGATCCTTGACCCCCCCCCCCCCAAGTTGCAGCTGCAGGCTCTGAACACAGCCACAGTGTGTTCTACAGCCCTAACTGAACTCAAGGGGAAATAAATTGGCAATTAGGGGTAGGAAAGAAACAAATGAATCACCTGTGCTTTATTTTAAATAAAAGTTCCTAAATTCCACACAAAGCAATTGGATTTCAGAGCTTCTGGAGGCCTAGTGGCCCCCAGACCCCCAGCCTTCATATACAGTAAACATCTTTCATAGAACATTGCAATAATTCTCATCTTCTGATGGGTGGGTGGTTGATGGCATTGTTGCTTAGTCAGTTAGCCCACTCTAGTTGCAACTGCAAGCTCCAAGGTCAGCCAGGGTCTCACACTCCCCTAGATCAAGAGGAAATTGTTTTTCATCCCATGAATCAGGGGTATGAAAATCACAATAAAAGTGTTTTTTATCTTCAATAACAGTCCCAAAACTCACCACAGAGTGTCTAGACCCCCAGACCCCTAGCTTTATTGTCTTGGATATCGACAATATGGCCTTACCACTTTTAAAATGTTTTCTATGGGCCTGCTTGGATTAATGACACAGTTCATCACCTTCTGGAATTTTAACACATTCTGTGATTCTGGACCTCAGCAAGTCACCATTTCTTCTGACTTTTGAATTACCACTGGATATCAGCATTTCCAATTGAAATCAACTTTAAATGTACTTGTCTCTAAGGGCTATCTATCCAACAGCCATTTTGAAGAAGAAAGGAAACATACAGACAAGGCTTTCACATCCTGCATATGCACAGGCCACAGTTAATCATCTCAGGCATTTAACACACTCTGTGACACTGGATCTCAGCAGTTCACCATTTCCTCTGGATTTGACTTTTTCAATACACTAATCACTACAGGGACCTAGTTGTAAATATTGTCTGCACCATTATTTTTGTTAATCGAGACCCTGCTGAAGGAAATGTGGTCTTCACTACTCCTCTGTCTTCTGGTCGGCCTTCTGCCTTATTCCCTAGCCCCTTGCATAGGTACTTATCCACTGGCTGGCAATACTCTCTCACCAACACTGGACTACTCTGTTTATTTGCCTTGGTGAACTGGGACTCTGTCACTGTTGCTTAGTAGGTGTTCAGTCCCCAGCACAGCCCATCTGCCCTACCTATCCATTCTTATCTATCAGGCTAGGGTGCTCATCCATGCAACCCTGGGCACTCTTGGTACTCACTTTAGTTACCCCGTGCCTTGTTCACTGCCTTACATAAAATGGGTATGCGCACAGTCCTCCAAACTGATGTTGAGCACACTTAAAAGGATTCTAGTTCTGCTAGTGCTCTGCTCAGGCAGTGTCAAATTAAATCCTGGTCCCCTACCACCAATCTCTGCTCCTCAGCCCTAGCAATCCTTAAAGGTCTAAGTATTCTTCACATAAATGTGTGCAGTCTCTTGAAAAAATTAAATGCTATACAGACATAGATTACTCATACAAAGCCAGATGTTCTGGTGGTCTCAGTGACTTGGCTCAAACACTCTACCTTGGACATTGAGGTAAACATTCTGTCCTACAATATCTTCCGAACAGATAGACTGGCCAAAGGAGGTGGGGTTGCCATCTACATTCTGGACAAATTCACTGTTTCTATTTCAGATTCTACCTCTGTCCCAAAGGAGTTTGAAAGTTTAACAATCAAAGTCCAACTCTCAACCTCCTCGTCTCTATACATTATGGGTTGCTATAGGCCTCCCTCTGTGGGGTTACAATTTCTGAGCCATTTAACCAGCTCCATGAATGCGATACAGTCTAAAGTCATACTCCTGGGTAACCTCGATCTGGACTGGCTTTTGAACTGCCCCAAACCTTTAAAAAATCTATGCAGCACTTTCAGACTTGTCCAAATCATCACAGAAGTGACTTGTCCAAACAAAAAAAAACTCAACAAAAGTTCCCTGTTAGACATCATACTAGTAAACAAACCTCCCCTATTTTCCCACTCTGGTGTCTTCTTCACCGACGTCAGTGATCATTGCTCCATCACTTACATAAGGTCAGCACATAAACCAATCTCTAAATCCAGGTTCATATTTAAAAGATATTTACATAGTTTTGATCCTCTGGCCTTCCTTATGGATTTGCAGAACTCACTGTATTGGCAGGACTTCTACCACGCCAAGATGATTAAGGCTGCTTATGAGACCTTCCAAAACATTGTCTGTGGGGGCATTAGATAAGCATGCCCCCCTGGTCAAAATCTGCACCATGAAGAAAATGTTCCCTTGATTCTCAGCCGAACTGAAGTCCACCTTGCTCAGCAGAGATAAACTCTGGAAAAAGGCTTGTAAATCAAAACTTCCTTCTGACTGGACTGCCTTCAGGTCAGCCAGGAATCACTGTACAAAGCTTATCAGAACAGCAAAGGCTAACTATTACCATACGATGCTGGACTCCTCCATCATGTGCCCTGCTAAGTTCTGGAGAACACTTAAAGATATTCAAGACCAAGCATCCTCTGGCTCCCTCCCCTCAAAAATTTTGTATGATGTCTCCTCCATCACCGGCAAAGTCGAGATCCTAGACCTCCTAAATGAACACATTGCCACCACTGGGATGGCCTTCAGTGCATCACTGGCCAACAGCCTCCGAACTCAGCTTGCAACCCAGGGCAAAACTATTTCTGTCCCTAACCACCGTGCCCTAGACACAGGTTTCTCTTTTCAGCCAGTTACTCTCAAAGAAGTGGAAGACCTGCTTCTCCAGTTGGATACCAGAAAAAACATGGGAGTGGATCTTATTGGACCATACTTTTTAAAGCTCAGTCATTGAATCTTGGTAACACCAATCACACACCTTTTCAACTTGTCCCTTAGCATAGGTGAACTCCCATCAATCTGGAAGACTGCTCAAGTCATACCCCTTTTCAGATCTGGAGATCCAAGTGACCTCAACAATTACAGGCCGATTTCCCTACTTCCCATCCTCTCCAAACTGCTGGAGAAGATAGTCAATAATCAGCTTAGGAACTATCTTAAAGCTTCCAACCTGCTCAGTCCAGTACAATCAGACATTAGGCCCTGTCACATTACAATCTCAACACTTGCTAAGGTAATGAATGAATGGCAGAGAGTCTTTAACTTAAAGAATTACATATGCAGAGTCTTTCTTGATTTAAGTAAGGCATTCGATACCATGGACCATGACCTGCTATTGGTTACCCGTCACAATATTGGACTGGACACACTATCCCTGAAATGGTATTCTAGTTGCCTGTCAGAATGTATGCACCAAGTCAAAGCAGTGGGTGATCTTTTTCCACTGAAACCGATCAGCAGAGGAGTGCCACAGGGCTCTATTTTGGGACCCTTACTTTTTTGCACTATTCATTAATAATATTGACCAGTGTCCACCTTTTTGCTGATGACACGGTCCTCTACATCACCAGGCCTACTCCTGAAAGTGCTTTTACATACCTGCAATCAGATTTCGATATACTACGACGCAACCTCCTTAACCAAAAACTACTCCTAAATGCAAAAGAAATGAGAGCCATGCTCCTGTCTCCACTTGTTATGGCCACAAATACCTCAAAATCTGGCCCAGTGCCACCTATCACCATATTGCTTGGAGAATCACTGGATTATGTTGCGAAATTCAAATACCTAAGGGGTAAGGATTGACAACACACTCTCCTTCACCTAACATGTAAAGGAACTCTCAAAAAAACTGAAACAAAGGTTTGGCCTATTCTATAGAATTAGCATCTGCTTACCCAAGAGGCTAGGAAGAGGCTGGTACAAACCACCTTCTTAGCTCTTTTGGACTATGCTGACATCCTCTATGATCAAGTTCCAGGGTCAGAACTAGCAAAGCTCGACATCTTGTACCACAGAGCCCTACACTTCATCTCTGGAGCAGCTTACACCATGCATCATTGTGCACTTTATTCGCTAATGGGTTGGACATCACGTATGTTCAGGAGACAAAGGAATGCTGTACTCTGGACCTACAGAGCTATTATTAAGAAACTCCCCCTCTACACATCTGACTGTCTGCCCCTCTGCACCTTAAGCAATTACGCCCTGAGAAGTTACTCTTACATCTCACTATATGTACCTAAGATCAATTCCTGTTTCGGTAGAGCTTCCTTCAGCTACATGCTGCCCCAGCTATGGAGTAAAATCCAAAAAACTTTAAAACTGGTTAACCCAATTAGTCTTGTGGAGTTCAGATCACCTTACTCGAGATCCTTCTCTGAGCCCTGTAAATGGTTTCCCTGTCACTAATTGCACTACTGCCACTACTGTGATACCTGTAACCCGCATCCTTCCTCCTACCCTCATCCTTCCCTTTCCCTTATTCTTTGTGCCTCCTTAAATTTCTATCATTCTTCCTAGCAGGCTGACTCCTACATTGTCACACTGCATATATTAAGAACTGTTGTTTTACATGGATACTTTTTGTATATAATTATTTTGTTGTATTCAGAGTTGTTGTATTACCCTTTGTCTTAACATATTTCAGGTTGTCTATGTTATTCTGTTGTGCTGACTTGTGTTATTGTTGTTCTATTGAATCGCTTATGTATACGACCCAGGTGCTCTTTGCAAATGAGCTCGCTCAATGGTGTTCCACCTGGTTAAATAAAGATTGATTGATTGATTGATTGGAAGATCAGCTTAGAATAGGCTTTTTGAGATGGCTAGGAAAGAAGCAGTTAGGGTGAAAGTGCAAAGCAGCCAGGTAGGCTTTGTCAGCGAGGCTGGGTGGAGCCCAGAAAAAGTCAGCATGGCTGGCCTAGGAGGCCAACCAGCAGAGACAGAGAAAGGATAGAAGTAAGGGGGAAGGAGGAGGAGGAATTGGGAGGAGAGAGGCAAGAGTAGAGGATGAGAGATAACACGCAGTTATGAACCATAGGAAGAAAACTTCTGAACAGCAGGGGGCGCTAGTGGAAACAGTCATAGCTAGCAGTAGTAACAAGATGTTTTCTAAGTTAATGTTTGAAAAGGCCTAATGTTGCAGTACTGGAAATGGCAAGTGGAAGATTGTTTAGCAAGGAGGAAGACCAGTTGGAAAAAGCCTTCAGGCTAGTGTGGTGCGGCAGCGTGGTACCTTGAAGAGCATGCTATCCAAACTTCTTGCTTGGCGGCTGCGTTTGTAGGGGGTGAGGAGCTTCATTACACTACTGGGTATCAGTCACAGGCTTACCTTCTTTGTCAGGAGGCAGGCTTGGTACCTTAGCCTACCAGCAAACTGTAACAGTTTGCCTGGGCGTATAGGTCACATGTATGGGTTAGCTAAGCAGACCCAGTGGAAAGCCAACAGGCTTTGTTTAATGTGACTATAATCCATTGTGGGGTAGAGTCTGTAGCAGATCCATAAATTACAAGCCTTTAGTCCACCAGTGAGACTACAGAGCTGAGGACTGCAAGTGAGAGGGCATCAGGCATATGATTATGCCTATACTGGTAGAGCAAACCGATGCGAATATTAATTGCCTTAGCAATATTATCGATGTGATACTCATAGGACATGGTGCTGCCAATCATGACCCCCAGGTATTTGAAATGATGGACCTGTTCCAGTGGGATCCCGGTGACATTAGTTATGGTGAGTGGGTGCATACAATGTCTATTCTGGGAACTTGAGAACAACATTGTCTTGGTTTTCTTGTAGTTCACAACAAGTTTTTGGGTACTGAACCATTTCTCAATGGCCATGAAACTGTTGGAGCTTATGTTCCAGGGCATTGGGATCATGGTCACTTATGAAGAGAACCGCATCATCTGCACAGAGAAGAATTTTGATGGGACAGGTGGTGGGGAGCCGATTGAGGAATATGCTAAACAGTATGGGACCTATTATTGACCCTTGGGGAACACCAGAGAGAACTGGATTACTGTCGGACAGAACATTGTCAATCTTAACCTGTTGAGAGCGGATTGAGAGGTAGCTTCTGAACCAATTTACAGTGTCATCAGACAGACCGATAGCAGCAAGCTGTTGCACAAGGACAACATGATTAACAGTATCAAAAGCTTTGGATAGGTTGATAAATGTGGCACTGACCATTGTGCCACAAACCAGAGAATTGTGAATATAACCAGTGAACTCAAGTAGAGTTGTGGTGGTACTATGCCCTTTGTAGAACCTGTGCTGTTGTGGGCACTGCAGATTATACTTGTCCAGGTAGTCCACAAGTTGGTCCTCAACTATCTTTTTGAGGGCCTTAGATAATGGTGGGAGTATAGAGATGGGCCAGTAGTTACCCTGTTCAGTTCAGGCACCACTGTTGAAAACATGAATCACTATAGCAGCCTTGCACTACTAGCAGCGCACCTGAGAAAATTAGGACTCCAAGTTTATCCTTACAATTTGAGGGACCCCTGTAATGTTTACTTCCCCTTTAATTGAAGGGCTGTAGTTTGCCAGCAGAAGCTGTTTTTTCCTCCTATCCCCTAGCCCCTTGTGCTGCAGAATGCCTTGACAGTGACTGCCTCACTCATTTGCTCTCCCCTTCCCCTGCCACACTGTAGCATTCAGCCCTTGGGAACATCTGGAGGGGTGGTGGGACAGACCTTCTCTAATGGCTAACAGTATGTGTGCCCCCTAGGCTCTAAACTTAAGGGTTGAGTTCCATGGCTCCCTTCCTCTCCCCTATGTTCTTCTGCTCCATGTTCGTCCCTGGTATATACTGATACGCTGTGGTTTTAGAAACTGAGTGCCATTTGCATACCTCTTGGTCTGCTTGCCATGAGGTGCAGCTGCTTCAGTCATCCCTAGATAGTCACCTAGAATGATTGCTAAAAAGGCTGTTTCCCTGTCTGCCACTGATGGGAATGTTGCTGGTTTTGTTACACAGCAGCCCATGCACAACATGCAACCTATGAGAGCCTCGTAGGAAATTAATACAGTGACCAGTTACCATTATATTTCTCTGGTCATTGGGGTTTGCTAAGGTTCTAATGTTTTTTTTCTTGCTTTTAAGGTTGAATGTTCTTCTCAGCTGATTGCATAATTGCTGCTGGCCACCTAAAGCCTGTTTATCTCCCTCTTTCCTATTTTCCAGGCTGCAGCAAATATTGACAGCGTATAACACACTCAGCACCTTGCCCACCCCACCCAGACATTCTCCCAGGTTCAACTGCAAGGAGCTACTTGTGGGGCAGTGACACAGATCTGCATGTTGTTGTTCAGGTCCCAGAGTGCCCTTCCCACCCCATTTCCCCCCTGCCCTCTCACTCATGAAGCACACTTAAGGTTGGTACTCAGCTTTCCCATCTTGCTGATGCAAGCAGCAGTTCTTCTTCCTTGATCTCCCTCCCCATCCTCTGCCTGTGCTCCCCATTGCCAGATCCCCTCTTATTGGCAATAGGGTAAGCCACCCATGGCCAACAGTAATAATGATATGAAGGTCACTGCAACTGCTTCTCAACATTTGGTCTGACTTGTTTTATAGGTGCAAGCTGGAAGCAGTACAAGTGGTAGGACCATTAGGCGATGTATGGCAGCAACCGACTCTTGGTGCTGCAAGGCCCTAGTAGTGGGTACTCTTATGGAACTCTTATGGCATGACTGCTCCAAACTTTATCCTTACCGGTGTCCTTCTTCTGGGGTCAGCTGGCAAAAATGAGTAGGCAGCATAGATTACTCCAATGATTTGTCTGCCCCCCCAACTCACTGTTGGACCCACCGACTTTTCGTTCATATACATTTTGGGATGCATTTGTGGCTCACTACTGATACCATACAGCAGCCCCATGTTCTGCATTTGTGTCTACATGGCCTGGTTTCACTTCTTTTTTGGCCATATACAACCTCCATTCCTAGTCCCCTTAAGATACCCATGACTATAGGTTGACACATATGTGCCCCCTTCCGCACTCCAGTAGGTCAACTATTCTTGCCAGTGTCTCTGCCCCTTCTCTCCCCAGATGCATCCTCCATAGGCCTGCCATCCTCCCCACCCAGTTCCCCTAAGTAGAGGTGAAAGTACATCTGATAGACATAAGGGAACCTTAGAGGGGGGAAGGAGAGGCAGCAGCCGGTGACCAAGTAGGGTCAGCAGCAGCTAAAGATAAGGTATACAGGTAGCCTAGATGGGCCTGGAGGTCCTTATCTGCCATCAATTTCTATGTTTCTATGTACTAACATACCCATAGATTTGGCATACAGCACCTATTTCTGATACTTTTGCAACGCAACTGTGAATATTGGTGTTTTTTTTCTTCCAGGTGCAAGTGGCTGGAGAAAACAATTCTATGTTCAATATATGGTGTTTGTTTAGTTGTTTACCATTCTACTTGCTACTGATACCCCCTACTGAGGCCCGGGCTTCAGAGATCTTAGTCACTCCTGCTCATCGGGCCCTGATATGCCTAGTTACCTTCTCTGTCTAAAGTCTGTTGCTCTCTTCTCATCCATTAGATATGCTGGTGTTATTTGACTTTCAAGGCAAATTTCTAATAGGCTTGATGCTGCAGACAGAGGGCCTCATAGCCCCTGGAAGATCCAGTATAGTTCATACCTCCCACCCTGGAGGGTATTATTGCACTTAGAAAATGGGTTACACTTCATATTTTGATAACATTTTCATAAAATTAAAAATAAAATCACTTTAAAAATGAAAAAAAAAACATATTTTAATGTAAAGTAGTCCCTCTATCGGAACACTTGCCAGTAGAGGTACTGCTTTTTAGACACTTTTTTTAACATTAAGTTGTCAGCCAAGTACATGTCCCCCCCATAGCCAATGAGAACATGACACCCTCCCGTTTCAAAGGTTGACTTGTATGATCTGTTTTGTGGCACTTATTGGGAACCTTCTTCTGTTTAAGCTGCTGAGTGGCCTGACCTTCCATAGGCTGAACAGACTGTCATGTCATGCAGTCTAATTATGTAACACCCAGAAGTATGCAGGAACTGCAAGCGACAGTAGCCTGCTAATGTCACTGTTTAATTTTAAAATTATCCAAAATTGTAATTTTTGGTGGGAAGCTGTTCAGATGATACAGTGGCTATCACATAAATGGAATGGTGGCGATAATATGGCACAAGGAGTGATGGTGCAGAACTGACCTTGTCAGTTTTGGGAGCTTGAGTGAGCGTGATACACGTCTCATCGTGTCAGTGATCATCAGTTGGTAGTGGCAAGCATTAGTATGGCATCAAGAAGGTATTCATTAAAAAAACAATTATGTGAAATTGAGGTTTAGCATTTGGGCATTTATGGCTATATAGAGCTGGTTTTCCTGGTGGGCCATCTCTCTCCTGCTAGGCAAGAAAAAAATAGTGGGCATTACAAATTTGAACATTCTATGGGGAAGTGATTTTATTGATAAAAGGCATGCTGGCACAGGGACTAGTTATTTACTGGTCTTAGTTGCATGATACCCACACAGGTAGTGAGCACTCTCAGTAAATCAGAGAGCAGGGTTTCTCAAACCTATTTTCTAAAGTGGAGAGGTTAAGACCCAAGCTTCAAACCTGGAGAGCTGGGTTTGAATTCCACCACCACCACTTGCATACTATGTGTCCATTAGCAAGTCACTTAACTCCCTGTGCTCCCAGAACACACCTGGAAACAAGTTTCAGCTTAGTGTGTCTTTCCAGGCTAAAAATGTAAAATACATAAAACAGAAAAAATAAGTACTGAAATTTAGACATGATGTTTGGATGGTCTGTCTCATTATTCCTTATGTGCATAGATTCTGTGACCTTTACCTGAGTTTGGGTGCTATGGTAACCCTGTTCTCCACAGTTCCAAGCTAAACATTTTATGCTAAACATTGTATCCAATATGAGGCTATGCTGCTGTCTGTCATGCCAGTGTGACTTTTTTTTAACCTGTCTCTCATAATCTGACTTGAGGTATCACCATATGTACTGATAAGCTGAACAAATTCCTGCTATGAGCTTTTTTTAATCAGTGTAATACTTTTGTGTTCTTAGTTTAAGCTAACAGACTTATTGATTTCTATTTATAATAATAATAATAATAATTTTTATTTGTTGAGCGCCTTTCAGAAACATCAAGGCGCTTTACATAAAAGGATAAATAGAACAAGGTAAAAATATAACACACAATATAAATACAGGTAACCAGTAGAATTCAGTATAGTTAAACAGCATATGCTTTATCAAAAAATGTAGATACAACTAACTCTTGAGTAGTGAATAAGCATGAGTGGTGCAGCATTTTTATACACAGTAAAGCAAATTAGTTTTGATCATGCATACTAAGGAATCATAAAAGATAACGCTGGCATAATCAAATCTTTCTGTAAGTGCAAACTGGCTGCCTAAACAACACTAGTCTACACTTGCAATAAACTTGTGTTACCCCTAGTTTGCCATGTCCGGGTTCACACTCCTACCTGGTGAATCTACAAGGCCCACCTGATTTAGGGTGTTAGGTTCATTTTTTCCCTGCAGTAGGGGGGTTCATCCCAGAGCAAATAATAGTGAGGTGCCTCCACTAAGAGAAAATAGGTGGGCCAGATGTGTGCAGTACCACCCCCTGGAATGCACTACCTTCCCACCTCCCTACACTGAATTGGACCACCCCCTAGGCACCAGTAAGACAGTTGTTACCTTCACCAATAAACACTTCAATCAAGTTATACAAACAGGGCGCATACGAAGAAGTAAAATTCAACAAATTAACTGTCTTTTTATTTAAGAACCCAGGCCTGGAACCTGGAAGAAAAGAAGAGGTTAGATAGTGTCAAGTCACCTTGAGCACTCCTATGCTATAGCAATAACCCCTGAGATTCATTGTTCTGTGGGTCACTGCCACCCTTTCAGATCCCATGCAGTCTATAATGCACCTACCCAATTCTGGGGCACACAAGCCAGCAGTAATACCCGGCAGGGTAGGCAGTATTCAACTATACCAGACTGCTCAGTGACATAACGAGACCTGAAGCCACAGATGGAGGGCCTTATAGCCCCTGGAACATCCAGTATGGCCCATAATACCCACCTTGAAAGGTATGATTGTGCTTAGAATATGGTATTTGGAATGCATTTAAAAATGTTTTTCAAAAACTGAAAAATAAAATACTATAGGAAATTAATAAAAGCATTTCCTGTAAAGTAGGCTTCCCACTGCTATAATTGGCACTAGAGTGTGCTGTTGTCTTTTGTGCTGTGCCACTGTTTTTAATGTCCTGTCCTCTTTCACCCCAATAAGTTTGTCCCTTTCCTGCTTGTTTCTTTTAGAAGCCTCCTACTACTGGTCATGTCAGAATCAGAAGTGAGTGAAGTACTTCGAACTAAGTGAAGTATTGCGTCTATGAGATGAGTGGTACTTTCATTGTTCTGGCTCCTGCAGATGGAGACACATTGCTGACTTGTGGCACTACAGAAAGCAGGCAGGCTGCTGGAGGTGGAGGACACAAGTAGCGCTGAGAGGTAAGCACGCTGTGTGCTAGGGCTACAACATAAGTTTTTTTTGTGTGACAAGGAAGAGGAAGTGAGAGAAAGTGTCAGTTTATGGCACTTCCAGTAGCCAGTGTGTGTGTGTGTGGGGGGGACTGTCACTTACCAAGCAAAGAAGCAAGATGGCTGCTAGCTCAGTTTAAAAAAAAATATTTTTATGGGCAGTGATTTCAATTGACACACAGGCAGGTTGGCACAGGACTCATTTTTACCCGATCTCTGTTGGCACATAAATGCACCCCAAGAAGGGATGCTCAGCAAATCAGAGACCGGTATTTATCTTCCCCATTTTCTTTTTTTTTTCTATCTAGCTCTTTACTCCACCAGTGACCCTACTTCCATCCCCACCTCCCCCAGTCAGCACACACCTTTCCTGGACCTACCTGGAGCCAGTCCTCCACAGATTGCCCCTGTGATGGGTTGAGGAGGAAGGGCTGTCCTGCCCCCCCATAGTTCACAACCAGAGTCGCTACAGGTGTTCAGGTGGCAGCATATACCTGGGGAGGTGAGCAGAACAGTGGTCTGCTGGAGGGCCCTATTTCCATTTTCTTCCTGGTTCCCATCCATGACAGCATGTCAAGATGTGCACATTAAGGTGTACATGCTGTGATGAATCATGGCCTCTCCCTTCAAGTCGCTTGTGCCTGCACTACTATGGGGCCTCTACCTGGTGGCAGTCAAGGACCAAGTTGGCTGGCTGCACCTCCATGGGACAGGAGAGCAGTACCTGGGACTCTTGATCCTCTCCCACCTTGCCAACCTATGCTAGTGCCCGAACATGGGTTGCCAGAGCGGCAGGAGGTAAGGCAGTCATTGCCACAGCCCTCCTAGCCACTGGGCCTCTTTCCCATTTTCTTAAAAGGAATTTTATTACACAGGGTGTGGAAACTCTTCAGCTGGTACCAGCAGTAAAACTTCAGTTTTAAGTATGACACAGTGATCAATGACTCTGTTTTCCCAGGAATTACTCTAGAGTCCAGATGCAGACCTGGTAGTTACAGTGCACAGGTTCTTTCGGTGCTGCACTTGTTCAAAATTAGCAAACTTGCAATTTAAGCCCCCAAATGGCCATCGTTTGCAAGTAGAGATAAAAGAACTTGAAATCCAATGTGAAAATGTTTGAAAACCAACTTGTAATCCAAATGCAGTAACTGTAATCCAAAATTGAAAAAGAAAAAGATCCCTGACAGCAATCCCAGCACTCACGGGACCCACTGATGCACCAGTTCAGTCAAAGAAAGTGACATCACACATCAACAGGGTGGGCAACAGTCAGGAAAAAGGCTCATAGGTCTGGGGATGATGCATTTCATATGCCATCAGATGTACTGCAAAGCATAGCCCTTCTGCCCACACCTCTCAGGACACAGCCCTTCAGGCCCAGCTGTCAGTCACAGGAGCACTAGTCAGTGGCTTCCCAGTTTCCAAGGAGCCAAGACCCCAAGAGTGATCCCCATGGTTTAACTCCCCTCCAGATCAAGAGTACCCATGTACTTATGGCACCCTGTTTCCTGATCCTCCCTACTAGGTAAGGACTAGCAGGTCCTTTACCCAGATCCAAGGTAATCTTGGTAGGATGCATGTCTTGGTCTCTGTACATCTCAGCAGCTTTGGTATGCAGCATTGCACCACAGGTTCCAACTCTGTGTTTTTTTCCAACAGGTGCTTTTCTGGCACAACTTCACAGCTTTCACTACACAGGTACCTTTTCCAGGCACAGTCTCTGAACAGCATCACCCGAGGACAAGGCTCACAGTAAGTTTGGAGGATGAACTCTGGTGACAGCTAGTAGGATTGTTGGCCTGGCTAGGCCACTCACTTGATCTCAATCAGTAGCATGCCAGAACATCTCACTGTCTCTCTCAGACTGCCACAAGTGCCTTGAGAGCTCAGAAATTTATTTTTATTATTCAGTGTCCTACTGGACAGGTAGGGTTGTCCATCAGTCCTTCTGCCCTGTCTTGCCTTCTGATTGGCCCTCATAGCCCACCGATCCATATGGGAGTGTCCTAGATTGCATAATCCTCCCACAATTCTGTGCAGTCCCTTGATGGACTTTCTAGCCCTCTGATTGGGGGGGTTGGTGAGGTTAGGGGTCATAAAGATGGTTGCCCAATGTTCTCCTAGGAGCCCTGTGCTCCAAAGTCATTATTTTATTTGTTTCATTATCCCAAATAAGTATGCTGGCCACCCAGATATTTAACAGCCCCTTTGGGCTGGTATCTGGTCAGTTGATCTGGGAGACAGCACTGGGGAAAAGCCCATTGCAGGCAAGGCAAGGCAAAATGTATTTAAAAAGATGCCCAATCCCAGAGGATCTGGGCGCCGTACAAACAAATGAGTACACATTTAAAAGCATGATAGAAAGCAAAAGGAAAAATATGTAAACATAAGAATAATTAATCCATAAAAGAACATTTCCCACAAATAAAACTAACCATCGAATTTCCAGCATGTGCGCTCTCTCTCTCTCTCTCTCTCTCTCTCTCGAGTGCTTTCAGTGACAGCACAGGTGTGATGCAGGAGGTGCTGGAAGAAAAGTGTACATCCAGTGTTTGTTCCCAGTCCCCTCTCCACAATCAGGGGACCAGGCTGATAAAATGTGGCCGCATCCACTGGAAGAAGAAGGAAGCAGTTGGAACCACAGATTCATGCCAGTGTCCAGCTCTCTCTCTCTGGGCCACACATGTGGTCAAGTAAGGGATAGCTGTCAGCTGTGGGGGACTTTGGGAGGGCATAAACAGCAGGCCAGTTAAGCCCCCTTCCAAGGAGGGTGGTTACATTTGGTTTAAAAACAGGGACACTATACATTAAATATAGACTCACCACATTCCATGATCAGACATCAGATGGAACCAGCCTCCTTTTCCTGCAGTGTGTACCTACATCATATGTTTTTTTTTTCCTTTTTTTAATTGTTTTCCCCATTGTTCCCTCTCACTTTTGGTGCCTGCCCTCCTTTTGAGACCTTAAGCATATTAATTATTTCCTTTGCCTGTCCACCATACTCACTTGCTTCTGTCCAGCTCTATATATCCCCCCATGACAGGTGGTGTTGTCAAATTTACCCCAGAAAATGTTGCATATGATGTAGTGGTCCGTGGAAGCTTGGGGCACTGAATATACCATCAAAAACGTATAGTAGCAAATGTGTGGACATGTAGCAATAATGCATATACAGTAAACATCCACCAGATCACTGTATAGTGAATATTTCTTACTTATTTACAAGGATATCTAGGTAAGTGGAGTGTTTCTTCATTGAAAATGGAAGAAAAGCGGTGACCATTTTGATGCATTTACATGACCTAGGGTGTATGGGTATGGCCCTTGTCTGGTACTTGCTTTAATCAACAACCCATCATACATACAAATCAAACTCATTTATACCTTTCCCTTATAGATTACATTTACCAGTACCCCATAGTTCAGCCAGTGGGACCACTGTAGTCTTCCTTTGCAACTGGGATGCTGTGGTCAGATGTTCCGCTGTTAATCTGAAAGCAGTATAGGGATGTAGAAATGCTGCTCACAGATGTCATCCAGACCATTGTAGAATTAAGAAAAGGAGGCTAACTGAGAATCACACTACTTCTGACTTATTTAGAAGAATATCTAGATAACAGGAGTGTTTCTTCATTGAAAATGACAGAACAGTGGTGGCCATTTTGATACAGGTTACATGACCCAGGGAGGGTATGGATGTAGCTCCAGTCTAGTACTTGCTTTATATGCTAACTCCTTATACATATAAGTTGAGCTCATTTATACTTTTACTTCATTTATTTACTTCTACCCCATAATGCAGCTAGTGGAACCCCCATAGTCTTCAATGACAATGTCTCAGTGCTCCTCCTGCAGCCCCCACCCCATCCAAGCGCTGAAAAGTCTAACTACAGCCAATCGGAACACGGGTGCTTCCAGCAAACCCGCTCTGATTGGCCAGGACTTTTCCCCTGCCTCAGCCACATGGCACTTTTTACAAATAGATTTTTGATAGAACTAAGCACATTTCAACTGTGTAATAGAAGTTTTTCAACTGTATTAGCTGGATTGTAATTTCTACTAGTGTTTTAAAGTGCTTACACCTCTTCTGTCTCAGTGCTCCTCCTGCAGCCCCCTTCCAAGCACTCTGCCTTGGCGCGAAAAGTCTAACTACCTTTGACTTACTAAACTGCTCAGATCTAACCCATCCTAACCTCTATGCTATTTAAGACCTGCTCTTTTTCTTCTCTCCAGCTGTCTGCCCTTGAACAGGGCAGCTCCCACGGTGACGGCGCAGCCAGCCACCGACCGAGACCAGGACACCCGCCTGCAGCTCCTTGGAAAGTGGGACAAGCGCAGCCAATCGGATTCGGGTGCTTCCAGCAAACCTGCTCTGATTGACCAGGACTTTCCCTGCCTCAGCCACCTGGCACTTTTTACAAATAGATTTTCGATAGAACTAAGCACATTTCAACTGTGTAATAGAAGTTTTTTTTTTTGGCTAGTTTTCCATTAGCAGGTTATACAGACCTGCCACTAGAGGGATTCTTGGTCTTTCTACACAAATCACTGTACTCAATTGTGGGCAATATGGCCTGCATTATCATTCTACTTCTTTCCCAGTGCTGCTACAAGGGGAGGTTGTAGTTTGAGGTTCCCCCAAGCTTCACTGAACAGGCTGACAACTTCCTTAAAACTGCCTGTGCGACAGCTCTGCAGCTAAAAACATGAAGCCCTCAGTGTCTGCCATCCACCCTTCAGACTCAAGTCAAATAGACTCTGAGCACCCTATTCTTACCAACGCTACGCTGACATCATCCAATAATAATGCCTTACTTAGTATATGCTTCCTTCCGCCCTCCTTGGTGTGCTAGGAACCCAAGTGTCCCTCCCCCTAATAGGGGTGTTCTACTTGCCATAATCTACTCACTGACCCTACTCTGGGTGGACAGGCTCATAGACCCATTCCCCCCAGAACCAGTGAGCAATCTACATAATATCCCCCCACACGACTTCCTTAGCAGCTACCCTACCTCAAGTATATCTAGTCTCTTAACAGAGCATGAGATCATAAAAAAGGGTGTATGCTATGACCTGCTTTACTATATGAGCAGGGCCAGCTCAAAGACACCTCATCTCAATACCTAGCACTAAACTGCTCAGGTTACTAGTCTTGCTACTTCTCCTATCAGGTGATATCCAACCTAACCCTGGCCCATTCGTACCCAATACTTTGGTAGCATCCCCCCAGGACCATCAATGGGCGGCCACCAAGGGTCTGAAGATAGCACAATTGAACATATGTTGTCTTAGACCAAAAATACACAAAGTCCAGGTCTGGTTGGACCTCTACAAACTGGACTTACTAGCCATCTCTGAAACCTGGCTAAAGGCCCACACCCATGACCACGAGATTCAGGTCGTGGGCTACAATAGCTACCGCAATGACAGAGAAACCAAAAAAGGGGGTGGGGTCCTAATCTATGCTAAGGATGACCTCTCCATGTCACCTCTACCCCTGCAGACTAATCCTACTGCTGAGGGAGACAGCATATACATCCGGATAACCCTAGGACACGCCAAACAACTAACAATTGGCTGCATCTACCACCCACCAAAATCAGCCCTCAAATCCCATGAAGCCATCACAAATGATACAGCTATAAAGGAAACAATGGAGCAACTAATCCTGGGTGACTTCAACATTAACTGGGCTCAGGACCCTGGTCATGCCTCAAAGTCACTTACCCATGAAGCAGGTCTGACGCAGGTCATCTCTGAACTGACCAGACTTAATTACAAAACTGGGAACCACACCACCCTTGACTGGGCTCCGGTGTCTAACCCCACTAATATACAGAGTGTGGGCACAATGGCAAACTCCCTGAGTGACCATTCCCCAATCTTCTGTATATGGAAAAACAAACCACCAAAGGTCCAACCTAGAATTCTCTCCGCCAGTGACTTCTCCAAGTTCTCTGAACTACAATACAATCGCTACCTAGGTAATCTGGACTGGAATCCCATAAATCTTCTCCCTACTCTTACTGAGGCTGTGCAATACTTCCAGGATGAACTAACTACAGCGGCCAACCTCTTTGCTCCAATGAAGAGAATGAGGGCTAAAGGCAGCTGCTACAAGTGGCTCTCTCCCTCCCTTAAAGCCCTAATGGCTACTTGGGAAAAAGCCTGGAAAAAGTTTAGGCTCTCTTCCCCCCCGGCAGATCTCGCTGAATACAAAGCCCTGAGGAACAAAGCCAAGAGAGCCACAAAACTCGCTAAGAGAGATTACTTAACACACCTCCAGAAAACCAGCCTGGGCAACCCCAAGCAATTCTGGAATCATATCAATGACCTGATCAAGGACAGCAAAAAGCCTGAGTCCTGTCCCATGGAGATTAATGGTCAGCTCACAACTGACCCTTCTCAAATATCAGCTGCCTTTAACAGGCACTTCTCAGACCTCGAGGCCTACAAGACCTGCCTGTCTCCCCAGACTCTCCCCCCTACCTCAGATGAACCACCTCACATGGAAAGACCTCCATTTCACCTGAGACTGGCTAAACGCACTGAAGTACTAAACCTCCTAAGGAATCTGAAACTGAAAGGGTCAGGGGGACCCGATGGTATCAACCCTTGGCTACTCAAGGCAGGAGCTACCTCCTTAGCCTGGCCTATAACCATGCTCCTCAATTGATCACTGAGGGAAGGAGCAGTCCCTGACCTGTGGAAACATGCCAATGTTGTCCCTATTCACAAAGGGGGGCTCAGGGAAAAACTCAACAACTACAGGCCCATCTCCCTCCTCTGCTTACTTGCTAAGGTGCAAGAAAGAGTCATCTACAATCAACTCAGGGACTACCTGGAAGCTCATCAGCTCCTTGCACCCTCCCAACATGGATTTAGAACAAACCATGGTACTGACACTGCACTCATTAACTTCACGGATGAAGTTCTCAGGGCAATGGACAAAGGGATACCCACTGGTGCAGTCTTTATAGACTTATCCAAGGCGTTCGACCTCGTCGGCCACAACTTGCTGCTACAGAAGCTGCAAAATATATGCCTATACAATCATGCCCTGAAGTGGTTTGAGAGCTACTTATCAGGCAGGGCAAAGAGGGTCTCATGGAAAGGGGCCATGTCTGACCCACTACCCCTAAACCAGGGTGTACCTCAGGGATCAATTCTAGGCCCCCTCCTGTTTTCCTTGTTTACCAATGACCTGTGTACCCACTGTGGGGAGAGCTTGGTTGCACAGTACGCTGATGATACTGTCATCTTCTGACCCCTGCATGACGTGGTTTCCCTAGGCCCTCTACTCCAAAAGGATCTCACTTCGCTAGAGACTTGGCTACATAAGAACAGAATGGTACTAAATGCCGACAATACCAAGGCAATGGTATTTGGGCCAAGATCCTTGGGATTTGACAGGTCCTCATCCCTCTCCTTAACCTCACTCTCTGGTAAAGCCATTAATGTAGTCCCTTCCCTTAAATACTTAGGCCTCAAGTTGGATCAGAACATCACATACAAGGAACGCATGAACCAGGTCACCAGGACCCTACATCGGAAACTTAGCACCTTGTACCAACTCAGGGACCAACTTATCCCTGAAGCCAGGCTCTCCATAGCTACCAGCATCCTTCTACCCAACCTAACCTTTGCGGCCCCTATTATACAGGGCATGGCTAAACAAGAGATTACCAGGATGTAAACCCTATATAATAAAATAGCTTGTTTAGCAACCTTAGACCACCCGAGACGTCACCACTGTGATACTTTGGCCAATCTTTGTTGGCCCACATTGGTCACCCGCCTCCAACACCCCTTGCTTATCCAGGCCTACAAGCTTGTCAAACCCCACGCTCTGCCAAGCATTGCCGGGACCATAACCCTCAAACACAACCCAAGGAACCTAAGGACCTCAGATAGAACACTATTAGAAGTCCCTAGGGTAAGGACAAATGCTGGCAGAAGATCCTTTTCCTCCCAAGCAGCCTGACAATGGAACAAGCTCCCTCCCCAGGTCCAGGCCTCCTCCTCACTCATGAACTTCCACACCAGGCTTAAGTCCCATCTGCTGACCTTAAGTGCATGCCACTGTCATGGCACTTAAAGCTCCCAAGGTACTCCCCACCTCTCCAACTCCCATCTCCTAGCTTAACCTTCCTACTACCTGTCTTATACAGACTGCTCGCCGGAGGCCACATGTAACCCCTGAATAAACTATATGCAAAGTACTACCAATTGCTTACATATCATGATGATAACCATGCCTGTACCCATGCCTGCAAACACTGCTTTTCTTTTACCGTGACTGTAAGCCATGCCTGTATCCACTGCTTTTCTTTTACCATGCCTGTAACCATGCCTGTATCCACTATTTTACTTTACTGTAACCGCCTCATGATGTAACTCACAATGCTTCAAATGTTCCTTATGTCCTTGTTCATTCTTATAACTTGTATTGTTATCCCGGCTTGCCCCTGAAAAAGGGACCTTCAGGGCTCAGTGGGCCTACCTGGTCACCAAAATTTAATAAATAAATAAATAAAATAAGTAAATTTTATATATTTATTTATTTAAAATTTGGTGACCGGGAAAGGCATACTGAGCCGAGGCTCATTTCCAGGTGCAACCCAGGCATAAAGGTGTACACAGAAGTTATGCAGAGAAAAGTAAAACAAATAATTTTTACAGACAGTATATACAACACATCTTGGTTACAGAGAGTCGGTACACATCTAGAGCTTACAATGCAAACTATTTTCTTGCAGTATGGTATAAACACACACAGGAGTTGTACAGTAGAGATGCAGGAGTTTGTTTCAGTTTGAGATTAGCTTTTACTAATATTGATCATCAGAGGCCTCCTAGAGTGGGATTAGTCCTGTGTCGGTGTGGGTCCCATGGCGCACTTTTAGCAAGGAGGGGATGGGAGGAGCCTGAGGAGTTGTTTAACTGCTGGGAGAGAGGAGGCCTGGTGAAGGATGGGTGGGAGGTTGTTCCATTGATGGGGAAGATGGTATGAAAAGACAGCTTGCCCGGAAGCAGTGTGGGGGTGATGGAGGTTGAAGATGCGGGCATCCCTATAATGGAGAGAGTAGCCTAGGGAGTTGGCTGGTACAAGACGGGAGGTGAGGTGGGGGCAGGAAGCCCAGCTAGTATTTAGCCATGAGGGAGGCACTATGGATGGTCATCCTATGGGAGAGCGGGGCCAGGGAGAGAGAGTAGTGCAGAGGGGGCAATGATGAGTAAGTGGCGGAGAAGCAGTGGCAAAACGACAGAATGAATTGAGTAAGATGTCAAGTTTGGAGAGGGATGAGGTTGGGTCCATACTGTATATGATGTCAATGTAGTCTAGAACAGGAAAGATTGTTTTACGTACTAGTTTGCTGTGGGTGGGAAGGGGAAGGCAGGCTTTGTGGCGATAGAGGATAGCAAGTTTGGGCCGGAGTTTGGTGCAGATGACCGATGTGTGGGGGAGAAGTTGAGGTGGCTGTCTAGCCAGACTCCCAGGTATTTGAAAGTGGGGACCAGTTCAAGGGGAGAGCTGTCCAGGGTGGAGATTACGGGCGCAGATAGGGAGGCAAGTTTTTGTTTAGATCTGAAGACCATGGTGACAGTTTTTTTTTGTCATTAAGTGTGAGCCGGTTTTTCAAGAACCAGGATTGGACTCTATTGAAGTCATTTTGAAGATCTGGGAGGATGCTGTCGTGGGTGGGGTCAGAGGCAAAGATGATTGCATCGTCAGCATACAGGTGCACGTTAGTGGAGAGACAGACAGAGAGGAGGTCATTTATGAATAAGGAGAAGAGGATGGGGCTGAGGATAGAGCCTTGGGGGACACCTGAGAGGATGGGAAGGGGGAGACAGTGTTGCCTATTTGTACTAATTGCTACCTTATTCTGGAGGTAAGAGTGGAACCAATTTATAGCAGGTTGGGCAAGGCCAAAGGAACTGAGTTTGTGGAGCAGCAGAGGGTGGGAGACTGAGTTAAAAGCTTTCACCAAATCGATAGAGGAGGCACTGTGGGTCACCTTGGAGACTGGAAAGGGCACCACAATCCGCACAGGGGTTGTGTACAGACCCCCATGTCAGGGGGAGGGAATGGACAAGGATATGATAGAAGGCATTCTTAGAATGGCAGAGAAAGGGGCGATACTGTTGATGGGAGACCTAAATATACCAGATGTTAACTGGAGCACATTTGCTGCAGCCACATCCAAGAGCAGGGCCATTCATGATGCCCTACAGGTGGCAGGCCTCAGACAGCTAGTTTCGGAACCCACTCATAAGGGAGCAATCTTAGACCTCATACTTTCAAACGGGCGCAGTGAGAGGATCTCAGATCTAGAAGTGGGTTGCCATCTGGGAACAAGTGACCATCAAACAGTGTGGTTCACGTTAAACTCAGCTACAGAGTCAAGCCATACAAAAGTGAGGGTACTGGACTTCAGGAGGGCTGACTTTGGCAAGATGGGAGAGTGCCTCAGAAAAGCACCAGCAAACAGGCTAGAAGGAGGTGTGGAGCAACAATGGGGAATCATCAAAACTGCCATTACAGAGGCAACAAGCCTTTGTGTGAAGCAAATAAACAAATCAAAATGAAAGAAAAAGCCACTATGGTTCTCAAAAGAGGTGGCTGTGAAAGTCAGGAAGAAAAATATAGCATTCTGGAAGTATAAGGAAATACAGAAGGAGCAGGACAGAGAGCTGTACCAGTTAAGGCAGAAGGAAGCAGGGAGAGAAGTCAGAATAGCGAAGGCCCAAACTGAGGAAAAGATAGCCAACGCAGTTAAGAAGGGGGATAAAACCTTTTATAGGTACATCAGCGAGCGTAGAAAAACAAAGGGAGGGATAGTGAGGCTAAATAGAATGAACGGTGGGTGGGCAGGGGGACAGTGAAAAAGCAGGGATACTGAACGAATATTTCTGCTCAGTATTCACAAAGAGGAGGAAGTGCTAATCCAGTTAACAGAAGCACTCTTGATAGAGGGTCGATCCCAGTCCTTTCACAGAAGAAAGGGTTCTGCAAGAACTCCTAAAACTGAAGGTGGACAAAGTAATGGGTCCTGATGGAATTCACCCCAGAATTCTAAAAAGAATTAAGGGAGGAACTAGTGAAACCACTGGCTACTCTTTTTAATAAATCATGGGAGGATGGTGTAGTACCCAAGGACTAGAGGAAGGCGGATGTGATTCCCCTTCACAAAAGTGGGACCAAGACAGAGGCAGGAAACTACAGACCTGTCAGTCTGACCTCTGTGGTAGGGAAAGTGATGGAGTCACTTCTGAAGGAAAGAATAGTTGAGTACCTAGAGGCCATTGGGGCACAGGACCCAAGGCAGCATGGGTTCACAGCGGGAAGGTCATGTCAGACGAATCTAATAGATTTCTTTGACTGGGTGACCAAAGTAGTAGACCAGGGAGGGGCTGTGGACATGGCCTACCTAGACTTTAACAAGGCATTTGACACAGTCCCACACAAAGGTTAATAGTCAAATTAACCAGCCTGGGAGTGGGTCCCAGGGTGGTAGTCTGGCTAAAGCATTGGTTGCACAACAGGATACAGAAGGTAATTGTAAATGGAGTCCACTCTGAAGAAAGAGGGGTTACTAGTGGGGAACTGCAGGGTTCAGTATTGGGTCCAGTCCTTTTTAATGTCTTCATCAGTGACATTGCAGAGGGACTGGAAGGAAAAGTATGCCTTTTTGCAGATGACACAAAGATCTGCAACAGGGTTGATACACAAGGAGGCGTGGAAAGGATGAGAAGGGACTTGGCAAGGTTGGAGGAATGGTCAGAAGTATGGCAGCTAGGATTCAATGCAAAGAAGTGCAAAATAATGCACCTGGGAAACAAGAACCCAGGGGAAGAATACACAATGGGGGGGGAGGTAGTAACAACAAAAAAGGAAAGGGACCTGGAGGTAATCATATCAGATGACCTTAAGGTTAGCAAGCAATGTGAGAAGGCAGTAGGGAGGGCTGGGGGTACACTGGAATGCATAGAGAGAGGCATCAGTAGCAGAAAACAGGATGTTGTTATCCCTCTGTACAGACGGTTGGTGAGACCCCATCTGGAGTATTGCGTCCAGTTCTGGAGACCCCATCTCTGCAAGGACATAGACAGGATAGAGGCAGTCCAGAGGAGGGCAACTAAAATGGTGCAGGGTCTGCAAGAGAAGTCGTATGAGGAGAGACTAAAGGAGCTTAATATGTATACCCTTGAGGAAAGTAGGGAGAGGGGGACATGATAGAAACTTTAAGTACCTTAGTGGAATCAACAAAGTCCAAGAGGGTAGCATCTTTCAGAAAAGAGAGTGCAAGAACAAGGGACAATTTAAAAATAGAAGGAGGGCAGTTCAGGGGCAATGTGAGGAAGTATTATTTCACAGAGAGGGTAGTGGATGCATGGAACAGCCTTCCTGAGGAGGTTGTGGGGTCTAAAACTGTGGGAGAATTCAAGAATGCATGGGACAGACATAAGGCAATTATTGTGGGGGGTAGGAAGAAATAGGCTGTTGGTTAACTAAGATCTGCGGCCTATCCTGTAGGTAGGGAAATGGGCAGACTAGATGGGCCAAGCGGTCCTTATCTGCCATCAAAGTCTATGTTTCTATGTTTCTATGGCGGTGGTGGTCTGGCTACTGTCCATGGCCGAGATGATAGAGTCTGTTACATGCAGCACGGTGGTGATGGTGGAATGGTGTTTTCTAAATCCTGACTGAAAGGGAGAGAGGAAGGGAGGGAGCCATTGGAAGAGAGAAAATCAGACAGTTTGGACAGTGTGAGGGATTCTTGGATTTTGGTGAGGGAGGGAAGGAGTGAGATGGGATTATAGTTTCTCGGCAGAGAAGGGTCACTGACTTTGTGCAGTGGGAGGATTTTGGCCAATTTCCAGGCAGAAGAAACTGTGGCGGTGGCAAGGGAGAGGTTGAGTATATGCGTCAAGGGTGCTGCTATGGCCGAGGCTGAGATGCGGAGCAGTCTAGTCTGCAAGCCATCCGGGCTGGTTTTGGCCTGGTTTAGAGATGTAAGTGCATTGAAGACTTCCCAGGATGTGAATGGAGGAAAGAGGAAGCGGGGGAAGTGGGGAAAGGTTCAGTGGGGTCAGGTGGAGGGGGGAAGTCAGGCATGGCACAGGAAACGAAAAATGAATTGAAAAGAGCAGCTACTGAAGCAGGATCTGAGACTGGTCTGCCATCAATGTTAAGGACTGGCCAAGTCTGCTTAGAAGTGGGGTTGATAATGGAGTTGATTACCCTCCAGAAGGATGCAGGGAATTTTGGTTCTGGGTGAGTTGTGCTTGGAAGTAGGAGGCTTCAGATTGCCAATTAGCTTTGGTGCATTTATTTCTGAGGTGTTTGTAGGATTGGAGGTCACAGGTGGTATGAGAGGCTTTGTACTGCCTCCATGCCTTGTCCCTGGTACAACACAATGCGTTGAGATTGGATGTGATCCAGGGGTGGTGGTGCCTATTCACTCTGACTTTCCTGAGGGGAGTGTGGAGGTCCCAGGTGCATTTGAAGATGTCACAGAAGTGGGATAGGGCAAGGTCAATGTCTGGCATGGAAAAGACTGGATACCAGTCTGCATTAGTTAGGCCATGCAGCAGGGCAGATTCATTGAGGAGGTGTACGGGGCAAGACCAGATAAATTTGGGGTGCAAATGAGGGGGTGGATTTTGCAGATGCAGAAAGTGATGCAGTGGTCACTAAGTGCATCAGATAGGATACCTGATGTAGAGATCCTGTGGGGATGGGTGGATAAAATCCAGTCCAGAGGGGTGTGATTTTGGGGCTGATGGTTTAGACAGGTTGGTTCCTGGATTAGCTGGAAGAGATTTAGGCCTTTGATCCTTATGGCAGTGAGTTTGGTGGAGGAGGAGAGCCAGTCGAGGTTGAAATTGCCTAGAAGTATAAGTTCACCATTTGTAGTGCTCGAGGAAATTGCTGAGATGGACTTTTTTTTTTTTGAAATTCACATTTTATTAGTTTTAACAAGCCAATATACAAGCATACGTAAGAATATTTTCGTAACCAACAGCTCGGTAGAACAATTGATTAATGAGGAAACAAAACATCAAAGGAATAAGGCAAACAAAAAAGGAAACACAAAACTCCTCCACCCCCACCCCCACCCCTAGGAGGATGCTGTCACTAACAACCCATGGACCTCAGTAAGGCGGATAGTACCTGGGTGTAAATAGGGGCAAAGGGACCTAATAAGAGAAACTGGCCAGGTCGGATATCATAAAGCCGGTGACAAGGAGGAGGGGAGAATAAGGAACCCCCAACAGGATCTTAGTGGAGATACAGGGCACATAGCTTGCCCCATTTCTTGTGGAATGCAGACAGGGCATGCCTGGAACTGGCAATCAGTTTTTCAATTTTGAAGCATTGGGACATTTCTGCTATCCAATCCTGGTATAAGATTTCAGATTGGTCTAACCAGTGGCGGAGAATTAATCTTTTGACCGCCATTGAAATTAGAGCTATGTGGTATTTCCTTTCCTTAACTTTGATACCAGAATAGACACCTAGTATACAAATTTCAGGTGTGAATAAGTCTTTTAAGCCTAGCAATGGATCCAAGTTACCCTGAATGCATTTCCACAAGGGAGCAACCTTCTTACAGGTCCAAAATATGTGCAATATATCCCCTGATCCTCTCACACCTTGTACAAATAGTAGAATTAACTTTCCCAAATTTAAATAGTTTCACCGGAGTATACGTGTTGTTAACTATATAAAATTGTGTGAGGTTATACCTATCCAGAGAAAGAAACCTATGCAAATCCATCCACACCTGTTTCCAGGGCGAAAGGAGCTGGCAATCAATGGTTCCCACACCTTGGAGCCCGATAAAGCTTCAGGTATTTTACTAAGAAGGAGCTGTATGTAGAGTTTGGCTATACTATGGGGTTCGTTTGCCAGGGATTTGAGCAGTTCCAGCAAGGGCCGAACACTGGACGTCGCTTTCACTGGACCAAAACCTTTAACTATGAGGTGTCTCAATTGGTATACTTTAAAAATATACTGCGAGGGAATAGTGAATTTGGTCATCAGATCACCTGAGGAACCCAGAAAGTTTTGATAATAAAATCTTCCACCACACAATCAGATTTGCGGTAGCCAGGAGGGCAGCCAACATGAACCCAGCTTAATATTAGGATTAGAAACTAAGGGTTGGGCCGGGTCTTTGGAGTTATTGATTCTAACTGAATTACAGTGTTGGTTGAAAACCTTAACTGAGGTCCCGATCACGGAGCTACCTATCCGGGTTGGAAGCACTGAGAGGTTGCAGTAGAACAGGGATTGGGGATCTATATTAAAGTTCTTGAGGAGTTCGTTCTCAATCTGCAACCACCTAGGCTTATAAGAACCCTGAGGGGGACAAAGCCATTTACTCATTTTCGCCAAATGACTGGCCCTATAGTAAAGTTCAAAATTGGGTAGGCGAAGTCCCCCATTAGCTTTGGGCACACACAATTTAGAGAAAGACCTTCTTGGTTGTTTATCCTTCCAGATAAATTTAACTATAGCAGAATGGATTTTTGGAAAAGGATTTCGTAGCCATATGTTTAGCAGGCTAAAGGGTAAAATAACGCGAAGTATATTCATCTTAATTACACTAATTCTCCCACCTATAGTTAAGGGCAGGATTGACCATCTGTTAAGGTCACTCCAGACCCGATCCATCAGATCATCCAGATTAAGCTTTTAGTTGTGCTAGGATCTCGGCTAGATATATACCTAAATATTTGAGATGATCAGCCGTTCATTTCATACGAAATGGCTACCTCCGCCTGGAAAACAAATGGGTTAAGGGAAAGATTTCAGATTTAGACAGATTCAGCCGGTATTTGGAAACCACCCCAAATTGTGTAATAATTTTAGCACCCTTGGATAGATTTGACTGGGTTAGTAGATGCAACAGAATGTCATCTGCAAATACAGAAATGGCTAGTGATTGTTGACCGATAATACAGCCCGTAATGCCAGGTGAGGACTTGATACGCACCAACAAGGGTTCTAGGTAAAGATTAAAAAGGTACGGTGATAGTGGACAACCTTGGCGAGTACCGGAATATAGAGGAAATCTGGGAGAGAGTACCCCGTTACAATAGACTCTCACGGAAGGGGAGCCATAGATCGCTTTAACCCACTGAATAAATTGTGCCGGAAAGCCCATTTTATCCAGGGTAGCCCACAAAATATCCCAACTCACCCGATCAAAGGCTTTTTCGGCATCTAAGGCTACTAGAGCCATAGGGAGTTGAGAGTCTTGAGCGGTATGAAATATGTGTGCAAGGGTCCTCATATGGTCGGCTGCAGATCTCCCCTGAACAAAGCCCACTTGCTCCACACTGAGGAGCGTCTGCCACACTTGTTTAATTCTCAATGAAAGAATCTTAGTTAGAATCTTAACATCATAATTAAGCAAGGAAATTGGCCTGTAACTAGCGGGATCTAAAGCCGACTTATTTGATTTGGGTATTAGGATAATAGTTGCTTCTAATAAAGAGGGGTCTAAAGGTCCAGAAGACAGGATATAGTTAAACAATTTTAATAATGCAGGAGTTAACTCAGAACAGAAGGATTTATAGAAGTTTGGGGAAAATCCGTCTGGACCAGGGGCTTTGTCCAGAGTGAGATCATGGATGGCTCCTGTAACTTCTTCTAGAGTTATGGGGCCTAACAGGACCTCACGCTGATTAGCATTAAGCCTAGGGAGAGGGGAGTTCTCAAGGAATTCTGCTATACCCGGGGAAATCACTGGAGAAGTTTCAGTCTTGTAAAGATTTTGAAAAAGTCTTCAAAGACCCCAGCAATATCCCTCGGGCTGGTTTTAATGGAACCATCCCCCGCCTTGATACCGGGAATCAATCTTGAATTCTCCATTTCTTTGAGCCTAAGGGCTAGAACTCTGCCTGGCTTCTCCCCCTGTTCGAGATATTTTGTTCTGGATTTCAAAATGAGGTATTCTGTCTTCTCTCTGATTAGGTCTTCGTACTCTTCTTTGAGCCTGTACAACTTCTTCAGTGCCCCCTGAGAGTATGAGGCAGAGAGTTTCTCCTCAGCATCCTTAATCTGACTAGCTAAGGAATTAATTTTCTCTACTCTCATTTGCTTCCGTCTAGATGCTTCCTTAATGAATTCACCCCTGAGAAAACATTTCAGTGAGCACCAAACTAAATCATATCTGGAGACCGAGCCCTGATTAATTTCCAAGAAGGACGAAATCAAAGCTTTGAAAGGTGAGGTAATCCGCTCATCCTTCAAAATCTGATTGTTGAGCTTCCAGATAGTGTCCCGTTGACCAGGAGGACCCGAGCCAGCTTAACCCATGTCATAGCATGGTCGAAATAACTATAGGCTCAATGTTGGTGGAAGAAATATTAGTTAACAAGCTGGTGCTCACTAAAATGTAATCTATCCGTGACCAAGAGTTATGTGTTGGGGAGTAAAAGGAGAAGTTTTGGGCCGAGGATTCAGGAGTCTCAAGGATCTTCTAAACCCAGCAGTGAGCATAAATCAGCTAGAGCTAACTGAGCGGGTGACATGGTTTTAGAGCAACCACCCGATCTGTCTAGTATCTGTGAAGGTGCAATGTTCCAGTCCCCCCCAAAACAAAATTGGATGGGAGAAAAACACTCAACAGATCTGCCAGACCCATCAAAAATGTGGGTTCCCCTCCAACAGGACCATATATAGAACCCAAGACTACCTCCGTGTTACAGAGCGTGCCCTGAACAAATACATATCTTCCTTTTGGATCATGTACGCATTTCTTCGTCACAAAGGGTAAATTGCATCTGATCAAAATGGCCACCCCTTTACTGTTGGTTGATTGACTCGACGCAAAAACTTGTGAGAAGCCCTTAAACCTTAGTAGGTTTGTTTCTGTTGTCATAATGTGAGTCTCCTGAAGGAAAAGTATATCAACCCCTACTAATGAGCAGTTCAGCAAGATCCGACCTCTCTTGGAATTCTCCCTTAATCCCCTCACATTCCAGGTAGCAAATTTAACATGGTTTAACGCCATTGTTACTGGTAATCGGGCTATTTGATGTGGAGCTTAATATTGAGACCTCCTAAAAGAATCATTGGCGGCATCCTCCCCCTCCCCCAAGTACATAACTGGACCCATCCAAAACATTTGCATTGGAATAAATCATCAGTTACAGAACATACTGGAATGTAATGCAGAGTGGTAAAACTGGGTATCCCCCAAGTTCTAGACCCAAAAACAATTAGAGTAGAAAACCTTAAATTTGCCCTTCTGGCCCCAAACCCGTCTTCCCCTAACCTCCCCCATAAACACAACCAACTATATACAGACCCCTGCCCAAAAACACTGAAAATTCAAAAGTAGCACACTTATATGCAAAACCCCCTCTCCCCGATACCATGGCGTCACCCCTGGTTTATTCAAAACTCGAACAAAAGGAAGACTGAAGTACCCCTTACCTAGGGTCTTAAACTCAGACCTACAACCGCTAGATTTGCTTAAATAGAGTAGCCATGGTATCCAAAAAGTCCATCCGCAGTCATGAGGCAGGCTCTAAAGTCAGTTTCACCTCCGCCCCCCACCAACTGCAAATCAGGAAGCGATATCATAAAATTAAACAGGATTCAGGCTATCAGCCACTTAAACCAGGCAAGCGAAAGTAGTGCTCAAACTTCCCTTGAACCCAGATCAAGCAGCCTAACAACAAGCAGGTGCTGTATCCAAACGGACCCCAGATATGAATTTTACCTGCAGGAGCCCCTCGATCTTACTGTCCGGTAAACAATCCCTATGAGGCTTAGTCCTGGACCAGAGCAACCATTGAGAGGAAGCGCGTGTCGAAATAACCGGGACGGACCTTAACGGTCCGAACACAAAAGGTTCCTCCCGGAAACACCAACCCCACTTTGTGTTCCTGTCCCAGACTAAGCCGGCAAGCGTGGAGCCACCAATCTCCGGGCCTACTAAACTGCCTAGGCCTTGCGGCCTATTCCGGCCTACCCTGGCCAGTTACCCCAAGTTGGACCCAACCCTCCCGGACCGAGGTAAGCCAAACTAGCGCTATCGTGCTTCACTGGGGGGAAAAGCTTTGAAACCGAGCAAATAAATTAAAATTAGTTATGGATACAGAATTCCCCAACAGTTAATAGTAAGGCAAAGCAGATCAGTCCCCTTTGATCAGGTTGGGGAGTTTCTTCGACAGGTCGGCCAGAGCACAGTCCGGGTCTTCATAATACTGCCAGCTGCCGTCCAGGGAGACCCCGAATTTCACTGGATAAACCATCTTAAATTTAATATCAGCCGCGATTAATTTTTTAACGATTGGGTGAAATGCTGCTCTCCTCTTCTGGACCTCAAAAGGTAGATCTTGGGTAATTCTCAGCTTCATGTGGGACCAGTGCACAGAGTCCAATTCCTTGACTTTCGTTAAAACATGTTGACGTTCAATGTAGCTTAGGAATTTAATGATGATTGGTCTCGGAGGAGAGCTCGGTGGAGGTTTGGGTTTCAGTGATCTATGGGCTCTCTCAATATGATAAGATTGATTTATTGGGAGGGACCAACAACTTTATTTAGGAAATGCTGGACAAATTTAATGGTGTCGCTTCCTCCTCAGACTCTGGTAGTCCCAAGATGAGAACGTTATTCCTCCTGCTCCTTCCCTCAAGATCTTCTGTTTTAGCCTGCAACTTTTGTATTTGTTGTTTTAATTTGGTAATCTCTGGATCAACTTTATTTCTCCAACGGTCTATCGAAGAAACATTGGTTTCTAGATCTCCAACTTGTCTGGATAGGTCTGAGAAGTTCTTTCTAATAGATTTAACTTCTCCTGAAATCTCCTGTAGTGTTTCTTTGAAAGGTGCCATAATTTGAAGAAAACTATCCTCAGTTAATGGTGTATTTGAGGCAGTAGATGTATTTTGTTTAGTGGAGGAAGCAGGATTGGTATTTCTAGCCTTTTTAGAAGCCTTTTCAGGCGTTGATGGTGGAGTGTGTTTCACACTAGTTGTTTTCATTTCAGCCTCCATCAATGCTAGTCTCTGGAAACAGCTTCAAGCACCTTAAAAATCAGCTCAAGGATACTGCAATCAGTTAGGAAGCCTTTAGGGTCACTAAAGTTGAGAAGGATATCGATTCTGTAGTTGAAAATAGTGGTTTTGGTAGGAAGAGGCAGGGAGCTCAAGAGAGAGCTGCTTTCAGGCACACTGCATCACGTGACTCTCAGCTGAGATGGACTTGACAAGGGAGTCGGGTGAAGTCTTTGGTGGGAGATACAGAACCCCAATGCAGAGGGGGTTGGACAAGGGAAAGGATAGTTGAGCGACTATGGTTTTGTGGGAGGAAGGAGAGGATTCCTTGTATATAATGGTGCAAGAAATGGAATCTCTGATGTACATTGCTACCCCACTGCCACGCTTGCCCCGATCCTGGCAGTAGAGGACGTAGTTTGGGATAGCCAAGGAGGGATTAGGGATTTTGGCAGATAGCCAGGTTTCTGTGATGCAGAGTGTGTCAGGGTTGTACTGGGTGGCCCAGATGGAGAGATCATCCAGTCTGGGGAGGAGGCTCCCGATGTTGAGGTGAAATATATGGAGTCCCTTGGGGAGAAAGTGTCTGAGGGCAGGCTGGATGAGGGTGGTGGTGCAGATGTGGTTTGATTGGGCACTAAGGGGCCAGGGTTGGGGTGAACGTCACCTGCCAGGAGCAGTAGAAGAGGTATGGTGAGAAAAGGGGCTTGCTTGTATCTACCGGGACTGCACTTGGAGGGTGAAGCATGGAGGTTCATGCATCAGTGGAGACCTTCAAAGTTTAATAGGTGTGAGTGGAGCAGTTCAGGGTGTATGGTTGGGGATGGTAGGAAGGGGTGGATAAGGGGGAGGGAAAGAGGATGGGTTTGACGAGGCGAGAGAGGGGGTGATAAGATAGGGGTGGGCCAAGCTGGGGTAGGTGGGGGTGACTCTTGGGGCAGAAAAAGGGTGGAGAGTGAGTGGGGGGTAGCAAGGGGTCTCCAGTATGGAGGCTGGAGAGAGGGGTTGGTGGAGGACAGCAGAGTGGAAATTGTAGGAGGAGGCACAGTAGCAATGACTGCAGCATAGTGGCTCTGAGAAGTAGGAGAAGAAACTGGTAAAATACAGTAGCTGACCACTAGAACTGAGATCAGCTGCAGTAACGGCTACTAGTGGCAAGGCAAGATGACTTGCTAATGGGAAACTTGCCTGATTGCTTTTCACACTCACGTGACTGCTCAGCTAAATACTATATAGTAAGGTGTCAACCAAGGGTGGTGGTGGGGGTGGTGGGGAGTCGACGCAGAGCATTGGCAGGGTCCTCCTCTTGGAGCGTGAGGAACAAAGGGTCCATTTGATGCATTACCTGGGCAATGCTGTGGGGAAGGGCTTTGTCCTCCGGCCCTTGTGACCCTCGGGAGGGAGCCGCCAAATGATCCAGGAGGTCTCGGTCTGTGAAAGTAGAGGAAAAAGAGGAACAACTTTATACTAGGTAGGCTGTAAGGAGGGGCTACAAACAATGGGGAAAGGAGCGAAGCCTCAGGTTATAAGAGGGCCCCGGAGTCAAGGGAGCTTCAGTTTAAGTGTTCACCTTAATGGTGTCTCCTTTACTTCTACAATTTAGCAGCAAGGCTAGGTTTAGACTTAGGGCTAATGGTGAATACAATAAACCTCAAGTTCAGCTGCACAATCAATGTCTGGGTTTCAAGTAACGCTGGTTAAAACTCACAGCATGCACTCTCTAATGCCTTTAAAACACTGTTTCACATTCAGCTGGTTTCTAGTCAATAATGCAGGGTTTATGCAAGCTGATTAATGCAGAGTTTATACAGGCTGATTTTATCCTGCATTACAAGTAATACTGCTTAAAAAATCACAGCATACATTGCCTAATGCCTTAAAACACTGTTTTCAAATAAAGCTGGTTTCTACTTAATATTTTAGAGTTTAAATTAACAAAACAATGGAAACAGGCTGATTTTATCCTGCATTAAATCTATCTTCACATGTGTGGTGACAGGAAAGAAGATTAGCTTCAGCATTAAAGGTGCTCTGTTCAGAGATTTAAAAAAAGCTGCCAAGCTGGTTTCTACTTAATATTTCAGAGTTTACAATGTAAATTTAACAAAACACTGTAAACAGGCTGATTTATCCTGCATAAAATTTATTTTCAATTGTGTGTCGACAGGAAAGAAGATTAGCTTCAGCTTTAAAACTGCACTGTTTGGAGATTTAAAAAAAGGCACCAAGAGTCCTCTTGGAGTGTGAGAAACAAAGGGTCCGTTTGATGTGTTACCTGGGTAATTCTGTAGGAAGGGCTTCATCCTCTGGTCCTCGTGACCCTCAGGAGGGAGCCACCAAATGATCCAGGAGGTATCAGTCTGAGCAATGCTGTGGGGGAGGGCTTTGTCCTCCGACACTCACGCCCCTCGGGAGGGAGCTGGCAAATGATCCAGGAGGTCTCAGTATGGGCAATGCTGTGGGGGAGGGCTTCATCCTCTGGCCCTCACAACTCTCAGGAGGGAGCTGCCAATCGATCCAGGAGGTCTTGGGGTGGTGTGGTCAGATGTACTGCCATTGATCTGAAAGTGAGATGTTAGAAATTCTATGCACAGACATCATCCATACAATTGCAGATATGAGAAAATGTGTGCTGACTGATATTGACAGTAAGGCTGGCAGAACCTGGTGAAGTTCTGACCCTTATTAAATAAGAACCGGAACACAGAGGGGTTCTGAATATTTATCAATATTATCAAAAAAATATGACAAAATGCATAAACGGGACCAGGCTCTGTAATATTCAACACAGAGGCCCAAAGGGAATAATTTAATTCATTATTTATATGAGAAGTAAAGTAAAAAGCAAAGTAATCAGTAACATCTTGAAGGATGTCCTCTCTTGGTGGCGTAGATGCTTGGGCCTGTGAGTGTGCTGGAAGAGAGGGAAGAGAGAGAGAGAGAGAGATGGCAAGAGAGAAAGACAGAGAGAAAGAGAGAGACACACACAGATGCAAGTCCTTACCTACTACCGTCCAATACCAAACAGCTAACATATTTTTTTTAAATTAACACCGCTGGTGGAGGAGGTGGTGTATTTAAGGATGTTCCAGAGCAGACATGACCAAAGAAATAAATGACTAAGTAATGATCCAATGAGTAGAAGTAAGAGCCCCACCCACCCTACCCATGTGATGCAGCTGCATTGCATGTCCCAGTGCACTACAGTAGTGTACACTTCCAGCTCCAACAGGTTATAATGTTTTCTATTACTTTTACTCAGTACAACAGCAACATCTTTTAAAGAAGAAATGAAAGATATCTTCTTATTGATCACCTCTCAGGCAGTCACATCAGTCAAGGGCAGTGCAGTCAATAAAATAAAACAGTTACCCACTGCTGTGTGCGCACCTTACAACACACAATGATAAATACATCCTTCCTACTTCCAAGAAACCATTGCTGCCAGTGCCAAGTACATTATAAACAAGTACATAATATAAAATATCATTTCAGTCCAGTTACTGTAACCGAGATGTATCATTCCACGAGCAACGAATGAATTTAGTAACATTTGTCTCTAGTAATCACAGCCAAATATGGAGGGATGTGAAACAATATATATTATTTTATTTATCCAAAGAAGAGCATTCAGTCTTCAGCTAAGCCATCTGTTATAAGACAATTAAAACAGTAATTATAGTATTAATGTCATGCTACAGTACAGTCAGGTGGAAAAATAAAATAGTATGTTTTTTTACACAGTTGCAGACAAGTGGTAGTAACAGTAGGGAGCAGTACCTACCTTCTGTCTCAGATTGGTACTACTAAGTAAGGTTGGGACATGAAATGCAGTTGCTTTCTGTATAATTGGACTCTGGACCCACTGATGTTATTCTTTTATGCTGCTCACTGTGCTCATTCAGGTAATCCTGGACGACTCTGGCCTGTCCTGACCTGACTTATCTCATGCATGTCTCATAGTAAGTATACTCAAGTCACAAAATATGTTTCAGCACAGGCACAGTGGAAAACTATTTCATGGCTAGGGCCTGCTCAGAATCAATATGCAAATGTTTCATTTGGGTATCACATTTGAAATTAATGTGAGGGATGTTGGCTTTCAGGACTATCAAACTCAGCATTTTCTGGTGCCAAATAGGATCCTGTATCAGTAATACTGTTACCAGCTGAACCAAACAATCATTCTAAACTGATGCTAGTCAGAGGGCAATTCATGTACTTCATTACAAACCGTACTAAAGCAGGCCACATACTTTGTTTGATTTCCAGTAGTTCAAAGAATCAGCATTCCAATTAATATTGGTCTCTGCCAGGTACATCCAAACAATGTTTTGTGCTGAGGTAGTGTTAGAAAAAATATCACAATGACATCTTGTAAGTGGCTCCATAGAGCTGAAGCTGAACCACGTGGTATGATAGTTAATGCTGCTTTTGAATGGCGGTGGTGAAGAAAAAAATCTTGCCACAGTGGCCAAAGAGGAAGAGAGAAACAAAATGCTGGAATACCAGAAGAGGGGACACACAATGTTGTGCCGCGTCATGACAAAGACTGTGACTGTGATGCTGTACTCCATTCCATGACAATGTGCACTTCAAATATTTCGTGTTTGCTTGTCTCAAAAGAAGTGTCATCATCACTTAGTACTTGCTTTGAATTGTATCATGGGTCCAAGACTGTTGCTTTAATGTAGTGTACTGACTGAAGCATTTTACATTATTTTTCATCTATATCAACATTTTTTGATCATTCGTCTTGTGATATCATTTAATATTCTGATGGGCATCCTGTAAGCACCTCTGGCAGCATGTGCGATGCAATTGTCTGTGTTCTCTAAATTTTCCCTAATCAGGTTTAATCTGAAATTTAAACATTTTTATTAAGGATATCACCTGGCTCAGAGTTGCTGTGTTTGCACTCACCCCTCTGGTGATTCCTCAAATGGCTGGAGGAGTAAAATTACAACCTCCAACATGGCCCACTGGGTGGACTAATATAGACATCTGCATCACCAATTTTGTTTTCCAATGTGTATAGTGTGGCAGCTTTCTTTTGTTCCAGCAGCCTTTGGAACATAAGAAAGATCGAATTCCATCAAGTAGAAATGTCTTGGATCAGTCTTTGCAAAGGTAAATTTTGCTCCTCCTGTATTTTTTCAAACAAGTGATGGGCTTCGCTTGAGTGTCTGAAATGAGTGCAGATTCATTTAGCAGTTCCAGCAAGAGCCTTAATATCCCTGTCCTCATCAAGAAAAGTGTACATTATTCAATTCAGGCAACGTGCAAAGCAGTAGATGTGAACAAAACCTCCCTCCTCCAAGGCTTTCTTTATGTTGGACCCATTGTCTGCAACAATAAGGCTAATTGACAGTCCCCATGATGTGAACCATTGCTGTATTGGTTGTTTGAGCTCCTCATTGGTATTGCATGAGTTATGTTCAGATGGATAATAAAACGTTCTTAGAACAGCAAACTGAGATTCACTGTCCCCAAAACTCATCTTAGTTTTTCACATACGACATCATGGAGATCTGGAATCCCTATTGAGGAGAAGTATTTTCTCAATAATATATTACATCGAGGTTTGAGGTATTCAAGCAGCTACCTGAATCCTACATGTTCAGCTACATTATATACATATATGTATATGTATATATATATATATATATATATATATATATATATATATGTGTGTGTGTGTGTGTGTGTGTGTGTGTTTATTGAACCTTTTGTGACAATACAGATGAGAAGATCTTAACATATATGTTAAATCAGGTATTAAAGATACTTACATTGTATCAAATAACATTCTTCAAAATTAAAAAAAAATGACATAAGCTCAAGTAAATAAAAAAGAACAATTCCAATATGCATAATGATAAGATAAGATAAACTTTATTGTTTGGACATAGACCTTTACAAAAATAAAAATCATAAAAATTTAAAACACAACTTATAGTTGAAATTACAGTCATAGAACCACAATAAACAATTTCATATAAGCACACAATTCATTCTCCATGAGATAATTTTATACATCAATAGTTAGTTCTTTATAGCACTCGTATCACCGCCCTGATACTATCAGTTTTCCTTTTTATAATTGCAATTGCTCTAAAATATCCATCTACCTGTCTAATAATTAACTCATCCTGTGTAGTAAGCATAAGTTTAAGCTAGATACTGTTATCATTTGTATCAATTTCAGACAATACCAGGAGCAACAAATAGGTTCTATGTTTGTGATAGCAGGTGCAGGGAAAAATGACAAAGTGTGATATATATTCTACCTCTCTATTACTACAATTACATCATTTAGACCTTGGATAACACCATTTATTATAGCTTGCTTTAAGTACATTACTAGCGAAGTACTCCATTCTGTATCTTGTAAAATATGTTCTCAATTCAGGATCAATAGGGACGTCCAAATAATGGCAATAAAAATGTCAAACATCATTTTTTATTTTCAATTTTATCTTTTTCCCTGGCAGGACCCCGTCTTTAATTGGCCCTGGTCACGACCCCTGGAAACCTCCACTACCATCTACGACTGCTGAAGTCCCCCAGTCACCCCCGGCTTGCCCCCCAGAGGGCGGGGCCACAGCCACCTTCTTCGGTGACCACGGAACCAATGTCTGGTCGGGGGACCTGCAGCAACGGTGGTGAATCGAGGTCTTCCGGGAGGGCTTCATGTATACGGTGGTCCTTGCCCACCTCAATTTTCTGCTGTTTTCCTTACGGAAGTGGGGACATGCAATGATGCCAGCATCCATCTCGCTTCCCAGAGCTGTGAGCGTCGGTCGCCTGAGATCCCCCGGCCTCCGCCAGGAGTCCTCAGTGCACCGATCGCTTCTCCTACCCTCACCCTGGAGAAGGAGAGCAGTCCTTGGGATGCTCCATCCTTCTCCCCTTGGCTGGCCCTCCGATGATCCGGGTCCATTCCCGAACCCGGGGTCACCAGTGTCGCTAGTGGAAATCCCACCGCTGCACCAACGGGCCGCCTGTCAAACATCATTTTTAACTAGCCATGGAGCAATTTTTAAAGATGTTAATAATGCACCATCTGAAATCTCGAAGAAATTTACATTTTTGTTAGTACAGTATTGTCTGTATTTTAGGCTAATTATGATACCTCTATCTACGTACTTTTGAAGATATTGTAGATATTGTAGATTAAAATGACACAGAATTTCTTGTAGATATGTAAGCCATTTAGACTGTTTATATCCCTTGATTTTCCAACTTTCTTTTTCCTTCAGACAAACATACGGGAGACTAGCATGATTCATTGTAATAATCTTAATTCAATAACACAAAAATCTGGTAATTGAAGCAGCTTTAAGAGGTAAGCAACCCAATTTTGCTCTAATCAGGGGCATAGGGACACAATTACTTAGACCAAGTGTTGAACAAAGCAGTTTGTTTAGGGGAGTTTCTAGAATTTTTATATCATCATATTCCCAGATTTCACTGAGATATAGCACTTGGGGATATATTTGGCCTGTGAGGCTTTCAATAAGGGCCTAATGGTGTTTCTCCCATATTTAAATTCTGTTTCTGCAAAGCACCTGCAGTTTGTTTTAATTTTTGTGCCAGGGCTTTTTTTATGCAAATGCCACTGTCCATTACTTGTAAAAATTAAATCTAGATAAACATATGAGCCAACTGTCACTGTTTTTTTGTTTCCTACACGCCAAGCTTTAGTATGATCTCTTGATCCAAATATCATCACTTGGCTCTTCTTTTCATTAATTTGCAAACTATGGGTCTAGCAAATTCATTTAATATGTCCAGCTTTTTTTGAAGACCAGACTGGAATAGAGCTATAATAGCGAAATTGTCAGCATAGGCAAGTGCTGGACAATGCCTGATACCTATTAAGGGTGAATCTGATTGTCAGTCCAACAGTTTATCCAGTAAATGGTCTATGTAGATGCAAAAAAGGACAAGGGTCATAACCCAACCCTGCCATACCCCTTTGTTCATGCAATTTTTTTCCAAAAGTTGCCCTAGAATTCCAGTTCTAATTTGAGCCCGTGTATTCATATATAGGTGTCTAACAATACTAATTAGTTCTGGCTGGAACCCCTTCTGCAGCATAATGTGCCATAGCAGGTCCATAGATATATTATTGAATTCTGTACTAAAGTCAATGAAAGCAACATACATGTGTTGTTTTTTTTAAAAAGACATATTTCTCTATAAGATGGGATAACATAAAACAATTATCTGCAGTACTAAATCTTTTTAAAAAATCCTGCCTGAAATTCTGAGAGATTACCTATATTGTTCAATTGCTCCATGAGTCTTCCTAGTATAACCTTTGAAAAATTTTTACAACTAATATCCAACAATGAAATAGGCCAAAACATTTTAGGGCTGGCCTTGTCACCTTTTTTGAATATATATATATATATACAATAATTGCACCTTTCCAAGAGTCAAGGTATTTCCCAAGTCATATACATAAGTTAAAAAAAGGAAGGAGAATTGAAGCCCATAATGATGGAGCACTAAGAAAGACTTCTGGTGGGATTTGACGTGGATCGGGTGCTTTGTTCCTTTTTAAGTTGACTATGGCAAGATAAACTTCCTACCTTATCATAGGCCTGAATTCAGACCCATTTGTTTCAGTGGACCAACTGCATGTTATATTAGGATCATAAAAAAGGCCAGTATAATGAGTTATCCATTGCACAACTGGGACAAATAAGTCCAATTGTTTTTTACTGTTATTTGTGCCTCTTGCAGTAAACAACCAGAATGACTGTTCGTCATTGTTCTGGATTACAGAAAGCATATTTTCCCATTTCTTATTCTGGTACGTTGTACATTTGTCTACTAAAATTCTTTATATAAGTTCCTGGCTACTTTCAGCTCTTTATACACATTTCTCTCTCTTAGTATTTTGGCTCTTCTGACCAGCCGTCTCACTGCTTGTTTCTGCTGTAAGAACTATTTATCAAACCAGGTCTCCTCCTCATGTATCCTGGCGTATAGCATTTTTGCACTTTTAGTTTTTCCCAGATGGCCTGCAGACTTGACTGTAGGATATTATTTATTTCCTCCAAACTGGTAGCATCTGAGGATATAGCTTTCACATTTCTGACAGCCTGTTCCACAATTGGAGGAATTACCTCTATGTGGCTTTGGTTCCACTTAATTTTAATACAGTTGTGGATTTCAAAATCTCTCATTTCTGTTTCATTTTTTCCTAGATATAACCCCACTTCAGAGTCAGGGGGGAGTGGTCACTTTCAGCTCTAGTAGAGACATTAAGAGAGAGCCAAATTTCCATATAACCATTCCAGAAAAGGAAATCTAGTGCTGATGCACCAAATAAAATTCCCTTTCTGGTCTCCCTTTATTCTCCCATTTAATGGGGCTAAATTTCGTACTTGCAATATGTCTACTAGTTTTTTCCACTAGCATTTAATTTAATGTCCATTGATAGTCTAGGAAATTTTCAGTGTTATTATAAATCCAATCGTGAATATCACTGTCCATGTAGCCATCATATTTACCTAGACGTGAATTAAAGTCTGCACAAAGTAAAATATTACTACATCCTGTGGTTGCCCAACTGAAGTCAAGGAAGGTCTCTAATCTCTCCCATATTGAGTTGTAATACTATCTAGAGCTGCTGGGGAAAGATAGACATTTATGAGGCAACAAGTGATCTTTGGGGTCTGTAACATGAGTATGTGCATAATGAGTTTCAAACAGTTATATGAGAATGTTAACTAATTTTTAACTTATCAACCATATTATATGGTAACAAGTCAATAGCTATCATCTCAGAAATTTTCTTAGTTATTGTAACCGCAACAAGGTGACTTGAAGGATATGTGGCTCTACGTTCATGTGTTTCTAAGATGGCAAGATGTTTCCTTGAAACAGAAGGGTTTTTGAACACATGGCCACTACCTATAACCGAGTTTTTCCACTGGAAGGAAATGCAAGAGGTGTCTTTGTATTGCTCTGGGGGCTGCACTGCTTTCATCTATTGGAGCTACCCCTGAGTATAATGAGCTATCATCACTGTCACTTTCTCTTCTAATCTCAAAGATGGATTTCTCATTAATGTTATGACATCTGACTAGGTACCTTTTCAGTGCTGAAGTTCCCATCACTGCTTTCTTTTTACCTCTGCTGATTGCCTGTTTACAAATGGAACATGGTGCCACCAACTCATTAGAAGTACTAGTGGAGAAATATGACCAAACAAAAGAGGGTGTGCTCAATTCACAAAGGTTGGTGCAAGCTGTGATGAAGGCAGCTTGCGCCAACCACTGGTGTGCCAGGGACTCTGTGCCCAATTCACTATCGGATAGGACCCCAACAGTAAAGTCTCATGGCTTGCAGCAACCCTGGCACTGCACCAAACAAACAGCACATCTTAAAGGTGTGCCACAAGCCGGGGGGGGCAGCCATGTGGCAATAGCACCATTGACAGAAGTCTCTGATGACTATGCCCCACCCAGCGCAATCCCAGTTAAAAATTAAAAAACAAATCTCTGGTGGTCTAGTAGACCCCTGATCAACCATGATCCCAATGAATAAATGAAGAAAAAACATCCCTGGTGATCTAGCGAACCACAGAGCAGCTCATATCCCCATGAATAAATGGAGAGAAACATCCCTGGTTGTCTAGTGGACCCCCCCAACCAAGCCCCAATCCCTTTTAATAAAGTAGAAGAGTCCCTGGTGGCCTACTGGATCCCTCCACCCCAACCCTGACCCCATTAATAAATTAGAAAAGTCCCTGGTGGTCTAGTGAACCCCCTCACCACAGCCCTGATCCCAGTGAATAAATAAAGAAAAAAATATCCCTTGTGGTCTAGCAGATCCACTCAGCTCTGAACCCCATTTCTGACAAACTTCCAACATCCTTGGTGGTCTAGTGCTCCCCCACCCCAACAGGCAGTGCTACATCACCCCACTCTCCCTCCGTTCCATCCCAGAGTCAGCGCCCCCAGTGTAGCCCTCTGCTTTCTACCATGGCTGGGTGCCAACTGAGCTGTCAATGAGCTACTGTATACTGTAGCTCATTGACAGCTCAGTAGGCACCAGGATGTGGTGGAGAGCAAAGGGCTGTACTGGAAGCTGATTCTGGGATGGGATGGGGGAATGGGGTAGTGGGACACTGCCTGCCGGTGTGGGGTACTAGAAAACCTGGGATGTTTGAAATTTATAAGAAATGGGGATCAGGGCTGGAGGTGGTCTACTTGACTACCATGGATGTTTTTTTTTCTTTATTTATTCACAGGGATCGGGGCAGATTTTTCTTGGGCCTCCTCCTGTTGTGCTTTATTCCCTTCCTCTAACCCACTGTCCTCCTCCTCAACAATAGAATTAGAGGGAGGGGGCGTGGCTAGCCAGCAAGCATGGAGGATGCTTGCTAATGTAGCTCCCTGGGGCAATGGTCTAAATTGTGTTAAATTAACTGAACACTTGTTTTGGGGCACTCCTCTGGCGATATTTGAGTCTGCGGGTTCAATGGCTTTGGGTAAATCAAAAAATAAACAAGTCAAACTGCAATTTGGTACCTGTATGGCCTCAAGAAAAGGTGAAAGTGATTTCAGTGGGTCCAGGCCTTCCTCACCGGGTGCTGTGCTGGAAGAGAGGCTGAATGAGGATGATATGATGGAAATTACAAAATCGCTTGCGGAGATGCCCAAAACCCTTTTGCAAATGCAGCGGGACATGAAAGTAGGATTTGACAACCTGAACATCCAATTTGCCCCTTTACAGTCAGTCATTACCAGCCTAACTGAAACTACTAATACACATCGCAGTTCTGTGAACTGGAACGCAGAGTCAGTGACATGGAGGACTCATACGTGGGAGTTTCGGCTGAAAGAAATGGCCTGTTATCTGTAATCGCTGAACTCCGGGAACGTCTTGACGATCAAGAAAATCATTCCCGGAGATCCAATATACATATTATTGGGCTACCTGAGGGGATAGAGGGGCAAAACCCCAATCGGGAAATCCACAAGTGGCTTATTATTCACTTGGGCCTGGCAGAGGAGGCACGGGACTTTGAGATCGAAAGAGCCCACCGTGTGGGCCCATCACCTGAGCAAGGGGAGAGTCCCCACCATTGCTTGATCAAGTATCTGAGATTCTGAGATAAAGAAACAGTGCTGCAGAAAGCTAAAGAGTCTGGGCCTGTTAAGGCAGAGAATTCCACCATCTATGTCTACCAAGACTTCAGTAGGGAATTACAAATGAAACAGCAATGATTCAATCCTGTTAAAAATAAGCCATACAAGCTGGGCTGGAAGTTTTCTTTGACTTATCCTGCTCAGCTAAGGGTTGATAGGCCTAGACAGGGTCCTAGATTTTTCAGTTGCCACAGGCTTGCAAAGAAATGGCTTGAGGAGGAGGAGAAGACCGGAAGGGACAGAGCACATCCTAATAATAAGTCAGTTATGATGTTTTTATATGGTTGGAGGCACCTAAATAAATAACAAGTTAGCTGTCTTTCTTTGCTACTTTTTACAACCATCTCCTGATCAGTTTTTCTGGGGCTCTTATTTCCTCCTCAAGAGATAGAATGTCCTTGTTGAGTTTTGGTGCATAAAACCAGCTCTGTGCATGCCTTGGAGACAATATGCTTTCTATTAATAATATACTCCCGACCAAGTCTGGGGATTCAGGTTTCAACAGGAAGGTTGTTCGGGTCCCATCTCTGATTGATCAGAGTCCCTCTTGAATTGGAGACTAACATTGAGGAACTTATATTATTTGCATCACTTGCGGGCTGGGCGGTCGTGGGGATCCCCCACAGTCTTTTTAACTTTTATGTAAGTGGGAGCTTCTACACAGCTTTGGTCTCCTACACAAATGGTTTATTTCAATTGGAAATATGGGAGTTATGCACTAGTTTTTGTTTTTTTGTCTTACAGAGAACTGATGTTTATTTCCACACTTGTGTTTAATGAAGCCTATGAATCAGTCTGAACTTTCTTTTTTTTCCCACGTGGAGCTCCTTGGCCCTACCGTGCCTGGGGGCATGGGTAGCATCGGGCTTTTTTTTTCTGGGTGGGCTTTACAGGAATTCTTTGCCCATATGTTCTATCTGCAGATAGTTTGCTTAGTTAGCAATGACTCTTGCAATTGACTGTTTCCTTGCTAAGTTAAATGTTTTTAACTGTTGTTACTTGTTATGTTCAGTTAATTAACAATGTCTGGTTTACAGCTTGACTAATGGCTGTTGCCACCACCCTTCTCTACAATCTATGGTTAGCAATAAAGGCAGGAAAGTTAGTTACTGCCTAATGTTTGTAGTGGGAATACTGGCAGGTTTATACCCACGTGGGGTGGGAGTGGCTTTAGACTATCTCAGACTTGGAAGGGTTAGGGAGTTTGCTACTTGGGGGGGAAGAGTGGAGAATATATGTGGGGGGGGTGACTAGACCTGAAGCAGTCTCCACAATGTTGTCCTTTGCCCTTGAGAGAGAAGGTGGGGGCCCAGCACAGGCACACCTCAAGTTGCTGTATAATGTGTGTGCTTGGCAAGGGTGCCCTTTGGGTGTACTTTTGGTGACATTCCAAGTTTGGTTCTATGAGGGGGATTGTTTGGGGAATATTGTTGTTAACTTGGGGGTGGGAGGGTCTCGGGGTGTTTGGGAAAATGAGTGTGGATGCTTACTTGATGTGTACTAAGAGGTTGCAATGGTTAAATAAGATGATATTAGATGGGGGATGATATTTGCTGTGTATCCTGGAACATAAATGGCCTTAAATCTATTATAAAATGCAGGAGGGTTATCTCGGAGGCTCGTAGACACAAAGGGTCAATGACAATTGTGTTATAGCAGGAAACCCACTTTTCCCCCGATTGAATCCCAAAAGACTGCTGCCTTTGTGGGTGGTGATTAGGTTTCTTCGACTTTTTCCTCTAAAGCTATGGGTGCTTCAATTTTGCGTGGATAAATTAATTGACCAACATAGTCAATACGGTCTGGCTAAAGTAGAAATCCCGGGTCAAGGAATAGTCTTAGTAGGCTCAATATATGCTCTTAATGTGGAATCTCCAGGGTTCTTCCAGAAACTGGCTTTGGACATGTTGTCTTGGGTTGGCCCCTGGATTCTGGGGTGGGGGGGACTACAATTGTGTCATTGACACAATTTTGGATCTTTCTAAGAAAACTCCAATGCCTAAGTCCCAAAATGCTAAAGCCCTTGAGTCACTACAAACTGACTTGGACCTAAAAGATGCTTGGCTTCATTTTTACCCCTCTTGGTGGGAATATAGCTTCTATTCCCATGCCCACAACTCCTATGCTTGCATAGATAGATTACTACTTGGGGGTGCACCCCAGGGTCCTTTAAGAACTAAGAGAGGTGGTGGCTGAACCTCTGGCTATCCTGTTCAGCCAATCACTGGAAATAGGGGAGGTACCCAAAGATTGGAGGACAGCAGATGTAGTCCCCTTATACAAAAGTGGGAACAAAGAGGAAGCAGGGAACTACAGACCAGTCAGCCTCACCTCGGTAGTGGGAAAGATCATGGAAGCACTACTGAAGGAGAGATTGGTGGAACATCTGGTTGTCAATGGACTACAGGACCCAAGGCAGCATGGTTTCACCAGGGGAGGTCATAGTCAGACCAACCTCATTGAATTTTGACTGGGTGACTAGGGAGGTGGATCAGGGAGGGTAGTGGACATGGCCTATCTGGACTTCAGCAAGGCCTTTGACACTGTGCCACATAGAAGACTATTACACAAACTGGGGAATATGGGTGTGGGCAGGACAGTAGTGTGGTGGGTAGGTAACTGGCTGGGTGGCAGGACACAGAGGGTGGTGGTAAATGGCTGTCACTCCACAGAGGGAAGAGTGACCAGTGGGTACCACAGGGATCAGTGCTGGGACCGGTTCTATTCAACATCTTCATCAGTGACATTGCACAGGATCTAGAAGGCAGAATTTCACTGTTACGCTGATGACACAAAGCTCTGTAATAGAGTAGACACACCAGAGGGTGTAGACAGAATGAGAAGGGACCTGCAGAAACTTGAAGAATGGTCAAGGGTTTGGCAGTTGAAATTCAATGCAAAGAAGTGCAAGATAATGCATATGAGGCACAAAACCCTGGCACAATATATCAGTTGGGGGTGAGGATATACATGCACCAAGCAGGAAAGGGATCTTGGGGTTGTCATCTCTGATGACCTCAAGGTAGAGAAACAGTGTGACAAGGCATCAGGTAAAGCAAATAGGGATGCTGGGATGTATAGGCAGGGCATCACCAGCAGGAAAAGGGAGGTCATAATTCCGCTATACAAGACACTAGTGAGGCCCCACCTGGAGTACAGTGTACAGTTCTGGAGACCATACCTACGTAAGGACATAGACAGGTAGAGAAGGTTCAGAGGAGGGCAACAAAGATTGTGCATGGGTTGCATCACAAGTCCTATGAAGACAGGTTGAAGGAACTGAACATGTACTCCTGGAGGAGAGGAGGAGAGAGGGATATGATAGAGACATACAAGTATCTTACAGGGAGGAACAGGGTGCAGGAAAACACTATTTTAAGCGAAAAAGATGTTTCAGGACTAGAGGGCATGGGATGAAGTTGGAGGGAGGACGATTCAGAGGAAACATGAGAAAGAATTTCTTCACAGAACGGGTGGTGGACAAGTGGAACACCCTGCCAGAGGAAGTGGTGGGAGCTGAAACAATCACGGGATTTAAGAATGCATGGGATAGACATAAAGGAATTCTAGAGGTCAGAGGTAAGGGGAAATAGACTTCTAAGAAAACAAACTGAACTTACAAGCTCAAATGGGCAGACTAGGTGGGCCATAGGCCCTTATCTGCCGACACTGTCTATGTATCTATGTATCTATGTACTTTCCAACACCCTTATAACGCATGTGGTGAGGGTGGGGTATCTGCCCATATTAATATCAGACCATGCACTGCATTATATAACCCTTCATGCTACTGGTGTTACCCATGGCCCACGGGCCTGGAAACTTGACCTTCTCCTTCTAAAGAATCCAAATTATCTCTCATTCATGCAGACCTGCATTCAGGAATTCTTGGACTTTAACCGTAGGAGTGACACTTCACACTGTGTAAGGTGGGAAGCTCTGAAGGCCTATGTGAGAGTGCAGACCATCTCCTTTGCCTCTCAGACTAAACGTGCCACTACCAAAGAATTGGAATTTCTTAGGAATAAAATTGCAGCTTGTGAGCGGGCACATATGCTAAACCCCACAATGGCCTTATATGGGATTGTTCAAAAATTAAAGTGGAAATTTAACACTCTATCTAGTATGCAATTAGGGAGATCTATTCATATGTCTAACGCAGGTCAATACTTTGATGGGGATAGGGCTGGAAAATATTTGGCATGGCAATTAAAAGAAAGGAAGCGGTGAAATCCATCAGTCACATCCAAGATGATCGGAGAAATACTGTGTGGGGCACTAGGGAGATAGGTAATATGATTGGTGCCTTTTATAAAACTCTGTACACTTCAGAATGTGCCCCCTCGCAGGCAGATTTTGGCTGTTTTTTTGATGGGATTCCATTTAATAAAGATTAATCTAACTGAGACGGAGAGGTTAGACTCGCCCCAGACTAAATAGAGATCAGGACAGCTCTTAAGTCTCTAAAAGTGGGATGGCCTCCCTATAGACTGCTATAAAACATTTGAACAGTACCTTTAGGAACCTCTATTTGATGTCCTAGAGGAAGGCCTATTGAAGGGTGAACTCCCTTCTTCTACACAGTCTGCAACAATTGCAGTACTGCCCAAACCAGGCAAAGTCCCTTCCTTATGCCCCTTGTATAGACCAATTTCCCTGCTCACTGCAAACTATAAAATCTTAACTAAAGCACTTGCTACCAGATTGGAAGGAGTACTACTGGCAGTTGTTCATCCGGACCAATCGGGTTTCATAAAGGGTAGACTGGGGAAACATAATATTAGGTGCACTCTCAACATTATATTCCGGTGGTCATGAAATAAGAGATCTCATGGTGATGTGGTGGTTGCCTTAGATGCTGAAAAAGCTTTCAATCACGTGGAATGTAGATACTTGTTTGAAACGTTGGGTAGGATGGGAGTTGGTCCTATTTTCTGCTCCTGGATTCAAGCATTATACAAAGGTCCACTGGCGCAGATTTTGGTCGGGGGTGAGTTGTTTTGTCCTTTTCAGTTGGGTCGTGGTACACGGCAGGACTGCCCGCTCTCACCCCTACTTTATGTCCTCTCTCTGGAACCCTTGGGGGTGGCACTATGAGCAAATAATGGGATTCGGGGTTTGGGGAGGGGGGAGAGAACACAAAATTGCGATGTATGTGGATGATCAGCTATTACATTTACAAAATCCTGCGGATGACCTCCCGGCTGTACATGCTTTAATGTGTACCTTTGGCGCCATTTTGGGGCACAAGGTTAACAGGTCAAAGAGTGAGCTATTACCAGTGGGGCTCCTTGACCAAGCACAGCTTATTGGGCAACCAGGAGGGCCCCAATTGGTACAGAGTTTAAAATATTTGGGGGTGCATATCTCTTCTTCTGCTGGGGACCTCTATAAGCTAAACCTAAAACCCCTGCTGAATGCAATTTTAGATGACTTTAAAAAATGGGTCAGCTTACCGATTTCATTGCTGGGTAGTGTTGGAGGTATTAAAATGACAATTCTTCCCAGGTTGCTTTATTTTTACCAAACTCTCCCTATTAAAATCTCACAGCTTTATTTTAATCATCTGGACGCAATTAAAAATAAATTCTTATGGCAGGGAGGACGTGCAAAAATGTCCCGGAATACTATTCAAAAGAAACCTGGGGGGGGGGAGTAGGTCTGCCCAATTTTAAGTATTACCACTGGGCAGCACAACTAGCCTTTATTCCTACTGGCGATACGCACAGTGACTGCTCTTGGTTAGGATTAGAGGAGGACATGATATTGGGCAATTTTCGAAATCACTTATTAGTTGGGAATTTACTGGAAGGGGACATTAGGTGTTTGAGCATTCCCTTCACTGATACAACCTTAGCTATATGGAGGTTGTCCCATGAAAGGATTGGTTTGGTAGGAGGTTGTTCCCCCAATCTCAGTATACTTACTTTTAAGCAAAATGCTGGGAAATGTTCCACTTGCATGGTACAAAGGCTGTGGGCTTGGAGAAGAAAGGTCTTACAATCATCAAGCAGTTATATGAAGGGGAGATCTTAAAAAGCTTTGCACAAATTTCGGACCAGTGGAATATACCTTCTGGTGATTTCTTTTTATACTTGACCATTCGAAACCGGTGTGGCATAAACCTTATTGCTGCCAACAACTGGGTGGTCCCTTCCCCATCTGAAGAGGAGTAGTTCTGCCCCCAGCCCAATGCTAAACCGTTAACTGTTTATTACCGAGCTCTCCTAGGCCCACAGACTCATGGACATAATCCTAGTCTGGAAAAGTGGAGTTCTGATCTATCTTTGCCGATTGACCAGAGGACATGGAGGCTGGCATGCTCTCATTACTTGCATTGTTCAAGAAGCAATAAATTGCGACAAATTCAATTATACTTCTTGCGCAGAGCATATGTGTCACCTAGTTGGCTTCATAAGATCAATGACTCTAGAACTGCAGATTGCCCTAAATGTGCAGCAGCTGATGCCAATTTTATCCACCTGACACTTACCTGTCCCAAGATGGCCCCTTTTAGGCATTTAGTACATAGCATTATTACTCAAGTGTTGGGATATGCTCCTTCTAAATCTCCGTTAAAGCTTCTGGTAGGTGCTGATCCCTCTCATCCGAACTATATCCTATCCAATACCCTCTGGTCTATTGCCTTAATAAATGCTAGGAGAACCATTGCTCAATCTTGGATGGCCCTCACCCCAACTACAATCACACGCTGGATACAGAACATAAAATCTTGCAGGTTGCTTGAATGGGCTCAACTCGGTGCCCTTGGCAAATCCCCCCAATTTAACGAGACCTGTAGTCCTTGGTTGTTGGCAGTAGAGGCTGGTATTATCCCTGATTAGAACGTGTCTGCTAATAACCTTTATAAGCTACGTTTGTACTGGAATATTACTGGTGATATGTTTTGCATGTCAATAGTATTATTTCATAGTACTGTATCACTGGATGTACTGTAAATCTCAACCTCTGATGTACTGCAATTTTCAACCTCTGTATTATTGATTTTAGCCTCTGTATGACTGGATTTTATGTAAGCTATGTGCACTCACAATAAAAATATTTTACAAAAAAAAAAATAAACAATAGAATTAGAAATGTTTGCTTCTACTTCATCCTGATTTGCAATTTCCATCCCCTCCTGTAAACCTACCCCATCTCTGATTTCATCATCTTTATCCTCACCCTCATCAGACTCAGCCTCAGAGGAATTAGGCATTGTCTGTGAGGGACTAACAGTAGCATAGTATGCAATTGTTCCATGCCTGGGAGTGTCTCTGCGGATGGTACCAACCAACTCTTTTCATTTAACTAAAGAACCTTTTTGGGGGGACTGATCTGGCAGATGCACCTCTATTGGATTCAAGTATTCACTTGGAAGATGACACTAGATTTACCAGAAACACTGTTTTGGATTTGATTTTGTTGGCACTGTGCTGGATGATCACTTAGCCTGTCCTTTGACCCTCCCTTTTGGTTGCCTAAAGCTGCAGTGTCTTCCTGAGACTCAAAATTTGAATGAACATTTTCATCCTTTTTTCTGGGGGGGGCTTTGCCCATGATTCAATGTGGAGGAATAAACTCCACCCACTATTCCAGTAAAAGCCAGACTGTCCCAGCAATCCATCCTCAGAGCGTTTTAAGTCCCCGAGCAGCTGTGTGGTCCATGTGGCTGTGTTCTCTTCTCTTCATCTGCTGTTTTGTTCTTTGTGTCTCTTCTTGCCTTTCACTTCTTTTTCTGTTGCTGCTGTAGCTCTTCTGGTGGTTCTACCTTCTTCTCTCCCTTGCTACTTCTCTCTCTGCCTTTCTTTTGTGCTCTTCCTCCTTTTGCCTGCCTTTCCCTCCCTCTCCTCTTCTGTCTCCATGGATTCCCCTCTCCCGGCGTGTTCTGCTTGGTGGCTCCACCATCCCTCCCTTTTTCTTGGTTCCCCTCTTTCTCTCTTCTGTCTGTTTCCTCACTGCTCCTGCAGCATCCTTGGTCAGTGGCCCCTCACACCGTACCTTTCCTCCTGTGCTCATCTCTATCCTTCTCCCTCTGTACTTCTTCTCCTCATTGTGCTGCTCATTCTTTGGTCTTTGGTCCTGTTTGGGTGTCTCTCCATTTCGTTCCATCCTCAGAGCCCTCTCTTTGGATTCATTATAGCTGATGTAACTGCCTAGTTCCTAGATCCAACAAAACTGCTGCCTCCTCATTCTGCTCCAATTCTGACTCCCTTACTGTCACAGTTCCCACACATCCTACATCTTTTGTTTCCTCATGCATTGAATTTCACTACCAAATTCATACTCTGCATAATCCCGTCGCTCACACTAGGTACCGCAGGTGATTCTCCCAATTCATATCAACACTGCAAGAGCAGCTTTGTATTTGTTTTTAATTAACATTTTATGCCCCAATTGTTCTTCTGTAGAGATGGCAGGTGGTCCCTGCCCCCCCCCTTGGGTGGCTCACATCTGTTCACTGCCACCATCCCAATCACCAGGCATGCTGCTGGAACTGTCATGTAGTCTGCCAGCTCCATTTTCTCCCCACCCTACTGTGGCCACCCACACACGTGTGGAGGCACGTGCATACTGTGGTCCTGCAGGGACCACCTTATTCATGTCACTCCTGACCTGTGCTGTCTCCTGGCCTCCACCTGGGGGCAGCTGTGTGACATGAGTGGCAAAGTCCCTCACCAGAAAAGGAGAGCTGCCTTATAGCTGATCAATCCATCTCCTGCCCCCCTCTTCCGGCTGACACCCGATGACCCATGCTCATTTCCAAAGCCAGGTCACCAGCGTGGCATAAGGTGTGGTATCCAGTGCTTCAATCCTCAGTGCCACTGAGCCAGCTACAGCTTTGGTATTTATAGGAAATCATATTTTGTGATTTTATACATAAAACATACACTGTGTTCTCCTGCCCATCAATTAAAGAAATATGATCCCTTAACAATCTCAAATTTGATCTGCTTCACTGGCATTATTATTGACCTATTGTAAGCACTCTCAAACACCTAAAAACAACATTTATTTGTTTCATTCCCTTCTGCCATGACTATCACTAGACTGTCAGTGTAAATTTTGAAAATTACTGCTCATGAGTATATCTAAGTACATTTCCTATGAACAATATAATTATCAAAGTACTTTCTATCAAGCGAACCTCCTTTCTAAGGTGACCCACCAGTTCCTAGAAAACTACAGGCATTTATTATCTGTTATGCATGCAGCTCTAGAAAGGAAAATAGTCCACACCATCTCAGTTTTTCTCCTGTTTCCTTGCATTGATTCTGTTCTACTCCTCATCTATTTTCTTCTTCAGTCTAAAAGCTGCCGCTTCCTAGCCTGTTATCTCATACCTCCATATTATTCTCCTCTGCCTCTATGTCATCTAATGCAGCCAGTCTACTGACTCTCTGCCTTTCAACAGCCCTCACCAGCAGCATTACCGAACTCTATTTCCATATCTAGTAGCTTGGTCTATGAGTGTATTTAGGGTTTGATTTTGTCTGCTAGAGGCAGGAGTCTGCAACTTCAGTCCATCAGCAACTTATCAAACTCACACCTCAGTTCTCATTCAGGTACTCAACTGATCACACTTTAGGGCTCAACTTTGTCTGCCAGTGGGTAATCCTGCAACCTGCAAAGTTGTCATGTGAATGCAGCCCCCTTGGGGCTGTTTTGTCCATAACAGTGTCCAGTAACCAGTCTAGCTGCCTTGGGTTTATTCTCATTAATTCAGTCATTGTCCTGAATTCAATCATCTGTCCATTCAAACTCACTTCTCAATTCTTAGTTCAAGCAGTTTTTAACTATTATACCTCAGGGTTTGACTTCATCCTCCAGAAGTGACTCTGCACCTTCAGCTATGAAGTGAATACAGCCCTGCTGGAGCCATTTCCATCCACAACAATGTCCAGTACCTGGATCTAGCTACCAGGGTCTGTTCCTCTTCTTAACATCACCAGCAGTGATGTCTCCCCTCAAACTACAAGACAGTCCACTATCATCTATTCTTCGAAGTTCATAAAGGCTCAAGTTTCTCCACCTGAGTGCGTTATGAAGCATGTATTAACACCATGATCTCTCTCACTCCTACAGTACATCCTCAGATTCAGAAGAAGGTTCTCAGGATTTCCCTCACACTTCTTCAGACATACATCCTTCTGGCAAAGACCTTCTCCACTTTTATCAATACTCCAGCTTCATATTCAGAAGAAGGTCTTCTGGGCACCCCTCAGACTTCTTAAGGCATACACTTATCTAGCCAAAGACCTGCAAAATCTTTAATTCTTAATAGATTTGACTATCTCACACCTTACATCTTCATGGAAAACCTTGGTATTCTGCCTTCATCTTAACCTGGAAATAGGAACTGCTCCATTTCATCAGAATCAATAGATCTCTTCCTTCCAATCCTGCTCCTAGTCTGCTCATTTCCCAGCCAGTTTCTGATATTCCTCTCAAATACGAGAGTCATGGCTCAGGCTTATCACATTCACTTTAGAGCTACAGTCATATCATTCTCTTAAAGCATGCTTTCTACACAGCCTTATCTTGATCCAGCTTTGCAATATCTGTTATCCTTGGTGTACAGTGATGTGAGCGTGTATTACTGAGCTGCACAATTTAAGCAAGTAAATAATACTGCTCGTAGTGAGAGCGAGTGGAAAAGAACAGCGCTAGGCAGGATATAGCAAGTGTAGCAGTGAGCCGCACTCAGAAGAGCAAAATGTAACCATTTGTTTTGCCAAGCCCTGCTGAGCTGGCAGTTTAGCATAGTGGCTAGAGCCACCGCCACTTGAGCTGCTAGACCCAGGTTTGGATTCCGGGTCTGGATGCAGAAGAGAATGTTTTCTCCTTTTTTTAAAAAATATTCCTCTAAGTCTGCTCCCCCTGAAGTTGATAATTGTTAAATTGGGTGGTGCGGGGGAGCTTGCCCCCCCATATAGAAAATTATTGTGTTTTGGTGCTGGGAGGTAAAATAATCGACCATCGCTGTTTGCGGACGTCACTATTATCCTGCTCACCTTTTTGATGTCAGGTGGTGTTTGGTTTGCGGTATGTGGTGGGTGATATTTAAGAATCACTGTTATCGCATAAAACTGTTATCTTTCCATTCACCAGCCATCTCAAGAGGATGATGCTGCTCTGACAATCACAAATGTCCCATCTACTTCAGAACAGCCAACTCAACAGAATTCAAATATCAATTCTTCCTCAGCCTGTCAGTTCATCTTCCTTTCATCTTATCCAGTTCCTCAGCAAGGAATATCACAGATGAACAAGCAGTAAATCTGTTATCCCTTTTCAGCTCATCTATCACCATCATCTCCAAACTAGCATCTTGCAGAGTTGTTCTGTCAGATTGAAGCTGAAAAGATCCCAGTCTTGTAAAAATCAGGAATACATTTTCACCTCCTGCTGATGTCTTGCTGTGCTTTGGTCCACATTTCATCCAGAAGTGAGGAACCAGACTCATTTATCTTGGCATCTAAATATAGATGTGAAGGGAGCACTTCTACAAGTGTCATCAGTCCTTCTTTTTCTGTAGTGTCTGTTTCTGCACCAGGGGATTGGGGCATCTCTCAGGAGTGGCCTCTTGACTACAGCCTCTACTCTCTGCCTGAAACCTCCTTCTATCTGGTGAGAACAGTTGCTGAGCACCCTCTCCCTGAACCTATTGACCTTCCAGCTCCCTGGATCACCCGCCCTGGGGAGGGCCCACCTCACCTACCTGGTGGCCTTCCTGTCATTAGAGGGTCAGTCCTGGGTCAGGTTGAGGGGCTCAGGATAGCCCAGTTGAAGGATGGTTCAGCCTCGGGATGTGGGCTGCAGCCCTGGGAGCCTTCATTGCCTACCTGTCTCCTCCAGGGATTTTCTATGTGTTTCCCCAAGAGCGCAGATGTGCTCTTGCACTAATGTGCTTGTGTCCACCACCACTCCACCCCTCATTGCAGTGCCTCCCTCTAACAGTGCTCCCGATCTCCATCGGGGGTCACTGCAGAGCAATGCAGCCCCACTACCCACTCAAGGGAGAGCAGTCTTCCAGATCCTCAATCCCCTCCCTCCCCTGCCAACCCTCTATGACCCGAGTTTGCTCCCGAACCTGGGTCACATGGATGACATGAGGTATGGCGTCCAGTGCATCAACCCTCAGCACCACCAGACTGGCTCATCAGTCCTTCTTCACAAAGCTGTACCACATTAGCCTTTTGACTTCAAAACTGAGATAAGTTATCCTGATGGTTTGTTTTCACCTACTAAGCATAACCCTGCCCCTGTGCAGCTCCTTGCCCATTTGTCTACTCTTGCTCTTCAATAATATCTTATGTCTCATCTTCAATTTCAGACACATTGATAGAAGAACTGGAGCAACTCCTGCTTCCTTCTCCTTGAGGCTATTCCTCATGATTACTTGCCTCCTTTTGCCTTCACTTGGATAAACAACAAAAACTCAGTAACTATTCAAGAGGCAAATGAATGGTATAACCATACCAATGGAAGCTATTTAAGCTCTGGCAGTCAGTTTTGTTTCATCTGCAGAATTATGCTGCTGCCTTATCATGTTCCATTCTAAACCATGACAATCACTTTCATTCCATTTTCTTGTCTACTGGAACACTGTTTCATATCTCCTAGTTTTATCTCCTGCCTTACATCCCAGAATACACTGGTGCATTACTAACTTATGGCTATGCTTGTAGTTTCAAGCATCACTGAATCATTTACCTGGCTTCCTAAATTTCCTCCAGTTGGAACTGGTAACAACATCTCCTCTTGGAGCCACTGCATTTGTATGAGAACATCTCTAGTCTTGTAGACTGTCTTAATCTTCCAGACAATCAGCTAACAGTGGACATATCAATAAAGGTGGATCATTGACCTATTCCATCAAGTTATTCATTAGAAGGTTGACTTGATTACCTCTATCCATATCTACTCTGATGTGCTTCATACTCCTGGCATCATAAACGAAGCAGCTATCCTTTATTGATATAATTCCAGGATTCACTCAGTACTTCTCCTCCTCGATTGTTCAGACTCCTCATGACTAACCATATTTATTTAGTTTTTGTTGACCGGGTCAGTGCACTAGACAAATTCTGCCTATTTTCAGGCACAACCCGGGGAGGGAGATACAGATGAATGCCAACTGACTTTGAACCAGATTAAGCTGTTCATCAGCAAGCCTGAAAATTCTGTTCTTCCTAGTGCTCCCTACTAAAATAACTCATATTCTGCTGTAAGAGGTATTCCTTATTTGTACTCTTCAGTCAACTCATTGATCATGTCCTGACATTCATAACTGCTGCCTCAAAATCATCATGGGACTAAAGCTATTTTCATCTAGTCCTATGCTTTATCACTAAATCCATCTCCATCTTTAAGTTATCTCATATTTGCTTGGATTTCATATCATTTCATCAGCAAACTCCTAAATGATTCCCTATCAATTTGCTTCTATTCTGAAACTCATTGAATATGCTGCATACTACATTACACGTGCCAATATCATCAGCCAATTATCTAGCCTTCTCATCTTGGAAGAGTTACTTATGTCAGCAGCTTCTTCTTTTGAAAATCCTCATAGAGAACAATTCAAGAGATCAAGCTGATTATTATATTAAGCTTCTTCTTCTTCAAAGACCATCTGTCTTCTCACAGGAATTCTGATTATTACCCAAGTCATCAACTGGTGCCTAGTAGCTTTTTTGATCAACTCCTGCTATACCACATTGCTTAGAGTCTTCTTCAACATTTTCCAACTTTCATCAATCATACAGCAAGGCTCATCAAATAGTTCCTGAGCTATGTGAGAACTCTCCTTCTACACTTGGACCGACTTCTTATCAAGACATTTCCTCAGATTAAGTCAACCTCACTAATATCCATATCAACATTCCTGCTCCAGCATCAAGAATCTTGGAAGATGGACCCTCATGCTGGATCTCTAGCTGGAAAAAGAAAACAGACAAGCATTTAGGATCATCTCCTCTTAGTATGCCCAGAGGATAGGCAATTTAGCAGCCATGGGTCCTCAGAGGTTTCCTCCATAAATGGGTTTTCCTCTCCTGTGTGCTACTGTTCACATTGTCTGTGAGTTGGAGGGGGTAATCTCTCTCTATTTGGACCTTCTATTCCCAGTCACCACCCAGCTCTTCTACTGAGGGTGGGAATAGAGAATGGCCAAAGTGAAGTATATAGAAGCACCATACACTATTCACCAAACACTGAATGGGAGGGCTTTGCCCATGATTCAATGTGGGGGAATAAACTCCTCCCGCTTTTCAAAAAAAGAGCCAGACTCTCCCAACAATGCATGCTCAGAGCATTTTGAGCTCCCTCCATTCTCCCTGCCTCCTCCTCCTCCTCTGGCACTCTTCTCACCCTTAGTGCTTGGTCTTCTATTCCCTATTGCCACTTGGCTCCTCTACTGATGGTGAGAATAGAGAAAGACCAAAGTGAAGAATAAATAAGCACCATACAGTATTCACCAAACATTGAATGTATTTTTCAACTCCCATCACCCAACTTTTGTATGTTTGATGTACACAGCACTCTACAATGAACACCACCAATTCCATCTCAGCTCAGTGCAGAACAATGACTCTAAGTCCTACTGTTACAGTTCAGTGACTTACCGTATTCAGCAACTCAACAATGTTATGATACTACAACCTTGGAATATAAACTGTTGATGCAGATGTCTGGAACACATTGGTATAGTGATGAATTGTTCTTGATGATAATGAATAAATTGAAAAGTAAGGAATAGGACTGATGATGACACTTCTATATTTTACTTTTATTGGGTAGTGTGTTGTCTACAGTTGCAGTAGTTGACTAGAAATGTACTAAAGGTGTCAGCATGGCTCAGTTAGTGGCACATCTGCTTCTGAGTCAGAAGGTCATGGGTCCTTCACTGGGACTGGGCTCATACCTAAACCCTGGCAGCTGAGTAGTTCAGTACTACAGGGGTGCTGTACTGGTGTGGTATGCCACCCTTTGCATGAGATGTTAAACCTAGGTCCCTTCCACCCATCTGTGGTGCTGTCCAGGTGGATGTAAAAGAACCCATGGCACTTTTCACAAGAGTATGGTACTTTCCCCGGTGTTCTAGCCAACATTCCCCTTCCCATAAAACCAGTTTCTGCAATTGTACAAGGCTGTGTGTGGGTGTTGATGTGCAAAATGTCTTCCACAACATATTCAGTCACTTGACTACCAAGTCTAGCACACAGTGTGGTTCTCTATCAGTTTGGGTACAGAGATCCACAATACAAAAACAAAGGTTCTGGACTTCAGACAGGCAGACTTTGGCAGGATGGAGCAATCATTGAGAACACACATAGATGGCATTCACCCTGACATGGACACAGAACAAAAATGGGTGATCATAAAACTAGGGCTGATTGAATCCACTAATGCTTGTGTCAAGTACCAGCAAAAGAAATCAAGGACCAAGCATCCAAGCTGGATGACCAGAGAGGTAATGGAGAAGGTGAGGGATAAGAGAAGGGCCTTCCAAACCTACAAGAGAACTAACAGGGCAAATGATAGGGAGAACTATGTGAGGAAATCCAGGGAAATGAGCAGAGCAGTCAGGACTGCAAAGGCACCCAGGGAAAGGAAATTAGCACAGGGAATTAAGGAAGGAGGAAAGGATTTCTTCAGGTATATCAGGGAAAAGAGAAAGTTCAAGGAGCAAATAGTTAGGACCAAGAAAGGCAGTGGGTGAGTAGACAAGGGGGCCAAGAAGGCAGACGTACTTAATGAGTACTTCTGTTCAGTGTTCACAAAGAAAATGTATGGGCCCATTCCTGCAGGGAAAGGGGCGCAGTGATGGGGGCAAGATGACCACAGATGGGGTCATCATGGTGGAGGGGGGGCTGAAGGGCCTTAGGTCCCTGAGGGTAGACAAGGCACCTGGGCCAGATGGGGTACATCCCAGGGTGCTGAGGGAGCTGGCAGAGGTCCTGGCAGAGCCACCGGTGGATCTGTTCAACACCTCACTAAATACGGGATGTGTGCCCAGAGATTGGAGGGAGGCACATGTAGTACCTCTCCACAAAAGTGGACCCAATGATGAACCAGTGAACTACAGGCCAGTGAGCCTTACAGCAAATGTGGGGAAACTGATGGAATATATCCTCAAAGAAAGGCTGGTGCAGTTTCTAGTGGATAATGATCTGTAAGATGACAGACAGAATGGGTTCATCGCTGGCAGATCCTGTCAGACTAACTTGGTTGATTTTTTTGACCAGGTCACGAGGGCACTGGATAAGGGCCATGCAGTAGATGTAGTCTACCTTGATTTCAGCAAGGACTTCGATTCAGTGCCACACGGAAGGTTGACCTGCAAGTTGAGGAGTCTTGGTATAGGGTGGAAGCTAGCCTGAGGGTGAGAAAACTGGCTGAGGGACAGGCAACAGAGGGTAGTTAGAAACATAGAAACACAGACTTTGATGGCAGATAAGGACTGCTTGGCCCACCTAGTCTGTCCATTTCCCTACCTACAGGATAAGCTGCAGATCCTAGTTAACCAACAGCCTATTTCTTCTTACCCCCCACAAGAATTGCCTTATGTCTGTCCCATGTATTCTTGAATTCTACCACAGCTTTAGACCCCACAACCTCCTCAGGAAGGCTGTTCAATGTGTCCACCACCCTCTCTGTGAACAAATACTTCCTCACATTGCCTCTGAACCATGCCCCATCTTTAAATTGTGTCCCCTTGTTCTTGCACATCTCTTTTTCTGAAAGATGTTACTCTCTTGGACTTTGTTGATTCCACTGAGGTACTTAAAAGTTGCTATCATGTCCCCCCTCTCCCTCCTTTCCTCAAGGGTATACACATTAAGCTCCTTTAGACTCTCCTTGCATGGCTTCTCTTGCAGACCCTGCACCATTTTAGTTGCCCTCCTCTGGACTCCCTCTATCCTGTCTACATCCTTGCGGAGATGGGATCTCCAGAACTGGATGCAGTACTCCAGATGGGGTCTCACCAACTGTCTGTACAGAGGCATAACAGCTTCCTGTTTTCTGCAGGTGATGCCTGTCCCTATACATCCTAGTATACCCCCAGCCCTCCCTACTGCCTTCTCACATTGCTTGCTAACCTTAAGGTCATCTGATATGATTACCCCCAGGTCCCTTTCCATTTTCATTGTTGTTACTACCTCCCCCCAATTGTGTAATCTTCCCCTGGGTTTTTGTTTCCCAGGTGCATTATTTTGCACTTCTTTGCATTGAATCCTAGCTGCCATACTTCTGACCAATCCTCCAACCTTGCCAAGTCCCTTCTTATCCTTTTCGCGCCTCTTGTGTATCAACCCTATTGCAGATCGTTGTGTCATCTGCAAAGAGGCATACTTTTCCTTCCAGTCCCTCTGCAATGTCACTTATAAAGACATTAAAAAGGACTGGACCCAGTACTGAACCCTCCAGTACCCCACTAGTAACCCCTCTTTCTTCAGAGTGGAGTCTATTTACAATTACCTTCTCTGTCCTGTTGTCCAGCCAATGTTTTACCCAGGCTACCACCCTGGGACCCACTCCCAGGCTGGTTAATTTGATTATTAGTCTTTTGTGTGGTACTGTGTCAAATGCCTTGCTAAAGTCTAGGTAGGCCATGTCCACAGCCCCTTCCTGGTCTACTACTTTGGTCACCCAGCCAAAGAAATCAATTAGATGCATCTGACATGACCTTCTCGCTGTGAACCCATGCTGTCTTGGGTCCTGTGCCCCACTGGCCTCTAGGTACTCAACAGTTCTTTCCTTCAGAAGTGATTCCATCACTTTCCCTACCACAGAGGTCAAACTGACAGGTCTGTAGTTACTGCCTCTGCCTTGGTACCACTTTTGTGAAGGGGAATCACATCCACCTTCCTGCAGTCCTCAGGTACCACACCATCCTCCCATGATTTGTTAAAAAGGGTAGTCAGTGGTTTCACTAGTTCTCCCCTTAATTCTTTTAGAATTCTTGGGTAAATTCCGTCAGGCCCCATTGCTTTGTCCACCTTCAGTTTCAGGAGTTTTTTTCAGAACCCTTTCTTCTGTGAAAGGACAGGGATTGAACCCCCATCAAGAGTGATTCTGTTAATCGGATTAGGCATCTTCCCCTCATAGAAACATAGACTTTGATGGCAGATAAGGACTGCTTGGTCCACCTAGTCTGCCCATTTCTCTACCTACAGGATAGGCCACAGATCCTAGTTAACCAACAGCCTATTTCTTCCTACCCCCCACAAGAATTGTCTTATCTCTGTCCCATGCATTGTTGAATTCTCCCACAGTTTTAGACCCCACAACCTCCTCAGGAAGGCTGTTCCATGCATCCACTACCTTCTCTGTGAAAAAATACTTCCTCACATTGCCCCAGAACTGCCCCCCTATCTTTAAATTGTGTCCCCTTGTTTTTGCACATCTCTTTTTCTGAAAGATGCTACCCTCTTGGACTTTGTTGATTCCATTGAGGTGCTTAAAGTTTCTATCCCCCCTCTCCCTTCTTTCCTCAAGGGTATACATATTAAGCTCCTTTAGTCTCTCCTCATATGGCTTCTCTTGCAGACCCTGCACCATTTTAGTTGCCCTCCTCTGGACTGCCTCTATCCTGTCTATGTCCTTGTGGAGATGGGGTCTCCAGAACTGGATGCAGTACTCCAGATGGGGTCTCACCAACTGTCTGTATAGAGGGATAACAACTTTGTATTTTCTGCTGGTGATGCCTCTCCCTATGCATCCCAGTATACTCCCCACCCTCCCTACTGCCTTTTCACATTGCTTGCTAACCTTAAGGTCATCTGATATGATTACCCCCAGGTCCCTTTCCTTTTGTTGTTGTTACTACCCCCCATTGTGTAATCTTCCCCTGGGTTTTGTTTCCCAGGTGCATTATTTGCACTTCTTTGCATTGAATCCAAGCTGCCATACTTCTGACCATTCATCCAACCTTGCCAAATCCCTTCTCATCCTTTCCACGCCTCCTTGTATCAACCCTGTTGCAGATCTTTGTGTCATCTGCAAAGAGGCATACTTTTCCTTCTAGTCCCTCTGCAATTCACTTATAAAGACATTAAAAGACTGGACCCAGTACTGAACCCTGTGGTACCCACTAGTAACCCCTCTTTCTTCAGAGTGGAGTCCATTTACAATTACCTTCTGTCCTGTGTCCATCCAATGTTTTACCCAGGCTACCACCCTGGGATCCACTCCCAGGCTGGTTAATTTGACTATTAATCTTTTGTGTGTGGACTGTGTCAAATGCCTTGCCAAAGTCTAGGTAGGCCATGTCCATAGCCTCTCCCTGGTCTACTACTTTGGTCACCCAGTCAAAGAAATCTATTAGATTCGTCTGACATGACCTTTCCACTGCGAACCCATGCTGCCTTGGGTCCTGTGCCCCACTGGCCTCTAGGTACTTAACAATTCTTTCCTTCAGAAGTGACTCCATGACTTTCCCTACCACAGAGGTCAAAATGACAGGTCTGTAGTTTCCTGCCTCTGTCTTGGTCCCACTATTGTAAAGGGGAATCACATCCGCCTTCCTCCAGTTCGCAGGTACCACACCATCCTCCCATGATTTATTAAAAAGAGTAGCAAGTGGTTTCACTAGTTCCCCCCTTAATTCTTTTAGAATTCTGGGGTGAATTCCATCAGGTCCCATTGCTTTGTCCACCTTCAGTTTTAGGAGTTCTTGCAGAACCCTTTCTTCTGTGAAAGGGCTGGGATCGGCCCCCCTATCAAGAGTGCTCTGTTAATTGGATTAGGCTCTTCCCCCTCCTCTTTTGTGAATACTGAGCAGAAATATTCATTCAGTATCCCTGCTTTTTCACTGTTCCCCTCTGCCTACCCACCATTCATTCTATTCAGCCTAACTGTCCCTCCCTTTGTTTTTCTATGCTCTCTGATGTACCTATATAAGGTTTTATCCCCCTTCTTAACCGAGTTGGCTATCTTTTCCTCAGTTTGGGCCTTTGCTATTCTGACTTCCCTCCCTGCTTCCTTCTGCCTTAACTGGTACAGCTCTCTGTCCTGCTCCTTCTGTGTTTCCTTATACTTCCTGAATGCTATCTTTTTTCACTGACTTTCCCAGCCACCTCTTTTGAGAACCATAGTGGCTTTTTCTTTCATTTTGATTTGTTTATTTGCTTCACACAAAGGCTTGTTGCCTCTGTGACTGCAGTTTTCATGATTCCCCATTGTTGCTCCACCCCTCCTTCTTGCCTGTTTGCAAGTGCTTTTCTAAGACACTCTCCCATCTTGCCAAAGTCAGCCCTCCTGAAGTCCAGTACCCTCACTTTTGTATGGCTTGACTCAGTTGCTGAGTTTATTGTGAACCTCACTGTTTGATGGTCACTTGTTCCCAGATGGCAACCCACTTCTAGATCTGAGATCCTCTCACTGTCCCCATTTGAGAGTATGAGGTCTAAGATTGCTCCCTCATGAGTGGGTTCCGAAACTAGCTGTCTGAGGCCTGCCACCTGTAGGGCATCGAGAATGGCCCTGCTCTTGGATGTGGCTGCAGCAAGTGTGCTCAATTAATATCTGGCATATTCAGGTCTCCATCAACAGTAGCCTCCCTTTCTCTGCCATCCCTAAGAATGCCTTCTATCATATCCTTGTCCATTCCCTCCCCTGGCATGGGGTCTGTATACAACACCTGTGCAGATTGTGGTGCCATTTCCAGTCTCTGAGGTGACCCACAGTGCCTCCTCTGCTCCCTGTTTACTCTTTTGTTCCCCATTGTTGCTCCACCCCTCCTTCTAGCCTGTTTGCTAGTGCTTTTCTGAGGCACTCTTCCATCTTGCCAAAGTCAGCCCTCCTGAAGTCCAGTACCCTCACTTTTGTATGGCTTGACTCTGTAGCTGAGTTTAACATGAACCACACTGTTTAATGGTCACCTGTTCCCAGGTGGCAACCCACTTCTAGATCTGAGATCCTCTAACTGCCCCCATTTGAGAGTACGAGGTCTAAGATTGCTCCCTCATGAGTGGGTTCTAAAACTAGCTGTCTGAGGCCTGCCACCTGTAGGGCATTGAGAATGGCCCTGCTCTTGGATGTGGCTGCAGCAAATGTGCTCCAGTTAACATCTGGCATATTCAGGTCTCCCATCAACAGTAACTCCCCTTTCTCTGCCATCATAAGAATGCCTTCTATCATATCCTTGTCCATTCCCTCCCTGACATGGGGTCTGTACACAACCTCTGCAGAATTGTGATGCCCTTTCCAGTCTCCAAGGTGACCCACAGTGCCTCCTCTCCTCCCTGTTTACTCTTTTGCTCAGTTTCTTTTATCCCTTCCTTTACATAGAGAGCTACTCCTCCCCCTCTTCTCCCCTGCCTGTCTCTCCTGTAGATTATGTACCCTGGTATGTTAACATCCCAGTCATGGTTCTCTGTGTACCATGTTTCTGTGACTTCTATGATATCCAGGCATCCTCTTCCATCAAGGCCACCAGCTCAGGGAGCTTGTTGCCCAGACTACGGGCATTGGTACTCATTACCCTCCATTTCCTGATGGCCTTACTCCTTTTTGCCCCATCCCTGTCCTTCTTGCCTTTGCCACTTTCCCCATTTACCCCTGCCCTTCTCCCTATCGACACCTCTATGTTGGTGTTTGCCGCACTTACTACCATGATTTTTGGGGGCTAGGATTTCCTGCTCCTTTCAGTGCCTCCCCTTGGCTGGTTTAAATGCTTGCCAATGAAGAATTTAAACCTATCACCTCGGATCCTGGTTCCCCTCCCGGACAGATGCAGCCCATCATGCCAGTATAGGCTTGCATCACTCCAGGTGGACCCCCAGTCCCCAATGAAGCCAAATCGCTGAGCTCCACACCAGTTTTTCAACCACTGATTGAATCCCATGGTGCAGAACACCCTAGCCTCTCCTATGCCATAGATGGGCAGCACCTCCGAGAAGGTTACCGTGACTGCTACTTGACTAAGGCCCCTCCCCAATTCCACAAACTCTTCCTGCACTTCTCTAATCCCTTTCTTAGCCAGGTCATTTGTCCCTAGGTGGACAATGACATCCAGCTCCCTCCCCTGTGCATCTGCTCCGGCAATCCTGAGGATTCGCTCCCTGTCCTTCCAAGCCATGGTGCAAGGCAGGTACCTTACTTCCCTCTCCCCTTCCTCCCCCAGTTCTACCTTCCTAACAATGGAGTCCCCCACCAGGAGTTGTTTACTTCCCCTGTGGGGTCCCATGCCACCCTCCTGTGGGTCTCCTTTGTGGAGGTTCCCAGCATCCTCCTTGGTCTCCACTGCAGGTGCCTCTGTAGAGGAACCACACTTTGCCAGAATGGCATAGGAATTTTGGAGAGGTACAACTGGAGAGATGTATCTCTGTTCCACCACCCTCACCCTCCCTGAGCCCACTGTGGTCCAACCACTCCTCTTTCTTGGCAACCTCTGAGGCAATGGCAGTGGCACTGGTGGTCCCTGGATGGAAGAGGAGGTCCCACAAATCCTGGCCAACTCTGCCTAGAGATGAGCAACCTCCTCCCTCAGCCCAGAGAGGTACCTGCAGATGGGACAACACCGCATCCTCCAGAACGTTTCCTGGAAGACTGCTGCTCTATAGCCACTGCACTGCACCACTCCCATCATGTCTTATTTCTGGCCCCTTAACTGTTGTTTGGAATCCTTACTCTTTCCTCTGTTTTTTTTCTTACTCTTCTCTCTCTATTTACTTTCTGCCTCTGTGCCCTTTAAGCTCCTGATTGTCCTGTTCTGAGACAAGAATATCCTATATTTCTCAGTAGACCCCTTACTTGCTCAGAGGCAGGCCTCCACCAGCTAGAGGGGGCCGGAGAGCTACTCTTGCCCTTCTAGGATGGTGGGTCTTTGGTGGCTCTGTGATCACTCACTTCCTGCTCCTAAACAGGAAGTTCCTGTTGTCAGTCAATTCCTGTGCCTATAAAAGTAGAACTAGCTTTGGGTGGGAGGGTGGAGGGAAGGGAAGGAGAGCAATATAGTCCCAGTAGAGAAGTCCAGTCACACAGTAGTCCTTTCTCCTGGTGTCTTCTGCCAAGCTATTAGCAGAATTTTCCTAAGGCAGTCTTTAAATGTAGCTTCCTTCTAGCTAAGCCACTCCCCCTACTTACTAGATCTTTCTACAAGTCATTTAAACTGCACAGCTATCAAGCCCTTTCAATCACCTGAGATTTACACCTAGATAGCAGTTCAGATAACCATTCAGTTCAGTTAACTCAGACAAACACACAATTTGTTTTTATTTTGTTTGTTAGTTTGCTTTTTTACCCTAAATTAAAGGTCCAAGTACAAGAGTTCTACTTCTTTAGTACCAGTAGAGAAGTCCAGTCACACAGCACTCCTTCTTCCTGGTGTCTTCTGCCAAGCTGTCCTCCTCTTTTGTGAATACTGAGCAGAAATATTCATTCAGTATCCCTGCTTTTTCACTGTCCCTCTTTGCCCACCCACTGTCCATTCTACTCAGCCTCACTATTCCTCCCTTTGTCTTTCTACGCTCCCTGATGTACCTATAAAAAGTTTTATCCCCTTTGTTAACTGAGTTGGCTATCTTTTCCTCAGTTTGGGCCTTTGCTTTTCTGACTTCCTTCCCTGTTTCCTTCTGCCTTAACTGGTACAGCTCTCTGTCCTGCTCCTTCTGTGTTTCCTTATACTTCCTGAATGCTATATTTTTCTCCCTGACTTTCTCCGCCACCTCTTTTGAGAACCATAGTGGCTTTTTCTTTCATTTTGATTTATTTGCTTCACACAAAGTCTTGTTGCCTCTGTGATGGCAGTTTTGATGTTTCCCCATTGTTGCTCCACCCCTCCTTCTTACCTGTTTGCAAGTGCTTTTCTAAGACACTCTCCCATCTTGCCAAAGTCAGCCCTCCTGAAGTCCAGTACCCTCACTTTTGTATGGCTTGACTCAGTTGCTGAGTTTATTGTGAACCTCACTGTTTGATGGTCACTTGTTCCCAGATGGCAACCCACTTCTAGATCTGAGATCCTCTCACTGTCCCCATTTGAGAGTAATGAGGTCTAAGATTGCTCCCTCATGAGTGGGTTCCAAACTAGCTGTCTGAGGCCTGCCACCTGTAGGGCATCGAGAATGGCCCTGCTCTTGGATGTGGCTGCAAGTGTGCTCCAATTAACATCTGGCATATTCAGGTCTCCCATCAACAGTACCTCCCCTTTCTCTGCCATCCTAAGAATGCCTTCTATCATATCCTTGTCCATTCCCTCCCCCTGGCATGGGGGTCTGTATACAACACCTGTACGGATTGTGGTGCCATTTCCAGTCTCTAAGGTCACCCACAGTGCCTCCTCTGCTCCCTGTTTACTCTTTTGTTCAGTTGTTTTTATCCCTTCCTTTACATAGAGAGCTACTCCTCCGCCTCTTCTCCCCTCCCTGTCTCTCCTGTAGGTTATGTACCATGGTATGTTAACATCCCAGTCATGGTTCTCTGTGTACCATGTTTCTGTGACTGCTACAATATCCAGGCATCCCTCTTCCATCAAGGCTACCAGTTCAGAGAGCTTGTTGCCCAGACTACTGGCATTGGTACTCATTACCCTCCATTTCCTGATGGCCTTACTCCTTTTTGCCCCATCCCTGTCCTTATTGCCTTTGTCACTTTCTTCATTTACCCCTGCTCTTCTCCCTATCGGGGAAGGGGGAAGCATCGAAGCCCAGGGCAGTGACAAGTGGTGTCCCACAGGGATCAGTACTGGGACCAGTTCTGTTTAACATTTTCATCACAGACCTAGCGGTTGGTATCAAGAATAAGATCAGCCTCTTCACTGATGACACCAAGATCTGTACTGAGGTGGATGGGGAGGAGGGTTGCAAATTACTGCAGGAGGACTTAGCAAGACTCAAGGAGCGGTTGCACACCTGGCAGCTTGTGTTCAATGCCAAGAAGTGCAAGGTGATGCATTTCAGAGCCAAAAACCCAGGATACAGCTACTGGATGGATGGTATCAAACTGTCCACATCCAATGAGGAGAAGGATCTGGGGGTGCTGATGACCGGGGAACTAAATCACTCGGCCCAGTGTAGGAAGGCAGCGGCTAAGGCTAACAGGATGCTAGGGTGCATAGCAAGGGGTTTACATCCAGATATAGTGAAGTCATATTGCCCCTGTACAGGTCCCTGGTGAGGCCGCACTTGGAGTACTGCGTGCAGTTCTGGTGCCCATACTTGAAAAGGGATATCAAACTACTGGAGGCAGTGCAGTGAAGATCAACAAAGATGATCCAGGGGTTGGGGATAGAACTTATGAGGAAAGACTAAAAGAGCTCAACATGTACACCCTGGAGGATAGAAGAGAGAGGGAGAGAGGGGACATGATAGAGACCTTCAAGTACCTGAAGGGGATGAACAGAACAGGCTTCCAGGGTGGGTTCACTCTCCAGAATTGAAGAAATACTAGAGGACACTCCCTGAAGTTAAAGGGAGGCAGATTCAGGAGGGAAAGGAGGAGGCACTACTTCACTTAAAGGGTGGTAACAGGGTGGAATGCACTGCTTGAGCAACCCGTATCAGTGCAGACTGTGGGGTGCTTCAAGAGGGGATGGGACAATTTCAAGGGGAAAGTATATACTGGGAGGGGCAGTTGGGGGAGGGAAGAGTTTATGGAAGGGGGCAGCTGCAGTCTAATAGACTGAACTGCTGCACACTCGAGCAGACTAGATAGACCATATGGCCTGTATCTGCTGGTAATTTTGTATGTTTGTATGTTCGTACGTACGTACGTATGCAGCATTACTTGTAAAGCGCTTTGGGATACAGTGTGTATGAAAAGTGCTACATAAATGCTGATTGTTTTTCTTCTACTATTTTTAAAATTAGTAATTGATTTGATTTGCCTTCCCCTAAACTTCACAGCCAGCAGCACTGCACCACCCATGACTGTGACCTATGACAACATTTTTTTTGTTATAGAACTGTAGTATTTTTTAATTAAAGATTGCTTTGTTTTACTCTCCCCAGGACTACCCTACTACATACACACAGTCTGATTGCTTTGCTCTCTGGACTATCCTACCAGACAATATACATTGATGAATGATGATTGCTTTATTTCCCCCCCCCCCGACCAACACACACACACACACACATATACACACACAGTATTTTTTTTTTTAAATTGGATAAATTTTATTGAAAATTAAAAGACATAACAACATTTACAAACCACGTCATATCCTGGAATTATAACAAGATGTAAAACAATCATAACCAGATCCAGGAACATACATTTTATAATGAGAAAATATCACTAAACTACCACACCCTCCTTGCCCACCCCTCCTGCCACCAGAGGTGAACAAAATAATTAGTCAGATAGCATGAATCCACGATACCTGATCATGTATCGGCCCATAAAAGGGGTATTTATGGAGTCAACTAAAATACATACTCTGAGTGTTAATGAGACATTTAATGGTTCCCAAATATGGTTATACCTGTGTATCTTTCCTGACATACTAACTATAAGGTGCTCTGCTTGCAAGATGAACAATATCTCCCTATACCACTCAAGGAATTGGAGGAGTACTTTGGTCTAACCAGTAATGAAGGATGACCTTTTTCACACATGCAGAGATTAAGGCCACGTGGTACCTCTGACTTCCAATCAGGGTATCAGAGTAATCTCCCAGAATACATATTTCAGGAAGAAAGGCATTGGACAACCCCAACAAGGGATCAAGGTGTGTTCGAATAGAATTCCAAATTGGAATTACTGTCTCACTGGACCACACAATATGAAGCAAGGTACAAGGCTCATTACCGCATCTGGAACATGAGTCAGTGGGTAGTCTGCCCATTTTATGCACTATAAGTGGGGTATAGTAGAGATTATGAATAATCTGAAAATGCATGAGGTGGTACCTATCCCACTTAATGAATTTATATAAGTGTTCCCAGATGAGCGGCCAATTCTGAACAGAATTACTAACTGGAAGAGCCTTGTCCCAGACATAAAACCATAAAACCTTGAGCCCTCGGTGGATGTCAGATGGTTCTGCAGGGATCAGACATATATACTGTGTATATCTATCTATCTATCTATCTATCTATCTATCTATCTATCTATCTATCTATCTATCTATCTATCTATCGATACAGTATATCTACAGCCTGATTGCTTTGCTTTGCCCTCCCCTACACAGCCAGCAGCACTGCACCACCTACTCAAACTGGCATGGCAATTGGCAACCTGTAGTTTTATTTTTAATCTGTGTTTATTTTTTTCTTCTACAACGGTATTTTTTTACATCAATTGCTTGCCCTCTCCTAGACTACTCTGGTCTACACAGTATTAACCACCAGGCAGCAGCACTATACTGCACCAGAGCAGCATGACAATTCAACCACATTTTTTTGCACAAGTCACAGTCCTCCTTTTTGTTACAAGGGTCTGTCCACACTAAATGGGTACATTTATGCCATACCATCTTTACATGCCATTAATTCACATAATATAGCAATTCCAATCTAAAAAACTGCACTGCACTGTGCTATATAACAAGCTTAGACAGGATTTATAACCTTGGAGTGGCAACACTAGCCAATCTGTTTTATTTTAAAAAATTGCATAATTGTCCCCTCCTTTTTTCATGCTTTGAGTGGGACATTTAAATGCAGTGTGTCTTGTGCACACTATTTCTGTCATTCAGCCTGCACTGCCAAACATTAAAGACTGCACGTAGACTGGCAAGATACACACTTCCAAACGTAGTGTGTGTTTGTCAGTTTGCTGCCTTTAATTTTTAATTTAAATGCCACCAAAAATGGCAATCACGCATGTAACCTATTCCGTCCCCCTTGGTTACATACATGATTACAATACATATTCCTCCTAGTCAGTGATATTTTGGTGTTCCGATGCCTGCTCACAAAAACACATGGGCTTACCAGAAGATTGCTGCTCTTTGTTTTCCCCAGAGCTCCAAGCTTCCTGTGCAGTCCCATTTTCAAATTGGGCATCTCCGATTCCGTCCCTCCCCCATTCCTGTATGTAAGGGTCCCCTTTCATGCTCTGGGAGTGTGATCTGGCAGGAGAAAGGATTGAATTATCTATAGCCAATCATTCATGGACCCTGAAGCTTTTCATGTGTCTGCCCACAAGCCCAGGCCATTTGGTCCTCGGTAGCAACAGTAAAAGGTTTTCCATGTCCTGCACTCCACAGTTGTTATGTACAGGATCATTTACATTGAGATACTCTTTTTATTTAAATTGCAGCACATTCTTGGTCAGTATAGTCATTTTTACAGAGTGAGGTTGTTTAGGGCTCTATTCTTGAATTAGGGATGTTCATGTTTGGCCCATTCAGCTGATTCAGCCGATGCTAGCAAGCTTGAATGCAAGGATCTGAATTTAAAGGGCAATCCTGTTTATATCAGGGACATCAGTGGTAGTATCTGTCCCTGTTACAATGGGATATAAACATTGGGCAATGTTTTTTGTAGCACAACTCAGCATTATATTATTTATTTCAATGTAATTAATTACTGCCATTGAAATAAATAATATAAAGTCAGAAAATTGCATCTTATGATACAGATGGAAAAAGTGGCAATAATTGTCCTGGGCAAAGTATGGAAAACTAATATTTAGTGGTGTAAGCACTGTAAAGATGTGGTGCTGCTATGATCTGGCAGTGAGTTTAAAGTCAGTTCATCTTTTAAACCTTGTTTTAATGTCCAAAAGTTGTTTTAAAAGCCTCCTCCCCAGTGCAATCCTGTTTGTAACAGGGACAGATTTTTCTTATTAAGGTTTGTAACTGGGGACATGTTATCAATATCCATCCCTGTTACAAACAATACTTTTAGTGCTTCCCCTTTTTTTGTTCAATTATTATAGTATTTGGGCTCATTTTAGGAGCATTTTTTCAGTGGTTGTAACAAAGTACTCTTGGTTTCAAAATGACCACTTGTTTGCTGTGGGGGGGGGGTTGGCTGGTGCTGTAAAAAATATAAAATGTTATGTGTACTGACAAAAATGTTATTAAACTCAAGAAACATATACTGCTATAACAATTTCCTAACATGTTTAAGCTCCAGAAAGCTATTTATGTCTTGCTTGCATTTGAAAAGTTAGCTTAAAAGCCCCCCTCCCCAGTTCAATCCTGTTTGTAACAGGGACAGAGCTTTCATATTAAGGTTTGTAACTGGAGACAAGTGGCAAATCTCTGTCCCTGTTACAAACCAGACTTTTAGCACATCCCTTTTTCGTGTGTGTTTATTACAGTACTCGGTGTTCATCTTAGTATGAATTTATTTCAGTGGTGTAACAAACTGCCTTTGGTTTTAAAATGGACACTGGCTTGCTCTGGGGTGGGGGGACTGGCTGGTACTTCAAATAAAAATATAAAATGTACTTTTGACTCCAAGAATGTTATTAAACTCAAGAAATACACACTGTTACAACAATTTCCTAACATGTTTATGTTGCATAAAGCTATTTATGTCTTTTTTGCTTTTGAAAAGTTAATTAAAAGCCCTCTCCACAGTTCAATCCTGTTTGATACAGGGACAGAACTGCAAACATCCACCCTTGTTACAAGCAAGATATTTATTAAAAATTCAAATTAAAATGACATTGGGGTGGTTTGTGAGTTAAAGGCGGGTGCCACATGGGCACATAAAAGGCTGACTGTTTTGGGGAGAGGGACAAAGTGTGCCACCAGGCCTCAGGAAAGGCTCTCCTGATAGGAAGAGGTAAGAAGGTGCCATCAGGTTCCCATGGACAGCTGGAAGGGTGTGGGGTGGCAGACAGGAGACACCAGGCACAGGAAATGGCTGAAAGAGTCTGGGAGAGGAAAGCCAGTGCCAATAGGTCACCAGGGATAGCTTTGCAGGGTGTGGGGTGGGAGACAGGAACCACCATGCCCTGGGAAAAGCTGGTATGGTTAAGGAGAGGGAGGCAGGTGACACCAGGTCCCCAAGGACAGCTGGCAGGGTATTGGTTGGGAGATGGGTGACTTCAAGCTTAAGGAAAGGCTGGCAGGGTTAGGAAGAGAGAAGCAGGTGCCACCAGGTCCCCAGGAACAGCTGGCAGGGTGTGGGGTGGGAAACAGGAGCCTCAAAGTGGATAGGGTTGGAGAGAGGGAAGCCAGTGCCAACAGGTCACTAGGGACAGCTTGACATGGTGTGGGGTGGGAGATGGGTGACACCAGGCTCCAGAAAAGGCTGTCAGGGTTAGGGATAGGGAAGCAGATGCCACCAGGTCCCCAGGGACAGCTGGAAATGTGTTGGGTGGGAGATGGAAGCCTCAAGGATGAAAGGGTTGGGATGAGGGAAGCCAGTATTAACAGGTCACCAGGGACAGCTTGGCAGGGTGTGGAGTGGGGACAGGAGATGCCAGGCCTTGGTAAAGGCAGAGAAAGGGTTAGGGAGAGGGAAGCAGGTGCCACCAGGTCCCCAGGACAGCAGGCAGGGTGTGGAGGGGGAGATGGGTGACATCAGGCCTCAGAGGCAGACAGGGTTGGGGAGAGGGAAACAGATGCCAGCAGATCCCCTTGGATAGCAAGCAGGGTGTGGAGGGGCAGACAGGTGCCACCAGGCCTCAGAAAACATAGAAACATGGACTTTGATGGCAGATAAGAACTGCTTGGCCCACCCAGTCTGCCCATTTCCCTACCTGATGGATAAGCTGCAGATTCTAGTTAATCAACAGCTTACGTCCTCCTGCCCACCACTAGAATTGCCTTATGCCTTTCCCATGCATTCTTGAATTCTCCCACTGTTTCTGACCCCACAACCTCCTCAGGAAGGCTGTTCCATGCATCCACAACTCTCTCTGTGAAAAAATACTTTCTAACATTACCTCTGAGCCATCCCCCCTCTATCTTCAAATTGTGCCCTTGTTCTTGCACATCTCTTCTTCTGAAAGATACTACCCTCTTGTACCTTGTTAATTCCCTTGAGATACTTGAAAGTTTCTATCATGTCCCCCCCCCTCCTTTCTTCAAGGGTATACATATTGAGCTGCTTTAGTCTCTCCTCATATGTCTTCTGGTGCAGATCTTGCACCATTTTGGTTGCCCTCCTACACGGTTGGAGAGAGGGGAGCAGGTGTGTCCATCTTCCCTAGGATGCCAGGCAGGGTGTGGGCTGGGAGACGGGAGTCTTCAGGCTCAAGGAAAGGCTAAAAGGGTTAAGGAGAGGGAAGCCAGTGCCAAAAGGTCACCAGGGAGAGCTTGGCAGGGTGTAGGGTGGGAGATGGGAGACACCAGGCCCCAGGAAAGGCAGAAAGGGTTAGGGAGGTAGAAGTAGGTGCCACCAGGTCCCCTGTGACAGCAGGCAGGGTGTGGAGGGCTGACAGGTGCAACCAGTTCTCATGAAAGGCTGACAGGGCTGGAGAGAGGGAAGTAGGCACTAATAGGTCCCCTGGGACTGCAGGCAGGGTTTGGAGGGGGAGATAGGTGCCACCAGGCCTCAGAAAAGGCTGACAGGGTTGGGAAGAGGGAAGTAGGCACCACCAGGTCTCTTGGAAGAGCAAGCAGGGTATGGAGGGGCAGACGGGTGACACCACATCTCAAGGAAGGCTGATGGGGTTGGGAAGAGGAAAGCAGGTGCCACCAGGTCCCCAGGGATAGCTGGCAGGGTATGAGATGGGAGACGGGAGATGGGAGACACCAGGCCCTGGGAAAGGCTGGAAGGGTTAAGGAGAGAGAAGCAGGTGCCATGAGGTCTCAAGGGATAGCTGGAAGGGTATGGGGTGGGAGACGGGAGACACCAGGCCTCAGGAAAGGCTGTCAGGGTTAGGGAGAGGGAAGCAGGCACCACTAGGTCCCCATGGACAGCTGGAATGATGTGGGGTGGGAGGCAGGAGCCTCCAGGCCCTGGGAAAAGCTGTCAGGGTTAGGGAGAGGAAAGCCAGTGCCAATAGGTCACCAGGGACAACTTGGCAGAGTGTGGGGTAGGAGGCAGGAGACACCAGGCCCCAGGAAATGCAGAAAGGGTTAGGGAAAGAGAAGCGGGCACTACCAGGTCCCCTGGGACAGCAAACAGGGTGTGGAGGGGCAGGCAGGTGCCACCAGGCCTCAGGAATGGCTGACAGGTCAGGGAGTGGGAAGCAGGCACCACCAGGTCCCCTGAGACAGCAGGAAGGGTGTGGGGTGGAAGACAGGAGCCATCAGGCCTCAAGGAAGGCTGACAGGGTTGAGAAGAAGGAAGCAGGTGCCACCTGGTCCCCTGGGACTGCAGGAAGGGTGCGGGGTGGGATACGGGAGCCTCCAGGCCCTGGGAAATGCTGGAAGGTTTAAGGAGAGGTAAACAGGTACCACCAGGTCTGCAGGGTTAGCTGGAAGGGTATGGGGTGGGAGATGGAAGACACCAGACCCTGGGAAAGCTGGAAGGGTTAAGGAGAGGGAAGCAGATGCCACCAGGTCCCCATGGGTTGCTGGCAGGGCATGGGGTGGGAGACAGGAGACACCAAGCCCTGGGAAAGGCTGTCAGAGTTAGGGAGAGGAAAACAGGTGCCAACTGGTCACCAGGGACAGCTTGACAGGGTGTGGGGTGTGAGATAGGAGACACCATGACCCAGGAAAGGCAGAAAGGGTTAGGGAGAGGGTAACAGGCACCACCAGGTCCTCTGAGACAGGAATCAGGGGGTTGAAGGGGCAAACAGTGCCACCAGGCCTCAGGAAAGACTGACATGCTTGGCAAGAGGGAAGCAGGTGCCACTAGGTCCGCTGGGACAGCATGCAGTGTACAGAGGGGGAGATGGGTGCCACCAGGCCTCAGGAAAGACTGAAAGGGTTAAGGAGATGGAAGCAGGTGCCACCAGGTCCCCAGGGTTAGCTGGCAGGGTATGGAATGGGAGACGGGAGACACCAGGCCCTGGGAAAGGCTGGAAGGTTTAAGGAGAGGGAAGCAGGTGCCATGAGGTCCCAAGGGATAGCTGGCAGGGTATGGGGTGGGAGACAGGAGATACCAGGCCCTGGGAACGGCTGTCAGGGTTAGGGAGAGAGAAGCAGGTGCCACTAGGTCCCCAGGGATAGCTGGAATGGTGTGGGGTGGGAGACAGGAGACTCCAGGCCTTGGGAAAGGCTGTCAGGGTTAGGGAGAGGGAAGCCAGTACCGAAAGATCACCAGGGACAGCTTGGCAGAGCATGGGATGGGAGACATGAGACACCAGGCCTGAGGAAAGGCAGAAAGGGTAAGGGAAAAAGAAGCAGTTACCACCAGGTCCCCTGGGACAGCAAACAGGGTGTGGAGGGGCAGACAGGAGCCACAAGGCCTCATGAATGGCTGACAGGGATGGGAAGAGGGAAACAGGTGTCACCAGGTCCCCTGGGACTGCAGGAAGGGTGTGTGGTGGGAGACAGGAGCCTCCAGGACCCGGGAAATGCTGGAATGGTTAAGGAGAGGTAAGCAGGTGCCAACTAGTCACCAGGAACAGCTTGTCAGGGTGTGGGATGTGAGATGGGAGACACCATTCCCCAGGAAAGGCAGAAAGGGTTAGGAAGAGGGTAACAGGCACCACCAAGTCCCATGGGACAGCAAGCAGGGTGTGAAGGGGCAGACAGGTGCCACCAGGCCTCAGGAAAGACAGAAAGGTTTGGGGAGAGGGAAGCAGGCACCATCAGGTCACCTGGGACAGCAGGTAGGGTGTGGAGGAGTAGACAGGTGCCACTATGCCTCAGGAAAGCTGACTGGGTTGGGCAGAGGGTAGCAGGTGCCAGAAGGTCCCCTGGGACACAGGCATGGTGTGGAGGGCTGTGCGTGCTGTCACCTGTGGTCTTCCAGGTCCTTGGTCCATTATCTTCAGGGTCCTGATGGGTCCGCATGAGGAGTACTGCACACACCTGCCTAAGTATGTCACTGTAGGCCAGCACCCATGTTCTCGTCTGGTGGATTCAGCTCTGCTGTCACCTGTGGTCTTCCAGGTCCCTGATCTGTTTTCTTCAGGGCCCTGTTAGGTCTGCATGAGGAGTGCTGTACGCACCAGCCCGAGTATGTCACTGTTAGCCAGTGTCCATTTTCTCATCTGGTTTATTTAGCTAAGCCATCACCTGTGGTCTTCCAGGTCCCTGGTCCATTTTCTTTAGGACCCTGGTGGGTTTGCATGAGGAGTACTGCACACGCCTGCCCGATTATGTCACTATAGGCCACCGCCCGTGTTCTCGTCTGGTGGATTCATCTACGCCATCACCTGTGGTCTTCCAGGTCCCTGGTCTGTTTTCTTTATGGCCTTGGTGGGTCTGCATGAGGATTACTGCAGAATATTGACAAAGTAGATGTACACTATATAATATGTGGACCACTGGTCAGTGTGGGAGATGGGCCTTATGTGGTCTAAGGCATAGAAACTGTCAACAAAGTCTTCAAAATAATGAAACTGTAAAGCAATTGGGCAGTATGAACATTTACTGATGTGACTGAGGCTGTAGTAATCAATGTATATAGTGTGTTTAGTGTAGTTTGCATATAGTGTAGAGTTTTGGTTAAGGTTTTAGTAGAAATTTATTGTGTGTATCTACTATTTTATTTAGTAATTGTGTTGATCTGTTGTATGGTGAACTTCCTTTGTGGTGGTGGTATGCAATATTGTAACTTTTCCTCTAATTAATTCATTAATAATATGACCTTAAACACTAAAAATATTAATTGGAAAAAATAAAGGACTTCAGTAGCCTAATTTTATGTTTTTCACAATGTTTTCAGTGACAATTTGCACTTTCCGGATTTTTCTCCATCCTGTTACATACGTTAATATACTGCTCTTTCACTAGTTTTGGGGGGTTAATTTGTTAAATAATTAAAAAAAGTTTTAAATGTTATCTACTCTTATTCCCATTTACACACAAATGCATTTTAATCTGTGAATACCCAGGAATTCTGGGTAAGGAAAAACTTTGAAATTACTTCACCCCATAGAATTGCACCATGCGTTAGGTTGGTGGTCATCACACACAGCTGCATGCAAATTTTTTGGTGTTGCTTAGTGAATTAACTAAATGAAGTGAAGTACTGCAAATTCATGTGAAGACCAAAAAATATTTACGCATTATTTTATTTTTTTATTTTGCATATTCTCTGTCCCTGTTACATACATTACATGGTTACCATTTCCAAACATTGGGGACTGTACCAGGAAAACCACAACTGATATTATCTTCCTGTTTACAGTTTAAGTAAAGGCCCTTAAGGGCAATACATTGATGGTGAAAGAAGAAAGAAATAATAACATTTTTTTTTCCACAGTCATGTCCCACATATGTACCCTATTACTGTGGACTGGCCCATAATGATTTATTTTTCTTGTGGGCTCCTCCACTCGCCTGCCAAGTAATGGTGAGTGTGAAGACAAAGGGGCATTTGGTGAACTGCTGAACTTCAGTAGTTTCTGTCTGCTGAAGCCAGTCCAAAGATTTCTGTCTTCACTTTGGCTCTTCATTGCTTCAGCAGGCATGACACAGCTATAATACAAGTTCTAGTCAGAGCCAATACTGCTGTGGAGAGCTTTCAGGAGCAGCAAGAGCAGTGAAAAGAATAGGAGGTGCTCTCACTGCACCGGAGTCAGCAGTAATACTGCAGTGATTACAGTACTGTGCATGCGTGATACTCGCATGTGTGCAGTTTGCCCCGGAGTCAGCCTTGCGCAACATGGCGGTGCTGACATAACTACGTGAAACAACCCAGTTCCCTCAGGTTACTAGAATCCCAATACTACTAGTCTTAGGCAGGTAGGGAAAGGCAGCTGGTGGGGAGATCATTAGAGGCTTTCTACATAATTACATCGTTGTTTACTCAGCTAGCCTGAGAGAAGGATGATTATGTCATTTAGAATTCTCACAGCAGCATAACCACTTTAGAGTCAGCTGCTCTCGAGGAGCTTAGAATGTTCATCAATACGTTCAAGTGTGGCAGACAGAGTGGCTGGAGGTCTGCCATTGGGGCTGTGTCAAAGGGAGCCCTGGTATTTCTCACCCTAGTTTGATAAAATCTTCAGTTTGCCTGCAGGACTCTTTAGTTTCACTCCTGGGGGAGTGAGAGGGAATGCAATTCTTTTGGATCCAAGGGGAAATCCCCTGAAGTTCCTAAAGTTCACAGCTACCTTAAGGAAGAACAATGAGTAGAATCGGACAGCTACCATAGAAAGAAAGGTACCTTTTGTTCTTTCCATGACTGGGAGGGAGGAAGGAACAACTAATCTGTGAGTACAGAATTTGAGACTGTTCTCTGAGGTGTGTGTGCCCTAGATAAGGCTAAATCACACTGGTCTGGACCCCTTTCACCACAACTGTGCTGAATTTAAAGTTAAAGTTGGGAGTCTTTAGCAATTCATTGGGGATTGGAGACTCATTTGGTGTAACCCTGAAGGAATGGCAGAGGCTGTTTGGGGCAAAGGGTGGGAGGAATGCCATCTGTAGTTTCAGGCAGGGCTAATTTTTTCATGAGGGGACACCACTGTTCCCTAGGCAAAGACCACGCACTAGGAGGATTTTAAAGTGTGTGGCACATCCCACAGATATACTCTTTGGAAGAAAGATAGATAGATATGTTTTTGTGGAAAACAGTACTGCCTAGCAAAGTGTCCTGCAAAAGAGAGTGTGCCTGTATTGAACTGACAAACCTTTGGGGGACCACCCTTTCTTTAAGTAACATGCGTAAATAAAGCCATACTGCAAAATACCAGTTACTGCTTTGGACATTCCGCTTGTTGCTTCTAGTGTGAACGTTATTTAGGCTCCTCAGCAGTTAGGTCTAGCATATGCCTAGCATCCTCTCTCCTGGACCTGGCTGTAAATAAAAAGGTTCATTTTAGTATGTACCCCCACCCCCCCCATCCTCTAGATAATGAGCCTGGTATACACTCCAATGCTAGGGGTGGTACCATGAGTATAGTTCTGCCAAAAGAAAATTGTATATCATGTAATTGGCAGTAGTTCTTTTAAGGGGGGATGCCAGTTAGCCAAAGGTGGCATGTGGGTTACATATGTATGCACAATACTTGTGCATGCACACTTCAAGTCAGCACCACCATATTGCGCACGAAGGCCGTCACTTCCGCAGTTGCAGAAAGGAAAAGTCATACACCAGGAAGTGGGTATGTTTATGTGACATGCAGAGGAGAAGGGCTGCATAAACAGAAACACTGGAAACTATGCTGGGGCTCTGTGGCAGAACATCAGACAGCGGTCTGGTTACATGCTTCCACAGTGCTCTTATACAAATCTGATGATGGCATAACATCTGTGGAGCTTGGCCCACACAGTCATAAAAATCAGACTCAGGAGGAGACTATTAACAAACTAGAGATCTGGTCTGGGATTTGCTCATCATCTCAGACACGTTCTCATTCTTTTCTAAGCAGTACATTCTGATTAATGTGCCTTAACCATATTGATCTCACTGCTGGTAGACTACTTCTAGTTTTCTTCTGATTGTATTAGGTGGGGTAGTAGCAGTCTTGAAGTGGTAGCGGCCGGTGGTGGCATACGCTGAAAAAAACTGGTCCTAATGTTTGTCTGCATATTTTAGGAATTGTCCATTTTCTTGTTTTTGCTGTAAAAAAACTGACCCATTTAACACAAAGACAAGGAGTCAGTTATGGCCTCCATTCCCACCCTCTTTCGTTTCAAGTGAAGAACATGATTATAGGTTTGCATCAGATGTATAGTGGCAGCCACAGATGCATAATATTGTTAAACAGTAAACAACTGTATGTAAAACTTGTTTTTTTCAGTGTGTGCTTTCTTAATGTTGTCAGTACCACTCCACCCATTTTATATTCTGCCCCTGGATTTCTGTGCCCCAAGTGCATTATTTTACATTGCTGTGTTTAGGACAAAAAGGCTTTTCAAATGATGGTAGTCTATAATCTAAATACTTTATAGTTTTTTTTAATTGCCATAAGAAATGTGAATTTTGTAAAAACAAAAATGGAAATACAGGTAATAAGATGACCATATTTTACAAAATATAAGGAATTCAGATTAGTGAATACCCTCATTTGAAAGGTATTTTTGTCCTGAACAACTTTCAGACTGGTTGTTTTTGTGCACCTGGAATAGTTTAAAAGATATTTAGATTTGTTTGGGATGTGTGCACATTTACAAAGAATTCTGCACAGTGCCTTAGGAAGATTCTCAATGAAAAGCAGTTTGGAGTTCTGTCTCCAACGTTCTAAACACACAATGGGTCTGAATGAGTTAAAGGGGACATGAATCATGAATTGATTACTTACGTGCAAGTGTTTGAAATGTCCCTATTTTCATTTGTAACATGGCAAGTAATGCAAGCACCAAAACACAAAATTCAATTGGTGGAAACACAACATATGGCTGCAATTCAGTGGGGATTAATACCTGAGTAATGCCCGCTGAGGTAGTACTGCTGAACTATTTGAAGAACTCCGGAGTGCATAATACCACCCACTGGAGCTGTACTATAAAACTCCACATTATTTTGCCTACCAAACTCTATATAAACAGGCATTTTGCTGTTTCCCACCATCCCACCGGGTTGACATTGTACTTATCCATGTAAAACTCCAGTCTCTGTAAGCTAATCAGATGGATGATTTCATGGCAACATTGGCATTACTGTATGTGGAGTAATGGGTATGTCCAGATGGGTCAATAAGCAGTATGGCCATGCTGCTTTATTTCCAACAGCCGCAGAGATCCCGAAACCTAAACTTCTATCTGTGTCAGCTGACACACGTAGCAGCATGAGTGAAAGCCAGATATCTACTTCAAAACCTGGCAGCAAAGGAAAGAAAAGAAAAAAAATCTACAAAAACCAATACAAGTTAGTAGTCCCAGCAACACTCCTTCTCAGTCTAGGCATGAGCAACTTTCAAAAGAAGAGCTACAGTAGATAATTTAGAGAGGCGTAAATGTGAAGCTAATACCCACAAAAAAACAGGCTGGGCCTATAATGTATACAGCAACTGGCTGGAAGATAATACATTTTCTGTGGACATTACTAACATCCCCATTCCTGAATTGGCAAAAATGTTATGTCTGTTTTATGGATCAGTTCACACTGAAGAGTCAAAGTAGTACAGTATAAGCTCCTACATTGGTCTCAGAGCTGACTTAAATCAGTATTTTAATAGCATCAAAGTGAATAGAGTAATAAATATAATGTGATGCTGAGTTCCACTCAGCTAACAATGTCTTTGTTGCTGTTTTAAAGGAGTACAGGAGACAAGGGCAAAATACAGCCTCCCACCATTCCAGAATATCTGAATCAGATTTGGACAAAATTCATACTTACAAAAGGCTATCACCAGAGTCTGCTTATGGTCTGTCTGTAGTCTCTGGTTTGAGTTACACTGGATTAGCCAGAAGGGAAGAGGTGCAGAGACAGCTCTGACAGAACTCTTTTACTGGAAAAACTGATTACTCGGGGCAAGAATTCATAGTGCTCTCATTTAATGAGAGCACTAAGAACCACAACAAAGTTTCTTAGCCTAATAAAGAATCTTTCCATGGCATGCTGAACCCACAACCTGGCAGCAGAGACTGCACTGTTTCCATGCTTAAAGAGTATGTAGCCTGATGCCCCGGAAATGCCCCTGCCTTTTATCTGCATCCCTTAAAACTCCCTCACGAAACATTGGAACATAAAGGCTGTTGGCACACCAAACTGCCAATGGGAAGAAATTATCTTGGAGATTTAATGTCCCGAAATTTAAGTTGATGCAGAGTTAAGCAACCGATAAACAAACCACTGTATGAGAAGTACAGTGGTGTATATGTTGTCAGAGGCTGGTCTCGTATCGAGGGAAATTATGTCTGTAACACAGCATAGATGCAAGACCAGCCTTAGGAGTCATTGGAGCCCCAGAGTTGAAGACAGGAAGAAACGGTCCAGTATATTGTCCCCTGAACTCCGCCCAGGAACAATGGACGCTATGCTTAGTTTCACTTTTGGTTGCTCGTTGGCAATATTTATTTTGGCACAAAGAATATTTACATACAGAATGTTATCACTTCAAATTCCACATAATAGTTCATTAAAATTTCTCTTGGTTCTGGCCTCTTCCTTCTTCTGGTTCCTCCATCTTGACTTTTCAGGGCCCAGACACTGTGAATCTGGCCCCCTCCTCCAGATCAGAACCAGGTCAGTTCCACCTACCTGGGCTTTCACCCTCCAGGCTCAGACACTTCTGAATCTGGCACCTGGATCTATCCCCCTCCCCACTTAAAAACCATGTCTGGGTTCCTTGTCCCCAGCCCATGTTCCTCCCCTCCCCTTCCTTTCTCCCCTGCTCCCCTTTTCTTTCTTCCGCTCATCTCCCTCAGCCATTTCAGGAATCCTGCCCCCTCCTCAGGGACATGACCCAGCCCCCTGGGCCTGTAGCTGCCTGCCCACAGCAAACATACCGGCCCCTACCCAGGGCCCCTAGGGCACCCAACCTGCCCTCCTCCTATCTTTGTGCCAAACCATGCCCTCCAGTGCCTTCCTTAAAGAGTGGGTGGGTGGGAAAATCCCAGCAAAATAGGTAATTCTGCCTGTGTCCTGGTCTGATATACCCTTGTAGGATCCCTGGTCAGGACCCCTTGGGACTCCGTCCTCCAGCCAATCCCTGGGGCTCCAGCATTGCCTGTCATATTACACCTTCTACCTGCTTGGTGATGTTACTAGCTCCACCCCTTTCTATCTGATCATTCTCTCCCCCTCCCCCACCCCCCTTGTGTTTCTTCCTGGTAGGGGTCATCAGACAACCTCGCTTGCCTTTCAGTGGCAAGCCCAATTGTCCACTGAACCCTGCCCAGGAATAATGGATGCTACGCTTAATTTCACTTTTGGTTGCTCGTTGGCAATATTTATTTTGGCACAAAGAATATTTACATACACAATGTTATCACTTCAAATTCCACATAATAGTTCATTTAAATTGTTCTTGGTTCCGGCCTCTTCCTTCTTCTCGTTTCTCCATCTTGACTTTTCAGGGCTCGGATACTATGAATCTGGCCTCCTCCTCCAGATCAGAGTCAGGCCATTTCCACCTAACTGGGCTTTCACCCTCCAGACCTAGACACTTCTGAATCTGGTGCCTGGACCTATTGTCCCCAGCCCATGTATCCTAACCTCCTCCACCTTCCCTTCCACCCCGCTCTCCCTTTTCTTTCTTCCATCACCCCTCCTCCAGCTTGCGATGGCCAGAGGGGCTCCCCCTTGTGGGCTAGTATCTCAGACCTTTTTTAGCTATGTGGCCCACTAGTTCCCCTATTGATCTCAGGAATAGGCACATGCCCAAACTCCGACAAGTGCACTCCATCAGACCTGTACACCACCGCCTGATCGAAGGAAATGTCCCTGTGCTGCAGGTGCACTTCCCCCATTTCGATTACTGCCTTTGCCACCCTCCTGTTCTGATGCTTCCTGACCTTCTTGATCAGCCTTACGTCCCTGACCCCCTTCCAAACTGGCCGGGAGGTGATGTTGAATCAGCCGATTGTCACCCTTGGCCACCACCTTTTAATTGTCTCCAAATCCCCCAGGATGTTCTGCCCCAACTCTCCCCATGGCAGGCCCCCCAAATCATTGCCCCCCAGGTGTGTGACAGTACAGTCTGGCATGCCCCATTGTACCCTTAATTCACCCAATAATGGCAAAATCTGAGCCCCATCTCATGCTCCTAATGTACTTCCACAGCACTCTGGTATACTCAGTGTTGTAACGTAATTCTGCTCCTCTGGAAGTGGTGACCGCAAACCTTTCCACCCAATAGATGAAGGAGTGCCCAAATATCCAGACTTTCCTCTTGGAACCTGCCATGGAAACAAGATAAAAACAGTGTGAGTCCTGTTACCTACACCTGACATATGTCTTACAGCAACTGGACTTCCAGCACCCAACCTTCTTCACCTCATCCAATGCAGCCCCTTTTTCTGCTGCCTCTGTGGCTGCCCCAATTTGAAAAGAATGCGAGGCAAATTCACCTGGATCCTTCCCCAGAAAGGCCAGTCCTTTTGAGCACTGCTCCCACCTGGAAACTGGTGACCAGGGAGCCATCCCCGTGCCAGAAAAAGGCCCCCCTATCCCTCCCCTGGTTGCTCACATATGTTTCCAGTGCTCCCACTGCACAGCTGGCAGACTGTGGCTGTCTCACTAAGAACACCTTGGCCCCCTTCCCTTTTTGGTCAGTTTTGGACCTGGCCAGGTTGATGACCACTCTGTCCTGTCCCCACCATATGTCCTTGTGTTGCAATGCTTGTACAGCAGCCATTTTTCTTGGGGCCACCACTTCCCCAACCCGGAAGGACCCTGCCACCATGACCGCAAAAATGGCCCGGAACAGGGCCATCTCCTGGGTCGAGGTACACACCTGTTGTGTTGCCCACAGCACCCTTTCCAGCAGCTGCCCTCTTATGGGGCACCTTCCATCCACCCTGGAAGCCTGCCCCCTCTGCCAGTCTACTACCATCCACTTGACTGCCCTGCTGGTCGCTATATCTGGCCAACCCCTGTCCTGGCACACCCATCTGATGACAGCCAGTTGTACCACCACTGTGGCATGGGCCAGCCCTTTCTCTCACTTCTCCACAACAAACCTCCTTCCCTGCTCCTCCCAGACTGGTTTGTCCCTGCCCCACCCGTGCTTCCTTCTGAATTCTTGAAATCTCTTCCACCCTGCCTCGTAGACCCTCAGCATGTTGGCTGACCAGAGACCCCGGTACAATGCCCTGGCTGTGTTCAACCAGCCTCCCATAACCAGTCCAGGATCCTAGTCTTGTGTTCTGCTGCCTGCGGCCTCAGTTCCAGAAACCTTCCAAGCTGTAAACAGGAAGGACTGTCAGCCATCTTGTTCTTCAGCCCCTCAATATTTTGTGCTTTAAAAGATAAGTTCAGTTGCAACCCCAACAAAACCATGTGCCTGAGCAGCCTGCCTACCATCTCTGTCCTCCCCCTTGACTATTAATAGCCTCCACCACCCCTTTGTTGTCACACCAAAACAGGATGCACTTCTCTCTCATACAAGAGCCCCACACCTCCATGGCCACCCATATCGGAAATGTTTCCAAAAATGTGATGTCTTTCAATAACCCAACTCCCTCCACTGCACTGGCCATGCTTCTGACATCCATTCTCCTTGAAAGTATGCCCCCATTCCCAGGGTGTCCAAGGTGTCCATGAACAACCCCAAGTCCGTATTCTGTTCCCACTCATCCTGCCAGAACGTTACCCCATTATAGCTGTCAAGGAAATCCTCCCAGACTTGGAAGTCTTCCCGCACCCCTTTCGACACATCTACCCAGTGGTGCGGTGGCTTGGCCTTCTCTGTGGCCCTACCCAACCTCCTCATGAATGCCCTGCCCTGGCTGATTGCTTTGCAGGTGAAATTAAAGTGCCCCAACAGTTGCTGGATCTGTCCCAGTGGCACCCTACTCCTCCCTGTCACCTGGGTCAGCAGTCCCTTAAGGTGCACCACTTTCTCCCCGGGCAGCCTGAACCCCCCCACGTCCACCTCTGTGCCCAAGAATTCTAAACTCTGGGCGGAGCTCTCTGACATCCCTTTAAAATCCCATAACATCCTCTGTGCTTCCTCCCTTGACTCCCTGATGAGGAGGAAATCATCCAGGTAATGCATTATCCTCTGGTGCCGATACCTGACCCTGAATATCCCTGTACCCAGGTGCTGAAAGTTTCAAAGGTGGAAAAAGCCACTGAGCACCCGATAGGCATGGCCTTGTCAAAATATATGTGCCCCTGAAATTAGAAGCCCAACAAGTCCCAATCCTCAGGTCTGATGGGCAAGAGTCGAAATGCTGACTCGATATCCGTCTTCACTAGCCACGCCCCCTCGATTACCCTGATGAGTGTTATGGCCTTCTCTATCGAGGCATATGACACTGCCCTAGGGTGGTCTGGTATGCCTTCATTCACTGACTAACCTCTGGGTAGGATAAGTGGTGTATCAGGTGAAATTCTCCTTCCATCTTCTTGGGTACGATGCCCAAGGGGGACACAAGAAACTGTGTGCACAGGGGGTCCCCAAGTGGCCCTTCTATCTGGTCCGCCCTGATCTCCTTGTCAATCTTAGCCCCTACTATCTCCTCCTTCACCTTCACAGACCCCAGATTATTTACCCACATCTTTTCCCGGCTCCCCAGAAAACCCAGTGGGAAACCTGCCCAGAAACCTTCCCTGAGCAGCTCCACAGCTCCCTTGTTTGAGTAGTCCATGGTTCACTTCTCTACCACTGATAGGAAATGGGTATGCACCAGTGTGTACCCCAGTGCCCTCTCCTGGTCTTCCTGCACCAGCCGTGGAGACATATTGCTGGCCATGCCCTTCTCTGCCTTGCCCCAGAGCTCCCCTAAAAGGACTGCTTGTAGAATTGCCCCCTGTTCACTCCCCCTCTTTTGCCACCCTGTCGACAGTTGGAGACTGGTGAGACCCCCCACATTTTGAGCAGGCATGCCAGAACTTACATCCGTTCCAGGTGCAGGTTGCCTTGTTGAAACACCAGCAGGTCTTGGACCCTGGAGCCAGAGGGTTCATCCTTGTGCGCTCCCCTCCACTCCCACTCCCCTCTCCTGAGAGGGTCCTCACCCACAGCTCTGAGTGGGTACAATCCCAAGTCAGGTCACCTTTTGCCGCCATTCACTTCTGGAATGCCTCATCATATTTGAGCCACCCGTAGCCCACTTTCACCTTGTATGCATCTCTTGTGATGGACATGTACATCAGCAAGGGGATGGCTAGCTCCAGTTGTTTCTCAGGACCAACAAGCTGTAGATGATGAACCCCCCCCTTATCAATTCTCAATGGTCTTCTCCTTGTACTTTTCCTCCTTGACTGTGTGCCCTACTATCGCCAATGCCACTGCCATCTCTGACCTCCCCACCGACTCCTTCTGTTCATACTTCTTGACCGCAGCCTTGTCCAAGAGTCCGAAGATGTCGATGTAGTCCCCCTTCCAAATTTTTCTTTGCTCGAGGCCGGGATGTGGTCCCGACCTGAGGCAGCCAGTGGGTCAGATAGTTTCTTGCCCGTCTAGCTTCGCCCCGCGGCCTGCCCTTCTGGCCCTTTACCTTTTAAGGCCTGCATGGTCCTCTCCATCCTATCAATCCCTGCATCACCCAAGCCAATCAACAGCCCCTCCAAATACTCTTGAAAACCGTTCTCATCAGTGAGATCCATGTCATTCTTACCACCATCTGGGCTCTCTGCATCTGGTTCCAGTGTGGGCAGTGGCACAGGGATGGGTGCAGGGTGCAGCACTTCCCATCTGGGTCCCTAGTCCCCTCTTCCCCTGGCCAGAAGTTCCTTTCTCTTCTTACACTACTTCTGCACTTCCTCCTCCTCTGCCTCTCTCTCTTCTTTGCTGCTGCTGCTACCAGCTCCAACATCTGCCCCATCAATTTGACTGCCTCCTGCATCATCCTTTCACTGGGCATCGGGATTTGCTTTGTTGCCATTGTTGCTATTCATCACTGCATATAGATGGACAAGAAACAAATGCTCAGACCTGTGTACACACAACCCCACCCCATACCCGAGGTGGCCAGAACCTCTGTACTCCTGGTCCTGCTTGTGAGTTACACGGTTCCTTGGAAGGACCCTTGCCCCTTCACCACCATGCTCACCTTCCCACTCTGCAGTGCCGGAACAACGCTCCACCATTGTCTCCTGTTGGGGGGAGGGGCTCCCTCTGTCCTTGTCCCAATAGCCTCCTGTACATGAGCAACCCAACAATATGCTAGCACCACTATGTTGGGGCAAATACCCCTCCCGACCTTGATATGTCTCACAACTTATAAGCACTCATGCTGCAAGCCACCACTCTAACCCTTCAGGTAGAGGTCACTGCCCACCTCTTATCCTACTGTCCTCTTGCCTGCTGCTTTGGTCTTGCCCCCTGACCACTTCAGCCCCCATGCCATATAAGGTCCCTTAAAATCCTGTCTCCTCCAACATCCCTTGCAAGGGTCAGCCTCACCCCACATCCAGGCCCTTGAGGATCTGGGCCCCTCAGTGCTCCCCATGTGCTGCCCTCTGCCCACCCACAGGGCCTCTGGCCTTGTGCACCATGCAAAAAAGGTCACCCCCCCAACCCAACACCCTGCAATAGCTGGAGGCACCCGAATTGCTGTGCCAAAGCACTGGGTTTTCATTTAAGCTTCTGCCATGGGGAAACAATCCCCAGTTTTTCCAAATTATGTTGCTTGGTTACCTGGGCACATGTCTCATTTTTCTACCCCCCTTCCCCCTGAGCATCCCTTCCTTATTCTTCTTTTTCTTTTTTTTAATATCCTGTGCTGCCCCAGTCCAGACCGCCGCATGCTGCTACCCCAAGATCAGCAGCCATGCTCCTGGCTCGCTGGTCCATCCTCATCATCAGGGTTACCAGAGCCCACACACCATGCGGCACCACAAGTGCTTCTCGGTCCCATCCTGGCCTTCCGATGAAGGCCCACCCTGGACAAAGTGATCACCACTCCCCATTGTAAAACATTCCTTAGTTTATTATATAAGTTTTTTTTCTTCTTTTAATAAAAAAAAAACATGATTGTGTGAGAAATTGCCCTCCGTTGTCCTCACAGCCAACAGCACTGTGCAGGTACAGCAACCCTCACCTCCTGAGCTGCACCAGACCATGTGGCAGTAAGGGCCTAGCCTCCATAAGCCAGACCTGGCAAGGCCTCCCCCATGCCACGCGGTTCTCCGCTTTTCCCACAAAACATTGCAAAAACACTGACTGGGCTATCTTCCTGACTTCCCTCCTGCCTGGCAACCTAAATCCTCACCTTCAGGCCCCAATCTGCCATGCAATGTGCACACACAACAGCAGCTCCCCCAGGCATTTTGCCATGAGGAAGAAAGAACAAAACAAACCTCTGTGCTGAAACAAATGCTGGAATTCTTTGCAGCCACCACCCTCCAGTTCTCCTGCCCACAGAGAACTAGCATGCTGCCCCATCCACCCAGGCGTGGCGCAAAAGGCCGCCGCTTCCCATACAACCCCTGGCCTGCATTCAGGTACCCACCATTTTTATTTCTGTCATTTCTTTTCTTTTCTTTTCTTTTCTTTTCTTTCTTTTCTTCAGCAGCTCAATCAAACCACCACCAATGAACAAACCAGGTCGATGCTTCCCATTTTCTCCACGCTGAGTCTGATTTTGTTCCTGAGCTAACAGCACCCCGAGGCTCTACACTTTTTTTTTTAACAAAACCCCATGGCTCTCTGCCATTACATGGGTGACTGCCCCTCAGATGACCATGCAGCAACTGCCTTCTCTCCCCTTTTTGGCTGCCTGCCACCCACGCTTTCCGGCCCATAACCGCCAAAACCAAGTGAACAAACAAAGCCCTACCACCATGTTTGCTATTGTGTTCTGCCCCTACAGCCATCCAACCACCACCAAGACATGCTCTGCTGGGCAGCCACTCATTCCTGCTTGCTGCACCATGCTAGCTCCAGTCTCACATGCCCTGAGCAACAATCAAAACCACCATTGCAGATTAAATGCCCATCTTAGGTGTAAACCTGCCTCTGCTCTGTCCCTCCTGCTCCATAAATGCTAGGAAAGCTAGCACAGAAGTGGCCCCACTGAGCTCTGCAGTCAAAGTTACCTATTCCAACCTTACTGGAATATTTCCAGTGCAAGCAATGAAAGAATAAAAAACAAACCTCCTTTCCTTTCTTATACATTTATTTCCATTCCTTTTTTTTTAAACAACCACAATACTAGTCATACTGCCCCATATGGCTTACAGGCCTAAAAGCCTCCTGTTATTACCTAAAAGATGCCTTATCAAGATTTAAACCCCCCTCATCTTCTTGTTAAAAAAAGAACCTTCTACTGATGTACTACTAATTAACAAACATGCTTCCTCTGGATTTGAATTCAATGAAGCAAACAAACAAAAAGAGCCCCCACATGATTGAACCACACTGGGCCACATGGCCTGCAAGGCTTAGTTGCCCCTTTGTGCCTTACATGCTGCTTGCCAATAATGTGCTGAGTTCTCAATCTGAAAAAAATTCCAGCAAAAGAGGTTGTCCTGCCTGTGTCCTGGCTTGATATACCCTTGTAAAACCCCTGGTCAGGACCCCTTGGGGCTCCGCCCCCAGCCAATCCCTGGGGCTCAGGCATCACCTGTCATATTACATCTTCTACCTGCTTGGTAATGTCACTAGCTGTACCCCTTTCTACCTGATCTTTCTCTCCCCCTTCCCCCAACCCCTCCTTCTTTGTGTTCCTTCCTCGTAGGGGTCATCAAACAACCTGACTTGCCTTTTAGTGGCAGGCCCAATTGTCCAGTGCAAAACATAATTTGCCAAAAAAACAAAATATGAGCTGTAAAACTAATAAAGCTGCTGCAAACACACATGCAAGAAATGAAAGAGCACAGACAAGGAATCACATCTAGCAACTCCCAGTATCAGGCACCAACTGCAACACTGTGCTAAAAATCCACAAAAATGCTTCCAAATAAATGAGCCAGAAATAGCAAGTAATGTAAATGCAGACGCAGCAACATTCTCTAGAAATGAACCCATTGGTCCAGTAATGAAAGAAGCATCGACTGAGGAACCAAAGAGTACCACAAATGCAGCAATCAGTGACAAAGAGCAATTACCAACCTGTTTTTCAAGCTCTCCCTAAAGTGTAAATCCTTTTAATTTGATGAAGTTCACAATAAACAGCCCTGTGAACTTTAACTACTACTCACTGACCGAAGAGCAGATAGAGCCGTACAGCGTTCTCCACAGCGAGCCTACTTCAAATGTTTACAGCAAAGTTCTTGCCAATTCTGATAGTTGCAAACCAGTTGAAAAATATTACAGTCTAGCAAAGCAATGAAAAGTTAAACAAAAAGTATATCATTTTTAAACGATTTTGTTGTTGTTAATTGAATTAAATCGGAAACAAAAAAAACAGTATGCTAATTCACAATTACCCTATCACATAATGCTTAGCAAATAAACAAACAACTCAGTTTTTGAGTGTAAAATCAAAGCTTTATTGCAATATGTGATGATTAGAAATATACTTTATGATTATTTTAATTGTTGTGTTAAAGTACAACACGATATTTTACCGTTGAAAATATGCAAACCACCATATTAATAAACGTGGTTGTTGTTAAAACATTTTTTGTCTGTTATTCTTCTATACAAGCCTTATCATACAGCAAATAACCATTTTTTCTCACAAATAAGCACAACTTTTCCTAAACATCATTTTTGCCCAATGCCTGCCATGTTACAAGGGCATTAAACCACGAGAAAGGAGGCCTCTACTAGGGAATTAATGCATGGTTTGGTGGTCAGAGCACTCGGCCTTCGGCCTGTGCACCACCATCCCAACCATACATTAATTCTGCAGTGGAAGCCTCCTTTCTAGTGGCTTAATGTTTACAAAATATATTAATACCTCTAAAGGATCCTTATTTAGCTTTGCCTGAATAAAAGCTGAAGCTGGCAGTTGTGTTTTGTTTTGGTTTTAGATTTATAGAACTGTTATTTAATACAACAGCAGATTTGGTACATATGGACACATGTTGATACATGAACATATTAGGATAACGGTATCTCAGTTACAAGCGGGTCTGTGCTAGGTTTGGATTTTGAATATACACATACAGTAGTCACTTGTTACAGAATTGCAGATATATCATGTTTAAGACAGTATAAGTTTGACTATTCATGAGTAATATGGACTTATTGTACACAGAGTTTAAGAACAATGTATCTGAACAGTACACTGTGTAAAATGTGATTGACACCACTGTGTGAAAAGGCTGGTGAATGCTTAATTTACACTAGGGTAGGTTGTCTTCTAACCTATTTTTTACTTAACACATAGATATTTCCATACGTATAAGACTTATAGCATTATTTACTATGTAGTGCTGAAAGAGCTACTGATGCTTCAAAGAAAAATCTGAAAAACATAATAATTAGATAAAATGTTGCTTGTATTCCATATTTATTCTAGATTTCTCTTTCCTATTATTTATTACTGAGGAAATGTGCATGAATACATGTTGTTTATCCCTTACAGTTACTTTAAAGTTAATCTGCCTCTATAGCTTACTCCCTGTTTGCCATGAGAGTAACTGTGATGTCACAAGCAGTGCATTATGACCTCAGGTAGGGGCACAGCAACAGAAATAGATGAACTCTTCAGGAGCAAAAATCCTGTTTTCATGCAATTACCCTCAGCAATAAATAATGGGGAGGAGGAATAAGAACTAATGTGAAATATAAGCTGAACTTTATCTAAATATTATGTTTTGTTAAAGTTCTTCTGAAGTTGTCAGCTGCTCTTTAAGCTTATTTTTCCTTGTGGTTTTTAATCATTGCCATTTACTAATGCTTGCACTAATGCACACAGAGGGTTTTAAAATGATGCTTCAATTGGTTTATAGCTGTTCTCAGGGAGTGAACTTTCAAGTCAGTGTCATTTGACCTTGGGATAGCTTTCTTTTGATGGAACTGTTGCTGTCTTTATATGGGTATGTTGTTTTTTTTGAATGCAGTTTTAACCAATGGGGTCCATAACAACTTTTCATCTTTTTTTTTTTTTTTTTTACAATCTGGGTTTTGAGAAAGTATGTTCTTCTAAAACAATTGCCAGTGTGTTCTGATGAAGGAATCTACATAATCCAAAAGCTAAAAGCACCTGTATTCTTTTGTAACAACTCTATTGGTTCAATAAAAGGTATCAAATCATCTGTTTCTGTGGATCTTGTGTTACAAGGACCAATACAACAAAAGGTTTTTCTGTGGCTTCATGGTTTCAGAAATGTTAGCAAGAACTTATCAGTACGGTGCCCACTGTTCTGAAACCATGAAGTGTCATAGCCAAAACTCAAAATTCTTGGTTCCATGAAAGGAACTACACAGAATGTCGTCCATACTAAGAAAACAATACAAAATACAACTGACAGCTTCAGTATTGTGGGCAGTGAGAAAAGTGTAAACTAGCAATTTTTGCACTAACCATTGAGCCACCTAACTGCACAGTCAAATTGTTATGATACACACACTGACTAATACATATACATATATATGCATATATACTCCAGTATAACATAGCAGTGCACTGTCTACACATATTTGTACAGATAAAGACATCAAGGGACTGTTTTCATTGTTTCAGGCTTGGAGGGACATCGAAAGGTGGGGGATTCCCACTAGACACCTCATTTAAATCATCAATGATGTGCATAAGAATGAAGCTGATCTAGATAGCAAGGGAATGTAGACTAGCAATTTTTGTAGTAAAGACTGAGCCACCTAATTGCACTTTCTAATTGGTGTGATACACACAAACTGATTAATGCATATACACATATATATATTTTCCAGTATATCATAGCAGTGCACTGTATACACCCATTTTTATAGACTAAAAAAAGACATAGAGGGACCATTTTCTACTTTTCAAGCTGCAAAGGACATCGGGGGGGGGTGCCACTAGACACCTCATTTAAATCAGCAATGATATGCATTAGGCTAAAACTGATCTACATAGAGGGGGAATGGAGATTAACAATTTTTGCACTAACCACTAAGCCATGTAACTGCATTTTCTAATTGCTGTGATACACACACACTGACTAATACATATACACATACAGTATATATATATATATATTCCAGTATAGCACAGCAGTGCACCATCTACACACAGAGAGCATTGCCACACACACAGTAACGCACACTACCTTATATGGCATTTATTTACTTATATATCTAACCTTAACTTTTATTGTAATTAGGATTCACTCTGTGTTTTGCACTAACTAATTTTTCTAATCTATGGCATGACTGGGTAACTAAGGTAGTGGACCAGGAAAGTGCAGTGGATGTGCCCTATCTTGACTTCAGAAAGGCCTTTGACAATGTCCCCCATATAAGGTTGATTAATAAACTGCATCGCTTAGAGGTGGATCCTAAAATAGTTCTGTGAGTAAAGAACTGGCTGAATGGCATGAGTCAGAGGGTTGTGGTAAACCAGGTATACTCTGAGAGGGAGAGGTGACAAACAGGGTGCCGTAGGGGTCAGTGTTGGGCAGGTACTCTTCAGTGTCTTTATTGGGGACATTGTAGAGGGACTGGAGGGAAAGGTATGCCTCTTTGCAGACAGTACAAAGGTATGCAAAATGGTGGGCATGCCAGAGGGTGTTTAAAGAATGAGGGAAGACCTTAAAAAACTTGAGAAATGGTCTGAAGAATGGCAGCTGGGATTCAGTGCAAAGAAGTGCTGAATCATGCACATAGGGGCAAAGTATGAACTAAGTTGGGGAGGTACTGACAGTCATGAAGCAGGAAAGAGGCCTTGGAGTTATCATCTTGGAGGACCTAAGAGAAACTAGGCAGCATGATAAGGTGGCTAGAAAAGCTAGCCAGATGTTTGGATGCATGTGGAGGGGTATCAGGGTATGAAGAGGAAGATCATCTTGCCCTGTATAAGACACTCATGAGATCGCACCTGGAATACTGCATCCAGTTCTGGAGGCCTCATCTGAGAAAGAACATAGACAGGTGGAGGTGGTGCAGTGGAGGGCAACTACAATTGTGCAGGGTCTGCAGGATAAGACCTCTGAATGCTGACTAAAGGAGTTAAATACTGTATGTATTCCCAGGAGGAAAGGAGGGAGGGGGGACATGATTGAGACATACAAATACTTCACCAGTATAAACAGAGTACAGGAAGGAAGAATTTTCCAAAGTAAGAGGTAGTCCAAGTCAAGAAGGCACAAAACAAAGTAAGAGGGGAAGGTTCGGGGAAACATGAGAAAATATTTTTTCATGGAGAAAGTGGTGAACGCCTGGAATAGCCTACCAGAGGGTGTGGTAGGGGCTAAAATGGTCACAGAATTTAAGAAGGAGTGGGATAGACATAAAGGTATACTGGAGGCAAGGGGGGGGCTCCAGAGTTCAGTTTGGACATGGAGTCTCACACTAGAGAGGTAGTAATAGAGCAGAATGGGTTGCAGTATGACTACTCCCCAACCCGACCTCACACTGAGCACCCACCAACCCCACCTTCAGACACACGCACACAAACACACACACCATCACTCACCTGAACAGGTCCCACTGTGAAGATCCACTCTCTCATTGAAGACATGTCTTGTTGCTGGAACTGGTGACTGCTATATGAAAAATAAGGTAAGTGTGGTTCAGTGTATTTCAATGGGTTTTCAACTGCACTTACCTTATTTCTCATATACGTCTCGCTGTTTCCAGCAGCAAGATGAGTCTTCCATGGGACAGTGGATCTCCCCATTGGGATCTGTTCAGTTGAGAGAGGTTGTGTGGGGGAGGTCTGGGAGGTGTGGGGTGGTGGATGCTCAGTGGGAGGTTGGGCTGGGGGTGCTGGGTTGCATCAGCAATGGACCTTTTTTTACAGGCTAAAAAAAGACATTGAGGGACTGTATTCTTCTTTTCAGGCTCTGAGAGACATCAGAGGGTGGGTGAGTTGCCACTAGACACTGCTTCTAAATCAGCAATGACATGCATAAGGCTGAAACTGATCTAAATAGTGAGGGAGTGTAGACTACCAATTTTTGCACTAAGCATCGAGACACCTAACTGTACTTTCTAATTGCTGCAATAGACATGCACTGATTAAAACATATACACATATATGCATTTATATATTCCAGTAAAACATATCAGTGCATAGTCTATACACATTTTTACAGATTAAAAAAAGGACATTGAGGGATCATTTTCTTTTTTCAGGCTCAGTGGGACTTCTGAGGGTGGGGGGTTGCTACTAGACACCTCATTTAAATCAACAGTGACATGCAGAAGGCTGAAACTTATCTAGATAGCAGGGGAAATGTAGACTAGCAATTTCTGCACTTACCACTGAGCCACCTAACTGCAAATTCTAATTGTTGTTATGCAAACTTACTAATAGATATACAAATATATGTATATACTGTATATTCCAGTATAACACAGCAGTGCACTGTCTACACACATTTTTACAGATTAAAAAAAAGACAACGAGGGACCATTTTCCTCTATTCCCACTCTGAGGGACATTGTAGGGTGGGGGGTTGCCACTAGACACCACATTTAAATCAGTAATGACATGCATAAGGCTAAAACCAATACAGATTGCAGGGCAATGTTGACTAGCAATTTGTGAGCTGACAACTGAGACACCTAACTGCAGTTTCTAATTGTTGTTGTACACACACACTGACTAATACTGTACATATACACATAATGTATGCATATATATTCCAGTATAATATAGCAGTGCACTGTCTACACACATTTTGACAGATTAAAAAAATACATAGAGGGATGGTTTTCTTCTTTTTGGCTCAATGGGACATTGGAGGGTGAGGAATTGCCATTAGACACCATATTTAAATCAGCAGTGACATGCATAAGGCTAAAACTGATCTAAATAGCATTGGAATGTAGACTAGCAATTTGTGCACTGACCACTGAGACACCTAACTGCACTTTCTAATTGTTGTGATACACACACACGGACTAATACATATGCACATATATATTCCAGTATAACATAGTGTAGCAGTGCTCTGTCTACACACATTTTGATAGATAAATAAAAGACACAGAGGAACAGTTTTCTTCCTTTTCACCTCTGTGGGACATCAGAGGGTGAGGGGCTGCGACTAGACACCTCACTTAAGTCAGCAATGACATGCAGAAGGCTGAAACTTATCTAGATAGTGGGGAATGCAGACTAGCAATTTTTGCAATAACCACTGAGCCACCTAACTGCACTTTCTCATTCTTGTCACACACACACACACACACACACATATTGACTAATACATATACACATATATGCATATATATTCCAGTATACCATAGCAGTGCATAGCCTGCAAACATTTTTATTGATTAAAAAAAGACATAGCGGGACCATTTTTGTCTTTTCAGACTCCAAGGGACACTGGAGGGTGGGATGTTCCCTCCAGACATTTCATTTACATCAGCAGTGACATTCATATGGCTGAAACTGATCTAAATAGCAGAGCAATGTAGACTAGGAATTTGTGCACTGCCCACTGAGACACCTAACTGCACTTTCTAATTGTTGTGATATAGACACACACTGACTAATACATATACATGGATATGCATATATATTCCAGTATAACATAGCAGTGCACTGTCTACATACATTTTTTCAGATTAAAAAAAGACATTGAGGGATCATTTTCGTCTTTTCAGTGGCCAAGGCACATCGTAGAGTGGGGGTTGCCACTAGACACATCACCTAAATCAGCAATGACATGCATAATGTTGAAACTGATCAAGATAGCAGGGGAATGGAGACTAGCAATTGTTGCACTAACCACTGAGCCACCTAACTGCTCTTTCTAATTGTTGTGATATACTGTACACACACTGAGTAAGATATATACACATATATGCATAAATATCCCAGTATAACATAGCAGTGCACTGTCTACACACATTTTTACAGATTAAATAAAGACATAGAGGGTAGTGGTCTAGAGAACCAGGAAGGTGCAGTAGATGTGACCTATCTGGACTTCAGAAAGGCCTTCAGCACTGTCTCACATATAAGTCTGATTAACAAGCTGTGCAACCTAGGGGTGGATCCTAAAATAGTTCTGTGGGTGGAGAACTCACTAAATGGCACAAATCAGAGGGTTGTGGTAAACAGGGAGTACTTTGGAGAGGGTGATGTGAAGAGCAGGGTGCCACAGAGGTCGGTGCTAGGGCCAGTCCTTTTCAGTGTCTTTAGTGGGGACATTGCAGAGGGACTGGAGGGGAAGGTATGCCTCTTTGCTGACAATACAATGGCATGCAATATGGTGGGCAGACCAGAGCTTGTTGAGAGAATGAGGGAAGACCTTAAAAAACTTCAGATATGATCTCAAGAATGGCAGCTGGAATTCAGTGAATAGAAGTACAGGATCATGCACATGTGGCACAAGAACTCAGGGGCAAAGTTTGAACTAGGTTGGGAGGTACTGGCAGTCACGAATCAGGAAAGAGACCTGGGAGTTATCATCTCGGAGGACCTAATAAAATCTAGGCAGTGTGAAAAGGTAGCTGGAAAGGCTAGTCAGATGCTTGGCTGCATAGGGAGGGATATCATGAGTAGAAAGAGGAAAGTCATATTTGCCCCTGAATAAGACACTCATGAGAGACCACATCTGGAATACTACGTCCAGTTCTGGAGGCCTCATCTGAGAAAGAACACGGACAGGGTGGAGGCTTTGTAGTGGATGGCAACTAAAATGATGCAGGGCCTGTGGGATAAAACCTATGAGGGAAGACTAAAGGAGTTACATATGTATTCCCTGTAGGAAAGGGGGGGGGCATGATTGAGACATCCAAAAACATCACCAGTATAAACAAAGTACAGGAAGGAAGCATCTTCCAAAGTAAGAGATGCTCCAAGTCAAGGGGGCTCAAAATGCAGTTAGAGAGAGGAAGGCTCAGGGGAACATGAGAAAATATTTTTTCAAGGAGAAGGTGGTGGACACCTGGGGTAGCCTACCAGAGGAGGTGGCAGGGGCTAAAATGGTCACAGAATTTGTTTGTTTGTTTGTTGAAATTTGTTGACCCGGTAAGCCCACTGGGCCTAGAAGTCCCTTTCTAAGGGGCGACTGGGGGGGGGGATACAGATGGTAAGCAAATGAGATTGAACCAGATTAAGCAGTTGAAGGTATTTTTCAGTGAATGAGGGAAATTTGGCCAGAACACCGGGGACATTCCCCTACTGCATTGCTGTCAGTAGGGGGAACTGCTGGCGTTAGTCTGCAGGATGGCAGACTGTGCACAACCTCACACAGAGAAGGATGTTATGTTGACTTCAGAAGGAACCAGCATGGATATTGTCATTTTGACTGAGAATTCTCTGCCTTTAGCAATGGAAGAAACTGTGACTACAAATGTTTTGCCTGAAATTGTGAGGGATTTGCAGGAGACTACTGGCTTTGATCCAGTATCAGAGATTTCGTTAGAAACTATTTGTTCTGTTATAGTTCATGTGCCAGGTACTGCACGTTCAGGAATGTATATAATTTCTTCTGAGTCTGTGAAAGAAAGCTCATAGTTGGCTGGGGCCAACCATATTTTGGCAACAAGTGACTCAGATGCTGTAGCGAGTAAACAGCGTAGTGAGGAGGTGGCTCCTTTACCACAGATGACTTATTCTATGTTGCAAGCTGTGCAACAGCAATTTGGACTATCTCCTGCTGATGAGGAATATTTGGGTAGCAACTGGTCGGCCGATAAAGCGCTTAGCGACTCCGGGTGGAAACGCACGGATTTGGGACAATGGACTCCTGATTTGGACTGGGGGAAAGATTCATCTGGCAACATGGTCGCAACAAAGCATGCCACCAAGGACGAAATCCTGAGCTCAGGTAATGATCCTTTAACTTCCAAAAGATTCCTATCTGATAATACTGCACAGTTTGTAGGGGATTGTGCTGCGGCCTTGCCTAGGCTGAGCACATCCAGAGAAGGAGAGCAGGACTTTAGATGGGGTAAAGCAGGTTTTAATCCGGCAGGTTTTGGAAATGATAACACGCAGCATACCAAACCGGTACCTATGTCGGAATTGTTTAAAAATAAATTAGAACAGGCTCCAAGAAGGAATGCAGTCAGACTGCATTATAAGGGGGGACTTACAGAACATCCTGAATGCTACTATGTTGCAAAACAGCTTCTAAGGGGTTTGATGTGATTTTTTCCTTCTGATATTTATGACTTAATTCATGTTTCTGGTGAGGACTCTTTTGATATCAGCTTTAAGAGTAATGTTAATTTAGAGAAATTTTGGGAAAAACATTTCACCTTATAATCTACTCCTTTATGGACCCCCTTTTATGCAATTCCTCTTACACATCCTCACATTAGATATATTACCATTATGTTCAGGAATGAGGGAGTTAATGTCAGTGACATTTATCACTGGCTCCAGAACCGTTGTGATATTTTAGGTCCCCCTAAGGCTATTCTTGATCTGGAAGGGATATGGACTGGAGGATGGAAGTTTAAGGTGAAACTATTTCAAGTTAATTCTGATATCATTCATCTCCCTAATAGTTTTTTTCAGGAAAAGATAGGGGGGTTTGTTTCTATGGGGGACAGCCTAGAGCCTGTTATAAATGTGGGGTGAAAACCCATATTAGTAGCTCTTGTGACATGCTGAAATGTTCATTATGTGGGGGATATGGGCACTCAGTGGACTTATGTGATAATATTTTTCAATGTAATCTTTGTGATGAAAAAGGTCACGCCTTTCATCAATGCCCCTGAGCAAAGCAGAATCATTCTGAAGGGTGGGATCAGGATAATTTGTTAAACAGGGCTCAAGATAAAAGGAGAGCTTCTACTTTTAGTTCTCCTACTGACATACAGGGGGAGGACACAGAGCAAAGAGATCCCTTAGCTGAAACTGGGCCTACGGAAGATGGGGAATTACCTTTGGTAGATGAACCTACATCTAGTTTACAGCACATTAATGAGGATTCTACTGACATTATTTCTAAAAGTAAAATGACCCCTGTTATTTTAAAACACTCCACTACTACATCCATGCTGCCTCCCTTTGAAACTGTGAAAGGCAGAAGGTTTACTAGGGCCTCTCTTCGACAAACTGTTGTAGGCCCTATCCCCACTGAGAATATTTTTGCACCTTTGCAAGATGATTTTGGGGATTCTGATTTGGAATCTGACACTTCCTATAGGTCGGAAATGGTTACTGAGGATGAGGACAGTAAGACTACTGAGCTGGCAAAAGAAAAAAAAGGATAAAAGGAAAAAAAAAAGGAAAGCTAGTCTCAGTCACGAAGGAGGGTCTTAACTTTACTAAGTCTTCATGGCTACTTTACAACTAGCTTACTATAATGTATGTAGTCTTAAAGCCTACAAAAAACAAATTTCAATTTTGGCCTATTTGAATCTTCTTAAAGTGGATGTTATCTTTATACAAGAAACACGATTGTCATGTATTTTTGAGATAGATCAGCTAAAAAAGAAATGGATTTGGGGTCCTTCCTTTTGGACATTTGGTCCGGATTCCACTGATGGGATAGGAATTTTATTAAAAAATACTACATTTCAAATTTCCAAACTAGTAGATGTGAGGCCTGAGCGAGCTTTAGTCCTAGATTGTTCTTCGGGAGATTTTTATTTTTGCTTTATTAATTTATATGCCCCCCAAACAAAATCAGCTAGAATTGACTTATTTGAGGAATTAAAACCATTTTTATATACTAGAAGGCATATTGTGTGGGTTGGGGATTTTAATTCGATATTGACACTAAATATTCTGGGGTTTCAAAACAAAAAATGTATTGTGATTTGCATGCTTTAAAACAAATTATTGTAGATGACGGCTTATCGGATGCATATAGATATTTACACTCTCATTATGGGGCTACATATCATAGGTATGTATACGCTACGTGTATAGACATGTTTTTTGTCTCAAAATATATTAAGACTATATATAGTGGTGTTAAACCTACAGAATTTTCAGATCATCAGATTCTATTTTGTGATTTTAGTCTATCTGATATCCCTACTAGAATTTTCTCCACTATACCGAGGTGGAGATTAAATGTATCTTTTCTAAATTTACCAGATTATTTTCAAGGTTTAGAGGTATTTTTTGCAGCCAGATACTCTACCATGTATATGTATGATAATATCTATGATTGGTGGTTGGATACTAAAACAGAGTTGAAGGCATTATTTGTTAGTTGGGGAAAGCAAAGGGCTAATTCTCATTATTTAAAATATTTAACTTCTAGGAATCAGTTATATAAACACATGTCCTTTCCCCCACATGATCACACAAAATTTAAATCACAAATTTCTGAAATAAAATGGCAGATGAAAATTTACCAGTATGACAGGGCTAAATCCTTAGAAATGGAATTTAGATATAGAACCCAGAAACAACCTGCTTCAGACCCCTATAAAGCATGTAAAGCGCGATTAGATAAAACTCGAATGACTAGTTTATGTAAGCCTGATGGAGTAATAGTAGTTACAGATCCAGAAATGTTGCTGGTAGTGCAACAATATGTCACAGATATGTTTGAAGATATAGTAAGGAATGCAGACACTTTGCCAGATAATTTTACTGCGCCACTACCACAAGTGGAAGAGTGCATGAAACAATTTTTGACTAAACCCATTTCTTCACAAGAAGTTGAGGAAGTGATTAAAAAATTAAACATGGGAATGTCTCTAGGATTAGATGGTATTCCCAATGATTTCTATAAAAAATGTGTGTCATTTATGAGTTGTTTCTTACCTTTGGTATTTAATTACATGTTGGCTTCCACTTTCCATTTTGAAGCTTTTAATATCACTCTTCTGAGTTATATACATAAAAAAGGGGATATGAAGTTACTATCTAATTGGAGACCTATTAGTCTCCTCAACAGTGATTATAAATTTCTGGCTAAAATTTTGAATAATCACCTATTGCAGGTTGCTGATACTTTAATTCACCCAGCTCAGACCTGTGCTTTTCCCCATAGGAAAATTCAACATAATTTATACTTATTAAGGGAACTTTTTGAGGCTAGCAAAATGGGGCACTGGTCAGGTTTGGTGGTAGCCTTAGACCAGGTCAAAGCTTTCAATAAGGTTAGGCATCAGTATCTTTTGAGTCTACTGTCAAAATATGGTATACCTAAACAGTTTGTGCAGTGGGTTGCTCTACTTTACACTAAGGCTGCAATAATTCTGATAGTTAATGGCCTTTTGGAACAGAAGTTAAGCTTTGTAGAGGGGTTAGACAAGGATGCCCTTTAAGCCCTCTGCTCTATGCCTTTGCATTAGATCCAGTTATTCGACAAATACAATGGGATCAAGATATAACTGGTCTTGCTCCCGCACCTATGTTAGAAACTGAAAAATTATGGCCTATGCTGATAATGTTACTTTATTGATGAAGGATGTTACCTCTCTTAAAAAGGCACTAGAGATTTTTAATAGTTATGGGCAATTTTCTGGTGCACAAATCAATATGGAGAAGAGTTTTATTTTCTCTTTGGATCCTACGCAGACTGGCATTATGGATTGTATGGGAATTCCACTATCTGCATCCCCCCAAAAAACTTTAGGTATTTGGTTTGGACATGGAGATATGGCTGTTTATAATTGGGAACAGCAGTTGGTACTTGGTGAAAGTAAAATTAATGTATGGAAACAGTGGAAATTTGGGAAAAAGAAACGTATTATCATAATTAGAAAATTTTTATTGCCAGTTTTTCTTTATTTAAGTTACCTTTATCCACCTCCAGTCAATTTAAAAATGAGACTATACAGTTTAATTTTCCAAATGGTATGGGGAAATAGACTGAACCTGGTCAAGAGGGATATTACATACCTTCCAGTTAAAAAGGGGGGGTTACACATGGTGAATCCTTTGGTATTCTACCACTCGATTTTTTTATTTACTTCCTTTAGTTTTTTATGGAGAACAGCCACTATGACATGGCAAATCTGGACACAATTTCTATGGAAACAATATTTCCAGAAATGGATTCTTTTGCCCTCTAAGATATTGGCTTCAGATGCCCTTCCAAGTTATGGGATTTCCTCTGTAAAAAATTACAACAATGGAAAGTGCTGTTTAAAAAATTACTTTCGTTAGATAGGAAATCCTTTTATTCCCATACAGTTTATGAAGTACAACAAGTATTGCTTATTTTTCCGGAATGTATTCCTACTAGAATGACTTTTACTTTACATAAACTGACAGACTTTAGATTAACAGTAAGATTTGGGATATTGTATGGATTTCTTCCCAAGGGAGATTAGGAGTTAGGGGAAATCTTAAGTATAAACCACAGTCTGATAGGTATTGCCCTAGGCTCTCATGTATTAATATTGAGGAAAGTCAGTCACAATTTTATCTTGAATGTGCTGATAGTAAGTTATTTTGGAGTGAGGCAGCTACTTAATGGAATATGCCTTTCCTGACTTTACTTACATACAGTATAATACTTTAATTTTGGGGGGCTATATGGGAGTTTGGAAAAAATATCATAAAAGTACTCTGATTTTTTTTGCATATATTCAATATTTTTTGTAGCAAGCTAGGTGTCAATATGTATTACAACAACAACATGTTTTATATTCTACGATCATTTCACTAATTGAGACAGGGATGATACAGGTTAAAGAAAAAGATACTAGTAAGTTTTCTCAGGATAAAGTTGTCCACTTTTGGAAATATTTTCCCTTTTAAATGTTAATCATTGTCTATGATTTATTTTGTCATTACACAATTTTCTTTTTTGTAAATATTTGATGTTATCATACCTTATATGAGAAATTTGTTTGATGGAAATTTCAGATTTTTTGTGTTGTTATGTTTATTTTGCTCAATAAACTTCACCTATTCTGCCTACAGGGGACCTTGCTTCCTGTGAGCAGAGGGGACCCTTTTGCTTGCAGTACCAAGATGGCAGATGCAGGAGTGGAAGAAGCAGAGGTGGAAGAACTCATGGAGACAGAACCTTTGCAAAACCTTGAAAAACTGACTGCAGAAACAAAGGAAATCAGCTCTGGTAAAGTAAACCCAATACCTGACCTGTCTTTACCTGGCATTTCAAATGAAGAAATTACAGAAAATACTGACAATATTCCAGACCTGCCTAATGATAGTAATTCAAATGATGAGGAGGAAGTGCAAACCTTTAAAACTACTGATAAGGCTATTTCAGAAGAATAAATTCTTCTACAGAAAACTTTGAGACTGAGGAGAGACTTTATTTTCTGAAAAAAGCACAGCTACAATCCAGACTGAGAGCCCCGAGATTTGACAAGAAACAGCAATCTGTCAGAGCAAAACAACTGCAAAACAGTGATGTGGCAGCATCAAAGAGCAAACCTATAGACTGGGCTGAAATCATGGAGAAATCTGATGTGACTGAACAAACGAACTACACGGCTACATGCAAAACAGCTAGAGGATTTGAGTCAGGAATGGCAAAAACAAGTCAGAATTCACTCGGCCTAAGATGCACTGTGGAACTTTCAAACAAAATGACTGAAGAAAACTGGGCTGTCAAAAATGCATTAGAGTCAGCAGGATGGCAGCAGAATGCCAAAACAGGTCAGTGGGTTTCCGGGGACTCCCCGATAACAATACCTAAACCATCAGATAATATCCCCTCCAGCAATGACTGTACTAATGTTTGTGTACCTGATATAGAAATTCCATCTGGTCTGGAACTTACACAAAATCCAGAATTTCAACAACTTAACATAATAGCACTACAGCCTGATGGAGGATGCCACAAGGGTTCATATTCTGTACCACAAAGGCCTCTAAATCCTATTAATGAAACAGCACCAAAAAATTATGCTTCTTTATTTAAAACCCCAATATACCCCACAAAAAGACATAATGCGGTATGCCTAACCTACACCGGGGGTATGGAGAATTTGCCAGATAGACTCTTTATTGTAAGGACACTTTTAAAAGAATCCATGAAGTTTTTCTCAACAGAAATTTATGCTCTGATCCATGTCTCAGGTGAAACCACCTTTGACATAAGTTTCAGATCAGCACAAGGTTTCGAGTGCTTCTGAACAAAACACAATGCACTGAAAAAATCTTCACTGTGTACTCCCGTCATAGCAACTCCACTGTCTAAACCTGCACACAAAATCATCATGGTCCTCTTCAGGAACAAAGGAGTCATTGTGCAAGATTTAATTATATGGCTAAAACAATGCTGCACAGTCATTGATGACCCCAAGGCCATTTTAGATTCTGAAAACATTTGGACTGGTGGATGGAAAGAGAAAGTCATGCTTCAATCTTCAGATACTTGGATAATTCATTTTATGAACTCTTTCTTCTTGAGCAGGGACAGGGGAATCCTGTTCTATGCAGACCAACCTAAAATGTGTTATAAATGTGGATCACTAGAATATTTAAGCAATGTATGTGATAAAAACAGTGGGGATATTGGGCATGTGGGCACTGACTGTTTAAATGAACGTAAATGCAATTTATGTGGGGAGCTTGGACACACGTTCCTGAATTGCAGGAAAGCTGCACATAATACCCCAGATCAGGCTGATGGCACAGAACAGAGGCTTATTATAGCTATAGCTCAGAGAAATAAGGCAGGGAATGCAGACACCTCTACTAATGTTAATCAAGACAGGCTCAACCCAGGCCCAAGGCCAAAAGCAACTCTGACCCCTCCCTACCTCCTGCCCTGGAAGTATCAGGCAATGCCTAAAGGGTTGAAAATAGACTGAGGCTAATTCCTCCAGAGTCCTCCCACCCCCCCCACATCAGAGGACATCAGGCGAGAGCATGCCCCTCCCCCATCCCTAACAGACGAGCAGGAGGGAGAGTTACAAGGCAGCAGATGAGACAACCCTCAGGACAGGGTGTACAAACACAAGGATCCATTTCTCTTAAAAACAAATTTGAGTTACTGCAGTCTGAGCAATCAGATGACAAATCAGACACCTCCTCAATGGAGTCATCTTTGCCAGAAGGCACAACAGGCACTGAGGGGAAAAATGATCCTAGGGGACAGCAGAAAAGGAAAGCCAAAGTCAAACTTAAAAATATTGAGAAACAAAGTAGGAAGGGCAGCCACAAATAATAGCCATGACAGAACCTTTTTCCTGTCACACGATAAATGTGAACAGCATTAAATGGATTAGCAAAAGACAGGCTGTCTTTTCTTATCTGTCCCATTTACATTTTGGAATTATTTTCCTGCAGGATACCAGGCTTCACAAGCTGACTGAAATCCAACAAGCTTCTAAAACATGGTACCTGGGTCCCTCCTTCTGGTCCTTAGGATCAGAACCCTGCTCAGGTCTGGGCATCCTTTTTAAACACCCGGAAATTAAACTACTAAAACTTTTTTGACTTAATCTCTGGAAGAGTCCTGATAGTAGATGTTTTAGTGCATAACATTCCATATTGACTGATAAATCTATATGCACCTCAGACCAAAGCTCAAAGATGTGATACTTTGAAAATCATTCAGCCATACCTACAGTCAACATTCGCAATCATATTTGCTGGAGATTTCAGTTGTACAATCAAAACTCAGAAAGGGAAACAATACTGTGATTCTAACCTCTTATCATAAATAGTTCAGAACTCTAAGCTCATAGATGCAATATACCGTATTACAAAATCAGAAACACCAACATTTCATAAAGGCACCTTAGGTACAAGAATAGATTATATCTTCACATCTGAACACCTGAACATGCAGTCTGTGAAGATAACAGTAACTAATTCTCAGACCACTCTATTGTCGCTATACTAATAAAATCAGACACTTCCAGAAATAAAGGCCCAGGCTACCAGGTGGACACTTCCCTCTCTCTGACGCAGAACATTCACAGAAGCATTCAAAGACTTTCTTGGCCAGAAAGTCTGTTTTATTTGTTTTAGAAGACCTCATCATGTGGTGGGAGGATTCAAAATCAGACTTAAAACACTCTATAAGAACTTCAGAAGATATAAACCAAGAAAGCAGTATTTGACATGTTTACTGTACAGCAAAGGACAATTCTTCAACAATTAATAACTACATCATATGAAACAGGACAAAATCTGATTACTGAAATAACTAAATTAAAACAGGACATGATGGCATTTCTCACAATACAAAAAGCAAAACACACTAACTTATCAGCAGCAGTTTAGCACCACTGGCAAGATGGATACTGTCTGCCACTACGAATCTATAGCAATCACACAAAGAAAGAAACATGTCCTCCTTGAGATGAAGTGGTAAGGAATACAGCTCAAAAAAGACATACAAAACTTGTCCAGAATAACAAAAAAACATGTATGAGTCTAACAGAAGGCAATGGGATAGATGAAGCAAGACTTGCTTGGCTGGAAGGCACCTAGCCCTGAGCTCTTTTCCTTCCAAGATCATTAGAAAGGAGGGAGAGAACCTTACCAGAACAAGGAAAGGACTAAGACTCCTTTGGCTAAAGATTAATGTGGTAAGGCTTTATTTTTTACTCACAGGGATTGCTACTGTTTGTTGCTAACATTTCATTGCTTTATTTTATCTGTAGCAAAGTGTTTCCACAGTGTATATCTTCTGAAATTATTACAGGTGGTGCTACAGGTTTTACAGTTTATCTAACATTAGGATAAGCTTTCAGGGTTACTGCATTTGTTGTTGACTGATTGTTTCTGTTCTTACCTCCCCAGTCTTTCATCCGTGGTTCTTTTTCCTTGCGAGGGAAGCCCAGCCACCCACCATCCCCAACCACCCCACTACACTCCCTTTGATAGTACCACAGTTGTGACATTTCCTGTGCCAGAGCAGGAAGGGGCGGATCAGTGGGGCATCAAAACTCATTTACAGAGGACACTAGTAATTTAACTTGACATAACAAGTTAACAGAAACAAAACAATCAAACCATTACTTGCATTTTTTTCCTTCTAATTACCTGACTAGGTTATAAACCCAGCAACTATCTAGGTGGATATCGTGCTTGCAGGTACTGTGGGTGGTACATCAGAAGGAACAGTCTTACAGGTTTAGGACGCTGTCCTACATGCTGGAGCCATTGGGAGATCTTAGGACTCAGCTCTGGGCAGCATGGGCAGAGAGTGCACACTCAAATTTCATATTCAAGAGGAATACATTATAAGACTAACCACCATTTCCCAGCATCCAACAGAAAAACCTCAACCGCAGAGGGTAGTTGGACCAGAGGCTGGCAGGTGGTTAGAGGAAAATCAGGTGCCCCATCCTCTCTGCTCTCCACATATTATCTCAAAAAGCATACATAAACACTAAAACAGGTATCTGCCTCTATCTCTGAAATCAAACAAAGAGGCAAGAGAAGACACATGAGGCAGGACACTGCACGGCCACGACTAGCAAACAAGGCCACAAAAAGTAGTATAACGTTCTGTAAGGAGGGCAATGGATACCAATCCTTTCTAAGAATAAAGAATACTGGAAGGACTTGCTAGTCTGAAAATAACAAGGCAATATGACCTGATAAGGTACATCACAGGGTATTGAAAGAACACAGGGAAATACTGGCTGTACTTCTGACAGTCCTTTTTAACAGCTCATTAGAAACAGGTGTGGTTGTGGAGGACTGGAGGGTGGCAGATTTAGTTCCTCTTCATAACAAACTCTGGCCAGAGCTGACACGGCTGCAGCATTGCTTGCCGAGCTCATGGCGAAACAGTCTGCTGTGCCCAAGATGGCTGTGGTGCAGTCATGCATGCACAACTACTTGTGCATGGGCACTAATCATTGCTGGCCATCTTGAGCACAGTGGGTGAATGGCAACTGAAATAGTGCACCCTGAGGGGGGATGGTGATTGAGTGGACTGTTTTGGAGTTGCAGAATGATCGTACTGGAACTTCAAAACAGTTGCATTCTTCAGTGTCCATCTAGTGGCTTGTTTTTAGAGCTACCAAAAGGTGGCTGTAGGCTCTGCCCACTGCAGCCATAAAAATGGTAGTAGAGAGGAGGCTGGAAATTATAGGCCAGTCAGTCTGACCTTAGTGGTGGGAAAGTTAATGGAAACTTTATTGAAGGAGAGAAGGTATATAAGAGATACGGGAATATAAGTATCCCAGCAAGTGGGGTCACCATTCCACAGAATTAAATCATTTAATAAAGCTCCATAGGATTTAATAAATGTACCTCTCTCCTGTCAGTCCCCTACCAACCTTCCATTTAAAGGACACAAGTTAGCTAAGGTCAATATTTGCAGAAGTCGTTGGCCAGCCTGATTACATTTTAAATCTTGTGTATTTCTTATATAATCACCTTCAAGATTTAGGTGACCAAAAAAAGAGTTATCCATCAGGCCATCAAAACTTCCAATCCTAGCATTCAAGTCACCCACCACTAATAAATCTATTTTTCAAAGCGGTCCCAAACCTTACTATGACAGAATTTGTAGCCATTAGGAGGTATATAAATGTTTAACAATATAAATACCTTTTTTGGACACCTTATTAAGGAAACTACAAAGTTTTTCTCAACACACAAGTTTTGCTGCACCTCAAATATACTTACTTTAGTGTAAGTTGCTAGACCACCTGAAGGTCTTCCAAACTTACTAGTTCTAGTTGCAATTACATGTGATACCTCATATCCGTTCCAAATTAGTTGTTCCTCATTTTCATGCCAGGTTTTCTGGCAACATACTATGTCTCCTTGATTGAAAAAAATCCTCAAAATCTTTTTCTCCTATCTTTTTAACAAACCCTACCAAATTCCATGATATTATCTTGATTACATTACTGTTCTCTTTTCTGCAGAAAGTTGTAGAAATCTCTTCCTCTATAACAAGTTGTTAAGTCATTCTTGCAAATTTCATATGTTATTTTCACTATTCGAGTTATTCTCCAAATCCTTACATGACTTCCCATTCTGGGTTTCATTTAAATCAGTCAGAAGCAACCCCAAAGCATCCAAGGCCTCACTTTTCTGTAGGAGTTGGTAAGCTATTTCTTGATTTTTAACACTGATGTCTATTTGTGGTGAATCACTACTCTTATTCACAAATTGAACACCCTGTCTGCCCAGTCTTACACCCATGTAATTGGCAAACAAATTACATATAGAACATTTTAACTTATAGTCATTTTCTCTATTAAGTTGTGTCATTCCGAGCAATGATAGTACCACCGGAGCATCGGTGGTCCCTGGCTGTTGCTGATGGACATTGCATTGGTCCTGATTAGGGAAAGTCACTTTCAACCCCTTAAAATTAAGTAAATACCCATTCATCCAGATGTAATTTACTATTATAGCAGAAGTAAAAACAATTTCAATGGTGTTAATATGGCCATCTTCACTTTTCCTAATTTCCGATATGTCACTTTCTAATATCTCAAGCTCTGCTGGAACAAAAATGTCCTGGATTACCTATTGTTTTAATGTTTCACTTGAAAAATATGGCCATTCCACCTTTGTAGTAAAATGAAGGAATGGTTTACTCTTTTCTCAATCTAATGCTTCCATAGCTTGCCGGTTAACACTAACTACTCTAGTGTTTACAAATTGAACCTTTTTATTATCCACATTCTTCATTTGTTCCTCCATATGAACACCAGTTGTGTCTCTTACATGGCCAATGTTACTAGACTCCTTTATCTCAATTCCCTGTTTACAACAATCGTCATTAAGAGACTGTAGTTCTTGTTCAAGGTTGTGAAGATTTTTCCCCAGCTCACTTTTCCAAAATTACCCTTTCCTCATCTGCCAAATTAGTGATAACTACTTCTTCTGGCTTATCAGGTTCTCCAAAGGGTAAACTTGTTTTTCTTTGTTTGTTTGTGTTTGTTCACAACCAGATTTTTTTACACTTTGTTTCATACTTTCTGCCTTCTTACTTTTATTTCTGGGGTCTTCTACTAACACACCTTTCTTGTTGTTCCTATTTTTTCTGTTTCTATTGTTCTTCCTTTTTTTCATGTTGGTAACTTTATTGTGTCCTGGATAGGGCGGCATCACTATTTCTGAAAAGTCTGGTCTTAATTTACTAGTTGCATTCTGTGACTGCAATAAAATTACTGAGTCACATTGTTTAGGTGGAGATATTTCATCTAGTTTACACATTACATCGATCAGTTTCACATCCACCACAGCTACATCATATCTCACATTCTCAATTTCATTTTTTAAAGCAACAAATTGCTCCATAAGGAGCAGGTTGGCCATGTATTGGTGTCCAAGAAGTTTAACCAAATCATCAATCAAACAGTTGGGAATATATTGTGATTTTAGTTCCGCCACATCTATGCTCTCAGTCATTGTCTTCATTTCCTTTGGCTTATGAAATTTATTAACTTCAAGAACTGTTCTTATGCCTAATATAGTTCTCTGTAGCTCAGTTCGACCTCAGGGACCAAAAGAAAATCCCTTTGTTCCCTGCATTCATTATTTGTCATTGTTGCCAGTTTTCCCCCACTATAACTCATCGAGGATAAGTTTAGGTTACTGCTAGTTTCTGACTCTGTATATCTTTACAAAAGAAGTCACCTCCTATGAGGATGCTTACACTGTCTTCCTCACAGAGCAGTCTTGGGTAATGTTCTAGGCTTTTATTTAATAATTTCTGAGTCATCTGTGATCTCTGGGGTGACTGTGTAGCATCCTGTCTACTGATTGTTTAGGAGTAGAAGTTTTTTCCAGACCAGTTTTTTTTTTTGTATCAGGTGGTCTGTTATTTTTGACTGTTTAATATTCTTTAATTTTTCCCACAATCAATAATAGATTGTCCTAGGAGGGGTGAAGTATCCTTGTGCTTCTGCCTTTGGAGCCTAGTATTAACCATTTCACATAAATGAAATGCTTAATTATAGGTAATAGCTTAATGGCTCTCTCGTATATAACTTAATTATTAAAGTAATTACAATTAAATACAATTGCTGTTAAAGCTCATACAGCTGGCCCATATAGTTTGAGGAAATTAGATCCTATTACGGCCCTCTTACATACAGAATAGAAAAGACAAATAAGTCCACAAGCTCAAAGGACAGAAACAGCCCTACAAAGATTCCCATATAATTCCACAATTTTGGCTTTTCAGAGTTAAATATAGTTCAAGAACTGGCTCACTCGAATTGGCCACAATGCTCCAAAAATGGTCAAACTCTTCCCTTGCTCTTAGCAGTGATGCTTTTCTTTTCTCAGATCCCCATATGTATTGGTAGCTGTCCCAATCTTAGTTCAGTCAGAATCCTCTCATCCTCTTAAACACAATGCAGTATAACAGTTCCAAGTACTTCAGGTGGTTTAAATGGTTCTAGTATTTCCCCCACAGATTATAAAGTTGTAATAAGTAGATTCCAACATTTTTCAATGCCTTCCACTGCTAAAATACAGAGGTCAAGCCCCAATTTTTCACCGAGCCTCTTGCCTAGTTCTGATTAGCAAATGCAGATGCTGCTTCCACCACTTGCTCCCAATAGCATTTGGTGTGGTGGAAATAGAAATGTAACTACAGCCCAATAACTCATTGGAATAGTAGCAGTAGTGTTAGCAGATAACAGATAGGCTAAAATCCACAGTTACTAGTGGAGCTAATGCTGCTACCTCTATTGAAGGAGAGGATAGTTAAGCAATAAACCATGACAGGGTGTTGGTGATGCTGGTTTACCACGCCTGTCGTAGGGTCACGAGGCCAGGTCGAGTGACTAAACCCTCGCTGTATGGTAAACCAGCATCACCAACACCCTGGAGTGGTTTATTGCAATTATACAAATGTAGTGTGTGGTAAAATAGGAAGACAATTTGGATTGTAATTATTTATTTTTGGTAAAGAATAAGAACATTATGCCAATATCCTTCCATGTAAAAAAATAGTCCATATACCGGGTTTGTTTTTAACATGAAGTAATGTTTATTTTATGTTGGTTTAACATATTTTTTGAAGTTTTCTTTTTATTTGAAGAAAGAAAGTTATCATGTGATTAACGTAAGCAATAAGGCACAACAGGGTGTGGGTTATTGGGGGTTTACCCACGCCTTGTGTGGTGTGTGACAAGGCGCAGCCGAGTGACTTAACCACACAAGAAGTGGGTAAATCCTCAATAACTCCCACCCTGGAGTGCCTTATTGCGATTATACAATGGACCCATGCATATAATGTGTTTAATTTTGTTGTTTTATAAATGCATTTTCTCAGCTGTGGGTAATGCAGGATTTACCCACGGTAATGTGACATGTTTTGACCAATGAGGTTACAGGATTTTCACACACCATTGTATAATTCAGCAATAAACCAGAACAGTAGCTTACAACAAATGTGGTTTTTACTTGTATGTTTTGCTTGAAAGTAGATGCTTTTTTACTATTTCAGAAATGATCTATGTTAAATGATTCAGTATTCTTATTTTATAGTATTCTTGTTTAGCACTATTCAAGTCCAGTGTAGTATCTTAATGAGAGAGATAGCTCATTGTCCTGTTGCTTTAAGATGCTTGTTGATTGTGTTTTCTTTTGAGATGCCTGTGAGCTGTTGTCATTCTCGTTAGATTTGGGGGGAGCTGTAAAAGGAGATAAAAAAAATATTCTATTTATGAGCGATTTTATTTGTATTTCATATGTGCTGTTGCTTTATGTTTTACCTGAGAACTATTTGTAGTAGAAATTGACAGTGCCATAGTTGAAGAGGCCTCCAAATGATGTTTGGTTTGACCCAGGGTGTGTAGAACTGCAGTCATGCTGGCTTGATCCGGTTGCGATTTTCACTCAGGAGGGCTGGTGATTGAGTCATGCGTTTCTGTCTGCATCGTGGCTTGAAGATGGTGGGATTACTTCAAAAATGCTGGTGATGTTGGAAGTAGTGCTTTGTGCACTTACAGGCTGATTTTGAGGTATGTGACTTCTGGGGCTGAACATTGTTGGCGATTGTATTCGTGAAGGAATTGATTCTTACTGATTTCTTGTGTTTGGAAAGGAGAGATTTGGGGGAGAGGTTGCAGTTTCTTGATGTTGCCTTCTGAGATGATATTTCCCCATTTTTTGAAGTCATTTATGTTGGGCTTCCAGTAACTATGAAGTGATGATTCACTTTTATGCCCAGTTATTGCCATAATTTAACAAGATTCCATCCCTGCATCACTGAGAAAGGTCACAGCGGTGGCTCTTAATGTGTGATTGGTGTATACATCTGGCAATTGGGCTTGTTTGCAGATGAGTGGTAATATTTTACCTAGGTAGTTTATGCCCATAGGCTTGTTGTTGTACCATACTGGCATTTTATCCATTATGTCTTGAGGAAGTCTTTTCGGGTGCAGGAATAATGCTGTGGGGTTTGGAGGTAATGTGCTTAGGTAGTTTTCAAAACTTTTCACGGGACACAGGGGAACATCAGGTTGCTCAAACACGCAGCCTCTTGTGAGATGGCATGTGAGATCATTATATTCTTTATGATTTTTAATTTCTTCTTTGAATGTTTTTGTAACGTACCGCAACATGTTTTCTGATGTTTAAATTTCAAATGAATGTGTTGTGAATTGTCTCACCCCTTCATTGCCTCGCCTTGCAAAATATAGCTGAATGTCTAGCCACACTTTCTGTACTAGCCCTTTTGCTGTTTGTGGGGAAACTGCATCTAAATTTCTAATGTTTGCTAGCTGGGATATTGTGAGTGCTGGGTGATGTTGAGCTATGTCTTTCCCTGATTTTCAATATTTTTTGACAACTGCTTTAAATATGTTGTTGGCAGTTGTGAACTCTGGGTCAAGCATTAAATTTAACTGTCTAGCCATGGGGGGGGGGTCATTTATGAATCTGTTTAATCCACAACGTACGCTGACGAAGCTGCTCAGTACATATTCTTTTCCGGAGGTATTTTTAACTGTACTGTAGTAGCTTTGTAGTACATCATTTAATTGCTGAGTTGAGATGTTTTTAAAATCTCTTTGTAGTTCTTTTTCTTTTGCCCAATCTAGGAAGACATTGACTGCCCACCTGATTTGTTTTACGGTGGTTTCTTCATGCCTTTGGAGTTCTAGTTTAGTCATTTGCTCTGAGGTGACGCTGTGGTGACGGTGTTTTTTTTTTTCAGGATTGGCTGCTGTGATGGCCTTGAATGGAAGTGCTGAATTAGAATTTTCCTCTGCAGTGCTTGAAGCCACTGCCTGCGGCTTGTCTGGGACGTTGGGGCTGGAGATGCGAGGCTGAAGGATGAGGATTTGTGGTGCCTGCTCTATGGATGTTAGAGGTACTGTTTTTTTACTACGACTTCTGTTTCAGGATGTGGGGTAGAGTTTCTTCTAATGATCTAAATATGGCATCAAGCTCCTCATTGTCAATGAGGTCGAAAGTTGTTTCCATTTTTAATTTTTACGTGATACAGGCCTGGTTTTGCAGTTGCCAGCTGCACGATTCAAAGTGGCAGTGTTTCGATTTTTGAACAGGGGTCGGAGTGGGTTTTGACTTAATTGGAGCTCGAGGCTTTGTGCAGTTGGCACTTGTTCCTGTTGGTGATGCTGAATTTTACAACAGGGTAATGGTGCCAGCTGACCAATGAGATTAAAGCATTTTACTTGCCATTGTATAATGGATTATCTTGAATCAAATGGGTTACAAGATCAGAGACAGCATGGGTTTACAGGAGGGAAGTCATATTAAATGAATCTGATAGATTTCTTGATTGGGTGACTAAGGAAGTAGATATGGGAGTCACAGTGGATGTGGCATATCTAGACTTCAGTAAGGCATTTGACACCATTAAACACAGGAGCCTATCAAACAAACTGGAGAACTTAGGAGTGGGTCCAAATATGTTATTTATTATAGTATAATACTATAGTGAGAGGTTTTGAGTATTTTATACAGTAGGGAGTGAGAATACAGCCAACCAGTTACTGAATACAATACATCTCAAAGAAGTACAATAATGATAGAGACTATCCTTCATGGACAAATTGTTTCACAAAGAGTCATAAATTCCATAGTATCCATAGTGCAGTTATCTTAAGCATATATCACTTTCTTGGAAAAACAAAGAAACTAAGAAAACAATCAGTGAAGGCAGATGCTTATATATTGTGACAGGTGCAAAGACTACCCATGATTTAATCTAAAGATTTAATGTGGGGGCTGCAAGCAGCCCATTAAATAGGGGAGTTGGAGTGTGGTGTCGGAGTTTACAAATGGGGAATGAAGATATGGTTTGATAAGACTTTCTTCACCTTCATAGGACGATATAGCCATTACTATCAGAAATGGAACCATAACTTCATTCCCATTTCTGATAGTAATGGCAATAGATTGCCCCTATGAAGGTGAGAAAGTCTTTCAAAAATAGTAAGTTTAGCCAAAGTTGCATACTAGGCGATAAGGGTAGGGATAACTGGCTGGCGCCAATACATAAGGAGAAGGCACTTAGCCTCTAAGCTAGCTACCAAGGTCTCATCTTTGAGGGATTTAGATAGTTGGCCCAAGGAGGTAGTATCCCCCATGAATAATTTTACATCAGCAAGGACAATTGGGTGTTTAAGCAACTGAGGAAATATCGAAGCTGCCATTTTCCAGAATGTTGACAAATTAGGACAGGACCATAAAATATGGAGAATGTGCCTCGCTACTGGGAACAGCACCAACATTTGTTATGGCTAAGCAAGCACATGTATAAAGAAGGGTCCAAATATATTAAATTGGTTAGGGATAGAAGACAGAGGTACTAGTATATGGAGTTCACTCAGAGGAGGAGGGTGACCTGTGGGTGCCACAGGGATCAGTGCTGGGACTGGTCCTATTTAATGTATTTATAAGCAACATTGCAGATGATCTGGAGGAAGGTCTGCCTATTTGCAGATGATACCAAAGTTTGTAACAGAAGTGACATTCTGAAGGGAGGTTAAAAGGATGGGAGTGACCTGAGAAAGCAAGAGAAGTGGTTTAGGGCATGGCAACTTGAGTTCAGTGTGAAAAGTGTAAAATAATCTATTAGGGTCCCTGGAATCCAGCAACTGAACACAGAATGAGAGGAATGATATTGAACCAAGCAGGAGGGAGACCTTGGGTAATTGTCGCACATGACCTACAGGTAGCTAGGCAGTGTGATAAGGCAGTTAGGAAGGCTAATGGGATGCTGGGTTGTATAGTGAGGGGGTCACTAGCTGAAGTAGGGAGGTTGTGTTACCTCTTTATAGGTCACTGGTGAAACTTCATCTGGAGTACTGTGTATAGTTCTGGAGACCGCATCTACAGAAGGACATAGACAGACTGGAGGTGGTCCAGAGGAGAGCAACTAAAATGCTGAGGGGAATGGAACAGAAGACCTATGAGGAGAGACTGAGGGAACTCAATATGGACACCTTGGAAGAAAGGAGGGAGAGGGATATTATAGAGACATTTAAATACATAAACATGATAAATAAGGTTGAGGAGGGGAGTATTTTCAGAAAAAAATTTGTTCAAGAACAAGGGGGCATGATTTGAACCTGGGGAGGGGGTGTAAATCCAGGAGATATAAGAAAGTTCTTCACAGGAAGAGTGGTGGATCCCTGGAACAGGTTGCCAGATGAGGTAGTTGGGGCAAAAACAGTGGAAGGATTCAAGAAAGCTTGGTAAAGGCATAAGGGAATTTTAGGGGAAAAGAAGTAAGGGGCGGCTGGAAGAACTGGAGATCATGGACGGTCTCTAGAAACACTGTAAGCAGGGTTAAATGGGCTGACTTGTGGACCAAACAGTCCTTATCTGCCCGCAAACTCTATGTTTCTATGTTACTCCTCGCTTCCTCTACCTCAACCTCATCCCTCCTTCACTTTACTTCCATCACCTTATACACTTCTCTGCCTTTCTTGCTAAGTACTGGGTCTCACTCTTCCCATCCTACATTTCTGCTCTCCTCACTCCCATCTTCCTGCTCTCTCTGCTTCCCTAACCCCCCCTTCTTTTGTTCGCCTCATGCTACAAAATGTTTAAAAGGCAAATCCTTCTCTGGCCATTTCTTGAAATTCTGAAATTGTTTCCCTTCTCCTGTAGTTTCTTTCCCTTTACCCTACCTGAAACATCTTCTCAGTTCTTGTTTCTCTTCCTCCTGTTTCTGTGCTAGCTTCATCCCCTGTATTTCTGTTTTCCTCTATGCTTTCCTACTTCTCTCCTTTTCTACCTTCTCCTTCCACTGTCCTAGGCCTACCTCACTTCCCCCACTGCTGGCTTGGCCTGGCTGGCATCTGTACTCTGGGCCTAAACTACACCTAATTGTAACACTACCTGTTTATTTTCAAAATGTAAATGAATACTATAGTCCAATATTAATTGATTTGAAATAACATTTTCCCTGCACTACCTTTTGTCTAAATATTTTGCTTTGTATTTGTTATAGAGGTACTCTGTATTTTTCAGCTGTAAAATATATTGCTTTCCCCTTCCACCTCCCTCAGGTTACACTTGGAAGTGTGCCTTAGCTTAGCATGTCTATCCTGGTTACCAAATTTTAAACAAAAAGATTCACTTTAGTGTTTTTGTGTATCACTCTCCACCCTGCCTTGCCCACACAATGAACTTGTTGCATTTTGAGACCAGCAGGACTTTCGTATGTAGTCAGACATCTTCATTATTTTGTCTTCACTATTTCCTTCTCAGTGACTGAGACCGTAATTAATCTAGTGCCCATTTCTCCTGGATAAGCACATCAAAGAACAGATAAAAGAGTGGCTTGTCAGAAACAATTTCTCCTTGAAGAGCAGGCATCTATTACTGAGCCCAGAGTATTAAATTGAGCAATTTCAGATCGAGTGGGCCACAGTGCACAAATTATCTGATATGGTAAACTTCAACACTAATCATGTCAGGAGAGAAGACACACTAAGCAGTTTTTGAATGTTGATGAGACTGCTTTGCTAAAAAAAATGTTCACCATACCTAACTTCTTTATTGTGCACTGGGCTGTTTTCAGTACCTGATTTAATAACACTATCATGCAAGATGGGAAACACTGTATACTTATACCCAGCATTTAAGGTAAGTTTTAAAATTAGAAGTTATACAGACAACACACTGTATACTTATACCAAGTACTTAGAATACATTTTATAATTAGAAGTTATACAGAGAACACACTGTATACTTATATCCAGTACTTAATGATACGTTTAATAATTAAAAGTTATACTGAGACCACAATTGGAATTTCTGAATATTTTTTATGAGGGAAAGTGCTTTACGTTCTATTGAATGGAATTTTATGGCTGTGTGAAGTCTGCTTAATTTGAGTTTTAACTGTGCCACAATAATCAGTTTAAAACAGCTGAGTGATCCAATATATAGTTACAAGGTGAAGGTCACTTTAGGTGTCTTATTGCATTGCCCAGAAATTATTTAGGTTTATGAAAAAATATATATTTTAGAGTGTGGTTGTTACCTATTGCATCAAATGAGATTCTAATTACCATTTTTGTCTGCAGTGTATTAAACTGTAAGTTTTAAGTAACACTTAATTTATGTGCCTGCTTTACAGTGCCTGCATTGCAAAGTTCTTAACTTCAGGCCATTGAACATGTTCTCATTAGTGGGGTATATTTTATTTTGTAAATGGCTGAGGTCTACTGACTATCTATCCTTATTTGTGTGAGACTTACTGTACTCTTTCAACTAAATACAGTAGAACACAAGGCAGTAATGTGGTGGGTTATGATGTTCAATGTACAATTTCCTTTTTCATTATGCTTTTTCAAAATCAAGACAGATCAGCGCTATGATAACCACTTGACATGTGAGTTTTCAGGCTTAAATGTCATGCATTGAAAAGTCTGATTTGGCTAGATATAATCCCTAAGAAATCAAAACCTGTTGCATCACTAGGTTATGAATCACATTTATGGACATTTGAATATACAAAATTTGACAGCAGATAAAGACCTAGTGGCATATCAAGTCTGCTCGAATGTGCAGCTAGCACCCTTATTCTGCATCTGCCCCTCCCTCCCACCCTACCCTCTTGACCTCCCTTTGCTCTGTCCCAGCCCTTTTGAAGCAGTCTACTATTCTACTGATACCACTTCTGCCAGTAATGCATTGCACCCAGCTACCACCCTCTCTGTAAAAAGTGTCTCCTCATCTCCCTCCTTAACCTTCCTCCCTCTAGTCTCATATCTTGGCCCTGGGTGTCCCTTCCCTCCCTTACTTTGAACAGCCCCTCCATATCTGTCTTGTTTATTCCTTTCATGTACTTGAAGGTTTCAATCATATCTCCCATGTCCTTTCCTCTCCTCCAGTGAGTACATGTTCAACTCCCTCAGCCTCCTCTCATATGGTAAGTCCCCCAGCTTCTTGATCATCTTTGTCACCCTGCACTGCACCCCTCCAGTAACTCAATGTCCCCCTTCAGATACAGGTGTCAGCACTGCATGCAGTACTCCAGGTGTGGTCTAACTAATCATCTATACAGTGGCAGAATCACCTCCCCTTCTTAAGGATATACCCCTTGCAATGCAACCCAGCATTTTTGTTGACCTTTGCAGCTGCTTTCCTACATTGTGCCGAGTTGTTCATTGACCCTGTAATGAGCACCCCCAGATCCATCTCCTCCTCTCTCTTGGCTAGCTGCACTCCCTCCAGCTGGTAACTCCTTCTTGGGTTTTTCACCCCAAAATGCAGTACATTGCACTTTTTGGCATTGAACCCCAGTTACCAGGTGTCTGACCAGGTTTCCAGCTTTGCCAGATCATCCTGCAACCCCTGCCATCCCCCTAGGTTATCCACCACCACTCCCATCTTGGTGTCATCAGCAAACAAACTGGCCTTGCTCTTGATGCCCAATGATATGTCTGCAATGAATATCCTAAACAACACTGATCCCAACACCAAGTCCTGCTGAACACCGCTCGTCACTTCCCTTGGAGATTACAGTTCCCCACCCACCACCTGAAGCCTTCCCTGAAGCCAGTTCCCTAATCATCTCACCAGCTTTGCACCTGCCCCTATGTCTTCTAACTTACTTCCCAGCCTCCCATGCAGCACTGAGTTAAATACCTTGCTGAAGTCCATGTACAGGACATCCACTACATGGCACCTGTCCAACTGCCAAGTTACCCAGTCATAGAACTCCACGAGGTTGGTTTGGCAGGATCTGCCACTTCAAAGCCATGCTGTCTGCTGTCCTGCAGCCTTTTCACCTCCCAGATGACCACTGGCCTCTCCTTCAGGATAGTCTCCATCAGCTTACCCACGATGAATGTGAGGCTCACAGGTCTGTAGTTCCCCGGTTCATCCTTGGGGCAGTTCTTGTGGAGGGGCACCACATAAGCCATCCTTCAATCCTGAGCTACACACCCTGAGTGCAGTGAGGCATTGAATAGGTCTGCCAAAGGTCCTGCCATGACCTCTGCCAGCTTCTTCAGTACCCTGGGGTGGATGCCATCTGGGACTGGTGCCTTGTCCACCCTCAATGCCCTCAAACCTCCAGAACCCTCCCTCCATAATTTCCTATCTATCATCCCTCCTCCTCTGTTTCTGCCTCCCTCCCCCTTGGGTATCACCCCTTCTCCTTAGTAAATACCGAGCAGAAGTAATTATTTGAGCTTCTGCCTTATCATCCTGTTCCACCCAAACCCCTTCTTCCTAATCCTTACTATATGGTCCTTACAGTTCCTTTTCTCCTGATGTAACAAAGAAGTCCTTCTCCCTGTCTTAATGCCCTGCACCAGCCTGAGCTCTGTAGACACCTTAGCTACCCTTACTGCTCCTTGTCACCTCCTTCATTCCTTCGGTGCTCCTCCCCTGTCCTCCTCCCTCCCTATTTTTGGACCTCCTAAAGGCAGCTCCTTTCCCCCTTACCTTTTTCATGACCTCCTTGCTCACCCAGCTAGGTTTCTTTGCACTAGCCTTCTTGCTCTGGGCCTTGCTGCGGTTCTGGTTGCCTCCACTATCCCCAGCTTTATGAACTCCCACCTCTGGTTATTGCCCATACTTAGTTGAATTCTGGCCAGGTGCCCCTTTGCCACTTCCACCATCCTCCCAAAGTCAGCCCTCCTGAAGTCCAGCACCCTTGCCTTCTGCCGGATTCCACTCCTTTCTTACTCATATCCAACGTGAACCATACTGAGTGGTGGTCACACTCTGCCAGTGGTTCTTCCACCCTCAGTTCCCTCACAAACTTCCCATTTGTCAGCACAAAGTCAAGGGTGTTCCCTAATCTTGTTGATTCACTACCCATTTGCATCAGGAAGCTGTCCTGGAAGGCATTCAGCAGTACCTACTCCCTTCTATTCCTCTTTGTTGGGGTACTCCAATCCACTCCTGGCATGTTAAAGTCCCCCACAATCACCACACTACCCTTCTCGCAAGTTCTACTGATCTGTCCATCTAGTTTCTAACTCCCACAGAGTCTGAGAGGGTGGCCTGTACACCACTCCATTGTATGTTGTTTCACTGTTGGTTTCCAAAATACTATCAACAGCACCTGGATGCAATATTTTATCAGATCCTGCAAGGGACTGGCAGCAGGCAGAGTTTTGTCTGGTGGGCACACCCCTGGATGACACCAGGAGGACCAGGTGTGCATGGGAAGGGTCAGACTTAGAGAGATAGTGTAGACGGGGTGGGGGGCTCCCAGGAGATGGGACTGGTATTTGCTATACGAGGGGATAGGTTTATTTAAGGAGCTGTATTAGGGGACTTGCCTTCTTTTCACCTCTGCTTGCAGCAGATAGAGCTGTGAGTAGCAAGGACTTGAGAAGCAAGCTACAGGCCTAGAATACCAGAGGACCAACATAGGTGGGTGTGGCTGCCCAGAGTCAGCCTTCTAGGGAGTTAGAAATATGCCCATGGGAAGTGGTTGGACTTTCTGGAGCTGCAACAATTAGCTGGCCAGTGTGTTTTTAAGAGTAAGTAAGCAGCATCTGGGGTTGACCAGCGGGGGGCGGTGGCAGGCAAAGGAGGAAAAGGGCTGTTTTGCCCTTATTGCAGCATCAATGACTTCAGTGGGGTTACAAAAAAAAGAGGAAACACTACTCTTCTCTTTCAGTTTATAGGCTCCTGGGGAGTAAGTACAAAGGGTCCTTTGAAAGTAGAGGAGGGTTCATGCAGGGGTCCTGCCGGAGAGCTGCAGTGAAGGCATGGAAATTTGTGGAGGATTGCACCAGTGCCTGCCTTTCCAGTCATAATCTAATCCAAGCCAAAGGGTGTTAATAGAGAGAATGGGCCTGATTCTCAAAGCTCTTAGAATGGTGCAAGGGGCCACTTGTGTCAAAAGATGTGCCGGGAGCAATTCACAAATGCAGCCTGCATCAACCACAAGTTGCATGCACCAAAGAGGGCTTGCCTCATCCTTGCACCACAAAATGGGTTCCAGCATGGTGCTAGGGGGCATGCAGCAGATGCAAGCTGTCACATCCCCTAATTTGGGATTCTCTAAATCCTCCCAAGGGGCAAAAGTCTAAGTACACTTAGATCAGGCAAGACTGGTCTATGGGTGCTTAGAATGTCTCCTAATGGGAGGGTTAGAGCACTTGCACCATTCCCAGAATGCTCACTAGGTGGGAGAGAACATGTGTGGCTGTCTCTCCCATCCCCAATCCCCATGTATTAAAACCGATCATGTCCCTGGTGGTCTAGTGAACCCCCCCAGCCCTGATCTCCTTTCATTAAAATGAAATACGTCCCTGGTGTCCTAGCAGATCCCCCCAGCCCAGATCCCCTTTTATTGATACAAATGATGTCCCAGGCAATCTAGCAGACTGCCCCAGCCCTGATACCCTATTAGTAATATTAAAAACATCCCTGGTGGTCTACTGGACCCCCAGCCCTGATCTGCCCATATAATAATAGATAACATTCCCTGGTGGTCTAGTGGACCACCCCAACCCTAGCAGGCAGTGCCTCACCTCCCCATTCTCCTCGTCCCATCCCCAAGCTGGTGACTGGCATAGCCCTCCACACTCCACCATGGCCAGCCACTGACTGAGCTGTCACTGAGCACGTACTGTATACAGTAGATACTCATTGACTGACAGCTCACTGAGCTGGCAATCAATGACTGCGCACTGTATACAGTATGTTCTCAGTGACAGCTCAGTTGGCAGCTGGCCATGGTGGAGTGTATAGGGCTGTACCAGTCACCAGCTTGGTGATGGGATGGAGGAGCGGGGTGGTGGGGCACTGCCAGCCAGGGCTGGGGGTGTGGGTCCACTAGACTACCAGGGAATGTTAACTATTATTATGTGGGCAGATTGGGGCTGGTGGGGTCTGCTAGATCACCAGAGACATCATTAATATTACTAAAAGGGGATCAGAGCTGGTGGGTACACTTGAACACCAGAGATGTCAGTAATATGAATAAATGAGGATAGGCACTGGGGAGTCTGCCAGACCATGAGGGATGTCATTAATATTTATAAAAGGGGATCAGTACTGGGGTCCACTAGACTACCAGGGATGTGTTACATGTTAATAAAAGGGGATTGGGGCTGGGGATGTCTGCTAGACCACCAGGGACATCCTAGAATGATGCATGGCTGCTCCACAGCTTGAGACACACCATCCAGATGAGCCAACTGTTTGGTGCATGGCCACAGTTCCTGCAAGCTGCAGAACTTTGCGGCTGAGACTCTACCCATTAGAGAATCAGGCAAAGGACACCTAGTATACCGGCAATCAGTGGTTTCTGCCATTGTTGCAGCTTGTGCAGAGTTTTGAGACTAGGGCTTAACATTTTTATATAGATATGCATTGTTTGTACAGCTAAGTTGGTGGGATGTGACTGTGCAGTCAGCTTGGCTGGCAAGATGTCAGTCTACAGGATGACCACATGGTTTTCGTGTGAGCAGACAACAACTAAAAAGACAGGGGAGGTCTTGTATTTAGTCCAGTTGGGAAAACATATTCAGCAAACAAATAAGAAACCTACCTGTCTGAGCCCTGCAAGACATGAGCAGTCCTAGCCAGAAGGTGGATTGACCCGGCAGATGATCGGGGGGGCATGGCTGCCATCCATGATTGGGTGATGAGGGGCTATCAGCTTCTGGTGCTCGCAGAGTCACGGAGGGCTGTGTTGCAGGGAAGACCCTAGTTGCTATGGACAACACTTTGCGGTCAACTACTCTGAGGTGGCTACTGCACCCCCCCACCACTACCAATCTTGCTGCTTGAGTCTTGCACTGGGGAGATGGATGCCACCAAGGCAACATGTGACTTGCAGGAGTCTCGGTGGTCATTTTAGATGGGGCAAGTGAACACAGCTTAAGGCTGCGGCAATGGATGAGATCGTATGAGACTTTAGGCTTCAGTGGCCATCTTGCCTGGGACTCATGTGGGCGCATACAGGTTTTGCATGGTGGGTGAGATCTCATTAGTGCTGGTGATCTCCAGGGCCATGTTGCCAGGGATACAGTGCGATACATTTTTTTTTTGTTAGTTATTTAACTAGGAGTAGCACACTAAGCTGAAAGCTTTTTAACAGGTGTGACCTGGGAGCACAGGGAAGTTAAGTAACTTGTTCAGGATCACACAGTATGCAAGTGCAAGCTGTGGGTGTGAAACCCAGGTCTAGTCTGCTGGATGTCACCAGATTTGCAGCTCAGAGTCTTAAACCACTGCACTATTCTGCCTCCCATTTGTGAACATTTGTTCTGGCAATATTATATCAGAGGGATGAGGTATCTCATTGCCCACCTTACCCTCCTTGGCTCACAGGCAGTAGTGTTGGTGATGGCTATAAACCCCCCCCAAAAAAAATAGCTATGGCCCTGGTAACCTATGGTCCACTGGCCCACCTACATATACTTCAGTGAGGCAGTAGGGAACATGGCTGCCACGTTCTGGCAAGGGGCTTTGGTTTGCATAGGGGAGGGTGCTGGGAGGTGGAAGGGATCACTGAAGAATGAGATGTCTACTATGTGTGACCAGTCAGCACTAACAGAAGTGACTAATGACAGGCATCATGTTATACCACAGTTGACCTACAGTAGTACTGCAGTTGAGGCAGAGGCCTACATGGCAAATGGGGCACAGGCATGCTTTTCTGTTTCTTGTCTTTTAAGCTTGGAATTTACGATGTGGAGGCAAGGCCAGGAGATAACATGGAGTTCAAGCAACGTGGGTGAGAGAAAGAGGAAGACGTTTCTGGAAGGTAGTGTTTTACAACTCTGAGGAGGGAGCAGTGGGGCAAGCACCATCAGAACCAGAAGCATCTGTCCAGGACACTGCATCAATGATCCAGACAAGGGCCATGCAAGGTCAGGCAAATGGAATAACAGTGGCACCCCCAGCCTCTTCTTAGACCCAACCAGATAAGCAGGAATTTGAACAAATGAGTAATGAGGAGATAAGGGAGTTTATTGCTCAGACCTTTGTGAAACTCAGCAAGGGGGGGTTCAGCCCTCTAAAAAAGCACATGTACTGTGGAAAGGTACAGCTCAGCACAACGGGCTGGCAGTGGGGCATCGGCAATGGCCACTGGCAGTGGGGTACCCTGCACCAGGATCAGTGCCAGCACAAGAACCTGCACCCATCCTAGAGCTGGTTCCTGTTGTAATGACCCCTCCAGTCATGCCACTTCTCCTGACACCTGCCCTAGCTATTCTTTTCATGTGGGCTCCAGTCCCTGTGAAACTGAACCTGGTGCCACGTTGGCAGGCCCTATCACTGAGAGGCAGTATTTGGTACCTCTGCAGGGCCCAGCACCCTATGGGCCAGGGCCGCATCTCAGCCTATTTGTTACCATCTGGTCAGTGCTGGTGTGGCCACCCCAGCTGGTCCCCACAAGCCCACATTGCCTATCATTGTGGCCTAATCAGATTCCAGCAACTCCCTTATTGGCTTCTCTACTGGTGTTGCCTGCCCTTCTGCCATCTGACCTGGCCCCAGTGGCCCCAATTCTGGTCCCACAACTTGCTTTACCTGTCATCCCACTACTGCTTAACCCCACCCCAGAAGCCCCTGTGCTGTCTTCTCAATCAGTCTTGCCCTCCCCAGTTACTGCCCCGACCACCCCTAGACCCCCAGAAGTGCCATGTCTGCAGCCTCACCCAGAGGACTTCTCCAGTGGACCACAGTCACTGGAGGCAAAAGCGGACAGGTTCTTAGCTCTTTCAGGTGATAAGGGGAAGTCAGTGCCAGGAGGTGATGGTGGTCAAGGGGGTGGGACTGGAGAAGAATGGGATATGATGTCACAGCAGCCTTACTCAACCTTTCAAGGGTTCATATGTCTCCATCGTGGAACCCATTGGGTCCAACTTGCCGGAGAAGGTAAGACAGCAAATTACATGGGTGAATTCATGGATGCGTCTGGGCTGTTGAATAGGGTCAAATAGCTGGAGTTAGACCAGTACTTGAGAAGGACAAGGATAAAGGGGATGGATGGTACACAGCAAAAGAAGGTGATCATTAGATGCACCTGGGGAATTGGCAGGCTGGTTATGTGATCTAAGCAGGGTTGCTGACAAAACTGTGTCCACAGAGGGCTGAAGGGTTGCAGTCTTATTATAATTGCATAATGGTGATGCATGCTTCAAAGAGGGTTGAGGTTGGTTGGAGTATGATGAAGAATTCAGAAGGTGGAAACAGCATGATGCCAGCAGAGTGTGGGGTGCTGGATTTACCTTTGCTGTGAGTGATAGAGGCTGGGGAGGGCAGCACTCAGACAGTGGGGTTCTGGTCTGGCAGTTTCAGCAGACAAAGCAAGGGGTTAGCAGGAGGTAGTGGCATGACACCTGCAGCTTGGGAAAGGGAGGAAAGAGGGCAGTGTTACCACTTCAGTCATGGAGTGTCCAAGGTGGAAACCTGTAAATACAGGCATGATTGATTTGCCTGCAGGAAGAACCATCCCTTTCTGCAGTTCACAGAGACAAACACAGCCCTTTCTGAGTTTGCAGTCCAAGCCCACCAACCCAAGTAAAGGGGAATACATTGAGTGCTGGCTTTGCAATTATTCAGATAGGCGAGCCACCCTCTCACTGGCAGAAGGGAAAGGAAACATATTTTAACCAGGAGTAGCACACTAAGCTGAAGCTTGTTTCCAGATGTGACATGGGAGCACAAGGAAGCTAAGTGACTTGCTCAGGATCACACAGCATGCACCTAGATGGCTGTGGGATTCAAAGCCATGTCTCCAAATCTGCAGCTCAGAGCCTTAACCCACTGCACTATACTGCCTCCCAAGGTTTCACACAAGGCTTCAGAATCCCACACTGGGGTATTCACAAGGCTTGTGTGGTTGAGAACCTCAAATCTGTCAGGGACTGACCAGAAGTGGTTCGTAAAAATTGGGAAAAGAGGTGGTGCTAGGTAATGTCAGTGGCCCCTTTGATTAGCCTCCTTGCTCTCAGCTGCATGTTTCACCAACAGGTTCAGCACTGAAGAAGGTTCCAGGTGAATTCTGATTGATTCATTACTTGTCATATCCAGAAGGGGATCCGGTTAATTCCTTTATCGACCCTGAGAATGCATTGGTGACTTATGCATTATTTGACAATGCTGTGGAACTGGTGGAATGAGCAGGAAAGGGGGGCACTTTGGGGTAAGTCGGACATCAAGTCAGCTTCTTGTCTGTTGCCAGTATTCCCATTGGACAGGGACTTAATGGGGATAAAGTTTGAGGGCAAGTAATACATCTATATATGCATGCCAGTGGGCTGTGCAGTGGCATGTGCAGTGTTCAAACAGTTTAGTACATTTTTACGGCTGCAGTGGGCAGAGCCTGCAGACATTTTGCATGTACATAAGTAGAGATGTCATGTTTTCTGTCCTTGGAACTGACTGAAGGTGTAAATAGTCTCTTCCACTGCACCCTCCTCCAAGCAATGTTTTCCGCCATCAAATAAATACACTTTCATGTTAGTCAATAGTTGCAGGGTACTATTTTCTTTCTTAAATGGGTGGTACAAGAACTGGAACCTGGGTAGTGGGAGGCAGCATTAGGTTTTGGAGGAGTAAGATCCACCCCGCCTCCACCCGAGAAGCTCCTAAAGATCCACCCCAAACTTTTTCTGATTCATGTGGGAGGGCATGAGATAGCTCTATCATGCTGTAACAAGATACAGTAGTTTGGGACCTGTATTAACCAACAGAAACAAGCCTGTGCAGTAGAGAACACAAGATACATAATGCCTTTATTAAGGACCAGGAGAACAGAAGATATTTAATGCCTTCAAATTGACTTAAACATCCTTTGGAACAAATGCTTATCAGAGCCACCTGGGGCCTCAGAAGGAGACCTAGACACACATTCTAATTTATGGTAACAGCCACATGTTTTTCTTAAACATTTTATATATGTATAGTTTATATATAATTTGTCTTTAGTAGTTTCAAAACTTTGAAAGCATTGGTGTTAGTAATGCATTTAGAAATACATTTTTAATTGTCTTTACAGTTAAACATGCATTTTCATCTCAGGGCACATTTTGGGGGAGAGGGTCAAATTATTTTAATCATGGGCTCAGTACTTGGTGAACACAGATTTTGATGATAAAGTGTGTTTTTCTTTTAAGTTTGAGATGTATTACAAAACACTGAACAAGAAAACAATTGGGGATTTTAAAAGCTATTCTGATCAGAGCTGACATTAAAAAAATCTTAACTATTTCTTATTTTATTTTATCATGGACACTAGAAACAGGATGTCAGCATTTGCTCCATGAAACCTGTTGTTCAGTTGTTTTTTTTTATTGCATCTTGTCCAAGGCAATCTTCCCAGAATGCAGTTTGTCAGGGCACATATTTGGGGGAAGGGGGTGAAATTATTTTAATCATGAAGCATTGATGTCAGCAATGCATTTAGAAATACAATTCTTAATTGTCTTTACAGTTAAATATTCAGTTTCATGTCAGGGCACATTTTTGGGAGGAGGGTTCAAATTATTTTAATCATGGGCACAGTATTCGGTAAACACAGACTTTGATGATAAAGTGTATTTTTTCTTTCATGTTTGAGAAGTATGTATTATATACAAGGGTAACTGTGTTGTAAATGGGATGGGGAATGAATAATGGTTAAGTAGGCAGGTAGGTTAAGGATGCAGTATAACACAGTGGTTTGAGGCTCTGAGCTACAAACCTAGAGACCTGGTTTGACTCTCAAGCCCCCCCACTCACATACTATGTGACCCTACGCAAATCATTTAACTTCCTTGTGCTCCCAGGTTGCACCTGTAAACAAGCTTTCAGCTTAGTGTGTCTCTCCTGGTAAAAAAAAAAAGTGCCTAGAATTATTTTTTTAATATAGTTTAGTTTATATGTGGCAAGTAGGTAGGGTATGGTGTTTTGAATGTGGCAGTAGGATTTAGCATGTGCACTGCTTTAAAATCATTTCACAACAGCAGAGCTGTGCAACTATTTTTGTTCAGTGAGCATAAATGGCAACAGTTATTTCAGCTACACATTTAATTCCATATTACAATGGTTCACTGCACTATACATTTAGTGTATTACACTTTTCAAATAATGAAACAAATATTCTCCAAACTGAATAACTCGCTATACATATTTTAAACTTTATTAAAAAGATACTCCACATTTGTGTGGGGTTGTGGATCTAAACTTAGATCTCCAGATTTGCAGTGAAGAGCCTTAAACCACTGTACTATACTGCCTCCCTAGTTATGGCAGTCATCTGTTTTATGGTTCATGATGTTGGTGTAGTAAGCATACCAACATACAAAAATGCCAGCAGAATAGGCCTAGCAGGCTTTCGTGTCTGCTTCTTTGGTCAGTCCCCACCCTGGGAGCTGACCTTGCTGCCCCCCGCCCTCTCAGGCTTCTCCCTTCCCAGTCCAGGGGAGAGCTAGCTAACTGGGGTTTCTGTAAGACAACAGCTACTAAATAGCTCTAATTCACTATTTTTGTTTTCTAGGTGTGTCAGGTCTAGCTAGTAGGAGTATTTCAATTTTAAAACTTTTAATTTTATCAACCTATACACAACCATAAAATCATAGAAACTGCCCAGATCAATGCTATAATTAATACAAATGCTAGCTGTTTTCTTACAGAAACCCCACCCAGTTAGAGTTCAAGTGTTTGCTAAGCTGTAAATGTATGTATCAGCATTCTATGAGCAGTTAGTGCTGATTAGCTCTGTAGAAAATTCACATTTTTTTTTTTGGAGGCTGTGGGATCCAAACCCAAATCTCCAGATTTGCAATTAAGAGCCTTAAACCACTGTGCTGTAGTACCTCCCTAGTTATGGCAGTCATCTGTTTTATGGTTCATGATGTTGGCGTAGTAAGCATACCAACATACTAACATACAAAAATGTCAGCAGAATAGGCCTAGTGGGCTTTCGTGTCTGCTTCTTTGGTCAGTCCCCACCCTGGGAGCTGACCTTGCTGACCCCCCATCCTCTCAGGCTTCTCCATTCCCAGTCCAGGGTATTCCTGCTTCATTGGACTTTGCTTCCACAACCCTTCCCCTGTATCTGTCCCACCCCCTCTTGAGTCCCTCCACAGTTTCTGCCTCCACCAGTCCCCCAGGCAGCACAGTCCATGGTTCTACCACCCTCTCACTGAAGTAGCACCTCCTCCTTTCTCCCCTGAGTATCCCCCCTCCAGCTTCCACCCATGCACTCTAGTTGTCCCCCTTCCTTCAGAGCACCATGACTTTGCCACCCCTATTTACCTCCTTCATGTACTTGAAGACCTCTATCATGTCCCCCCGTCCCTTCTCTCTTCCAACATGTATATGTTCAGCTCTTCAAGCCTCTCCCCTTAGGTCCTTTCCCCCAAGCCCCAGATAATTTTGGTTGCCTTTTCTGGACCCTTTCCAGGATTTCAATGTCCCTTTTTAAGTGTGGCCTCCAAAACTGCATGCAGTACTCAAGGTGTGGCCTCACCAAGCAGTTATACAGAGGGAGTATCACTTCCCTCCTTCTGGAGTGATCCCCCTAGCGATGCATCCCAGCATCATGGCCTTAGCTGCTGCCTTCCTACAAGTCTCTGAGTTGTTTATCTTGACATCCACCACCTCCCAGTCCCTCTCAGCCATACAGCCATAGCAGCAGTACATTGCATACCAGATATAAAATGTCAATGAGCAGGTCATGCAGCATATGTGCTGAGCAGTTACTGAAGCAAGAAATGTATAGCTGTCATTTTTTACATCCTGTTCAAAATGTGTTGTTGCACCTGTGGTGCCAAATGGCACAGTCACTGTGCAAAATCTCCTTTCAGCTAATGAACTGATGGTATCACTGTTCATATGGTGGGGTCGCAAAAAGTCCATGCTGAAAACTTGGAGTGAAAATACCAAGAAACACCCAGGGCATTAGGGTTTCTGACCATAACACCTTGCATTATAGGGACTGACAGGCATCAGGGTGTGACTTGGGATTGTCAACAGTAATGCTCATGCCTTTCCACCTCACCCCACCCTGCAGCCAGTGATAAGTATCGAGGTGTGCCTTTGACTCTTCAGCTCCAAAGTTAACTCCATTCTGTTATACTGCACGTTTCAGCATATATCTGAATGGAATGGGAGTTAATGTAAAGTTTGAAAACCCCAAGGCACACCTCGACTCTTGTCTGTGTCTGCAGGGTAGAGTGAGTGAAATGCATGAGCGTTATGGACAATGACCAAAGGCACACCCCAATGCCTGTCCATGTCTCATGGGTGGGAGTGGGGTTGGTGTCACTTCAATACTTCACTGCCATTCCTATTCTGCCTGTCTGTCTGTGTGTCTCACTCTCTGTCTATATGTCTATGTAATTATCTATCTTTCAATTAATTGTATGTATTGCTATTTTTACCTATTTCTAAAACAAACCTGCATATCACATTTGCCTGCACTCTGAGCACATACTTATGAAACTGTGCATATTTTTACTCCACTTCTGCATAGACCTCATACTTTCCTAAAATTCCCATTATCACACGCATAACTACCTTGCCCTTATCAAAAGCGCCCCCCTCTGAAAGTTAATATCACATTTTCTCTAACAGTCCATCATCATTACACCTGACTTCCTGACATCAACACATTGCTTAAATATAACACATAGCCTTTACGGACAAAAACCTGTACCTCTTAACCCCAAGGCTGAATGTATGACAGCCATTACTTTTCATGTACTACCACCTTCTGTACCATCATGGGATTTGCATATGTTTCCTTGATGCTTTGCAATATTGGGATATGTGCAACTGTGTTTTCTTTAAATGTGTCTGTCTGGCCAATATCATCCGGGATAAAACATACATCAGTGGCATTTGCTCTGGGGTTCTTTTGTAAGCTTCAACTCCTTCTATTAAAATGTACACTCCATATATTTTCCTAATAATGTGTATGCCTTCCTTGGAATAGAAACTAAAACAAATCTTACTACTTACAAATCATTGCGTTGTTTCACCAGTTCACTAACTTCATTATGCAGCCGTGGTGAATTGGAACAAGTGCATGTTGCAGTGGGCAACAGTACAGAAAGCTGGGAGAAAAGATATGATTCAATGCATGGATGATTTTCTAATTGTCAGTCAGGCAGGGATGGATCACTGTGGGCAGCTGATGCATATCTACCACTCAGTGTGTGAGTACTTGAGGGTGCCAATACCACATGAAAAAACAGAGGGGCTGAACACATGCCTGATGTTTTTAGGTATTGAAATAGACATGGTAACTACAACATGTCAGCTTCTGAGGGAGAAAATCACTACATTGAGGGGACTGCTGCAAATGGCCATTCATGTGTGCAAGATTACACCAAAGGAACTGCAACAGTTGATCAGGCACCTGAACTTTGCATGTAAAGTCATGCCAATGGGGAAACTTATCTTCACCAGGTGGGCAATTGCGGTGTGAGGTGCATTATGACCCACCACAGGCTTCAGGTTATCAAAAACTATGTGCGAAGACCTTTGGGCATGGCTCACATTTTTTTTCAGCCTTTAATAGGGTGGCACTCTGGTCAACGAAGGTTTTGAGCCAGGAATTGGAGCTTTTCATGTTTGCATCTGGTAGCTTAGGTTTTGATGCTTACTTTTGAGGTGCCTGGTGCACAGATTCTTGGCTCTGCAAGTGAAAAGAGGCTGGACAGCTACAGCAAGTCACACTCCTTAAGTTCTTTCTCATTATAGTGGCATTAACCACTGGGGGGAAGAGTTTAGAATTGTGTAATATTCAGAATGGATAATTAAGCAATAAGGCATCACAAGAGTGCATTATGGTGGACAAAGCTGAGTGCTTCCACCTCCTAAGAAGGGCCATTAGCCCACTATAATGTACTCCTGGAGTGCCTTGTTGTGATCATGAAAATGTTTTTTTAGTAAGTTGGATGCATTTTTTAAACATATTTTTGTTCAACTAATTTCAGCTGAGCTGTTATGCTGGGATAACAGCCTAGCTGAAAGGACCTCTTGGCCAGTCAAGAGCCAGCATTCTTTCTACTGATTTCATAATACTGGGGTAGTGTATAGCATTAATGGGCACCTGAGAGGTAAGGGCCTGATTTAAATCCTCATGAGGGAGTTTGTACTAAAATGTTTAATGCTGAATTCCTTTTTAGAGCAATGCATGCCCTGGTGTGGATAATGTAGTGGCTGATGCTCTTTCTCATTTGCAGTGGGAACGATTTTAGCAGCTGACACCAGAAGTAGAGACATACCCCAAAGATGTTCTGTCCTAATTCTAGTAATTGGACAACCCAAAAGAATGGGAGTTGCTCCAGTGCTCCCTAACATTTAGCACATGGGCAGCATACAAGCAGAGGATGGACACCTTTTTCAGGATAAAGTGATATCTTGAGTGGGAAGAGACAAAGTTGGTGTCAGAGGCACAGTTGTGTTCTTGCCTTCTGCATATGAAGCATCAGGGGCGTTTCACCAGGAATGATAGGACAGCACTTGCCATGATAGCTTGGTTTGAGAAAGCCACAGGGGTGTGCGATACAACCTGGGCATTCCAGGATTGTAGAATGCTCAAGGGTTGGGTATGTGGTGATCCCAAATGAGGCACCCTACAGGCCCATTGTTACTGTCCAAGATTATGGCAGCTCTGCCTGGAGTTTGCACTTTGGTCTCTAAGACTCTGCTGTTTCATACCACCTACCTGGTGACATTTTGTGGGGCCTTCAGGGTGTCAGAGATTACTCAGCCAAGCAAAACTGAGATGTTGCAGGGGTTTTGGGAAAGGATGATGTGGTGGTGACCATGGAGTGGGTCTTCATCCACCTAAGGAAACATAAGACTAAGAGGAGAGCCTCAAGTCACTACCTTGGGTGCAGTGGGATTTAAAGGCATGGGTGTCAAGGTACAGCTAGCAGTTAAGGCCCAGGTGTCAGGCTTTTTTCCATCATGAAGCTGGGTCACTGCTCACCGCATTTCAACTTAGGAATGTACTCAGCAAGGCATTGAGGGAGCAGGGGATGGGTGACCAGGGCTATACCACTCCTTCTTTTAGGATAAGGGCAGTGTCCCATGCCAGGGCAGAAGGGTGGATGTACACTCAAATTCAATATTTGGGGAGGTGAAGGTCACAAGCCTTTGAAAGAGATGTTCTCACACAGATGCTTTAAATTGTTCTGTTTTTATTTACAGGTCAGATCTTCAGGTTTGGTGTATGCCTAGGACTGATGCAAAAATGCAGACAGTCTTAGAATGAGTGCAGAGGAGTGGCCTCTCACAGGAATGGTGGGGGCTCAGGCTATCCAGCGCAATGGTGACACTAAGCACTGCATCCTAGCACTGAATAAGGTTGTGTGCTGATCAGTATCTTGATGTGGCACATCTGGGAATGCTTTGGGGAGAAGAAGCTGCAGTGCAAGGCAGGCTGGGGGAGGCCATCTTACTAATAGGTAGAAATGTAGGTCATATGTGGCAGGGGCAAGGAAAGTGTAGGACCTGGTGTGGACTGGAGGTAGGCCAGGCATGAAGTGTTGATGGGGATGAGTGCCCAGTTTCCAGGGCCCTCATCGTGTGGCAGCATGATAGTCACGTGCTAACATGCATGGGGAATGAACAGGCTTGCGCTCCTTTTAGGTGGGCCCTGAGGCTGGGGAGAGGTGAGACCTTCACAGCTGGGACCAGAGGGGTGCCAGCCATAGGTAATGGATAATCTCTTTGTCAAAGGTCACCAGTCGCCAATGCCCTTGGTAAAGAGGGAGGGTGCAATTAGGGACTGACCCATTCTGAGCCACCTTGCACAACTTAGTGGGCTGCAGTAGTAGTAGTAGTTGCAACTACTTTGCTGTGCAAGTCATGCTTATTTCTGAACTTCAATTTGAATGAAAGCTACTTAGCAAAATGTTAATAAGGCCATTTTCTCCAAGTTTGTTGTTGGTTTCTTCTGTCTGAGTGGAAGTAGGGGTTGTGACCTATAAGACAATGTGGACTGGCAGCAGGCAGAGTTTTGTCTGGGGGAGCACACCCCAGGATGATACCAGGAGGACCAATTGAGAGGAAGGGTCAGGCAGGGAGAGGAAAGGTGGATGAGGGAGGAGACCTCCCAGAAAGTGGAATTAGTACTTGCTATATGAGATGACAGGTTTATTTAAGGGGCTGCATCAGGGGGTTCTGCTTTCTTTTCACCCTGCCTGCAGCAGATACCCTCCTAATCCCTTCCCTCCTAAAAGCAGAAGCATGGAGCTAGGGGTTAATGAATCAACTGTCCCATTAAGAGGATAGGCTTTAGGGGTTGGGAAAAGGCTTTAGGAGTTGGGAAGCAATTTTCTTTTTTCCAACAGAGGATTTCCATTTTTTTTGCCTTCCCCAGTGGAGTATTAGAGAAACCACTAGGTAGGTAGGCAAGCTGTCACAGTCATAGAATTGTATTGTCCAGGAGCTGGAGCACTCACTGTGAGCATGGTAGTTACATGCTATTATTCATGGGGGGTGAACAGGGTCATACTCCTTTCAGGTAAGCCCCTAGTCTGGGGAGAGGTGGGACCTTCATGGCTTGGGCCAGAGGGGCACCAGCCATAGACAATGGTAAACTTTTTGACACAGGTCACCAGTTGCCAACATCCTGGAGAGGAAGGGTGCAGTTAGGCACTGGCCTGTTCAGAGCCACCCTGCACACCTCAGTGGGCTGTGGACCACATGAAGAGTTAACTGAAGGAGTGGACTCCTCAGTTGGAGTGGAAGGGCCGCTATGTGTGGGCACAAATAATTGATTAAGTAGTAGAAGTGACTACCATGATGTGCATGTCATGCCTTTTTCTGAACTGAAAATTATTGGATGCTAATTGGCAAAATATTAATAAATGCATGACTGTGGCCATTTCCTCCATCTTTGTTGTTGGTCTCGTCTGTCTGGGTGGAAGTAGGGGTTCTGATCTATAAGACAATAGACTAATTAATTTGTGTGTCAGGTGTCAGGTTTGTGGATCACTATGGAGTGGAATTAAATAGGGCTGTTTCTGAAGCAGTTCAATGCTTCATTTACTACAAGCAGTGCATTTTAACATGGTTCTGAAATGTTCATGACAATCAGCTTTATATAACGCAGCTGGCTAAATGAGTTATGTTTTTCAAGATGATACATTGCTTAGTTTATTTTTCCCAGACCATTGCAAAAAGCAGTCAAATCAATGTTACCACAAAATTAGTCAGATCGTTTACAGGATCTGTAAAATCAAAATAGGGTAAACAGTTCTATTCCAATGTGCCTTTTCCATACACACATATAAAATCAAATGCATACTGAATCAGACGCACTCAACACACTAGTCAGTATATTCAAACAGTTTGTAACTCACAAATGTGATTAGTGAGGCACACACTGGGTTTGTGAATGTTGACTAAGCCCTGCCCTGTATTCCAAGTGAAGAAATAGTGTTAACAAATGGGACGGCATTTACAATGAACAACAGTCACAAACAACATGTAAATTGGATCCCTGGCCATGCATATCAGACATAGCCATATTCAAAGCACACTGCATGCACAGAGAGGAGGATAGTGATCACAAACATAGCACCTAGCAGAAACTGGTCTTATCCAGTCACAAATCAATATAGGGATGCAGAACACCTGTGCCGGGCCCTAGAAAATGCAGCCTGGCTTGTGAGAAACACACACATAGATAAAACACTGCCCCTGCACCAATGGCTTCTGATGCTCACAAAGGGACTTACTTGAGTCCTAGGCATATGCCGCCCAATGGCACAGGTGTGTCCTATGGCCTTATCCCCCCATCGGGTCCATTGAACATGGCACATCTTCATGGAGTTATCTAACCAGCAGATCATGGACTAATACTGGCTTGATCACAACACCATTCATTAAGTTTGTGACTTACTCCAGAAGACATCCAGCCAGAGTGCCATAGCCTGGAGTCAGACACTGTCAGTGTAACCGAAAGTAACAACAGCACTGTATTTTCTTTCCACTGGCATGCTCCAAGCACCATGTGAGGACACTATGAAGATAACACAGTCAGCAATGTCCTGCCTTCTTGCCAAGTTCCTTGATGGTGTAAGAGTGTGAGCACTACATCACAGTCCCAGTGTGACAGGAGCAGAGATCAGCAATAATCTGAGCTCAAAACATATTTGTTTTCTAAAGTTTACTCTGGAGGATTTTAAAATATTTATGAATGTTTATTTAACTGTTTGATTTTAATGTACTTGTACAGCTCTCTGGTTTTGAAAAGAGCTTAAAAATAAAGATTTACTTACTTACTTACTGACAATGTTGGTATTCTACTGGGTTACACACTTACCAAAGGTGCTGGGTACAGTGGACTGCACCAATGTTGCCATAAAAGTGCCACCTGGGAGGGAAAAGGAGACGTCGGGAACAACAAGCTCTTGACCCTCAATCTACAGATGCTATGTGATGGTAACTTTGGGATCACCGTCATGGCTTGCACATGATGTCTTCATCTGGCACAACTCTTCCCGTACCAGATGTTTTTATTTATTTTATTTATTTTATTTTGTTGACCAGGTTAGTGCACTAGACAAATTCTGCCTATTTTCAGGCATGACCCGGGGAGAGGGATACAGATGACTGCCAAATAATCTTGAGCAAGATTAAGCTGTCGGTGGTATTTTTAGTGAATGGGGGAAATTTGGCCAGGGCACTGGGGAAATTCCCCATCTCTTCCTGTAGGGGGACCCGTGATGGACTGACAGGAGAACATCAGTCTTGCTGAGGTAGAGCGAGAATGTGGACATGTGGGAGGCTAGATAGTGGGTCTCCTCCCTAGTCTTCGAACCTCTTAGAGACTATGGAGCATGGGAAAGTGAAAGAAATGAGTCAGAAAGGGGAGAATCTCACAGAACAAGGAGCTGGAGATGATGATGCAGCAGTTGAATTGAATCAGTCCTCCATGGAGACAGAGGACGATAAAGGGCAAAAGTGAGTAACTTTGATTATGCTAAAGAAAAAGCAGTTAAAACAACAGAAGTTAAGAAAATGTGCAAGTCTAAAACCGAAGTGACAGCAAGGTGGATAGCCGAAGGCCTGTCGAAGTCAGATGCCAGACAGTGACGAACTGCATCAAAGGGTGCGGCATCTAGCAAGGAAGCCAGAAAACCTATCAAAAGTAAAAGGATATAATAAGAGGGAAAGCCCTGAAAGGAAAGGCAGAAAAGGGTCAGAAACAGCTCTGGCCCTAAGGCATGGAATAGAACGTACAGAGAAGAAACAATTTGAAGTTAAAGAGCAAGAAGTATGCAATAAAGGTACAGAGGAAGTAGAAATAAAAGGCAAACAAATGAATGGGGAGCCCCCAAATAGATAAAATGACAGTGCAGCAGAAAAAAACAACAATGGAAATAGGAAAAACCTTTGAGAATTTCAAAGACACTCCAGAATGGGTAACAAAGGCCTTACTGGAAGCAGGTTGGAAAAAGAAAGAAGATGGGACTGGGTGGGATTCTAACCAGCCCAGTACATCAAAAACAGAACTGAGCATGACACAAAATAAAGAAAGAAATATAGAAGAAACTACAGAAGAAAAAATAAATGAAGAAACAAATGAAAAAGAAAATGATACAAGAGAGATTGTATTGGAATATTTATTAAATGAAAGTGAGGAGGCCTCTATGGAAATAGAGCAAAAAACTGTCCATATGGATAAAGAGGATAACGAAGAAGGAAAAGAAAAAGAGGAAAAATCATGGGGGGCAAGGAGAAATTGTTTCTAATGAAGAAAACCCCAGTAAGCAAAATGGCAAAATGCTGCAAGATTAAAGCACAGGGAGCCACGGCTGATGCCCCAGACAGATTGTTCACAGGGAGGCAGTTGCTTAAAACAGCATGAAGTTGTATCCTTATGAAATTTATGCCTTATTCATGTACCAGGAAATACAGAATATGATGTAAGCTTCAGGCATTCGGGGTAGATAGGTTTTGGAAACTTTACCACCAAATGAAAAACACATTCCTATGGAAAGATTTCATAGTTATACCACTAACTAAATCAGCCTTTAATATAGCAACCATTCTTTTTCACAATGCAGGAGTAAACGAGATGGACATAACATATTGGATGAAACAAAGATAAGTGGTACATGGCCCTCCAGAACCAAATTTAGATGAGGAATGCTTATGGACAGGGTGCTGGAAGCATAAAATAACATTAAAACAGCAGGACGGGGAAATACGACATTTGTAGAATTGTTTTTCTTTCGGTCAAGATTGGGGTATAGTATTCTATGTGGGACAACCATGAGCTTGTTACCAGTGTGGGGAGAGAGGCCATTTGAGCAATGTTTGTGAAAAGATGAAATGTGGACTTTGTGGGGGAATAGGCCACTTTGGGACAGAATGTAAAAATAAGGTGAAGTGTATTCTGTGTGGACGAGGAAGGGCATGTGTTTACAAAATGCCCATGGGCCTCTCTCACAATAGCCCTGACACAGGAGAAAGTGTGGAAGAAGATGTATATTTGCGGATGGCTCAAAGAGAAAGGAAGCAAAATAAAGTGGCAATAGAAGCTATGAATAAAGAAAGGATACAGTAGCATAAAGAAGTAAGTGGAGAAAGAAGAGGAAAATAAAGGTGTTTCAGAACCAATTTTAAAAAGAAGTGAAACAAGTCAGCAAGTAGAAAGAATGGGGGAAGCAAAAGAAGAAAAATCTAAAAAGTCTGAAATAGGAAAAGAGAAAAAAAATGAGGATGAATAAATTTACCATGGTTACAAGGTCCAAGAATAAGCAAAGGATGAAGCAGAGGGTAATTCAGGAAAAAGGCAGAGAGGGTATACAGCTAACTAATAGGTATACCCTCCTGCAAGATAAAGAATGGACTATGATGGACGAGGCATCTAATATATCTAGTTCAGAAAATTCAGACTTAGAGAAATCAACAGAGGAAATACAAAGATATGCAGATATCCAAGAAACGGAAAAATCAAGGGACCCAGGAAGAAAAACAAAACAAAAACTACTTCCAATAAATGCTGGACTATCTGAAATGCATCACCAGTAATGTCAATAGTATTAAATGTAGAACAAAAAGATTAACAACCTTCAACATTTTAAGTGATTTAAGGAATGATATATTGTTTCAAGACACTAGATTACATACAAAGAGGTGAACTGCAACAGGCTAAAAGAGACTGGAAATGGGTGCCATCTTGCTGAGTCGATTAGGGGACGAGATGTGCTCAGGGGTTGGAGGTAGTGTTTATGTCAAATGAGGTTCAGATTCTGAAATTAATAGATCCAGTTCCTGGAAGAATTTTGATAATAGATGGGATAGTAAAAAAAAAACAGTAGTAAGAATGGTAGTTATTTACAATCCACAAACTAAGGGAGAAAGGAAAAAGGTAATGGGAATAGTTAAACCCTTTTTACATACATCAAAATTGGTTTTGTTGGGGGGGGGGGATTTCAACTGTGGTCTAAGTAGATCATATTGGGGTAGGTAGACATCAAATATCTTCTCTGATTCTAATTATCTTAAAAATAATTTGGGAGATGTAGGGTTGGAAGATGCCTGTAAGGTGACAGGGGAAAAAAAAGGGGAATACACCATTTTTAAAGTGAAAGTGTCATCAAGAATTGACTTTTGCATGGTACCAAAGAAAATTAAAATCAAGCAAGTTAAAACAATTCCATTAGAGACATCAGATCATATGATAGTTAGCATAACTGTAGATTTAGGAAGTAGTATGATTTTTGGGAAAGGGTACTGGTGAATGAATATAGAAAGGGTACAAGAGGAGGAAGGTAATAAGAAAGTAAAAGAACTACTAGAGGCTACAGTAACTGTAAATAAATTTATGATAGTATAACAGAATGGTGGGAAGATACCAAGTGGGGTATAAGGCAGCTAATGATAGAAGAAGAGAAAAATAAGGTGGCAACAAATTATGGAAAATATTTAAGTTTAAGGGTGAAACTATTTATTTATTTATTAAATTTTGCTAACCGAGTGAGCCCACTGGGCCCCGAAGGTCCCTTTTTCAGGGGTGACCCGGGGTTTGTTACATATGGTTTGAACATACAGACAGATTTCACAGTGTCAGACATATAGTACAATGTTAATTAGGACAGCATACAATTTTCCAGTTTTTGTGTAAGTGGGCAGGAGGTACAAGATATTAGATGGTACAGTATTAGTACAGTGCAGTGCAGTGCATCTGATACAGTAGCACATTCTAATACAGCAATACTGAACAATACATGTTATGCCAGAGGTGTGTTACACAGTTGAGTACAGTATGGCAGAGTGGTACAGATAATACGGGGTTATGTGTTCAGTTTGCTTATTCTACAGAAGAGGGCAGCAAATACCTTTCAGCCTAGAGTACAGCAGTGACAACAGATGGGAGTGAGGGTGATAAGCACTTTGAATGCCTACAGGGTGGGTTGCCTGCTTGTGCAGTCGTTACCTGTTACCACTGTAGGGGAGCAGTATCACGTCGGTTCAAGTTGACATGAGGTGCTGCTATCTTAGCTATTTGAGCAGTAGCATGGGCTTGATTTGATACAGGAGCACGCGAGCCCCCTTGAAAGAGGGCTATTGACGGTGCCTCCTGGAGATGGCTGGGGAGATTGTTCCATGAGTCCGGAGCTAGGTGAGTAAAGGATTTACTCCCTGCTACCGTACGGGTCAGGGGGATTTCCAGGAGTTTTTTATTCAAGAAGCAGAGTGGTCATCTGGGCGGCTTTGGGGTAAATAGTCCATTTAGCCCTGCCAGAAGATGTGCATCTAGGAGCTTATAGGTCCAGCTTAGTAGGGGGTACTGGAGCCTATTGTATAGGGATGGCCAGTTGAGTTCTGTGAGGGCTTCACAATGGTGGGTCCTAGGATAGGAATTAGACTATATAAGTTAATAACTATACAGGCCAAAAATAAAAGAAATGAAGCTCAACAAATAGAGGAGATATGAAGGAATAACAATATAATAGAATAAGATCTTTGTTAATGGAACAGAAAAGTGGCACACAAGGGACAAAACAAAAAACAAACCCTTTTGACAGTAACAAAGATAGAATAGAAGATAGGATTATGTATGAATTAAAAGATAGTCAAGGGCATACGTATACAGATATAAGGAATATAAAATGTATAGTACAAGAATTTGTAAAAGAAAAATATCATAGACCTGAAGGGAAGGGGAAGGGTAATTTCTTTCAATCAGCAAGAATACCAAAATTAGAGTAAATAGAAGTGAACGCAATAAATGGGGAAATAAAGAAACAGAAGTCTGAGAAGCAATAAAAACATTAACTAGCAATACGGCGTCTGGGATCGATGGTATACCGAACACATCTTACAAAATGTTTGAAAAGCAAATTACACCAATGCTAACACAAGAATATAATCAAATAATGCAAGGGGGACAATTAACAGAAACAATGAAACAAGGGGTAACAATCTTCTTATATAAAAAATGGGAAAAAGTGCAACTTAAGATTTGGAGGCCTATTAGTTTGCTAGCAAGAGATTATAACATTTTAGCTAAAATAATAAACAATAGGTTAAGGGCATTTGTAGACCAGTTAATATTATAAGCTCAATCATGCAATACCAGAACAGAACATACATCGAAATTTATTGTACATAAGGGAAGTCATAAATGAAGGACATGAAAATAATTTAGAAGGATATCTATATGCTGTGGATCAGGAAACAGCATTTGACATGGTAAAACATCAGTACATGTGGGATACCTTGAGGAATATGGAATACCAGGTAACATGATTAGGCTAATTAGGGCCTTATATGAAGGAGCACAAATATTCCCCATGGTGAATGGATATATGGAACTTTTATGTATATTAAAAAATGGCGAAGACAGGGATGCCCATTAAGTCCGATACTATATGTTTTTGTCTGGATCCTATTCTAAGGAAAATAGAGGCTGCAAAGGAAATAGAGAATGTTATATGGGATAACAAAAAGTTAAACAAGACATGTGCATATGCAGATGACTATGTTATATTGGTGAAAAATCAAACCAAGGAGGGAAAATTATAAAATTGGTAGAAAGAAATAATAATTATACATGGATAGTAATTAATAAGGTCAAAAGTAAGGTATACCCCATTAGGAGAGGTTAAGGTGGAAAAAATAGGAGAGTTAGAAATTGTAAGGGTAATATTAAAATCTTGGGATATTATTTGGGGACAAACAAGTCATACAGTTAAACTAGGAGGAGAAATACAACAAAGCTAAAAAGACAATTTTGAGATGGAAACAATGGAATATGACAAGAGAAAAGTGACTGTATATGTTAAAAACATTTATAGTTCCAATTTTTTTTATAATTAACATATGTCTATCCAGTGCCGCAACAAATGCAAACAAAATTGGTGGGGCTTTACTTCCAATTATTATGGGGATGTAAGTTAAATCCAATCAAAAAAGTTATTACATACTGATAAATTAAAGAGGGGGGATAAATATGATACAGTCGATTGTGTTTTACATAAATATTTTTGTGTATACAAATATAGTGCCTTTGATAAAAGGAAGAATATATCTGGACTTTTCAGGTAAAAAGTGGGGTGCAAGACTGATTAGAAATATTGGGGAAAATGGTAGGGTATTCAAAGTGGAAGTAGGGGTAGATACAGAGAAAATATTAGAAGGGACCTTAGAAGACAGAATCCCAAGGAAAATGAGGAAGACTACCTGGATGTGTAGCCATGGAAAACTAAACATGAGAAGTAATCACAAGCACAAGAAAGTGGAAGAGAGTGTGTGTGGAGAATGGATATGTGGGATTCAGAAGGAGAGCATTAAACATCTATTTTGTGAATGTGAGTTTATCAAACCATTTTGGGGGTTGTTAGCAAATATGTGGGGAATGCAATGTTTTAAGGATATGAATTATACAGTAATATTCTAATATATGGACAACTGCCTGAAGAATAGGGAGATATGAATAAACATACACTATATGTAATATTAGCAGTACTGAAATGGACAATTTGGCAAAATAGATGCCATAGATTCTTACCGAATAAGCAAAGCACAATACAAGAATTATTGTTTGTTTTTCAAAATGAAATTGATCAAATTTATCAACAAGAATATAGAAAATATGGAGAAGAAAGAGCAAAAGAATTGTGATAGAGAATTGAGGGTGTTGATTAAAGTAAGAATGTTAGAAATGTGAAATAAGTATTATGTTGTAAATAGAGTGTTTTTGTCTTTTAATAAAAAAATTCTCTACTCTTTTTGAGAAGTGCCATGAGTTCTTTAACATCCACCTGAACTACCACCAGAACAGGCAGATTGGACCTCGATTTAACATCTCATCCGAAAGATGGCACCTCACGAGTGTAGTGCCCCCGCCTCATGCTGCACTACAGTATCAGTATTGGTATATTAACCCAAGTGCCTGGTGTGGGGATAGAACCCACAGCCTTCTGATCTCCCGGCCTCACAGGCAAGTGTGCTACCTGCTGAGCCACTGACACTGACTTAGAGACTAAGGCCCAGATATTCAAACTGCGCTCAAAAGTAGCGCAACAGCAGGAGCAAGCACAAACCAGTTGCACAAATGCGCAACAGGTGTGATATTCAAACATGGAGCAGAGCAAATAGCGCAAGCAACCAACGTCTGAATATCGCACATACTGCGCCATCGCGCAACCAGGAAGGAGGAGCTGAGCCAAAATGTTGCTCTATGGCGCAACCATGGAAGCCTCAGCTGAGCATTCCAGAGCTGCCATAAGCTACACAGCCCCCAGAGCAATGGAACTGCACATCCAGGGAGGCAGGCTGGGGCCCACCGCCAGCCATGCCACACATGGGCACAGGAACACACTGCAGAACCCACACCACACCGGCACACCCAAGCACAGCATCACTGGGGTGGGACGGATGATCCACGTGCCCATGGGACAAGCCAACAAAGCATAGCAGAGCCCTGACACCCCAGCACAACCACTGGCAGGCAGAGAGTGCCACACACAGGGGGTTGACAACCACAGTGCACATCAGCCCCCCGTATGCACAGCGCACCCTGCACTGTGACCCCAAGACACCACCCATGTGCAGTGACTGGCACTTCAGGAAACCATGCAGTCCCCCCAGCACTCATCAGCCCCGTGCAACACAGAAGCCTACAAGCCAGACACACCCTGTGCACCCAGCAGTGGTGGCAGCAGGCAGCAAGACCAACCGAAGCACTGCCATGCTGGAGATACCTCCCCATGCACACACATCACACACATACACACACACATACCCAGGACCATACCTGCCCAGATGGCATGTACACCCCTGCAACTGAGCACCCATAGCCAGCTGCAAATCAGAGACCAACACAGTATTCATATCAAAATAGAAATGTATATTTAAAGGACTAATCACAAAACCAAGTGAAACTATGTACAAGTGGGGGACAGGTAAAAGGCAGGGTGTTCAAGGGAGGAATAACAACTTGGAGAGGAAGGCAGGGTGATAGGGATGGGAGAAGTGGGAAGGAATGTAGGCTATGGCCCAGCTGGCTGCTGTCCTCCCCTGCTGGCGCCCCCCTGTGGCTCTTCGACGATCACCCTGGCGCTGTATGGCCTGCAGGACCTCCTGGTTCCGATCTGCAACCTGGCTGAGGTGCCGAAGATCCTGGGACATCCTCCTGAGTACCTCGAGGCCTAGGAAAATGGGAACACAGTCAATGGCTGAGACTGACCACAACCCTGAACACCACCCAACCTGCAAGCCATATAGCCCAATGTCCCGCACCTGTGATGGCATGCACCCACCCACAGTGAACATGCACATGGCCATCACAAACAGGCAGCACCAGCTATGCGCACCACCGCCCACACACACTGCCCACGTCAATCACAGTACAAACTAGGCGGCAAGTGATGGGCACAGCGTAGTGCGTATGCCAGTTACACAGCTATGTGCCCAGTGCATGCCTGGACCACAAGTGATGCATACACAGACGTGCCATGATACTGCACTGTGATGCAGGTCACCTGTGTCATGCCTACATACATGGATACATAGACAGTGTCGGCAGATAAGGGCCTATGGGACACCCAGTCTGTCCATTTGACCTTGTACGTTCACTCTGTTGTCCTATAAGTCCATTCCCCGTTACCCCTGACCTCCAGAATTCCGTTATGGCTAACCCATGCATTCACAAATCCGTGACCAAGTCAGCCCCACCACTTCCTCTGGCAGGGTGTTCCACTTGTCCACCACCCATTCTGTGAAGAAATACTTCCTCATGTTTCCTCTGAAACGTCCCCCTCAACTTCATCCCATGCCCTCTAGTCCTGGAACATCCTTACGCTTAAAATATTGTTTTCCTGCACTCCTGTTCCCCTGTAAGATACTTGTATGTCCCCATCATATCCCACACCCTCCTCCCCTCCAGGGAGTACATGTTCAAGTTCCGTCCAACCTGTCTGCATAGGACCTGTGATGCAATCCATGCACCATCCATGTCGCCCTCCTCTAGAACCCTCTCCACCCAGTCCATGTCCATACGTAGGTATGGTCTCCGAGAACTGTACACTGTACTCCAGTGTGGGGACTCACTAGTGTTTTGTATAGTGGAATTATGACCTCCTCTTTGGTTGTGTCCTGCATGGCTGGTGGTCTTGCCCCCCCCAGCATGCAATAGCATCCATGAAGTAATGATACTCACACTCCTCCAGCAGCTGGGTCTGACGCTGCTGCTGCTGCTGCTGTTGTTGGGGCACAACACCCCCCGGCACCGGGGCCCTGGCATGGCCCACGTCACCCTGGTCCTGTGTCCTCACAATCCGTCCTGTGGGAGACATATGTCGAGACAAACATCAGTGTGACTCAAAAGCAGAGTGCCCCCTGCCCCAGTGAGAGTGCCTGCCCACACAGCCATAACCAACCATCGCACAGCTGCACACACTGACACACCTATGCACAGCCACCCAAGCACACACACACACCCCTACAGAGAATATAGGTGCATAGATGGTACACTCACCTGGCCTAGGCACCACGCCCCGCCTGGGACGTGAACGCAGCCGCGTCAGGAGTTCTGGCTCCCTCGGGCGGAGGTCACTGTACCAGTGCGGCACTGCTCAGCAGACCGCTCCAGCCAGTGACCTCCACCAGGTCAGTGGCCACTTGCTGCCACACATGGGTCCTAGGCATGGTGAGGGGGGCCTCACCATACAGTGCCTCACAGTGGGGCTCCACCAGGGTCACCAGGTTGGCCACTTCAAGCTGGCTCCTGGACACCGCCCTCCTCCTAGCCATGGCACCAACTTTACAGCAGGCAATATGGCGCCCCGCTGCGCCGTAACCCCACGTGGAGTTGTTGCGCAATAGACCACCACAGGCTCCAATCGTGCTGTTCAAACAGCGCTGTCACTTTACATGGCGCTGTCACCGGACAGCGCAATAGGGACGTACACATGGCATGCCAACAGCGACAGGGGTCAGAGGGCATACACAAGGTCACGGCAATGACGCAAGGCTACACACAGCGCCATGGGACGTATAGGCATCCCGCGCGACCGCTAGTTGAGCACCAGTGCCACAGTGGACTATCGCGCAGTAGTGCCACAGTGCCATATAGTGCCCAGTGCTGTAGCGCCACTGGCACAATGGTGGCCATGGCGAATACTTCTCAGCGCTCAGCAGGTCTGCAGCGCAATAGAGCATCACGTAAGCTGTCCAGGCATCGCATCATGCGGTGTGCCCGCAGCCACAAACCTGCGCCATTGGCTCCAGCCAGACCTTCCGTATTCGCCAAAGCGCCAAATCACGCGATATTCAACCCGACATATGCAAATCATCCGATCAGCCATTCAAAGGCGCGTGGCGCGATTAGCATGTCATTAAAGTTGAACCACACCTCATTTGCATGTGTTGCGCTATAAAAATGCGACTGTGGGTTGTGCTGGCCAGATTTGGTTACTGCAGGTGAGAGGTGAGTTACATGCTGTGTGATGCTCAGGACAATGCTCATGGGCGGAGGATGATAAAGGCTGAGGGGCTGAGCATGAAAGGGCACTAGAAAGGGACAAGGACACCCTTTCTATCAGTATCTGCCATGCGGAGAGGAAGCAGGGCTTCTGCACCCCGGGCCGGCAGCTATGCTCATGGGGAAATGCTGTCGACTGCACAGTGACAGGTGTCCACTTCCACCCATACAGATCACCATGACTGACCAGAGCCAAGCTGAGGTGTGGCGGCGGGCGTGGGAGGAGGCGAACTTCACCACGGCAGAGACAGAGGCCTCTTCCAGGCCTACCTGGAGGATGAGCCAACATTGAGTGGACGGAGGGGCACCCTCAGGAGCGTGCAGCTGCATGGGAGGGTAGCTCGGGCGATCAACCTGCACGGAAGCCACCAGCGCTCCGTGCAGGAATGCAGGAAGAAGATGGGGACTGACCGCAGGAGGCTGAAGGAGAAGGTGGCAGCCTTCAGGGTGGCACATGCTGGCACTGGTGGGGGCCCACCAGTGGTGTTGCAGCTGACCCCTACAGAGGAGACACTGGTCGCAGCCATGCAGCTGAGTGCCATTGCGGGCGTACCAGGCGGAGGATTCCAGACAGGTGGAAGCCCATCACTGCACGGTATGACATGGTAATGTTGTTGGGGGGGGCTGTTGTTCACATGCACTCACATGTATTCTCTTTCTGTTACAGATCCTGTTCGTCTTCAGGAGACGGTGGTGGAGGTGGGTCCAGACAGTGAGGCAGACCTGCTGGGCGTGGAGGAGGAGCATCCACCTCCGCCCAACAGCCTGCAGGCACTGCAGCAGCATACTGCGCTGGGCCAACAACTCCGGTGTCCAGTGATATGGGTGCAGGGGTGCACAGCCTGTGTCACAGCAGTCTGGCACGCAGGTATGCCAGCATGCTGTGCCTATGGCAGTGGCACACCTGCACCATTGATGATAGCAGGCCTGCAATGGGCAGTGATGAGTGTGTGTCCCATGATGGACACATGGCAGGCCAGCACATGCCCTGGGCCTTCCTGGTTCACACCTGTGTACCAGCACGCTGGCACAGTCCCAGGCTGTGCCTGTCAGCACCGGTGGGGCAGCACCGGTGGCTGTGCAGGTGTCTGGCACTGTTGTCAGCACGGAGGTGGAACAGGTGGACCTGGGGGCTCAGCAGTTGGAGGCGGCGGCAGCAGTTGCACACCAGGTCTGGGGGTACAGTGTCCAGCAGTGGCACATGTCCACCGCCTCTGATCTGCCCATACCTGGTCCTGGCGAACAGCACCCACCCTCAAGGGTGCTGTGCACCAGAACGCTCCACCCTGGGGTCACGATGCCATTGGGGCACAGTACCCATTGGGCGTGCACACCACGCCTGCTGCAGGAGTCGGTACAGCTGCAGGCGGGTTGCAAGGTCCGTGGAGGCACTGTCTGTGTCCGTGAAGCGGCATAGCAGGGAGTGTGCTCGGACCGAGCGAGCTGTCCTTATGCGGACGGATGTGACCGCTGCCATTGACAGGCTGACCCAGGCAGTGGTCTCTGTCGTGGGCGCATTGGCCACACTGTCAGGTGCCCTGTACTCACACCCACACAGTCGCTCTCCCTCCCGTTCGGCGTCATGCTACACCAGGCCTGTCGGCGCGGGTTCTGCTGTGGGCATCCTGAGGCACCCTGGTGCAAGTTTGTTTGGCAGGATGCAGACCCTGTGCAGGCAAGGTCGCGTTCCGCAGTGGGACCCCTGGTGGTGCACCAGCACCACCCGATGTGGCCCCTGCTCAGCCTGCCAGTGCTGCTGGGCCACGGCGGGGCTGCCCACGCATCCGTGGTGGCCGTGGGACAGTGCTACCTGACTGAACTGTCTCCCAGTGTAGGCCCTGTCTGGTGCTGCCCTGTGTGCAATGTGTGTCATGGTGGGCAGTGCACTGCTGGGTGCTCTGCTCACCAAGCTGACACACGGATCACCTGCACACTCTCCCAACTGCTGTCCACAGGTGCGTGTGCATGATGATGCCTGCATTGCACTGTACACCAAGGTGCAAGGGTGCCCAGGTCCTGACACACGTACATGGACAGTCCAGGTGGTGGGGGTGGTTGGTGGTGCTGTGTGTTGGCAATGTCATTTCTGCAGTGCTGTGCTGCCACCCATGTATGCTGCCTGGTGTGTGTGTGTGTCCATATGAGTGCTCCCTCTCTGATGGTGTGTTGGTATGCCTGGAACCTTCAACTCCCCTGACCTTCATGCACGGTGTGTTCCCCTGTGTGCCTGTGGTTTGCGCATGGACAGTGTTGCCTGCACATGTCCCCTTGACTTACCTGTGTTGGGCGTAGTGCTCTTCTGCAATGGTGTCCCGGTGCAGCTGGGCCTGCCGGGTCAGTTGGGGGTCCCTCCATCCTAGGGGGGGCTGCTCATCACCCACATCACCGGCGCCACTGGCGTCCCCATCGCTGTCCCCCTCTTGGACCTGTACGGCTATCCCATAGTCCTTGGCCATGTTGTGCAGGATGCAACAGGCCAGGAATATCCCACAGGCCTTTTGGGGGCTGTACTGTAGGGTTCCGCTGGAGGTGTCCAGGCATCAGAAGCATGCCTTGAGCATCCCAAACACCCGCTCTATGATGTTACGTGTTGCGGCATGTGCCTCATTGAAACCTAGCTGCGCTGGGGTCGTGGGGCACCGGTATGGTGTGAGCAGCCAGGGACGGAGTGGGTATCCGCAGTCACCTGTGTGGAGATAGTGGAGATCAGTGTCATGTCAGGTCCATATTGCCCATATCCTTGTGTGCCACTACCATGGCACCTGTGTCATTCCACCCTTGCACAGAGTTTGCATTCCATACATGTGTACTCACCCACTAGATGACCTGTGGGGATGTTCCCACTCTCGAATCGATGGCACAGTGCAGACTGGTGCCATATGAAGGCATCATGTGCTCCGCCCGGAGGTGTGTGGCACAGACATTGATAATGCGCCAGTGGCATCACACCACCTGGCAGTTGACACTGGAAAGCCCTTTCAGTTCCGATCGCCTGACCGTCGGGGCCAGGTGGCGTGCGAATGGCCACATGGGTGCAGTCTATGGCCCCTAGCACGCCAGGCATATGTGCTACCCTGTGGAACTCCTGCATGTTTGTTGTATGCTCTGCCGCGGTGCTGGAGAGATGGATGTACTCCGCAGCATGAGGCAGCAGTGCGCTGAGGAATTGGGTGAGGATGCGTGACATGGCCGACTGTGTAATGCCTGTGGTGTCCCCTGTCAGCCTCTGGAAGGTGCCCGTGGCGAGCAGGCACATGCAGGCTGTCACCTTGGTCTCCACGGACAGAGCATGACTCCGTCGTGAGGTGCCTGCATCACATCACTGCACAGCTCGCAGAGCCATCTCAGTATTGCCGTGTTCAGGCGGTGCGGGCCACAATCTCAGACATCTGTGTACAGCTCGAGCTGATGCGGGCAGCGATACCGCCTGTCGAGGGCATATCGCTGACGGCCCCTCCGCTGCCATGTCCCCCTGCAGCATGGTGTCTCACCCCTCATTACAGCTTCCATGTGGAAGCTGACACTGTCCATCTCCTGGCTTCTGCCCCCCGGCTGCTGTTCCTGTGTTACCCCGCTGCCCCACTGCTGCTTCCACTGCACGGCACCCCCACTGGCCTCTCTGTCCTCCTGGACCCACTGTCCCTCTCTGCCCTTCCAGCTCTGTCTCTCTCTCTCTCTCTCTCTCTCTCTCTCTCTCCCCAGTTTAGGCCTGCTAGAGTTCTTGCGCCGCTTCAGCAAACCTTTTGTTTGGCTCAAATCAGTACTCGCAACTTCTGGCTACGCCACTCTTGCGCATTGCGCAAGTGTTCGGATATCGCATTGAGCACTTTATGCATGGACCCGCCCCCTTCGGTTGCGCATACCTTCATTTCCATTGCGCTGTTGCTCAGCATGTTTTCGGTGGCGCAACTGGCCCCTTCTGAATATTGCAGAATGGCGCATTTTTGGAGTTGCGCACGTGCAACCCTGTTGCGCATGGCGCAACCCTTTTGAATATCTGGGCCTAAGCATATACAAGGTGAGCATCAACTTTTTGACCTATCAACAGCACATAACCAACTATTTTGCCACCCTTCACAGGTGACAGTGCATGTCCCCTGCATTCCTGCCTAATGACTCTTGTGTTGCAGCCAGCCACTGACAGTAAGGAGCATTTCAATGATGCTCACTGGGCCACAAGGAACATCATAGAATGGGTCTTCGGAATCCTCAAAATGAGGTCCCAATGCCTGGATCAGTCATGTGGGTCTCTGCAGTATAGCCCTGCAAAGATGTGCAAGAGGTAGTTACTGCTAGTAACCTGCCTACCTTTAAGAGTCTACTGGACAAGTATATGGGTAATAAAAAATGGGAGTTTTTCCACTAATTAGTGGTGAGTCCTCACATGGCTCATGTAGCTCATAGACTTGTAATTATACCTGTGAACCTATGAACCGATAATATTGCTGGCCTGCTGCATACTCAGCAACCTGGCATTTCAATCAATCAATCAATCAATTAATCAATCAATCAATCTTTATTTAATCAGGCAGAACACTTTTGAACAAGCTCATTTACAAGATGGACCTGGGCAATACAAATGGGCAAATCACAGAAACAGGTTCAAAAAGTAACAGTAGATATAACAGTGAAATATATACAATAACAGCAGTCATCACTTTTGCTAAGGTATACAAGTTGGAGCAAAAATAAAAGCACATTATTTGCAACAAATGTGCTGTATATTCCCTGAATATGGAATGTGGGATACCACTGAACATGAAAGCACAAAGAGATTGTTCCCTCACTGACGTTCTCTGTTTCAAACAATATCACCAGCACAAGAAAAAAAGTCACCGTCCACTGTACTGTTAATATAATGCAAACTTATTTAAGTCAAAAAAGTGCAAAACATACACATTGTGCCAAGTAAAGGAGACTCCCCTCATGCTCACACAAAAAAGACCCTGATCAGTTTCATGCAAGTGTGCTTCATCAAGGAGACCAGTCTATAGCCACAACAATGCTTATATAGTATTTGATTAAAGTGCTAGTGCAAATAAATATGTGATAACAAACTCCCAAAAATATAGATGTTAATCAAGGTTACAAATAACCCATACCACATCAAACTTAATCAGCACAAGACCTTACATATATAAGCAACTAAATCATTTTTAAATAATAATAAATAGGGTACATGTTATCAAAAACTATGACGCTAAAATAGAGGAACAGCTATATAGTTCCACACTCAATTTTCAGGCAAGGAGCCTGTCTTATTGTGTTTGCAGACTTCATGAAGCTGAGATCCGTGAGCTGTATTTTTGGGAGTTTGTTATCACACATTTGTTTGCACTAGCACTTTAAACAAATACTGTGTAAGCATTGTTGTGGATACAGACTGGCCTCCATGACAAAGGACTCATGTGCGAAACCGGTAAGGGTCTCTTTTGTGTGAGTATGAGTGGAGTCTTCTTTACTCTGCAGAATGTGTAAGTTTTGTCTTTTCTGCACTTAAATAAATTAGCATTTTATATTAACAGTACAGTGGGTGGTGTTATTTTTCTTGTGCTACTGATGCCACTGAGGGCTACATGCTGGACAGTGATGGTAGAGCAGACCCGGACTACCAGCCGGTGGTCCACTATGGGAAGTGTGACACCAGACTGGCAAAATGCACTAGGGAGATAAGGGAAAGACTGACTGCCTAGAGCATCCCCAAGACAAGGTAAGACACAACACAACATTGTATAATATCAAAACTGTTTATTGAGAATAACAGAAGGAAAGGAACAGGTATTGTAGATGCAGAATAAGCAACATACAAAGGTGAACATGAGGGTGTCAAGGATAAAAAATAAGGTACACCTGGCACATGGTGGGATCATAGGTTAAGAAACAGTGCACACAACACAAGGGGTGGGGATAAAGAAAATTAAGTGCACCAGGCACAAGGGGAATCAGGGGTAACAAAACGTCAGTACAAACAACACATGTGGGGTTGTGAATAATGAAAACATGGTGCACGTGGTATATGGGGGTCGGGGTAAAGAAACATCACTGCACGCAGCACGTGTGGGGTTTGGAATAAAGAAAATAAATTGTATTGGGCACATGGGGGATCAGATATAAATAAACATCAGTGCACAGAGAACATTGTCAGGAGGTTGAGGATGAAGCAAATAGAGTGTATCCTGCGCTGATAGGGAAGGGAAGTGTGTGGGGCCTGGGATGGTATTGTAAAAGTGAAAGATACAGATGCTGTGCATGTTGGAGCAAGAAGAAAGACAGGTCTGTAACTGCAGAATGCTGTATTAATCAAAGGAAAAAAAAGGAAGAAAAAAGGGGGATAGTCAGAATGTCAACAAGCAATGGTCAAATAGTGGAAAAAGATGAAGACAAAGCCAAAACACTCAGTGCATTCTTTTGCTCAATCTTCACAAATGAGCAGAACTGTAGCAGTCCAGCACTAAACAGAACAGAGCACCCTGCACGTGAGGCAGACACAAGCCCCTTCACAAGGGAAAGGGTGCTGAAAGAACTAGAAAAATTGAGGACAGACAAAGCCATGGGACCGGACTGTGTTCACCCAAGAATACGGAGAGAGCTTTGAGAAGAAATTGCTGCACCATTCGTTGAGCTATACAATGAATCTCTGGAAAGTGGCAAGATACCACTTGACTGGAAAAGGGCTACCATGGTACCCTTACATAAAAGTGGCAGCAGGGAGGAGGCAGGAAATTACTTCCCGGTCAGCTTGACCTCAGTGGTGGGTAAAATCATGGCAACACTACTTAAACAAAGGATAGTAGACTTCTTAAAAGAGGCAGGAAAACTTGACCACAAACAACATGGAATTACCACAGGTAGATCATGTCAGACTAACCTGACTGAATTATTTTATTGGGTGACCAAAGCAGTGGATGGGGAGGCAGTGGACGTGGTGTACCTGGACTTCAGCAAGGCCTCTGACACCATCCCACATAGGAGGCTGATCAAAAAACTCAAACACACAGGTGTCAGTCATAAGATAGTAAGCTGGGTAACACACTGGCTGGAGGATAGAACTCAGTAAGTCACAGTAAACAGCGCCATGTCCAAAGAGGGTTTTGTGACCATTAGAATCCCTCAGGGATCAGTCCTGGATCCAGTCCTCTTCAACACATTCATCAGTGACATTGCTGATGGTCTCGAGGGTAAAGTCTGCCTGTTCACAGATGATACAAAATTATGTAATAGGGTGGCAATCAGGATGGAGCCACCGGTATGAAAGAGGATCTCAAGAAACTTGGAACAGTGATCCAACAATTGACAACTTAGATTTAATGCTAAAAAATGCAAAGTGATACACCTGGGAAAACAGAACCCAAGAACTCAATACTTCCTAGATGGGCATCGACTTGAAGAGACCAAGACTGAATGGGACTAAGGCGTAATCATATTGGATGACCTAAAGTAGGGAATCAATGCAAAAAAGCGGCACAAAAAGTAAGCAGTATCCTCTGATGCATAGGCAGGGGAATAACTAGCAGGAAACAAGAAGTGATCATTCCTCTCTATAGATCCCTGGTGAGGACACACCTGGAGTACTGCATCCAATTCTGAAGGCCCCACCTGAAGAAGGACATAGCATGTTTGGAATCAATTCAGAGAGGGGCCACAAAAATGGTACAGGGCCTCCATCACAAGCCATATGAGTCTAGACTACAAAACCTAAACTTGTACTCCCTGGAACAGAGAAAGAACAGAGGAGATATGATAGAAATGTTCAAATTCAGCAAGGGTATAAACACTGTTTAGGTAGACAACCTCTTCCATGCAAACAGGGAGGCACGTACAAGAGGGCACAACCTACATCTGAGAGGAGGAAGGCTCAGAGGCAATAACAGGAAGTACTTTTTAATGGAGAGGATAATAGACACATGGAACAGCCTGCACCCAGATGTGGTTGCAGCAAAGACGGTAAATGCATTTAAACACACATGGGACTGGCACTACAGTGTAAACAAAAACAGCAAAATATAGGGGTGGGGGTAGGTTCATGGACAGACTAGATAGGCCACTCAGTCCCCATCTGCCATCAACTTCTTATGTTCTTATGACATGGAAGTATGGAGCAAAGAAAAACCACAGCACTTCACCTCTGAGGATCTAGGCTTCATTCTGGTGGGGGATGAGGGGGATGGTCAGCCCAAAATTGCGAATTTGAATGTAAAATTACATAATAACTTGGCATCAAAGGGGATAGCACCAAAGACTATGGGGATCTCAAATTAATATGTCAAGCTGATAAAAGAAAGGTTCCCTATTAAATGTTAAGTGGGGACAAAGGAGCGTGAGGGAAAGAGACAACTATAATTTGGTTTCCCAGTGTTGGAAGTGAGGTTTCTTCCCATAAGACAATAAAGTAAATCATTGGTGTTACCCAAATTAACAAAAATTAATGTAACAAAAATAAATAAATAAATAAATAAACATAGCGATGAAAATGTACCAACACATAAAAGTAAGTACAAAAATTCCTGGCAGAACAGGATACTACTAGCTGAGTATACAAACTAAGAAGGTACTAGATCTCAAAAATAATAATAATAAAGATCTCTATGCAGAGAAAACATTCCCAATGATCATGTCAAATTCCTTTAGTGAGGTCATGCAAAAACAACCTTTAACCCTTAGGGTGCTGACAAAATTAGAATGTATAGGAATTTTGGACTGATATATCAGTCAGCGGCCATGCAAGGGTTAAAGAGAAAAAAATATTATTTAAACATGGACAAACAATATGATACATTTCTTTCAATTTGCAAAAAAAATACCAAGTCAATATGCTCATTCAAGCCATGGGATCGTTTAGCTTTGAGAGAGAATATCCAGCAGGATTCTCTCCAAAATAATAGCTTGATCCTGTTTTCCCCTCTATAGCTGGGTATATTTTGATCAAAGGAACAAAAGACATATGTCAAGGGTCACTGCCATGGCTGGGTTCAAAACAGAGTGTCAGTGATAGCTCTGACAACTGAACGGACACATTCTTGGATCACTTCCTTCATGGGACAGATTGTACTACTCATATATAACTAGAGATGCAGCGAATTTAAATTCCACCAGCAAAGTGAACACAAAGTGGGCACTTTGCATTGCCACTCCGCTAAGCAGAGTGGGCAATGCAAAGTGCTCACTCCGCCTAGTCATTACCACTTCGCATTAAGGCGGAATGGCAATGCTGGGTAAGGCTAAGTCATTGTTTTTAATGGACTTCTGCTCCTCATTATGATTCTAAGTGATCCACTGGTGTTTCAGATTTGGCAGCCCCACACACATCACATGGCTTACAGTACTGTAAATCACATGCTCTTTAGCTAGGCAGAAAGGAAGTGAGTCATACAAGCAGGCACTTTTACTTTCTCCTGTGCAGACAGAGGGAGAGGAGTGAGTTTTGTGACTGCTGATACTTTGACATCAGAGCGAGTAGGAGATTTAAACTTTGATTTATACCCAACAGCTTTTTTAAAAGCTACATTTTCTGTGTTTTCTGAACTCTTTTTTACTTAATTTGTTCTTTCTGTAAATTTTATTTTTCTTACCTTTATAAGTAGTTAGTTGTTTGCCCCCCCCCTCAGAAGCAGGACCAGCACTGCCTCCTGTCCTGACTCTGAGGCAGTTGAACCACCACCTCCACCACCAAGTCCAGCACCAAGTCCTCTGGGTCAGGATTTGCCTGTTCCCCCAGGCCCAGGTGTGGATCCCATCCCTGTTCAGCACTGAGACCAGTCAGATGCCAGTTCATCTGGCCCTCCCTTGCCTGTGCCTGGTCCTCCCTGCACCTCCATTGTTTGACAGTTTTTTGACTGTGTCGAGGGGGACAGCATTGTGGTCAAGTGCCACCTATGTGAGGTGGAGGTGCACCGTGGCCTCCGGGGGACTCACCTGGGGACTGGGGGCCAGCACATCCATATGCTCAATCACCACCAGTTGGAGTGGCAGGCTGCCACAGAATGGACCATGCCTGCACCTTCTGGCCATTCTGTGGCAGAGGGTGCAGCTGTGCATGGTGGCATCCCTAAGAAGAGGAGGGCCACAGCAGCACCTGCTCCTCCACCAGAACCCCATCACCACCACCACCACCACCAGCAGGTCAGCCTGTAGAACTTGTGGACCCCAGAGAACTGTGTGCAACACAGGCTGACTTGGCAGTTCTCTGGAGTGCTGTTGAGGAGAACAATGAGAGGGTGAGTGCTGTGGAGCAGCAGCTGGATCACATAGAGGGACATCAGTTGCAAATTATGTCCATGCTGGAATTGCTGCTGGATCACCATGGGATTCTACATTAGTTTTTTTTTCCTCACACCATGTGCCCCCCCCACACCTTCCTTGCTGTGTTATAAAATGTATACCTCTACCATCCCCAACCCTTGTATGTAATTATGCCCTTTTTTGTTGTCTTTCATATGCGTGACACTTTGTATTCTGAGCAGTGCAAGTATACTGTACTAAACTGCATGTATGCTGTCAGTCTTCTTTCCAGTCTGTGTATGTACTACAGACACTGTCCAAATCCCTGACTTAAAAACACTTATTAATGAGTACAATGGTGGGAAGGTAAAGCCTGGAGAGATACTACAAAACAGACTTACAATTCATCCAAGTAACTAGTAAAAAAATTAATGTTGTGATTTGTGACGTAATCAAAATTGTGATTTGTGACTGCATTTGTGACCGTGATGATGAAGAAACACAAATGCCTACGGCTGTACTTCCCAGGGCCCTGATAAGGTGTGGCACAGAACTCCCCGACTTAAAAACACTCATTAACGAGTACAATGGTGGGGTGGTGAAGCATAGAGAGATACTACAAAACAGGCTTAGAATACATCTATGTAACTATTAAAAAAGATTAATGTTGTGATTCATGACGTGATCGTAAACCGTGATTTGTAACTACATTTGTGACCGTGATGATGAAGAATGTGATTTGTATCAAGAGTGACTCGTGATGATGGTTCTGACTTAATAACGCATATTAATGAGTACAATGTTCATGCAGAATTATGCACCACACCTGTCCTGTACTCTGAAGGGAAGCCAAAGAAACAGCTATGACTTAAGTTAGAGATGGAGATTGGGCCCTAAAGAGATGCAAATGCACAGACAGATTAAGATTGCACTGTGCACTGAATAGATGCAAATGCAGAGGCACAACACCTAACCAGAGCTCACCATCAGAAATTCAAATCTGGAAAAGAATTCCTTTGCCGGTTGGGGTGGGCCGCGGGGGGTGGGCAGTGTACTGCACTGCTGCAGTAACAGTCACTAGTACTAGTACCAATAAATATACCACAAAGAAGTACAAAAATTACACAGCTGCAGTGGATAGCAGGTTCACATTGCTGAAAATATGTGGCATAATAAAAGGTGTCTGATTTGATGACACACGTCACACACATACTCACACACACAGTAAACAATGCATAGCAAATTGAAAACTTCAGTAATATAACCACATATTTTAAACAAACTAAAATTATGCAGGCTGCACCACAACAATCAGCAAAATAATGGCAAGAATTATTGAAAATATTACTGTGTGTACATTAACACAGTTATACAAGAAAAATATCACCAAAACAGAAAGCACTGTCTTTTTCTCCAAGCTAATCTACCTACACCACAGATACGCCCCTCCCCCAAAGCACACTTCCACTGTCTCTCAGTACACAGACCGAATATTGTACATTAACATTCAAAAGCCACACACAAACAGTAAACGCTCGATGATATGAGCACGGGAGGGTTTCCTATAATTGATGAACTAAAGTTTCAGCAAAACAAATGACCCAAAAAGGCTTTTTTAACAGCTTTTAAAAGGTTTGAATCACAGAGAGCTGTCAGGGCAGATTGTCTCCTACAGCTTCATACACACACTACCCCAAACTGAGGCTGCGCAGAACATTCTAGAGCCCATGTGACCTGAAATCCCATTAATCACTGCAAAATTTGCCTTTGGAGCTTAAAAACAAGGCGAAGTGAGGCGGAGTACATTGTTTTCAATGTACTTCGCCTTAACAATTGGTGGAGTAGTGGTTTGGGAAGATGGAGTAATGCAAAGTCATTGTTCTCAATGGACTTCGCGTTACCCATTGTAAAGCGAAGTACTCCACTTTGCGTTGCAGAGCACTCTGCAAATTCAGCTTCACTCTGTGAATCACTTCACGGAGCGAATTGAAGCCACTTCGCTCACTGCTATATATAACATCTGGCAAGAAAACAGAATTATGTACCCCACAAATGATGAGTTGCATGTCATAAACTGCTATCAAGGAGTGGTCAGGAATCGGGGGGGGGGGTTACTGGCAGAGGAAGATGAAGAAACAGCTGAAATTGTAAACAAATTCTTCTGCTCAGCCTTCACAGTGGAGAGGGTAGGAGATAGACCAACATGCATTAGCAGGCACTGGGAGGAGGGGAAGTGGATGCTAGTCCATTTTTGAAGAGGGAGAGTCCACTGGGGATTGGAAGCCCTAAAGGAAAATAAGGTGATGGGGACAGACGGGATCCACCCAAGGGTACTGAAAGAACTGAGCACAGTGCTAGCTGCCCCTCTGTCAACACTATTCGGCATCTCATTAGAGATGGGGGTAGTTCCAGAGAACTGAAGAAGGGCACTTGTGGCCCCTCTGCACAAGAGTGGCAGTGGAGGGGGTGGAGGCTAGCAATTACAGAACAGCCAATCTTACATCAGTGGTGGGGAAATTAATGGAGACCCTGCTGTAGGAGAGACGGATTGTGTACCTGAAGACAAATGGGCTGCAGGATCTCCAGCAGCATGGCTTCATGGGGGGAGGTCATGTCAAACAAATCCCATAGAATTCTTTGACTGGGTAGCTAGAGTTGGATCAGGTAAAGGCAGTGGATGTGGCCTATCTGGACATCAGTAAGGCCTTTAACACTGTACCACATAAGAGGCTGATTAAGAAACTTAGCAGCCTGGGGTGGGAGAGAAGTATGTAAGCTGGGTATCTAATTGGTTGAAAGATGGGAGGTAGAGAGTGGTGGTAAATGGTAGTCACTCAGAGAATGAGAGAGTGAACACTGAAGTACCACAGTGATTGGTACTGAGTCCTGTCCTCTTCAATGTCTTCATAAGTGGTATTTCTAAGGAACTGAAGGGGAAGGTGTACCTCTTTGTGGATGACCCAATCTGCAACACAGGTGATACCCAGTAACGGGGTGGAGAGAATGTAAAGGGATCTGGGGAAACAAGAGGAGTGGTTTAGGGTGTGGCAGTTGGGTTTCAATGCTAAAAAGTGCAAAGCCATGCACCTGGGGGGGGGGGAGAAACCCTGGATTATGTATAAGACGGGGGGAGCCTTGTAATCATATCTGATGATCTCAAGGTGGCAGGTCAGTGCAACAAGGCAGCAAGGCTAGCCAGATGCTGGCATGCATCTGAAGGAGGGTTTCTAAGAGACGAAGGCAGGTGGTGTTGCCCTGTTTCACTCACTAATGAGACTCCACCTGAAGTACTGTGTCCACTTCTAGAGACTGCACTTCAGCAAGGATGTTGACAGTGTGGAAGCAGTCCAGAGGAGGGCTCCCAAAATGGTGTAGGGCTTGCATGAGATACAATATAAGGAGAGGCTGTGGGAGCTCAACATGTACTCCTTGGAGGAAAAAGAGAGTGAGAGATAACATGAGAAAGGGTCCTGAAGGAACTGGAAGTAATAAGAGTTGATAAAGCAACGGGGCCAGATGGGGTGCACCCCAGGATCCTTAAAGAACTAAGAGAGGTGGTGGCTGAACCTCTTGCTATCCTGTTTAGCCGATCACTAGAAACAGGGGAGGTACCCAAAGACTGGAGGATAGCAGATGTAGTCCCCTTATACAAAAGTGGGAACAAAGAGGAAGCGGGGAACTACAGACCAGTCAGCCTCACCTCGGTAGTGGGGAAGATCATGGAAGCACTACTGAAGGAGAGATTGGTGGAACATCTGGTTGTCAATGGACCACAGGACCCAAGGCAGCATGGTTTCACCAGGGGAAGGTCATGTCAGACCAACCTCATTGAATTTTTTGACTGGGTGACTAGGGAGGTGGATCAGGGAGGGCAGTGACAGGCCATCTGGACTTCAGCAAGGCCTTTGACACTGTGCCACATAGAAGACTATTGCACAAACTGGGGAATATGGGTGTGGCAGGACAGTAGTGCGGTGGGTAGGTAACTGGCTGGGCAGCAGGACACAGAGGGTGGTGGTAAATGGCTGTCACTCCACAGAGGGAAGAGTGACCAGTGGTACCACAGGATCAGTGCTGGGACCGTACTATTCAATATCTTCATCAGTGACATTGCGCAGGACCTAGAAGGCAGAATTTCACTGTTCGCTGATGACACAAAGCTCTGTAACAGAGTAGACACACCAGAGGGTGTAGACAGAATGAGAAGGACCTGCAGAAACTTGAAGAATGGTCAGGGTTTGGCAGTTGAAATTCAATGCAAGGAAGTGCAAGATAATGCATAGGCACAAAAACCCTGGCACAATATATCAGTTGGGGGTGAGGATATAGCATGCACCAAGCAGGAAAGGGATCTTGGAGTTATCATCTCTGATGACCTCAAGGCAGGGAAACAGTGTGACAAGGCAGCAGGTAAAGCAAATAGGATGCTGGGATGCATAGGCAGGGCATCACCAGCAGGAAAAGGAGGTCATAATTCCACTATACAAGACACTAGTGAGGCCGCACCTGGAGTACACTGTGCAGTTCTGGAGACCTTACCTACGTAAGGACATAGACAGGTAGAGAAGGTTCAGAGGAGGGCAACAAAGATGGTGCATGGATTGCATCACAAGTCCTATGAGGACAGGTTGAAGGCACTGAACATGTACTCCCTGGAGGAGAGGAGGAGAGAGGGATATGATAGAGACATACAAGTATCTTACAGGGAGGAACAGGGTGCAGGAATGCACTATTTTTAGCGAAAAAGATGTTCCAGGACTAGAGTGCATGGGATGAAGTTGGAGGGAGGACGTATTCGAGGAAACGTGAGGAAGAATTTCTTCACAGAACGGGTGGTGGACAAGTGGAACACCCTGCCAGAGGAAGTGGTGGGGGCTGAAACAATCACGGGATTTAAGAATGCATGGGATAGACATAAAGGAATTCTGGAGGTCAGGGGTAAGGGGCAACAGACTTCCTGGAAAACATAAACTGAACTTACAAACTTAAATGGGCAGACTGGGTGGGCCATAGGCCCTTATCTGCCGACACTGTCTATGTATCTATGTATCTATGACTGAGACCTATAAGTACCTCACAGGAATGAACAAGATGCAGGTGGGGAGTCTCCTTCACAGGTGGAGGAGCACCAGAACACTAGGATATGTTATGAATCTTGAGTTGGGAAGTATAAGAAGAATGTGAGGAAATATGTCTTCACAGAAAGCATGGTGGATGCCTGGAATTGCCTACCGGTAGAGCTGGCAGGGGCAAAGACATTAGGGAGTTTCAAGTATGTGTGGGATAGGCATGTGGGCATAAGAATTAGAGATTAGGGAGAAGAGAGGGTCACCTTTGACTAAATAGGGTCCAGGGTGTAATAACAGGCACTAAGAATAGGGCAGACTAGATGGATCTTTTCTGCCAACACATTCTATGTTTCTGTGTCTACAGAGGATTTTCCAGAGGGGTGTATAAAGGCTGTACCACTACTGTAATACTGACAAATGCTGTACCTGCCACAAGGGTTGCAGCTGATAAGGAGAATGCTTGGCCATGAAATATGTTATTTGTGTCTCATTTCTTGAAAATAGCACTGGGTAACCATATCACCAACATTGCTTGCACATCAATAGACCGCTTTGGGACACTTTTTTAATACCGTAGCCAAATCTGGCTCGCTTTTAGATATGCCCCAATGTTTGGCTACGGCTCCAGCAATGCATGATGTTATATACAGTAGTTATGTTCCATTACAAAACAGACCTCAGTACCATCAAGACCTTTATTAGTATAGTCATTAAGGAGGTGTGTCCTCAGGGTGCTCCTGGTCTTACCCAGAGCTGCTTGGAGGTGATCTGGTTGACATCCCCATTCTAAGAATCTCTTGGTGAGCTCTTGAGCATGTATATCAAAAACTCTTGAGACCTGAGCAATTTCTAGAAACCCTAATAGGGTCATACTGTAGTGCTTAGAGAGCAGTTAGATTGGAATAGGCTGGAGTATGACAGCTCTTAATGTGTATGTTTATATGCCTGATAAAAATTCTGAAAACCCTTACAGAAATATGTGTGCTGCATACTGTACATGCAAAATGCATGCCACATGCTTAATTGTGCAATGTTTGCATGCAGTTCACATACACAAAGCAAACCAGTGCAGACCAGGTATAAAAAGCACATCAGGTTTGCATGCTGCAAGCTTGACATGTGTGCAGCAGGTAAGCTGGTGCGAACATCTTCTAAAAAATCACATCACATTCACATGTTGCACGCTTGCCATGTGTGCAGCAACTAAACTGGTGAAAAACACATCAGTTTCTATTTCTCATACTACTGCTAGCAATTAGAGCCATTAAAATACTGTGGCCGGGATATTCAAACTGCGCCAGACTGTGGCGCAAGCCTGGGCGCAGCTCAACTTTGTTGCGCAGGGGTGTGGCCTGGGCAATATTCAATGGAGCTGCACTATGGTGCAGCAGCTTTGAAGATTGCACCCTGGCCACCCCCACTGTGCATGGCGCAGTGGCACTGCGCCAGCGCAAGTGGCCAGAGTGGAGCATGGAGATGCGCTGGCGCAAGTACCATTGCGCCATGAACAGCACCTGCCATATTCAAAAGGGGACATGCAAATAGGGCCATAATATATGCAAGGCGCACAGGGGGCCATTTGCAACTCATTACAGCCCCATTTGCATACCATTAGCATGCTGGTGCACTGATCCCCAACGACTTGCACCTGGCGCCCTGCCAGGCAGCGGCCATCGGGGACTGACGCCCCCCCCTGCAGCCCGATCGCGGGCATTCCAGTAATATAAAAATAAACGTCCAATATCCCTGGTGGTCCAGTGGACCTCTACGTGCCCCGATCACGGGCATCACTATAGTCCCCCCTCCAATATCCCTGGTGGTCCAGTGGACTGCACTGAGCCTGATCGTGGGCATCATTAATAGACACCCCCCCAAGTCCAATATCCCTGGTGGTCCAGTGGACCGCACTGAGCCCGATCGCGGGCATCATTAATAGACACCCCTTCCCCAAGTCCAATATCCCTGGTGGTCTAGTGTACCCCCATCCCACCTACCACTGAGCCTCACCGCCCGCCCCCGTCAGCTGGCAGTGGCAGCACCTACCCACCTTCCGCCTACCACTGTCGATTGACAGCTCAGAGCTGCACGTACTATTGGTTCACAGCATGAGCCAGTGGAGCATGTAGTACATATTTTCATTAGTCCAGATATGTGAATGAATTCATTCACATATCTGGACTGAGTAGTACGGTATGGTGCATGCCATTGGCTCTGCGTGAACCAATGACGGCAGCCCTACTGAGCTGTCAGTCAGTGGGCGGCGGGCGGCAGGCGGTGGTCGTGCCGCCACCGGCTGACGGGGAGCGGGCGGTGAGGCTCAGTGGGCAGGTGGGTGGGGGACAACTAGACCACCAGGGATATTGGACTTGGGGAAGGGGTGTTCTTAATGATGCCCGCGATCGGCTCAGTGCGGTCCACTGACCACCAGGGATATTGGACTTGGGGGGTGAATAGTGATGCCCGCGATCGGGCTCAGTGTGGTCCACTGGACCACCAGGGATATTGGACTTGGGGGGGACTATAGTGATGCCCATGATGGGGCATGGGGGGGTGCTGCCAGGTGCAGCAGGAACTCAGGTGGCCACCCACAGGTGGCAGCTGCTGTGTTGCACCCTGCAATGCGGAAGCTCTCCTGTGGATGGCCATCACTCTTTCCTTTTTTGGGGGGCGTAACTTTGTGCAGGCGCAGGTAGGGGTTGTGCATGCATGACTCTGCACATCCCGGACTGAATATTGGGCTGTGCAGGTTATGCATGGGCATGCCCCCCACCTGTGCTGCATATATTACTGATGCGCTTCCCGGGATCGGGATTGTGCGGCGATTTTTGCCTTTTGAATATCGCTAGGGCGAATCAGTGGGTTGTGCATGGTGCAACACTGTTGCGCCATGAGCAACCCTTTTGAATATCTGGGCCTGTACCTTTTTCATTGATTTCCCATTAAAATTAGGTCAATTCATTAATTCTAATCCTTTTTCTTGTTTAATGGGTTTTGATTGTTGTCATTAAATTGCCTTTAACTTGTAAAATATTGTTTGCTTACTGCTTTAAATGCCTAGGATATAGTCAGCCAACATCCCACATTCCAGAAGTGTGAAGAGGGGCCTCTGTGTTGTGATGCCTGACCTTTTTGTTTTGGGCCATGCAAATCCCCTTATGCATAATTAGTTCTACAAATGTGTTTCTCCATGACTGTTATGACTCACTTACTTTCCCTTTGTTATTCTGTATGAAGCATGTACACTATGGCCATGGTCAGCACTCTTTGTACTGAGTAGGGTCTTGGAAACATGCACCATATCTCACATTTTGTCACTGAAATGAGGAACATGGGCACTCAAAATGAGGGACAATGAGGGACACTAACCCTCACGATGATCAAGACACATCCTGAAACATGGAGATACAGTACATCAGAACACAATGAAAACCATTGTATCTACTTGTACTGTATTGATATTAGCCCATGGGTATTAATTTCTACCATAAAGCTGGGGTGCCATTTAGGTACATCAGAGAGGGACAGTTGCCCCCCCCGCCCGCATTTGTGCCAATGCTGTTCTGAAACTAAGGCTTGCTTTCTTCCTTAGAAACAAATCTATCTTTTCCTGGATCTCTAGACTGAGATTAGTCCAGGCCACCTTTCTGCCTGTCTTGGACTATGCAGATACCATCTATAATAACCATGCAATCACCTACCTTCACAAATTGGGCACATTATATCATCAGCCTCTCTGCTTTATTACCATTGCTCCAGCCAGAACCCATCACTGGACCCTATATAAAGAGGTGAGCTGGAGCTCTCTGGCTACTAGGAGAGTAGTACACACTTGCTTGTGGGTATTTAAAGCTCTCTTATATTAACTGCCTTCTCATATTACTACTCTCCTTCATCACTCACATAGTTTGTATGTGTTAAGGAAGAACGCATATATTTCTCTAGAGGCACCTAAATTTGGCATGCGTTATGGCAAAGCGGCCAGTAGCTACATGCTCCCTACAATAGGGCATAAACTTCAACTAATGCTTAAACTACAAACCCTAATCCCTATAAATTTATTCAAAACCCTTATTACCAAAATAACTACTGACACCTGCCACTGTTACTAATCTTGTATCCTACACTCCCCATTTCCTTCCTTTACTTTATTTTTCCATCTCCTATGTTATGGACAAAAATTATTCCTATGACTTTTATGCTGTATAATTCTATTGACTTGTATTCTTTATTGAATACATGGACACTGATGTCATTCAGTGTATATATTATAAAATATCATATATTTAGAAATTGTTATTCCTTTTATCATATTGCACTATGTATCTTTGTTTCCTCTGTTACTGTATTTTTATTCTAAGTATTGTCATGATGTCATTTCTTGTACAAGGGATCTTCTTGCAAATGAGCTTGCTCAATATATTTTTATCCTTTCACAATAAACTTGAACTTATGGTGTGGTAATACATGTAACAGAATTAAATTTGGATTTAATCTTTTGCACAATAAGTGCTGCCCCCTCCAGCACCTCACTGAGCACAGCACCACAGAAGTCCGCCAGAAGTTAAGGGTCTGAGGGCTAATTGATTCTGCTGCCCTTCCCAACCCCCTCACTGAGCCCAAAACCACAGGAGTCTACCAAGAGTTAAGGTGCGGAGAGCTACAGTAGCTCTGATTTGAACATGGTGTCGTTTTTCTGAGCTGCCAGCAGGACTTGTTCAGAAATGCTCCCTACCTGCTCCCCAGAAGGGTGCCATCTGTTTAATTGCAATTAAGCTCCCTAGGAGCTGCTGCTTAGGAGCTGCTTCCCTTTAGAGGGATACTTTACTGTGAAATTATACTGAAGTGTGCACTCCAAATTAGATCTTAGTCTACCTCCTATTTCTTTGCAGTTATTTTTAAAGTGCACTCCTGTTTAAACTGTGCACTCAGAATGTATCTGTACAGTAGCTATTTTTCTTAATTTGCCTCATACAGTAGTTGTACTCTGATTTAATCCTGAGTAGCTGATGCTAGCTAGTTATTTTCTTGTACTTTGCCTGCATTTCTCTGTTCTGCACTTGACTCACTCTCCCTCTTTTCTTTATTCCAACCTCATTTTATTTTTATTCCAGCCTAGTTTTCTTTTTACTCTCATTACCTACTCCCACTCTGAGATTCTTCCCTTACTGTCCCTCCCCTCCTCAAGTCTTGTTCTCTGCCCCTCCTCATAGTTGCTATAATCTCCCCTGCTCTCTCGTCCTGAGATTTTAACCTGCATTTAATTGTGCCCTCTCTCTATCTTTTTTATTCCAGGGTCTGAGGGCTAATAATTCTGCTGTCCTCCCCAACCCCCTTGCTAAGCCCAGCACTTCATTTGTCCACCAGAAGTTAAGGTATGGAGAGCTAGCTCTGATTTGAACTTGGCACTGTTTTTCTGAGCCGCCAGCAGGCCTTATTCAGAAATGCTCCCACCTGCTCCTCAGCTGGATGCCATCTGTTTAACTGCATTTAAGCTCCTGGGAGCTTCTGATTAGGAGCTGCTTCCTTTAGAGGATAGTTTGACCCACCCACCCTCCCTGCCCCTCACTGATTAAATGCGCCATTGCTCCACACCTGTTGTCTGATTGAAGGACACATGGGATAAGTTATTTTATTCTGACTCTCAGCTGGCTTTAACCCATTAGGTGTGGGAACTTTTTTGTCAACTCTCCACACTTTATTAAAATTCCTGCTCCACACTTAACCTGCTATGTCATCCTTCTGCTTAGCCAAGAGCTTACTGACAAGCAGATGCTTCCTATTATGCATTCAAAATACAGTATCTAGTAATGAATGGGCAAATCCCTCTCCAAATTCCCTTTGCTTGCCAATGGAGTACCTTATTCTCTTCCCACCTTATTCCCCACCCAGTTTGGGATCTCCCCTTGAATCACTATGCCTGATCCAGCATTGCAAAACCTACTACTCTTAACCAGGGTCAAGAAATTCTTCAAGTCTCCTTTCCTCCCACCAGCCTCCATTCATTCTCTTACTTGCCTAATGGTCCTGTCTGCAGATATCGAACTGAACTCTGATCCCACCAAAGGGGCATTGACTCCCTCCCTAATGGCTAGCCCTGTCTGATCTTGCATAAATTTAAATTAGCACACATAAACATTCAGAATGTCAGAAACAAAATGGCTGAACTCAATGCATGGATCCTGCATTGTAAGCTGGTTGTCCTATGTGTCACTGAATCCTTGCTTAAACCCTCGCTTCTGTCCCACAAAATAGCCCTACCTGGATACTCCTGTTTCAGGAGGGACCAACTCTCTAAAAGGGAAGGGGGTACTGATATACACTAAGGTAGAGTTAACAGTCAGTACACTACCAGGATTTGAATTTAACTCTACTATTGAACATCTTCTCCTTTCAGTCACCTTTGGGCAAGTCAAAAAGTTAATCATAGGTTGTGTCTATCTTCCTCTCAACATTGCCTCATCCTCTTACTCTGAGTTCTTTGCAAAATTAGATACTCTCCCTCACAGGGGCATTATCATCTGCAGTGACTTTAATCTTAATTGGCTAGGAACCAACAGGAATCAGTATCTAGCTGCACTTTTGGACGTCAATTTAGAGCAAGTAATGATCAATCTACAAGACTTAGCATGAAGACTGGGAATCACAGCCTACTTGACTGGATGCTAATGAATGACAAATGCCATATCAAAGCTTCTGGGATCTTCCCTAATGCCCTAAGCAATCACTCCCCCACCTACTGTGTTTGGAAGAACAACCCACCACCCTACCCCAAAAAAACAATGAAATCTTGTGTCCTAACAAATTTTAACCCCGATGCTTTTATGAATAGCCTGAACTCAATTAACTGGACCCCTATCACCTCCCTTCCAGATATAAATCCAGCCCTGGACTATTCCATTAAAACCTTCTCCTCCATCCTTGACTCCCACAACCCTTTTGAACTCTGAAGAGCTAAAGGCAACCACTCCCCCTGGCTATTTAAGGAAATAAGGAACCTAATGCTCTCCCGTGACAAAGCCTGGAAAGCCATTAAAAAAATCCAGCCTTAAATCAGACTGGCAAAGCTATTGTCATTTGTGGAATGTACACAAAACTAAAGCTACCAAGTCCAACCGAGACTACTTCCAGTCTCTTCAAACCAATTGTCTCACCAACGCAAAATATTTCTGGTTCCAAGTCAATGTCTTACTCAAGGGCAAGGAACGTACCATCTCCCAGGACATGATTAATAAAGGTACAACTCTAACAACCCCCTTGGAGATGGCAGCTGGGATAAATCCCTTTTTAATGGACCTAGACACTATAAAACTGGCCTTCCTGTAGGACCACTCAACCCAGTCATCATCAGTCCAAAGTCCTCCCCCAAATCCTTTCCACCTGAAACTCACCACGCGCTTTGAGGTTCTCAAGCTCCTTAGCAAACTTAACCCAAACATCTCACTGGAATTCGGCACCCTTCCCTCCAAATTCCTTACAATAGGAGCCACTGCTGTTGCCCATCCTGTTGACCTACTAATTAACAGATCCTTCATCTCACAAACCTTAACAGATAAATGGAAAAGTGCAGCAGTGATCCCGGTACATAAGAGTGGCCTCACTAACCTCACCAAAAATTACAGGCCAATATCAATTCTATGTCCCCTTGCAAAAATTCAGAAAGAATACTCTATAATCAGTTATACTTCTTTATTGAATTGTCTAACACCCTTACAATCTGTCAGCATGGTTTCCAGAAACTGCATGGGACCAATACTGCTCTTCTAAGGGTCACTGCTGACACATTTCATGCAATGGATCAGGCACGTGCTACTGGAGCAGTCTTTGTAGCTCTCACAAAGGCATTTGACCTTCTCAATCACCAAATCTTACTAGCAAAACTGAATTCTCTTGGCCTTGATGCTAACACCCTCACAGGATTCTCTAATTATCTGTCTAACCAAATGCAATGCATCAAGTGGGCTGGGGTTACCTCCTCTCTATCACCCATGAAAGAAAGGGTTCCCCATTTGTCCATCCTGGGTCCTCTTTTATTTTCCATACTTATCAATGAACTTTTCTGCAACTGTGGTGACACATCGTTACAACTCTATGCCAATGATGCCATCCTCTATAGATCTGACAACATTGTCTCCTCCATCAGGTCCAACCTAAAGAAGGATTTCCAGTTGCTGGAAACCTGGTTTCATGAAAACTTACTGGTGTTTAATGCCAAGAAAATGAAAACAATGTTGTTCCACAACACTTCTTTTGACGTGATTAACCAGTAACCCCTAGTAGTCAACACCTTAGCAGGGGAGGCACTCGAATGAGTGAACTCCTTCAAATACTTAGGGGTTACACTGGAAAAATATCTTTCATTTGAAGCACATACTGATAGAGCAATAAAGGCAACCCATCAAAAGTTGGGCCTACTTTACCGAACTGCCCCTTACTTGACCCTCCACTCTAGGAGAACAATTGCTTCAGCCACTCTTCTCCCGGGCCTTTTCTATGGAGTCCCTCTGCTTCTCTCAGCGAAGCAATCTATGCTGTCTAAATTAAAGTAAGTCTACCACAGGATTTCCCATTTTACAGCTAATGTTCCTGCTTGAACACATCACTGCGATGTGTTCCAACCACTAGGCTGGCCATCCTTTGAGGCAAAGTTAGACTTCCCCTTACACTGCAGTATGATCAAAATCATCCACCTCCCCTCCGCACCCATACTCTCCAACCTGATCATGTTGAAACCCTTCTCTAGGACACCTTGCTCCTCTCACCTCCCACTGCTTGTCCTTCCCAAAACACGGTTAGCCATAGGCAGGAAATCTTTCTCCTTCTTAGCACTTCACAGATGGAATAACCTCCCTCAGCAATTACTTTCCTGTCATCTCTCCCCCGATTCAAACAGTACTTCAAAGAAATGTCTTTCCTCCTCCAGTCTGTACCTGTAATTAAGCCAACCCTTTCCATAACAAGGGTCATCCCTTCCTTTTCAAGCCAGCCTTCCATTGAACCCCTCCTCTGCCGAATCACTCCACTATTCATTCTGTCTCTCAACTTCAACTCAGTCCACTGTATATTTGTAAATACTAATATATTTTTTTAATATCTGTAAATACAGTGTTTTTATGAAAATAATTGCATATTAGGTTTCCTTGGCCTAATATTTAATCATCTTATTATTGTATGTCTGTTCCATGTAACTTATTATCACCCTGACTTCTCTGTAACCATTACTGTAACCTGCTCCTACTGGAACAGTATTTCCCCAGGTTGCCCTTGAAAAAGGGATATGTATGTCACAGCGGGCTTATACAGTCATCAAAATTCAAAATAAAATAAAAAAAATAAAAACGTGCCCCCCTGGCCTGTGTTGAGCTCATGCTTCAGATGCACTCCTGACTCGACTGTGCCTGTATTTTGTTGTCCACTCTCTCCACTAATTTGCAGTGGTGCCATCACACATGACATGGAGGAGCTCCAGCCAAGCAAGAGCACATGAGTCATATGAGTGGGATATTGTCTTTCCCGCCACAGAGTAGGCAGGCTACACACTACAACTTGGAGGAGTCGGTGAGCACTGAACTCTCAATAGCAGTGTTGTGACGGCATATATTTGTTGGTCTACTCTTAGTGAGTCTCCATCTCCCTTGGTGGCTGAAGTGGCTGAGGGTGAGCTAGAAGCTAACTCAAGAGTAGGCTACCTATTTACTCTACTAGGCTCACCTCACAAAGCAACAGCGTGGGCCCCCACAGCAGAAGGTTAGGTCTTGCAGCAGAAGTGACAGTGGTGTGGGTGGCCTTCATAGGCCTTGATCAGTGTAGTGCATCAGCCACTACTGCAGTAGCCAAGCAAGAATCAAGCAACAAAAGTTGGGTAGGTTCAGTTGGTGAGATGACTTGGTCACAGACCACACTGAGGACCTGGGATGGTCAGTTCTAGCACCCAGCTTCTGGCAGAAGGATGGAGGAGTACCAGACTGAAAACTGTGCTGGTGGCACACTGGGCTAGGCCTCAGGTTCTGTCCAGATGGCTGGGTAAGTAAAAGTAAATATTTTTTTACAGGGGTATTGGAGAAGGAGGAAGGACTGAAATATTGATGTGTTTTTCACATTTCTGCATGTTTAGGCAGCTTCACAACCCATATGGGATGGGTATTGAATGGAATGGAGTTGGGGAGAGAAACTGGGAGAAAGTTTTTTTGGGGGGGTTCAGAACTTCAGCCAGGAAAAAAAATTGGTTAGTAACTGGATGGGGTTTAAGCCCACATCTGATGCACTGCTCCGGAGCATAGACAGATGAATCTTAAACATTTGAATTTTTCCTGATTTGCATGTCACTTTCAGTCACAACTAATAAGTTTTACCTTTCAGAGATGTTCCAGACATTCCAGAGCTTGCCGCCTAGGGGCTAACTAGCACCTGACTTCCACTGGTTGTTGGCTCCTTCCTGCTGAAATCTAAAATTGCGCCTCTGCCATAAAGTCTAAATTTACAGGACATCCTCTGTGTGAGCAGCATGTTTTCCATGAGGGAGGGATGGATGAGGGTCAAAGCATTTTTCAGGGGTAAAATGAGGGCTGTCCCTTGCATTCAGGGGCAGTTGAGTGGTATGGTAAGCACAGACTATTGGAGTCCCACTATAGTCAGGCTTATGCCTCCACCCAGTGAAGCTGACCTGCACATCCCCATGCTCAGGCACGTTATGACATAGGGCAAGTGAGAGTGCAGGGGTGTGCTCCATTGAAATGAATGAGGGTATTTTTTTATTACTATATTATACATTACTGGTGGAGAGTTGAAGATTAATGAAGGCCACCGCTTTGCTAACAAGGGCTTTGTTTGTAGAACAGTGACCTTCATTATTCTCCAACTCACCATCATAATGTATAAAATAGTAATACAAAAATAACTCCATTCATTTCAGCAGGGTACACCCCAGCACTCTGATCCATGGACATCCTCTCTTAAAGACTCCTACCTCTGGCTCCCTAGTACTCAGGTAAGTAACTGATGATTTACAGTATATCTGTACTTGGCGAGTTGTCTGTAGCAGCATGGCTACACCCACTACAGTGTGTTTACATGGGGGGGGACTGGCCATGTAGGTGGGTGTCGAGTTATTGCTACTTTTGTGTCTGCTCCCTTAAAATCTGTTTGCATGGAAGCATTCAAAACCATGGAGAGAAAATAGTAGGAGTACAGGCCAGACAAAAGTAATTAAGTAGTTTTGTGGGTAAATGTGTGTATTGAGGGTGGGAAGAACCACATGTGTCTCCATTGGTATGTGTACTACAGTTCAGCTATGCAGCTGGGATGAGGGGTGACAAGAAAATGAAAAACTGTATCAGTGGCTATAAGCATGCCGCACACATGCAGATGTATGCAGATTTGTATTGAAGTGCAAGTGAGCCATATGTATGCAGGCAGTATAGCTTAGGTGTTAAAGGCACTGAACTGCAAACCAGGAGACCTGAAGACCTGAGTTTAAATCTCATTAACCCCCACTTGTATACTGTGTGATCTTGAGCAAGCCACTTAACTTTTATGTGTGCAGTTATCAGTGACCACTTCATTTTTGTACACATGCCACATGCATGCATGCAGTCTGTTCCAATTTAACATAAAAAGCATGCTTTCCACACTTGCTTGCTGCATGCATGCCACATGCATGCAATCAGTTCCAATTAACATTTAAATCATGCTTGCAGCACACATATCACATGGACAGGTGTACAGCTACTTACCGTTGTAACTGTAGGCCATTCCTTAATCAACTGCTGCACTGTCCATTCTACCATGTAGTTTTTGCATTAATTATCTACTGCTGTAGTGTAATGTTCATGTTCTAATTATTATTTTTTTTATTTATTTATAAAATTTGGTGACTGTGTAGGCCCATTGAGCCCCGAGGGGCTTGTCATGTCATTACCTATATGTATTGTGTATTTCGCTTGTAAATTTGTCCTTATTGCATTGCTATGTTATTACCTATATGTATTGCTTATTTTGCTTGTAGATGTGCCCCAGGACCTCCTTGTGAATGAGCATTCTCAATGGAGTTTTCCTGTAATAAACTTGAACTTGAACTTGAACTTTTTCAGGGACAACCCGGGATAACAATACATATTTTCATACAGAGAAAGACTTGGGTTATAGAGTAGATTCAGATGAGTATGCTGGTTACAGCCATGGATATCAACATGCTACAGTCCCTACAAATAGGTTGGCAATAGATTTAACAATGATGATCTCATTGTTTTCAGCTGGTGGAAAGTTAGCTGCGGGACAATATCTAGAGAGTAGCACCGTAGAACCTGATGAGGTGCGTGGAGGATCAGATTATTAGGAGGATAGAAGCAGGAGGGGGTGAGTGCTTATGAGCCATGGCAATGGCAAGTGCTAGCATCAGTCATATGGGCTTTCAGTCTGGTGTGGAAATTCATCAGTGAGGAGGCTTCCTGCACTGGGGAAGGGAGTTTGTTCCACAGGTGGGGGCTGAATAGGAGAATGACCTGCCACCAGTGTTAGGCCTGACTCTGGGAACTTCAAGCAGTGTTCGACCTGATGTCCATAGGCTTCTGGGGCTGTGTTTGATTGAGATAGTACCAACTTTGCTGGGTGGAGCTTAGGGGCTGAGTAGCTTGAAGGTCAAGCAGAGCAGGGGGTAATAAAGATGAGTGGTCAAAGAGGGCCAATGTAGCTGGGCAAGTGTGTCACAATGGTGACTTCGCGAGTGGTCCTGGGTAGCAAACTGGGCAACTTTGTTATACAGGATTTGCATCCTGGTGACCTCCTGCTTGGCCATGCCCTGAATGATCGGGGCAGTGTAAGTCAGGGTGGGGAGGAGGAGGACACTTGTGACGATTGAGGTCCTGGCCTCGGGGATGAGCTGGTCCTTTAGTCAGTACAGGGTACCAAGTTTATGGTATATGGTCTTGGTAACCTGATCCACATGGGACTTGAAGGTAAGACAATGGTCCAATGTTAGTCCTAAGTATTTTAAGGAGGGCACAACCTCAATGACACTTCCCGAGAGAGCGGTGAGATGCAGAGTTTTTGACCTGTCATGTCCAAGGGCTTTGAGTCCGAATAGCATCGTCTTAGTTTTGCCTGCATTTAGGATCATTCTATTTACTCTCAGCCAGGCCTCAAGAGATGCGAGGTCAGCTTGGAGAAGGGGATCGAGAGCTGCTGTGTTGCCCAGGGATTGGTAGATGATGGTATCACTCGCGTCCTGAACAACCAAGCTACTCCCACAGTAGAGGTTTAGGTCACTAGTAAATATGGAGAAAAGGGGTGGGCCGAGAATTGAGCCCAGTGGTACTCCCTCTGTTAGGGGTCGGGGACTCGATGTGGCACCCTTCCAGATGACTCTCTGGGATTGGTCCGATAGGTAACTCCCAAACCATTTGAGGGCGAGGGAGTCTAGGCCAATTTTCTCCAGTTTTAGTAGCAGAAGTTTGTGATCTACAAGGTCAAATGCCTTGGACAGGTCTATAAAGACGGTGCCAGAGGGTGTCCCATTATCCAATGCTCTGAGCACGTTGTTCGAGAAGTGGATTAGTGCTGTGTCAGTCCCATGGTTAGTTCTAAAACCTTGATGTGGAAAGACTAGTAGCTGATGAGACTCCAGGTAGTCACAGAGTTGGCCAAAGACTAACCTTTCTTGTAGCTTTGCAAGTGTACTGAGCAGGGAAATAGGCCTGTAATTGCTTATGTTTGCCCTGGAGCCACCCTTATGGATTGGGATCACATTGGCCTGTTTCCACTGGTCTGGGACAGTTCCTACAAGTAGGGATCTGTTTATGAGCCAGGTCAGGGGTTTGGAGAAGGATGGGGCTCCAGCCTTAAGTAGCTGAGGGCTAATCCCATCAAGTCCTCCTGAGCCACTGTCTTTCAGAGCCCTTAAGAGGGTTTGAACCTCTTTTCTCTTTACCAGTCTTAGATGGAAGGAGGGACGGTCTAGGAAAGTAGGCTTGATTACATTGGGAGCCAAAGTTAGCGAGGACAGGCTGACCTTGTAGGCATTGAGGTTTGTGAAGTGATTGTTGAGGGCAGTAGCAATTTCAAGGGAATTGCTCACTGGCTGACCATTGATCTCAAAGGGGCTGGGTTCAGTCTTAATGTTACCCCTGATCACATTGTTGACATGATACCAGAATTGTTTAGGGCTGCTCAAGTTGTTTTTTTGTAGATGAGTCACATACTCCCTTTTCACAAGTTTGATGGCTCTCTTGCAATTGTTTCTTAGGGCTTTGTATGACATGAGGTCGGCAGGAAGGGAGCAGAGCCTGAACTTCTTCCAGGCCTTGTCTCGACTGACCATAAGAGTTTTTTAAGGATGGAGAGATCCACTTGTAGCAGCTTCCTTTTGTTCTACATTTTTTCAGAGGGGTGAAGAGGTTAGCTATTGTACATACTGCACTGTGGAGATGCTCCAGAGCCTCAGCCAAGGTGGGGAGGAGCCTAATTGGGCTCCAGTCCAGTCTGCGTAGGTAGTCATTAATCTGCACTGCTGAGAAGTTGGTGTATTCTCAAGCAGTGAGTATTCTGGGTAGGATCTTGGGTGCTCTGTTCATACAGATGCAGAATATGGGGGAGTGGTCACTAAGGAGTCCATCATTATGCCAGCTTTCTGTATGTTGGCAGGACTGGACACCAGAGCCCAGGCAAGGGTGGTATGGTTCCCCAATTTGTAGTTAAATCTGGTCAGTTCTGAGATGACTTGTACCTGGATTGCTTCTTGGATCAGTGCCATGAAGGTGTTGTTTGGGTTCTGGGCCCAGTTTAGGTTGAAGTCACCCAGAATAAGGAGCTCTGAAGAAACTCCTTGGGCCCGTGATTTTTATTATTGCTTCTAGGGATTGAAGAGCCGACTTGGGTGGGTTGTAGACACAACCAATAGCGAGTTGCTTGGAGTGCCCTAGGGTGACTTGGATGAATATAGATTCACCATCAGGGTAGGTGCTTTGCTGCAGGGTGAGGAGCGATACGGTTAGGGCTTCAGTGGTGTAGATGAGTACACCACCCCATCTTTTGGTCAACCTATCTTTCCAGTAGATACTATATCCTTGGGCCAGTATCTCATGATCGGGGATAGCTACATGTTTTACCTTTCTGTAATACTGTATTGACATATTGATGCATTTCTCCATTGCCCTTACTTACAGGATGCATCTGGGAATTGAGCAGTACTCTGCTCAGTATGCCTTCCTGGTAAAACTTTTAAATAAATAATTAAATGTGTACAGCATGGACACATTTCATATAATTATTTCTGTAAGGTACTGTATGCCAATGTTGCCTACAGATAACTAAATTATAGTTTTTATACAGTATTTTCTGGAATTAGGTAGCTGCACTTGATAGCCTTCTTTCTCTCCCCCTACAGTCACTCTAGTTGATGTTTGTTTGCTGCTTGTTGCTGCCTGGGAGTCAAGCAGAGTTGGTGGACTGTGAGCCAGGGACACTGTGGGGGAACAAGGAGTTGAGGAGAACTAGAGGACAGCAGCAAGTAAAATCTAGACCAGAGTAGAGAGAAGAAGCCAAACATAAAGCCGTTAACACAGAGGAGACTCCAGGGATTGTGGCAAGTCCCAAAACATGTGAAAATTGTGGAACAGAGTGGAGAGGGGAGGATAGAGCTAGCTGCAGGGGGATAAGTTTGAGGGGCTGTGGGACTGAGACGCCTATGCCTGGAATGGTGCTTTGGTTTTGGGAATGCTTTTTGATGGGGTGGTATAGTGTGGAAAGTGCTGATTTGGATCATCTTTCTCTGTACATCTTATGCAGGGTTTTATGTATATATAGAATAACGAGCCTATTTAGTTTTTCTTGAAGGAATTAGGAGACTTTTTCCTTTTTCTTTAAATAAATAAATACACTGTTTAGAGTTTGTGTGATGTTTGCATATTGATGCATCTTAATACATATTTTTGCATTTTAATTTATTCATTTATGGTAATTTTAAAAGCAGCTGCTAGCATTTTCGGAGCACGTGCTTATTTTTAGCCAGTTTCATTACATGTACTCCTACATTTTTTAACATAGCTCATATTCCTTAAAACAGATGCAAGGACACTATTTTAAACCTCAGCTGGCATTACAGATCTTTTGTTCATCTGCACCAGAAGCATCGGGGGACTACGCTGAGGCACAGCTTTTTGCCTTTTCTTTTTGATATAGCCATAGTTCTTTCTTCCTCACTTGCTACTTGCTTGCTATTGATTTTTCTTTGCAACACCAAGTCATATTTAATCAAAACTTCCACATACCAGCTGATGCCATATTTAATGAAAATTTCCAGAGGCATTTTCCTACTTTTAAAATGGACATATGTTTTTGACCACACATTTTTCTCTATGAAAACATTTTTAAAGGGATAATTGCATTTTTCTGAATTAGGATCTCAGAGAACTTATTACTTGGCATATTTAGAGTATGTCACCAAGTATTACTTTTAGATATACTTTTGATGTTTTTAGTTAAAATGCAGATGCAATAAATGAAATAATTTTTCATTATTAAATTCTAGTAGGAGTGTGCCCATATCTCTTCAGGTGGTGTCCTTGGTGAAGAAGCCTTATCAGTCCGTAACAATATTTCTTACAAGCTTCAAGCCTCAAGCCTGTTCTTTTTTCCTCTCTCACTTGTATTCTTCTTTGGCAAGAAACCTGTATGTGCAATGAATATCTCCTCAACTAAGTTGGGACACACCATAAACAGTGGCAGCCACAGACACTGCCAGCTATTTCCCAAAAATTCTGTGATATTTCCAGATATATCTAATGCTTTCTCCATTTCTACAGTAGGGGCAGCAGAGAGAAACTCTTTAGAAATTTCTCGAGTGTATGAACTGATATTTTTTTTATCTCCTTTATGTGGTCTGGCTGAAAAGTGAGCCATTTTCTAACAAGAGTTCAACAGATTTAATGGACCTTTAATGGATTATGATCATAGAATTTCCTCATGGTATGTTTAAAGAAATTGTACTTGTGCATTTGTTTTGATTTTGATGATGATGATAAAATTAATTTTTATACAGGATACAAATTGGTTAGGGTTTGACCCCCATTTACAACAATGTCCTTTTTAAGTACCTCTGATACTTTATTGATTTGTTTAGGGATTCTTATTGGTATTCTTCATTACTCAGAAGCTCTCATTTAACTAAAATATGAGAACCGGGGGTAATAAGCAGGAGATTAGAGCTCAGATAGAAAATAACAGGGATTACAAAAAAACAAACTGATCCAACTGATTCTCTAATTGTGATGTAAAAAGAAAAGAAAAATAAGAGCCATAAGTGGAAAAAGGTTAGCCTTGATAATGCCCAGTCACTTATAACAAAACATTTGAAAAAAAAACACAGGTACAAACACAAGGGTTAAATTGTGATAGTATGTTAACTTCTACCCCCCCGGCACTAAACAAAGCTAATGATGACTTCAAAAAAAAAATGATTATGAAAAGGACCCAGTGAACCATTTACTCCCCAATCAAATAGATTTTATTGCAAGATCTCCTGTAATTCATTTTGAGTCATCTGGTCTAGAGGCTGAGAACATGCCCATTGTTTCTAAAGGACAAAATATAGATAGTAACCAACGCAAAATGGTTACCCAAAAGAAACAAAGGATACGTTCCAGGGATCTTATAGACTTGGGGGATAGTTTTCATAAACTTCTAAACCCGATTTGCAAGAGAGGGAATGAGAATAATGTGGAACGATCCGTAGTTAAAAATTACTCCTGTAGCAGGACAGCCTCTCAGCACTACAACGGGATCTACAGGAGAATATATCTGAGATAAAAGAGAACACAGAAAAGACAAATTTGGTTGCAAGGGAGCAGGGTGATAGGGAACATAAAAGACCTGTGACCTACTCACCATTTTCAGATGATGACCTGGTTGAGGTACTTAAAGATAATCATACTGCTAGTGTAGTACTCCTGAAACAATTGGTGATACTGAAAAATTAGAGCTCTTCCCTGAGACAGGTTGCAACCATAAATGCAGCACATTTAGAAACAAAAAAAGGAGAAGGAATCTCTTTCATTAAATTCTTCTTCAAATTTAAATTCCCTGTAGGCCCAAAATTAATTAAGACCTGACTTCCTCTCAATTATGCTTCCACAAGGGGATCAATCAAATCAGTTAAATAAGAAGGGAAGGTGAAAGACAAAGAATAAGAAAGAGATTATCTTGAAAAAAAATGTGGATATTGAGTCTCATAAAGATCATATGGTTATAGATCTGCCAGAAAAATCAGATCTCGTTAATTGACTACAAGAGTCCTATCCTATTACTCAGGAAGAAGACCTTCTTAAGAATAATCTGGCCCCCCAAATGAACAAAATCAGTAAAGGACCAGTCTCCTTGCCCCTTGCAGAATCCGCCTTGATATGTACTAAACTAATGTAATCAGTGTGGAAATCCCCCATTAGAATTAGAGACATTACAAGGGGTTGAAGCTTTTGTCAGAGTTAGAGGAGTACATGTGGCAGATGGAGAAAACCCTGAAGTCTTAAAAAACTTGGTGTATATGATTTGTACAAATGAATTATGTTTGGACATCATAAATGAGGACACTGTGGATGTTATACGGTCAAATTATGTTATTAAGAGAGACAAGAATTGTGGTTACTGATGATATCTGGCACATTGGATAGTTATAGTCACTCCTGAGAATGTTTGTGATTATTTAGAATATTTTTTGTAAGCTTTTTGTATTATATGTATTTTACATGCTGTAACTTATGTGTTGTACATTTTATGAAACTGTCTTGTATGTAATGGACCCCATTAAAATGAGCTACTGTAACACTCAAATGGGCTATCCTTTTCCTTGGAATGTTCTTAGGGAATAAACTTTAACAAACAAACAATTTACAGATCTTAATTTCTCACTCAAGGGTTGCACATTATAATCTGGAGACATGCAGTCTCTAAAAAAATAGTTTTATATATGGATTATCCAGTCCAGGTTTTTTCAAACAGGATGTGAGATAATCATAACTTGACCAAAGTAAAACTGAAAGCAGATGTTGCCCTATATAAAGACTTTGGAATTTTTCAACTTGTTCACTCAGAAAAAACAGGTATCTTCATATATTGAATTGTCTCTCTTGGGTGTCAGGAGACTGGGATTTGAATCTAAGCCTGCTTTTAAGGGATGGGTGTATTACATTTTTGGAAACCTGTTTGGGATAAATGTTTCAAGAGAAGAGATCATCAATGTACAAAGCATACAGAGAGAGAAGGGAAAGACACTGATCAAATTAGAGCAATTTGAAATAATTATAAAACAGTAGAAAACATAGAGGATAATGTATGGTCCTCTATCATTAACCGGTCAGTTAACAGTCGAGAGGTTGCCAGGGCGACCATGTAAACCTCGAGAGGGAAGCTCGAGAGGTTTACGTCGCCATGGCAACCTCGAGACAGTTAAAATTGACCGGCTGCCGATAGAGGGACCATACATTATTTTTTATAGTGTATGGTCCCACTATCAAAAATTAAATGGCTTACGTTTTTTAAAAAGTCACCGCTGCGCCCTTCAGTCCTTCCCCGCCGGTTTCCCTTCAGTCAGTTCCCCGTCGAAAAAGCACGTGACATGCAGATCACTTGTTGTTAGTTATCCATCGATGTGACGAGTCGAGTAGGGTTAACAACATATCTACGTCACATCGATAGGTTAACAACCTTAGGAAATGATGATTTCCTAAGGTTAACAGCGTTCTAACATACATTATAATTGTATTAAATGCTAGCAAATTGAGTCCATTAGGAATTTTTATTATGGACCCAAGAGCTTTAGTGGGAGAAAGAATGAAGTCTATTGACAGTGTGAAAATGTAAAGGATCAACCCAATATTAAAACTAAAAGATTGGTGTATAATGTAGATAACACAAAATAGAGTTGAGCTTAAGAATGATAATTGAAGCAATATCATTAGAGACAGAAATACATCTATGAAATATATTTCATAGCTCCCAGGCAAGAATACTGGATACATTAAGCTGTGTACTTGGAATGTTACTGGACTCCTAAGTAAATTGCCTAATAAGGATTAGGGGCCCGATTCTAGAAGGGTGGTGCAAGTTGCCACCGAACACAACTTGCGCCACCCACACCTGTGACATTGACCCTGCGCCCTATTCTAGTAGAGAGAGGCAGAGTCATTTAGCTAAGTCCTGCGACTTGCAACATGTGGCCAGGTATGCCAAACTGCGGGCATACCTGGCGAGAATGTCACAAGCCACAACAGCAGAGCAGCACAGTCAACCCTCCCTACCCATGCCCCCACCCCTTGGTCGCCAGCTGCAAATGCAGTGAATAGGTAGCCCTGGTAGTCTAGCAGCCCCCCTGAACTGTTTAATAATAAATGTGCAGTCCTGCATCCCTGGTAGTCCAGTAGCCCCCCGAACTGTTCAATATTAATGAACAGTCCTGTATCCCTGATAGTCTAGAGCCCCCCTAACTGTACAATAAACATATCACTCCTGTATCCCTGGTAGTCTAGTGCCCCCCAACTGTAAATTAATAAAAATGAATCCCCATTGCCCTGGTAGTGTAGTGGCCCCCCGAACTGTATATAATAAAACAGCTAATCCCCATGTCCTTGGTAGTCCAGTGGCCCCCGAACTGTACATAAATAAAAATTCCCCATTTCCCTGGTAGTCTAGTGGCCCCCCACCCAGCCTCGGCAGCCCACCCAGCACCCCCCACCGATCCCTGGTGACTGGCACAGCACACGTCTCACCTCCACGGCCAGTCACAGACTGAGTGCAGTATTAGCGCTACTGCACAGACTTGCTCAGAAATTAATTGAGTTTCAGTGAGGTTCAATAACTTGAGAACAGGATTGCTAAAACATTGCTTAGACCAGAATCCAAGCAAAAACTGGGAGCTATGGGCATTCCAACTAGAAAATCAAGAGACCAAAATAACTCTAGGAGTCTGGTAGGTTTTGGGACTTTAATGGAGAGATTTGATCTCATTATTTATTATGGGAGAGTCCCCTCAGATAAGGATGATAATTTTTAATGTTTAAAATATAATGGAGCATATTTAATTTATTGTTTTATTTCTTCACCATATACTTTTGATCCATATCAAGATTTGAAAATAACTAATACTCTGGAAAGTAATCACTTCTCTTTAGTCATCTGGAGAAAAATCAAAGGTATAATTTTACCCCAGAGTTAGGAATTCTATGTAATCATGAATAGTAATAACATTTTGTGGGACAGAATTCTCCACTCTGAGAAGTAGCCTTGTATTCTAGAACATAGAACAAAAGTAGCAAATGTCATGGATACTTATCAAGAATCATCATATATTTATTACCAGTTATTAAAAGCATACCAACCTATTAAAGAGTCATAGTAAAACAATAATAATCCAGAGAAATTGAAATATGATGGCTGGTTCAGTAAAAACTGCAAACAAAAAAAAAAAAGGAAGAACTGGCAAGGTTTGTGAGAGAAGTAAAAAAAGCTCTATTGAGACAGAAGTTAAATTAATTAAATAATAGAAGAAACACATACAGTATATTATTTTTGTTTGTCATTTTGTCATATTTTGCTGAGGAGCAGGGCATCCTGAGACTGCTTTTAGGTACTTTATAGCAGAAAAGCTGGGGATTTTAGGATTAATAAATAGCCTGATGAATGGGACTCACTAATTCCAGTTCCAGGTCTAGGGCTATATTCACTAGCTCCTCTGCAAGTGGGTGAGCATGAGCAGGTGAGCATATGGTTTTGTGCATGGAGACATGCACAGAGACACACGCAGAGACATGCACATTTGGTGCATGTTGGTTGTGTCCACTGGGGATGACTGGGGGTCTGGGCCAATAAGCATCACTGCAGGAACTAGCATCCACATAAGTAGGCACTCCATTAGTACACAGTTGAGCACAGTACCCTTCAGAATGGACAGTATGATAGTGTGTATTGAATGCTATATGTACAGGGAGTGGGAAATGCAGAAGGGATTCATTTGTGACAAATGTGAACTTATAGCAGTACTACACAAGGAAGTTGCATCACTACAACAAAGGGTGCAAATACAACATGATATTACCATACTGGAGCAGTTCACTGATACTGCTAAATAAATGTCTCTAGCACATTCTAACCTAGTAGCAGGGGACTTGGGGACCCAGGTGACATGATTGAGGTAGATAAAAATAAAAAAAATTAATCAACAGACACTGGGGAAACAAACAAATGACATGGAGGATTGGTGTATGTCCAAAAAGGAGCTATAAAAGGTAGGCGTAACATAGGAGGGGCAAGTAATCTAGAACTGCAAAATAGCTTCTGTACATTGGAAGAAATTGAGCATCAACCAGCCAACACTACTGGGCCAAAAAAAAGCCCATCTGGGGCCCATTCAAAACCCAGATACCACCAAGGGGGACAATCTATCACTGTCCCAGGATATGCACTCATCTAGCAATTCACCACCCAGGACATTGTTAACACATAAGGATGTACTAATAGTGGGGGACTCACTGTTATAAAATATAGACCATAGAACATGTAAAAATAGGAATAAGTATACTATAGTCAGCACACTACCAGGAGCTGGAATAGGGGATGTTAGAAACTTACTCCCAGGTTTAATGCAGAATTGTGACAAACCTGTCATTGTTGTACATGTTGGAGTAAATAATGTGGGAAGGAGAAAACTTATTGATATACAGAGAGATTTTGAGGAGGTGGGAAACATACTCAAGGCAATTGGGTGTGATGTCTTCATCTCAGTATTACTCCCAGCCTAAGAGCCGGAACAGCATGACTAAGGGAAATCAGGCAACTGAATGGGTGGTTGAGAAGGTGGTGTCTTAAGGAAGGGCTGTCACTAATAGACCACTGGGACAATTTTTCTAACCCCAGACTGTTTGGGAATGACTGTCTGCATTTTAATAAGCAGAGGACCTGAATCTTAGCTCAGGATATTTTACAAGCATTACAAAATCATTTAAACTAAGTTATGGGGAGCAGATGGGTGGCAATGCAAACCTGCATAGGAACACTAATGCCAGGACTGGAAATAGTAAGGAATCTACATGGAAATGTTTACATTTAAATGCTAGGAGTGTAATTCAGTAATCTGACGAATTGGTATACACACTTAAAGCAGAAGATGTTCAGATATGTGCCATTACTGAAACATGGTGGGATAAGAAAGACCAATGGGAAAGGAAAATATCTGGATGTCAGATGTATTGTGCAGATAGACATGACAGAAGGGGAGGAGGTGTGGCTATATATGTGGCTGATAACATAACATCTGAGGAAATGGAAATAAATATATTGGAGGAAATTGAGCAAAAATGGATCAAAATAACCCCAGAAGGCAATGCCAAAATCACTATTGATGTGATTTATAGACCTCCCTCAACCTCCGCAAATATTGATATAAAGCTAGTTGAATATATAGAAAATATGGTAATTCCAGACACTGGGAGATTTCAATTTATCTGGCATAGACTGGGAAAATCGCACTGCTAAGTCTATGATAGAAACAACATCTATGGATGCTTTCAGCATTACAGGTATGGAACAATATATGTATGGTACAGTTAGATGGAGTAATCAACTGGACCTAGTACTGAGCAATATGGGGGACAAAATACAGCATTGTAGAATTTAATATAATTGGGCAGACAGCTGGGGTTTCTGGTAAAACATTAATTAGAAACTATGATAGAGCTGACTATAATAAAATAAGGGAGGATTTCAGTAACTGGAACTAGAAGGCCGACTTTCAGTGTCAATCTGTTCCTAAAATGTGGGAGATTTTGAAGGGTAATATAAATCAGGTACTTGACCAATATATACCAGCCAAAAAGAAGTACAACAGATCAGGGAAGATTCTAGCCTGGATGTCTGGTAGAGTCAAAAAGCTGATAAACAAAAAGAACAAAGCTTGTGTAAAAGCCAAGAAAAGTAGGCATGAAAAAAATTTGGGATATATATAGAGAAATACTTCAGAAAACCAAAAAAAATAAATAAACATCTTAAAGGCCAGGTGAGAATATGAGCTAAGACTGTCTGACAAGGTCTAGGATAACTATAAAACTTTTAATAGTTATATTTGTAGTAAGTTGGGGGGGCCACAAAATATAGGCCCACTAAAAGATTTAGGATAACACACTGATGGCTGATAGGTGTAATAGCTATTTTTCGTCAGTATATAACATCAAAACTAGTGAGACCAAACAGCATCTTGATAATGATCACAATATACCCAGACTAGAAGTGGAGAACATCAAAGAAAGATTGCTCAACTTGGATCCAGGTAAATCCCTGGGACCAGATGGAATACATCCTAAAGTAGTTATTGAACAGGCTGAATTATTGGCTGAATCCTTAACTTGCCTGTTCCAGGCATCATTGGAAAACGGAGTGGCGGTAGAGGCATGGAGGGTGGTGAATGTGATCCCTATTTTCAAGAAGGGTACCAGGCTGGAGGTTGGAAACTATCGACCGGTGAGCCTGACTTCGGTACTTGGTAAAGTCCTAGAAGGGGTTATAAAGGACCATACAGAGCAAGACATGCAACAGAGGGGGTGACATCGATGATGCGCAGCATGGATTTAAATGTGGTCGGTCATGTCAGACTAATCTCCTTGAATTTTATGAAAATGTAAGTAAGGCCTTGGATGAAGGAAATTCTGTGGATGTTATCTTTCTGGACTTCTCCAAAGCCTTTGAGAAAGTGTTGCATGGGGAACTAGTGGATGCCCTGATAGACCATGGTAGTCAGGGAGAAATAACATGCTGGATTAGTTCCTGGTTGCATGATAAGAAACAAAGAGTAACAATCAGATGATGTAGTTCAGAATGATTGGAAGTGATGAATGGGGTTCCGCAGGGGTCTGTGTTGGGTCCTTGTCTTTTCAATGTACATATTCACTCAATGACTGGTTGAGAGGGGTATGGGAATCTAAGTTTACCAATAACACTAGAATTGGCACTACAGTAAACAACAATCAGGATGTTGCCAGATTACAGGAAGCTTTGACTAAGTTGCAAGGTTGGGCACAAGATTCAAGGTTGACTTTCAATATTGAAAAGTGTGCAGTCATGCACTTTGGCAGAAACAATAAGGCAGCTACAGTACTTATAAATTAAATGGGTATTTACTTAGAGAAGTAAAGAATGAAAGGGACTTGGGTGTCAGGATCTCAAATGATCTTAAATTTAATCAGCATTGCAGCCAGATTGTAAAAAAAGCAGGCAACATATTGAGCAGTATTAACAGACACATTAGGAGCAGAAGAAGGGAGGTTTTGATGCCCTTGTATGGGTTGCTGCTGCGGCCACATGTGGAATACTGCACCCAGTTCTGGTCTCCGGGTTTTAGGAAGGATATAACATCACTGGAGAGGGTTCAGAGAAGGGCTGCCCATATGATTGGTGAGGTACAGGGTGTGGATTATCAAAATAGGTTAACTGAACTAGGGATGTACACACTGGAGTACTGTAGACTGCGAAGCGATATGTGCATGGTCTTTAAAGCCCTTACAGACTTAAGTTTATTGAAAAAATTAGGACTTTGGCTACGAGATCAGCAGTATTAGACCAGAGCACATCCACTGCAGTTAGCCAAGGAAAGATATAAGACTACTAAGGGGAAACACTGGGTTAGTGTCAGGGTAATACCAATCTGGGACAGACTGCCACTTGAGGCGGTAACCAGCCGTAATATGCAAGCCTTCAAAATGAACCTGGATACATTCCTGATTAGAAATAACATTCAGGGGTATCATTAGAAATCAATTGGTGAGCGGTATGGACAGCAATGTCTTCTGTGCTCTGTATTAACCTATGTAACCTATGTAACCAATTAAAAGGAATTACATGTTAAAGATCTGTGGGATACTATGTTAGAAGCTATCATGAGCAACAATGTTAAACGTTTTTTGAATCTTGTTGCTTATGGTACAAAACGTCATGAGATTCAACCTGATGTTAATATCCCATCCTCATAGAAACATAGATTCTGGAGAGGTTGTTGCTGTATGTAGCATTACATGTATGAAGACCCCCATATAAGCCATAAATTAAACATATTAAAGTGCCACCACTACTGCTATAATAAGAGCAGCGGTGGTAGAGATGTCACTAAATGGGTGTAATACCCATGACTCTGCACCCGCTCATATGGGAACCCACTGCGCTTCCATGTTCGGGTGAAGGTTTTGGCACTTTATAGCACAAAATGCTCTAGATTAAAAATTAAGATCACTGTGGCCCCAGACTCCAGCAGCAGCATGTTAAGGTATGTGGGAATGGGAGCGGGCTGCAGTCTTTCTTTGAAGGTCACCTTTAATGAGCTTGACCTCTTAACTAAACACTTACAGCTCCTTCCTAATACAAGTAAAACAAAAATCATGTTTTTGGGGAATGGAATCAGCTCTAAAAAGATCCACTTCCATTTCAATCATGTTCCTCTTGAGGCTGTGACAGAGTTTCCTCATTTGGTACTTATATTTAGTTCAAACACAAAGTGGAACAAACACATCCTCAATACTACCATAAAATAAATACTTTGGCTATGACATTAAAATGCTTTAACAGGTTTTATGGTGGCTGTATGATAAGGCCCTTAATAACAGCAGTAAATGCCTGATTAATAAGGGTATTTATGCATGTGAAATTTGAGGATTTACTGAAACTAAAATCTTATAAAGCCTTATTACAAATCTTTGTAAAGAAGCTTTAAAACTTACTGAAGGTACCCCAAATTCACTAATTAGAGAAGAGATGGGACTAATAAGTCTAAAGTACACTATACATTCAAGGATATTAAAATTCTAGTTAAACATTTCACACATAGTCAGGACTCCCTCTTGGCCACATGTCTTAAAGAAAGATATACAATGATAGAGTGTTCCCCGGGGGGAAAATGGCTAAATCATGCAACATTACTTCTTAGGGAATATGGCCATATATTCAAAGCTTTGCACCTGGCACAAATCCATTGTGCTGGAATAGCTCTGAATTTGTACCGGGCTGCAATATTCAAAAGCCATTTTAGCACTGGCGCTGTGTGACAGCGCTGATGCTAAAAGTTAATGTATGCAGGGAAGGGGAGGTAGGGGAGTGGCCATGAATGCTGGTGTACCGGCATATTCAAAAAAGCAGTGCCGTGCTACAGGTTTGTGCGCCACATGTAGTCCAGCACTAAATACCGCCTGCAAAAAGCATGCGGTAATGCGGCAGTGTTACCTGAAGTAATTCAAAGTGTAGCTCTGATACACTTTGAATTACTTCTATGTCAATCCCTGGTAGTCAAAATATCCCCCCAACACTCCTTCATGATCCTTGACTTCAATTGTCTGCATTATAATCATCTGCCCTGGTAGTCTAGTGGCCCCCTTCCTTCATGATCCCCAACCCAGTAGCAGGATAATAAAAAATAATTCCCTGATAGGCTAGTGGTCCCCTCCACCCTCTCTTCATGATCCTCAACCCAGGAGCTGGATAATATTTAACTATTCCTTCATAGTCTAGTGGCTCCCCACCCCGCTTCATGATCCCTGACCCCAGTATCAACAGAAAATAAATAATTTCCCTGGTAGTGCAATGGCCCCCCCCCATCACTATCCTGACCCCTGTTGAATTTGAAAATAAATCAATGTCCTGGTAGTCTAGCGGTCCCTACCCCCCATACCCAGCAGTACCAACCCTCCGCACTTCCTCCAGTCATTCCTGAAGTGAGCCAGTGACTGTCTCAATCCACCATTCACCTCCGTGACCAGCTGCCAACTGACTGTTGTATAAACATACTGTAGTGAGGTATAAATGAGTGCTCATTCATACCTCACTACAGTACGTTCATTCAACAGTCAGTCAGTGGCTGGCTGCAGAGGTGCGTGATGGGTTAAGCCAAAGACCAGCTCCATTCTGTGATGGTTGGGGGATGCGGAGGCTCGACACTGCTGGGTGGGGGGGACCACTATACTACCAGGATATTAGTTTATTTACAACACCTACAGTGGTCAGTATCATGATGGGGGGAGGGGGTCCTCTGGACTACCAGGGAAATGGCTTGTTTTCTGTTGATACGAGCATCAGGGATCATAATGGAGGGGCACTAGATTCCAGGGAAACTGAATGTGTTTATAAGCTATGGGGCTGGGACTCACAGTGGGGGTGGGGGGGGATGACCATACCTCTAAACATTTTGTCACTGTAATTGCAACTCTGACTCTCAGAATGTGGGGGCAAATCCTCAAACATGGAGATGCAGGCTCAGACCATTGTTTAAACCATTGTATTTAATTGTACAATGTGTAGTGTTTATGTAGCATCATAGCACATTCCTAATTTATACCGCACAGTCTGAATTAACAGTACATTCTCTGTGTGTGCAGCACTTTTTCCATGAGGGACAAATAGGGGGACAGGGCATTTGTGAGGGATGGAATGAGGGATGTCCCTCCTAATGAGGGACACTTGAGGCGTATGGGAGGCACTGGACTACCAGGGATGGGGACAGACACATGGATACAAAGTCCTTAACAGTAGATTTGGACTGCTTGGCCCACCCAGTCTGCCCATTCCCCTACCTAATGGTTAGGCTGCAGATCCTAGTTCACCAACAGCCTACATCCTCCCACCACACCCCCACCAGATGTGCCTTATGCCTGTCCAATGCATTCCTGACTACCCCCACTGTATATGAACCTACAACAGGTATATGGTGCATATGTCTGTGTTGGGGGCACGGGGGGGATAGTCTACCAGGGCACACATGACCACTGGCAGTAATGTTTATATGTATATACTGTATATATCTATCTATATATATAGATAGATATATGTTGTGTCTGCTTGCAGTGCTGCATGGGTGAGTGATATGCACAGCATGTGCCTGCTAAGCCACATTCCCTGCATCATCCAGCTTGTACTTCCATTCCCACCAATAGGGGTATGCTGTGAGCACACCTGGGCTGTAGCTTCAGCCTGTACTTCCATTCCAACCAAAAGGTGGAGCTGTGTGTTCCATGTAGTAGCATCGGGCAACCTACATGGAAATGTATGCTAAGCAGCGCATAATGAGATGCAAATGCAAATGTGGATGTTTGCCCATGGATTACCTAAGTAGACTCATTTGCATAGGTGTGTTGAATATAGCAAATTTTGCCACAGGCTAACCTGTCTGCAGTGCAATCGAGTTAGCCCCGGGCAAACCTTCCATCCGCATAGCACTGTTCTGCAGTGTGTGGCCTGCATCTTTGTTTGCAATTGCTGTGAAACACCTCTGTGCTATAACGCACAATATGCTCCACTTGCAACTCTGTCTTGCTCCACCTCTGTGCCCACTGAGCAGCTGTTTCATTTTGCACTTCCCTATTGCTGTATTCAGTGCTGTCTTATTTCCCCGGCTATTTTAGTACTGCACTCCCAGTCCTGTTTGCCCTGCTTCCTTTGCATGCTACATTCAGCAGGTTTAGCCCCAGGGCAATTCCTTTGAATATAACTTGGTTTTGGTTCTGGGCTATTTTAGCATGCCAGGCAGTGTTAATTTTGCTCGGAGGCTCAGCTTTGAATATCTGGCCCATGATCTTTTTCTCTTACAGCAATACATAAGTACAGGAATTAATACACATGCATCGTATGGAATAGTTATTAAGAAGTTGTAGGATATTTCTAGAGAAAAGGACATGGCAATGATTAAATACATTAAGATATATAAATGGTTGATTAATAATACAAAGGAAAATTGCTTAAAAACCTATCTTAATATTATGGGAGCCTATAATTATGGGAAATTACATCTAAATTTAGGTCTGAACCCTTTGATAGTAATATCCTGGCCATGCACTATGGTAATCAAGAAGGCTTTGCCTCTGCCCTATGCTACTGCGGCTCTAGTAAACCTGAATATCTTCTACATGTTGTCCTAATTTGCCCATGGTACAATAAAGTAAGTGGGAATTGGATAGGGCAATATGTTGATACTGGACTGGATATTCAAACTGCGCCCAAAATGTGTGCAATAGCAGGAGCAAGCACAAGTCCATTGTGCTTTGCGCAATAGACGCGATATTCAAAAATGGAGCAAGCCAATTGCTCAAACAGCCAACGTCTGAATATCGTACAACCTGTGCCATAGCGCAACTAGGAAGGGGAAGCTGAGCAGATACGATGCGCTATAGCGCAACAAGGGCAGCCCAGCTGAGCAGCCCAGAGGCACCATAGCACAAGCAGGGAGCCCCCCAGCAGCAGAGCAATGGAACTGCTCAACCAGGTAGGTAGGCAGGGGCCCACCACCCATGCTACAGATGGGCACAGGAACACACTGCAGAACTGACAATGCACCCCCACAACCCAAGCACAGCACAACTGGGGGAGGGACAGAATATCCACCGGCCCACGGGGATAAGCAAACAAAGCACAGCTGGGCCATGTTGCCCCAGCACACCCACTGGCAAGCTGAGACTGCCACACAAGGGGGGCAGACCACCCCATGGAACAGCAGCCCCCCCCGTGCACAGCACACCCTGCACCATGGCCCCAAGATACCCCCCATGAGCAGTGACCATCACTGCAGGAATCCCCATGCACACCCCCCACTGTCACACTGCAACCTCATGTACCACAGAACCATACAAGCCAGAGCCACCATGAGCACCCAGCAGTGGGTGGCAGCACACAGCAATGCAACAATGGCAGACACAGTGCCAACATGCACAAACCCCCTGAGGCACAGCTGACAGACCGAACATGTGTCGCCACAAGAGGTACCCCACACGGAAAAGGGCATGCCCCTGACACCACTGCCATTGATACTGTACCCTGTACAGTAGACAAGTGTCACAGCGCGACCCACCACGAGCCACAGCAGCTAGCACAGACATCCACAGTGGTGCATGGAAGCATGCAGCACACCAGATGCAACACAGTGCAGGGGTAAACACACACCCATACCCTTGGGGACAGCAACACAGGGATGCAGTAGTGTGACAACCAAGCCCCCAGTGTGGGCACTTGTAAACTGTGCACACACAGCCTGCAGTCCACCATGGCACAGGGGTGACACCCACACTGTGCATGAACTGTGGCCCTGTACACCACCAGCATATGCCTGAATCACAAGTCACAGACAGTGGTGCACAGCCCCTGCAACACACACAAGCCACAGCATGGAGGTGGGACAGCGACTGTGGAGGCCACAGTGTCATCTGAGGCAAACATGCACCTCACCAGTGACAGGAGGCAACCCAGAATTGTGACGGTCACAGTGGATGACCTGCAGGGACAGCCACAACTGACAAGGCAGCAGACCTTGCAGGCCACAGACATGCAAGGGTGTCAGCTGCACAGGCCAAGGACAGTTTGACAGGGGCACAATGGACACAGAGCAGGCACCATGGACCACTGCACACAGCAATGCAATGCACAGAGAACAACACACACCACAGATACCGACTGATAGCCACTCCTACACCAGAGACACTTCCCCACGCACACACACTCACACACATACCTATGACTGAACCACCCCAGATGCCATGCACACCACTGCAACTGAGCACCTATAGCCAGCTGCAAATCAGAGACCACCACAGTATTCATATCAAAATCTGTATTGTAAAAGATACAACAACAACAACAACAACAACAACATCTATATACATATATACATATATGGGGTGGAGGTACGGGAACAAGGTGGGGGTGGGTAAGGGGCAGAGGTGAACAACTGGGAGAGGGAAGGTGGGGTGTGAGGGTCAGTCAAAGGGGGGAGGTAATATGCATCATTGGCGTCCAGCCTGCTCCTCCTCTGCCTGGGGCCGTTCCCGGGGTCACCTTCTCCTCCTCCTCACTCCATGCTACTGGAGGTCCTGCAGTATTGCCAGGGATTCGGCCACCACACGAACCAGCTGCTGAATGGAATGCTCTATGTGTAGGAATATCCGCACACCTAGGACAAGGGATCAGAGTCAATGGGTATGACTGTCCATCCCCCCTGCAGCCCACCCATCATGCATGGCATACAGCCATGTGCCCCACTCCTGTGATGGTGTGCACTCACCCACAGTGACCGTGTGCACAAGGCATGCCCAACCAGGCAGCAACAGCCATGTGTACCACTGCACATGCACACCGCCCATGTCCAGCACAGCACAACCAAGGCCGTACAGTAACATGGCTATGCGGTGGGCAGGCAGTGCCACAGCCATGTGCCCAGTGCACGCATGGACCACCATTGATGCACTCCCAGACATGCAGTGCCACTGGACAGTGCTGACTGTCACATGTCACATGCATGGCAGTGGTGTCCATGGATGGTGGCCATGCCCTGCTCCCCACCCTGTCACACAGCATACAATAGCAATCATGGTGCCATGGCACTCACCCTCATCAAGCTGTTGCTGGCATTGGGGTTGTTCCCCAACAAGCTCCAGTTCTGCATCCACCTCCCTCCACTGCTGCTCCGTGGCCCTCCTCCGCTCTGCCACGCCTGTGGGAGACAAAAGGAGAGCAAAACATCAGTACAAACCCAAAGCGTATATCCCCTGCCCCAATGTGTGTGCCCACCAACCCAGCCAGACCCATCCATCACATACCCTGTAAACACCACCACAGCCAACCCGAGATCATCCCTCCCCTATGTGCTGGACACAAAAGACAGTGTTACCCATATGGACCATACAGGTGCGTAGACGGATCACCCACCTGGACGAGGCACCACACTCCTCCTGGCATGCGACTGCAGATGTGCCAGTAGCTCTGGCTCCCTCCTTCTCAGGTCCCCAAAGCAGTGCCTGCATTGCTTGGCCATCCTCCTGTGGCCAGTGGCCGCCTCCAGCTCAGTGGCCACTTGTTGCCAGACCTGAGTCCTGGCCCTGTCTAGTGGAACCTCACCATACAGTGGGCCATAGTGTGGCTCCACAATGGCCACAAGATTGGCCAGCTCGAGGGCACTCCATTGGGGGGCTCTCCTGCGTGCCATCTCCAGTGCTATAGTAGGCAATATGGTGCTCCACAGTGCAGCAACCCCACATGGAATTGCTGCGCAATACATCGTCGCCATTCCCTATCGTGCTGTCGATACAGCGCCGCCATTCCCTATCACACTGTCACCGAACAGCGCGATAGAGCTGCAGACATGCCATATGTACAGCGCCAAGGGGGAAAAGGCTGGGCAGAGGGTCATGGGTCTCTGGCACTGGGTCTCTGGCACAAGGCCATGCACAGCACCATCGGACGTCTACGCGTCTAGTGTGATTGGTCGCCTGTGTGCCATTGCCACAGCGAACTATTGCGCAGTTGTGCCATTGCACCATGTAGTGACCGTTGCCATAGCGCCACTGGCACAATGGTGGCCATGCCCTGAATTGCTTACTGCGCACAGCACATCATCAGCACGGCAGATGCCTGTGTAAGCTACCTGGGTATGCGCAGTGTGGTGTACTACGCAGTCACAGAACTGCGCCATTGGCTCAGCACATTCAACCATATTGCGCAAAGCACAACAGCGTGATATTCAGCCGTCATATGCAAATCATTTGATCAGCCATTCAATGGCGCAGCAGCTCGATTTGCATCTCATTAAAGTTGCTCCACACCTAATTTGCATGGATTGCGCTATAAAAATGCAACACTGTTCGGCAGTGGCCATATTCGGTTACTGCAGTTGATAGGTGAGTTGCATGCTGTGTGCTGTTCTGGACTATAGTCTCAGGGAATTACTGTGTACTGCACAGTCACAGGTGACCACTCTCACCCATACAGGCTGAGAAATGACCGAGCGAGGACTGGGTGAGGAGGATGATGGTGGGCGGAAGAGGAGGCCTAATTTTACTAAGGCTGAGATGCAGGCACTCTTCGAGGCCTACCTGGATGAGGAGCCACTGCTCAGTGGGACGGCGGGGCACCCCTCAGGCCCGTGCTGCTGCATGGGAGAGGGTGGCATGTGCCGTCAACCTGCACGGCAGCCACCAACGCTCTGTGCAGGAGTGTAAAAAGAAGATGGGTACCGACAGGAGGAGGGTGAAGGAGAAGGTGGCTGCCATCAGGGCGGCACATGCTGCAACAGGCGGGGGCCAGCCGGAGGTGGTGCAGCTGGCTCTGGCAGAGGACAGGCTCACTACAAGCATGCAGTGCAGTGCCATTGAGGGCGTTCCTGGAGGTGGCTTCCAGACAGGTGGTAGCCCATCACTGTATGGTATGTCATGGTCTGTGGGGGGGGCGGAGTTAGATCCCATGCACTAACGTGTCTTTACTTTCTGTTACAGATCCTGTGCATCTGCAGGGGTCAGCGGTGGAGGGACTGTCCACTGCGGACAGCCATCTGGAGTTGGAGGAGGGACTATCCACCTCCGCTGGTAGCCAGTGTACATTGCAACAGTATGCATGCCTGGCTGCCAACACTGATGTTGTTGAGACAGGTGTGGGGGGTGCTGCCCTTCCTGTGTCTCAGTGGTCTGGCGTCCAAGCATTCCAGCACACTGTGGCTGTGGCACAGACCTGCACCACTGATGAAGCAATGACCATTATGGGCATTGACATGTGTGTGTCACAGAATGGACACACAGCAGGACAGCTCACGCCCATGGACCTAGCTGGTTCCAACGTGTGTGCCAGCATGTCAACACAGTCCCAGGCTGTGCCTGTCAGCACTGGTGGGGCAGCACCAGTGGCTGTCGGGTCACTGGCACTGTTGCGGCCACAGCGGCAGAACAACTGATCCCTTGGGCACAGCAGGCGGAGGGGCAGCAGCAGTCACCCACAGGGATTGGGCGTACATGGTTCAGCGGTGGTGTAAATGCACCGCCTGTGGACTTGCCCATACCTGGTCCTGATGAGCAGCGCCCACCCTCAAGAGGTGCTGAACATTAGGCTCTTCCATACCCTGAGGGACAGGTTGCCGATGTGGCAGACGACCTCTTTGACGAGCACACCCGCCTGCTGCAGGCATCAGTACAGCAGCAGATGTGGGTTGCAACATCCGTGGAGGCACTGTGTATGGCTCTGGAGTGGGTCGAGGAGCGACACAGCAGGGACACCGAGAGGATCCTGTCACGGATTGACCATTTGCGGAAGGATGTGAACGCCGCCATTGACAGGCAGACACAGGCATTGGTCGCTGTCGTGGCCACATTGGGCACACAGTCAGGTGCCCCTGTGCGGCTCACACTGCACAGTATGCTATCCACTTCCCATTCCCGGCATCATGTGACATCCACCCTGTCGACACCAGGTTCAGCTGTGGGCATCCTGAGCACTCCTGGTGCAGGTATGTTCGGTGTGCTGCAGACCCCTGTGCGGGCATGGTCACGTTCACACAGTGGAACCCCTGGTGGACCATCGGTGCCACCCCATGAGGCCCGTGCTCAGCCTGCCAGTGCTGCTGGGTCTCAGCAGGGCCGCCCATGCATCCGAGGTGGCCGTAGCACTGTGCCACAAGACTGAGCTGTCTCCCAGTGCAGGCCCTGTCTGGTGCTGCCCTGTGTGCAATGTGTGTTTTGGTGGACAGTGCACCGGTGGGTGCCCAGCCCTACACGCAGACACCTGGACCACCTGCACACCCTCCCGACTGCTGTCCACAGGTGCATGTGCATGATGATGCCTGCATTGCGCTGTACACCAAATTGCGATGGTGCCCAGCATCTGACACATGTACATGGACAGTCAGTGGACATGGTGGCCTGTGGACATGTGTGTTTTTAGTGTCTGTGTTCCGGCTCTGTTGTGCACCTGACCCCTGTGCACTTTGTGCCTATTGTGTGTGTGTGTGTGTGTGTCCGTCCATGTGGCATGTTACTGTTCACCCCTCCCTGGTTGTATGTGTGTGCTTCTGTGCCCTGCCACTTCCCTTGCCGTCATGCACCCCTGGTGTGTTTCCCTGTGTGTATGTGGGTTGTGCCCTAGCCACTGTTGGTTGCACATGGCCCCATGACTTACCTGTGTTGGGTGAAGTGCTCCTCTGTGATGGTGTCCCAGTGCAGCTGGGCCAGCCAGATCAGTCGGCGGGGGCTGCCCATCCCCATCATCACCAGTGTCACCGTCATCCCCATTGCTGTCCCCCTCTTTGACCTGTAAGGCTATCCCACAGTCTTTGGCCATGTTGTGCAGGATACAGCAGGCCAGGAATATCCCACAGGCCTTTGAGGGGCTGTACTGTAGGGCACCGCCAGAGGTGTCCAGGCAATGGAAACGCGCCTTCCGCATCCCAAACACCCGCTCAATGATGTTGCATGTGGTGGCATGTGCCTCATTGAATCATTGCTCATGTATGGGGTCGTGGGCGCCCGGTAAGGTGTGAGCAGCCAGGGACGGAGGGTATCCACTGTCACCTGTGTGGAGATAGTGGAGATTAGTGTCTTGTTCAGGCTTAGACTGCCCCAAACCCTGTGTGCCACACCCATGGCACCTGTGGCTTACCCCCCCTTGCCCACGATTTGTCAGTTCTACATGCATACTCACCCACTAGATGTCCTGTGGGGATGTCCCCACTCTTGAATTGATGGCACAGTGCTGACTGGTACCATATGAATGAATCATGTGCTCCCCCAGGGTGCATGGCACAGACATTGATGATGTGCCCACTGGCATCACACACCACCTGGCAGTTGACACTGGCATATCCCTTCTGGTTCATATAGGCAGCCCCATCGGGGCCAGGTGGCATGTAAATGGCCATATGGGTGCAGTCTGTCGCCCCTAGCACACCAGGCATACGTGCTACCCTGTGAAACTCCTGTATGTTTGCTGTGCGCTCCGCCGTGGTGCTGGGGAAATGGATGTATTCCGCAGCATGTGGCAGCAGTGCGCTGAGGAATTGGGTGAGGATGTGTGACGTGGCCAACTGTGTTATGCCTGTGGTGTCCCCTGTTGGTCTCTGGAAGGTACCCATGGCGAGCAAGCACATGCAGGCTGTTACCTTTGTCTCCACTGACAGAACATGACTCCATCGTGTGGGTGCCTGAATCACATCACTGCACAGCTCACAGAGCTGCCTCAGTATTGCCCTGTTCAGGTGGTACTGGCCCACAATCTCGACATCTGAGTACAGCTCAAAGCTGGTGCGGGCTCAGTAATGCCTGTTGTGGGCGTACCGCAAACGGGCCCTTCCACGGCCATGTCCCCCTGCAGCATGCCTTCTCACCCCCCCATTATGGCTTCCATGTGAAAGGTGGCACTATCCATGTCCCTGGCTTGTGCTCCCGGCTGTTGTTGCTGTGTTCCCCCTCACTATCCTGACTGCTTTCTCCACTGCACTGGGTACACCTACTGGTCTCTGCTCACTGTGGCCCCACACACCTTCCCTTGCCCCTATTCTGTACTCTTGTTTCCCTGGCCTGCCCTCTTTGTCCCTCTTGCTCTGTCTCTCTCCCTGCCTCATGTGGCTTCCCTGTAGCATTCTTGCACCTCTTCCTTGTTCCTTTTTATTTTGGCTCATTTCCGCTATGGCACAACTTCCCCCTGCTCCACTGTTGCGCATGGCGCAAGTCTTTGAACATCGCAATGCGCACTTTATGCATGGTTCCACCCCCTTCGGTTGTGCATGCCTTCATTATCATTGCGCTGTTGCTCAGCATGTTTTCAGTGGTGCAACTGCCTCCTGCTGAATATCGCAGAATGGCGCATTTTCTGACTTGTGCTGGTGCAACCCTATTACGCATTGCACAACCCTTTTTAATATCCAGCCCACTGTGTCTATCCCACCTAGATGTCTGTTGGATCTCTTTTTCATTTCAGAAAATCCACACATGCTAGCCAAGTTGGCTGAATTTTTATTACTCATAATCAAGATTAGAAAGGGAAAGGTCAATGTGGCAAATATTAAAAGAGGCCATAACTCCACTTGCTGCCCTGCCTGTTGAGTCTCATTATATCACAGAAACCTTTTTCTGATTTATTTATTCTTGGGTTCATCTTCTATTACATTATGGCCTGGGTTTTAAGTCTGAAATATACTGTTAACGCCCTACATTAGGTACTTTTTCTATTTTGTGATTACTGACTGCATTAAATGATAACAGGTGTAGGTAACCAGACCCAAACCCTGATATGCGCAGTTTACATCTTGTTTTGACAAGAATATCTAAGTATTCTCCATCTCTACTCTATCTCTATTTAATTATTATTAATCTCATTTTATCTTAATGTAATTTTTTCATGTTGTTATGTTTTATTGATGCATTTTACTTATATAAATCTTGGTACGGTGATTTTTGCAATGATCTGTGTTCAATCAAATAAACTGATATTGCTAGTACAGACCTTAATATATTTCCCATATGTGATAGCCTCAAACAAATGTAAAGAGTGCACACTGTCTGCTAGGAGCAAAATATTACTCCAACACTGGTTTTCTGTAGGTCTTCCCAGAAACAAACACCTGTTTCTAAGGCTCACAGACAGCTATTCAAGAAGCCTATCTGGCATGGGTCAGTTTTGTATGAAAAATTCAAATTGATGGTGTTGTTACTAATATGGTACATGAAATCATGCACTGATGCTTCTGACCCGTGCTAGATGATGAGGATGCTGTCAATATAATAATCCTAGAACTAGATATTTTCACATAAATCATTGACAATAGGGTTGAGGATGGCTCCCCTCCCACCAACCCATGAAGAGGTTGCCATAGGAGGGGACCATTGTTGTACCCATCGCTGTTGCTCTGACCCGTAAATAGAAGTGTCTGTTAAAAACAAAATAATTTCAAGTTAATATTAACTCAATCTACAGAAATGTCACTTGGTACAGATCCATCATGCATGAGGTATCTCACTGCATGAATAGCATAAACAGGTATTATAGAGGTATAAAGAGAAATAACATCAGTGGTAATCTACCAGTAGTCATTCTCCCAAATCCAATTTTGTAACATTGATAGAGTGTCCACACTCTCACTATGATAGTAAAAGCTTCACTCTAGTTTGTAAGAAATGGTCCACAAAGACTCACATAATGTCAGGATCACTAGATGTTCTTTCCTTATATATCTTGCCTCTATCTCCATGATCATATTCTCTGCAAGTGCCATCTCTAAGAACCTATATAGTTTGCCTTTAATAAATACTGCCGGGTCTACGTCAAGTTTTCAATAGTTTGACTGATCATCCAGCTGTCTCTGTACCTCAGTGCAATATTGATCTCTTTTTAGAGCAACTATCTTACTGCCTTTTTCTGTGGGTTTTATTTTGATAGTCAAGGTCTGAAGTATTTTTTTAGCTCCTGGTCTTCAGCAGGTGACATTCTTTTTGAATGGCATCCATTTTTCTTAAAGCATTATTTCTGCAACTTGAAGGATTACATTTTGGAAAGTCACAATGGCAGACAAAATTGTCAGTGGACAAAAGGTTGATGGGGATTGGAATGTTGTTTTTGGCCTTGCTGTTGATGGTGGGTCCTTTGCAAATTGTGTGTCCAACAGGTCAAAGAGATTGACATCTTGTATTTGTGTACTTAATTATGTCTCATCTGGCATGGACACTTGGTCGCCTTCTGTCTGTTGTGATAGATCAATAAATGCTTGTATATCATCATGATCTACTGCCTTAGCAGTTGTCACCTGATTTTGGAAACCCATTCTTTGGTGAGGTGCAAAATGCTTTTTTAGAAAAAACTTTCTTATCATCATTCTCAAATAGATGTACACTGTAAATGGATTTGGTATTGGACATGGAATAAATGAGAGTCCCTTGCTAAATAGTTGTAGCTTGATTCTGTCAGGTGTACAGAGGATGGATTCTTTGTCAGAGGTAATGCTGCTAGTACTCTATTCCTTCTCCTACCTCTTTTACCCCTCCTAACTTTTCTGAACCATGTTTAGTGTTGCCTTGAGTTTGAGTCATGATCTGTGTTAGGTCTTAAAAAGACACCAATCTAGCATTAACAGCTATTGGCAAATGTTGATCTGACATAGAATTCTCAAGACAACTGAAGTTAGAGGATCTTGCTCAGCCATGTCTCATTACAAATTTGGATCTCATGCAGTTGCATTCCTGGCTCCGTGACTGGGCTGGTCTCTCCCAGTAGAAACCATGACTCATCATGTAGTTGTGTCTTGAGGAAACTTACTCTGATTTTGGTCTGGGGTGGGGGTGGTGGGTGCTCAGTGGGAGGTCAGGCTGGGGGGTGGAAGTCACATCACTACCCAGTCTGTCCTATTTATACTTAGCTAGTGTGAGGCCCCATGCCCAGATTTAACTCTGGAGCCCACCTTTGCCTCCAGGATACCGTTGTGTCTATCCCACTCCTTAAATTCAGTCATTGTCAGTGGCTCAGTAGGTAGCACACTCACCTCTGAGGCTGGGAGATCAGAGGGCTGTGGGTTCTGTTCCCACATCTGGCACTTGGGTTAATATCACAATACTGACACTGTAGTGCAGCATGAGGGGGGTGCCGCACTTCTGAGGTGCCATCTTTTGGATGAGACATTAAACCGAGGTTCCATCTGCCTGGATTGGTGATAGTTCGGGTGGATGGTAAAGATCCCATGGCACTTTTTTAAAAGAGTTGGGGAATTTCTATTGGAAATAATGGACTTCATTACAATCAAATGACAATATAATACAAATATATGCAGTAAGTACATCCTTGGTTATTCTACATTCATAACTTGTTCGTTTATCCATAAACAAATAAAAAAATCCTAACAACATCAAACAAATGTTTTTCCAAACACCATGTTTCACAATTAATCCACAAATGTGCCACTCTTGACACTGTAGAGTTAGATAAGTCATATGTCATTAACTGTTTCAGTGCATATTGTATATTAGAAAACACCACCTCCTGATGCATCCATTTTTGCTGTCACACCCATACACATCTTGCTTGTCATAAATGGTATCTGATCATTCCTAGAATGATATATATAGTATCTGCATGATACTTTCTTCTTAGGTTCAGATTAGTTCCATACATAACATCTGCATAATTTAGATTTGAGAACTGAGGGTCCTTCCATTATTTACTCACAGTCCCCATAACCTTTGTGCAAATGGACATTCTGAAAATAAATGTGGCTGAGTTTCAATAACCTGGGGGCAAGATTCCCTCTGACAATACCTCTCTGCCAGCATTTTATGCTTGTTGTTGCCTTTGACACTGAGTCTGCCATAGTTTTCCAACCATAAGCAATCCCACATATATGGAGGAATTCTAAGGTTCACCAATTGTCTTAAAACTTGTGCTTTTTGAGTCTAGGGCATAAAGGAAAATCTACTGTATCCATCCCTTCAGTGTCTAGGATATGCCTATATATTTTTTCTTATCCCATGAAGCTACCTACATTGGAGTCAGATTCCATTTTATTGTCTATTTAATATTTTCCATCCCATAACTGGGCAATGGGCCCTGTTTCCCGAGCAACCTGGGCTTTTGCTGTTGCCATGCCACTATGTTTGGACCAATCCATTCCTCTAACCACGCCTTCCAACCCAATGTCTCAGCATGGAAGTATCTCCCCAGATTATAGCTCAAGAACACACTCCAGAAAAACATTAAGGGGTTCACCATACCTACCCCACCCTCTTTTTTTAACTTATAAGTTATGGTCCTTTTGATTGGGTTTAATCTGGAACCCCAAAAACCTTGAAAGAAAACATTAAATAACTTGGTGTGCACATCCTTGGTGGGGGAGGGGGGCACATGTTACATACAAAAATATTGGGATCAGTAAGGTCTTGATAAGCCAGACCCTTTTCAGTTTACCAATCACTTTATTCCTCCACTCTGCAACAACCTGTTCTACTCTACCTAAACTTTGCTCCCAGTTCCTTACATTAGAGTCCTGAGGCCCAAAGATTATCCCTAGAATAATTATGGGATCATTTGTTAATTTTATACCACCTATCATTCCAGAAGCTGGTATTGCAGTCTTGCCCAGGGGAATGCCCTTGCTTTTAGTAACATTCATTTTAGAACCAGAGATTGAAGATTATGTTCCTATTACGTGTTCTAGACCTGCTTCTCCAGTTGTTACATTCAAGGTTAACACTACATCATCTGCATAAGTTAAAACCCTGATCTCTTCCTCAGAGACTGGATTTTTTAACCCTACTAGTCTTGGATCAGAATTACATAACCTAATATAAATGTCTATGCAAAATATGTACAGAAGAGGGCTTAATTGGTACCCCTGTCTCACTCCCCTCTTCATCCCCACTCTATCCCCATACCACCCATTTACATTGGGGATGATGCACATATCCCTGTATAATACCTTAATCCATCCCGATAAGGTTTCTAGTATTCCAAAAGCCTTTAAAACTTCAAAAAGGAATTGCTGTGAAACCTGAGCAAAGGCTTTCTCTTGATCAATAGTTATTACCCACCGCTCAGTGTCCCCTAATTCCCCTTTATAACAAATTTCTCTCAACATAAACAGGTTGTCATACTGTGTCTTGCCTTTGCACACATTTGAGCATCACTAATTAGGTATGGGGCAATGTTAGACATTCTTCTTAGCATGATTTGAGCCAGAATTTTAACATTGGTATTTAGGAGGCTTAATGGCCTCCAGTTATTTACATCCACCTTGTCTCCTTTTTTATGAATCAACACCAAGATTGCTTCTCTCATTAAGTGGGCTAATTCTTTACTAATTAGCATATGATTGAATACTATTGCTAATGCAGATGCTAATGTATCTTTAAACTGTTTATACAACCCAGCTCCAATGCCATCTGATCCAGGAGCTGAATCAGCCTTTAGCCCTTGTATGGCTGATAAAATCTCTAGTTCAGTGACTTCTGAAATAAGGGGCTCAATATCTTTATCATGCACCTATGGTAAATTTAAATCCTTCAAAACCCTGTCAGCCTTCCCATCCAAAGGGGAGGTTCTAAGTAAGGCATACACCTGCTTTTTCACCACATCTAACAAGCCTAATGGGGAAGAAACTACATCTCCATTTGTGTTTAGTAATTATTTTATGACTCTAGCCTCCACCCTTTCCTTACTATCTTTAAAGGGATCTATACATTGTGCATCCCCTCTTATTCCAAATTTTGCCTCCTGACTCAAAGATTGAGCCCTATTATATTGCATTTTTTGCTGGCGCTATTTTACAGATTGAATCTGCTGCCCATAATCTTTTTTTGAAGTCTCTGTTAAAGAAATTAAATACTGCAGGTGTTGTCTCAGCTGCAAGTACTCTAAATAATTTTTGTTGTTCTCATAATTTCCTTTATTTTGAAATAATTCTCTCCAAGATTGTTTCATGTCTTCCCACCAAGCCGCTGGGTCTTCATAGCAAGCTACCACAGATAGCCTTGCTGTCCAATTTTGGAACCATAATTTCTGAATCCTTTTATCAGACAAGAAGGACTCATTCAGTCTCCATTTTGATTTTTTTTTGCATCTAGGTGCATCCTGCCAGGAGATTTTAGAAATCATAGTCATGTGGTCCGAAAATTCCACAGCACCTACCTTACTAGCCAATACTTTAAAGATTTTAGATACAAAAATAAAATCTGTTCTTGTTTTTTAAAAGCCCTTTGTGAAAGGTGTATCCTCCTGTAGCATGTAAGTCTCTATATGAATATTTTAGAGCAGCATTAGACAAGATCTGCTGTAATGCCACAGAATCACAAAACAGAATATCAGTTCATAAACCTCTATCCTGCTGAGATACACTACAAGTAAAATCTCTCCCCCCATCATAAGACGAGAGGTGTGCAGGTATGGCTGAATGTCTCTGAACACTGAAGCCCAAAGGGCTTTAGTTTGTGGTGCATAGATAGCCACTATTCTAAAACATTCCAAATAAAATGAAAAATCTAATAATTAGGCCCTGCCTGAACAAATATCCACTAATTGAGTAACCTGAATTCCAGGATTAGTGATAATGATCCCCACCCCATCACATAATTCTGTCCCTGTGGACCAAAAGGAGGGGCCTGACATCCAGGCTCTAGATGCCCTCATAAATTCCCCATTGGTTTTTAATCTGGTATCCACTATACAGGTAATGTCACACCCCAACGCCTGTAAAGATAACATGGTGCTCACCAATTTCTTATCTCCTTTAATGCTGTTAACATTAACCGAAGTGATAGATAGGCAGTCTGAAGGGGCTGAGGTATGCCTCATGATTTAAAGTTTTTATGGTGTTTGGGCCTTCTGTCTCTGCCTAGTTCTCTTAGCAATAGAATCTGACCCCCCCCCCCATCCTCAGTGTCGATGTAAGAAACAATGGTGGAAGAGTCTGTTCCCTCTCCCTCAGAGTCCCCATCTTCAGACAGTAGGACTGCAAATTTGTTCCCTTCTTTCCAAGATCCAGGTTTAATCTCAGTGCTACTCCCTCCAACCTTTCTAGAGACTGCTTTCCCCTAACCTGGATCTCTTCGTTTGGGTAACTGTTTTAAAGTTCTCTCTCTCTCTCTCTCTCTCTCTCTCTCTCTCTCTCTCTCTCTCTCGGGGGGCAGGGGGCATTTTAGTTGTCAAACCTCCACCTTCTTCAGGAACTTTTTGATGACCAGGGACCTGCGTGGCCTGACTTGCTGGGGCCTTTTTCTTAAAGGAGAAATCCACCCAGAATGTGCAAAAACATATGTTATGTAGAGTGTTTTGATATGTATGTTAAATCCTAGTGTGTCCTTCCCTCTGCCTGCTATTAGGAGTTTTTCCTAAATTAGCCTGCTAGCTGTATGGTAGTTTTATGACCCCTGGGGATCTCCATCACAAATAGGTTTATTGGCTTTCTTTCTCCTACGATGCACCTTGGCTCATGTGACAGTGATGTAGCTATGCCCTTAGATTTAGCAGGGTCTGTTACAAGCTCAGCCACAAAGATAATACTTGTTTCAGAGAAGCCACACTGCTAGATTTTGGGTGAGTGTAATCATTATTTTTTGACATTAGTACCTTGTCCTACTATGCTACAACCTGTAAGGTGATGTTCAATTTTTACTACTTAGTACTAGTACAAAAACTGAAAGTGACTGAGAGGAATAGAGTAAACAGTGACATGATTCAAACAGACACACACATGCACACACACACACAGCAGATCATAGCAGGACAAGGTACTGATATCAAAAAATAATAATGATTACACTCACCCAAAATCTAGTAGTGTGTCTTCTCTGGAAGAAGTATTTTCTCTGTGGCTGAGCTGTGACAGACCCTGTAACAAGACACTGGCTTCCTGCAGGGGCAATTAGACATCACACCAAAGGGCACTCTGGGAAGACTAGAGGCCATAAAAGAAACCCGAATGGCAACCTCCAAGGGCAATAAAACAGTTAGGGAAAGTTAGAAAAAACATCTCTCACAGCCAGAGGAGAGGAAAACACTGGGAACTGGTTAGAACAGAGAGAGAAAAAGACTACTACATATCTTTTTCTGATTTAACATGGAGTTTTCCTTTAAGAGCCTGAGTTGGGCCTTGTTCTGGGACTTCTACATCTGTGATAGCCATACTCTGTAATCCTATGTCCTGACTCAAAGCAGCATCATTTTGTATCTGTTCCCCAATATGTTTCTCTATGTCTGCCTCAGCTTGATGTGCTACCCGCTTAGCTTGTAAGTGCTGCTCAATGTTACAGTGGCAGCCACAGACACTGCCAGCTATTTCCTGAAATTTCTGTGATATTTCCAGAAATATCTCCTGCTTTCTGCATTTCCACAGTAGGGGCAGCAGAGAGAAACTCTTCAGAAATTTCACGAAATATCTGGAAATAGCTAGCAATGTCTGTAGCTACTACTGTAATTAGCACCTCATATGATGGGCAATCTTCCCGGTTGTGGGAGGTCCATGGACACCACGCATAAGAATTTCCTGTCTGCTCACATAAATTACTCTGAAACAAGTTTAAACATTTTTTTTTTTTTTTTAGTTTTTGTTGACCGGGTAAGTGCACTAGACAAATCCTGCCTATTTTCAGGCACGACCCGGGGGAGGGGGATACAGATGAATGCCAACTGACCTTGAACCAGATTAAGCTTTTGGTGGTATTTTTAGTGAATGAGGGAAATTTGGCCAGGACACCAGGGAAATTCCCCTACTCTTTTTGATAAGTGCCATGGGATCTTTAACATCCACCTGAACTACCATCAATCCAGGCAGATGGGATCTCGGTTTAACGTCTCAGCCGAAAGACGGCACCTCAGAAGTGCAGCACCCCTCTCAATGTCTCAGAAGACTACTCAGTATTTCACATCTCTGTCTCAACCAGTATAAAATGTCTTCTACATTTACCCCTTCATTTTTGAACATAATTGTTATGTTCTTTACAGCTAGTTTGGACAATGGTACAGCATGAAAGGGGGACCATAGGGGAGAGTTCTTTAGTTTTTCATACTGGGCCCAAAACCTGTCAAGTCCTGACACATTTTTAAAACTTATATCGAAATTATTGTTCCCCAAATGGATCAGCTCAAAAATTTACCTTATGCATGCCCAAACTCTAGACAGTGACTGCATTTCATAGTATTACAAGCCAAGCTTAAATGTGTCCTTGCCCCACATTTAAAACATGATTTTGGCTATCCAGCATAAAAAATTGAGCCTCTATCCTTCCCCAAGTAAAACATACTAGGAAGATGGACAGGCCCTGTATTTGTAATGATCAGTTTCACCCTCACCCTCCATCCCCCATCCCAGATCTATTCACTGTCAAGTGTGGGAGTTGTTCTACTCAGTATTTCACATCTCTGTCTCAACCAGAATAAAATGTCTTCTACATTTACCCCTTCGTTTTTGAACATAATTGTTATGTTCTTTACAGCTAGTTTGGACAATGGTACAGCATGAAAGGGGGACCATAGGGGAGAGTTCTTTAGTTTTTCATACTGGGCCCAAAACCTGTCAAGTCCTGACACATTTTTAAAACTTATATCGAAATTATTGTTCCCCAAATGGATCAACTCAAAAATCTAAGAGGAGAAAAATTTAAGTGAACCTTTCAAAAGCTGTTTGGCTACAAAAATCCTATCAGGGGCCTCTGCTAGGCCTCCTTTATACAATAATCTGACCGCGTTCCAGCAGGGGGCTGGCTCACCTTTATTTTGGAACACTTCCGATTACTTTAAGATGGGGCCCCCCTCCCTCTCTCTTCTTCATCTAAGGACTGCAATGAGATGCCTAATTTAAGGGGTTCTTCTGCCTCTTCTACTGGCCCTTGAATTTCTCTAACTTCAGGGGCACCAGTATCTATATGCGCATCAGTAACAACATTTTCAAGAAAATTGGTAACAGTAATAGTCTCTAGTAGCACCTTACCCCGGGGTTCATTGGAGCTCATGTCCTCTGGATCGTTGTCGGCCACAATTGTAACAGTTGTGTAACATAGTGACATAGGTAGGGTCTGCGGTGTCTGGAACCCACTGTCCATTTGAGTCCTGCTCCCAGCCCACATTTTCTAGTGCTAGGACTGGGGAACAACTAATGTCAGATTGATCCTTTGTCTCTGGTAAAGTTTCCTTTGTTCCTTGCACTGCCGAATGGGTTTCGGATGATTTGCTCCATCCAGGTTTTATCCTATCCTTGGAAAAAGAAAAAAACTTGTTCATTTTGCACTAATTGTGGAGCATTTTGGGGTTTTTTGCAGAGATGCCAGCCCCTGACCACTCCGCATTCCAAGCCTTTTAGTCTGTGCTGCTGCTTTAGCTTTAACAGCCGGTGCAGTCTTTTGGCACACAGCTCCAATGCTGATTGGATGCCAGTCTCTGATGCTGATTTATTCATTCTGTTTCCCTTTACTTTAGGATATTTTATTTTGCCAGCTCTTTGATACAACATTGAGGCTTCGCATGCACTTCCCGCTGTTCCAAAGTGCTTTGCTGTACAGGAGCTGCCACATCAGCATAATGTTGACTCACCACTGAGATGACAGGATCCTCGCTGCAATTGACAGGCTCTGCTGCTACATTTGGAGAGTTCAGCAAAGCGTTGAGCTGTTGCAGCTCCCACAAAAGCTTCTGCTTTCGTTTCAGTATTTTCTCCCTTTCTGGCGATAGCGTTACATGCATCGACTCTCCATTCAAAACACTGGGTGCCTCAACCAGATTCCCATATGGCATTACCATCGAATCCACACATAACAACAAAGATACATCCAATAGTGCATCTACGGCCTCTTGAGTTACTGAGCTAGGGGAGGAGGCCTGCTCCCAAGCACATTCAGCATCCATCCCCTCCTGAGACTCCAACACACTGGCCATCCTGGAACAGATGGCCAGAGGGTCCCCCTACAGGTGAGTAGGGGACATTTTTATTAAGAATAAACAAATTTCCAATACATTCAACATAAAGCATTAACAACCAACATGAAGTATACAACATATGGAATTAAACAAAAAGGAAAGTATCAATAAACTATAAAAGAAAATTAAGCCTTTTTCTGGTTTTTCTATTTACAAATTATTCTTTATAATCTGGCATAATACATCATGTGAAGGGTCCAAAAAAACTATAGAAGGTGGGGTCACATCTTTATACCTGTTTCCTCTCCCTTCTTTTTTTTTAAGTTACAGGAAAATCATTGGACTGGATATTCAAAAGGGTTGCGCCATGCACAATAGGGTTGCACCTGCGCAAGTCCGAAATTGCGCCATTCTGCCATATTCAGCAGGAGGCAGTTGCGCTCCCCAAGTCAAGCTGAGTAACAGCACAATGCTAATGAAGGCATGCTGAACTGGAGGGGGAGGAACCATGCATAAACTGCACAGCCTGATATTCAGCGGGCTGTGCAGAGTTGTGCAGGCGCAACCCCCAACCTGCGCCTGCACAACTTTGAGCCAAAAAAAAGGAGTCAGTCGAGGACCACCCACAGGTGAGCTGCCACATTGCAGGGTGCAACACAGCAGCTGCCACCTGTGGGTGGCCTCAACCTACTCCCTGTGCCTCCCCTGCAGCCCAATGGCAGGCATAGCAACCCCCTCCCCCGACTGGCCCGATCGCGGGCAAAGTGTAAAATCCCCCTCCCCCGACTGGCCTGATCGGCGGGCAAATGTGTAAAAATCCCCCTCCCCCAACTGGCCTGATCACGGGCAAAGTGTAAAGTAACCCCCCACCAGCCCGATCGTGGGCATAGTGTAAAGTAACCCCCACCAGCCCGATCGCGGGCTGCTAAGTGTTCAAACCCCCCAAGAACACATCCCTGGTGGTCCAGTGGACCTCGAAGCCCGATCGTGGGCTGCAAACTGTTCAAACACCCCCAAGGGCCACCTACCCTGGTGATCTAGTAGCCCCACCCCACCAACCCATGAAGCCCCACCACCCGGCTCCCCGTCAGCGGCGGGCAGCAGCATCCACCCGCCTGCCACCCGCTGCCGCCCGACTGACTGCCTGGTAGGGCTGCCGCCCAGTGGTGCAGAGCAAGAGCCAATGGGCATGCAGCCCATACCGTAAAAGGCAGTCCAGATATGAATTCATTCACACTCTGAACTACTGCTGCTTCTGACAAGAGGCTACCCGCCCAGTAGCTCTTACTCTGCACCAATAAACATGCAACAACTACCCGGAGCAATCACTATCGGCGAAGCGACCCGAAATTCAGCCAGCAATAGAGATGCTGCCACCCGCCGCCTGACGAAGGTAGGGGTGGTGAAACAATTGGAGTGGGTGGGGTGGAGACACTAGATCCACCAGGGTAGGTGGCCTTTGGGGGTGTTGAAGCTGATTTACAACCCATGATAAGCGACTCCATCACTGGACCACCAGGGATGTGTTCTTGGGGGGTTTGAACGACAACGGCCACGATCCGGGCTGATGAGAGGTTACAACAATTCTGCCGCAAATCAGGCTGGCTAGAGAGGTACTTTGCACTTTGCCACGATCGGGGCTGGTGGGGGTTACTTTACACTTTTGCCTTGTTCGGGCTAGTGAAGTGGGGATTTATGTATGCCCTTACCCGCAATCGAGCCTAGCCGGGGGAGAGATTTTACTTTGCCCAGCGATCGGGCTGCAGAGGTGTCAGTCCTTGATGGCTGCTGCCTGGCAGGGCACCAGGCGCAAGTCCTCTGGGATCGGCACACCTGCATGCTAATGGCATGCAAATGGAGCCATAAATAGATGCAAATGGCCCCCCCTGCACCTTGCATGAATTATGGTCCCATTTGCATGTCACCTTTTGAATATGGGAAATTTGCGCATGGTGCAATGGTACTTGCGCCACCGCAACGTGAATGCTCCACTCTGACCACTTGCGGTGCAGTTCCACTGCGCCATGCACAGTGGCTGTGTCCATGGGGTGATATTCAAAGGAGTTGCTCAATAGTGCAACTCCGTTGAATATCACCCCAGCCATACCCCTACGCAACTATTTTGTGCAGCACAAGGGCTTGTGCCACAGAATAGCACAGTTTGAATATCCAGCCCACTGTCTGTAATCCAGGGGAACCCTTTCCAAAACTCCAACAGTTTGCTATTTTCAAATCTTTTCCATTCATTTTTAAATAACTTTTTCATATTTAGGGTAACTTTGTTGAGTAATTCAGGTAAGTTCCCATCTTTCTGTTGTAGAGTGAAATTACATCTAAGAAACTAGATGTTCCATTTAAAAACCACCATTAGTACCTGCAAGGTGCTTACATCCCATTCCCTCCAAGAATTATCGAATGCTCCATACATGAGATTTTCATATGTTATTGTTTTAAAATTATTTGTGCCCCACCTGTGTGCCACCAAATCCCAAAACCCAGAGATAAAGGAACAACGGAATAATAGGTGCTCAACGGTCTCTTCCATTTGTATGCATTTCAGTCTTGCACACATCCTCTCCTGTTGAGGTTCATGTTTTTGGTTTGCTTCCACATTTATTTTCTCATGGCACGCCAACCAATGAAAATCTCAGAGGCATTCTGGTATTCTTTTATTATTTAGGAAGAGAACTAGGGTGTCTCTGTGTCGTAAGGGGCATTTTTCAAATACTGTTTCTACAGCGCAAGTTACTTCTAATAAGTAAAAATATATTTGCTTCCTGGATAGGTTCAGTATCTGTGTTTTTGTGACATCCCACTGCTTTAGTCACAAAAAGCTACTTCTAATATATTCTGGGATGGTAATTGTTTTCTTAAGGGTCCTAAGTGATGATGTTTCCCATGCTGTTAACCAGTGTGCACATTTAGATCTGATAATCCATTCCCAGCCATCATGCCCTGTTGTGACTAGGGGTGCTATATTATTCTGAATAAAAAAAAACTATTAAAAAATAGAATCAGGTTGGTTATGTTCAGGACCCCTCTTTTGATTTTAGGTACAATATGTTTCTCTTTAAAGGGTTTAATCTGCTTCCTCAGCAAAGTTGAAAAAAAATGCTGAAGAATGTAATTTCCAGCAATTTAGGTGTGGGTTGGGGGGAAGATGTAACTAATAAACAAAAATACTGGGATTAAACAGGTCTTAATTAAGTAGATTCTTTTCATTTTACTAAATTTCCATCTGTTCCAGTTTGACACCTTGGTCTTTCCTATCGAGATTTTTTTCTCCCAGTTAAATATGTCCAACTCAAAACTTCCTAGAAAGATGCCTAAGATTTTTATGGGTGCATCTGTAATCTCAATACCTCCTATCTGTCCCTTGAAATTCAGGGTGTAACTTAGTCTGTGCCCAATGCATTTGTCTAGATTGAGAGCAGCTCCTGATATATGTCCAAATAATTTACATAGTTCTAAAAGTTTTAGAATAGATTCTGCATTCTGTGTCAGCACATTCATATCATTAACGTATGCTAAAATTTTGTAAGGAAGTACCCGAGGGCCTAAAGAAATTGCCTGTATCTCAGTCAAGGCATTGAGTTTCCTCAGTAGGGGGTCAATAAAAAAGTCATATAGGATTGGACTCAGCAGACACCCTTGCCTAACCCCTCTTTTTATCTGAATTAGAGGACCTTTCCATCCTTGTATAAGGGGTCTTACAGTGGCCGTGTTATAAATACTTCTAAACCATTCAATCATATCCCAGGGAATTCTATAATGAGCTAATATGTTCCATAAATAATCATGATTGACCCTGTCAAAGGCTTTAGACTGATCTAATGAGATGAGATAACCATCCACTGCACCTAGTTTCCCCTGTTTCACCACCTCCCTTAATAGCAATAGGTGGTTTTGAATTTGTCTTTCAGGCAGAGCATAGGTCTGGGTTGGCGATATCAATTTTTCAGCTATTTTGGATAATCTTTTTTGCAAGTATTTTGGCCAAAATTTTAAAGTCAGAATTCAAGCGAGTTATCGGCCTCCAGTTTTTTAAATCTTCTTTATTTCCTGTCTTATACAGGTAAATTAATATGCCTGTATTCATGTTCAGGGGATTGTTTTAGAGTTTAAGATGGCGTTAAACACTATAGCCAGTTCTTATGGGCAGCTTTGGCCAATGATCTTGAATATGTCATTCGGGAGGCCATCTGGCCCTGGGGATTTACTTGCTAGGGAAGAAACTGCCAGTTGAATTTCTGTTACTGTTATGGGTGAGATGAGTTGCTGTGTTTCTGTGTCCAGTAACTCTGGTATATTAAGATTCACTAACATAGAACATAGAAACATAGAAGTTTACGGTAGATAAGGACCGCAAGGCCCATCCAGTCTGCCCATTTCTTTTTCTACCTTATAAATGTGCCATTGACCTTTGCTCTATCAGTGGCCTATCTATTCATACTCATTTGTATTGCTCCCTTATGCCTATCCCATGCCTGTTTGAAGCCCTGCACTGTATTCATAGCCACCACTTCTTGAGGTAGGCCATTCCATGCATCTACCACCCTTTCTGTAAAAAAGAATTTCCTCATATTCCCCCTTAATCGCCCCCTCTAATCTCATGCTGTGTCCTCTTGTCCTGCTATTTTTCTTATATTTAAACATGTTAGACTCTTTCACCTTGTTAATGCCCTTAAGATGTTTGAATGCCTCGATCATATCACCTCTCTCCCTCCTTTGCTCAAGGGTACATATTGAGCTCTGTTAATCTGTCCTCATATGTCTTCTGATGCAGTCCCTGCACCATTTTGGTTGCCCTTCTCTGGACTGCCTCAATTTGGTTAATGTCCTTGTGAAGGTGTGGCCTCCAATACTGCACGCAGTACTCCAGATGGGGCCTAACCAGTGTCTTGTAAAGAGGGATTATTACCTCCCTGTTATGACTTGTGATACCCCTACTAATACACCCTAACACCCCCCTAGCCTTACCTACTGCTTTAGAGGTCTGCTTGGATGATTTCAGGTCATCAGTGATGATGATGCCCAAGTCTCTTTCTTCCTTTGTGACTGCTAGCAACTCCTCCCAGCCTATGAGGTGGCTTCAGGGTTTTCTCTTCCCTATGTGCATGATCTTGCACTCTTTGCATTAAATCCAGTTGCCACTCTTCCTGACCATTTTGCTAGTTTATCCAGATCTCTTCTTATTCTTCCCACCCCATCCAGATCATCTACTCTGTTGCAGATCTTGGTGTCATCTGCAAACAGACAAGCCTTACCTCTAGTCCATCTGCAAGGTCACTAATGAAGATGTTGAAGAGGACTGGCCCAGGACTGATCCATGAGGTACCTCACTTGTGACTTGCATCTCTTCTGACTGTATACCATTTACCACCACTCTCTCTGTTTCTGCCCGTCAACCAGTTTGCCACCCAGTTGACCAACTTCTGACCACCCCAAGTCTACCCAGCTTATTTATCAATCTTCTATGTGGAACAGTGTCAAAGCTTTGCTGAAGTCAAGGTAGGTGGACATCAACTGCTCCCCTTGGTCTGCCACTCTGGTTACCCAGTCAAAGAAATCTATGAGATTAGTTTGACAGGACCTTCCTTTGTAAACCCATGCTGTCTTGGATCCTGTGCCCTATGGATTCCAGGTGTTGCACATCCTTTCCTTAGGAGCCTCCATAATCTTGCCCACTACTGAGGTAAGACTGACTGGTCTGTAGTTCGCCTCCTCCCCTGCTACCACTCTTTTGGAGCGGGATCACATGAGCCCTTCTCCAGTCTTCTGGGACCTCTCCCGTGTCAGATACTCATTAAACAGTTCTGCTAATGGCTCTGCTAGTTCACACTTTAGCTCCTACAGTACCCTGGGATGTGTGCCATCAGGTCCCATTGCCTTGTCCACCCTGAGCTTAGCTTAAGCTCTTGTAGGACCCTTTCTTTTGTGAAGGAAGTAGTGCTCACCTCCTTCCCCCCTGTGTCCATGGTGCTGAACTGCGGGCCCTGCCCTACCTTCTCTTCAGTAAATACTGAGCAAAAGTATATATTTAGGATAGATGCTTTTACGTGGTCCTCCTCCTCACATGCTCCCTTTTCTCCATTAAGCTTAGCAATATCCCCTCTGGACTTTCTCCTTTCACTAATGTATCTATAGAAAGTCTTGTCACCTTCTTTTACTGTTCGTGCTAGTTGTTTCCTCAGTTTGGGACTTTGCCTCGCCTTACTGCCTTCCCTGCTTCCCTTAGGGCAGTTTGGTATGCCTCCCTATCTTCATCCTGCTGTGTTCACTTATATTTCCTGGAAGGCCAGCCTTTGACTCTTGACCTTTTCTGCTACTGTATTTGAGAACCAAAGTGGTTTCTTCTTCTTTTGCACTTCCTTTCGTCTAACACAATGGTATGTTGCTTCAAGTATTACATCATAATGCTTGCCCACTTTAACTGACCCCTCACCTGTGTTTCTTTTGCCAGGGGCTGGCTTAACTCTGTTGTACATCTTATCAAAGTCAGCTCCTCTAAGTCCCTATATTTTGCCTTGGAATGGGATGATTTAGATGTAGTAGCCAAATTGAACCATACCATGTGATGGTCACTGGCCCCGGAGACCTTCTACCTGGAGATCTGTGATCCCTTCCCTGTTAGTCAGTACTAGATCTAGGATAGCCCTGTCTCTTGTGGGTTGTTGTACCAGTTGTTTGAGGCTCCCTCCCCTGCAGGAATCCACTATGTGTCTAGTTCTGCAGATGTTCCTGCTGGTATTGACCAATCTGTATCTGGCATGTTGAAGTCTCCCATTATCAGAACCCTCCCCTTTAGCTGTCATGTTTTATATCTTCTAACAGTAATGTGTCTGTGTCCTCCCCTGGGTCCAGACCTGTGAGACAACCCAGTTCTTGTGCTGTCCCATTTCCCTGTTTCCAGGGTGACCCACAGATTCTTCTGGCTCCTTATATGTATTCTGAATTTCTGTAGCTTTGATATTTTCATTGACATACAGGGCCTACTCCCCCCTTTTGCACCTCGGTCTCTCTCTGAACAATACAGCCAGGCAGCTGAAGTCTCCCAAGTGTGGTTACTGGTAAACCACATCTCACTAATTACTACTATAGTTCAGTTTAGCCTCTGACATTATTGCCTGCAGGTCTGGATCTTATTTCCCAGGCTGTGAGCATTTGTGTACATGATTTTCCATTGGCTGGATTAAAGTGTGTTAGTTGTTGGGTGAGGTTTGGCATCACCCCTTTGCTTTGTATGGGGAGACAAACCTTTTTTCTTACCTGGTGATGCAAATGAACTGCAAACATGCTGAATCCCTGTTTGACCACTAGCTGAGGGGGGAGGGGTGTTCTTCCCATTCGACGTATGGGGTGCTGCACCCCTCTCCCCATTTGCTAGTTTAAATATTCTGCAAAGATGTGAAACTCCTGCCCCAATGCACTGACTCCCTTCTTAGTCAGATGCAGTCCATCAAATTTAAAGAACTTTCGCTCCCAGAACTGTTGCCAGTTCCCTACAAATCTGTGTCCTTTTTCCTGGCACCAGCCCTTGAGCCACGTGTTTAGCTCTCCTATCTCCCCTTCTCTGACCTTCTGTCCATCTGCCCCCCTCTCCCAGACTGGCAGGATCTCAGAGAGGAGATGTCTGAGCCACATGGATGATGAGTTGGTCACCAGCCCGGTCAGGTGTTCCTTGGTCTCCACAACTGACCAGCTGGTGAGATCATTAGTCCCTATGTGTACTAGGACATCAATGTTTTCTCCTGCTTTGTGAACAATTTTAGCAATGCGGTCAGTGTCTTTCCATGCTGATGTACCTGGGAGACATTTGTCCATTACCCCTGGCTGGAGATGGTATCAACTCCCCGAATCATGGAGTCTCCTATGATCAGAAGTTTTTTGGATTCCCTTTTTGCTTTTTTTGTTTTGGTTCCTGATTTGGGTGAGTTTTGTTGTGCTAGCTCCTGTGCCGCAGTGTCCTGCTCTGCGGTGTCTTCTCTCTTTGTTTGATTTCAGAGATAGAGGCAGATACCTGTTTTAGTGTTTATATGGTTTTGGAGATAATATGTTTGGAGAGCAGAGGTGATGGGGCACCTGATTTGCTCCTCCTAACCACCTGCCAACCTCCTGGTCCAACTACCCTCTGCGGTTGAGGTTTTTCTGTTGGATGCTGGGGAAATGGTGGGTGGTTCTTATAATGTATTTCCTCTTGAATATGAAATTTGAGTGTGCAATCTCTGCCCATGCTGCCCAGAGCTGAGTCCCAAGATCTCCAATGGCCCAGCATGTAGGACAGTGTCCTAAATCCTGTAAGACTGTCCTTCTGAAAATTGTTCCACAGTACTGCAGTTAATGATATCCATTCCAGATAAGTTGCTGGGTTTATAACCTAGTCAGAGTAATTAGAAGGAAAAAAAATGCAAGTAATGGTTTGATTGTTTGTTTCTGTTTAACTTGTTATAACAAGTTAGAGTACTGAATGCCCTATAAATGAGCTCACCGTGTGGATGCCCCACTGATCCACCCCTTCCTGCTCTGCCACAAATGTCACAGCTGTGGTACCCTATAAAAGGAGTGTAGTGTGGGGTGGTTGGGGATGGGGTGGGTAGCTGGGCTCTTCCCTGCCAAAAAGAAGAACGAACAACGGATGAAAGACCAAGGAAGTAGAAAGAAAAGAACAATCAGTCAACAACAAATGCAGTAACCCAAAGCTATCCTAATGTTAGATAAACTATAAAACCTGAAAAGCACCACCTGTAATAATTTCAGAGAGATATACACTGTAAGAAACACTTTACTACAGATAAAAATAAAGCAATGAAATGTTAGCAACAAACAGTAGCAATCCCTGTGAGTAAAAAATAAAAACAACACCACACAGTAAATCTGCTTAGCCAAAAGGAGTCTTAATCCTTTTCCCTTGCTCTGGTAAGGTTCTCTACTCTGCCTTTCAAGCAGTCTTGGAAGGAAAGAGCTCAGGTGAAGCTAGGTGCCTTGGCCAGCAAACCAAGTCTTCTATCTATCTAGTCCACTGTGATCCGATGCTAGACTGTCATACATGTTTTTTGTATATTCTGCTACAAGTTTTTGTATGTCTTTTTGAGCTGTGTATTCCTTACCCACTTCATCTCTCAAGGAGGACATGTTTTTCTTTTGTGTGTGTGATTGCCAGAATTCGTAGTGGCAGACAGTATCCATCTTGCCAGTGGTGCTAAACTGCTGCTGATAAGTTAGTGTGTTTGCTTTTGTATTGTGAAATGCCATCATGTCCTGTTTTAATTTAGTTATTTCGCAATCCAGATTTTGTCCTGTTTCATATGATGTAGTTATTAATTGTTGAAGAATTGTCCTTTGCTGTACAGTAAATATGTCAAATACTGCTTTCTTGGTTTATATCTTCTGAAGTTCTTATAGAGTGTTTTTAAGTCTGATTTTGAATCCTCCCACCACATGATGGGGTCTTCAAAACAAATAAAAACAGACTTTCTGGCCAAGAGAAAGTTTTGAATGCTTCTGTGAATGTCTGCGTCAGAGAGGAGGGAAGTGTTCAGCTTCCAGAAGCCTGGGCCTTTTATTTCTGAAGTGTCTGATTTTATTAGTATAGCGACAATAGAGTGGTCTGAGAATTCAGTTACTGTTATCTTCACAGACTGCATGTTCAGGTGTTCAGATGTGAAGATATAATCTATTCTTGTACCTAAGGTGCCTTTATGAAATGTTGGTGTTTCTGATTTTGTAATACGGTATATTGCATCTATGAGCTTAGAGTTCTGAACTATTTATGATAAGAAGTTAGAATCACAGTATTGTTTCCCTTTCTGAGTTTTGATTGTACAACTGAAATCTCCAGCAAATAAGGATTGAATGTTGACTGTAGGTATGGCTGAATGATTTTCAAAGTATCACATCTTTTGAGCTTTGGTCTGAGGTGCATATAGATTTATCAGTCAATATGGAATGTTATGCACTAAAACATCTACTATCAGGACTCTTCCAGAGATTAAGTCAAAAAAGTTTTAGTAGTTTAATTTCCGGGTGTTTAAAAAGGATGCCCAGACCTGAGCAGGGTTCTGATCCTAAGGACCAGAAGGAGGGACCCAGGTACCATGTTTTAGAAGCTTGTTGGTTTCAGTCAAAGCTTGTGAAGCCTGGTATCCTGCAGGAAAATAATTCAAAATGTAAATGGGACAGATGAAAAGACAGCCTGTCTTTTGCTAATCATTTAATGCTGTTCAATTTATCGTGTGACAGAAAAAGGTTCAGCATGGCTATTATTTGTGGCTGCCCTCCTACTTTGTTCATCAATATTTTTAAGTTTGACTTTGGCTTTCCTTTTCTGCTGTCCCTAGGATCATTTCCTCCCTCAGTGCCTGTTGTGCCTTCTGGCAAGATGACTCCATTGAGGAGGTGTCTGATTTGTCATCTGATGCTCAGACTGCAGTAACTCAAATTGTTTTTTAAGAGAAATGGATCCTTGTGTTTGTACACCCTGTAAAGTTGTCTGTCACTGCCTTATAACTCTCCCTCCTGCTAATCTGGCCAAGAGGGATGGGGGAGGCCATGCTCGCCTGATGTCCCTCTGATGTGGGGGTGAGAGGGACTCTTGGAGGAATTCAGCTTCAGTCTATTTTCAACCTCTTTAGGGCATTGCTCTGATACTTCCAGGGCAGTGAAAGAACAGGGAGGGTCAGAGTTGCTTGGCCTTGGGCCTGGGTTGAGCCTGTCTTGATTAACATTAGTAGAGGTGTCTGCATTCCCTGCCTTATTTCTCTGAGCTATAGCTATAATAAGCCTCTGTTCTGTGCCATCAGCCTGATCTGGGGTATTATGTGCAGCTTTCCTGCAATTCAGGAACGTGTGTCCAAGCTCCCCACATAAATTGCATTTACGTTCATTTAAACAGTCAGTGCCCACATGCCCAATATCCCCACTGTTTTTATCACATACATTGCTTAAATATTCTAGTGATCCACATTATATAACACATTTAGGTTGGTCTGCATAGAACAGATTCCCTGTCCTGCTCAAAAGAAAGAGTTCATAAAATGAATTATCCAAGTATCTGAAGATTGAAGTGACTTTCTTTCCATCCACCAGTCCAAATGTTTTCAGAATCTAAATGGCCTTGGGGTCATCAATGACTGTCACAGCATTGTTTTAGATATAATTAAATCTTACAATGACTCCTTTGTTCCTGAAGAGGACCATGATATTTGTGTGCAGGTTTAGACAGTGGAGTTGCTATGACGGGAGTACACAGTGAAGATTTTTCAGTGCATTGTGTTTTGTTCAGAGCGCATGAAACCTTGTGTCAATCTGAAACTTATGTCAAAGTGGTTTCACCTGAGACATGGATCAGAGTACATAAATTCTATTGAGAAAAAACTTCATGGATTCTTTTAAAAGTGTCATACAATAAAGAGTCTATCTGGCAAATTCCATACCACGAGTGTAGGTTAGGCATACCGCATTATGTCTTTTTGTGGGGTATATTGGGGTTTTAAATAAAGAAGCATAATTTTTTGGTGCTGTTTCATTAATAGGATTTAGAGGCCTTTGTGGTACAGAATATGAACCCTTGTGGCATCCTCCATCAGGCTGTAGTGCTATTATGTTAAGTTGTTGAAATTCTGGATTTTGTGTAAGTTCCAGACCAGATGGAATTTCTATATCAGGTACACAAACATTAGTACAGTCATTGCTGGAGGGGATATTATCTGATGGTTTAGGTATTGTTATCGAAGTCCCGGAAACCCACTGACCTGTTTTGGCATTCTGCTGCCATCCTACTGACTCTAATGCATTTTGACAGCCCAGTTTTCTTCAGTCATTTGTTTGAAAGTCCACACTGCATCTTAGGCCAGTGAATTCTGACTTGTTTTGCCATTCCTGACTCAAATCCTCTAGCTGTTTTGCATGTAGCCGTGTAGTTCGTTTGTTCAGTCACATCAGATTTCTCCATGATTTCAGCCCAGTCTATAGGTTTGCTCTTTGATGCTGCCACATCACTGTTTTGCAGTTGTTTTGCTCTGACAGATTGCTGTTTCTTGTCAAATCTCAGGGCTCTCAGTCTGGATTGTAGCTGTGCTTTTTTCAGAAAATAAAGTCTCTCCTCCAGTCTCAAAGTTTTCTGTAGAAGATTTATTCTTCTGAAATAATATATCAGTAGTTTTAAAGTTTGCACTTCCTCCTCATCATTTGAATTACTATCATTAGGCAGGTCTGGAATATTGTCAGTATTTTCTGTAATTTCTTCATTTGAAATGCCAGGTAAAGACGAAGGTCAGGTATTGGGTTTACTTTACAGAGCTGATTTCCTTTATTTCTGCAGTCAGTTTTCAAGGTTTTGCAAGGTTCTGTCTCCATGAGTTCTTCCACCTCTGCTTCTTCACTCACCATCTGCCATCTTGGTACTGCAAGCAAAGGGTCCCCTCTGCTCACGGGAAGCTTGGGTCCCTGTAGAGCAGAATAGGTGAAGTTTATTGAGCAAAATAAACATAACAACACAAAAATCTGAAATTTCCATCAAACAAATTTCTCATATAAGATGAAATAACATCAAATATTTAAAAAGAAAATTGTGTAATGACAAAATAAATCATAGACAATGATTAACATTTAAAAGGGAAAATATTTCCAAAGTGGACAACTTTATCCTGAGAAAACTTACTAGTATCTTTTCTCTTTAACCTGTATCATCCCTGTCTCAATTAGTGAAATGATCGTGAGAATATAAAACATGTTGTTGTTGTAATACATATTGACACCTAACTTGCCACAAAAAATAATGAATATACAAAAAAAAAATCAGAGTCTTTATGATGTTTTTTTCCAAACTCCCATAACCCCAAAATTAAAGTATTATACTGTATGTAAGCAAAGTCAGGAAAGGCATATTCCATTAAGTAGCTCACTCCAAAATAACTTACTATCCAGCACATTCAAAGATAAAATTGTGACTGACTTTCCTCAATATTAATACATGAGAGCCTAGGAAATACCTATCAGACTGTGGTTTATACTTAAGATTTCCCCTAACTCCTAATCTCCCTTAGGAAGAAATCCATCAATATCCCAAATCTTACTGTTAATCTGAAAGTCTGTCACGTTTATGTATAGTAAAGTCATTCTAGTAGGAATACATTCCGGAAAAATAACAATACTTGTTGTACTTCATAAACTGTATAGGAATAAAGGATTTCCTATCTAACTAAAGTAATTTTTTAAACAGCACTTTCCATTGTTGTAATTTTTACAGAGAAATCCCATAACTTGGAAGGGCATCGAAGCCGAATATCTTAGGAGCAAAAATCCATTTCTGGAAATATTGTTTCCATAGAAATTGTGTCCAGATTTGCCATGTCATAGTGGCTGTTCTCCATAAAAACTAAAGGAAGTAAATAAAAAACGGTGGTAGAATACCAAAGGATTCACCATGTAACCCCTTTTTAACTGGGTATGTAATATCCCTCTTGACCAGGTTCAGTCTATTTCCCATACCATTTGGAAAATTAAACTGTATAGTCTCATTTTTAAATTGACTGGAGGTGGATAAAGGTAACTTAAATAAAGAAAAACTGGCAATAAAAATTTTCTAATTATGATAATGCGTTTCTTTTTTCCCAAATTTCCACTGTTTCCATACTAAATTTACTTTCACCAAGTACCAACTGCTGTTCCCAATTATAAACAGCCATATCTCCCATGTCCAAACCAAATACCTAAAGTTTTTGGGGATGCAGATAGTGGAATTCCCATACAATCCATAATGCCAGTCTGGTGAGGGATCCAAAGAAAATAAAACTCTTCTCCATATTGATTTGTACGCAGAAAATTGCCCATAACTATTAAAAATCTCTAAGTACTTTTTAGAGAGGTAACATCCTTCATCAATAAAAGTAACATTATCAGCATAGCCATAATTTTTCAGTTTCTAACATAGGTGCGTGGGAGCAAGACCAGTTATATCTTGATCCCATTGTATTTGTCGAATAACTGGATCTAATGCAAGGCATAGAGCAGAGGGCTTAAAGGCATCCCTTGTCAACCCCTCTACAAAACACTTCTGTTCCAAAAAGATGCATTAACTATCAAAATTGTGCAGCCTTAGTGTAAAAGTAGAGGCAACCCACTGCACAAACTGTTTAGGTATCCATATTTTGACAGTAGACTCAAAGATACGATGCCTAACCTTATTGGAAGCTTTTGACCTGGTCTAAGGCTACCACCAAACCTGACCAGCCCCATTTTGCTAGCCTCAAAAAGTTCCCTTAATAAGTATAAATTATGTTGAATTTTCCTATGGGGAAAAGCACAGGTCTGAGCTGGGTGAATTAAAGTATCAACAACCTGCAATAGGTGATTATTCAAAATTTTATGAAATTTATAATCACTTGTTGAGGAGACTAATAAGTCTCCAATTAGATAGTAACTTCATATCCCCTTTTTATGTATATAACTCAGAAGAGTGATATTAAAAGCTTCAAAATGGAAAGTGGAAGCCAACATGTAATTAAATACCAAAGGTAAAACAACTCATAAATGACACACATTTTTATAGAAATCATTGGGAATACCATCTAATCTCCAGACATTTCCATGTTTAATTTTTAATCACTTCCTCAACTTCTTGTGAAGAAATGGTTTAGTCAAAAATTGTTTCATGCACTCTTCCACTTGTGGTAGGCAAGTAAAATTATCTGGCAAAGTGTCTGCATTCCTTACTATATCTTCAAACACATCTCATGACATATTGTTGCACTACCAGCAACATTTCTGGATCTGTAACTACTAATTACTCCATCAGGCTTACATAAACTAGTCATTCGAGTTTTATCTAATCGCGCTTTACATGCTTTATAGGGGTCACAAACAGGTTGTTTCTGGGTTCTATATCTAAATTCCATTTCTAAGATTTAGCCCTGTCATACTGGTAAATTTTCATCTGCCATTTTATTTCGAGAAATTGTGATTTAAATTTTGTGTGATCATGTGGGGAAAGGACATGTGTTTATATAACTGATTCCTAGAAGTTAAATATTTTAAATAATGAGAATTAGCCCTTTGCTTTCCTCTAACTAACAAATAATGCCTTCAACTCTGTTTTAGTATCCAACCACCAATCATAGATATTTATCATACATATACATGGTAGAGTATCTGGCTGCAAAAAGACCTCTAAAACCTTGAAAATAATCTAGTAAATTTAGAAAAGATACATTTAAATCTCCACCTCAGTATAGTGGAGAAAATTCTAGTAAGGATATCAGATGAACTAAAATCACTAAAATAGAATCTGATGATCAGAAAATTCTGTGGTTTAACACCACTATATAGTCACAATATATTTTGAGACAAAAAACATGTCTATACACATAGCGATATACATACCTATGATATGTAGCCCCATAATGAAGTGTAAATATCTATATGCATCATATAAGCCCATTTCACTCCTTCTGTATACCTTTCAATTTCCATTTTCACTCCCTCTGTGTTCTTTTTCAATTACCATTTTCACTCTCTCTTGTATTCCTTTCATTTCCATTTCACTCCTTTGTATAATTTTTTCAATTACCATTTCACTCTCTCTGTGATTTCTTTCAATTTCATTTCCTCCTTTGTATGCTTTTTCAGTACCATTTCCTCATCTGTATGCCTTTCAGGACCATTTCACTCCCTCTGTATGCTTTTCAAGTACCATTTCACTCCTCTAGATACCTTTCAATTTTCATTTTCCTCTCTCTGTATCCTTTCATTGCCATTTTCACTCCCTCTGTGTTTTCTTTTTCAGTACCATTTCACGCTCTCCTGTATACCTTTCAATTGACCATTTTCACTCTCTCTGTATGCTTTTCAATTTTCCATTTTCACTCCCTCTGTGTTCTTTTTCAGTACCATTTTCACTCTCTCTGTATACTTTTTCAGTACCATTTTCACTCCCTCTGTATACTTTTTCAGTACCATTTTCACTCCCTCTGTGTTCTTTTTCAGTACTATTTTCACTCTCTCTGTATACCTTTCAGTACCATTTTCCTCCTCTATATGCCTTTCAATTACCATTTTCCACTCCCTCTGTGTTCTTTTTCAATACCATTTTCACTCTCTCTGAATTCCTTTCAGTACCATTTTCAATCCCTGTTTATTCCTTTCAGTACCATTTTCACTCCCTCTATATTCCTTTCAGTACCATTTTCACTCTCTCTGTATACTTTTCAGTACCATTTTCACTCCCTCTGTGTTCTTTTTCAGTACCATTTTCACTCCCTCTGTATACCTTTCAGATACCAGTTTCACTCTCTCTGTATACCTTTCAATTCCCATTTTACTCCCTCTGTGTTCTTTTGCAGTACCATTTTCACTCCCTCTGTATACCTTTCAGTACCATTTTCACTCCCTCTGTGTTCCTTTCAGTACCATTTTCACTCCCTCTGTATACCTTTCAGTACCATTTTCACTCCCTCTGTATACTTTTTCAGTACCATTTTCCGTTCCTGTTTGCCTTTCAATTTTCATTTCACTCTCTCAATTATACTTTTTCAGTACCATTTTCAGTCCCTCTGTGTTCTTTTTCAGTACCATTTTCACTCCCTCTATATACTTTTTCAGTACAATTGTCACTCCCTCTGTGTTCTTTTTCAGTACTATTTTCACTCTCTCTGTATTCTTTTCAGTACCATTTTTCACTCTCTGTGTATACCTTTCAGTACCATTTTTCACTCCCTCTGTGTTCTTTTTTCAATTACCATTTTACTCTCTCTGTATTCCTTTCAGTACCATTTTCACTCCCTCTGTATACTTCTTCAGTACCATTTTCACGCTCCCTGTATACCTTTCAGTACCATTTTCACTCTCTCTGTATACTTTTTCAGTACCATTTTCACTCCCTCTGTGTTCTTTTTCAGTACCATTTTCACTCCCTCTGTTTACCTTTCAGTACCATTTTTTACTCCTTCTGTCTTCTTTTTCAGTACCATTTTGAATCCCTCTGTATACCATTCAGTACCATTTTCACTCCCTCTGTGTTCCTTTCAGAACCATTTTCACTCCCTCTGTATACCTTTCATTACCATTTTCACTCTCTCTGTATACTTTTTCAGTTCAATTTTCACTCCCTCTGTGTTCTTTTTCAGTATCATTTTCCCTCTATCTGTATACTTTTTCAGTACCATTTTCACGCTCCCTGTATACCTTTCAATACCATTTTCACTCTCTCTGTATTCTTTTTCAGTACCATTTTCACTCCCTCTGTGTTCTTTTTCAGTACCATTTTCACTCTCTCTGTATTCCTTTCCAGTACCATTTTCACTCCCTCAAGTATACTTTTCAATTACTTCATTTCCGCTCCCTTTATACCTTTCAATTTTCATTTCACTCTCTCTGTATACTTTTTCAATACCATTTTCACTCCCTCTGAGTTCTCTTTCAGTACCATTTTCACTCTCTCTGTATACTTTTTCAGTACCATTTTCACTCCCTCTGTATACTTTTTCAGTACCATTTTCACTCCCTCTGTGTTCTTTTCCAGTACTATTTTTACTCTCTCTGTATAGCTTTCAGTACCATTTTTCACTCCCTCTGTGTTCTTTTTCAGTACCATTTTCACTCCCTCTGTGTTCTTTTCAGTACCATTTTCACGCTACCTGTATACCTTTCAGTACCATTTTCACTCTCTCTGTATACTTTTTCAGTACCATTTTCACTCCCTCTGTGTTCTTTTTCAGTACCATTTTCACTCTCTCTGTATACTTTTTCAGTACCATTTTCACTCCCTGTGTTCTTTTCAATTCCATTTCACTCCCTCTGTATACCTTTCAGTGAGTTTCCTCTCTCTATTATACTTTTTCAGTACCATTTTCACTCCCTCTGTATACTTTTTCAGTACCATTTTCACTCCCTCTGTGTTCTTTTTCAGTACTATTTTCACTCTCTCTGTATACCTTTCAGTACCATTTTTCACTCCCTCTGTGTTCTTTTTCAGTACCATTTTCACTTTCTCTGTATTCCTATCAGTACCATTTTCACTCCCTCTATATTCCTTTCAGTACCATTTTCACTTTCTCTGTATACTTTTCAGTACCATTTTCACTCCCTCTGTGATCTTTTTCAGTACCATTTTCACTCCCTCTGTATACCTTTCAGTACCAGTTTCACTCTCTCTGTTTACCTTTCAGTGCCATTTTTTACTCCCTCTGTGTTCTTTTTCAGTACCATTTTGAATCCCTCTGTATACCATTCAATACCCATTTCACTCCCTGTGTGTTGCTTTCAGACCATTTCACTCCCTCTGTGTATGCCTTTCAATTTCCATTTCACTCTCTTTGTACACTTTTTCAGTACAATTTTCACTCCCTCTGTGTTCTTTTCCAGTATCATTTTCACTCTATCTGTATACTTTTTCAGTACCATTTTCACTCCCTCTGTATACCTTTCAGTACCATTTTCACTCCCTCTGTATACTTTTTCACTACCATTTTCACGCTCCCTGTATACCTTTCAATTTTCATTTCACTCTCTGTATGCTTTTTCAATTTCCATTTTCACTCCCTCTGTGTTCATTTTCAATTTTCATTTTCACTCTCTCTGTTTCCTTTCAATTACCATTTTCACTCCCTCTGTATACTTTTTCAATTACCATTTTCACTCCTCTGTATACCTTTCATTCCATTTTCACTCCCTCTGTATGCTTTTCACTACTATTTTCCACGCTCCTGTATACCTTTCAATTTTCATTTTCACTCTCTCTGTATACTTTTTCAAGTACCATTTTCACTCCCTCTGTGTTCCTTTCATTACCATTTTCACTCCCTCTGTATACTTTTTCAGTACCATTTTCACTCCCTCTGTATACTTTTTCAGTACCATTTTCACTCCCTCTGTGTTCTTTTTCAGTACTATTTTCACTCCCTCTGTATGCCTTTCAATTTTCCATTTCACTCCTCTCTATGCTTTTCAATACCATTTTCACGCTCCTGTATGCCCTTCAGTGCCATTTCACTCTCTCTGTATGCTTTTTCAATTACCATTTCACTCCCTCTGTGTTCTTTATCAATTCATTTTCCCCTCTCTGTATTCCTTTCAATTTTCATTTTGCTCCCTCTGTATGCTTTTTCAATTACCACTTTCACGCTCCTGCACTTCTTTCAGTTACCTTTTCCACTCTCCCTGTATACTTTTTCAGTACCATTTTCACTCCCTCTGTGTTCTTTTTCAGTACCATTTTCACACTCTCTGTATACTTTTTCAGTACCATTTTCACTCCCTCTGTATACTTTTTCAGTACCATTTTCACTCCCTCTGTGTTCTTTTTCAGTACTATTTTCACTCTCTCTGTATACCTTTCAGTACCATTTTTCACTCCCTCTATATACCTTTCAGTACCATTTTTCACTCCCTCTGTGTTCTTTTTCAGTACCATTTTCACTCTCTCTGTATTCCTTTCAGTACCATTTTCACTCCCTTTGTATACTTTTTCAGTACCATTTTCACTCCCTCTGTATACCTTTCAGTACCATTTTCCTCCCTCTGTTTCTTTTTCAATTTTCATTTTCACTCTCTGTATTCCTTTCAATTACCATTTCACTCCTTTGTATGCTTTTTCAGTTCCATTTTCTCTCCCTCTGTATACCTTTCAATTTCCATTTTCACTCTCTCTATATGCCTTTCAATTTCATTTTCACTCCCTCTATATGCCTTTCAGTTACCATTTTCACCCCCTCTGTGTTCTTTTTCAATTACCATTTCCTCTCTCTGTATTCCTTTCAATTGCACATTTCACTCCTTTGTATGCTTTTCAATTTTCCATTTCCACTCCCTCTTGTATACCTTTCAGGACCATTTCCACTCCCTCTGTATGCTTTTCAATTTCATTTTCACGCTCCTGTATGCCTTTCAGACCATTTTCTCTCTCTATATGCTTTTCAATTTTCATTTTCACTCTCTCTGTATACCTTTCAGTGCCATTTCTCACTCCCTCTGTGTTTCTTTTTCAATTACCATTTTCCTCTCTTTGTATTCCTTTCAGTACCATTTCAGCTCCCTCTGTATACTTTTTTCAATTTTCATTTCACTCCCTCTGTATGCCTTTCCATTACCATTTTCACTCCCTCTGTCTACTTTTTCAATTTTCCTTTCCACGCTCCTGTATGCCTTTCAATTTTCATATATTCACTCTCTCTGTATGCTTTTCAATTTTCATTTCACTCCCTCTGTGTTCTTTTTTAAGTTACCATTTTCACTCTCTGTATGCTTTTCAATTACCATTTTCACTCCCTCTGTATACTTTTTCAGTACCATTTTCACTCCCTCTGTATACCTTTCCAGTACCATTTTCACTCTCTCTGTATACCTTTCAGTACCATTTTCACTCCCTCTATATACCTTTCTGTACCATTTTTCACTCCCTCTGTGTTCTTTTTCAGTACCATTTTCACTCTCTCTGTATTCCTTTCTGTACCATTTTCACTCCCTTTGTATACTTTTTCAGTACCATTTTCACTCCCTCTGTATACCTTTCAGTACCATTTTCACTCCCTCTGTATACTTTTTCAGTACCATTTTCACGCTCCCTGTATACCTTTCAGTACCATTTTCACTCTCTCTATATACTTTTTCAGTACCATTTTCCCTCTCTCTGTATACCTTTCAATTGCAATTTTTTCCTCCCTCTGTGTTCTTTTTCAGTACCATTTTCACTCTCTTTGTATTCCTTTCAGTACCATTTTCACTCCCTCTGTATACTTTTTCAGTACCATTTTCACTCCCTCTGTATACCTTTCCAGTACCATTTTCACTCCCTCTGTATACTTTTTCATTACCATTTTCACGCTCCCTGTATACCTTTCAATTTCCATCTTCACTCTCTCTGTATACTTTTTCAGTACCATTTTCACTCCCTCTGTGTTCTTTTTAGTACCATTTTCACTCTCTGTATACTTTTTCAGTACCATTTTCACTCCCTCTGTATACTTTTTCAGTACCATTTTCACTCCCTCTGTGTTCTTTTCAATTGCCATTTCCTCTCTGTATGCTTTTTCAATTCCATTTTCACTCCCTCTGTGTTCATTTTCAATTTTCATTTCCTCTCTCTGTATGCTTTTTCAATTTCATTTCACTCCCTCTGTATGCTTTTTTCAATTTCATTTCACTCTCTCTGTATACTTTTTCAGTGCCATTTTCACTCCTCTATGTATGCTTTTTCAATTTCCATTTCACTCCCTCTGTATGCCTTTCAATTGCCATTTTCCTCTCTCTGTATACCTTTCAGTACCATTTTCACTCCCTCTATATTCCTTTCAGTACCATTTCCTCTCTCTGTATACTTTTCAGTACCATTTTCACTCCCTCTGTGTTCTTTTTCAGTACCATTTTCACTCCCTCTGTATACCTTTCAGTAACGGTTTCACTCTCTCTGTATACCTTTCAGTACCATTTTCACTCCCTCTGTATGCTTTTTCAATTTTCCATTTCACGCTCCCTGTTGCCTTTCAATTTCCATTTCACTCTCTCTTGTTTTTTTCAGTACCATTTTCACTCCTCTGTGTTTCTTTTTCAATTTTCATTTTCGCTCTCTCTAGATAGTTTTCTGTACCATTTTCTCTCCCTCTATATACCTTTCAGTTACCATTTTCACTCTCTCTGTATGTACCTTTTCAATTGCCATTTTCCTCCCTCTGTGATTTCTTTTCAATTACCATTTTCACGCTCCTGTATGCCTCTCAATTACCATTTTCACTCTCTCTGTATGCTTTTCAATTTTCATTTTCACTCCCTCTGTATGCTTTTTCAATTTTCCATTTCACTCCCTCTGTATTCTTTTCAATTACTATTTTTCACTCTCTCTGTATACCTTTCAATACCATTTTCACTCTCTCTGTATACCTTTCAATTAAGATTTTTCACTCTCTCTGTAGACCTTTCAATTTTCATTTCACTCCCTCTGTGTTCTTTTCAATTTTCATTTCACTCTCTCTGTATGCCTTTCAATTACTATTTTCACTCCCTCTATATTCCTTTCAATTACCAATTTCATCTCTCTGTATACTTTTCAATTACCATTTCCTCCCTCTGTGTTCTTTTTCAAGTACCATTTTCACTCCCTCTGTATGCCTTTCAGTACCAGTTTCCTCTCTCTCTATGTACCTTTCAATTTTCCATTTTTACTCCTCTGTGTTCTTTTTCAATTTTCATTTTCTCACGCTGTGATGCTACTATTGTGGCAAATATGGCAAGCCAATAAATGAAAGTACCATTTGAACATTTAAATCTGACTACCCTGAAAAGTTAAAAGCCTTAGATTCATCAATACTTACATCCTATCTCCCTACAAAGCCTCATGGTTGTCCTACTTCGTTACTGAAGAAAATTGAATCAGAGTTAAAAAAAAAATAATAAAGAGTCCCCACAGTGGAGGTGCCACAGTAAGTGCTATAAAAGCCCACAACCATAAGCTGTTAACTGAATTTGGGATACATTAAACATTCACATACCAGCGGGTGTGACAGTTCCTTAACAGGGTCAGATGTGCTAAAAGAAAAGATATCAAAACTGAGAGAAAGACCCCTCAAGACTTTGACAATCTTAAAACCAATTTTTTGGAGGGCATAAGCCATGCTGCTAAACAGGAGCTTGTACCACTGCAGCTAATCAATGATATTGAAGAGACCAGCATAAACCTAGTACCTTCCTCCCAGTGGACCATGGAGGATGTGGAAGCAAGGCAGGTTGAAGTCACTGGTCTCAGTGATAAATGTCAGGTTTCTTTTTTGGAAATTAAATTTTTATTGGTTATTTTCAGTTAAATGGTAACAATCAACAAGCAGATCAGAACATTACATCTATTACATACATGCTGTTTCATAAAGTGCTTTCATGCTGTACCTCTGATTAACTGTAGTATGAAGGCAAGTTAAATCAGGATAAACATCCATGTAAGGTATAATAACAAGAAACAAGACATAAAAATGGAGCAAAAGAAAAGACAACAAACTTAATAAAAATAGGCAATTATGGGGCAACTGCAAAATATGGGTTTGGGTGCCCAACCTACCACACCCTCTCCAACATGAATCTGACAAGTGTGTTCAAAAGTGTTTAGAAATGGTAAGGATGCTTCTTTCTGAAGAAATTGTTACTGTAATGTTCCTGTAATGTGTTTATCTGAAAATTCAATGACATTTTATTTACAAAAATGAAATGGTAAGTGTATGGAAATAACACACCACTGTCTGCCAGTGGAACTACCACCATGCCGGGGATACAGTTGTTTTATGTAACCCCCTTCCAAACTTTCACCCATCCTGCTTGGGAACTGTAAGACCTGTTTAATTCTCCCACTTTCTCTTAATATCCATCATCTGATCAGTTCTAGGCGGCATCATATGCCATATACAGTGGGGTTTTTCTTGTTGGCCTGTGGTAGGGCTGCCAGTGAAGATAACAATGATCTCAGGGGATTCTCCACAGCTTGGAACATATTCTTTTTAGGCCATTCATTTAAATAATGGCAAATCTGCAAGTATCTAAAAAAATTCTGGCATACCAGGAAAAATTCTCAGCATAAATGATGGAAAGTTTGTAGTGCATCTCCTTCATAAAGTTGCTCTATGTAGGCAAGTCCTTTCCTCTCCCATCTTTGGAAGCCTAGGTCCAATTTAAATGGAGTAAAATCTAGGCAGTGCGTATGGGCATTAATTTACTCATGCTGTTGTGAAGCTTATATTTAGAACAAACCTCCTCCCACACATGTATGGTAGGGCAGAAGCAGGGTTAGCCACCCCAAGAGTGTGTAAATTGGCCCTGTCCTTGAAAATTATAGCACCCTTTCTGGCTTGAGTTAGGGTGTTCGGTTCTAGTGATACCCAGCTAGGGTTTTCTGTAATGGACATGTAGGCTATGATGTTTTGCAACTGAGCTGCCTGATAGCAGGCCTGAATGTCTGGGACCCCTAATCCATCCCTTGACTTTGCTGCAGTAATTATGTCACTTCTTGAGACAAGGTTCCCCCCAAAATAAATTTAGACAGCATGCAACATAACAATATCCAGAAGGAGGTGGGTGTTTTAAGTGGTAAAGATGAAAATAAAAAAGATGAACCTAGGCAGTATGTTCATGAGAATGGTTTCAGCCCTCCTTCAAACAGATAAGGGTAGCTCTTTTCATCTATTTTAGTCTGCCTGGACTTCTGACAGATGCTGGAATAATTGGCCTGGAATAATTTGTGCATGTCTTGAGGGATCTGTATACCCAAATACCTAAATCTGGAGGTAACCCATTTTAGGTTACAAAGGTTTTTGAAGGGCAGATCTGTCTGAGTTTCTAATAACATAACTTCAGTTTTAGTTTCATTAATTTTGAAACCTGACACCTGGCCCAACCTATTCAACATATCCAGTATGCTTACACTAACATTTCTGAAAATGTGGGGCACACAAGGAACTGTTCTTCTTGCAAAATAGACAAGTGAAACCCCCCCAAAAATTGTTGTAAATAGTTTTTTTGAGCAGACCAAACTTCCCAAAGAGGGATAGCTTGTAGTTGTCACCCTATTTTTCAGGTTCTTTTACTATTCGAAAGACAGGTATGGAACTACGCTCATAATTATTTATAAGCTTCACAATCAGAGGTACCATCGCAAAAACTGTTCAGGAGCACCTCCAGAGAGCTGCTACAGAGGTCAAAAAAGGTACTTTCCATTTTAAAATGGCTTTCAGGGTTACTGTTTCACTATATGCTTGTATGATCATTAGAAGCTGTCCAAATAATGGGTCTGCGACATTATGTTCCTGTCATTTTGCTCCCGCTACTCTCACTCTCGACAGTTCGCTCCTGCACTGTTTCATTCCCTATCATATTCGCTCCCAGTCATTACACTCCCTGTAGAAATGTTTAAGTCTCTATATAATTATTCTCTGTTTGCTATCCTCAGTTCTATTCCCAGCAAAAGAATGTAACCTGGAGCTCAAATCAAAAGCAAGGGCTTTTGAATACAGCTATTGCTGTGTCTGTGTTGGTTTGGCAGCGAGTACCCTGCACATAAATTGAAATAGTAGAGGGCGATATACTTTGTTATTTCTGCTAACACTCCCTCCCCCTACCCATTATGTGTCAGCAGTGACTGAGCGACACTAGCTACTGATTCTTCACCATCACGGGCGTTTTTTGGTTCGGTGTCATTACTCTCCCTGAACTCTGTAAGTAAAACTTAAATCGCAGGTTGTGTCTTTTATTGGTTCGGTGTCATTACACTCCCTGAGCTCTGTTAAACAGAAACATTACATGTCATTACGGGCGTTGTATAAGCTTATTTAACTGATTGTGTGGTGTATTTACGCATCCCTGAAAATCACAAGCTACAAGTACAAAAGCACCTGCATCTGTACAGCACACAATTAGTGCTTTTGATTTGAGCTCCAGGTTACATTCTTTTGCTGGGAATAGAACTGAGGATAGCAAATAGAGAATCATTTATATAGAGACTTAAACATTTCTACAGGGTCTTAATGACTGGGAACGAATATGCTGCTGTTATTACTAACATACTATTTGCCAGCAGATTAGGCCTTATGGTCTATCAAGTCTGCTCGAACCTAGATCCTTAGTTGGGTGCCGAGACCCTTCCATCCCTTGTGCTCCAGAAACCCCTATCATCCATCCCCACCCCCCTGGGACAGGCCATCATCTGATACATCCACTTTCTGTGTCTGTCCCACCCTCTCTTAAAGCTCTCCACTGTGGATCTCTGAACCAGCTCACCAGGCAGAGCATTCCAAGGGTCCACCACCCTCTCAGTGAAAAACCTCCTCCTCTTTTCCCCCTCACCCTTCCACCTTCCAACTTCAAACCATGCCCTCTGGTGATGCCTCCTGCTTTAGTCTAAAGATCCCTCCATGTTTACCTATTTATTCCTTGAGGTACTTGAAGACCTCAATCATGTCCCCCTGTCTCTCCTCTCCTCCAATGAAAACAGGCAGAGCTCCTCAAGTCTGTCCTCGTAAGTCAAATCCCTAGCCCTCGTATCATCTTTGTTGCCCTCCTCTGTACCCTCTCCAGGAGCTGTATGTCCCTCTTCATGTAGTCTCCAGTACTGTACACAGTACTCAAGGTGTGGTCTAACCAGTCCATTGTACAGCTGCAGAATCACTTCCTTGCTCCTAGAGGTGATCCCTGCGATGCATCCCAACATCTGTTTGCCTTGCTAGCTGCTCTCCTGCACTGCTCAGTGTTATTCATACATGTATCCACCATGACCCCTAGGTCTTTTTCCCCTGTTGAGGCTTCCAGCACCTCCTCTCCCAGGGTGTACCTGTGTTTAGGGTTTCCCACCAAGATGCAACACCTTGCACTTGGTGATATTGAAATTTAATTTCCATGTGTGAGCCCAGCTTTCCAGGGTGTCCAGGTCCCCTTGCAGGGCCAACCTCCCCTCTTCTCCCTCAACTACTGCTCCCATCTTGGAGTCATCCGCGAAGAGACTCATTTCACACCCTATACCATCCCTGATGTCTGATATGTATGCATTAAACAGGATTGGACCCAGGACCGAGCCCTGTGGTACCCCACTACCAACCTCTGTAGGGTTCGAGAGCTCCCCACAGACCACTACTCTCTGAGTGCGTCCAGCTATCCAGTTTTCAATCCATCTGACCATCAAAGGGCCTACTCCTAACCCCATCAGTTTCTCCACCAGACCATTGTGGGGACAGAGTCAAACGCCTGGTTGGAAGTCCAAGAATAATACATCCACAGGCTTACCTCTGTCCAGTTCTGATGTTACCCATTCATAGAACTCCACAAGGTTGGTTTGACATGATCTACCTGGCACAAACCCATGCTGCCGACTATCCAGACCTCCCACCTCCTCCAAGTAAACCCCCAATCGTTCCTTTAGTATACTCTCCATTAATTTTCCACCACCGAGGTTAAACTGATGGGTCTATAGTTTCTGGTACTTCCTTGACCCCCTTTATGGATTGGTACCACATGTGCCTCTGCCAATCCTAGGTACCCTCTCTGTCTCAAGTGACCTGTTGAAAAGCTCCGCCAGGGGTGCAGCCAGTATGTCTGCCAATTCCCATAGTACTCTCGGATGAATGCCATCCGGCCCAGGAGATTTGTCTTTCTTTGGAATGGTCATTTAATTTCTCGGTTTAACAAAGCTCAGGGAGCGTAATGACTGGGAGTGAATATGATAGGGAGTGAAACAGTGCAGGAGTGATCTGTCAGGAGTGAAAGTAGTGGGAGTGAAATGACGGGAGTGTAATGTCGCACTCCCCCAAATAACTATTCCTGAAGAGGGATTATACAGATTTTATCTACAGGCAAGGCCCAAGTTCTGCCTTTTCTAAATTAGACACCCTATATCATCAGTGATCAGATTTATCATGGATGCACCATATTGTACCCATCACTGCACTCTTTATGCCATGATTGGTTGATCCTCACTTAGTTTCAGACACCATAGGAATGCAGTCTTTTGGACCTATAGGATTATAATCAACAAATTTCCACAACACATTTCTGACCATCTGTCCATCTCTCCCACTGGCTGCTACACACTGAGAAGCCTTTCTCTGACTTCCCTAGTTGTCCCTAAGATCAGGACATGCTTTGGAACAGCAGCTATAATCCATGTCCTTCCAGTAATATGGAACAACATGCAAAAGGTTCTAAATCTTGCAATACCAGTAAACTGGGCCTGCTTTAAGGTTCTGTTCCTTCATAAGTTCAGTGAATCCTGTGACTGCTTTAACTAGCTGAGCCCTATATCTTGAACCCTGTATACTACTTGTACATTGTCGGCCCCTTTTACATCTTCAGCACTTTGCACCCTGCTAGTCTTCCTTTGTTCACCTCATTGCCAACCCAGTACCCTCCTCTTCTTAAACACCCCATTGTCCTCCCTTTACTACCTCCCCCACTTGACTTCCCCTCATCTCTGACATCTTAGCCCTCACCTTGTCCTACCCTTCACACCCTCCCTTGACTTCCCCTTACCTGACACCCAGCACCCCCCATCTATCCCAAAAGTCTTGTTGTGACTGGGAAGGTACTGTTTATATTGTAAATACTGATTTGTATTATTCTGTAAATATTTTTTGTTCTTACCCTATCAATGTTGTATTTGAGTTTTTGAGGTCTACTGTACTGTTAGCCACATCGTATGCACTGTTATTTATGCCTAGCTCATATTTGCGTTACACAGACTATTGTCTCATTGTATTATAGCAACATTTAGCTTATTTATTTATTGAATTTTTGTTGACCCGGTAAGCCCGCTGGGCCTAGAAGTCCCTTTTTCAGGGGTGGCCTAGGGGGAGGGGGGATACAGATGGTAAGCAACTGAAATTGAACCAGATTAAGCTGTTGGTGATATTTTTAGTGAATGGGAGAAATTTGGCCAGGACACCGGGGAAATTCCCCTACTTTGGCTGCAGAAGGCACTGTAGTGCTGCAGCAGAGATGGAGGACTCTAGTCCAGGTTCGGTCGTGGTAGAGGAAGGATGTGTAGCAGTGGCTCCTGACCAAGTGTTAGAACTAGACATAGATTTGGACCAGGGGAGCAGAAGCTCTACAACAGCAGATGGAAGCTGAAATACTGGATGTACAAGTAGAAGAAGAGATAGGATTGGAGGAAGAATGTCTTTTACAGATACAATTGGAGAACAAGAAAAAATACTTGATGAAAATGTTGTTGGCTGCAGAAAGTGATTTTCGAATTAATAAACTGAAGTTGGTAGAGGAACAGACTAAATAGAAAAGATCAGCTGTAAGCCCAAGACAAGAAGGCAATAAACTTTTGCCCTTAGCCTTGAACTCAGACCAGGTACCGGGAACTTCTATGGTGCCAGAGGAGATAACTGAGCCTCAGCAATTGGGTGATGGGGAAGTGGACTTTAGTGGCTCCTCCACTGAATGGACCCTGGGAGGGGCTCTCTGGGATGCAGGTTGGGTCCTAAAAAAAAGATATTTGGGTACCTGATACTATGATTCCAATTCTGGGGTGAATAATAATGTGCAAGAATTGGTCACTGAATCCAATCCATTGTCTCCCATTCTGATTTCAGACAAGCTTTCAAAAAACACTAGGTCCCAACTATTGGTAGCTGCTTCTGCGCAAAGTACAGATGAGGTTGTAGGACTGGAAACTATGCCAGATGCTTTGCCCACAGATTTAACAGAGTCATGCAAAGATAGGAAACGGAGTATGTCAGAAACTTCGGAGGCATATACTCTGCTAAAGAATGCTGCAGAAACCCAAGGCAAGATAATTTGGACAATTCAGGTATAAGTTCTGTCACTTCTCCAGCAGATTTTCACGATAAAAGGGGACAAAGAGAGATAGGTCTGATAGCTGGGAAACAGGACAATCAATACTATGCTGGTCTCTTTCGTAAGCCGGCTGAAGCTGACAAAAGGAGATACTTGGTTCATCTAAAATATAAAGGATGTGCTCCTGTGGTCCCTGACAGAATTTGGGTGGGCAAATCTTTAATTATAGACTCTTTAGGATTCTCTCTGGCTGAAGTATATGCCTTCATACATGCCCCAAGGGATAACACATACGATGTTAGTTTTTGCATGATGACACCTTTAGACAAATTTTGGAATCTATACTATGAACTTAAAGACACTGACATTTGGAAAGAATTTTTGGCAATTCCTATTACAAAGCCTACTACCAAAATGGTAACAATTCTCTTTTGTAATGAAGGAGTGAACATTAGTAATATCATATTTTGGTTAGAAAAAAGATGTACTGTTTTTGACCATCCCAAGCCTATCATGGATGACAATGGGTTTTGGACTGGGGGGTGGACTATCCAGGTTCAGTTGACTCAAACTGAATCAGGTATACAACACTTGCTGAGTTCATTTTTTTTGAGGAAGGGATAGAGGCATTCTGTTTTATGCCAGTCAACCCAAAAGTTGATATAAGTGTGGTTCTTTGACTCATTTGAGTAATGAGTGGGACCAAATTAAATATTTCTATTATGGGGTATTAGGCCATTCGGCAGCTGGTTGTGAAGCACCACTGCTATGTAATCTTATGTAGTGACAGCGATCATTCATTTCTTGAATGCCCTTTGGCAGAACATAATTTAGATGATGTTTCAGACCATGAGTTTTTTTGTCACAAGCTAGATGCCCCTTTAGCCCCCCCCCAGAGACAGTTCAATCAGGTAGAAGAAGAGGTAGAGGTAGGGGAGGGGGTTTGGGGGGCAGAAGTCGGGCTATGCCACCTAGGAGACAAAATTCCTTGGTTTCATCCCAATAACCCCCTAGGAGGAGGCACTAGAAGTTCCTCAGCCTATGCTACTGCCAGTAGATGAGGAAACCCCTTTTGCGACACCTCAGAGTTCCCCGTCACGTAGAGAAACAACTTTAGCCTCACTTACTGGTGACCGGGGTACAAGGGGGATACTTTTGGCCAATAGTTCTAGTCAGCCTGCTGCAGAGCCATTAGTGTTAATAGAGGAACAGTCTCCTATTGGGAGTTTACCAGTAGAAAGTGATGGCATTCCCTTATCCCCATTACCCCTTAGTAATAGATTTGAGGCCTTTTCCACATGGGGCGACCAGGTGGAATTAGAACACCCAATGGAGATAGTGAACAGTGTTTCTGTAAATCCTAGGTTAGATAACACAGAACTTTGTTCTCCATCTTGGTGATTCAAAATCCTGCAAACCATAGAAGCGAATAACGCAATCTAGTGGTAAAATCCCTAAACCTCCTCCCTGAGCCTACACATCTAAAGGTGGCTAGTTTAAATGTTAACAGCATTAAGTCTATAGTAAAATGAATAGCAACTTTAGGAGTCTTACACCATCTTGACTATGACATTTATTTTTTGCAAGATACTAGATTACATTCTAGAGGTGAAAGTGAGCAAGTCTTAAGTGATTGGAAATGGGGTAATTCCATTTGGTCCATGGGATTAGATGCTTGTTGTGGAGTAGGGTTTTGCTTTACCACACCTAGAGTAAAATTCTTTCAAATAGTTGATCTAGAACCAGGACAAGTTTTATTGTTAGATGTAGTGATAAATTCAGTTTCTTGCAGATTAATTAATATTTATGGACCTCAAACCAAAGCATTGTGCATTGAATTGCTGCAGAAGATTCAACCCTTTTTACATACAAGTCGGCAAATAATTTGGGGGTGATTTCAATATCAATTTACATGACTGGACAGTAAAGGGGAAACAATTTTGTGATAAAATGATTTTGAATTCTATTGTTCAAATAGCAGGATTAAAGACTCTCATTTAGGTAAAAGGGGGGGGGGCAACACCTACTTTCTATAAGGGTGACTTTCCTCCCCTGTTAATTTTCTTTTTGTTAAAAAAAGATCTACCAATAGAAACTGTAATGACTGTATAGAAACATTAGACCATAGTCTAATTGGGTTTTATATAGCAGTACCCGTATGACGAGTGGCAGGAAGGGGTTGTTGGAGATTGAATACTTCATTTTTACAAGAAGAGGAGGTAGTGTGACAACTGAAAGTAATAATTACAGATAAATGTACTACCATTGACCTTTATGAGAATATTGATCAGTGGTAGGAAGATTTTAAGAACTGCTTGATGGGTTTTTTAAAAATTGTTGGTAGTACAAGAGTATTGTCTGCATATAAGAAATATTTGGTGTTTAGGAAGGAATTTGAGGAGCTTCTTTCACGTCAGTGTGAGGGAAAGGAAGATTTGGCAACTGAGATTGGGACAGTATGAGGGAAAATGATACAGTTTCAATATACAAACATAGAAACATAGAAGTTGACAGCAGATAAGGACCGCAAGGCCCATCCAGTCTGCCCATTTCTTTTTCTACCTTATAAATGTGCCATTGGCCTTTGCTCTGTCAGTGGCCTATCTATTCATAGTCATTTGTATTGCTCCCTTATGCCTATCCCATGCCTGTTTGAAGCCCTGCACTGCATTCATAGCCACCACTTCTTGTGGTAAGCCATTCCATGCATCCACCACCCTTTCTGTGAAAAGAATTTCCTCACATTCCCCTCAATCAGCCCCCCTCTAATCTCATGCTGTTCCTCTTGTCCTGCTATTTTCTTATATTTAAACATGTTAGACTCTTTCACCTTGTTAATGCCCTTAAGGTGTTTGAATGCCTCGATCATATCACCTCTCTCCTCCTTTGCTCAAGGGTATACATATTGAGCTCTGTTAATCTGTCTTCATATGTCTTCTGATACAGTCCCTGCACCATTTGGTTGCCCTTCTCTGGACTGCCTCAATTTGGTTAATGTCCTTGTGAAGGTGTGGCCTCCAATACTGCACGTACTCCAGATGGGGCCTTACCAGTGTCTTGTAAAGAGGGATTATTACCGCCCTCTTCGACTTGTGATACCACTACTATAATACACCCTAACACCACCTAGCCTTACCTACTGCATTAGAGGTCTGCTTGGATGATTTCAGGTCATCAGTGATGATGATGCCCAAGTCTCTTTCTTCCTTTGTGACTGCTAGCAACTCTCCTCCCAGCCTATAGGTGGCTTCAGGGTTTCTCTTCCCTATGTGCATGATTTTGCACTTCTTTGCATTAAATCCCAGTTGCCACTCTTCTGACCATTTTGCTACTTTATCCAGATCTCATCTCATTCTGCCCACCCCATCTGGATCATCTACTCTGTTGCAGATCTTGGTGTCATCTGCAAACAGACAAGCCTTACCCTCTAGTCCATCTGCAAGGTCACTAATGAAGATGTTGAAGAGGACTGGCCCAGAACTGATCCCTGAGGTACCCACTTGTGACTTGCATCTCTTCTGACTGTATACCATTTACCACCACTCTCTGTTTTCTGCCCGTCAACCAGTTTGCCACCCAGTCGACCAACTTCTGACCCACCCCAAGCCTACCCAGCTTATTTATCAATCTTCTATGTGGAACAGTGTCAAAAGCTTGGCTGAAGTCAAGGTAGGCGACATCAACTGCTCCCCCTTGGTCCACCACTCTGGTTACCCAGTCAAAGAAATCTATGAGATTAGTCTGACAGGACCTTCCTTTTGTAAAGCCATGCTGTCTTGGATCCTGTGCCCCTATGGATTCCAGGTGTTGCACTATCCTTTCCTTAAGGATTTCCTCCATAATCTTGCCCACTACTGAGGTAAAACTGACTGGTCTGTAGTTCCCTGCCTCCTCCCTGCTACCACTCTTGTGGAGTGGGATCACATGAGCCCTTCTCCAGTCTTCTGGGACCTCTCATGTGCTCAGAGACTCATTAAACAGTTCTGCTAATGGCTCTGCTAGTTCCACCTTTAGCTCCTTAAGTACCCTGGGATGTATGCCATCAGGTCCCATTGCCTTATCCACCCTGAGCTAGCAAGCTCTTGTGGACCCTTTCTTTTGTGAAAGGAGTAGTGCTCACCTCCTCCCCTGTGTCCATGATGCTGAGCTGTGGGCCCTGCCTACCTTCTCTTCAGTAAATACTGAGCAAAGTATCTATTTAGGATAGATGCCTTTACAGGGTCCTCTCCTCACATGCTCCATTTTCTCCATTAAGCTTAGCAATACCCCCTCTGAACTTTCTCCTTTCACTAATGTATCTATAGAAAGTCTTGTCACCTTCTTTTATTGTTCGTACTAGTGTTTCCTCAGTTTGGGACTTTGCCTGCCTTACTGCCTTCCCTGCTTCCCTTAGGGAAGTTTGGTATGCCTCCCTATCTTCATCCTGCTGTGTTCCCTTATATTTCCTGAAGGCCAGCCTTCTGGCTCTGACCTTTTCTGCTACTGTATTTGAGAACCAAAGTGGTTTCCTTCTTCTTTTGCACTTCCTTTTCTGTCTAACACAATGGGATGTTGCTTCAAGTATTGCATCCTTAATGCTTGCCCACTTTGCCTGCACCCCCTCACCTGTGTTTCTTTTTGTCAGGGCTAGCTTAACTCTGTTGGCCATCTTATCAAAGTCAGCTCCTCTGAAGTCCCATATTTTTGCCTTGGAATGGGATGATTTAGATGTAGTAGCCAAATTGAACCATACCATGTGATGGTCACTGGCCCCCAGGTGACCTTCTACCTTGAGATCTGTGATCCCTTCCTTGTTAGTCAGTACTAGATCTAGGATAGCCCTGTCTCTTGTGGGTTTCTGTACCAGTTGTTTGAGGCCTTCCCCCTGCAGGGAATCCACTATGTGTCTAGTTCTGGCAGATGTTCCTGCTGGTATTGACCAATCTGTATCCGGCATGTTGAAGTCTCCCATTATCAGAACCTCCCCTTTAGCTGTCATGTTTTGTATATCTTCTAACAGTAATGTGTCTATGTCCTCCCCCTGGTATGGGGGCCTGTAGACAACCCCAGTTCTTATGGCTGTCCCATTTCCTGTTTCCAGAGTGACCCACAGTTCTTCTGGCTCCTTACTTGTATTCTGAATTCTGTAGCTTTGATATTTTCATTGACATACAGGGCCACTTCTCCCCCCCTTTTTGCACCTCGGTCTCTTCTGAACAATACATAGCCAGGTACTGAAGTCTCCCAAGTGTGGTTACTGGTAAACCACGTCTCACTAATAGCTACTATGTCCAGTTTAGCCTCTGACATTATTGCCTGCAGGTCTGGGATCTTATTTCCCAGGCTGTGAGCATTTGTGTACATGATTTTCCATTGGCCAGATTTTGGTGTGTTAGTTGTTGGGTGAGGTTTGGCATTACCCCTGTGCATCGTATGGGGAGACAAACCTTTTTTCTTACCTGGTGATGCAAATGAACTGCAAACATGCTGAATCCCTGTTTAACCACTAGCTGAGGGGAGAGGGGTGTTCTTCCCATTCGACGTATGAGGTGCTGCACCCCTCTCCCCATTTGCTAGTTTAAATATTCTGCAAAGACATCAGACTTCTGCCCCAATGCACTGACTCCCTCCTTAGTCAGATGCAGTCCATCAAATTTAAAGAACTTTTGCTCCCAGAACTGTTGCCAGTTCCCTACAAATCTGTGTCCTTTTTCCTGGCACCAGCCCTTGAGCCATGTGTTTATCTCCCTATCTTCCTTCTCTGACCTTCCATCCATCTGCTCCCTCTCCCAGACTGGCAGGATCTCAGAGAAGGAGATGCCGGACTAAATAGATGATAGTTTGTCACCCAGCCTGGTCAGGTGTTCCTTGGTCTCCACAACTGACCGGCTGGTGAGATCATTAGTCCCTATGTGTACTAGGACATCAATGTTTAATATATATAATAGATTATGTTCCCTGAATAGGGAACAGACTTTTGGTATATAGGGCAAAGCTGATCAAGTGAATCCGTTTTTAGCTAGCCAGGAGAGGAGGGAAAAGAAAACAATTTCTTCGTTGCTTACTCCTCGTGGTGATGATGTTTGAGATAATGCTGGTATTATGGGATGTTTAGAAGAGCATGTAGAACAGATTTTTGGGAACTCAGCAGAAAACTGTAAATTCTTACCATTAATATTGGAAGCTGCAGATCTTCCTAAATTAGATCTAAACCTAGCTGTTATGATGTTAAACCCCTTTACAATGGAAGAAATGGAAAGGGTAATTCATAGTCTTAAGAATGATATTTCTCCTGGTTCAGACAGCTTACTGGGAGAGTTTTATGAGTTGCTTTGGTCATTTATACCACAAGTTTTATTACAGATATTAATTTTTTTTCTGTCTGAACATTATTTACCTACTCAAATGTACAAGGGAATGTTGATTTTTCTCTTTAAATCTGGAGTGTGTTCTAATATTTGTAATTGGAGACCAATCACGTTGTTGAACGCAGACTTTGAATTATTTGCAAAACTTTTGGGGAATCGCTTAGCTTTGGTTATGGCTGATTTAAGAATCCCCACTCAATTTTGTTCTGTACCTGGGAGATGAATGACTGATCCTTTACTTTTACTTAGAGAATTAACAGAAAGAGAAATACAAGTCAGAGTAGATAAACTAGTGTCTGGCCATATTACAAGTTTAGATCAGGCAAAAGCCTTTGACAAGGTATCTCATTTTTTATCTTTGGGAGTGCCTTAGATCTTATGGGATTCCCACACAAATTGTACAATGGCTTCAATTGTGCTATGATCTTGCATATGTCAGACCTTATGAGAATGGGTGGTTAGGAAAGAAAATTAGTATTTTTACAGAGTCCAGACAAGGGTGCCCAATAAGCTCCTTGCTGTATGTGTTCTCAATAGATCCGGTGTTGCAGATATTGCAAAAATCCCCTAGAATTTATGGTATAGAAGAACATGGATACCAACCTTGTAAGGTGATAGCTTATGTTGATGATTTATGTTTAATTTTAAAAGATGGGAACTCTCTTACTCTAGCTTGTAAATTAATTCTGGAGTTAGGTAAAGAAACAGGAGCAAGTATCAACCCTCAAAAAACAAAATGTCTATGTTTTCAAGGATTTCCATCCTTGCCTGAAACTTTTGGGGGTTTTCCAGTAGCCATGGCACCATGTTGAATTTTAGGCATCTATTATGGAGGAGAAGACATGGCAGGGTATAATTGGGAAAGGACTTTACAGGTGGGCATGACTAAAGTAGCCCACTGGAATTGATGGAAAGTTTAAAAAAAGTAAGTTTATTATATAAAACCTTTTTTGGTTCCAGTTTTTTTATTTGTTAGTATGATTTTTCCGCTACCGGAATGATTAGAATCAAAATTATTAGGGTGTTTTTTTTAAGCTTTTTGGGGGTAGTAGGCTTAACTGAATCAAAAGGGAATGTGCTATATAAAGGAATTCAGGAAGGAGGTGTAGGTATGCTAAATCCGATTTCATTATTCTTTACATTAATTTTATGTAATAATATTTTACCCCTGATGAAAAGGCATTCACAAATCTGGGGAAAATGTGGATATGTTAAATTATGGGGGGGGGGGGTATTGGGAGAATGGAAGAAGAATGTAATTATACATAAAAATAAGCGTAAGCCAAGGTTAGGGCAACAGTGCGAGGAGGTTTTCAATAAAATAAAAGGTTTTAATATCAGGTACGAGTCAGTACTTGGATTTTCCCAGAAAGCTCTTTATTTGGAGGTATAGAGGTCTTGTTTTGATGAACAACCCTTTGACAATTTTTCCATCCAACATCAAGAACAGATTTTCAAATATATTTCAGATAATAGGATACCAGACCGTATGTGGGATATGGCGTGGTTGGGAATACATAGAAGGATAAATGTCAAAGGGAATCAAAAGCACATGTCCTTACCAGAGAGATACTGTCCTAGAGCTACATGTGTGTCTATAAATGAAACTATGGACCATTTATATTTTCAATGCCCATATGCAGTTCAGTTTTGGGTTGTTAAAAATCGATGGAAATCAACAACTTTCATACCACCAGATTGTACTTCATTGTATTATGGGGTGATTCCCCCCAAGTTGATGTATTTGCACCATGGTACCCTTCGTGTGGTAATGTTAAATTTTTTTATACTGGCTTTGGATCAGTAGATGTAGATTTACTTTACAGCAACAGTCCATTTTAGTTTCAGAATTGTTTTTCATTCTCAGAACATATCTCAAAAGACTGAAAAATATAGAGAAATCTCAATTAAAGACTTGCAAATGGGATCAATGGTGAAAATATTTCTAATTCATTTAAGGAAATGTACTGAAAGTTAGGGAAGTTCTTAGAAAAAGGACAGTGTTTACATAATTATGATAGTGATTAGTAAATGGGTTATTTGTTTAAAGGATTATTCTTGGTTGGGGTTTCTTTTTTTAATGGGTTTTTGATTTTATGTTCAGAACGTTAGTAGGACTAGATACATTGTGATTATTGAAATTTCTCTATACTTATGAGTTGGTGAGATGTAATATTGTTTCTTATATTATTTAAAAATAAAAGGGGAGCCATAATGGTTTTCTTATGTTTTAGGGTAATATATGAATTAATACTTAGTTCCATCTTTTTTTGTATTATATGTATGATTTTGTATGATGAAATATTATATATCTTACTTTGATTTTGTTTTGATTCTGTTTTGATTTCAATAAAAAATTTCCCTACTCTTTTTCGATAAGTGCCATGGAATCTTTAGCATCCATCTGAACTACCACCAATCCAGGCAGATGGGACCTCGGTTTAACGTCTCAAGTGAAAGACAGCACCTCAGAAGTGCAGCACCCCCTCATGCTGCACTACAGTGTCACTATTGGGATGTGTCACTATTGGGATATTAACCCAAGTGCCAGATGTGGGAACTGAACCCACAGCCCTCTTATCTCCTGGCCTCAGAGGTGAGTGTGCTACCTACTGATCCACAGACACTGACAAAACTTATAATCACAGACCTTTCATGGTACACCACTGTAGAACTCTAATTATATGTTTTTGTTATGACCTACACAGGTCCACCTTGCAAATGAGTCTGTCTCAATGGTGTTTCACCTTGTAAAATAAAGGTGATTGATTGGTAAAATAAAGATGATTGATTGATTGATTGAACAGGTGTGATCAGGTCAGAACAGATCAGCTGGAATTTTATCTGTGTGTTTGTTCTGAGATTTACACGTGGCTACAGTCCCATACTGGCCAATCACTTTGCAGTATTGCTGATGTCCATTTTATAATCTTGTTTTACTCATTGAGACTTCTTTTTAAATATACAGATTGTCCCTTAACTTTAAAGATTGACAGAGTTACGGCTTGTTAAAGTTGCAATGTTGTCCTATGGCAATTTTCATTTTTGGTTTTTTATTTTATGATTTTTATAGGTCTATTTTCAGTTGGTATTTATTAGGGACTTAGACTTGTAGTATTCATTGAGACCTTTTTTTTTTTTTGTATAGATAGTCCCTTAACTTTACAGATTGATGGAGTTATGGCTTGTTAAAAATCACAATGTTATCCTATGGGAATTTTCTGCAGAAATTTGTGAAGGTCAGCTTTGCCTTGTGACTTCACCTTTGGTGACTCCTACTTTACTGGACCATCTCTTTATGGGCATTTTGTCATATGTGCAAATGTAGGAACACAGTACAACACTTTACAAGACTTTACTGAGGTACACAGAGAGTAAACAACAACGCCACATTTTTTTTTAATTTTGACACAAGCAATACACATGCAAGATGCAACAACTCAGGTAATTATAACAATTTTACTGTGTACTTGAAAACTCTAACTTCAATCAAGAAAAACGAAATCAATACGGTCAAACCACACTGACAAAAAAATTCAGTAAAACATGCCTGTTACAGAATTATAACTACAAACCACAGAAACAAGAAAATAATTTAATTAAACACTGACTACAAAAGTACTAGTGCTGCTCCGACAGAAAAGGCTGCCTTTTGCTTGCTGTTGCTAGTTACTAATACAGCTCCATTCCCCCACAGCACTGCTTCACAACACAGAGTACAGAAAATGAAACTGCAACTTTAAAGTAATAAATCAGAAGGCAAAATACCACAAATAATTGATAATATAGAGGTACAAGGCACACTAGACACTTTAGGGAGTGATTTGGTTGAAAACAAACTATGTTTTAAATGCTTTGCAAATGTTTTTAGGTACAGTGTTTCAGAGCAGACTTAACACCAACTCTCTCTTCATAAGACTGCACTGAATTTAGCCTACACGTGGCAATATAGCTCATTGTGGCACCATATGACCTCCAATCCCATGGATCATTGCAAACTTCACCTTGGGGGCACAATCTGCAGGCAAAGTTACCAAATTCACCATTTGCAAAGTTCTAGCTACAAGGTGAAGTTGAACATTGCCTTGCAGATTAAATTCAAAAATGTTGGCAAACTGTCAAATTTCTCCAAGGAGCAAAGTTTTCTAACTTTGCCCACCACTAATGACAGATCAAGAATTTAAATGGGCATGGAATTTGAACTACTAACTTAACTATGTGGTGGTCCCTGCCCTCTTTGTGAGGCTTGAGGCACATTGGAGGTGAAGTACTAGTCCTCAAAGATGGATAAACGTAGGGTTTCTGACTCCAGTGCTGCCAATCAGGTGCCTTTCATGACCACCAAAATTCACTACAAATAAAAAAAAACAGCTATTTATCCCCCCAAATGCACTTGTGACTATCATGGTAATATGCATATAACAACAGTGTAAAACATACCCCCTTAACCTGATACAAAATATCTAATTCCAAGGAAGTTAAAGGATTAGATATTTTTGTATCATGTTGTAGATTGTTTTACACTGTTGTTATTTATGTATATCATGGTAATATCCCTCTTTTGACAACTGTCTCTATTCAGCTGCAGGAGGGCATCTAGTAGAAAAGGACAGTGACAAAGCAGAAGTCTTAAACCAGTACTTCTGTTCAGTGTTCATTGAGAATGCAGGGAATGGACCAAACCTACTAAGCAGTAGCACCCAGGGACCAGGGGTCAATACTAGGCCCTTCACAGAAGGCCAAGTCTTGGGATCCATAAATAAACTAAAAGTAAATAAGGCCATGGGGCCAGATGATATTCACCTGAGAGTTCTCAGGGAACTGAGGAGTGTACTGGCAGCTCCCCTAGCAGAACACTTCACCAAATCACTGGACTGCGGGACAGTACCAGAAGACTGGAAAAGGGCAACAGTGGTCCCACTTCACAAATCAGGGAGCAGAAAGGAGGCTGGCAATTACCATCCAGAGACCCTCATGTTAGTGGTGGGAAAATTGATGGAGACACTGCTCAAACAGAAGATAATAGCTTTTCTGGAAGCCAGTGGACAACAAGAAAAACAGCATGGTAACAGAGGGTAGATCTTGCCAAACGAACCTAGTTGATTTCTTTGACTGGGTTACAAAGGCAGTAGATCAGGGAGTAGTGGTAGATGTGGTCTACCTGGACTTTAGTAAGGCCTTCAACTCTATTCCACACAGAGGGCTTATAAAGAATCTGGACCACATGGGGTGGTTAAGGAGGTGGTTCTGTGGGTGAGCAACTGTTTGAGAGGAAGAACATAAAGGGTGCAGGTAAATGGTGCAGTATCTGCTGAGAGGGAGTCAACTAGCATTGTACCACAGGGGTCAGTGCTGGGGCCATTACTCTTCAATGTTTTCATATCCAACATCACAAATGGACTGGAGGGAAAGGAGTGTCTATTTGCAGATGACATCAAGATATGCAACACAGTGGACTCCCTGATGGAGTAAGGAGTATTAATTCAGACCTAAAGAAACTGGAGGAGTGGTCAAAGACTTGGCAGTTGAAATTCAATGCCAAAAAGTTCAAAGTCATGCATGTAGGCAGGGCAATCTCAAGGAGAATTACTACCTGGGGTGGGGGAGAAGCTTGCTTTCTCCAGCCAGGAACATGACCTAGGGGTCATAATCTCAGAAGACTTAAAGGTGGGGAAGCAATACAAAAAGGCAGCACTAAAGGTCAGTGGCGTGCTGGGCTGCATTGCAAAGGGAAACATGAGTCACAGTAGGGAGGTAGTACTGCTACCCTACAGGTCACTGGTGCACTCCCACTTGGAGTACTGCTTACAGTACTGGAGGCTGCACCTCAAAAAGGACATCGACAGAATAGAGAGAGTGTGAAGGAGGGCAATGAAGATGATTCAGGGGCTGCACCAGACAGAATACGAGGATAGGCTGAGGGAGCTCAACATGTGCTCCCTGGAACAAGGGGGGGCATGATTGAGACCTTTTAGTATATTAGGGGTATAAATAATTTTGGCGTTTAGGAGCTGTTTCAGGCAAAGGAGAGTAGTAGAACTAGAGGGCTTAATATTAGGCTGAAGGGTGGAAGGTTCAAGTGCAATGCTAGAAAATTCTCCTTTACTGAGAGGGTGGTCAACCCATGGTATAGCCTGCCCCAGGAGGTGGTGGGGCCAAGACAGTAAGAGAGTTCAAGAATGCATGGGATAGACACAAGGGTATCATTGTGGGTATCCTAGATGGATCGTGTAGTCCCCTTCTGCCATCACTTTCTATTTTTCTATGTTTCTACATACAGAAAACAACAGTGTAAAGCAATTCAAAACCTGCTACAAAAAATCTAATCCCTTAACCTGATAAAATAATGTAAAACTATACAAAACCTGATACCAAAAAAAACCCTCTAATTCTTTAACCCGATACAAAATATTTAATCCCAATGAGGTTAAGGGATTATATTTTTTGCATCAGGTTTTGGATTGTTTTATACTGTTGTTTTCTGTATTTTACCACAATATAAACAAGTGCATTTTCTTTTCTTCTCTCTAAGGTCTCTTTTTCTTATTTCTCACTGGTGCCAGGACATGTTCTTCATGTGGATCCCCTTCTGAAAGCACATGTGAATACACACTCAGAAACAAAAGGGTGATTACAAGGAGAAAGGACTGCTGTGTGACTGAACTTCTCTGCTGGGACTATATTGCCCTCCTTCCCTCCCTCCACCCCCCACCCAAAGCTAGTTCTATTTTTTATAGGCACAGGATTTGACTGACAACAGGAACTTCCTGTTTAGGGGCAGGAAGTGAGTGATCACAGAACCACCAAGGACCCACCATCCCAGAAGGGCAAGAGAGCCTGGCCCCCTCTAGTTGCTGGAGGTCTGCCTTGAGCAAGTAAGTGGTCTACTGAGAAATATAGGATATTCTTGTCTCAGAACAGGACAATCAGGAGCTTAAAGGGCCACAGGCAGAAAGTAAGGAGAGAGAGAGAAAAAAACAGAGGAAAAGAGTAAGGATTCCAAACAGTTAAGGGGCCAGAAATAAGACATGATTGGAGTGGTGCAGTGCAGTGGCTGTGGAGCAGCAGTCTTCAGGAGATGTTCTGGAGGATGCGGTGTTGTCCCATCTGCAGGCACCTCTCTGGGCTGAGGAGGAGGTTGCTCATCTCCAGCCTGAGTTAGCCAGGATTTGTGGGACCTCCTCTTCCATCCAGGGACCACCAGTGCCACTGCCATTGTCTCAGAGGTTGCCAAGAAGAGGAGGTTGGACCACAGTGGGCTTAGGGAGGGTGAGGGTGGTGGAACAGAGGTGCATCCCTCCAGTTGTACCTCTCCACAATTCCTATGCCATTCTGGCAAAGTGTGGTTCCTCTATGGAGGCACCCACAGTGGAGACCAAGGAGGATGCTGGGAACCTCCACAAAGGAGACCTACAGGAGGGTGGCAGGGGACCCTGCAGGGAAAGGAAACAACTCCTGGTGGTGGACTCCATTGTGAGGAAGGTAGAACTGGGGGAGGAAGGGGAGAGGGAGGTAAGGTGCCTGCCTGGCGCCATGGCTTGGAGGGACAGGGAGCGAATCCTCAGGATTTCCAGAGCAGCTGCACAGGTGAGGGAGCTGGATGTCATTGTCCACCTAGGGACAAATGACCTGGCTAAGAAAGGGATTAGAGAAGTGCAGGAAGAGTTTGTGGAATTGGGGAGGGGCCTTAGTCAAATAGCACGCACGGTAACCTTCTCAGATGTGCTACCATCTATGGCATAGGAGGAGCTGGGTGTTCTGCTATGAGATTCAATCAGTGGTTGAAAAACTGGTTTGGAGCTCAGGGATTTGGCTTCACTGGGGACTGGGGGTCCACCTGGAGTGATGCAAGCCTATACTGGCATGATGGGCTGCATCTGTCCAGGACGGGAATCAGGATCCTAGGTGATAGGTTTAAATGCTTCATTGGCAAGCTTTTAAACTAGCCAAGGGGGGAGGCACTGGAAAGGAGCAGGAAAATCCTAGCCCCCCCAAATAATCAAGGTAGTAAGTGCAGCAAACACCAACATAGAGGTGTCGATAGGGAGAAGGACAGAGGTAAATAGAAAGTGACAAAGGCAAGAAGGACAGGGATGGGACAAAAGGGAGTAAGGCCATCAGGAAATGGAGGGTACTGAGTACCAATGCCCGTAGTCTGGGCAACAAGCTCCTGAGCTGATGGCCTTAATGGAAGAGGATGCCTGGATATAGTAGCAGTCACAGAAACATGGTACACAGAGAACCATGACTGGGATGTTAACATACCAGGGTACATAACCTACAGGAGAGACAGGCAGGGGAGAAGAGGGGGAGGAGTAGCTCTCTATGTAAAGGAAGGGATAAAAGCAACTGAACAAAAGAGTAAACAGGGAGGGGAGGAGAGGAGGCACTGTGGGTCACCTTGGAGACTGGAAAGGGCACCACAATCCGCACAGGGGTTGTGTACAGACCCCCATGTCAGGGGAAGGAATGGACAAGGATATGATAGAAGGCATTCTTAGAATGGCAGAGAAAGGGGAGATACTGTTGATGGGAGACCTGAATATGCCAGATGTTAACTGGAGCACATTGCTGCAGCCACATCCAAAAACAGGGCCATTCTTGATGCCCTACAGGTGGCAGGCATTAGACAGCTAGTTTCAGAACCCACTGTGAGGGAACATCTTAGACCTCGTGCTCTCAAAGCGGGGGCAGTGAGAGGATCTCAGGTCTAGAAGTGGGTTGCCATCTGGGGACAAGTGACCATCAAACAGTGTGGTTCACGTTAAACTCAGCTACAGAGTCAAGCCATACAAAAGTGAGGGTACTGGACTTTAGGAGGGCTGACTTTGGCAAGATGGGAGAGTGCCTCAGAAAAGCACTAGCAAACAGGCTAGAAGGAGGTGTGGAGCAACACTGGGAATTATCAATACTGCCATCACAGAGGCAACAAGCCTTGTGTGAAGCAAATAAACAAATCAAAATGAAAGAAAAAGCCACTATGGTTCTCAAAAGAGGTGGCTGTGAAAAGTCAGGAAGAAAAGATAGCATTCCGGAAGTATAAGGAAACACAGAAGGAGCAGGACAGACAGCTGTACCAGTTAAAGCAGAAGAAAGCAGGAGGAAGTCAGAATAGCAAAGGCCCAAACTGAGGAAAAGATAGCCAACTCAGTTAAGAAGGGGATAAAACCTTTTATAGGTACATCAGCGGCGTAGAAAGACAAAGGGAGGATAGTGAGGCTGAATAGAATGAACGGTGGGTGGGCAGAGGGGACAGTGAAAAAGCAGGAATACTGAACGAATATTTCTGCTCAGTATTCACAAAAGAGGAGGGAAGTGCCTAATCCAATTAACAGAAGCACTCTTGATAGGGGTCGATCCAGTCATTTCACAGAAGAAAGGGTTCTGCAAGAACTCCTAAAACAAGGTGGACAAAGCAATGGGTCCTGATGGAATTCACCCCAGAATTCTAAAAGAATTAAGGGAGGAACTAGTGAAACCACTGGCTACTCTTTTTAATAAATCATGGGAGGATGGTGTGGTACCGAGGACTGGAGGAAGGCGGCTGTGATTCCCCTTCACAAAAAGTGGGACCAAGACAGAGGCAGGAAACTACAGACCGGTCAGTCTGACCTCTGTGGTAGGAAAGTGATGGAGTCACTTCTGAAGGAAAGAATAGTTGAGTACCTAGAGGCCAGTGGAGCATAGGACCCAAGGCAGCATGGGTTCACAGCGGAAGGTCATGTCAGACAAATCTAATAGATTTCTTTGACTGGGTGACAAAGTAGTAGACCAGGGAGGGGCTGTGGACATGGCCTACCTAGACTTTAGCAAGGCATTTGACACAGTCCCACACAAAAGATTAATAGTCAAATTAACCAGCCTGGGAGTGGGGCCCAGGGTGGTAGCCTGGGTAAAACATTGGCTGGACAACAGGACACAGAAGGTAATTGTAAATGGAGTCCACTCTGAAGAAAGGGGGTTACTAGTGGGGTACCGCAGGGTTCAGTATTGGGTCCAGTCCTTTTTAATGTCTTCATCAGTGACATTGCAGAGGGACTGGAAGGAAAAGTATGCCTTTTTGCAGATGACACAAAGATCTGCAACAGGGTTGATACACAAGGAGGCGTGGAAAGGATGAAAAGGGACTTGGCAAGGTTGGAGGAATGGTCAGAAGTATGGCAGCTAGGATTCAATGCAAAAAGTGCAAATAATGCACCTGGGAAGCAAGAACCAGGGAAGAATACACAATGAGTGGGGAGGTAGTAACAACAACAAAAAGAAAGGGACCTGGGGTAATCATATCAGATGACCTTAAGGTTAGCAAGCAATGTGAGAAGGCAGTAGGGAGGGCTGGGGGTATACTGGGATGTATAGGGAGAGGCATCATCAGCAGAAAACAGGAAGTTGTTATCCTCTGTACAGACAGTTGGTGAGACCCCATCTGGAGTACTGTGTCCAGTTCTGGAGACCCCATCTCCGCAAGGACATAGACAGGATAGAGGCAGTCCAGAGGAGGGCAACTAAAATGGTTCAGGGTCTGCAAGAGAAGCCATATGAGGAGAGACTAAAGGAGCTTAATATGTATACCCTTGAGGAAAGAAGGGAGAGGGGGGACATGATAGAAACTTTTAAGTACCTCAGTGGAATCAACAAAGTCCAAGAGGGTAGCATCTTTCAGAAAAAGAGACTTGCAAGAACAAGGGGACACAATTTAAAGATAGAAGGAGGGCAGTTCAGGGGCAATGTGAGGAAGTATTATTTCACAGAGAGGGTAGTGGATGCATGGAACAGCCTTCCTGAGGAGGTTGTGGGGTCTAAAACTGTGGGACAATTCAAGAATGCATGGGACAGACATAAGGCAATTCTTGTGGGGGGTAGGAAGAAATAGGCTGTTGGTTAACTAGGATCTGCGGCCTATCCTGTAGGTAGGGAAATGGGCAGACTAGATGGGCTTAGCGGTCCTTATCTGCCGTCAAAGTCTATGTTTCTATGTGATGTGCACAAAACTCTTCTGACTTGTAACGAAGTCTGGTTCGGTCTCTGTTTAGTGCAGTCAGTGCTGATAACAGCAAGTATTTGTCTCAGATAACTATCTTTATTTCTCTTGTATTAAATGTGAAAATGTTTGCTGTACTTTTACCTTGCTAAATCAGATTAACCTGACACACAGTAGGTCTTAGTTTGTGTACTTTCTGCTCTTACAAACTTGTGGCTCTCAAATATTGCTTGTATGTTTTCACACAGTGTATTTTCATTGCATTCACTTTAAGTGGGTTAGCATAAGAACTACCTCAGACATCACAACACCAGGGCTATTTAATAAGTGATGCCCTCCCTATAGCCATGCCCCCGACAAAGACTCAGCAGAGTCAATGCCTCAGGGATTTGTAATAACAGCTCTGAGGGATTGTCAATCTGTGCAATTTCATATCTTTATTTACTGTCTGATGTTCTATATGCTGTGAGTGTTGTCTGATTTTTTCCACTTGTTTGCACAGAACTTGGTAAAAGTTTTTCGCTCACCAGAATACTGTGAGCTGACTTTTTGCTTAATTTATGAGTGGACCAGACTGTGCTTCTTGGTTTCCTCTGGGCCTGGCTGCTCCTAACCTGTTTGCACCAGCCCTGCACTGCTAAATGCACACCACCGTCTCCACTGGAACTTCGTTATGTACTACCCTGCATTATATCTTCAGCTGCCTATTTTTAATTAATACAATCAAATTGCATTTTTAATAGTTAACTTTCAGAATACTGAAGGCCATGAAGGATGAGCTGATGCTGACTTTTCATGCAGTAAACATGCTGAAATCCAGCATTTTGGACACTGGCAAGGCAGGTCCAAATGAACTTTGTTTCCCCACCACAAACCGGCACCTCAACGCCATTACACAGAAAATTTTATACAGAGTACATGCTGATTATGTTCAATTTCTGGTAAGTCCCATGAACTGCAGCAGCCGCCAATCAGCAACTGTAGATATCAGAAACTTTGCTATGCTGCATATCTTTCAGTGCCACTTCTTACACTCTTTCATAGGGGAAGGGACCTGTGGCAGTGGCTACTAAAGGCATTCTTTTTATTTATTAAAGATTATCAGTATCTTTTGATCAGAGAATATTCAAAATGATCAAAGAACCATGCACTATCATTCCAGCTAGTTTTTCTCACTACACTGACTGTAGTTGCCAGCAGGCAGATTAGTGAAATCATGCTGCAGGGAAGTGGAGAGAGTGCCCAGTATGAGCACTGGTAGCTGCAAGTCCAGCAGCAGGGCGCAGGGCAGAGTGAATTTAGCAGACAAGGAAAGGTGCAGAGTAGATTTTTAAAAGATTAATTTGACAAATATTTTTTACTGAGTATAGGTGGTAGAGGGCATATAAATCCATATTCAGTTGTATTTTTGTTCAACACAGCGGGAGCAGGACAGGGTGGATTTGGCTGACTGAGAAAGTTGTAGGGGTATTTTGAAGGTTTTTGTCTGGCAAATCATTTTTTTACTGACTGCTGGAGGTTCAGCAGGGAACAGAAATACATCTTTTTTTTCACCTCTGTGTGAGCCTGCCAGCCAGTCAATCAATGAAGAGTAAAGTAAGCTGTTGCGTGAGACACAAAACCTCTCAGTGGGGGTGTGTGCAGTCTGTCAAAGGGGGGTATGTGGCCTGGTGATGTTTCTCTTCCACCTCACAAATCATACAGCACTGTGGCATGTGTGTGTGTGTGTGTGTGTGTGTGTGTGAACATTTAAGAACCATCAATAACTATCATAAGTCATCATAGTTAGTGTCCAAAGATGGCTACATTGTATAATTGGGTGCTTCATATCATCAGCTGCATCATATCATCAGTATTTAAGAATCATCATTGACTATTAAAAGCCATCATTGTTAGTATCCAGTGATGGCTGGTATCATCAGCTGTCATGCATGTGTTCTTAAAACGTATATGAAACAGGAAGAGAACATAAAGAGACAGGGATATAATAGTGTGGAGGGGAGAAAAATAGTAGACAAATTATCCATCATGCCAGAAAAAACAAGTACAATTAAGCAAACTGTGTTAAAAGAGGAGTTGGTCATGGTGGAACAGGGTCTGGGTGTCATGGTTATGGAGCTGTAAGGATAAAGACTGGATGCATGATAGTAAAGTCACATAAATCATGGTTCATTAGTCCATAGATAACCATTGTTCATCAAGTGCATCTGCAATCCTTAAAGTAACTGCATACATTGCAACATGAGCCTAACATTTACTCAGTAAGGGTCTCTGCAGAGACATCTGCCTGCAATTTACTATTCAACAGGTAAGCATGTGTTACAATCACTACATATTTTGTTTTTACATATATCTGTAAACTAAATATATTTGAGTTTAAGTAAGCTTATATTTTTAATTTTGTTTTTAAAAATACATGACTTAAGCATTGTGATTCCAACAATCCACCAATGTCTACTCCTTTCACTGTCTTCTAGAAGAAAGCTTGCAAAACCAACATGAGTCACACTATTTATTTCCCCTATAGTCCCCAGCAACATAATTTGCCTCTCAAAAGTTACCAAAGTGACCTTATTTAACAAATTCTCAATGACTCCTCTGTCTGTCAGCCAAGGTGTCTCATGATAGTATTTTTGTAGTTACTTTTATGGCTGCATTTTTCAAAATGTATTATATAGAGAATGAAGTATGGGTCTGGGTGTGTAGTGAGAATTTACACACACACCCGAGGGGTTTGATGCTACATAAACCCTGAGAGTGAAGCTTGAGGGGTTTATGTGTAGCATCTAACCCTGAGGGTGTGTGTAAATTTGAGTTTACACACACACCCAGACCCATATTTTATTTTCAATAATTGTTGGGTTTCTCTTTTTCGCCTCAGCAATTATATAAATAAAAAGACTGCTGTGCCACCACAGTCCAATTCCATCATGGTGGGCAGTCGGCTTTCTTTTATTCAAAATGTTTTTTTCCCCAGTATTGTGAGGAGGATTGATCCGGTTGCCATGTGGTACATTTAACTTAATTTTATTTTACTTACTGCTGAGTGTCCATGGCAGTTTCTCTTCACGTTGGGTTTACAGTTTGGGAAGTAGACAGTGATCGAGGAGTTCAAGCAAGCGCATGCTCAGGTGAGGGAACCGTGTGCATGTTTGCCGTTATAAATGCTCCTTTATAATGGCAAATTATGCCACAGTTTCCTTATGGGAAAAAGAGGAAGCCAATAACTATAACAAATAAATGATGCCTGATTGTGCACAAAATGAGGGTGTAAAACTGTCTTCAGCATCATGGTTTATAAATGTCACCAGAGCCCATCAATAGTTTTACACCCTTATTATGTACAGTTGGGGATCATTTATCTCTTATTTTGATATCATATAATTTTATATCAGATTATATTACCTTCTCCTATATCAAAACATATATTATATTATATTATCTTCTAATAAAGCATATCATATCTTGTGATATATTATATTCTATATCATATGTGATCTATCATATCAGATTATATAATCTTCTCAATATCATATCATTTTCTCTCAGATTATAACAGATTATATTATCTTCTAATATATCATATTACATAAGATTATGTTTTCTTCCCATGTACTATTTGTGCTGTTCAGCCTTTTCTTACCCAATGCTATCAGAAGGCATGTCTTTCCACAATGGCCAAAATGAAGAAATACTCTTACAATCACCATTCAATTTCTCTGGAAGTTCACCCTGTAGTTCCACAATCCCTACTAATCCACTGTATCTAAACAACCCAAAGGATCCGCTGCAGTATGGGAGTATTTTCAGTTAATACCATGAATCCATAGAAAGCATATGGCAATGTGTGTGGTAAAAAGGTCATTCAGTGTCATTAAAGTTTGCTCAAACTTTGGCAGCCATTGTTTTGGCCTATAATTTAAAATGTGAGCATTGTATTTGCCTAACAGACATGTCCACTCCCAATCCCCTATCAGGTGAGACTAACTAGCAGCAGTGGTCAGGACAGCTGAGTCACATTAAATATGGGTGGTGTGGAATGAGATGGTTAAGTCAAGTGATCTAGCCACCATGGGGCAGCAATCTGAGCCAAAGGCAGCATTGTGAGCCAAGTGATGAATCCCTTGGTACCAGACCAGCACTGCATTACAAAGGGTTCAACAGCCAAAAGTCAGAGGCATGCTCAGCATATATGGTCCAGTGTTTGCACCCCGGTCAGCTCTGAATTTGTTGAGAAAATACAACATACTCTGCCTGAGTCATTACATGCTCAAACTAAACTTCCAAGCCTTCCTTCTGTGTGTCTAAGTGCTAGCAGACCTAGAGACATTTCTTCTTGAGTCATGCTTCCAAAAACAATGCATCCCTTCATCAGTCTCATCCCTCCATCACAAATAACATTCTCTCGATATATTAAAAAGCAAAACTTATGAATAGTAGTAACTAAAAAATAATTACATTATAAACCATAAAAGTCAACACACTCTGACAACACATCCTCTTCCTCCTCCTCATCATCATCATCATTATCAGCAGCAGCAGCAACATCCTTCAATCCTGAATCATGTTTTCTTAACATATAAATAAATCAAAATTGAAGACTAATAATAACTAAAAATAATTGCATACAAAATAGACACTGACTGGTTCTGACAACAACACACATTTTTCATTATTATCCACCTCCTTCCAACAAGAATCACATTTTCCTCATCATGCATAATTGCAGCATCTGGGGGACACCACCTCCCTTCAAGCACATAGCATAGCAGATGTCACTGTATGATAGGTATCTGACACCACTAGCTCTTCTGAGTCATCTTCACAGTGGCAGTAGCAGCTGAATGTAATTCTTATAAAAGAAGTGGCAGAGATGTTTCTGCCACAACTTGTAAAAAGGTTTAACAGTATTAGCTCAGACACACAATTTGGCGTGTCAACACTACTGGATCCCAGACAATGTATACAGGTGTGTTAATTCCCCATGGAAGCAATCTTATATCAAACAGAACTGTTGTATGCAGTTAAGATACAGCAGCAAATACAGCTTGATGAGACCAGCAAGAATGTGTATTCACAACTGTCTGGTTATACTCCTCCAACTCCTCTTTTGCTGATTTCATATCAAGGTTAGGTCCTAAAAGCCTAAGATACTTAGCCTTCTCAAACTCAACATACTAAGGATCAGATTTAACTATGCTTTTGATTATCTACATACCCAACAAGTGACAACTACTATAGTTTTCACTACTACACTTCCTGGTGGCAAGTCATCCTGGTCTCTTCCCACAGGCACTTGCTTCAGAGTCAGGCTCACCAGCCCCAGCAGTAGTGGCACAACTCCTCCTGGTAATACCTACACCAACTTTCACATTGTTATCATAAGCAAGTTCAGTACAACCTGGTGTGCCACTGAGATCACAGAGCAGACTGAGTCAACCTCAGTTCAGTAAAACCCTTCATGGACAATGTAATGCCCTACCTTCAATGTATTTTTAATTTCCATTGACTTTTTATGTCTTTTTGATTAATGACTAGCATTTTTCTTGGTGGGAGGAGTGTTTTAATATAATTTAAAACTCAATGGGGCCAGATAGAGAATATAATAATTATCATGGAAATAAAGCAGAGACAACAGGGGAGTTACTCCTTGAGGTCAACAATCAATAGCAACTAATACTGTACCTCACACTGGTCCATGGAGATCTAAGTGGGTTTGACAGACTTGCCAAAACACCACAAACGGCAATCCACAGCAGTTATATGATAACAACATGTGGTACAAGTAGGCTACAACAATTAATATTCACTGCTGACCAAAAGGCTTTTTTCCCAACTCACCTGCTTTACTCCATGCCAACTATTATATTGGAGCTAAAGTGGCTTGGTCAAATTCTAAAAGTCAAACTGAATTTTTTGGACCCCAATATGAAGCTGAATAAATGTTGCCAATGGCCCACTTCTCTTACACTTAAAGGGCATATGTTTTGTTACCAGCATTCCTCAGGAGGCCCAAAACAGTCCGTCATAAAAAGGGAAGACCACACTGCAAGTTGCAAGACTCAAGTATGAGTATCTCTGAGTCTTTTGTAATTTGGGGAAGGAGGGCTTGAATGCATTTTTTTACCAGCATGTGGATGTTATAAGTTGGACTTGGTGTTGTTTTAGGAGGAGATCCTCATCTGCTTCCCCCTCACCCCATGAGTGAGTTTGTGTTCTGCAACATGCTTTATGACTGATGTGTGGGGGGAGCAGCAGGGACTCTGGATACAAAAAAAGGGAAACAGGGACAGGAACCCCAGCAATAAAAAAAGAAATAAGAATGCAACACATGCCCTTGTATTGTATCTACTCTTCTGTGAGAAAGAGCTTTGTATTAGGAGTCCTGTACTCATATGGATGCATTTTAGTATAGGAGTTTGAGTACAGAGCTATGAACATGGAGTCCCAGGACTGAGTCTAAGAATGGCCACTTACTGACTGTGTGAGCCTAAGGAAGTCACTTACCCTACATGTGCTTGACATCTCTCTTCTCTCTCCAATCCATGCACATGCCCATAACCCATTCTGAAATCCCTGCAAGTAGCAAACCTGATTTCCTTCAAGGTCTCTAACCTGCTGTCTCCTATACTTCAGCAAAGTACTCCAACTCATCAATTCACAGAATTAAAATGGAATAATCTGTATCTCTGTTTATTTGACTATCACTAAATTGAGTATAATTGTACATTTGTGATACATATATATTTACATACTTATGCTTGTAGCCACTGTAGCATATCCTTTGCTGTGTCTATGCCCAACCAGCACCTTCCTGGACAATAGGTGTTTCAACTAACTGAGGCAATCTTGGAATGTAGACATTTTAAATAATGAAAAAATTATAGTCACCTTTCCTGTGCACCTAAACATCAACAACATTCTCCCCTTCCTCTCCTGCATCCTGGGGTATGTTTGCATGAAAGACACTATACACAAATCAACTTCCTTTCCTTTTTTAATGTCCACCACAGAACTTCTTTTTTTGGAATACAAGTCTTCTGTGGCCTTTCTTGGACCACAGGTACTGAATCAGAATATTTATACAAATGGTAATGCAGAACTGATCATTAATAAATCTCCTTTTTATCATGATAGGCCCACTTAAAATAATTAATTTTCGATCATTATTTAAGCAAAGATTTTTATTTCAGTACATGTTTCTGGAACTTATTATGACATGTACAGTACTGCAATGTACTAGAATGCTAACTGCCACAAATGTGTTTTTGTGGGACATTAAGTAGCAGAATATACTGTAGTTGGCTTTGATCTTGCTGGAGTCAATACTTTCTTCTTTTCATAAACATTAAACTTATGCCTAGTTTCAAGAGAAATATAGAAATGGATGATTGTTATACTGCTTACATGGTTATACAAGTCATCTTATACTCATAAAAGTGTGTGTCCTTTGTTGATGAGTGAAAGTGAATGAATTTCATTTGGGGAATTGGAAAATCTAAACATACAAATGATTCTGTGCATCTACAGAAAGCTGGAAGGGACTACCAGTGTAGTGCAATGATCCTGGTGTGTGGGCAAGTTATCCAAGTTCACAAGATCTATGAAGTTTAAGCAATGATTAAACTTGCACACATGTTAGCGTTCCTTAGCGCCCCCCATATTGATCTTTCCTCAGGTTAAGTAGGAAACAGTAAATCAAACTGCTCCAAGCAAGCTTGTCACAGTGAGTTGAATGAAGCAGCTACCAGGCATCCCACAGCTGGGTCAGTAGCATGGCCAATGCCAGAGATCCATAAATAAAAAAGACCCAGTCTGGATCTCCAAAACATTACACAGGTCAAGTGTCAATGTTAAAAAACAGGCTTCAGTTGAAATATATTCAATATCTTCATAAATATCTCACTGCCATTGTCAGAACTATAGTCCTTGTACCTTAAACCATTTAAGATTTCTTGCAAAACAATGTTACATATGGTAGATTTGACTAAAAACTGTTTGTTTTGATAAGAAAGAGGGCTATCTGTTTGACTTCTTGTTTTCATATTTTTTACCAATCCAGTCCCAAGTTGCTTGTGCTGAATGAAACTACTTACATGACAAAAACTAAGTGCTGTTCAAGTAGTCATATTCTAATCCTACCACTTAAAAGATGTCCATGGTAAAATGCATCAAACATGTCATGAAGCAATCCCAAAAGAAAAAAAAAAACTTTTGCTGAAAAGAGTTAAACATATAAAAAATGTATATTCAGACTGCAGATTTGCAACATTGTGATGAGGAACTGGAAATGATGGATGCAAACTGTACCACAAGACATACAATGTTTGTTTTAATTACCCTGTTTGCATTGCACGTACTGATACATTGTTAGGTTTGAATAATAGGATTTAGCATGAAAATGAATCTGTTCATTTTCCAGCAAGTTGATGTGCCTCCAGAATGTGATGTTTTTATCTTGAAACACTTTATTACTCTGATTAGTTATGATTTTTTTTTAAAATGGTTGCATCTTATCAGACCAGCTGTTGTTTCCAGAGGGGCTGTACTTTAAGACTATTTACTTGTACCAGAAGGGCTGCACTTTTAATCAGAAAATCATTATTATTACTAGAGGGGTTGCCTTTTAAAACTAGTTACACATACAAGAATAGTTGCATGTAAGCCAGCCTGCCAGTACAGTAGTAACACTACCACTTGCAGCCTTGGGGACCAAGGTTCAGGAACGAGCATCAGTTTTCAGAGGGCTGGTCATGAGAGGAGGTCTGAGTGACCCTGGAAAAGCTGTCATCCTTCAGGATGGGGGTGTGGGGTGTGCTGGGTCTAAGCACTTGTATATGATTGCCATCTATCAGAGGGTGGTTGGAAGCACTCCCTGGCTTTTCAGACTGCATAGTGTTGCAAGATGCTGGCATCCTGTGGCAGAAGCACTGGCAAAGTTATTGAAGCTTTCTTTACTAATTAATTTGCAAATTCAGCAGAAATCATGAAGTTCGAATCTGCCAAATTTGTGAAGTTTTGCCCACTGATGTACCCTTTTCTTCAGTGACTTGAGCAAAATTTGCTCACATTATAGCAACTTTGCTGAAACAAAAACACCACTGTGGTAGAAATACCTCAATTTCAGTGTAGCTGAAGATCCTATCCTTCGTGGAAACTTAGGCAAAGTTGCATAAAGGCAAATGTTTGCCACTTTGGCCCATTTCACTGGTGAAGTTTAAATTCACAACACCTCTAACGCCAGGGAGTCCAAGCCTGTGTGGTGTTGCATGTGGTTCAGATATCAAGGATCCAGGTAGCAAGCCTTCATGGATATGGTGGTGGTACTGGTGACAGCTGAAGGAGATCCTGGTTAGTCAACTTGTGGGAGAGTAACATAGTGGGGGAGAAAAGAATTATTGTACTTTCAATCAGACTAGTTATTACTGCAGGGGTTGTACATTAAGATTATTTATAGGGGTAGAGGAACAGTGAGAAAAGTAAAGGAGGGCATAATTAAGGCAATCAGCCTTTGTGTGAAGGAAGTGAGTAAAAGCAGAAGGAAAAAAGAGGCTTATACAGTTCTTTATGAAAGTGGCCAAGGTGATGAAGGAAGAAAGGGTGACATACAGGAGGCATAATGAAACAGAGATATGAGGACAGGGAGGTATAGCATTAATACCAGAGGGAAACAGGAAAGGCAGTGAGGATAACAAAGGTTCAGACAGAGGAAAGGATAGCCTAAAAGGTCACAAAGGAGGATGAGACTTTATTCAGATACATAAGTGAGAAGAGAAAAGCAAGGGGAGGGATAGTGAGAATTAAAAAGGTGGAAGGGGAAGACTGTGCAGAAGAGGATTATGAAGAAGTTGTCATTAAAAAGGTATGACGGGGCTGGCCCTATGGCACTGAATGTTGAGGCACTGGACACCACATGTCGCTCCACACCTGCGATCCGGGTTCGGGAACGAGCCCGGGTCAGTGGGGGTCAGCAGGGATGGGGAAGGATTGAGCATCCCCAGGACTGCTCTCCTTCCCCAGGGAGGGGGGATTCCACTTGCCGATGCACTAGTGACCACTACAGGAGGCTGGCGTTGCTACAGTGCATGGCTGCATAATGCAGGGGTTTGAAGCTTGGTGGACATCTTTCGGAGATGCATGGAAGCGTGCATCAGCTGAGCTGGATGTCATTGCACATCCAAGCTTCAGGGAGAAAACAACATAAAATACCCTGCTCCTGGGGATAGGTGATGGCACTGCCTCCCACCAGCTATGCTCCACCAGTCGGACTTCCTCCTGCCCCAGGCCGAGCCCAGCTTGGCCACAATCAGATTGTAGATAGAGTGCCCTGGGCAGATAGGGTGGCCCTACCTCAGAGGGTCTCAGAGCCGTGGGGGTGGTTGGGTTGATGCCGGGACACAGGAGAAGTTTCAGGCCAGAAGGTAGAGCTAGGGGGTAAGACAGATGCCTGAAAGAGTTCCCCGAGCAGCAGTGCATAAAAAGAGTCTACAAAAAAAAAAGGTATGAGGGGAAGACTGTACAGAAGTGGATAATGGAAAAGCTGTCACCTTGAACAGGTACTTGTGCTCACTCTTCACAGTGGAGTAAGGGGGGGGGGACCACCAGAGAATAGCAGGAATGCGGGGAAGGTGGACCCAACTACATTTTCAGAGGAAAGATTCCTAAAGGAACTTGCAGTTCTGAAGATGGACAGAACTATGGGACCAGACGGGATACACTCAAGGGTGCTAAAGGAACTCAGGGAGGTGCTAGCTGTCCCACCGACAGCCTTATTCAACAGGTCATGGGAAACATGTATGGTTCTGGAGGACTGGAGAAAAGCTGACATGGTCACTCTATATAAGAGCAGCAGCAGGGAGGAGGTTAGCAACTATTGGCTGGTCAGTCTTACTTCAGTGGCAGGGAAATTAATGGAAACTCTGCTAAAGAAAAGACTGGTAAAGTAACATTAATCCAATCTATAAAAAACATAGGAAGCATGACATGGCCTGTTTGGTCTTCAGAGAGGCATTTGACACTACAGGAGACTGATAAAGAAGTTTGCTAGCCTAGGGGTGGGATCTAGAGTGATGAATTGTATTAGAAACTGGATAATGGACAGGTAACAGAGAGTGGTGGTTAATGGCACTCAGTCTAACAATAGAATCGTGACTAATAGGGTGACACAGGGCTCAGTATTGGGACCAGTTCACTTCAATTTTCTTCATAAGTGACACTGCAGAAAAAGTGCAAGTGAAGGTGTGCCTTTTAGCAGATGATACCAACATTTGCAACAGTGTGGATGCTCAAGTGGGAGTGGAGAGAATGCACAGGGATCTTTGGAAACATGAGGAGTGATCAAGAGCATGGCACTTGGGGTTCAGTGCAAAAGAGTGCAAAATCATGCACCTGGGATACAGGAACCCAGGACCAGAGCATTGGGGAGGGGTATTGATAGTCACTAAGCAAGAAAGAGACCTTGGGATTATCATAACTGATTAACTCAAAGTGGAATCCACACAGATAGTAGAGGCGCTCAGGACCAATAAATACAATTCAAATGGTCTGGCAAGCAAACAGTTTATTGCTGGGTTCAGAAACGATAAAGTAGCCACAACCAAGGTCCACAGCAATAAGCTGCTGCTCCAGCAACTAACCTCAAAGTGAAAAGGCAGTGTGACAAAGTAGTGGGTAGGGGCATTTGGATGCCAGGGTACATAGGGAGAGGTATCTCCAACTGGAGGAAGGAGGTGGTGTTGCCACTGTATCGCTCATTTGTGAGACCCTACCTGGAGTATTGTGTCCAGTTTTGGAGGCCTCACCACAAAAAGGATATAGACAGGGTGGAGGCAGTCCAGAGGTGGCAACTAAAATGGTGCTGAAAGAAACCCTACAAGGAGAGACTAAGGGATCTGAACATGTACACCCTGGTAGAAAGAAGAGAAAGAGGTAGCATGTTGGAGACGTATAAGAACCTGAGAAGGGTGAACAGTGTGCAGAAAGGATGTCTCTTTTAAATGTGAAAGAGCACCAGGACCATGGGGAAGATGATGAAACTGGAGGAGAGAGTTTAAGAGGGATGGAAGGACATATTACATTGTTGAAAGGGTGGTAGACACCTGGAACAGATTTCCAACAGAAGAGGTGAAGAAGAAAAAAATAGAAGGCTTCAAGCATGCATGGGATAGACATGTGGGTATATTTTTTTTTAAATTGAGTATGCTTTATTAAGTTTTTCAAGCAAACTTAATCAAACATGAAAAAAACACACAACAAATGTACACACACAATACATAAACCACACAACACCCCACCTCCCTGCCCATAACCAACAACCCCCTCCATTCCCACCCTGTTCCAGAAGAGAACTCTTAGAAAAATAATAAAAACAAACTGTGCAAGCCAAGTAGGTCTTCAGAAAATACATATAATGTACTTAATCATGAGGGATATAATGTGATGTCTAAACCAAGCCATCAAACGCATTACAGGTATATCATATACCATAAAGAGGATAGAGGCCATACCCAGCATCAAGACTGATCTGGAGGTTTGAAAATATATTCTTACCAGCTCATATAGTTAGTAAAATGTACAATGGTTCCTAAACCTCCTTGTAAGCTGAGAGACAGTCAGCTAAACTGGCAATGGTCTTTTCTGCTTGCAACACAAACAGAATTTCTCTCTACCATTCCACATATATGGGAGTGACCTAATCACACCAATGCCTCAAAATAACCTTTTTAGCGCAAGCAGAGATCAGAGCCATATAGTTTCGCTGGTTACCAAGCAAAATACTGTCAAATGCCCCAAAATACACATCTCAGGGAGAAAAGCTGAGTCTAATCCTAATAGATGGTCCAGACACAGTCGTATGACCTCCCATAAGGAAATCACTTTTTCACAATTCTACAATATATGTAATAAGGTGCCCTGGTCCTTACCACATCGTGAACAGATATCAGAAGGAATGTTTCCCATTTTATGTAATTTAACCGGCGTATAATAAAGATTGTGAAATATCTGGAATTGCATAAACTGGTATCTATCCCGTTGTAGATATTTAAAGTGTGCTTCCATAAACTGGGCCAGTTATAAGACCGGCCAGCCAAAGGGATAGCCCAATCCCAATAAAAAGCCGTCCCTGATTCCTTATTGGGAAGGAGCTCATAAAATTTATTGTAATAAAAAGATATGGCATGTAAGGAGGATGAATCAGGAGCTAAACTGAGGATTTGTTTCCCATAGAAATTAGACCAAAGCCCTGTTCCGAAATGTTGGAGCAGTAAAGGTGTTATTTTAAAATATTTACAATACTGTGTATTGGGAACATTAAATGTCTGTTGAGCATCCAGAAATTTTAACAGGGTTCCTTCTCTTAAAAAAAATGGTCTGTTGTTCTAGCTTCCAAATAAAGCCAAAAGGTCTGTGTAAGGAGATGTCCAGCAATTTTAAAGTTCTGCGTCCTCAATAAGGGCTGTGACACAGCCTTAGTAGGGTCCAGTTTGAGAAGAGTTCACAATTGCTTATGGGCTCTCAATGATATGTCTAATGGAGTGCCTTGTAAAGAGCAGGGAAGCTCATTAAAGGGGATTTGATATAGAGCTGTAATATTTAACTTTAGCTGGGAACATTGGTATCGTTCAATTTCCAACCACTGGGGAATGTAATCCAAAAAGGGGTTTTTGGAGGGGGGTCTATACTACTAAAAGTAATGAGTACTATGTAGGCAAGGTAGTATAGCAAGAAATTGGGGACACAAAGTCCTCCACTATGTTTTGGAGCCATCAATTTAACAAACACCCTCCTAGGTGGTTTACCCTGACAGAGAAAATTAGAAATACTTCTGTGTAGGTTATTAAACCAAGCAGGTGGAATAATTTGAGTAAGCATAAGGAGGGGGTATAGGATTCATGGTAACACATTCATTTTTGTTGTATTTAATCAGCCTCAGAATGACATATGGAGAAGGGTCCAGCGGGCCAGATCACACTTAATTTAGTCGACTAACAAATCCAGACTATAGTACTTCATTTTAGTAGTGGAAACACTAAGGTACTAAAGTTTATCTTTTACCTACATATGGGTACATTAGTAAATAGGCAGGGAATAGGGAATAGGCAGTGTCACCAGAAACCAGTTTGGGTCTGCGGAGACAGATTAGGCAGGGAATACCTGGCTAGATGGGGTAGGGTAAGTGATCCTTTTCTGCCAACAAATTTGTTGTTCCTATGCATCTATGTTTCTATTTACCAGTACTGGAATAGTAGGACAGTACAGTAAACATAGTTTCTGCAGGGCTACATTATCTTTCTGTGACCTGGGACTTTTAAAGACATTTTCTCATACATGGTATTAACTTCTAAAGCACCACCAAATTGGGCTTCCATGTTATTCAGTAACACTGCAGAATCATGCATCTGACATCTTTTCTTGAAAGACTAATAATTTTTGATCTGGGCAAGTATTTTATTTATTTAAATATTTATTTATATATGTGTGTATGTTTGCAACTATTTATTTTCCATCAAGACAAATGGGGGTTGCCAAATGACTGTGGTTGCAAGCATCATATTTCACCATAAACATCAAAATGCAGCACCGACAGATATTTGGGCATGGGATTGCACCAGTCACATGCCCAAATGTACATGATACTGTGCTACCACCAAACATTTTGCCCCACCCTTGAAACACTAACTTTGGCCCTACTTATGCGCCATGCCTTCCACCTAGGGTTATGTGGGATGCATTGATATGCCGTCTGCAGTTGGTTACCTCCCTGATGAAACAGCAGTGAGTGCTGAAGCACTGGGGGCACTTTAATAAATGTCATATTGCATTGCAATTGATTTTCGGGTGCTGTCACTTTCTTGTTTTTTTGCCTGTATGCTTTTGTCAAGCGGCAGCACACACCCCTATCTTGAGCTTAGGTTTTTTTTGTGTGCTTGACCTATATGGTCTGGGCCCTGGCTATAGTATCTGGAAGATCTTCTGACATTATGTACACCTATATGCCATCCTTGTTTCACTGAGATGGGCTTTCTGTCTGTTCTCCAATGCAGGCTAAAGCTGTAAGTGGACAGAGCTTTTGGGGTTGCTGCCTCACTAATTTGGAAAAGTCTCAGATTCTCTGTCACAGTACCCCCTCTGTGGAAGTTTCTAAAATGTTGCACAAGTCATATCTGTCTGTATCAGTGGATAATGATTATTTATGTTTTTGTTAATTTTAGTAAGCCAGTTTTTATGTAATTGTTTTATGATTACTGTGTTGGGAAGGCTCCCAGAGCTGAATGAGCATGATATACTGTAAATAAACTTGCCTTGCTTTGCCTTGCTAGTGTAGTTTTCTAAATTGTATGTCTTTCACCTTCCTTCCCTAGTGGTCCAGTTGTCACTCCAAAGTTCCATTATGTTCTTCACAGAATGTGGTACTCGGTTGACCCCCCATAGCATCATTCTCCTGTGCATGTCTGTCATCAGTTACTGTCCCATGTCACGCCTGCTCATTCTTGTAGTGGAGTCTCTGCTGCTGCACATATGTGGCAGCAGCAGGGAACTGCATTTAGAAGTTCTACAGTGATTCTGTACTTTGTGGTATGCAGCAATGGAATTGTCCTATTGGAAGCAAATTTGCATAACACATCACTTAGATATCATAGTAGCCTCCACTCCTTTCCATATGAAAGCACAGTGCTCATTGTGATTGCATAGAGAACTTTGTGACTGCTTTGTCAATACCACAAAGGGGTCCAAGGCTGAACTGTGTCACAAAGCGGTTTTGTGGCCCAGGACCCAAAAGGGAAGGAAACAACTCCTGGTGGGGGACTCCAGTTGTTAGGGGGTAGAACTGGGGAGGGAGGGAAAGGGAGGTAAGGTGCCTGCCCTGCACCAAGGCTTGGAGGGACAGGAAATGAATCCTCAGGATCGTGGGATCAGTGGCAAGGGGGAGGGAGCTGGATGTTATTATCCACCTAGGGATGAATGACCTGGCTGAGAATGGGATCAGAGCAGTGCAACAGGAGTTTGTGGAGTTGGGGAGGAGCCTTAGACAAGTAGCACAGGTGGTAACATTCTCGGAAGTGCTACCTGTCTATGGCATGGATGAGGCTAGGGCATTTTGCACCATGAGATTAAATGACTGGTTGAAAAGCTGGTGCAGAGCTCAGTGATTTGGCTTCACTGGGGACTGGGGCTCCACCTGGAGGGATGCAGGCCTATACAGGCACGATGGTCTGCATCTATCTGGGAGGGGAACCATGATCCTAGGTGATAGGTTTAAATGCTTCAATGGCAAGCATTTAAACCAGCCAAGGGGGAGAGGCACTGAAGAGGAGAAGCGAATTCCTAGCCCCCCCAAAAAATTAGGGTAATCAGTGAGGTAAACACCAAGATAGAGCAGTCGATAGGGAGAAGTGCTGGGGTAAATGGAGAAAAAGACAAAGGCAGTAGGGACAGGGATGGGGCAAAAAGAAATAAAGCGATAAAAAAATGGAGGGTAATGAGTACCAATGCCCGTAGTCTAGGTAAAAAGCTCCCTGAAATGGTGGCCTTGATGGAAGAGGAATGCCTGGATATTGTGGCAGTCACAGAAACATGGTACACAGAGAGCCATGACTGGGATGTCAACATACCAGGGTACACAATCTGCAGGAGGAACAGGGAGGGAAGAAGAGGAGGAGGAGTAGCTCTCTATGTAATGGAAAGGATCAAAGCAACAGAACTAAAGGGTAAACAGGGAGGAGAGGAGGCACTGTTGGTCACCCTGGAGACTAGAAATGACTCCACAACCCACACAGGGGTTGTATACAGACCCCTGTCTCAGGGGGAGGAAATTGACAAGGAAATGGTAGAAGGCATCCTTGGGATGGCAGAGAAAGGGGAGATATTGCTGATGGAGGACCTGAATATGCCAGATGTTGACTGGAGCACCTTTGCTACAGCCACATCCAAGAGCAGAGCCATTCTTGATGCCCTACAGGGGGCATGCCTCAACAGCTAGTTTTGGAACCCACTTGGGAGAGAGCAATCTTCGACCTGGTACTCTCAAGTGGGGACGGAGACAGGATCTCTGATCTTGAAGTGGGTAGCCATCTGGGAACAAGCAATCACCAAACAGTGTGGTTCACGATAAACTTAGCTGTAGAATCAAGCCACACAAAAGTGAAGGTACTGGACTTCAGGAGGGCTGATTTTGCCAAAATGGGAGCGTGCCTCAGAAAAGCACTAGCAAACAGGCAAGAAGGTGGGGTGGAGCAACAATGGAGAAACATCAAAACCGCCATCACAGAGGCAACAAGCCTTTGTGTGAAGCAAATAAACAAATCAAAATGAAAGAAAAAAACACTATGGTTCTCAAAAGAAGTGGCGGGGAAGGTAAGGGAGGTACAAGGCCCCAAATTCCCTCTATGTCCGAACAGTACCCACCCCCACCCTGACCTGATCCCTGACATGTAGGCACCAAATGCAAACTTCCCATTACCCTGGTGGTCTTGCGGCCCCTACCTCCCATCTGGCATGCCCAACCTCCCGCTCCCATCCGACCCTTACAGGCCAGGGACTGGCACAGCCCACTTCTCACCACTGTGGCCAGCTGCTGACTGAACATGAATGAGTGCATACTACTGTACTGTACATACACACACACTGTGTGTATGTACAGTACAGTAGTATGCACTCATTCATGTTCAGTCGGTGGCTGGACGTGGTGGTGAGAGGCAGGCTGTGCCAGTAGGCCGGCCTGTAAGGGGTCAAGAGGTGGAACAGGGAGGTCAGGCACTGCCAGGTAGGGGGGCCATTAGACCACCAGGGTAATGGGGAAGTTTGCATTTGGTGACTACATGTCGGGGATCAGGTCAGGGGTTGGGGGGTGCTATTTGCACATTGAGGGGATCAGGTCTTTAGACCTATATCAGGGGGTCAGGAGGACATAAAGCTTGGAGGGGCTGTATTAAAATATGAAAGGTCAGGAGGGGCATGACAAAGCCCACAGGGGCTTTAACCAGGGATTGAGTGTTGGGGGCATAGACATGCCCTGCAGGGCTTTAGCGACATGGGGGTTGGGGGCATGGGGAAGCCCTGCAGGGCTGTATGGACTGTTTGGGTTAATGGGGGGGGTGATTTCACCCTTCACAACCTGGGTTGCAGCTTGCAGCAATCCCTCTAGGTATGCCTTTTGTTTGGCATGCCTGTGGGTTTGTACCAAGTTGCTAGACTTTGCCGCAGGGACCCTGCCCCTTACAGAATTGGGCACAGGGTCCTTGGCATAACGGGGTTTAGTGCAAGTCACCTTTGGTGATGACTTGCTCCATACTTCTAGAATCAGGCCCATTAACTTTACAATGCAATGGGGTATCTTTGTTCTGAGCTTGTTGATACTGAACTGCAGTCTTGGAATATTTTACAGGTAACACCACAAATTCACTGAAAGAATACTGATTTCTTCAAGTGCTTCCAATTTCTCAACTCTACCCACACCATGCAAGGGAACTAGGTTAGCTTCAGTAGCAGACAAGTAGTGGAATTTCAGTATAATGTGGGGAGTGGTGCAATGCAGTGGCTGTGGGGCAGCCATATTCAGGCAGACCTTCTGGACACTGAGGTGCTGCCCTATCTGCATGCATCTCTCTGGACTGTGGGATGAGGTAGCCAGACTCAGAGCGAAGTAAACTGGGTCAGGAGTACCGTCACCCCTATCCAGGGACCACCCAGTCCAATGCAACTGCCTCAAAGGACGCAGAACGAGGAGCACTTGGATGACAGTGGCTCAGAAAGGGTTAGAGCGGTCAGGCAGAGGCACATCCCAGATCCTATTCCACTCAAGAACTCATATGCCACACTGGCAAATGAGGACAACCAAATAGAGGTACCCAGAGAAGTGGAAGGAAAGGATGTGGAGGTTAGCCAAGGAGGTGACCTCAGCGGGGAAAGCAGTGGACCCCAGAGGAGGAGGAAGCGAATCCTGGAGGGGGACTCCATCATAAGAGGGATCCAGCTAGGAACACAGGAGGGGGAGGACAGGGAAGTGAGGTGCCTACCAGGTGCCACGGCATGGAGGGATGGAAGGAAGATCCTGGGGATCACTGGGAAGGCAAGATGGGAGGGTGAGCTGGATGTCATTGTCCACCTAGGTACTAATGACCTGGCAAATTGGGGAGCCAAGGAAGTTCAGGAAGAGTTTAGGAAATTGGGGAGGGGTCTCAAGCAAGTAGCTACTTCTGTCACTTTCTCAGAAGTACTACCTGTGAGAGGCAAGGGAGAGCATAGGAGTGCATGCACCAGGAACTTTAACTCATGGTTGAAGAACTGGTGCTGTGAGGAAGGGTTTGGATTCATTGGTGACTGGGGACCCACCTGGAGGGATGGAGGTTTGTTCAAGCCTGACAGCCTACATCCATCCAGGAGGGGAATCCAAGCACTCAATGATAAGTTTAAATGCTACATTGACAATCATTTAAACTAGCAAAGGGGGGTGGCAGGCCAGCAAGCAGGGTACCTACTTTCTCACCCCCCACAGCTAGCAGTGGAACCAGTGAACCAGAGGAGTGGCTATCTCTGCAAAAGATGGAGATTAGTGCCCAAGAGGTGGATAAGCAGAAAAGGGCAAAATTCAGCAGAAGGGCAGACAGCAAGGAGAACCAGGGATAAATGACAACCAAGGAAGGGGCTGGAGTAGAACAGTGAAACAGTCTAGGAGGTCAAATCATGGAAAGCCATGTGCAAATGCCAGGAGCCTTAGCAACAAGATGGAAGATCTGGAGGCTGTCAGGTGCAGTCAGACCTGGATATTGTGGCCATCACTGAAACCTGGTGTAATGATAACCACGACTGGGAGATGGCCATACCTGCCTACAACATATTCAGAAGAGACAGAGCAGGCAGGAAGGAGGAGGAGTGGCACTGTATGTGAAAATGACATAAGGGCCACAGAGATCCAGGAGGAACAAAATGGGGAGAGATACTGTGGGTTAAGCTGGAAAGGAAAATGGGGACAGCCATCCGCTACAGGTGTGGTCTATAGACCACCAGCCCAGGAGGAAGAAACAGATAGGAGTTGATGCTAGCCATCCAAAGGATGGCAGACAAGGGTGAGGTAGTACTGGTTGGAAACTTTAATATTCCAGACGTGGACTGGAGCATCCCAGCAGCAGCATCAACTAGGAGCAGATTTATCTTGGACTCCCTTCAGGGTGCCTTCCTCAAGCAACTGGTCATGGAACCAACTTGGCAGAAGGCAATACTGGACCTTGTGCTCACAAACAGGGACAGTGTGATGGGGGTAACAGTGGGGGAGCACCTGGGAAACAGTGACCACCAGTCATTGTGGTTTGAAATCACAGAAAGAGCAGAACCAAACCACACAAAAACACGTATCCTGGATTTTAGGGGGCAGACTTTGGGAAAATGGGAGATACTTGAAAGAGGCATTAAGGGAATGGGACAGGAATCAGGGGTTGAGGAACAGTGGGCAGTATTTAAAATGGGATTACAAGAACAACAGAAATATGTATTAAGCAGGTTAGCAAGAGGAAAGGAAGAGGAGACCATTATGGTTTTCAAAGAGGTAGAAAAGAAAGTGAAAGCCAAAAGATTGCATTCAGGCAATACAAAAAGACACAGGCAGAAGGGGATAGGGAGAAGTACCAGGAGAAGCAAAGGGAGGCAGGGAGGTCAGTAAGGGAAGCCAAAGCTCAGACAGAAGAACACATTGCAAAATCAGTGGGTAGAGGGGACAAAACCTTTTCCAGGTACATAAGTGAAAAAAGAAAGACAAAGGGAGGGATAGTGAGACTGAAGGGGGAGGATGGGAGCCCCGCATGGAGGATGACAACAGTAAAGCTGACATATTGAACAGGTATTTCTGCTCAGTCTTTACTGAGGAAGAGGAGGGTAATGGGTCTGAAGGGAGTACAAGGGGTGAGAATGGTGCAGAAATGGACACAAGTCCCTTTACATGAGAAAGGGTCCTGAAGGAACTGAAAGTAATAAGAGTTGATAAAGCAATGGGCCAGATGGGGTGCACCCCAGGGTCCTTAAAGAACTAAGAGAGGTGGTGCTGAACCTCTGGCTATCCTGTTTAGCCGATCACTGGAAACAGGGGAGGTACCCAAAGACTGGAGGACAGCAGATGTAGTCCCCTTATACAAAAGTGGGAACAAAGAGGAAGCAGGGAACTACAGACCAGTCAGCCTCACCTCGGTAGTGAGGAAGATCATGGAAGCACTACTGAAGGAGAGATTGGTGGAACATCTGGTTGTCAATGGACTACAGGACCCAAGGCAGCATGGTTTCACCAGGGGGAGGTCATGTCAGACCAACCTCGTTGAATTTTGACTGGGTGACTAGGAGATGGATCAGGGAGGGCAGTGGACATGGCCTATCTGGACTTCAGCAAGGTCTTTGACACTGTGCCACATAGAAGACTATTACACAAACTGGGGAATATGGGTGTGGGCAGGACAGTAGTGTGGTGGGTAGGTAACTGGCTGGGTGGCAGGACACAGAGGGTGGTGGTAAATGGCTGTCACTCCACAGAGGGAAGAGTGACCAGTGGGGTACCACAGGGATCAGTGCTGGGACTGGTCCTATTCAACATCTTCATCAGTGACATGGCGCAGGATCTAGAAGGCAGAATTTCACTGTTCACTGATGACACAAAGCTCTGTAACAGAGTAGACACACCAGAGGGTGTAGACAGAATGAAGCGACCTGCAGAAACTTGAAGAATGGTCAGGGTTGGCAGTTGAAATTCAATGCAAGAAGTGCAAGATAATGCATATGGGCACAAAACCCTGGCACAATATATCAGTTGGGGGTGAGGATATAGCATGCACCAAGCAGGAAAGGGATCTTGGGGTTATCATCTCTGATGACCTCAAGGTAGGGAAACAGTGTGACAAGGCAGCAGGTAAAGCAAATAGGATGCTGGGATGTATAGGCAGAGGCATCACCAGCAGGAAAAGGGAGGTCATAATTCCACTATACAAGACACTAGTGAGGCCCCACCTGGAGTACAGTGTACAGTTCTGGAGACCATACCTACGTAAGGACATAGACAGGGTAGAGAAGGTTCAGAGGAGGGCAACAAAGATGGTGCATGGATTGCATCACAAGTCCTATGAAGACAGATTGAAGGAACTGAACATGTACTCCCTGGAGGAGAAGAGAGAGAGAGGGGATATGATAGAGACATACAAGTATCTTACAGGGAGGAACAGGGTGCAGGAAAACACTATTTTTAAGCGAAAAAGATGTTCCAGGACTAGAGGGCATGGGATGAAGTTGGAGGGAGGACGATTCAGAGGAAACATGAGAAAGAATTTCTTCACAGAACGGGTGGTGGACAAGTGGAACACCCTGCCTGAGGAAGTGGTGGGGCTGAAACAATCACAGGATTTAAGAATGCATGGGATAGACATAAAGGAATTCTGCAGGTCAGGGGTAAGGGGCAACAGACTTCTAGGAAAACAAACTGAACTTACAAGCTCAAATGGGCAGACTGGGTGGGCCATAGGCCCTTATCTGCCGACACTATCTATGTATCTATGTATCTATGCAGTGTGCTGAAAAGATTATTCAGGGTCAGTGAAATCTAGTCACACATTATGATAAATGATTTAAAATGTAGGCGTGTTATTCTGCTAATAGCCATGTCCACAGCCGTACCCTTCTCAGAGAACATCAGATGGATCATCAGCAGCAAGGACAGTTGAGTCAGGTCACTTATGGGAAGTGGTGGGATACAATGGTTCATTCAAGTAATCAAGACACCATGACAACAGCCTGAGCCAATTGATGCCTACCTTGTTAACAGGCAGGAACTGAATCACAAAGGGTTCAACAACCACCAGCCAGTGCCTGGCCTAGTGTACATACCCCAGTTGATGCAGGACATGTTGTAAAAATCAAAGAATGCTGCCTGAGTCATTATATGCCCACACTAAACTTCCAAGCTTTCCTCTTGCTTCTTCAAGTGCTGAAAGTTCCAGAGATATTTCATCTCCAGTGTGGTGTTCAAAAACAGCACATTTTCTCCATTATGCTCCTCATTGCTCCACCAAAAGTTATGTTTCTTGGCATACAAATCAAACCACATTTAACAACTGTAATAAAAATTATAATAAAATAAAGTCCTTAGAAATCAACTGGTTTTGACAACACAAACTTTTCATCATGTTCATCTCCATTCATCAAGAATCACATTTTCTCATATACTGTATGTAGACCCAAACTAAAGAAAAATTATATTAAGAAAAAAAAAAGAGAAGTCAACTGCTTTTGAAAACAACATATTATTACATCATTTTCATCCTCCTCCTCTCTCCATCATGAATTATATTTGTATGGCAAATAAATATATATTTGTTAAATAACAATAATAATTATGATACTAAAATCTCATTCATCTTAAGAATACATCATGCAACATTGCTGCATGTCAGTGAAATCTAGCAGTCCTGTAAAGCTGTTTGGTACCAACCACACCCTCCTTCTCTTCTTGCTGAATTATGGTTTCATGATCAATAATTATATAAACAAACAAATATTTACATAACAGTACTAATACAGCTTTACTCATATTAAGCCCTTGTCATGCTTCACTAGAGCATTTGCGTACATTCTATCAGTCCTACAAAGCTATTTGGTACCAGCCCCCCTCCCTTCCTGAATCACATTTTCTTGAAAAAGTAATACATATTTTCTTAATAATAATAATACTTGTAATAATAATAATTCTGTATCACTCATCTGAAAGCAGCAGTACTGATAATCAGGAAGTGATTATCAAAAGTCAGCTTTTGGGCTAGAAGCATGAAGCATGGTGGTGTAGTACTGTTAGTCAGAAATGACATGGATATTGGAAGGGTAAAGGAGGCAGAAGGGAATGTGTAGGCTATTTGGGTCACCTTGCTGATGCAGGGGGGTAAGAGAGTAAAGGTTGGAGTGGTATACAGACCACCAGCACTGGCGGAGGTCCTGGAAGAAAGTTTGGTGGCAAATCTTGAGGGACACTGTAGATTAGGAAAGGGAAAGATAATAGTAATGGGGGACCTCAACATGCCAGGAACAGACTGGGGGACTATGACATCACCAGTGGCCAGAGTGTAGATGCTGCTCGATGTCTTCCAGGATGTGTTTCTGACACAACAGGTGGGTGAGCCAACTAGGGAGGCCTGGACACTTGACGTGGTCCTGGCAGACAGTGATCAGATTAGTGGCCTAGAGGTGAGGGACCCACTGGCTGGGAGTGATCACGCCACAGTCTGGTTCTTCCTGGACCTGGGGGGGGAGGAAAGTCAAACAAAGATGGTAGTAACAGACTTTAGGGATGCAGACTTCAGGGAGTTGGGAAGGATCCTTAAAGATCATCTAGACAGGATAAGGCCGGATATGGATGCTGACAGCAGGTGGGGAATCATTAGGAGAGAAATACAGGAGGTTACCAGATCCTACACAAGGGAAAGGCGTAAGTTCAGTAAGGCCAGAAAACCCTGCTGGTGGACCCGGGAGGTACAGGAGGTGGTGAGGGAAAAGAAGGCAGCCTATAGGCGCTTCAAGTGGTCAAGGAGTGAAAGGGATCAGGAGGAATATGAGCTGACAGCCAAGAGAGTCACCAGGGTGGTGAGAGCAGCTAAGGCAAAAAAGGAGCAGTCCTTGGCCAGTGCGATCCGGAGGGAGGACAAGGGGTTCTTTAGATACATAGGGGAAAAAAGGAAAGTAAAGGGGCAGATCAGCAAGATAAGGGTAGGGGATGGTTGAGCACAGGAGGCGGGGGAACAGGCAGAAGTCCTAAATGAGTACTTTGCCTCAGTTTATACCAGGGAGGATGGAGGGGCTAGATCTTGCGAGGGGAGCGGGGGCAAACCAGAGCAAGGGGTGAGACCGGTAGAGACCAAGGGCCCTGATGGGTCTGGGGAAAGGGAGAGACCAGCACAGACAGGTGGGGGCCCAGCAGTGCATGGTGAAATGGGGGAGAACGAGGCTGAAATCCCAGTAGAGAGAGTAAGGGAAGCCCTCAGGTCCCTTCGGATGGAGAAAGCACCTGGGCCAGATGAGATACATCCCAGGGTGCTGAGGGAACTGGCAGATGTCCTGGCAGTCCCTCTAGTGGAGCTTTTCAACATCTCTCTAAGGACTGGGTGGGTGCCCCAAGACTGGAGGGTGGCCCATGTTGTGCCAATCCACAAAAGGGGGTCAAGAGAGGAGGCGGGAAATTACGGGCTCGTTAGCCTGACATTGGTGGTCTATAAGTTGATGGAGGGTATTGTCAAGGAATGGCTAGGGGGGTTACTGGAGCAAACTGGGGGCTTGGACAATAGGCAGTATGGCTTTGTTATGAGAAGATCTTGTTGAGTTCTATGACTGGGTGATGAGGGCCCTGGACCAGGCTAGGCCAGTAGATGTCTTCTTTCTGGATTTTAGCAAGGTGTTTGATTCTGTACCCCACAGTGGCCTGCTGGCTAAGCTGAAGGAAACGGGGGTAGGGAGACAGTTGCTAAGATGGATAGGAAATTGGCTCTCTGAGCTTTCTCAGAAGGTGGTGGTTGGAGGGTTGGCCTCTTCTCCAAGGTGGGTTACTAGTGGGGTTCTCCAGGGGTCAGTGCTGGTGCCACTCCTGTTCAATGCCTATATCTCAGACATCAGGAGGGGGATCAGGAGTCAGATGAGTCTCTTTGCAGATGACTCAAAGCAAGGTGCAGTGGTGGTTGGGGAGATGGGGAGGGTGGGCTTGCAGGAGGACTTGGAGGCTCTGCAAAGGTGGTCAGGAAAATGGAAACTAAAATTCAGTGTGGGGAAGTGCAAGGTTCTGCACCTGGGAGTCAGAAATCCAGGCCGGGGTATACCCTGGGAAGAGACATGATTCAAGTTACGAAGGGTGAGAGGGACCTGGGGGTAGCGGTAGATGTCAAAATTAACAACTCGGAGACCTGTAGGAGGGCAGCGGCAAGGGCAAATAGGATGCTGGGATGCAATGCCAGTGGGAATACCTCCAGAAAGGTGGAAGTGATCCTTCCACTGTACAACTGCTTGGTTAGGCCACACCTCGAGTATTGTGTACAATTTTGGTGACCACATTTAAAGAGGGACATTACACTCCTAGAGAGGGTCCAAAGGAGGGCAACCAAAATTATCTGGGGCCTGGGGGAGAAAACCTATGTGGAGAGGCTCAAGGAGCTTGACATGTACACCCTGGAGGAGAGGAGGGACAGGGGGGACATGATAGAGGTCCCTAAGTACATGAAAGGGATCAATAATGGAGGCCCAGTCAGCGTGCTCCAAAGGAAGGAGGGTGGGGCAACAAGAGGTCATGGGTGAAAGCTGGAAAAGGGTAGGCTCAGAGGGGAGAGGAGGAGATGTTATTTCACCAAAAGGGTGGTAGAGCCATGGAATGCACTGCCCACAGAGCTGATAGAGATGGAGACTGTGGACAGATTTAAGAGGGGATGGGACAGGTACAGGGGGAGGGTAAATCTGACCAGGCACAATACAGGTGGAACATCTGGGACTGGGGACAGTATAATCCAAGGGGAAGGGGGGCACACCAAAATTGGCACTCAGTGCGGGTGCTGAAAATCGAGCAGACTCGAGAGACCATTAGGCCTATTCTGCTGGCATTGTAGTATGTTAGTATGTTAGTATGAAGCCATAGATCCAGTTTCCATACCTCTAAATATTTATTTCTAGTGATCTTTAGTTTTTTAGATGTTTAAATTTTATTTCCATTGTTGAGGATCCACAGTAAATATGACTGGTGCCTAATGTGCAGCTGAGCTCCGCTTCATGTCAAATTGCGTTTTTTGTTTATTTCCATTGGACCTGTGCTGCACATTTCCACTGAGTACTGAGAGTCACACACATGCGCAGTTGGCAGTAGAGGGTTGCAATCCAACATCGCAGGTGGGAGAAATGTAAACAAAAACAAGGAAATACAGAGCAAATTACAGGGTGACTGTACAGTGAAAACAAGAAAGATTACCACAGAAGTGCTCAACAAAACACCGGAACAAACAGTTACAGAAGATCTGATTTTTTTTTATCTAGTACTGCTGCTTTAAATCCCTGTCATGCATCATGCCTTGTTGGTTGCAGCACCTTCTTTTCTGCACACTGTACAGCTGATAGTACAGTAGGACTGGTATCCATCAATATGGGAGGTAGTGGCAGCACTACTGTAGGTCATCTGAGTCATCTTAGCAATAGGATGCAGTACTCATTAAAGAAATGGCAGAGATGCTTCTGACACAACCTTTAAGACTGATTTGACAGAATAAAAGAGCAGGTGTTGGCTTCTAATAAATAGACAACTGAGTACTTTATTTACAGTATTGTATTTTGATGTGTTAGTAAATACTTTCTACTGTTATAATAAAATATTTGTTAGTGCAGTGAAACAAGTGGGTTTCATTTTTTTCTTTTCCCACTGCTGGTATAAGAGGATTCTATAGAATATAGTATTGTGTTGTCAGAAACTGCCAACTACTTATGAACCCAGTGTATTTCATTGAGAAGCTATATATATTTTTCTATCTTCTTCAAAAGAAATAGATACTTATTTCAATAGGAAATGTTGCAATTTACATGTTTGCACTATTGTGGTACATCTCTATGATAGTACACATTTAAAAACAGTAACTGACCTCTCTTTTCTTCTTCCCAATTAAAATTTGGTTATGAAGAAACTGCCACCTGCTAAATTATTTATAACACATGATCACAGGGTGTCAAAACTCACATATGTCTATTAAATATATAATATTTTGGTGGTAGAAAGTGTTATTTTACTGTAAAATTCCAAACCAGGACAGCCTTACCAGCAAATCATAATATAAGGATTCCATTGGATTTTTTACTAATACTTGGCAAAATACAAATAAAATATTGAAAAGGTAAATAAAGAATGAGATTAAAGTAAATAAAATGATTACAGAGGCATCTAAAGGCCCCAAATCTTCATTATTTGTGATATACATCCTTACTAAGAATTTGCTCTTTAAATGAGATATGCAGTTTGGCAGGGCAAGACTACTGGATCCCAAATGTAAAGATGCGTTCATTCCCCCTTGCTTAATAGACTATATCAAACAGAAACTGATGGGTCCACTTATGGTGCAGCAGCAAAGGCAGCTTGAAGAAGCGATTAAGATTGTGTAGATAGAACCACCTGGGTATACATTCCCTTCTCGTCTCTTGACTTTACTTCAATGCTAGATCATAAAAGTTTGAATTCTTAGCCTTCTCAATCTCATATTACCAGAAATCAACCATAACTATTCATGTAATAGTCACAGGTCCAACAAGTGACATCTGCTACTCTTCCCACTGCTACACATCATAGAGATGTCTCCCCAGATTCCTTCTGCTGCCACCACAGTCTGGTTTTCCGCTCTCAGTAGTATCTGTGCAACTCTGCCTGACAGCACTTACAGCAACTCACATTGTTATTACAAACAAGCTCAGTATGATGAGGTGTGCCCTCAGCATGATAACAGAACCTGCAACAAGTAGTCAACAGTCATTATTCATTGATGACCTCAAGGTTTTTCTACCTCCTCACCATATGTAGTCTACTTTACCATATGCCAGTTATTACATTATGAGCCAACGTATTTCTACTGAATATTCAAAGTCAAACTAATTTTATGGCCTTGACTCAAAGCTCAATCTAAGTTGCCAGTTAACCACTCCTCTCAAACTGATGTCCTAATTAAGCAGTAATGCATGAAAGGGTGGATGGTATCATAGGTATGTTTTTTTTAACCACCAGAGAAGTGGCATTATCTCATATGATGACACACATTCTGAAGCTTATTACTATTATCAAATGATGTTTTGGAATCCCTACTACAAGGAAACATCCCAAAGACTGGAGCTAAGGAATAAACTACAGACATGAGAAGTTGTGTGTGGGACAATACCAGACTAGAAGTGATGCCACACAGGTCAGCTTCAACCTGACAAATTCTTCTCTCATCCACTTGGAGGAACCCAATCCAGGAATTACAATGCCCTCTCAGCTATTTCCTGGATGCCTCTTTAAGTTGATGGGTGAAACATGTCCTACGTGCCAACAACCTTGTCTTGAAAGAACTTATTAAGCACCTGGAACCTCTCAAGGGAGAGATACTCTGTACATCGCAACTGTTTGGATGTATTAATCAGTCACTGTCGGAAAAATGCAGCTCGCCTGTTCCTCTTAGCTGCAATTAGTACCAAATGTTTTCTCCTTTCATTGTGAATCATTCTCTTGTAGCCCTAAAATGGTTTAATACTAAGACAAGTTTGTCAGCATGTACTTGAGACATCATCCACCTGCACACTAACTTCCTGCCTGAAACTTCCTTCATTAATGTTTTACTTGTTAAGCATGTTCAACTAACTAACTAGCTAACTAACTAACTAATCTAAATGTATATATATAGTCAATTGTGTTGTGATGTGATAAATGACTTAAACTTCAGGATACTGTGTCCATAATTAAATCACAGCAGCCAGTGATTTACATCAGGTTGAACAATTGATAAATAATCTTCTTTTTGATGTGTAGGTGCTGACCTGAGCAAAAGTATTACTGGTTGCAGTTCTTGTAATGGAGATTATTCCATGTAACTGTACAGGACAGGCATCCAAACTTTGTTGACTATCTAGACACAATAAGGAATCATTGTTGTCTATGGTAGCTATAGTGTGTCTTTTACAATGTAATGGGAATGTTCATAAGGGCACCTATACATTAAGGGACACAAAGCCTACACCCTGCATATCTTGATGAGTAAGCAACCCTAAGCTCAAGAGCCATGTATCGGGGTCCCACAGACCCTCTAGCATGCATGAAAGGGATACATGCCCCTTGCACCCAGTCCTTGTCTAGTCACACAGCTCATGCCAGCAGTCAGGAGAGTGGCCAAGGGTTCTGCCTACACTCTGATCCATTCACTATGGCATAAAGTGCTGGGTGAGGGGGGCTGCACACATGTGACCAAATAGGGTCCAGGATATAGAAATAGGGAAACTAGGGTGGACTGGATGGGTCTACCAGTCATTTTCTGCTGACACATTCTATGTTTCTAAGTGTTATTCTATTGTTTGAATCCCAAGAATGTTTTCCAGCAATACAAATCTCTGAAAGAGTGTCCACTGCTCATAAAACAAACTGTCTGTTAAATTTTGTTTTTATTTACTTAAGAGCAGCTGGGAATCCAGAAGATGTTCTCAAGTTACCTTTTACTCAGTCTCCTCTTAGTAGATTCAGTGCTCTACACATTTTATACCACACCTGTTAGAGTTATCAGGCAGTGAAATATCACTCTGATATTCAGGGAAATACCAAAGTAACATATATCTCATGGAACTCCCCAATGTGCCAAATGATATCAATAACACCTGCTTGGGTTGTTCCCTGCCTCACATATTATGAAAACTGAACAATTCTACAAAGTAAAACTAAAAGTTAAAAATAAATATAAACTCAAACTAAAAAAAAATGCTATACTGATAGAATAATCCTCACACTTTAGTGAAATTCTAGTTCTGTTCCACATGTGAAACTCATGTACAGTATTACAAGAGTTATAACTTCCCCTGTTTATTAGAATTCACACTATGAAAGTGTCATGGGTTAAACTATTTGGGGCATTTTATGTAGTATAAAGCTTGCTTAATGTATCAAATCAGTCAATATATTTATACATCTAAGACTAAATTAAAGAACAATTGAGCTAATGCTAATTTTCAGTGGTGACAGTGCAGTAAATTTGGTCAGAATAATTCACAGTACGGTAAAATATCATATATATAACTCTAGTGGTGCATGTCCAGTACAATACAATATTGTAAATAGATGAGGCACACTAATGAACCCTGTGTAGGATGAAACATGTCTATGTCTTCTGTTCTTACCCTTTATAGATTATATGAGAGGTGCTTCAGCACCATTCAGTCTGGCTTTAAGCAGAACCAGCCTGATTTTCAGTGATTTGCATATGTATCCCATGATGCTTGCTATATGGGGGTATGTGTGATTTTGTTTGTCTATAGTATACAGTACATAATGCTGGTGCATGTCACCAAGATTCTGCACCTAATTTGACTCCTGCTATCACATATTCAACACTTTGCCTGGTGGGCAAAGTTGTTGCACCCCGTTTGCCTACGGTTTGTGCCTGACTGCAATATTCAAAGAGGGATATGACATGTGCTAAAAGGGTTAGTGCATGCACAAAAAAGTAATGTATGTGGTGAGCAAAGGGAGGGGTGGGAACAGGAATCCTGGCACAGCACAATATTCAGTGCAGTAGCACTGTGTAAAGGGAATAAAGTAGGCCACCTTGTGCTGTGCAACTACCTCTGAGAAGAAGCTGACTTATTCCCAGTAACCCTAGAGTCTGGAAGAGCAGGCTACTGGTTGGGGGAGCATTCCTGCTCTCTGGTGGCTAGTGGCACCCCTCACCCTCCAAACCCCATCCACATTAAAATTACATTATGCCCTGGTGTCCGGTGGTCAGCCCCACCCTCTGATCACTGGCTCCGGTATAAGAAAAGATTCCCATAATGCCCAGTTGTCCCCCACCCTCTGATCCCCAGCCTCAGAGAAAGAAAATAAGTCCCTGGTCCTAGTGGTCCCCCATCATTCAACTGCTGGACCCATTAAAATAAAGTAAGTCTCTGGTGTCCAGTGGTACCTCAGCCCTCTGATTGCTAGCCCTAGTAGAATAAAGTAGGTCCCTGGTGCCCAGAGGTCCCCCAACCCTCTGATTACTGGCCCCACTACAACAAAGTAGGTCCCTTGTGCCTATTGTCCCCCCCCCTCTCCAATCACTGGCCCTGGTACAATAAAGTAGGTCCCTGATATCCAGTGGCCCCCCTGCCTTCCAGTCAGAACTGGTAGAATAAAGTAGGCCCCTGGTGTCCAGTGGTTCACCCTGCCTTCTGATCACTGCTCACATCATTTCACATATTCCTTGGTGTCTACTGGCACCCCACACCTACCAATCCCTATCCCCATATTAGTGTAAGCATTCCTTGGTATCTAATACCCCTCCTCACTGTGGACACCAACAAACCCACCCTGCCACCCCCTCCATCTTACTTGAGTCACCGGAGCTACAACAGCCCATACAGTGATTGGCACAGCCCTCCCCTCACCACCTAGGCTGGCTGTCTTATGTGATGACAGGAAGTGCATCCCCATACTGTAAAGGGAGTGCACATACTGTCTACAGGTCAAGTATTCCCTGCCTCACTTGTTCCCCAGCAGCATGCACTGCATTTGGAGTGTGTACCATGGATGTACACATCATGATCCTGCTGGGAGAACAAGTTCCCTGGCCAAACATCAGTAGCCTATGTGGTGCCCAAGTGTGCTGCCTCCTTCTCCCTGGCTGGGACATGCTGCCAATAGAAGCATATCTCCTAGTCTGGCCACCTCAGCTACAGCTCTCCTAATCCTCATGAGTTCACTCCCAAAACCAGGTCACCAGCACAGAAGTGCAACATGCTTGTGTTGGGCATCAAGTGGTCAAGGGAGTGTATAGTTTTAATTAATTTCAATGAGGTGAGGACAGAGTGCTCTGATGTTAAAGGTAAGGATTTTAACTTTTTATTTACTTTTTGTTTTATCGGTATTTGTGCATCGCCTTTCCGATAAACAAGATGCACACTCCCCACCTGGACATCTGACAGCCAGCTGAAGAGGTGTGGAGGACTGCGCCAGTTGCTGTATGTGCACCGCAGCACTGAGGATACTCTTAAAGTGACTGGAGGGTGAGTGGTTGGTGCCATGGTGAGGGGTGGCTAGACACCAGTGATTACACAGGAGGTACTGTGGATTGCTGCCAGGTGAATCACAGATGCCAGAGGGTTTGTGGGGTTTACTACAGGCTGACGATCAGAGGGTGGGGAACCACTAGCACCATGGACTTTATTTAATTATTTCTCCTATAGGCTGATGATTGGGTGGGGGAGACCACTAGCCAAAGGGAGTTTATTTCTTTATTTCTACTACGGGCTGGCAATTGGCAGGGGGGACCACTAGCACCAGGGAGGTTTTTTTTTAACTAGGGGTGGGGGGTGCCATGGACCATAAGGGACAGGTGTGCTCCCCCATGTGCCAGCCAGATAGTTGGCTGTATTACCTCCAGTAGCCACTAGGATTGCACAAAATAAGAGGACAACACTAAACCCTTTTCTGTGGCACAAATTTGCTGAATATCAGCTTGCATCAATATTCCTGTCCCACCCCTCCATCTGCATCCCCCCCATTTTGGTTTGTGCAGGCACTAACTCTGTTTGCCGGCACAACTAAGCCTTTTGAATATTGGGCTCCAGCCCAAAACCTGGTTTGCATGGGCAAACACTGGTTAGTGCCCACACAAACTTTTGAATATCGGGCCCCAGAATTTCCAACAGTCCAAATTAGCAACGCACACAAATGTCAAAATGCAAAATTATTTTATTTAATATAATATAAAAGCCACAGTGTACATTATCAGTCACCAGTATATATCAAATAGAACCTCCAACATAAATGGCAATTAAGTACCTAAAAATCATTTCTCGCCTTCAACGTGTCATGGGGATTAAGAGAAATTATGAAGACTGCCATTAGCACTTTAATTAACACATGCTCTGGATTATCCAGTGCAATATTAATGGAGGCAATGGTCTCAGTACTCTGAACACACAATTCAGATTTGGAAACAGATTTCCATATTAAAGAGGTGACTAACATGGTAAAATATCAATTTCTGAGGTTCCCTATTCAGATAATCAGGTTTCCATAATAACAAGGCACAGATGAAATATCTCTGACTCTACTGAATTATTTTGAGACCTGTGCTGAATTGCTGGTGTTCCAAGCCGATCAGTCTAGACATGTGAAGGAGCATTGTTAACCAAGCCAATGCAGTGTTTCTGAGCTAGAGAGGTGGGGAGTCAAAACCTTGCATGTGTTTTCAGTCTCACTGTGGACACTTCACACAACCTGCAGCACTACTATTGTAGGTTTGGGTTTAGGAAGCAGAAGCCAGCATTGGACGAAAGGGAGCGTTAGTCAGGCCACTAGCAACACTTCACAGCTGCCATGTGTGGACATGTAGGAAACAGCTGTAGCACTGCTATACACCCATGCAAGCTGTAATGCTGCATAAGTGCAGTGTGTGCATCAATACACCTTTGGTTACCCTAAACAACAACAGATTTGCTGTGATAGCCTAGCTCTCAGCTATATTGAACAAGCAGTGATGCTGGAGATTTCCTGATGAAGTAACTCACAATAGGCCTGGGACCACACATGGCCAACAAAGGCTTCACTTGTGGCCTCTGACCTCCTCCAAATGTCATCAGTATTTGAAATTTAGTAAGACTGCAATGTTCAAACATTACTGTCTACTTCTTTGCAGAACCACTTTAGTGTCTTGCAGTACTAAATGGAGCTCAAGAGCTGAAGAGAAGTGTTACTTCGCTGCCAAAGTCACTGACTTCACTTTTGTGAAGCACTTCATAAATTGCTTTATTCCTTGAAGATTTTTCCTGCAACTTCACCTGGAACTTTACCTGGAACTTCACCGATAGAGTTCTTTTCACCTGAACTTGGCTGGTACCACCAGAGAATTTGACAACTTTGCATGCAAGTTCCTGCCTTTGCAACCTTATAAAATTTATGAATATTGCAAAGCTGGGCTGTGAAGACACTTCATGAAACTAGAGAGCTTTGCAAAGTGACTTCCTGAAACAAGGACTGCCAGCTTCACACATCTCTAGAAATAACAGGGCTTTATATCTATGGAAGACTAAGGACAGGAGAGTGGCAGAAATGAAACATTTTAAATTACATAAAAAGCCAGAACTGTGGCTGGCCCAGTGGTGAAGAGGATGAGGCACCATGGGCACCTTACCTTTTTTCACACCAGTGACCCAGGTTCGGGAATGGACTCAAGTTGCTTGGGGAGTTGGACGAGAGTGGGAGGATTGAGTGTCAGTAGGACTGCTCTCTTCCCTCAAGGAGGGAGGATTCCATGACTCACCACTTGCCTGCCACTTGGAAGAATCCAGGTGCTGGTGCGTGTGAGTCACCAAGATGAGAAGAGCTGATGTTCAAAGCACCACGGGTGTGTCTACATGGAGGTGAAGCATGAACAATGTGCTCATTGCACATCCATAGAGCCATAGGGAGAAAATAAGAGGAACAAATGGGAGATGGGCTATATGAAGCTCTGCCCATCATGCTGTGGCTCACCCGATCTCTCTGGGTCTGGGACAGCCTGGATTTGTGTTCCAGGTAGTGGAGGAAGGCCATCCCTTTCTGGCCCCCCCACGGAGGACAATCCATGGGGGATCATGGTCCCCACCAGAGGAGATTCGGGACAGCTGCGACTGATGGGGATGGGGCTGAAACAGCTGCCCGTACCTGCCACAGAGGATAAGAACCTATATTTACTGGATTTACTGGATAGTATAGGGCAAAAGAAGGCACAAGGCACATCAAGATTGTCCTCCCACAACAGTAGGATATTATAAAAATTAATGTGCATGTAACCAAATATCGAGCTTAGATTTGAAGGAGTCAAAGCTGACTGAGTCTATGATCTCCTGTGGCAAGGGATTCCAGTGTTTTGCTGCTCTTACAGTAAAGGTGTTGTCATGTTTGTTTGTATTAGCCTAGTCAATATTAAGTTGTTGAGTATGCAATCTTCCCACTGTACGTTTATTGGCTGGTGATAATCCACATGACTCAAGTAACATGGGTGTATGTACTAGTTTGTACATGAGCCAAAACTGAAAATCACTAGAAAGCCCTCAAAGGCTGACAGCAGCAAATAGCTCAAAGAGGAACAAAAAAGATAATAGAGTTTGAAAGAGCTTCAGAGAGAGAACAAAGAATAAAATGAAGAAAGACCACAGATAAAACAAGACTTCCACTGGCACATTCCTGATTAATGTAGCCCATCAAACTTACTCTTGAGTTCACCACTTGGTGAAAATTTCTCAGGTATGCTAGATTAGGACCATTTTCTTCCTAAAGCAGCTGAAAAAGAAGGATTCTGTCTGTTTGAGGAGAGAATGTTTTGCTTTGCGCCCTTATGGTAGGGTTAGCAAGGTCTAACAAGGTTGCAACATACTATCTCCACCTCACCTAGCAGTGGACAGATGTAAGTTAGACAGCATCTCTGACAAAAAACAGCATTAATGCACTGTGCTGCGTTCTGTGAACTACCATTATATTTGTGGATGACAGGCAATCCAAGGGACATGATGTAACTGCACTAATGGTATCTGTTGAAAAGTAGTTCTGTCATTAGCTTGATAGTTTCATGTCATATTTGTTGATTCAACTTTGACTTATCAGCTTCAGAGAAATGCCTGGCATAATTTATTTAAAGATAGACAATCAAAAAAAAAAAATAAACAAAAGACAATCAGAGACAACTCAGAGTTGAAGGCTAGCCCATGCATAACATGTTAAATTACAGACAAAACTCCAGAACAATAAACATTTATGGTATTCCTAAGCACCTGTCCATAATGAGTCACTTTTTTCTGCCTACTCAGCACCCAAAGCCATTGGGCAGGATTCATGATGCATTATTTTTCAAGTTGCACTCCATAATTGCTGTTGCGGACTGGAATTACCCGCAGCTGCGGTGGTAGCGATTCATAGCCACAGCAGTTACGGAGGGTGTTATGGCTGCTTCCACCAGCCATAGCCCATTCCCACTGCTGCAGCCATCTCCCCAGTGACACCTCCCACAAGCAGCCATAGATCATGGAGCCGGTCGTAATCCAGCTCCACCTTTGTGAATACCGGCTGCTGCGGGTAACCTGCAGATCCACAAGTCGCAACCCACTTACGCTAAGGTTTACCCACAGCTGTGGGTATTTCTCAAGTTTTGTGAATCCTGCCCATTGTATTTAAAACACAGAAAAAGAAAATGCTGGCAGAAAAAAATCATTGGTCCATCCAGTCTGCCCTGTTTTATCCTACCCTGGGACTTATTGTCTAATAAGGGTTATTGCCTTTGCATCCCCTCTTTCCCTGCCCTACTGCTTCCCCCTGTGTAATTATTAAGCCTTTTACTTGGTCCCAGCAGTGTTTGAAGCCAACTGTGCTTCTAGCACCCACAACCTGTGCCGGTAAGCTGCTCCTCAGCTCAGTCACTCTCCCTGTAAATTAAAACTTTTTCAAGTCCCTCCCGCACCATGCCCTGGCAGTTCCCACTTATGTTCCAGTGTTCTTTTTTCATTAGTCCTGCTGAACATTTCCATACAATCTATCTTGTTTGTTCCATTCAGGAACTTGGAGGTTTCTATCACATTTCCCTACTCCCTTCTCGTCTCGGCATGCACACGTTCAGAGCCTTAAACTGATCCTCAGAGTACCTGTCTGCTGGCTCTGATTCATTTTAGTTACCCTAAACGTCACTGTCTCTAGCCTGTCTTTTTGTCTTTTCTTACATGGGAACTCCAGAATTGGGCACAGGATTCCAAATCTGACCTCACCAGTAATCTATAATGTGGTAGTATCACATTTTCCTTCCTGCCATCGAACCCCCTCCCAATACACCCCAACATTGTGGTTGCCTTGCTGTAGGCATTATTACATTGGCTAGGTCATTTTTAAAGAGTTGTTTAAGATGACTCCCAGATCCCTTTCCTCAGTGGTAGTGTACTAACCCCTCCTATCCAATATTCCTTCCTGGGGTTCTTGTTCTCCATGCACATGACATAGCACTTGCTACACGTTTCAGTTTCTACATTACATTTTAGAGTGTACTTTTCATATTTTAAATACAAACATCAGCCTCCCAGTTAAAGCTGCACCCTGAATTACTTGTTTCCCTTTTTTTATAAATGAATATGTAGTGTACTTTTTCCCATTCCAAATTATTAAACTTATCCCTGCTGTTTTCATTAGTTAGTGAGAAGTATTCTTTTACCAGGCCACCAGTGTGGTTCTTATGGGGCCCATTACACATAACTTTGCATCAACGGCAGATTTACAGTGCAACACAATAATGTCTCTATGCAGCTGTGAATTTTAAACAGTTCCATAAAAAAATAGATCTGCTAGAAATTTGGTATCTGCTTCCTTTGATGACCCTACCTCCAAGCTTTGATATACTCTGCAAGTTTTTGTAACAATCATTTTCCGGCATGGAATCAAAATGTTCAGTTCAAAAGTGAAACCATGTTACAATTCACTGTACCACCTACTGTAGCTTCCCAAAGTGTAGCAGAGTTTTTCAAAGGGCATGGAAAGCAAAGCCAAAATGGTACTTTTCTATGAAACTGCTTTGTTCAGTTGCCCACCCCTTTCCTCAGATTAAAAGGTCCTTTACTCATTTCTGTTACATCACTTGATCCAAGTGTATATCTTCATGTTGAAATGAAAATCTTTACATTTGACAGGACTGTAGCAAGTACTCTCTGCTAACCACTAGAGAAGGTGATGCCAATTTCCAACTACAAATGGCATACATCTGGTGTACTCATAAGAGGGTCTGAGTAGGAGGCATTAATTGTCTTCCAATTTCCTATGCTGGCATCACTTTATTGACACTGATGGCTCTGGAAGGTACAGTAGATGAACAATGCCTCCATCAGTTACTAGAGTGCACAGTAGCACAATGGTCACTTCTGCAATGTGCCCTAGGGGTCTGAAATGGAAGAGCTGAAGTTTTTCCCAGTCTTGCATGACAACTTGTAATGCTCATATTACACCACTGAGCTCTACCTGAGCCCAGGTATACATCAGTCTCTATGCCTGTCATACTAACCATGCCTACTCATACTATCATTGTCAGCTTTGCAGCTGCCCACATTAGTCACTACTGACATACTATCAAATGCAATCAAGTGAAGTATTCCTGTGTTGTTTCACCCTCCTCCCAATTTTTCTTTTTATATCCCTGTTACACTCTGATGAACAGGGTCACCACAGTTTCACCCCAAGTGGCTACCTTCTGAGAATACACAAAAGCCGATCCTTGGTTGACTATCAGGTTTGCATGAATGTCAAGAAACATGCTCTTTGGAAACTGAGGCATACCATCTCACCTCCCTGATATGCTCAGCCATGCTTTCTAAAGAAGAATGAGCTTTCAGAGGCACATGCAGTATGTTTTGATTGGTCCCCATCAAATTTCTCATTTTCAGTTTGTGGACTATGCTATCTAACTTGAAAACATGCAAATTGTTGACTGTGTGTGTGTTTGTGGGGGGATGGATGGGGTGGATCCCTACTGCAATTAAAGTTGTAGGGTACAGTACAGTGAAAATGTTCTACCACTGCTATTTATTACTGTTTTAGATTTCCCCTCTCTTTTTCTATCTTATAAGCTGCCCTTTATTACTTTGTGTTGTGTAACATTTGTTTTAAGATCTGGAAAAAATTAACTGAATGCTCCTTTAGAAGTACAGTATCTATCCCCAGGATTTTATCTGTGCTTTCTTCTGTTCTTGAATGTCTATTATCTCATAAGGACAGAAGCATGGTTGATTGCATGCTAGGTTTACCTCAGTTATAAGAAAAGTAATGTTGATCATGGGGGTGTTCAAATAATCTGAGCATACTGATGAAAACTTGGGACAGAAATAATTAAAGGATCCCTCTTTTAATTATTTTAAAACTGAAAAAGGGAAATCGGATTCAAAATTAAAGAAAAGAGTATCTTACAAGATAGAAGAAAAAAGATAATCTAAAATAAGTAAACAAATACTGTGAATACAAACTGTCACTGTAATATGCACTGATGCTTTAAATACTTCACTCTAAACTCAGCATCTCAACTGTAAACAGGGCATAACCTACAGAGTAAGACATTACTGCTCTCCCAAAGCACACCTGGTCATTGCACAAAAGGTGCTGATGCCAGGACTTACCTATGGGCTGTTGGAATACCTTGGTGCAAGGAAAACAAACTTTCAAAGTCAGATGTGACATACTGTACAACAATATATTTTCATTTGACCTGCACCCCCGCTTACCCACCACTGTCTGCTCTATAATTACATGGGCTGGTTATCTCTGGCTGGAGGAAATTATTTTCTCCTTGGCTATTTTGTGGACAAATGACTTCAATCAGGATATCTAAAGAATTCCTGTTCCTGTCCAGCACTTGCCCATACACTTAATTCTTGTTTACTAATGCTACCCTTTTTTGGAGTGAAATTGCATTGCACAGTGCACTTTATGTCCTGCTGCTATCTCCTCCATTTTGTGATTGAGTTTGCCACCACCACATTTACTGTATACTGTATTGTGTCTAGCACAGTCTTGGCTATATTACAGTTGTAGTAATGTTTACTGTGCTCTGCTTTTTGTTGTACACTTTAATGTTATCAACTGTGATCATGTTAGCCTGTCCTGTATTGTCATATCACCACTGTTTTGTATTATCATGTTGCCACTTTTGATTGTATTCTTTCGGGTCATGTCTGAAATAAACATCTTTATGATGAACAAAAACCAAACAAGTAAATAAATAACCATAGAAATACAAGAAACAAAGTGACATTGTAACAAAGTATTGTGATGATGGCTGTGACATAAAGTCCATCATGTCTGCTCCCCTGCTGCATGGCAGTGACTACTCCAATTCGAGTTTGGACAGACATTTAAGTTTAACAGTTGAAATGATACCCTAATCATGCTATGTAACTCTAAATGTCACTATCCTTCAGGAATCTAACTAAACCTCCCTTGAAAACTTGAACAGTGCCAGTTTCCACAGCCTCATTGGGTATGCTATCCACTTGCTAATTGTTGACCTGTTTTGCTTAAAATGAAACTTTCACTTTTCCCTCAAAACTGGAAAAAGCAAATTAGTGCCAGTATTTATTCTTAACAGAATCAATTTAATTTGAGAATGCTACACACTTGTGAGATTACCTAATAGAACATTAAAATAATAATAAAAAACAATTTGCTCAAATGGCATTTTTTATAATTCTAGGAACCACTTTTATAAATTGGCAGGGCAGTTGTTGTTTTTTTGTGGATAGTAAAGGAAATCTTCTATAATGAGCTGTCCTTTTCAGTTTGGCAAAAATCTATATTTTATAGCCATAGAGGTTCTAGAATGAACCACTTAAAATAGCTGAGTAATTATTGTTTTTGTTGACAGCAAAGGAAATCTTCCATGAGGAAGTGATCTTTTCATGTTATCAGAGACATCTTGTAAATACAGTAGCATTAAGACTGGCCACATTCAATGGATGACACAAAAATGCAGACTATACAGAAATATGATTTTTTTTTAACAGAGCCCTTAATGATCCCCAGCATATTGCTATGTAAATCTAAATATTTAAAAATTGCTGTCTGACACTTGGATGGAACTGAGAGCTGACAGATGGACAGTAAGCATTGATTTCCTACTTGATAAATGTAGCTTCCAAGCAATTCTCTCAACTGGCCTACAACGGCACTTTAAATAGCTGGAACTGTTCAAGAGCTGACACCATAAACCACCGTTTTATTAACCTTAGTCTTCTGCACCTATTATGCTTCAGTCTAACTGCCAGAATGCTAAACCCTAAGTTGTTGCTATAGCCAACAAATAATGGAAGCATCCATAGCCTCCTATTTTAAGGAGATTCAATGTTGCAAAATCCTACAGTATTTAAAGGTCTGGACATAACTAAAAGTGTTAGCTCTAATGGCATCAACCACTGTATGCTTAAAATCATGGAAAGGTTGAATTGGGTTGTGATAGAGTTTGCCAACTCAGTTCAACCTTTCCATCCACACCGGTCAGATCCCAGCTATTTGGAAACTTGATATATGGTGTTAACCACAATACTCAATTTATGTCTACCATCAGGGCTACATAATTATCAATCAATCTTTTAGCTGTCAGTTGAGAATAAGCTCCTGGACAAGCTAGTGCATTGGCAGCTTATGGGTTACATCCTCCATAAAAATATGTTAACTAAAGCACATTCAGGCTTCTGCCTGCAACACATCATCTGCACTTCCTTGCTAAAGGTGGTAAATGTCCTATTTTCTGCCCTAAGTACAGGCTACCACACCAGATCAATCATTAGAAACTGACAAAGGTATTTCACACCATAAACAACCCAATCCTTCTACACAAGTTATGCCAGATCGAGATCTTTATTGAGGTTGTGAGTTGTTTCTAAATCTACTTGGCCAACAGATTGCAACTGGTCAAAATCAGTAGTGAAACCTAGCCCACCAAAACAATCACCTTGGGCATATGACAAGACTCCATTCTTGGCACCCTTCTCTTTAGTCACTTCTTCAATGACCTCTCTTTGATCTGAACCTACATGGATGCCAATGTCCACCTACCCAGTTGCCACTAACATATATGCAAAGTCTAAAACTGCCAGTGACCTCAAGGAAATGTTTTAATCTATTTATAACAAACATAAAATTGAGAAATATAAATAACATGCTATTGCATAACCAGTAAATGATGCTAATGGTCTCCTGTGGGTGAGCAACCCCTTTACACACACTCACTAGATATTGTATCACATGCTGGTCCACCACTGGAATGTATACAGTCAAGTACCATGGTTTTGCTAGAGCCTAGTTTAAATTTCACAATAACTTTAATGACAACATTAAAAGACCCTTAGGAGACCTGCCAGAAACATTGTGCTTCCATTGGTTCAGGAGCTGCATAAAGGGAATATAAACTCTGATGTTTATATTTTTCATATAATTGTAAAACTGGGCATGTGTGAAGGCTTTTTAATCATCCCAGTGTATTGTTTTATGTGTTTGTTTTAACATTCCATTTGTCCATAATTATGAACCATCTTAAAGGTGCTAGAAAACAGTGTTCCACACCTCTAGATCCCCTCATGTTTTCCATTTGTCACACCTAGGTATAGGAAACATTGCTGAAATTCATTTTGCTGAGTGCTAAGTAATTTTTAATTTAAGTTCACAAAATTCACAAAATGTGATTATAGGCAAAGTAGGTGAAATTCATCTGCAAAGTGGCTGAAGTTTGCTGCTGAAGTGGCCAGTTTGACCACTTTGTGATGAAACTTCCTCAAATTTTGGTGAAGTTGAAGCTGCTGAAAGCAATGGAAGCTTTAAGACACTTCACTAAGATGAATTTCAGTCTCTTCACAGCAAGTTCACTGGCAAAGTTTACCTTTGCTGTATCTCTAGTCCCACTCCCTCTTGAATCTGTTGACTGTTATCTGGTTCACAACCTCTGCCAGCAGTTCATTCTGCCCTGACACAACTCATCCAGTGAAGTAATGTCTCCTGACCTCCTTCTTGTACCTCCTCCCTACCAATTTGTAGCTGTGACCCCTGGTGTTTTTGTTGCCACTCAAGGTAAAGAGGCTCCTGTGGTCCACCTTGTTAATGCCTTTGAGGTACTTGAAGCTTTCAATCATGTCTCTGCTCTCCCTTTTTTCTTCTTCTAGTGAGTACCTATCCAGGCTCCTCAGTCTGTCCTTTTATGGGCTGCCTATTGACCCTGAATCATCTTCATTGCCATTCTTTGCACCACCTCTAGATGATTTACATCCTTTCTCAGATGGAGGTTCCAATACTGCACACAATAGTTCAGGTGTGGTCACATCATGGATCTGTACAACAGCAGGATCACCTCATTACTTCTGCTTGTGAACCCATAACTATGCACCCCAGCATCCTATTTGTCTTGGCTGCTGCCTTTTTATATTATACAGATTATTTAAGGTTATTGGTTATGGCTACGCACAGATCCTTTTCCTCCTCTGTCACCATGACTTTAACAGTCCCCCAAAAAGTATTCAGCTCTTGGGTTCTTACAACCAATGTGCATGACTTTGCACTACATCATAGTGAGCCCCAGCTGCCAAATACCAGACCACCTTTCAAGCTTTGCAACTTCCTCTGTAAGATCCCTGAACACCTCTTCAGTGCCCACTCTCCCACAGAGTTTGGGGTGATCTGCAACAAGGCAAATATTATCTTCTAATTCCCATGTCATTAATGAACACATTGGACAATTCTGGTCTGAGTACTGACCCCTGTAGGACCCTATTGGTGACCTCCCTTGATCCTAATAGCTCCCCATCAACCACTACCCTTTGGGTTCTCCCAAAGAGACAGTTTGCCACCTGCTTCATCAATCTGCTACCTACCCCTAAGTCCTCCAATGTTTTGATTACTCTCTTGTGGAGAACTGAATTGAAGGCTTTACTAAAACCCAAGTACAATATATTTACTTCATGCCTCTTGTCAGCAGCCTTTGTTACCCTGTCAAAGTAATCAATTAACTTGGTCTGCCATGACTTCCCTGCCATAAACCAATGCTGCCTCTCTTCATGAACTCCATTTGCCTCCAGGAATTTAAGCAATCATTCTTTCACAGGGTCTAGTACAAATGCTCGATTCTGCTGTTCCCAATGCACAACTGCCTGACTCCAGCTTCTTGCTTTGAAAGTGCCTGCATGGTTCATTTTACCAAAGAAGCTTGTCCCCAATTTATCATTTGCCTGCTCCCCATCAGCCTGCCCACTCCCCATAAGCCTGCACTTTGTAGCAGCAACATGTTCAGTAGTTTCCATAAACACTGCACGCACCAGAAGACCCAGTAGCTCCAGTAGCAGCAAGTTCTTTGAAAGTGGCCCCCCAGAAAAACCCAGACATTCCTTTCATGTGACTGGCTTACCAAAATTACAAAATGACAAATGTGGGCACTAAAAAAGTGGCACTTACAGACCTACAAATGACAAAGTTCTGCTATTTTATTGCCATTTGGAGGCATTTTTTGAAAACAGGTCAACACAGAAAATATGTACCTGATGTTTGTAACTGTGTCCCATCTACGATCCTTCATTCCCCACTGAAGACTCACAATTCACAGGGCAAAGGGCATTCCACTGGAGTTCAGAGTAGTTAATGGGCAATCTATCCTAGCCCAGGACTCAACATGTGGCAGTGAAAAATTATTTTGTTCACAACAAAACCAACATTGAGAAGCTTAGTTCAGCCTCATTTTGGGTAATGAACGGCATTTTGAACAGTTCCAAAATCTCTAGGCAGTTATATTCCATAGATGCACCTATGGGTACTGCTGAAACCTGCAGAATACTGCCTTTGGTCTATGCTTAATGTCCTCCAAATCTCAGGAATGTAATTTGTAATGTTCCAAGATTTATGAGATGTGACCAATGAGCATGATTTCTGTCAGGCTCCCAAATTTGTAATTACAAATTTTGAGCAGGCAGTCATAAATGCCTGCAAGGCAGAATTCCAAACTGTGGAGAACAAGGGCTGTCTTTTTCACTTTGACCAAATTGTGTGGTGCAAGATCCAAGGTTGTGGGCTAGCTACAAAATACAGAACTAATTCTAAATTTAGTCTTAGAATGTTCCAATTAGTTGCCCTTGCACTTCTCCCCCCATCCAGATTCCTCAAGTCTTTCCAGAGATAAAGACTGACATGCCACCAGAAAGCAAAAAGATACTCGAGTGGTTTGAGGAGACTTATGTGCTGGGAAGGGTGCAGAGAAGAATGAGGAAAAATCCAACTATAATAACACCACCTTTATACCCCCACAATTTTGTTCTGCACACAATCAGATGCTAAGTGGCATACTGCACACACAAAACAAGGTGGAGGCATGGCATAGGTGCCTGGGGACATTAGTGGGCATATCACATGTTGGGATTTGTCACTTTGTTGAGGAGCTACACAATGGACAGCTTGTGACTGAAAGTACAGTAGAAAAAAACTAACCTTGGTTTGCCCAAGTAGCTTGTTAAAAAAAAATATGTAAAAAGAGCGGAAAAGATAATCAGCATTGTGGCAGACATAGAGCAGTGGGTTGCCAAGGATTTCATTCATGGCATAGTGCACAATATGATGCTTTAAATCCCTATGTCTCCCTTTCAAAATTCCAATAATAACTGCTCATGTGGTTTTAATTCTGGGACAACATTAAAGTTTGTTTTTAAACTGCACCTTTCCCATCCAAAATGGGACTTTTTATATGAAACTATTTTAACCTTAGAACCTTTGGAGGAGCAGCTTGCACAGTAGCATGGAGCAGGGAGCTGGCAGTAGAGAATGGCACATCTGAGACTGGATACTAAAACAAACATCAGGTACATGTTTTCTGTGTTGCTATGTTTTCTAAAATGCCTCCAAATGCCAAAAAAATCAGCAAAGCTTGGTTGTTTGTGCTGCAAAATAAATGGCTGTTTCTTTTTTGTGTTTGTTCCATGTATTGATGAGGAATCACTGACTAAATGCCTCCATGGGAATTTTTGCTGCCATTGTATAAGTTGTACTTGGACTGCCTCAGACTAAATAGAAATCATGTTACTGTCCAATACAAGGCTGTTTGTGGCTGCTTGTGGTTGTTAATCTAAACTATTGTGTCTGTGCTTCTTGTTTGTAGTGTCCTGTTGGGGAATTAGAGTCAGGAAGAGGTGCCAGTCAGGAGAATAGATGCCAGGCATTGGAAGTCAGGCAGCGGTCAGTGATGGGAAGTCGGTGTCGGCAACTTTAATGTCAGGCTAACGATGCATCGGGCAATCATATGGATCCCCTTTCATGATGGTCTCCATCAGTTGCCCACTACAGATGTCAAGCTGACAGGCATGTAGTTCCCAGGTCATCCCTAGCCCCTCTTTTATGTAGTGGCACCACGTGCACTGTTCTCCACTCCAGCAGCACCTCCCTGTATCTAGTGAACTGTTAAAAATGTCCACCAGCAGTCCCAATTGCTCTGCCACTAGTTTGTTCAATACCCTTGGGTGTATGCTATCCAATCAAGGGACTTGTCCACCTTCAGGAGTGTAAGTCCCTTTATGACATGGTCCTCTGAGATCCTTTCCTCTACCATACATACAATCACCCTTCCCCTGCTCATGTTCCCTTGTGGCACTGGTCCATCCTTCTCTTTAATAAAGACAGCAGAAGTACTCATGTAAAACCTCTGCTTTATCCTTACTTATGTCAACCCACCCTTCCCCCTTCTTAAGTTGAACAATGCCCTCTTTCATGTTTGTTTTATTATATATTTGAAGAAGGTCTTGTCCCCTTTCTTAGTCCTCTCATAAGTCTGCAGATTCATCCCTACCTTTGCCTGCTTGACTATCTTCCCAGCATCCCTCACCTTCTCCACATAGGTTACCCTATCTTCCTCCTACTGCTGGGACATCCTATACTTCCTATGTTGTACAATGCCCTTTTTTCCTCAACAGCCCTGTTCACATCTCTGTTGAACTTAAGAGACTTTCTGGATTTACCTTTCTTACCCCTGCACTTGGGGCACATTTCCATGACTACTATGATTTCAACATTGATCATGGTCCATTTCTGATCCATGTTCAGGTCCTTCCTGAGGCTTGTCACTGCATGAAACCTGCACTCCTTGGAGTGCAGGATTCATGCAGTAACTATCATATTTAGATTGGCTACCACTTCCTGGCACCCCGGTATTTCCAGAGTCACTTTGTATTTACTTTGCTTTGAATGCCTTCTCAGGCTAGGCAGTTTCTCCCTTTCATATCCTGTCCATCCTACTAAAGTAAGTCTGTCTAAAATCCAGTACAGATGTTTTCATGTTTTGGATCTCATCCCTGATATATACAATATGCAGAACCATACTGTCTGATGGTCATTGCTTCCAGTGGCTATCTACAATGAAACAGAGTACGTGATATCAGCATGCTTTTGTTCCATTCTTTAGTTTAGTGTAGTTGGCATTCAGTATTGAACTATGAGTGGTGTGGTAACTGTAGACAGGAGCTGTGTACAGTTTCAGTCAGGGGTAGCATGGAGTTAGTGGTTGGAGCAGGATAGAGACTGTACCGTAGTTGGGAGAAGCATGTATGGCATACAGTCAATGACTGACAGTTGTAAACAAGGTTGGAGTCATAGGCAGAAGTGTGGAGGACTTCGCATCTGAGAAGAGAGCTGCAGTGTCAAGAGACATGACTTGAGAGAGACAGGGAAATGGTGTATAGGGAGGGGAATCTTAGGGTAGTGTTAAGATGTAGTTTAGATTATATTCAGACTTTTGCAAGGTTTTTGTAGGTAGCTTTTGTTGATTATTAGTGTGGTAGCATGGGAATTTATGTATGTGGGCATGCATTTTTAATTTGTGTGGCATGTACTTTTACTTGGCAAATTATTGTGGTACTACAGTACTTTTCATTGATACTTTTACTGATAACTATACAGGGAAAGAGTGGATGGGGTTTTCTATAAAAAGAAGTCTCATCCATTTATTGAATAATTATTAAATAATGGTTTGCAACTGAGCATTCTGAGAAGTTTTGGTTAATGACTGAAACCATTATGTTCAACAGAACAATTAGTTTTGACTGCAGAAAGATCAACTTCATAAAACTATGAAGGTTGGGTTACTTATATTATTCTGACCCTAGGGTCATAAGACACTTGGTAGTAACCCAACCCATTTCCTGGTTCTGCCTTAATATTCAATGTAACATTTAAATTCATGTACATTGTCAAAGAGCTCAACAGTTAGAAACCTCTTCTGCTGTAACTGTCTGCAAGACACTCTCTTGAAAACTATGTATCTTGTCTAAATGTAGATACCTGGTGTCATGAACACACTCCTGAGGGTCAGGTCCACTGAGCTCACAGTGCCCACCCCTAAGTGCAGTCCATGACAGGGAGGGGGAGGGAACAGAAATACTCTACCTGTGTCCTTCTAGAATGCCTACCAAGGTCACAACTGAACACCCACCACAAGGCCCCAGGATTCCCTCTTTACTCTGGATAAGGGTACAATACCAGCCTCGAGTCTTGTAGCCAAATGAGAACCCTTTCTTGGTTGTTACACAAAGGGGGAAGATCCAGACTTACAATCTCTTTGGGGTAGCCTTGTAACACTGATTTTGTCTTTTCCAATGGGCATGAAATACCCTGATTCAAATCCCTGCAGACTCTTCCTTGAGACTTTCGTATTCTCCCTATCTTTAGCCAGATTTCCCTGTACAGACCCTTGTTCGATTGGTAACTTATGGTGACACCCCTTAGCAATAACAGTTTAGTCACAGATTATTAAACATCCTACAACCACACACAACATGAAAAATCTTGCTCAGGGCAGGCCCGGTGGTGCTGAGGGTTGAGGTAGTGGATGCCACATCTCACAGCACGCTGCCGACCCAGGTTCAGGAATAAGCCTGTGCCACTAGAGATTGGCAGAGAGGAGAAGAGAGGATCAAGCAGCTGAAGACTCCTGCCCCTCTCTTTGGGGGTGGATCACACATCATCCTGCTGGCTAATTGCCCTCTGGTGGTGCCTGGGGGCAATACAGATTGGGAGGTGTGCTCCAACATAGTTACATTGGTAGAGAAGGGGGATAGGAGAAAAACAGGAGGAAAAGCAGCCTGGCAGGGCACCATAATGGTCTGCCATGCTGATGGCTGACCCCAGCTTCTGGATTGGGTTTCCAGGGAGGGGGCACCACCTCCCCAGCCCCACCACAGGGGCAAGCCAAAGGGGAATCTCTGGGGTTGGCAAGTGCAGTGTGGTGGGACCTGAGAGTGTGCCCCTCCTCCGGAGAGCCAAAGCCCCTGCCAGGGTTTACCGAGCATAAACAGTTAAATAAAAAAAACAGAAAAACCTCTCTCAGGCAGGTTTCTTAAGAACAAATGTTTTTACTAAAATACTTAGTAAATGATCATACAGTTACAACTAAAAGATTTAGAAAATGTTGGTCACACAATAACAGACACAAAAGTGAAAAATATACAAAAAAACGCACTATGACTGTTATCCAAAATTCTACTTTAAGTATGTAGTAAATTGTAGTCTGAAAGAATAAGAAGTCTGAAAACTCCTTTCTTCCATTTCAGCCACTGGCAAGTTGTTCTGTGTCTTGTCAGGAGATTGTCCAAAGTGCATAGCAATGAGCTTCTTTTTACAGGGGGTATTTATAGTCCCTCTGGCAGTCTGAAAAAAAGCCCTAGTCTGGTCCTAACTTTTAGGCCAGTAGATGTCACTCTTGCTCTTTCCAGATTTTAAGTAATTATTTATTTCCTTATTTGGGTCCTCATATCACCACTTCCTGGCTCTACTAAAAAAAATTAATCAGACTGTGGTAACCTTGATGACAACTCCTGCCTAAAACCATTTATCCTTTTGCTCTTTAAGGTTTACAACAGGGGAGATAGCTTTTCCATGTTACACCACCATTGCCACCCTATCTACCCCTAGTCTGTATCTCACACTATCATCACTCCACAGCCCCTTCCCTTACCTTCAGCTATCCTCTTCTCATATCTTCTATCTCTATCTCCTCACCCCTTATTGTGCTCTTGTCCCAGCCATCATAGCCAGCCTCTTACACTCAATTCTCCCACCTCCCCCTCCACCTTGTTGTCAGCCCCCTCTTAACCTCAGTCCCACTGTCCTCTGTCCCCCCTTCCTCTCTGACCTTATCCCAAACAATGCCTACTCCCTACCTGTGCCCACTATCTTTACCTTCGTTGCTGGCCTTGTAATCTCTACTTCTTTCATGAGGTGCTATCTTGTTACCAAGAGCTGACCATGTATTTATCACCCAAGTTTTAGCATGCCTATGTATATATGATGTCAATATTATTGTTCTATCTTTTACTGGATTATTCAGCTGTATACTGTGCATTGCTTTGTATACATCTGTATAGTGTCCTGTTGTTAATCAGGACCTCCTTGTAAATGAGCTTTCTCAAAAGAGTTTTTTCCTGCCAATAAATTTGAACTTGATCTTCTCTCATCCGGAGACTTTATTACACCAATTAGCTAACCAGGGACTTCCATCCCCTTTGAAAAGGTAAGTTTCAGTTTCCTGGCTAGTAGCTATCTTCCTGGGTCACATAGAAGTGTCACAAATTTTGCAAGCCCTTTTCTTTCTTCCTGTGTCTTTTCAGTAACACTGGGCAATTTCTTGTGGCATTTAACATACACAAAATCACATCAAAAAAATATGACAGAAATATCTCTGCAAATAATGACTGGCAGTTTGCTAACTTGCAAAATCCCTCCCTCCTCGACTGAATTTGTGGGAACACAGCCCCTACTGCATGGCAAGGTTTTCACAAATTCTGTTACCATTCTAACTGGTGAGATAGGCCATCTGCGTTGGTATTGGCTGATCTGGCCCTGTGGGTAATTGTCATGTCATAGGCCTGTAGAGCAATACTCCACCTTAAGAGATGACTATTTGTTTTACCCATCTGATTTAGCCACACCATGGGGTTATGATCGGTCTGTACCTCAAAGTGCCTCCCACATAGATATGGCCCTAATTTCCTCAGGGCCCATACCAACACAAGGCACTCCTTTTCCACTGAGGAGTATGCTTGCTCCTGGGGAAGTAACATTTTGCTCAGGTTTACGATTGGGTTGTCTTTTCCCTGATTAGATGTCTGACTGAGGACTGCTCCAATACCCACATCTGAGGCATCCGTCTGCACTACAAACTGCTTAGAGTAATCTGGACTGGCCAACACAGGGGCACTACACAGTGCCTCCTTTAGCCATGCGAAGGCAAATTCACGGCTTCCAGTCTACCTTTTTGGGTTTTCTTTTCTTTAGCAGGCTGGATAGGGGAGCTGCCAGGGTACTGTAATTTGGAACAAACTTTCAATAGTACCCTGCAGTCCCTAGGAAGCTCATTATCTGCTTTTGGGTTTCAGGCATAGGCCACAACTCTATTGCCTCAATCTTTGCTTAATTGGGGTGAAGCTGCTCAGCCCCATTACATGGCCTAAGTATGCCACCTCCACCATAGCCACCTGGCACTTTTCAGCCTTTACAGTGAGCCCTGCTCTCTGTATCCTGCCCAACACACTTCCTTCAGGTGGGACAGGTGTTTCTTCCAGCTGGTACTGAAGATGACACTATCATGCAGATAAGCCACTGCATACTCTTTAATACCATATAACACCTGGTTGACCAACCTTTGGAAGGTGGCAGGGCCATTCTTCATTCCAAAAGGCATTACCCAGAACTCAAATAATCCTATTGGAGTGATGGAGGCTGACTACTCACTAGCTCTGACAGTTAACTCCACCTGCCAGTACTCTTTCATCAAGTCAATGGTGATAAACTATGCTCCTCCCAACTTGTCCAGTAGTTCATCCATCCATGTCACTGAGTGGGCATCAGACTTCGTGACTGTGTTGAATCCATGATAGTCCACACAAAAGTGAGTAGAGCCATCAGGCTTTGGAACGAGAACTATGGGTGAGGCCCAGGAATTGTGGGATTTCTGAATTACCCCATAATCCATCAGTTCCTCCACCTCCCTCCTAATGTCCTTTAGGACAGCCTCAGACACCCAGTAGGCTGTCCACTATATGGGCATTTGTGTCCCTGTGTCTACATTGTGTGTCGCTAAGGGGGTTCATCTGGGCTTGGCAGTAAATAAAAGGGCAAAGTCCTCCGAAACCTCCCTCACTTTCTGGAACTGTTCTGGGGTCAACTGGGCCACAGTTTGATTGCCTCCATAGATGGCTCCTGCTTGCTTTCCTTTAGCAAGTTCAGTAGGGGGTCTTCTTCATCTGTCACCTCCCCAGGACTACACACTGCAAATACCATGTCAGCCCTATTTGCATATGGCTTCATCATGTTGACATTGTACATCCTATGGCTAGGTCTCCTGTCAGGCAGTTCCACAATATAATTTATGTCATTGACCTGTTGGACTACCTTATATGGTCCCACCCACTCGGCCTGCAGCTTGTCCTTCTGGAATGGAATTAGGACCATTACTTCCTGACCTGTGCTGTAAGTGCAAGCTTTGGCACCGTGACTGTGCCAGATTTTTTGCTTCTGTTGGGCAGCTGACAGGTTGCTTTGGGATACCCCATAAGCTCCTTCAGCTTCTTACTAAACTTAAGGACATACTCCACTATGGGAGTTCCCTGGGTGGCGTGTTTTCCCTCCCAGTCTTCCCGGATCTGGTCTTGGGGCCCACACACCCTATTTACATATAAGAGTTTGAAGGGGAGAATCCTATCAACTCTTGGGGCACCTCCTTGTATTCAAACAACAGGTGGGGAAGGTATTTCTCCCAGTCCCTTGCATACTGTTCAGCAAACGCTTGGAGTATCAATTTAAGGTAACATTAAACCTTTCCATAAGCCCATTGGCTTGTGGGTGATAAGGTGTCGTATGTCTCTGCACCACTCCGCACTTCTCCAACAAAGACTTCATCAGGTCTGACATGAAGGTACACCTTGATCAGTGATTACCTCATGTGGAAACTGGGCATGGAGAAAAATCCTAGCAAGGTGTCTGCCACTTTGTCTGTCCTAAGTGAGGAGAGGCGTACTACCTCTGGTATCGGGTGGCAAAATCGACAACTGTCAGGGAAACTTTTTTCCAGAGGAGCTTGAGGTACTCAGTGGTCCCACAGTATCCATTCCTACCCACTGGAATGGCTCCTCCATGATGGGCAAGGGAATTAGGGCAGCAGTGGTTTTACTACCTACCTTCCCTATCTGTTTGCACTGGTGACACGGTCTGCAATAGTCCTTCAGTACTGGGTCAGTATAGCACAGACAAAACTGTGCATGAAGAATTATGAGATCAGTAGCACGTATGGTATGAGAGCGACAGGGGTATATGAGTGATATGACTATATCGCTACCCCCAGTTGCTCTGTACCAAAGAGGAAATGGATATAACCACTGCTGGTCAGGTGCTTGGTCAAGATGCTCCTATGGAGAAGAGACTAGAGCACCTGACCCAGCAGTAGATGAGGGGGAAGACCAGGGTTTGAAACCCTGCTCCGGAAATTTTTTTACATTCCAACTGTGCAGCCACAACTAAGTGCTGCAGTTGGCTTTTTAACTTGCCCCACTGTCCACCCCCCATGGAGTTGATTATATTTATTCTGGGAGTGTGGGGTGAAGACACCCACGGAGGGGTGCAGTGAGTGTAGCCCCATAAAAAACAAACTGAAGGATCAGGTATGGGCTCATGTGGCAGATGGCATTATGTGCTACCACTGCATTGCCACATGCTGTTTTCTGTGCACAGATGTGATATGTGTGGTTTCATCCATGACATCATGACACCACACCTATTCCTTCACCTGCTGTTTGAAATTGGGCCAATAGAAATTCTGGGCCAATCGCTGCATGGTGTGCATGATGTCCAGATGTCCAGACATGGGGATATCGTGAGTGATCTTGAGCAACCGCTCACAGTACCACGGGGGAATGACGAGCTGCCTGCCCACCACCTCGCCCTCTCTCCTCATGTCCTGGATGTACAACAGTCCATTGCCCCAAAATATTCTATGTCTTATGTCACCTCCTGGTGTCCTGTCAGATTCTGCACAAGCCCTCATCCTCTCCAAACTAGGATCAGTCCTCTGAGCAGCTGCAAAATTTTCGCATTTTCCCAAGGCATGGGACATGTCTCCTTCAGTTCCTAAACTGGAGTCCATTGCTCTAGTCTCAGGGCATTCAGGGCCATGTCATTCCCTAAGCTTCTGACCAATTGATTCCCTCCTCCTCAGAGTAACCTTCTGTAGCTGTTTTGTGAACTGCTACTTGGGGAAGTCCTACCTCCCTATCAATGCTCTCCATGTCAGGAGACAGGCTGGGGAATCAGCCTCTTATTCTTTTCCAAAGTGGCTTCTATGTGGTTCAGAGAACTACATCAGTCATAGTCATCTGACTGTGGGTAACAGCACACACCACCCCCTTATGGAGATTGTTCCCTGTAATCACGTCAAGGACAAGGTTGTCTGACACTGCAACTGTCTGCACTGTCTCTCCTGTCTCACCCCAGTTCAAGAGAACACTAGCAAGTGTCAGACTTTTCTCCTCCCAGTGAATCCCCTCATGGTGATAAATTGATTTGGTAAAAGTTGGTCAGGCCCAACCAAATCCCCTTTACCAGGGTAAGAGTTGCCCTGTGTCCCTTAACCCATGGGTTTGCACCCCATTTACAGTAAACGGGTGCATGTGCTCCCTCATGTTTTCTGCCATGCTTTCAGGGATACACAAACAAGCCAACTCTTTTCAAGGGTCTCTTTCCCCACTCTGTACCTTTTTAGGACACTGTCTAGCAAGATTCCCTCGCTGTTTACAAAACCAATATTCATCATTCTTTTTTTCCAAGACATCCATTTTTGGTAACCTGGTGCTTCCCCCTTTCTCCAGAGGCTATGAGGGTTTTAGCTGCCCTGAAGGCACACTGTTCCCTTTCAGCTCTGCCACTGCTCCACTTCCTTTCAGAGCAGGCCTTCTCCTGGCATAGTGATCTGAGAGCTCAGCAGCCTGCTGCACTGTTTCTGGATCTTGGTCCTCGTACCAGGATTTCAACTCTGCTGGGCAAGCCAAAAGAACTGATCTAAAAGTACAACCACCTCAATTTTACCCACAGAGTTTGCTTCTACACCCTCCCACCAATGTTTTAAAAACTGACATTGCTTTGTGGTGAGTTCCTCAAAGCTCATGTCAGGGCTTTTCCAGAGTTTACAGAACTTAACCCTGTAGACCTCAGGAGCCAGTTCATACTTTTTAAGCAAAGCAGCTTTAAGTTTCTCTTAATTGCTACTGTCCTGATTGTCCATTTGGCCTAGTATCTCATGCCCTTTACCAGTAAGCAGCAGGGAAAGCTAGAAGCTCCAGGACTCTCTTTGTACCTTGGCCTGGATACAGACCTTTTCAAACAAATAAAATAATGCATCTGCATCCTCCCCCTCTTTAAATTCAGCTATTAATTTTGAATTTAACTTATACCCCAGCACTGGAGTTTCTGGTTCACCCTGCCATTTACCTCCTCTGGTGCTGGTCATTGGAGTCTTAGCTTTTCCAGCTCAGACTCCCTCTGTTGCTGTTTTACTTCCCTCTCAGCTTTTGTCTGAAACTGCCTTTCTTTTTCCTGCATCTCCAGTTCAAACCTCTTCCTCTCACTTTCTTGCTGGGCTTCAAAAGTTCTCTGCTCCTGCTCCAGTTTCCTGAGCTTAGATTGTAGTCTGATCCCTTCCAGCTCCAGCTTTGTGGTGGCCTTCCCCTGCTGCTATGGCTCTGGGTTCCCTCTGGTCTCATTGTCCTCCTCCCTGGGACTGGACTCTGTGATGGACCCTTGCACCCCCACGCCCGAGGTCTGGTCCCTTTCAGTCACTTGCTGTGACTCAAGGCTCAGGGCAACTGTTTGCTCATCAGCTGCCATGAGAGCTTCCACAAGGTTCTTTCTGGTTCAACCCTCATACCAGACCCCTTTTTCCTGACACAACTGCCTTAGGTAGTCTGCAGTGTATTTGCTGTAGTTGGAAGCCATCATCTTTCCCTAACTACTACTACACTAGCTACAACCAAAAAAAAAAATAAAGAAGAAAATAGGTAGGGAACTTTATACAGTAATCAAATTATTGTTTTCCAAATCTCTGCCTTAATTATGTGTGGATTGTTTTCAGTTTATCAATCTGATACACTGGCCTCAAATCCAGTTGTTATGCCTGTGCCACCAATATCTATCGAATTGCAACACTGAGCTACCAGATATCTCGGATCCCACCACTGTGCACCATATCTGTCAGACCCCACCACTGTGCATCAAATCTGTCATGAACCCACTCCTGAGCATCAGGTCCACTGAGCTCACAGTGTCCACCCCAAGTGGAATCCATGATAGGGAGAGGAAAAACAGGATACCCTCCTGTGTCCTTTAAGAATGCTTGCCGAGGTCATGGCTGAACACCCACCATGAGGCCCCAGGAATCCCTCTTTACTCTGGATAAGGGTACAATACCAGTCTTGAATCGTGTAGCCAAATGGGAACCCTTTCTTGGTTGTTACACAAAGGGGAAAGATCCAGGCATTAAAATCTCTTCAGGGTAGCCTTGTAACCCTGATTTTGTCTTCTCCCATGGGCATGTAATAACCTAGTTAAAATCCTTACAGACTCTTCCTTGATACTTTAGTATTCTTCCTATCTTTACCCAGATTTCCCTGTACCGACCCTTGTTCTATTGGTAGCTTAGGGTGACACCCCTTAGCAATAATAGTTTAGTCACAGATTATTATTAAATGTCCCACAACCACACAAAACATGAAAAGTCTCACTCAGGCAGGTTTCTTATAAATGAATGTTTTTACTAAAATACTTTATTAATGATCATACAGTTACAAAAAAAGATTTAGAACATTTTTGTCACAGAATTACACAAAAAAAGTGGAAAATGTACATGAAAAATGCACTATAACTGTTATCTAAAGTTCTACCTTAAGTTCATAGTAAATTGTAGTCTGGAAGAATAAGACGTTTGAAAACTCCTTTCTTCCTTTTCAACCACTGGCTGCTCATTCTGTGTCTTGTCAGGAGAGTGTCTAAAGTGCATTGCAATGAGATTCTGTTTACATGGGGTATTTATAGTCCCTGGCAGTCTGAAAATGTCCTGGTCTGGTCCAAACATTTAGGCTAGTATATGTCACTCTTGCTCTTAACAGATTTTAAGGAATTACTATTTATTTCCTCATGTAGGTCCTTATATTACCACTTCCAGGCACAACGAAAAATATGTAATCAGACTGTGGTAACCTTGCTGACACCTCCTGTCTAAAACCATTTCTCTTTTTGATCTTAAAGGTTTATGACAGGGGAGATAGCATCTCTCATCCTGAAACTTTATTATATCAATTAGCTAACCAGGGACTTTCATCCCCTCTGAAAATGTAATTTTCAGCTTCCTGGCTAGTAGCTGTTTTCCTGGGTCACATAGGAATGTTACATATTTTGCAAGTCCTTTTCTCTCTCCTTGTGACCTTTCAGTAACACTGGGCATTTTCTTGTGGCATTTAGCATGCACAAAATCACATCAAAAAATATGACAGAAATGTATCTGCAAATAATGACTGGCAGTTGACTAGCTCGCCTCACCTGGCTGTTTGAAATTCAAAATAAATTCAAAATAAATGAACACAGAATAATTTTCTAACTAAATATCTTACTGCCTCCATAACATCCATAACATATGATCATACTGTAAATAGTGTGATTAGCATTTCAGGACATCTGATCATATTTTCTTAAATAATATAGTTTAAGTCTTTTGTCATTTTCTTACTAGATTACCCAGTATAGCCCAGTAGAGCCCTATTGAAATGCAGCATCTCACTTTCATTCGGGTCCTGTAATTCTTCACTGTTTTACAACTTGGAGGAATGAAACCCTGGGAAATGAGGGTCTCACAATGAGCCAGGGACCACAGTGGGATTAGAACCTGTCAAGTTCTTTTTCATAGTGCAGTGTACTTGCCACTACTACCCTAAAGGAATTACTGATTGATTAAGTCACCCACACTTGAACTGTTGAGAGATCTCTGGTATTTATATTGTTGGAGGATTTATGATGGTGAAGAAGTGTGAATGAAACAACCTACCACACTGTCACTAACCCAGATGCTCTGGAGTGCAGTAAGGGCAACCGTCTAAGGATTAACCTAGCCCCCATCTGGGAAAGATAAAGCAGAACTTTATTACCAAGAAAATAACAGATCTTCAGCTAACAATACATTAGGAACATACATCTTTTTAAAAAGCATCACATATAGCACAAATAAAACCCTATTAAAAGTCCCAGCAAACTGGATCCGACCTTTAAAGGGGGCATTTCAGTACCTAGTTAATTGGATTTAGATTTATGCCAGTGATTCTATAACTTTTGTCGGTGCAGTTATAAAGAGCCTAACTACTGTACTGCACTGATCAATTAAACAGCACAGTACAGAAGAAGCATGCATTTTAACTCATTCCCTCCCAAAGCATATATATGAGTTGAACTGTTGTATGCTTAACAATATCAAAATGGCCACCTTGAGGTGAATGCGCTAAATGAGTGTTTAAGGCAAGATGCACTATGAAATCAAACTAATCAATTGCACTGTGGTTCAGGACTAAGAGGACTTTTAAATGGTTCCTTTCACTGTCTGGAATCAGGTCTTATGATAAGAAAGAGAGAGAGAGAGAGAGAGAGAGATTCCAGCTCCAGGCTTTGCACCATGTAATGTGTTGTATATGTCTTGATATGGCTGAGTGAAAAGCAAATACAGTCTTAAAAATGTAAAACAAACAATGACAAAACAGGGAGACACTGACAACAAATAATGACCTAATAGGGAGACATTGACAATACATAATACAAACAGTTAATGATGCAAAACAGAATTGTAAATCAGAAGAAATCAGACCATGTGGTTTCACATATAAAAAGAAATAGGCCTAATGCTCAACTGAGTCATATCACTAATAATTAATACATTTTCAACTTTTCATTGGTTTTGCTTTGGTTGAAATTTTCACATGCAAACAAGTTAGTTGCTAATCCCTTGTAGAACAACTAACTGCTAATCAATTCTTATTTCTTTCTGTAGTTAGTCATCTACAGTATCTCCTACTAAATAATTAATAAATCCTCATTAACTGAGTATTAGAAAGTTCAAGTCTCTATTGCTTGTTTATGTTCTGAAATCCTTGAGCCCATAGAATTTTTAGTTTTAAAATCCCACCATGTTTTTTTCTTCCGCTTAATGAGAAACAGACCCACCCCAGTAAAATGATTGGTTAGCCTGTTCAATACAGAATGCTACTTTCAATTAATTATAAGAAAATGGAGATTTCAGCAGTAAATTTCAATTATTTAGCTCCCTTAAGAAGACTACTTTCATCATTACAGTTATAACGCTAGCATGTTGCGTGCTCAGTGCTACTCCAAAACACCCTGCTCACCTTAACTGCACGCCTGCATGGTCAAAAGCAAAAGAAAGAATCTTTTTTAAGGAAGAAAAGCAAAATATATCATTACAGCATCCTATGGCTGCCAGCCCTTTCAGCCTTCTCCTGCACTGTTTCCCACAATACCACAAAATGCTGGCTGCTTGCCTTCTTTCTGTGCTGCTGCTACTCCACAGCATGTCAGCTCACAGCACCATTAATCCTTCACATCATAACCCATAATTTTCAATCAGTAACCTCGGACAGGGTGTCTCCTCTCATTTTACCAACTGCAGAATTTCAGGTGTATGAAGGTTGTTTCTGCTTTCACTGTCAGGCACCCCCAGCTGAGAACAAACTACAACTCCCATTAAACCTCAGGGCAGCTAAAGATGGCCAGCTTACTGTCGGGGAGCAAGTGACGTGTTAAAAAAAATTGTTACCTTTCACCTCAGCCTGCTCGATCATGGTGGTGGTGGGGGGAGGGCTAGACAGTTCAAGTCAGCAGTGGGGAAGGGGGTTCAAGGCAGTAGCAAACAAAATACTTATTTTGGAGAGAAGAAAAATGTTACAGAAACAGGCTCTCCTAAACAGCAGTGCCATCTACTGACAAGTATACCAGAAGAGAAACTACTTTACAAGAAAATTTATTTTTATTCATTTCTTCAACATTTGTTTGCTGAGTTTGTAATCTTTAATTTTATTTCAGTGTTACTTACAGACCATTTTCTAAGTGCAATAAATATCTGACAGGGGTAGGCGATTGGGCTATATTAGGCCTTCCAGGGCTATTGCACCTTCTGCAGTGTCAGGCCTCATTACACCCTGGGTGGTCCAGCACAGCTCAATACTGCCCAACCTGTTGGGTATTATTTCTTACTTAGTTTGCCATTTATTTATTATTAGTTGAGATTATCTAATGGCTCATTTATTTTCAATTAACTCTCAACTTTTTTAGCATTAGTTGATAATTACATCTATTTCACATGCATAACACAGCAAGATTAGTTAAAAATTATTAATTCCTCAGTGTTTTCCAAAATGCATTCTGCATCAGAATGATGCAGAACTGCACCACCCTCTCTCTCTCCAGTTATGCAGTCAATTGCTGTAGAAGGGGCCTGCATTCCTGTTAACAATCTGGGGAGCTGGTAGTCCAATTTGCTCTCAGCATGTACTGTATCTGGATTAACTGAAAGAATTCCAGATCTGCAGTGATCTGAGTGCTGTGGGTTCCCACCACTTCTTATTATAGTACATAAAATCACTGATAAAGTGGTATATTTGAGAGAAATATCTATATATATATATATATATATATATCTTATACCTGCCGGTATGGTAGGTATAGTTAGAGTTGTGCAGCCACTTCTAAATAAAACTCAAAGTGTTGTACTTTAATAACTTTGCAATGGTTTGTGCAATCTGCCTAATATTTTGCATCATAGTGTGGTACCATAGATCTCTGGAACTGGAAATTTTTGTTATGGTCAGATTTTCAGTTGCGGAGCTGCAGGAGGTTGAAAAGTGTGAAAAATCCTCAACATTTTTGAATTCTTTGCTCACATCTACAGCCCGAATGGTTTGTCTGACTGATCTGAAGTTTTCAGAGTATATGGGGACTGGGTCACGGAAATGTCTTGTGAAGATGTGGTGAAAAAATATCAAGCCGTTCAAAAGTGATGAAAGTTCAAAGATTCCCATTATAGCCCATGGGAAAAAATATATGTTCAGCTCGAAAGCTTTTAAAAGTTTTCATGAAAGCAATTTTGCTTTTAAAAGCTTTTGAGTTGTGCCAATTTGTTTTTAATCTGCCGCCATTTTGTTTTTAGTTAGCAGCAGACAAAAATGCCTAAAATGCAATAATTACTGCCCCTAGGTAAACACTGTCAGTTGTGTTTACCTATTTGAGGGCTGAGGAACACACTAGGTGCATCAGATTTTCAATCTGACCCCCAGAAATGCCATTTTCACAATAGGTCCCCAGTAGTGGTCGAAAATGCAGAAGAAATGGATCTGGCACTTTTGCGAAAGTGTCACACTTTTGCAAAAGTGTCACACTTTCGCAAAAGTGTGGCACCCCCTTCTTCTGCAAGTTCCAACATTAGGATTGTGAAAATGGTATTTATAGGGGTCAGATTGATAATCTGATGCCCCCAGTGAATTCCTGAGCTTCCAGATAGGTAAACACAACTGATAGTATTTACCTAGGTGCAATAAATAAAGAAAACTGTCCCCCAATGTCTTTTAGCTTTGATGCAGAATGCTGCATTGACATTTGTGATGCAGGATCCTACACTGAACTTGTGCAAACAGTCACTGACAACTGGGTTCCCAGTCCCCGTGTTGGTATTCCTCCCCCCCACCCTTCAAACACTTATGTGGCACACAGGGTGCCTACCCCAGTTTGCCCAGATTGTTTTTTTTTCCTTTTTTCCCCCAACATCTGGATGCCCACTCCCGGCATCAGATGTCCCCCCCAAGCCAACTTTCTTTGCTGACGAGAGTGCCCAATCCCTCTACTGGCAACATGCACCCCACCAGAAAACCCATGTGGCACACTGGGGCCCACTCAATGTGTCAATTTATTAATATTATATGTTTCTGACACTGGGAGGTCCCTCTCCCAGTGTCAAATGACATCCCCAAAGCTCGTTCTTTTTATCCTGACATCGGCGTTGCCCAATTCCCCAGTTGCAGAGTTCCTCATCTAGTTTGGCACACCGACCCCCCTAGTGTGCCAAATGTTTTTCAATTAAATTTAAGCTGTAAATAAAGAAAACCATCTCACAATATCTTTTTAACCCTACAAAAAGAAAATGGTCCCTCATCATCTCCCAGTTCTCCTCTCCATCCTCACCCTTCCTCTGCTCCCACCCCCCCCTCACCCATACTTACCCTCTGGAGGTCGGGATCAGCAATCTTCTCTGGACTGAGGACACATCTGCACTCTTTAAAGCTGAACTGCAATGGGGGGGTTAACTTATGTTGATATCTCAGCCACTTTTAAGGAATTTTGGCCCCAAATGTTCAACATGGGGATCTTGGGACCTCACCTCATGAACACAATCACTGTCATTTCGTTACTGAAAGGTGATTTCACGATTGGTGCACAGAATCACCTTTTGGGACTAATTAATGAAATGACATTGTCTGTGTTCACGAGGTAGGGTCCCAAAAAGCCCATGTTAAAAATCTGGTGCAAGAAATCCCCAAAAGGACTGCATTACAAGCATGTGTTGCACAGTTTGTATGCAGGCTCGTAACTTCAGCAATTTTTAATATTTTCACTCCAGATTTTCAGCATTACCATTTCATCACATGTCCTTATGAACAGTACAGTCGTCATTTTTCACATTCTACCAAAAACATGTTTTCATACCTGAGGCGCATAATGGAGCAGTTGCTGTGTGAAAGCAACTTTCAGGATGGATTAACAAAATCACAGTTCCACTGTTCATGAGGGGAAGTTTCAAAAAGCCCATGTTGAAAATTTGTTAAAAAAATTCCAAAAAATGATTGCGTTACGAGCGTGCGTTGCGTTGTTCCTATGCATGCGCGTAACTTTGCTAATTTTTAATATTTTCACTACAGATTTTCAACATTGCCATTTTTTTCACACCTCCTTATGAACAGTACAGCTGTCATTTTTTACATCCTTCCTGAACCATGTTTTAGCACTTGTGCCACAGAATGGCGCAGTCACTGACAAAATCAACTTTTGGGACAGATTAACAAAACACAGTGCCAGTGTACATGAGGGGAAGTCTCCAAAAGCCCATGTTGAAAATTTGGTTCAATAATGTACAAAATTCACTGTGTTATGAAGCGTCTGTTGAACAATTGTCTTGTGAAATTCCGCACAGGATAACACTCACGATGCCCATGGTGCCTTCGGCCCATATCTCGAAAATGTTTCGATATACAGATTTTTTTGCTACTCGCAGCTTAGTCCATCTTTAGGTGGACTTAACATGGGTGGAGGTTTCAAAGTCATGAAAATCACAGAAGTGGAATTTTTTTCATAGCTGCTACAGTTACTAAGATATTGGAACATTAGTGTTACAAGACTTCATTTTCATGTCTGTAGGGCCATACCTCTCAACTGTCCCTGATTTTCAGGGACGTCCCTGATTTTACCTCAAAATTTTACTCTGTCCCTCCTAAAAATTGTGTTTCCATGACCAAACAGCAGGGGTTGTAAACACAAAATAATGTCAAACATTAAAGTTATAGACTTGTTCTTCCTTAGAAAATGCATTTTACACTAAGCCCTTTATTCTACCAGCTTCCTGAGTGGATAACGCCAATTTTGAAAATGTGTCCCTGATTTTGGTCCTTTGTCCCTGATTTTTTTAAGCCTTGTCCCTGATTTATGAGGCAGGAGGTTGAGGAGTGTGTAGGGCTGTGTTATGTCCCTGTACTTATGTGCAAGTGGGACGCAAGGCCCAGAGGGCCTGCACTCTCACATTTGCATACCATTACACAAAAGTTCCAGCTTTAGGGGCACTGGCCCGGAGGGCCCATGCTCTCACAACCACATACCAGTTACATTACACTAGATTTACAATGGAACTGGTGCAAATTTTTCCAGTTAACCATCAAAAGGCATCTATGGAAAACATTACTGGGTTATCGTGTCCATGTCACCTTTCAGTGCTCATATCTTGAAAGTAGGTGAGGAAAGCACCAGCACTGTTGTAACACTACCTTTAGTTTTGTGAAGTATCAGTAATGTTTCAACACTACATTTAGTTTCACAAAGTACTAGTAGTGTTGCAACCCTACCTTTAGTTTTGTGAAAATACCAGTAGTGTTGCAACACTACCTTTAGTTACAAAAGCACTAGTAGTGTTACGAAACTACCTTTAGTTTCACAAAAGTACCAGTGGTGTTGCAACACTACCTTTAGTTTTACGAAAGCACCAATAGTGTTGTGACACTACCGTTAGTTTTACAAACCTACCAGTATTGTTGCGACACTGCCTTTAGTTTTGTGAAAGTACCAGTAGAGTTTTGACAGTACTTTTTAGTTTTGTGAAAGTACCCTATGTTGACCTATGGGAGTTTTGTAAAAGTTGCAGAATTTTGAAGAATTAAAGACCCAAATGAGCCAGTTTCTTTGCCATTTCATAGCAAAAAAAAAATGGTTAGGGCTTTTTTGACTGAAATTTGCAGTGTAGAAAGCCCTGGCCACACATATTTGCCTTTTGGACGTTTGGTCACAAAAATGATGATGGTTCAATAGTTATAGTTCTCCGAGTTGACAAATTTTCGATAGGATAACACTGTGGTGCCTGCTGCACTTTTGGCACCCGTATCTTGAAAATGGTTCAAAATACAGATTTTTTTCTGTGGTGCCCTTAGTACACATTTAGGTGGACTAAGCCCCTGTGGATGTTCTGAAGTCATGATTGCAACTGCAGTGTGATTTTTTCCTTGGTTGCTATGGTTGCTGAGATATTTTCAAATTAATGCTGTAAGGGTTCCTTTTCATGACTATAGGGGTGTGGTATGTCTCCGTACTTATGTGAGGGGGGGAACACAGGGCTCAGAGGGCCCACACTCCCACATATGCAAATCATGGATATTAATATGCAAAAATGGGCAGTGTGAGGGGAGTGCAGGGCCCAGAGGGCCCGCACTCTCATAACCACATACCAGTTACATTACACTTTCTCAAAAAGAAGGAAAATTCATTGTAAAACACTTCATTAATGCATCAGTTAGGGCTGATAGCACACTGACAATAGTTTGGAAATTGGTGTTAGTTACCAACCCTACCACCCAATCCCCACACTCTCACCCTCCCTCACCCAACAGATGTTGGGGTGTGCATTAGGTATTGGGCCTCTCACCCCATTCTCCTGTACTGCACCATCTCAGTTTGTTTACAAATGGAATGGAGTGAGAGTTAGGCTGATGACCTCACTGCACAACCCAATGTCTGTTGGTGGAGGAGGGTGGGTGAGGATGGGTTGGTATGATAACCCTAACACCAAATTTCCAAACTTTTGTCATGTTCTATCAACTCTAACTGATGTATTGCATTAACAAAGTTTTTGAAATGAATACACACATATATATATATATATATATATATATATATATATATATATACACACACACACACACACACAGTGGCACTCCAGGATAAAATCCACTTTTGACACTCTGCAGTATGCAGCAGACCTACTGAATAAAGCAATGCAGCTTCAGTGACAAATTAGTACCTTTTGGCATGCAGGAAATTGGCATTCACTTCATCCTGGCAGTGTCACATTTTTCTGAATGACAAAGGACTAGTACCATAAATACATTGCTTTTATTCAGTGGTCTATCTGACTCTACAACATGCTGCAAATGCTGCAAAACTGGGTTTCATCCTGGGATGCCTCTATCTATCTATCTATCTATCTATCTATCTATCTATCTATCTATCTATTTATCTGTCTGTCTCTCTCTCTCTTTCTCTCTCTCTCTCTCTCTCTCTCTCTCTCTCTCTTATATATATATACAATGCTTCTGAGGATAGATTTGGTCAAATATTTTTGATACCGACAGGGTGTTCAAACCTAGAGTGAGAATAACATGTTTATACTCACTCTAGATCCCCATGGACAAATGTATTTACATTGTAGAATGTAATTGACTGGAGCTGGCAGGGTGAGCCATTAGCTCCAGTCAATAATTTTCACATAAACACTTTCCACTTTCAAACCCATAAACAGTGCAAGTTGTTACAAAACCCTGCTTACTCGCATGCTGACTCCACCTAACAGTTTCACTTCTGTGCTGCAGCTGACACATCACTTTTCTGTTCATAAAAAGTGTCACATATTATTACAGGCATTTTTATAACATCCTTCTTTTACTCCTCATCTGCTATTCACATATCTGTGGCCACTCTTACATGAGCTTGTTTTCCCAGACCCCGATCCCAGACTGTAACTAACATTCTTCACCAGCCACTGGCTTCTGCAGCCTGACTGCACGTTTCAGCCCTCTTGAAGCAGCCACCACTCAGCTGAATCCCTAACAAGGCTCTGCTGTCCCCATGACTGCATCCTTGGCTGGTAGCTCCCTGGAGACAATGATGTGCTGTCACACAGTGTTATGCATAAAAATAAGACTACCACTTGGTTTAGCACTCCAGACCACTCTGCTATCTCAAAAGATTTAAAAGCAAAGCAATTAAAACCTAAAAGAAAATGGCTCACAAGTGGCAATGACCTTGCATAAATAAGATATACTATGCCCTCACCGTGACTATCAGTGATATTACCCCTCATGCCCCTCATCCAGCTCAGCTGGTGGTATTACCCCTCATGCCCATTAGTCTGTGGTATTGTTAGTAATTAATGTGATAAATTCAGGCAAACTCCATTGGAATTAATCAGCAGCTTGGGTCAGTCTGTATTATTGTTTGTAACTGAGGCAGTAGAACCAGAATGCTTTTGTGACCTTTGTTTGTAGCCAGTACAGTTTACCCTGTTTAATCATAACTTAGAACCTTTCCACTTCCTCTTCTCTGCTTACCTAACCAGCTCCTACCATCTTCTTACATAGTCTTATTTCTTCTCTGCAGTGCTCCTCCACAGAACACTACAGGGATCCAATTGCTGGCAATGTAGAGTCAAGAGGGCTCCCCTACCACAGTGGCTGTCCCCACTCCTGACTCGCAGCAGCAGCAACTAAGTAGGGTTACCACCTGTCCTGATTATCACAAGACAGTCCTGATTTGAACAGCTGTGTCCTTCAAAAAATATGAAAAATACTAAATGTCTTGACTGCATAATAGAATTTTTTTCTAACTTCTCACTAAATGCTATAGAAAGCTATAATACCACAACTAAAATACCTTAAAATGATAAGAAATAATAGAAGCAACTAAGAAACTAGAATACTTAGCCTTAATTCTGATTATATAGAGAAAACAAGTCTGTTGCATTGGTCGAGTTTATGTACTGTCCTGTGAAAAATCATGTTTCAGTAAGAAATGTCCCACTTTGGGCTTTTAAAAGGTAGTAACCCTACAACTAAGGTACTGCACCAGTGCACTGTTGGAGCGGTACAGTAAAGCTCCTCCTCAGCCACCCTCCCACCTTAAGTTAGTGTTACTGTTATAGAGTCTGATTACCTGTTAGAAACACTCAGTGTAGTTCTGCACCCCTGTTGGGCATCTGCAAATGGTGTACCCCCACCTCCCCCCTTCACCAAGTAACTTGGTTGTCTCCAGTCCTGCACTCCAAACCTTATCCCTGCTGCTTGATAAACTGGGACAAGATAAAACAGAAATTTGTTGAACTGTTTTTCATTAATGCCCCTGACAATAACTACCTAACATTTAGCCTTAGTTTTTACTTGCAATTTTCTTTGTTCTGTGGACCCACTGCCTCTGTACTGTCTGTTGTACCATACCAACCGTCTACTGCCGGAGTATAGTTTGAAATTCCTCCTGTGGTTCCAGTCTATAATCAGCAGGCCTCATACGGCATTTGATTTTAATCTCTGGCTGCTGTTATATAGCAACTACTATCTGCTGCCTGTAACTTATGCTGCCAAAGAAGGAATCAGCTCCCTTTGGCCTGAAAGCTCTGTAGTTTGCTTTTGTGTCCTTACCCTAAAACAGAATTAACTATTACTTGTACCTCTATCTGCATACCCACGATCCACAGCTTTGTGCCTCCTCATTCATTATGGTCTACTTTATGTGTCCTAGCCTGTGTTTTGACTATCTATGCCTTTCTTGCCTTAGGCTCTATGATATCCCACCCCCACTTGGCCTTCCACCACCCCACTTGAATCCAGTCATGATGACTTCACTTCCTCTAACATGATGGTCACTAGAGTAGAGTCCTTCACCCCAAAGCGTGTGTCGGTTGTATGCTTCTTGGCTTCCTCACTAGGTGTCTCACCAGGAAGAGCTACATCTCCACCTCCTAAATGCCCATTGTGATTGTTACTGATACCATCTTGATTACTGCCCTCTCTATATCCCTGTCAAGTGAGGTAGAACCCAATACAGGACCCCTGCCTTCACAGAGCACACCTAATCTAGCCAACTCCTACCTCTGGTCCTAAGCCCATGGCCTGAAAATTGTACACCTTAATGTCAGGAGTTTGATGGCCAGCCTCCCCAAACTCGAAGCATGGACCTCACTTCACAACCCAGACATCCTGAGCATCTCTGAATCATGGTTAAAGCCCTCTATCCCAGATAATATGTGCTCCATCGCTGGCTACAGTATGTTGCCTGTTGACTGTCCTTCGTCCAAAAGGGGGGTGGACTTGCCTTATTTTTTAAGCCTCACCTGAATCTCACTCTTTTCCCACCTCTACTTTTCAATCCTGTGAACTACTTCACTAACTACTGCTTCTCAGTGGAGCAAAACATTTTCACATATTGTGTGTCTATATGCCTCCCAAAAAGGCATGTCCAGGTGAACAGAATTGGAGAACCTCCTCCCATTAGCTGCTGAAAGCAATGAAGTCATTATCATGGGTGATTTTAATCTAGATTGGCTCAGGCAGAGAGCAAATAGCCTTGAATCCAACATTAGCAAGGCCCATCTCTCCCAACTCATTAATGACCCCACCAGGCGCTCCAGTAAAAGTTCCCATAGCCTTCTGGACTGGATTCTAACCAATAGGAAGGACAGGATCACAACAACTAGGGTTCTTGTGGATTCAATCAGAGACCATTCCCCAGTTTTCTTTGTTTGGGATGCTACTCCCTCCCTTCCCTCCTAAGGTTATTAATATAACTAATTTCTTTGCCTTTAATCTGGATGCCTTTCCTGAAGACTTAGTATGTCTCGACCAGGCTCCTCTGTTCTCCTCCAGTGATATCAACTTTGTTGCTAAATACCTTACCTCCACCAGTGCCTCCTTTAGAAGAAGCATATCCTGATTACTAGAATAGGTCAGAGGGTTGCCCACCAAATGGTTAAATCACCTCCTCTCCATGCTAAAGACTAGGGATAAGCACTAGGCTAAGCATAAATCCTCCTCCTGCCTGCAGACTGGGTCACTTACAAAATACAAAATACCTGCAAATGTGAAATCAGATCTACAAAAGAAGATACACAGAGACCTCCTTGCAACCATGGACTATGACCCAAAGAAATTTTGGTCACACATTAATGGCCTCTTAGGAAAAATGGAAGCCAATCCCCCATGAGATAACAATTGACAATGTTAGTTGCAAACCCACTGTATTATTGCCAATACCTTTAATTCTCTTTCCTCAGATTTATCCTCCTATGAATCCCACTGTGAGACTTCACCTCTTCTCCCTCTATCACTCCCCTTCTTCAGCTCCCTCTGCACCTTTGATTAGTTTTGCATGTTGATGTCCTGCATCTCCTTAAACATATCTCATCCCATGGGAGTGCTTGCCCAGATGGGATAGAACCTAAAATTCTAAACTTAATGGCTCCTCTCCTTGCCACCCCAGTTGTATGGAATTTTAACTTGTCCCTCCTCTACTTCACAGTGCCTTCCACTTGGAAATCTGCCCGGATTGTTCCGGTGTTTAAAAAGTGCGACCCCAGATCCATCTCAAATTACCACCCCCGTTGCCATTCTGCCAGCGCTCAGTAAAGTTCTTGAAAAGCTCGTACACTTCCAGGTCTCAGGCTAATTACTAAATTATAATCTTTTATTCCTCAGCCCAGCATGGTTTTAGGCCTGGTCATAGTACCTCCACTGCCCTTGTGCAGTTCACCAGCGATATCAAGTCCCACATAGATAAAGGTAAGCTTACTGGTGCCACTTTCATTGACTTAACAAAAGCTTTTGATCTGGTTAACCACCCCCTCTTATTACAAAAGCTGGAATCCCTGGTTTCTCTCACTCTGAACTTCTTTGGTTCTCGAGTTACCTTTGCAACCCTTCCCAGTTCGTCTTGATTAACAAAGCCCTCTCTTCTCATACCTATGTAAAATTAAGAGTTCCTCAAGGGCTCATACTGGATCTGCTACTCTTTTCATTATTCATTAACAACCTACCAAACTCCTCTCTCACTGCATGACCTTACTGTGTGCCAACAACCTTGTACTCTATCTTGCCTCTAATTCAATGAATGATATAAATTCCAAACTTTCTGGTGACCTTCACTCTACTCAGACTTGGCTAACCCAAAACTGTCTTATTCTTAATGTATTCAAGACCCAGGCTATGATCTTCAGATCCCCCAAGAAGATGCACACTTTGGCGCAGGAACTAGCTGTCCGGTATCTGGATGGCGCCCCTGTCGCTTCAACCCTCTCCTTCAGGTACCTAGGAGTCTCTCTTCACCCAGCCCTAGACTTCTCTCAGCACATTAATGACATCTGTAAATCCATTAACTCCAGCCTTGGCCTGGTTTACTGTATCCACCATACACTTACCCCAGCAGCAAGATTTGCGATTGCCCAGGGAGTGCTACTTCCAAAGCTATGGTATGCACTACCCTCATTTTTCCAAGCCAATGCCAATAGTTTTCTAAAAGTTGTTGTTGTCTACAATAATGTGTGCAGGTTTGCAACATCTGCTCTTCATCTAACTCACCACTGTTTGCTCTACCAATATCTTAACTGGTTATAGAAACATAAAAAGTTGTCAGCAGAACGAGAGCAATGGTCCATCTAGTCCACCCAAGGTAAAATCCTGGAACCCTTAGAGGGATCCAGGGCCTAACTAGTTGAAATTTGATATGTCCCTGTGTGTTCTGCTCTACTTTTCAGGGTGATATGTTCTATTCCAACCCAGTTTGAAGGCCATGACAGTTTTTGCTTCAATTACTGTAGGTGGTAATCTATTCCATGGTTCAATCACTCGCTCCGTAAAGATGTTTTTTTCTTAGCTTGTGTTTAAAATTATCCCCCTTAAGCTTCCAAGCATGCCCCTCATGCAGGTGTTTCTAGGCCTAATGAAGAGCTTCATGAAAGTGACCTTATTTATTCCCTTTAGGTATTTGAAAGTCTCTGTCATGTCCCCTCTCTTCCTTCTGTCCTCCAAGGAGTACATGTTGAGTTTTACTAAACACTCTTTGTATAACAACCTGTTCATCACACAAATCATTTTTGTAGCTCTTCTCTGTAGCATTTCAAGCCTGTTTATATCTTTTTTGAGGTGAGGGCTCCAACACTGCACTCCGTACTCTAGGTGCATCCTCATCAAGGACCTATACAGTGGCAGTATGACTTCCTTATTTCTGCTATCAAAGCTTCTGCCAGTGCCCCCCAAAATTTTACTTGCCTTGCTGTATGCCATTTTGTATTGCCTGAACATCTTGAGGTTATCCATGATTTCTACACTTAAGTCCCTTACCTCAAGTGAGGCATTTAGTTTGATGCCGTTAAGCCAATAATCTGATTTTGGATTATTTCTACCTACATGAATTACCCTACACTTTTTGCCATTGAATTTCAATTGCCAGTCTTCTGACTATTTTCCAACCTTTTCAGGTCCTCTTTTAGGTTACTAATGCTCATTGAATTCCCCCTCCTGCAGGTGATCCTATATCTTTGGATGTTTCACAGACAACATCATTAGACGCTCACATCCCACTTCACTTACCTCAATGTTTTCTCCTGCAGACATCGCATATCCACTGTGGTCTTCCACCCAGGCTCTCCTAGTTGTTCCAAAATGCTCCACCAAAATGGGTGACCGAGCATTTGCTCACTCTGCCACCAATTTCTGGAACTCCCTACCCTAGCAGCTCTGTATTGCTCAGTCCCACATTACTTTCAAAAAATAATTATTCCATTACCTCAGATTTTATGATACATGTTCTTGTTTCTAAATTCTTTCAAGCCATTTACTACCCATACTTTCTCCTCCTTTGCTATCCTCTGTCTTTAACATCCACTCACCTCTGCTAGCATCTCAGATTTGTCTTTAGTTTAAATCTTGTGATCTTTCTTGATTCCATCCTATCTCTTATCTTATCTTAACAGTGATTGTCATACCTGTTCCTGCTGTATGTATCTGTTTCTCCTCAGCTCTGCCCTTGGACTTTACTAGCTTGTGGTACCTTGTCATTGCCGATAATATGATCTTTTACTTATTTGTATTTGATTCTCCATACATACAGGAAATGGTATACACCTTCTTGAAAGTTGTAGCCTATGCACTTCCTCTACCCATCCTTCATAGTTCTTATGTTATTGTAGCCAATTACAGACTGTTCTAAACCACTGTATCCTGACCACTGTACTACTGCTTGCACTAGACTTTATTATATAGTTTGTATTTCTTTACTGTATCGTTACACTGATGTTCTAAATACCTGTATCCAGTTCATTGTGCTATTGTAATTGTTTACCTGTAATGTACTCTCCTGGGTTGTGTCAGAAAATAGGCACTTTTTTGTCTAGTACACTTACCTGGTAAACAAAAGCTAAATAAATAAATAACCTCTGACATCACTCGTGGCTGTACCACTTGTGATGTCATAAAGTGAAGCTGCATTCGAGGAGAATATAACTTATATTCCCAGTTGGACCCTGGCATATCCAATATATATATATATATATATATATATAAAACATGGCTGGCAGTAGGGACTAGAGAGGTTAGAGTAATGAGCTGTGACTGAGCTTGATACAGTCAGCAGAGCTGAGTTTGCTTCCAACAACCTCCACCTGCATACTGTATGCCCTTAGCAAGGCACTTAACCTCCCCGCTGTTCCCGGGTAGCATCTGAAAAAGGCCTTGTAGTTGTGGGCCTTACCTAGATACCAAAGAAAGAAAAAAGATATATATAGATATATGAATGCTAGATTATGTTGTGCATGGGTGAAAATATGTCTATAGAGAGAGAAAATCAGATTATAAAGGCAACTTTAAATTCAGTTGAACATTAAATTAACATTACACAAAACTGCTGATGCATTTATTGATAAATGGAATCAGCAGGAGACCAGGATATTTGTGTACTGTAAGCAGGGTGCTCTGCTCATCATAGGGGAGTGTGCCATGTACCCCCTGTTGGTCGACAATTCATCCTTACCCTTCTAACAGCAAACAAGCAAATGCATCCCCTTACATAAAAGCAGACCTGTGACTGCATTTTGCAGGTACTATTAAGGTGATATCCTTGAAAATATGGCAATAATAATATGAAAACAAATATAAAATATTTCATCATTTCCTTTGGGTAAAATGGAAATGTTGCTGCTTACCAAAACTGTGGCAAAATTGTACCTCAGTTTTACCTTGGGACCAAGATGTAAAAGTATACCTAGGGGTCAAATGTAGGGTTTGCAAAAGGTAAGATATTTGGTTTAGTGGGCCTGATATCCAAACATATCTTCAGGTGGCATTTTATTTAATGAGTTCTCTGGTGTCTAGCAAACCCCCCTCCCTATCCTTGAGCACCTGTACACTAACTTTTCCCTGGGGCCCAGTGACCCCCCCATCCCCAGTCCCCTGTAAAATATTACAGATCCACTCCCTGCTGTCCAGTGTTCCCACCTCCCTGATCACCCATTTAATAGAATTAAACCCACCCTCTGGTGTCCAGTTGTACCACCTGCCTATCCCTGATTGCTCATAAAGCAAAATTAAACCCATTCTCTGGCATCTAGCATACACTCCACCCCAACAGGTGGTGCCTCACCACCCTTGCTTCCCCCATCCTGTCATCAAGCCAGTGATTGGCAAAGTCTTCTGCTCTCCACCACTGGGGTGGGGGGTGGAGGGGTCTGCTAGACACCAGGGAATGGTTTAATTCTACTGTACTGGTGATTGGGGGGACACTGAACACCAGGGAGTGGGTCTATAATATTTTACAGGGAATCAGGATGGAGGGCCCACTGGACACCAGGGAGTGAGTCTACAATATTTTACAGGGGATCAGGGATGGAGTGGACCACTGGACACCAGGGAGTGGATCTATGATATTTTACACTACATCAGGAACAGGGGGATGCCTGGACACCTGGGAGTGGATCTATAATATTTTACTGGGGATCGGGGATGAGGGGACCACTGGACACCAGGGAAAAATTAGTATGCAGACACTCAGGGATTGGGGGTCCACTAGACACCAGAGAAAAAATACTACACAAGAGCTCAGGGATAGGGAGTGGGTGTATGCTAGACACCGGAGAAAAACTACTATATGGGTGCCCAGGGATAGGATGCGGTGTCTGCTAGAAACCAGAAAGGGACAATTCAAATTCATACAGTACATTCCTTCTGCAGTTCAGTGACTGTCTGAGCTGTGGAATGAATGTATGACTTGCCCGCAGTTGTAAGTTGGAATTTCCACAAAAGTTGCCAAAATGATTTCCGAACTTTCGCAGAAGTGAAAATCTGACTTTCACACAAATTCTGCCGGCAGAAGATTTTTTTTCACACAACCCTAAGAGCCAACCAAAAGGATAAAAACTCCCAAATATTAAAAAAAAACATAACGTGTGCTCTGTGGAGTGGAAAAGGGGTTGGAGACAAATCCAGCACCAGCATGTCTCACAAGCATTTACCAGGCATACTGTCCAGGTGCCAGAAGCCCACCACCTGTACTGGCATGCAACTGTATTTTCCAGAAACCCAGCATGCTGGGCCTGGAAAAATCACTTTTTAAGCATTTTAGTTATTTATTTTACTGCCACACTGCAGCCTGTGGTCAGCTGGGGTACTGTCACATCAATGGGCCTTGACATCATAGGTCTCCTCATCACCCAATGCCTGACAGATGAGCTAATTCAAGTTTAGCTGTTGTGATAGTGTCACTATTCAGAAGCAGAAATACAGGCAGACCACAATAACTTTGTGCATACAAAATGCTGGATTGGCATTTATCATTTTATTTTGATGTCATAAAATGATTCCAGAACACACAGGAGGTGAAACAATAGGCATAAGTTCAGCATCAAGCAATAACTGCTGCAACCAGCAGTACTTCACTCAGTGGGAGCACCCACTCTCTTTCTCAGGTCTTCTTTCTCAGACTCTTAGTACCAGACTGACACTCTGTTTGGCTCTCTATCCGTTTGCTAGAGAGCTGTTATTCATGTTATACTTTTGATTTATTTCTGTCATTTTCCAGTCCGCTTTTATTTTGATTTCTGGCTATAAACAAAATACTAGCCTTGCTTGGCACTTTAAACCTTGAAACCTGACTCTGCGTCCATCCTTTTCCACGACTGTTTAACACTGGTGTCAGAATGGGTATGAAAACCCTTTGATTCTCCCCAGGTTTTCCTCTTGAGTAGTGAGGAGATTGCTATAGGGCTGCTGAGACCCTGTGACTGGTTCTCCCTCCCTCACCCAATCTACAACTGCTAAGCTAATAGTTTCCCTGGTTTCTGTGGTCCCCTTCTCTCACCCAATCCACAGCTTTTTCTCCAGTGTATGGTGGTCCCACCCCTGCAAGTGCCCCCCACACACACACCACTCCCCAGTCATCCAGACATCATGTGTCCCACATACATCCAGTATTTATTACACAGTGTTGTATAGCGATGCAGAACTTGGTGTGACAGTAACTAAATTCTCATACAGTCTATCCATGCATGTGCACAGAATAAGTCATATGTCAGCAGTCCTTAATCTAAGACTTGTAAATTCATCATTGTACAGTTTTTTGTCCAAAAACTTTTATGGTACCTTCAGAACTAGCCCCTCAAGGTCACTTTGGTAATGACCCATAACCCCCCCAAATGGATGTTCAAACACTAACGCTACATGTGTTTATTATGCAAACCTAACCACTAATCCAGATGTGAGTGGCAGTATATAGTCTGTACAACCTCTAACATGGTAGATTATAATTCCAGCAGGGGTGGGAATGTGGCATGGGCCCAGCTGCCTGGTTTGTGTGAAAAGATCCATGCAACAGACACTTGATGCTATTGTCACAGTCATCTACACAACCACCCCAAAGACCTGTACCTTTGTGCATGCTTCCTGTAAATGTCAAGTCTGAATTTTAATATACCACTATGATCTCACGTGATGGTGCAGTAGCCCTATATTAACTGGTGGCAACTGTTTTCTTACTGGTATGCAGAGAATACTCCATCCATAGCCCATTCTCAAACATTAAAGTATTCAACAGCCCTGTGCACCACATAACTGTTCCTCTTGCGTTAATGGATGTTCTGTCTCGCAAGGTAGCAAACCCTTGTAAAAGTATTTATAGTACTTCTTGTGGTCTAGGATCTCTATGCCTTGTGTACTGGGTGGTGAGGGTACTGTGAGACACTGTGAAGGGCACATCATACACTTGCATACCAGCACTGCTAATAATAGGGCCTTCCCGCCCGTTGCCTGTGCTGATACACTGACCTGTACAACAGCACAACTAAACAGTGGATACCCCTTTGTGGTTTTATAAAAGGAATGGAACACATGGGTTGTAGAAATTATAAACATGATGGCTTCCATCAATGTGGACATCTGTTGTTGTGAGAGATGGTGGGCATACTGTAGCTCCATTCTGGGAGGTTATTCCAAACCTACTGTGGCCATTCTGGCACCTGAGGTGGATATTCTGCCCCTGTAAGAAGGCACTGCTGCTCTAGGGTAGGCATTCTGGTGCCCAGGACAATCAGTCCTCCACTCCAGTGGACATTCTGGCCACCAGGGTGGGCACTGAGGCACAGAGGGTGGGCATTCCTGCCACCAGTGCAGGCATTCTGGCCCCAGGGTGGGCATTCCTGCCCCCAGATTGGCCAGTCCATCCCTAGGGTGGGCACAGAGATACAGAGATTGTTCAGACAAGCACTCATGTTGGACACTTTAGGGAGGGGAAGCTGGTATGAGGGCTGGAAGGGTGGTCTGCTGGGGAAATGGAGGCTGGTCATGGAAAGGTTTTCCATCTCTTGGGAGAGTGGTCAACTGGGAATCAGAGGTCAGAATGGTGGTTTAGCTGCTGACTGCATGGCTGGCTGGAGGTGGGAGGCTGGTCAGGGGGCTAGAAGTATCTGGATGGTGCAGGGTGGGCAGTTCAATGGGGGAAGGCAAGTCCAGGGGTCAGGCACCTTTTAAAGACTTTGGAGGGTCCCCGCATTTTTCAGTAACCTACTGTTAAAATCCAGAATAGGCAGAATGGTCAGATTGTGCATGTTGTACAAGTATAGCTGGTCTGTTGGATAAAGAAATCCAGTTTTTACCATTGTGGTCAGGTCCTGGTTTCTCCAATACACTTGGCACAGAAGCAAAGAAACACAAGCATTATTTATTTTCACCATAGGTGATATAAAATGAAACCATTGTATAAAATTCATGCATACACATATACACACACACACACACACACACACACACACACGATTAATGTAAAGTTTATTTTTAATGATATTTAATGTGGAGCACACAGATACACCACTTTACATTCAGCGGTAGCAGCATTAACAATCCAGTGACCTAACCCCCCCAACTGAGACATGCTCTCTGGCTATCAGTGTTGCTCACTTGGTAACACGTCCACCTCCAGGCCAGAAGATTATAGGTTCTAGTACTGCACAGACATTGGGATCATATCATAAATGCTAGCACCGTAGTGCAGTACTATGGGGATGATGCACTGTCGGGATTTGGAGTCCTTCGAATGAGGCATTAAACTCTGTTAAACTCTGGTCCCATCCTCCCACTTCTGGAGCTGTCCTGGTGGGAGTCTAGGTAGAAGTTAAAGAATCAAAGGCACTTTTTGCAGTAGTAGGGATTTTCCAGAGTGTCCTGGCCTAAATTCCCATACCCATGAAATTAGATCATGCCATTGCCCAAGACTGTGTGTAGGTATTGATGTGTGAACTGGCTGACACTACACATTTACAGTCACTACACTACCAGTCTCTCATTGCTTGTAAAGTTCTTTGAGATAAAATGTGTATCCAAAGCAATTTATACAGTAAATGTTCATTCTTCTTTACACATGTCAGCTACAAGATAAACAAAACTATAACTCCCCCATTTAGCACACTGGCAACAACATTAAGAAAATTATATATTCAAATTCAGCGAGCCAGAGCCCCCCCCCCCAATTCACACATGCTGGAGGCAACATAAACAAAATTACATATTCAGATTCGACATGCCAAACACCAATTAGTCGTTTAGCAGCACTATTCACTTTTCAAGCAAGCATGTTGCTATAAAAGTGGCATGGCAAAATGCTGGAGATGCTGGTCGACAGCAACAACTCTTTTTCTATCATGCCAGTATCATGGCAGATTTACATGCCAGGTCACAGCTGAACATTCTACCCCAACTCATTTTTGGGTACACTGTCATCTAAGCAGACAGTGTTATGGCATGCTGGAATGACCTATAACCACTACAGCATCTTTAGCAGTCTGAGTGTGAAGCATGTAATGCCAAGTTCATACAAGCACTTCTAGGATTTTTAATCAATATTGTCAGAATGATCAAGAGACCACCCACCCAGCAAAAGCATTCCAAGGCACAAGTACACCTCCCAACACACACACACACACACACACACACATATTGAATGATAATGGAAAAAAGTCAAATTCTATTTTTTTTTTATCTAAACTATCTAAATGACCATCAAGCGCTATCCAGGGCATGTACACACACACACATAGACACACACACACACTCTCACACACTAACTGGAAATGATACAAGTCATATTCTGCTTTTTTTAAACAATACTGTCTAAGGGATTCAAAGCCCCCTCCTCCAAAAGTGATCCAGGTCACTTGGATCCTCCCATCCCCATACTGACTGGAAATATAGCAACATTTTTTGTTTATTATTCAGTACTATCCAATTCTCTACATTCAGCACACATTTCACCTCTTCCTTTCATGCACATTGACTTGAAATAAAATCAGCAGTCAAATTCTTGGGAACAGCAGAGACCTACATACAGTACATAAAATAAATTGGGAGACATTTGTAAGGGTCGCATTCTGAGACAAATAATTTGACTGGGAATACAATATAACACAGAAACCAATGTTCACTGACAGTTACACAAATAATTTAGTAATAAAACACATCTGATTAACCCCAATGTGATACTTTCTGTACAGTGTTGTTATACCAATAAATGTTGTTCTACTGTACATGTAAGCTTTGTGTAATTACAGCAATTACTATTTCAAAATATTTTAATCAAAAAGAACACATTTTGGTTAGTAATTTGAAACAACCCCATTTGAGATTTTTGCTTCTGGTGGAAAATAAAAATACACTGGCAAAACACTGATGATGTATCTCCCCACCCCATCCATTTGATACATATACATGCAGTCACAAAATAATTCTAATTGTGCTTTAATTTAATTTTGCCATGTACTTAGTAAACAAAACTCTATATTCGATGAAAACTACAGGATTTGGCATTTCAGTTAGAAGATAAGAGCTAAGTTAAACCTTTTACCTTGCACAGACACATTCAAGCCAGGGGGAAACTTCTAATACATCAATCTGAATGTAAACGTGAGTTGCTACATTATTAAAAAAAAAAACAGGAATAAGGCAGTCTGGTTATTCAGAGACAGGGAAGCACCTGGTGCATCCTGGGAGTTGTAGTTGAGAATATTGTAATGAGACAGAGTGGATTTGTATTCAGTATCTAAAAGCATTGCAGAAATTCAAGTGACAGCTGCAGACATGCATATGACCCACTATAGTAAACACTTCTTTCAAGCAACCAAAAGATATACAAACATTTCTTTCTTTCTTTCTTTCTTTCTTTCTTTCTTTCTTTCTTTCTTTCTTTCTTTCTTTCTTTCTTTCTTTCTTTCTTCCTTCTTTTCTTTCTTTCTTTTCTCTTTCTCTCTCTCTCTCTTTTGTTATAAATGGGCGACTAGGAAATTCTTTTTTGTTATGAACTGGTGACTAGGAAAGACATACTGAGCCAAGAAAAAAATGTACTCCAATGACTGCCATATCCTTAAAGGACTGTATTCATTAAAAAAAAAGGAAACTAGAGGTGTGCAAGTAATGAATACTTATTTCTCAAATGCTATGAATAGCTGCCATATACTTAAAAGGCTCTATACATTTAAAAAAGGAGACTAGGGGTGTGTGCATAATGAACAGTATTTTCCAAATGCCATGAATAATTCACTAATCAATTTTTGGATCCAAATAATGAATAGTGGCAAAATTCCTGCTCAAACTATTTGGGAAATACAATATTAAAAAAAAACAGCCCTACTCTATATCCTGTAAGATATACAACACCATCCCCCACCCTGTGTTAGAATCCATCCCCTTCTCCCCCAGCACCCACAATGTCCATTAAATTGACTATATTTAAAACATCTTCACTATGAGTGTGGACACAATCCACCCATCTCCACAGCCAGCCACCATCTTTCAGTGCTTATTTGCAATAAATTAAATGTGAACCCTACTCTCACCATGGAAGCACCCTCCTCCCACTCTCAACACCCTCCCAGCACTCAAAAGCCAGTGAGTGGTGACTATAAAAACAAAAGAGGGCAATCAATGCAATCCATCATCCTCTTTGGCTGTCTGCCTTCTTCTGAGTGAAAGCATTCATGTGCTTGCTCATAGTAAAAACAGCTGATCATATGACCCACAGGATGTGTCTGCAGGAGAAGCCACTAAACTTTATTTTAATGAAAACACTTTAAACTGCTTATTTAAAAAATAATCCCAGAATGACTCAAGTACAAATAAAGAGACCCACTAGAGATGAAACACAAAGTACAAAGAACATAATAAACGAAACTTAGGTACAGAGAACCCACATGGAATAGCCACCAAGTACAAGAAAAGTTACAAAGTAAGTTGAAACTTATGTACAGAAGGTGACAGAGAGACTTGCCAAGAAACAAGAGAACTCAACAAATTAAATTTACCTACAGAAAATCCAATAGTCACAAACTACAAAGTACAGAAAAGAAATCCCAGAAAAGGCAAACATAATAAGTAGCCAAAACACAATAACTTCAAACTTAACTTCCACAAAGAAATATACATTACTAGATTATATATATACAAAGAGACCAAAATAACTGAACTTATGCATAGGAAGAATCCCTTCAAGTAAATCTTAATACAGAAAGAAACCAAGAAAAATAAAATTAAATTTAAAACAACAATAAGCACAACTTATATACAAGAAAGGAAACAAAACTGCTTGCCTACTGCAAGAAAGAACATAATAGGTACATTTGTATTTCAAGAATCCAGTAAACTGGTCTGCCAATACTATATAGAAACAGAAAATTTTAACATAAATACAGAAAACAGCAAAACTAAACATAAGCTAGAAAGAAACACACAATAAACTATACCCAGGTACCAAGAAAGAGACAACTTCTCCTAAACTTATATACTAAATTCTAAATATAGTACATAATTGACAATATAACTACAAAACACTACAAAACACAAAGAAAGATGAAATCACATACTCTATACCTGTCATTCTCAATCTATACAGGAAACAAACACTAAAAACCTGTTTAAAAGATGATGTCTGTTCTGGCAAAGTCTTGCCAGCTTGACTTGCATAAAAGTGCACGCCCATGATGCCTTGCTCTGGAAATGTGGTTTGAGAGCATACATATTGCATATTGTTTTGAGAGATGCTCAAAAACCAAACTTTTTGGATAGTTCATCCTTCTTAGTATAGTATCGTACAGTAGATCCCATATACTGATTTCCCTGCAAGCTACTTCTCTTGTATGCTGGATAGAGAGAAACAGCAAACACACACACATATATATATATATATATATATATATATATATATATATCCTTAACCTAACTGTGGTAGCACTACTGTGCTACCATATATATATATATATACACACACACATGTGTGTGTGTTAAAATTTCAAGTGATTAATAACCGAAATATTTTCTAAGTCAAATAAACAATAAACTAGATTATGTTTAAATTGAAAATTCAATCAATCCATAACTATAGTATTAAGTCTGATTTCTCAACTAATTCAGAAGTAAAAAAATTACTTATCTACTAATGGCTAGATAGCAAGGATTATACATTTGTTGAGTAAGACCCCTCAACCAATGGTCAAGCTTAATGCTCTACCATTTAATTAATATTCCTTTTTGAAAAGGGAAATATTGAGTACTTATTTTTTGAATGGGTTGTATCATATGGGTCAAAATGAAAATTAGATATATTTTCTTGTAAGCAGTACCAATATACACATAGCAAAGATGACTATTTTCATAATATTAAGAAAAACACTACTGTATGGGGATAATATTGAAAACGGAGGATTGGCTTCTGAGTGTGACATCTGTATCTGCAGTAACTATATTCTTAGAGCCAGTTATGTATATCAGGACTGAGTTAGTGTGTTGTGCACATGCCCTGGATATCATCACATTTTAAAGACTCTAATTCAGTAACTGGATATTTTTCTGATAATTTAGGTTCAAGTGCTGCGATGTCAGCTTCTGCTTTGTCAGCTTCTTTTTTAGCTATCTTAATGGTAAGCAGCATAAAGTATTGAGTGTCCTTATTTAATATTTTCTCCCAGTCAGAAAGGTATTCTGCATCATGTAAACAAAAGAAGGGAGGGAAGCTTTTGAATCTGCATCCCACGCAGAATGCACTTGTCCCTCCAATACTGTGAGACTAATGCTGCATGAAAGTTAAACTTGTTCTGTTTCCAGTGGCTTTCAACAAGATAGCAGCGATTTGACCAAGAGATTTTTGGAAAGGGGCTATGAGACACCGTTGATTTCAGATACACTCTCATATGTCAGAATTTAAAAGAAAGACACCTTATTTCAGGGTCGGGACTCCAGTGTAAATTAGGATGTGCCAACATTCTTTACACAGTATAACTCATTGGCACCCAAAACTGGGCAAGTTATAAAAAAGCATTGGTATCTATAGAATCTAGACCCTAAGCTTATGAGTAAACAAAAGAGATGCCAACAATCACTTTTTGAAGGGGGGGATGTTAAAGACAGACTGGTTCACACAGTGCTACCTCCCACTCATAATCTGAAAAATTGGTTGCCCCCTCCTCCAGTTGGGAATTTTTGCTGTGGACACTGCATACATTGCTCCAGCACCATGAATACTCAGACATTTTCCAACCCCCATTCTGGCTTCTGATATGAAATAAAAGAATATATTAACTGTAGCTCTAAGAGCGTTGTATGTTGTACCTCCTGACTTGCCCTTGTGGCTTGATATATGTTGGTCATACAAAACAGGCTTTAAAAATATGATATGGGTGGGAGAACATAAATCTGCAAAAAGAAATAGAAATTCAAAATACTCTATGGCCAAGCACTATGCTGAGGTTGGACATGAATCTGCAACTTCTTTAAGATTTGTTGACAGAAAAATAGAACTTGGTGCTAGAAGCGGTGATCTTACTAGAAAACTTCTGCAAAGGGAATCATTTTGAATTTCAGCTTTGAGCACATTGACCCCATCTATTTGTCTGAATGATGACATACCATTATACAGAAATTTGTGAAACAGTATGACTTGCTGGCTCTGCTGTTTTGGACTATGAGTTTTAGGACATGTGTTTATGTTACATGTTTGTTTGTCCATACATTGCCTGTCCTTACTTCTACTGTGTTTTAATTCATATTTATTCTTTCTTGGTATTGCACATTTGCGCTTTCTTCTTTCCATGATGCATGTATTTTGCACATTAGTTTGAACTGAGTTGTCTCTTTAAGTGACTGCTTTTTAAACAACACATAGTGGACTTGTGATACACTATGTGGATGATGTAATACATGTCAACACGTAAGCACGTATACCTCCACCTGGACGGCATGACCAATGGGCATTCAGTGCTATCCATTTATTTTTATTTTTTTTTTTGGCTGCTTTAAAACAGTAATGCAACAAATCAATATATGCCTTTGTGATATGCCTGCTAAATATCTGTGCTGATCTATTAGGAACTTTCTAGTCTAAGAAGTTGCAGACAATGGTAGCTGAATATGCCCATGAGTCATTGGTCATGTTGTTGCTTCTGTTTGCTGATTTTTGAATTTGTTTGTATGCACAATGAATAAAACAGCTTTCTGCACTTTAATGAATCAGAGGCTACAGTCCATTTTTCAGTTTATACTGTTGGTGCTGATCTAACTCATTCTGGGGAGTCACTGGGCCCAATTTTCAAAAAGGGACTCTGGGCTTTCTGCAAAACCCTGCATCCCCACAAAGTATGCTGCACCTGTGACCAATGGTTTGCCACAACTTGCACCCAGTTTTAGAACCTGGGATGCAAGTTGCAACAGTACTCTCATTTTATGGCAGCTTGTGCCAAAGCTGTGGGGAAAGCCCCATAAACCGGTTCCCACACTTACTCAAAGATACAACGGGGAGCTGGTGGAACTGAGCTGAGGCACTGCATCAGACTTGCAGCATGGGTTTTGTGATGCCCATCTTTTAAAATCCCGATCATGGCACAGTTTGCCACAAGTTGCTACTTGCGCTGATCTCTCAGCCACAAGTCTGATGCAGTGGCCGCAACACATTGGAAAATTGGGCCCATTGTGTTTCTTTGTATCTAATACATTTCTTTGACTGGGTGATCAGGGAACTAGATTAGGGAGGGGAGTGGATGTGGCCTATCTGGACTTTAACAATGCCTTCAACACTGTGCTGCACAGGGAGCTAATAAGGAAACTGAGCAGATTAGGGGTAGGATCCAAAATGGTGAACTGGGTTAGAAGATGGTTAATGGATCACAGAGAGAGGGTGGTGGTTAATGGCACTCAGTCTAATGATAGGAAACAGACCTGAGGGATGAAACAGGGCTGAGTACTGGGACCTGTCCTATTCAGTGTCTTCATAAGTGACACTTCAAATTAACTGAAGGGAAGGGATGCCTTTTTTGCAGATGATACCAACATCTGCAATAGGGAAGGCACTCAGGAGGGTGGAGAGAATCTGCAGTGTCTTCAGAAATTTGAGGAGCAGTCAAGAGCATGGTAATTTGGGTTCATTTTCAAATAGTGCTGAACAAACTACTGTGCTATGAGAAAATAAAGTAAGTGCAGTTTCATGTATTTCAATGGGGTTTGAACTTTTATTCATAACTTTGTTATTTTTAATATTTTTATACCACTTTTTTTTTTAACCTGGACTATTTGGGAACCAACCTCATGACCAATGGTGGTGAAATTATGCAAATCTGACCCAAAAGGCAATTTCATGTTTGCATTGCAAAATTACCTTTTGGCAGGATTTGAAAAATGTCACTGCCATTGCTCATGAGGTGTTATAAGAAGGCTATTTTGAAAATGTGAGGTCAAAATATGTAAAAAGAACAAAGTTATGAGCATACACTGAAAATTTTCTACGCTCACTCATAATTGATTATTTTCAACATTTTGACTCCAAGGGCCAGATATTCAAAACTTTGCCTTGGACTAAGTTAACACTGCTCGGTGGGCAAACTTAGCCCAGAGCATAAAGCAAGCTATATTCAAAAGGAATAGCCCAGGGCAAACAGCATCTCAATATAGCATGGGAATGAGGCCATGCAAACTGGTCTGGGAGTGCAGGGCAAACGTAGCCCTGGAATAAGACAGCACTGAGTATAGCAACCAGGAAGTGCAAACCACAACAACAACACAGTGCACAGCGACATGAGGGCAGGTAGAGATGAACTATGTTGCCAATGTGTGTGCCAGCAAATGTGTGGACCCTATACAGCTGCAGGCAGCAGCAGATGTGAAAGAACAGTGATCAAAACTGTACAAATACCCCCAAACCATTAGCACGGCTTTAGCACAGAGCTAAGCTGTTTGCCCAGTGCTAAGATCTGCTATATTCAAAAGTGACATGCAAATGAGCCTACCTTAGTAGTCTCTAGGCAAACAGCCAAATTAGCATCTCATTATTCCCTGATTTGCATGCAGTTTGCCCAGTGTTACTGCAGGGTCCCACAGCTCCACCTGTAGGTCAGTCTGGAAGTACAGGAACTGGCAGGTCTGGCGCAGATCCACCTGTAGGTCAGTCTGACAGTGCATGATGGTTGCTGCAGGCTACATGTATGCAGTACAGCATAGCATTGTGTGCCCCAGGGACAACACAGCATAGGCACAGGCGGTGGTGGTTGTGCTGCATGCAACCGCACATACTATAGGCCATGCTACAGTGCACAGCAGACACAACAGTTGTAAGGGGGTTGGTAGTGTGTTTGACACAACAATGCCTATGGTATGTAGGGCAGTGATGACCACTGCACTGTACACAGTGACAGGCCTAGCCTGCAGGTGATTACTGACAGTGGACAGTACTGTTTCACTGTTGTGTGTTCCACAGATGCTGCACCTGTGGCATGGGATGCTCACAGTGACATATACATGGCCAGCTGTGTGTGCTGTGGCATCTGTACAGTTGTGCGGTATGTGGCTGGGGGGGCATGTAAGATCCAACAGGCACACAGGTGGTGGGGTATTCCCACTACTGGCCATGTGCACAGTGTGATGTGTCCCAGCCTTGTGGCCACACCTGGGCTCTAGTGAGGTCTGGCCACCCGTACACCCTCCCTTCAATTGCCACTATGCCCACAGTGCTACATGTGCATGCTGGCATCTGTTGGTCATCACAGATGTATGGTCTGCAGGTGTGTGTATGGCCACACTACCATGATGTCCCTGTGGGTCAGATCACCCCTTACTGTCTGTGCATGGCTAGAACTGGTGGCAGCTGTTGGCATCATGAAGGTGCCATCAGTGAGCAGCATTTATCCTCCATGTCTGGCATTTTCTAAGTGTCATGATTATATGTTAGGGCGCGCAAGCCATGCTAATCCCATGCTAACACTGCACAAGGCACCAATGTCGTGCAAAGCTGTTTGCCCTGGGTTAAGACCAGCTTTTCATGAGCGGTAATTTGTACTGTGCTAAGGACCGCGCTATGTCATGCTAAACACCTTAGTGCGGTGCTAGTCACTGAATATCTCATAGCACCTGTATTCATGTTCACTTTGCCTCTTGCATATAATTATGGTTTGCCCAGTACTAATGCAGTTTACGCATGCTATTTAGCCTTTTGAATATGGCAGATCTGCACTAATCCCACGCTAATCACTCGCAAACAGTTTGTGCACTGTGCAAAGCTTTGAATATCTGGCCCCACATTTTCAACATAGCCATTTTTTCTCACCACCTCATGAATATGACAGCTGTTGCTTTTCAAATCCTGGCCAAAATATGTGTTCTCACCTGTGGCATAGAATGACATTACAGCTGGAATTTGAAAATGTTCAACCTTTCAAGTTCATGAGGTGGGCTAATAAGAAGTCTATGCTGAAAAATCAGTGTACAAATATAGTAAAAGGTCCAGGTTATGAGTGAGCATTGCAATATTTCACTGTCCATGCATAGCTTTGCTAATTTTTAATATTTTAACTCCAAACATTAACCATAGCCATTTCTCCACACCACCTCTTAAATGTGACAGGTCACATTTTTTTTTAAATCCTGAGCAAGATGTGTTTTTACAGCTGTGGTACAAAATTGTGTTTCAGACAATCCACTATAAATGTCAGGTCATGTTTATAAGAGGAGTCATACAATGACTATCTTAAGTCCTGTTGTGGAGGAGGGAGGGCACCTAGATACGATAAGCAAGGCACTTGAAGAACTCTGCAACATATGGAGTCAGGCTTTCAAAAAGAAGGTAAAAAATATATATAAATAGAAATGGGAAGCATTTAAAAAACTGTATATTTGGACTTTATGCAGTGGGTAAAGGGGGGAGTGAATTGAAAACAAATGTGACATGACAGTGTTTTAGGTGAAGGCAAGTGTTGCCTTTGCTTTACAAAAATGGCTACCACAAGTCATTTTTTGAAAAATGTTCTGCTGGCATTTATACTACAATGGTCTGAGTCCTGGTTGCCAGAAGAAGTCCAAAGCCATGGGCTTTCCTTTCTCAACTACATAGATTCATAATCTTCTCCACCAATCAAGGTGCAGAAAAATCCCTACCCATCTTACCAGCAGAAATAACATACGAACGTACGAACATACGAAATTTGCCAGCAGATAAAGGCCTAGAGGTCTATCAAGTCTGCTCGAATATGCAGCTAGCACCCCTTATTCTGCAGCTGCCCCTCCATTCCACATGATTAAAAGTTTATTTACTCAGTGATTGAATCATATTTTGGGGGGAGGGGTTGTATGTCCTCTATTGCTGTCTGGGAATTAGGGCTGAACAAAAGAAGCAGATTCTACTTTTATTGAAATTTAATGAAATTTTAGAGGATTTAGTGAAATCTGCAAATTTTGCAAAATTATTTCATCATAATACAGCTGTTCATTGAACTAGGAATCTGACAAGTGGCATGCTTAGTTATTGTAAAGAGTCCTTATAGAAAACCAAAGCTCATAACATTCAGATGAAAAGTGAAGAACTTACCAAGGCTCAAATTGTTGCAATTTATTTTTTTTGAACATTTTTGAATATATTTCTCTGCTTACAACATGGCCACCTTTGGAGCTAGAGATCTGCACATCTGCATGTATAGCCTTCTTGGAAAGCTGTTATAAAATTCTCAATGTGCAGAAATTTGGTTTAGCCAATTTCAAGTTACAGGGTTTCATGATTTCACAATTTAATTGTGAGATTTTAAAAAGATTTCCACAAATGTGTATTCTTGTACTGTAGCTCCACTCCAATTGCAAGTATACACCTGAAATTTGGCATGTGTATGCAATGTTACTGGGACCAAGAATTAAACAGAGCTGGAGAATTTTTGTTTAATACTTTAAAATTTACAGTGACAATAACACAACTAACTAATTGATAAAATTTGCCTTAAAAAATCATTGCAGCATAACAGATAATGCCACTAGATTTCCACTTGTTGAACTTAACATTCTCAAAGCACTTATCACCACTGAATCTACTTAGCTATGCGGAGCTCTTTGCAGTTCTGTAATTCCATTCTGCGTAACTTTTATATCCCCACACTATGCATTTTTCTCTAAGCATGACCAGGTGGATTTTGGGAATCTGTTGATGAAATTGATTTTCACCATGCTTTTCACGGACACCACCTTTGTAAGAAAGTCACCTACTAATTTTCCTGCCAGGCCTATCCCTTTGGAATCTGCCAGATTGTCTCCTTATTTGTTCTCAGCTATTTTTGTCCCATATAAAGTCTTTGTGAGATGCTCTACTGTATGTTTTGGATGTCCAAGAACATTTATTTAAGTTGTACTGGAGGCAGGTAAATCACCTTACCTGTGCTAGAGTAGCATAATGATCTTGTAATGTCCCTCCACACTGCTACTACTGTGGTGCCTAGCATCATGAACCATAATAGTTAAACATATTTGGGTAATTCTCACTTAATGGCCTCAACCACAACTAGTTGTAATCTTTGAAGTCTGTTGGTGTCACTGTCTTCAAATGCTAAACATATACATTATCATCTGCAGGGTTAAAGGGTCAGGAAGTGACATAGTAAAGAAACCCCATTGTCATAATGTTGTATGCTTAATAGCATACAACATTAGCACTAACCCAGAATAGCACTGTATGAAACAGCGAGTGGTGCAATACCGCAAATACTGCTGTACGTGGTATTACACCACTCGCACTATCCCAGGCAAAGGATAAGACCTCTGCTGGGATGGGGTTCTGCCGAGCAGCTGCCATGGCTCAATGGACTGAGCCACTGCAGCAAGGAACCCAGGCACTGCGTCTGGGACTGGATTTGATTCCTGGTCCCAGAAATGTTTATTTTTTTTCACACTTTGTGCGATTTGGAGGTGAACCCCCTCCCAGAGTTGATAATCCTTATTGGGAGGGTTCTGGCAGCATAGAAACCCTATAATGGGGGGTACAGGGGCAGAACCCTCTGGGGAAAAAAAGAACTATGCTGCATGCAAAAAATCGGGCTGTATTGGCAGTGCAATTATTGCATGCAGCATAATGTCTTGCAACATTACGACCGTGCACCTAAAGAAACAATGGTGTGCATGTGTGTGCCTCCAAAAGCCATTTGGTCTGTGAACTCTAGTGGTTAGTTGGTGAATTACATGAATATAGACAAGTGCAAAGTGATGGCCATGACTATTCTTAATAGTTCTTTTCTCAAGATTCTGATGACATGAGGCTTCATGAAACTAGGTACTGCTGTACTTTTATTATGGAGCCCCCTACAAATGCTGCCTTACTACCATTCTCCTAGCCTTTTTTCTTCCTGTATGGCAGGCCAAGTGTATGCCTGGGCAAACTTGACATTAATACTGTTATTTTGTAATTTATGGCAGCTTATAATTTGTCCATCCTTTAAGCAAGAGATTATAAAGTTGACATAAACAGCCTTCTTTAGGGTCTACAAACCTATCCAAAATCCTGACATGGTGCTCTGTAGATTTAGAGTTATAGGGGCTTAAATTGTGCAGTTTATGTACTTGAGAAATTTAATTTAAAATGTCTAAATGTTTGGCTACTTTTACTCAATCTCCATACATTCTAGGAACATGAAACATAGTGCATATATCCATGAGGTAGAGGACTTCCATTTATCTATGGTACAGTTTGGAAAAGCAGTTTTTAAATTAAATGGAAATAACTCAAATTTAAATTTGGCAAAATTATACAACATTTTTGAACATGTGGAACTGTAATTTCACCTGGAATCCTGTGGCAGAAATTAAATTTTACACAGCCCTACTAGAGATTGTGTTGAAACCAGCAAACAAATTTTACTTAGAACTTTAAAGAGCTAGGGTGGGATTCACAAACTGTTCAGGAACTAGGTACCACTCCGCAACTCCTGTGGCAGACTGAAATCCCCACAGCGGTGGTGAGTGCAATTCACAGCCACAGCTGTAATATCATTCCACCACTGAGGTGATATCCCAGGCAACACCACCCGAATGCTGCCATGCGTCATAGTGCGGTCATAATCCGGCTCCACCTTCGAATACACCGCTGCAGGATTCTCGCGGCTCTGCAAGTGACAACCCTCTTGCACCGAAGTTTTCCCATGGCTGCAGGATTTTCATGGGGTTTGTGAATCCTGCCCTTAGTGTACTGCCTGGAAACTGCCTGAAATTAATTGTAACTTTCAGATGTAGTCAGCTATCACTTCTTATATCTCAAGTATTTTTTTTTCTTTTCCGTTTGCTAATTAGAAGATTTTCCTCCTAACAGTACTGGGGTGATATGTAGAGCAGCTTTCTGTCTGGAGGAAAGAAAAGTCAATTCTGTTCCTTCCAGTACATCAGCACTGAGACCACACTGCCAATGACATCATTAGTAACCAATGAGAACTGTTTATCACTGCCAGATTTCACTTTCACGTGAAGCAGCAGGGACTGGCTCTCCTTGGTTACTGGTGATGTCACAGTTTCCTGCATTTTGATTAGTAGTTTATGAAAATCGCAGCTCAGGCTGCAAGGATTATGGTGTTTCAAGGTGTTTGATCTCATTTCTGATGATGTAGTGAGAGGAACAGAATTGACTTTTATTTCCTCCAGACAGAGTGCTGCTCCACACATCACCCCAGTACTGTCAGGTGGAAAGTATTCTAATTAACAAACAGAAAGGAAAAAAATACTTGAGATATAAGAAGTGATAGCTAACAGCATCTGAAAATTACTATTAATCCCAAGCAGTACACTAGCTCTTTAAGATGCATATGGAGTGTGCTGTCACAACTGAGAAGCCACTGCTGAGCATTGTGTCCTAAGGCCCCCATTACACTGACCTAGTTCAAAGTAAGCTCTGTATACTTACAGAAAACATTTTAACAAGGCAGTACTCAACTTAGAACCTTGTTTACAAAGGCTGCATAATCATCTAATAAAGTGCCACCAAATTATGGATTTGGTATCCATGTTAGTGTACATATATAGTGAAACAAACACTAGAAATGTAAAGTTATTACTCCAACTTGCTATAAAACCCTGTATATCATTTCATTAGATCTTTTTTCATCACATCAAGAGTTGACGTGTTCTGCAAACAAGGAGAAAACATAACTGTGTATATGTGGTGTTTCCTAAATATAAGTGGTGAGGATGACTCATTGTGATAAAATACAGTACCTTACCTACCTATATAACATGCAGAATATGCACAGCTGAGTAAGACACTAACGTAATAATTTAATATAACAAGAGTCTGTATATTTAAAATGTGGAAAACATATTGGAATTTGGCATTAGCACTGCATGTTCTATTTCCTGTGAAATGTAAGCAAATCTTCATTTCATAGAGTCCCTTAATCACATGCTCAAACCACAGGCCTCACAGCCTTTTGGCACAGATCATATTCCATTATGGAAACTACAGTCTCATGATATTATCTAACAAACACATTTGCTGTAATATTGGAGAAGGAATTGGAAATATAAAAGGCAGCGTAAAATCAAAAATTAGGGATAGAAGTTCAACCATAAGAATAGTACAAATTGTTTTTGCCTATAAACACTTTATTTTCCTAATGCAAATAAATGTAAACAAGGAGCAAGATTTAAAGAATGACAATATTAAATGATGCAACTCTTGTTGTTTGCATGGTTTTTAGAGATGTGCAGAATGTGTAATTACACTGGTAGAATACATGCAGAATAGAAATTCTGCTTCCAAAATTCATTTCAGAATTTCTTTTTGGAGTCTGCAGGATTTCAAAAAGCACTTCTGTGCAAACCATGGAACAATGTTCCTCTGATGATGTAAACTGCAGAATAATTTTCTGTGGATTATGGAAAAGAAATATGACATATATATATATATATATATATATATATATATATATATATATATATATATATATATAGCTATAGATATAGATATTGATATACTATGGATTACTAATCCACAAAAGTGGTTTCACTTTTGGAATGTTATAATTTGCTACTGACAGAATTCCAGAGAATTAGTGGAATTTTCTGAAATTCCATGGCTTCTGTCCATCACAATTTGGAAATTCCACCCAGACCTTATGGCCATTCTATATTATTAAAAGGGTATTTGAAATGGAGAAATTTGATTGGCTGATGTCATTCCATTAGCCCTATGTTTCTCCTGTAATTAATATCCTTCTAGAGCCTGATTATAGGTGTATTAATTTAAGAGGTCCTATAGTTTGAAGCATTCTATTAATAGAACTCAGAGCCACCATTAAGAAGAAGAGGTCTGGGAGGATTCATGTAACCAGTCATTTGGTGTTTATAACAACAAAAGAATGAAATAGGTACATAGTTACTGGCACACATAAGTATAGCACAGTGGTTTAAGGCTCTGAGCTGCAAATCTGGTGATATCCAGCAGACCAGACCTGGGTTTGAATCCCACAGCTTCCACATGCATACTGTGTGACCCTGAGCAAGTCACTTAACTTCCCTGTGCTCCCAGGTCACTCCTGTATAAAAGCTTTCAGCTTAGTGTGCTACTCCTGCTTAAACAACTAAAAAAAAAAACATGGTCTAACTGTTAAAATTAAAACATATAACCAAAGCAATATAAAATGCTCAAAAACAATTTGTGAGCTAGCTTGTACAAATGGCAAAACAAACATCCCTGTGCTGACGGTTTGAATCACAGACTTTCTTCTTCAAGGATGTTTGTTTTTGCCATTTGCACAAGCTAGCTCACAAATTATTTTGAATACTTTACATCACTTTGGGAGCCTCTTTTTAATACAACAGACAGAGTGCTTTTTTGGCAACTTGTACTATGGTATTGTGAACTGCTGCCTGTCTTTACTCAACAGTTGTGCTCCAGTGTTTTACTCATACTTGCTCGCATATACAAACCGTTAAGACTGATGGCACACATGACAGTATTTTTCTCTCTGCTCTCTTGTGTAGTGGTATTGGTGACTTCAGCGTGATCACCACTAATAGTGTGGTTATGGTATATTGACAGAAACAGGCAGCATGGCACACGAGGAAGGGAAAATAACTTGAGTTTCTGGTTGACAGCTCAGCCTGAGCTCACTTTGTACTTGTTTGTACACAGTATCAATTAACAGTTGCACAGTGACGGCATGAAGGGCTCAGCACAGAACTTGAAAGTTCCACACCCTGCTAGCTTTGCTAGTAGCTGGGTTTCAAGTTTTTGGGGCTCAGGATGAGACACCAGCATCACAATTCAACTGTCACATTATTGTCAGAAATAAAGTTGTCCATGCTTGTTTTCTTTGAACAAGATACCACCAGTTTTCTTATTGTAAACGGTATAAACCCCACAACCTAAATGAGAGCCTGAACTATCGCTTGGAATTACATTATATTTTGTCAAGTACAGTTTACTATGCACTTGAGCAATCCTTAGCTTTCTACTGTCAAGTGTCATGTCAAGGTAGAGACTGTTCCCATGGCAATGAGGACGTGACTGCATACAACCTCACAAACAGCTGTGGAGGGACTTTTTTAATATAAAGTAAGTAAAAATGCACAGAAAATCTCATAAAGCATAAATATACAGATGTTTTTACTAGCCCCTATTTTAATAATAGCAATAAGGTACTCACAGGGGTTATGTTAATGTTCTTGTTAATCACCCCCTGGGGGAAAGTAGCACTTGGCTGCACCTTGTGCCACTTTATGGTCCTGGGGGTGATTAACTAGAACATTAACATAACCCCTGGTCATACCTTATTGCTTCATTAGTAGGGATGTATTGCCAGAAAATACTGGCTTTAAGAAATAGCTCTGAATGTATCTGTAAGAAAATAGTAAAACACTAGGAAAATGGGAACTAGGTCATAATTTCGTGTAGTCTCCTAGGCAAAACAAATCACTGCTTCCCACTGCACAGCATAGATAAACTCCATTGCCTAAAGTACTTGATGCTACAGGAAGAAAAGTTCCATAACTAAAATGCTTCAAAGTAACCCAATATATATAATCTGATATTTTACAAGGCAAACTGAAGTAAGAAAGTGCAGCACATAAGCTGACATTTATTTTTTAAACACTTTTACTGAATAACAGCAACAAGCCTTCCACCTTTTTATTGGTAGTATATACGTAATCAAATACATATTACAATCTGTTCAGGCAATGGCTAATGTTTTTATGGGGGCACTACTTATTACAGAAGTACTAGAAATCTATCCCTTAAGAAGTCAAGCATCAAGCAAGAGATTTTATGCTTCACTTATCCTATAGAAAGTAATCCAAAATCACAGTTGTAGACTTTCAGTGGTTTCATATTTCCTATGAATGAACAGATTCCATATGCAAAAAAAATCTTGAAGACATTAGTTCATGCTTATGCACTTTTCAAATTATTATTTTTATTTGAGTTTTAATATATTTATTTTAATTGTGACTAAAAATGATATACAGTAAGGCCTGATCAATAATTGCACCTGAGATATGCAGAAATGCAGCAGAAGTCATGTATACAGGTACATGGTGCATAGAACATGAGTACATAAACACATCCATAAGAGAGGCGGGATAGGCTAATGAACATCAAATTTTTATAACATTCCTCAAGAGCAGCATGTCAATCTGTGATAGCTAGTTTATCATGCTAATTTTGTATTTCATTGGAATTGCTATTTAAGACCTCTAGTGCAGGCCTCCAGTGCCCATGTCAAAACCCTAGACTGTAAGGTGAAAGGGTTATTTATTTATTTTTAATGATTTATTTATTGCTAGGATTAAAATACCTTTGAACCAGAGGTTCTTTTACAAAGGTTCTGCATCAGATATAAATACAAGTAGTACATACAAAATGTGGTTTTACAATACAAGACAGTAAGGTAAACAATTAACAAGACAACAAGGGTGCATAAACACTCAGTTACATATTATACAGGGAGGCATGCTAGTTGGTGTACGAGGTACATTGTAAGTTACAGTTTGGAATATAGTACATAGGGCAGTCACAGGAACGGCAGGATAAAGTTATGAGAGAGTGGGGGTTGCAGTCAGCTAATTATGACTTTGTCAGCCAGGGCTAAATGAGAAAGGATAAGCAGAGGGGGATGAAGAGAGAAAGGGGGGTGAAGCAGGCAGGTGTCCTATTAAGTCTGATTGAGGTAGGTGGGTGTAAGTTGGGAGGGAAGGATGGAAGGATGGGTGGGGAGAGGACAGGGTGGGGGTAGGCAGGGGAAAGAGGGGGTAGCTAGCCAGGTAGGGGCTAGGAGTGGGCCCATTCCTAGAGCTGAGAAGTGTGTAGGTGATTGGGGGGCAGTCACAACTGCTTTGTTGGGTGAGGTGCTGGTGCAGATTGAGTTTCAAGGGACCAAGGAGGGGATGTTAAGTATCTTGGGGAGGTTATTTAGCCAGGATGGGGCTCTATAGCAAAATGATCGCTGACCTTGGATAGTCCAGCAGCAAGGGACCAGGAAGTTTGTTGAAGATGCTCTGTGTGTGTTGCATGGGTTAGGGGCTGTGAACAGCAGAGGCAGTACACTTGGTGGAGCTTTGCCCAAGCTGATTTTTTTCCACAAATAGACAAGTTTGGTAGGTGATCCTACTTTTGAGATTCATCCAGTGTGTTTGCATGTAAAGGTCACAGGTGTGGGTGTACCTGTATCAGTGGGCACTCATGACCAGCCAACACACCTTGTTGAGAGCAATGGTGATTCTTTTCAGGGTTGTATCTGAGGCTGCACCATAGAATATGAGACCATAGTCTACTATGGATATAATTGAGCTGGATACAGTTAGCCTGAGAGCCTCAGGGGTGAGGCAGTGCTGATGCCTATAAAGTGCACCAATATGAGAATTTATTGCTCTAGCTATTAGGTTGATGTGGACAGAGATGGACAGGGTGCTGTCTAATATTATACATAGATTTCTTAAGTCCTTGACTTGCTCGAGGGTAGGTTCTGCTTGTTTAGTATGGTAAGGCAGGTCATTTTGTGACAGTTTTATGGGGCAGTGAAAAGCATCACTTTTATTTTTTTGTAGTTCATCAGCAGTTTGTGGTCCTTGAACCAACATTCTACCTTCTCAAAACTGGTTTGAAGGTCATTGGTGAGTAGAATGGGGTCAGTATCAGCAGAGAAGAGGAAAATATCATCTGCATACAGAATAATGTTGTTGGGCATGCTTTTGGGAGTGAGCTGAGAAAGAAGCTGAACAGTAAGGGTCCAAGGATAGAGCCTTGGGGAACTCTGAGATTGAGTGGCAGCTAGAAAGTGTGTCATTAATTATAACCTGCTGTGACCTGGCACCAAGATAGCTGGTGAACCAATTGGTGACCTTGTTGGATAGGCTGATGTTCTACAAGCAGAGTAGGCATGAGTGGTTCACAGTGTCAAAGGCCTTAGTGAGATCAATGTAGATTGACCCCACCAGCTGACCACAGATGAGTGCACTGTGTAAAGAAGTCAGTATGTTCCAGCAAGGCAGAAGTAGTGCTGTGTGTTTTCCTAAAACCATGCTGTTCCACACTGTAGGTTGTATTTGGTCAGGTGTTCTGTGAGTTGGTCTGCAGAAATACGTTGTAGCGCTTTGAAAAGGGAAGGAAGGATGGAGATGGTCAATAATTAGAGGAAGCATCCTGTTAGCACTTTTATATGTGGGCACTACAGATGCAGATTTCATTGCTGAGGAAATTGTTGACAAGAGAGGAGAAGTTGATAAGTGTGGTAAGGGTCTGAGAACAGAGTCAAGGGTGAGGTTGAGAAGTTTGAGGTCCAAAGTGTCACTACTGTATCTGGCATTACCCAGTACCCTTTGGAGGTATTTCTTCACTTCCATCATGGAATTCTTTAAAATAGAATGGAGGGGACTGACAGGGAGAGGGGAATCACAGGTATTTTGAGGACTAGGACTCCTCTTTAAGTAGTCAGGAGGGGGAGTATGACAGATAGGTCAGTGAAGGCCTTATTTAGTGTGTCTGTTATTGTAGTGGGGTCTGTGTAAGGAGACTATCTTCAATGATCAAGTTTGGGAGTGCTTTGGAGTGCTTCCCAGTGAGGCTTTTAATGTTGTCCCAGAGTCACCTTCCATTGCCCCATGAGTTTGAGAGCTCTAGTTTATAATGCTCTCTTTTTGCATGCCGTATTTTGAGGGTACAGGAGTTCCTTGCTGCCTTGTACCATTGCATGTCCACTTGTCTTCCATGAAGCAATTGCAAGGTGCCACAGATTATCACTATCGCATCTTTTTAGAAGGCCAGTGGTGATCCAGGGTTATTTACACCTTTAACTTCTTTTTTTAGAAGGGGCATAGATGTCACAAGCTTTTGTTGAAGTGGCTGATGAAATAGTCGAGGGCAGTGTCTACACAGTGGGTGTTATAAATAGGGACCCAGTCAGTGTGTGTAAGGAGGTGCTGTAGGTGCCTGAGTTGCCCTTTCTTGAGGACATGCTGGGATTGGACCATAGCAGAAACTGTGGGGGTTTTGTTTGACCAGTGGCAGACAACTGGGGAGTGGTCACTTAGCACATCTGGTAATACTTCACTGAGTGTTATCCTGTCTGGGTGGGTGGTAAAGACAAGGTCTAGGAGTGAGCAATTGCCAGTCCTGTAATTGATCCTAGTAGGGGTAGTTACAAGTTGTGTAACACTGATAGCTGCAATGGCATCCTTGAAAGGGTCAGCCTCAGGGACCAACCAGTTTGTGCTGAAATCCCCAAGGATCACTGTCTGGTTGTTAGTGGGCCAGTCAGCTATGTAGTCAAGGACCAGTTGAAAACCAGCTGATTGATCTCAGGGTGGAATGTAGACCAAGAGTATAGTAATTGATTTGCCATTCCAGCCGAGTATTATCCTGACATGTAGTATTTGGAAATTGCTTTCAGAAACCGGTTGGGGTAGGGCTTTCCCGTTGAGTGATTCTTTAATGTACAGCACACAACCCCCCCTTTTTTCCTGATCTGTCATGCCTAAACAAAGTGTAACCTTCTAGTGAGATGGAGATGTCTGTGACCTTTAGGGTTAGGCCAGGTTTCATTAATGGCCAGCATGTCAGGGTTGTGCTGCATAACTCAGACCTGAAGGTCATCCATTTTTGTTAAGAGGCTTCAGATATTAATTGAGGTGGGTTTTAGGGAGCAATGTTCTTTATGGAACAAGGGGCTGCTTCAGGAGGGCCAGGATTGGGGTGTATATTACCTGACATGAGGAGAAGGCCTACCGGGTTGCTCCGCCATATGTAAGATGGCATATGTCAAAACCGCACAAACACGCACTGTGCAGGTAGGAATAGCGACAGGGTGCAAAACTGCTAAATGGTCTATGTGCGGTTCTGCACCCTGTCTCTGTTCTCTGGCCAGAGGATATGTCCTCTGCTGGGACAGGGTCCACCAAGCAGCTACTGTGACTTGAGAGGATGAGCCACAGGCAGCAATGGAGGTGGTGCATCTGCGGACCGAGTATCGAATCCCGGTCCCAGACATATGGAATTTTTCCTTTTTTTCGCAGTTTGTGTGATATAAGTGTACAACCCCTGGAGTTGATTATTTCAGTTGGGGGAGGTTTGGGTTACAGCCCCCAATAACGGTGGGTCGGGGGGGTGGAGCCCCCTGCAAAATATAGAGGAATGCTGCTGGCATTATATTGTGCTGTATTGACAACACGGTATATTGCTGTGGCATTCTGCTTTGAGACATTATGACCTAGAGCCAGGAGGAGAAGTATGAGGAATCTGTGTATGTAATGCTGGAGCTTCCAGCATGTTCAACATTGCCTGGAGCCAGTTATTGACTTTGATAGAGGGGTTGATGGAGGGCAGGTGAGGCAGTGTAGGAATGGGTAGCATAGTATAAGGCGATATACATTAGCACAGGTGGCCTGTACTGATGGAATAGGTGGGCATCCTTCAGAGGTGGGAGTGAAGCCAGTGCCCTGAGTTATTTCTCTTGATTCCACAAGCAGGACATGTGATGGGGTGCAAGTGGCATTAGAGCAGTTAAGGGTACTTGGGATAGAAAATGGTAAGCGCTGCCAGATAGTGAAGGGGCCCCATAGTAGTGGCTCAACTCAAGCTCAGCAAAGTTCAAGTGGGAAATAAAGTTGCACAAGTCAGGGGAGGCAGAGGTGATGAGTGGCTTTGCTAGGCAGTTAAAGATTGCAGCGTGGGTGTTAAGATGAGCTAGATTAGTGGGAGTGCTGAGTAGCTGCTAATGTTAGGGGTGATTGTCCCTATAAGATAATGATTGAGTTTGATTTCCCTTTAAGATAGTGATTGAGCCTGACTGGAGAGGGGGGCAGTGTGCCAATTGGAGGATGTGTATTTAATGGGAGAGTGGGCAGGAGAAAACTCTACTCCCATAAGCTACAGTAAGGAGAAGCTGAATCAGAGAAATCTAGCTGAGAAACTGCGGCTGAGCTTGTTGCAGGCTGAAGGGACAGGCTGGGATAGACTTGCCGATGTTTGGTTCTCTTGCTACCATACTGTACGTAGGTTGCTTTGACACTTTTCATGCATTTTAGAAAATAAATGTTTTTAAGCAACTTTCTGTTCCCCTGTTAGTGTTGTATGGACAAGTACAATGCTTAATCTAGGGTGGAATATCCCATTGTTCCAATGCAGAAAAGTCCATTGAATTTATCTGCACTGGGACAGCACCAGCATATACGATCATAGAATTAATGCTGGCAAAAAACAAAACAAAAGAAAAAAAGCAGGTCAGTACAGCAAGTGGGTCCTAGTCCCTGGAGGAGGCTGCCATGGGTGTTTGCTGTTCTCACATCCACAAATAAAGCAAAGGAGAAAGCAATTATTGCCACATAGGTTCACCACCATTCCTGTACCCTTATTTGTTGCAAGGCCTTGAGGGGAATGCCTGCCTTCTAATAACTAGTGTGATATGGCATATATCAGCAGCATCCCAAGAGCTGTCAAGGCCTTTAAACACAAGTGTTGGGACTTCGGTGGTAGTGTTGATGAGAAACTGTTCCTTTGCTGGCAAGCCCAGCTTTGTGTGGGTGACATGGATCCAAACATTGTCCCAGAGATGAACCCCATTGGCAAAATAGTGGTTAACTGCTTCAGTCAGCAGTTGCTTGATAAAGAGGTGATGGCACCAACACTCCTGAAGATAAGTGCTACACTGTACACTGTGACATGAAGTAACCACAGAAGCACACAGTACTGGCATTCATCCACTTACTATTGTCCATCCACTGTCTGACACAAAGCTTGAGGGGAAGGCCGACCAGACATGCACTCAGCTGGGTAGATAGTCATGATCCAGTGGATATCTACTATGCCAGATTAGTAGTAAGTATAAAGCAGGTGACACAGCAAGAAGTGTGCCGTGAACAGAATTTACCATGGGATACACTGGACTAACAAATGCCCTATTTCTGCAGGTGAGATGCCAGTATTCCATGAGGGGGCCCATCCACCAACACTGCCAAACTGGCACCATGGAGGACAGATGCATGGGAACAATTCCACCACCATCAGTATCACATTTACAGTTGGAGGACATCTGCAACATGCAGGAGATTATTGTATCACCCATGCTTTGGCTACAGGATATAGCACTGATACCACCAGTATAAAGAATAACAGCTACTTTACTTCTCCTCAACACATGCCCTCACACCATCAACAGGCACACTACTTAGCTCCCAGAACACAAGCCTCCTAGAACACTCGCCCAGCACTATACTAGACACCACCCTATTTACCACATCACTCATGCAGCAAGACAGCAGCAATCTCCTTGGGGACACCTCTAGTGGCACGTAAAGTGATGAAAGGAGGAAATGCCTACATGTTATGCACACAGAAATTCAGTCAATTGAAAAGCACTTTTTGTGTATAACAAAAACATCCACCAAAAGATGCATATAAAAGTGGGTCACTTGTACACAGAGACTGATGGCATGTGCAGAGAGTTGGTGCTGTGTGCACAGAGCTTGTTGCCATTCAAACCCAGCTGGGATTTATGTGCAGTGAGATGCTATCTGAGAGGTGATAGAGGGGGCTTTGACTGCCTATCTAGTATGTTGGAGTTTATATTTGCACCTTTACATAGGCATGGATGGACAGCCAAGGCTTTCACCCCGAACTGTCAGAGGTACCTGGCCCACAAAACAATGTTTTTGCTGCAACTCCAAACCTCAAAGCAGCTAGACCAGCCCAAGACTCATGTGAGGATGGCAAGGGAGTGTCATGACTCCAACCCATAGAAAGCAGTATGCCCACTTCCAGTGATGCAAGCGTTGCTAATGTCCGCTTGAAGCTGAAGCTCTGCCTGACGTGACGAAATCCTAAGCCATCCTGGCATCCAAAAAGAGACAAAGGGCCAGAAAACCAGCAAAAGCTAGCCGACATATGGCAACGAGACAAAAACTGAAAGAATTTGAAGCACCAAGAGCGCAAAGAGCTGAATCAACGGACCCTAGCCTGGCAGCCCCTGCTAACAATCAAACAGGATTCACAGAGCGAGATGACTACACCTGAATCGGAATCGAACCTATAGAGGCTGGCGATGAGGAACCTGAATTTACTTTTACCTCCAAACAACTTTGCATTCAGCTAAGTACAATCGGTGAAACATTGAAATGTTTTGAAACAGCTGTGGCTGATACAAAAAGACACCTCAGGGTAGTCGAAAGACGCGTGGGAGCAGTTGAGGCCTGTCTGACGGAATATTGTAATGAAACTGATGTGCATAACTCCGCATTGCTAAACCTCCATTACAGAGAAATACAATTAAATAAAAGGCTGGAGGAACTTGAAAACAGGCATTGACGGAATAATATCAGAGTTTACGGACTTCCTGAAAAAACAGAGTCAGGTGACATGACACTTTTCATGGAGAGCCTACTGCGGGAGCTGCTGGATTGGCCTAAGGAGGAACCACTGGGTATAATTTGAGCCCACAGAGCACTTACACCCCCACCAACAAATGCCAATGCCAGACTGAGATCGATAATTATGGCATTCCTAGACTTCAGAGTAAAGGAAAAAGTTCTGAAAATGGCCTGGGGGCATAAAGAGGTGATATTTGGAGACCAGCATTTATATTTTGACCATGATTTTGCAGCATCAACGTCATTACAATGGCGACTGATACTAACTGACATGAAAACCCTAAGGCAGAAAGGAATGAGAGTTTACCTGGACTATCCAGCCCGACTTCGGGTGAAAACAAGTGAAGGGGTAATAAAGCGCTTTGCAAACATTATGGAGGCGAAGGATTTCCTGGTGGACCACGGGATCCAGCTAGACGAGCTGCAGTATCGCTTTCCAAGACAGAAGCTGGAGGTCTTGACCTGGCAGTTAACCTCGGGAAGGAAAGCTGAAGCTCAAAGCGTTGAAGTGTGGCAAAAGGTTCGCAGGGCAGTCAAACCCAATCCAGCACCAGCCGAGAAGGCAGCTACGGCAGCGGAATTCCAGATGCAACCCCAAAATAATAAGGGAGCAGGCTGAAGTGTGGCTGAACAACTCAGAGGGACTTTCTATTTTGCAGAGACCTGCTAGCCTGGACTACAATGATGGATAATAAAATCTCAAATCCTGAGGAGAGTATAAAAGCTGGAACTTTAAGATATGCCTAGGATAAAGTCTAAGAACCTGATTGGGGGAGGGAGGAAGTAGCTAGATATGCAACCAAGTAATCTTTAAACGTCATAGTTTCTAACCCAACTCTTGTGAGGATTATACCTCTCGAGGTATGAAACAGTGGCATTAGATACCCAGGAGCCCCTGAAGGGCACATGTGGGTTGAACTCTGCCCCTCCTCGCTCTTCCCTTCTCCCTCCCTTCCCCTTCTCTTTCCTCTACCCTCTCCCTTACCCTCCCCCATCTCCCTCACCCCTCCCAGATACTGGGACCCGCTCAAGGTATAAAAATTAAGGATTTTGTCGGTCAGGCCAATAGCATGTCAAGGCCTAGATGGCTCAGTAGCCTTGGACCTTGTGAAGGGTGAAGTAGAACACCCTAAGCTCAGCAAATCACCCTACTGACCACCGGTGGGAAGTGTGGTTAGCTGGGAGTACAAAATATTGTCTCCTAAGGTCTCCGTTCTACCACCATAGTAAAGGAGAGACCTTTTAGGGTTAAATAGATCTTTTCTGATCTTATTGTACCATCTGAAGATCACCTTGAAGTACACCATGCATCTAAAAATGCACAGTGTGATGGAGAAACAAAATCTGTCAAATTGTATATAGTTCTGAAAAGGTTTGGAAATGATATATTTTTTTTCTATGTTTTTCTGATAAGGGCAGTGTGTGCATTAGAATTAGTCTTAAGGGGGAACCCACCTGGGGGTCAGACCATACCTTTCTTTATGATTAATGGAATATGGGGGATATCCAAATAGTTACATACAATGTAAGAGGTCTGGGAAGCCCTATTAAAAGGGTGAGGGTTTTGAGAGAATTGAGAGATTTCAAAGCAGATATTGCCTTACTCCAAGAGACCCATTTAACACAATTAGAACATTCCAAATTAAAGAAGGCATGGGTGGGACATATTTTCTCATCTTCCTGTCAATTAAACCCACACAAACGAGGGGTAGCTATATTGGTAAGGAGAAATCTCCCCTTTAAGGAGACATTGGTGAGGTCCGACCCCGAGGGAAGATATGTATACATGGAGGCTGATCTAGGCGCTCACAGGTGTAGCATTCTTAACATATACGCTCCCAATGAGGAGAATCCCAGATCCGTCTTTTTAACCAAGATGCTTTCGGCATTCCCTGGGCTTGACTCAGGTCTCAGGATAGTAGGAGGGGATTTTAACACAATTCTATGCCCCCATTTGGACAAATCAGGAACACAGCCAGGGAGAAGATCCAAGGCATCTGTAACACTTCACACACTTATGCATGAGCAGGGTATGACAGATGCATAGAGGTTCCTGCACCCCACCATGAGGGACTACTCGCTTTACTCACCTAGACATTTAGGTTACAGCAGGCTAGATCTCCTGCTGGTCCCCACAAATTGGACATGGGCATTAAATTCAGCCAGAATAGGTAGCTTTACGCTATCAGATCATGCCCTGGTACTGCTTAAGCTATGACTGGGTGTCACAAACCGACAACAGACGTGGAAACTAAATTTGAGTCTCATTAATAAGGAGGAATTTAAAAATGATAAGTACAGAGATTAAACAGTTTCAAAAGTTTAATAACCCAGAGGATACTTCCTACAATATATTGGGATACTCTGAAAGCATTTATAAGGGGCAAAATCATTGCCTATGCCTCTAAGGTCAATAGGGATAGAAAAGAGGAACAGATAAAGTTAGAGAGGATAATATCAGAGTTGGAAACTCAACATAAGTGAGATAATCTAGCAGGGACAAAACAGAAGTTAGAGGAGGCAAGAGAAAAGTTAACACGGATGGTAAACCAGTGTATAGAAGCTAGCTGTAGGTACGCCAGACAGTTATATTATGAGAAAGGTAACAGGGCGGGAAAGCTATTAGCAGCATAGCTACGTAAGGAGGCAGCATCGAGGGCAGTATTAAAACTTAGAAAAGGGGCAGTCCACCGTCTGGTCACATCCCAAGCGGACATAACAAAATGCTTTGCTGACTTCTACCAGAGGCTCTATGCTGTGGACAGATGCCCTGATCATGAGGTCAACATTGCCCAATATTTGAGAGGGATTCACCTCCCAGTATTAGACCAGTTAGGAAGGGATAAGTTAGGGGCCCCGATTACTATGCAAGAACTTAAAAAGCAAATTTCATTACTTAAAAATACAAAGGCTCCGGGAATGGATGGGTACCCCACAGAATTTTATAAGACCTTCCAGATTGATCTCCTCCCGATTTTGTTGGAGGAGTTTAACGCTGTCCTAGTAGGGGGCCTACCGATTCCTCCATCATGGAATTATGCAAAGATATCGGTACTGTTAAAACCAGATAAACCACCTGAGGAATGTGGATTGTACAGACCCATTTCCCTGTTAAATACAGATCTAAAATTGTTCACGGGTATACTAGCCCGGAGGCTCCAAATGGTTATTGGGGATCTTATACACCCGGATCAATCCGGTTTCATATCTGGAAGATTCCTGCAGGATAACGTTAGACATCTCCTAAATATAATCTCTTCCCAGTAAACAGTTACAACCCTCAGCCTGGCTATAAGTATCGATGCCGAAAAGGCATTCGACAGGGTGGACTGGGTTTTCCTCCAATCAGTTCTTAAGAAGTTTAATCTGGGAGATAACTTTATAGGTGCAGTAGCAGCACTGTACTCGCAGCCAGAGGTGGTGATTAATGTAAATGGATGCATCTCAGACAGATTCCCCCTATCTAGAGGGACCCGTCAAGGATGCCCACTCTCCCCACTGTTATTTGCTCTCTCCCTGGAGCCTTTAGCGGAGCAAATTAGACAGGATTCTCGCATAGTAGGTATAAAAGTGGGCTCTCAGATCCATAAACTTTCCCTATATGCTGATGACGCACTTATCTACCTTGGGGACCCAGTTAGCTCGCCTTCACCCCTTACACAAATCTTAGACCAATTCCAGCAAATAGCAGGATGCAAAATCAACCCCTCAAAATCTGAAGCCTTGAGGCTTAGTGGGCCTCTCCCACCGGAGCTGCGATCTAATTTTAAGTTTGCATGGGCGCCGAACAACACCATTAGATATTTGGGAATAAGAGTCCCAGTGGACACTTCCCAGCTTTTTATTGCAAACTATCCCAGACTACGGGATGCCATTAAACAAGATTTAGGGAGATGGAGACTGCTTCCGGTGTCTCTTTTAGGGAGGGTACATTCTATCAAAATGAACGTGTTACCACGCTTATTGTTTTTATTCCAGACAATACCTATTGCCCCCCCAGAATATACTTAAAGGAACTAGAACACCTTATAACACGGTTTATATGGCTCGTTAAAAAGCCCAGATTAAGAAAGGCACTCCTTTGTACCAGGCGGGAACAAGGCGGATTAGGTCTACCGAACATTAGAGACTACTACTTAGCGGCTCAGGCCCTCTGGCTGTATGCATGGATGAAACAGGGGGTGAACAATAGGTGGTTCCTGATGGAGCTAGAACAGGCATATAAACTGCCTCTCTGGACCCTGCCAACTGCTGCTGTTTCCATGAGTGTGGTCCGCAAGGTTTGCAACCAATGGACTAGATATACCCTACAAGCCTTGTTGGCTCGACAGAGACGATTAAAGGTTCCGGGGGGACTAGGCCCCCTATCTCTCATACGGCACCACAAGAATTTCAGCCCTCCCAGTTTAGATGCAGGTTATCATTTTTGGGAACGCCAAGGCCTTACAAGGTTCACTCACCTGCTGGAGGGTGAGATCTGTACCACATTCCAGAAACTAAAACAGAAATATGGACTCAGAAAGGAGGATCATTTTAGATTTTTACAAGTGAGACATTTCATCCACCAAACTCCACATATACAGCAGCAATTGAGACCCTTAACAGAACTGGAACAACTTTTTTATAGCTGGATCACTCTAAGTGCTAAGATGAAACCTATCTCCCAGACTTATAGGTTAATGACAGACCTTTATTCAGGACCAGTCGAGCTAGTTAGGCATAGGTGGGAGGGGGATTCAGGTATACAGTTGGGGGGCTCTGAATGGCAGAAGGCTGTTGTTCAGGGTTGGAGAATCACAGCTTCGCCCTCCTGGGGTGAATACCACTGGAAGGTGCGAATGCACTTTTTTAGGACCCCCACGGTCACACAACATTTCCACTCAGATAACACAAACTGATGTTGGAGGGAATGTGGAGGGATCGGTTCGCATTTTCATATCTTCTGGGGATACCCGGATTTAGAAGGTTTCATGCACAAGTACATAAACAGATCCAGAATGTTCTGGAGGCTCGCCTCCCAGGTACATTTGAGGACCTAGGCTTGGGTTTCCTGAGTAATGAGTTTCTGAGACTACCTCGACCTCGAAGAAGACTATATCACATCTTCAGGCTGGCAGCTTTAAAATGCATTACACTCTGTTGGCGATCTGTAAAACCGCCGACTATCCTGACCTGGAGAGATAGAGTAAATGAGTTAGAACAAATGGAAAGGATTACAGCAGCCTTGAGGCTTAGCATGGAGAGATTTAATTTGATATGGAATGTCTGGCATGTGAAAGGTCACATGCTGACCTCCTAGAGGGCTAAGGCCCTAAATCAATCCTGCTCTCATGCCTTTTGGCCCACAAACGCTGAATGGAAAGAGTAGATCGAAGCGAAGGTCCTGACCCATACAGGAGAAGATAGATTAATAAGCTCGTATGCACACACTGCCCGTTAATTCGTTAATTGGTTTGATTATTGATTTTTTCCCATTCACTTAGTACAGTTGAATAATCTTGGTATGATGAGAATCATTATGTCTGCACAGCCATTTGGAGAAATTGGGTGTTAAAGGCTATTTAGATTGAAAGGAGGAATCAAAAATCAAGGAGCGGGGGAGAAAATACAGGTGCCAGAAACAATTAAGCGCTAAACAATAGAATTAATTATATGAAGACAGAGAAGAGATAACAATGAAACACATGGACATCTTCTACAAAGGGACAGTTGACTTGGCTAACCCGGTTCTTTCTACCCATAAAACATAATGTATAAGCTATACTATTGATTCCAATAGTCATGATGACAATGTATGGCCATTGGTACTAAGTCAAGATTGTGTAAATGTGACAATAGTCTGTGATGGCTGTGCTCATGTATTTTGATGTAATGTCACTGTGCATCAATAAAAAACTTAAGTAACAAAAAAAAAAGAAAGCAGTATGCCAAAATACTAGGTGGAAGCAACACAGTACGTATCTCTGCACCCCCCTCCCCTGGATGAATAAGCATCACACAGCTTGGTGCAGCACTCATACATACCCTCACCAGTGTGTCGAATCATACCTGTATCCTTATCACCAAAACCATATATAGCTAACAACATAAGTATGCACAATGTGCACATTTATTGACATAAACTTCACAAAAGCAGAAAGCCCCCCAGCCAACAACAATCTCTTCCCATGAACACAATCACAGGGTGAAGTATGCATCTACCTGCCTTAGTGTCTGCTGTCTGCTCTTTAGATAGTTGAAGCAGTGTAAACTAACAAAATCCCCATCACTACTACACCTATACTTCCATCTGGAAGAATATCTCCATCATCAGATCATGGCAAGCATTTATATACTGCTGTTAGTCAGCATGCAACAGATGATGAACACATGGCACACTTTTCCAGGTGTCAGTGGTAGTGTGCCTCCCATCTACTCAAGTTATCTGAAGCACATTTTGAGCATACAGAATACACTCTCATGGGTTCCAGTGGTGTGTCTATGTGTTTTGTTGTATCCAGTCTGTACTTTTGTGATGGGGTTCAGGAATGGCATTACCAGGTAGGTTCTGTGAGGATATCCACTTCCCTCTTTGTGGAAGAACATTGATACTACAGACATGTGACATGGTGCACAGAGATTGTCACATATGAACAATGCTGCATGTGTACTCACCAATTAACCACCCCTTTTTGAGTACCAGTGTTTGCAGCCTTGGCACAAGGCATATTCTCCAGGATATTAGCATCATATTTTCATACACAGCACTTGGTACACATGTCTGTGATGACTTGAGTGCATAAGAAGCCACCTGCATTACCCCTGATGTGGAACTGTTTTATGATAAGGTACAACTCTATATCCTGTGAGAGTGCCACAATAGCAAAATGAATAGTCTATTGCATCTACTACACTGGGCATAGAATGCCCATTGGTATCCCTGATGTCCACCTGTGCCACAGGGAGGAGGAGCATATTTATTTCTTTGAAAATTGGTAACCGCAAAGGCACACTGAGCTAAGGCTCATTTTCAGGTGCATTCCATGAGCGAGGAATGGGAAATACAAGAATTAAAATCACACACAGTATTAATGATTGGCACAAGGTAAAGTACAAATGGAGAATGATTGAACATGGTACACATTGGTAGGGGCTCCAGCAGGGGAGGATCAGTGAGGTAGATGGCAGCAGCAGCTGGGGCAGGGATGAGTTTTAGCTGGTGCCTAAAGCAGATGGGGAGAGGGAGAGATTGTGAAAGGAGGAGAGCAGATAGATAGATAGATATAGATATAGATATAGATATAGATATAGATATAGATATAGATATAGATATATATTATAGTGACTTGGCAGTAGTACTATAGTTAGGGTTGAGTAGGTTGCTCAATGTTATAAAATGTGAAGAGAAAATACTGCCTTATGATTGGTTATTACCTGTGCATGAAATCTGTTCCATTCACAGGTAATAACAAGTTCTTACAAGCGGGACCATATTGCAAAAAAAAATATATCAATGTGCTGTTGGAACACTGACTTTTCAAAAGCCAACATTTTTTTCCCTCATTAACACGGCTCACCCGGACCTGTTTACAATCATGCAAATCTGGTGCCAATCATTGAGTTTGTGCAAGCAAAGGCTAGTCCTGCTGATGTCTCCATGTTTTACCTGCCGTAAACACTCCAAGAAAGCCGCCAACTGAAAGTGCTGATTTAGCGATTACGCCGCTGCACATCTCACTTCCTAACAGCAGTTTTGTGTGTCTGCTTGCTGTCCTTTTGACTATCAGCCTGCAACCTTGGCGTAGCACTGATCACTCAGCTGCACAAAAAAAAAAAACCTTTTCCTCATAACATAGCTTTGGCGATTCCCTGAGTTCTGTTGCTGCGTCTACGTCTCTGACTCCTCTGGCTACCCCACAGTGAACCAAAACTTGATCAATACTATTTTTATTATTACGCACCACAGTTCAACTTCCTCCACTCGATCGGGGCACCAATTCCATAATGGGAACAGGAGAGACATTGCCTCAATTTTTTTTTTGTTATGTATATGTTTCCCCCATCATCTTCCTTATTTAATTATAGTTTGTTGTTGTGGGGGGGGGGACAGGACCTCTGGCTGCTGTGTGTGTGTGTGTGTGTGTGTGTGTGTGTGTGTGTGTGTGTGGCTGCTGTCTCTGCAGTCCCTGCCCGATCCTGCCATGCTGTCAACGGTCCCTTCACAAACAAAAGCACTGCTTTCTCCACTGCCCCACACTACGTACCAGAGTTCCTTCCCAAAAATTCACAACAGTACAAGGGGATGCATGTTGGCAACAAAACCAATACCACAACAAAGGACAAACTTTCCTAGTACTTAAATAATGATATCACTTTGTATTAGGTGGAAGGACTATTTTATCATAAATTTACATACTCAAATCTTTTTTCTGCCTGTAAAAAAATGTTTTCTAACTTTAAAACCTTTTTTTTTAAATGAGCCCATTTTATAAGTGCAATAAGACACCCCAGGGGTGTGCATGGAATAGATTTTACCACATTTCCAGGGGCTGAAGGCACTTGGCCTGTGGTCTTGTACTCACTATGCCCTAGGTGTGCAGTAAAATCTGTTCCATGCACACCCTGTCATGACTTATTGCTTACATAAACCCCTAACTTTGCACTTAATAGCTTTTGGCACCATTTGACAAAATCAGCTGAAATTGTGCATGTGTTGCTCTAGGAGGAAATATATAAAATCTGTGAAAAGTGTTGTGACAGCAGCTTGTGCAGTTTCTGAGATCTGCTATGTAATTTTTCTGTAAATGTCTAAGTTTTTCCTATACTTGACAGGGAAGTGGCATGATGTCCTAAGGTAGTGCCTTTGAAAGATTTGGTGAAAATATTAAATGGTTCCAGAGTTATAAGGCTTTAAAGTTTTGTGTTTTCTGTTCTGAGCATACTCAGTAGGGTTTTTGAGGTAACGTTCTGATAAGATTCCAAAAATTCTGTGTCACAGAATCCTTTTTTGGTTTCTCACTACTTGCTTGTCACAGCACAAAGCATTTTTTTGTGCCGTGAGTCCACCATCTTGTTTTTCTCTCCTTGAACTTATACTCATGGGAATGACATAAAAATGACCCTTCTTTTAAAAAAATAAACACCAGAACATAGCTAAATGGGACCCATTTTGCTATATTATTTTGTTTGTTTATTCAATTAATGGCCAGAAATACCTTTAATGGGCATCCCAAAATCCATGATGACCAGTTTAGTGAGAGAAGACCTTGATCCGTGTTCTCTGTATTAGACCAGTGGGACTTTCTTGAGTTCTGCAACCATAGCTGGGACTCATGCTGCAGGTTGCACTAAGAGCAGTGATCCACCATTGCCCTGGTGTTTATTGATACCCCCACCCTCCCATTGCTATCCCCTTATGTATGCTATGTTTCCCTGGTGTCTAGTGGCACCTCCCACTCTCAGATCACCATCCCCTTCATCTTGTAATATTTCCATGTTGTCTAGTGGCACCCACACCCTCTGATCACCATCCCCTTCATCCTGTAATGTTTCCCTGGTGTATAGTGACAGCCCACCTTTGATCGCAGTACCCTTCATCTTGTAATGTTTCCCTGGTGTCTAGTGGTGCCCCACCCTCCGATCACTGTCTTCTTCATCTTGTAATGTTTTCCAGGTGTCTAGTGGTACCTGTCAACCTCTGATCACCGCCCTTTCACCTTGTAATGTTTCCCTGGTGTCTTGTGGTGCCCCCGACCCTCCGATTACCATCTTTCTCATCTTGAAATGTTTCCCTGTTGTCTAGTGGCACCCTCCACCCTCCGATCACTGTTCCTATCTGAAATAAAGAGAACTGTCCCTTGATGTGTTTTTTAACCTGCAAAAAAGAAAACGGTTCCTCACCAATCTAACAACCTACCTCTTTCTCCCACTCAGCACCCCCTACCCCATACCCCCCATACACCCCCACACACCCTCACTCATGTGAACAGGTGACAAGGCAAAGATACACTCTCCATTTGAAGACACGTCTTGCTGCTTGAAACGCCAACTGCAATATGAGAAACTAAGGTAAGTGTGGTTCAATGTATTTTAATGTGGTTTTGATCTGAGATGCATAGCATTGTCATTTCTGTATATTTTGACCCCACATTTTCAACATGGCCTTTTTGGGACCCCACCTCATGATCAATGGTGGTGGAATTATGGAAATTTAGCCTGAAAGGCAATATTGTGGTCACTTGGTGAAATCACTTTTCAGGCAGGATTTGAACATTTTCACCACCCTTGTTTATGATGTGGGGTCATAAAAAGGCTATGTTGAAAATTTGGGGTCAAAATATGCAAAAATGGCAAAGTTATTCACATATATAGAAATTTTACTATACTCGTTCATAACTTTGGTAATTTTAAATATTTTAACCCCAAATATTCAACATAGCTAGGTTTTTACACCACCTCATGAACATGACAGCTGTCATTTTTCAAATCCTGGCCAATATGTGTTTTTGCACCTATAGCATGGAATCACATTTCAATGCCAACGAATGAAGTTTCGGCAAGGATTTGAACATTTTCGCTACTGGGTCCATAAGGCAGGGTAATAAGAAGGTTATGCTGAAAATCTGGTGTACAAATATGGTAAAATGCCCAGATTATGAGCGAACATTGCAGTATTTTAAAGTTCACACATAACTTCACTCACTTTCACTATTTTGACTCCAAACTTTCAACATAGCCATTTTTTCACACCATCTCATAAACATGACATGTGTCATTTTTTAAATCCTGGATGAGATGTGTTTTTGCACTTCTGGTGCAAAATGACTTTTCAGTCAGCACCCTATAAATGGTACATGTCGTGTTTATAAGGTATATAATAAAACAAGTATTTTGAAAATGTTTGGTCAAAATTGCAAAAAAATATAACTGTTAACAAACTTCATGTGTGTACATTTTGACCCCAACAGGTACACTTTGTGATCCCATGTTGGTGAGCTGAGTTTGGGGTAAACTCAGTGTCCCAGCTGGTGGGGGAATGGTGCTGTTGTACAACACCATGTAATCCAGGAAATGAAAGGTGCAGGGTTGTCCAATAGGCCTGGGTATTATATAGTGAAGACAACTGTCCTTTTGATAGGGGCCCAGGACCTCTGCACCCCTGGGTGGCAGAGGCCCTGTGCATTGTCTGACAGATACTCTTTGCCCTGTGCATCTGTAGCTATGGTCACATAGAAGTGCAGGGACCACAGAGCCTTGCACTTCCAGAGCCCACCAGACAGCCCAATGAATTCTTCACATCTGTCATTGCACAGAACTGCAGGGCCAACAATTTTCAGGTGCTGCACTTCTGTAGGTGGATAGAGTCTCTCTTTGCACAGGGATCTGCATCTGTTCACTCAGGTCCTGAAGGGACCTGTGGAATGAGGATACAATTCAACTATCTCAAAGAAAGGAAATTCTGTCCAGCCTTGTGGTGTTGAGGACTGAGGAGCTGGATGCCATACCTCACATTACACTGGTGACCGGGTTTGGAAATGACCTTGGGTCATCGGTGCCAGCACAGGGGGAGGGTGGGAGCAGGATCGAGCGTTAGCTCCTCTCCCAGTAGGTGGGTCACCTGCCCATAGTTCTGCCATCACCAAATGGAGGTCTGGTGACAGGTGCAGGTGGCAATGGAGCAACAAGTAGGATGGGGCGTCCTGTAGGGTGTGACGTGCGATTGCCTCCACATGTGTGCATCACACTGGGGACATGAGTGCTCAGGGACTGGGAAGAAAAATGAAAAAAATGAACAGATTACCTATGGAAAAAAAAAGAAAGGAAATTCTTTGCAAAAAATGTCATTAATGTACCAGTTAGGGTAACTTAATGCCAAAAAAGTAGGGAAATGTGGCATTAGGGTTTCCAACCCTAACACCCCACCCCTATCCCCCAAGCAGCAAAAGGAAAAATATTATGGTTTTGGGTCTCTGGAGTCTTCACGAATCAGTGGTAGGATCTTCCTAAGGGAGTGTCAACCCTAATGTTCACCCCTCCCCCCAGCCTGTAGCCTCCAATCTGAGGCACTAGGTACAGCTCAATGTCACTGCCTCATAATAATACACACTTCAAAGGCACAAAAGTATATCTCGCCATGGGTTGCCAACACAGTTTACTGTACCTTTCTTCATGCAGGGCCCATCATGTGTGATGTGGTTTGCTCATGAAACAGGGTGGGTTTAGGTTGACAACCCCAAGGAAGACACCACCACTCATCTGCAAAGACTCTGGAGACCAAAACCCTAATGTTTTTTCATTTTGCTGTTTGGGGGTGAGGATGGGGCATTAGGGTTGGAATCCCTAATGCCACATTTCTCTACTCTTGTGACATTAAGATACCTTAATTTAAAACACAAATAAAACATAAAATACAAATTAGTGTGTGTGTGTGTGTGTGTGTGTGTGTGTGTGTGTGTGTGTGTCCTCACCATACTTTTTTTATCATTTTCTTTTATGTGTCTACAGCAACAAATACAGTATGTCCAGATCTATGGAGGAATGGGAACACGGGACCCAGAGAGCCCTGCACCCCACAGGAAAATGAGGATATGATTGTACTATCTCAAAAATAAGGACATTCTTAGCAAAAAATCCATTAATGCACCATTTAGGATTAAGACTAAAGCAACACAAGTAGCAAAATGTGGTTTTAGTGTTTCCAATTCTAACCCCCACCCCCCACAGAGGAAACTCATCCCACTGCAGTAGCAAGAAAGTTCCAATGTGATGGACACAGGTGTGTATGTTTCAAAGTGTGTACAATGGGATGAGCTTTAGGGTTGGCAGCCTCAAGGAAGACTCCACCCCAGATTTACATAAGGTGGGTCAGTTTCGGGTTGGAAACCCTAAAACCACAATTCCCTACTTTTGTTGTTGCTTTAGTCTTAACTCTAAATAGAGCATTAATGGAGGTTTTTATATGTGTATGTATGTATGTACAGTACAAGTCACATTAAACTGTTCCACCAATGAGTTGGTTTAGCATTGTTTTTTACAGTTGGCAATGCATTGGCAACTAATAATGCTTTATTTTTCAGTGCTTAACTAGCTCAAGTGCAAAGTTTGTAAAATGTTTTTGCAGCTCAATTGGAATGCATCTGCAGTCCTGTCATAATGCAATCCAAAACTGGGTTTAAACTCTTAAGAAACAGTTTGTGCACAGCACTGAACTGGATCCAGTAAACACTTATTCAACTCAGTCAGAAATGCTACAGCAACTCATTGGAGGAACAGTTTAATGTGACTTGTAGTGTATATACAGTATATATATATTTATCATATCTATATCTATATCTATATAGATCTCTCTCTCTCTCTCTATATATATATATGTATATATTGTAGTAGGCTGTCTCACTAAGGGTTGAGTAGGGTGTTCAATGTTAAACCCTAACTTTTCACATTAATATCTTTGGCACTGTTTGACAAAATGAGCGAAATTTTGCATTTGTTGTCTAGAGGAACATCTTGATCTGTGGACATTTTTGTGATGGCAGATTGTGTGGTTTCTGAGATCTGTATGTGTCATTTTTCATAAAAGGGTAACATTTTTCCTATACTTAAAATGGGATTCTTTTGCTGTCATCTGCAGCCTACATGGAATGGAATGTGTATCCCAAACTTGTGTAGGTCATGTGCCAAGTCCTAAGGTAGTGCCTTTGATAGGTCTGGTGAAAAAATATTGAAGGGTTCCAGAGTTATAAGGCTTTAAAATTTAGTGTTTTCCAACCTGCACATGTGCATGGGGTTTGTGAGATAATGTTATGGTGCGAAATTAAAACTTTAATGTCACTAATGCATGTTTTTGCTCTTGCGTCACTTGTTCACAGGGCACCAAACATTTTTTGTGCCATGCCAACCGCCAACCTGGTGAGTTTTCCCACATACCATAAAGCGTGGAAAATATATAAAAATGCTGGCATTTTAAAAACACAAACATCAGAACCTAGGTAAATGGGACTCATTTAGCTAGATTATGATGTTTGCTTTTTTACTTTAGGGGCAGAAATAACTTTTCTGGGCACTGGAAATCCCAGGTCCCTGGCTTATCTAGAGGAGCCCTTGATCTGTGTTGTCTGTATGAGAACAGCAGAAATTTCTTGACTTTGCAGCTGCAGCGTGAACTCATGATGAGGGCTGCTGTGTGAGCTGAGAGCCGCCTTTTCCCTGATGTCTAGTGGCCCCATCCCCACTCCCTTGCCATCCCTGGCAATGTGCAATTTTGCCCTGGCATCTAGTGGCACCCCCCCACCCTTCTGATCACTGTCCCTATAATTATTTAATTTCCCTGGTATCTAGTGGCACCCTCACCCTTCCGACTGCCATCCCCCATAATTAAATAATTTCCCTGTGACACCTCCACTTGCTGATTGCTGTTCCTGTAATGAATTCATGTATTCCCTGGTGTCTAGTGGCACCCCCAATCCTCCCATTGCTGCCAGAATCTGACATACATAAAACGGACCCTCAATGCATTTTTCCAACCTGCAACAAAGAAAATTCCAATCAGCCCCCCATCCTCACCTTCCATTCAGCACCCACTACCCTACACCCCCCAGAACACCTCCACACATTCTCACTCACTTGAACAGGTCCCATGTTCAAGATCCACTCTCTGATCCAAGACATGTCTTGCTGCTGGAACCGTCAATTGCTATATGAGACACTAAGGTAGATGCGGCTCAATGTAGTTCAATGGAGTTGTCTACTTCAATGCATAACTCAGCCATTTTAGCACATTTTCACATCAAATTCTAAATGTGGCCTTTTGGGGACCCTACCTCATGAATAATGTTTGTGGAATTCCATAAATCTGTTCTGAAAGGCAATGTTGTGGTCGTTTGGTGAAATAACCTTTCAGGCAAGATTTGAACATTTTCACCAACCCTGTTCATGAGGTGAACTCATAAGAATGCTATGTTAACAATTTGGGGTCAAAATATGTAAAAATGGCAACATTATGCACATCCATTGAAATTTTACTACGATTGCTTGTAACTTTGTTAATTGTAAATATTTTGACCAAATATTCACAATATAGGCATTTTACACACCTCATCAATGTGACAGCTGTCATTTTTCAGATCCTGGCCAAAATGTGTTTTTGCACCTGTGGTGCGGAATGACATTGCGGTGGTGCAGAATGGAACTTTGGTGGGGATCTCAAAATTCTTAGCATGGCGATCATGAGGTGGGGAAATAACAAGGCTATTCTGGCAATTTGGTTGTTGTTTTGGCTGGAATGCTAACGCAGTGCCCTCCACTACAATATGAATGTATGCATCTATGAAGGAAAGGTCCTGGGCTTCCACAGGCAAATGGGAATTTGATTATACTATCTAAACAAGTAAGTAAATATTTTGCAAAAAACTGCATTAATGCACCAGTTAGGGTAACTTAATGCTACAAAATTAGGGAAATGTGGTGTTAGGGTTTATCACCCTAACACTCCCCCCCACTCCACCCCCAAGCAGCCAAAGGAAAAAACATTACAGTTTTGGGTCTCTAGAGTCTTGACAAATCAGTGGCAGGGTTTTTCTTGGGGGTTGTCAACCCTAATGTTCACCCCTACCCCTGTGGGCTATGAGTGAAGAAAGGAGATCATGTAGGGCTGACAACCCCAAGGCAAACCCCGCACCTGATTTGTGAAGATGCAGGATAGGGGAAACCATAATGCTTTTTCCTGCTGGGAGGGGTTTTGTTAGGGTTGGAAATCCTAATGCCACATTTGCCTAATTTTATCAGTTTAACCATAACTAGTGCATTAACAAAGTTTTTTGCAATGAATACCTGTATCTCTATCTATCTATCTATCTATCTATCTATCTATCTATCTATCTGTCTTCATTGCAAAAAAAGGTCATTAATGCATCAGTTAGGGTTGTTATTAAAGCGACAAAATCAGGGAAATGAGGTGTTAGGATTTCCAACCCTAACACCACACCCTAACCCCACTCTGAAGACACTGACAGGTGTTGGGGTGTGCTTTGGATTTGTCAGCCCTAACGTTCACCCCATTCCATAAGTAAATAAGCTGAGATGTGCACAGTATAGGAGAAGGAGGCTAACATTAGCCCACCCTCCCAAACCTGGCAGGAGAGCAAGTGTGGGGTGTGCTTTAGGCCTCTCAAGCCTAACACTCACCCATTCCATCTGTACATAAGGTCAGATGTGTAGACATTATGAGAATGGGGTGAACTTCAGGCTTGGGAAGCCCAAGGCACACCCCACACCTGCTCTCCTGCCTAGTTTGGAAGGGTGGGGTGTTAGGGTTAGAAACCCTAACACCTAATTTCCCAACTTTTGTCACTTTGACCTTAACTGGAGCATTAACAAAGTTTTTTGCAACTTATTTCCTTACTTCTTGAGATAGTATAATAGTATCCTTATTTTGCTGTGAGAATGCTGGGTTCTCCATAGATGCATATATGTATGTAGCTGCGGAAGGGCAGAAAATTGTCAGCATAGCCATTTTGTTACCCTGCCTCATGTAAGCAGTACAGAAAATGTTCAAATCCCCACCAAATTGCAATGCCATTCCATGAAACAGGTGTGAGAACACATTTTGGCCAGGATTTGAAAAATGACAGCTGTGACATACATGAGGTGAGGTAATAAAAAGGCTATGTTGAAAATCTGGGGTCAAAATATGAAAAATTTCCAAAGTTACGAGCGTGCATAGAGAAACTAAAATGAAGGGTCATAACTTTGGTATTTTTTTATATTTTGACCCCACATTTTCAAAATAGCCTTTTTATGATCCTAGCTTATGAACAAGGGGGTGACAATTTCCAAATCAATTCTGAAAGGTGAATTCACCAAGCAACAGCAAAATCACTTTTTGTGCAACAGTTGCATAATGACAGTCCTATTGTTCAGTAGGTCGGGTGCCCAACAGGCCATTTTGAAAATTTGGGGTCAAAATGTTAAAAATGGCAAAGTTATGCATAAAAGTTGAAACCCCCATTGAAATACATTGAACCTCATTTACCTTAGTTTCTCATATTGCAGTCACCAGCTCCAGCAGCAAGACGTGTCTTCAATTGGAGTGGATCCCAACGTGGGACCTGCTCAGGTGAGTGAGGGTGGTGGGGTGTACTGGGGGTTGTGGGGTGGTGGGTGCAGAGTGGGAGGTGGAGGTGGGGGGGCTGATCAGAAAGGGACCATTTTTTCGTTTTTTACAGCTTTTACAAATGGGAGTTCAAGCTTCATGGATGAAAGCATCAGTACTTTGGTGAGGTCTATTCCATAATAGGATTCTAAGGAAACTAAGTTAATATCGGAATCAAATTAGCAGCGATTATCGGAACACAAAGAAAGACCACTACCACAGTTTTCCAAAGTTAGAGCACATTAAAACAACAGCAAAGCATTCATCTCAGTTCCTTTGATACAATTACTGGCCTGTGAAATTGATCTCCAGCTGAAGAAACAGGCAATGAACAGTACATCTTAGGGTTCAATTACCTCATTTGCAGCCTCCACATGTCGCTGAAATGGCATCTTTTTGAAAATTAACAAGAAGAGGTCACCAAAAATAAAACATGGGTTAGCTTAACTCCCTTCACCTTATCCGGGAGTCCCTTCAATAAATTTTTGACTTCTCCCAGACTCAAAACCTCCATAATATCCGAATCTTCATGTGCAGGAATTATATTTTCTAGATACCTGGGAGAATAAGCAGAGAACAAAAACATGCTGCACTGAGCATAGTAAGTTTGATTCAAAATATTTAGACCTCCAACCATAGGCAACATCATACCTTATGAAAATATACTTCAGGCATTTCAGCTGACATGCTAAGTGCTACATTCAAGTCTCTCCTGGTTTCTTCTGCTTTGATGTATTTTGCACTCTAGCTGAAGTCCACCAATTTCATTTTTTCTTTCTTTTTCATTTTATTTTTAATTCTTGTAGGCCTGATGAGCAAAATGTCCATTTTCATTGGTGACACATATAAATAAACACAATACATAAATACACAAAGTACAAACACAAATACATACATTATGAGAACATTAAGTTACATATACACTAAAAACATACAATGATATATGAGTATAAACAGAATGTAATTGTTTTAACATGAACAGTGCTGTTGCTCTATCAAGTACTGGACAAGTCCCCTCTTAAAACTATTAATTGAGGGGCATCTCAGAAATATTGGAGGCAGAGTATTAAAAAATTGGGGGGCCTTTAACAATATTTATCTTTGACCTACTGCTTTCTTAAATAAAGGAAGATTAAAAGTAAATTTATCTTGGGATCTTGTACTGAAAGTATTAACAACCCTAGAAGAAAGGCTAGATACAACAGAAGGTATTAAGCCAAGGACAATTTTAAACATGAAAAAAGAGTATTTTAACTGAATTCTATGATCAAAGGATAAACAATTTGAATATTGTAAAAGTTGAAAATGGTGGGTACGAAATGGAGCTAATAAGACAAATCTTAATATTGTATTATATGTAACCTGGAGATGATCCAGCAAGTAATTACTGGCCAAAGCATATATAGTCAAACCATAGTCCAGTTTACTAAGTAAAAATCTGTTAGCAAGCAGAAACCTAGATTCTTTGCTAAGGCATGACTTCATTCGATAAAGAGCACCAATTCTTTGATGTATTGTTTTCCTCATAAGGTTAATATGTGATTCAAAGGTTAATGAAGAATCAAGGGTTAACCCTAAATACTTAAAATGGTCAACCAATTCTAGAGTATTCCCATTTCGATCAATTATAGATGGAACAGTTTCTTAACTTTTCCTATTAGAAAAAAAAATCATGTTTTTTTTGGTTTTTTTAAGATTTAAGACCATATAGTTTTGAAGTAGCCAATCTTGTAAAGAGTCAAAATCCACCTGAACTTTTTTTATTGTATCATTTGGGCTTAGGCCAGTACTAAACAAAATAGCATCATCAGCATACCTAATAAGTGATGTCTGAATACAAACACTTGAGGCCGAGTTCATAAACAGGGAAACAATTAAAAGCCCCCAATATAGATCATTGGGGCACCCACAAGTAATCAGTTTTGATGTGGAAAAAAAACATCAAGAAGGGTGGTATGAGATCTATTACTTAAATAATTAACAAACCAGCTTACCACATTTGTAGAAAAGTGTAGATTTGATAAGACACAGGCTAACAGAGCATGGTCAACCAAATCAAAGGCTTTGGTGAGGTCCACAAATACAGGTGCAACAGAGTGCCCCTTATCAAGGGCACCCTGAATGCAGCAAGTGAACCACACCAAGGCAATCTCGATACCAAGATTTTGTTTAAAACCATGTTGGTTAGGGGTTAACAAATGGTGTTTATCAATTGTCTGATATATTATAATCTTTTTCAGGATTTTAGAAAAGGGGGGTAGAAGGGAAATAGGATGATAATTTGATACACATTTTGGTAACCAGATTTAAATATAGGTTTTATAATGGAGGACTTCCATTGATCAGGCTGCCACCCTGCATCCCCAATCATCTGGCTGCAACCCCGCTGCCATGGAACCATGACACCAGTCACCCAATTCACTATGCTGCAGTCTCCATAGTCCAAATACCTCTCATTTGCCAAAAGAATCTCTGAGAAGTGAGCCTAGGACAGTGAATTGCCTCACAAAGCTCCAAGGGAGGCAAGTCACAGAGACACAGGGCAGTATAATTCTCTTGCACATTTCAAACAGTCATTATAACGAGTACAAAACTCCTGCCAGTAAACAGCTGAATCTAGGCATAAAATAAAACTCTGGGCCTCAAAAGCCTGTAATTTAAGTACTGGGGCATTAAAATTAACTATAACCCAGTGCAAAAAAGTTTGAACCTGAAGCATAGAGTGGATCAGCATAGCAGTCATCATGTTGCTCCCCCCCACCAGGGAATACAATAGCATAATGGGGATGGTGATCAGCGGATGGGGTGGTGCCACTTGACATGAGGGAATAAAACTGAAATAAGGGGAATGGCGATTGAAGGGTGTGGAGTGCCACTAGACACCAGGAGTAAAATAACCAGGACAGTAATTGGAGAGGGAATATAGCTATTTTATTTAGGGGGCACAGACCAGGGATGAGGGGTGTCACTAGTCACCAGGCATGGATGCTCACAGCTAGCACTGCAGCTGGTAGCAGTAGTTCAGCTGCAGCTGCAGAAGTCAAGAAAATCCACTGTTCTCATACAGAGAATGTGGAGGAAGAGCTCCTCTTGCTAAGTTGGGTACCTGGCATTTTGAGGGCCCAGACAAAGTATTTCTGGCACTAATTATGAAAAACAAACATCACAATCTAGCTAAACATACAAACGGATATATGAAGAAGCCAGCAGAAGAAGGCCATTTGGTCTATTAAGTCTGCTCGTATTGCAGGGTCCACAGCTTAAGCTAATGTCCCTGCCCTCCATACCCACTCCTACCATCCTCCCTACCCATGATCCTTAACTTCCCCCTATGCCTGTCCCAGTCTCTATTGAAGCTGCCCACTGTCTTCAATGAGATCACCTCTTCCAGCAACACATTACAAGTGTCCACCACACTCTCTGTGAAGAAGTGATTCCTGACCTCTCTCCTAAACCTCCCACCTTCCAGTTTAAGACTGTGTTCCCTTGTGTTATGGTTGCCACTCAGCTTAAAGAGACTCTCCTTATCAACCTTATTTATCCCTTTCAAGTACTTGAAGGTCCCAATCATGTCCCCTTTCTCTCTCTCTCTCTTGTCTTCCAGGGAGTACATGTTCAGTGCCCTCAGCCTCTCCTCATATGCCTCACTCTGCTGACCCACTGTCATCTTTGTAGCCCTCCTCTGGACCTTCTCCAGCAGGTTAATGTCCTTTTTGAGGTGCGGGCACCAGTACTGAGCTCCAGATGCTGCCTTACCAGTGACCTGTACAAGGGCAGTATAATCTACTCTCTCCTACTACTAATCCCCCTAGATATGCATCCCAGCATCTTGTTAACCTTTGCTGCTGCTTTCTTGCACTGCATGGAGTGCTTCAGGTCACTAGTGATCATCACTCCTGGGTCCTTCTCTTCCTCTGATGCACATACTTGGACTCCACCCAGGTAGTACTCTGTCCTGGGATTCTTGGCCCCAATATGCATAACTTTGCATTTCTTGGCATTGAAGGCAAGCTGCCAGATCCTGGACCACCTCCACAGCTTTTCAAGATCTTCCTGTAGGTCCTGTTTCCCTTCAGTTGTGTTCACTCTCCCGCAGAGCTTGGTGTTATCCTCAAATGGGCACATTTTGCCTGTAATGCCATCCCCAATATCACTGATGAAGACATTGAACAACACCAGCCCCAGTACCAAGCCCTCTGGCTTCTGTCCCTCAGCCAGTTTTCCACCCATCTGGCAATCTGTTCCCCAACCCAGAGATCCACCAACTTCCTGATCAACCTTTTGTGGGGCACAGAGTCAAAGGTCTTGCTGAAATCAAGATAGAGGATGTCTACTGCTTGGCCCCTGTCTACTGTCTTAGTGACACAGTCAAAGAAGTCAATCAAATTTGTTTGACACTATCTCCCCCCTATGAACCCATGCTGCCTCGCATCCTGGAGACTATGCATCTTAGATATTCCACCAACCTTTCCTTTAGTATGGTCTCCTTTAGCCTGTCTAAAATGGAGGTCAGACTGACTGGTTTATAATTCCCTGGGTCTCAAATGGGGGCTGTTTAGCTAGATTCTTGTGTTTGACTTTTAAAATGACAAAATTTTTATGTATTTTCCAAGCTTTTTAGATCGTGGAAAAGAAAACAAGATGGTGGTTCACAAAAAACTGAATTTTTCTGGTGAAAAAGGATTGGCCCCTAATGAAAAAGGATCCTTTTTCATGAGGTCAAATCCTTTGTTGAATTTTTACCCTCTATCCTGGAGAGTGATGCTTCCATTGAAAACAATGGGAACTTAAAATTGAATAACTTTGTAACAGGTTAATAATTTTTCACCAAACAAATGCATGATAGTTCTGTTACCAAGCTGTATCTACCATAAAAAAATTCACCCTTAAATTCTACACCATCTGGACACAAGGTGATGAAAAAACTGGAAAAAGTGGTGTGACTTTTAACTTTTTTTACACTATCTGGATCTCAGAATCTGCACATCCAACCACAACAAAACTTGCCACATCAAAAAATTTATCCCACAGGACAGCACACCAAACTTTGCGCAAATCCATTGATAGGATGTAAAGTTATCAGAGTGCAAAATTTGAGGTTTAACATTAAACACGATAGCTGGCCCGGTGGTGCTGAGGGTTGAGGCGCTGGACACCATACCTTGCGCCATGCCAGCGACCTGGGTTCGGGAGTGAGCTTGAGTGCTAGGGGTTGGCAGGTGAGGGATTGGATTGAGTGCCCTCTGGGCTGCTCTCCTCTCCCGGGGGCAGGATACTGGGATGTCCGGCACTCTAGCAGCCCCTGCTGGAGACTGGGTGCTACAGAGTGCTGAACCACACATAGATAGTGTGGCCCAACACAGGCAGGGTTGCCGTGTGCCACAATGTCGGGATGTGCACCACACATGGGGGGGAGGGCGTATAAGGGGAAAGAACCCTTCAGCCTTGGATAGGCGATAGCCCGCAGGTCCACATGTCCAATGCTGGATCTCGATCACCGCCCCTTTGATAACCTGTGGGGCTTAGTCCCGGGGCTCCATAGGTACCGTAATGTCTCTGAAGTTGGTGGAGGCCACAGTGGATGGCAGAGCTGGGGATGTGTCATAGCCTGAGAGAGTTCCAGGTGCCCAAAGGTGATAAAGAAACTTGAAAAAAACAAACATTAAACATGCTAATCAACCCTAACGATAGGGGCGTGACTGCACCTCAATGTATGTATACATAGTGCTGCATGACTGACAGCCTCCTCCCTATGTCTTTGCAGGGGTCAGTTAGCTATGTCAAGCCCCAGTGCCCCAATGTGAGACAGCATGGCAGATTGATGACAATGATTAGCTTAAGTCGAATCCATCTCAAGAATATGATCCTTTATTGCCCTACTAGATTTGGGGTTCAATGGCAGAAGGGATAATACAGACCCTCCTGAAGAGCTGTCAGGCAGGGGAAGAGTGGGCCCTGGACTGTAGTCAGCATCAGAGTGATGATGAGTTCAGCATGTTAGAACCTAGACACTCAGAATACTATGGGGATGAGTGGTATGCTGTGGTGTAACAGGTGTTCCTGAGGCTGGGAAAAACACCACACTGTGGTACGTGTGCCATGCCATTAAATGACATGTCAGAATTAAATGAATAATTTTTGCACTGAATTCCTGTATTCTATCATTCTTGGTGTCATGTACTATGTCCATGTGTGTGCTTCTGTGTTCTAGCATGACCCATTTCAGCTAGAATATACAGCCCATGTTGTTGGGATGGGGACATTGTGTGTGTGTGTGTGTGAGTGTGTGTGTGTAGAGATGAGCAAAGTCAGCAAATTTCGCTCCATGAATTAATTCACGAATTTCACACAATTCATGAAATTCACACAATTCCCGAATCCAGAAGTGCAAATTTTTTACACTTGAGGAAGCTTCCCGAAGCTCCATTAAGTGGCAAATTTCATCACTTTGAGCAAACTTCACCATGTGTGTGAGTGTGTGTGTGTTGGTGCACAGGTGGTTGGGTATTGTCCATTGTGTATGAATCCCATGTTGGCCGCAGCATGATAGTTTGTGTTATACACATTACTGTTTTGGAAGTTTGCTGTGTTCTCACATATCTGTACATTCTGGCTCTGTTATGCATTTGCCATGTAATGTGGATGTGCCATTGCTATTGCAGCCCTAGGTGTGGTGCAGTTTTGGGGCTCAATATCCACACTTATTAATATCTATTTCATTATGTGGTTTGCAATTTGCATGTCCAGATTGTAAGTTTGTCTGGACATATCCCAGAACAGCATTCAGTACATTGGTGCACAAACATGTGTGTAAGTCACTGCCATATTGTGCATATGTGCTATGCCACACTACCCTGCCCCTATGTACACCTTAGAAAGCAATATACTGGGTCCATAGTAGGTTAAGATACCTATGTTTTGAAGAGATGTCATAGCTTGAGGAAAACACCATGTTAGCCTAACATGCAGTGTGCTAAATTGGAGGGTGCCATCTCTAAACTGTTTAAGCAGCATCATACTATTCAAGAGTCATGTGGCTTGTAGGCCAAGTTTCAGCTTACACAGTGCAATGCATAATTTGGACAATATTCTTCTACAGTAAGTAGCAGCTGCAGTCAGTCATTGACAATAGATAGATTATTTCCCTAAAATGGAGTCTTATTTCTCCCTGATGCAGTAAGAAATTACAAGGCATTATTAATACAGCCTATGTTTATCTTAGACAAGCTAGGTCTTCACTTGGAAATTCTAGTACTATACAACTCTCTTAAAAACTTCAGAAGCCTCTCCTTATGAAACAGATATCATCTTTTCCACAAGCATTCATAGAAAATCAGATTGTTTCAGAACATAGTGCATTAACAGTTAAAAAAAATACAGTTGAAAAAAAAAAGATTAATTTCTCCAGAATGGACAACACATTTATTTAGAGTGAGGCTAGTTAATATTTATTGGGGTGCTGTAAAATCAAATGATGTTTGGTACTTACTCCAAGTTATAATTTTCTGTATTAATGTTACACAACCAAAGTATTTTATTTTTTGTAACACCTTAATTAATTCTATTCTTTAAAATACCCACTTCAGGTTGTTGCTCAATGATCTTTAAGCCCCACCAACCCTTCTCCTTGCACAGTGGATTCTCCATGGATCCCCCCATGGTTGGGCCAGCAAGGGGAGGGAGACTCTCTCATCTTTAACAGTATCTGGTTGAAGTGGGATCATGGGGCCCTAAAGTACTGGAGCCTTCACTCATACAACTACTGTAGTTTCTCCTGTTATGTCCACTCCCATCCCTCATACCTAGGTCTCTATTGACCTAACACAAGTAAGGTGATTTCCAGGTGATGGAGTACCCCTCCTGATCCATTACATGGTGTCACTGTGGTGGTGGAAAAATGGATGTTCCCCTCACCCTTAACTTGTGGATGTACAATTTATGCTTAGCTTGTACTTATAGTCCTGCTTCTGTAATCCTGGACAATGCTAAGCGGATGGCACAGGTCTTTTTTCCTGTACGATTTCATGAGTTTGTGTTCTTTTGTAATGTGTTTCTCTATCTCCTTTGTTTTATGGTGCTCTATTGTATTTGTGCCTCATATTTCATAGTCTCTGGTTTCCGAAGCATTTTTGGACCCATAAGTTTTCATCTTCTTCATATCCTTTGTGTAATGCAGTGCCCAGAACTGCATGAAGTACTTCAGCTGAGGATTAACTAGTACCTTCTACAATTGCATTATCCCCTTCTCTCCCATCTACTGTTCTCTTTTTTAATTACACCTAACATTAGAAGCTGTTGAGCCATGTTCAGACAGCTTTAATGCAAAGTCATAAAAAACAGTAATAATAATAAAAATAAAAAACCCATCCAAACACCTCTCCTACTTAATTATAGCCAATGCTTTATTGTTTGGCTGGAAAATGCCATGTTCTGGGCTGCTCCAGTTTTCCAGCAGATAACCAGAGTCTGGAAATAGACTTGGACCACCACATTAGTAAGAAGGCCAGACTGTATGCAGCTACTTTATGGCAATGGTCATTAGCCAGAGAGGGCTGTCAATCAGTTGTCAGGTACCAGTGTGCAGGGACCCATGTGGGTGGACCTGGGAGCCTGTCTCATTTTGCAGGGCTCAAGCTGTGTTGCAGGGGCTGTAGAGCATGACCAAAGCTGGGAAGAGGAGTGAGGATCAGAGGAGAAAAACTGAGGAAAGAACAACTATAGGCTATACAAGTGACAGTGTAATTCTTCTGAACAGGGTATATCCCTGGGGCAATGGCATGGAATGGGATAAAAAGCTATATGGAAAGATAGTCAGTTTTCTGTTTCTGGCCCTTGGGTACTTTGTCTTATATTTCCCCACATTGAACTGGGTTGGGCATCTGTCCACCAAACAACCCAGTTTATTCAGGTCCTGTTGCAATTTCTGACACTTCTCTCACTGCCGACTAAAGCTTTGCAGAATGCAAAATTTTGCAGACAGAATTCAGGCAGAATTACAATTCTAACTCCAAACATTCTGTGGAATTCCATCTAAATCTAAATTTCAGTTATTTCCATAAAATGTGTAAATGAACTAATCCAAGTTTTACCTACTTTGGTATGTTTGAGGCTCTCTACCACCTGATTAATGGATAGTACCAAGGTGAAGGTTCCTTGTTTTAATGGGGCCTATTTGTAGCCAAACATTTCATTAAAATTAAATGTTCAATTATTTTCATCTAATTTTAAAAGTATATATCCAAATTTCTCTGCAGTCCAGAAATTAAGAAAACAATAAATCATGGGTATATGTAACAAGTTTTATGTCTTAGTCTTGAAAGGGGGCTGAGTTATTGACAGTCAAACATTATGTCAAAATTCAGTTTTCAGTAATTTCCATCTAATTTTTAAAACACCTTACCCACATTTTGAAAATGTTAACCATCAAACTACTATACCACTTGGATTTGTTTGCTATGTTTCATGTTTTGTGCTTTAAAGTAGACCAAGTTGGGGTTGTGTGGCCAATTCTTATGAGCTCTGCAGCCATCAAAGGTAAAACTTCTAAAATTATTTTCCTAAGTGAACTTACAGGTGCAAAAGCACTATAAAATGAGAGAGGACGTTGAGTAGAAGCTGGTGATACCACATTTGTCGAGGAATTAGAATGGGGAATTGATATGGGAAGATTAAATAAGGAAACAGGAGCAGAGCTTGAAGGAGCCTGGCAGAAAGAACAGAGGCCCGGCAACAGCATCAATGTTCCACAGCCTGAAAAAGATGGAAATCCACACAGTCAAGTAATGCCACCCTGTTGAAAGTAATTCAGTCCATAGATAAGTGGATGGAGGAGTTCCAACAGCAGATGAAATCCATGAACAGTCAAATGGGGCTTCTAACTGTTGAAACTCAGCAAGCCAATCAGACTGCTGATAAAGCTCTCAACATTTCCACTGGACTAATTAAAGAAAATACGCTCCTAAGGAAAAGACTTATAAATTTAAAAATATCTGGCCATGAAACTCACATTTGCATTTTGGGGCTATCAAAAGGTGTCAAGGGAGATAATCTCTCCATATTCCTGAAGAACTGGCTTCGTGAACATTATCAACTCACATCAGCTCCTGCTACCTTGAAAGGTTACTGGATTACTTCCCGAGGAAATCGCACACGTTTGCAGAATAATGCTCCCCTGCTTCAGACGGTGCTGATTGTTTTGGGCTCAATGCTAGAACATTATGACGCTCTACTTAAAGCAAAGCAGAAAGGACCCTCAGAATGGCAAGAATGCAAATTAGTCTTTTCCCCGATCTCATTTGTGAGACACAGTAACGGAGAAAGCGGTTAAATGGGATCTGAACCAAGCTGAGACAACTTGGAGTGCACCACATACTATTGATGCCAGCGAGTTTGAAGGTATCCTATGGGGACAAAACTTATCAATTTTCCCACCCCAAAGATGCATCTAAACTGGTAAAAAAAATAGAGAATGAGTTTCAGCACAGAGAGACTGAGTCAGAAGGAGAAGAGGAGGCTAACTGATGGTCTGAGTTTGTATAGTGGCACTCTGTAAGGGACGTGAAGGTAGGGGCAACTGATTGCCTTTTGCCAGATTAACGTATGTTGTTTTTTGTGGTAAAGGGGAGCCAGGACACTCTTTAGATACATTTCCATAGCATATATTTCCATACTTGCTTGTCTTATCCTCCGTTGTCCTAATTTTGCGCTGCTCCACTTATAGTAGTATTACTGTGTTCTTACAACTGCTGTATTATTATTGTTACTATCGTTGCTCTCTGTTATTTTTGTACTGTCCCCAGGATGCATCTGGAATTGAGTGGCACTCTGCTCAGCATGCCTTCCTGGAAAAACTCTTAAATAATTAAATTTGAAAGTGTTTTTTCCTTTTAATGGACTCCAAGTCCGATCAAACTGCAATTAAAATGGCAGCACTTCATGGCACCAACTAGTATAAGCAGCTGCTCTGCCTTTCTTCTTCCTTCACAAAACTTCATTTTCGTACCCTAAAGACAGCTCTCTGCATTTTCATGTGAGATTGAGATGGGACAACTTCCTTGCTTATAAACTATCACTGCTAGACCCCCAGCTGAGCTTTTTTGGATCCATTGAAAAAAAAATGTGAGACTCTTACAAGTATTATTATTTAAAAAAAAACTTACATGTTTGGTTTGATTTATGTGGATATCTCTAGACAAAGAGAATATTTACTTTCACTAATGATCTAGCAATGAATGTATGATAGTTGTGTTAGGTGTAATCATGAATGGAATTCATGCTGGTTTCTAGAAGGGGAAGTTTCCTCAATCAAAATTGTGCATTTAAGTCTATATCTAATACCAGTAAATACATGAAGGTGGAATTATTTTGCAAATATTTGTTCTAATCTCTTTTTGCTAGTTTTATATATATATATATATATATATATATATATATATAGTTAAATGTAGGGTTAAATTACTAATTACTAAGTGCCCTCCTTTGATGGCAGTGAGCTACCTATTTTGTTGCCCATTATGAGTTACATATTATGCAGGCTTTGGTGGGCTAATCCCTTGTGTTCTTATAGGGTGCACTTGGTTGCAAAATCTATGAATGTAAGTTACCACTGCTCATGGCAGCATTTGGCTGTATCTTTGACATTATGGGCTGTACATTAAATTGTACTATAACTCACTCCCCCCAAGTGTGGTACCAATGCTTGGGTCATGACATATTAGTTACTGTCAGAATGTTGTTTTCTCAGATGTATTTGTGAGTATAGTCAACTGTAATAATGCCTACCTATAAGTTATTCGGCAGTATTGTTTACTGTAAAGTTTAACAATACAGTTTAAAAAAAAATTAGATCAAGTTATACGTAGCCAAACTTTCCAAAATTTGTTAAAATTTTGCAAGTATGTACTGTCAACTGTAAAATTATAAGTCTCTGTAACTTTAATGCTAAAGGATGCAATGCCATTAATCTGTTCACACTGAAATTAAAAAGAAGTCCAAGCACAAAGATCCACAAATGTGTCTCTGAGTTGAGAAGGGGCCTTCACAGGTTCATAAACCACAAAAAGGAAGCCGAGTGTGTAAACTTTTTAATTCCTTGCTTAAGGGATGTCTACATTAAAACAAGTTGCCAAAAACTGCAAAATGACATCAGTACTTAAATTCGAATTGAAAGAGTCTTTGTGAACATTGTGCAATTTTGTGATATTCTAATAGCCATTACCATGAATTTTGCCCTGCCATAGACTAGCCTGCCATGGAGAAGTAAAGTATAGTCTAGCTGGAGTAATGTGAAGACTGGCTTCATTGGGGACCCCATATCTTTCAACCTCTCAGCATTAAAAGTCATAGCATTGATCTTCAAAATTCAAAGTAAATGACCAGCATGTGTAGTACTTTCTTATTTTAAAGAATAATGGGCTGGATTTTCAAAGGACTGAGAATGCTGCAAGCCCAGGTGCACCGAACATGTGGCGCACAAAGCTTTTGGCCTTCTTCCAGCCAGGAATTAGGATTTTCTATCCCATGTACCAGTCCAACTTTTTCTGATCTTGATTACGGCAATCCTGAGTACCCTTTTCATGAGGCTTGCACTCAATATTTGGCGCAAGCTGACGTAAATCAACGAAAGTGTGGTAACTGTGCCAGACCTATGAAAATCAGGTGCAGTCTACAGCAAAGGTGTTTGCACAGCTGTGTCAACAAAAGGTTTTGATGCAGGACTTGATGCAAACCCTGTGTCACCCTTTGAAAATCTGACCCAATGTGTCTACAATTAGTGGACCCCATGTATTAATGTTTAGGAATATTTCTATCAAGTTAGTTCAATGATTTAATAGTTTGTGTGTCCAGAAATAGCTCTACGTTAATAAGAATATCAGTGAACCTTTGCTGCTCAAGGGTAAATGTATGAAGCTAAATTGGTAAGTTAATTACAGATAATTACATATAAAGCTGGTAACATACTTGAATGAAATCCGGTAAAAGATAAGGTATTAGCTCACAAGACTCTATGTAGGGAAAGGCTTATTTGTGTTGTCTTCTTCTTAAAAAAACATAATGGAATCCTATATGTACTGTATTACATTGCTGGTGTTTTCAACATGTATTGATATTCCTTATTCTCCTGCTGCCTCCAGGACCCACCCGGGCAGATTCAAACTGAAGGCTCTCGTGCCTGAGCGGTGCTTCCTGACCAATGCGGTGAAACCACTTCCTGGGTCTCTGCCTGACCTCCTGGACGATCTCCTTCTGCCTCCAGGACCCACGCGGGTGGATTCAAACTGCAGGTACGACCGCTACTGCTCACCCTTGAGTGCCCGAACCATGATTGGTCAACCCAGCTCACAGGAGCTCCCTGATTGGACTGCCCGCTACCTTGCTGGTTTCCGATTGGTGCACCTCACACCATTGAACTAAATAGGGAAAAACTCTGTGCTGGCTCCCTGGCTTTCCTTCCCTGCTAACTGCTGCTTGTGGTATGTACAAGACTACAAACCAAAACCATCCCACAATCTAATCTTAGAATTAAATGGTCCTTGTGCAAGTTTGATAGGGCAAGCTTCCTGCATGACTTAAGCAGGGTCAGATGGCAAGATTTATTCCTGGCTAAAACCGTTGATGAAGCCGTCTTCATTCTTAATGCTAACCTCAACACTTTGGCAGACAAACATGCCCTCTTCATTAAAGTCAGGATGCGTAACCTTTCTCAGCCTTGGTTTACCCCTGATCTTAAAGTTGCCCTTTCTAGCAGAGACAAACTTTGGGCTAAGGCAAGGCACACTAAGAGCCCTGTTGACTGGCAGTCATTCAGAGCTGCCAGGAATACCTGTGTGAAAAGTATCCATACTGCTAATGCTCAATTCTACATCTCCACCCTGGAACATGCTAAATGATATTCTCAAAAAATTTGGAGGACTATCAAATCTATTGAAGGTCGGCCCCAGCCCCAACCATTCCATCTAAGATATCCACCAATGGGAGGTTGGTCTAAAACAACCCCCAAATTCTTGAGGAACTTAATTCACACTTTGTCACAGCAGGACTTGCTTTTGACACCTCACCCTATGCTAATCATTTTAAAAATCATGCTAGCTCTGCCTCTGTTATCAGCACTCCAGCCCATACCTTTCAACTACATATGCTCACATTTAAAGAAGTTGAAGATGCTCTCTTTAACCTAGATACCAGAAAGAATGCTGGCGGTGATGGTCTAGAACCATATTTCCTTAGACTAGGTGCTGTTCACCTTGCCACCCCTATCCTGCATATCTTTAATCTAGCCATTACTTCTGCCTCTGTTCCTTCTTGTTGGAAAGCAGCCCACATTCTCCCTCTACTTAAATCAGGAGATTCTAGTGATCTAAATAACTATAGGCCTATCTCCATCTTGCCTATCCTTTCTAAGATTCTTGAGAAGCTAGTCTACAAATAACTAAAACAACACATTGAATCCCACTCTCTGCTAAACCCTGCCCAATCTGGGTTCAGGCCCAATCATAGTACTGTCACTGCATTGGCTAAGGTTACTAATGACTGGATTTCTGCTGTGGATTCCAAGAAGACTACTGGTGCAGTGTTCCTTGACCTGAGTAAAGCATTAGACACTGTTGACTACCTCCTCCTAATCCAGTGCCTTACTAAGTTAGGTGCTAATCCACCTACAGTGAAATGGTTCACCAGTTACCTCTCTGGCAGGACACAGAAAGTCAAAGCAGATGGTCTTCTCTCAGTCCCCCTTACAATTGTTAGAGGAGTCCCCCAAGGCTCTGTCTTAGGACCAATACTCTTCTCTGTAAATATCAATGACCTTGACTTACTTATTATGAAATCAACTCTTCATTTCTTCATTGATGACACTGTGTTATACACCTCTGGTAAAACCGTATCGGAAGTTAGAGAAGTTCTGCTAGCTGGCTTTGCCCAACTTGAAACTAATCTTATCGAAGCCAAGCTCCTTCTAAACACCAAGAAAGCCAAGGCGATGGTCTTCTCTAGCAGCCCTACTACCAGCAACCACCCCTCAATTCCAAAGAATCTAATAGTCACCTCACTAGGCGAACCACTAGAAGTGGTTACTAAATTTAAATATCTTGGCTTCTGGAATGATAATAAGCTCTCCTTCAATGGCCGCATCAATGATTTATCTAGGATGCTAAACATGCTACTAGGGTTCTTCTTTAGAAACAGATCCCGCTTCCCTCTTGATACTCAAACCAGACTTGTTTCAGCCACATTTCTTCCCCTACTCGATTATGGTGATTTCCTTTACGCCTTTGCAGCGACTTCTAGCCTAAAGAAACTAGACGTCCTTTATTATCGTGCTTTATAGTTCATCACCGGCTCCACCATCAGAACCCACCATTGCGACCTGTATTCAGCTGTTGGCTGGATGTCACTTGCTACTAGATGCTTGCTTCATGCCGGGATCTGGACCCTTAAGATACTTCTTCACAAACTGCCTAGCTATATCATGTCTCTTATCCACATTTCCTGCAGTGCCTATTCTCTCAGAAAATCAAACTTTATCCTGCTTGACATCCCACAAACTCTTACTACATTTGGCCACCACACCATCTCATACTCCCTCCCTACCCTACCCTATGGAACCAACTCCAATCTACGCTTAAGCTGACTAGCACAGTATCACTTAATCTCTTTAAAACTCTATCCCTATCCAAGTCAAAAGATTTCTGTCGCTGCCGATAAAGCCTCCCTCAACCATAGAATAGTACCTCATAAGTCAATCTGCCTGTGTTTAGACATTACTTGTGATAATTATACTTAAACATGAAAGAAAAAGAAAAGAGTCTCTCCCATGTCTCTATCCTTTACCCTGCCTGACCTTTGTCCTTCACTTTTATCCCCAATTATTAAACTACTTGAATGAATTTAGATTTGCTGTTCATGTTGCCAATGTTTGCCCTTAAATCTGCCTCAGTTGGTTCCATCCCTCTGTGAATTTCACTGTATCCTGTAAGTACTTGACTTATATATTTACTGAAATGATATCCGTATGTTGTGTCTGTATGCCAATGTACGTGTACCAGGACCTCCTTGTGAATGAGCTTGCTCAATGGAGTATTTCCTGCAATAAACTTGAACTTGAACTTGAAATATGAGTGCAGGGCGGCAAAAATCATAGGGCTATGTGAAATTCATAGCAGTTGAGAAATATGAGGCACTCTACTGGAAAAGTAGCAAGATAGATGAAGAGGTCTTGCAGAACCTTAGTGCTAATACATGAAAGGTAATTTTTCCATCTGCAGTAGAGGCCAAATTAGTGTAATCCATAGCAAGGCACTGCAGCTAGAGGGAGGTGTTGACAGTTCTGCACATTTTGATCAGGAATACAAGGTCTGAAGACATAAATGGATTACTTATTACATTAGAGATGTTTTTAAAGGGAACAATATCCTGAGGGATGTTCTCCAAGGCCATCATTTTTCTGTAGACTGTGAAAAATTGCATTACACATAAACTAAATAAACTAACTTTTATTAAGATTCTATTGGAAGAGGGATGGTCTTCTTTTTCTTTCAATTTAGATGGTGTTCTTGGATAAGGAATGTCTGCATACTCCAGTTGTGCCAAGAAAGAGGTGGTTCTGGTTGTGGGAATGGACAGGGCAGTTTGAAGAATTTAAATTAACATGCAGGGTTTAGGGAGACAGTTGGTATGGGGTTCACCAGTGTTAGGTTAGATGGATGGATTCAACAAGAAAAGGACAGTTGAAGTGGGTGGCACAAATACATTAGACCTCATTTAGAGCAAGGAAGCACAGAGGGCCAATTCCATCTTGAATACAGGTCACTGTGAATTACACCCAGCAAAACCGATTAGCTAGGCAGCCTAATATACAGTACTTGTAAGTTTGTGACTTAAGCATCACTCAGAAACATGTGGGGGGAGGGAATGACTGGGGCATCAAGGAGGAGGAGGAATTCTGACTATTCATCTGGATATCTCTGACAGGAACAGGTAAGTGACTGTTTTTGTAAGGGACTGTATCACTGTAAAGAACAAGGAGGATATTAAGGGGACAATCAGTTCCACTGTGTGCATCTGGTCAAGCTAAGAGAGGGTCAAGCTAAAATAAAGGAGGTGTGACAAAATAGTTATTCAGGAAGGAACTACATGACTGCAACAGATCAGCTCAGCTTATCAGAAGCAATACATTCCACTCGAGGAATTCTGGAGGCATTGCCTATTATGCAGTCCTGAACATTTGAGGAAATTATGTAAGCAATTATCTGTGATATTTTCACTATAAATTTAAAACTACTAAACTGAATTTTGCCAGTTTTATTAATTGACAGGATACATTGATACTGGCTACACGTGTCAACTCTCAGGCCTATAGCTGCTGCAGGGCGGTTACAAATATTCACATATTTACAAAGTGTTAATTTCACATTTGTATAGTGAAACTATGAGCCTCTTTAACTTAAACATTCTAAACCAAATATATCCGTACTGAGTAGTTTATATGACTCTTCCAAAATGTGTATTCATGATAATTTGCACATACCTAGTGCCAAAGTAGCTGGGTTATAAGCAGACAAATATTTTTACAAAATATCCCCCAACAAATAATCTACAGCAAGAGTTTAGGCTCATGTACATTTGAAACTACTAATCCAAATACCATTATATTTGACATGGCTATACAACAACTAGCAGAAGTAAGCATGCCAAAATTCAGAGGCCTGCTTTTTAAATGATCTGACAAGGTCCCAAGACTAAGTCCTAATGTCCAACACATCTGTGCAGAGATAAAATCCATGCACCAGCAGAAATGCTACTCTCAGCAGGTCGTGTGCAGAGACAGCAATCGCATTGTGGCTCCAGCAGTGGAGTAATGATAAGCCTGGTAATACCAGGTGTAGCATTTTACATATCTGCACATGGAGTCCATGAGCAATCTGCTCTAAATCATGTGAGCATTCACAGATCTGCTCCCCGTATAAAATTCATGCACATGTAGAAGAACTTGCAGCTAGGCAAGGAAAGCCCCCTTTGCACGCTGATTATGCAGCCCATGCACATTTTTTTTAAATGTTTGGAAACATGGCCCCAGGATTCTATTTCAATAGATGGCTGAGTTATGACCAAACAGATACATTTAAAAAAGTGTGTGATTTTGGAATTTATTACATCTGCATGGTTTTACTGATAACTAATGTGCTAGCTTTGTTTCATTCATGAACTTCATTAACTGGCTACTAGTCCCTGATGCTAGATTGATTGCCTAGGACTAGAAAGGCTTGAGAATATATGTCACTCAAATGCCCTTTATATTGCACAAACAATTCAAAAGGGCCTTTCATCCTTTTCAAGAAAGTATTGCATTAAATGTCAAGTATCACATACTTTTCCAACTTTTTTAAACTATAGCAAGTGAAGTTTTATCTCAGAACTGGCCCTATAGAAATGTTTCATGGAATGACACTCATGGTCAAAGAGGCAGAAGAAAACTTAAGCCCTGAGATGCAAATAGAAAGGAATCTGGAACACATCACAAGCAGATGCCATAATGGGCTTCACAGGGGTTTTTGCTATATACACAAAAGAATGACGATAGTGCCAGGCAGTTGGGGAAAAATAAATGTTTATTCTTGAAATGAAATGCCAATACTGTGAATCCAGCAGAATTAATATGACTAAATCTAAAATGTCAGTACAATATTCAGGGCATGTACCAATTTAACAGCATCTATGAAACCCAGAATTAAATATATCATCTTTACAGGACAGCATCTTAGATTTGCTCCAAAGTAACAACTGAATGGTGGCAACTGATTTTTTCCATATTGAGATATTCTGCATATGCTACTAATTTAAGTCCAGCCGTTTTCTATGCTGATTCTTTAACATAAAACTTTGGTATAAAACATGCTTTGTCTGTTCAGTGTGGTAACATGCTGCACCTCAGGAAGAGACCTATTTGACACAAAAGGTTTTGTACTGTAACATCTACATTATGTACTGTACAAGTTCTCATTTGGCACAATAAAAGGGCGTCACAATATGCAATGAATCTAGTATTCCAAGTAATTAACATGGCTGCAAACATTCTCTATCCCCCAAAGCCTATGTCAGATGCATTCTGTACCTTCTACAAAAGGAAACACCTCCATTCATGCCTTAAGAATGAACACAACTTAACCTGCTAAAATGATGTTTGCAAAAATCAAAACTGATATTAATAAAATATAAAAAAAGGGCTTTAAAGATTATTTCCACTTGGTTCTTGCAAAATAGCAATTTATTGCAATTTGTTGATATTATTCAACAATATTTTAAAATTGTGACATCAGAGGCTCCATAGGTACCATAATGGTACCATAATGTCTCTGAAGTTGGTGGAGGCCACATCGGATGATAGAGCTGGGGATGTGTCATGGCCTGAGAGAGTTCCAGGTGCCCGAAGGTTATAAAGAAACATGGAAAAAAACATTAAACATGCTAATCAACCCTAACTATAGGGGCGTGACTGCATCTCAATGTATGTATACATAGTGCTTCATGACTGACAGCCACCTCCCCATGTCTTTGCAGGGGTCAGTTAGCAATGTCAATTCCCAGTGCCCCAATGTGGGACAGCATGACAGATTGACAACAATGGTTAGCTTAAGGTGAATCCATCTCAAGGATATGATCCTTTATTGCCCTACTATATTTGTGGTAAGTGGCAGAAGGGATAATACAGACCCTCCTGAAGAGCTGTCAGGCAGGGGAAGAGTGGGCCCTGGAGAGTAGTCAGCATCAGAGTTATGATGAGTTCAGCATGTTAGAACCTAGACACCCAGGATACTATGGGGATGAGTGGTATGCTGTGGTGTAACAGGTGTTCCTGAGGCTGGGAAAAACACCACACTGATGTACATGTGTCATGCCATTAAATGACACATCAGAATTAAAAGACTAATTTTTACACTGAATTCCTGTAATCTATCATTCTTGGTGTCATGTACTATGTCCATGTGTGTGCTTCTGTGTTCTGTGTAGCATGACCCATTTCAGCTAGAATAAACAGCCCATGTTGTTGGGATGGGGATATTGTGTATGTGTGTGTGTGCGTGTGTAGAGATGAGCAAAGTCCAGCAAATTTACTCACATAGATTAATTCACAATTTTGATTCATGAAATTCACACAATTCGAATCAGAAGTGCAATTTTTACACTTGGGAAGTTCAAGCTCCTTGAAGTGGCAAATTTCATCACTTTGAGCAAACTTCACCGTGTGTGTGTGTGTGTGTTTTGGTGCACAGGTGGTTGGGTATTGTCCGTTGTGTATGAATCCCATGTTGGCCGCAGCATGATAGATTGTGTTATGCACATTACTGTTTTGGAAGTATGCTGTGTTCTCACATATCTGTACATTCTGGCTCTGTTATGCATTTGCCATGTAATGTGGATGTGCCATTACTATCGCAGCCCCAGGTGCGATGCAGTTTTGGGGCTCAATATCCACACTTATTAATATCTATTTCATTATGTGGTTTGCAATTTGCATGTCCAGATTGTAAGTTTGTCTGGACATATCCCAGAACAGCATTCAGTACATTGGTGCACAAACATGTGTAAGTGACCGCCATGTTGTGCATATGTGCTATGCCACACTACCCTGCCCCTATGTACACCTTAGAAAGCAATATACTGGGTCCATAGTAGGTTAAGATACCTATGTTTTGAAGAGATGTCATAGCTTGAGGAAAACACCATGTTAGCCTAACATGCAGTGTGCTAAATTGGAGGGTGCCATCTCTAAACTGTTTAAGCAGCATCAGACTATTCAAGTGTCCTGTGGCTTGTAGGCCAAGTTTCAGCTTACACAATGCAATGCAAAATGTGGACAATATTCTTCTACAGTAAGTAGCAGCTGCTGTCAGTCATTGTCAATAGATAGATTATTTCTCTAAAATGGAGTCTTATTTCTCCCTGATGCAGTAAGAAATTGCAAGGCTTTATTAATACAGCCTATGTTTATCTTAGACAAGCTAGGTCTTCACTTGGAAATTCTAGTAGTGTACAACTCTCTTAAAAACTTCAGAAGCCTCTCTTTACAAAACAGATATCATCTTTTCCACAAGCACTCATAGAAAATCTGATTGTTTCTGAACATAGTGCATTAACAGTTAAAAAAAACACAGTTGAAAAAAAAAGATTAATTTCACCTGATTGTACAACCCATTTATTTAAAGTGAGGCTAGTTAATATTTATTGGGGTGCTGTAAAATCAAATGATGTTTGGTACTTACTCCAAGTTATAACTTTCTCTGTTAATGTTATACAACCTAAGTATTTTATTTTTTGTAACACCTTAATTAATTCTCTTCTCTAAAATACCCACTTCAGGTTGTTGCCCAATGATCTTTAAGCCCCACTAACCCTTCTCCTTGCACAGTGGATTCTCCATGGATCCCCCCCCCCATGGCTGGGCCAGCAAGATAATGGAGACTCCCTCATCTTTAACAGTATCTGGTTGAAGTGGGGTCATGGGGCCCTAAAGTACTGGAGTCTTCACTCATACAACTACTGTATTTTCTCCTGTTATGTCCACTCCCATCCCTCATACCTAGGTCTCTATTGACCTAACACAAGTAAGGTGATTTCCAGGTGATGGAGTACACCCTCCTGATCCATTACATGGTGTCACTGTGGTGGTGGAAAAATGGATGTTCCCCTCACCCTTAACTTGTGGATGTACAATTCATGCTTAGCTTGTAGTTATAGTCCTGCTTCTGTAATCCTGGACAATGCTAAGCGGATGGCACAGGTCTGTTTTCCTGAACGATTTCATGAGTTTGTGTTCTTTTGTAATGTGTTTCTCTGTCTCCTTTGTTTTATGGTGCTCTACTGTATTGTTTCCTCATATTTCATAGTGTCTGGTTTCCGAAGCATTTTTGGAATCATATGTTTTCATCTTCTTCATATCCTTTGTGTAATGCAGTGCCCAGAACTGAATGAAGTACTTCAGCTGAGGATTAACTAGCACCTTCTACAACTGCATTATCCCATTCTCTCCCATCTACTGTTCTCTTTTTAAAGTACACCTAACATTAGAAGCTGTTGAGCCATGTTCAGACAGCTTTAATGCAAAGTCATAAAAAATAGAAATATTAATAAAAATAAGAAACCCAGCCCAAACCCCTCTCCTACTTAATTATAGCCAATGCTTTATTGTTTGGCCGGAAAATGCCATGTTCTGGGCTGCTCCAATTTTCCAGCAGATAACCAGAGTCTGGAAATAGACTTGGACCACCACATTAGTAAGAAGGCCAGACTATATGCAGCTACTTTATGGCAGTGGTCATTAGCCAGAGAGGGCTGTCAATCAGTTGTCAGGTACCAGTGTGCAGGGACCCATGTGGGTGGGCCTGGGAGCCTGCCTCCTTTTGCAGGGCTCAAGCTGTGTTGCAGGGGTTGTAGGCATGGCCCAAGCTGGGGAGATGAGTGAGGATCAGAGGAGCAAAACTGAGGAAAGAACAACTATAGGCTATACAAGTGACAGTGTAATTCTTCTGAACAGGGTATATCCCTGGGGCAATGGGATACAAAGCAATATGGAAAAATAGTCAGTTTTCTGTTTCTGGCCCTTGGGTACTTTGCCTTGTATTTCCCCACATTGAACTGGGTTGGGCATCTGTCCACCAAACAACTCAGTTTATTCAGGTCCTGTTGTAATTTCTGACTCTTCTCTCACTGCCGACTAAGGCTTTGCAGAATGCAACATTTTGCAGACAGAATTCAGGCAGAATTACAATTCTAACTCCAAACATTCTGTGGAATTCCATCTAAATCTAAATTTCAGTTATTTCCATAAAATGTGTAAACCCACTACTCTAAGTGTTACCAACTTTGATATGTTTGAGGCTTTCTAACACCTGATTAATGGATAGTACCAAGGTGAAGGTTCCTGGCGTTAATGGGGCCTTTTTGTAGCCAAACATTTCATTAAAATTTAATGTTCAATTATTTCCATCTAATTTTAAAAGTATATATCCAAATTTCTCTGCAGTCCAGAAATTAAGAAAACAATAAAACATAAGCATATGTACCAAGTTTTTTGTCTTAGGTTTGAAAGGGGTCTGAACTATTGGCAGTCAAACATTATGTCAAAATTCAGTTTTCAGTAATTTCCATCTAATTTTTAAAACACCTTACCCACATTTTTAAAATTGTAATCATCAAATTACTATACCACTTGGATTTGTTTGCTATGTTTCATGTTTTGTGCTTTAAAGAAGACCAAGTTGGGGGTGTGTGGCCAATTCTTATGAGCTCTGCAGCCATCAAATGTAAAACTTCTAAAATTCTTTTCCTAAGAGAACTTACAGGTGCAAAAATACTATAAAATGAGAGAGGACCTTGAGTGGAAGCTGGTGATACCACATTTGTCGAGGAATTAGAATGGGGAATTGACATGGGAAGATTAAATAAGAAAACAGGAGCAGAGCTTGAAGGAGCCTGGCTGAAAGAACAGCGGCCTGGCAACAGCATCAATGTTCCACAGCCTGGAAAAGATGGAGATGCACACAGTCAAGTAATGACACCCTGTTGAAAGCAATTCAGTCCATAGATAAGTGGATGGAGGAGTTCCAACAGCAGATGAAATCCATGAACAGTCAAAGGGCTCTTCCAACTGTTGAAATTCAGTAAGCCACTTAGACTGCTGATAAAGCTCTCAACATTTCCACTGGACTAATTAAAGAAAATACACTCCTAAGGAAAAGACTTGAAAATTTAGAAAAATCTGGAAAGGAAACTCACATTTGCATTTTGGGGCTACCAAAAGGTGTCAAGGGAGATAATCTCTCCATATTCTTGAATAACTGGCTTCATGAACATTATCAACTCACATCAGCTCCTGTTACCTTGAAAGGTTACTGGATTACTTCCCAAGGAAGTCGCACACATTTTCAGAATAATGCTCCCCTGCCTCAGACAGTGCTGATTGTATTGGGCTCAGTGCTAGAAAAGGATGCCCCTCTGCTTAAAGCAAAGCAGAAAGGCCCCTCAGAATGGCAAGAATGCAACATTAATCTTTTCCCCAATCTCATTTATGAGGCACAGTAGCGGAGAAAGCGGTTAAATGGGATCTGTACCAAGGTGAGATAACTTGGAGTGCACCACATACTATTGATGCCAATGAGTTTGAAGGTATCCTATGGGGACAAAACTTATCAATTTTCCCACCCCAAAGATGCATCTAAACTGGTAGAAAAAATAGAGAATGAGTTTCAGCACAGAGAGACTGAGTCAGAAGGAGAAGAGGAGGCTAACTGATGGTCTGAGATTGTATAGTGGTACTCTGTAAGGTACGTGAAGGTAGGGGCAACTGATTGCCTTTTGCCAGCTTAACATATGTTGGTTTTTGTGGTAAAGGGGCTTGGGGACACTCTTTGGATATATTTCCATAGCATATATTTCCATACTTGCTTGAATTATCCTCCGTGGTCTTAATTTTGCACTGTTCCACTTGTAGTAGTATTACTTTGTTCTTACCACTGCTGTATTATTATTGTTACTATTGTTGCTCTCTATTATTTTTATACTGCCCCCAGGATGCATCTGTAATTGAGTGGTACTCTGCTCAGCATGACCTCCTGGAAAAACTCTTAAATAAATAAATTTGAAAGTGTTTTTTTCTTTTAATGGGCTCCAAGTTCGATTGAACTGCAATTAAAATGGCAGCAATTCACGGCGCCAACTAGTATAAGCTGCTGCTCTGCCATCCTTCTTCCTTCACAAAACTTCATTTTCATACCCTAAAGACAGCTCTCTGCATTTTCATGTGAGAGTGAGATGGGACAACTTCCTCGCTTATAAACGATCACTGCTAGATCCCCAGCTGAGCTGTTTTGGATCCACTGAAAAAAAAATGTGAGACTCTTACAAGTATTATTAATTAAAAAAAACTTACATGTTTGGTTTGATTTATGTGGATACCTCTAGACAAAGAGAATATTTACTTTCACTAATGATCTAGCAATGAATGTATGATAGTTGTGTTAAGTGTAATCATGAATGGAATTCATGCTGGTTTCTAGAAGGGGAAGTAGCCTCAATCAAAATTGTGCATTTAAGTCTATGTCTAATACCAGTAAATGCATGTAGGTGGAATTATTTTGCAAATATTTGTTCTAATCTCTTTTTGCTAGATATATATATATATATATATATATATATATATATATATATATATATATATAAATATAGTTAAATGTAGTGTTAAATTACTAATTACTAAGTGCCATCCTTTGATGGCAGTGAGCTACCTATTTTGTTGCCCATTATGAGTTACATATTATGCAGGCTTTGGTGGGCTAATGCCTAGTGTTCTTATAGGGTGCACTTGGTTGCAAAATCTATACATGTAAGTTACCCCTGCTCATGGCAGCATTTGGCTGTATCTTTAACATTATGGGTTGTACATTAAATTGTACTATAACTCACTCCCCCCAGGTGTGGTACCAATGCTTGGGGCATGACATCTTAGTTACTGTCAGAATGTTGTAGTCTCAGATGTATTTGTGAGTATAATCATCTGTAATATTGCCTACCTATAAGTTATTCAGCCATATTGTTTACAGCAAAGTTTTAGAAAAGATGAGACCAAGTTATAAGTAGCCAAACTTTCAATTTTTTTTTTTATATTTTGCAAATATGTACTGTCAACTGTAAAATTATAAGTCTCTGTAACTTTAATGCTAAAGGATGCAATGTCATTAATCTGTTCACACTGGAATTAAAAAGAAGTCCAAGCACAAAGATGCACAAATGTGTCTCTGAGTTGTGAAGGGGGCTTCACAGGTTCATAAACCACAAAAAGGAAGCTGAGTGTGTAAACTTTTTAATTCCTTGCTTAATAGATGTCCACATTAAAACAAGCTGCTAAAAGCTACAAAATTATATCAGTACTTAAATTCAAATTCCAAGAGTCTTTGTGAACATTGTGCAATTTTGTGATATTCTAATAGCCATTACCATGAATTTTGCCCAGCCATAGACTAGCCTGCCATGGAGAAGTAAAGTATAGTCTAGCTGGAGTAATATGAAGACTGGCTTCATTGGGGACCCCATATCTTTCAACCTCTCAGCATTAAAATTCATAGCATTGATCTTCAAAATTCAAAGTAAATGACCAGCATGTGTTGCACATTTTTATTTTAAAGAATAATGGTCTGGATTTTCAAAGGACTGAGAATGCTACAAGCACCGGGTGCACCGAACATATGGCGCACAAAGCTTTTGGCCTTCTTCCAGCCAGGAATCAGGATTTTCTATGCCATGTAGCAATCCAACTTTTTCTGATCTTGATTAGGGCAATCCTGAGTACCCTTTTCATGAGGCTTGCACACAATATTTGGCGCAAGCTGACGTAAATCAAGGAAAGTGTGGTAACTGGGCCAGATCTATGAAAATCAAGATACGGACTGCAGCAAAGGTGTTTGCACAGCTGTGTCAACAAAAGGTCTTGATGCAGGGCTTGATGCAAACCCTGTGTCACCCTTTGAAAATCTGACCCAATGTGTCTACAATTAGTGGACGCCATGTATTAATGTTAAGGAATATTTCTATCAAGTTAGTTCAATGATTTAATAGTTTGTGTGTCCAGAAATAGCTCTAACGTTAATAAGAACATCAATAAACATTTTCAGCTCAAGGGTAAATGTATGAAGCTAAATTGGTAAGTTAATTACAGATAAAACTGGTAACATACTTGAATGAAATCCGTTAAAAGATGAGGTATTAGCTCACAAGACTCTATGTAGGGAAAGGCTTATTTGTGTTGTCTTCTTCTTAAAAAAAACATAATGGAATCCTATATGTGCTGTATTACATTGTTGGTGTTTTCTACATGTATTGATATTCCTTATTCAATAAATATGAGTGCAGGGAGGGGCCAAAAATCATAGGGCTATGTGAAATTCATAGCAGTTGAGAGATATGAGGCAATCCACTGGAAAAGTAGCAAGATAGATGAAGAGGTCTTGCAGAACCTTAGTGCTAATACAGGAAAGGTGATTTTACCTTCTGCAGTAGAGGCCAAATTAGTGTAATCCATAGCAAGGCACTGCAGCTAGTGGGAGGTGTTGACAGTTTTGCTCATTTTGTCAGGAATACAAGGTCTGAAGACATAAATATGTTACTTATTACATTAGAGATGTTTCTAAAGGGAACAATATCCTGAGGGATGTTCTCCAAGGCCATAACTTTTCTGTAGCCTGTGCAAAATTGCATTACACATAATCTAGACAAGCTGACTTTTATTAAGATTCTATTGGAAGAGTGATGGTCTTCTTTTTCTTTCAATTTAGATGGTGTTCTTGGATAAGGAATGTCTGAATACTCCAGTTGTGCTGCAGTTGTGCCAGGAAAGAAGTGGTTCTGGTTGTGGAAATGGACAGGGCAGTTTGAAGAATTTAAATTAACATGCAGGGTTTAGGGAGACAGTTGGTATGGGGGTCACCAGTGTTAGGTTAGATGGATGGGTTCAACAAGAAAAGGACAGCTGAACTGGGTATCACGAATACAGTAGACCCCATTTAGAGCAAGGAAGCACAGAGGGACAATTCCATCTTGAATACAGGTCATTGTGAATTACACCCAGCAAAACCGATTAGCTAGGCAGCCTAATATACTTGTAAGTTGTAACTTGTAACTTGTAAGTCGAGGCAGTATAGTGCAGTGGTCTAAGGCTCTGAGCTGCAAATCTGGTGACATCCAGCAGACCAGACCTGGGTTTGAATCCCATAGCTTCCACTTGCATACTGTGTGACCCTGAGCAAGTCACTTAACCTCCTTGTGCTCCCAGGTCACTCCTGTAAAAAAGCTTTCAGCTTAATGTGCTATACCTGGTTAAACAACTAAATAAAAAAAAAAATAAGTTTGTGACTTAAGCATCACTCAGAAACGTGGGAGGAGGGAATGACTGGGGCATCAAGGAAGAGGAATTCTGGCTATTCATCTGGATATCTCTGACAGGAACAGGTAAGTGACTGTTTTTGTAAGGGACTGTATCACTGTAAAGAACAAGGAGGATATTAAGGTGACAATCAGTTCCACTGTGTGCATCTGGTCAGGCTAAGAGAGGGTCAAGCTAAAACAAAGGAGGTGTGACAAAATAGTCATTCAGGAAGGAACTACATGACTGCAACAGATCAGCTCAGCTTATCAGAAGCAATACATTCCACTCAAGGAATTCTGGAGGCATTGCCTATTATGCTGTCCTGAACATTTGAGGAAATTATGTAAATAATTATCTGTGGTATTTTCACTGAAAATGTGAAACTACTAAAGTGAATTTTGCCAGTTTTATTAATTGACAGGACACATTGATATTGGATACACATGTCAACTCACAGGCTTATAGCTGCTGCAGGGTAGTTATAAATATTCACATATTTACAAAGTGTTAAACAATTTCACATTTACATAGTGAAACTATGAACCTCCGTAACTTAAACATTCTAAAGCAAATCTATCCATACTGAATAGTTTATATGACCCTTCCAAAATGTGTATTCATGATAATTTGCACATATCTAGTGCCAAGGTGGCTGGGTTATAAGCAGACAAATATTTTCACAAAATATCCTCCAACAAATAATCTACAGTAAGAGTTTAGGCTCATGTACATTTGAAACTACTAATCCAAATACCATTATATTTGACATGGCTATAGAACAACTAGCAGAAGTAGGCATGACAAAATTCAGAGGCCTGCTTTTAAAAAGATCTGACAAGGTCCCAAGACTAAGTCCTAATGTCCAACACATCTGTGCAGAGATGAAATCCCTGCACCAGCAGAAATGCTACTCTCAGCATGTCATGTGCAGAGACAGCAATCGCATCGTGGCTCCAGCAGTGGAGTAATGATATGCCTGATAATACTAGGTGTAGCATTTTACATATCTGCACATGGAGTTCATGAGCAATCTACTCTAAATCATGTGAACATTCACAGATCTGCTCCCCGTATAAAATTCATGCACATGTAGAAGAACTTGCAGCTGGGCAAGGAAAGCCCCCTTTGCACGCTGATTATGCAGCCCATGCACATTTTTTTAAATGTTTGGAAACATGGTCCCAGGATTCAATTTCAATAGATGGCTGAGTTATGACCAAACAGATACATTTAAAAAATTGTGTGATTTTGGAATTTATTACATCTGCATGGTTTTACTGATAACTAATGTGCTAGCTTTCTTTCATTCGTGAACTTCATTAACTGGCCACTAGTCCCTGATGCTAGATTGATTGCCTAGGACTAGAAAGGCTTGAGAATATATGTCACTCAAATGCCCTTTATATTGCACAAACAATTCAAAAGGGCCTTTCATCTTTTTCAAGAAAGTATTGCATTAAATGTCAAGTATCGCATACTTTTCCAACTTTTTCAAACTACAGCAAGTGAAGTTTTATCTCAGAACTGGCCCTATAGAAATGTTTCATGGAATGACACTCATGGTCAAAGAGGCAGGAGAAAACTTAAGCCCTGAGATGCAAATAGAAAGGAATCTGGAACACATCACTTGCAGATGCCATAATGGGCTTCACAGGGGTTTTTGCTATATACACGAAAGAACGACGATAGTGCCAGGCAGTTGGGGAAAAATAAATGTTTATTCTTGAAATGAAATGCCAATACTGTGAATCCAGCAGAATTAATATAACTAAACCTGAAATGTCAGTACAACATTCAGGACATGCACCAATTTAACAGCATCCAAGAAACCCAAAATTAAAGATGTCATCTTTACAGGACAGCATCTTAGATTTGTTCCAAAGTAACAACTGTATGGTGGCAATTGATTTTTTCCATATTGAGATATTCTGCCTATGCTACTAATGTAATTCTAGCCATTTTCTATGCTGATTCTTTAACATAAAACTTTGGTAGAAAACATGCTTTGTCTGTACAGTGTGGTAACGTGCAACACCTCAGGAAGAGACCGATTTGACACAAAAGGTTTTGTACAGTAACATCTACACTATGTACTGTACAAGTTCTCCTTTGGCACAATAAAAGGGTATCACAATATGCAAATAATCTGGTATTCCAAGTACTTAACATGGCTGCACACATTCTCTATCCCCCAAAACCTATGTCAGATGCATTTTGTACCTTCTACAAAAGGAAACACCTCCATTCATGCCTTAAGAATGAATACAACTTAACCTGCTAAAATGATGTTTGCAAAAGTCAAAACTGATATTAATAAAATATAAAAAAGGGGCTTTAAAGATTATTTCCACTTGGTTCTTGCAAAATAGCAATTTGTTGCTATTTGTTGATATTATTCAACAATATTTTAGAATTGTGACATCAGAGAATGTTGAATTCATTAATTTTTTCATATTGATAAAAAGAAAAAGACCATTCATCCAACCAGCCTGCCCTGTTAAACCCCAATTAACCCTGCAAACTGTGTCTTTAGATGTGGATTTTGCCCCCTCCTCCATTGCACCCTGACCTACCAGTAACCCTCATGAGTACCTGTTAAGCACTTAATCCTGTCCCAGTCATGACATGACATGACATGAAAACACACAATAGCTGGGATATATGAATCTGTTTATCAGTCACAACCTATGTCAGCAACTTTTAAAAACAACACGATGTGGTCCCAAAGCAGTGAAAGACTGTAAAATGCAATGTTGGATGGCATGGTTAGCGAGTCATTAACCAGTTTACAACTGCTCCTAAAATATGCCAATATGCCTGTGCAAAGCAGCTGATAGCTCCTTGCATAGAGGTGCACCAGCATATTGGTAGGTTTGGAGAGGTGGTAAGTAGTCACTAGTGCAGCAATATTTACTACCTCATCAAACCAGGTGTTAAGGACTGTGGCCTCTAACTGCTATCCACTGACTGCTGCAGCCCTCGTTCACCCACCAATAGTATGCAATATATTTCCCTTGCGGTCAGTGGTCCCCAACCCCTAATCATCCCTCCAATTTGTTTCAAACATTTTCCTGCTGCCCAGTGGGCCCCTTGTCCCCCAGGATTGACTCCTACAACTCACCCTAACCTTGTTACACCCCCACTAGTCTTGATCCACCCATGACTGGCAGAGATCCTCCTCTCACCTCCACAGCAGGCTACTGACTGACATGTCCTGATTGCACTCACTGTACTAAAAGCTGATTACAGCAGGTATGTGATTGGGACCTGTTGGTCAGCTGTGGAGTTCAGTGGAGAATCAGTGCCAGTCACTTGAGGGGGCAAGACTGGGGGCTCACCTGGGCTAGAGTGGGTCAGGGGGAGTCCAACCTGGGAGGGTGGGGGACCACTGGAACAGCAGGAAAATGTTTTAACAATCTACAGGGATAAATGAGGATGTGGGTGCCACTGGAAACCAGGGAAATTCATTATGTACTATGGGTGGGTGATCAGGGGGATCACTGGATACCAGGAAAATTAATTACATACTATGGGCATGTGATAAGGAGCAGGGAGAGCCACTGGAACCAAGGTAATGCATTATATACTATGTGCTGGTGATTGGGAGTGAGGGAACCATTAGCTACCAGGGATGGGTACATTTACATTGGCAGGGTGTCCAGGGGGGTTGGGGGGAGTACTAGCCCCATACAGGCAGCCCTGACAGATGCTGGTGGGGGATACCATCTCTGTGACATCCAGGTCTGTAATGAGGCCATAATGAGATGCAAATGACCTGACAGAGCCTTGCTGGTGCTATGGGGTCATTGGCATCTTAAGATGCCAATATGGCAGATTGCTCAGAGGAGCAATTGCCATTAGTCGAGTCTAACAGCCCAGCTGCGATCGAAATCTCCATAGCATCCTTTTGGTCATTTACTTCCTGTGGCCAGTAGAGGGCTGGGATTTGCAATCACAATTTGGTTGGTGCTTGACTCATACATTGGAACATGTCTTTTATCACTCATAAGGTGCCCAAGCATGTTTCAATATACCACTGGTTTGCTCCAGGCACTACTCTGCCCCTGGAGTAGATATTTAGTGGGCCCTAAGTTGGACCTATGAATCTCCCAACCAGTGTCTTTCCAACAGCAGAGTAATCAAAGAACACTGATTTCCCTCTGTGTTTCACAAGCAAGAAGATGTGGAAATTTAATAAAAATTCTTACTAAAAAATAATGTCCTTCATGGAAATCAATGTTCTTCGATTATTTTGCTGTTGAAGAGATGCAGTGTGCTGTCATGTATGCTGCTTTAAAGTTAAGTGGACAAATTACTTAATTTTAGAGAAATATATGTAGAATTTATGGTGATAATGTTATTGTTGTATCTAGATATCAAGCTGCTGTTGTGGAGCAGTATTTCAGTGTTTTCTTATGTTTCAATGAGTTTGATATGTTTTGTTTGATTAGTTTGTTTTAATGAGGAGTTCATTTGAAACATTTAGAGTTTGGATTGTTCAGTAAAATATTGTTTTTGAGTTTTATTGGAAGTATTTCATGTTTCTATATACGTAGATATTTTGCTTATTTTCTCAGCAGTAAATCTTGATGTTTTGGTTTGCAGTTTATGATTGTTGAGTAATGTTGTCATGTTGGGGAATGAGAGGGTAATTTTTATCATTTCTTTTTTTTTATTTACCCAGTGTCTTTTTGATATTAGTGGCTTGTGTGATTCGCATATTAACATTTTGATTCTGACAGGTTAGAGTCACAGAAGTGGTACAATATGTTATGTTTAAAACCACTGAAGAGGCAGAATTGTACATACACCATTTTATAATGCAATATAATTTAATGTACAATGCTGTTCTTCCTGTACTATGTTCCCATTCCCTGTGTTGCGAACTTCTATAACCTCATGCTAGGACCAAGATCTCTACAGATGCTCACTCTGATGCATAAGCACAAGTATGCTCATATGAAAATACTAATGTGATTTAATAAACAGGCATGAATTTCACAGCATTAATTGAATACTTATCAGCTGTTTGTTGGACATGATTTGTTCAGGGATCAGGGGAGGTGGGGAGGTGGGGACAGCCATGGGATAACAAAGGGGGGGGGAGCAGCTGCAAACTAGGGGTGATAGCTGCATACTCAAGCAGACATAGATAGACCAGGTGGTCTGTTTCTGTTGGCACATTCATATGTTCGTATGTATGTTCATAAGTCAGAGTATAATTGATGCCTGCAGCAACACTATTCATACATTAGACAGTCAGCTACTTCAGTAAAAATGAAGTAAGCATTCTGACATTAATATAAGATTTTCTGCTATAGCACTAATGTAGCATAAATCATTCTAAGGCTGATTTACCTATACTTATGTCAATGAACCATATTAAAGCCACCTTTAGAGCCAGTACTTACCCACTTAGAAATAAACCTTTACATTATAGCAACAGGTTTTGGGCACTACTAAATGGCTTATTTTGTACTGAAGATGATTAGGAGTCCCTATATCAAAATATCATTGAACCATAGCGCATTTTATTAATGGTCAACATTTCTTGAGTACACAGAATGGTTAAGTCCCAAGTATAATACAAATTAAGAAGGCAGAGGCATATTTCAGCATATGATTTTAATTTTCATAACACCACTTAAAATACTTTCATAAAACTTTACTGCCAAGAGTCAGGTATTTTTTTTTTAGTTAAGAAGCTCTCAGCTGCAGAACACAAATTCTATTTTCCATATGGGGCCATTTATTGGGCCAAAGGAGATTTTGCTCCTTTCTTCTAGTTGCAACATTAATTTTAATTAGACCTTTCAGGGAAACATTGGTAATGTAACATCAGAGTGATACCAGAAACACTTTTCTCCCTGTATTCCCTGCCCATCCAGTTTCTTTGGGACTGCCATTCCACTTTTCTTTCTTTTCAGTTTGGTACCCTGCTCCATGGAACACTGTGCCTCTCCCACTACACTCTCATCCTCCATCCACTCTTTCAAACTGATCCAGTTTTTTCACTTCTCTAAAACCTGCCTTTTACTGCTGCATAGGCGGAGCCTGCAGCCATTTTGCGAGAGCTCAGAAAAATGAGCTACTGGATCAGGCCCTGGAACACTTCCATTTTAGCATTTCAGAATGATCCTTCTGAAAATGCAGAACGGTCAGTACCAGTCCGCCACGGCCACACTATTTTGGCGCTGCTCTGGCACTTCCATATTCTGCGATGCACTGCACATGCGCATATGTCACACATGTGTAGTTTTGCAGGGCACGCCATCTTGGGAATGGCATATGTCATTCACAAGAATTATACATGCACGAGTACGGGGCATGCATAGTTCTGTTGGTGCCGCCATCTTGCTTGTGGCATTCACACACATTCTGCGGCAATTGTTCTCACACAGTGGTGTCACAAGCTCACTGCAGCTGTATTGGCTCTTGCTAGAACTTGTTTGAGCTAGGTATGGCAGAGATGGATTTACATGATCATGGGCACTATGCACAACATTTACCATGGGCCACTCCCTCCATGGTGTCAAATGAACTATGATTTCTGCCATCAATGCCATTGTGGGTGGTGGCACAGCATGTGGTACATGAACCAAACCTGGTTAAGTTTTAAAATTACAAATGCAGGCCCTTCTGACCAAAGAATCGACATGCATAAGAAAAATTACATTTTTAATCTGTAAACTTACATTTTCTGTAGAAGCTAACTTTCCAGTTCTGACCTACATTCTGTTATTACTGCATATTTACTGGCCTTTTCACAAACACAGTGGGTGTTTCTGATTCTTTCACTACAGGTAAGGTCCATTTTTGAATTGTATAGAAACACAGAATTTGACGGCAGATAAGGACTGCTTGGCCCACCCAGTCTGCCCATTTCCTTACCTAATGTATAAGCTGCAGATCCTAGTTAACCAGCAGCCTACTTCTTTCTACCCCCACCCCCTAGAATTGCCCTATGACTGTCCCATGCATGCTTGAATTCAACCAGTTTTTGACTCCACAACCTCCTCCGGAAGGCCGTTTCATGCATCCAAAACCCTCTCTGTGAAAAAATACTTCCTTACATTACCTCTGAGCTGCCCCCCCATCTTCAAATTGTGCCTTCTTGTTCTTGCACACTTCTTTCTTTGAAAGATGCTACCCTCTTGGACTTTGTTGATTCCCTTGAGGTACTTGAAAGTTTCTATCATGTCCCCCCTCTCCCTCCTTTCCTCAAGACTATACATATTAAGCTCCTTAAGTCTCTGTTCATATGTCATCCAGTGCATACCCTGCACCATTTTAGTTGCCCTTCTCTGGACAACTTCCATCCTGTCTATGTCCTTGTGGAGACTGAGTCTCCAGAACTGCACACAGTACTCCAGATGGGATCTCACCAGCTGTCTGTAGAGAGGGATAACAATTTCTTGTTTTCTACTGGTAATGCCTCTCCCTATGCATCCCAGTATCTCCCCAGCCCTTCTTACTGCCCTCTCACATTGCTTGCCCACCTTTAAGTCATCTGATATGACTACCCCCAGGTCCCTTTCCATTTTTGTTGTTGTTAGTATCTCACTCCCCATTGTGTACTCTTCCCCTGGGTTTTTGTTTCCCAGGTGCATTACCTTGCACTTCTTAGCACTGAATCTAAGCTGCCATACATTTGACCATTCTTCTAACCTTGCCAAGTCCCTTCTCATCCTTTCCACCCCACCTTGTGCAGCAACTCTGTTGCAGATCTTTGTGTCATCTACAAAGAGACATACTTTTCCTTCCAGTCCCTCTGCAATGTCACTTATAAAGACATTGAAGAGGACCAGTCCTAATACTGAACCCTGCGGTACCCCACTAGTAAACCCCCTTTCTTCAGAGTGGACTCCATTTACTATTACCCTCTGTGTCCCATTCTCCAGCCAATTCTTTACCCAGGCTATCGTCTTGGGACCCACTACCAGGCTGGCTAACTTGTACATTAATCTTTTGTGTGGGACTGTGTCAAATGCTTTGCTAAAGTCTAGGTAGGCCATGTCCACAGCCCCTCCCTGATCTACTACTTTGGTCACCCAATCAAAGAAATCTATTAGATTCATCTGGCATGACCTTCCTGCTGTGAATCCATGCTGCCTTGGGCCCTGTGCCCCTCTGGCCTCTAGGTACTTGACAATTCTTTCCTTCAGAGTGATTGCATCATTTTCCCTATCACTGAGGTTAAACTAACAGGTGTGTAGTTTCTGCTTCTGCCCTGCTCCCACTTTTGTGAGAAGGGAATCCATCTGCCCTCCTCCAGTCCTCAGGTACCACCCATCCTCCCATGATTTGTTAAAGAGGGTAGTCGGTGGTGTCACTAGTTCTACCCTTAGTTCTTTTAGAATTCTGGGATGAATCCCATCAGGCCCCATTGCTTTGTCCACCTTCAGTTTTAAGAGTTCTTTCAGAACCCTTTCTTCTGTAAATGGGTTGGTATCAACTTCTGTATCAGAGTGTTTCTATTGTTTGTTTTAGGTACCTTCCCCTCTTCATTTGTAAATACTGAGCAAAAATATTTGTTTAGTATCTCTGCCTTTTCACCGTCACCCTCTGCCCACCCCTCCCCTTTATTAAGCCTCACTATCCCTCCCTTGGTCTTTCTTCACTCCCTGATGTACCTAAAAAAGGTTTTATCCCCCTTCTTAACTGAGTTGGCTATCTTTTCCTCGGTTCGGGCCTTTGCTGTTCTGAATGCCTTCCCAGCTTCCTTTTCCTTTAACTGATACAATTCTCTGTCCTGCTCCTTCTGTGATTCCTTGTGCTTTCTGAATGCTTTCTTTTTCTGTTGAACCTTCACTGCCACCTCCTTTGAGAACCATAGTGATTTCTTACATCATTTTGTTTTGTTTATTTACTTCACACAAAGGCTTGTTACCTCTGTGATGGCAGTTTTTATTATTCCCCATTGTTCTTCCACCCCTTCTTCCTGCCCATTTGCTAGTGCATTCCTTAGGCACTCACCCATTTTGGCAAAGTCAGCCCTCCTGAAGTCCAATACTTTTGCCTTTGTATGGCTTGACTCTATCGCTGTGTTTATTGTGAACCATACTGTTCAATGTTCACTAGTTCCCAGATGGCTACCCACTTCTACATCTGTGATCCTCTCTCCATCTCCATTTGAGAGAACCAGGTCTAAGATTGCTCCCTCTCAAGTGGGTTCCAATACTAGTTGTCTAAGGCATGCCCCCTGTAGGGCATCTAGAACAACCACACTCTTGGAAGTGGCTGCTGCAACTGCACTCCAGTTAACATCTGGCATATTTATATCACCCATCAACAATATCTCCACTTTTTCTGCCATTCTAAGTATACTTTCTATCATTTCCTTGTCCATTTCCTCCCCATGAGAGGGGGGTCTGTATACAACCCCTGTGTGTATTGTGGTGCCATTGCCTGTCTCCAAATTGACCCACAGTGCTTCTTCTCCTCCCTGTTTACCCTTTTGTTCTGTTGCTTTGATTCCTTCCCTTACATGGAGAGCTGCTCCTCCCCCTCTTTTACCCTCCCTATCCCTCCTGTAGATAGTGTATCCTGGTATGTTTACATCTCAGTCATGGTTCTGTGCGTACCATGTTTCTGTGACTGCCATGATATCCAGATGTTCCTCCTCCATCAAGGCCACTAATTCAGGAAGTTTGTTACCCAGACTACGGGCATTGGTACTCATTGCTCTCCATTTTTTGATGGCTTTACCTTCTGTAGCAGCATCCCCCACTGACCTTTCTACCTTGGTCTTTTTCTCATTTAGTACCCTGTTTTATAGGGGAGGCTGGGATTTTCCTGCTGCTTATCAGTGCCGCCCCCCTTGACTAGTTTAAAAGCTTGCCAATGAAGCATTTAAACTGATTGCTCAAAAGACTTGTTCCCTTCCTGGACAGATGCAGACCATCCTGCCAGTATAGGCTGGTGTCCCTCCAGGTGGAACCCCAGTCCCCAATGAAGCCAAACCCCTGTGCTCCACACCATTTTTTCAACCATTCATGAACCTGCATGGTGAAAAGTACCCTCGCCTCATCCATTCCACTGACAGGCAGCACCTCTGAGAAGGGTACTGTGTGTGCTACTTGTCTTAGGCCCCTCCCCAGCTCTACAAAGCCCTTCTGCACTGCTCTAATCTCATGATGAGCCAAGTCATTTGTCCCTAGGTGGACAATGATGTCCAGCTCAGACTCCCATGCAACTGTTCTCGTGATCCTAAGGATGCGCTTCCTGTCCCTCCAAGCCATGGCACCAGGCAGGCACCTTACTTCAGTTTTCCCAGCTCCCCCCAGTGCTATCCCCCTAATAATTGAGTCCCCCACCAGGAGCTGCTTCCTTTCCCTGTGGTGTCCACTGCCTCCTTCATAAGGGCCTCCCTTGTGACAGTTGTCTGCAACCTCCTTAGTCTCCTCTGCAGGTGCATCCGTAGAGGAACTATGCTCCCCCAGAATGGTGTATGGATTGTGGAGTGGAACAACTGACTGGGTGTTCCTCTGTTCCTCCACCCTTCCCCTCCCTGAGCCCACTGTGGTCCAACTGCTGTGCTTTCTTCACAACCTTTGAGATAGAGGTGGTGGCGCTGGTGCTCCCTGGATGGGGGAGGTTCCCTTACAGATGTCCAGTGTGGCCTGAAGATGGGCAACTTCCTCCCTCAAGGCAGAGAGTTGTCTGGAAGCAGGGCAGCATCTCAGCCTCCAGAAAGACTCCTGGAAGACTGCTGCCCCACAGCCATTACATTGCAGTACTTCCCACATGTCTGTCTACCTTGTTTATTTTTGTGTGTGTGTGTGTGTGTGTGTGTGTGTGAGATTGGTTTGTTATATAGAAATATATATATTATATAATGTGTATGCTTATATTGTCAGTGCAGTGTGCTAGCTATGACAGTGATGTGCACCTTGCCCTCTTGAGGAAATGATGTCAGAACCCCAGATATAATGGAACTATTTCCAGGGTGGGTGGGGTGAGGGGTGGGAAGGGTTTGGGCCTAAACTGTGGCCTCACAAAAGAATCAGCTAAAAGCTCTGACCTACCGCTGCAATGAGTGCCTTCCTGTCAGCAAGATGCCCTACATGACAATTTGACAGAGAAAATACCCTGCTAATCAAACAGAGAAATTCCAAACATCCAAGTCAGACACAGGTAAACCTCCCCAGCCCCAAAACAGCCTGGTGACTTGTGCTCTGAAAGCAGTCAGCCCCAAAACACGTCAGCTGTGCACAAGGACAGACATAGTAAACAGTAATCAGTCCCTGTGGGTTTAAACTCTTCCTGCACTGAAAATCTTAACAATTGTAACAAAAGTAAAGCAAGGTCCATCTCCCTCTGTTGATTGAAAGACTACCTTTTCTGATCATTCTAAGTAACTTATTTCACCTTTCAGTTAGAAGTATCCTCCACCTGAAGAATATTAACTTTCCTAAGGAATCTGCTTCAAACCAAAGACAATTGTGCACTGTAAGATTCACCTCCCTCTGTTGTTAGCACAACTCACTTTCTTGCAAATCCTAAGTCCAGTGTTGCAGCTTACAGCCAGAGGTAGCTTCACTAGAAGAATATTAGGTACGATGTTGTTTATGTCATTGTCAGCTTTTCCATTGTTGGCACACTGTTTCCATGTTCTACAATAGAACTCAGTGACTGAAAGGGACATAGATTAGATCATAAAGTTCTTTTTTTATATGCTTTCTTTATTATAATGTTCACCAATGTACAGTTTACAGAATGCAGCATACACATTACAAGACAGGTGTGCATTTCACTTGAGTCCAGAAAGCCATTTGCTTGCTTTTGATCAGCTTTGTGTCATAACAAATAACAACACTTCAGAACATAAACAGGGCATATTGTAGTACACAGTATTGAGAAGAAAAGCCCTAAACTATAAGGCTGACATGTGGGTCCTTTGGTGGTAAGGTGGGCAAGCAGAATGTCCAGCTCATAGCTAATGTATACATATGACTGTAAGTTAGCTCCCTCTGGTAGTCTGTCAATTACAGACAGATTTACTATTGTCCACTATTCCCTGTCCCTACCAATAGGACACCTGTCCCACTTCTATTGTCCACTTACTCCACCTCTCCTTGAATTCATCCATTTTATCATGTGTGATACTGTATAAGTCAACCTCTCCTTTTCCTGTAGCTCATTAATTGTATTATGCCACTCCACCAAAGTGGGTGGGTCAGGACGGGGTCATTTTCAGATTATAGCTTATTCCAACCCTGCTATGCATATATATCACAAATAGGGAGAATCAGCTCCTCGCACTGATGGTGGGGGCAATCTCAGAATTAAGTTAGCAAATGGCAGTGGATTAGAACTCTGAAAGAGGGCTGACAATGTCTTGGATATCTCCACTTTAAAGTTGTCCAAAATTGGACATGTAAAAAATATATGGGTGTATGGCTAACTCCCCACAATTCCTCCAACATGCTGATGTACTGGTAGTATCCCATTTAACTTTAAGATGAGGAGGACATTTTGAATGAGACTTCCCAAACGCTGCACCACAGTTCATGTATGTGATTGAATCCTGCCTCCACTTCCAACGTTGTTATTATGAGGTGAGACACTTCTTTCTTATGAAAGTTTAAATATTGATATATGTGGGATATCACTCCCTTAGGTGTTGATATGGTTAGCAACTCTCCAAGAGTGGAGCCCCCTTCTGAAGATACTTATGTACTATGGGTATGGAACAATTGAGCCTGTACATAGTTTCTTAATTAAAACTATCTAAGTCAGTCCATGATCTGCCAGTCAGACTCTCTACAACATTCATCAAACGTGAAAATAGTTTCACCCTTCAACATTTTTGTTGGATGTTGTATCATGCTGTGCTTGCCTGTCATGCCACAAATCTATGGAGCCCAGATCAAAGTTAGTATTCCAAGCAAACCAACGGCACCTTCAACAATCCCTGTGTACTAATGGGAATCATTGGAATCTGTCCCAAGCATAGAAGCTAATTTGCTGAAAAACGTGTGTTTATGGGTGGATGATGCTGTTGTGAAATAAATAGAATGGATAGGAGGAGTCCTTCTCCCATTAGAGACTCCTTTAGAGTGTGCCCATGTGCACTAAGTTTTGTCTGTCCACAGAAGTGCCCAGTGGACCTGTGTGGAGAGTAGAGGTGGGCAAAGATGGCAAACTTCACTCTGCAGATTAATCCATGAATTTTTGGAATTTTGTGAATTCTGCATGGCAAAGTCCCACCGCAAAGTGCAGAATTTCACCCACAAATTATGGAATTTTGCCCATGAATGGTGGAAATTTGCCACAATTCCACATGTTGTGGGTGAAATTCCACACTTCAAGTGTGAAATTCAACACTTCGTAATAGAATTTCACCACTTTGAAGTTTCTGAAGATGGTTAAAACTTCACAGCATTCCACTGAGGTGAATTTTGGCTGCTTCATGGCAAATTTGCCCACAAATTTAAACATCGACCCACCTCTAGTGGAGAACCAATATGATTCCAATTCAGGAACTGCCCATCCTCACCATTTCCTTTGGCCAGGAGCAGGGTACTTGTCAGCTTGGGTCTCTGGCATGCCCAGATGAATTTGTATATCTTTTTCTGTATGTCTGTTTACCATTGTTTAGCTAACCTCACAAGGGCACACTGGAATACATTAAAAAAGTTAGATAAAAGGTTCATTTTTACAGCTTAAACTTAGGCATGCAGAAGTAGATGAAGCAATGCCCACCTCTCAATACCCTCTCCTAGTTGTTTAATTAAGGGGATATAATTATCTTGAAATAGCAATTTATTGGAGTTTCAAAGTATGATACCTAGGTACTTTAAACAGGGCAGAGTCCGCTTCATGGGTTATAACTCTTGGATTTGGTGGGGTGGTGCAAAATTAGAGGTGAGCACCTCTGTTTTAGTTGAGTTGAGGGTATATCCCGATATACTGGAGAACTCCATGGACATGCTTGTTCATCTTGGGAGGGACCTTTCGGGGGTTTGTTATGTATAATAAAATATCGTCAGCACAGAGGGCTATTTTATGCTTTTGTCTACATGCACTTACCCCAGTAATCTTGGGATCTTAATGAATCCATTATGCAAGGGGTTCCATACACAAGGCAAACAACAGGGGTGAAAGACAGCACCCTTGTTGAGTACCTCAACCCAGGATAAGCCAATGCAAGATTTGGCCATTAGCTCTCACATACACTTGTGGATCATAGTATAATCTCTGTATAATTTCTATGAATGGCTCAGAAAAAAACAACCTGGCAAGGACCCTGTATAAATATTGCCAATCAACCTGATCAAACACCTTCTCTGCATCTAAACTCATGACCAGTGCTAGGGTTTTAGTGGCACTGAGATGGCCTATAATGTGAAGCGTGCACCTAACATTGTCAGCTGCCAGATGCCCATCTACAAAGCCTATTTGATCTACTTGTACTAGCTGAGGGATAAGCCCTTCTAACTTCTTAGACAAAATGGCTGTAAGAAACATATAATCTACATTAAGTATGGCTATCAGGCAGTAAGAGGTGCATAAAGTAGGCTACTTGACAGGCTTGGGAATGACATAAATTACTACCTGTTTCCAGGACGGAGGGAGGACACTCCCTTCTGTCAAAGCCTCCTGAAAAGCCATCTGTAGCAGTAGGGTAATCTAGTCTTGCAAATTTTTATAAACTTCAGAGGGGAAGCCATCAGCCCCTAGGCACTTTCCAATTTTACTGTCACCAATTACTGTGGTGAGCTCAGTGACAGAGTTTGGGTGACATAATTTGGGACTTGGTGCTTCTGTAAGATTTTGTAAATTAAGGCAATGCAAAAAAGTATCAGTCTGATCCTCTCAGGAGCCCTGTTTAGGACTATTTAGTTTGCAGTAGTACTCTGTAAAAGCATCAAGAATTGCATCTCCCTGAATAACCTGGAGACCATTTGCCAGATGTGTGAGTTTAATAATTTGCACTCAAGCCCTTCTTACCCTGAGTCTACAAGCCAGAAGTTTAAGAGCTTGCAGGTCTCCTTCAAAATAATGCTGTTTAAAAAATGCCAGGTTCTGTTCTATTTTATAATCTAGTAATGTATGATGTTCTTTTTTATCTTAATTAAGTCTCTCGCTCCATGCCTATCCAGTTTTATTTGTTGTAGTGCCTCCAGGTTCTTAATTTGCATTTCCAAAGCTATTTGCCATTCATGCCGTTCTTTTATGCTGGCAGTGCCGATTGCCACTAATTTCCCTCAAAGTATAGCTTTAACAGTCTCCCAAACTATCCTCCACTTAAGTCGAATGGGGAGTTGTCTTAAGCAGCCTGCAAAATTGTCTGAGGCACCTGTTCTGCACCTCCCTATCCTGAAAAAGGGATGGATTGAGTTTCCAGAACATGGAGTATTTTGAGTTCGCAAATTGATTTCAATAGTTAGGAGGCATAATCCAAAATCCACAATGGATCCACCATACATCTAGACAAATTAGTTATATTCTCCTTTGAGAGGAGAAATAAGTCAAATTATGAACAGATGTGATACACATGTGAACAATATGTATACCCTGGGGTAGACCCCTCTAAATAGCATCAAGTATGTTGGAAACCTAGCTTCCTTAATAACCCCCTGACCTGCTTTTCCCCTCCATGTGCCATCCATGGTATTTGGAAAATACTAGCTAAATGAGGTTTAAGTGAGAGATTCCAATCTCTCCACATATCAAAATGCCCTCAACCTTCTTCATTACCACCATTAAAAGTTTACAGTAAAAACCATAAGGTAAACCCTGCCAGTGTCTGTAACTGCTCGATAAATCTGCCTTTGAATAGGACATACTGACCTTCAATATCAGCTAGTCTCTTTAATATTTCAAAGGGGACCCAGTGTGGGATGATTATGGCCATGCCTCTCCTCCACCCAGAGTTATATGAGGAGGAGCAGACCTCAGCATACCCAAACTGTTTCAATTTCTGATGTTCAGTTTTCATCAGATGGGTCACCTGTAGAAACAGACATTCTGCTTTGGTCTGCTTGACATAGGTTAATACTTTTTTCTGTTTTTTGGGGTTGGACAGACCATTCACATTGTATGTCATAATTTTTGTTCCTATATATGCCATATGCAATAACTGGAGCTAGCTGGAGGCCACACCAGAATGTCCGAGGGCCTACTCTGTCTGCCCCATCACCACCAATGACCCACAAACCTCTCTGGATCCTTCCCTTAAACAAATGATATGCAAACCTTAACAAATATGCCAATAGGACAAACTGTCCATGAAATAAATATAAACAACATGAAAGATAATTGTACAGTATCTTTATTGTCTCTGGGTTAGGGGTGTACCCAGACCAGCTCCAGACCCTTACCCAGAGTAAGAGTGGTGTAACTTCCCCTGAACTCAGGAACCACTGCTAAAGCTACCCGCAAACTGGAGGGCTCCATGTGAGTGCCCTGCATCAACAGATAGCTAATAATAACTTGTAGCCACGGCTGGAACACTAGCTCAGTAACCATCACCCACTCCCCCCCCCCAGAGCGGTTATATCAAGAACAAATTACTAAGATCAAGATTCATGCATTCTGTTCAGTAAGGCAGAACTGCAAACAGGAGAGGTTAATGATTGAAACCATCCAATTATCCCAAGTTTTAAAATGGGAGGGGTTGCAACAATCTGATTCCCTATACAAAATCAAGTAGGTAGTCAGATTACAATGGCACCCTTTACTTTCTTTCACTGAATTAGCCATGTATATGAAGGAGCATGAAACAATCAGGTGCCCCACTATCCCACTTTTATAGTGAATAAAGGCATACGACTGTACAAGGTCAATACAAAATGTAAAGCCAAAACTAGCAATGTCTCAACAGAAAAAGTATCACAATAATGCTCCTATGTAACTGAAACAGTCATACAGCTTGCTGCAGATAATAATCTTGTTAAGGAAGCTGATGCAGCACTCAGCATCTGCCACCTGTAATATGGGAGATAGGTTCCCATAGACTACGACATGTCCAGTAACATATTAACAGAGGGCCATTGTTGCTTCCTCTGGTGTTGAATACAGTTATGCTATATCCTCCCAGAAGATCCTAATTCAGGCAGGGTAAGGTGTTTAGAACTTAATTTTGAGGGCACATAGGGCTTTCATAATATCTAAATATTGCAGTCTCTGCCATTGAATTTCGGTGAGGGGGGGTTGGGTAATCTTGCTCAAAGAAAAGCCTAGCTCCATTGTAGTGAACCTCCCCTTTGGTATGGGATCTCACAAATTTCATTATGACCACCCTTGGATGAGCTGTAGGGTCCATAGGCTTAGGTATCAAAGCGTGATGATCCCTCTCTATGCACAGCTTGTATGTGGATGGAAGTGAATGAACATCTCTCCGTAGGTCCTGTATAAAGTCATACATGCTGCTAATTTCTGCATCTTCTGGAAGCCCTGACAGATGAACATTATCCCATTTAGATCTGGCTTCCAAATCTAAACATTTATCCTGTAGGGCCTCTGAATAGTGTAGAATGGCTTTGATTGTTGTACCCATCTGTTGGGCGCCATTTTCCAGCATGGCAACCCTCTACTCTGCCTCTTTATTATGGTTCTCTATACCAGCAAATAGGACATGAATTTCTTCAATTCTGCCTTATTTTCTGAGCAGATGGCCCTCATTTCATGTAGGAAGGTTTCAAATATATTTCTAGTAAGCCTTTAATCCTCCCAATCCATATCATAGGCAGGCCCATGTGTGCTGGTTTACAAGATGCTGCAGCTGTCTTTAAAACTGAGGGCACAGTATCTAGAGACATCCTCCAATTTTATAACTTATTCAGATCTTGATCTGATCTTCCTGACCTCTCATCTCTCTCTTCCAGACATATTGAGCACTCTTTATCTAATCTATGGTACAAGAGAGTTAGTTAATAACCGGAGGGTAGGGAGCTCTGTCCTCAGACTGCTAGTCCAGCACTGATATCACCAGAAGTCCCGTGATCATAACGTTCTAAAACAATACTTACATGCTGACAATTTCCCAATTGTCACAAACACTGAATTATTCAAGTATGACCCTGAATATTAACAACAGATCAGAAACACCCACCATGTTTACTAAAAGGCCAGTGAAGATGAAATATTAGGAAAATGGGGACCAGTTTTTCTGCTTATACAGTAACAAAAAAAACCCTATGATTTACAGGTTCCATACAGTTCTCTTTTAAGTCTCGATTCTGTCAGAAGTTAAATCCTCATGTCCTCCTTTGTTTGTGGGTTGTCAATGTAATTACTGCATATAAGTGCTGATAGTTTAACTATAATCCCTCATCAATGAATACTTTTTAAATTACAGACATTTTCACTTTCCACATGCAGTCTCACCAAATTCACAATACCCACTCCCATAATACCAAATATTTGACGGTCATGAGCATATTCATTACTTGCTTTATTTACTTGCCTTACATAGTAGACTATCACACAAACTGGGGAATATGGGTGTGGGCAGGACAGTAGTGTGGTGGGTAGGTAACTGGCTGGGCAGCAGGACACAGAGGGTGGTGGTAAATGGCTGTCACTCCACAGAGGGAAGAGTGACCAGTGGGGTACCACAGGGATCAGTGCCGGGACCAGTCCCATTCAACATCTTCATCAGTGACATTGCATAGGACCTAGAAGGCAGAATTTCACTGTTCACTGATGACACAAAGCTCTGTAACAGAGTAGACACACCAGAGGGTGTAGACAGAATGAGAAGCGACCTCCAGAAACTTGAAGAATGGTCAGGGGTTTGGCAGTTGAAATTCAATGCAAAGAAGTGCAAGATAATGCATATGGGGCACAAAAACCATGGCATAATATATCAGTTGAGGGGTGAGGATATAGCATGCACCAAGCAGGAAAGGGATCTTGGGGTTATCATCTCTGATGACCTCAAGGTAGGGAAACAGTGTGACAAGGCAGCAGGTAAAGCAAATAGGATGCTGGGATGCATAGGCAGGGGCATCACCAGCAGGAAAAGGGAGGTCATAATTCCACTATACAAGACACTAGTGAGGCCCCACCTGGAGTACAGTGTACAGTTCTGGAGACCATACCTACGTTAGGACATAGGCAGGGTAGAGAAGGTTCAGAGGAGGGCAACAAAGATGGTGCATGGATTGCATCACAAGTCCTATGAGGACAGGTTGAAGGAACTGAACATGTACTCCCTGGAGGAGAGGAGGGAGAGAGGGGGGATATGATAAAGACATACAAGGTATCTTACAGGGAGGAACAGGGTGCAGGAATACACTATTTTTAAGTGAAAAAGATGTTCCAGGACTAGAGGGCATGGGATGAAGTTGGAGGGAGGATGATTCAGAGGAAACGTGAGGAAGAATTTCTTCACAGAACAGGTGGTGGACAAATGGAACACCCTGCCAGAGGAAGTGGTGGGGGCTGAAACAATCATGGGATTTAAGAATGCATGGGATAGACATAAAGGAATTCTGGAGGTCAGGGGTAAGGGGCAACAGACTTCTAGGAAAACATAAACTGAACTTATAAGCTCAAATGGGCAGACTGGGTGGGCCATAGGCCCTTATCTGCTGACACTGTCTATGTATCTATGTACTTGGTGCTACTGGCCACAGTCTACAAATCATACAACTCAAAATAAAGAGGCAGATTAGTGGACCATGGACAAACACACAGGCGGAGTGCCACCTGCCAACCTCCCATCAGTATTTGTTCTTACAATAGAAGTTGTGCAAAACAAAGCCATTCAAATATATATATTTAAAACATGCCACTAGAATAGCACAACCATGTATTTGCTGTCCAGTAGTGTGTCAAAAATTATGGTAGTTGTGAGGCAAGGTTGTTGATGGTGTATTCAGTATGCACAGCAAAACACAACACATTAAACTATTTCCCTCCTATGCATAGTTATTACCAAGAGGCTCGATGGTTTGACACACAGTAAATTAATGTTTAACACTTGTCCATGTAACCATGAGCAAAGTTTATGTGATGCTTAAATCAAAATGTACTTAAAGGTTAGAAGAAATTAAGCTGGCAAATTTCCCTACCTTCTGGTCAAGACTTACAATCTCTGTTAAAATCAAATGTTACCTGTTCGTTTTCACTGTGTTGATCAAACAATTTCTATTAAATCTGCTTTTTCTTAAAGTGCCTTTCTTTGCAAATTATTGAAAGTTAAACATACTGGGGGACATTTTCAAAGGAGATGCACCGCAGCATGATATTCCAAGGGAGGAGAAGTGTTGAACATCTCCGTCTGTGCCCAAGTGCAGCAATAATGTATGAGGCGCATTTTCAGGGGGCATGCCCATGACTATGTAGCACATCCCTATATTCAGCAGAGATGTGCAGTGCAGCTGCCCGCGCATCTCGGAGATGTGCTGCACAAAGTTAGGCATGGAAGAACCATGCCTAAGTCCCAGCAACCCACAGGTGGGCTGCTGTACTGCACACAGCAGCACAGCAGCTGCCAGCCCCTGCAGTCCAGTGGCACCCCCCCATCCCTGAACCCTGATCATGGTGTAAATATGTGAATACTAGAGTCCCCAGTCCCTGGTAGTCTAGTGGAACTCCCCCCATCCTCGAACCCTATTCATCATAGCTGTACCTGTGCCCCCCTTTCCATAGTGTAGTGACCCTCCTCCTGTCCTGATTCCCATTCAAAATATAATTCTAACCCCTACTCTTTTCCATAGTACAGTGGCCCACTATCCCTGTACCGATCCCGGTTCACATAAAAAAAAAAATTCCCCAGCCCTTTTTCCATAGTGTAGTGGCCCCCCACCTCACCACCCACTCAGGCACTCACATCCCCTCCCACTACCCCCGTCCCAGCACAACCAGTCATCCAGCAAGCAGCACAGCCCTCTGCACACCTCCACAGCTGCCCGCTGACTGAACTGTCAATGCATGACAGCTTACAGTAATCTCTACAAGCTGATTGGTTGACACTGTCATCCAATGGGATTGCAGTGTATACTGTAAGCCATCATTCACAACTTTATGAATGACAATCATCCACAGAAGTCTGGTTACTGCTTTGTGTACTCTAACTAAATGAATGTTATCACTTAATTATATATGAAAATCTAGCTATGCACTGCATAGCATTATTGGTCTTTGTGGAAAATGGGGTTAATAAAAAAGAGATTAACAGTGTATTTTTACAGATGCCATCAAAACAAATGCTTATTTTTTGCATTACAAAATATCAGAAAAAAAATAACAGTCTGTTTTCAATCAATTCCTTAAGCTATAGGTTCAGAGGTTTTTGAAACTTTTCAGCATCCCATCTAATTTCATTATTGAGAAGCACAGTACATCAAGAAGCTATTAGACTGTTGAACTCTTTATAGTACAGTCTTCATAAACGGAGAAAGTTATCTCATCTTGGGTTTTTTTCACAAGGCAGAATGCTGTAACATTGGCTGCACACAAACAGGAATTAACAATAAAGATAATAAAAGCAAGCATATGTCAGATCCCTGGGGCCAGAATCTCACTCCTTCTAAAATCCCACACATTGTAGTTAACAGCAGAAAATGTGTGTTATATTACACATGCAGATTCCTTCCCTCATGTGGCTGATTTTAATAGAGTAATCTAATTAATGTCAGCATAGTTCAGTTAGCAGCACCCTTGCCATAGGGCCTCAAGCAACATGGGCTCATATCCAGAATTGACACTGCAGTGCTGTACTGTTAAGTGCAGGATCCATCTGTTGAGATGTTATCATGTTAAACAGAGGTCTCTTCTTCTTTTGTCAGGTCATTGTTTGATGAAAGTAATAGATCCTGAAGCAATTTCCAACAGGGTAGTAAATCATTGTTAGAAAATGGGTTGTGGAAAATGCTGCTTGCTGATTGGCCTATGGTATTCTAATGCCATCCTTAATGAGCCAACATCACCCTCATAAAAAAAACTGATTTCAGATTAACCCTTTACAACAAATCTCCACAAGCTGCATTTTATATATCCCTTGTATTAGCTGCCATTTATTCTGCTACTTCAAAATCATGCTTCAATAATATCTGCCTGATCACCTACCTTCTCAGTCTCTAAATCCTCTCACAGTTACTTTCCTGTTATAATCTGGGACATACTTTCTTACTTTTTTAACAGATCTTTTCTGCCCGCCACTTTCTGTCTCATCAAGTGAATCTCACCTGCTCCACATTGCTGTCATCTGTGCCACACTCACAAGAGATAAACACAGTGCAACTGAGTAGCAGGTAAAACACCAAACTCTAGCAAGAGTCATTACAGTTGCAAAATAATGGTATTGCTGGGAGTAAGAAATGTTTAAACTAGCATTTTTTCCACTAACCACTGAGCTACCTATCGGCACTTTCTAATTGTTGTGATACTCACACACTGACTAATACATACACACATATAGGCATATTCCAGTGTAGCATAGCAGTGCACTGTCTATACACATTTTTACAGATTAAAAAAAGGCAACAAGGGACCTTTTTCTTCTTTTCAGGCTCTGAGGGACATCGGAGAGTGGGGGGTTGCCAAGGACAACTCATTTATAGCAGCAATGACATACATAATGCTGAAGCTGAAACTGATCTAGGCAGTGGCAGAATGTAGACTAGAAATTTTTGCTGTAACCACTGAGCTAACTGCACTTTCTAATTGTTGTGATACACACACACTGACTAATACATATACACATATATGCATATATATTCCAGTATAACATAGTAGTGCACTGTCTACACACATGTTTACTGATTATAAAAAGACATTGAGGGATAATTTTCTTCTTTTCAGGCTCCAATGGATATCAGAAGGTGGGGGTTGCCACTAGACACCTCATTAAAATCAGCAATGACATACATAAGGGCTGAAACTGATCTAGATAGTGGGATAAGGTAGACTAACAATTTTTACACTAACCACTGAGCCATCTAACTGCACTTTCTAATTGTTGTGATACACACACACACACACACACACACACACACACACACACACACACACACACTGACTAATACATATACAGATATATTCATATATATTCCAGTATAGCATAACAGTGCACTGTCTACACACACAGAGCATTGCCCCACACACACTGTGACACTCATACACAGCCTTATATGACATTGATTAACTTATACATCTGACCCTAACTTTTACTGTATTTAGGATAAACACTGTGTTTGCACTAACTCATTGAACTAATCTATGGCATGACTGGGTAACTAAGGCAGAGGACCAGGGAGGTGAGGTGGATGTGGCCCATCTGAACTTTACTGTTGACATTGCAGAGGGGCTGGAGGGGAAGGTATGGCTCTTTCCAGAGGATACAAATGTGTGCAATAGAGGGGACATATTAAGGGTGTTGAAAGAATGAGTGAAAATCTTTAAAAAAACTGGAGAATTGTCTGAAGAATGGCAGCTGGGATTCAATTCAAAGAAGTGCAGGATCAGTGCAGATAAGAAACATAGAAACATAGAATTTGACGGCAGATAAGGACCGCTTGGCCCACCTAGTCTGCCCATTTTCCTACCAACCAGATAAGCTGCAGATCCTAGTTAACCAACAGCTTACTTCCTCCTACCCTCAACTAGGACTGCCTTATGTCTGTCCCATGTATTCTTGAATTCCCCCACTGTTCTTGACTCCACAACCTCCTCAGGGAGGCTGTTCCATGCATCCACAACCCTCTCTGTAAAAAAATACTTCCTTACATTACCTCTGAGCCGTCCCCCCTCTATCTTCAAATTGTGCCCCCTTGTTCTTGCACATCTCTTTTTCTGAAAGATGCTACCCTCTTGGACTTTGTTGATTCCCTTGAGGTACTTGAAAGTTTCTATCATGTCCCCTCTCTCCCTTCTTTCCTCAAGGGTATACATATTAAGCTCCTTTAGTCTTTCTTTGTATGTCTTCTGATGCAGACCCTGCACCATTTTGGTTTCCCTCCTCTGGACAGCCTCCACTCTGTCTATGTCTTTGCGGAGATGGGGTCTCCAGAACTGCACATAGTACTCCAGATCGGGTCTCACCAACTGTCTGTACAGAGGGATAACAACTTCCTGTTTTCTACTATTGATTCCTCTTCCTATGCATCCCAGTATCCCTCAGCCTTCCTTACTGCCTTCTCACATTGCTTGCCCACCTTTAGGTCATCTGATATAATTACCCTCAGGTCCCTTTCCATTTTTACTGTTGTCAGTATCTCACCCCCCATTGTGTACTCTTCCCCTGGGTTTTTATTTCCCATGTGCATTACCTTGCACTTCTTTGCATTGAATCTGAGCTGCCATACATTTGACCATTTCTCCAACCTTGCCAAGTCCCTTCTCATCCTTTCCACTCCATCTTGTGTATCAACCCTGTTGCAGATCTTTAGATGCAGATGTGTTAATAAAAGTTTTGTGTGGACTGTCTTAATAGTAATATGAAAGAAATACATGGCAGAGTTACAGTTAGATGGTATTAATAGAAGAGATAAACCCATATAGATCAGATATTAAGTTTTCAGTGGTACACAAATTTAGAGACAGAACATATTTAAATAGTGCAAACTTGAATATTCATAAATAATATTGACAAATGAACACATAGTTAAATACAAAAATATGTGTACACAGTGCCAGCATTGAAAATGCAACTGAAGTGTATCTTTCAATTTCACTAGTCTTACAGACTTCAACACTGGGATGTTTTATGACTTTGTATAGCTGCATAGCATTCCTTTTTGACTTTTGACCTTCAGACTGCCATATTTTATCTCTAGTACTGTGCTTCTCAACTAATTAATTAATGAAGTCACAGCATGACCATGACATGTTGTCCTTTTAACTGATGCATTTTGCAAATAAATAAAATGAAGAAAATGGACTGATCAAATGGTGATAACTGCATTATTTGCATTACCATTTGGATTTAAGTCACCTGGGTGACCCAAAATTAAGAATGTTGTGTGTCTTCTAAAAGAAGAGAGGGTATCCTAGACATTTTCAACAATCTCCATGGGCATATTACCCATTTCTACTCTTGCACTTAAAGGAAAACTACAGTCAAAACTATGTTTCAGAGAGTGTTTTGATTTGTGTATAGTTCTAGCACATCGGTTCCTTTGTTTGCTGCTAGTTTTTTTTTCTTTTTTTTTAATTAAATTTGCCTACTTGTTTTATTTTTGCAAGGGATCTCTTTGTCTGTAGCTTTTATTACCTATCGCTTTTCCATCAGGAGAACCAGGGGAGGTGGACACGGGTGAGGTCAAGTGATTAGGTGAAGAAACTCAGCATGATTTGGATTCTTCAACTATATACTGGTAGGATCATTTGGCTTACAGATAATATTAAGGGGCTAACTAGTTTTACTTCCTGAATTTGATCTGCATTCATTTAAAACTTTTTAAATCTATTAATTTTGTACAAGCAGGTAACAGTTTCATCAAGGATAAACCAAATCTACCTTGTAGAATGGGAAACTAAAATGGAGGGACACACAATGTTTATCGAGTGCATAAGGTGCCAAACATTTAAAATGGAAAAGGAGGGAGAATCTGCCAATAACTATACTTGTGAAAAGTGTATTTATATAAAGGGTTTTGAGGAGATCAGCAGACTAAGGGACAATACTAGTGGTAATGAAAGTAGTGCCAACCAAGAGAGCTTTGTGGACAGTTTCTATAATGCCCCAATTAGGTGGGACAGAGTTAGGGAAACACAGGAGGGGAACAAATTGAGTGATGAGGAACAACCAGTAATTCAAGCAGATTCTGAAAGTAACCAGGAAGAGACTAGAAACAGCAGAGGTTTGGTGAACAAAATAAAATGGGACAATAGAACTAATGAGGGCAATGACAGTTTAGAAGAAGTACCATCATGGACATGGGTCGAAGGAAGGAAAATAAACCATGAGAGGGAGGGTGGCAGAGGTTTTTATGGTCCCATTGCAAATGCATTTCAAGCATTAGAACAACAAGAGGTAGAAAATGCAAACCAGAATAGGGAGGAGCAATATCCTAAGGCAGTAGATGAAAGTAAGAATGAGACTGAGAGCAGTCACAATCAGGCAATAAGAAAATAAATCCACAAGGGAGGTAAGCATTAGATGGAAATACAAGATTTGGAGAAAAGCCTAGTGGTAATTGGAGGTTCGATCATAAGAAGCTTAGACACTATTATGTCTAAAGGGAAGAAGAAAAGGACAACAGTATGCTCCCTACCAGGTGCCAAAATTACTGTCATAAGGAAGAATTTGGAGGGCCTACTAAAAGGGGCAGGGGAGAGTTCTACTGTATTGCTCCATATAAAAACAAATGAGTATCCAGTGAACAAGGTGACTGAAATTGGGTGCCTACAAAAACAGCGATTCAATTACAGTGCCTATGGTCACAGCTACCAGGCGGGGCTGTGACCAGATACTGTGGTGGGTGAAATACCATGACGGGAAGTAGAGGGTATACAAGCACCCACATGCACTGGGGAGAGGGGCAAGGGAGGGATGGTATGTGGGAAGGGGTGTGGTGGGCAGCTGATGAGCTGGTCCGCTAGCATGGTGAGGAGGATGGTTGGCTGGGAGGCACAGGGTTTGGGTCCAGCACCATGTGGGTTATTTTTTGCTGGCAGGTGGCTTTATTTTTTAAGTTTTTTACACCTCCAACATGTACCCATCTGGAGTTGAGAATCCTTAAGTGGGGGTGCGGAGGGCACTGCCCCCCCCACATTAAAAATGAGACCCACAGGTCTCGGGCACAGTTTTTGTCCATGCTGTGAGGGTGCATTTCTAAATTCATTTTCAGTGATGTACACTCGCCATCATGGTGATCGCTATTCCATAATCGCTGTTATCACATGGAACCAAACAAATGACATACAGTATATTGAAGAACAGATAAAAGCATAAAAAGCAGATTTTGAGGCAGTGAGTGGATTCTTGAAGGGCAGAAAATGCAAGGTTATGGTTTCTGAAATTCTCCTGGTGCCTAGAGCAGGAACAGGTAGATTAAGAGGAATTACAAAGATCAATGGATGGACTGAATACTGGGATGAGAGAAGCTCTTTTGAGTTTATTCAGAACTGGAAAGTCTTTGAAAAGCAAGAAGATTTGACCAGAGGGATGGTTAGCACCTGAACTAACTAGGGGCAAGGAGGTTGCAGATAGACTGCTCAAATATGCAGATAAGAGTATAAACTAACAGCGAAGTGGCATGGTGGAAGGGAAACAATGCTCATGGGCATAATTGAAAATAATGCAGTAGTCAAGAATACACTAAGTAATAATGGTCTAGTTAAAAAAAATGGAAATGCAGTCTAACCAAGGTATGTAGCCTCAATAATAAAATGAATGAACTAGAATTACTAGCTGCTTCAGTAGGTTTTCAAATAAGTGGTGTAACTGAGATATAATGGAGCAAAGATATGACTGGAACAAAGCATTTGAGGGGTATAAACTCTTCAAAAGGGGCAGAATAGACAATAGAAGGAGAGGTGTGGCACTTTTTGTTAAAAATTCCTTTTGGCCAAAGGAGATAATAACGAATGATGATAATGACAATGAGATTATCTGGATCAGGATAGGATCAAACAACTAAGACTACATTATGACTTCCTTGACTCCTCCTTCTTCACCCTTTTTCTGTCTGGTTTTAGAAAATTGCATTCCACTTCATCTTCCCTCCTATTGCTGAATTACTCCATCCTCACTGGTATGTACCAGGGTCTGATCACGTCTGCCATCCTTGTTGATCTTGCTAAAGCTTTTGACACAGTTGCACATCCACTCCTTCTGAACAAGCTAAAAGCAGCAGGTCTTTCTGACTCTGCAGTCAGCTTGTTTAGTTCTTGCATGGGGGTAGGTCTCAAGCTGTCCAGAGAGGTAGCTACAGTTCATTGCCACTCCCAGTCTGCTCAGGTGTCCCTCAAGGATCTGTTCTGTGTCCTATTATCTTTTTCATATTTGTAAATGATCTCCTCTCTGTTCCTCTGCATCCATTCATATGTACGCTGATGACAGATATTTTTGAATCAGACTCCTTCTCCTATGATCTTACCTCATAGTTGCAGTTGGATTCTGGCAATATTCAGCACTGGTTCAAGTTTAATTTTCTATCCATCAATGCCAAAAAAATAGTCTACATGACTTTTGGCACCAATCAGAGACTTGTTAGAATCACCCCTCTCCCTTTTTTCACATCCTTGTTGGTGATATTATTGAGGATGTATCCTCTTTTAAGTACCTCAAGATCTGGCTTGAAAGTCATCTTGATTTCTCAGTTTCATGTTGATACCATACTGTACATCAGAAGCTTCACTCCAAGCTTGGTGCACTCTACAGAAACAATGTGAGTATCCCATTTCCTTTCTTCCTTGAAACTGTTTTAAAGATGATTCTCCCTATTTTTGATTATGGTGACATAGTTTACAGTGGAGCTTAACATCTTCCCTTGCCATACAGGACCCCCCTCTTCAGCTTTTTGTTGTTTTGCTTTAGATGGTTTCCCACACTGAACATTGTTCTTTCTACTCTGCCCTTTCACTCATCTATCTTGATGCCCGGTGCCTTTCCCACTGTGCCTCCTTCATATCTAAATTCTGGTTTGGTTCCCTTATCTCCTACTTTATTGCCCTCTTATTCTCTCCCTCAGCTTCCTACTAGCCACAATAATACTTTCCATTCCCTCACAATTCCTTCTAGAAAATCTATTGCTTATCAATTTCCTTTCTCATACCATTTTGCTAAATTTTGGTCCTCCCTTCCCTTGTCAATTCACTCTGCCTCCTCATCTGTCACCTTAAAATATCTCCTTCATGACTTTTCTTCTCCCTCATACAGCTGTTCTTGACTCCCCCCTACACACACACACATACACACTAGTTTTACCCTGGTAATCTGTTTCCATCATTACCTGTACGTATGTTCAGTTCAGTTTTATTGTTCAATCTAAAAAAGATCTTTACAATCACATACACAATATAAAAAGTCAAATACATATATACACATACAACACTCCAGTCATATAAAAAGTCATACAAAAAATATAAATAATCAAATACAATATAAGCTTATACATAACATTCCATGACAACATATAAAAACATAGTTTCTCCCTAAATTTAATCATCTTAAGGATTTATTGTCATTGTTCTAGTGTTACTAGCCCTTATTTCCATTATTTTATTTAAGAATGTTGCCATTTTCTTTATTACGTATTCATCATCTGTTGTTAATAATATATTAATCTTTAAATCATCATCACATCCATGAAAGTCAGATAGGATGTCTGCAACCATTTATTTCTGGCTTTCTCATACCATAAACAATTTAATATCATATGTGGCAGATATTCTAGTTCTACAGCCACACAAAAGCAAAAGGAATGTACCAGGTCCAATTCTCTATTATATCTTGCTGTTAGCATATTTAAATCTTGAGATTCAATTCTAAACCTAGCATAATTTTTTCTAAACTCAGGTTCTTCTAAAACATCCAAATAATGTTTGTATTTATGGCTTATAAAGTTGTTACTGTACCACACTGAATAATGGGAATTTTTTATATTTTCTATGCCTAAATTGTTATACTTCTCAATTAACAATGTCTTAATCTATTTCTTGTATTGCACAAAAATCACCACATTCTGAAATGTTAAATCAAGCAATTGATCTAGACCCACTGATCTCAGTATCCTTCTTACTTTCTGCAACCATGGTGAATGCAGACCATTCTTAATCCAATATTTTTTCTCTTCCAAACACTTCCTGGATATTCTACTAGCCTCCTCTGTACTTAATCTGATTCAGAAGTTAATAATGTTAGACTCTGCTAGGGTTTTCAGATTTATTAGTCCCGTTTCTGCATGTACATATGAAGCCAGAGTCATTAAAATAAATCCCAGTTTTGACCTAAGAAATAGCATAACTGTTTTTTCCATTTTAGTTAAATACTTATGTTCACATATTTCTATCCTGTATAAAATCTGTGAATTATATTTTGCCTCAATAGCCTTTAATAGAGGTCTTATAGTATGTTCCCCAAATTTCATATTGAATCATTTTAATGCTAATGCTGAGTTTACCTGCTTATTGTAAATTGTAGTATAGTGAGTCTTCCAACATAAGTTTTTGGAAAAAAAAAACAACCCTAAATAAGTATATGCGTTTATAATTTGCAATGGTTGAGAATTTATGTACCATTTTTCATGGTATTTCTTTTTTCCAAACAGCATTATGTTAGATTTAGACATATTCACTTTTAAATTCCTATCATTAGCAAAAGTTTCAAGGAGATTCAGCTTACCCTGAAGACCCTTTGCAGTCAATGAAAGTAATATCAGGTCATCAGCATAAGCCAGCCCCGCACAGTAGTCTGCTCTGATTTTAGGTGAGTCTGTGTTAGCCGTTTGTAAACTTTTCAACAAAGGATCCAAACATATTACAAAAAGTGTCAGAGCAATTATGCACCCCTGTCTGACTCCTGTGTTTGTTGGAAATTGTGTGGAAGAATTACCTGTCATATCTAACCTAACCTGTGCCCATTTATAAGAATTCAATAGTGTTATGATATTCATCAATACAGGTTCTATTCTAAAACTATACATTGTATCCCATAACTGGGTTCTAATAATTGTATTGAAATCAGTGGAGAAGTCAATATATGCCACATATAAACTTTGTGCTCTTATTCTAATATATTTCTCACATAAATGATGTAATACATAACAATTATCCATGGTAGAATATATCCGATGATAACCGGCTTGGAGATTTGATAGACCTCATTTTTATATAAACTTATTATGGTCTGATCCAATAATATTCTTGCAAAAATCTTTCCCACGATGTCCAGCAAACTAATTGTCCTATAATTTTTCGGGTCATTCTTATTGGTTTTTTTTTTATAAATGGGCAAAATCACAGCTCCCTCCATGAATCTGGAATATAGTTATCATATATACATTTATTAAACATTGATGCTAAGAGCTCTGCCCAGTATATCACATTAACTTTAAATAGTTCACCCAGCATCATATCAGGCCCTGGTCCCTTATTGAGCTTCAATTTCTCTATTGCCTCACAAACTTCAATGTTTGTAATTGGAACAAAATTCATGCTAATCATGCTCCTTTCCATATTTGGCCATGATCTCTCCTCCATCATATTGTACATTACTGTCGAAAAATGCTTCACCCTTTCATTGGCAGCTACATAATTTTCATTCTCCACCATTGAATCCTTGCTGCCTCTGGCTACTAGTGTCCAAAATTTCTTATTATCCTTTGATTCTATTGTTGCAATCATTTGTTTCCACTGTTCAGCATAGTAGTCCTTCCTTCTTACTGACAATAAATTTCTATGATATTTTCCTGTAGCCTTTAGGGTATCATATATTTCTTTACTGCCCTTATGTCTCTGTGCTCTTAAGCATTTCATGAGTTTTTCACTTAATCTGCAGTCTTTATCAAACCATCCCTTAGCCTGCATGCTATGTTTAAAACTCACTTAATTGTATTATTTTGGCTAAATCTCCTTAAAGAAGACTTTTAGTCTACCATATAATGCAATAATGTCTAACTCATTCACATGTAGCTTACTCTATTCAACAAATGTCTCCAATTGTCCTATAGTCTGTGTTTCCACTGTCACTGTACACCTAAGCCGTTTCTTGTATCTTATCTCAAATTGGTATGGTTTTGTATTTTTAAGTGCTATGACCATTCTATCCTACAATTGGTCTGTGTACACTACTTCTTGGAGGTGGTCACGTTCAAGTCTTAGTGGAATAATTAATGACTTCTACCAGTCACTAAGACCTCTCCAGCAGACTAAATTAAGTACTGTATTTCCACATTTTGATATGCAGGTTATTCCTCCTTCTTCATCCCCTTTTAACCTTTCATTCAAAACATAGAGACCATTATTCTTTAATATTTCACACAATTTTTTTTCCATTTCTTGTAATTTTTTCATCCTTTGTTTTTCTCATGAAATGTTCAATATCCAAATAAATCCAGTGCATAACTGTATTATCTGTTAAACCATCAAACTTTCCAACTCTAGCATTGAGATCCCCAAGTAGTAATAGAAAAATTCCAAGGAAACTTCAGATATACGATATTCTTTTTCCTTTGCCAAATGGTTTCTTTATAGAATTTGGACTTGGCTGGTGGTATATAGCAACATATATATCTTATTTGACCCCAATCTTAGGATCATATAGTAATCATTTTTGATAAATTCCTTAGTAAACTTAAATGTTACATTTCTTACATGTGTAATTAGACCACCAGCTCTTCTCCCTAATTTAGAATCCTTGTAGCTTGGACATTGAAAGGTATGATATCCGTTTATGTTTAAATCAGTTTTGGTATCATACCATGTCTCTTGCAGGCAAATGACCATACTTTCTTTAATAAACATCAACCAATCCTGATTACACAATTTGGTGCTATAACCTGCTATATTCCAAGTCATAAAACTAATCAGTCTTTGTTTGTTCCTCATCATAGTGTGTCCTATTAGTGTATTAGTACTATCTTTTTCTAAATCATAAATCAGTGCTATCACTTCTGGTCAGCTTTCCTCTTCTAACAGTTGAAACCTATTATAGGTCTCAACTGTTTCACTTATAACTTAATTTTCACAGTATTTCTCTTTCTTCTTTTCTGTCTGCTTCATTGGTACCTGTACTTTTTCTTTATTTAGGGCATTCATATCCACTACATAAATACCCATCTGATCCATTCTCTGATAACATTCCAGCATTCTCTGTGCTGCTTCTTCATTCTTACATACTATGTCCACCTGACTATTCTCCTCTTAGGCTTTCATGCCTATGAGTACTACTAATACCCATTCTTCCTAGCCTAATCTGGAGGAAATTGGTAAATAAATTACAGATTGACTATGTCAGCATTCTTGGCAGCTCACTGTAAATTCCTGGGTAGTCACACATTGTTAGTATCACAGGTTTTTCTTGATGGTTTGTTATCTTTCTCTCCTCTGCATATACAGTTTCTAGTCCCAATTCCAAACTTCATTTCATATAATTCAATAAATGGCTATTTCTCCACATATATGTGCCACTATCTTATGGGCCACCCTAATCCATACTGTATCAGCAAAGCCAGGATTAAATAGTCAAACTACTTCAATAATATCACTTTCTTCAATTGCCAATTCAAGTACTTCATTAAAGATCTTATTTATTTATTTATTTATTAAATCTTGGATTACAAGTACCTTTGATCCAATGCTCTTTTGCAAAGGTTCCACATCAAAGAAGGTGCAATACAGAGTAAACAAGACATTGAGTTACATAGGCATGGTGATAGTATAACAGCATGTACATGTATGAGATTAAAAAGAAAACAAAAACAACAAAAAAACATTCAGGCTAGATTAAAAAACATTCAGACTAAATTAGTGCTACAGTTGTGAAAAGCAGTAGATGGGGTATAGAACAATGGAGGGAATATGGGAAAGGTTCAGCCAGAGGCATTGTCATGTTAAAGAAAGAGGTGATGGAGACAAAGAGAGGGAGGTAAAGAGGGAAATATGGAAAAGGTGCAGCAAGAGGCATTGACATATTATAGATAGAAGAAAAGGAGTCAAAGAGAGGAAAAAGTGAGTAAGAAACATGGGGGGTGGGGTTGGAGTGAGAAGAGGAGGTGCAAGGCGGGGAAGAAGTGAGGCCCCAGTGCATGGGGAAATGTACTAAATAGTGTAGTCACAGGTGCTGGAGGCAACGAGGTCAAGGAGGAGTTTGGATTTGAATAGTCCAAGCATTTGCAAAGATAAGAGGTCACTGCTGAACATGTTCAACCAACTGGTGGCCCTGTAGGCAAAGGATCTTTGAGCCTGAGAAGTACAACAGTGAGGGACCTGAAGGAGTTGGGTTGCAGAACCCTTGGTGTGTCTAGGATTGCTGCTAGGGCAAAGAAGGGCTTGGACTCCTGGGGGTGCAAGCCTCATAGTAATTTTCTTTGCCATAATGCAGGTGTGATATTTTATGTGGTTTGAGAGCTGAAGCCAACCAGATTGTGCATATAAGTCACGCATACGAGTGAGTCAGTGGGAGCCAGTGATGAGCTGGCAGGCTTTGTTAAGCACTGTGGATATGTGTCGAAGAGCCATTTGCAAGGTGGAGCCATAGGTGATCAGGCCATAATCTATAATAGAGACAATGGAACTCTATACAGCGACCCTTAAGGCTTCAGGAGTAAGGTGCTGCCTATGCCTGTAGAGGAGACCAATGTGGGTATTAACTGCTTTGGCAATGCTGTTGATGTGAGTTCCATAGAAGATGTGGCTGTCCAAAGAGATCCCAAGATATTTAAAGGTGTGAACCTGCTCCAGGGCAGCTCCATAGCAGTTTGTAATTGTTAAAGGTTTTTGCTTGTATTTATTGTGAGTGCTGCAGAAAAGCATAGATTTTTTTGGTTTGTTATAATTTAGGACCAGTTTGTGCATGTTAAACCAGTTTTCAACTGAAGTGAAGCCTTTTTGAAGGTTGATTTGGAGTGGTAGAAAATCCTTACTTGTGGCATGGATGACAGCATCATCGGCATAGAGGATGATTTGTTCAGGGCAGGATTGTGAAAGGCTATTTAGAAAGAGGCTGAACAGAAGAGAACCCAGAATAAACCCCTGCAGGACTCCAGAGCAGACGGGTCTTGCTTCAGAGAGGACATTAGCAATTTTGACTCTTTGAGATCGGTTTTCCAGGTAGCTTTTGAACCAAGCTGTGGCATATATAGGGCGATCCAGGCTATCCAAAGCTGCTCAAGTAGGAGGCCATGGTGGATGGTGTCAAAGGCCTTTGTAAGATCAGTAAAGACTGATCCAGCAAAGAGACCATTGTCCAGCGAACTGTGGGTTACACTGGTGAATTCAAGGAGGGCAGAGGTAGTGTTATGCCCTTTTCTGAAACCATGTTGTTGCGAACATAGAATATTATGTTTATCCAGGTAATCAGTATGCTGATCAGCCACTATATGCTTAATAGCCTTGGAGAGCGGAGGTAGAATGGAGATTGGATGATAGTTCTCATGGAGGGACGAATCTCCACTTTTGTGGACAGGGGTCATGGTTGCAGATTTCCAAGTATCAGGGAACTGACCAAGGCTGAGGGAGAGATTGAATATCCTAGTAAGTGGGCCAATCACTTCATCAAGAGTGAGGGACAGTAATTTGTGGTCCAGTGAGTTAGCACTATTTCTGGAATTGGCAATGGCATTCTAAATATATTTGCAGGTTTTATGTATCTGGAGGGCTTTAAAGTAGAATGGTGGGTGGGTAGATGAGGGTGGGGGCTGGGTTGGTAGGCTGGGGTGTCATCTTCATCAAAAAAGTCTGGAAGGAGAACACTGCTGAGGTCAGTGAAAGCAGAGTTGAAAGTATTGGTGATAGTAGTAGGGTCATGCATGCTCATCCCATCAATGAGAGGCATAGAGGTTAAGGTTTTTGGTTGTCTCCCAGTAACTTCCTTGATTTTATTCTGGAAGACTTTCCCATTTCCCCATGTATTACAGAGGGCTTCCTTGTAGTAGGTACTTTTTTGCAGATGGATTGATTTAGTGCAGTCATTCCAGGCATGCCTGTAGTTTTGAATGTCAGAGGGTAAACCAGATGAACTTGCCTGATGCCTGAGCAGGTTCCTAGTTTTCAGCTGGATGATTAGATCTGCACAGAAACATAGAAATAAAGAATTTGACGGCAGATAAGGACCGCTTGGCCCACCCAATCTGCCCATTTTCCTACCTAATGGATAAGCTGCAGATCCTAGTTAACCAGCAGCCTACTTCTTTCTACCCCCACCCCCTAGAACTGCCTTATGACTGTCCCATGCATGCTTGAATTCAACCACTGTTTTTGACTCCACAACCCCCTCCGGAAGGCCGTTCCATGCATTCACAACCCTCTCTGCGAAAAAATACTTCCTTACATTACCTCTGAGCTACCCCCCTCTATCTTCAAATTGTGCCCTCTTGTTCTTGCACATCTCTTTTTCTGAAAGATGCTACCCTCTTGGACTTTGTTGATTCCCTTGAGGTACTTGAAAGTTTCTATCATGTCCCCCTCTCCCTCCTTTCCTCGAGGCTATACATATTAAGCTCCTTTAGTCTCTCTTCATATGTCTTCTGGTGCAGACCCTACACCATTTTAGTTGCCCTCCTCTGGACAGCTTCCATCTTGTCTATGTCCTTGCAGAGACTGGGTCTCCAGAACTGCACACAGTACTCCAGATGGGGTCTCACCAGCTGTCTGTACAGAGGGATAACAACTTCCTGTTTTCTACTGGTGATGCCTCTCCCTATGCATCCCAGTATCCCCCCAGCCCTCCTTACTGCCCTCTCACATTTCTTGCCCACCTTTAAGTCATCTGATATGACTACCCCCAGGTCCCTTTCCATTTTTGTTGTTGTTAGTATCTCATCCCCATTGTGTACTTACTCTTCCCTGGGTTTGTTACCCAGGTGCATTGCCTGCCTTCTTAGCATTGAATCTAAGCTGCCATACATTTGACCATTCCTCTAACCTTGCCAAGTCCCTTCTCATCCTTTCCACCCCACCTTGTGCATCAACTCTGTTGCAGATCTTTGTGTCATCTGCAAAGAGACATACTTTTCCTTCCAGTCCCTTTACAATGTCACTTATAAAGACATTAAAGAGGACCAGTCCTAATACTGAACCCTGCGGTACCCCACTAGTAACCCCCTTTCTTCAGAGTGGACTCCATTTACTATTACCCTCTGTGTCCTATTCTCCAGCCAATTCTTTACCCAGGCTATCATCGTGGGACCCACTTCCAGGCTGGCTAACTTGTATATTAATCTCTTGTGTGGGACTGAGTCAAATGCCTTGCTAAAGTCTAGGTAGGCCATGTCCAGAGCCCTTCCCTGATCTACTACTTTGGTCACCCAGTCAAAGAAATCTATTAGATTCATCTGGCATGAGCTTCCCAGAAAGAGCCATGGGTTGCACATGCCTTTAACTCTGCATTTTTTGAAAGGGGCATGGGAGTCACAGGTGGCATTGAAGGTGCTGATGAAGTGATCCAGGGCTGAGTTTACATCCCCACGCTGTGTAAACTGGTGTCCAGTCTTCCCAGCTGAGTCAGGATTTAAGCTGGGATAGCTAGCCATGCAGCAGGACCCTGCTGGAGATGGTTTTTGGGTGGAGGCTTGCAGAATTGTTTGTCCATTCACAGATGACAGGAGTGGTCACTAAGTGAGTCTGGAAGGACAGAGACATTAGTGATGCAGTTTGGATGAGAGGTCAACACCCAGTCAAGGAGGGTGCTTGTACCAGTTTTGTGGTTTTGCCTGGTTGCCAAGTTGACCAGTTGGGTAAGGTTTGCTGAAGAGATAGTATGCTTTAGACTGGCTGACTCAGATACCAGCCAATTTATATTAAAGTCACCAAACAGGATTGACTCGGACCCCTGAGGTTGTGATCGAACAAAGTCCATGACAGCATTTAGACCATTTACATGCTCTTTTGGAGGAACATACACTGCAACAATTGTGAGGGCTTTGTTGTGGCACCTAGCAGGATTTTGATGGCAAGGAGATGTATAGAGGACTTGGAGCGGGGGGTAGTTAAGGGATGGCCCAAGAGAGAGTCTTTGAGGTATACTGTACAACCATCACCCCCCTTGGACATCCCATCCAGTCTGAAAACATTGTATCCAGGCAGCAAGAGAGCTATGTCAGGCACTTTCAGTGTAAGCCAGGTTTCTACCACTGTGAGACTGTTGGGTTTGTGTTGGTTAATAAAGATTTGGAAGGCATCAATCTTTGCGAGCAGGCTGCAAATCTTAATTATCTGTTACTTCAATGTTGTTTCTGATTCATCATCCAACCTCTTCAAACCATATAATTTTAAACAGCAATCTTTTTCCCACTTTTCCCATTTTTCTGCTCGGTTTCTGTTTTGTAGGTTTTGTTTATTCTCTAATTTTTCGCCTTTATCTTTTATTTCATATTGTAGGCCATTTATATCCTGCCTTTGCTTTACAACACCAGTATTTTTAATTTGTAGTGGCTCAAGTCTACCTCCAGTTTTTTGTGTGTCTTCATATGTATCTGCCCCTATTTCTTCCTTTTCAGAAGTGATAGCACCGAAGTGTGATTTAGAAAAAGATAGTACTAATACACTAATAGAAGTGCACTCTATGATGAAGAATGAACAAAGCCTGATTAGTTTTATAACTTGGAATATAGCAGGTTATGGCACGAAATTGTATAATCCGGATTGGTTGACATTTATTAAAGAAAATATGGTTATTTGCCTACAAGAGACATGGCATGACACCAAAACTGATATAAACTTAAATGGGTATCAAACCTTTCAATGTCCAAGCTATAAGGATTCTAAATTAGAGAGAAGAGCTGGATCACATGATGAGCCTGGAGTGTGAGGATGTCTTCTGTGCTGCTGCTTCTAGGCCCAGTTTATCTAAACTTGTTTTTTCCTCTGTTGAGACCCTTCCCATACCAGCTTAATACCTTTCTCTGGTTCGCGAGGTACACTCAAGGAGTTTTCGGTACGGAAAAGGAGTGAGTAAAGTGGATGAAACTGATGGGTTGTTGTCCTGCTACTGCATTTTTGGCAGTGGTAACAGGCTGCACACTCGCAGTGAAATGGATGTGGAAGTTTTAGAGCCCTTGGTGGTGCGTATGCCCGCAATAAAGCACCCAAAACCCGTATCGCCGGTGCCAAATGAACAGGCAGATCAGGATGAAGTGGAAGGATGTGCTACAAAGGCCATGGAGGATATTTTGGTAATTAAACAAATGCTGCAGGGGCTGGTTGTAGATTTCACTACTGTGAAACTGGCTCTGCATTCTCTGGCTCAGAGGATGGGAGACGTGGGAGCCAGAGTCTCCTCACAGGAAAGGAAAGTTTCTACCATGGATCAAGAACTGATCGTAGTGTGCAGACACGTTAAAAAACTAGAAGAGAGGATGGAGGATCAGGAATATAGAAGTAGGAGAAACAATTTGATATTAGCAGGGCTACCGGAGAGGGCGGAAGGGGCTGATTGTGTCTCCTTTATGCAAGATTTCCTGCTCAAGTTTTTGGGCCCCACACCGTTCAGTGATGCTTACAATCTGGAAAGGGCTCATAGAGCTCTATGAGAGATGTCCCCACCAGGGGCAAGGCCAAGGGTCATCATAATGCAATTTCTGAACTGTAAAGAAAAATCCCACTTGCTCTTTAATGCTAAAAACAATAAATCTCTGCAATGGAATGGGGCATCCCTTTGTCTGTTCCAGGATCAAACGCCATCGGTCAGGGAGAAACAAAAAGAATATTCAGAAATTAAAAAAAGCTTTATTTAGCTGGAATTAAGTTTCATCTACAATATCCTGTGATGCTGATGGTTCAACTCCAATTGGGGGAGAAGAAGTATCTCACTGCAGGTGATGCCATGGAAGGGCTGCGTATGGAGCTCCCAGGGCTATTTAAATCGACAACCTGAGCACTGGTTGGTGAGCTGTTAACTGGTATGATCTACACAGTTGGGACTTTGGCAATTGAAAGGAGATGCTTTATTTGTTTCTGATTATTCCAAATCAGAGGAGAATGGTTTATGTGTGGGTTTTACGTTATGCTGTTCAGATTAATAATATGGGATTGGAATGGTATTAATGGGGGTTGGCTACCATTATAATACAGTGGGTTATAAAATGGGGCCTGGTGATGTTAGGGAGAGCAGGGGAGCTCTGTTTATATAGGCAAGAGGGGAATTCTGCAGTCTATGAAGGAGGCAGTGGTTCCTTGGGTATGGTGATCTTGAGTTTGAGCTATGGGGGGGATGGATAAGCTGGGCTCTAGCATGGATGGAAGCTGATGGCTATCCTTTAATTTCTTTAAGGGGGGTCTCTATTGGAGTATGTGACGAGGAGTGTTTTGGGGTTCTTAAAGTTGGGGGGTAAGACTAAGGAAGCATTTCTCCTGCAGTAATATTTATTTATGTGAGGGTGTGGACTTGAGGAAAGCCTAGACAACTTGAAGGGCCGGGAGGGCACACAGAAAGTGGCTCATCCATGTATCAATGATTGATGGGAGGTCGATCCAAGGATCAGGGGTTGGGGGGTTTGTAGGGGGTTGGAAAGAGAGAGAGAGGGTCCATAGTGGTGTATGTGCAAGATGCAGACTTGAAAAGGGCAAAGTGTGATGGTTCTGTACTAAATCTTTTTAAATTTTTTTAATGACATGTATTACTATTATCTCATGGAATGTTAAAGGTCTCAGGGATAGATGGAAAAGAATGGTAATTTTGAGGCATATTGGACAGATGGGGGCTCACATTGCTGTGCTACAGGAGACCCATCTTCTGACAGAGGAGCTGAGCTTCCTAAAGAGGCTGTGGGTGGGTCAAGTTTACGGGGTGGGTAAAGATAAAGCCTTAGGAGGTGTGGTGATTTTAATAGGGAAAACCTGCCCATATATTATAGCCCAGGTGACTATTAAGGATGATAGTAGAGGGATTTATCTTACGGGCACTCTAGGGGGCAGAGAGCTCACAGTTGCTTCTATTTATGGTCCTACCCCCTCTAATCCTGAGTTTTTTGCTTCATTAGAGTTGGATATCCCAGCATTCTCTCAGCACTCTCTTATTTTGGCAGGTGATTGGAATTTATGTTTTAATAATAGGAGGACAGGATACCTCCGTCAGGAGGGCCTTTGTCCAGAGCTCAGAAAGCTCTGAATAGATTTTTGGAACTCACTGCTCTGGTGGATCCACTCCGAATTTATTCTAGAGGGGGCAATAACATGACCTTCTATTCAGTGGCCCACAAATCTCAATCTAGGATAGACTTTTTTTTGGTTAACAGGGTGGCATTGGGTGAGGTTAGGGAGTTAGTAACTCCAGGTAGGACTTTCTTGGATCATGCTCCGATTCAGTTGACCTGGGAGCCTAGAGCTGCTTCCCTCAGACCGTATAGATGGAGGCTGCAGGATACGCTTTTGACAGACCCTACAGCCCAGGATAATCTAGAGGATGCCCTCCTGCAGATTATACAGAAGCAATTTCCTACACTGCAGAATGCACACTTAGCATGGCCAACTTGTAAAGTGTTATATGCAGCTGAAGCCCAGGGTCTTTCTGCATGAAGAAATAAAATAAGACATGCTAAAGAGGAATTTATCCTGGGGGCTATAGAATCACTGGCTCCTCAGGAGGGATCCTCTGAAGATATAGATGTGGAGCTCCAAAGTCTGAGAAAAGAACTGTCAGATATGGTGTACAGTAAAATAGAATTTTGGTTGGAAAAGATTCAAGCTAAATAGTTAATGCAGGGAGATGTACCTGGTCACCTTCTGGCAGCCAGAGTTAAGGAATGGGAAGCAGCTCAGATGGTTAAATCCATACAGTATGCAGGGGAAATGCTTAACAGACCCTCAACAAATAGTGGATGCATTTGCCTCTTACTATAGGGATATATACCGGGCTGAACACATTGCTGGGGAGACAGCAATTAGGTCCTTTCTGGAGGGAATATCCTTACCGGTTTTAGATGCCACACAGGTTCAAGAACTGGCAGCCCCCATAAGAGAATCTGAGATAATAAATGTGATCCATTCTTTGCCATCTGGTAAAACTCCGGGGCCAGACGGGTTGTTGACTAAGTTTTATCAGACTCATTTATCTACTATACTCCCCTTGCTCAAAGATTTTTTTAGCCAAGTTATGCAGGAGGAGGTGTGTCACCCTCCCCTCTACCAGGCATATATCTCCCTGGTGCCAAAACCAGATAAGCCTTTGGATTTGCCAGGCAGCTACCAGCCTATAGCTTTGATGAATCAAGACATTAAGATACTTACAAGGATTATAGCTAACAGAATATTGGATATTGCCCCAACCATAATCAGCCAGGAGCAGGTGGGATTTATGCCTGGTAGAGGGGCACAAGATGCTCTCAGGAAGCTCCGTCATATACTTGGTCAGGTGTCAGATTCCCAACTTTCCCTAGCTTTAATATCTTTAGATGCTGAGAAGGCCTTTGACAGGGTCTCTTACCCATTTCTATTTGTTACAATGGAGAGGATGGGTTTTCCAGAGAGCCTTATTAGAGGCATCAAAAATTTGTACGTGGCCCCTATGGCTAGAATGTTGTGTAATGGGTATTTTTCACAGGAGCTTAGGTTGGAAAATGGGACCAGACAAGGGTGCCCCCTTTCCCCAATATTGTTTAATATTTATTTGGAACCACTCCTGCAGGCAATCAACAATGATGCCACCATTAAAGGGCTCATGTTTGCAGGGCAGGATTTAAAATTTTTGGTTTTTGCTGATGATATCTTGTTGCACTTACAAGACCCAGCCTCCAGTTTTAAAAGGACAGCTGAAATTATTGAACAATATTCTGGGGTCTCGAATTATAAGCTAAATTTGAGCAAGACACAAATTCTCCCCTTGACACCACATGCCAATAGTGCAGATTTTGAACCTTTACATTTACATTGGGTGCCAGATCAGCTTAAATAGTTAGGTGTATGGATCACAGCCAATATATCAGATGGTGTGACAATAAATATGGATGGGATCCTGACGGTGATCAAAGGGGACGAACTTAGATGGAACCAGCTTCCCTTCAACTTTGCTGCTAGACTGGGTTTAATTATAATGAACCTTCTACCCAGGTTACTATACCCAATACATTTAGCTCCATATTATCTTCCCAAAATCTAGTTTGTTAAAATTAGGAAACTGCTATTGGACTTTTTATGGCATTCCAGGCCTCCTAGGAGAAAGCATAGTGTCCTGTACCTGCCACTTAATAGGGAAGGGATTAAGCTGCCTGATCTTCATCTATATTATGTGGCGGAACAATTGGGTCTTATGAGTCAGTGGGTTAGGCATGTAGAGGGAGGGTCATATATCCCAATATAGCTCCAACTGGAGAAGCAATTTTTTCAGGATTTAGCCCTCTCTCCAGAGGTGTTTCTCTTTACTAACCCAGACAAATACTTGAAAAATGCATCAATGGCTCCAATTGTTAAATCAGCTATGGTCTGGTGGACATTTCTTACCCCTAGTCAAAGAAGAGATCAAGGGAAGACCCAAGAACATCTGCTATTGGGTAATCCTAATTTTGTAAAAGTGGGTAAGATCCTTACTAGCCGTTGGGCAGCTCAGCTCCAGGGTCTCCAATTTAGGGATGTTGTGCAGGACAACAAGGTGACCCTCCCAAGTAAATGTGATACAATGTCCTTTTTTAAAAGGTTACAGCTTACTAAAATGTTGAAGGGGTGTGGAGAGGATTGGGAAGACCACAGGAATATTCTTTCACATGGGACAATCTTAAGGAGGTGGATCCTACTTCTCATCCTTTGTCTAAAGTTACAAAGTGCTTCTGGAATATGTTAGCCTGAACTCTACTATAAAGATCCCTTACTGGGATAGAACATTGGCCTCCCAGAGAATTAACTGGGATAATATTTGGAGGACTTACAAATATATATCTGTACCAAAGTATAGGATTATGCAATGTTTTATTATTTCTAATTTGTACTTAACCCCTGTGAAACTATGTGATAGACACCTTGGACAGACAGACCTGTGTTTTAGATGTTGAGTGGGTTCTGGGGATATCTTGCACATGCTGTGGGAATGCAGCAAGATAGCACCTCTATGGGCTGAAGTTAAACAGCAAATGGACCTGCTATTGGATTACTCAGAACTTATATTGCAGAAATATGCATTTTTGGCGATATATCGCAGGTATCAGGGATTACAGCTAAATATCATTTATCTTTGATTGCTGCGATAGTTAAATCTGCTATATTGAAACATTGGAAAGACGATTACATTTATACCTATAAGCATTGGGTGAGGGACCTGATTTGCGACCTGGGGAGAATAAAGAGGTATTTACTTATGGAGAGAAGGGAAGGAAAGGGCTGTATAAAAAAAGATGGTCTGCACTGGAGGCAATTTACTCTCAAAAGGTTTAAATATTTAATCACAGGCCTGTCTGTCAGATTGTGATTAGTGTAAGATTATTCTTTTCGAGACATGTATAGTTTTGATTTATATTCTTCTGCTTTAAAGGGATTCATTTTGTTATTCACACTTGTCTTTGGGTTGGGTTGATGATGGTAAAAAGGTTACATAATATATGATGGGTCTGCTTTAGGACTAGGGTAGAATGGACTCTCTCTTTTTCCAGGGGACACGGCAGAGGGCTACCTGCTTGTTCCAATGTTGTCCAGTTAGGGCCCAGTTGTTTTGCCATTACTGGGACATATTGCATTGGTTGCAGGGTTTTTTTTTTCTTGTCTTCTTTTTCCGGGATTAAGACTAGTTGGTGAAAGGGTTTCTCTAGCTGGAATGTGACAAGAATTGGTTATTAATACAGGGGTTAGCTCCATTTGCTGTGTATGTACATAGTTGGTGTTGTACATAGTTTCACAATCAGTTGTTGGATTGTGACTCCTGGCTGTGTTTGTGATACTTGTTTTGTATGTCTGATAATATACAAAGAAAATTTATTAAAGATTCATTCCAAAAAAAATTAGAGAGAAGAGCTGGTGGTCTAATTACACACGTAAGAAATGGAATATTTAAGTTTACTAAGGAATTAATCAAGAATGATTACTATATGATCCTAAGATTGTGGTCAAATAAGATATCTATAATAGTAATCAGTTGCTATATACTACCAGCCAAGTCCAAATTCTATAAAGAAACCATTTGGCAAAGGTTAGAAAGTAGTATATCTGAAGCTTCCTTGGAATTTCCAGGGGATTTTCTATAACTACATGTGGATCTCAATGCTAGATTTGGAAAGTTCGGTTTGTTTAACAGATAATGCAGTTATGCACTGGATATATTCAGATATTGAACATTTTATGAGAAAAACAAAGGATGAAAAAATTACAAGAAATGGGAAAAAATTGTGAGAAATATTAAAGAATAATGGTCTCTGTTTTGAAAGGAAGGTTAAAAGGGGATGAAGAAGGAGGAATAACCTACATATCAAAACATGGAAATACAGTACTTGATTTAGTCTGCTGGAGATGTCCTAGTAACTGGTGAAAGTCATTAATTATTCCACTAAGGATTGAAAGTGACCACCTCCCCCTAGTAGTGTATACAGACCAATTGGAGGATAGAATGGTCATAGCACATAAAAATATGAAACCACGCCAATCTGAGATAAGATATAAGAAATGGCTTAGGTGGACAGTGATAGTGGAAACACAGATTATAGGACAATTGGAGACATTTGTTGAACAGATTAAGCTACATATGAATGAGTTAGACATTATCGCATTATATGGTAGACTAAAAGTCTTCTTTATGAGATCACGTGATGCTGAGATCTGAGTAGCTGCTTCCCGATTCGGCTCCCTTCGCATTGCACTATTTCAGGGTTTTATCGGTATTTCCTTCATGGTGCGGCACTCTGAAAGTACATTGGTGGATACAGCAATCTCCACGGCAGCAGATTTGGGGGAAATGTAAGCCAAAATGTGACTTGCCATGCCCAAACACACCCCTCCAGTTTCGCCGGAAAAAGTTAGCAAAAGATTCAGGGCCCGACCGGCGGGTGGTGCCAGGCAAACTACGGGGGCGGCCTCTGTAAATCCCACTCCAGATGCGACTCCTCTTACCCTTGAATTATTCCTGCAAGAACTAAAACCGTTTTGGGATGATCTCAAATCTGTGGTATGTGAAGTGAAACAGATGGCCACAGCATTAGTGGATCTCTCTACCAGAATGGCGGATAACGAGTCTCATCTCATTTCCCTGGAGAATAAAACTGAGCGCACCAACAGTGAAGTGGTGGATAACTGTCACAGATTAAAGAAATTGGAGCATAAAATAGAGGATTTAGAGGGGAGGAGTCACAGAAATAATGTTGTTATAATAGGGATACCGGAGAAGGAGGAAGGGACGAACACCATTCTTTTCATACAAAAATTAATCAAGAAGCTGGCTGGTCCTTCCCCTTTTGGCTCAGTATACACCATAGAGAGGGCCCACAGAGCCCTTAGGCTGATGCCTGCACCCGGAGCGTACCCCTGACCCATAATTTTCAAATTCCTGAATTTTCAGGAAAAGCAGTTTTTTCTGAGGAAGACCAAGGAAATGCAAGAGGTGCTATGGGAGGATAAAAGAATTCACATTACCCAGGATTTACCTGCCACTGTAAGGCAACGAAGAACTCTATTTCACCCCCTCGTCACAAAGCTCATTGCTGCCAAAGTGAAATTTCGAATGGGGTATCCTGCACGGTTGCAGGTTCTTATTTCAGGAGCCTGGTCGACTTTTGAGGAGCTGGAGAGTGCTAAAGTGGCCTTGCAGAAGGCCTTTCCGGATTTGCTCCCCACACGCTGAAAGGATTGAAAGAATCAGAAGGGATGCTGGCTGTTTATTGCACTCAAGGAGAGGAGGTTTCTTTACTGATTGATAATAATAAGATGTCTTCGGGTCCTGATTAGTGATGAGCCTGTCTACGGGGTCTCCTTCAGATGAAGAGAAGTTCTGTTATCGTTTTAATAGCTAGATGAACCCTGCACATTGCCAAAAGGTAGTACTGGGACTGATGTAAGTCTTAGTTGATTTTTCAGTTTAATCTAGGTTGCACATTCAGTTCAATTTTCAAGATGGACTGCCTCAATGTGAAGAGACTTAGCAATATTGTATTGGATTCAGTGTGAACCCTGCTTGTTGCCAAAAGGGGGTATTGGGGTTTGAAGTAAGTCCTCGATGGGGTTGTTTGTTTTAGCGGTAACGCACAGGTATTGCATTTTACAGAATGGACTGCAACAACTCGAAAAGCGCACAACTTGTGCTAATCATCCTTGCTTTTAATTCCACGGACTTCATAAATAGCATTCGGTTTGGCACATCCTGACTGTAATTTTGTTCGTGGGGAAGGTCAATCGCTCACATTTCTGAGGGATATGGATTTTTCAATGTCTTTTTTTTTTTTAACCTAGAGCTTAGGTACCTTTCTGTTTTTCCCCATGTATAATCTTGGGCAGGGTACCTTCTGTTAAGTTTATTTCTCTCCTCGGTTTGTAAACCTGGGGTTTAGACAATAGCTTGGGTTATGATCCCTCAAGTGTTATATTTTGTATCGTTCAGGTTACTTAACCACCAATTTCCTGTTGGAAGTGTGAATCGCACTGGTACTTGATACAAGCTGAATGTTAATCCTTTTTAGGGGTGGGGCGATGGGGCGATGGACGGGATAGGAAAGCGTAGGATAATATGCATAGTGAAATCCATACAGTGAGGGGGTATGGAGGGGATAACGGTATGGGAGGGTGGACACTACATAAGTTAGTTGTAACAACTGTAGGGAGGGCAGTTGGGGAGGTGGGGTATCAGAATGGAGCAAAAATTTCCACAAGTCCTGGGTTTGCATGGAGAGGTCGGGTTACAGAGGTACAGTCGGTCTTGATCGGGTTAGTTGCTTAATTGGGAAAGATGGCTAATCATATTACTATAGCCTCGTGGAACGTAAAAGGGGTCAGAAAAAGAACCAAACAGTGCCAAGTATTAAAACACTTAAAACTTCTGAGTATTGATATGGTTTATATGCAAGAGTCACATTTGTTAGATCCAGAAGCTTCACAGCTTCCCAGACAACAATTCAGTCAATATTTTACAGCGGGGGGTACAACTCAGAGTGCAGGGGTGGTGATTCTTATACATAGAAGGATACCTTTCAAGATGATCAAGGAGGTCAAGGACCCACTAGGTAGATACGTACAACAACATCTGCCACTTTGTACTCTCAGCACCCCCATCTCACACACCGATGCACTCTCTACTCTTGATTTGAATGGCTCCCCCCCAGAAAAACAAAGGATCTACATCACGGGTAACTTCATTAACGACATAATTCGAACGGCCACTCCTGCCTCACTTGCCCTCCCCCTGAAACACGCCTCCCCCATCTACCACCTCAGGTCCTGTGCATCCCAGACCCACCTGGTCCCCAAGACCCGCACCCTCACAGGGGATAGGGCATTTACCACCCACGCACCCAAGCTGTGGAACTCCCTTCCCTTACAAGTTCGTGCTTACCTCTCCCATTCCACCTTCAAAACCTCCCTTTGGAGCTTCCTGAAATCTGATGCGACCTGCCTGTGTGCTACCTAACGCCCAGCCCTACAGCCCACCGACCTGCTATAGTACCCCAGCTAGGCTCTGTCCCCCTCGCCACCTTGGTGATGCACTTTACTAGTGGGTATGTCATATATTGTTTCTTATTCAACCTAGGGGAGGTCCTATACCACCATGTTGCCCCTGGGCCTGTATGTATGATATCTGACCAACTGTGTTTGCTGATATGTAATTCCTTTGCTATGTTCTACCGCCTTAAAAACCCTTGATGTTTTATCCCACTGTTGGAGCACGCTGCTCCAGGTTGTAAGGTTGACAATGTATTTCTCCTATGTATACCTTGTAATTCTCCCGGGTCACACCTGAAAATAGGCACTAGCTGTCTAGCATGCTTACCAAAAGCTAATAAATAAATAAATAGTGCATGGTTTGCTCTTTAACAAAGAAGTCTTGCTGGGTAGTATTTACGGCCCTAACCAGGACATACCAAGCTTTTTCACACAGTTAATGCAGGTGTTATTACCATTTATTTCTTTACCCATGATCATTGTGGGGGATTTTAACTTAGTTTATGATCCCACTGTGGATAAATCAGGTCAACAGAGAAAGGGACTATCACCTGCCCAGAGGGCACTTAGGGAGCTAATGAACCAAATAGATCTCTGTGACATTTGGAGGGTGTTGCATCCCCAGGAGAGGGTGTATACTTATACTTCCCCTGTCCATCACTCTTCCTCTAGAATTGATTACATCCTCCAATCCCACTCTTTAATACGTGGGGTGATAGAAGCAGCGATATTACCAGGTCCCCTATCGGATCATTCTATAGCTGCCTGTCAATGGTCACTAGTCTCATTACCCAATAGGGGGTCAAGATGGAAGTTGAATGATTTATTGCTCTTAGAGCTGGATTTAGTTAAGCATATTCAAGAACACATTCAAAGATATTATGAGCACAATTTTGACTCCTTAGGGAGACCGGATATGCTATGGCTGGCTTTCAAAGCCTATTTGAGAGGCATCTTAATCAGCATAGCCACCCATAGGAAAAAAATGGCTTGTTTAAAGTTGTCCCAGCTATTATCTAGAATGAAGGTGTTGGAGATGAATCTTTCCCCACAATCCCCGGACTCAGTTAGACAGGAATTAATCAAAGTAAGAGCTGTGTACAATGAAATCTTGAGGGAGAAAGCAGAATATGCCATGTTAAAAACCCAGGCATCTTACACTGACCAAGGGGAAAAGGCGGGGTGCCTTTTAGCACTTAGGATTAAACAAATGGAGTCTTCACGATATATACCCTCGATAACTTCCATGTTAGATGGTACCTCCAAAACCTATCCTGAGGATATCTTAAGGGAATTCATCAGTTATTACAAGGATTTATATGGTACCATGCAATCCCCCCCTTCAGAACAGACCATACGTAATTGCCTGAAGGATGTTAATTTACCCCAACTGTCTGAGGATCAGCAGAATGGTTTAGTAACCCCTATATCAGTAGAGGAAATTTCTGAGGTGATAGGGAATTTACCAGTAAATAAAGCCCCGGGGGTGGATGGTTACTCCGCTAATTTTTATAAGAAGTTTAAAACTCACTTAATCCCAATGCTTCTTCCCTTATTCCAACAGATTTTATCAGGGGAAGAGGTAGACTCTTCACTATTCGAAGCTCTAATAGTTTTAATACCGAAACCGGACAAGGCTCCTGACATGGTTACTAATTATAGGCCCATTTCTCTTATGAATATAGACATAAAAATGTTATCCAAGTTGATGGCCAATCATCTCAATGCTGTATTAAATACCCTGATAGGCCCTGAACAGGTTGGTTTTATGCAGGGAAGGTTATCTTCGGATCATATACGCACCCTGTCGCATGTCTTCTCGGTGTGTAGGGATGCACCTTATCCAGCTGTTTTGGTTTCGCTGGACGCCGAGAAGGCGTTCGACAGGGTAAATTGGTGTTACTTGTTTTTAACCCTCGAAGCCTTTGGCTTCCCAGTCAAATTCATTGAAGGGATCAGGTCTTTATATCGTTCCCCTTCTGTATGAGTTTCGGGCAACGGGGCGATCTCTGAGGCGTTCACGTTGTAGTCTGGAACCAGACAAGGGTGCCTTTTATCACCGTTATTGTTTAACATCTATCTTGAACCATTAATCTGTAAACTGATAGCTTGTCAGGAGGTGCAGGGGATCCCGATACACCCGTGTGAGGTGAAGATTTTAGCATACGCGGATGACCTGCTCCTTCAGCTTGCAAATCCCAAGATATCCATACCCCCTATGTTAGACATTATTGAAGAGTTCAGTAGAATCTCGAACTACAAATTAAATGTTAGTAAAACCATAGTTTTTTCATTTAAATAATAAGGTGCTTAAGGTGGATATTCTGGCATTGGGGCTCAGTTGGAAATATGAGTCACTGAGATATCTGAGTATTGAGTTAACTAGATGTTATGGAAAAGTCATCAAGTTAAATCTTGACCCCCTAATCCACATAATTTCCCAAGATTTCAATAGATGGTCATCCCTTCACTTGTCATTGTGGGGCAGAACAAATTTAATTAAAATGAATGTTTTCCCCCGGCTTTTTTATCCCCTTTCTATGCTTAACATTTGGCTTCCTATATCATGGTTTAATAAAATACAATCCCTTATCACGAAATTTATCTGGCAGAATAAACCCCCCGAGGATAGCTTATTACAAAATGACTGCTCCCAAGTCAAAAGGGGGACTGTGCCTCCCCCACCTGGCATCATATTTCTGGGCCAGCCATATTAATAAGTATCTAAGATGGCTTACTAAGGATAACCTACACTTCATCCCGGCTTGGCTTAAAATTGAATTTACTCTAATCTGTTCATGTGGCCTAGACCCAGAAGGATTATTATTTGTTAAGCAGAGTCTTTTACCTTTAAAAGTTAAGAATTCTGCTATTACAATTTCACTAAAGACTCACGTGCAGATTTGCCGGTACCTTAGATATGAACCTGGGAGAGATCTTAACCAACCTATACTGGGAAATCCTCAATTTCAAATAGATGGTAAACTCATTCCCTCTAATTGGCTACCTGGTTTGCAAGGCATGAAAATGACTAACTTTATTAAGGACAGTGGTGATTGGCTCCCAGCTAAGGATTTAATAATTAATCTGGGGATCCCTAATAAATATATATTCCGACTTATGCAACTATGACATCCATTAATGAAAGTCCTCAGTAGAATTCCTCAATTGGTGAGTTGTATTCCTTTTTGTCAAGAACTTTCAAAGTTTTGTGGTCATCCTGGTGCAGTCTTGGCAATTTACAGTACAATCCATAACTGGAAATTCCCCAACTGCTCTGGGCCCACTGATATGTAGGAATCCCTGTTTCCAAATTATAATATAGAGTGGCCAAAACTGCGGTATAACTGCCATAAATTTGTGACTCAGGACAGGCTTAGATTAATGCAATTGTATATCCTGCATAAGGCATATTATTCACCATCTTGTTTATTTAAATTGGGCCTAAAGCCTTCCCCAACATGCTCCAGGTATTTACTGGAGGAAGGAACATTACTTCATGTATTTTGGTCCTGTCCCAAAGTGTCTCCCCTGTGGACTCCCATTAAGCAGTCAACAGATCTCCTTCTGGGGCTTAATGACCTGTTTAGACCTGCAGTGTGCATTATGGGTGATCTTTCTGAGGTTAAAGTGCGAGTTCACAAATATCACATAACCCTCATAGCCATGTCAGTCAAAAAACTTATATTAAGACATTGGATTGACCAGCAGGAGATGACCTATAATGAATGGCTGTCCGAACTTTTGGCGAATCTTCACACAGAAAGGCCTGTTGCCAGCCTTAATAATAGAATGGAGCAATTCAAGAAAATCTGGGATCCTTTATACACCCTATACACTTTACAATAAGGTTAACCCAGTTATAAGGCTTTATGGTGCTCAATTTGCTAACCAGGAACTTGAATAGTGTTAAGGAGGTTGTGTGATGGATTTTTGGTGCTCAATGTGGGTAGAGTGGGATAGAAGGGGAAGGGGATAGTTGAGGTGGTAGGGGGCAGACTTATGTGAATTGGATGTCTTATGTACCATGTTCATGTTCATGTGTATCTGCCATGTGTATGTGGAGGTGGAAAATAGAAGAATTTTTTTTCAATAAACTTTAGATTGAAAAAAACAGTCTTCTTTAAGGAGATTCTGCCAAAATTATACAAAGAAGGGAGTTTTAAACCTAACATGCACGCTAAGGGATGGTTTGATAAAGACTGTAGATTAAGTAAAAAACAACTCATGAAATGCTTGAGAGCACATAGACATAAGAGCAGTAAAGAAACATATGATACCCTAAAAGCTGCCAGAAAAGATCATAGAAATTTATTGTCAGTAAGAAGTAAGGACTACTATGCTGAACAGTGGAAACAAATGATTGCAGCAATAGAATGAAAGGATAATAAGAAATTTTGGACACCAGTAGCCAGAGGCAGCAAGGATTCAATGGTGGAGAATGAAAATTATGTAGCTTCCAATGAATGGGTGAAGCATTTTTTGACAGTAATGTACAATATGATGGAGGAGAGATCATGGACAAATATGGAAAGGAGCATGATTAGTATGAATTTTGTTCCAATTACAAACATTGAAGTTTGTGAGGCAATAGGGAAATTGAAGCTCAATAAGGCACCAGGGCCTGATATGATGCCGGGTGAACTATTTAAACTTAATGTGACATACTGGGCAGAGCTCTTAGCATCAGTGTTTAATAAACGTATATATGATAATTATATTCAAGATTCATGGAGGGGAGCTGTGATTTTTCCCATTTCTAAAAAAGGCAATAACATTGATCTGAAAAATTATATGGCAATTAGTTTGCTGGACATCGTGGGAAAGATTTTTGCAAGAATATTATTGTATCAGACCATGATAAGTTTAAATAAAAATGGAGGTCTATCATCTCTCTAAGCCGGTTTTCGTCGGACATATTCTACCATGGATAATTGTTATGTATTACATAATTTATGTGAGAAATATATTTGAATAAGAGCAGAAAGGTTATATATACATATATTGATTTCTCCACTGCTTTTGATACAATTAATAGAACCCAGTTATAGTAAGATTACTGTATTCTTATACATGGGCACAGGTTAGGTTAGATATGAGAGGTAATTCTTCCACACAATTTTCAACAAACAGCAGTCAGACAGGGGTGTATACTTGCCCCAACCCTTTTTGCAATATATTTGGATCCTTTGTTGAGAACTTTACTAATGGCTAACACAGACTTACCTAAAATCAGAGTAGACTACTGTGCGGGGCTGGCTTATGCTGATGACCTGATATTACTTTCATTTACTGAAAAGGGTCTTCAGGGTAAACTGAATCTCCTTGAAACTTTTGCTAACGATAGGAATTTAAAAGTGAATATGTCTAAATCTAACCTGTTTGGAAAAAAGAAATACCGTGGGAAATGGTACATAAATTCTCAACCATTGCAAATTATAAATGAATATAATCAGTTAGGGTTGTTTTTTTTTTCAAAAAAACTTATGTTGGAATGTTCACTATACTACAATTTATAATAAGCTGGTAAACTCAGCATTAGCATTAAAATGATTCAATATGAAATTTGGGGGACATACTATAAGACCTTTATTAAAGGCAAATGAGGCAAAATATAATTCACAGATATTATATGGGACAGCAATATGTGAACATAAGTATTTAACTAAACTGGAAAAATGGATATGCGATTGCCTAGGTCAAAGCTGGGATTTTCTTTAACGACTCCGGCTACATATGTACATGCAGAAATGGCACTAATAAATCTGAAGGCCCTAGCAGAGTCTATTATTATTAACTTTTGGATCAGATTAAATACACAAGAGGCTAGTAGAATATCCAGAAAGTGTTTGGAAGAGAAAAAATATTGGATTATGAATGGTCTGCATTCACCATGGTTGCAGAAAGTAAGAAGGATAATGAGATCAGTAGGTCTAGATCAATTACTTGATTTAACATTTCAGAATGTGGTGATTTCTGTGCAATACAAGAAATAAATTAAGAAATTGTTAATTAAGAAGTCTAGCAATTTAGACATAGAAAATATAAAAAAATCCCATTATTCAGTGTGGTACAGTAACAACATTATAAGCTATAAATACAAACATTATTTGGATGTTTTAGAAGAACCTGAGTTAAGAAAAAGTTATGCTAGGTTTAGAATTGAATCTCAATATTCAAATATGCTAACAGCAAATATAATAGAGAATTTGACACGGTATATTCTTATTGCTTTTGTGGGGCTTTAGAAATAGAAAATCTGCCACATATGATAATAAATTGTATATGGTATGAGAAAGCCAGAAATAAATGGTTGGCAGACATCCTATCTGACTTTCAAGGATGTGATGATGATGATTTAAAGATTAATATATTGCTAACAACAAATGATGAATACATAATAAGGAAAATGGCAAAATTCTTAATTAATATAAAGGAAATAAGGGCTAGTAACATTAGAACAATGACAATAACTCCTTAAGATAATTAAATTCAGGGAGGAACTAAGTTGTTATATGTTGTCATGGAATGTTATGTAAAAGCGTATATGTATTTGGTTATTTATATTTTTGTATAACTTTTTGTATGACTGGAGTGTTGTATATGTATATATGTATTTGTCTTTTTATATTGTGTATGTTATTGTAAAGATCTTTTTAGACCAAACAATAAAACTAAACTGAACTGAACTGTACATATGTTATTCTGACTTTGTCTTTGAATTTTGCTTATTCTCCATGACATATTGTATTTGATGATACATTGTTATTACTGATATATTATTTTCCTCATCCCCTACCCCCAGGAAGCATCAGAAAATTAACTGTTACCAGCTCTGTTTACCTTTCCTGGTGAAACTTCTGAAATAAATAAATTATAATGCACATTTGTTACAGACCACCATGACAATTAGAATCTATGAATGAAACTCTAATTAGTGATCTTTAGCATTTCATGGATAAGAAAAACATTATACCATTTGGGCATTGAAACTTACCAGGAATAAACTGGGAGAATAATGATGGGAGGCAACCCACTGGATAATTGGTTAGCTGTAAATATTTTAAACCTTAACTTAGAGTAACATGTTAGGGAACCAAGTAGGGGCAACAATATTCTTGATGCTGTGTTAAGTGATTTGGACAATGGTATTAAACACAGTAGAACTCAACAACCGTTAGGTGATAGTGACCAACAGATAGTTACTTTTACAATAGAGAAATATAATAGGAAGGATAAAGGAACAACTAAATATAAATGTTATAAAATGGCAGACTTTATATGAATGAAGATGGACTTGGAAAACTGGAGATGGAAAGAGGAAATGATTAACAAAAATGCCTTCGATATGTGGAAGATACTAGAGAACAAAATTAAGGATTTGAAAAGTCAGTTTGTTACACAAAGAAACAAATGTAACATAAATGGGAATATACCAATAGGGTAAAAAGGAAAGTTATTGAAAAAATAGGCATAAAAGGAGGTTGCTCAAAAGAGCAAAAGAAACTGAGAAAAAGAAAAATTGTGGGAATGGTACTTAGTAGCCAAGGAATGTAAAATTTTAATAAGAAAAGCAAAAAAGGAGAAAGACGAGGATACTGCCAGAAACACTAAAAGTAATCAAAAGTTGCTTTGGATACATGTTAATAAAAAGAAAAAAAAAGAATAAGAATGGTGAGTGCAGGATGGTGGGACATTTAATAGAAGAGAATAACAGGATAGGTAACAACAAAGAAAAAGCAAATACATTTAAATAAAGAGTGGTCCATTTTTGGAAAAGTTTACCTGAGGAAGTACTGTAGTTACTAGTGAAAACATGAATATCTTTAAATACAGGTTGGATCATTTTTTTAAGAGGGAGGGTTGGGTGGTCTATATCATTGAAAAATGTCAGGAAGGCTAGTTAAGTGCCCTCCTGTCTGTATTGCCTATGTTCCTATGATGCCTCCTGTCCAATATGACAGTGATGCATTGGAGACAATTAATTCAATGAATTATTTCTGACTGTCCTTATCAGGGATAAGAGGAACAAATGATGGAGGTTATTTTTGAGCTTTATGTACTCCATGTACCCTGCCCCCACCAGCTGCACCTGGAATTGAGTTATCCATTAAAAAATGATGAAACAAATAAAATTATATTACATCCTTCTGTTATAAGGCAAATCAAGGTAAGTTTCATTTGTTATAACATCATATCCATATGGCTATGAATGTTTCACAATTAAATGCACCACACAATACAAAATACTCAAAGATCACAATGTTAAATAATAAATTACTGTAGAGCATAACACAATAAAATATTTCCTGGGAAGGCCATCTGGAACAGGTGAAACCTGATATAATTTTTGAACTGCTCAACTATGCACTTTTGGCACAGGGTTATGTATAGGATGTTCCAAACAATAGGTTCATTAACTGTTTAAGCCCTATCTCAGAATGGTTTTAAGTAAGACCTAGGTGTTATCAAACATTGAGACTCAGTAGAGGGAAAGGGATGTGGTTGGAAACAAAGTATAGATGATTATCTCCATTTCATAGTTTGTGCAAAGAAAGTCTGTGTAGTAGGCAAACAACTTTCCCAGCACTACAGCACCATGTAAAAGTGTTGCACATGTTTTTAACTCCCATTTTAGTGTAAGAGATACCCGCAGTCAAATGATACCACAGTTGGGGCCATCACAGTGGTGACCCATTGCACTGTCACATGTAAGACCAGAGTTTGTAGTGAGTCCTGTTATCCCACAATGGAGCTGGCTGGATGTTGGGCATAGTACAAGATGAAGTGTTCAGTGTGATGCTTGGCCAGCTGGTTATGATTGTTGTATTATATTTGTAATATAAAATATTTAGTATGTGATTGTCTCACATAAGACAGCCTGGGCTTTCATGGGTGCCCCCCCCCCCCAGGTTTCAGTGAAGCTACAGGATAGGTAAACTGACCAGGAGATCTCTGTGATGTAATTAACTTACTTGAGAAATTGCGTTTTATGGCCTTTTCATGACCTCATGCTTTTGAAGTTGGGAAAACTAAATATACATTTTATTACAGGACAGAACATCATTTAGGTGATTCCTGTTGGCTATATTGCACTTAGGTGATGGATTGCAGGGTTATAAACCTCAAAGGAACTGGTGGATCAGAGACTCATAATTTGGGAAATTAGTTTTTGCTGATGTCACCTTAATTAATATACCTCCTGATAGGACATCATGTTTACATTTTTTTTTATTCTAAAAAAAGGAGCTAGATGTCTCACAGAAGGGGTGTGGAGAGCTAGAGTTAAACTAATACTAGTGTCTGAACTGTTTGTCATATACCATCTTGGGACTCTAGAGAGACAGTTCTCCAATTTAACTGCACTTACAGAGGTAATACCTTAGACAGCAAAGGTCTAAATGTATTTTGGTAGGAGTTTAATCTTCCCTTGTTCTTTTATGTGATTGTAAGCTCTTTGATATATTGTTCTGTTTACATTTTTTCATATTTTTATCATCTTTTAGTAAAATACCTTTTCTGTGAAAGACTGCCTGGGTGTCTGCCAGTTGTTTTTTTGCATGTGATGTATGGAGGGTTAAGTCTGACAAAACTGTTTAACAGCTTGATGGTGTTACTGAGCTTGAGTAAAAAGGTAAGAATATACCTAAGGTCTCTAATAGAGTTTTAAGGGTTCATTTTGGAAGCCTGGCTTGGTGCCCCTAGTGAAAGATAGTACTGCAATCCCCGAAGAGGGTATGTATCTGAGCCTGTACATTAGGTATGCTACCATAAGGTTCACAGTTTGAATCCCCTCCAGAACTTGAGACTAAAAGTGATTCGGACCCAAAAGCAGACAGGAAGATTACCCTGTCTGTTACCTGTTCACACTATTGCGCTCTGAGGTTGGCACTGTGGGAGCAGCGGGCCTGACCTGCTGAGGGCATTTGTGACACTCTGCCCCCAGGAATGTTCAGTTTAGCCATTGACATGTTCAGGTATTTCTTCAGATTTTTGTGTCATAGGGAAATCTCCTTCCTGCCTGATCTGACAGCAGACTTCCTTTAGAAGCATTGCAAAATATCTGGAAATATCCAGACAATAAGACAATATGATGACTACAACCGAATAGAGTTGGCCATCAGGCTTCAAAAATCCACAGGCAACATTGGCATTGGCTCTGTAGGTAGCATCTTGCCTATTCTTCCAGCCTGATGAAAGGTACACACAGGTGACACTGATCACCAGTGTAGGAGACAAGGAAAAGAGAAACTTAGACTTAAAATAATAATCAGTTACACTGCATGTAAAACTGGACCCGTGGTACCTAACCAGTGTTGTCTGCATGATCTGGCAGCAGGTATAAGCTGTATACACAAAAGAGATTGCACTTTTCTTGATCATGAAATTGTGCAAAAATGATGTAATTTCACAAAAAGTGCACAAAACATATTTTTTCATTTGTTTTCAATGTCACTAGTCCCAGCTTTGATTCCCAAGAAGAAGTAACTGTTAGTCTGTCCAGAGGAAAGTACACTTACGACAGTGGCAATGAAGAAAGAAGATGTTTCTGCCTTCAAAATGGGAAAGAAGTGTTAGGAGTATGAAGAGCGGCACCATCTAGACACTCTAGTGTATGAGTTCCAAAATGCATCTCCTAGTGTCAAGGGTTGATAACACCAATGTTTTCTGTTTAGGAGAAACTGATGGTACTGAAAAGTCAAAAACACAATCCAACTCCCCTGCTAATGAAAACACACTTTTAGCTGAATTGTTTAAGCTGCCACCTTCAGGACTCTGATTTCAAGGTTTGATATCCAGCAAGGGCTCTTTGCAAATCTTTCTGGATGGCATGAAAAGTCAGTTTCATGTGTACAGAAATGAAGGCAATATGGCCAACTCTCCCAGGAAAGGGAGACTCCAGACAAAAGCAGCTTGTCTGACAGACAGGCAATGCCTAGGATTAGGGATTTAGAGTGACTTTGAGTAATGGGAGTTTAGGCAGAGAGAGTCTGTAACATGAAAATAAAGGACAGATATTCAGGAAGAGTGTTAGTCTGGATTTTGAAGATCACTTGGGTAGCATGAATGAGCTGTCATCCCTAGAGGGGGCCATCCCAGGTTGTCTTACATCTTGTAGTAGGAAATTTTATGGTGACAGCTGAGACAAAACAACACAAGTAATTGAAAAGGGGAGAGAGTCAAGTTAGGAAAGAAGTTGGTGCTGATTCATAGACAACATCTCCATAGTCAAAAATATGGAGAACCATTTTATGAATGAGCTCTGGCAGAAATGTTGAATGATGAATTGCTAAAGTGGAGGGTAGCAAGCTTTGAGAGAAGTTTCATACAGATAGAGTCAATGTGAGGAAGACGCTGAGGGAATGGTCCAACCAGACTCTAATGTATTTATAAGATATGATGTGTACTAGAGCTGATGGTACAATTTGCTTTCAGTTTCAAGTGCATTGATGTTTAGATCACTGGCACTATACCATACTCAAAGATGTGCATTTGGGAGGAGCTGCAGGCAGGGGGCAGGCCATTTAAAAAAAACAAAGAACACTATGGTGACTAGGAGTGAGCCTTGCAGACTCTCATATCTAGTTATAGTGGGGAATGGAAGACCTACTGTGTGTGAATAAATTGAAAATGGTTTGAACAAGGAAAAAATTGTACCTGGAGGCTGCCTGCTATGACATCTGATCACAGGCTAGATTGCTGATGAAAAAGGGGATGAAAGACCATATCAAAAGATTTAAAGAGATCTACTGTATGCACACAGTTAATGTAAAGAGCCCCGGTCCAGTCCAGTAAAAATAAAGCAAATGAACTTAAGTGGGGTTGATTCTGATTATTTTTGTAGAATTCAAATGGCATTATAAGGAGCAATGAGGATATCAAAAAACAGAAAAATGAAAGAGATTCTTTAAAACTGGAGAGACACGGAAGTTATGAAAACCCCAACATCTCAGAGGGTGATACTGCACTTATAAATGAGTTTTGGATAGAAAACAAAGACATAAGCAGTGTTTAATGTGGAAAATCAAACTTTAATCAGAATGAAATAACTTAGCCTTACTGGGAATTAAACCCAGTTCCATATAATACTCTCAGTGATCTACCACTGAGATAAGAGGCTCACATGGCAACAGCCTGAGGTGTCAATTATTACTTTCTTTCTTTGACTGCATATCCTGAAATGAGGAACAATTGACTTCACCAAAGCTGGAAATGGAGCTGTTTTTGTTTTGACCCTAGCACTCACAAAGAAAAGTTTAAAAAGAAAGTTCATTCTGATACTCAGTAGCTGACCCAGCTCTCTAGAACTTGCCAGCAATTCACTGTACAGGACAGCTGTCTATTCTAAATTGCACTTTCATAAATGAAATGTATCTGTGGTGAGTTAGTTATTCATTTACTATATATAATGTGGGTTTGGTACTGTCAAAAGTATGAAATTGTGGATCATTGATAAATAAACATACATGTTTTCAGTACCAACAGGCAATCAAAGGACAGTATTTTCCCAATCCAGGTTAGAGACAGATAATAGTGTGAAGCCCACCAGAATGAAGTGTAGTGTCAGTTTCCTGTATGACAAAAGAGATTAACTCCTATTGAAATTGCTTGTTTCTTGCAGTAACTTCTGCAAAACGCTGCAGAATCAGGTTTTATCCTGGTAGACTTCACTGTAGAAAGCTATGTTTAGCTACAGCAAATGGCCAGGTATATGAAAACATGCATATACTTGCACAAACAGCATTAAGAAGACCATAGGAAACAGACACAGTTTTTTGGTTTTGAATGTACAAAACACACAATATGTTGCCAGGTCTGTAGAAAACAGCACTCTGAATTATATGGCTAGGAATTTCCCAGCTAAGTGCCAGGCAAAGTATTGAAAAAAATAGCTCTGCTTGCAGACTGTTCTTAAACATTAGTGGACATATGAAGTGTCAGCTGAATAATGCTGGGTATGATAACAGCTATGACTCCAGACTGAAATAGTGCGTGAAGACAATTTTTTCTGCCCCAGAATGATTACTTTGGCTTCACCATCAATTTAATCTAAGGCACTGGCACAATCTACAAAGGCCAACACTGCTGTATCATGTGTTATTGCTTCTATACTGGGGGGTAGAATACACTTTATTTAACAGACAACCAGGCTGCTTATGAAAAAATGTCAATATTTTGGCTTGTAGTTCCACACATGTGAATGGCTCAGCCCTGTAGTCCTTTGTTTTTCTAAGCAGCTGGGAGAAATAGTGTTTTTAGACCATTGCCCTCAGAATAAATAAATGACATAAGACAGCTAAGACGCGTTTAGAGGTTTTAAACTGGCAAACAAAAAGTGCATGACACCAGCAACTTCAGTCTTGAAAGCTACTTTATTGCTCGAGTAATAGCAGACAAATGCTTAAGAAACACACTGGGAGATACCTTGACCTGAACTCACACCCCAATGTTTCACTTGAGCTTCTTCAGGGGGTGTAAGGAATCATAAGTAAAATGCTAGTATGTAGGTTTGGGTTAGGGTGTCTCTAACTATGTTTGTCCTGATTTTATTTGCTGCTACCTGCACAATAAAGAAGCTTTTAATAGAGGATGCACTGGTTCCTTGCTTTCTTGGTTGCCTGCTTACTATTTAGCTGGGCATACAGTACATCATTTTCCCAGAGTAGCCCTACTCCTGTCCTATAGTTTATAAAATGCAGTACCTGAGGCTTACAGACTAGAAATGCTCAGACTGGGCAATAACCACTCTGGATCACTATGTAGCAAGCTTGGGTATTAGTATCCAGGCAGATAGGCTAGGATTAAGTGATGACATTCAGTTAGCCAGAGTATATGAAGGAATTTAATTGTGTTCAGTTGCTCACTAGCCGGGGGGGTGTTCCCGAGGGGCGGAAGAACAACAAATGTGGTTCTACTGCACAAGAGTGGAAAGAGGGATGAGCTAGGGAACTATAGGCCAGTCTGCCTGATGTCTGCAGTAGGAGAAAATGATGTAGCCTTTACTGATTGAGAATTTGGTAAACCTCCACGAAGAGAATGGGCTTAAGGACCACAAACAGAATTTATTAACAAGGGGGAAGGTCTTGCCAGATGAATTTGGTCAAGTTCTTCAACTGGTTAATCACAGCAACAGACAAGGGGCAAACCATTATTATGGTATTATATATATATATATAGATGTTAGCAGTGCCTTTGACTCAGTCCCCCACGGGGCATTGGTTAAAAAAGATTAGAGACCATAGGGTAGAAGAAAAATAGCAAATTGGGTGGAGAACTGGTTGAGCGGTAGAATACAAATGCTGATAGTTAATGGGGAGTTTGCAGAGGTAACGGATGTAACAAGCAGGGTACCTCAGGGGTCAGTACTTGGACCAGTCCACTTCAATATATTCATCTTCGACATAGGTGAAGGTATCAGAGGTAAGATCCACCTCTTTGTAGATGACAAAAAGGATCTACATAAGGGTAGACATGGAGGAAGTGGAATGGAACTAAGGGAGGATCTGAGCTGGTTGGAGAGCTGGTTAAGGATCTGATGCCTGAGCTTCAATGCTAAAAACTGTGAAGTAATGCACATCCAGAAAAGGAAACAAAAGGTGCAATATGAAATGGGTGGTGGTGCTGGATAGCACTCTAGAAGAAAAGGATTTAGGGTAATGATATCTGAGACCCTAAAAACATCTGCACAGAGCAACAAGGTGGTGGGCAAAGTAAACAGAATGATGGGAATAATAGGGCAGGAGGATAAGCAGTAGAAGCTGGGAAGTGATCCTCCCATCATACAGGTCAATTGTATGACTGCACCTGGAATACTGCACAAGGTATTTGAGTCCATACCTGAAGAAGGACTACAACAAAGTGGAGGCAGTACAGTGTGGGGCAACAAAGATGATCTATGGCCTTGGAGAAATGACATGTGAGGAAAGGCTACAGGACTCAAAAAAGTACACCTTTGAAAAAGGAAGGGAAATGGGGTGACATGATTGAGACATACAAGTACCTGTACAGGACAGATAGTGAGGATGCCAAGGAACTTCCTTGAGTTCAAACAAAAGGATGAGAGGAAATTCACTGAGCTGGTAGGGGTAAGACTCAAAAAGTATGTCTGTAAGAACTTCTTCAGGGAGAGGATGGTGGACAAGTGGAATAAGCTGCCAAAGGAAGTGGTACAGGCCAAATCAATCAGAAGCTTCAAGGAGGGATGGGCAAGGCATGTAGGTTTAGTTAAAAAAGGGGGTGGGGACAGTAAGAGGTGGATTTACACTAGGGAAAGGCATAATAGTTGGGTAGGGTGGAAAGACTGGATGGGCCAAGAGTCTTTTTCTGCCATCAACCTATATTAATCTACAAGCAGGAACAAGCAAGGCTGCTCCTCAATGTGACTGTGCTAGGCTAAAGAAACCCAAAGTGAAAAAAAAAAGCCAGTATCAGTCATGTAGCTATTACAACTGCAAGTTTCTCAAAAGTGTGTGAGTGCTAAAAATGCAGAAACACTCACATTACAGCAGTAGAAGCAATAGAAGGAAACCACCAACACACTAAACTGCCAGATCGGTTTCATTCTAGACTTCTTCCAAGGGGACCTGTGTGCTGCCACCAACCACCCTTACATAGTAAATCCCTTAAAGTGATATTACAGTGCAAAAGTGCCAAAGGTAAAAAATATAGATAAAAGCACACACTGAATTAGAAAATACCATATGCATCCCTGATGCTGATTTATAACCCAGATATGGAAAATTGCAGTTCCTTGAGACGCATTGCCATTTACAAGATCTGAAAGCACATCGGCAAGAATAAAAGCTGCAGTCCAACTGGAGCTGTCTCCTGTTACAGAGACTGTCTTGAAAATAAACATACAAGAGAAAAAATAATATTATACAATACACATGAATTCAGAATCGTACATCAAAAATTAAAGAGTATTCTAAAGCTGATGGCAAAAAGGGGCATATTCTATCCTCTCATTTAGTTTGGGAGGGTGCAAAGCACCAAGTTACACTATCCACATACCTTCCCTCCTTAGGGTGAAAGCATCTAGATCACCTCCTCTTTTTCCCAGTTTAACATTTTTGATGGCACAAAATTGGAAATGGTGAGCAGTTGTACCCTGCTGTGAATGTACATAGGTGGAAAGGGTATTATTTCAGTCTCTTTTGCTTACCACCATAAGGTACTCACCAATTCTAATCTTAAAAGAATGGTACATCTTATTGACATAAAGTATACCGTGGTTTCAAAAACCCAGGTACACCACATTCACAGTGGACTAAACACCTCATTTAAAAATTATTTTAGCATTTGCAATGGTGAAATGGTCAATTCTCAAGAGACTTGAACAACATTTCCAGTAACCACGGGAATAAGTACAGTACCACTGGGCAGACATGGAAGCCAAGATTGGGATCTTAGCTAGGAAGTTGGCTGGAGACTGAACAAGACAATCCCCTAGGTTAGTAACCCTTTTATAAACAAATCTATCATTGTCAGCAGTATAGTTTTGTAGAATGGGATCAACTCTTAAAACAGACCAATTTTGTTAGATAAGATCCTTAATTGTGGCACTTTGTCTACAATAAATAAGTACAAAGTAAAAATTTGATTGGTCTCTAGAATTCAGTCTATCCCTTGGCTGATGAAGCTCTTCCCTGTCTCAAACTTGCTAATTTTCACTTTTTTTTCCAGAATGATACATGTTTTCAAGCAAAATCTTATATCTTTTTATTTTGCCTTTTTTCACTTTATTAGAAATAAATATTTAATTGCTGTTGAGGGTGAAAGCCAGCAATATATAAACCCTGTTTTTGGTGGCATACATGTTGCTGACATTTAGTGATAACTGAAATTAATACTTTTCTAAGAAACAATAAAGCACAGTACAGTTTAAAACATTAAGGGCTGGAAATTCAAAAGTTAGCATCAGTGCTATCTGGGTTTGTGGCTCTTTTAGGGGTGATGGCTATATTCAGAACCCCTGTAGCACACACTAACATAATGCTGCACTCTTCCAAATGAGGGGGTCCCCCCCTGCATAAAGGCACAGTGACATGTTTGAAGCTTTGCTATTTACTGACTCTATAACCCAAGACTTAACTGGGTGCTAAGTCCATGCCCCTACCTCACTGATAGCAGGACAGCTGTACTATAGACGTCTGCCTCTATTCACCCACCCTGTGACTGTCAGACATCTCCCTGATGTCTAGTGGCGTCTCACCCCCTGATTACCTGTCCTGTATGCTTTCAACATCTAACTGGTTTCTAGTGGCACCCCCACCCCCAATCACCTGTCTCATGTTCTTTCAATATCTCCCTGGTGTCTACTGGTACCCCTACCCTGTGGTGGGCTAGTCATCTCTAAGTACCAGGATAATGATCCATAGTTGCACAAGGGCACCTGGGCATATAAAACGCTGCTGAACAAACTCCCCACATAGATCTCATCCCTGTTCCACTGTTCCTATAGCTGTTATTCACTCAAGAAAAATTATTTTATTCTCATAGATGTACCTAAGCTTTGTATCTGCTTCAGCAAACTTACCATCAGCTGCGCGATTCCCTCAGTGTGGAACAAACTGCAATCCTCCCTCAAGCTTTCTGAATAAGCCTCCCTAAATATTCTTAAACAATTGATTAGCAAATTCCTCAAGGAAGTCTGTCACTGTCACACTAGTTAGCATGTCATTATACGCTATGCTAATACTACCCAGTACTTGGCACATTCTGTCACCTCAATTGGATTTAATCTTATTTATTGAAATTGCCACAATTGTTATATGTATGCCACTGTTCTGTTCCATGTATATAATTTCTCCCTAATTGTATATCTGTGTCTTCCTGAGCCATGCTTTGTCCACCTATACATTGCCTTGTATCGTGTTGTATTATATTGTCCTTTGGCAGTACCTCCTTGTAAACGAACTTGCACAGTGGAGTCTTCCTGGTGAAATAAACTTGAACTGTAACTTTGAACTTGATCACCTATCCCTGTTATGTCAAAATCTCCCTGGTGTCTAGTGTTACCCCTCACCCCCCCGATCACCCATCCCGTGTATGCTGAGCATCTCCCTAGCGTCTAGTGGCATACCCTAATCATCTGTCCTGTGTGCTTTCAACATCTCCCTGGTGTCTCATAGCAACCATCAGCCCCTGAGCACCTGTCCTGTATTCTTCCAGCATCTCCTGGTGTCTAGTGACACCCCCCACCCCTGAGCACCTGTCCTGTTTTCTTCCAGCATCTCCAGGTGTCTAGTGACACCCCCACCCCTGAGCACTTGTCCTATGTAAACTGAAAATCTACCTGGTGTTTAGTCACATCCACCACCCCCCAGGCACCCATGAAGAATCATACAGCAGCTCATGGTGTCCAGTGGTACCAACCCCCTGCACAACAATGCCTGTCAGCAGCCTTACCAGCGGTCCCAACCAGCCCCACCAGCTCCTAGAATGCCACCCATTAAACACCCTCCTTACCAGGGTGTCTGTAGATGTGACAGGACATCTGAAATCCTGATAGAATGGCTGGCACAGCCCTAATGTCACCTACTCAGCTGGCCTCCGTATGAGCTGACAGTGAGAACACGTGCAGAAGAGTACACTGTATGCTCACTGTCAGCTCATACAGTAGCCTGCCAAGGAGGTGAGAGGAGGGTTGTGTTGGTCACTGTATTGGGATTTCAACTATCCACTCTCATCCCCGGACACCCTGGCAAAGGGAGGATTGAATGGTTGGATGGATGGTGTTCCAGGAGTGGGTCAGGTGGGTGGGGGAGCCACTGGACTGCTAATTTCTACAGGGTCTGTCAGTGGGCATCTGGAGTTCAGGGTGAGTGGGTACCACTGGAATTCAGGGCCTGCTTTATTATTCTTCACAGACACCTGGAGGTGGGGGGTGCCACTAGACACCAGGAAGCTATCCAGCTTACACACGATGAGTACTCGGAGGGTGGGGGTGCTACTAGACACCAGGGAGATGTTGGAAGTACAAGAGATGGGTGCACAGTTGTGTGCCACTACACACCAGGGAGATGTTCAGCTTACACATAACAGGTGATTGGGGGTGAGGAGTGCCACTATATACTAGGGAGATGTTGAAAGCACACAGGATGAGTGGTTGGGGGGTGAAGGTGCCACTAGACACCAGGAAGAGTTTGACATAACATGGGATGGGTGATCGGTGAGGTGGGGGATGCCAGTAGACACCAGGGCGATCTTGGAAGAAGAGAAGCTGGGTGATCAGGGGGTGCCATAAGACACCAGGGAGGATGTGTCAGACACCCACAGGATGGGTGTTAAAGACTTCTGCTCACCATGCAAATGAGCCCATAATGGGTACACAAATGGTCCCTTTGAGCCTTGCATGACCATTGGGTTCATCTGTATGGTGTGGCTGAATATAACCAACATGGCTCCTGGCACTGTTTGGTCTGGGTGCACTATTCCACTTGGGCTAGATGCAGACCAGGTCCATGTCAGAGCAGCGCGCAGTTTGACTTACCACTACGCCAACACAGGCCAATATTCAGCCAAATAGCATCGGTCTGTCACTCAGCTGAATATGACAGCCACTGGGTTGGGCATTAGTGTAAGCACAGCACAAACATTTGCACTGTGCTTGTGCTCATTTTTGAATATCTGGGCTTAAATGTGATTCTACTTGTAATCCTGTGTCAATATTAATCAACAAAAGTGAGAAATGAGATCAGTTATTGATAGCTTTTCTAAAATACCTGATTTTAGTTTTGTGGCACATATGGTATCAAGTACTACAAAATCACACATATTCCCATAATGCAAAGCATCATGGGCTGTATATGCAAATCACCACAAAATATTATGCTGGTTCAACTTTAAGCAGAATTGCATGGTGCTGAAAGGCCTCTCACACAGTCTGCAAAGGGTGATATCAAGTACTGTTTGTATCAACTCTGTAGTGTAACATGGTGTAACATAATTTGGTGTCAAGTACATGTAAATTCACTTAGAGAGTGTCTGTACTGATGCTTTTCTGAATGAACTAACATCATTGAAGAAGCAAGGGAAAAGGGCAGGATGTTGAAAACTATCAAGTAAATCATAAAAATGTTCAATTTCATTTGTGCCTGAGGCTTAGCAACAGTTGGTTAATGGGTGGGGCTAAGTAGCAAAAGTGTGTCTCAGTCTTTTTTTTTTACTGACATTGACAAACATGTTTATCCATGGCTGATTATGGTCAACAGATTGTAATAGTTGATATTATAATTGGCTTGACTGATCTTTGTGAATGAACCCATGTTCAATCATGTTTTGACTGTGAAACAAAACAGCAGATGCTGGCATCTCTCAGAACTGGAAAGCAAGATTGATATAAAGATGACAGGACACTGATTTTATGGTTAACATGGTAACCATAGTCTGCATGCATAGGAATATAAAAAGCCTATACATAATGATGCTTAGATATGATGACCTTGAAGCATTCAAACACTTTTTCCATAAATGCTACAGGAGGTCTAGCAGCCATCTATTCAGACTTAAACCAGGCAGACTGAGCTTGTGTTCCAAATTAATGCATGTTTCCCTTCATTTGCTCAATCTTTCCATAGCTCAGCAAATTCACCACAGCCACCAGGATGGATTCCACATTTACTACCCTGTTTGTTGATTGGGTAAAGAATATGAAACGTACAAGTTTGCTTTTGGTTTTGGAAATCAGAAACTCCCAAGATCTAATGATTTATATAGACCACATATAAATCCGGGGGGGGGGGGATTCTCAATCACAGTTGGGAGTGTTACCAAATGGGCATTTTGTACCCTCTCTATTGTGCCTACACCTGTAATTGAAATACACAATATGGGGCTCTGGGGATCTCACCACAAATCATTGATTCAGATTTTTTGTTAGCATGCACTATCCCCTGCCTACAATCTTGGAAACTGCTTGTAGACTATCCACCCCCTTTATGTTTCAGACATTCACTGATATGTTCAGTAGCAGCACCAACACTCCCACAGCTCCACAAGTTACAAGCATTCTCTGGTGTGTATTACCATCTCCCATCACCCAATACAGGCCATCAATTACACAGTACCATCTATCCAAAAACAATGTACTGTACAACCACCACTTAGTAATTCACAAGACCCTACAGTTAGCAGTCCATAACTCTAACAGCAGTGCTACCCCCCCCCACACTCCCAGTTGGGGATCCATTAACTTCCCAGTTAGCAATCCAAAACCCTCTGAGATTCTGATGCAATTCCACTTCCCCCATTTGGCATCTCCAATACTTAGTCATCCTCTCCATCTTTCAGTCCTAGCTGCAGTACTTTTCCAAACCACGGAGTTGGCACCAACAGTATGGAGGATGTTGTAGCCTATGGGGTTGATTAGACCCCTGAAAATACAAGCACTTCCTTCAAAGCAATTAGAGTGCACTCTGAAGGGAAAGGTAAAATTAATAGCACTTTACTAAATTGTGCTATGGCTAGTACCTACTAGGTCATCAAATAAAGGCACTGCAACTTGATCCCATGTCAAACGTTTACTGCATCCAAGCAAAGATAAATTGCCCTCAAAGTTCACAGTTCAAACACACAATGTGCTAGTGCAAAATGAGACACCTGTCTGGGTGACAAAAAGATAACAGTGCCAATAGTGCTGATTCAATCTTGCAAGCAAAATATTTTGCAAAAAATGTTCTTACCTCCCCCACCTGACTACCAGACCTAACTGTCCCACTGCTTTGTTCAAAGGAACTTCATCTTATCTTTTTATCACCCAGCCAGGTATCACAATTAAGCACAGTGCTATTAATTTTACCTTTCCCTGCTGAGTGCACTCTAAATTGCTTTGGAGAAACCAGCTGCAGTACTCCCTGGTGTTCAGTGTCTAGAAGAATGATGAGGTGAATCAAAAGAGTGGGTGACCAATAGATATGGGAAAGTATTGCTGCCCATTTAAAAGGTCCTGGTCAAGCCCCAGCTGGAGAATTTCATGCAGTTCTTGGCTCCACAATACAAAAACAAAATTAAGGCTGATGAGAGTCTGCAATGCAGGTCAACCAAGTTGATCAAGCATATGGAGGACTATAGATAGAAGGAGAGATTAGAGTCTGTTAAAATGTTCACAGTGGAGAAAAGGAGGCTGAGGGGGAGTGATGTCAGTCTTCCATATACTAAAGGGTATTAATAAGGTCAACAAAATAATGAGATTTGATCTGGAGTGTTCCAGAGGTGTGCCCTGAAGCTCAAAGGTAGTAAATTTAGGGGCAAATGTGGAAGGCACTTTATCTCATACAGAACAGCTAACCAGTGGAGACAGTGGACATGAAGACAGTACAAGCATTCAAGATAAGCATGGACAAATTTCTGCTTACCAAGGTAAGTGAATGAAACTTCAAGTAGTATGGGGAATCGTTAAAAATTAGTACTTTTGTTTGCAAAGCATACTTGATCCCTGCTTATCATTGTTGTGGGCATGGACCTGATGGACATTTAAGCTACTACAGTGCATTGCTATGGTACAAATAACTATAGTCTTTCAAATGTCTCAATTTACACGTACATTGTGTAGTTCATCCTCATTCCTGGTGTATTTGTATATGTTTTATATTACTTGCCAATTGTTTTGACTCCAAACTTATAACTAATCAGAACTGTAGCCTAGTTCCATACCAGGTGAAAATAGCATTTCCAATATAACACTACTAAAACTGTGCTTTCAAAATAGTGTCTTACTTGACAACTACAGGGATAGCATAGGACAAGTCAGTTACTGCTATCCCTGTAGCTGTCATCAGTGGGGAAGAAGTGGACAATATGCTAGGAGTGTAGTGCCTGTTCAAGCTGCTCCTGTGGTAGAGAGGGCTGAGACACAAGCAGCTAGAGCATGTGAAGACCTGGGTTCTGTTCCCAGTCTCCTGATTGTTGTATTTTCTGTCCCCCCCACCAAGTTTATTTTTTGTCACCTCACTCAGTGTTACCCCCGCCAAGTTTCTCCCAGTTTCCGAGTTCCACCCCCCCATGGAGTAGATTACATTAATTTTGGGGGCTGTGGGGGCAGAGCCCCCCCTTGCAAAACTCAAATTACTTGTGTGTTTGTGGACCGCTTTTGGCTTTGTTGTTGTGGTGGCTGTTTTGATCAGGCACTGTTATTGACAGTGTCATTTTGCATTAGCGATTTTTGACTGTGCTGTTTTTGTCTTTGTAGTCTTGACCTAGTGCCATCTAGTTCTGCGTCCTGATAATAAATGCTAGCAAGACTTCAGAGATTCTGCCACCTAGTGGGAGAACAGTTCTAGCTTCCATTCCTGTGGAATTTATCTGACCTGTGACAACACAACACTTAATGTAAGGCTGCCTTTTGCTTCAGAGAAACTCCAAATCTTGACCAGTTTTATTTTTTACAACCCTTTCCTTTTTACACTGTAGAGCTGTCCTCTAATATACCACTCTTCACTGATATTAAGGTTGATAACAAAAGCAGTATTCAGAATTTCTCTGTCTGCCATGAACCAGCTCACTCACATAGATCTGGAGATAATAAAATTTCATTTTTATCCAAGATGAACTATTCAGACAAGTCCTACTTTCAAGGCTGCCCTGTATTGTCCATACAATATTTAAAATTTATAGCAAATGCAATTACAGTACATTCATTATTTTAATACAGGATAAGTACAAATTGCATCATAATCATGGGAGAGACAGCACATTTTAAATAATTTAATACATTTACAACAAAGTCATCAGACAAATCGACTTATATCAGTGAAGTTGTGGTGTTCATTTTGGATATCAAATTATTTCAGGTTTTTGCTACATTATATTTAAATGTTAAGGGACCACAGACAGTTTTGATATTTGGTGCTTTCAGCCTTCTGTTCTTCTGCACATTTCCATCCTATACAAAATCTGGTAGCATCCTCTTCCCTTGTTTCCAGTTGTTAGGATAAGACAAGTATTATACTAAGAGCAGATGCTGATTTTGCTAATATAATTCAAACATTACAATGTTCCTTTAAGTAACTATGGATACATAAAATGTACTGTGAACAGGAAGAAATCTTAGGAAATCCATACCCCCACAGCCATAAACTACCCAACTCACAAAATAAGTGCTCCTTCAATCACATATTTTACTGATTTTTCCCTTCCAAACCAAATACCTTTACTTCCAATACCATCTTTAGTAAATAAATGTGCATTTTGTTCCACCACCAAATTAAGATAGAAGGTTCACCCTTTGTAACACAAACATTTCCTAGAAAACATGTGAAAGATTTAATTAAGTTTAAGTCATGGCAAAAGCAGCATGCTGCAGATAGAAATATCTGTCTTGAATATCCTGCAAGTTCATATTTGTGGTTACCACACACCAAATTACAGAAATGTGCCTTTTCTGTGCAAAATTTCTGCACTTCACCATCATTTCAGATTGTAGAATTTTGTAAATTTTCTTCAGATCCCAAAAAAGTAAACACAACATGTGACAATTTTTCATTGTACTAATTACTGTACTAATCATATTCCTTCTAAGTATTTTACAAAATGAACCCGACATCCAAGAATTTTTATAGAGCTAACAATTCCTTCATACGGCAGGATACTCAGCCTTCCAAATCAAAACGTTTGTTGGTGTCTAACACCCCTAAAATAGGAGTTCATGATTAAATATTTCCATAGGAGAACTGACCACCCCAATAGATCCCATGACTTAGCATGGAAGAAGTGGGCCTTTGACAACATAGGATTGGCTTTGAGCTGGGGCTAATACATTTTGTTTAACTTCAAGAATTGAAATTTAGGAATATAGACAATGACAGCAGGACAAGGCCATTGGTCTTTGCAATCTGCCCATAAAACCCTAGCAAACCCGGGACCTATTGTCCATACAGGTTTCTAACCCACACTATCCACCCCATGTTCCCTGACCTACTGCTACCACCCTGAGCAACCACTCAGCCCTTCACTCTGTCCCAACCATGTCTAGAACCATTGATAATTTAGACACATACCACATCAACTGAGAGAGATTTCCTTGACTCCACCACCATTTCTTTAAAATAAACTTTCTCACTTCCCTCTTATTCAACTTTGTATTCAGATTTTAAGGTAAGAGAAACATAACAAGGCACACATAGTCAGAGTACATCCTTCAAAAATACAGATACAGTACAGGGTAGGGTCACATAATTATAGCATTGAACTATAGCATTGAACCTTTGCAGGTCATAAAAATCAGCAGCAGCCTATAAAACATAAAATGTAGTTGTGGAGTGTAATGAGCCATTTGCTTATTGTTTAACATGACAGGGCTGTAGCTGGGCTCAAGTCTCCTCTATACAAATTTAAAAGAGACAGACAGACAATAACTATACAGATTAACAAAGTGAATGCTGTCTATGATGGACAAACAGAGGTCAAATCTGTTCACTGCAGACATGAATGTATGGGGCGAGGTATGCTCGGCGTGTGAAGGGGGAAGGGACCTACTGAGATCCAAAGTTAATTACCTGGAAGAATTTATCCCATCCCTACTCTGGGAAGAAAGGTAATCATCCAGGATGGCTGTGCCCAACTTGCATGGTTTGATGAAAATAGGCATTGAAGGGGGACCAAACTTTGTCATGCTGTGCATTGGAGTTTGACACCAGATGAGACATGCAGTCATTGGTGGCCAGCTAGGCCATACATGACTGGAATTCAGTAATGGGTGAGATTTCTGTGGTGTGCCACCTACGTACCAGTAAGTGTCTTGCTTTGATACTGGCATGTATCACCAAGTCATATTGACTTTTCAATAAGTGCAAAGTGTCTTGCTTTGACCCCAAGAGAATAAGGTCATGGTTATATTGTTGCCTGCAATCTATTGTTTACTTTAATGTCATTACATCATGGTGTATCACTCTAATTTGTGGCACCTTTGTCTTGTAATCCACCGGACTGTGCCTGAAAATGTTATATTTCTGCTTGCAATCTATCTTTTTTTTTTTTTCTTTCCTTATTGTTATCATGTCTTGATGTATCACTGTACTTTGTGGCTCCTTTGTCTTGTACCCTCCCGGGTCGTGCCTGAAAATAGGCAGGATTGTTTGCCTAGCGCACTTACCCGGTTACCAAAAGCTAATAAATAAATAAATGTAACAGGGGGATATGCATCTTAAGGATCTTTAACAGAGTTTTACATATACCTGGCCAATATTTCCTAGCACTGGGAAAGACCACAAAATTTTAAAGAGATCTCCCTGAGACTTATCTCACCTCCAGCACTGATCCATGGGAATGAGGTGAGCAGCACGTAACACTGTCAGAGTGCAGCATCAGCAGTGTAGCACCTTGTTTTGTAGGAGCCTACTAAGAGAGTCTCTGACAGGATTGTGAGTACTCCTCTAACAGGTTTGCCATTCTTCATCACCAATGTCTTGGCCTAGGGTCACCACCCAGAACCTTATCACCCGAGTTGTCTGTTCAGATATTTGGTTCTGGATTAGGAAGTAGATGGTACCAGCCCTCCCAGCTGACTTAGACATCCATGAGAAAAGGGGGTGTAACTGCATTAGGGTTTGTGGCTGTGCTGCCCTGAGCTGCCTCAGTTATGAGGCCACAGCACTGCATATTTGGAGATATCACCAGAATTCTGATTTAGGTAGGCCGTATCTGGCCTGAACACCATGAAATGAGTCTAGGATATTGGAATAGGGAAGAAGGAGCTCCAACAAGGTGTGAATGCCTTTGGGCTTCCAGTGTGTCCAATCCAAATACTGCCCTCCCATCTTGATGAAGTGGTTGCCACATAGGAGTGTGAGCACAGGGTGTGCCAGTTCTACACCCAAATATTTCCACATTTGGGTACAGACATTATAGGATGCATGGATCATTGAAGGAGCTTTCGTGGATATTCTGTGGAGTCCATATAAGCAAACTGAAGGAGGGCATCCTCCTAAAAAGTGGGATTCAATGGTTGCCCACAGAGGAGGATGCAAGTTTGGATTAAGGAACCATCTAGTGGTTTGCACTGCTCTGTATGCCCATTAATAGCCTTTGAGCGAAGGGAGGCCCCAGCCACTCTTATGCCAGTGTGACCTCAGTTTTGTTTTATTATATCTGGACTGCTGACCTCCCATAGTAACTGGCCCAGGAGCTTGTCTATGCTATTAACCATCCACTGGGTATAGATATAGGGACGTGCAATAGATTAAATGTTTCAGTACTGCAATCATCTTTATCACCTCAATTTTGCCAGCCATGGACAACTGGAGGGATCTCCATCTATCCAGCTCAATCTGCAATCTAGATAAAAGTGGTGTCAGGATCATGTCACAGGGGGTTATTTTGATCCCCAGGAATGTGATGGAGTCCAAGGCCCATTGCAGATCTAGAGCTGTGAAAGTGGAGGGATGACACTTATGGTTAACAGGGAAAATCTCTGTTTTGTTTTGACTAATCTTGAGCCACAAAAAAGATGCAAAGGTCCACAGCAATTGCATCAATGGAATTATGAAGGTAATGGGCCTTGTCTAATAGCCCCAGGAGATCATCAGTGTACAGCAAATCTTTGTGCTGGGTATCACCCACTTGTATGCCCTTGATATTCAGGTGTTGCCTCATTGCTGCAGCCAGGTGCTCAATGGCAATGACAAACAATAGTGGAGATAGGGGGCAGCCTTGCCTGGTGCCTCAGGCTAGGGATAGAGGCATCAATAGTGTCCTATTGGTGAGAACCTGTGCTTGGAGTATGGAATACATCACCCATATGGCTGATAGAAAGGGGGTACCAAAACCCTTGTGTTCTAACACAGCATAGAGGTACCCCTACTTCACTGTGTCAAAGGCTTTCTCAAAGTCAATTACTACTGCAGTGGTTGGAGTCGGAGCAGCTTGGGCAACATACATCAGATCAAGCAACATCCCAATATGATCCAAGCTCAGCTGTCCTTAAATGAACCCAACTTGTGAGGGGCATATCAGTTGGGGTAGGAGGGCTTCAAGGCTGGTAGACAGGACTTTGGCATATATTTTACTGTGCACCATTATTTTTTTTTCATTTATTATACTTTTTGCAGCCACCAGCAGCTCAATACCTCAGCCAGATCACAGACCCTCGCTTCCACCTCCATATTGGATGCACCCCCCTTGATACCCCCTGGCTTAACCCCCAGGGCAGGGCCATGCCACCGACCCCCTATACGGTGCTGCAAACAATGGGATAGGTCAAGGAGGCCATTCTGGAGACTGACTGAAGCCAAGGGCTGGCTTCATTTAGGGCGGTCAGCAGCTAGGTTTTCTCCCTTGTAAGTGGGGGTGGAAACATGCAATGACACCAGAGATCGCTGGTGCCAGTCACCATGGTGCACCTGGCCTCCACCAGGGGTCCATCAAGCACTGGTCACACACAGCACCCTCTCCCCTGGAGAAGGAGATCAGTCTATGGGATGCTCAATCCTTCTCCTCCAGCTGAGCCTCCGATGATCCAGGTTCATTCCCGAACCTGGGTCACCGGCAAGACAAGCAGAAATCCAAACACTGCACTGGTGGGCCGGCACGCTGTACACCATTATAAGGGATATTGGGTGATAACTGGCTGGAAGCATAGGATACTTATCCTGTTTTGGAAGAACAGTAATCGCTGTTGTAGCCATTGTGGGCATGAACTTTCCAGTTAGTCCTATCTCTGCATACAGGCATTGTCGGATAAAACAAATCTTGGGGACAAGAATCTGACATAGTTTGGCAGGGAAGCCACCTCTAGGTACTTTCCATGGATTAAGGGCCTTCACAGCTGTACTAATTTCTTCCAGAGTGAGTGGTAGGTCTGCAGCTGTTGTTTGAGCAGGCCCAAATTTAGGGAGCCCCAGCACTGAACAGTAGGAGGACAGCTGAGAAGGGTCTGGAGTAGATACTGCAGAATACAGCTATCTGTCTGTCTGTAAAACTCCTTCACTGTGTAGTTGAGTCCAGACAGGCTTATGCAGATGTTGTCTGCAGTGTTACTGAGGGACATGATGTGTCTGTAAAACTCCTTCACTGTGTTGTTGAGTCCAGACAGGCTTATGCAGATGCTGCCTGCAGTGTTACTCAGGGACATGATGTGGCACTCAGCCTGTTGCTTTTTCAAGTAATATGCTAATAACTTCCTACTTTTTATTACCCTTTCTCAATAACAGTGCTTAAGGTGGAGGATTGCCAGTCCAGCTTCCTAGCTGGAAGGGTGTTGATGGCATGGTAAATTTGCAAGATTTCTTTGTGTAGTGTTGAGTTGACAGCAGCCTTGGGATTCACTTTAAAGGATGCTTCCTTCAGGGCCAGTTAAGTCATCTCCAGGTCAGCTAATTCCTGCTCCCGCTGCTTTCATCAGTGTGCAGCACAGCCTATAATATGTTCCAGGAGCGTGGCCTTGAAGGCCTCCCACATTATGGCTGCAGATGAGGCCCCAGAAATTCATCCAAAGCCTCTATAAACCACATTTTGAATTGTGGATCCTGCACTAGGAGAGGGTCCAGCCTCCAGTCAGGGGATTGCTGGGCAATAAGACCAAATAGGATATCCAGCTGGAGAGGGGCATGGTCTGATATGACCACCGGGTTTATAAGCGCTACTCTGACCATCAGATTCAGCAGCTGGTGGGTAAGTCATAAATCCAGTCACCTGTATGCCCTGTGCACAGCTGAGTAGTATGTGTTGTCACGAGTCCTCAGATTATGGAGATGCCAGATATCAAGCAAAGCTTGATCAGACAGCCATAGCTTTTCCACCCGTGCTGCTCTGGTGAGCAGCTCTGGTTTTCCACAATTCTTGTTGCGGGAGGGGCTCAGAGTCAGGTTGAAATCTCCCCCGATTAGGAGAGGAGCCTGCGAGTCACTAAGCTCTGAGATCTGCAATGGCAGCATGTGAAACAACTGTAGAGAGTCCATATTTGGAGCATGGAGGTTACCTAATGTCAGTGGGCCCTGAGGAGTATCAAACAGTACAAATACCGACCTACCTTTTGAATCTGTGGTCAATTTGCTAAGTGTGCAATGCAGGTTTTTGTGCACTAGAATGGAGACTCCCTTTTTCTTGGAGATAGCAGAGCTGTGGACATCAAATCCCACCACCCCTTTTAAGCTTCTGAGAGACTGGATCCATAAGTTTACTTTGTTGCAGGAGAACCAGCTGAGATCTGTGTATTTGAAGATCAGGCAACACCTGTTTGCATTTAATTGGGGAATTCAGTCTATGAACATTCCAACTGTGACAGCATAGGTCTGTCATCACAGGGGTTGATTGTGTCAGCAAATAATAGCATGGGTGGCTGGAAGAATGCAAGCATAGGCATTGTTCAGTCTGCATGGGATTCTAGAGGGCCCTTCAGTCGATGAGGCATTTCTCCCCTTCAGTGACTTGCACACTTCCCTGTCTCTGCAATATGAGAGTTTTGAGAATCCATGAAAGTAACAGCACCGTACTAAAAAGTAATTTATAAACACAGGTATAAATCAGAACCATACAAGTACATATCAGTAACTGGACAACATTGGAGAGTAGTTAATAAACCTGCAGCCATAGAGCTCAAAACAGATCAGGAGATAGGGGTCAGGTGTCCATGAACACCCTAGACCCTCTCTGAGTCTACTGAGGGTGGCAATTTGTATGCTAGGCCTTACAGACAATTTGTGGGTTTCACAGGTAAAGAACTAAGTAAGGTCAATGGGTCAATTACCCAGCGCCCCCTCCCCCAATCCCTAATCCTGTGTACTGCAGAGCAGGGAGTTGTTTTTTTTTCTTTTCCCTTGTTACTAGGGACATAACAGGCAAGCAGCTGTCATGCATGCTTAAGATCTATGAAATAGGTGCTTCCTAGAGGAGGAGAATTTATTTTAAATTCCACATGGGAGTCTGCTTCTATTCGTTGAGGAGAAGGGGTACATTCACATGCAGCAAGTTTATTTTTTACGTTTTGTAAAATACTGCCAATATATTCAGTTTGTTTTAATCAGTTGTCCTTTATTCAGTTTGTTTTAATCAGCTGTCCTTTAAGATAAACACTTTAAAATGTAAGGTTTGGCCCCAAAGCACCTGTCAATCCAGACAGTCAATTAAAGTGTTGAAATGGGCTCACAAACTTGGCAGTGGGTTTCTTTGTGAAATGTTGTATTTGGCCATTTTTTAGCTGATTCTTAGCATGCCCATACATGGAATATATCTTTAAGTCAGGTGCTTGTGTGGTTTTCAGTTTGCAGGGGCTCATAATTGGTAGTTTATTTCTTTGACAATTTATAAGTAAATTTCCAAAATAGTTTGTGACTTACTGTATAAGTCAGTCATCTTTGGAGCCAAATACTTGAAAATCTGCATGCATACTATTTGTGAAAGCAGCATGGAAACTGTCAAATTTGACAACATTTGTGTGAGTTGTTTTTAAGTTATATGAGCTCATAATTTCACAGTTTATTTATTTGTGAAATTTTATGAAAGTCCCTCAAATTTGGATGATTAACTCTGCAACATATAATGATGCAGAACTGACATTTGGTGGTGTTATCATATGTTGTTGATTCTTAAACATTTCAATCTGATGGGATTTGATTGAGTAGATTTAAAATTACTGGGAGTGGGAAACAGATTATTTAGCAGCAAATTTCATGACCATTTTCTGAGTTTTCTCAAAATGTCATGGAAGTGAAGTAAGTAATCCTGCCACAATTCCTTGGGTGGAATTTTAATTTTGCAAAGCAATAATCACCATTGCATCTGATTTGGCTGCTCTCCTAATTTTCCATACCAGCAGAGTAACAAACTTTGCTGAGCTATTTAGAGTGCTGTAGCACACCTCCGGGTGACTACTTTGTCCCCCTTTTCCTAGATGAAGATGGGCATATGGCACTATCTGTCTCCAGAGATATCCTCCTTCTGTGCCACAGTGAAACCTACTTTTAAAAAGAGAGCCACACCAATGCCATTTATGTCATACATAACCCTCATGAAAAGCCTGAATTCCTCCATCTTGGTGTCCCTGGTTTTTCATCCAGTACCAAGTCTCTGTGAGTGTCAATAATTCCTGGCCTTTTTTGTGAATCTGACTCTCCAGCTTACCAGTTTTGCTAAGTGTGATTTTCATAGTGGTCTGAATTAAAGTACAAATTCTTGTCCTATTATACTCTTTACCCCTTGCCCTCCATGCAGTTTACTCTTCTGGTGCTATCCAGCTCTGTTTTTTCTGCCCTTGGTAACCCCATCCCCATTTATGTGACTACTGCCCTTCATGAACCCCTGAACCAGCCCCTTCCCCTACCTTCCAGTTTAAATAACCCCTTCATGCTTTGTCAGTTCTCCTTGCCTGTATCTCCACTACCTCACTGCATTTATTTTCAGTAAAACAGAAGCAAGAAAGTTAGTTCAGAACCAAGGTGGCTGAACACTCATTAAATTTTTATCATCCCAGACTACTAAATGATCTTATTAAACAGAGGTTTGATGTTCGTTCCAAAATACTTATGTTTCAAAAAACTGAAAAAGCCACCTAAATGGGCTATCAGTGTGTGGTGGTTTAGTCAACACTTGAGATGTTTTTAACTTAAGTTTTATCTGCTCATCTACTTATTTATTTATTTGTTTATTTATTTCAGTTTCGGAATTACAACCTTTGAGCCAAACTGGCTCTTTTACAAAGGCTCCAAGTCAGTAGAAGAACAGACAAAACAGTACAATTTACATAATATGACAAGAACATACAATAGCCAAGTGACCAGACTATTTTATAAGCAATACAAATGTGGAGTATAACCTCAAATACAAATAATTTTATTACTGAAATATCTCTAGTCTATAAGTCTAGTTGCTAAGTGCAGGTTGCTTGTAGTTGGCAGCCAAAATCGGCTCTGTCAAATAAAAAGGTAGGAAGGAGGAGGTATGGAGAGTACTGGCATGGTTACAGAGGAGGCATATTGTATAATGTTATTAGGGTATAGGAGAAGGTGGTATGGTGATGAAGGAGAACAAGCTGATAAGTGCTATATGCATGGGGGCAGCCTAGGGGAAGTGTAAACCAAGCGGAGGGAAGGGGGTGAGGACTCGTGGGGCTAGAGGGCTAAGATGGTAGGGGGTAAGGGTTGGATGTCTAGGGCAGGGGATGGAACTCCTATCATTGTGCACAGCAGTTTCACGCTTGGGATTCTACCAGGAGGTGATGGAGTTCTTTTTTGAACTGGCTGAGTTTCTTAAGGTGAAAAAGGGATTGGGGTAGGTCGTACATCCAGAGAGGGCCTTGATAGGAGAGGAACCTCTGGGTCAAGGAGGTTCATTTGTAAGGTACATGCAGTACCCCTCTCGCAGAGCTTTGGTTTGTTTTAGTGTTGAGGCTACATTGGAAAAGCTTCGAAGCTGATTCTGGGACCAATCCCAGAAGGTTTTTTTTTCCCCTATGATACATGCCTGGTACTGGAACCTTAGAGGTAATGGGAGCCAGCCAGTTGCGGAGTAGAGACTGCAAGAGTGAGAATTCCGATTAGCTCCTAGAACAAGTTGGCAGGCTTTGTTGAGCAGGAGTTTAACCCTTTTGAGAGCAGTTTCAGTGGCCACACTATACATAGTCCATAGTCAATGATGGACAGTATTGAGCTTTTGGTGACAAGGCTGAGGACCTCAGTGGTCATAACATTCTGTGTCAGTAAAGGAGTCTGAGTCTGATGTTGGCTGTTTTCACGACATGGTCAATATGAGTGTTGAAAGAAAGGGTGTTGTCTAGGAATAATCCCAGGTATTTAAAGGTAGTAACCTGTTTGATTACATCACTTTTGTTACTTAGTATGGTAAATGGGTCACCCTGCTTTTTTGAGCTTTGTAGGGTAAAGTGCATTGCTTTTGTTTTTCTGTAGTTTAAGAGGAGTTTGTTATAAGCAAACCATGAGTCCAGTTTGGTAAAGCTACTTTGAAGGGTAGCTGTTATTTCATGGAGGTGTGTTCCTGGTACGGAGATCACTGCATCATCTGTGTGAAGCAGTGTCTTGGCAGGGAATTGATAAAGAGGCTGAATAGTAAGGGCTCTAAAATTGATCCCTGTGGGACACCCAAAATAACATTCTGTGGTTCAGAGGATACTCCTTTTATCCTAACACACTGGGACCTGTGCGAGAGGAAGCTTGAGAACCAGGACAATGTATTGGTGGAGTGGCCAAGGGCTGAGAGGCTGTTGAGCAGGATGTGATGACTGATGGTGTCAAATGCTTTGGTTAGGTCAATAAAGATTGACCCAACCATTTTTCCACTATCCAGGGAGTCATATAGGTGTGAAGTAAAGTCGATGAGTGCAGTAATAGTGCTGTGGGATTTACAGAACCCATGCTGCTGAGGGCAGAGTAGGTTATATTTGTTGAGGTAATCTGTGAGCTGATCTGACACAATTCTCTCTAGGGCTTTTGAGAGGGGTGGTAAAACAGATATGGGGCGGTAATTGCTTATGCTGGTCCTGTCTCCACTATTAAAGACTGGGATGATGAGGGCAGTTTTCCACTTGTCAGGGAATATGTTCAACTTAAGGGATATGATAAATAGTTGTGTTAGTGGGTGATCAAGCTCTTCTAGGGTAATGGCAAGAAGCTTCATGTTAAGCATATCACTACCCAGTCTAGTTTTGCCAAGGATCTTCTTCACATATTTAATAATGTCTGCCTTCATGATCTTTTTGAAGTAGAATGTGGGTTGAGTGGTGTTTGCTGTGGTAGTGGGGTTTGGGGGGCAGCTGTTAGGGTCAGTAACAAGGAACTCTGGAGGGAGGATGGAGCTGAGGTCTGTAAAGGCCAGATTAAAAGCATTAGCTAACTCTTTGGGTTGCTGGAGAGGGCCTGCAGGGGTGACAATTAGATCTGGTGGAACTTTGGATTCTTTCCCAGTCAGTGTCTTTACATTTTCCCAGAATGCTCTCCCAGTCCCCCTGCACTTTGAAGTTCCTTTCTGTAATAGGAAGTCATAGCATTCCTTATCAAGCAGATGCATTTATTCCTTGCAGTCTTGTAGGCCATAAAATCTGCCTGTCTTCCGGTAGCTCTCGCTACATGCCAGAGGTTGTCCTTATTCTTCATTAGTTCTAAGAGGGGGCTGTTAAGCCAATGATTGGATGCCCCTTTTGTTTTGGATGTTCTGAATGGTGCGAATAAGTTGCAGGGTTTATTGAAGATGGTAATAAAGTATTCCAGTGCCTGGTTAGGGTCACGGTAAGTGACAAGGGGAGACCAGTCTGCATCTCTCAGGTAGCTCTTGAAGAGGCCAAGTTGTCCTTTCCTCAGGGAGCATTTTTTTCTGGTTTGCGGCCTGCCCTTAGGGCACTTGCTAGACCAGGAGCAGATAATGGGAGAGCTGTCACTCAAGGTGTCTGGTAGCAAGGTGATATTTTTTATGTGCTCGGGGCAAGTAGCTAGGAGCCAATCAATGTGCGTGCTAGTACCTGTTTGATAGTTCATCCTAGTCATTTGATTTATCATCTGCGTTAGGTAAAGGGCATGTGTTTTGTCCCTGACAGTAACTGTATCCTTAGCATATAGTTGTACTTACGTAAATATTGTATATATTTTTGAATATATCTCTGATTTGATGTTATGTAATCTATAATCTTGTATTGTTTACCTATTGCCTCCCCCCCCCCCGGCATGGCTGAAAATGGGTCTTTGATCCAGTCCATCTTCCTAGTAAATGAAATAAATAAATTAATAAATACCTCCTAGCCCAAGTGCAGTACATCTTGAATATGCAGGTATCCTTTGCTGAAGGATGTTCTTCAGTTGATCAAAAAAAGATGACCCTCCCTCTTGCGAAAAAAAAAATATGCAAGACTTAGCCTGTGTAATGGTTTGCTGTCATTCCCACAGGACCATGTGGATCTCAGAAATATCACCCTGGATACATTTCCTTTTTAGGAATGTCCCTAGTTCTGTGAATAACCTATTATTGTCCTCAGGACTTTTGCTACCCATGTCATTCAAGCCAGTGTGGACAACAATAGCCTGATCCTCCCTCCAGCTGCATTGCCTGGCTCTGGATAGCACTCATTTGACCTGTGCTGCAGGGAGAAAAATCACCTAACCTGCACTGATATCATTGTTATTCATTACCCAACCATCTCATCCATTGCCCTAACTATGGAGTACCACATAAGACCTTCTTGCCACTCTACATAGCTTTTTATTCATCCTCTATAACAGACCTGTTTATAGTTCAGTAATATTAATCTATATGGCAGCCTCAAAATGATCACAAAAAAACCTCATGAAATCCCACCTTGTATAATTCTGTTAATTTGCCATTTTTGTTTGCTTGCACGCATGTGCAAGAAACATAGTGCCACCATACGAGTTTTCGTAAGTGTGCCTTCCCCACTTCCAATGCCCTGCTCCCTTTTGCAGGTATGGCTGCACCACACCAATGAATGTCAGAGCTGTCTATGACAGCCCTTCATATGCAGTGGTGTACAGTTGAAAGCAAAAATATGCTGCAATCAGCAGTGGTAACGTGTAGGCAATTTGCATACTGCCATCGGCAGGTAATTTACATACTGCCATCAGAAGTATGCAAAGTGCCTACACTCTGCACTGCATCTATATAGCTGTCATAGACAGCTCCATTTTTCTCTACTCTCCCCCCCCCCAAGTAGCATGCTGGGAGCCCACTCCAGCATGCTCATGTGCTCCCCACTCCCCTGCACAGTGTATGGCCGACAGGGGTGCCCAATCCCCCATCAGCTTCACTGCCCCCCAACAGACTTCTGGTGCCACGCTGAGAGCCCACCCCAACATGGCAAAAGTCTGTATGGCCGACTGGGGGTGCCCAATTCCCCATTGGCTTAACTGTAAGGTTTGTAGACCCGGCCCCAAAACCACAGTTCCACTGGCCACACTGGGAGCCCACCACAGCGTGGAAGAATTCCGTATGGCTGACAGGGGTGCCCAATCCCCCATTGGCTCCACTGGCTCCCCACAAAAAAACAACTTCCAGCTGCCATGCTGGGAGCCCACCTCAGCATGGCAAAAGTCCCACGAAGTCTAACAAAAAATAGAAACACCTGTAAAAAACAACTGTCCCTCGTTGACTGTCTCAACCCCCCCAACCCACACCCACTCTCTGTACATCCACCTCCCCACACACACACACCCCACACTTACCTCCGGAGCAAGGCGCGGCAATCTTCAGTGGACCGGGAACACATCTGCACTCTTCAAAGCCAGCCACGATCTGAAGAAATGCCGGTAAGCTGTATAAAGCAATAATTTTTTTTTTCAACTTTGGTGCATATCTCAGCCATTTTGGGGACTTTTTTCACCAAATTTTCAATATGGGGTTCTTGGGGACCCACCTCATAAATTCAGTCACTGTAATTTTGTTATTCAGTCCTGAAAGGTGATTTCGCAGTGACTGCGCGTAACCACATTTTGGGACCAAGTAATGAAATGACAGTGTCAAAGTTCATGAGGTAGGCTCCCAAAAACCCTATGTTGAAAATTTGGTGAACAAATTCCCCAAAATAACTGTTTTACAAGCGTGCATTGCACAGTTCCTATGCACGCTCATAACTTTGAGACTTTTTAATATTTTCAGTCCAGATTTTCAACATTGCCATTTTACCACACCTCCTTATGAACAGTATAGCTGTCATTTTTCATATCAGCCCAAAATGTGTTTTCGCACATGTAGCGCACATTGGCATGGTTGGTGTGCGAAATCAATGTTCGGGACACATTAAGAAAATCACAGTGACACTGTTCATGGGCAGAGGTGGTAAAATGGCTATGTTGAAAATTTGGTGACAAAAGTCCATAAAATAACTCTGTCACCAGCATGCATTGCACAATTTACACGCACCCTCGTAAGTTCACGAATTTGTAATATTTTCAGTCCAGATTTTCAACATTGACATTTCAACATTTTTCCACACCTCCTTATGAACAGTATAGATGTCATTTTTCACACCCTGGCTGAAATGTGTTTTCACACTTTCGGCGCACAATAGTACAGTCACTTTGGGACTTTAGTGTTCGGGATAGATTATGAAAGTGATAGTGGTGCTGTTCATCAGCAGAGGTGCAAAAATGCCAATGTTGAAAATCTGCTGTAAAAAATCCCCAAACTACTTACATTACGGGTGTACATTGCTCAGCTCCTACGCACGCTCGTGACTTCACCAGTTTCTGTATATTTTCACTCCAGATTTTCAACAATGCCATTTTTTACACCTCCTCATGAACAGTACAGCTGTCACTTTTCACATCCTGTTCAAAATGTGTTTTGGCACCTGTGGCGCCAAATGGCGCAGTCGGTCTACAAAATCACCTTTCACATAACAAAATGATAGTGTCACTGTTCATGCGGTGGGGTCACAAAAACCCCATGTGGAAAACTTGGAGTAAAAATAACAAGAAACTCCCAGGGCATTAGGGTTTTCCACCATAATGCCCTACCTTGTAGGGACTGACAGGCATCAGGGTTGTGACTTGGGATTATCCAGAGTAATGCTCATGCCATTTCACCCCCACCCCAACCCCCACCCTGCAGCCAGTGACAGGCATTGAGGTGCGCCTTGGACCCTTTGCCCCCAGAGTTCACCCCATTCACCTATACTGCACCCATTTCAGCATATTTCTTTATGGAATGAGGTGAATGCAAAGGTGAAACACTCCAAGGCACACCTTAACACTTGTCAGTGTCTGAAGGGTAGGGTGAAGTGAAATGTCATGACCGTCATGGGTGACAACCCAAAGGCACACCCCAATGCCTGTCCATCTCTGCAGAATGAGGGTGGAGTTGGAGTCAGTTCAATACTTCAATGCTATTCCTATACTGCATCTGTCTAACTACTGCACTTCCACTGCTAATGCCAGCAAGCAAACATTCAGCATTGACAAATGCTTGTTGTTTTATGTGTGCATGTGTTTACCATGGTAGAAACTAATGCAATAAGATTTGCTTATTGACTGACTGATGGACTCACTGATTGATTTATTGATCGACTGGTTGATTGTTCAGCCCTCCTTTGAACAAGAGATTTGAAAGTTGATACAGACATGTTAATTCTCTGGGTTCTTGCACCTGCCACATTTGTAGACATCGTTACATCTAGTTTTAATGTTAAAGCTATCTAAATTGTCACCATTTACTTGCGCTAAAAATGTTGTAAACAATTTAAGATAAATTAGCTACTTGTAACTCAGACACCCTTGGAGCTAGTGGCCTGATTTTTGATAAACTTAAGGCAAAACCTCCTTCTCCCTATGAAGGTTTTGTATGCACATATAGTGCAATACTGATTGCAATTTAAATGCACCCAGAATCTCAGTACTCCAGTACAAAGTATGTTGCTTTGGGAATGGACTTGAGTCACATGGGGCTGGCCAGAGTAGGGAAAATTAAGCATCCCAGGGAGGCTTTCCTCCATTGGGGGGTATACACTTACCACTAGGTGGCTGCCATCTGGAGGAATCTGGTTGCAGCACAGTTTGATGCAAGGGAATGGAATACCACCCAGGGGATGTCTCCACAGGGGTGGAATATGCATACTGCATCATTGTACATGCAGTGGAACATATGGGAGAAAATGGTGCAGAACAAAATCCCAATGCCATCTGTATGATGGCCTGGTCCTGTGCAAGCCCCATACCAATGACTGAGCATGTCTAGGTCATATGGCACAGGACAAATGGAGCACATGTGAAGTCCTAGAGAAGCTGGGTCATTGAGCTGGGGGGAAGGTCCAGAAAGGGAAAGGTCTGGAGATACCAAGAGATAAAATACTGATGAATAAGGAATTTTAAGATTAGAGGGAAAACACTGCAAATTAAATGTTAGCAACATTTTGTAAACATTAAAAAAACATTTGGGAAATCTTATGAAATTGGAATCAATAATTCTACCCAAATTCTGCAGACAAAATCTATATTATAGGGAAAAACGAAAATGAGGCTCCACTTCTGTTTCTATGGTAGTTCACCTATTTATTTAACATTCCACTTCTATAACTCCATCATTTTATGGTGAACCATGACACTAACATATTACTGTGAAATCTGAACTAAAAGCAGAATGATTGAGTGTTCACTTTATTATGGTCTTGTGCTGATGAACAATGCATATGATAAGGGAATTCATTTTGGTTTCAAAGCCAGCATTTTCAAGAAGAACTTAGGAAAACACCTAAAAGCTCTATCATTCTGCAGTTGCTCTGACTTCACCTGATAAAATGTCTCTACTGTAGAAACATCTGCGTTTACTTATGCCATATTCTATGTAATTACTGTATGTACATTTTTTATATATTATGAACACTTAGTGAGTGATGTTTACGTATATGTGATGTGGCTTGTTAACATGTATGATCATATCTATTGTAAACCCAGTCTTGTCAGGTATTGCTGAAAATGGGTCTTTGGCAAGGAGCACATTCCTTTTAAAACAAAATAAAAAAATAAAAATCACTTTGTCAGGGATACTGTGATACTTAACAGTGAAGTTTGTATCTTTTTGGAGACAAACATGCAAGCTCTGCTCAATCACTCTGTTCATCTATTCCTGATGTTTCTCTAGAGAATGCAGCCAGCCCCCAAATCTTAGAGAGCTTGAGTTGGCTGCAATCTCCAGTGAAACATGAAGGGTGAACAGAGGTACTGAGCTCAGCAAGCCAGGACTTAATGTAAAGAGTGTACTGGGATAAATATTGTCTCTCAGAACTCTGATTATCAATATGTGATGTATGCAGAGAGATAGCTCTGCCTCCTATGAATGCATAATCCAACATGGATGTTGTTTGGGAACTGACTATCACAGACATGTCCTATCTAGCCTTTTCATATATTGGATCTCTGAACATCATACACGGCTGTATGACTGTGCCCACTGAAGAATTAATGGTAAGGGGGGAGCAAAAGTGTAGATATGTTTGTGTGGGAAGCAGGGTAATAATTATCATGGCTGGGAAGACAGGGGTGTTAACCTAGTCTTCTAGAGTGCAGACCTGTAAACCTAGATACTGTGGTTTGATTCCAGCAATAGCTATTTACTCCCTGTATATCCATGAACAAGTCATTTAACCTCCCTGGGCTTAACTTCCTCACTGTAAAGTCTCCCTAATCTTTCTCTGTGCTATCTGAATTTTCATGTGCCACAAATGACAGCAACATTCTCTCCTTCTTCCTTTCTTCAACTGTAATTGGTTTTGGGAAACAGTTTGTACGAAAACCACTACATGAGTAAAATACATTTCCTTTATCAGTAACATAAGGGATGGGAGGGGTAAACACAGGTCTAACTTTGCATTAAGGTCCCACATTCATATCTGAATCAAGATCTAGGAACCCCGGTATAAATTTACACCCGTAGCCAGATAGCCGGAGTCTATTTGAATGAAATGTTGTACAGTTCAGCCCCCTTAAATGCATACCCTTGGAACCAGCAAAAAGTATGCATTTAAGAGGGCTATGCATTTATTATATCTTGTATTACTTCAAATGGTGAGCGTACCTTACAGTATGTGCCAGGGGGCTGGATAGGGAAAAGAAATGCTAGCAGCACTTAAGTGCTTCTTTGGTTGGGATAAAGTGATTTGTGACATGCTGTAGCATTCTTTAGTCTGATTCATGTGTGAGGGAAGGTGCTTCTGGGATTCATGTAAAGTGCTTCTGTGACATTCTTTTGGGTTCTTTGCTTTGATATCAGTGTGAGGAAGGTGCTTCTGTGACTTGGGTTTGATGGTTAAAAGGTTAAAGTTGGTTATTAACATCTCATTTTAATAGAGTAGTCCATTAACCAACAATTAATTGCCAATTAGTAAGGCAGCTACAGGCAGTGTCAGTAAAACTGGACCAGTCAGTCCACACATGAACAACAAAACTAAGGGAAAAATATGTATTTAAAAGGATTCCTTATATGCGTTAAACAGGTCTATTTTAAATAGGAAGTATAGAAAAAAATTGGGACTTGGAAATTATGTGCGTTTATGCGGGCTAGGAGTTTATCAGGTATGCGATTAAGTGGGATGCACTGTAATAACTAAAACAAAATGGAGGCTGGGAAAAAATAAGGTTCCTTTTCCCTTTTGAGCTAACATGGTTGTAAGTAAAAATGGTGACAAGCCAACCATGACTGGCTAAGTAAATGTTTCTAAGATAGTTCATTTCTTTTAAAGATACAGTAATCTTCTTTTCCTTACTGTTTCAAAGTGTCAGCAGGTATTGGCCAGAGCCAAACATCAGTCCTGTTTTCATGGGTTCAGAAAACTGAAATATTTGAGTAATGTTGGGACTAAGGGTTCAGTAAATTTGCAATATGTTACAAAACTTAGTAAGAAAGCAGAAAGCCAGGGGGTGTATCATTCACAACCTGCTTCACTGTCAGTATGTGAGTGAAAGAACAAATGAAGCAAGTGATCTGATACAATTTTTTTGGATGAAGAAATTTTCTTTACACAAGATTTCAGGCCTCATAGAGAAAGGTACAGGAAAAGAGGAGACACTGAGAGAAAATAATTAGGAAAACAATAAAAAGAAAGTAAGAAAGAGTTATACCAAGCTTGCTCCTCCTGCTTAATATCCTTCACCTTTAAAACCCATAGAGGCTGGGGCAGACTACAAGGCCAACACCAATATAAGTGAGCCTTTTAGTTACACCTATACAGTACTGTAACTGTATGGACAATAGATCCCAGGACAGATAGTGAACTCCTTATAGACTACATGGAGCTTTGGTCTTTTTCTGCTATCATTGTCTATGGTTCTATGTGTGTAACTGCCAGTCTGACCACGTGTTAGGGCAGCCTACACTTACTGAGGGGATCAAAAAGGCAGCTATTTTAAAAATTGTAAAACAATCAAACAGATACAGAGGAATCAGGAGCTGGAGTGGATGGTGTGAAGGACAATGGCAGTGAGGAAAGTCACATGGGAGGAGTAATTGGTATCTCAGTGATCTTACAGTAGCTTTATTACTATAACCAAACAGCACAGCATCACACCAAGCAACAAAACAAACAAAATGGAAAGATCCCACATTGTCTGTCTGTGTGGAAATGCCTTATGCTGGCCTGTATAGTTTCAAATCCATCTGTGGCATGCTAAGTAACAATATGAAGGGGTGAGGTAGGCGGGAGGGATCCAAAGAAGTCCTAAGACCATATCTCATAATGGGGAAAGCAGTGTGATCTATTAGTAGTATTTCATAATGATCAAGCAGGAAGTCCCATGCTTTAAGCCCACTATGGCCACTAGCTTATTGTATGACCCCAAGCTAGTCACATGACCTTCCTGCTCTTCAATCTTTAAATAGTAAAACTGGGTGCAATCAAGACATCAGTGCTAGAGATGTTTCATCTCACATTACCTAGGATTAATAAACTGTAAAAAGTAAATATGACTTTCAACCTACAGACACAAAAGCCGCAATGTAGTCCACAAATACACCCGTCCACTTCAAACACATTTTACTTCACATAACACAACACAGCACATAAGATGCATAGCTAATGGTAAAAACCGATGGGATACCAGCACAATGCCATGTTTCGAGTATGATAAATATTCTGCAAACAAGAAGTGATGTATTTTCTATTTTCCACATCCACCAGCTCAGCTACTGTTTTTATGAATAATAGTTTAATTATAATTTGGGACACATTTCATGGAGTGCAGAACCTTAAACTAAATGCTGCACCACTAAACCAGATCCACAGCAGATGACTGATACTGCTAACTTCACTGACCCAAAGTGACCTTTGTTTTCAGAAACAGTGAGATTGGTGTGTGCTTACAATTTATTTTTATACTTCGTGACAGATAGGGAAGAGCACTTAAAATTAAATGTAAAACTGACTATTGGCATGGTGTCAACAAATGACAGCAAAGGCTGAGAAAACCTTTCATTTAGTCCTAATGGAAAAAGGGAATGTCAAGTACCAAGGGATCTTGAATGAATGTTGATCACTGCATTCATGTTACTGAAAATATGATTTTCACTTGCCTGTTCTGCTCCATAACAAAAGTTAATGTCAGTGCTTTCTTACCAGCATTGGTTGTTCAGCCCATTGGATGTTAATTAGCACTACAAAGCTTGTTTATATCCCTGCAATTTAAAGTGCATTGGCTAAATATCCCTTCCTGTGTTTAGAATTGATCCCTATGAAAGGAGTTTCAGCTTACATTGTGTAAAATACCTGATGAGGAGACACTAAGCCTCAAAAGCTTTAATCTTTAACTTTCCATAAGCCTAATAAAGGTACCATGTTTACTTAATCTTTTTGTTTCTCTTGTGGTCACTTGCCTGTGACATAACACAATACATTACATATGGCAAACCCCACTAGAGGTATCACATAGCAGAGGGTTGGAAGTGTTACATTGATGTACTGTACATCCATGTCCTTCAATGTATTCCTCTTGGCACGAGTCATGACACATGTGGCAGTATAATGGATGTTCTCTATTATGTTTTATACTTTTATCTCATCCCTGACATATTTGTGGAGTAGATTGTTTACCAGAAAGGCAGTTGATTGGAATTAGACTGGAAATGGCAAGATATATACCAGATGGCACAATAAAATTGTCCAATTCTATTTCTTCAGAAAAAAGAAATATCTTACTCTGGATTTATTACAAATAACTGAAATTGATTATATTGATGGTGGCTATACAATCTTTGCATTAAAGCAAGTACAATGAAATAATTATTTCTCCTCTGGTAACCAATAGAGCTTCCAAGGTATGACAGTTTGCAGTCATGCAAAGTCCGGCAGCTCTAGCGCAACCTCTTTTGAACATGATTAAATAGTTAATTTTTAGGCAAGAAGGCTAAGACATCTTAACTCCTCTTCTTCTGTCATGTTTAATGCAGTGTCAAACAGACTTCCATTAAGAATCAGCACCACAACACAAACATCTGTGGCACAGTTCATCTTTCATTTATGTTATTTTGGCAATCTAAATCATATTTTGGTAGCCACATGTTCCATGAGTTGTAATACATTTCACTACATGCTTTTTACAGCAATTAAAAAAAAAATTCTGTTTGAGCTAAAAATAATCCCCTACACTCCTCTTAACAGAAACAAATTAATTTTAAACGATCAGTGACTCACTGTTCTGCAAAACCTAACACTTAACACTTAAGGTGATGCTGGGGGAAAAAAGTCCATGGGCTTGTGCCTTTAGATGCAATGCAGATTTATACAGTGAGGGTGGAACCAGAAACAAATGATTTGATACCTTTTATTGGACCAACATAGATGTTACACAAAAAAGAACAAAGTGCTCTAGCTTTTGAACCAACCAGGTCCTTCTTCAGAAGCTTTATGGCAGTCATTTAGAAAATCTCATACAATTAACACCTGGATAATGTTGAAAAAAACAGAAAATTGCTCATTGGTTTAACATATACATTTAAAACATAACAGAAGATGATGTCAGAGAAGCTAATTAACACCAGTATGCTTTTAGCTGAGAAGCCCCTGAAGGGCAAAGGTTATCAAGAATTATTAACAAGCAGAGCTTCTTCTCTCATAAATTTTTAAATGTCTCAGTATGCTTCAAAAAAGCATTCTGGTGATAAAAAACTTGGGATACTATTCTGCCTAATACATGTAAGATGAGCTTACAACTTTTATTGTGAGTGTCCTTGTGTTTTAAAGAACAGACAATAAAAGTCAAAATATTGAAATGAGGCCTAATTGCAAGTTGAAAACAAGACCTAAATTAAGCATACGTACATATACATATACCTACATACATACACACATATACACATACATACATACATACTTTGTAAGGACTTTTAAGGACTTTTTAAGGCATTGTAGAAGTAAACAACTCGCTTATTACTATTACATTTAGGATTTGTTTATAAGTTGGACAGAGGGCACTAACACACTTAAGGATTTTCATCAGGAACTTAATAACCTCCACCCAACTATAAAACTTTCCCCTGGAATATTCTGCCACCAGTGTACATTTTCTGGATACCACTGTCACTATCAAGGATGGGACCCTACATACCAGTATTTGCAGGAAACCAACAGACAAATAGAGATACTTACACAGGAAAAGTAATCACCTGTGCCACACAAACAAATCTGTCATATATAGTCAAGCACTTCTGTATCACTGCCTCTGTTCAAATGAGGAAGACAGAGACACACATTTGGCGATGCTGAAAAGCACCTTTATTGAGCAGGGACACTCATCCAGAGAATTTGACAGAGCAGTGGAATGTGCAACACAGGTCCCAAGAGAACAACTACTGCAATATAAGGAAAGGACCACTACCAACAGAATACCCTTAGTAGTCATGTATCATCCTGGCCTGGAACATCTACGTAAGATTATTAAGAACCTCCATCCAATAATTAGTGAGGATGAAACCCTTATTTGTATTTTTCAAGAACTACCACTACTGTCCTTTAAACAACCACCTAATTTAGCCAACCTGATTATTAGGAGTCAACTTGAACCAGAACAGAGTACCATGACATCATATGGTACACAACCATGTCATCAGTGCAGATGTAAGATGTGTAACCTCATGTCCACTTCGGATTGTATGGTTACATCACAAAACAGACAATTCAGGATACAGGGAAATTATACATGTACATTAAGTAATGTTGTCAATTTTATCCAATGCAAGATATGTCCTTGCACAGGTTATGTGGGGGAGACAAAGCAACAACTCCAGACTAGAATGAATTCACACAGGCATTCTATTAATATGAAGATGACTTATAAACCAGTAATGCAACACTTCTCCCAGGATGGCCACTCAATCTCAGATATGTCTGTGATGGTCTTAAAAGAACATTTCAACAGTACCCAACAGAGACAGGCTTCTGAAATTAGACTTATTTTACTTCTCAATATGGTGGCGGATGGAATGAACATTGATGTGGGTTATATGACACATTATTACACTTAAACTTACACAGACCTTTACTTTAAAAGATGGACATAAATACTTTAGTTCATCAGCGAGCTTTTTGGTTTTGTAAGTTTCTGGTTATTTACATGTTGGCTTTCCACCTTAACACTATGTGTGTGTGTGTGTGTATATGTATATGTATATGTGTGTGTGTATTTTGTGTGTGTATTGTATGTGTGTGTGTGTGTTGTGTGTATGTGGTGTGTGTGTGTGTTTGTTGGTGTGTTGTGGGTGTTTGTGTGTTGTGTGTGTGGTGTTTGTTGTGTGTGTTGTGGTTTTGTGGTGTGTGTGTGTGTGTGCATGCATATGTGTGCATTTTGTGTCTATTGTATGTGTGTATGTTGTGTGTGTGTTGTGTGTATGTGTTGTGTGTGTTGTGTTTGTGGATGTGTCGTGTTTGTGTGTTGTGTGTGTGGTGTTTGTTGTGCGTGTTGTGGTTGTGTGGTGTGTGTGTGCACACATGTAAGTGTGGGGGTAGTGTGGCATGGGGCAATTTTTATGTGGCTAGGACACTTGGTTCTCACATATAGTGTACATGTACTTCCTTCTACAAGTTGTCAGTGTTTGGATTACATACTGTCACATTTTTAAATCTGTTAATATTAAGATGCATATCTCATTTATTTGGGGGTTCATAAAATGTTGAATTCCTTTGGGTAAATATTGCAAAGATTGGTATGAATGATGATGTATTATGACTCTTCTATATACAGTATATCTCATTCCTGCTAGTTATCTTTCCCAAGGAAAATGGGGGGTGGAGGGTGGGGATTTCATTCCTATGAGTTTTCATTTAGATTCCTTAGACTGATTTTGTGCATGTTTGTTATACACAGACTATGTGTTGAAACATGTACATATCAGGCTCATGGTCTCGTTTTCCTGGGGGTCCTTGACAAGTAGTTTTTTTTTATTTGGCAATTATACTTACAACTGATATTATTATGTATTAAATCCTGTTACAACATAGAAGGCTTTAAAGTTTATATAATCTATTAACTGGTTGAGAGTATAGTTGGAAAAATGTCTCGAGCTAAGTTTTATATTACATTTTGTGTGAAACATTTGCTCACTTTGAGTAAACTTCACTTTAAACCCTGTATGCGCCATATATGAATGTGTGTGTATGTGTATGACTCTATACATGTATGTGTATATATATTTATGCAACAGGTGTCTGAATAAATCTGTACTGGTAAATCCCTTTATCTGTGCTACTATGTGGATACATTTATTTATCCACATAGTAACTACATCATCACCCATTTATCCACACAGTAACTACATCACTAACTGCCACCATCTGTGCTACCTTCTTACCAGCACTGTCTCCCAGTTTCACTTTCACCTCCTCACAGTGCTCTTAAAAGCCAAGCTATCACAGTCCCAAACACTCACAAAATGCACACCCTAACCACCCCCCCAAACTGGAACCTCATTTTAAATGAAAACACTCTTAACAAAAAAAAAGCAATGTTTTCCTCTTTCTCAGCACAGCAATCCTGCAAACCAAACACAACAACCAGGCACAGAGAAAAAACCTGAAAAGGAACTTAACTAAAAAAAAAAATATGACAAACCAGAACCCCCAAAAATCAAATATGCATGGGTTGCCTGTGGGATAACAAAGTTAATTGTTCAGTTGCCAGTGACCACTCGTAACACTCACTCGTGGCTTCGCCACTCGTGAGGGTACTCGAGGTCACAGGTAACTGTACAAATAACTTTGTTATCCCACAGGCACCCCCTGCATATCCTTTATTTATGGAATTGGGGTGAGGATAAAAAGTGGCAAATAACAGCAGTATTTTTACCTGGTCAGATCTACAGTGAGAATATCACATTTATCCTCACTGTAGGCCATTTATCCTCACTGTAGGCAATAACCAGACACTATCTGCACTTCACCACAACTACTCAGAAAGCTTTTAATTGGTGGCAGCTGGTAGCACGGCCAGTACAATTAGAATTCACCTGCTCACTTGCATTCCAGCTCCCACTAACAGACTCATTTCTTTCCAGCAGCACATAGAACACTTTCACTTTCTCCCCAAATCTTTTTTCAGCACCACATATAGCCCTTGCAGAAGTCACTCAAAAAAAAACAAACATAACTTGTCTTCAACCTACATCCCCCTGCACCCCATCTCAGAATTACAAACTTTTTTTTAAATTCTGGCAGCACATTTAAACTACTACGCCATCAACTCCCCAGTCTCCACCAACAGAGCTGCTCCAAACACTCCACCGGCACAACACCATGCCACATTAGAGCTTTTAAAGCAGTGTTTCTTTTTTTGCTTGTCCCTGCACATTCTACCTAACACATGTATTTCCACCTGCAACTTAATGTCATCAACACCACACCACTCCACAGCATACTACAAAGTACATGTTAAATGACAGACTTCACCTGTGGGCCACTTCCAGTTCTAAACTTCCTCAGTGTGAAACCGGCATTCACACTAAGGCGTTTATTTTTTTTTTCTGTTTCACTTTTTTCTTATTACCTTTCAGTGCTCTCACAACTACAGAACATCACCTCCTCCCTTCCTAGTCCCACTTCTGGCACCTAACTAGTCTACCTCTTACCGGCTTGGAGTACTTTCTTTCTTGACACTTACCTCCTCAACAGTACACAGCTCCTCCACATGGCATTCCCTCACCACGTCAAACCGCCACTGAAAGCAGGTTCATTTATTCATTTATTTATCTTTTGTTGACCGGGTAGGTACACTAGAGAAGTTATATGCCTATTTTCCGGAATGACCCGGGAGAGTACAACAAGGAATACAGATACACAAGAGTACATAACAGTGAGTAGAGCTGAGTACATTGAGTCATGAGAAACAGTCTAACATAGAATAGTCTACTGTAGCAGTATTAGTTAATATACATATGTACAACAATAAATAGTCTAGATCATTCAATGGCACAGACGTATACCATAGTGTGCATATGAACATTAGAAATGAACATGAGAACATTAGCAGATCCACAGAAACAGATAAGTTCCGAAGTATGTAGTCAAGTAAATCTCGTGTAACCAAGTGTGTGTCCAACATAGGGACCATTGGGTTAAGGAGGCTTGGGACACTCACTCGCTGAGACCAGCTTCAGATGCTCCCACAGGGACTTCCGGAGGCACTGGTGGGAGGGGGTGGAGTGAACACGTTCAGGAAGGGAGTTCCAGAGCCTGGGAGCACATGCAGTGAAGTCCCTATCCCTTATGAGGGTTCGGGTAAAGGGGACTTTTAACACCCCGGGACCCTGACACCTGAGAGAGTAGGAGGAGGGGTCAGGAGGTGAGAGAAGCTATGCCAGCTCTGGGGGGGGTGCCAGTTCTGATCACTTTACCCATGTAGCAGCCCAGCCCAAAGTTCAAGTGATTTGATGGGGAAAGCCAGCCTAGTTTTTCATATAGCTCACAGTGATGGGTGAGGTGTGGGGCTGCCAGGGCAAAATGGCAAATATTATTGTAGGTCATGTGCCACCGAGTAAGGAGATCCTTGGAGGTGCAGGCAAATTGGTGAAGGCCATAACTGAGCAAGGGAAGCAGCACACCTCTGGCAAGTGCCAGATGAGTGGCAGATGTCAAATTATTCTTTGCCCTGTAGGCCAGACCCAATTTACAGTTAACAGTTATGCAGACATTTAGGATGTGACTCCCTAGGTCCAGCTGAGGGTCAAGTGTCACCCCAAGGTATTTGATGGAAGCTGCAGTTAGGAGGGGAGCACCATTCACTCCACTGATGTGCAGAGGGGCAGGAGAGCCTTTTATCTTGGCTGATGACCCAAACAGCATAGCCTGAGTTTTTTTTTTGGTTGAGGACCAGCTTATGTTTGGTTACCCATGACTGAATATTCTTAAAGTCCTCAGCCAACTGGTGGTTGAGAGTCACAATGTCCCGGGAGTGTGTCAGGATAACCAGATCATCCACATCAAGGGTGGCACTATAGTTTGTTACTGTGGCTGGGAGATGGTTAACAAATACAGAGAAGAGAAGAGAAGAGGCCCCAAGACCAAGCCCTGAGGAACACCTGAGGTCACCAGAGTAGGATCGGAGAGGACCTTGTTGAATTTGGTCAGCTGTACTCTGCCCTGAAGGTAGTTTGTTAGCCATTTCAGGGCAGGAGGGGACAGACCAAGGGACCAAATCTGAGTGTAGAGCAATGCATGGTCTACAAGGTCAAAGGCCTTAGACAAGTCAATGAATATAGCTCCAGAGAGTTTTCCCTGGTCCATGGCAGCCCTGATGCTAGATGAGACAGAGACCAGGGCCGTGGACATGCTGTACCCTTTTCAAAAACCATGCTGAGCTGGGGACAGCAGCTCATGGGCCTGAATGTACTCTGGGTTGTTCAGCCACAGCTTTCTCAAGGAGCTTACTAATAGCCGATAGGATGGCAATCGGCCAATAGTTACCTAGGACTTTAGGATTTCCCTGCTTCACTACAGGAACAATCTTCGCCACCTTCCAGATGTCAGGAATAACCCCTGTGGCAAGGGACAGGTTGAGGATATGCGCCACTGGGGAGGCAATGTGGGGGGCACCTAACTTCAGAAGCTTGGGCTCTAGGTTATCAAGGCCAGCACTGGAGTACAGGGAGAGACCAGAGAGAAGTCTCTACATCTCCATGACAGACACAGCCCTGAGATAGAACAATGGATGGGAGGGGTGAATCTCCTGCTGGGCCGGGGCTGGGGGGCCACTAGTGCTCTCACCGGCAGGGAAAAGTGAGGAGAGCGCTGATAGGTCAGAAAAGTGGGAATCAAAAGCATTTGCAATTGTGAGTGGATTGTTGCAAGAGACACCACCAATGATCATGTCAAATACCCCTGAGTTAGAGGAGCCACTGACAAGGTTTTTTTACGTTCCTCCAGAACCTATGTAGATCCTTGGCAGAGCTAAGTAGGACAGACTTACAGAAGTCACTCTTAGCCACCCTGATGGCTTTTTTGCACTCATTTCTAAGTTTTCTGTATTGTTGAAAAATGGTCTGATCAAGGGTGCTTTTGAAGCAGGCCCAGCACTTTCCTCTAGCCCGCATAAGGGCTAAGAGGCTCCCATGCAACCATTTTGTGGCAGACTCCTTTACCCGCTGCCTAATAATAGGGGCATGCTTGTCCTGCAGGGCACCAAAGGTATTGAGAAACTGGGTGGCAGCAGGAGAGGGATCAGCCAGATCGCTCCTCAGAAAAGCAGGATCAACCACATAGCTTACATCTCAGACAATTATTTTACAAATAAAAAACAAAACACAACTTCAGAATGGCAACTTGTCTTCCTTGCTAAGCGAGTGCTGCCGCTGTCATGTTTTTAGAACTATTAAACCTGCCCAAACAAAACTGCAGCCAATCAGATGACATGCTGCCAACTGGTAGCCAATCAGATACTGCACAGCCAGCAAAAGCTTCCAGTAATTCCAGCTAATTCTTCAAACCACAAACAGTGGAGAAATAGCAACTGTCTATATACAAATATTTAAAACTTGAAAAACACAGACAAAAAAAGAAGAACTCACCATTACATAAATTGAGTATGCAATGGGGCTACTGGAAATATCGCTGATATTTCCCCTTGTGCAGTCTGACCTTGTGACCTCACTCATGGCTCCGCCACTCATGAGGTCATAAGGTCAAACTGCACTGGGAAAAATATCAGTGATATTTCCAGTAGCTCCATTGTATATCCCATATAATGCACTGGGGAAATAGTGACATTTCCAGTAGCCCCATTGCATACCACATATATATATATATATATATATATATATATATATATATATATATATATATATATATATATATATATATATGAAGGGGCTTGATAGCTGCCAATTTAATTACTTGTAGAAAGATCTAGTAAGTAGGGGGAGTGACTTAGCTAGAAGAAAGCTAGATATAAACACTGCCTTAGAAAGATTCTGCCAGAAGCTTAGCAGAGGACACCAAGAGGAAGGAGTGCTGTGTGACTGGACTTCTCTACTGGGACTGAAGAAGCAGAACTCTTCTACTGAGACCTTTAATTTAAGGTAAAAAAAACAGACAAACAAAAAAATAGTGTGTTTGTCTGAGTTGGCTGTAGTGAATGGTTGTCTGAGCAGTTATCTAGGTGTAAATCTCTGGTGGCTGAGGGGGCTTGATTGCTGTGCAATTTAATTACTTGTAGAATGACCTAGTAAGTAGGGGGAGTGGCTTAGCTAGAAGAAAGCTAGATATAAACACTGCCTTAGAAAGATTCTACCAGATGCTTGGTAGAGAACACCAGGAGGAAGGAGTGCTGTGTGACTGGACTTCTCTACTGGGACCATATTGCCCTCCTTCCCTCCCCTCCACCCCCCCCACCCAAAGCTAGTTCTACTTTTATAGGCACAGGATTTGACTGACAACAGGAACTTCCTGTTTGACAGCAGGAAGTGAGTGATCTCAGAGCCACCAAAGACGCACCATCCTAGAAGGGTAAGAGTAGCTCTCTGGCCCCCTCTAGCTGCTGGAGGTCTGCCTCTGAGCAAGTAAGGGGTATACTGAGAAATATAGGATCTTCTTGTCTCAGAACTGGACAATCAGGAGCTTGAAAGGCACTCAGGCAGAAAGTAAGGAGAGAGAGAAGGAAGGAAAAAAACAAACAAAAAAAACAGAGGAAAGCATAAGGATTCCAAACAATAGTGAAGGGGACATAAATAAGACATGATGGGAGTGGTGCAGTGCAGTGGCGGTGGAGCAGCAGTCTTCTGGGAGACATTGTGGAGGATGTGGTGTTGTCCTATCTGCAGGCACCTCTCTGGGCTGAGGGGAGAGGTTGCTCATCTCCAGGCTGATTTGGCCAGGAATTGTGGGACCTCCTCTTACATCCAGGGACCACCAGGGCCACTGCCATTGCCTCAGAGGTTGCCAAGAAAGAGGAGCGGTTGGACCAGAGTGGGCTCAGGGAGTGTGAGGGTGGTGGAAGAGAGGTGCATCCCTCCTGTTGTACCTCTCCACAATTCCTATGCCATTCTGGCAAAGTGTGGTTCCTCTATGGAGGCACCTGCAGTGGAGACCAAGGAGGATGCTGGGAACCTCCACAAAGGAGACCCACAGGAGGGTGGCATGGGACTCCACAGGGGAAGAAAACAGCTCCTGGTGGGGGACTCCATTGTTAGGAAGGTAGAACTGGGGGAGGAAGGGGAGAGGGAGGTAAGGTGCCTGCCTGGTGCCATGGCTTGGAGGGAGAGAGAGCGAATCCTCAGGATTGCCAGAGCAGCTGCACAGGGGAGGGAGCTGGATGTCATTATCCACCTAGGGACAAATGACCTGGCTAAGAAAGGGATCAGAGCAGTGCAGAAAGAGTTTGTGGAATTGGGGAGGGGCCTTAGCCAAGTAGCATGCACGGTAACCTTCTCGGGGGTGCTGCCTGTCTATGGCATAGGAACGGCTAGGGTGTGCCACACCATGGGATTCAATCAGTGGTTGAAAAACTGGTATAGAGCTCAGATATTTGGCTTCATTGGGGACTGGGGGTCCACGTGGAGTGATACAAGCCTATACTGGCATGATAGGCTGCATCTGTCCAGGAGGGAACCAGGATCCTAGGTGATAGGTTAAAATGCTTCGTTGGCAAACATTTAAACTAGCCAACAGGGGAGGCACTGGAAAGGAGCAGGGAAATCCAAGCCCCACCCAAAAAGTCACGGAAGTAAGTGCGGTAAACTCCAACATAGACATGTTGATAGGGAGAAGGGAAGGGGTAAATGGAGAAAGTGACAAAGGCAAGAAGGACAGGGATGGGACAAAAAGGAGTAAGGCTATCAGGAAATGGAGGGTAATGAGTACCAATGCCCGTAGTCTGGGCAACAAGCTCCCTGAACTGGTGGCCTTGATGGAAGAGGGATGCCTGGATATAGTAGCAGTCACAGAAACATGGTACACAGAGAACCATGACTGGGATGTTAACATACCAGGGTACATAACCTACAGGAGAGACAGGGAGGGGAGAAGAGGGGGAGGAGTAGCTCTCTATGTAAAAGAAGGGATGAAAGCAACTGAACAAAAGAGTAAACAGGGAGCAGAGGAGGCACTGTGGATCACCTTGGAGACTGGAAATGGCACCACGATCCACACAGGGGTTGTGTACAGACCCCCATGTTGGGGAAGGGAATGGACAAGGATATGATAGAAGGCATTCTTAGGATGGCAGAGAAAGGGAAGATACTGTTGATGGGAAACCTGAGTATGCCAGATGTTAACTGTAGCACATTTTCTGCAGCCACATCCAAGAGCAGGGCCATTCTCAATACCCTACAGGTGGCATGCCTCAGACAGCTAGTTTCGCGGAACCCACTCATGAGGGAGCAATCTTAGACTTCATACTCTCAAATGGGGACAGTGAAAGGATCTCAGATCTAGAAGTGGGTTACCATCTGGTAACAAGTGACCATCAAACAGTGTGGTTCATGTTAAACTCAGCTACAGAGTCAAGCCATACAAAAGTGAGGGTACTGGACTTCAGGAGGGCTGACTTTGGCAAGATGGGAGAGTGCCTCAGAAAAGCACTAGCAAACTGGCTAGAAGGAGGGGTGGACCAACAATGGGGAATCATCAAAACTGCCATCACAGAGGCAACAAGCTTTGTGTGAAGCAAATAAACAAATCAAAATGAAAGAAAAAGCCACTATGGTTCTCAAAAGAGGTGGTGGGGAAAGTCAGGGAGAAAAAAGATAGCATTCAGGAAGTATAAGGAAACACAGAAGGAGCAGGACAGAGAGCTGTACCAGTTAAGGCAGAAGGAAGCAGGGAGGGAAGTCAGAATAGTAAAGGCCCAAACTGAGGAAAAGATAACCAACTCAGTTAAGAAGGGAGAGAAAACCTTTTATGGGTACATCAGGGAGCGTAGAAAGAAAAGGGAGGGATAGTGAGGCTGAATAGAATGAATGGTGGGTGGGCAGAGGGGGACAGTGAAAAAGCAGGGATACTGAATGAATATTTCTGCTCAGTATTCACAAAAGAGGAGGGGGTGGTGCCAAATCCAATTAACAGAAGCACTCTTGATACTGGGGTTTATCCCAGTCCTTTCACAGAGGAAAGGGTTATGAAAGAACTCCTAAAACTGAAGGTGGATAAAGCAATGGGGCCTGATGGAATTCACCCCAGAATTCTAAAAGAATTAACCGGAGAGCTAGTGAAACCACTGACTACCCTTTTTAACAAATCATGGGAGGATGGTTTGGTACTCAAGGACTGGAGGAAGGCAGATGTGATTCCACTTCACAAAAGTGGAACCAAGACAGAGGCAGGAAACTACAGACCTCTGTGGTAGGGAAAGTGATGGAATCACTCCGAAGGAAAGAATTGTTGAGTAACAAGAGGCCAGTGGGGCACAGGACCCAAGGCAGCATGGGTTTACAGTGGGAAGGTCATGTCAGATGGATCTAATTGATTTCTTTGACTGGGTGACCAAAGTAGTAGACCAGGGAGGGGCTGTGGACATGGCCTACCTAGACTTTAGCAAGGCATTTGACACAGTCCCACACAAAAGGTTAATAGTCAAATTAACCAGCCTGGGAGTGGGTCCCAGGGTGGTAGCCTGGGTAAAACATTGGCTGGACAACAGGACACAGAAGGTAATTGTAAATGGAGTCCACTCTGAAGAAAGAGGAGTTATTAGTGGGGTACCGCAGGGTTCAGTACTGGGTCCAGTCCTTTTTAATGTCTTTATAAGTGACATTGCAGATGGACTGGAAGGAAAAGTATGCCTCTTTGCAGATGACACAAAGATCTGCAACAGAGTTGATAGACAAGGAGTCATGGAAAGGATGAGAAGGGACTTGGCAAGGTTGGAGGAATGGTCGGAAGTATGGCAGCTAGGATTCAATGCAAAGAAGTGCAAAATAATTCACCTGGGAAACAAAAACCCAGGGGAAGATTACACAATGGTGGGGGAGGTAGTAACAACAACAAAAAAGGAAAGGGACCTGGGGGTAATCAAATCAGATGACCTTAAGGTTAGCAAGCAATGTGAGAAGGCAGTAGAAAGGGCTGGGGGTATACTGGGATGCATAGGGAGAGGCATCAGCAGCAGAAAACAGGAAGTTGCTATCCCTCTGTACAGACAGTTGGTGAGAAACCATCTGGAGTACTGCATCCAGTTCTGGAGACCCCATCTCTGCAAGGACATAGACAGGGTAGAGGCAGTCCAGAGGAGGACAACTAAAATGGTGCAGGGTCTACAAGATAAGCCATACGAGGAGAGACTAAAGAAGCTTAACATGTATACCCTTGAGGAAAGGAGGGAGAGAGAGGGGACATGATACAAACTTTTAAGTACCTCAGTGGAATCAACAAAGTCCAAGAGGGTAGCATCTTTCAGAAAAAGAGACGTGCAAGAACAAGGGGACACAATTTAAAGATAGAGGGGTGGTGGTTCAGGGGCAATGTGAAGAAGTATTTTTTCACAGAGAGGGTAGTGGATGCATGGAACAGCCTTCCTGAGGAGGTTGTGGGGTCTAAAACTGTGGGAGACTTCAAGAATGCATGGGACAGACATAAAGCAACTCTTGTGGGGTGTAGGAAGAAATAGGCTGTTGGTTAACTAGGATCTGTGGCTTATCCTGTAGGTAGGGAAATGGGCAGACTAGGTGGGCCAAGCGGTCCTTATCTGCCGTCACAGTCTATGTTTCTATATGTGTGTGTGTGTGTATATATATATATATATATATATATATATATATATATATATATATATATATAGGATATCTGAGGGGGCCACCTGTTGGATACCGAAGTTATTTGTACAGTAGCCTGTGACCTCGAGTAACCTCACGAGTGGTGAAGCCACAAGTGAGGTTTATGAGAGGTGACAGGCTACTTTACTACTTTACAAATAACTTCGGCATCCAACAGGCACCCTCCGCATATTGTATTTATGCAACAGGCGTCAGTTTTTTTTTTTGTATGGTAGTTTTTTTTTACATTGTGTTGGTACTGTAGTTTTTCTTGTGTTTATGCTTTTTGTAGCCCCCCCTTTCTGCATTCTTTATGCTTGGTTCATGTCACGTTAATGATGTAGCAATGTCTTCATTAATTGGTGGAGTGTGGAGGTTTCAAAAAATGTTTTGAAAAAATGGCGGCTGTGCTAAGCAGTAGCTAGTGAGCATGATCATGTAGGAGTTGCATGGGTAGTTTGTTTCCCTGGCATTTGTTTATTTTATTTATTTATTTTTATGTTTAAAAAAGAGGTTTTGGATTTTGTGGGAGAATGCCGAGGAAGTGTTGCCATTTGAGTAGGAGGAGCTGTTTGTAACACTTGGTATGGCGTACAGAAGGATACCATTTGAGAAGGAGAAGGTGTTTTTTACACGCTGCTGCAGAGTACAGAAGGTATGCTTTTGTATGCAAACGGAAGGAAATGGTGAGAAAAATGGTGTTTGGGAAGTTTTAAAGTGGTGAAGGAAGTGCTGATGGTGTGCAGCTGGCGGGGTCAGCTTGAAGGATACAACGTGTCTGATGAGGGAAACAGTGAGCAGTGGAGAAGGAGCATGGTACGAGGGTAGTTGTTCATGTTGGAAGTGGCTTTATAAGGTGTGTTGGGGAGAAAAAAATGTGTGATGTGGAGGAAAAAAGAATAAGTGTACAGGAATTTGTTGGTTTCTTGTATTTTGGGAGTGGTGTGGGGGTAGCTGAAGTTGTACAGCTCTGTTTTGTGGTACAACGGGAGAAGGTAGTGGTGGCAGGCAACGGGGTAGTGACCTAGTCACTGTACAGATAAATGGGCTGTGACGTAATCACTATGGGAATAACTTCAAGTTATTCTCATAGTGATTACGTCATGGTGATTTATTTGTACAGTGTGTTAAATAAACGTGTTTATGCAGCAGTTTTTATCCTGACTCCTGTTGCATAAATAAATAAATATATATATATATATATATATATATATATATATATATATATATATGTGTATAGGTATGTATGTGTGTATGTCTGTATGTGTATGTAATATATATGTCAATGTGTATGCATGTGTGTATATGTATATATATGTGTGTGTATGTATGTATGTGTATATGTGTGCATGTTTAATTTGGGGCTTGTTTTCAACTTGCAGTTAGGCCTCATTTCAGCATTTTTCCTTTCATTGTCTGTTCTTTAAAACACAAAGACAATTGCAATAAAAGTTGTAAGCTCATCTTACATGTATTAGGCAGAATAGTATCCCAAGTTTTTTTATCACCAGAATGCTTTCTTGAAGCATACTGAGACATTTAAAAATGTATGTGAGAAGAGCTCTCTGCTTGTTGATAATTCTTGATAACCTTTGCCCTTCAGGGGCTTCTCAGCTAATAGCATACTGGTGTTAATTAGCTTCTCGGATGTAATCTTCTGTTATGTTTTAAATGTATGTATTAAACCAATGAGCATTATTTCTGTTTTTTCAACATTATCTGGGTGTTAATAGTATGGGATTTTCTAAATAACTGCCATAAAGCTTCTGAAGAAGGACCTGGTTGGTTTGAAAGCTAAGCATTCATTTTTCACAGCTCATGCCTCTAATGCATATAAGTCCCCCTGTAGTGTATCCCACCTTCTGCTGTGTCCATTCTTCTTGCAAATGTAGTGTTAGCAAACAGCAGCAGCCTGCTTTTGTCCTCCTTCCCTATATCATTAATACATTTATTTATTTATTTTATTCTAACTTTTCACCAGGAAGCATACTGAGCAGAACTGATTGTTTCCAGATGCGTCCTGGGGGAAGGGGAACAGGAGTAGTGCAAATACAAAATCACATGAATACAGTGATAGTAGATGCACTTAACAGGCAACCATTTCCAAACATACACCAACATTTACAGTAGATTCAACAAAAATAAAATAAAATACAGGCAGAATAAGTACATGGTAGATGTAAGTACACATATTCAGTCAATAGATTTAGAGGGGTGATGAAGAGGCAGTGTGTGAAAAGAGGACAGAAGGATTTGGCAGGAGCAAGTAGGGGTTGTATAGAAATGTAGTAGGGAGGGAGGAAAGAGAGAAGTGCAAAGTGGCATAATGGATGGAAGAAGGTAGAGCATTCCACAGCTGAGGACAACGGAAGGAGAAGGAGGATTGGACAATGGTGGTAGCTTGGTCGGAGATAGGAAGGATCTTAGGTCAGAGTTGCAGAGAGAGCAGATGCATTGGGTGGAAGCAGAGATGGAGGAAGAGAAACAGGAGGGAAGGTTTCCAGTCCAGAATTTTGCCATGAAAGTGGCAGCATGGGACAGACGTCTGGACACCAGAGATGGGAGAGATAGAGCTTTATACAGGTCTGAGTGATGACCGGGGGGGGGGGCAGGAAAGAATAAAGTGACAAAAGAAGTTGAATAGGGTGTCCAGCCTGGCCAGTGTAGTTTTAGGTGTGGCACTGTATACTATGTCAGCACAGTCAAAGGTAGGGAGGATCATTTTCTGCATGAATGCCTGGCGGGTGTCTCGTGAAATGCAATCCTTGTTCCTATGAAGAGCACCAAACTTGGGGTGTAGGTTCTTTAAGAAAGCATTCATATGTGCTGAAAAGTCCAGGTGATGGTCAAGCCAGTAACATTTTCAATAGGTGTACTATCCAGGGGGTGGAAGGCAGGGGGATTGGAGTTTAGATAGCCTCTGTCTAGTGCCGAAGGACATGGAGACTGTCTATATATGTCTAATTATAAAATGGACACCTATTTCCCTGCATCTTGATTGGTTAATTATCAATCATGGTGGAAGTACTACCACTGGGCAAAAAAAATCCTAGCCATTTGGCTACCTGTTTACCTCCAAAAAACCTTGTGCCAGTAGAACGTTCGTTTTTTTTCTGGCAGCCATTTTTCCCTTGCCTGTTCATTGTCAGCACATCACCAAGTGATAACAGTTGCAGTTTGTTCCCCCAACAAGGCAGTAGTTTTAAAAGAAATTGAGCGTTTTATTCCATCTGACAGTGTTTTCTTTTCAAATCCTAAGAATGCATTACTTCGGGCAGTATGGCAGTGATAATACTGTAAAATATCTCTGTCCATCACAAGTACTGCCAATTCACCAAAATAAATGTTAATTTTGTGATGGCACCAGTAAAATGAACTACACACCTGTTAGATGCATCCCCGTCTTAGTTTTTTTTTTTGTGATTTGTCTGCAGCACAGTTCTCCATGATGTGCAGGGATCCACATCATTTCTGTTGTTCCCTACTGCTCCCCTCGCCATGCAGTCATGATCTACAGCATCCAGGCACTTACTATTAAGTGCCCTGTTCTGAGTAGCCCCATTCCCATCATAGCTTAGGCAAGCAGCGCTGCTTAGGCTTACCATGTATGTGAGGATCCCGACTGTCCTCAGTGTTGCCTGATAATGAAACAAACAGTGCCTGGCACTGTTCCCAACTACCTAACGACCACCAAAAACTGCACAATATGAGTTTACATAAGCACAACTGACAACATGCCTAATAGCAACAAGACAAAATAAAATAATTTGTTTAATGCTGTGTGTGAGTGTTTGGGGGGGGCGGGGCAGTGGTACAGGCTGAACTGTCAACAGCCAGCTGGTCTGTCATAGCAGTCCTAAGAAAAAAATAACACAAAGAGAAAGAGTGGACAAAGTGAAATGTAATATAATGTAATGACTGCATGTCGGATCCAAAAATAAAATGTTCTCATTACATTATTTTTAGTGCTTTTATAGTCCCCTGTGTTACGATTTAGTTTGGGACTATTTTTTGGCTTGTTATGTTATTTTAACAAAAATATAACAATTGCATTGTTTTTTCATCTTATGCCTTACTGTTTGTATTTTTTTACAGTAGAAGCCCATTTTATAAGCACAATAAGTCATGGCTGGGTGTTGGTAATACTGAGATACCCACACACCCAGGGGCTGAAGGCACTCAGCCTGTGGCCTAGTGCCTCGCTATGCCCCCTGGGTGTGCGGGTATCTCAGTACTACCAACACCCAGCCATGTCTTATTGCTTACATATGTTACATCTCTAAGTGGAAGCTGCTGCTTTTTTTTTTTTGATTATTTGTTTATGCTCCATCCACTCACACCGGCTGCTCACTCCTTCAGGCCGCCATGGACTGGACTCAGCCCAGGTGACCCACATCCACCCACCATCCCACATCGAGGCTACCCAAGGGTAACTCAATGTGTCCCTTCATTGGGTGGATCCCCTCCCTGCAGAGGGAATTAGCCTTACTGGCCTGCATTCTTGGCCCTCGGGTGCTGCTGGGACAGCCATCAGTGGTCTGGGGGTTCCGGTAGCGAGGGTCTTGGTGGTCATCATCTGACCGTCCAGTGTATCCATTTTACATTATTTCTCTGCTCCTTCCACCACATTCTTAGCCTATTGTGGTGGCCAACCTCAGGCGGGGGCATGCAGGGGGCATGTCAAGGCCACACATCCCCACAAGCAGGCACCCAATCCACCCAGAGGGACCTAGGCAGAGCCCCCCCCAACAGGAAAGCATACAATGGACACTTGCACATCCCTCCCTGCTGGCCTCTGCTCCTGGTGCCCAGGCTCAGGGCGTAAACCCAGTTCACCAGCATGACGAACAAACCCCTTAGCTCGGTGCCATGGAGCCAGTGAAGCTGCTGCTTTTAATAACCGTTTGTATTTTGGCCTGCTGCTTGTATCTGAGGATGGCTTGTACTGAAAAATCTAATTTGAACTCATCCTGGATTTTGTCAAGTATATTACTAATAGTTTGCTTCATAGCAAATTTAACAAAATGATAGTTAGGATCATTAGTTTAAAATGAAATGTGATAATGATATTTGTCAGTACAGTGCATTAGTCCCGTTCTCAGTGCTTTCTTAAAAATGCAATGGACCCATCATGATCTCCTGGTATACTTCACTTGATGCATTCCTCCACTCTGAATTAAACCATCCACCACCATTCTTGGCTTACTACCTGTCAGCCAAGATGTTATCCACCTCCTGTATACTATTGGACTCTAGACTGAGCTTCTTTTTCCATGTGTTTACCATGTGGTACAGTGTCAAGACCTTGCTAAAGTCCAAATGGACTATATCAGCTGCCTGGAATACAGCCACCTCCCTTCTGAATTCATTGAAGAAAGAGATTAGGTTGGTTTGAAAGGATCTACCTTTTTAGAAACCAAACTGTGGCAATGGAACATATACAATAGCTGCCTGTTGTAAATCAAAGACTCAAAATTCCCTGTAAAATGCTTGCAAACCATGAAGCAGTATGTGGGGGAGAGGGATACTTTTCAAGTATAAGCCATACCTACTGTCTATGTTTTTTTGAATCATTAATATTTTTTTACATGATGACTGACACTCACCAATAATGTACACTATTTAAAAGGACCTTCTTTGATGGTCTAGCCTGGCTAAAGGAGAACTGAGCTGAACCAGTAAGCTATGTTCTCTGTAGAAGCTGTTTCTTAAATATGGGTAATATTTGTGTTATTGTCCACCATTAATGGCCTTTTACCAAACTCGGTGAGTGTTTCTGATTTGCAGTACTCACTGGTGGTACTGAAAGTGCCATTTTAGAACTGTGTGCCGCAGTTTATGTCCATTTCAACCACAAAGTTATGTAATAGAATAGAGATTAATTTAGATAAAATAAACGCTTATCAAGGGATATAAACTACATTATTGATATCTTAAATGGTGTAAATCATTAACACCCACAGAATTTACAAAAAGGCTACTAAGGTTGGAGGAAGAATGAAATGTGTACCAGTATTTGAAACACAGATATTACAGAAAAAAATAGCTGACAGGTTCAGTTCAAGTCAAGCCTCCTTTAAGGAATGCTCAGTGGGCAGTGTCATAGTAATATCCTTTGAGGAGCGATAAGCAGGCAGTATCATAGTAAGATAGTGATTAAAGGTCAGAAAGATCACTACGTCTGTCATGTCCATCCCCACTGCTTCATTCGCAGGGATGAAAAAAGTATTCTGTGAACTCATGTATTAATTCATGAAGTTTCCTTACCTACTCTGCTTCATCTAGGCTTACCCTGGAGGTCTGTGCTGTCTTTCTATTTACTGTCTCTGCTAGTAGATGTTCCATATGTTCAAAACCCTGCAGGACAAAAGTGTCTCCTACTCTTACCCATGAAATTACCACCACTGATCTTCAAGGTGTGCCCCTTGTTCTGCTTGAGGACACTGAATTACACATTTCTGTTAGTTCACTCTTTTCAATAACCATGGCTATACAGAAGATCAAGATCATGTCCCCCACAGTCTTTTTTTCTCTAGGGTAACCATGTTAAGTTGAAATTCAATTCCAAAAAGTGTAAGGTGATACAGATAGGGAACAAGAACCCAAGGACAGAGAACTGGATGGGGGGGTAAAGCTCTGCATGACCTCTGAGGAAATAGACCTAGGGATCATCATCATCTTTGACTCCCTAAAACAATCAAACCAGTATAACAAGGCCCACAGTAAGGTAAACAGGATGTTGGGATGTGTAGGAAGGGGGTACTAACAGCAGAAGGAAGAAGGCATTACTGCATCTCTATAGATCACTGCTGAGGTCCCACCTGAAGTACTGTGCCCAGTTCTGGAGTCTTCACCTAAGGAAAGATAAGGACAAGCTGGGGACAATGCCACATGGGGTGACTAAAATGATTCAGGGTCAGCAGGGCAGATCTTATGAGGACTGGCTCAAGGTACTGAATCTGTACTCGCTGGAGGCCAGACAAGGTAGTGGAGTTATGATAGAGACCTTCAACTCCCTAAATGAATGAACGAGGTAAACTGCGAGGAACTATTTAACATAAGTAGCAGATCAAGAACACATGGGTACAAGTGGAAACTGACGGGGCACAGAGATTCAAGAGGGAAGTAAGAACATTTTATTTTACAGAAAGGGTGGTGAACCATGGAACAATCTTCCAGCTGATGTGGTGGGCACTAAAACTATCAATGGTTTCAAACATGGTTGGAACGGAGCAGAGGACTTACTAGTTGCTTAGGGTGATAGTAGTAGAATCGGGAGCATGGGGACAGATAGTCTGGGTTAGAACCTGCATGGACAATAGGTCCCACATTTGTTAGGGTTTATGGGCAGAGTGGATGGACCAGTGGGCTTTTCTGTCATCATTGTCTATGTTTCTATGTCTCAAGTAGAGATGTGCAAAGTGGGGAAAATTTGATCCGCGAGATATTTTGTGGATCTTTCCTGCTTCACAGAGTGGATTGCTGTGTGAAGCCCAGCTTCACCTCCCTGAACAAACTGCAAAATGAGGATTTGGCAACTCTGCCGGTAGAGACCAAACTTCACATTTTGCAGAGTACTAGTGTTTTCCCCTGTAGTGGAAATCCTTGGTGTCTTGTGGAACCCCCCAACCCCAGCAATTGCTGGCCCCAATAAAAAAAGAAATAATCTTAAATCCCTGGTGGTGTCTAGTGGACCCCAACACTGCTGATTGCCAGTCCAAATAAAAAAATAAATAATCTTAAATCCCTGGTGTCTAGTGGACCCCCACCCCATCAGGTAGTGCCCCTCAGCCAGCTTCCCCCTACCACAACCCCAGTTGGGCCACCGGCACAGCCCTTCACTCACCTCAAAGTCTGGCAGCCCTACTGACCTTTCAATGAATGAGCACATTCTTATACAAGCACACACACATTCATTCAGTCAGCCAGCTCATCATCGTAGGGGAGGACATTTTCAGGGTGCTAGAGAAGGGAGGGAAGGCTGCTCCAGTCACTGTCGGGGGGGTAGGATGGGTTTGACGGCATTGTGGACCCCTTCTGGGGTCCACTATGCCATTCCCCCATCCGGCCCCCCTGCTGGGGCTGGGGCAGCCTCCCTCCCTTCTCTAGCCCTCTAAAAAATTACCCCTACAATGATGATGAGCTGACTGACTGTCAATGAAAGACAGTGTGCTTGTACAATCACGTGCTCATTCATTGAGAGGTCAGTTGGGCTGCCAGCCACAGAGGTCAGTGGAGGGCTGTGCCAGTGACCCGTTAAGGGTGAGGTGAGGGGGGAGCAGGGTGGAGGCACAACCTGATGATTATTTCTGTTTTTATTGGGGCCAGTGATCATAGGGGTGGGGGATCCTCAAGACTCCAGGGATTCAGATTATTGCTTTTTATATTGCAGCCGGTGATCAGTGGGGTTGGGGAGTCCACTAGATTCCTGGGATTTAAGATAACTGTTTTTTATACTGGGGTTGGCCATCACCAGGGATTTAGATTATTTCTTTTTATATTGGGGCAGGTGATCATTGGGGTGGGGGGGATCCACCAAACACCAGGAATTTAAGAGATGTTTTTTTATATTGGAGCCAGCGATCAGCCGGTGGGGGGGGGGCACATTCACAATTCATAACTTCTCCTTGCTTTTGGAATTTTTTAAATGCAATTTTCACATAAAAAATCCAAAGCAGGGCAAAGTTACAAATGGCAAATTTTCAGTTTACAGCCCCAACTTCATGAACTGATCCGTGGAGGTGAATTCAGTGACTTCACTGAAACTTAAAAAGCGGAGTAAAACTTTGCTGCATCTCTAATCTCAAGTGTCTCTTCATGGCTTTTGAGTCCCATAACCTTGATCATTGTTGTAGCACTGGGTTGCACCCCTTGACTGCTTCAATGTCATCTTTGGATTGCGACACCAAGAACTACACATGGTTCTCTTAACTGTGGGCTGACCAAGCCTTGTAAAGTGGCAGGATTACTTCCTCTGATCTGCTGCTCGATCCACCTTGGATGTACACTAGTATTCTGCTGGCCCTCTTGACAGTAACTGCGTACTAATTATCATGCTTCAATGTCTTGTCCATTATGATGCTCAGGTCCTTTTCGTTCCCCACTGCATCAAGTGGAGCTCCATGTAGTGCATGGGTTCTACAACTGTTTTTCTTCCCCAGCTGTAGCACCTTGCATTTGGTGTGTAGCTCAGATATCAGAATATTTTTTTCAACAGATATTTTGTTTTCTCAAAGGGCCCCACTTTCTAATTTTCTGTACAATATGAACAAAATATGTTTGTTTTTGTTTTTTTTTGAAAATGAGAGGGCTAGCAATAGCTATTCAAGGTTTTTTGTTTTACTTATAAAAAGAAAATTTAATGAAGATTTTACAAAAATAAACAGTTTGGATTTATAGTTTGAAATGGGGCAGCTTTTTTGTAGATTGGCTAACGTAGTTATCTTTTATCTTATTTTTTCAATGTCTTAAATTGAAGTTCATGTGACATGCAGATGCATGCTCAATAACACACACAAAAAAATAGAAACTATTTCCTGGGGATTGTAACAAAGCTACAGTTATGTAAATTTGTCAGTATTGTGACTCTAAACTATTATAAATAGTAGCAGTAATACATTTTTATATAGTACCCTATCTCATGGGGTCAGGCTGCCTTACATCAAAAACAAATGCAAGTTTAGAACATATGAACATTTAGACGTACAAAACTGCAGGTAGGAGATGGTCAAATGGTCTATTGGGCACCATATGTAATTGGTTACAGTGGGTTCCATCTTACATTTCACTTAACTGCAATCTTTCCCTTGAATTTGTCACACCACCTCTTGAATCTGCCAACCATCTTATGGTTGACAACCTCTGCCAGTAGTTTGTTCCACCTTGACACCACCCACTGTAAGAAGAACTTTTCTGACCTCTTTTCTGAACCTTACTACAGTCAGTTTGTACTGTGCCCCCTCTTGTGTTCCTGTTCTCATTCAAACTAAAGAGGTTTTCATGATCAACCCTATTTATACCCTTCAGGTATTTAAAGGTTTCAGTCATGCTCCCCCTTCTATCCTTCATTGAATACATATTAAGACTACTCAACCTGTCTTCATATTGTTTGTCCTGCAGATCCCAAACCATTTTTTGTCATCCTTCTCTATACCACCTTGATAGGATTTAAGTTGTTGTTATGTAGGGTCCCAAGTACTGCACATGGTACTTGATATCAGTGTGGCCACAACATGGATCTGTACCACAGAAGGATCACCTCCTTCTTTTTGCTTGTTACCCACTTAGCTATGCACCTCAGCATCCTGTTTGCCTTGGATGCACCCTTTTACATACCATAGACAGCTTAAGAATGCTGGTTATAACTATTTCCAGATCTTTCTCCTCCTCATTTCCTGTGACTTTTACCCCACCCCAGCATGCATTTGCCTACCAGTTCTTGCAGCCTTTTTAATTTTCATTTTTTCCATCGAGTTTTAATACTACCTTTTTTTTTAAATTGTCACCAAAGTTGGTACAAGGGATGCTCCTGTAGCATGGATATGTGTGCCAAATTCAGATCTCTAACTTTCAAGGGAGGTGAGTTACAAGCAGCCAACCATTCATACATTTTTGACAAGTACTTAAACTGCAGCATTTTATGATCCTGTAATTGTATAGCTAGTGAACACAGTGGCACCATTTTTGGATGATTTATAGACTCTAAAGAGAAGGCTATGTGTCAGCTTTTTAAGCTCTTGGCTATAGTATGGCCACATTATAAACTACCAAAATGAGCAATATAACAGCAGTACTTGAAGTTGAAACATAGAATATGATGGCAGAAGAAGACTGAAGGTCCATCAAGTCTACCCTTACTATATTACCTAACAACACCAACCTACTGTACTGGTGGTCTGTTACCTTCTTCTCCCACGCCCCCATCCCTCAAACACATGTTGCCCCCCTCTCCGGGAACATAAGTCCCTCTGCCCTGTCCAAACTGTTTTTACACCCATTAATGGTAGACACCCTCAGCAGTTCCACTGGCAGTCTGTTCCATGGTTCCATAATCCTTTCAGTGAAGCAACATTTCCCTACATTTCTCTTGGACTTGCCCCATACTGAGCTCCAGTTATACCCCCTACTGACTGCATCCCTATTTTTTACAAATAGGTACCAATAATGTGCCTTGCTTACACCAATAAAAACATATGTTTCAGCCATGTCCCCCTACTCCTGGCAGGCCTCCAGTGAGTACATATACAGTTCCTCCATCCTGTCCTCATAGGAACTGCCCTGCTGGACCTGGATAATCTTTGTGACCATTTGCTATACCACTGTAGTCTGTTCATGTCTTTCATTAGGGGAGAATTACAGAACAGGGCACAGTACTCTGGGTGAGACATCACCAGGGATCTGCACAGTGGCAGAATCGCCTCACTTCTACTGTCAAAACTTCTCCCTATATGCCCTAGCATCCTCGATGCCTTACTATATGCTTTGCTACATCAACTCATTTGCTTCAGAGAGTCACTGATTATGACCCCCAGATCACTTCTGTCTGTTAAAGTGGTCAGTCTAACCCCTCCCATTCATTATTCTGTGGATGAATTCTGCCTCCCTAAGTGCATTACATTGCACTTCTTAGCAATAAATTTCAGCTATTAGACCTTAGACTATCTCTTTAGTTTCTAAAGGTACTTTTGGAGCATTCACACCCCTTCCCTGTGATGTACCCTGCCACATGGCTCGATGTCATGATCAAAAAGACACAGCTTATCCTGGATACCTTCCCATAAGTCATGTATGAATATATTAAATAGGACAGGTCCCAGGGCAAATCCCTGTGGCACTCCACTTGTGACCTCCCTGTCCCCTGATTCATTGGTGTTCACCACTACACGATGTTGCCTCCCCAAGCCAACTTCCTACCAACCAATTCAAAACAGTCTTTTGCTACCAGTCCTCCAGCTACTTCAGCAGTCACCTGTAAGAATTGAAGGCCTTGCTGAAGTCAAAGTAGAGCTATCGCATTTCATTTGTTTTTAGAAAATTGTCAAATTTTGTGATCATGTCACAGAATCCATATCTATCAGTTTAATTCTGCCATACACCTTCCCTGCTATGAAAAAGGAATGGAAAGGCAGGGTAGAGTGGTAATACAGAAACATTTATAAGAAACTCTATAATAAAAGTGGAAGGGGAGTTGCAAAGACATTGCAGGACCATGATGCTAGTGCCGGTAAAGCAATTTACCTCCGACATACAGTATATCCATTTGTTGTAGTCAGAAATTGTTAACTAAGATTGAGTCCCCATATAGCAGGAGATCCCATTTTTCATGCAGCAATCATGTAATGTCAATTACATTAACTAATAAATACCAGAAGGTCTGTATAAAAGCTCATAATTATTTTCAGTTGGTAATTTTTAATGATTTTCCTTATGCATACATACATACAAGAACAGACATACATAAAAGCTCATAATTTTTGGCATAACTTCATCTCCCTGATGATGGGACAAGTGGCTTCAAATCACTGGGGATGCTTTTTTGGTGGTGACAGCCTTATATTTTTCACATTGGTTACTTATTTTAAATACAGCACTTTACTGTAAGTGTGTGCTGCAAATCTGTAAATATAATGGTTCTATGCCAAGCAGGCTGCACTGCCCCTTCAGTCTAGAGCACAAAGATTTGTGTGTCTTTTAAAGCAATTCACTTAGCCGTAATACAGTTCAAATGAGTGTGATGCCTAGCCAAGCACTGTAGCCAGAGGAAGGAGCTGAATGTTGTCTGCAGTGGAATATGAAAAACAATTCCTGATGACATATGGAAGTCATTTTTGAATTAGAGATGTTCCTAAGGGTAAGGATATCCAGATAGATCTTCTGCAAGCTGTTCAGAGCCCTGTGGCTTTTAAGGAATGACAGCAGGCCATTAAGCAAGCTAACATTTGCTGAATATCTGTTAAAAAGTGAGAGAGTCTTACTTTCCTGGCCAAGTAGAAGGCATTCTGTGAAAAGGAATGCCTGCATTAGGGCTTTGTCAATATTTTATTTCAAATATTTGACCGGGTATTCTCATTTGGTGCTCCAAATATTTGGGTATTCAATATTTGCATTTGGGTAGTGTGATAAAAAAAAAGAGAAACAGCTTACAATCTTGTGATCAGCTGGTTTCACTATACAGATCAACCATGCATGGGAGCACTTTCATTCTGCAGAAGGCAGCCAGCCATGGAAGAGGGCTGATTTGTATTGATTAAACAGAGTCGAAAGGATACAACACTCATAAAAGGTGTATCAAAAGTTTTAATGGTGCATACATGCCATGCCATCGTTCCACAGGACAAAATCTGAAAGTTATATAAATGCAAATACCAATATAAATTTAACATGTACATTTTGCATCGATATAGTAAATGAAACTCATTCATATGGAAAAGAAATATATTTTAGATATATTTATAAAGGTATATTTCAAATACATTTTAAAATATATTTTCATCATATGTCTGAAGTATCTGCAAATAATCTCAAATTGTCTGATTTGAAATATCTGATTTATTTGCAGAATATATGTGACAAATCTATGTAACATAGATCATATATATATATATATGTATTATATATTTATAATAACTGGCCAGCAATTTTTTCCATAAGCTTAGCCAGTTATAATTTGCCATTATAACCCACAGGTTATAACAGCAAACAAGCGCCACGTCAGTCAGATACGAGCGATTCCTGGTTGCCTCTCCACTTTTAATGGGTGGGCTAAACACTGTGAAAAACATGGCGGCTCCACATCACCATACCGAGGAGCCGCCACACCGAGAGTTGTCGTCTTGTCTTTTATTAAAAAAACAATATATCTAGTTGATACTGCTGTCCACAACCCACACTGCAGAACAATTCCCCAGAAATGGCTCCAAAGCTCTTTTCTACCAAGAAATGTCTCAGATGTGCTTCACCACCCAGGAACAACTCCGAAGTGTTTCTCAGAGGTAAGCACCATCCCAACAGTCTGAAACTCCAAAGTAATCTAAGTAAAAAGAAACGGCTGTTAAAAAAAGAAAGAAAAAAAGACTCCTCATGAAGAAACTCTCTTTTCTCACTAAGAGAGCGCGTGCGTGTGTGTGTGTCTGTAGCAGTCAGCAGCACAATCCCCTTAGGCAAAAAATTGCTAACCAGCAATTATAAATAACAAAAGATGGGGAAGTGTGCTCAAATTAGAAATTAATGGTTGCCCTCGGTGTGGGATGCTCATCCCACACCTCAGGTAACCATTCATTTTTTATTAAGCACACTTCATCATCCATTATTCTATATATTATAGGTGCATGATGCATATTTTAGGCATCTGCTTCTGTATCTTGAATATTTAATAGATATACTTTTTGGTATGGTTGCCATACATCTGAAATATCTTCTAAATATTTGCATTGTAAAAGTATCTTAAAATACCTAGACAAAGAGATTCATCTTGATGTAACATATTTTAAACTGTACATTTGGAATTCCTTTCATTAGTAGCCATGTAGATATTTATAGTAGAATTATCATTTAATGATGCACCTTACACACAGGCTTACAGTCTATGCATGTATACTTAATACACAGAACTTACCTCTTGATCACACTATTCATAACAGCTCAAATTGCTATTTATACCACCCCCTTTGGTTCCATTTTATATTAGGACGAGTTCCTACATGTACTTGTTTTTTACACTTCACCTTTCCCTCTGGTCTGTAAGCTAATGCTACTAATTAAAAATTATTTTAAAAATAGAAATTATCATGATTTTGGTTGATAAATTTTACTTTTGAAATAGGCAAATTAGTTTTACAAATATGTATACAGTACCAAAGCAGGCATTAACAAAGATACTGTATATGTAACATATATAAAAAGATAGATTCTACTCATATTATATCTTGCAGGCAAACAAGATACATATTTTACTCACCACAGAGGTTAGGCACACACACACACACACACACACACACACACACACACACACACACACACACACACACTGGACCATGAGTTCCAGAAGGCACTTCTTGGAGTTTCCATCCCAAAGTTGATTTGTACAGTAAAGAAAAAATTGCAAAACTAAAGCTAAAAGTAGCAATAGTAAAAAACAGACCTCCCCGCAGGATGAACATTTTGCACTGGGTATCACTGGAGGGTGGGGTGGTGGGGTGCCAGGAGCTCAACGGAGGTGAGAGAGATCAGGTGGTACAGAACAGGAGGCACTCTGGGGTTAAATATGGCCTTGGGAAAGGTCTGACGTGTTTGGCCTCTGTCACCAGGGTTCCCACCGGACCACATGAGCAGGCAGCTGGAGGGCCTTCAGCCGACATGGATCCTCCTCAGCCAGTGCTTTGCAATGCCTGGTCAATGAGGTACAAGACCGCAATTATGTTGGACTTGATTTCCTTGGTCGACCTGCTGTGCGTCATGGAGACCCACATCTCTCCAGGTGGACCTCCAGTCCCCAGTGAAGCCAAAACCCTGTGCTCTGCACCAGTCTTTCAAACATTCATTGATCTGCATGGTGCGGAGTACCCTAGCCTCACCCATGCCATAGACAGGCAGAACCTCCGAGAAGGTTACCATGCATACTACCTGTCTGAGGCCCCTCTCCAACTCCAGAAACTCCTGCACTGCACTGATCCCATGCACAGCAAGGTCATTTGTCACAAGGTGGACAATGATGTCTAGTTCTCTCTCCTGTGATGCTGATCTTGCAATTCTGAGGATTCACTTCCTGTCCTTCCAAGCCATGGCACCAGGCAGGCACCTTACCTCCCTCTCCCCTCCCTTCCCCAGTTCTACCCCCCTAACAATTGAGTCCCCCACCAGGAGCTGTTTTCCTCCCCTGTGGTGTCCCTTGCCACCCTCCTGTGGGTCTCCTTTGTGGAGGTTCCTAGCATCCTCCTTGGTCTCCACTGCAGGTGTCATCATAGAGGAACCTTGCTCTGCCTGACAACACCCTGAAGACAATGCCTGCCAGGTAGTGGCCTTTCTTTTTTGTTTCTCCCGTTATTTAATTGTACTCCCTTCTCATGGAGACAGTCTTCTGTTTCCATTTCTGAGTTAGAATAAATGTTTTTCTAACCTGAAGGATGCTTTCTACTTTAATATTCCCTATTGTAATGCAGGTTGAGTGCTAATCTCCCAGCTGACATCCGTTAACTCTAACTTGCATTTACTCTCTCTTATTAAGGTGTTTTTAAAATACAGAAGCCTGTCTTTTCATGGCTATTTTTTGTGGAGTGGGTACAAGTTTCCTTGTTGCTACTGCATTTTTTTTGCACTGAAGACAAAGCTCACCAGGTAGTGGCCTTTCTTTTTTGTTTCTCCTGTTATTTAAATTTACTTCTTCCTCATGGAGGCAGTCTTCTGTTTCCATTTCTGAGTTTGGATAAATGTTTTTTCTAACCTAAAGGATACTTTCTACTTTAATGTTCTCAATTGTAACTCGTGCTAATCTCCCTGCTCACATCCGTTGACTCTAACTTCAATCAATCAATCAATCAATCAATCAATCAAACAAATCAATCAAAATCTTTATTTAACCAGGCGAACATCATTGAGCAAGTTCATTTTTGAGATGGACCTGGAAAGGAGAGCTTAACAATACATACAAAGAAATACTCACTTACATCATAATTGGGTAAACAATAGATACAAAATGAATTCACACTTCCATAGTATTTACATAAAGCAGTAATTCTACACAGTGGGTTTATAATACACATAAAATAGAGTATTAAAAAGAACCATTAAGCTAAGACCATGAATAGTATGCAGCTAAAAAGTATAGCAACTGTAGTACAGTATATACACGTTAATCCTACGCAACTATGGTTACAGCGTGTATTTGAACATCCTTGAACACAATTATTGATTGAAGGACCTTAGTGGGGCATGGGAGGGTGGGAGGGGGACGCAAGAGGATGAGTAAGGAGAGGTACATGCTACATGGAGTGCCCACAAAGGCATGTATTGACTGTAGGGGGGGGAGAGTGGCAACAGTTAGGGAGTGGAAAGCAAAACACCATGACTTGTGTCTCAGATCTTGTATGTTAGATACAATAATAAGCCTGACTTATTTTAAGCTTGTATTAAAATATGATGTGCAGTCTTTGCTATTACTCTTGGTTCCAGAAGAAGGAAAGGAAAAGGGGGGGCACTGAATGTAAATGAGTGCTTGTCTCAAAAGAGGGTGATGGAGGAAGTGTCACTGGATGTCATATATGATACAATTAGAATAGAGATAGTCCACAAAAGACACGTGAATACAATTAATAACAGTTCACTGAGGTCTCAGTTATTTCAGACATTGGAAAAAGATGCATTTTTACAATAGCAGTTTACTCTGGGTGGTGCCAGTTGCTGTCTGGTGAAAGGGGAGGGTGAAAAGGGGTGGGTGACACTAGACACCAGTGAGTCTTCACATGGGATGAGGGTGATGCCACTTGACACATGGAACATGGAGAAGGGGTGGTGCCCTGAATACAACAGAATATTTAGCATGGTCAGGGTAAGGGAGAAGGTGCCACTGGATGCCAATGGGTGCTTGGTGTTGGACAGGGTGAGGGAAAGGGTGCCACTGGACGCCAGAGACCTCTTGGTATGGGCTGGAAAGAGGGAAAGGGGGTGTAGAACCTTGTCTAAACATAAACTATTTTGTGAACTGTATGCAGATTCTGAGCCTTTAGCATTTTCCTACATTTTCGTATGTGTAAGGCAAAATAAATTTGGTATACAGTGTTAAAAGTAGTGATAGAGAAAATTAAACAGCAGTTAGGTCTGCTAGCATGGTCACAAAAGAAGAAATATGATATACTCCAGAATACTAGGGACAACCTTATGTGGTATTTCCAATATATATAATTGTTTTATATAATTAAAAGGACACTGTCAGCTTCTTTAACTTTTTTTACCTAGAGATCCTGCTCCCTCTTGCCTCCTGTATTGTCACAGTTAACACATCCAGTCACCTCATGGTACTAAAATCAGAAATAATGCTGTTTTGGGACAAAACTTAATTTCAGTTTCTTGACTATGATCCTCGCCACCCTTGGATCCGGAGTGTTCACAGATGTCTATAGCACCAGATTGCCAGTGACCTTGTTCATGAGCAACTTTGTTTTTTTACAAGACATTAAATTTTACTGGCAAATATACTTACACAGTGTGCATGCTAATATGCTGTTTACTGGGAAACAAGTGGTATCTCTAAAAGAAACTGCCCTTCAAAAAAATCAAACCATGACTCCTGGCACGTGCATCATCATCGACACTGATGCACATAATTGGAGTCATGGCTTGACTTTTCAAAGGGCAATTTCTTTTAGAGATAGCACTTATTTCCCATTAAAATGTATATTAGCAGGCACAGTGCATTCAATATATTTGTCAGTAAATTTCAATGTTTTATAAAAAAAATGAACTTGTTCATGGACAAGCTACTAGTGCTCCTGTGCCATATACACAATGGAAGTCTCTGGAACCTTGAGCAGGTGGGATAACATTCAGGATGAGTGAACTTATGTTTTGTCCCCAAAACAGCATTATTTCCAATCGTAGCACCATAGGGTGACCAGATGTATCTGTGATGATATAGGAGGCAAGACAGAACAGGATCACAAGGTAAAAAAATTGTTAAAAAAGCTTACAGTGTCCTTTAATTTGCTCAGGATCACCCAGCTTAACCCCGACATATTCTTTTCAATGGGGTCTGGCTTTTCCCATTTGTAAGGCTGTCTGAACTAAAGCCCTAAAAGGTTAAGTGATTTGTTTATGGTCATATAGTGAGTGGCTGGCTGTTGGGGAATTTGAACTTGAGTTTCATAGTCACTAAATTTGTGCTCTAACCTCTAATTAGTCTGCCTCTGATACCACTGCACTATGCAGTGACCACAACCATAAAGCTGTTGTCATAGCCTGAGGATGCAAGATGATGTTTTTGTTGTTCATGTTTTACAGCGGTACAGCACATGCTTTTATCTACTTAGTTGGTTATCCAGTACTGAGTTTGTCTAGCACTGTATTACAAATTCCGTCAAAACCTGAGGTAGGTTTGAGAAATCATAGACTGAGACAGAAAGCCCTCATGATAAACGTCTGCATGTGCACTGTCTTTTCTGAGACATTGGTTGCACATTACTGCTTTATCATCTCCCTTCAGTAGTTACAACCTACATAATAACAAGCACATGCAATGCCTTCCAAAAAGAGAAAGTCTGTTGGCAACCACAGTGCAGCACAGTGTATCACTCAAATGGCTTTCATTTGACTTGTGGTTAGCCAGTCATTGTGTTTTTCCAAAAATACTGCAACCACTTAAGCTTTCAAATAATTCCTGCTGTCTGAAGAGTACAGATTGATTTCTCAAATCTTTGATGCTATTTTAATTCGTTGACACACACAGAGTGGTAACACTTATGTGGTGCTGATTTTCTACAACATAGTCTCTCAGTCCACACAATGGCTTCCTGCAACAGGAAATAGCACCCATAATCAATGCTTCAATTGAGTTGACTCAAGGAGTAGTATTTTTTTGTATATCTATAGTATATATTCTGAAACCTTTTTTTTGCCATACATGCAGCTGATTGTAATGTACAATATTCTGTACTGTCACAGTGCCACTGCTTGTACTATGTTACAAAAGTTTCTGGGATGTGCCTGAAAATAATCTTTCAGCTGTTTAATGCTCATGCAGTGATTAACTAATAAAACAATTATTTATTGTACTATATCTACTTGCTATACTGTAGGTATATGGTCATGACAGAATGGAACTCATGGGGGTAGTATTCTAATACTTTTTTTTTCTCCTCACCTGGGCGCCCCTGACAATCCACTCCTTCGGGCCTCCTAGGAACACCCCACCACCACTCTGCCTCATTGCCATCCCCTGTTTACAGACCCCTGCGTAACTCGGCATAATCCTTTACTAGGTGGGTCCCTCCCTTAAGGGAGGAAAGTGCACTTATGCACAGCTATGTATCCCAGGTGTTGCAAGGTTGTTCCAGACACTTCTGGGACTTCCATGGTGATGGGGACTGGTGGCCATTATCCAGTCATTTGGGAGGTGAGTTTTCCATTTGCTGCCCTCCCCACTCCCTCCACCCTCATTGGGATGATCGTGATGGCAACCTAGGGTGGGGATGTTTGGTGGCATGTTGAGGCCTCACACCACCTGGCATGTTGACCATCCACCTCCAGGTGCCCAAGGCCCCACCACCCCCAGGTGGGAAGTGTCCAATGGATGCTCTGAACACCCTACCTGATCATATCTGCTCCTGACACCTGGGCTCGGGTCGTGAATCCTGGTCACCAGCGTATCAAGTGAACCCCTTTGCTCGGCACCACAGAGCCAGCTGTATTCTTTTTTTTTCTTTCTTTTAGGTGCCTTACCTTCTCAGCTGGGGTGGTCCTGTGGTTCCCCTTCAGGTCTGTCTCTGGTGGCTCCTGCACCGGGCGCCATGCCTGACCTTCAACCTCCTCACCTTTCACCCTCTCTAAGGCCACATCATGCACCCCCACAGCGTGGAAGACAGAGGGGGTCAGGACCAGAGGGAGCACCTGGGAACATCCATTGCATTGCCACAGGGCAGACCCTCACAAGCACTGGGGGATTGGGCTATTTTTCCTTGAGTCCCACACAGCATGGGCATGCAAGGATGTCAATGACACTGCAGTACATGTTTCTGCACACCACACATCAGACATCTGCCCATGCCAACCCCTCCATTGTACTGCAGTTTGCACTAACCCCTAGCTACTGCCAGGACCAGCACATTTGTAGGTGTCCCTCTCCACCCTACCTGGAGGAGAAAGACAGCAGTCCCTGGGATGCTCAATCCTCCCCCCCCCCAGCCAACCCTCTGATACCTGAGGTCACTCCTGACCCCAGGTTGTCGGCATAGCGTGAGGTGTGGCATCCAGCGTCTCAACCCTCAGCACCACCGGGAGCCAGCTGCATTCTGATATTTAATAAAAAAATACTGTATATTAAAGGACAAGTAACGAGCCTTTTATGGTAGTGCAGAATACCAAAATTTGGCTTCATAGAGAGGTACAGGAAAGGCTGCTGTTTACATTGATACTAAAACTGCATTTATAAATTTAAGATAAATGCAGTTTTAAGCATTTAAAAAAATGTAAATAACAGCCTTCCCATTTGAAAAACCTGCTCTGCCAGTGCTGCTGAATGCACTGGACTGATGTGCTGCACTTCAGGAGAATCACTAGACCACCAGGTATTTGCTTTCAGATTATGCTGTTTACTGTCATTCAGGTCCATACAAAATAACAGTGGCAGTTTTTGTCTGCTTCTGTAAAAAAATTAACAAAATCATGGCTTTACATGTGCATTGCCACAAATAATACACGTTAAGTCATTATTTTGATTATTTTACTGCAAGAATTATGACATCTAATAGAAATTACAGGAACTAGTTAGCACTCCAGAGGCTATACAACTCTGCCACTTGCTCCTATAATGTCATTCTGTCTGACATCTGTAGGCCACTGGCAGAACTTTTTTTTTTTTAATGGGAAGGTTATTGTTGACATTTTTTTAAATGCTACAAACTGCATTTATCTTGAAATTATAAATGCAGTTTTAGCATCGGTGTAAATAGCAATCTTTCCTGTACCTCTTTGTGAAGCCTGATTTTGGTATTCTGCACTGCCAAAAAAGGTTGTTTATTTGTGCCTGCCTAACTGTTTTGATGGCCTGATCGGAACATCACAAGTAAGCTAACGTCAAGATTTTACAGCTGCCAATGCAGATGTCCACCAATTTTAGACATGTTGATTGGTACAGCCTCACTAGGGAGGCCTAGTATTAGGAAGGCTTATTTCTTTAATCCACAGTTATTTAATGTTAAAAATGCTTCTTGAAAGTTCTTCATTAAAAATAATCACCTGGATTCATATTTCTAAGCTGCCAGCTTTGCTTTGGTAAGAGCAGTTGCTCAGGATGATTTTTATTTTGTGTGCAGCTTACAAGAACTGCTGCTTTAAATTCACATTTTTTTAAGCTCCGTTATGGTAATGAATTCTGATGATTCCAACTGTATTTTTTTTTTGTGGTAATGGTGGTGGCTAGAGACACTCTTCATAAAATAATGCATATTGATTAATAATTACAGATTTTTTCAATAGAAATCCAGCTTTATCTTTAAGAGAACTACAGTGTGTTTAAAAGGGTTGCACAACATTCTGACAAAGCAAGGCATTGCTATTTCCAAAGCACCATATACCTCATGTTCAGGGCACTATACAAGATTTAATAAAGGCACATAAAAAAGTTTTACATAATTAATATAAAACACATAACAGATTCAAAAAGACAACTTATTTCTGTATTGGGCATATCAGGACCTTTCTGTTTTGGAAGACTTCCAACACAATGTGCACCATCAGTTAGTAGTGTATGACTGAATAAATATAAATGTTTTTTATGTGGGAGTGAGGGGGATGACAGGAGGTTGACACATATTACAGATGGGCCATAAACATATGTAGAATTATACAATGGCAAAAAAAAATCTTGCCTTCCAATTGGCTGACTGGCACTTTTTCCCTGTTGAAAATCCTGTGATATACCAATAGGAAAAGGTGACAGCTGCCAGTCAGCCGCATCAGGATCTCAACCTAAAATCACTCCAAGCATGAGAAAGCCAGGACTGCCAGAGACAGCAATGGACAATGACCCCACTAAACCACTGTGTCCCACAACTTAAACCAACAGCACACAAAACAAAGCATAGTGCACCAACAAAAAAGAAAAAAAATACTTAAACACACAAAAAAAACATATCAGTGTCAAAACATTTCTTGTCACTTTGTTCTCCCATCACTGCTTCTTTCCTGCTCACCTCTCATTATTGGCTGTGCTTCTGCTCTGTTGCAACCCCAGTTGAGACATTCTGTAATATCAGTGACATGTCAGCAATGGAACAAACTCAGTACATGCTCTGATGTTCCCCATTTGTAAAAATACAAACACTCATTTTAATGTAGAAACATGAAAAGAAAATGACCACATCAACAGGCAGTCATTAGTCAATGAGACGAAGAAAGAACTCATGTGCTGCACATGCGCACACTACACAAAAATGAATGCAGTGCTTTGTAATTGAAGGGATGAGTGCACCAAATTAAAAAGCCTGTCCAAGCACCTTAACAAAAAAAAAAAAAAGAAGCTGGGACACAGTACTCTTGGCTGTGGTAACGGAACCCAGGTCTGATCTGCTTGTATCAAGCTTATTTACATGCACAAGCTCTCACCTCTAGGCTATACTACCACCCCCTAGCAACACCCTGCCAATTCAGGACTATTTGTCTGTGGCGGAAGAATAAATCCAATAAAAATGCATAAAAATACCACCCCAACATTTTTTATTTATTTTTCTTATACCAAAAAATATGGGACCATTGCATAATCACAATATCCCACTCCAGGGTGTGGGTTTTGCCAGGATTTATGCACTTCTGGTGTGGTTTGCTGACTCGGCCTGCAGCCTCATGACCAAACCACACAAGACATGGTAAATCCTGGCATAACTCACACCCTGTCGTGTTATATTGCTTAAACTCATGCTTTGAGGAGCAGATATCTACCAAAAGAAAACATTTCAAACCTAATTATTATAGAGCTTGCATTTAGCTTTTAAATAGTCTAGATATTTGGGCTTCATCCCATTAAACATTTGTTAAATATTAAATACTTATTCCACTACCTGTATCAAAAACATTTGTCCCTAACAGAACTTGGCTGTGGTGGTTGTGACATCACCCACTGCTGTCATGCTCAGCAGGATCATTTTATAACAAGCACACTATAAAGTCAGAAAATCCTGAGAAACATCTTGTTAATGGACATTAAAGGCAGGCAAAATGTATTGCAAAACATTGATGCAACAAGTGAAATTTTTCTTTAAAAAAAGTACTCTGTAGGGAACTGTAATAGCAGAAGAGGGTATTTACATCAAACGCTATACTAACATGAAAATCTGCTATTTAAGGGACCGCAGTATCCCTAGTAACTACTGGCCTATCTCCCTAAGCCCTACACTCACCAAGCTTTACGTGAAGGTGTAATTATCCCACCTCGCCACATTTCTTGGCTCCTTTTTCATCTTCAGCCCTTTCCATTAGGGTATAAGAGAAATCCACTTCACTGTCTCCTATCTCTTCAGATTCACTGCTTGTCCTGATGGGAATGGACTAGGGATTATTGGCCTCAGCAATTTTGGTTTTTCTGGGCAAAGTGTTCAGCGCAGTCACTCATTAACTTGTAGGTGCTGAACTGTGTCTGTTTGGTTCGTTGGGTCCATTCCTACCTGTCTGACTAGATTCAATCAGTCCTTGTAGTGGAAGGCCATTCCCTCCCAGTTATCGCAAATGTCCCAAAAGGTTCTGTCCTGTATCTTTCTTGTTCTTCAACTTTTAAAATAATCTCTACAAATCCCGTTCCTCTGCACACTTACACAAGTATGTAGTCATTTTTTTTGATGAAGGATTCTATGTACTCTGAAAGGTCAACCACCTATTTTCTTTTGTAACATCTTTGTTGGTCCAATAAAAGGTATCAAATCATCTCCTTTTTCCTGGAACAAGTATGCGTATAACATGCAGTGGCTCTTTGACCCATAAGCTGGAAATGACGCTCCAGTATGTCAATAGCATGCAACATTAGCTCCATTCAAACCAATTAATACTGAATGCTTCAAAATTAGGTCCATAACCTTTCATATGCTGGTGGCCCACTGTACAGTGACACAACAACAGGTAAACCCCAAAAAAGATCTTTACAGTGAAAGTCACTGTAATGGTTCGGTTTTCGCTGATGAAGTGTTTCCCAGTGTTCTGCCCCTTCCTCAAAACAACTCTGACCTAGAGTTGATAATATACAGTGGTGAGGGGTGCAGGAGGCACAGCCCTCTGCAAAAAACACTTTGTTTCTGGATGGCACAATACCACATGTCGGTACTGTGCCTCACTGAAGGGGATGTCGGCAGCTCTGCTGTTGACGAACAGTGGTTCTTCGTTGGTAGATAGTGGATAGCAAGGATCCCACAATACAAAATCTTTAGGACTCTGCATGTATCCTTATTGAAATAAATGTCCTCCTACAAATATATTTGCATCTAGCTAGATCAGTGCTTCTCCAGACACATGAACTTCACTCATTAAAAACTCCTTTCATATGTTACATAGGAACAATTCACCTAGTCACCTCCCTACTCACTGTGAGATAGTATTCAAAATGATCCTCCTGTTTGCCTGTGAAGATGTGGTAAGTGCTTCTTCTCCTCCATTTTTCTCTCCCACCCTTTCCTTGTCCTCCTTCCTCAGAAACTGGAATGCTGCTGCTTCTATTGGTTTTTGCTAGATTTCTTGATAATTGAATAGCTGGATCCATATCATACTCTCATTTCATGACTATGTATAAGTGCACTTATAGAGCATCACTGTTTGTATTTTTGTATAATGTATTGTGGGATTTGCATAGAGTGTGAAAACACTGCTACCCCTCAATTCACTCTTTGCCCCACCATGGTTGTTTGCCACCATCCCCATATCCTCTGGTCAGTCTTGCACATCATACGGCCCATCTGGCCCATCTGGACTCCATTCTGTAAATGATGAGATCAGGGCCCAATGACATGGGCATGAGTTGTACTGCTAGGCAGTATTTTTCCTTGACTTTCTACATGTCCCTTAACCAAACCACACAAGACATGTCCCTTAATTCACCCACAACACAACTGTCTTTGTCTGTCTTTTTCCTCAGCCCCTGGGATGGGGATGATATTGACATTATCAATGCTCCCCACAGATCACTGAAGATGCCCAAGCAATGGCTTGGCTGCACCTTTTGTTGTACACAAAATGGCACTCCCGATTTTGTGGCATTACATCATATGTTGTGGCCAGTATTTTCATGTTGTTGTTTTTGATTTAGGTAAAATTTCAAGTACAGTAGACACCTCTAGGAAATCCTTTAAAAACATGATATTTAGACATAGCTGACTTTATATATGACTTATACATAATATCACACCACTAAACCTCCTATATTAAAAATCAGGGAATGTGCTTAAAAAATCAGGGATAAACAACAAAACTTAGGGGTGCATATTTCTAAATGAAAATACCAAGTCAAGAAGTATGCTTTATTTTGTGTGGGTTAATGTGAAAAGCATTTTTTGAAGGTGAACTGGAATGTTATACTAATGCTTGAAAATATTTTATTCTTCAAACCCCAACTCTCCAGTGTCACAGATGCCAAATTTTTTTTATAATGTATTTTTCTCTCTTCCAGTGATGGCAGGGCTTGGTGGCAGTTATGCCAACCATGCCTGCTCTGTCTCCACTCCAGCTGTTGGGGATCATGCTGCACAGCTCCAGGGACTTTCTTACAATCTTTTTTTTTTCAGCTTGCTTGTCTCCCCAAAACTCCACCCCTGAGGATGCTGGTACGAAGGATGTAAGTAGAGGCTGTAGATGTGCTGGTGCAAGTCTCAGCCAAGCACCTAACAGCATCCTCCCCTCCCCACACCATTAGTCCTGGGCCACCACTTGTGTATCCATAGGCAGTGGTGATCAGGCAATGTGACAGCCCTCCCACCCAGAGGAGGACAGTATCCTATGTGATGCTCAGAGCTCCTCCCCCCCAGTCAGCCCCTGATGACCCAGGCCTTTTCCCCAACCTGGGTTACCAGTGTTGTGAGTGGTAGTGCTGCTACCACCACACCGATGAGCCAGAAGAAATATCACATTTCAAAGGGACTGAGAACATATATAAGTCAAAGACAGGGACATTTGACAGGTATTTATCATATATTTTCAGTACACCTCTGCTCTTTTTTCTTTCTTAATAAGGATGCTTGAATGTAAACATGACATTTGTCCACTAGACCTCACCTGTTCTGACTGCTTATTCAGAACCTGATATCATAATCTGTTGCTTGTGACATCACATCCACTTCTTTGGCAGCATATTGTGATATCACAAAGGGAGGATTGTGACTTCAAGTGGAAATGAGCAGCAAGCGATAATGAATTCTAAGGTGCAAGGCCTAGTTCTCATGCAAAAATCCTCAATGATAAAAAAAAAGGAAAAAGGCCAGCCTACTGGTGCTGTGGCAAGGTGTCTGCTTGTGGCACTTACATCTTAGGTTTGGAAATGGACTCAGGAGTCAGAGGACCAGCCTGGGGGAGAAGGTCTGAGCATCCCAGGGACTGTTCTCCTTCTCCGGGCGGTGGGGAAAGAGTGTCCGGTGCTCTGAGAACCTCTAGTGGAGGCTGGGATTACCACCACTGCTGGCACCTCACGTCAGTGAAGGGCAAGGTAGATGCTGGCCTTCATTGCACATCCCCGCCCCCAGCGATCTCTACCAGCATACAAAAATCTAGCTCCATTCATGATGCCCCCGCCTCCTCTCCTGCTGCAACCTATGTCTGCCAGGGAGGTCCCACTCTCATAGCCCAGCCCTTGTGGGTAAGCCAGGGCAAGAGACCATTTACCTTACAGAAGGGTGCCTGCCCTGTGACCCCCACCCAGGGGGGTAAGCCTGGGCATGGGGGGGTGGAGAGCAGGGTGGGGAGCCAAAGCCTCCATCTGGTATGAGCAGGGATGGGGACCAAGCCCCCCAAAAAAGAACAAGGAAAATGTTAGTGCTGTAGGGGTCAGTATAAGCTTAGAAACTACATAAGCAACTGTTTAAATAACTGATGCCTACTTTAGGTATGTCTACCAGTAGTTAAACACAGAGCACATCTAATGAAAGATAGCGGCAAGGGAGTTATGATATGTGAAAAATATTGAAACAAGAGATTCTGTAATCATACCAGAAAAGTAGAAATATCTGAATTTCACCATTTCATATTTAGAAATATTATTTTATTGGAGAATTTTATACTACTACAAAGGAATATAATAAAGTTATAATTTTCAAAGTAGAAAAGATACAATATTTCTACAAAAAAATTTAAATGTGGACTACTTATATAAAATAAAGTAGACACAACCATACACAACAAGACTGTTCTTCTACTGAAGCACTGTTATGACATCATAGTAGCCTCAAGAGTAAAGCTGGAGAGGTCATATAATGTCATAAATGCCCTGAGATAAAAACAGAGCTGAGTTGTTTGATTGCCCAGTCATTGTTTTATATAGTGTATAGTTTAAAACTGTAACATTTTGTTAAATAATAGACTGGATCACAATGTTGGTCCAGTATGTTTTGTGTTTTGCATGTTAAGATAGTGGTACAGAAGTAAGTGAAATCCCAGTAACATGCTTCAATCAGTCGTCTGGCTCACTAATCACACAGATTCATCTTGTCTTACTATGAGCAATTGCATAATTGAATATTTTTACTTTGCTGTCACAGCCTTCTGGAAGAGGCAGTTGTCTCTAAACAATTTCATGCTGCTGGTATCACACACAGCACTTTTAGAGCTGGAGAGTTTGATGTGACTGAGCTATAGTATTGTGAGGAATTTATGCCTGTCAGTGGGCAATTTTTAAAAAATAGCATTGCTATGTGTGTACAATGAAATTGAGAATTAACAGCATAGCACAAGAATAGACAACATGAGGAAGTTCTACAGCTGAAAGCCTCTGTACCACAAGTATGAAATCAAAACTACAGTACAGTTTATTTTTTAAGTTGTACTAGAGTTGGGATGTCAGAACACTGGTACAACAGAATCATCGAGTGTATGGATTTCCATACATAATAGATTCATAGCGATAGACATAACCATATGTTATTCATTTTGTTGACAGCTGGACAAAATGGACAGAGACTAATAGCCTCATTCTCAGCCCAGTCACAGAGCAAAAGTTTACAGGCAACAAGCATGCAATTGCAATGTTAGTGTATACTTACTAGTTAGAACAATTATCAGTGTTGTAAATATATATCAAAATGGCATTAAAGTATGGAATTAACTTAATATTAACAAAAATGTATGGTTGCTGAAACATCCTTGATAACTTGACATTTTCTTTTGTTTATACAGGTTTATACATTGTATTCCAGAACCTATAAAAAGTATGATGTAAAACATTTTTCTTTCTATTACTAAAATCACTATTTGCCAGTGGAAGTGATCTTTTAGAGTATGTTCTTACTTCATTGTATTTTTAGACCCCTCCAATAATTGTTGGGCTCTTTAGTGGCTTGCATTTTTCTCTTGCCTATAGTAGTAAAGTTCACCTATAGTTTTTATGTGGGCACAATGCTATAGATTATGATGAGTAACCAATAGAAAGAACATTAAAAATGATATGACCAATCTCAGCCCAGTAGTGCCCACAGCTAGTAATGTGCTGCACTATCATGTGGGAGAAAAGGCATCAGTGATGTATTCTGACTCCTCCAACCCTGGTCAGTGGGGCTAAAATTTGATGCGGAGGCTCTCTGCATCAGTTGGGGGGGGGGTTGTTTACTGCAATGCATGCATACTTCAACAGTGTGTTGAATGATGGCATTAATGTCATGGATGACCACACAATGTCTGTCATTTCCCACCAATAGAAGTCTGTTGCAGTTGCGCACCTTGCAGAGCAAAGTTACTGCTGGTGGAGTCAGGAGTCTGGGACAGATGTGTACAAAAGGCAGGGACCAAGACAGATTGGTATGCCAGCAGGAAACTGAAATGGAGTTCTAAACCAAAGCCAGGGGTAGGGAGGTGAGAAAGGCAACACAGCAAGGGAGAAAATACAGTGACTAAAAAAACAGAAAAAAAGACTACTTAAATTAATAATTTGGGCTACATTATGCTTGTGTTCCTTACTGAAGTTGTGCACTGATTGTTACCTACACAGCTTCATAACTGGAGGATCTTTTTTTTTTTAATTTAGTATGAGGCCATTGTCAACAACCCAGTTCTGGACTGCAGTAAAGCCCTGCCACATTTCCTCCTGAAACTGAATAGTTTCCAAAACTTCAAAGTAAAGCATTGCATTATTAGCCAGACAGGTATAAGGCAAATAGTAAATGAATAAAAAATAAATAAATAAACAAAATAGGGACCTCAAAATCAAACCTCAGGTCCACTGATTATGTGCTGGCACAGTGTTTTTTTTTTGCCTTGTTAAACTACCCACTACCCTTAGGGACATGCACATGCTTGGGTGCTCTGGATGTGCATGGTAACATATGGTTACCCATGCCACAAAGTGCACAATCACCTCACCACAACCAGGAGCAATGCAAGAGTTTTAGAAGACCTCAACTTTGACTGGCTCTCTAAAACAGTTGCCCCCCCTTGTATCCTTCTGTGATGAACATGGGCTGACACAACTTATTACTGAACCAACATGCCCAAACGTGAAGAACCCAAGTAAAAGTACACTTTTGGATGTGCTAATGGTGAGCAAACCTCATCTCTTCTCCCACGCTGATGTCTTCTTCTCAGACGCCAGCGACCATTGTTTTATTGCGGGAGTAAGATCCACCAACAACCCAGCACCCATCAGCAAGTTCTCTATGAAGAGATCTAGGGCAACTTCAATGAACATGCCTACCTAAATGAGCTTAAGTACTCCCCTCAGTGGCAAGATTTCTACCTGGCCAAAATGATTACATCAGCTTACAATATCTTCCACAACATTCTATCAAGGGCCCTTAATAAGTATGCTCCCCTGATTAAAGTTCGAACTAGGACCAAAACCTGTAAATGGTTCACCCCTCAGATCAAGTCCTTGCTTCTAGAAAGAGATAAGCTCTGGAAAAAAGCGCGCAAACTGAACACTGCAGAGGATTGGAACCAGTTCAGGAGACTACGAAATTTATGTACCAAAACAATCAGAGAATCGAAGGCCACCTTCTTCAAATCCGAACTCGACTCTGCCACAAAGAGTCCAATCAAGCTCTGGAACACAATCAATGATCTGCTAGGCCACTCCCCAGGCAAGATTACCTCTGGCAACTTGACTATAACCGAAAAGATGGATATACTTGACGCATTCAATAACCATTTTGCTACTGCAGGCATGGCATTTGATAACTCCCCTGAAAACATACCTCGCTCCCAGACTGCCAGCCAACTGCCTGAAACTCCGATAGCTTCACCGCCTTTCTCGCTTCAACTTGCCCCACTGAAAGAGGTAGAGGACCTCTTGCTTCAGTTGGATACTAGAAAAGTGCTGGGGCACGACCCCTTGACCCTTATATTTCCTAAAATTGCCTACCACTGCACTAGCAATAACGGCCACCCACCTTTTAACTTATCCCTGTCTCAGGGCACCTTACCACCTATATGGAAGACAGCACATGTCATACCACTGTTCAAATCAGGTGATCCTGGTGATCTCAATAACCACAGGCCAATTTCTCTCCTTCCGGTCCTGTCCAAGCTCCTAGAGAAAATTGTAAATGCACAGCTGAGGACTCACCCTTGAGTCTAGGGAACTGCTAAATCCTATGCAGTCCAGATTCAGAGCTAAACATAGCACTATCTCAGCCCTTGCCAAAGTTACTAACGACTGGCAGCGTAATCTTGAGAGCAAAAACTTTATTTGTGCTGTTTTCCTTGATCTAAGCAAGGCTTTTGACACCGTCGACCATAGTCTGCTCCTCTCCTCCCTTCAAACCATAGGTGTGGACCCCTCCTCTCTGCTTTGGTTTACTGACTATCATACAGGGTGCCTTCAACAAGTTAAAGCCGAAGGAGGCCTGTCCCCCTTAAAAACTCTACAAAGAAGGGTACCTCAAGGTTCTATATTAGGGCCCTTACTTTTTGCAATCTACATTAATAACATCGACTACTGTATAAAAGAAGACAACATCCATCTGTTTGCAGATGATACAGTTCTCTACGTGAGTCACCCAACACCTGAAGCTGCCTGCAATGACCTACAGTCAGAATTCAACCTTTTGCAAAGCCAACTCCTCCAATAAAAGCTACTCCTTAATGCCAAAAAAACGAAAGCGATGGTCCTCTCCCCTTTTATCCGTACAGCTAACCCTGTGTCCAGTGGGACAGTTCCCCAAATTACCACAGTTCTAGGTGAAAAACTAGAATTTGTTACAAAATTCAAGTATCTGGGAGTTTGGATAGACCCAAGACTCTCCTTCATTGAACATATCGAGGACTTGCTAAAAAGACTTCGGCAAAGGCTTGGACTGTTTTTTTGAATAAACCAATTTCTCACCAGAGATGCCAAGAAACAACTGGTCCAATCCATTTTCCTATCATTGGTTGATTACGCTGATTTCCTCTATAGCCAATGCCCCAACTCTTACATGGCTAAACTGGACACACTCTACCATCGAGCACTGAGGTTTATACGGGACTCCCCTTCGACATGCATCCCTGCACCCTATATGCGGCAGTGGGGTGGACATCACTAAAGTTCAGCCACCACAGAAACGCCACTTTCTGGACCTATAGAACCACCTCTAATAAGCTGCCTTACTATAGCTCCTGCTGTCTTCCCCTGAGTATAATTGGGAAATACACGTTAAGAAGTTACTCAGCTATTACACTTAAAGTACCCAAAGCAAAATCCCGCTTCGGCAGGGCAGCCATAAGCTTCATGCTACCTACCTTATGGAACAATCTACAAAAAACCCTCAAATTAAGCAGTCTAATCGGTATAAATGCCTTCAAGACGCTTTATTTCCATATTATCAGAGAAGTATGTAACTGCTTCTCCCACTCAGACACAGTACCAGTGTCTGCATTGGTATATAGCCACGCCTAGACCCAGTTTTAAGTACTGACCCCCCAGCTTGCTCCTCACCAGCCTAATTGTTCTCTCTCTTATCCCCCTGTCTTATCAACACTAGGCCCATCCATCCCCTTATTCTTCCTTTCCCAACCTCAGATAGGAGCTCACTACCCTGAGTTGTGACATCCTACCATGCCCTGTACTTTATAGCATTCAATCCCGGGGCTCACACATACTCCTTTTCTCCATCCACCTTCTCTACATCCCGTTTTACCAACTCCTCTCTGTGCACCGTGCCCTCCTAGCCTTTCTTCACCTCCCTCCCTCCCTTCCCCCCTACCTTCACCTTTACCTGGTGTATATTTTGATTTTTATTTTTTTTCTTCCGTTACTTCCTCCTGCAACCTTAGATAACCTGCTTTATCTTCCTATAGACACTTCTATGTATGTAAATACCATGTAATCTGTACAATATCTGTATAATTCTATGTACATATGAACTTCTTTTTCTTCCTCTCTGTAAAGAGTATTATCTGTATTGCCTTGTAAATACCTGTGTTGACCTGTATATACAATTGTTCATGCTCCACCCAGGTCCATCTTGCAAATGAGCTTCTGCTCAACAATGAACACCTGGTTAAATAAAGACTTGATTGATTGATTGATTGAAGAGTGATGCACTGCAAAGTTCGCATTGTGAGAGATAAGCATTGGTGCAGCCACTTACTTGCCCTCTGTGTGCCTCCACCTTTACTCAACAAACTGAGTCACTAGTATGCCATGCCATACCTGTTCTCTATTGCTGACCCAAACTTTTAATGTCTTTGTTTAAAGCATTTGCAAGTTGATCTGGGTATGTTAAAGGGAAACATTGATTTGCTGTGCCTGACATCTCTCAAATGAGGTACTGTGCTAACTTGTGGCTGAAATCACTCCAGAGATATAGATGACTGAATCTGTTCAATATTAATACTACATTGCAGCCATTATTGCAACACTGGGATGTCATCAAGGAGCAAGCTGTGCCTGACTACATTGAGTCAATTATAGCTTGTTCCTCTATAACATCAAAATGTTCTTCAAATGGCTGCAATGTAGAATTAAGACCCAACAGACTCAGTCATCTATATCTCTGGAGTGATTCCAACTACATATGAGCCTAATACCCCATTTGAAAGAGCTTTTCATGATCTTAAAAAGTATGATGAGCACTGGGCATGAATATGTCCCTTTAATTCATGGTGTCCCTGAACTATTTTGATAGAATGCATATGGGTTTTATTAGTCATAACACTGCTACTGGAGTAAAAGAGTTTTGTGGCGTTTTAAAGTTTCTTATCCATAGATTTTGGCTAAAAACATTATTTTGTACATCTCACTTCACTTTTCTAGTTGTTTCCTAGTTCTTAGCATATCTTCCAATTAATACTTAATGCGGTATTATTTACTTTATTACAGACAGTGTGCTTTCCTCAGTTTTAAGACAACAACTAGTTCAGCTGTTAATCAGTTTATCAAACTAATTTTAATTGTTTACTAAACCATGCATTTATTTACTTACTTCCCAGAGTGCCCTGGAACTGCAAGTGCAAACTTTCAAGTTCAGCTCAGGTCAGTATATGATATGTACAAACATTATAAAATTAAGAACAAATTACATAGTTCTATGTTGCTCACAACTCTAGTTGTATCAGTATAATTATGCATAACACAGTATGATTTACATAATTCATGGTAAGAACATATAAGACATACTGTAAGAGAAATGCAGGTTAAAGTGTATAATTCCAGAGCAAGGACTCTAATCAGTAGATAAAATGGGTATTATTAAAGATGACAGGGAATTGTTTACAGTATATATTGTTAAATGACCTGTTTTCCTTTTCATGTCATCCATGTTTTAAGAAATGATTAGTTGCTAAATTAGTAATCTATTTTTTAGTGCTCCCAAATCTACATTGTGTCACCCTCTCCTCAGCAGCTACTACTCTATCTTTTCATATTTCCAAGACATTCCAAGCTATTCATCTGCATAGCCTGAGTGGTGAAACTGATGTCATAGAGTGTTCTGATAGTACAGAAAGAGAGACAGCAAATATCTGCTGTGAGAGAGAGAGAGAGAGAGAGGTTCACATACTGTACAAAGGCAGCTAAAAACTGATTACAAATTTAACATAATAGATCAAAACAAATTAGGACAGACTTTAGGATACATACTTAATGGAAAACAGGAGGCATCTGAAAACAAACAAAATGTTCCATATCATGTACAGTTCTCTAATTTTCTGCTACGCAGTGCTGAATGAAAACATACGTAGTTGGCCATATGTTCTCCACATGCAATCACATTGGTCCTCACATACAAAACTAAATCAGAGGTATAGAACCTTCTCCACAGTGACTGTTGAAGGAGAGTGTTAGAATTCTTTGAAGGGTAAGTAATGATAATTGTTGTGATTTCAGTACCAGAACTCCATCTGCTACACAATAAGTTAGTCTCAAGCATGGCAAAGAGGGTGATGAATACTGGGCAGTGAGAATGGAAGAAAAGAACACACTGCCCAAGCAACACAGTTAACCTTGTAAAAGATGGCACTGAGACCATCTGGAAGAGATATTGTAATTCAATCTGCAATGTGGCACCATTGGTTTATAAAATTACCCCTTTGAAAATGATCAATGAATTTTCTACAGTGAAGATCATTTGTAATTTGACAGGGTATTTTCTTGGGTAGATTTCCTGGTGGCCTTTGTTGATTGTAATGAATTGTCCTGCAATCCCCCCCCCCAAAAAAAATAACTCACACCACACCATTAATAAGGTGCTCAGTTGTCTTTTTTATTACAAAATCACAATCTCCATCCTTACTGAATCTTAGTACTCATTGTGTATATTACAATCTACATCTACATGTTGTATGTCCATCTCTTTACCCATTGCCTATTTCACCACCCCAATCAGCACTTTCTCCTCTACTTTTCCTCCCTTTCTGGGCTCTGGTGATAACCTGATGCCTCAGGCTCATATGAACCAACCAGACACCCCCTCTTTTGACCTCTGAGGTGTCAAATCCCACAAGGCTCGCAGGCTTGCCTGGGTGAAGACCCAGCCCGTGTCCTGCTTTCCTGCTACAGTACCCCCCACCCGGTACCTACTATCTTGTTCCTGTGCATCCTAGTCCTCCCTCAAACTCCTTTGCTCCCCCCTTTTCTTCCCTCCCTCCCCCTGCCCCTTTTCATTCCTTTGTCCTTTTGGACCTGAACCCCCAAGGTTACCTTTTTGCTGCCCATTCGGCACTCCCTTATAGCTCCTTGTTTTATTTCCTGCTATTGTGCAGCCATTAGCCTGTTGTCCCCTTGCCAGCCCTTTGTGGCCAACATCATTTATTTCCTTTTTGTCAGTCCTTGTGGCCCCAGACAAACCTGTTGTCCTTTCACCAGCTCATTATGGCCCCAGTCTTTGAGGACTCCCACTGACCCCTTTAGCCATCCCAGCCTACCGGCTTGAAGTTCACCCTCCATTCACCCCCGGTTGCCCCTTGCTTGACCCATTCAGGCCCCGATGCTGATTAACTACCTCCTCCTCCTCCCCTTTTCTTATCTTCACCCCTTCCCTTGCTAAAATGGGGGTGGGTGGGCAAACTGTCTCTCTAGCAGAAAAGAAGATGGAGTTTTTCTGGGTGACTATCATTATACCCCTTCCCCCTTCTTCCTGTCACTTTCACCAATCTTTCAATCAAACCAGTAGCTCCTCACCTTGCTCCTCCTACCTGTCCCCTAACTGTCCAGCTTCCTCTTCATCTTCAAACTGCCTTTCCTATACTCTCTACCTTATCCAAACCCTCCCCCCTTTTCCCATCCTCCTCCCAGGCTGCCAAACACTATCCCTGCTATTTTGGTTGGAAGCCCCCCTGACAACTGGGCTTGCTCTTCCATTAGCAAGCCACCATTAAACAGTACTGAATGTTATAGGTTCTGTAGTGCTGTAGTTGTGCAGTATGTGAACATTGCAGAACAGAAGTTTTAATAGCAAACATTTGCCAATATATCAGGAACCAGCAATAGCCAATGCTTTTATTTAAGACAAACAGAAATATGTTTTTGTGAATTTACCCCCTCCCCAATAAAAATACAATAACAAACTAGCCTTATCACCAGAGACTTAAATTGGCAGGGCCTCTATGAACTCTCTGATGCCACCTCAGTTGTCACCTACTTCACTGGTCTCCTCTTGGACCTTAAAGATTGATACTTCCCAGTAACAACCAGAAGAGTTCATGGCAGCTGTACTCACTGGATCACCAAGGAACTCCTCTCCCTCATGAAAGAGAGGGACCGTAAGTGGCTTATACATATACTGACCCCTTCCCCCTCTCTGTGGAATGAATGTCGGTGCACAAGAAATCGATGCAAACAATTGACCCATACCCTTAAGAGGAACTACTACTCCAGACAGCAAACAGAAAGTTTCAGTAATCCCAGGAAATTCTGGTACTCCATTAACTCCCTACTCACCCCCCTACACAAACAACCCCAATGTACATTTAAGCTCCCCATCTGGCCTCCTGACTGACCCCACCAAGGTTGCTAATGCCTTTAACCTCAAATTCACAGACCTGCCTGTACTCCTCAGCAAACTCCAAAAAAGTAATCCCTCCAACTCATGGTCTGGCACCCCCACCCAGCTCCCCTCCGCAGCACCCCCTGCCCACTGTGTCAACAGTCTTTCCTCCCTCCAAGGGTTTTCCCCCTCCTCCAAGATACCTGCCTCATCACCAGCTGCCACACACCCCTTTCTATTTCAAGGTCATCTCCCCTATGCACACTTTCAAGCTCCTCCGGGGCTTGCCTAACCAAGGTAGCCCAGGATCAGATGGCATCTCCCTGGTGTTTCTCAAACTGGTGTCACCAGCAATAGCCAAACCCCTCACCTATATTTTCAGTCTTGCCCTGACAACCTCCTTTATGCCCCTTCCATAGAAAACTGCCAAAGTAGTTCCCATTTTCAAAACTGGTGACACCCTCTCAGCAGACAACTATTGGCGAATATCCAATCTCTCCCACCTGAGTAAACTGCTCGAAAAAGTAGTTCATCAGCAGTTTTCAGACTACCTTACTAAACAGGATATACTATGTAGCCAGCAACATAGTTTCCACAGGCACCATAGTACTACTACTGCCCTAGCCGTATTTACCAACCATATATATACCAACATGGATCAAGGATGTGCCACTGGTGCTGTATTTGTATGCCTATCAAAGGCGTTTGACCTGATCAACCACTCCCTCCTCCTCCCTGAACTAAACCTGATAGGCTCATCTCCAGAAACCATGTACTGGTTTCAGAGTTACCTAACAGACTGATCTCAGTTTGACAGTATCAGCCCAGCCACCTCTCCTGCCCTGTCTGTCACCCCTGGAGTTCCCCAGGGCTCAGTACTGGCCCTCTGCTCTTCACCATATTTATCAACACCCTTGCTTTAGATTGCCTCTCCTGTAAATCCCTCCTATATGCAGATGACCTGGTCACCTACCACAGTGATAAATCGCTTCCCCACCTATCAACTATCCTCACCCAGAACTATAGCACTGCCCTAGACTGGTTCCCTGAACATTTGATGCTGGTTAACACCAAAAAAATAAGGTGATGCTGTCTGGATCAAAACCTTATCTTGCTAAATCACTTAAATTCAATTCTTCCCTCCAGATCCACACTCCCAAGGACCCCACTCTAGACATCGTCCACTCCTTCAAGTATCTGCAAGTCATGCTCAACTCCACCCTCTCTTTCACTGACCATGTGAATTTGGTAGTTCACAGAATAAACCAAACACTCGGTGTGGCATACTGCATCAAGCCCTACCTTACTGCAGATGCTTGCCTGGCCATCGCTAGAGGTCACCTCCTAACCATCTCGGACTACTGCTCCCCTGTCTACACTCATGTCTCCTCTTCCATTCGGTCAAGACTCAAGGTGATATACACTAGCATCTGCTGATCTGCCCTGTCCACCCCTTACTTCACCCACCACTGCAACCTTTTTTTTTATACCCCCAACCTGTTTACTCCCCTACGTGCTCCAGGACCCAACACCCCTTCAAGATGCTATGGTCCTGACTTACCTCTCACTACCCTCTCTCTATAGCCTCCATCCTCACATTGCAGCCATCCCCGAGGTAACCTGATGTAACCCTTCACTGGATGGATCCCTCACCTCCGAGGGGGAAGGCACTGGTGGGGGTGATCAGCATACTCTCTATTTGGCCCCAGGGTGCTGCTTAGGAGGACATGGCCCCCTCAGGGGCTTCAGTGGTGTCAGCAGACCGGCAGTCATCATCCGGTGGATCCTGGAGCTGTTTTTCTGCTTTCCTGTGGTTCCCAATTGTGCCACTCATGCAGTGCCCCCAGTCTCCCCTGGAGGCCGCTGCAGAGCAAGGTTTCCCTGCAACTCACCCCAGGAGATGAGAGCAGTCCCATGGATACTCAATCCTCTCCTTTCCCTGCCAGCCCCTGGTGTCCCAAGTCTGTTCCCGAACCCGGGTCGCCGGCATGGTTTGAGGTAAGGCACCAGCGCCTCAGCCCTCTGCGCCACTGTACCAACCACTGTGACCTTTGCCATTCACTAAACTGGCTCTCCTTACAAGGTTGCTTTGACTTTACTATCAGCTGCCTCACCGATACCAGTATCAGGAGCGGTCCTGTTTCCCTCATCTGTCATTGTCAAGCCACGCGTCCTGCAGAGTCCCCTCCATTCCTCCCTTGTCCCCCACCCAGAGACTCCACGCACTGTCATAATTATTGGTAGTAAAGCCCTATCAGTTGTGGCGTCCATCCTAAGGAATGGACTGCATGTCCCCCTTAGATCTACTGACATACATCTTGCCTTTAAATGAGACTTTAAAACCTGACTACTCACTAGGAACACCTGCACCTGTCTATGCAGGAAACTGCCCTTCCTCCTAGCCTTCCACTGCCATGATCCACAAATCTCCTTCCCTGGCCTTGCTGTGGCCCTTAGGTAGCCAGGACTTGTTTAGAGGGTAAATGATAAGTGTTGCTACCTCTTTCAACTTATTGCTGCCTAAACCTGGACATGTTTCTCTCACTTATTCTCAATCTGGTTCTCAGTTACTGCTGCCTGGATTCTTACTGTCCTGCTTATAATTTATTGCCATCTCACTTGCTATTTTGCCTCCCTTCTACTTTGTCTGATGTTTTGTTATACATACCTGTCACATGTTATCTCACTGCCATTTGTTTGTTTTGCTACTGCCATCCTGCTGAGGAAATTTTCTGACTGCATTTGTGTACACTATTGTGGTTGCCTATTAGCATATGGAATGTACATTGCTGTTACTAATTGTATCATGTACTGTTTGTACTTATTTATTCTGCTCGTGTCTTTTGGCCCAGATCATGCCTGGAAATTGTCCGTTGGATAAGTGCACCCTACTCAGTCAACAGAGTCATAAATAAATAAATAAATCATAAAAGTATAATGTAGTTGGATTTTTTTTTTACTTATCCGCTTTATTATTTCTCTCAGTTTCGGGAAACACTGGATTGCACTAAATTAGGGGTAGACACAATTGACATGGTCAGATGCTCCCAGATATTTTGCAATACAGGCTGTTGGTTAACTAGGATCTACAGCTTATCCAATAGGTAGGGAAATGGACAGACTAGGTGGGCCAAGCAGTCCTTCTCTGTCGTTAAAGTCTATGTTTCTATCTTTCTATATTTCTGAAGAGATAGATGCTGTGTGGTTGCTCTACAGTAGTACTGCAGGCAGTCAGTGAACTTCTCTAGGGATATCACAGAAATGTTAGGAAATATCTGGCCATATCACTTATTCCCTGGGATCTAGTGGACCACCATCCTCATCAGGTAGTCAGTGCCCAACCAAATGGTAACCTAGCTGGTGTCTGGTGGCAACCACTATGTTCACAACCCTCATTCTGCCCCAGTCCTGGTGGCAGTGATTGTCATATACCCACCACTCACCTTCATTACGGGCCACCATCTGCTGCTCACAAGTACTTGTATTGTTATGCAACTCTGTACAGAGATACAGTTCTTATAGGCCATCTATTAAAAATCATGAAGTATACATAATTTTCAATAGACATCTGGAAGTACTTCATCACTTCACAGAGTTTTATAGTGACACAAGTACGTGACAGCAACATATGGAGGCTGGCTATGGAGCTGAGTGGTAGGTATGTATTGGTCTCTGTCACTAAGACTAGGCTGGGTTGGGGAGGCAGGGGAGGATTACCACCAGACACCACTGGCGTTACTGTTGGGATAGAGGGTAACAGATACAGAGTGAGGGGGATCTTGTACACTACCAAGGAATAATCACTTAATTAATTATGAAAGGCACAGGGACTGGGGTGGAAGGGGGATCTAGTAGACTACCAGGGATTAAAATCATGTTTTATTTTAAATACTGAAGGAATAAATGAGTGGGAACACCACACTGCCAGAAATAATCTTTTCTTTAACACAGTTATTGGTTATGCCTGCTGGGGAGGTGCAACACACCATGTAATCCAGGGAGCCATTACTTTTGCTTTGCTACTGTATGAGGATGTAATTGGATGTAAATGACATCTGATCACCTTGTCTGAGCAAAGAGATAATTTGCATGAAGACTTATAAATATAGAACCTTTCATCAATAGTGCTTGCATGTACTGTATGGGGTGCACTAAATGATACTTTGCTCCTGGCTAGAGATGGATGAAGTGGCCTCAGTTTGCTCCGAGGAGTGATTCATGGAGTGAAGGTGAATTCGCGGAGTGCTCCACAACACGAAGCGGAGTACTTTGCATTATAAATGGGTAATGCGAAGTCCATTGAAACCAATGACTTCACATTGCTCCACCTTCCCAAACCACTACTCCACCAATTTGTAAGGTGAAGTACATTGAAAACAATGTACTTCGCCTCACTTCACCTTGTTTTAAGCTCCAAAGGCAAATTTTGCAGTGATTCATGGGATTTCAGGTCACATGGGCTCTAGATTGTTTTGCACAGCCTCAGTCTGGGGTAGTGTGTGTAGGAAGCTGTTGGAGAGGGTCTGCTCTGAGAGCTCTCTGTGATTCAAATCTTCTAAAAGTCTTTTTGAGTCATTTTGTTTGCTGAAACTTTAGTGCATCGATTATAGGAAACCCTCCTGTGCTCATATCATAGAGGGTTTAATGTTTGTGTGTGGATTTTGAATGTTAATGTATAACATTCAGTTTGTGTACTGTGAGACAGTGGAAGTGTGCTTTGGGGAAGGGGGTATCCGGTGTAGGTAGATTTAAGTTGGAGAAATAGGGAGTTCTTTGTTTTTTGGTTATATTTTTCTTGTATAACTGACTGTGTTATTGTACACTGAGTAATATTTTCAGTAACTGTTGAAATTTTTTTGCTGATTGTATGTGTGTTGTGGTCTGGAGGGACCAGGTGCAGCATTGAGGTTGTTTAAAAACCTTGTATATTACTGAAGTTTAAAATTTGGTATGCATTACTTGTAGATAAATTCTGTATGTTTGTGTGAGTGTGTGTGCAGTGCGTGACATGACAGCAAATAATACACCTTTTATAGTGCCACAGTGTAATTTCAGGCACAGCAGTGTGAACCTGCTTTCCACTGCAGCTGCGTGATTTTTTACTGCCATTGTGGTATTTTTTCTTGGTTTAGCACTGCAGTAATCTGCAGTCGTGCCTCCCCACTGGTGAAAGGTATTCTTTTCCAGATTGGATTGTTTGTGACTCGAGAACACCACTGGTTAGTTAACGTGTTGTTGAACTTGTTGCGACTTTGCATCTGTATCTGTTGTTGAAGCCACAGTTGTTTTTTTTGTCTTCACATCTAGTGTCACCCCCCAGACCCCACCCAGAGTGAACATTCCAAAATCTGAATTTCTTTAAAATATTCCTGTTGATCACCCAAAATGCCCACAAAGAGATGTGCAAGCAAAGCTGTTTCTCGCCATGGCACTGCTGCCAGTGGTAAGATTGCCTGTGGGCGTGGTAGTAGTACACAGTCACAGAAGTGCATTGCTGATGTGAGGAAAGTATTTCTCCTTCAATTTTTTTTACAGCGCAATCAGTAGCTTCACTCATAGTTGGAGGAGATGATGTTGTCCCATCTGGTGGTGTTAGTTCAGTTGCAGGTGGTGGTATGAGTATTGCTACCTCAGGTTCCAGTTCTGACCAGTTTACCATGTCCAAAAATATAGTGGAGTGTGAAGCAGTGGTAGTGAGTGACAGTGTAGATGATGTCATACCCCCCAGTAACATCCGAGTAACTGAACATACAGATTCTGATCATCATGTCAAGGATAGCACACAAAGTGACATTTCTTCCACCGCGGTTCAGGTCATGCATTTGCCATACAGTGATTCATAGTGTGGTGAAAACATTTTGGGTGATGGTGATGCTGCTGCTGATGATGTTGCTGTGGTTGCAACATGCAGTCCATATGCCAGCATCCAAGCAGAAGATGTGGATGATGATGATGTCAGTGACCCCTGTTGGGAGCCAGAGAAAAAGAAACTCAAGGTGGCTATGTCTGGGTCTGTTTGAATCCCCCCCCCGGTAAAAAGTTTTAATTTATTAGTTTCAGTTGACGATGATGACCCAGTAATAATGATAGGTAGTCATGGTGGTCAGTTCAGTGCAAGTGTGTCCTGCCTGAAAAGTCATGTAGCACACCCCACATTTCATGGATTAAAAAAACTGGGTCCAATAAGCAGCATCAGGAGGAACATTTTAAAACTAGAGCATCTAAATCCATTGTTTGGGATTTTTTTGTGGAAGATGCAAATGATGAGTCAGTTGCAATCTGCCAGGTTTGCCGGGTGCATGTGAGTCGAGGTAAAAAGTGGAGCCATCTGGGCACAGGGGGGCAGCATACACATCTTAAGAATAGGCACATGGCGCTGTGGACTCAGCACAAGATGGCAGCTAATAAGTGTACCACAGTGGGGTGTTCATCCTCGTCATCAACCATAACGAGCATGTTATCCCCTTCCATGACTGTAGCATCAAGTAGAAAATTAAATGTGTACAGTAGTGATGACATAACAGCAGAGGATTACTACAGGCATGATGAAGTGGAAGAGCAGAATGATTTTGAAGTCCTGTCCAGTGGTGGTGAGAGTAGACAGTTTTGGTGCTGGTGGTGGTCAATGCAGTATGTGTAGTGCAAGTGGTACATCAACCCCTGTTGCTAAATCTGAGAAAATAACTGCATTTCTGGGTTTGCAATCACCTGTGCAACTGCCTTCATCACATGTCCACACTCCACCCCCTACCACTCACAGAGCATAACCATTTGCCATCACAACCTGTGTAAAACATTTAAGTCAGCCCACGTTACAGAGTGTTTTTGCGCATATGCTGAAGTACACACCCAATCATAGAGTGTCACGTGAATTTAATGCTGCTCTAGCTGAAATGCTGCCAACTGATCTTTTGCCCTTCTCCTTTGTGGAGAATTCTGGGTTCCTGCGATTTGCTGCATGTGCCTGTCCAAAATGGACAGTCCCATCCAGGACATACTTTTCGACCAGTGCTGTCCCCGAGTTGTACTGTACTGTGTCCAACTCAATAAGACATGCCCTTCAACATTCCTCCTCTCCATTTATCCATTTAAGTATGGATATGTGGACAAGTGGCAAAACAGCAAGGAGTTCATATTTGTGTATAACTGCACACTGGGTGCAGGTGCTGGGGGTTGTTTGTGCTGTTGATAGTGTAAATAATCAATGCAGTAAGGTGGAGTGTCATGGTAGCAATCTTCCAGGAATTCGACAGCATGCAATGATTGCTATGAGCAATGTGATCTGTTCACACACTGGTGAAAACATGTTGGACATGGTACTGACTAAAACTGGCAAGTGGCTGAAGTTCCCTGAGAGCTGGATTCATAGCAAGTGACAATGGGTCAAATGTGGTAAAATGCATCATGAATGGTGGCTTTTTTCGAGTTCGATGCATGGCCCACTGTTTAAATCTTGTGGTGCAGGAGTTTCTGCAGCACCCTAATATAAAGGAAATGCTGACAGTTGCACATCGTATCTATTCTCACTTTTCATGCTCTGCAGTGGCCCGTGACCAACTTCGGCAGTTGCAGATCCGAAACAGCCTCCCGCAGCACTGCTTGAAGCTGGAAGTTGTCACTCAGTGAAACTCCACTTTATACATGGCCAAGAGGTTGTATGAACACTATAAAGCCGTCTCAGAATATTTTGTCATGCACACTAGCCGTGACAGTTCCGGGGCCTCCAAGACTATGATGGCTGAACAGTGGCGCCTCATGGACTCTGTAATAAGAATCTTGAGGCCTTTTGAACATGCCACACAGGCAGTCAGTGGCAAGTCTGCCTCCATTAGCCAATCAATTCCACTGCTGCGGGTGCTGAGACAGACATTGGTGAATGTACAGCATAGCCTTGATGTTGCCGGAGACAGTGTTAGCAGTGTGTTGCTGAAACACATGCTGACAGTATTCGACCAGAATCATCACATCTTTAGCATTCAGCATAGTTACAACTTTGCAATAGCCAAAATGCTGGACCCAGGATACAAACATGTAATTGCCTCAGTACTGGAGGATGGGCCTGAACAGGTAAAAAATGTCAGTGGGCAACTGGTGCTCTAGGCTCATGGGGCATAGAAGTCACGTGCCATGGTCAGGAAACCTGAACAGCACAATCAAGCTGAAGGTGAACCTGGAGGAGTAGTATCAAGCATATCCTGTAAGGGGAAGGGGACTGCAGTTCCAGGTGGTCTGTCAGCAAAAGCAGCTGGTGTTAACCCCTTTTGGGAGGCTTTGTCCCAAGTGGGGATTTGTGACATAAATGATTCCAGAGAACAGGATGATGCATCAACCATTGGACTTAGAGCAGCACGGCGAATGGTTGAGTCACATGTGTCTGAAAACAGGCATCTGTCAATCACTGATGATCCCCTTTTATGCTGGAGTGGAAAGGTCCATGAATAGCCAGAGCTGACCTCTGTGGCACTGAAGTACCTGTCATGCCCACCCTCCAGTGTGAGTGTCAAGAGGGTATTCAGCTCAGCAGGTGAACTAGCTTGGGATCATCATACAAACCTCTATCCTGCAAATGTCAGTTTGCTGACATTCATAAAAATTAATGAGAGGCACATACCAGCTCAGACTGCAACCTCAGTATTCATACCCCGGCATACTTATGGTTTTTCTGATGTTGGAAAAAGGGACCATCCTGGTGAGAGTGACAGTATGAAGCAGCCTACCACTGATGTAGATGATAACACAGTGGAGAAAGAATTTCCCCATGGTCCAAATTCAGACAAAGAAGACTGTGAGGGCAGCTTTCTTTCTGAGAATGGTGATGAATGATGATGAGGTTAATGTTGGCAGGTTTTAACATAAGTGGTTAAAAGGCTGTCACATGTCTTGTATGATATAAGTTCTCTTTCTCATAAAGTTAAATCACTGTCCCACTCATACTGACTCAAATTCCATGTCACATCATCACATTTATAACACAGAGCACAGTATATACTGGTTACCGAACTACCACCACCATAAGACCGCTGTTCTCCACTGCCACCATAGGGAATGTTACCACGTGTCCCCCTGGACTACCACCACCATAGGGAATGTTACCGTGTGTCCCCCTGGAGTACCACCACCATAAGACCGCTGTTCACCACTGCCACCACCTCCAGATGCAGGAAGATGTGAGAGGGAATGTCATCATGTGCCAAAGCTATGACCACCAGCACCCACCACCAGTGTCATTGTGACAATGTTTTTCCAATACATTGACCATGCCAAGGCAGAGGGAGTCGAACAGGAGACCACATCCATCAGCCACAGGCACAAGGTTTCTTACTATTAAAACTATAAAGTGAGTATGTGTACTAATGTTTTTTATGCTATTCAACTTCCTTTGGCTGTGTGTTTTGTTTTCTGTTGCTTTTCTGATCTGCAGTGGTCAAACACATACGGTCAACTTATTTTGTTTTTTTACAGGTTAACAACAAATGACTCTGCTTCGCTGAAGGTCTGTATCAATGGTACAGCAGCAATACTGTCTACAGGAACCTATGGAATATGTATTTCCAATCCACACTGTATTTGTTACACAGCCTGGTACTAAATTAAGTTGTGATCTGATGATTGCAGTGGGACAGCTTGCTATCTGTGTTAATCCAGGTACCCGTGGAACAGTCATGGCTTAAACATAATGTCTTACTGCTGCAATCAAGCTGTAATAAGGCCTTCATTTCTTTTTTTAGGAAACTTCCAGATGCTTTGTTGTGTCATAGTTGCCTTATCCAAAGAACTTCTTCAACATCAGTTCATTGAGCCAGGTTGGCGCTCAGTAGGGGAAAGCCCTCATGGCTTGACTGGTCCTACAGCGCAAGATGTACAGGATATTTCTTGCAACATTCCTAGTAGAGTGGTGGTTATCGGGGGTATGTAGCAGGGATTGGAGATGGGGGTGTGAGCCTTAGTAGGGCCTTCTTCCCAACTAGACAGGCTTGAAGTTTTATCCTGAGGACTAGCTGAAGACATTTTGCATTCAGATAGAGGTTGCATGTGTGTGTGTGTGAGCCTGTCCGCATCAAGGACAAGGTGACAGGCCTTATTTTGGATGGTCCTGATTCTGTTGAGGTTGATGTCTATTGCAGCTCAATAAATTACCAGACCATAGTCTAAGGTGGCGAAGACCAAGGAGGTTACTGCAAGTTTTCTAGTCTCCGGCGTCATAGAGTGCTTATGTTTATAGAGAACTCCCATTTTGTTGTTTACTGTACTAATGATATGCTCTATATGTTGAGTGTATGTTAGTGCACTGTCTAGGTGAATAACAAGATATTTAAAGGAATTTACCTGTTCTAAAAACTCACCAGTTTGGGTGTAGATGGATGGGGGGAGGTTTATTCTTCCTCTGTAGGTTAACAAATATCATAGATTTTGTTTTTTTGTGGTTTAGTAGCAGCTTATTCTTTAAGAACCATTGCTCTAGGGCATTGAAGTTGGGCTGCAGGGTTTGGTTGCCAGCTTGCTGCTTAGTGCTGCTGCTGTGTAGATAACCACATCATCTGCATATAGCAGGATGCAGGCTCCAACGCAGGCTTTAGGCAGGTCATTAATGATCAGGTTAAATAATAGTGGACCCTGTATTGATCCCTGGGGAATCCCTTCTGTCACTGCCTTAGAGACTGATAAGTAGTTCTCCAACCAACCCACAGTGTCCCTAGATAGGCCAATCCCCACATGTTTTCCATAAGTAGTGTGTGGTTCATGAGGTCAAATGCTTTGGTTAGGTCAATGAGAAGTCACCCAACCATCTTGCCTTTGTCGAGTGACTCATGCAGTGAGTTGGTGAATTCAAGGAGGGCCAAGATGGTGTTGTGCAGCTGTCTAAGCCCATGCTGCTGGATGCATAGTAGGTTGTAATGATTCAGGTAATGCAACATTTGGTCCTCAACTACTCGTTCCTGTACCTTGGAGAGAGGAGAGAGTATGAAGATTTTTCTGTAGTTTGCAATGCATGCTTTAACACCACTCTTGTGTACTGGTGTGAGTATTGTAGATTTCCAGAGTGCAGGGAATTTGGAGTAGCACAGAGAGTAGTTGAACAGTTTCGTGACTGGGTTGCCAGGATGTCCAGTGCTGAGCAGAGGAGCCTCATGTCTATTGTGTCACTAATTGCCCTAGTTTTGTTAAGCAAATGTTTTACATATTTAGGGATTTCCAACATTGTTATTGCTCTAAAGTAGGACTTGGGGTGGTTGACATGTGCTGACTTGGTAGGTGGGGTGTCATGGGAGGCATGCAGTAGGGTGTTGTGGGTGGCATGCTGTTAGGTGGAGTCAATAGCATTGAGGTAGGAGCTGAGGTCAGTGAAGGCTGTGTTAAGGATGTCTGCAATTTCCTTGTGGTTGAAGATGTGAGAATTGTCATGTATGAGCAGTCCAGGTGTTGTTAGGGCTCCCAACAAATTCCTTTAGGGATCCCCAGAACCTGTTGCCATTATCCCAGAGTTTGTTTCATTTCTCTCTGCAGTACCTGGCTTTGTCCTCCCTACCTAAGCAGGTACATTTGTTGTGGGCCGCTTTGTACATCTGGTTATCCACAGGGTTACCGGATGCACTAGCTCTAGCCCAGGCATTGTCACAAAGCCCCATTAGTCCTCACAGATCTTAGCATAGAACATGTTTGCATTCAGCATTTATTTATTTCAGATTTTTATTAAAAATATGATAAGATACACCCATAGATAAATCATTTCATTTTCATGGGGGGCCATGGGAACAGCCGGATACAAGTGCTTAAAGTAGCTTATAGTGCAACACAATACAAAACACTACTACTAGTTCCAAAGGAATACACAAATACAAGTTACTTACACAATACAAGATAATTCATGGTAGGTCTGGGAGAAATGGATTAACAGATTTTCATAGAATTCTTCCCATTAAAGTGCACAGTTGTGTTCAGATTGTGCCTTTTTAATAGAATTCAAATCAGCATGAAAATGACATTTTCAGAGGAATGGTGATTTCTCATGCAAATTGTGATTTTTCCAAGATTTTTGTGGAATTCTGCAATTCATATAAAAAATGGTTAAGTAACACGATTTTCATGGAAATGAAAATTGCACAAAAATTTTGTTTTGCATGATTTTGGCCAACAAACATTTTCCCCTAATCCTAGTTCATAGCAATAGTGGAGAATAACTGCTCAACAAGTAGAAGAATAGCCATTGTTGTTGTTGAGAAGGAGTTGTCCATTATACACGCAGGCACTACACAAGTTAAATGTGTGGTGGATACCAGTAATCCACACAAATCAGATAATATGGAAAGGTGGCAGATAAGAAGTGGATTCTAGTATAAGGGCATCTACATTTATCCTTGAGCTGTTTGTGCAGGAAACTAAGCATAAGCATCAGCTGACACTGAACCAAAAATCAGGTAGTGTCTATAATACTTAAAAATTATAAGCACAGGTGCAGACGCAGTTTGATATCACTCCAGCCTTCATCAGTTATATTAACCAGCAACACTATCCACTAGAGCTGTGCAGAATTTTCAGATTATCAAATGGATAAGGAAAATCCAGAGGCCTAATTGGAGGAGAAGATTACAAAGTCAAGTGGGTTTCTTTTCCTGAAGCACACTTCCTGGTGGCTGAAGGTACTTGGTGCAAGCACCTCATGCCTCACTATGCACCTGAGAATCTGGTTCAGGAAAAGAAACTTACACCCTGTTGTGTCTTTTTGCTTACTACTGCTTCGGATGGAATACTGCTCAATTTCAGAATCTTCAACCCCCCATTCCATGAAGTTCTGTCAGAAGCTGAATTCTGACATTTTTAAAGTTGAATTTTATTTTAAACTGTGGATATTAGTCCATGGTTAACATAAATGGCAGAGTAGTATTCAGCTGTTTTCGTAAATTGTGGAGTTATTTTCAGCAAACCATGGAATGATACAACACAGATCACTTGTTATTATGTGGTTTACATAGAAACACTTTCAGAATTCAACATAATTAAAGCAAAATTGGACAAAACATTTGACCCTACCATTTCTTCACTATAAAAGATTCCAGGCTTCTTCTGGTTTTATTTGGTGGTACAATTTCCTAATTCCACTAAAGTCTGAGTATTTTATAAATGTTTTAATTCTGGTTATTTTTTTTCCCCAAGAAAAAAGATAGCTATAACATTTTGCATAAAAATAGCATTGTGGACCTGGCAAGGGTTAGGATTAAAAAAAAGACTCATGTTGTGCAGCATAGGCGATATCTAGACAAACATACATTTGACAGGTATACTAATATTTTTCTTAATTAAAGATTAAAATAGCTTCTTTGGAAAAAAAAAACATTTTTTGTTACCCTGCTGCTTTAAAACAAATTTCAACAAGCATTTCAAAAGCATAATTATTACTCCCATGAATTCCACGCAGCTCTGCTTGCTAAGCCCCCCTCCCCCAAAACACAATCCCAAACTTATCAGATAGAAATTATTTATTTATGAGATTTCCTCACTTGGGGAACATGCCACATAAATTATAATGTGAGTTTACTATGGAATGCAACAACCCAAGTTGTTCATGGTTGCCAAGAATACTGAATGTGAGTGAGATTGCTAGGTAGATTTCAGAACCTGAGTAAAGCAGCTATAAATATTGCATCGGTAGTTACTCAACTCACACTAAAACAAATGGTGGCTCATACGGTGTTTTAAACATTATTATCTTCAGCACTGAAAACAGAGGAAGGGTCAAGGATCAGTGAACATAAAATTATTTTTCTTTTGAATTCCTGTAACATTATTGTACTTCACCAATGCACTATAATTACCAAATTAAGTGGAATCATTCTTATTCAGCCTCATCAGGAACCAAAATTCTGAATAAAAAAAAAGCTACTGAAATTGTTTAGACAAAAATGTAATATAAAAATGATATATCATTATCAATAATAAAACTATCACGAATGTAAATGACTGATACTTATAAACTATATTGATGTTACTCTTATACTGCAATGTCCACAAGATTTCATTAAACATGTTTTAGCCCTAGTGATTCTAAAGAAAGCCTCTTTTAAAGATAATTTCATCGAGAATGATTAACTTTGGACATGCCAGGACTACAAATATGTATATCAATAAACTTTTAAATAACTAAAAATGGTATCCATATTACTCTTATGATAAAGAACCTTAGTGCATAAGCACTGAGGCAAGGATTACCCCAAAGGGCATTGTCCGGGAACCCAAGTTTCAAAGAAATACAAAATCACACATACTCCCATAATGCAAAGCATCATGGCAGTGATAGACCATCTTAGGGTAACTGATTCATTCCACTGGGGTGTCATACAGATGAGGCACACTGATGAGTCCTGGTAGGATGAAACATGTGTCTATGTCTTCTGTTGGCACCATTTGCAAAATGTGTGAGAGGCCTTTCAGCACCATGCATTCCTGCTTAAAGTTGAACCAGCATAACATTCTGTGGTGATTTGCATATACTGCCCATGATGCTTTGCATTATGGGGTATGTGTGATTTTGTATTACTCTTATGATGCTGTCAAAACTGTAAGCATTCATTAAAAAATTAAAGAGGAGAAAAGAAATATCCAAATTGTTTGGCATTTGTGCATCTCTACAAACCATAAACATACAGTACTGTATCATAGTCTCAAGCTTCATTCCTAGAGCAAGGTATCATGAGTATACAGTTATGCATGCATTTCATAGTGACATGGTTTTACCAGAACAGATATCACCTTTTAAATAAATTAGCTTATTCATCATATCCAGTGTAGGCTGAAAATGACAATCTACAGGCATGTGTTTTGAAAAGCTAAAAGAAACGAGGTATAGAGGGAGGGTACAGAATAGAAATGAGTCAAAATATACCAAAGTATGTACCAACAAAGAACAACACACCTTTTCCTGTTGTATAAGGGAGTTGACTTAGGAAAAAGAAGAATCCTGCTCAAATAAGGCAGAGTGATTTGAAGAAATTTTAACCGTAGAAGGGTTTTTATTTTAATAATCCTTACTCTGCCAATTAAATTATACAGTAAAACTACCTTTCTTAGAAACCCCTTCTTGGGCCAAGAAAGAGGTGGAGAAACACGAACATTATATATAGATACTTCAAAAACATAAAGTCGCAGAGAGATATAAAAGTGAGTAGATCAAAGTGGAGATGTTTGGATTTTAAGAAGACTAGCACAGCAATTAACTTTTTCTTTTTTTTAATCTCCCACATCCTGAAAGCCCATGAATATTTTTTCTAATTATGTATTGAGTTTATCTGTTGGTTTCAGAAGTTTGGAGCTATACATATCTAAATCATCTATACATTAAATCAAGACAATAGCCATTTAATGGAATCTTGAGACACAAAGTGAAGAAACTGTGTGTTGCTAATTAAGGCTTCCTCCTCAGTGACATCATTTTCTGATGCAAGATTCCATGGAAGGGCTGCTCCCTTGATTTTATTTGCAGATGGTTTAGATATTTATACAGAATATTTCTGAGCACAAAACTATAACTAAATTACAAGTAATTACTGTTTACGGAGTTAGGTCAGTTCTAACAGTAGTGGCAACAATGCTATCCTAAAACCCTGTTATAGCAGAACCTTCTGCCATACCTAGTGCACAAAGATGGAGCACATTAAAACTTCTTTTATAGAAAAGTCATCCTGCTTATATGCCTTTGGCTCTTATTAACTAACTTGCACAACACACATATCTGTTTTAGGTATTTTGCTATGATTTTAAGAAAGAAAGGTAAATGGACTTTGTTCCCAGAATGTTACTATTGGGACTGTCTTATGATCTTTTGCACATTTTAAGCATTCATAGAAAGGAAACATAGAGAAGGAAACACCCATCTTTGCTGCTCAGCCAAATAGGGGAGAGGACTGCATACCAGCATAGAATGGCACCAAAAATGTATAGAGAATATCATACGGAAGTAGACACTGCAGGTTAATTTTATTCAGCACTTGTTCCATGAGAGACATGGGCCATTATCACTGATATACTATAGCACTCTCCAGCATCACACACAAAGAATATCTTTGCTAACTTACATCTGATTGGCTGGCATAATATTCATCCTCTGTCACACTCACTTTTAAAATAAAGATGATGGACAGTCTCCTCATACATAAACTGTTTTAATGCAACTGGATACAATCAGCTTCTGTCCTTTTCACACAAAATTGCACCTGTCTGTATGAATCTGTCAACAGTACTGTGATGAGTTTCAAGCCATCTGTGCTGATCCACCCATTGACATCCTTCCTGATATCCACCCTCAAGTTCATTTAACTGGCTTCTCATCCTTGTGATACTTCTGGGGCACTGAACATGCCTTTCCGCCTGGATTACCCACATTCATGGTCTCACCAAACTACACAGAAAAGAAAGACTCAATGCAGAAAGTAATCAAAGTAATTTAAGACTGATTTGAAAGGCTGAGATTCACATTACATAAAATTGTTATATTGTGAAGATCTACAAAAAGAGGTCCGTCAAAGGGAAGATATATGATTGTGACTGAAGCAAGGATTGAAATGGGTTGGCAGGAAAGCAATGGGACAAGCTGGCAACATGATTAATCTCAAGGGAAGGGTGAGGCAGCCTGACCACGTCACTGCAGTAACTAGCTCTGCTGCTGGCCAATTAAAAGCATGGTCTTCTTGTCTACTGAAGAGGAAGCCATACGTCATGCCCTCTCTGCCTGGGAAAAATACAGCCCATGCAGCAGGTAGAGGAGTTGAAGTGGAAAAAAACTGTCATGATCATGTTTTAATAATGAAGGGACAAGGAAACCCAGCAGCTTTTTCTTGCCGCAGGAGACCATGATCCTGCAAAGAAAATTGTCTTCCTTATGTACAGTAAGGCAGGGGTTCTCAGGGTCCACCATTCTTCTCTACTCCAAGTGTGCTAACCTTGACTGTAGTGGTTGCAGGAGAACTGGAGTATGAGTGACAATGATGAGATGCCTCCACCTGGTGTATCTGGGGAGTTCCCAAAAATACTCTTAAGGACCCTGAGGTGATGAACTTATGTGATGAATATCTGATACTTCATAACTTACCTCTCTTCTTCCCTGGGAATAATAACAGATCTTCCATTCAGAGAGTAATCCCACAGTGCAATGACAATGGCTTAAACAGCATTATCCAACACACTAGGAATAAATTTGGGAGGCAGTATAGCGCAGTGGTTTAAGGCTCTGAGCTGCAAATCTGGTGACATCCAGCAGACCTGAGTTTGAATCCCACAGCTTCCACTTGCATACTGTGTGACCCTGAGCAAGTCACTTAACTTCCCTGTGCTCCCAGGTCGCTCCTGTAAAAAAGCTTTCAGCTTAGTGTGCTACTCCTGGTTAAACAACTAAATATAAAAAAATATATATGGGACAACAGAATAGGAGTGGTAGGAAAGTACACGGGGGCAAAAGGCAAAATGGAGTTACAGGAGTAACTTATACTGTAAATATTTTAAACATTCCCTCTGTTGACACACCCAGCAGTCCAAGTTCTATTTATTATAGTTTTGGCCCCCGCTGCCTGTGACACAGCAACTCAGCCTGGTCACAGGCCCTAGCCTCCACCTCCACATTGGATCCCACCCCTCGGATACCCCCTGGCTTGCCCCCAGGATGGGGTGCAGCGCTGATTCCCTTAATGGTGCCGCATGATGGGACTAGGTCCGAGGGTCAGTCCTGGAGGCTGATGGAAGGCCAGGGCAGGCTTCAACTAGGGCCACAGGCAGGAAATTTGTTTTGGTGCTGTACATGGGGGGCAGGAATGTGCAATGATATACAGAGTCTGTCCCATCCCTCCAACCACTTTCAGATGCTGGCTGCTGTGGTACCCCTGGCCTCTGCTAGGGGTCCATCAGGCATGAGACATACACCATGCCCTCCCCCTGGAGAGGAACAGCTGTCCCTGGGATGCTCGATCCTTCTCCCCCCAGATGACCCTCCTACGATTTGGGTCCATTCCTGAACTCGGGTTGTTGACTTTGCAAGCGGAAATCCAACCACTGCACCGACGGGGTGGCTGGCAGTCCAAGTTCTAAAAGCAGGTGCACCTGACATGAACTCTTCAAATGCTTTAAGGGGAACTCTTGATTTGGTGGAGTCAGAAACTCACCAGGTTATGCTAGAAAGATTAAGTCATGAATACTGACCTTTTCTGAAAGTGATAACATACACAGCTAACTCGAATTACAAAAATAACAAATGACACACATTCACTGCAAGTATATTTTAAAATACTTAACATGGAGTTAAGACACACTGGCCAAACATCCCTTCATGGCATCTTACCCAGAAGGAAGCTTTCTTGGTAAGGCACTATATAGGGGTGTTTGGCCATGGTGTTTTAGCTTCATGTTATTAAAGTAATTTAAAATATACTTGTAGCAGTGTGTGTGCCATTTGTTATTTTTGTACATCCTCAGGTTGCTGGTAACTAACCAGGTTGCAGATGATAATATGTTGGAGCACTTGCAGAAATCAATGCAAAGGCAAACTCAAATAAATGGGCCCCTATTTGCAATCCAAGCACTGGGCCCAGAGATGATTGCTAGTCTTCTGTCTGGGCATATCAAATTACAGGACTCATTACTGCCTAGGACATTAACCTCTCCAGTTCTATCTTTCTAGCTATCTAGCAAAGGACAGGGCAAAAACTCTGATGTTTAGCATAGTTCTGAAGTCAGAATCTGGGCACAGATTTTCCCATGCCCTTCACAGTTCATGGCAGTAGCAATCTGTATTGTCTCATCACTGGCTTTCACCCATGAGAGAGCCTTTCAACATACTTCACCGCAGAGCCTTTTGAGATTATGTGCTACTGGTGTGCATGGAGCTACACCACAAATGGACAGGCATTTCTGACCCTACTACTCTTCCATCTTCCATATAAGACACAACCCCTCTTTTGTTGAACTTACACCCACACCTAACTTGGGTATGGGCTGACACAGGCTCACTGAGGCTTTTCTCCTCTTGCAAGGGTTCACAGTCAGACACTGCTTTCCTGTTGCTCTCTATCTCCTGGGCTCTGGCATGAACCGATCAATAGGCATCGTTCTGTTAAGACATAGACCTGCTTACTAGATTGATTATTGGCACAGACACTTTTTAGGTCATATCACCCTTTTCCAGCACTTGTCTTTTCATCTTTTGAGATTCAGAATTAACACAATCCTCCTTTCAGAATTAAATCAGACAAAAGTGAACCTCCTGGTCTACTATACTCTTTAGAGCATAGAACCATAGACTATGACAGCAGAAAATAGACCTGTGGCCCATTCAATCTGCACAGTCAGCAATGGCAGTCACAGTGTTTCTTAATAGTGCCATGTTCTTCAGCATCCTGGCTGAGTGACTGTGCAGAACTGAGTCCAGGTTTTGCACTGTGAGGGTCTGATGTAGAATTGTCAGGCTGAACGCTGACTGGTGGAAAGTACCCAGTGAAACCATGCATATGGGACATGAAGCCTGCTGAGCCAGGTTTTGCATGCATGCTTCTGAAAACCTGAGTTCAGGAATGGTTAGTCTTGTCTCTGCACAAAAGCTCTGTGTGCCTCTGAGTGCTCTGACTATGTTCCAGCAGTTCCGTAGCATTAGAGAGATTCCTGATGCATGGCAGCTGCCATGTCTGTTTATGTTTTGATTTAGTGTATATGCAGCTCCAGCTTCTCTTATTTTTGCCCTGTTGGGCTTGTTTCTATTTATCCTGACTCCTCTGTCTATCCCTGGGGTAGGGAACCTGAAAGACATGCAGCTCATCAGCTGTGAAAATCACAAGGACCATCTAACCTGTAGTGTTTATTTTTATTCTTTGATAACTGGGTAAGGCCCATTAGGCACAAGTTCCTGTTTTCAGAGGCCACCCAGGAACAGTGGAGAGGTTAAGATAGATGCTCAGAGTCACACAATATGCAAGAGAAGATAGTGAGAATCAAACCCAGGTCTTCTGGATGTACCAAACTCATTCACATCTTCTTACTCTAACCTCTAGACTATACTGCCAACCCCAAGTTGCTGCTGTTCTCACTGCCTATCTGGTCTGGTTGCTTTAATCATAGTTACTGAGAGGGTAAAGAATCCTGCTGGTTGTGTTGGCAGGGCTCAGTACAGCCCATAAGGTAGGCCACCATATTTGGGAGGGTGAAATGGGTTACACCTACCTCTGCTGTCAAGCCATACCAGTCCTTTCCCCTCTTTATTGTGTTAATCTTTCTTCAGACATATTTATCTTGACTTGACAGTAACTGTTTCTTTAATAAATCCTACTTCTCAAATACATTTGTTTCATGAAATTGTTAATGAACCCTATCCTGTGCTAATTTCCTAGGGCTCTGGATTTGGCAGACTACACATACGAACATATAAAGAAGCCATCAGAAGAAGGCGATTTGGTCTATCTAGTCTGGTCATATTGCAGGGTCTGTGTAGCATTACAAATTCAGAATTGGCCCCTAGAATGGATTTCTGTCTCAAATACTGATCCCTAGAATTGTTTTGAGAATATTCGCCATTCTACAAATGACTGAAAATCAGAATAATCCATGGCCTTAGGGATCTGTTCAACCATGTGATAGCTTGCCTTTCCTCAGTTGTGCTGGCTTTGATTTACTTTTGGTGAGTGATCACATTTTTTATTTGCTTTTCTAACCTTATTGCTTTATTATAGCCTTTTTTCTCTCTCAGTGTCCCTGTCCCTTCCTTCTTCTTTTCTGTATGACTTAATTAGCATTAATTACCCATGTCAATGATTACCTACACTAGTCATTATAGTACTGCATTTATGAATTTGTTGTATCCAAATCCAAATTCCTTTTTTTTTATCTTTGCCTGCTAATTGTCTTCAAATATGCTATGTCATTTTTTTTGGGATATTTAAAATGATGTCAGGACTTTGAGGTGGGTCTCCATGAGGAAGCATTTTTGTGCAAGACTATTAGGGTTACTTGTGGGTTTTTGGGGTGCCACTGTTTTGCTGGTTTTTCTGTTATTTGCACTTGCACCTGTTTATTAAAGCATCTTGTTACAAGTTGCTGGTGATGTTTTTTCTTTGTGACTTTAGTATTCATTGAACACAACACAGTTCCCTGGTGTGGTCTGTGATTGTTTTGCCCTTTCTCCACCAACCTTTTAGTTGTCCTAATAAATCTCATAATCCTATTTGATAGAATGGTCTAGTTGCCTATAACATGCAACCTGCCACCATCATCAGCACTGGCACTGACCTGAAAAGGAGTTATTTGCTTTTCAACCTGGCAAGAAATAGTGTGTTGATCTGAAGGCTAAGAAGTGGTGAGAGGAGAGACAAGGGAGATCCTCCTTCTCTTCATCTGCAGATAAAGTCAGATCATATGGGCCTGAGGACCATCCAGAGAGTTTTATAAGGAACCCTGAGTTAGGACGTACAATGTTCTCTATACTGTAGGTTTTTATTGGTTATTTGTTTGCTGTTTGATCTGGAGGTGGGTGAGTCATATGGGCACATTTTGAGTCATGCCTCAGAGCAAGCAGGTTGCTTTACCCTTGCCAGCAGAGGGAATATAGGGAAAGGAAATGGATTGCACTATAAAGAGAAAATTGGGTGGGAGGCAATCCTTTCCATAAAATAAAAACTTAAAACATGTTTTTCATTACCTATGCAACAAACTCCCAAGTGATATCCAAAACAGTGGTAAACATGTTATTCATTACATATGGAACAAACCCCCTGATGATATCCAAAGCACTGGTAACTCTAACACTTTTAAGGCTAGCCTAAAGGCTTACCTTATTGACAGCAGTCGATGTAACTGCAATCACTGAATCCTGCTTGCAGTTTGTGTACTATTTATACCTTCCTTTGATGATCTGTATACCACAGTTGATTCACAAATATGTTACAAACTGTAATGCGTTATGTCTTTGAATTGCTAACACATGGATTATCAACCTGTACCTGAGCATATTGTACTGTTTTCTGAGGATAGCTGTATCCTGCTATTGTAATGTTTCCCTGCCCTTTGCACTTTTTTGTAATTAATCTTGGGTCACCCTTGAAAAAGGGACATTGTTTCAGTGGGCTTAGTAGGTCCTCAGAATCCAACACATAAATAAATAAAAAATGAATAAACAAGCAAACACACTTTCCCCATGTGTGATACCTGAAGAAAGCTTTCAGAAAAATAGAAATCAAAACTCAAGATGTGATTCTTATACCATGCTGCATATTGTGGTTACATGTTTCCAAATTACCAGATTTTATTGATTTTTCACAACCAAAGCACAGACACTGCTAAGCTGGGGAGATAATTGTCTTCTTGTCTTATGTCTCAATATGATTTCTCTAAAGTCTCCAATTTTACAAACCCCACATAAAATGCCCCTGAATTCCCTGTAATTTTCATGATCACTGTGTTAATGGTAATTGGGTCTCCATTGTGCTTCTTGGCTACATTTTCAGGACACAGAGGGGAGTTCTTTTAATCATGGAGCGTTTAAAGGCAGAGACATCACTTAAGTTTCAATCAACATAGGACTCAGGACTTTGATGACAAGCAGTCTGTCTTGGAAAAATTACACAGATGATGCAAGTTTGTTAAGTTTACTGAAAATTCCCACATCTTAAGCAAGGGTTATAGATGGCATTTCAGGCTTGTGTTGTAGCAAAGGGAACATATACTGTATGAAATTCAAAGAATGATCCTTGCCAGTATAATCAGATTCTGAGACTAAGGGAGACTTTAGAGAAACAAAATCATTTTTAATTTTTTTGCTATTTTGCTAATCTTTATTTTCATTTTACATTTTATCTACCCAGCATGGCTCAGCCTACAGTTCACATGTCTTTTATAGTGGGATCCTGCTTCTAGCCTGTTTAATAGTAGAGCAAGAAGCCTAAAACCCAGAGATCAGATGATTTGCTCTATAGCAAACAGTAAGCGCCTGATCCAGAACGACAGGGCTAGATACACTTGAATTACTTGCACTTCCATGGATCTGGCAGGGCTCAGCTAAATTCATAGCCCCCAGCCACTGTGGTCTGCTCACAGGGTAAAGCACACAGGTGCCAGGACATTCTGAGGGACAGAGCAAAGCTAGATACTGGGAATCTGGTTGGTACTTGAGTAGTATCCTTGCTTTGGGTGGAGCAGGCTAATTGTGGGATATGACTGTCCTTCAAAGATTTCAGTATCCAATAAAAAAATTAAACAAAATCATCAAGGCCCCCAACCCTCCATGCCATCTTTAAGGGCTGGGACAGCAGCTATTGAGGCCATTCAGGCCCCACAGTGGTTGGGGGGGTCTGTGCAGGAAGGGCATATAATGAGTTCTAGCATTGTCCTCCTGGCATTACTTCACCACCCTCCACACTCACACCATAGGGTGAAAATTGATTTGGTGATTTTTTATTCTTTGGTAATTGAACAAGGCCCATTGGGCATAAGGCCTTTTGAGGGACCACCAAGGAGCATTAAGGAATTTAAGTGACCCACTCAGGGTCACACAGTATGCAGGTAGAGGTTGTGGGAATTAAGCCTATGTTTTCTGAACATACCAAGCACATTTATAGGTCATTTCTCTAGCATAACCTCTAGGCTATTGCCAACCCCATTCTTTCACAGCATGAACAAATCCCTGAACCCACCACTGGCTCAAATGCTCATGTAGATGTTATACAAGCAGAGTGGGACTTGCTGCAGACGGCTGGTGTAAGTGCCTTTGTGAGTATTGTGGGGAGCTCTGCATGTGCAGAGGAGGCACTCTGTTGCTTATGGCAGTTTTCTTTACATACTGAAGGGGCCTCAACCTCTTCGTGGTTCATCTCCTAAGCCAGTGGCTATATATACATGGATTTAAACCTGGAATCTTCGGATTCATACAGGTGTGCTCCAACTGGTCTACACTGCTTTATAACACAGACAGCCAGAAGAAGACACCTCTGTTTGCTTTCTCTCTGAAAGACAGAATATTTAACAGTGCAGAACCAGTTTTGAATATAAGATTAAATCTCTGGTGTTGGACTTGGGCATACAACCTTGCATCCCAAAGTTGAAAGCCTATAAGGTATATCACAATGGCACAGACTCCCATCCTTCTTTAAGTGAATTTTTCTTAGTTCTCATAAAAGGTTCTAGACTGCTAGCAATGGAGACTGAAGCCCTCTGTTTATTGATAAAGCAAGTATAGCACAGGTGATCATAGTGCAAGCTTCTCTACACTGTGCCACCTATGCGCCACCACCATATCTCCACCATGTCATGGAGGAACATCAGGTAGGAAAGAGAGTCAATCAGACACAATGACAATTCAGTTTTTGATCTCCGTCATGTGAGACTGCAAACAAGGAAACCAATTATGATCAACTGTGTTAATGGTTTTTGTGATGTGGACACATGTCCACTAGTAACTTAGCTGAGATCTATCACAACTAATTTCACATAGGCCACTGAACAACCATCAAATGATAACGACTTTTGACCAGTACTGACCTGGACTGAAAGCAGTGACCTAGAAATGAAAGCTTCCTTAACTCTCTACAAATTCATTGATCCATGAAGACTGCTCCCCCACCTATCTTGCTAGAAGATAAGCAACCAGTAATTGAAAGAATCCACATTTTGTACTGTATCTGTGGGATGTATTCACTGAAAGAGACACTTTTCCTTTGAAAATACTGTATGACAACCCAATTTATACAGAGATCATGCAGTGAAAATACTGTTCTCAAAAATGCAAGATAACTGCAGTTCTACCTCACAGACTTTACAAAATGTCCTTCTCATGTTTAACAGACAGTAAGGCAAACAACACATAAATAAAAAAAAAATTTTTCACAGATACATTTACTGTGTTGTCCGTTCACTAAGCTGAGGAGGTGGATGCACTACATTCTGAAAGCTGTAAGTCCTGCAAAATACCAACTATTTGAAGTTCTGGGGTGGTAGTGAATAACATAGATGAGGGCCTCCTGTGCAACAGGCAGAAGAGAGCTGATGATGGTGGGTCTACAGCAAACACACTTAGTGGTAATGGAAAAACTAAGACTAGAGAAAACTGAGTAGCATTATGGTTAGAGCACAGAGCTGTGAGCCTGAGATCTAGGTATGAATCCCATCACTGCCACTTAGACACTTGACTGCAGTATTCAGCCTCATTTTTTGTGCTTCCTTTTGCTAACCATCCCCTTTCCCTGAGCTTTCGCAATAATGTAGATACAAAAAGCAGTATATAAAACCAATTTACTTTTCTGTTTCAGGATTAGAAAGTGCTGTGGTAAGCCGGCCCAATGGCGCTGAGGGTTGAGGTGCTGGACGCCACACCTTGTGCCACGCTGATGACCCAGGTTCAAGAATGGACTCAAGTTATTCGAGGTCTGGCCAGGGGAGGCAAGGATTGAGCATCCGGAGGAATGCTATCCTTCCTTGGGAAGGGGGATAGTGCTGTGCACTGTCGACTGACACCTAGCAGTAGCTGTGTGTCATTGCAGACACAAGCACAAGGATATGGCCCACGTCCATGGTGATTGGCTGCCTCTGCAGAAGTGTAAACAGCTGCCCCACCCATTGCATGGGTGTAGGGCACAGGAGGAAAAAGTGTTGGAAAAAACAGGATCTGGCAGGACCCGTGATGGGCCCGATTGCTCCTGTGTGGCGGCCCCCAATTCTGTATTGCTGTTCCGGGAGGGAGCAGTGAGACAGCACTCCTCAACCTGGCCCCACCATGGGAGGGAAGCTGGGGAGGAATTTCAGGAGGTGGCCAAGCTGGAGTGGTCAGAGGGCCCAGAGGACGTACCTCTCCAAGGGAGGGATTGTTGCCCCTGTTGGATCTGTGGAGGAGGAGAAACAGGTCTAAAAAAAAAAAAAAGTACTGTGGTATACAATAAGTATAAAAAAATGATAAGCAGACCAAATGCCTTTCATCTGTATAAAAATGGAGGATTATATTTCTACTAGTGCACCATCAGAAAGCAGCTACCCCTCAAGTTAGGGACTTGACATGGTATCAAAGGGATAAGCTGTTCACTACAAAAAGAGCATTAGCATGTGAACTGGTTGCTTTACTGTAGACTCCTACCCAAGAGGGCATCATTGCAATGTCTTCTCCTTCCTAGGCTGGCCTTTTCTTGAATGCTGATTGAGTTATCCCATACTCTGCCTGGCTCACAAATTAACTAGAGTCTTTTATCCCTTCCTCTAGCCAATAGGGCATCTTGGAGATAAAGGCTCAGTGCAGACTTCTCCACTCCTCCGCTCTACTTGTCATCCCTAGGACCAAATCTGGTGCTGGTGAGAGGTTCTTTTCCTACACTACCACTCATCTATGGAAAACGCAGCCCATTAAGATCCAAATCAGTGGTAATTCCATCACTTTTATGGGCAATCTTAAGGCTTACCACATTGGATTCAGCTGCTGTAACTGTAATGGGATTGGGTACCATATAAATAAAATAATCTTTCCTGCCAGCCCAGTGGCACTGAGGGTTGAGGCGCTGGATGCCACACCTCACTCCATGCCCGCGACCCAGGTTCAGGAACAAGCTTGGACCTCTGGGGGTTGGACAGGGGGGAGATAGGCTGGAGCGTCCAACAACAGCTCTCCTTCTCCGGTGGGGGGATGGGAGAGCCCTACAGTCTGGCAAGCAGTGACTCCTGGTGGAGGCTGGGGGCGTGACAGCAAGCTGGAGCCACTGGGGCATGATTGGTCATTGGCGTAGGTCTGGGACCTATCAGTTCCAGGGGAAGCTCCTTCACGGAAGGAGCGGGAGGGACATTGCAGTCATCTGCGTGCATGCCTTAACATATGGGCATGCAACATCCCACAGTAAAAAGGGAAAAAAAAACTCTAGAGCTGGGAAGATGGAGCACCAAGCCAGGTCCCATTGTGCCAGTGCCTGCCTGTAGTCCTGGACCCTGACAATTACCACAAGATTCTGGATTGATCCCTACCCTGACTGTGCCCGGGAGGTTCCCGAGGCAGGATGGAGGGACTGGGGGTTGTCAGGTAAGGCACTATGCAGGGACAGACTTAATTAGCATCTCCTGATGATGCAGCTCTGAGGGAAATAGGAGGGGAAAAATAGAAATTCAAAAATTAAATAAAAAATTATCTTTCCTTGCCTAACCATTTACCCTTCTATGTTCCAATGTTTCTAGGTGGCCTTAACCTCTTTGATATGCCTCATGCTACCTTGCATGCAACTGAACACCAAATTGTATTCTGCACTTATTGTACTATCTGCGATATCTCTATACTTTCTTTGTATTATAATGCTCTGTGTCTTCATTTTGCAGCAGTTTGATGTAATCATTGTATTCTGCAATTCTATGTGTACTGTTTTAATGCACAGCAAGTATCTATGTTTAATCTGCCTCTAGCTTTACTGTAATTAAGTTTGAATCACCCCTGGAAAAGGGTTCCCAGTCTCTGTGGGCCTACCCAGTTACCAAAATCCAATAAACAAATGATGAAAATCAATCCAGCTTCAAATTCTAGGTGCAAACTTCATAGCTGTATTGTGCCACAGAGTGCCACTATACAAGTAACTTGAAAAAAACTTCTCTTCGCCCTCACCCTCATAGCACCCTAATCTCTCCCCTTTCCTGCACAACATAAAATTATTGCCCCTTTCTTCCACCATTATAGCACCCAAATACTCTCTGACTCTCCCACCACATGGTTGCTGCACATCAACTGCAGTTAAGTAACGGTAGTGTCTGGCATTGGCTGTAATGGAAACAAGTTATTTTGGGAAGGGGGGGAACACACACTGTTTAGGTCTTCCACTCCTTGGTCACCTGCCTCGTCATACATGGTCTCAAAAACAGTTGGGTCAGAGACTGGATAGCAGTGACTCAGAAGTACGGTTTTGAATCACGTGTGGGGTACTGAGTTGCTATTGGTCAGTATTTGAGGCTGGGGGTGACTGTCACTTACCCTTCTACCATTTCCACTGGCCAATATTGACTCTGAATAAATGTGAAAGGATGCATTCACACTCTCTCATTTATTTAAATGGCAGCCATCCAAGTTGGGGGTAAGGTATGTGTCGGTAACCCCATGCCACAAATACCTACCAATACTGACCTGTCCAACACTCAATCCAAAACCATACTTTCATTTTACTTAAGTTCAGTCTCTGACTGACTCTCACCAAGACAAAGTGCAACCAGGCAGAAGAGAGGTGTTCTTTTCCAAAAGCACGTTTCTTCTATTACAGCCACTGCTGGACGCACACTTAACTTTACTGTACTTGTAGCACAGCACCCATGTGAAGATGAGGGAGAAGGGTGGGTGTCTGAGAATATTTGGGTGCTGCAAGGGTGAGGGGAAAGGGTTGTGATTTTACATTGTGCTGGTCGGGCTGAGATGCCTTAGCTGCAGAATCAGAATCCAGTTCTGATTCCTAGTATACTATTTTTTCAGTATTAGGGTTTTCTTCCAGAATTTCCAAAAATCCTAATACCAAAAGAAGATAGGAATCTAATTCAGATTCTGCAGTTCTGGGCATCCCTGTTCTATAGTCCTATTTGTTGTTGGAAAGAGGGGTTGAACCTGTTGCTAGGGTTGTGCAGGAGTAAGTCAGGGTTTGGATCAGCGGTATGTGAACTACACAAGGGGATCATGCAAAACAGCCTTGCATGGAGCATATACTCTAAATATTGGACTATGCCAATGTTCAGGTCCCCACCCTTTCGTTTTCATTGCACCCCCCTCTGAATATTGCTGTGGTGCAGACCCTGTTTGCCCGCACTAACCAGGCTTTTCAATACTGCACATCTGTGCAAAACCTGGTTTGCGTAGCAAACACATGTTTGATCCAAAGCAATCTTTGAATATTGGGCCCCAGACGTCTTGAGGTTTGTACATTAAAACTTTCTGTTAACCTGAAGAATATGATTTTTTTTAAAGCAAAGTGGAAATGATTGTAAATACGCACAAACATTAGAAAATCACACACAAATGTTTGGGCACATTCGGAGTACCACAGCCACGGTAGACTATCTGCTGCAAGTCCTTCAGCAGAACTTTTGGAAGTAAAACCCATCATGTCAGCCTTATAAAAAATATTGTTTTTGTGGTTTCTTGTAGGCTAACACTGCATAATCCAGCCATTTCTCCCGGGGGGGGGGGGCAACAACTCACCATACTAGTGTGGTAACACCAAAACACAGGCACCCAGTTACCATAAGTTCTATTCATCACACTGCCAGTATATGAAGAGTGCCAGTAGTTACTTAAGCTGTTCTACTAACAAAATAAGCACTTAAAGAACCTAGACCTCATTACCAACTCCTTCCTTAGTTTAAAAGCATCAAAACTATCTTGTGGAGGTTGGCACTGTCCATTTCCTCTTGCATCTATTCCCATGGAGTCTGCTGGGAATTGGTATGACAATACAGGGTCATTACTAGGTAAAATAGCAGTGGTGGAAAGGTTTGCTGATCTCTGTCATCTGATTTTTTTCATATGGAAGCAGTTTATAAAATCATATTAGACTATTTAATGGCAATCTAATGTGCAAATATTAGCATTCATACAAGGAAGGGGGACTGATTACAACAGAAAAAGGTTAGAATCCCTGTCATTGTATTTTTGTTTTAAAAATACTTGATCAAGTTATTGCATCTAGTTTTAGTTCTCCTTCTGAGGGAAGAAGAACACTTGATATTTTTGTTTTTCATTTTTTACTGTATGCGTTATGGAATCTCAAATCAACTGCAATTTTCTCCTAACATTTCCACAAAATAGGAACTTCTTTCATTTTGTAAAATGGTCCAGTGTTAAACACATATGCAATTCATAGCAACCCTTATTATGAATGAGGGTCTGCCACAGTTTATGCTGTACTTTGTGCACTGAATACAGAGTTATTAGCTCCCACACATAAAAGAAACTCAAGATCTGTAGTAAATGAATTAAGAAACATCTTCATGAATTTGTCAAAAAGACTCATTTTAAAATACAGTGCCAATGGTAAAATAAAGCAGAACTTCCAATTAAACACAATAAAAAATTAACCTGTCTCACCAACCATTAGTATTTTTACAAAGAATGCAGTAAGGTCATAAGCATCTTATGGAATGTTTGCATGTCTACAGAAACACAGTTTTACAGAATGCACACACATGTTGAAGAATCACTGGAAAAACATATGGGCACTTCAAATACCAGTAATTTGTCTACAGTTTCTGTAAATAAAAAAGTCCTGCCTGTTAGTAGCTAATTGGCATGCACTCCTCATGTGCATATTATTATTACATAAGTGACCATCATTAATGAGTAGCATATCTGTCTCTCATTGCAAAGAAGGAATTATATGTTCCATGAGGTAAGCTAGGATGTAGTGGGGCTTTCAGAGACTTTGTAGAGTAAGGGCATTTGCTGGGATGCTAGGGTGGAAAGGAACAGTCTCTTCAGAAATTAGAGCATTAAGGAGAGGATTGAGGTGAGCAAGAATGAGGGTGTGGGGAAGGAAAGGTTCCCCACAGAAGACTTACAATATTACTGGAAGCAGATCTACAGAAGGCAAATAGCAACATGTTACACTCAGACAGTGAGCTACTATAGTTCAGGAGAACACGACTTGAAGCTGGCAGTACAAGAGGGAAAATCATTATCAGGAGTAAGGAAAACAGATCCACACTCTACTGAGCCAGGTATGGACCACAAAATAAATATTTATTTATTGTCTTGGACAAAAACCTTTGAGCTTGAAGCTAATTTACAAAGGTTCCATGGCAGGAAAGGTACAATCACAAATGCACAAAGACATGAGATATATACAGGAGGTGAAAATAATGTCAACATTTAAATATAGGCATACAAATGTACAGATTATTTACAAAGGAGCTAGGCTGTACTAGCTATGATTGGACATTTAGCTTAGATGGAGAATATTAGGCAAGGAGGTGAGGAAAGGAGCAAAGCCAGGGGTTAGCTTTGTCAAGGGACAGTGGTAAAGAGATGAAGTGAGAAAGGGAATTAGATATGAGAAGGGGGAGGGGTCGATGCAGATTGGGGAGGTAGGTGGAGGGGTGGTTAATAGTGGGGAGGTTGTAGATGAGAGGGGATAGAGGAAGGGGAGGGGCATTTTGAGGTAGTGAAGGTATGGAAAGAGGATGTGGTGAGTGATGGAGTGGGTGGGGGTGTACAGATTATTTACAAAGCAGCTAGGTTATACTAGCTATACTTAAGACATTTAGGTTAGAAGGAGGTTATTAGGCAAAGGAGCTAGGTTGTACTAGCTATACTTAGACATTTAGCTTAGATGGAGGTTATTAGGCATAGAGGTGAGGAAAGGAGCACAGCCAGGGTTTAGTTTTGTCAAGGGGCAGTGGTGAAGAGATGAAGTGAGAAAGGAAATTAGGTATGAGAAGAGGAAGGAGTGGATGTGGAAGTGGGAGGTAGGGGAGGGGTGGTTAATAACAGGGAGGCTGTATACAAGAGGGAGGAGAGAGGAAGGGGAGAGGCCTTTTGGGGCAGTGAAGGTATGGGGAGAGGAGGTGGCAAGTGATGGAGTGGGTAGGGGTGAGTGGGGAAAGGGGTGCTAGGTGACAAACTATGGGATAGAAGGAGGGAGGTGAAGGGTTAGAATGAAGGCGGTATGGGAAATTAGAACAGGCAGTCACACACACTTAGTATAGTCAGGTGTTGTAGCAATTTTCATGGCAGTACGTAGGACCAAGGATATGTGCACAGACTCAGATTTATTTTAAAGAACTGATCAGTACATGCTACCCATATATACTGCAAAAAAGTGTCTAAAGTAAAAATAAGCAAAGGCACTTTGGCCTTTGCCACAAATGCCCACTATGTGGCTTTCAGTTCTCATGAAGATTTCAACCTGCCTGACATTTACTCAAAGGTGGAAGATGTCAATTAAACAGCAGGGAGGGACTTCTTGGTTTTCAGCCATGAAGGTCTGTTTCCTCATACAGCATGCTAGAAGCTGGATGAGAGATACCGAGGCGCAGTTCTGGATCTACTGCCAAGTAATGGAGACGAAATTGTTAGGGCAGTCATAGTGTAGGAGTGGATGGCTAACAGTGACCAAGGAATGAATGAGTTTGAGGTGAAAAAGACCAGGATGCCAAACTTCAGGAGTGCTCATTTCGGTATGCAATTAGAGGTGGTTAGGCCTAAATTAGTGCAAATGTTATCGAGTGGCAGTACTGACAAGAATTTGTGAGGCCCTAAAACAGAACAGAATGAAGGTAGTAAAGAGATACATCCCTGAGTGCAAAAAGGGCAAAGGAGCTAGGAACGGGTCCAAGAACCAAAGGGGAGAAAAAGTGGGTATGTGACCCTCACATCCTCCCTTGCCACTGCCATGGGTGCCTGCACTCAGCAATCCCATTCTGCTAGAGCGGTGAAAGAGTTGTGTAGTGGCACCAGTTGAGAAATGTGTTCCTGACCCCCCATCCCACAGCCCACAACAATACAGCCAGCATTCCTTCTTTGCAGCCTCTGAGGCAACTGAAGTGGACTTAGTGGCCCCTGGGTGGGGTAACAGGTTCCTTGAATCCTCACCAACTTGGACAGAGTCTAGTGACCTCCTCCCTCAGTCAACAGAGGTAGAGGTAGATGCAGTTGGGGCAGCACCAAAGTCACCAGAAGGTCTCCCTGAAGACTGCTACTCCACAGCCAATTCTCTGCACCACTTCCATCATTCCTAATTCTACTCTCTGTATGTCCTGAAAAAGAACTTATGCCCTTACCACATATAGTGTTTCTAGATTTCACTTTTTTGTATGGTTTACCACTTTTTGCTATATCCTAGGTAGGTATCTAGTTAGCTTCCCCTTGTGCTTTTAATAGGACTTTCCTACCTTTTTCTTTTTTTTAACCTACCCCTTGTCACCTGACCCTAGATATGGGTTTTTATGTTTCCTCTTTGTTCCTCCCTTCTTACCATTATCCTAATATTTTTTGTTTCCCCTTTGTCTCCCTTGTTTCCATTTACCCTCTGAAGTTTTTTAAGTTTATCTTACCCTACCCTAAATAGTTTTTTTTTTTAATTTCTCTTTTGTTTTTCCATGTTTACCTTTAGGTCTCCCCCATAAAAAATTAAAGAGGAAAAGTGGATCTATGATGAAGCAGGCCAAGGCAAGTCTAGAAGACAGGACTTTATAACAGATCAAGTGGAATAAGGACTCCTTTTTAAATCTATAGAAAACAAAAAGGGAGTCAAGGACACGACAGAGCTACTGATAATCAGGGAGGGGAGGCCATGGACAGAGGCAGCAGGTACAGTACAATCAAAGTTTAAAGCAACTTCAATGCTGCCGAGTTGTTAATTAATTTTCTAAACTCAGTAGCAACCAGGTTGAACCATGGCACTCAAAGATTTTTCCAGCTATATAAACAAAAATTAGCCATTTTTGCATCATTTGTTTTTACTACACTTTACATATTTTATCATATATATATATATATATATATATATATATATATATATATATTACATTAACATACAAACTGAACCTTTAAAAAATAAAAATACAAAACAATCCAAAAGTAACTTGTTAAACAGCGAGTTTACAACTCACTTCAGTTAAAGTTTAATGCTGACTCCACTATACGGCTTAGTCTCTAGATAACTGCTCTGTATTCAGCAATGATGTCAAGGGACATTATCAGCAGAGTGAAGATATAGTGGAGATGAGCAGGCCAAGAAGGAGGCAGTGCTGATCACTCCAGATTAAGTGGATAAGTATCTGTTGGGTGTTAAACCAGAAATGTTTCAGGGTCCTGGTGATAATATACAAGAGAAATAATAAAGTTAATGGGGGTTCTCACTCGCATTTGCAGATATTTTCAAGACTTGTCACAGACAAGCATAATACCTAAGGGCTACAAATGGTCAATGTGATCCCCTTATTCAAGAAGAGGGTGAAGCCAGACCCAGATAATTATGGACCTGTTACTTTTCCATTCATGCTCAGTGAAGTGTTTGCATCAGTAGTCAAAGATATGGTGTTCAGCACATAGAAGATAATCAACCATTTTGTATAACGTAATATGAATTTGCAAAAAAAATCCTGTTGAACCAACCTTCCTCAAGGAGGCAAGCATGGATGTGGAAAAGGGCGATGTGGTGGATGTAGCCTTGCTGGCCTTCGACCCTGTATCACATAGAAACCTCACAATAAAAGCAGCACAATATGGAGTCAGTAAACTATACAGTAGATAGATATCAAATTGGCTCACAGGCAGAAAGCAGAGCATGTTGGTGGATATTTATCATTTTTAGTAGAGGGCTTTACTGAGCTAAATATGGCATGGCCAGTTTAATGTACACTGCTCTTCAACAAATTTCTCAAAGACCTAGACTAAGGAATAAGCAGAAAGACAAACACAGGTGCATTCCACACAAGTCAAATCGAAGTCAAAGGATTTGAAATCCAAGGTAATTCATCCAATCAGTGAAAAGCAAGTTGCTAGCATTGGTAACAAAATCCAAGCAGTCTTCTGAACTTTGAGGCTAAAAGCTTCTTCCTCATTTTGCCCAGATCATCAAACATGTTAAATATGAAAAGGCTGGGTACAGTGGTTATAGGGTAGCATTCATAGGGGGTTGCATAGTAAAAGTACAATGGTGCGCAGCATCAGGCACTCTCATGTCAATCAAGGACAAGGAGAGCTGCCCTAAGAACTAGGATGTCATTTGGATTCTTCAACCTCAGTAAGCAGCACTGTGGAATGTGGAACAGGAATCTGCCTGGTAGTTCAGGTGTATGTTAAAGATCCCATGGCACTTCTCAGAAAGAGTATGGGAATTTCCCCAGTGCCTTGGCCAAATTTCTCTCCATTCACTAAGAGAAGAGCACTGAAGTATGTAGGGAGGTGCATACCTGCAAGTGCAACAGAAACAAACATTTACATATTTCGAAAATGTTCATGAGATATTACAAAAAATTAGACTGTGAAAATATGAACATCTGTAACCTAAGAAAAAATTAACTACATCTCTTCATATTTAGCAGTTCATGAGACCATTCCAAGAAGGTAATGCATGCAATTTTTCTGATATCTACTTTCAATGATGTCCAAATTGTAAGCATTAATGTATTATAAAAAATGTTTGGAAAAAAAATAATTGCTAGAATTTGAGCCCCTCTATATTCAGGCCTACTCATTTAAATGCCCTGAGAATTACCATAATTTTAGAATGCCTTACAATAAGAAAGCATGCCATGTTTCAGGTTTCTAGCTGCAAGAACAGGTGAGTTATGACCACATAACAAACTTTGCAAAATATCATTAAAATTCTGCAAATGCAGAATCTGTTAATTTCTCCCAGACCTATTGTGCAAGCTTGTTGACTCAACTTAAGTTTTCAGTGCCCTTTTTCATGACAAACAGAAAATAAAATGCAAAGAAAAAGGAGAGACCCAAAAATGATAGCTGAATAGGAGCCACATAAAATAGATGCTCTGTACCTGCCCTGAATAATCCCTGACTTGAACTATACTTTTGAATGTAAATGGTTAAAAACCACCAAAGCAGCAAAACAGAAAGACAAAACAGTACTTTTGTCTCTGATAGTAGTGCCTTGGTTAGAACAGAACCTCTAGATGGATTCTTCAGCATTGCAGAGTAAGCTCAGAAGATAAATAGAAACATCAAGATAGTGACAACAGCAACCAGTGTGAGAAAACTGCTGAGCATTTGGACGTTTTAGAATTTATACCTGAGGTAAGCTAAATTCTGTGGTTGAGAGTTTAGGAAAGGAGAGTCTCTCATCCCATGGAGCACTGACTGGATGCAGACAGAAACAGATAAAAAAAGTGACAGTATGTTAAAACCACAGCAGCAAGTTCAGCTACAATTGTATGTAAAACATTACTTTCGAAACCCAACAACTGAACTGAGTTTTAAGGAGTTGAACACTATGATGGAGCTGTATACTTACATGCCATAGTCTGAGATTCAGGATGCTGAAATTAAACACACACTTTGGCAATTCAAAGCAGTGGCAACAGATGAAAGTAACTTGAAAATGGAGGTTGGGCAGATCTAAAAAGGTATGCATACAATTTGGACCAAATGTCTTACAGCTGAGGCTTTAGTTTTGCCAAATACTCACAGTTTAATACAAGCAGTGTTTCTTTCCCCACCCTCTTCAAGCATTCCATACTACCCTCCTCCCCATCCAGCCTAACTTAGTGTAAAAACATAAACATAACACAGTTTTCCCACCCACTGAGCACAGCAGCACTCACATCACTCTCCTCCCCACACGCAGCACTAGAAGAGAAGTTAGGAACTCTTCACCCCACCTGCTCACAACACCAATCCAGTCACAACATCTGCTTTCTCACCTATGGCCAAATAGAGAAGCAATACCTCTTTCCAATTGCCCACTTAGGTATCCACCCGCCTCCACACCCCCATGACAAAGTATATAGATTTTATACAGATTTGAGAGTGGGACAGACCAAAAAAGATTCTCATTTCATCCCATCCCTTTGGCTGGTGACTGCCAGAATGAATAGGAGCACACTCATAGTAAAAAGAGCTAATTACTATGAGCAGGTGCTCCTATTCCATATTCTTATTCCTACAGGTCTGGTGTAGTGTGTGTCACTATGCAACTGGTTTGAAAGTGACCGACAAGTATAGATAACACATTTCCATACTTTTTGAAGAAATATCTAAAAGCATCTACATAATGATACTTACTATGCCACAGGTAAAGCTTACTTTATGAGTGGCCCTACAGGCCACTCATGAAGAAACTGCTTGATAATGTTCATTGTGCCAGAGCTGTAGCTTGCTTTGTGAGTGGCCATGTGGGCTGCTCAGAAAGCAGCTGCATGGTGATGTTCACTGTGCCAGACTTGTAGCTTGATTTCCTTTGCTCTGGTTTGTCTTCAGGGCAGGGCTCCTCTTTCAGCCTGGCCAGTGCCTATTAAGAGTTCAGATTCTTGAGTAAAGCTCCTTGATTCTGAGGTAAGGGGCTAAGTGCTCGATGCACCATATTGAGCATGGGTGATGTGCAGCTGTCATTTTGTTCTCAGTCATTTTTTTTTTATTCCCCTATTTGCTCTGCCCTTCCACCTCTCTGGCACAAGCTTACAGCAGTCTTGGGGGGCAGTTACTGGCAAGGCACATGCATATCACCTCTGCTCATAGCACTGCAACTTACAAACCCTCAGGTGTTTCTCAAGAGTGGTGCCAGCCACCCAACCCACCTTAGGAGGAGGGAATCCTTGAAGACACTCAATCTTCCATGATGACTTTGCCTCCAGATGTCTCAAGCTCAGGGTGTGAACCTGGATCACCAGCATTTCAAAGCTGTCCCATACCACTCTGGCCTGTGTGCCCTTCCTTTGCTGGAAACAGCTTAGATCAGTGACATTTACAAAGCCAATAAAATATTCTTTTTTTAATCGAAGGTCAAGAGGCTAAACATCGCTCACCTCTCACTGACAGGTGCTGGGATCAGTGAATGGAACATTATCAGTGTCATCCTGTACTGTGTCCCATGCCAAAATCTCAATGATATACTCACTCACTCACTCACTCACTCATCCTGTCCCAGGTTAAGTATCCCCTGGTGTCCAGTGGCACCCCCCCCTCCATTGTTTCCATACCAATCACTCCCTGTTGTCAAGTGGTCCCCCATCCCTAGCATTGTCTCTTACATACTCCCTGGTATTGTGTCACTTCCTCGGTCACTCTGTTCCTATGCTAAGCATTCCTCAATGTCCAATGACCCCCCCCCTTACTCACCCTGACCCACACCCAGAATTCTTCTGGCACCATGCAGTGCCACTTCCTATATTGAACTACAAAATGTGAAAAAAGGAGGGTTGCAGACACTGGTCTGATTTGCTACAGTATGTACATAGCTAATATTTAGCAAGTGTGCAGTACAGGGCATATCAATGAGTAAGGGAGTTGGTCTGCCCAGTTGTTGGTTTTTTTCTTGCACTGTACTGCACACTATGCACGTTAATGTGATTTGCTTAAAATAAGCTACATAGCAAATCAGCCTACTGTGTGTACCAACAGTTACAGTAAGCACTGAAAGGTGCACAGTGGCACCCTCTTCCTAACCTTGTCCCCATGCCAAGCACTGTCTTGATTCCAGTGGCACCCTTTATCTATGCCAAGATACACTGTTGTGTAGTACCCCCACATCCATTTAATTTGTCATTTACCACCCCCCTTCCCAGAAGATGATCAGAGAAAAAACTCCTCTCCTTGGTCTTTTTCTGTATGAATGGATTTGTCACAACTATAGCACTGAAATTGATGAAATTCATATATTTGAATATTGTGTTTCTGATTACTTTATTCAGATGGTGCTGGGTAAGGAGCCAAGGCTTTTAGTGGCCTTAGTCTGCAGAGTCATTATGGCAAGGAATGGGGTATTGAGTGTCAACAGTGATGGACTCCTGGTGACAGTCAAACATTTTTGTGGTAGAGTGCCCCAGGCATAGAGCCACAGTGAGTTCTTCCCTTGCCAGAGGGAGCTAGGACTAGCAAGAGGAAACAGAGAAGCCACAGACTGTGTTTCTTATCCTCCCCAGCAGCAGCCAAAATAGGGAAATGGAGACACTTTTATTAAAATGAAAAAAAAGGGCATGGAGTCAAATTATCACCACCACCACCAGCAGCACTAGCAAAGGTCAGAACTGGCAAAGGGAAAGAGAGAGTTTTTTTTACTTTAAAAAGAAAGGCAGAGAATCTGAGTGAGTTCTCCTATGGCTAGCAGTAGCCTTGAAAAGGGAAAGAAAATGGAGGCATAAAGTGTATAGAGAGTGAGTGAGTCCTCCCCTCGCTGGCAGGGGCTGGGACTGGCTAGGGCAGCTGTCTGCTACAAAGCCTCCATCAACTAAGAAATGTCAGGTAAGTTTATTTGGCATTATGGGGTACTGGAAGACTGGCAGTGGAGGACCTAGTTTTGTTTACCATTACAATTTATACCATTGATGAGACTAACTCTCAAGGTGATCTCAACAATTGTTTTCAAAAACTGTTTTTCCAGTATAGTAGTGCGGACACTAAGTTTTTCTAAGCACTCCTACACTGGTTAGTTTAAAACAAAAGAATTTGATAGACAGCGGAACATTTAATCATATAGTTTTGTAGCAAAAATGTGTGGAGTATTTCTGATATTCTTAGATTCATCCTCAGTGTGTTTTTAGTTCTCTCAGATATTTTAAAACAACTTTTATAGTTAATTTTGTAATTAATGACTAATGGAGTCGAACGGCTAAAAGAGTGCTCTGGTCCCGTCCATTTTTCCTTTATTTATTTTAACTGTTTAACTCTAAAAACTAGTGCCAAATTGCATCATTCGTTAGCTAAACATACTCTGAATCGAATTGTCACATTTTGACTGCATACAGCACTGTTTCAAGACTTTTTTTTCTGTCAGAACCATCAGGTATGACAATGCCTACTGCAGTCGGAAGGTTTATAGACAATTGCAAGTCAGGCACAGCACTAAATATCATTACCACTACAGCAGTGACTGGGACAGCAAATAAAAATCACATACAGCAGTTAAAAGAGATGTTAACAGATCTAAAACTGGACATTTCAGAAGTCAAGAGATCCACTGCAACTTTAAAGCGAGAGAATGACACTGTGAAAGAGTCAGTGAGTGATTCCATTCACCTTCTTACTGATCTAAGGGCAACAGTTAACTACTTGGAAGCATTAACCCAGCAACAAAATAAACAAATCCCATATTTACTGGGAAAAGTGGACAATTTGGGAAATAGAGGGTGAAGGAATAACCTGAGAATAGTCAGAGTGCCAGGGGGTTGGTAAGGTGGTAACATAATAGCTTTACTTCAAACTTTCATCCCCGAACTTCTGGGCTACCAGTGGCCCTGGCCACTTGAAATCAAAAGGCTACACAGGTCCCTGGGCCCAAACCATCTCCTTCAGCAAGACCCAGACCTATTGTGGCTTACTTTCTAAGATTTACCATCAAGTAAGAGATTCTGTGGGTTGCCAGAGAAAAGAAAACACTGGAATGGCAAGGAACTTGAATTCTTTTATATCAAGACTTCTCTAGTGAGGTGATCAACAAGAGAAAAGGCTTCTAAGAAATAAAAAACAGTGCCAAAAGCTTGGGATTGCCTATCACTTCAAATATCCTGCAGTCTTTGTAATGCTGCAATCAAGTGGGGGGTTTGTGTCATGTAATCCTGTGGAAGATGTCTGGGATTATTTATATGTCTTTGGATGCTAACATCTGCCCTCAAACCAACTGTCAAGTTCCTTTAAATACTGCATGAGACATACCAGCCCCAAGAACTCCTCTCTCTCCTGCTCATGCTGCCCCTCGCTTTCAAAAATCTGCTTCCTCGAACCTCAATGCTTCACCAGAGGAAATAATGGACAGCTCATTTCATCCTGTTGTCTCTACACTTTATCTATATTCCACTGCTACTAAAAATAAGTCTAAAGGCAGAAACCCTTGGCACTCTGGGAGCCTGAGAAGAATTAAACCCACTTTACACAGATGGAACTCCAGAAGGAGATATCCATGTCAGCAGCCTGCATTAAACCCTAGGCAGAGAAGCAGAAGCAGCAACAGAAGTTGAAGTAAGGACACACAGCTATCAGCATCCAACTCTTCCTCCAGTAACTCTCCCGATGTGGAACTAGACCCGGAACAAAAAACATTACTAAAAATTTGCTATGCCCTGCAATGTACATTCCTTCCAGCTGCCCAGGAACTAATCTAAAGGGTGCAACCAGTTCAACGCAACCACTTCCAGTGTCGGCACAACATATTGACCCTACTTGACCTCCAGAATACATGTAACACAGAAGAAAAGTGTACTGATCAAATTTACACCTTTGCTGCTTAAATACTCCCAGTAAGGAATCTCTAACTCTAAAAACCTTGAATTATTGCAGGTGCAAATGCATGAAAGAAATACACTAGGTTCTGCTGTGAATTATCACCTGCATATATACTGTTATGTTATTTACAGATGAGAGAACAGTAACTGCATTATTTCTAGCTGTAATATTTAATCTAAAACTAGGTGCATGTACAGCCGCATTAGCTTGCAATCTCATTTAATAAATTGTTCTGAACTTCCCAAATTACGCTGGAGGGCCAGGTGATTAGTATGGAAAGAAAATCTTTTTTTTTGCCTAGAATTTGCCAGCTAGTCTTATTCTTTTGGCAAAATTATATGGTAGCAGTAGGACACGACTTGTCATCTGTGGCTTTTTTTCCTCTGTCTCTCAAACTAAGTAGTAGTAGTAGAGTTTATTTCTTTTGGGCACCCTTCCCCGAGGGCTCAGTGTGCCCTTACAACAAAGTATAAAAATATACAAATACACATACAGCAGTAAGGAACAGACAGTATAAATACATAAAATTCCACAGACCCACTAAAAAATCTAAAAACAGACTAATTCTCATGCTGACTAAGGTCCTGTAATAGATTTCTCAGGTCTCAAAGGCCTGCTCAAACAGAAAGGTCTTAAAATGTTTTTTGAACAGCTCCACAGATGGTGCCTCCAGGATGTACCCCAGCAATGAGTTCCCAAGGACTGGGGCTGTTACTTCAAACACCCGGTCCTCAGAAGATTTCAACCTAGCCCTGGGGCCCTCCAGGAGGCCTTCTCCAGCTGATCTGAGAGAGCAAAATGGGGTGTAGGGATGCAGAAGCTCCTGCAAGTAGCCTAGATCCAACCCTTGTAGGGCCTTGTAGGTCAAAATACCTACTTTAAAGGAGATGCACCAGCGCACCAGCAGCCAATGCACTTCAAACAGCACAAGTGTAATATGACTGAACCTCAAGTGTCCAGTAAATAACCGGCCCGCTGCATTCTGCAGAAGCTGCAGGTGCCACATCGTGCCTCCTTTGACCCGGAGGTAGAGTGTGTTACAGTAGTCAAGCCTTGAGGTGATGAAAGCATGTACCAGCATGGCCAGGTCATCAGGGGGAATAAGGGAATTAATTTGGGTGATGTGTTGGAGATGGTAAAACTCAGTCCAGACAACAGCTGACACCTGAGCATGAAATGTTAGCTCCAGAACAATTGTCCAGAACAATGCCCAAATTCTTCACCATTAAGGAGGCCTCCAGTTAGGTCGGGCCAACAAAAAGTCTAATCCTATCCCCATAGGCCCCATTCCTCCCCTTCAACCCAGATCAACCATCAGCACCTCAGTCTTCCCCGGGTTAAGTCTCAGCCAGTTTAATGAAGTCCAAGCCAGAATCTTGGCCTAGTACTTATTTAGCACACCAACCACGTCAGATCTCCTGGGTGCAAAGAACAGGTAGGGCTGAGTATCATCAGCATAGCAATGGAAACTCAACTCACACTGCCTTGTGACCTCACCCAGGAGCAGCATGTATACTATGAACAACATAGGGGAGAAGACAGAGCCTTGGGGAACTCCATGGGGCAGGTCCTTTGGGTCCAAGGAACAATTCCCCAATATCACCCTCTGAGACCTGCCCTGGAGAAAGGACTCAAACCAACTGCTGACTTTGATCGTGAGTCCTACATACTTCCACAGTCTGTCCAACAACATCCCATGGTCCACAGTGTCAAACACTGAGGAGAGATTCAGGAGAATGAGAATTGTTCACTCTCCTCTGTCCCTCGCACTGAGCAGGTCATTCAGCACCCTGAACAATGTGGTCTCCATGCTGTGCAAGGCCCTAAATCTGGACTGGAATGGTTCATACATTTGAAAGTCCATGAGGGGACCCTCAAGATGTTCAACGACCACCTTCTCAAGAACCTTCATCAAAAAGGGGAGGTTCGAGATAGGCCATTAATTCACCAAGGCATCAGGGTCCAGAGATGTTTTTCTTCAGCAGGAGCTTAATCAGAACCTGTTTAACAGACTCCAGGAAACCCCCAGCCAATAGGGAGCTTCCAACTATCTTGGCAAAAACCAGACCCAAAGCCTCAATGCAACCAACTAGTAGTCAAATCAGACCCAGGTCGAGGTTGCAGAATGTTGGTTTTTGCCCAGAGATCACCTCACAGACCTCCATAGTCATCACCAGCTGGAACTCACCCCAAGGTGACTGAGTGCAATTACCCACCTGGGGACTGCCACTTTTGAGGGATGGTATTCCGCTTGAAAAGATCTCAGCCCTCATAGAAGACACTCTGTCTGAGAAGAATCGAGTGAACTCCTTACACTTGTGAGCTGAAAGAGTCCTGATGGGTTCCAGACAGGCCAGATGTAATAGCCTGTCTACAACTTAAAAGAGCCGATCTGGTCAGTTCTCCCAGCTACAATCATCCTAGACATATGCTTTCTGATACTCATCATAATAAGTAATCAGAATCAGCCTGTCCTCCCAAGACCTGGTCTTCCTCCAACACCTGTCCAACCTCTGCCCCCTTGTTTTCAACTAAGTATAATCCACCTCTTATTTTGCCCATTTTGAATGGTTCAGGATCTAGTGCTCCAGGTGGCCTAATTGTTTAGTAGCTCTGAGGCCTTTAACCTGAAATCTGTATTTCTGTAGTTTTTAGTTCCATAGCTTTTGATGGATGCTGTTTACCAGCAGGTGCCAGAGAACTGGGACAACTGTGTATGCTATATAAATAATCCCTTTATTAACCCCTGCCAGGATGCATAGAACTTTGCATATGTGCAGAAACAGTCTCTTATAGGTTTCAGGAGTTGCAGCAGTCTTGTACTCTAACTTTTAATTTTCACCAAACCCTTGCTGGGGCACTAATAGATGGGTGAAGGAATCTATGAGAATCTCCGCTGATGATCCCATGCGCTGGGATGACAGAACAAATGGTACCTGACTTCATTACAGGTCCTAGCTAGGGCACTCTCAGTTTATGGAAGACTAAATAAGGAGCCTTAACAGTGATTCCCAGGAGTTGAGACTGCTGTGGAAATCAATGCAAGACACTCCTCTAACGCATCTTAGTCTACCCATATCATAAAAGAATAATTAAGGACTTATCAAAAAGTACCTGACATTGGTGCTTAATTGCACCCACATCACAACATCCAGTTTATTTCCCTCTTAAAGCCCAATGTGAGGTATGGACAGGTACTACTGTTTCATTTTAATTGAATTTATTTATTGGTTTTAACATCTAAGATACTACTTTGCCTTATAGCCCTCCAGCACACATTGTAACAGACTATATACCTTTGTAGAGCTTTTAATCACTTATTCAGCATTTGATGCTGATTGTTATTTCATTGACCTTCAGTTTTAATTAAATTTCAATCTTTAGTGACAGTTTGGGACCAGGACAATCCTGTGAATAAGGACCTTCAAGCAATTACCACCTTGGACTGCAGTTTGGTGTTTACTGGTCCTTCAGTAGATAACATCCTACTGTTTTGAGTGTAACTTTCTTACTTTAACCTGCGATTGTTACAGTTAATTTTTTTAAACAAAAAAAAGGAAAAAGGTTTCATTATTGTTAGCACTGTAATAATCTTTTTAGTCTATTAGTTGGTCTAAGAAAAATGTTCAATGTTTATTTGCATTTATTGTACTGTAACTGTTGCTTTTTTATTTAACCGTCTCTTGTTGTATCTTTGAAAGTGACAGTTTCTCTAGTAATTGTTTTGTGTGAAGTGAAAGTCAATTCTTGTAACAGGAATTAGACTTAAGTATTTGATGGCAATGCAGGCCTACAAAATTGTAATGTGAATGGGATAGATTTCCCCATAAAATGAAAAAAATCTCAAGGTATTTGAAAATGAAAAGGAGCGAACACTGCTCTGCTGCAAGAGACACACCTAAATGTGGAGGAGTCAGAAAAACTAGCTAGAGACTGGGTCACTAGAATAACTCATTGTAGAAAAGGGGCACAGCCATCCTGATACATAAGGGAGTCAATTTTGTGAAAGATCAGCATGTAGCTGATCCAGAAGGGAGATTTCAAGTTCTATCTGGGACCTTAGATGGGCAACAAATACCAGCAAAGCAAATTTTTGATTTCCCTGTCAGCTCTCCTGAGTACATATGTAGATTATGAACTGATTTTAGGTAGTGATTTCAACAAAGTGGTAGACCCTTTGTTAGACAAACAATCCAGTAGCACCCATTTAAAAAACTTACAAACCAAAAAAGCATTATCAAATCTGTTGAATGTGCTGGGTTTGTCTTGTACACTCTTCTGATAGGATTACACCTTTTTCTCCAACAGACACTCTACATTTAGTAGATTGGACTGTTTATTCATTGCCAAATCTTTGACCAACTCTGTTTTGAATGCACATATTAATAACATCATTAATTTCCTACCATGGTATGGTGGAAATGTGATTTACATCAGAGAAGGACATCCTAAACAGATGAGATTGAGGCTCAACACTATTTTCTTCCAAGACATAATCTCCTTGGACTGGATAACAAAAAAGACAGATGAATATTTTCTAATAAATGACAATGATCAGGTCTCCAAGAGCTGCCTATGGGAGGCCTATAAGGCCTTTATTAGAGGACGCATCATCAGTTTTTCTTCTGCCAAAAAGAAAGCCAAAAAAAAAACATTAATAGATAAACAGACTCAGAATTGCTGGAGCAGCAACTCAAACAATCACGCATTCTAAACAGTTCTCTCCTCTGTAAAATCTCTCAGTCAATTAGAAATGAATGGAATGCTATCTGAACAAGTAGAATATGCCCTTTTCCATGTTAGGCAAAAATATTTGGAATCCGGGGAGAAGGCAGGAAAACTGTTGACATTCAGACTTAAGAAAACTTTGGCCCAGAATATAATCCTGGACATCCAATATGTATCAGGAAAAGTCCAAATAAAAAACACAGCTATTAATGAGGCATTCAAGATGTTTTATGAATCTTTATACTTAAACAAACTGTAAATTGATAAAAAAGAAGTACAAGGGTTTTTACACTCAATTGCCCTCCAAAAAGCACTATGGAACAGCAGAAAGCTTTAAACAAACCCATATCTCTGCAGGAAGTAGCTAATGCTATTAACTCCCTACCTTCAGGTAAAACCCTGGACTAGATGGCCTTCCAGGTGAATTCTACAATCATTTAACCTCTAAATTAAGCCCTCATTTACTCAAAATGTATCAAGAGACCTGGAGCAAAAAGTCCTCCCATGTACACTATGCCTTGCTTTAGTAACCTTAGTACAAAAAAAGAACAAAGACCTGTTAAATTGTGTTAGTTATCATCCAATCTCCCTAATGAATTTGGATTATAAAATATTAGCAACAATTCTGACAAACATAATTCAACATCTGGTTAGGGACATGGTAGGGTTAAAACAAATAGGGTTTGTGCCGGAAAGAGCAGGATCAGACAATGTAAGACACATTTTGAATGTAATCTGGGCATCAAATAAAAGTAAAGAACCTTATAGCATCTTATCTTTAGATCTTCTTAATGCTTTCAATTCACTGGATTGGTCTTATATGCTCATTGCACTTAGAGAAATTTAGCTGCGGTGGAGACTTTAGAAATTGGGTAACCATTTTGTATTAGAATGCAAAGGCCCATATTCTGACAAATGACCTTTTGCTGGGTCCAATTGGAGTCTTAAAAGGTACCAGACAAGGATGCCTGCTTTTACCATATTTATCCTAATGATCAAGCCTTTAATTAGATAGATAAAATCTAGTGCTGCCATCCATGGGGTTCAGGTTAAGGGTATGGTTCACAAAGTGTTTGCCTTTGCAGATGATCTCCTCCTAACAATTACTGGGCTACTCCAATCATGAAATGCATTAAAAATGACCCCTACTCAATCTGAAACCACCTCAGGCCTTCAAATGAATTGAGGGAAAACACAGGCTCTGTGTTCCAATACAACATGCATTGTTTGTGAACAGCTAACAAAGTTATTCGATAAGTAGTGGATAACAAACCAAATTACCTTTCTAGGACTTCTAATTGGCACAGCATTAGAGGCCCTCTTTGAGATCAACTTACACCCATTACTGAAGGAGATACAGAGTGATCTAACAAGGTGGAGCCATCTCAATCTCTCTCGCTCGATGGGGGAAGATAAATTATATTAAAATGACTGTAGCTCCAAAAATGTTTGATTTTTTTCAAAATATACCCATCCTATTAAACAACAAATTATTGACAAATTTGCACTCTCTTATTTGAGTGTTTCTTCAGAATTATAAACCCCTGAGACTAAGTTTGAAAAAGCTACAAGCTGCTTATAAAGAGGGAGGAATGGCTCTCCCATCCTAGGAAAACTACTAGCAAGCATTCTTATTTAAGCAAACTTTGGTGCATCTCAATGGCAAGCATATCCCATCATGCCAAGAACCTTGATGGCTTTCCATAGAAAGAGCAGTTATAAACCCACATATAATATCTGATTTTATGTATTCCCCCATCATGGCCAACTTTCAGGATAACCCTTGTCTGTCTGAAGCCTCTAGACTCCTAAAACAATCAATCAGAAACTCAATGCAGATCACTTCCCTCTACATTGCACCACCATTTGGAACAATCCAAGGCTGACAGAGGGAAAATAAGTTTTATCTAACCCTAAATGAGCCAAGACAGCCATCTTAAGGTTCAAGGACCTCTTATACAAGTGGCTTAACATTTTAATGTCATTCTTGGAACTCATAGAAAAGTTTCAACTTCAGAAATTTCAATTCCATTATTTTCAGCTTAGAGCCTTACTACAAAAACATGTTTTCTTAACAGCTTTTTCACTCCCCCGTAATGATCACTGGAATTAGCTTATTAGATGTGTAGCCCTCAAAAAAGGGGCTTGTGCTATGTATAAGCTCATCACTAACATCTCCTACTCTCAGCCTCCAACATTACCACCTAAACTCAAATGGGAAGCAGAGATCCTCAACAGCATCTCAGACAGTGACTGGCAAGCTACCTGGAAAATCACCAACCAAAGCAGTAGGGAGACCCAGGTTAAGCTGATGTAATGTAAAATACTACATGACTTCTATATTACTCAATTGAGACTACTTGAAATGGGATATGCTGTGAACAATACATGTGGGAAGTGTGGACAGCCAGATGGAACCATTTTGCATATGTTATGGAATTGCCCAAAAACTGACTAGCTTATGGGAAAATGTACATAACATATGCAAAGCTTGTATTTATAGGGATCTGCCCTTTTCCCCAGAACTATATATTTTGAGTATTTTCCCACTCAACATTTTCTTAACTTATTCCTAGAAATTGTGGACAATGGCAGCAGCACTGGCAGTTAAAAGATTGACATTAAAGCTCTGGAAAAGCCCATTACCCCCCAACCTGTCAGAATAGTTTAATATTATGAGCTATACAGCAAATAACGAGAGGATTAGTTATTGGATTTTGAACAAACCCAATAGTTTCAATGACATTTGTGGCCCCTTCCTCCAATTTGTATCTAACTAAATGTGACACTAACAATTCCTAATTTAGAGATCAGTGTCATCATGTGTGCATCTCTTATACTGGCTGATTCTTATTTATTTTGTAGTGATATAATGTTGATAATAATGGTGTTCTTTCAGTGCAGTTCAAATGTAATTTGTATCACCGTGCTTAAGTTTAGTACTGCTATTACTTATCTATAATTATTGTTATTTTTGAAACTTAAATAAAAACTATTATGGAAAAAAATATATATAGGTGGCCACTACTCTTGATTTTTAAAAATCTCTTCCATTGAGGTTACCTGTTGAAATTAGATACTGTATTTATACTGTGGATCTAATAGGATGGTGGTACCACATGTTTCTGATGGTAGAAAGTACAGCACCATAATGAGATGTTTAATGTTTTCATCACAGGCATGGCAAGGAAGCAGGAACTTTTGAAAATGTAAAAATCTTGTATCTCGATTCTGGAACGAAAGTGAACTAAAATAACAGGCAATTGTCAATGCTGAATGTTTGCTTGTTTTTATTTGCTGTGTAGCTGTTGGGTATCGATAGCACAGAGGCAAAAATGAACAAATTAATAACAAGAACTACAATAGTGAAATTATCTACATTAGCATCTTTAAAAAAAAACTGCCCTTTTTGTGATTGTAAAATGGCATCCTCATTCATTCAAGTCTCTTTATAAATGGAATAAACTTAATAGTGGACATATTTCAAGCTGCATCTGGCATTCCAACCCACTTCTCCTGATACTGTATTTGGCCCATCATACCATGACATGCACATCAACCCCTTGTGAGGGAAGGATTAGAGATGGGTGAAGTCAGCAAACTTTGCTCCTGAATTTTACACAATTTGCAAAGCATAATGCATGAAATTCACACAATTTGTGAAGCACAAAATGACCGCAAAGTTTCACTATGAAGTATGGAATTTCTCAGGCAAAATTCTGCACTTCACAGCAAAAACTCTGCAATTTGGGCAAAGTTTAAGTTTCTCAGATCTGGGAAAACTTTGCAACTCTCTGCAAAGTGCAAATTTTCACCATTTCTCATATGAACATATGAAATTTGCCAGAGGTAAAGGCCTAGTGGTCTATCAAGTCTGCTTGAATGTGTAGCTAACACCCCTTATTCTGCAACAGTCCTTCCCTCCCTCTTCATGCACTTAAGTGGTGATGTTAAACTTGGCCACATCTTTAGGAAGGATCCCCAGATCATCACATGGTGTTGCCTGTGCAACACAGCACTGTGCACTGCCACCCCAGGCTCGAAGTGGTTAATACAACAGTGCTAGCCCCCATCCTCATGCTGCCCAGATGACTCCCTGAGCTTAAGTTTCAACATAGCCTTTTTATGACCCCCTCATCTGAACATCCATAAAATAGTGCCTGAAATTTCATTTTGCGGCACAAATGCAAAAACACATTTTAGCCAGGATTTTAAAAATGACTCCCCCTCCCTGTTCAGGATGTGGTGTGTGAAAACAGCTATGTCAAACATTTGGGGTCAAAATATTGAAAATTACTAAAGTTGTGAGTGAACATGGAAAATGTTCACATTACTTTGTAACTTTGGTGTTATTTAGGGTTTTGACCCCAAATCTTCCACTGTCTTTTTATGATCCCACTTCATGAACTTGGTAGGTGAAATTTTCAAATCCAGCACAAAAGGTGATTTCGCAGAGTGACTGAGAAATCACCTTTCAGCTTCCTGCAGGATCTTCAAAATGGCACCTGTCACATTCATAAGGTGGCATGAAAAAATGGTTATGTTGCAAATTTAGGGTCAAAATATTTAAAATTACTAAAGTTATAATCGGAGTTTGACAAATTTCAGTGTACCTTCATAGGTTTGGTGTTTATTAAGATTGTGACCCCAAATGTAAAACATGGTCTTTCTATGACCTCACTTCATGAACCTGGTAGGGGAGATTTTTAAAATCCTAACTACTAAATCACCTTTCAGGGCACATCTGTAAAATATTTATGAGGTGGGGTCCAAAAAAGGCCATGTTGTAAATTTGGTGAAAAAATATTAATTAATGACAAAAATTATGAGTACAAATTCAAAATGCATTTAAAACACATTGCCCATACATACAGTACCTTGCTTCTTCAGTTCCGAGACAGTGTTAAAGCAGAAAGACGTGTTAACTTTGCAGAGTGGATTTTTGGCACTGGACTTATTGTAGGTGAGTGAGGGATGTGGGGTTTGAGGGATTGTGGGTGTTGGTTGAGTGGTGGTCGAGTGGAGTGGGTAGGGGATCTGGGAATCAGAAAGGATGCAAAAGACATTGATGGATGGTTTTCTGCATTTCATATTTTAATTTAAAACAAGAAAGAGAGGTTAGGGGTTGGAGATCATGCAGAGGAAGGGAGCTGGAGGGTTTTTCATTTACACTGGTATTGGAAACAGAGGGTGGGGGTTAGAGATCATGCAGCAGAAGGAAGTGGAAAGGTTTTTAATTTACACTGGGCCAAGAAATGGAAGGTGGGGGTTGGAGATGTTGAGCAAGAGTTATTTCCATTTACATTGGGACAGAAAATGGAGGGTGGGGTTGGAGATCACACAGAGGGAGGGAGGGAGTGGGAGGATATTTCAATTACACTGGGATGGGAAGTGGAGCGTGGGGGTTGAATATCAAACAGAGGGAGGGAGCAGGAGGGTTTGCATTTTCATCAGGATGGGAAACAGAGTGTGGGGGTTGAAGACCACAAAAAGGGAGGGAGCGGGAGGTTTTTCATTTACAATGGGATGGGGAAAAGGGGGGGGTTGGAGATCATGCAGAGGGAGGGAGTGAGAGGGTTTTTCTTTTTTTTATTATGTTTGCTTGTGTGCAAAGTAGGTTTGACAGGAGGATGAGGTGCAGGCTGTTCGTGCACTAATCAGCTGCTTGCTGGGTGGCATCATTCAGATGAAAATGAAGAGCCAGCCTGTGATATGACCGACTCTTTTCTTTCATCTCCATGAAATTTCCACACAGCAAGCACAGAACAGAATCATGAACAGCCTGGCTGATAATAGGGCTGACACTATCAAGCCCACTGCAGCCTGACCTTCATTGGACCCGATAGTGGTACACCCCTCAAACCCACTTTTGTAGCAGTATGTTTGCTTCGCACAAGCAAACATAAAAATGGATAATCTGATATTTTTTCAGAAAAATCTTATTCCTGAAACAAACTGTATGGTGACTAACAGATATTGCTACTTTAACTAAACTGATTTAAGAAAGATTGCCCAAAGTATCCTAGGGCCTAGTCTGCTTTATTTATTTATTTATTGCATTTTGTTGACCGAGCAGGCCCACTGAGACTAGAAGTCCCTTTTTCAGGGGTGGCCTGGGGGGGGCTCAGATGGTAACCAACTGAAACTGAACAAAATTAAGCTGTTGGTGATATTTTTAGTGAATGGGGGAAATTTGACCAGGACACCAGCGAAATTCCCCTGCTCTTTTTAGGAAGTGCCATGGGATCTATAACATTCACCTGAACAACAACCAGAACAGGCAGAGTGGACCTCAGTTTAATGTCTCATCCAAAAGACAGCACCTCAGGAATGCAGCATCCCCTTCTTGATGCACTACAGTGTCAGTATTGGGATTTACCCCAAGTGCCTGGTGTGGGGCTAGAACCCACAACTTTTTGATCTTCCGGCCTCAGAGATGAGTGTGCAACCTGCTGAGCATCTGACACTGCCCTGTCTACTGTCCTACTTTGGGTTCTTATTAAATGCCACTGTGACCATACCGGTCTCTCCTTGTCAAGCAATGCCTTAATCCAGCCTTGCCTGACTCACATGTATGCATATACTGTATATCTGTGGCGCGATGAAAAAACATCAGTACACAGGCAAAGCATGAGAATGCAGAAGGCCAGTTAGAAGAAAAAAGTCTGTCATTCAGCATTCGTTCAGATTTCCTTTCCCCTTCATTCCCTTTGTACAGGTTGCCCCCTTTCTCCCATCTTATTTGTTTTGGCCATGGATCCGATAGCCATCACCCTGTGGTTGCATCGACAGTTATAGGGTAGTAAGACTACCAGATGCTGTTATATTGGGTGACTGTCTGGTATTCCTTTGGAATGCCTGAACTGGGGTTTCTATACCAATGGACATCCTGAGAGCCTTTCAGGCTGGTTTCAGTCTTCACACCAACTCTACCAAGACAGAGCTTCTTCCTCTCAATGACCATTGTACATCAGCCAAAGCTACCTTCAGTGGGTTGTAGTGGCTCCCTAGAGGCATGAAAGACCTGGGTATCTAAGTCCACCTGAATCCAACAGGTGTGGTGTCTGAAAACAATACTACCCTGCTTAAGATGTTGCAAGATAACTGTGATCACTCGCGACTACTTCGTCTGTCCCTTGCAGGAACGATAGCAATGAACAAGACGATTCTGGCCCCTAAATTGCTATACTGATTTACTGTCTCCCTCATCTGGCTTGGAGGTCCCAGCCCACTGGTTTTCAAAAATGGAGGCTTTGCCCCGGTGGCGCTGAGGGTTGAAGTGCTGGGCTCCACACCTCGTGCCACGCTGGAGACCAGGGTTCGGGAGCTGACTCGGGTCACTGGTGGGTTGGCAGGAGGGAGATAGGCTTGAGCATTCTATGACAGCTCACCTTCTCTGGGGAGGGAACAGGCTGATGCCCACACACTTGCCTGACTCTGAGCGGAGGCTTGGAGTACTGCAAGCTCCTCTAGGGATGCCTGGCCATGGTACAGCATGGATGTTGGTGCCCAGCACTATGATGTCAGGGGAGTTGCACACTGTACGGGAGGGTCAAAATGGGAAAATGAGCCTGCCACCACCAGGAAGATGGGTCAGGGGTGGCAGGCTGGGGAAGGAGGCAAAAAAAAAAATGGAGGCTTTGGTTTGTTGGATTCTCTCTGGTGACAAACACCCTCACTACAGTAGGACTAAGCTGCGAGCTCACTAGTGCAGGGGTGGCTGGGGGTAACCCTGGTTTTACACTTGTAGTACTCCCTCGCTATAAAGAACCCCTCTGTAATAAACATCTCTTACAGTGAACACCTTTTATGGTTCCCATTGTTCCCTAAGTAGGCATACTAACACCTCACTATAATGAGCACCCAGCTTTAGTGAACACCTCAACTGGCTTCAGAGGTGTTCACTATAGAAAGGGACCACTTTATTATGTGGCATTCTGGTGTGTGCAAACTATGTCCTGTCTTTCTATCACCCCCAGTCTACTGTTCTAATTTGGGTTCTAATTGAATGCCACTGAGACCCTGCAGGCCTTCCCTTGGCACACCTGTTCTCCCTGCATCCTCTCCACAAGGCAGGACCCAATGTGTTGTCATGCTTGCATGCATGAAAGAAACTTGAGCCCTGGATTAAGTCCTCCCTGGCATCCTGAGCCTTTCTTCCCCATATGGAATAATACCCTGCTTAAGACTGGGGGGGGGGGGCATGCTTACTTGGCATACATGAGCCGAGAGAGGTGTGGGGTGTGTTGCTGACTTATGGCAACTCAACACTGTACATCCAGACTCCTACGATAACCTTATGATTCACTTTGGCCTGCTGAAGTGAGATTTCTGGAGGTACTTACAGCTCCGGAGTGTCATTCACAGCTGCTTCCAGAAGTTTCCTTCCTGTATCCCCAGCTCCCCACCTGCAGCCTTGATGTCTTGGTGTAAAGAACCCAGGGGTAAAGCAGGTTTAATTTATTGTGCTATCATTCAGGCTCCCTTAACATATCTGAGGGTGCCAGGCACATAAAACCCCATCTTTTGCCTTGGACATTTTGGAGTCTGACTGGTCCCACCTTGGGTCCCTTATTCACCAGGTATGCCCCTAATTCAGAAGCCTCTTAATTCAAAACTTGCTATGTACTTTCTCTGTGTATAAAATGCTCTACTATGTAACTAACTCCGGGTTGCCCCTGAAAAAGGGATCTACAGGTCTCAGCAGGTTTACCCGGTTATCAAAATTGAATAAATAAATAAAATATGTGATACTATACCGTGGCTAAGCTGAAGTTGTTAGGCCTTCTAAGCCATACTCCTTGCTGACATTGCCAGTTTCCGGGGGTGGATCGTCTCCACATTGTGTAGACCTGCCCTAAGCTCAGTTCCTTTTGGACCCACATACACCAGTGCTGTGGGGATGTCCTGCAGTTGTTGCTTGCTTTTTCCCCTCAATTATATCTCCTGGGTCTTCCCCTAGTTGCCCAGCTTGTTCCTGGATGTCAGCTACAATGGCTACAAAAGGTGAGTATCAAGGCCAATAGGCTTATCCTCTGGAGGTCGAAGACCATTAACATTCTGACTGTTGCTATGTGGCTTGCCTCAGTTAGATCATTGCCCTCATTAGATAGGATTCTCCACTTTGCCCCAAATCCCTCTCCTCTTATAAGGACCTATGGGAACCCTTCTTGCCCTCTGTGTACTCCCAGCAAGACACCCTTCCTCCTTTCCACAAGACAGTGGTCCTGACACAGGCTCCGAAGGCTGGCTTCCTTTACTGCAGGACAGTGTTTTGACTGGTGCTCTGTTCTCCCTTTCTTATGCTTTATTTGTTTGTACCAACATCCGCCCTGCTTGATGTAATCCTCAGATGTTGTATCCTGCTGTATGATGTATTCTGCCATATCCTTGATATAATTTTGCACTTACATGTTATACCTGAGACCTGATTTCTGGAGTGTACTATGTTATCCTGTATTGTATCTATCTTACACACTTTTAATAATAAGTATTAACTAAAAAAAAAAAATCTTTCATACAGATTTTGCTTTGCCATACTTTGTTAACCATTCTTCCCTAACATCAAGATCTGAATTTCTGGAAACTGAGCAGTACACGGTTTTGTTGGGAGTCACATGGCCCTATTCATTAAAGTGCAACATTGTTAGCTTATATGCATTAGCTATGTATGTACAATATATGTATTTAGTTTTACACTACTCTTCTATTACACATAATCTTACTCAAATTTATTTTTGTGCTATACGATGTGTGAACAACACTATCAATTTTGTTTAGTGCTATGCATTAATACAGGTCCAAAATAAGCATTGACCGCTAACTGCACATGATGCCAACCTATCCATATTGATCCCATTGTGTCAGTGAAGCAGGATCCATCACTAACAGAACAGAGTCTAGGAAGGACATTTCTCTATCTTGGTAAAGTGTGTGTATATGTAAAAGTAGTTTCATGTAACAGAAAGAGTACCAGGTCAATATGTTGCTTCAAGAACAGCACAGCAAGAATTGCGCTGTGTGAAGTGCTAACGCATTTAGAGTGACAGGATTAAAAGAGCGGCAGGGAAATACCGTACCCTTGTCACTGACTGTGAAGTGGAGGAAGGGGTGAAGAAGCCTGTGCTGCTGTGTCTGGTCAAGCCACTCCCATGGTGGAGTGGCTACAGCACCAGCACCCAGCAGCAATGGAGACCTGGGACCACAGTTCGGTTCCCCCCAGGTCTCCTGGTGTTGCAATTAAAACAAAACCAAAAAACAGATTTTCCCCCCTCCTGAATTTCTCGTTACCCCTGAAGTCCACACACCCCTCAGAGTTAATTATTTAAAGTAGGCGGTGGGTGAGTGGGGGGCAAAGCTTCCCACATCAGTTGTGCATGGGCCAAAGCCCCCCACAAAAAGACACAGTACTATTGATTTCAATGGGGTGTGCGCATTTCTTGTGTGGTCGCTGTTTTGCCTGTTGTTATGTTGGAGCACAACATTTTGCTTGTGGCATTTAATGCCACACTGTTTTTGTTTTAGGCATTATAATCCCATGCCACAGAAAGAATCCTAAATATAAAGTATTTATACAGTACTTGTCTGCTCATCTGCACAGAGAGGGCTGCATTAAAACTATGTATTTATTGTTTTATTTATTTATGTAGCAGGAAAGTAAGCAGAGTCCTAATAGGCTCCTTTATGGTTGTGACCTGGGGAAGGGGGAACAGGGATCCTTAGGAAAATACAGACAATACTGGGTAGGCAAAAAATTAAAAAAAAAAAACAGAGTCAAAATTACGTACACAGTCATAAGGTACAGTAGTTATAACAATAAATGCCATGGAATGGTACAAAACGTGTCTATTGACATGATCTTGTAGGGTGCCAATCATGCTTCACATGTTTTCAACAAAAAATACATAGTCATAATTACATACAGAATCACAATGTGCAGTGGATATGAGCATAAATGCCAAGGAAAGATACAAAAGGGGCCTGCATACATGTTCATAACTGATGTTCTGTAGTGGTGTTGTGGTACCTGAGGGTGAGTCAGTGTTAAATGGGTGTTCAGCTGATGTGCAGAAATTCTGCATTTTTGACACCAGTGAAGCAGGTCTGAAGGGACTCAGCTTTACTTCAACATTTCAGCACTCAGATGTCATGATGCAATACTTTTTACAAGGAGTACTCAGCCCCAATTGTCGGGAGGCAACACGACCTGTCACAGTCACTCATCGATGCTGGAGATCAAAAACTTCTCATGATGCTATTTCCAGTGCACTCTCAGAGGAGAAAGATCTGTAACTGACAGCTGAGTATTTCTTTGCAAAAAGAGTCATTTTTTTTAAAATTTCTGTTCAAGCTCTCTTCTGCTCTGATTGCCCTCACATCTGTAAGGCTCCCTGTCAACTGTGTCACATAGCCTCTCTGGAACTAACTCCTTACCTCATTTGACCTTCATGGTTTTCCAATCCCCACAGTGGGATTCTAGGTTATCAGTGCTCCCTCATGTCATCTTTATCCAGCCTCTGGATGTGGGTGTCACAGTTGATGGTGTGGAGCATGCAGAGTGAGCCTCCCTTCATCCTTCATGATCGTGGTAGAATTCCTGGTTGTCCCCACCCCACAGGACATCTGTACAGAAGAGGTTCATTTGGACTAGATCATGCACACAGTGTTGCAGCATGCTTGAGCCTGACCAATGCCCACCCTCCTGCTCTGCCACTGTTGCATTTATAGCCATGGTCACCTATGTAGCATCAATGTGGAGGAGACAGTGATGTTCCCTCCCCAGTTGAGGAGGACATCTTATGGGGCACCCAATTCTCCTCCCCCAGTGTTTGGGGTCTGTTCCCAAACCTGTGATAATGACATTACAAGCCATAAACCAATCACTGTGTTGATGGGCCAGCCATCAAAAAGTGTAATTTGTTATGACAAAACATTTATAAATCATCAGAGAATCATGCAGTATCATTTTTGTTAATTAGCTAACAACATTTAATTGCAGTCTTTGATAGGGAGGCCAGTGAAATCATGTGCAGCTGCAGAGAAGAAAGCTCACTGGAAGCCTGCCGCTACTGTTCTAGCAGAAGGGCATTGGGTGAATATAGTACACTGAGAAAGGTGCAGAGGGGATTTCTGAAGGATTTAATTGATAAATAATGTGTTTAACTAACTGCTGGTGGTGCAGGACACAGAAATCTGTCCTTTTATTTTTTGCTTTTGTACTGTGTATGTGTGATCCTGCCAGGCAGTCAGTTCAGTAAAGCAGGCAACTTGCTGCTATGTTAGACATTTGGTTTCTCCATGTCTGTCAGTGGGGTGGTGCAAGAGTCTGTCAGTGGGGGTCATGGTGTGGTCTGATGGTGTTGCTCCTGTGCCTCTCTCACAATTCCCTGTCACCTCACAATTCATGAGGCACTGCAGCATGTGTGTGCACTGTAAGTATCACGTGGTCATCTAAAATTCATCAACAACTATTGTCAGTCATCATAGTTAGCATCCATCAGTGGCTGCAGCATGTCATTGTCTGAAGTGCATGTCATTGACATGTAGAAATAAATAAGAGGAAACAACAGGATTCTCTCTCTCTCTCTCTCGCTCTCTCTCTCTCCCTCTCTCCCCATCTAGAGAGTACATGCTGAGATCATTGAATTCCTCTTCATAGGTTCTTCTATGCATTCCCTGAATCATTTATTCCCCCATCTCTGTATTGTCTTTGAGCTATCATTGTACTTTCTCAAATATAGGTTCAAAAATAGCACACACTATTCCAGATGCTGCCTAACCAGTGACCTGTACAGTAGCAGAGTTATTTTATGACTATGACTTGTGAAACAACTACTGATACAGCCTAGCATTTAGAAACCTTAGAAACATAGAATTTGACGGCAGATAAGGACCGCTTGGCCCACCTAGTCTGCTCATTTCCCTACCTAACGGATAAGCTGCAGATCCTAGTTAACCAACAGCCTACTTCCTCCTACCCCCCCACTAGAATTACCTTATGTCTGTCCCATGCATTCTTGAATTCCCCCACTGTTTTTGACTCTACGACCTCCTCATGAAGGCTGTTCCATGTATCCACAACCCTCTCTGTGAAGAAATACTTCCTCACATTACCTCTGAGCCATCCCCTCTATCTTCAAATTGTGCCCCTTGTTTTTGCACATATCTTTTTCTGAAAGATGCTACCTTCTTGGACTTTGTTGATTCCCTTGAGGTATTTGAAAGTTTCTATCATGCCCCCCTTCTTCCTCCTTTCCTCAAGGCTATACATCTTTAGTTCCTTTAGTTCCTTTAGTCTTTCTTCATATGTCTTCTGATGCAGACCCTGCATCATTTTGGTTGCCCTCCTCTGGACAGCCTCCACCCTGTCTATGTCTTTGCAGAGATGGGGTCTCCAGAACTGTACACAGTATTCCAGATGTGGTCTTACCAACTGTCTGTACATTTCCTTATCCTTTGCTACACTGTGATGAAAATGTTAGACTTTTACTAATTATAAACCCTGATCACTTTCCTCCCTTGTACTGTATGTTCCACTGTTTTCATCCCCTTTATTATTTACACCATCTGTGAATTCCTGAACCAGATAGCATAACTTTACACCTTTTGGCATTAAATTTACATTCCCATTTGTCAGACCACATTTCCAATGTTTCAACATACCACTTCAGACTGATAATACCTGTGTCATTAACCACACTCACAGAACGTTTTCTATCATTAACAAATAAAAACATTTTCCTCCGTATCTCGACGCCAGTATCACTAATATACATTTTAAAAAGAAGTCCTAAAATTGACCACTGAGGCACCCCACTGGTAACATCCTTTACAATTGTGAACTAGCCATGTAGGTCACTGATTGTTTCCGTCATGATATAATTGGTTACTAATCCATCTAGTGAGTCCTTCCCCTAACCCCAGGTCACCCGTCTTCTTTTCCAATCTCCCATATGCTACAGAGTTGAAAGTGTTAATGTAATTCAGATACAGACCATCAAGTGCATGACTTCTGTCAAATGAGAATGACACTGTGTCAAAAAAAATGTCTTATGTTTGTTTGCTATAATCTACCTTCTGTAAACCCATGCTGATTATTAGGTATGAGTTGCTTTTCCTCTAGAAATTCAGCAGTGTGTTCCTTAATTATTGTCCCCTATAATTTATTTACAATATATGCAGACTCACTAGTCTGTAGCTCCCAGGATCCCTCTTGCATCCAGACTTGTGCAGTGGGACCATGTTTGCCACCCTACAATTCAATGGCACCTCACCTGTTAATATGTATAAATTGAAACATGCTGCTAGGAGCATCCACCTGTGCGAGTTCCATCTCCCTAAGTACCCTTTGGTGAATCCCTTCTAGCCCTAGAGATTTAATAACATAAAAATTCTATAATTCTTGAAAACCCTATTTAGCAGTGTTATGTTTATCACACGCTTCTGTCATGTAGGTCCCTGAAATTTAATCTTAGGTAATGGACGTAAAGCCTCAACATTAAACACTGAACTAAGGTACTCAGTTAATATTTTGTTGTTAGGACATTGCTCTACTACAGCTGCAGCAATTGACATGACCAGATATTTCCTGAAATTCCTGTGATATTACTAGAGAAATCCCAGGAATGCCTGCAGTACCACTGTAGGACTACCAGAAAGAATATCTTTAGAAATAATGCAAAATATCAGAAAATATCTGACCATCTCTATGGCTGCAACTGTAGTATCAGTAGTTAGCTTCAGTTGCTGTATTACTTTTGATTGACTATAGTATAATTTGTCTCCCATGTAATCTACTGTATTATGGTCTCCCCTGTTCTCCTTCAGCAGGGTCATGCCTGGAATTGAGTCTTGACTCAATGCTCCTTTCCCAGACACCAATTTTCAAATAGGTAAATAAATAATTGAATACATTTGCCTTTCCCTGTATTATCATCCGCTCATATTCCATTCTTCATTATTCTTTTAATGCTGCTCTTTACCTGTCTCTATTCTCTGATATACTTAAAGGCTTTTTATCATTTTTATATCTTCTTCTGCTGTACTTAACTGAATATTTCCTTTGCCATCTGAATGATTTGTTTACTTTTCACAAGCTTTTCCTTCTACAGTCACAGCCAACACCATCAGTAGCAATACCAGGACATGGTTACTGCTACCATTTTAATAATATTGCTTTCAATGCATTAGGTACTGTAACATAGCACTAACAAGGACAGTATAATTTCATATGAAACTTTAGCTTCTAATATTGCTAATGATGATGCTTGCTATCATTGTACAGCATGCTGTTGGTCTTAGAATGTTACTTCCTTGTAAATTATAAAACATCATTTCTTTTCTCCAACTATCCCTAGATTTTCTATGGATTCCATTGAATATAATATGGAAACCAAGCCTGGAAACCATGGAATACTCACACATATTTTCATAGACTAATCTGACAATCATTGTGAAATGTATAAGGCTTTACACGGCTTCTATGGTTAAAACCTGTGTTTCATGTAGGTTATTTCCATGGTAGCATGGAAAAAATTTACTTTTCCATGGATGTCTATGCCATTTTAGGCTGTTTTGTGCTTTGTGTGGCCCTTACTTGGATAACACTGATGGAGACCACTCAAATCCTATCAATTCACACCACAGAAAATGTGTACAACCGCTCTATAGTTTCCATGACCTTGTCTGTGTTATAGTCTATAAAAAACATGGTAAATCTAAAGAAACCATGGAAAATCAAGGGACTGGACCTATCCATCAAACCAAATTGACTTTCTGACATTGTTTGATTTTCCAATATGCTTAAGGCGCTTCTGTGAAGCATTCTGCATTTCTCATGTTATGGTTGCCCATTTATTTTCCACTCCCTTTATTTTATCTATGTTTTCTAAAGTATCAATTATTATTGCTTCCATTTTAATAAAGTCAGTTTTATTAAAGTTAGGGACCATGGTGCTTGAGTTAATATGTTGTACCTTCAGAACAATACAGTATTAAATGGTAGAGAGTCATGGTCGCTTTTACCTCTAGGATTCGCAACCTTGACATCACTGATATTATCCTTAGTAGGTATAGCAAGATCTAAAATTATATACCCTCATTTTGCTTCTGTTGCTCATTGGCTAAGAGACAGTCCTACACAGCAAACACAAGCATGTGATTACTCTGAGACCTGATCTCAGATATTTCACAGACCATAGTAGGAAAATGAAAATCCTCATCAAAAAGACTACCATGGTCTGCCTTTTTGTTAATTACCATATTTATTATCATTTCATCCATCTCTTCTCATTGACTTTATGACATGCAGATCATGCCGATCCTAAAGGAGAAGGGAGAGAGTAATTAATGCCTCCCTTTAATCAGACCAAAATTCACTGCCTAGTGTTTAACTGTATACAAAGTCTTATACAATAAGTAATAGAAACTATGACATTTGATTGGCTTAAAGGCTAGTAGAAACATGAAACTCTGGCTATAAATACATGTCTGTACTTCTTTTGTGCTGTCAACCTGTGCACAGGCAATCATTCTGAACACCATATTATGACTTAACCCTACCTGAAACCATCTCCATATCGAAACTTGTTCTACAATACCAATAACTTTCCCTACAACATTTTGTAATTTAAATGTTTTTTAATCATGAATCTTACCTTTCTAAGGTACAAACTGCAACACATTTAGTTCATGATCTGCCCACTCACTCTGTCTCACCCTACACAAACAGACTCTTATGCTTGCTTTCCCTCCAGCATGTTATGCTCACACTCCAAAACACAGATTAGTGACCCCTTCACTCCCTACAGTGCATCTCACATTAAGAGTACACACTGCCAATAACTCTGCCCAACTGGTTAAGTAAAACCATTAATAGTTAACCTTGTAATAGTTAAACAAGAAAAAACAAATCTGTGTGTGGAATGGAGTTCAAAAGCCAATACAGATAGACTACTGAATTATGTCCATTAGAAACAATATAGTATATAGCTCGAATTACTTTAAAAAAGTTGATTTTACCATTTTTAGATAGGCTACAGCAGGCCACAGCTCTTGTTCCAAACATACTGGAAATCTGAAGTGCCCATGGTGACACTTGTTACTTATAATCTGCAACTTTGTATTCTAAAATATCTTTACTAAAGCTGTACTCTCACCCAGTACTCTATTACCTATTTCTTCATTTACTATTACATTTTCTTCTCTAGGAACCTATTATTTTCTTTATTTTCTCAGATCTGGATAGATGCTGACTCCCTACATATCAGATAAGCGCATTGGTTTATTTTTATTTGTTGTTTAGGTAAAACTATTTAAAGAACTTAACATTTTTGGTGATGACCTTTTAATTTTATTTTCCAGAGACACACACACTACAAGGATCAGGATTCTTTCTTGGGATCCTTCTCCAAGACAGGTAAGCCAAACTTTTAAAATTATTTTTAAGAAGGCTATGCCAAGGCTGAACATCTGGACAACTACAACATCTTATGCACCCAACAACATGGGTTCAGAAAAGGGCACGGTACCACTTCTTCCCTCCTGGAATTCACTGGAGCCATCCACAGCTCTCTGGATAATGGTATCCTAGTTGGGTCTGTCTTTATTGACTTAACTAAGGCTTTTGACACTGTCCATCATTGTTTACTACTTGAGCAGCTCCTTAATGCTGGTCTTTCTCCTGACTCCATGGCCTGGTTTAAACGCTATCTCAAAAACCGATCCCAAAGGGTGAAAATAGTAGATGTTCTCTCTGATGCAAAAACCTGTCCTATCAGGAGTCCCCCAGGGATCCATATTGGGTCCCCTTCTATTCAGTCTCTTCCTGAACAGCCTTCCTCAATCCTGCCTGGAACAAATCCTCCTCTATGCTGATGATGCCGTAATTCACACCACCCATAAGGATCCCCACCACCTCCAAAATAATCTTCAGCTTGGCTTCTTCTCCATTGAGAACTGGTTTAAGAAACACAAACTGGTCCTCAACTATGAAAAAAACAAGGCAATGCTTTTCATCAGCTCACAAAACAAGAACAGGCTACACTCCCTGACTATCACTAACTGCCTTGGAGCTGCCCTTGAACAAGTGCAATTCCTTAAATATCTTGGAGTCTCACTTGACTATAACCTATCTTATGGTGCACACATTGCTAGCCTCACCAAAGCTGCCAATACTTGCATTGGACTACTCTATAGGTACAGGCAATTCCTCACCCCAGAAGCCCTAAAGCTCACTGTTCAGAGCTCTGTTGTCTCCATCATTGACTATGGCATGATAGTTTATGGCTCTGCTACTGTAACTGCACTAAGACATATAGCCACAGCTCTCAACAAAGCTTGTTGGCTCCTCACTGGAACACACCATGTCACCCACACATGTGACCTCTATGCTCAAACTTGTTGGCTACAGCTCTCAAACTGCATAAAGTACCAAACCTGCATCATGGCAAAGAAAATAACCCTGGGCCGAGCCCCCCCCAAGGTGTCCAAGCTCTCCTTTGCCCCAGACTTAATCCTCACCATACCAGGGGCTGTGAATCGCAACTACTGCAGGTCCCTCACTGCTGCACCACTTAAGGCCAGAGATCTTTTGCATATAGGTCCCCTAGCTGGCTGAATGGTCTCAGCATGGCTATCTCCTCCCTACCCAAGCTTAGCCCTTTCAAATCCAAGCTCTGACTACTCCTTTCTACCTCTAGCACCTGCGACTGTCTCCTCTAAACACCCCACCTACCATTGCTATATCCTCTGTCTCAGCTCTCCCAACATAGCACTTATCTCCTCTTCCCTTATCCCACCACACACACCCTTCTTCACCCTTTCTCCCTCCCTTCCCCTATGCACCCCCCTCCTCCACCTGCACTTCTTTGTGTGACCTGACAATGCCTCTGGCTACTCTCTTTGACCTTCCCTGTCTTGTAACACTGTGTTCCCTGAAAATGCCCCTTACAACAGTTAAATCAAAATGTATGTATGCTTGCCCTAATAACTGATTGTTAACTTGTTATCTTGCCTTGATTGTTACTTGTCCTGATCTATGTTTATTGTTTATTGTTTATTGTACTATGTAGTGTAATTCTACTGACGTGGAACCTTTGTAAAACAGCCTCGGCTCAAAGGTACTTGTAATCCTGGACTTAAATAAATAAAAAAATAAATACGGTTTATGATACAGAGGCAGCACCTGTTACATTAGCATTTGAAAGACCTTGTAGGCTACTGGTTAGATGACTGAGCTGTCAAACAAAATGATAGATTGAAATCTCCATTTACTCACTGGCTCATTGTATGCCTGTTAACTCTGTGTGCTTCAGTCTTTCCAATCATAGAACAATCAAAACATAGTAAAACCAAGACCCCATGGAAATTCAATGTTGCATCTAGGGCTGTCCTTATTCAATAAACTATAAAATAATTAAGAAAACCATATTACACCATAGTATGTGCTGCATTCATTTCTAGTACAATCACTCACTCACTTACTCACTCACTCACTCACTCACTCACTCACCTATTCACTACAAACCACATAGTTAACAGGGGCAATGTGATATCAAGGTTGAATGAGGACAGTATTTCTTACAAAGACATAAACTGCCTGCCAAATCTGCCACCATACAGAAGATACAGCACTAATTGAATAAATCAAGGATATATGCTTTCCAGCTCTCAGTATGATTTCGCTACAGCATCATTATCTAACCTCAAGTGTCTGACACGGTGCAAATAATCTAATCATATTCGACTCAAACATCATGGTCTGAACAGCAAATGGCACAGCTGAGTGGACCTTGCCAAACTGTGATCATAATTGGGCTACTTCAGTTTTGATAACTATTCCTTGAAAAGATCAAAGGGGCAAAATAACTTGCCAGCTACCTTCATGTACCCATGTTTATAAAGATAAAGCTAGAAGCTTGGAACATCATGATTTGTAATAGGAAAACTGTCATCACAATTCCAGTGAAACAAATGAAACCTTTGGAATGGACAACCTCATCTAATATGTTATCTCAACTTACTAGATAGTACAGTACTTCACTGTTCATAGATCAAATTTCACTGGAGAGGTGGCAAAGCCATAAGACATACAGAATTAATTAGCAGTTTATGTGAATATTAACCACTAAGTAGTTGTTCCACATAACTCAAAAGCCAAAGATTCATAGTGTATGTTCTTTCAGCTGACATTATTCACAACCAAAATATTCTGCCACGAGTATGTGTTATAATCCATCTCTCCTGTTATCATCACTTTACAGTTTGACATGCAGGGACTTAGTAGAAGATAGTTTATAAGGAAATTTAGACAATAACTTACAAAAATGAAAAAAAAATGGTGCACACACTGCTCTTCAGGTTATGAGCAGTTAATTATAGCAGCGTATACTCCATGGCCACTACAGCACTACATAACACCTTCTAAATAAGGCTTCATCAGAGGGTGGTGCCTAGCGCAAAGTCAAATGTTTGAATGTCCCACGCTTATACATATTCATGTTAATCCAGTGCATTACTGTACAGGTGACAATGTGCTAGGAACATATACAGTAATTTAACATGATACAATAAATATTGTTGCTTCTTGTGTTAAATATTAGTGAACAAAGTGTAAAACTATATGTTAAAATGGTGGGTCCACAATTGATAAACTGGGTAAGGAATTGGTTGGTGGATAGGTGTCAGAGGATGATGGTAAATGGAGTTCACTCTGAAGAAGAGAGGAGGGCCAGCAAGGTGCGGCAGGGATCAGTACTGGGACCAGCACTCTTTAATGTCTTTATTAGTGACATTGCAGAGGGGCTACAAGGGAAGGTTTTTTTGCAGATGACACTAAAATCTGCAATATGATAGACACTCCAGGGGGGTTGAGAAAATGAATAGGGATCTAAGAAAGCTTGAGGAGTGGTCAGGAGTGTGGCAACTAAGTTTCAATGTGACGAAGTGAAAAATCATGCACTTAGGGGATAGAAACCCAGGGGTGGAGTACAAGAAGGGGGAAGTGGTACTAATGACCACCAAACAGGAAAGAGACCTGGGGTAATCATATCTGATAACCTAAAGGTGGCCAAACAGTGTGACAAGGCTGTGGGGAGAGACAGTGGGATGCTATGGTGCTCAGGGAGGGGGATCACCAGCAGAAAGAGGGAGGTGGTGATATCACAGTGTAAATCAATGGTGAGACCTCACTTAGAGTACTGTGTCCAGTTCTGTAGAACATGGGCCCAGTTCTCAAAGGTTGATGCAGGGCTTGCATCAAGCCCTGCATCAACCCCAATGTTTGACACAACTGCACCAAAGTTCTTTGATGCAACTGTGCAGAATTTTAGTGCATTTGATGCAATTGCTACATTTTTCATACTTTACAGCAGCTTGCACCAAAGTCTTGGTGCAAGCCCCATAAAAAGGGTCCCACAAATGGCTCAAGTTAGACTGGGGGGATCTGGTCTAACTTTCGGGATTTGGGGCACTGAATGAAAATCACACTTGGTGCCAAAAGAATGCTGCAAGCCCCCTACACAGTATGTTCGGTGCAACAGGGGCTTGCAGGATTTGCAAGACATTTACAAACTGGACCCCACATCTCCAGAAAGACATAGACAGAGTAGAGGCAGTCCAGAGAATGGTGACTAAAATGGTGCAGGATCTGCACCATAGACCCTATGAGGAGAGATTAAAGGACCTCAATATGTACACCCCGGAGGAAAAGAAGGAAAAGGGGGATATGATAGAGACTTTCAAATACCTCATGGGTATAAATAAGGTACAAGAGGGAAACATTTTTCAGAAAAAAACATGCACAAGAACAAGGGGGCATGCTATGAAGCTGGAGGGAGGCGTAGACTCAGGGGACACATAAGGAAGTACTTCTTCACAGAAAGAGTAGTGGATGCCTGAACTGCCTTCCAGCAGATGTGGTGGGGCCAAAAACTGTAATGGGATTCAAGAATGCATGGGATACTCATAAGGGAACCTTAGTCATTAGCGAAGGGAGGGCCAAGCTGGAGATCAAGTAGGGTCTATGGTATTACAGTAGGTAGAAAAAATGGCCAAACTGGATGGGCCAAGCTGTCCTTATCTTCTGTAAAATTCTGTGTTTCTATGTTTCTATGTAATGTTTGCTTATCATACCAACGGTTGTATAACTGTTTGATATACTGCACAATACAGTAATTTCTCTGCATTTATACCACTGAATTTTAATTAGTTCATGTTGATAGTGATAGTAATATTTGTCTGCTTGTTTCACATTCTCCAAATCTAAATATGAATGTGACAGACCAAGTGAAGAGGGAAGGGGGAGTAGAGAAAAATGCTGGATGGGATTCGGGTGAATGTAAGAGTAAAAACTAAGCAGTGGAAAAGGTAATAAAAAAAGGGGGAGGGGCAGGGACCAAGAATAAAGTATAAAATAAAAAGTAAATGAAAAAGAATAAAATGGGATAGAGCACTGGTGAAATGCTAGTGTAAAGAAAAAAGATGATTATTGGAGCTAAAACAATAATGCATTTATATAGACAGTACAATTTATTTTATAACACAAAATACCTGATACTGCTTATTGTGCAAAATACTGCAGTCATTTAAAAGAAAAATACTTCATTATTACAGCAAGTGAAACCATTTCCATTTATCTCATGCACATATTGTACATGTATGTATGCTCTAAACAGTGCGTTAACGAGTGTCACAAATAACAGCGCTGTCCTTAGAGTTTCCCTATATCATCTTAAAGGAATGGTTTAAAATCAGTTTCTGTATTTAAACAATTAGGATGCAGAGTTTGTAATTCCAAAATCCACTTAGTTTAACACTGAAGCAAGGACTTCAGCCTGTCTCCTCCTTGTTCTGATGGCACAATCTGGTCAATGGCTCTAAATTTAAAACCTGTGGTGGTGTAGCTGTGGGAGTCAGCAAAATGGTCACCCTGGGCACTTTCTCTGTTTCCTCTGACTATTGCTCGTATGTACTCTTGGATTCTCTCCTTTAGTGGCCTCTTTGTATGGCCTATATATATGTTATGTATTTGTACAATTCACATTTTCTGCCAGATATTGGATTTTTGAAAGAATGTCCCTCCTGTGCAAATTTTCAAATAGTGTAGTTGTGACAGACATAAATGCCTTTCTGTCACTTTTTAATCTCCTGTATTTATCATTGTAGTGACTGTTGACATCTTGATCTGCAAAACTTACACCCCTTTGGAAAGTGACCCTTGAGGCATTGCCCACCAGGAGGTTTAATTCTAGATCTTCAGTCATAATAGACCACCTTTTTTTGTAATGGCCTTTACAGCATAAGTCTGCTTGTGAAAATCAGTAACAAATGTTATGTGACTAGGATCCTGAGTGATTTGTCTTCTTAGTGTTAGAAGGGATTCTCTTGAGATGTTTTTGGCCTTTTCCATTGCCTTGTTGATTTTATAGGCCGAACAGCCCCATGCTTGAAACCTGTCCCACAGCATCCCTGCCTCCCTTTCAAACTTTTTTTTTTTTTCAGAGTACTGTTTCTTTTTATGCAGATGAACTGTCCATAGAGAATGCTTTTGACCAGGGCATGGGGATGTTCACTGTCAGCTCTCAGCAGGCTGTTTCCACTGATTGGTTTCCTGTAGGTTCACACTTCACCCTTCCATCTTCAACCACAAAAAATCCTAATGTCTAAAAATTCCAATGATGTTTTGTGACAGTTGTATGTACATTTGATATTGATAGACTCAAAATTGTGAAGAGAAGGTCATCAAACAAGATAGATGGTATGAGGTAATTTAAACTGGGAATAACAAAAAAGAAGAGGTCAACCTTTTCACTGTAGTATGAGCTGATGTCTTTAAAAAGGATATTTAGTTTTTAAGCTAGTGAATAACCCTTTGTTTTAACACAATCTAGTGAATCTGTAAATTTCACAATTTAACTCTGCGTATGTTTTGCATTATAGATGAGCATAAAAAATAAATGGAAATAGGGACTGTTCCAAAAATTGACAAATTAATAACTTTATACCACCAAATTAATTGTTGACAAACTTCCCAACAAATTAGCACCTAGAAGAACCAAGAAATCCAACAGCAACCTCTGTGGGTAAACAAAACGGGGGGGGAGTCTGTTCTTAACAAACTTGTGCAGTACAACCAATCCAGGCTAGGAAATAGAGATCTGCTCACCAAAAGATAATTTTGTCTTGTTTATTAAGCCAAGAACTTGGGGCTTGCAGTACAGCCTAGAGGTTAGAGTAATGAGCTGTGAATGAGCTTGGTACATCCAGCAGACCTGTGTTCGATTCCCATAACCTGCACTTGCATACTGCGTGCCTTTGAGCAAGTCACTTAACCTCCCCAGTGCTCCTGGGTTGTCCATGAAAACAGGCACTTGTGCATACTGGGACTTAACAATAACCAGCACTTGCACAAAAACACTGCTCATAATTAAAGTTGATGATCTGAGGTCATAACCTCTTCTTCAGGGCAAAAGCAGATAAACTACAAAAAATATTGACACATACATACTCTATATTGTTAGGCATCTACTACATTTATATTCACTCTGTACTGAACACCAGTGAGTACTGAATTTGTTATAGATAGTGGGCTCAGGGAGGGTGAGGGTGGTGGAACGGAGGCACATCCCACCAGTTGTACCTCTCCACAATTCCTATGCCATTCTGGCAAAGTGTGGTTCCTCTAAGGAGGCACCTACAGTGGAGACCAAGGAGGATGCTGGGAACCTCCACAAAGGAGACCCACAGGAGGGTGGCAGAGGACCCTGCAGGAAGGAAACAACTCCTGGTGGGGACTCCATTGTCAGGAAGGTAGAACTGGGAAAGGAAGGGAGAGGGAGGTAGCCTGCCTGGCGCCATGGCTTGAGGGACAGGGAACGAATCCTCAGGATTGCGGAGCAGCTGCACAGGGAGGGAGCTGGATGTCATTGTCCACCTAGGGACAAATGACCTGGCTAAGAAAGGGATTAGAGAAGTGCAGGAAGAGTTTGTGGAATTGGGAGGGCCTTAGTCAGAGCAGCACACGGTAACCTTCTCGGAGGTGCTACCCATCTATGGCATAGGAGAGGCTAGGGTGTCTGCATTCATGGATTCAATCAGTGGTTGAAAAACTGGTGGAGCCCAGGATTTGGCTTCATTGGGACTGGGGGTCCACCTGGAGTGATGCAAGCCTATACTGGCATGATGGGCTGCATCTGTCCGGGAGGGGAACCAGGATCCTAGGTGATAGGTTTAAATGCTTCATTGGCAAGCTTTTAAACTAGCCAAGGGGGGAGGCACGGGAAAGGAGCAGGAAAATCCTAGCCCCCCCCAAACAATCACGGTAGTAAGTGTGGCAAACACCAACATGGAGGTGTCGATAGGGAGAAGGGCAGGGGTAAATGGAGAAAGTGACAAAGGCAAGAAGGACAGAGATGGGGCAAAAGGGGGTAAGGCCATCAGGAAATGGAGGATAATGAGTACCAATGCCCGTAGTCTGGGCAACAAGCTCCCTGAGCTGGTGGCCTTAATGGAAGAGGGATGCCTGGATATCGTAGCAGTCACAGAAACATGGTACACAGAGAACCATGACTGGGATGTTAACATACCAGGGTACATAACCTACAGGAGAGACAGGCAGGGGAGAAGAGGGGGAGGAGTAGCTCTCTATGTAAAGGAAGGGATAAAAGTAACTGAACAAAAGAGTAAACAGGGAGGAGAGGAGGCACTGTGGGTCACCTTGGAGATTGGAAAGGGCACCACAATCCGCACAGGGGTTGTGTACAGACCCCCATGTCAGGGAGAAGGAATAGACAAGGATATGATGGAAGGCATTCTTAGAATGGCAGAGAAAGGGGAGATACTGTTGATGGGAGACCTGAATATGCCAGATGTTAACTGGAGCACATTTGCTGCAGCCACATCCAAGAGCAGGGCCATTCTTGACACCCTACAGGTGGCAGGCATTAGACAGCTAGTTTCAGAATCCACTCGTGAGGGAGCAATCTTAGACCTCAGACTCTCAAACGGGGGCAGTGAGAGGATCTCAGATCTAGAAGTAGGTTGCCATCTGGGGACAAGTGACCATCAAACAGTGTGGTTCACGTTAAACTCAGCTACAGAGTCAAGCCATACAAAAGTGAGGGTACTGGACTTTAGGAGGGCTGACTTTGGCAAGATGGTAGAGTGCCTCAGAAAAACACTAGCAAACAGGCTAGAAGGAGGTGTGGAGCAACTATGGGGAATTATCAAAACTGCCATCACAGATGCAACAAGCCTTTGTGTGAAGCAAATAAACAAATCAAAATGAAAGAAAAAGCCACTATGGTTTTCAAGAGAGGTGGCTGTGAAAGTCAGGAAGAAAAAGATAGCATTCCAGAAGTATAAGGAAATACAGAAGGAGCAGGACAGAGAGCTGTACCAGTTAAGGCAGAAAGAAGCAGGGAGGGAAGTCAGAATAGCAAAGGCCCAAACTGAGGAAAAGATAGCCAACTCAGTTAAGAAGGGGGATAAAACCTTTTATAGGTACATCAGCGAGCGTAGAAAGACAAAGGGAGGGATAGTGAGGCTGAATAGAATGAACGGGTGGTGGGCAGAGGGGACAGGAAAAGCAGGAATACTGAATGAATATTTCTGCTCAGTATTCACAAAAGAGGAGGGGAAGTGCCTAATCCAATTAATAGAAGCACTCTTGATAGGGGGGTCGATCCCAGTCCTTTCACAGAAGAAAGGGTTCTGCAAGAACTTCTTAAACTGAAGATGGACAAAGCAATGGGTCCTGATGGAATTCACCCCAGAATTCTCAAAGAATTAAGGAAGGAACTAGTGAAACCACTGGCTACTCTTTTTAATAAATCATGGGAGGATGGTGTGGTACCCGAGGACTGGAGGAAGGCGGATGTGATTCCCCTTCACAAAAGTGGGACCAAGACAGAAGCAGGAAACTACAGACCTGTCAGTCTGACCTCTGTGGTAGGGAAAGTGATGGAGTCACTTCTGAAGGAAAGAATAGTTGAGTACCTAGAGGTCAGTGGAGCACAGGATCCAAGGCAGTATGGGTTCACAGTGGGAAGGTCATGTCAGACTGAATCTAATAGATTTCTTTGACTGGGTGACCAAAGTAGTAGACCAGGGAGGGCTGTGGACATGGCCTACCTAGACTTTAGCAAGGCATTTGACACAGTCCCACACAAAAGATTGATAGTCAATTAACCAGCCTGGGAGTGGGTCCCAGGGTGGTAGTCTGCAAAACATTGGCTGGACAACAGGACACAGAAGGTAATTGTAAATGGAGTCCACTCTGAAGAAAGGGCAGTTACTAGTGGGTACCGTAGGGTTCAGATTGGGTCCAGTCCTTTTAATGTCTTCATCAGTGACATTGCAGAGGGACTGAAGGAAAAGTATGCCTTTTGCAGATGACACAAAGATCTGCAACAGGGTTGATACACAAGGAGGCGTGGAAAGGATGAAAAGGGACTTGGCAAGGTTGGAGGAATGGTCAGACGTGATGGCAGCTAGGGTTCAATGCAAAAAGTGCAAAATAATGCACCTGGGAAACAAGAACCCGGGAAGAATACACAATGGGTGGGAGGTAGTAACAACAACAAAACAGGAAAGGGACCTGGGGTAATCATATCAGATGACCTTAAGGTTAGCAAGCAATGTGAGAAGGCAGTAGGGAGGGCCGGGGTATACTGGGATGTATAGGGAGAGGCATCAGCAGCAGAAAACAGGAAGTTGTTATCCCTCTGTACAGACAGTTGGTGAGACCCCATCTGGAATACTGTGTCCAGTTCTGGAGACCCCATCTCCGCAAGGACATAGACAGGATAGAGGCAGTCCAGAGGACGGCAACTAAATGGTGCAGGGTCTGCAAGAGAAGCTTCAATGAGGAGAGACTGGAAGGAGCTTAATATGTATACCCTTGAGGAAAGAAGGAGAGGGGGACATGATAGAAACTTTCATACCTCAAGGGAATCAACAAAGTCCAAGAGGGTAGCATCTTTCAGAAAAGAGACTTGCAAGAACAAGGGACACAATTTAAAGATAGAAGGAGGGCGGTTCAGGGGCAATGTGAGGAAGTATTATTTCACAGAGAGGGTAGTGGATGCATGGAACAGCCTTCCTGAGGAAGTTGTGGGGTCTAAAACTGTGGGAGAATTCAAGAATGCATGGGACAGACATAAGGCAATTCTTGTGGGGGGCAGGAAGATAAAGGCTGTTGGTTAACTAGGATCTGCGGCCTATCCTGTAGGTAGGGAAATGGGCAGACTAGATGGGCCTAGCGGTCCTTATCTGCCATCAAAGTCTATGTTTCTATGTTTCTATAGATAAGCAAGAGACCCAAATCATTGCTTATAACAGATCATGTACACTAATATCCATTTACTTAAACATATTTTAATATCTAGCTATCTATCTATCTATCTTAAACAAAGTAAACATGATATCAATATTATATTGCCATTTTAAATGTGATAAAGAAATATATCTTTTTATGCAAGGTATGTTGCTTCATACACCTACTGTATTCGACAGGATCCCCTGACTTTGGCAACCTCAATGGGGCATCTACCGAAAAGGTGACTCAATTGCAGTGCCTGTCATCGGGGTGACTGGGGAAGGTGGGCGACTGGATGGGGGTGTGTGCAAAATAGTGACATCCTGTCACTACATGTCTATGTGTGCATGGGGGAAGTGAGCACACCAAGTGTGGGGAGGGAGGGGATGGAGGGGTTGTAGGGGGTGGTGCTACGGTGAGCTGCCGAGCTGCTTCCATGGCATGGTGGGTGGGTGCTGGGTTTGGGTCCAGGCCCAGGGACTTTTTGTTGTGCCCAGCCTGAAATTTCATTTTTGCAATGTTTGCACCCCCCCCCCGACATGCACCACCCTGGAGTTGAGAATCCTTAAGTAGGAAGGTGCGGGGGGCAAAGCCTCCCTCTGTGGGGGTGCATGGGGAACAGCTCCCCACATAAACCAAAAAAACCCAACTCCCCGGTGCCATTTTGCCATGTGCCGGGTATGTACCATCACCTTAATGGCAATCGCCCATCAGCGATCGCAGTTATCACATAGACAAACATTCGACTGTTCAAACTTCAAACTGTTAATTGAAAAAACATTTTTTGAAACAAATGTTTTAGTCCATGATATAATAAATGACTTCAGAGTTCTATAATACAAAATCTGAAGCATCTAATAATATCATTTTCCTATCATATGCCTAAAATATGGAACTCCCTCCCTGCAGATATTCAGCACACCTCCACTAGACAGCACCTCAATTCTCTGCTCAAAGACCACTTTTGCTCCACCTGCACCTGTTTGCTTTAGCTCTTGTCTTCTGGGTTGGCCTCCTCCCCAAGATACTGTATAGCTTTACGGAGTAAGTTATAATGTATAGCCGCTGGGGCAGTCCATACCAGATATGCAACTGTTATTAACATTGTATGTATGTACATGTGTACTTGCTTTTTACTTGTTTTGTTATACTGCACATATTGTACTTGTCACTTGCCATGAACTTCTTTGTCATATGCCTTTATTCTTGCAATCTGCCTGCTGTACTCAGTCATGTGGCAAACACTCTGTTATATCTCTTGTCGTGTACTGTATGCATACATTATCTCTTCCCTTCCCCTCTTCCCCAAGGATGCATCTGAAATCGAGTAGTAGCCTGCTCAGTATGCCTTCCTGGTAAAACCTTTCAATAAATAAATAAATAAATGTTCATAACATTTTTTCATAATTCATACACTTTTAATCAGCACTTATGCTCCATGCTATTGCTGTAAATCAATAGACTTAACTGCATTCAAAAAGCAGAATTGAAATCATTACATCATGGTATGCAATAAAATTCAAGTGCTGCATGGCCCATATTGTTTAAACAGTGAATTATTTTTTTTCCTAAATCAAAGTATTGTAACCATGAGCACTGTTCTCTGTGCATAGTACACTGTTATAAAGTAGCTTAGTTTCAAAGCATTAAAAATGATGGGTCCTATGCACGATGCCAACAAGCCATGTAAACCGGTCGTGCAGGCATCGATATATGTGAATGCCATGGAGCGGGGTCTTGCAGACCCCACACAGCATTCATGACCCAGGTGCAAGGCAGCTGTGTGCCCGATCCCCTGGCTGCATGGACAGCAACGCTCTGGGGTGGGTGGTGGGCATGCCGGGGCAGACTGGCACAACACACCAGTCACAAAGGCAAGTAGCGCTATCTTCAGGAGGGCATAGTGTGGACCAGGTTATGGCAGCAGGGACCCTGCCTTAATCCACTGTGCTCCCACATAAACCACCCACCAGATACAGCAGGACTGTGAAGCAGCCCTCCATGCCACCCCAACCCACAAGGCATATGGGGAGGGCTGGGACAGCTGATCGGACAAGTGCCTGCACATCACAGCACAAGGTGCCACCATCATGGAACTGCACCCAGGCAATGCACCCAGCTACCCAGTTTGTGCCCAGGCAAACCCCCCCACCAACACATCATATCCCACCCCTGTATGGCCCTGTGCCCCCTTCCCAACACAAGGTGGCACTCGCCGGTCTCATCAGCATGCCAACCTCCCAAGAAGAGCATCTACCGCACTCAGTGGGTCTACTGCCCCCCCAGTTGCCCCATGTCTGCCCTGGGTACTATCCTGTGCCAAAGATTGATCAGTACTGTCCCCACCCCCACATTGGTGGCCAGTGTACTCCACCCACTGCGGCACTGTGCCCCCCACCCCTGTACCCTCCCAGTGGTGCCATGGCCAGGACCAGCCGGTGGTGTAGCCCACCCACACCTCCATGGCCAGTGACTATTCAAGTGCTGCCGGGAGCGCTCTTCCTATTTATAGGCAGAGTGCTCCCAGCAGCACTTGGATGGGCAGCACCCGTGGTGGTGTGAGTAGGCTGAGCCACTGGCCAGTCCTTGCTGCAGCACCGGCAGGAAGGTATAGGGACAGGGGTCATCAGTGCTGCAGTGAGAGGGAGTGTACACTCTCCAGCAGTGTGGGGGAGGTTCAAGGGGGTTGACTGCATGCACTGGGGTTCAGGAATTCTGTGTGTGTGTGGGGGGTGGACCTGCCCACAGTGGGGCTCGGGTGTGCCAGGTGAGGGGGTGGAAGTTGGGGGGTTTACTGCAGGGTATAGGCACTGCTATGCTGGGGGAAACCTGCAGGCTAGCAGCGGGGTTACTCCGCCGGGGACCATTTGTGAGCTGGGGGAGTGCCCTGTTGAGCGGCTGGTGCAGAGGTCCGCAGAGTGACAGGAACATGCCGCATGAGTCTGGGTGCCTGCGGTAGGCATTCATGCACCTGGACTTGTGCCATTGTGCAAGGGATCCACTGCAGGACCCATGCCAAACATCTGATTGGAAGCCCGACTAGGTCTGCGACTCTGCCTGTGGCTGCCCAGAGTGGTCCTGTGCACCTGGGGGGGTGGTGCCGCAGACAGGTTGTGGCCGTTAGTGAATACTGGGTGTGCACCTGTCTGCAGGTGCGGAGCTGTGCAGATGGGTTACATGCCTCCGGCATGCATAACCCACCCATTCATACATAGGGCCCAATAACAGTAAGTTACCAAGTTACAGTCAGACAGCATCTCAAGCTCTATGTGCAGGATCACAGGCATGTGGGATTACCGAAATACTTTTTCTTTTGTATTGCACTTGGTGCCACTTAGAGGCCAGGACATCCACTAAGTGTCATGACATCACATCAGTTGTTTTAATATAAGGATAGATAAGTTTTATTAGTGCTGACTCTGCAGAATAATATATGTTAATATTATTATTGTCTGTTAAATGTTTTAATTTTAAAATGTACAGTGCTCTGAGTTCCCGGAATGAGGTGCATTATAAGTGAAGTATGTATCTTTGTATGTATGTATGTATGTATGTATGTATCTATCTATCTATCTATCTATCTATCTATCTATCTATCTATCTATCTATCTATCTATAATGTCAATGCATGGGCAACAACCTATCCACATCTACATACACTTTACTAGATCTGAGAGTCGTAAATTTAAATATGTTACTTTTAAACTCATAGGCCCGGATATTCAAACTGCGCCATTCTGAGGCGCAAGCCCTTGCGCTGCTCAAAATAGTTGTGCAGGGTTGTGGCGAAGGCGATATTCAAAGGAGTTGCGCTATTGAGCAACTCCTTTGAATATAACCCCAACCACAGCCACTGTGCGCCAGTGGGAACTTCTTGTCCACCGCAAGTTGTCCAGAGTTGAGCATTAAACTTGCATGGGCAAGTACCATTGTGCCACGCGCAAATTTCCGATATTCAAAAGGTGACATGCAAATGGGGCCATAATTCATGCAAAGGCGCGGGGGGGCATTTGCATCTGATTATGGCCCATTTGCATGCCATTAGCATGTAGGTGCACCGATCCCGAGGACTTGCGCCTGGCCGCCTGCCAGGCAGCAGCCGCTGGGATTGACGACCCTGAGCCTGATCACGGGCAGAACGTAAAACAACCCCACCCTGTAATCTCCCAATGCCCAATCGTGGCAGTATGGCACGACAACCCCGCCCAAACATCTCCCAATGCCCGATCGTGGTCAGAACGATACTGACAACCCCTCAAACATCTCCCAATGCCCGATCATGGGCAGAACGATACTGACAACCCCCAAACATCTCCCAATGCCCGATCCGGGCAGAACGTGAAACAACCCCAGTGCCCAATCGCGGTAGAATGTAAAAGACCCCCAACCCAATATTCTCCTGGTGGTCCAGTGGACCGTAATGCCTGATCGCAGGGCAGAATGCCCAGTGACAACCCCCAAACATCTCCCTGGTGTCTAGTGTCCCCCACCCCACCCACCCACGAAGCCCCACCACCCGCCCCTCGGCAGCCAGCGGGCGCAGCATCCCACCCGCTTGCCGCCGGCCACCACGATTGACTGTCCGGTAGGGCTGCACACCCATTGGTGCAGAGCTAGAGCCAATGGGCGCAGCCCATACCGTACATGACAGTCCAGATTTGTGAATGAACATCATGCACTGTTTCTGATACTCTACCTCACCATCACAATCTGGATAGTAGCTGTCTCCCCTTTATCTGGCATTGCTTGCAGTACTATTGCATTCATACCTTTCTCTGCACTGTTTTTTTCTTAAGTTTGTTTGCCCTGAGTACCTGCCTGCATATCATGACTGCAGAACTGTATTGTATCTATTACTTTTTGTAATGCAGTTTATTTTTGTTACTTTTGTACCTGTTATTTTCACTTGCACATCCCGTTTTGTTTAATCCCCTCCCCCTTCCCCCCATGATGCATCTGGAAACAAGCTGTTGCAACCTCAATATGTCTCTGCTGGTAAAACTTGTGAAATAAATAAATAATTTAACTTGAACTTGTTGCTGCTGAGCAAGGCATTTAACTGTGTCATCTCCAGATGTAATCTAGGGTTGAGTGAGTGTGATGACTCCAATAAACTGTTTTCCAGCAGTAATGATCTATGCAATTTAGGATAAAGGGAACTGTTGTGGTAGAGCTGGGGAATCTATATTTAATGTATCTCAGTTGTCTTTGAACCTGGTCCTAAATAAGTAGTGAGAACCACTTTGCAATGCCATCAATTCATCATATGTCATAAAACTTAAAAGGTGAAAATACTGTAGTTTATTCTAAGAGCAAATAAAATGAAAACATAGCCTCATGTTTTGTTATTTATTGGGGGGGGAGGGTAATATCACCTAACCCAGAATGTGAGAGACATAGCACTTAATCCGAAATTCTCTTGGAAAAAACAAGGACTTGTAAAATCCTGGGAGATGCACTTTTATTCCTAATCCTTTTAGGTGCAACTACAGAAAAAGGTGGTTATGATTTTTCACCTCGCTTAATGCTCCACTGAGAAGAGTCATCTGCAGTGAATAAGCATCAAAGAGAATGATTTACTGCCATGCTGACTCCTAAATACTTTTTCACATGTTGCATTCCCTCTGTAACCATATGGATGACATTTCTTTATACCTTCATTTAAGATATTCCAGTAGGACCATCTTGGCAGAAGAAAGGACTCTGATTCATTGAAATGCAAAAGATGTTTTATGAAAATGTCTGGAAGCCATTCAGATTAGTTAAGACTTTTTTAACACTGACAAATTGGTTCATATGACAAAAAAATACATTGGCCATTAAGATTTTATGATTGAAATATGTCCGGGACATATTTGCTATTACACATGGCATATTTTAGATTTGTCAAGCTCTGGTAAGTGAAATGTTATAACCTGTGGCAGATAATGTTAACATCTATGAAAATAAAGCTCTATAAGTCCTTGTCCTATTCTTCTCAGCACTATGATCCCTGGATAAATCAATAAAGGAAAGTCATTCTCTGTACTGTACATAATCACAGCCCACATTACGGCCCGGTGGTGCAGAGGGCTGAAGCATTGACACCTCACCTGCGCCACATTGGTGACCCAAGTTTGGGAACAGACCAGGGTCTCTTGGGAGTTGGCCAGGTGGGGAGGAGGACTGAGCATCCCAATGGATGCTCTCCCATAGGAGGTAGAGCAAACAGAGCCACAAGGAAGGGGGCACCTCCTGACTGGGATGCACACACACTGCATGCATCCTCTTAGTCTATGACCATACAGTGCCCTAGGGGTGGGGAGAAACAGCAGAAAAAGCTGAAGCTGTGCAGAATGGCATTGCATGCCCCCACAGGCTCGGCACCATCCATGGGGTTGCTCATAGCCACATCCCATAAAATAGCCTCCTCCCAGGCTTGGGGAACTTGGGAGACCACACCATAGTGGGGTGCAATATGTGTGGCACTGTAAGGCAGCGGGGCTGTAAGACCCAGAGACAATAGGTAATGGTGGGGGTGGAGCTGCAAGGCCAATGAGGGTCCAGCTGAGGAGGCAGAAGAAATAAAATAACCTCCACCCACACAAATGGAATACAGCTGACTCTTGGATTCTTGATTATTTTCCATTTGTAATTTCACTGTATTTAATTCCTGAAATAAGATACATGGGTCTTAAGCTTTAAGTTACTGCTCTCTTGCCCCTTTCTCTATGGAAAAATATCTTACTGAGGTATTGTGCTGTTTATTATCAGAAATGTGTGCTTGCATCATGCTAATAATATGTTTCTATGTTAAACCCCAAAACTTTGCACCTTAATAACTTTGCAACCGTTTGATGGATTTACCTGAAATTTAAAATACATGATCAAGAACCATAGGCCTTGGGATCTGCCAAGTTTTGTACTGGTTGGATATACAGCTGCGGAGTTATTAAGTGTGATCTCTGCGCACGTTTACGCTTTTTCTGGAATTCTATGGTAGCGCCTACAGGTCGTACGGTTTGTGCGACCAGCCCAAAATCTTCAGGGAATGTGCAGCCATGGTCCCCGATGTGTCTTTTGAAGATTTGGTGAAAAAATATTAAACAGTTCAAAAGTTATTCAAAAAACAGTTTCCCATTATAAGTCAATGGGAAAAGTTTACAAAAAGTTCGACAGTGTCGCAAATGCATTTTTACTTTCGCAAATGGGCCTGTTACTTTCGGAAATCACCCATTTTGTTTTCAGTTGGTGATCAGAAAAATGGTTGGCATTTAAATTTGAAACCCTCTAGCAACCTAATTCTTTTTGTATTCACCTAGTCGGGCCCTGAGGATGCTTGCCATGTCTTTATTTTGTGGTAAAACACCCCAGAAATATGTTTTTCAAATTTCTGGAAAAAGTACTTTCACAAATTACTTTCATGCTCACGAAAGTGTCGAACTTTCGTGCGAAAGCTTTCGCAAATTTCGACAGTAGTTTTCCATCTGTGGGAAAGTGACAGCGATTCTTTGGCACTGTGCTGCAAAAGAACCATTGGGAGTTTGGGGCTGAAATTTGGAGAGAACGGAGCCAACATCTCACAGATGTGCCTTTCAGTGGTTTGGTGAAAAAATATTACACAGTGGCAAAGTTACAGCACTCCAAAGTTGATGTTTTTTCCCATAGGATAACATAACGGCGCCCGATGCATTACAGAAATCCTTTTGATCCCTGCTGCAAAATAACGGTTTGGTCTTTTTTCCTGAAATTTGGAGGGAAGACAGCCAACAGCCCACATATGTGCCTTTCAGTGGTTTGGTGAAAAAATATTACAGGGAGGCAAAGTTATGGCACTCTGAACTTCTCTTTTTTTCCCATAGGATAACATTACGGCGTTCGCCGTGCCTTTCAGGGCCCGTATCTCGGAAACGGTGCAAGATACAGACTTTTCGTAGGAAAAATTCTTAGCCCCCATACCAAATTATCCAGGACAGTTGTAACTAATATGACTTTAAAAATTTTTTCCTACGTGGTACGGTTCCTGAGATATAACATATTTAGTATTCCAAGTTCTCATTTTCTGCGCTGATACTCATTATTATGCATACATTATTTGTACTCACTGTCTTTCTCTATGCAGGTTTTGGGGAAAACCAGCCTGTGCACTTACATTACTGTTACTGTTGCCCTTTCCGCTATGCGGTTGTACCCGTTTCACTTACGTTGGCGTCTGCGCCACCGTGCGTGTATCCTTATGCTTACTTGCCTCATGCTTCTGTTATTTTTGCCATTTCTGTCTACAGTACTGTTTATCTTTCTGTTTCACTTTACGTCACCATGCCCATTGACATTTCTGTTTGCAGGCACCATGTTACTCTATGACAACACATCACGTGGCAGACCGTTCCGGTCTATGCCACCATGTGCGTTACCCTTTCTGTTCTCATTTGCACTTGTGTTACCATGTGCCCCACTGTTAGCATTTCTGTTTGCATTGCTGTCCCTGTTAGTATGCCATAAGACATCATGTGACGGGATCGCGGAGCCCTTTGGGCCCCGCACTCCCACCGCTGCATTACATTCACTATTTCTCGTTATCATTCTCAAAAAGAAGGGCAATTAGAGGCAAAAAACTCAATTTAATGCATTAGTCAGGGTTTTTCCACAGCAACAAAAGTGAGGAAATTCGCTGTTAGGGTTGAAACCCCTTGGACCCCCAGCCCACCCCCCAATCGGCACTGAGGTGTGCATTGGGATCGTGGGTTCTAACCCGCCCCGCTGCTGCATTACATTCACTATTTCTCGTTATCATTCTCAAAAGAAGGGCAATTAGAGGCAAAACTCCATTTAATGCATTAGTCAGGGTTGTTCCACAGCGACAAAGTGAGGAAATTCGCTGTTAGGGTTGAAAACCCCTTGGACCCCTGCCCACCCCCAACTGGCACTGGGTGTGCATTGGGATCGTGGGTCCTTAACCCGCTGCCTCCCGCTGCATTACATTCACTATTTCTCGCTATCATTCTCAAAACGAAGGGCAATTAGAGGCAAAACTCCATTTAATGCATTAGTCGGGTTGTTCCACAGCGACAAAAGTGAGGAAATTCACTGTTAGGGTTGAAAACCCCTTGAACCCCCACCCACCCCCAACTGGCACTGGGGTGTGCATTGGGATAGTGGATCCTAACCGCCTCCCGCCGCTGCATTACATTCACTATTTCTGTTATCATTCTCAAAAGATGGGCAATTAGAGGCAAAAAAACTCCATTTAATGCATTAGTTAGGGTTGTTCCACAGCGACAAAAGGGAGGAAATTCACTGTTAGGGTTGAAAAACCCCCTTGGACCCCCCTTGGACCCCCCCCAACTGGCACTGGGGTGTGCATTGGGATCATGGGTCCTAACTCTCACCCCATTCTCCTATACTTCTGCTGCTTTAAGAAACCAGCCTATGCGCTTACATTAATGTTACTGTTGCCCTTTCTGCTTGCGGTTCCGTACCCGTTTAACTTACCGTTGACGTCTGTGCCACCATGTGTGTTATCCTTTGCATTTTCATTTGCGATTGCATTTCTGTAACTTTTCTGCCATTTGTTTCTACCGTACTGTTTCTCTTTCTGTTTCACTTTGCGTCACCATGCCCATTGATATTTCCATTTACAGGCACCATGTTACTATGTGACAAGACATCATGTGGCACAACGTTCCTGTCTACTCCACCGTGTTTGTTACCCTTTCTGTTCTCATTCGTGGTTGCTTTACCTTGTGTGCTACTGTTAGTGCTTCTGTTTGCGTTGCTGTTCCTGTTAGTATGCCATAAGACATCATGTGGTGGGAGTGCGCGGCTCCTGCCACTGCATTACATTCACTATTTCTCGTTATCATTCTCAAAAAGAAGGGAAATTAGAGGCAAAAACTCTGTTTAATGCATTAGTTAGGGTTGTTACACAGCGACAAAAGTGAGGAAATCCGCTGTTAGGGTTGAAAACCACCCTTTGACCCCCACGCCCACCCCCCAACCGGCATTGGGGTGCGATAGATCGTGGGTTCTAACTCTCACCTCATTCTCCTATACTTTTGCTGCTTTACACACGTGATGGGGTGAGAGTTACGTCTAACGACAACCAATGTGCATCCCGGTCTTAAACCTTGTTCAGTAAATGGTTTACCTCATCATGTATGTCAATAAAAGATTAACATAAGGCTGTTAGGATGTTTGCAGGAATTACAAACCTCCATTTAACACATCACGTGGCAGATCGTTGTCATCTGTGTCACTGTGTGCGTTGCCGTTTATGCTCTCATTTTCACTTCTGTTACCATATGTGCCACTGTTAGTGCTTCTGTTTGCAATGCTGTTGGTGTTACTATGACACAAGACATCACCAGCAGGGTCGGGTAGGCAGTGGAGCACCCAATGTCAGACAAAGTTAGGTAGTATATTGTAATTGTAGGTGTAGATAACCACACAGATGTATTTGTAAACTGAAGCATACTGTATACCCTCAGCTTGTATATGTACAATTGTGTTCTATTTGATCTACTGTTTGCTTTCCGGGTCACCCCTGAAAAAGGGATATCCGGGGACTTGTGGGCTATACAGTTATTTAAATTCAATTAAGCAATAATGCATGATGCAGGGTTATGTTAATGGTCTGTTAATCACCTTTAAGGGGTGTACTGTGGCACGAGGTGTAGCCGAGTGGCATATGTCCGATAGGGTGATTAACTGACTATTATCATTGCCATTAGTAATGCCTTATTGCTATTATAATAAAAATGTTTTTAAACTGTTTAAAAGCTTGTTCAGGAAATGGTTAACCTCTGTATGTATGTAAATAAAAGATTTACAGAAGTCTGTTAGAATGTTTGCAGCCGGTCAGAAAGCTCAGTTTCTGAGACCCTTTTTATAATTAATTAATAAGGCATGACAAGGGGTTATGTTAATGGTCTGTTAATCACGTTCTAGGGGTGTGCTGTGGCACGAGGTGTGGCCGAGTGGCACATGTCTCTACAGGGTGATTGACTGACCATTAACACAATTCTTTGGAGTGACTTATTGCTATAATAATGAAACATGTTTTTAAACAGTTTTAAACCTTGTTCAGTATATCATTACCCTCTTCATGTATGGTAATAAAAGATTAACATAAGGTTGTTAGGATGTTTGCAGCCAATGAGAAACCTCCATTTTGTCAGACTCTGAAGTACACATAGTAGTGACTGAATGGTACATGTATAGTCACAGCTGTGACCTGTTGGGTGCTGATGTGTGGCACCTTGGTATAGTAATAATGACTGCATAGGCACAGGAAAAGTAAGTACATTGCTGAGTTTTTACACTGTTAGGAATTCTGTCAAATGTGACATGCAATGTCCCACATCGTTGTATATGCTGTGATACTGACTGTATGTCATAGGTACCAAACAAATTGATGGAGGTATAGTTGTAGCAGTATTAGTTAACATTGATTTGTATGCTTAAGTCATAGACACTTATTTTTATGTCATAATGGTATTTAAAAGTAAAGAGTCGACACAGGTGGTTATGGTTTGAAAAAATGTATTGCCAATTTGTCAAATGGAGAAAAGGTCCAATCAAGAGAGAAATTTAGTTAACAGAAGCAGTCTCACAATACAATCTTTGTATATGAGCAATCATTGCTTGTCATATATGTAAATGTGTAAGAATAATAAGAACTGTATAATATGGATTGGAGTAAGTATGTGATATTATAGGAAACTAATCAGGTGTTGTGTGTTTCTAGTTATGTTTTAGTACTCACTACTCTTTATGTGAGGAAGTAGTTTCTGACATTCGACCTGGAATTCTAATAGTCAGGCTGAAGCTGTGGCGCTTCATTATATATTTACTATTGAATGTGAATGCAGTTTGTAAAAAAATGTAACTTTTTTAAAAATGGTTGTATGTTGTAATTATGTGTAGTGCATTACTTGTGTGGTATGTTAATAAGGCAATGTCAGTAGGTTGTGAAGTGTGATTACACACATGATAGACAAGTGTTTTGTTGTAATTGTGTGACTGCTAATGTGGATGTTCCTGGGGTGGGCGAAAAACCATATGCTCACTGTCTAAGTAATACAATATACAAAACATTAGTTTTGTGACATTTGATTGGTATTATTTAATAATATGTCACTGACTAGGCGCAAATGGAAAATTCCCACCCGACCCCTCAATTGAGGCGATCATAAATATTGTCAGGAACAGGTATGCAGTGTGTTGTGATCAGTAACAGTGTCTGATTTACAATTGTCAATATTTTTTACATACGGTGGAATTACTTATGTGACAAGTTTAAAAAATATAATATTTTTACATGAACAAATGACATATTATTAATTCTTACATTGGCTTCTATGTAAATTCTTAACTTGTAAATACTAAAACTGTGCATGGAATGCATTTTTTAACAAACTTATGGTTAATTAAATGTAGTTAGTATAGTGCTGAATAATATGTAAAACATTCACTTGTACTTTAGTGCTACACTAGTATTTTTAGTACAGGTATCTAACTAGTCAGTAACAATGTACACCTGAATACAAATGTTTATATTATGTACAAGTAATTGCAAACACATGTAAAAGTCAGTAAATGAGATTCTGCAATTGGTTCTTATTTACAGTTGTGTAATTCAGCTTCTTGCATTATCAATAAAGGTAGTTATTTTTACATATGTACAATACTAGTATTACGTATGAAAGCGTGATAGTTCTACACTGTTGCATGGTGACCGAATGATGTTCTCTATATGACAAGAGTCAATAGACAAATTAAAGTGTTGATAGACAACTTGTGACAGAGTGGAATGTTTGCTGAATGTTAGAAGTGTAGCTCAGTTATTTACGATAATAACTGAGAAAATCTCTTTGTTTGCAAAGAGTAAGAGCTTATAAGTCATATCAATTGCAACAAATGTGCACTTTTGCTTAATTCTGTGGGAGGTGAAACTAACTACCCTTGGTAATTGCTTTTTATTCACATATTTATTTAGTGTTTAACCAAGAAGGGGCTTGTAAACTCTGTTTATCTTGTTAGTAACTTCAGAAGGATTTAAATACTGCATTTGGGTAGGTCCTTGGAGGTAGCTAGATTGTCTACTAGGATTTGCTGACGGTTAAACTATTTTTAAATTTCAGGTGGCTGAGGAGTTGAAAAAGAAACTTGCAAACTCTGCTTATCTTGGAAGTAACCTCATAAGTGTTTGAATACTGCATTCTGGTTGTCCCTTAGGGGTAGCTGGATTGACTACTAGGCTTTTGGGACTGAAACTATTTTAAATAATTTACTGGTGCGTAGGAGTTTGTGATAGTTAAACTCTTTTAAACAGAGTTACTGGGGTTAAGGAGTGGTCACAGAAAACCTGCAGTGTGAATTGAAACACAGACAGCCTTAGGGGTAGGACATTGTTTTCAGACCAAACAGGTTGTATTGGAACAGGAAGGGCTACATATAACCATTGGCAACAAATTGCCCTGGGTGGAGATATCCAGACTAGATCAGATTACTATAAGTCACTAGAGGCTGCAATTTTCAAAGACACAAAGCACATTTGCTGGAGCTGGAAGGATACTGCTTTCTTCAACTGCGAGCTGTGTGAGAAATTCTATATTGCACTTGATATCTGCAACAAACGTGTACTTTTGCTTAATTCTGTGGGAGGTGAAACTAACTACCCTTGGTAATTGCTTTTTATTCACATATTTATTTAGTGTTTAACCAAGAAGGGGCTTATAAACTCTGTTTATCTTGTTAGTAACTTCAGAAGGATTTAAATATGCATTTGGGTAGGTCCTTGGAGGTAGCTAGATTGTCTACTAGGATTTGCTGACAGTTAAACTATTTTTAAATTTCAGGTGGCTGAGGAGTTGAAAAGAAACTGCAAACTCTGCTTATCTTGGAAGTAACCTCATAAGTGTTTGAATACTGCATTCTGGTTGTCCCTTGGGGTAGCTGGATTGACTACTAGGCTTTTGGGACTGAAACTATTTTAAATAATTTACTGGTGCGGGGAGTTTGTGATAGTTAAACTCTTTTTAAACAGAGTTACTGGGGTTAAGGAGTGGTCACAGAAAAACCTGCAGTGTGAAACAGGAAAAGACAGTCTTTCAAGCAACAGAGGGTGGTGGATTAAGGTTTACGCTTGTTTGTTACAATTCTTAAGATTTTCAGTGCAGGAAGAGTTTAAAGCACAGTGACTTATTTTGGGTGGACAGCTCTCAGAGCACAAACCACCAGGCCTGTTTTGGGGCTGGGGAGGTTTACCTGTGTCTGACTTGGATGTGTGGATTTTCTCTGATTGATTAGCAGGGTATTTCTATCAAATTGTTGTGTAGGGCATCTTGCTGACAGGAAGGCACTCATTGCAGCAGTGGGTCAGAGCTTCTAGCTGATTGTTTTGCGAGGGCACAGTTTAGGCCCAACCCTTCCCACCCTCACCCCACCCACCCCTGGAAATAGTTCCTTTATACCTGGGGTTCTGACATCATTTCCTCAAGAGTGCAAGGTGCATGTCACTGTCATATCCTCTCTAGCACACTGCACTGACAATATAAGCATAAACATTGTATAATATAAATATATATTTCTACATTACAAACCAATCACACACAAAAAAAAATGTGGGAGTAGTGCAATGTAATGGCTGTGGGGCAGCAGCCTTCTGGGAGTCTTTCTGGAGGCTGAGATGCTGCCCTATTTGCAGACAACTGTCTGCCCTGAGGGAGGAAGTTGCCCTTCTTCAGGCCACACTGGACAGTAGCACAGGGACCTTCCCCCAGGCCACAATGGACAGTAGGAAGGGAACCTCCCCCATCCAGGGAGCACCAGAACCACCACCACTACCTCAGAGGTTGCAAAGAAAGCACAGCAGTTGGACCACAGTGGGCTCAGGGAGGATGAGGATGGTGGAACAGAGGCACACCCAGTCAGATGTTACACGCCACAATCCATACGCCATTCTGGGGGAGCATAGCTCCCCTATGGATACACCCGCAGAGGAGACTAAAGAGGCTGAGGACAACTGTCACAAGGGAGGCCCACAGGAAGGAGGCAGAGGACACCACAAGGAAAGGAAGCAGCTCCTGGTGGGGGACTCAATTATTAGGGGGATAGAACTGGGAGGAGCTGGGAAATCTGAAGTAAGGTGCCTGCCTGGTGCCATGGCTTGGAGGGACAGGAAGCACATCCTCAGGATCATGACAACAGCTGCAAGGGATTATGAGCTGGACGTAATTGTCCACCTAGGGACAAATGACTTGGCTCATCATGAGGTTAGAGCAGTGCAGGAGGACATTGCAGAGTTGGGGAGGGGCCTAAGACAAGTAGCACACACAGTATCCTTCTCAGAGGTGCTGCCTGTCAAAGGCATGGGGGAGGCGAGGGTAATTGGCACCATGCAGTTTAATGAGTGGTTGAAAAAATGGTGCAGAGCACAGGGGTTTGGCTTCATTGGGGACTGGGGCTCCACCTGGAGGGACACCAGCCTATACTTGCAGGATGGTCTGCATCTATCCAGGAAGGGAACAAGTCTTTTGAGCAATCGGTTTAAATGCTTCATTGGCAAGCTTTTAAACTAGTCAATGGGGGAGGCACTGACAAGCAGCAGAAAAATCCCAGCCTCTCCCTACAAAACAGGGTACTAAATGAGAAAAAGACCAAGGTAGAACGGTCAGTGGGGATCCTGCAACAGAAGGTAAGGCCATCAAAAATGGAGAGCAATGAGTACCAATGCCCGTAGTCTAGGTAACAAGCTTCCTGAATTAGTGGCCTTGATGGAGGAGGAACATCTGGATATTGTGTAGTCACAGAAACATGGTACACACAAACCATGACTGGGACGTAAACATACCAGGATACACTATCTACAGGAGGGACAGGGAGGGTAAAAGAGGAGGAGGAGTAGTTCTTTACATAAGAGAAGGAATAAAAGCAACAGAACAAAAGGGTAAACAGGGAGGAGAAGAAGCACTGTGGGTAAATTTGGAGACAGGCAATGGCACCACAATCCGCACAGGGGTTGTATACAGACCCCCTTCTCAGGGGGAGGAAATGGACAAGGAAATGATAGAAAGTATACTTAGAATGGCATAAAAAGGGGAGATATTGCTGATGGGTGATCTGAATATGCCAGATGTTAACTGGAGTGCAGTTGCAGCTGCCACTTCGAAGAGTGCAGTTATTCTAGATGCCCTACAGGGGGTATGCCTTAGACAACTAGTACTGGAGCCCACTCAAGAGGGAGCAATATTAGACTTGATACTCTCAAATGGAGATGGAGAGAGGATCACAGATGTAGAAGTGGGTAGCCATCTGGGAACTAGCGACCATCTAACAGTATGGTTCACAATAAACACAGCAATAGAGTCAAGCCACACAAAGACAAAAGTACTGGACTTTAGGAGGGCTGACTTTGCCAAAATGGGTGAGTGCCTAAAGAATGCACTAGCAAATGGGCAGGAAGGAGGGGTGGAAGAACAATGGGGAATAATCAAACTGCCATCACAGAGGTAACGAGCCTTGTGTGAAGCAAATAAACAAACAAGACGATGTAAGAAACCACTATGGTTCTCAAAGGAAGTGGCAGTGAAGGTTCAAGAGAAAAGAAAGCATTCAGGAAGTCACAAGGAATCGCAGCAGGAGCAGGACAGAGAACTGTATCAGTTAAAGCAAAAGGAGGCTGGGAAGGCAGTCAGAACAGCAAAGGCCCAAACCGAGGAAAAGATAGCCAACTCAGTTAAGAAGGGGATAAAACCTTTATAGGTACATCAGGGAGCAAAGGAAGACCAAGGGAGGGATAGTGAGGCTTAATAAAGGGAGGAAGGTGGGCAGAGGGAGACTGTGAAAGGCAGAGATACTAAACAAATATTTTGCTCAGTATTTACAAAGGAAGAGGGGAGGTACATAAAACAAACAGTAGTAACACTCTGGATACAGAAGTTGATACCAGCCCATTTACAGAAGAAAGGGTTCTGAAAGAACTCTTAAAACTGAAGGTGGACAAAGCAATGGGGCCTGATGGGATTCATCCCAGAATTTAAAAGAACTAAGGTAGAACTGGTGACACCACTGACTACCTCTTTAACAAATCATGAGAGGATGGGGTGGTACCCGAGGACTGGAGGAGGGCAGATGTGATTCCCCTTCACAAAAGTGGGAGCAAGGCAGAAGCAGGAAACTATAGACCTGTTAGCTTAACCTCAGTGATAGGGAAAATGATGGAATCACTTCTAAAGGAAAGAATTGTCGAGTATCTGAGACCAGAGGGGCACAGGACCCTAGGCAGCATGGATTCACAGCGGGAAGGTCATGCCAGATGAATCTGATAGATTTCTTTGACTGGGTGACCAAAGTAGTAGATCAGGAGGGGCTGTGGACATGGCCTACCTAGACTTTAGCAAGGCATTTGACACAGTCCCACACAAAGATTAATATATAGTTAGCCAGCCTGGGAGTGGGTCCCAAGATGACAGCCTGGGTAAAGAATTGGCTGGAGAATAGGACACAGAGAGTAATAGTAAATGGAGTCCACTCAGAAGAAAGGAGGGTTACCAGCGGGCACCGCAGGGTTCAGAGTTAGGACTCAGTCCTCTGCAATGTCTTTATAAGTACATTGTAGAAGGACTGGAAGGAAAGTATGTCTCTTTGCAGATGACACTAAGATCTGCAACAGGGTTGATGCACAGGGTGGGTGGAAAGGATGAGAAGGGACTTGGCAAGTTAGAGGAATGGTCAAATGTATGGCAGCTAGACTCAATGCTAAGAAGTGCAAGTAATGCACCTGGGAACAAAACCCAGGGAAGAGTACACAATGGGGGTGAGATACTAACAACAACAAAATGGAAAGGGACCTGGGGTAGTCATATCAGATGACCTAAAGGTGGGCAAGCAATGTGAGAAGGCAGCAAGAAGGGCTGGGGGGATACTGGGATGCATAGGGAGAGGCATCACCAGTAGAAAACAGGAAGTTATTATCCCTCTGTACAGACAACTGGTGAGACCCGATCTGGAGTACATTATGCAGTTCTGGAGACCCAATCTCCGCAAAGACATAGACAGGATGGAAGCTGTCCAGAGGAGGGCAACTAAAATGGTGCAGGGTCTGCACCGGAGGACATATGAAGAGAGACTTAAGGAGCTTAATATGTATAGCCTCGAGGAAAGGAGGGAGAGGGGGACATGATAGAAACTTTCAAGTACCTCAAGGGAATCAACAAAGTCCAAGAGGGTAGCATCTTTCAAAAAAAGAGGTGTGCAAGAACAAGAGAGCACAATTTGAAGATAGAGGGCGGCGGCTCAGAGGTAATTTAAGGAAGTATTTTTTCACAGAGAGGGTTGTGGATGCATGGAATGGCCTTCCGGAGGAGGTTGTGGAGTCAAAATCAGTGGTGGAATTCAAGCATGCATGGGATAGTCATAAGGCGATTCTGGGGGGTGGGGGTAGGAAGAAGTAGGCTGCTGGTTAACTAGGATCTGCAGCTTATCCAGTAGGTAGGGAAATGGGCAGACTGGGTGGGCCAAGCGGTCCTTATCTGCCGTCAAATTCTATGTTCTATGTTTCTATGTAATTTGTTGTTATGTATGAGTTGATACATGGATGCTTAAAGATATGTACAGAGGAGGAGAGCAGTAAGTCCTCAGTTTTTAGATGTACAATCTTTGATACATATGTAATCATGGTTTCTCTAGTGACTGTGAATATTGTTGGGGCCCATTGAAGCTACTATAACAACTTTCATGTAGTCACTGATCCACACAAGATCTTACATGTTACACTGTATGGAATGTCTCTGTCAGAATTGCATTTTGTTGAAATTTTATGGTTTGTTTAGAGTCGTACATTATACAACATTGTAATGAGGTATGAATGTTTTGGGACAAAGTAGTCATGTTTTAAATGGAACATGTTTTGTCCTATTCTTCTGAAATATGAAGGTTATCATAATTCTTCAATATTAGAAGATCAAATGGAAGTGTTGGTAGACAACTTGAGACAGAGTGGAATGTTTGTTGAATGTTAGTAGTCGCTTAGTTATTTACGATGATAACTGAGAACTTCTGTTTGTTTGCAAAGAGTAACAGTTTATAACTCATATAAATTTGTTGTTATGCATGAGTTGATACATGGATAATTAAAGATATGTACAGAGGAGGAGAGCAGTAAGGCTTCAGTTTTTAGATGTACAATCTTTGATAGACATGTAATCATGGTTTCCCTAGTGACTGTGAATATTGTTGGCACCGTTTGAAGCCACTACAACAATTTTGATGTAGTCACTGATCCACACAAGATCTTACATGTTACAATGTATGTAATGTCTCTGTTAGAATACCATTTTGTTGCAATTGTATGGTTTATTTAGAGTCGTACATTATACAACATTGTAATGAGGCATGAATGTTTTTTGGACAAAGTAGTCATTTTTAAATGCAACATGTTTTGTCCTATTCTTCTGAAATATGAAGGTTGTCATAATTCTTCAATATTAGAAGATATGCATTTTCAAGTGTCATGGCAGTCTCTGTTTAAAACTGCTTGTAGAGTCGTCACACTCTAATCATCCAGTTCTGCACCTTAGTAACAGATGTAATGCCCAGAATGCATGGATTGACCATGGTGATAGATTATACTGTGAGTGTCAAACACTGATTGGTTGAAGACTATTCTACTAGCTGTGTAATCTGTGATAGGAGTATCAACTCTGAGCCCGTTGGGGTCAAATCTGTGCAACATAAGCAACAGATATTGAGATGAACTCCTGAGACGTATGGACTGAGTGCATCTGCCTCCACACCTTCCACAGGCATGACTACATTCAGCATTGGTGAATAGCTGTCGAAATTTGACACTTTTGGTTTCAGGGACAAAGAGAGTAATCCACAGCATGTCTTGTGTGGTTTCACGCTGTGAATTGCCACATGAAACACATACATATTTTGTAACATATGTTTCTGTGAAGTATTGCCGCATTGGGGTGCCGTCTTCATCCAGGTTGTTTATGACAGCCATCATAAACTCAGTAGTGTCTTGCTTTATGTATGTCTGCAGCAAACGTACTACATCCAGCATATGTAGCTAACACCTGTCGTAGTGGTGTTAGTAACTGTACATTGTTAGAGTGGTCAGAAGTCATGTTGATAATCTGCTTCAAAGCGTTTGATAGGGGATTGTCTTGTGAAGCAGATATTGCCTGCACAAACTGCGGCATGTGTAGAAAAACTTGCATAGCTGAGTTAGCATAGCAGTTTACTCTACTGCTGTTGTCAAAGACTGGTACAGCAGCTACACCAACTGATTTCTGATGAATTGCTGGTTGTGAATGTTTACTTGAAGTTGTGGCCTTTGCTGAACTCTTTTTTGTTGAATCACTTTTGGAAGCTTGCTGCTGTTTGTTGCTACCTCTAGCTGTGACTGAATTGTGTGAGACAGACAGATATGTAGGCAGTGGTATTAAAGACATTTGTGGCTGATGTAGAGTACGTAACCTGTTGTACTCAAGAATACATCGGTTGTCAGCTCATATTTTCTGAGGTGCTATACTAATGATGTGCAATCCAGAAAGGCTGCGTACACGTGAAAGTGCGACATAGCTCATGCCATCCTTGAAAATGTCTGTACCTATGTCTACCATTGCTGAATCCAAACTCAATCCCTGAGATTTGTGAATGGAGACAGCATATGCAACACATAATGGGAACTGTTTTCTGTTTACATAGACATCCTTGAAAACCTGGAATTTAGCGCAGGTTCAATCTATGTGTACAGACTGCTGCGTGTTGTCAGAGTGCACTACAAGTGTTTCAATATATGTCTTATGGACATTGTAGACAAAGTCAATGATGTTTCCCATGGCACCGTTTACCATACCTTGTTCTCAATCTAGATTATGGCGCAGCATGATACGTGCATTCTTACAAACTGTGAGAACAGCTTCTAGGCATTGGGGTTGTCTGCCCTAACTCTCACCCCATTGCATGTGTAAAACAGCAGAAGTATAGGAGAATGGGGTGAGAGTTAGGACCGATGACCCCAATGCACACCCCAATGCCAGTTGGGGTGGTGCAGGGGTCCAAGGGGGTTTCAACCTACAACGAATTTCCTCACTTTTGTCGCTGTGGAACAACCCTAACTAATGCATTAAATGGAGTTTTTGCCTCTAATTTCCCTTCTTTTGAGAATGATAACAAGAAATAGTGAATGTAATGCAGCTGGGGAGCGCGGGGCCACGTGATGTCTTGTGGCATAGTAACAGGAACAGCAATGCAAACAGAAGTGCTAACAGTGGTGCACATGGTAATGCAAGCGTGAATGAGAACAGAAAGGGTAACGCACACGGTGGCGTAGACGGGAACGGTCTGCCACGTGATGTGTTGCAACATAGTAACATGGTGCCTGAAAACGGAAATGTCAATAGGCATGGTGATGCAAAGTGAAAGAGAAACAGTACTGTAGACACAAATGGCAAAAAATAACAGAAACGCAAGCGCAAATGAAAACGCAAAGGATAATGCACATGGTGGCGTAGACGTCAACGGTAACTGAAATGGGTACGGAACCACAAGCGGAAAGGGCAACGGTAACAGTAATGTAAGCACACAGGCTGGTTTTCCCCAAAACCTGCATAGAGAAAGACAGTGAGTACAAAGAATGTATGCATAATAATGGGTATCAGAGCAGAAAATGAGTACTTGGAATAGTAAATAGGTTATATCTCAGGAACCGTACGACATCGAAAAAAAATTTTAAAGTCATTTATTTACGACTGTCCTGGCTAGTTTTGTACTTAGCCCTAGGGGGCTAGGTATTTTTCCGACGAAAAGTCTGTATCTCACACCGTTTCCCAGATATGGGCCCTGAAAGGCGTGGCGAACGCCGTAATGTTATCCTATGGGAAAAAAGAGAAGTTCAGAGTGCCATAACTTTGCTTCCCTGCAATATTTTTTCACCAAACCACTGAAAGGCACATCGGTGGGCTGTTGGCTGCCTTCCCTCCAAATTGCCGGGAAAAAAGACCAAACCGTTATTTTGCTGCAGGGTGCCAAAGGATTCCTGTAATGCATAGGGCGCCGTAATGTTATCCTATGGGAAAAAATGTCAACTTTGGAGTGCTGTAACTTTGCTGTTGTGTAGTATTTTTTTAACACAACACTGAAAGGCACATCTGTGAGTTGTTGGCTGCGTTCCCTCCAAATTTCAGCCCCAAACTCCCAACCGTTCTTTTGCAGCGCAGTGCCAAACAATTGCTGTCATTTTCCCACAGACTAGAAAACTACTGTCGCAATTTGCGAAAGCTTTCGCAAAAATTTGCGACACTTTCGTGAGCATGAAAGTATTTTGCGAAAGTACTTTTTCCAGAAATTTGAAAAACATATTTCTGGGGTGTTTTACCCCAAAATAAAGACATGGCTAGCATCCTCAGGGTCCGACTAGGTGAATACAAAAAGAATTAGGTTGCTAGAGGGTCCCAAATTGAAATGCCAAGCATTTTTCTGATCACTAACTGAAAACAAAATGGCGGATTTGTGAAAGTAATAGGGCCATTTGCGAAAGTAAAAATGCATTTGCGACACTGTCGAACTTTTTGTTAACTTTTCCCATTGACTTATAATGGGAAATTGTTTTTTGAATAACTTTTGAACCGTTTAATATTTTTCACCAAATCTTCAAAAGGCACGCCAGGGACCCCAGTCACACGTTCACTGAAGATTTAAGGCGGTGTCGCATAAACCGTGCGACCTGTAAGCTGCGGACCGTAGAATTCAGAAAAGTGAACGCCGCACGCAGATCATGCTTAATAACCTCAGCTGTGTATCTGACTGGTACAAACTTGGCAGATCCCAAGGCCTATGGTTCTTGATCATGTATTCAAATTTTAGCCAAATCCATCAAACGGTTGCAAAGTTATTAAGGTGCAAAATTTGGGGTTTAACATAGAAATGGCTCTTAACTTAATTATGTAGCACTACTGCTACCATAATATATATATATATATATATATATATATATATATATAAAATAATGTATGGCCAACTACATACAACAAGACTGTGACTCCAATTCTAGTACACCTACGCCTGGCATAATAGCAGTTGCGCCAAGTAGAATGGCGCAGGTAGCAACTTAACACCAGCAGTTGCGACATGGGCAATTCTACAATGCTGCCTGTGACATGACATAGGCCACTTGCACCAAACAACTGTTACGCTGGCAATTGCACCATAAACCCCCTGCAACATGGTGCTAGGGAGTTTATGGCAGCAGTTGCACCCCATTCCAGAAGGGCAGCATCAAAGTCCCCAAGGTTCTATAAGAATCCCTGGAGGAGCACCAGTAACATAAGTTACACCAGTATTTAGCTGGTGTAAATTACGGATGCCCCACCGGGGTCCTGTAGACCTGTGAGCTGCCCAGCAATTGGTTCTCAGAAGTCCTCCCCGCCATGCTCAGCATACCCTAGTAGGTGCCTCGCAGGGCTGCCCACACCCCCAACCCCCTAATCTCCCATTGCCAATAACCCCACAGGGCTGCCCACACCCCCAGCCCCAGAATCTCCCATTGCCAATAGCCCCACAGGGCCTGCCTCCCTAGCCCCAAATCTCCCATTGCCAGCTGGCCCTGCAGGCTGCCCACACCCCAGCCACCCCAAATCTCCCATTGCCAATAGCCCATGGCTCACACACCCCCAGCCCCTGAATCTCCTGTTGCCAATTGCCTCACAGGGCTGCCCACACCCCATCCCCCAAATTTCCTGTTGCCAATAGCGCTGCAGGGCGATTCAGGGGTTGGTGTTGGCAGCCCTACTTATAATGGAGTATTGGGATCAGTTGGGGTGGGCAGCTAGTGGACATTTAATGTTGGATTCAGGGGGCAGGGTGGGCAGCCTGCAGGGCAGTTAATGTTGGATTCGGGGCAGGGTGTAGTTCATGGGGCACCTGTGGCTTGCTGGGCATGGAGGAGGCATTTATGACTCCAGACATAGCTATACATGTGCGCCAGGTGTGCCTGCTGTTCAGCATACCTGGCTGCATGTCGCAAATCACAGGACTTAGACGCTGAGATCCTGCCTCTTCTAGAATAGGGTGCAGTGTCAATGTTACAGTTACGATTGGCACAAGTCGCACTTGGCGCGACTTGCGCCAACCTTCTAGAATCGGGCCCTGTGTTGCTATCAAGTGGTTGTAATGATATTACAGACTTCAGAGGCAAAACATGAGAGATTCCTATGACATTCTTAGAACTTTATGATTCAAACTCAACTTTGCATGTGTACTGTTGCTTATACATTATGGAGCATATATGCAAGTGTGCTATGTGCCAGAACAGAATTTGAAATGCTGTTGCACCATAGTAGTAACATAGCTACTGTGATAGAATGACCTTTTGATGTCACTACTATGGTACAACATAATTTTTCAGTATACGAATTTCCATATATAACATGTTTAATGAATTTTTCAATATATGTCATGCAGTGCCAGCCCAGTGGCGCCGAGGGCTGAGGTGCTGTATGCCTTACCTCACATCACACCGGTGACCCATGATCAGGAACAAGCACAGGCCACTGGGGGTCGGCAGGGAGGAGAAGGATCAAGCATACTTTGGACTGCTCTTCTTCTTCGGGGAGGTGGGATACCAGCTCTTGGTGCACTACTGGCTCCTAGTGGCGGCTGGGAGCTAGGGGCGCTGAAGGCTACAATAGGGGAAGCCGAGGCAGACATTAGGAGGAATGCATACAGAAGCATGCATGTTCACTTCTTGGATGTCATTGCACGTTCTCGGCTTGAGGGATCTAAAAAATTAGGTGGAAAATGGTCCTGGCGTGCTTCATGATGGTCGGTAGCCACAGGTGCCACCCCCGTGACTGGCAGCAACACACCTCTGGCACTGAATCCTAGTGTGAGGAGGGTTGAGGGATGCCCGCTGCCTCACCACAGGGAGTAAGCTGTGGGGTAGCTGGGGGTTGAGCTGCGAGCGGGGATGGCACTGGGAGACCGACGGGAGGAACGGCCGCCAGGGACCAAGGAGGAAAAAGAAATTAACTAAAAAAAAAAATGTGTCATGCAAATACTGTATCTTAATGCTGTATGTAAATGGGATATTTTAGATGCCTCTTGGCTAATCACAAGAGCCGTCTTAACATTTCCTTACATTCAAGAACTGCAGGGTGAAACTGCAGCTCATTGAATGCAAAGATGTCTTCAGATGATACTTTTGATTAGCCAAGAGATATCTCAGACACCCTATTAAATTTTTATTAAGTATTTCTTTTTGTCCCTTAATTTTTAGTGGTTCCTTGGTAACTGTTTGTTGTTTTATTTACTCTTTGTTCAGATATAGTCAGATTTGAATCCTGTATGCTATGACTCACTATATGAACTTCGACCCAAGTGAGGATAAAGATATCTCAGCTCTCGCTAGTGCTTATAGCAATACTATGCCATTTATTGAGAAGAGAATGCAATATACAGTAATTGATCAACAAGGATCATTCTACAAATCACAGAAATATTAAATAAATACATTTAACATCATCTAAAGCCACTGAAACCTTATACCTTGTTATTAGAACCATGTCTTTTATAGCGATTGGTGTGAAGAACAAAATGTGGAATGCGGCAGGCAACGGACACTACAGCACTTGAAGACCTATGCTGTACAAGAGACTTTCATGAGTTGCAGTCTTGTACATTCACTTGTATAGGACTAACAAAAATAAATGCTTTATAAGGAGCATTATAAAATGAGGGAGTGCTCCCAACAAACTGGAGTGCACCTTTCCTCTGTACCTGACACAGTTCTATTCTATGAAGAGTGTCTCAGGAATATCAGCCCTGAAGACGGGCACATTTGAGGCAGGCTTTTTAAAATGTTAATATACTGTTGCTCAGTCTCAGCCAATAATATATTAATACCACCACAAAAAACACTTTACAGTTGTGTGTTCTAACTTACATTCTTAGGGTATCAGAAGCAATGACTTTTGGTTCACAGTTTGTTCTCTTGCCCTAACAATGCATGTGCAATCAATTTTGTGTCTTGGCACCAGTATTAATATACAGTATAGTAATGCTGATACTAATAATATAGTGCAAAAGTACTGTATTATTAACCATTATAAAGACTTCTGTTTTAATAAATAGAACTTAAATTTAAAATAAAAATTATTTGGTCTGAAGAAATTAAAAGAAACCCAGCTGTGTGGGAAAAAGACTATGCCAACTGGTATTTTTATTAGTTAAAATTCATGATTGACTAATAGTGATATCATGATTTATAAATTAGAAATTCAAATTGTAATGGTCTTTTTGGTGCTCAGTGTGAAGTATATTATATACAGTATAACTAATGAAAAACAAGTGCTCATTATGTATATGGGCAAGAGTAGGCATGCGTGTGGGTGTGCACGTATGCAGGTCTTATGTGGAAGGAAGGATAACCTGAAAAAAGAATTATGGGAGAGCACATGGCTGCATTGTGACAATTGTTTAATGGTTTGGATTCAACTTTACATTTATTTTAAAATAAAAGCTTTATTGCTTACTTGCCTGAGTAGTATTTTAGTTTCAACTTTCACTTGAGTTGTGATCCATAGCCATGTGGAATTTAGAGAATAAACCTGATTAACATTACATGGAGTCTATGGGAATGTCTGGTGTGTGAGTGTGTGTGTGTGTGTGTGTGTGTGAGACACCACTGCCAACCAGGAGATGAGATTACTGTATACATGCTTCAAATATCTCATCAATGCAGCTGGGAATCAGCCTAAGACAACTAAGGGGGGGGGGGGGAATAAAATATTAATGTCTATTTGTGAATACGCAGTAGAAGAAAGAAGGCACAAAACTAAAAGACAACAGGGGTCACAGAAAGTAAAAAGAAAAATGTGCACACCCTTCAATAAATTCATAAGATTGCCTTCTTTCTGAGAAAATCACATTTTCTTATTCGGTCCATTTGACAGAATCAGCAATTTACATATCCCATTACTTACGCTTTCTCTAGAGTTAACACTGTATTATTTTGTAACTCTTCAGTGTGCTAAAAGTTCACTTAGCCTTCATGAGGTAATACGTACTTCTAATTAACATGTCTGAGATGCTACAGTTATGGGGATGCTTTGAAATCAGATAGAATTCTGGTAAACTGGCTCAGTATGAAAGACAGACTCATAAAATTCAATGTCTGTTTCTAGGGATAGACTGAATCTGTATGTCACAAATGATACAGAATTGCAACATTTTGCTTAGGGAAAACCAATCAAAGACTAAGCGCCAGAAATTCTTAAGCAATAAGGTATGACCAGAGGTTACGTTAACCATCTGTTAATCACTCCCTATGGGTATAATGTGGCATGAGATTCAGCCAAGTGCCATATGGCCCTAGGGGGTTATTAACAGATGGTTAATATTACCCCTGGCAGTACCGTATTGCTTTTATAGCAATTTTAATACAACAATCTTCATATTTTGGTTTTTTTTTTTAGTTTTTTTTTCTAAAATTACCTCCATTTTTAGACTAAATAATTCATCCACTTTATACTGTAATGCACCTGGAGAGGATGTTCTGGTTCTTTCTGTGACTGGGATTCTAATACAAGAGCTTGTGAGACATTAGCTAGCTTTATGCTGGTTCTTGTTCTGGTTTATCATAGGTATCACAAGTAGGTTACAAGCCGAAGGAGTCAAAGGCCCATCTGGAGGCCTGCGCTTTATGCAAAGGGGTAGGCTGAGATCCTGGTGTTTTTAAAATGGTTATCTAATCTAGATTTAAACAAGGTAATTGAACTACTTCCTACAACATCAAGCAGAAGCCTATTCCACATGGCAGCCACTCTTCGACTATACCATCTAGCTTTTTTATTTGTCATACTAGTCTCCCCTTTGATTTGTAATACATGATAGCTTGTACTATAACTATGTTCCTTCATTTCAAAACCCAAACAATTCCATAAGTCATCATTTAAAAATGATTTAAAGAGCAAACAGAGGTCTCCTCTTAATCTTCTGTACTCCAATGAGTACAGATCCAAATTTGTCAACCTTTCCTCATACAGTAGCTCAAATCTTTAAGGCCAGAAACCATTCTGGTTGCCCTCCTCTGCACTCCCTCTTCTAATTCCAGATTTTTTTATATAGATTTTTGTCCCCAGAGTCTTGGCAGGCAGCTATGGCCCTCCCTTGAAGGGACTTATCCTTTTGTGCCTATGCATCCCCGCTCCGACAGACCCTGTAATTCTCAGATGGCTTACCCCCATGGCAGGGCCAAGGAGGGGAGCATCGGCTTTCTCCTCCGTCCCAAGAGCATAATCCAGAAACTGGGGGCAGCCATAGGGATGTGACAGACCATCATGGAGCCTTCCAGCTCCCCTCTTTTTTTAATGTTTTCTCCCATCCCCCCCCCACCAATGCAAGGATGCCGGTTACATGCCTCCTGACCCATACTGCTGTCCAGCCACCACCAGAGGGCAGTCAACAAGCAGGATGACAGAACCTCCTTCCCACTCTAGAGAGGAGAGGAGAGCAGTCTTCTCAATGCTCACTTCTCTCTCACCTCTGCTGACCCCCAGCTGCCCAGGCTCATTCCTAAACCTGCGTTGCCGGCGTGACACAAGGTGTAGCGACCAGCGCCTCAACCTCCAGTGCCACCGGGCTGGCCCATTCCAGATTTATTTTACAAGGACCAGAACTGGAAGCAGTACTCCAACTGAGGCCTCACCAGAGAGCAAAAAAATGGCATAAGTACCCGACTGTCCCTACTATGTACAGTATGTCTACATATGCAATTTAAAGTTGCATGTGCTTTCTTTGCCCTCTGTCTGCAGTGCCTTGTAAATTTTAGATTGATCACACCCATATGTCTTTCTTCTGTGTCCACCTTGTGTTTAGAACCATTAAGAGTGTAATCAGCACATAGATTTGATCTTCCAAGATGCATGACAGAGCAGTTATCTACATTAAACTTCAACTTTATACTGTATGTATCCACCCAAGTCTCTAAATTGTGTAATGCCATTTGTAATTTATCAATATCCATTGGCTTTTTGACAATAGTACCAATTTTGGTATTGTCTGCATGTTTTGACATCCACACATCTTGGTCACATGGTATTGTTGCTACATATTGTACATGTTAGAAAGAATTGGTCCAAGCATGGACCCCTGAGGTACCCCACTCATAACATTGGCCAAATCCGATGTTTTTCATTGGATTCTGACTTGCTGTGTCCTGCCCAATAACCAAGGATTTTATCCATGTTATGACTCTTGTATCTAGGTCCGTATCCAGAAGTATTTGGATTAATTCACAATGTGGGACAGAATCAAATGCTTTGCTGTAATCTAAATAAACGACATCTATAGGATTCCCTCTATCAAGTGCTTGACTGACTTTTTCAAAAAACTGCAGAAGGTTTGTCTGACATGACTTACCAGAAACAAAGCCATGTTGGTTAATATCTACCTGGCCTGATTTTTTTAAAGCCTTCTATATAGTCATTTATAAAGCTTTCTTGAATTTTACCAAGCTGGATGTCATACTGATAGGTCTGTAGTTGCTGGGGTTCTTCTTATCACCCTTTTTATGTATTGGGGATACAAGAGCTTCACGCCAAGCCTTTACTGAACATCCATTATCTAGTGAAGTTTGGAAAATCTTAATAACTGGTCTGGTTTACCTTTTCTGTATTCATTTGACTGTGTCCTGTCAGCTGCCCTGTTGGTGTGGCGGCCAGCAGTCAGCTAAGTAAATCACAGCTTTAATAAAAATGTACTATACTATAAAATGTACTATACAGATGAACACTTATGAATAAATGACCGCATGTAAAATATGTGTGGTGATCACATTATTTTCATGGTTGCCACAGCAACCAATGTAGGTGTTATGCTAGTTCTGTGGGTATTCTTTGCTTATGTATGCTAAAGCGCTGTTGTCATAGAGGTTGTCATGTGATTGGCTGAGTACAGTGCTGGAAGTGTATCCATGACAGTAATGGTGGATCCAACATTAATGAAGATCCTGCAGCAGCAGGATCCTTCCTTGACCTTTGCATGGAACAGAAACAATCTAGCATACTATAGAAGATTTGCAACACAACAAAAATTAATTGTATCATGGCCCACTACCAATAGTTATCATGTTCAATACAAAACAGTAGAAACAGAAGTTTTCTGCCTGCTTGCTGGCAGACCATCCCCTTTTAGTCAGTCCCCATTCATTATTGCTGCAGAACCCTGTTTAAAATCCTTGGTCTGACACTTCGATGATAACCTCAATAGGTAGCCTTTTCTTGGCATTACACTATGTAGCCATCAAGCTGCCTGTGAATGAAAGAGGTAATGATACAGGATTGTTTGGCGGTGGGGTGCTGTTAAACTACTGTAATAGTTAGATATTGGAGAAAATGCCATCTTTCCATGACAACACCACTCAAGTGAGGGTCAGAAAATTTACAGTTTACCAAGTATTTTATTCAGTTTGCCACGTAATTTGTTTTTGCTTTTTTCTTTTCTAGTGATTTTAAAAAATTGATGGCTGACAAATGAATTTTTTTAAACTGTTACTGAGCACAAGTACCACATACTGTTTTGCAGAAACAGCAAAGCAGGCAGAGCAATGGTGGTCACTAAGCATGTTATGGAATGGTAATGCACAGTTAAATACAATAATTCCAACATTTCCTGAGGGACTTCATGGTGGGGATCATTCTGCATGTGATGAATTGAGATGAAGAAAAATTTAATTTCTCCGGCAAAATTCCAGTGAAATTGGGAATTTCACCCTGTGAAATATTTTGTGAATTTCTCACATTTTGTGAAATATTTTGTGGGTGAAAAATGTGGAATTTCACATGTGAAATATGTAATTTTACCTGCCAATGTCAGCATTTTGCCTGTGAGTGGTAAAATTCTGCATTTTGCAGGCAGAATTTTGCATTTCACACCCACAATATATTTTGTGGACTGAAATTTGTGGATTTCGCCCATCTTTAGTGATGAAACTGTACCTGGCTAATAATCTGACATTAATGTAACCTTTCTGAGCCTCTGTTAGTCAGATTACAGCAATTAAAACTACATTGCTATAATGAATGTTTGCACCAGACAAACAGGATACATTCACTAATTGTGAATTAAGCGGCTGGCAGATTTTTAGAATGGCCATGCCATATTTAAAAAAAAAAATTGTACAGTGCTAACCTGTTAGAGCATGACCATAATCTGGTGCCTAGTGCCTGTGCTAAGGAATGCCTAATTGTTCCACAGTGGCACACTGGTATATCAAAATGTTTTTGGCAGTGCTAAGAGGCTGGCAGTGCCTCGCAAACTAATGCTGCCAAACCCTACTTTAACAACCATGCATAGTGGTGTGCAGTCATTCCACTCCCTCACCTGATTCCCATAGGCATGTAAATATTCTTTTATTTCTAATAGTCCAGTGGACCACCTACCCAATCTATGTAGTCATTCTATAATTATGACATCCCTGGTTGTCTAGTAGAATAGCTTGGCAGAAGACACAAGGAGAAAGGACTGCTGTGTGACTGAACTTCTCTGCTGGGACTAAAGTAGAAGAACTTTTGTATTTGGACCTTTAATTTAGGGTAAAAAAACTAACATACAAAAAAAAAGTGTGTGTTTAGGTTAACTGAACTGAATGGGTAACTGAAAAGTCATATAGGTGTAAATCTCAGGTGACTGAAAGGACTTAACTGCTGTGAGGTTTAAATTACTTGTAGAAAGATCTGGTAAGTAGGGGATGAAGCTAGATGGAAGCTACATTTAAAGACTGCTTTAGAAAGATTCTGCTAATAGCTTGGCAGAGGACACAAGGAGAAAGGACTGCTGTGTGACTGAACTTCTACTGGGACTATATTGCCCTGCTTCCTCCCTCCACCCCCCACCCAAAGCTAGTTCTATTTTTATAGGCACAGGATTTGACTGACAACAGGAACTTCCTGTTTAGGGGCAGGAAGTGAGTGATCACAGAACCACCAAGGACCCACCATCCTAGAAGGGCAAGAGTAGCTCTCCAGCACCCTCTAGCTGCTGGAGGTCTGCCTCTGAGCAAGTAAGTGGTCTACTGAGAAACATAGGATATTCTTGTCTCAGAACAGGATAATCAGGAGCTAAAAGGGCACACAGGCAGAAAGTAAGGAGAGAGAGAAAAAACAGACAAAAGAGTAAGGATTGTAAACAGTTAAGGGGTCAGAAATAAGACATGATTGGAGTGGTGCAGTGCAGCGCTGTGGAGCAGCAGTCTTCGGGAGATGTTCTGGAGGATGTGGTGTTGTCCCATCTGCAGGCACCTCTCTGGGCTAAGGGAGGAGGTTGCTCATCTCCAGGCTGAGTTGGCCAGGATTTGTGGGACCTCCTCTTCCATCCAGGGACCACAAGTGCCACTGCCGTTGCCTCAGAGGTTGCCAAGAAAGAGGAGCGGTTGGACCACAGTGGGCTCAGGGAAGGTGAGGGTGGTGGAACAGAGGCACATCCCTCCAGTTGTACCTCTCCACAATTCCTATGCCATTCTGGCAAAGTGTGGTTCCTCTATGGAGGCACCTACAGTGGAGACCAAGGAGGATGCTGGGAACCTCCACAAAGGAGACCCACAGGAGGGTGGCAGGGGACCCTGCAGGAAGGAAACAACTCCTGGTGGGGACTCCATCATTAGGAAGGTAGAACTGGGCAAAGAAGGGGAGAGGGAGGTGAGGTGTCTGCCTGGCACCATGGCTTGGAGGGACAGGGAGCGAATCCTCAGGATTGCTGGAGCAGCTGCACAGGGAGGGAGCTGGATGTCATTGTCCACCTAGGGACAAATGACCTGGCTAAGAAAGGGATTAGAGAAGTGCAGGAAGAGTTTGTGAATTGGGAGGGCCTTAGTCAAGTAGCACGCACGTAACCTTCTCGGAGGTGCTACCTATCTATGGCATAGGAGAGGCTAGGGTGTTCTGTACATGGATTCAATCAGTGGTTGAAAAACTGGTGTGGAGCTCAGGGATTTGGCTTCATTGGGGACTGGGGGTCCACCTGGAGTGATGCAAGCCTATACTGGCATGATGGGCTGCATCTGTCCGGGAGGGGAACCAGGATCCTAGGTGATAGGTTTAAATGCTTCATTGGCAAGCTTTTAAACTAGCCAAGGGGGGAGGCACTGGAAAGGAGCAGGAAAATCCTAGCCCCCAAACAATCATGGTAGTAAGTGTGGCAAACACCAACATGGAGGTGTCGATAGGGAGAAAGGCAGGGGTAAATGGAGAAAGTGACAAAGGCAAGAAGGACAGGGATGGGGAAAAAGGGGGTAAGGCCATCAGGAAATGGAGGGTAATGAGTACCAATGCCCGTAGTCTGGGCAACAAGCTCCCTGAGCTGGTGGCCTTAATGGAAGAGGGATGCCTGGATATCGTAGCAATCACAGAAACACAGTACACAGAGAACCATAACTGGGATGTTAACATACCAGGGTACATAACCTACAGGAGAGACAGGCAGGGAGAAGAGGGGAGGAGTAGCTCTCATGTAAAGGAAGGATAAAAGCAACTGAACAAAAGAATAAACAGGGAGGAGAGGAGGCACTGTGGGTCACCTTGAGACTGGAAAGGCACCACAATCCGCACAGTGGTTAGGTACAGACCCCATGTCAGGGGAAGGAATGGACAAGGATATGATGGAAGGCATTCTTAGAATGGCAGAGAAAGGGGAGATACTGTTGATGGGAGACCTGAATATGCCAGATGTTAACTGGAGCACATTTGCTGCAGCCACATCCAAGAGCAGGGCCATTCTTGACACCCTACAGGTGGCAGGCATTAGACAGCTAGTTTCAATACCCACTGGTGAGGGAGCAATCTTAGACCTCGTACTGTCAAACGGGGGCAGTGAGAGGATCTCAGATTTAGAAGTAGGTTGCCATCTGGGGACAAGTGACCATCAAACAGTGTGGTTCACATTAAACTCAGCTACAGAGTCAAGCCATACAAAAGTGAGGGTACTGGACTTTAGGAGGGCTGGCTTTGGCAAGATGGGAGAGTGCCTCAGAAAAGCATTAGCAAACAGGCTAGAAGGAGGTGTGGAGCAACAATGGGAATTATCAAACTGCCATCACAGAGGAACAAGCCTTTGTGTGAAGCAAATAAACAAATCAAATGAAAGAAAAAGCCACTATGGTTCTCAAAAGAGGTGGCTGTGAAAGTCAGGAAGAAAAAGATAGCATTCCGGAAGTATAAGGAAACACAGAAGGAGCAGGACAGAGAGCTGTACCAGTTAAGGCAGAAAGAAGCAGGGAGGGAAGTCAGAATAGCAAAGGCCCAAACTGAGGAAAAGATAGCCAACTCAGTTAAGAAGGTGGATAAAACCTTTTATAGGTACATCAACGAGTGTAGAAAGACAAAGGAAGGGATAGTGAGGCTGAATAGAATGAACGGTGGGTGGGCAGAGGGGGAAAGTGAAAAAGCAGGAATACTGAACGAATATTTCTGTTCAGTATTCACAAAAGAGGAGGGGGAAGTGCCTAATCCAATTAACAGAAGCACTCTTGATAGGGGGGTTGATCCCAGTCCTTTCACAGAAGAAAGGGTTCTGCAAGAACTCCTAAAACTGAAGGTGGACAAAGCAATGGGTCCTGATGGAATTCACCCAGAATTCTAAAAAGAATTAAGGAAGGAACTAGTGAAACCACTGGCTACTCTTTTAATAAATCATGGGAGATGGTGGTACCGAGGACTGGAGGAAGGCGGATGTGATTCCCTTCACAAAGTGGGACCAAGACAGAAGCAGGAAACTACAGACCGTCAGTCTTACCTCTGTGGTAGGAAAGTGATGGAGTCACTTCTAAGGAAAGAATAGTTGAGTACCTAGAGGTCAGTGGAGCACAGGATCCAAGGCAGCATGGGTTCACAGCAGGAAGGTCATGTCAGGACTAATCTAATAGATTTCTTTGACTGGGTGACCAAAGTAGTAGACCAGGGAGGGGCTGTGGACATGGCCTACCTAGACTTTAGCAAGGCATTTGACACAGTCCACACAAAAGATTATTAGTCAAATTAACCAGCCTGGGAGTGGGTCCCAGGGTGGTAGCCTGGGTAAAACATTGGCTGGACAACAGGACACAGAAGGTAATTGTAAATGGAGTCCACTCTGAAGAAAGGGTGGTTACTAGTGGGCACATCGAGGGTTCAGTATTGGGTCCAGTCCTTTTAATGTCTTCATCAGTGACATTGCAGAGGAACTGGAAGGAAAAGTATGCCTTTTGCAGATGACACAAAGATCTGCAACAAGGTTGATACACAAGGAGGCGTGGAAAGGATGAAAAGGGACTTGGCAAGGTTGGAGGAATGGTCAGACGTTGGCAGCTAGAATTCAATGCAAAAAGTGCAAAATAATGCACCTGGGAAACAAGAACCCAGGGAAGATACACAATGGGTGGGAGGTAGTAACAACAAAACAGGAAAGGGACCTGGGGGTAATCATATCAGATGACCTTAAGGTTAGCAAGCAATGAGAAGGCAGTAGGGAGGGCCGGGGTATACTGGGATGTATAGGGAGAAGCATCAGCAGCAGAAAACAGGAAGTTGTTATCCTCTGTACAGACAGTTAGTGAGACCCCATCTGGAATACTGTGTCCAGTTCTGAGACCCCATCTCGCAAGAACATAGACAGGATAGAGGCAGTCCAGAGGAGGGCAACTAAAATGGTGCAGGGTCTGCAAGAGAAGCCGTATGAGGAGAGACTAAAGGAGCTTAATATGTATACCCTTGAGGAAAGAAGGGAGGGGGACATGATAGAAACTTTCAAGTACCTCAAGGGAATCATCAAAGTCCAAGAGGGTAGCATCTTTCAGAAAAGAGACTTGCAAGAACAAGGGACACAATTTAAAGATAGAAGGAGGGCGGTTCAGGGGCAATGTGAGGAAGTATTATTTCACAGAGAGGGTAGTGGATACATGGAACAGCCTTCCTGAGGAAGTTATGGGGTCTAAAACTGTGGGAGAATTCAAGAATGCATGGGACAGACATAAGGCAATTCTTGGGGGGGGGCAGGAAGATATAGGCTGTTGGTTAAGTAGGATCTGTGGCCTATCCTGTATGTAGGGAAATGAGCAGACTAGATGGGCCTAGCGGTCCTTATCTGCCGTCAAAGTCTATGTTCCCTTCCCCTCACCCAATCACTGTACACATTCTAAAATGTATTATAGTATATCCCTGATTGTCTCACAGCCACCCCCTTCTGTTCATAGTTTCCAAAACTGTTATTTTTTTGCTGTCTTTACTTAGAATTGTTTTGGGGCTGTTGAAAATTTGAAACCTACTTTGGTGTGGTTTTAGTGGTGCTGTTTTCCTTGCTGTTTTTCTTTGCTGTTTTTGTTTTAAACCTAGATTTGTGGGCTTTTAGTGGTACTGTTATTTCTTTGCTGTCTTTACTAAGAATTGTTTTGGGGTCATTGAACATTTGGAACCTATTCTGGTGTGATTTTATTTGTGCTGTTTTCCTTTGCTGTCTTTACTTGCTGTTTTTGTTTTAAATCTAGATTTGTGGGCTTTTAGTGGTATTCCTATTTCTTTACTGTCTTTACTTACAATTGTTTTGGGCTGTTGAACTTGCTGCAAATATTCTCCCACCCTGTCTCCCCTGCCCTCCACTCTTAATTATATGCCTTGTTAAATCTGATTGACAGGAGCCAAGCAGAGAGAATAGCAGGACTTGTGGAGTAGGAGGGGCATAAGGGGGAGGAAACCCACCTGCTCTCGGCACAACACGTTTTTTGACTCTTTTTTTGTTTGTTTTCCTTCTTTAAAAAAAAAGTATCTGAAGATCGGTGACAGGATTTTCAGGGCAGTAAATTAATAAAGAGGGAACTACAAGCAGGCCTTTAGTAACAGACAAGTACTGGGCATAGCAGTATAAGTGCAGTATAATGTGGGGACCGGTGCAATGCAGTAGATGCGGGCAGTCGTATTCCAGCAGACATTCTGGACACTGAGGTGCTGCCCTATCTGAAGGCACCTCTCTCGACTGTGGGATGAGATAGCCAGACTCAGAGTGGAAGTAAACTGGGTCAGGAGTATCTTTGCCTGTATCAAGAGACTACCCATTCCAACACCTCTGCCTCAAAGGATGACAAGAACAAGGAGCACCTGGATGATGGTGGGCTTGGGGAGGGTTAGGGTGGTCAGGCAGAGGCACTTTCCAAATCCTATTCCACTCCAGAACTCATATGCTGCATTTGTAAATGGGGACAACCAAACAGAGTTACCCTGAGAAATGGAAGGGAAGGATGTGGAGGTCAACCAAGGCGGTGACCTCACTGGGGAGAGCAGTGGACCTCAGAGGAGGAGGAAGCAAAACCTGGTGGGGGACTTGTCATAGGGTGGGATCAAAGGACTCAAAGACAGGAGTATAATGCATAAAACAAATGCAGCATGCATTTATATTTTTTATTCAGAAATCAATATTTACAGAAATAAAAAAATTAAAATAAGCTGGTGTTAGTCATCACACCTAAAACACAAGAAAATTCCACTAATGTGGCTTCACTCTTTCCTTAACGATAATAGTAACTGCTGGTGTGTATTCTAGCATGCCTCCTCCTTCCTCTAAGATCAGCAACCTAATGGCCTATCCCCTGTGTCACAAAGGCTGGGTATTTATCCCTTCCGGAGCATGACATCACTGTCAGCTGACTAGGGCAATGCCCCTCCCCTTTATGACATCACACATCCCTGTATCTTTAAAAACAGCCATTTTGAATCCAGGCAGCCCTTTAGTAAGCAGTGAGCTCTTTTTGAAGGTAACTACATTTTTATTATTTCTGGAATAATCCCTTCTCATGACTGTTTGCAAATGTCTGGGCTAACAAAAAGCATGGGGGGTAGAGGGAGCTCTCCTCATCTCCCCTCTTTTGTTAACTGAAGGCATTTGGATTTTAAACTGTTGCTTTGTTTCTCTAAACATTTCTTAGCGCTAGATTTATGTAGCCAGTTCATGTTTTTCTTCAGGGACTCTTTGCAAGCTCCTATTGAGCCCCAGCTACACAGTCTGAATTAACAAGGTTCCTAATAACTGGAATTGCAGCTATCAGCCTACATTTCATTTGGGCCTTTTTTTGTTAAGGAACAGCCCAGTTACAACACCTCTGGGCAATTCTATTCATTTAACTATTTTGTCTTCTATCTCTGGGACACACTAGGGGACTGCAGTACTCTGCCCCTAGTGTCCTTTGCTACAGGCACTTTAGTTCTATTATTTACTTAGTTCCTTAAAGTGGAACAGACTCAGCTACCAAAAGCAAACCAAAAAATGTTTTTATTTACAGGTGCCCCTGGTGCCTCCATATACAAAGCAGAAGGGTGCTTTTTCTGGTAATCTAAGAACCATACTAAGAAATGAAAGAAGCAAAAGGCAATAAGCCCATGGAGATTCAATGCTACATATAGAATGTTAAGAGCTTTCCTGATCTCATGAAATTATCAAGTCTGTTCTTAAAAGTAGTCATTACTGCTAATGATAATATCCAAAGGAAGCAGATTCCAGGGTCGGACAACTCTCTGGGAAAAGAAATATAAGCCTTTTCTTAGAATAGCACTTATTTCTTGTGAGTTGCAGTGGATGTCCTCTAGTAGTTACTTGAATTTGCTTAAAATCGAGACCACATTCAGTTAATTGATAAGGGTCATGTATGATGTCCCAGACAAATAGGAGATCACCTCTCAGTTTCCTATTTTCAAGCTCACTAAATAAAATTTAGTGAGTCTATCCTCAAAAGAGATGGTTTTATTGGAAATAATAGATTTGGTCTCCCTTCTTTGTACCCTTTCAATTCTGGCAATGTCCCTTCTTTTAGAGGGATACCATAGTTGAGAGACATAGTCAAAATAAGGTCTTACATATGCCCTATATAGGGGTAACAGAATATCACAACTTTTTGATGTTTATATTATTGCGAATAGCCCACCAGGTTTTATTTGTTTTACTAACTGTGTGTGTGATATGAGTGTGTCGAACTCTAGTCGAGAGTCAACCATAATACCCAAGTCTCTTTCACTGTCATTGCTTAACAGAGGAGAGTAATAGAGATGGTATACATACTTAGGATTATGTTTACCAAAATGTAGAACGCTACATTTTGATATATTAAAAAGTAAGTTCCATTTTACTGACCATGCTTCTAACCTACTTAACTCCTCTTGAATGTCCATGTACTCTTCCATGCTCATACAGATGCTTACAATTTTACAGTCATTTGTGTATTTTGTGATGTTACTTTGGACGTTATAGGATAGATCAGATATAAAATTCTGAAAGATTATTGGAGCTAGGACAGAACCTTGTAGAACACCGCTGTCTACAATTTTCCAAATAGATGTATGTCCATCTATAATCACTCTCTGTTTTCTATCAGATAATCAATTTATGATCCATCTGATATAGAAATGATTGATGTTGCAAAGCTGAAGCTTGTGAATTAAAGCCCAGTGAGGAGCCAAGTCTAATGCTTTTTTTTAAATCTACAGTAGTAGCCACAGACATTGACAGCTATTTCCAGATATTTCACGAAATTTCTAAAGAGTTTCTCTCTGCGGCCCCTCCTGTGGAAATGCAGAAAACAGGAGATTTCTCTAGAAATATCACAGAAATTTCAGGAAATAGCTGGCAATGTCTGTGGCTACTACTGTAGGAGGATGACGTCACATGGTTTACCTTTATCCAATTGATTGCTTACAAAATCATAGAAACTCACTAGATTTATTGAACATGAATGACCTTTAACAAACCCATGCTGGGATGGATATAGACCTTGCACTATAGGTGCCTGTTCATCTTTAATTATACACTCTAGCAATTTACCAATAATAGGAATTAAACTTATTGGACAGTAGTTATCTGGTGAATCTTCTTGCTCCCTCCTTAAACAGAGGAATCACATTTGCATGTTTCCATTCAAAGGGGACAGTGCCAGTATTAAAACTTTTGTCGAAAAGAATTTTGAGAGGTGCACAGAGGTGATCTTTCATTATTAATAATAAGTTACCAGAAATATATTCAGGATTTTTACAGGAATGCTTTGTGCACAACAACAGGGGATTCTAGATAAAGGGGACAGAAAAGAAAGAGATGAGAATTGTCAGGTTGGCCACCCTGACAAGAAACAAGGACAGGAGAAGAAAGAATAGAATAGAAGACAGTACAGAGTGAATGAAATGTGGAGGTGGGTTCACAATCCTTAACCATTTTATTATTATAACAGGAGCATCCTGTTACACTCCTCCTCACCAAAGAAGGCAACACATACATTTATTGTCAGTACCCTTCACCCTAGGAAGGGTCAGAACTTCCACCCACCCACTCTAGAAGTTCCCCTCAGGGACCCTTTGTTTCTCAAAAAGAATGATATAGCAACAATCATCATTATTATATACTGTTTCTCTTATTCATTTCCCTGAAGTTTACAATCAATATTTCATCTTACACATGGCACCTGAGGTGCCTCACTCATTTCCATTCTACTGGCCCCAAATCTAGACAGAAAATCTGCATTTTGATGCTGGGAACAAGATTTATGTTTTACTGTAAAATGGTAGGTCTGCAAAGCCAAATACCACTGCATTATTTGAGTATTTCTTTCCTTCATTTGGTTTAGCCATACTAAAGGGTTATCTTCGGTTAGAACCATGAATTCAGTCCCCCACAAGTAGTACTTTAGGGCCTCTATTGCCCACTTCATGGCCAAGCATTCTTTTTCATGTAACTTCAGACTAATATATATAACCGGATGTTCACCCTTCCTGTCATACTGTGTCAATACTGCCCTGATTCCAGTGTCTGATGCATCTGTATGTACCTCAAAAAGGATGGAGAAATTGGGACTTATGAGCACAGGGGCAGAACATAAAACTGACTTGATGCTGGTAAATGCTTCTTGGCATTCAGGGCTCCATGTGACTTTATTGGGTTATCTATTCTTGGTTAGTTCTGTTAAAGGCATGGCCAGGGTAGCAAAGTTAGGGATGAACCACCAGTAGTAACCAGCCAACCCTAAAAAGGAGCATACATGTTTTTTCGTTAATGGTCTGAGACTGTTAGCCATGGCTTCCACTTTGTTCTGTTCAGGCTGAACAATACCATTACCAATCATGAAACCTAAATAATTTGTTTCAGTGTTAGCCAGCGCACACTTTTTTGGACTGATGGTTAAGCCAGCCTCAGCTATAGCCTGCATGACTGCCTTTAGGTATTCTTTATGGGTTTTCCAGTTCTGACTAAAAATGACTACATCATCCAGGTATGCTGCACTGTATGACATGTGAGGTCTGAGGATGTGATCCATGTAACGCTGAAATGTCGCAAGTGCCCCATATAACCTGAAAGGCATTGTGTTGAATTGAAAAAGGCCTATAGGGGTGCAGAAAGTGGTCAACTCCTGCACTTGGGTGGCCAGGAGTATTTGCCAATACCTTTTGTCAAGTCTAAGGTACTGATGTACTTTGCAGTTCCTATTTTATCCAGTAAATCATCAATACGAGGCATAGGATACCCATTGAAGGAGGAGATAGCATTCAATTTTCCAAAATCGAGACATAAACACAGTCCCTCTTCCTTCTTTGGGACCACTACCACTGGTGATGACCATTCAATATGGGAAGGAACAATTACCCCCATTTGTTCCATCTTGCTGACTTCCGCTATGACCTCAGCTCTCATCTTCTCTGGTAGCCTATAGGGTTTTTGATGAATAGGCTTGTCTTGTGTAATAGAAATATGGTGCACAACCCCTTTTGCTCCTCCTGGTGTGGTGGTGAAGGTATGCTGGAAGTGATGTACCAAATGTTCTATTTCTTCCTTCTGCTCTGAAGTTAACTTAGGGTTAATCTGAATTGTCTCTTTCTTTATCTGGGGACATAACCTATCATACGCTATGTCAAGCTCAGCCTCATGTTGTTCAGGGTGCATGAATAAGGTGGGGGGAATCTGCTTTTTCCACCCATTTCCTTAAAAGATTGGTGTGATATATCCTTTTTTGATTCCTCCTACCTGGTAGTTCTATTTCGTAATTAACTACCCCTGTTCTTCAGAGAATTGTGAAGGGACTCTGCCACTTTATCGGGAGTTTATTTTCAACAGTCAGCTACAACAATAGCACTTTTGCCCTTGGGATAAAAATGTTTTCTTTCAAACCTTCATCATACACCTTTTTGTGTTCCTTTTGAATGTCAACCACATTTTCATGTGCCATGGTTACAAATTTAACAAGTTTTGCCTTAGCAAAGTCATGTAATCTAAAACATTAGCAAACCCCACCATCTGAACCTCTTCCCAGTGTTCTTTCATCACATCTAAGGGGCCCTGGGGATTCCTTCCATATAGTAACATGAAGAGTGAAAAACATGTGGTGGCCAGTGGTACTTCTCAAGAGGCAAACATCAGGTAAGGGAGAAATCTATCCTAGGTTCACCCTTCTCCCTCCACATATTTTTTAACATCCCTTTTAATGTTTTATTAAACCTTTCAACAAGGCCGTCTGTTTGGGGATGGTAGGGGGAGGTGCGAATTGCAGATACACCAAGTAATCTATATAACTCCTTCAACATTTGGGAAGTAAAATGACTTCCCCTGTCTGTCAGGATTTCACAAGTTATACCTACAAGACTAAATATTTTGGCAAGTTCCTCAGCAATCCGAGGAGCCTTTGCAGTCCGCAAAGGTATAGCCTCCAGGTACCTAGAGGTGTAATCGGAGATGACTAGGATAAACCTATTCCCCTTGGTGCTTGTAGTTAAAGGTCCCACAATGTCCATGGCAATGCATTCAAAAGGGACCGTAACATAGGGTATAGGTTGGAGGGGTACCTTGCCTATCTTCCCTCCTGGGGCAACTAACTGGCACTTGGGGCAGACACAACAATATTGGGCCACATCATCATGGATGCCTGGCCAAAAGAATCTTAATGCTTGTTTGTTTGTTTATTTGTTTAACAGATAGGCACACTGGAAAACTAATTCCTTTTACAGGTGAGACCCACATAGAAAACACACATGCAAAAATGTACAATAATAAATATCAGACTAAAAAGTCTTCATTACAAAAAACCTAAATATCATATAAAACAATTACAATTAAAATGTAATTCAAAGAACTTTCTTAGTTCATTTACAAATAATTTACCAGAATGCATTTGTTGTATGACACAAGGTAATTCATTCCAAATTGATGGAGCAGTATAAGCAAAGGCCCTCTGTCCACATTTTGCTCTCTTAAAAGGTATGTTAAAGACCAAACCATCTGTCCTATGCTGAGAGAAGTAACCTTCATCATGAGGTCTCAGTAAATTACTAAGTTTTTGTGGGACCCCAGAATTAACAATTCTGTGTGTAAATTTAGCCACACAAAAATGAAAGTTTAACAAAACCGATAACCAACCTATTTCGTTCAAGATTTTACAATGATGAGACAATTTTGGGTAATTAATATGTACACCCTTGAGGAAAGAAGGGAGAGGGGGGACATGATAGAAACTTTTAACTACCTCAGTGGAATCCATAAAGTCCAAGAGGGTAGCATCTTTCAGAAAAAGAGATGTGCAAGAACAAGGGGACACAATTTAAAAATAGAAGGGGGGGCAGTTCAGGGGCAATGTGAGGAAGTATTATTTCACAGAGAGGGTAGTGGATGCATGGAACAGCCTTCCTGAGGAGGTTGTGGGGTCTAAAACTGTGGGAGAATTCAAGAATGCATGTGACAGACATAAGGCAATTCTTGTGGTAGGTAGGAAGGAAGAAATAGGCTGTTGGTTAACTAGGATCTGCAGCCTATACTGTAGGTAGGGAAATGGGCAGACTAGATGGGCCAAGTGGTCCTTATCTGCCGTCAAAGTCTATGTTTCTATGTTCTATGTTTCTATGTTTCTATGTTTCTAATTTAAAGGAAATTTAGCAATCAGTTGTAGTAAAGTAGATTTTTTTGATATTACTGTAGAAGAAGCATTATCAGTTATGATAGTGGCATGGTTTACAATTGGGGCCAAACAATGATTTGAAATAGCTAACCTGGATTCCCTAATGAGAAATGAATGTATTCTACTGAATATAAAAAGGCCATTCTACAATGTATTCTAGTAGTAACCTTTGCAAAGTGAGGTTCATAACTTAAACTAGGGTCGAATATGACCCCAAGATACTGAAATGTATCCACTTGCTCAAACCTAGGCCCATCTAAAGATTTAACTTGCAGGCAATGGTCCATAGTTCTTAATCTTGCCGTAGTACCAAAACGCATTGCTTTTGTCTTTGCTTTATTTAGTACCATACCACTAGGTATAAGGGATGATTAAAAATTAATCATTTCTTTTGTTAGGGAGTCATTTAAGTCACTAACAGAAAGGCCTTTCATATATACTACTGCATCATCTGCATAAAGAGTTAAGAAAGCATTATTAATTGCTGAAACATGCTGATCAAAAAATAAGGAAAACAAAAGTGGTCCTAGTATGGAGCCCTGAAGAACCCCACACTTAACCCCTGCAGATTCAGAAGTAGCACTACCAAATTTAACCCTTTGTGACTGATTCTTTAATTAGTCCCCCAATCCAAACCAAAAAAGATCTTCTTGCTCCCAAGAACCTCAGCCTAGCAATCAACAATTGGTGATTCACCAAGTCAAATGCCTTGGTTAAGTCCATGAACATGGCACCAGTCAAGCAACCTTTATCCATAACATCTAGGACTGTGTTTGTGAACTCAACCAAGGCAGTCTCAGTACTTCTTCCTTTATGAAAACCATGTTGATTTTGAGACAATAGACCTAATGTATTTATATATTCAGTCAGCTGTTTATAGACTACCTTTTCCTGTACTTTAGCTAAAACAGACAAAATTGAGATTGGCCCATAATTTCCAAAATTCTGGTGTGAACCAGACTTGTGAATGGGAGTCACCCAAAAAATGTTTCCAAATTTCAGGCACAACCCCTGAAGAAAAAGACAAATTGAAAATAATACTAATTGGGTATGCTAACACTGAAGCGGCATCTTTCAAAAGGCCAGGACATACAGTAAACCATCTGAGCCAGCTGAGCTATCTCATTTGATTTGTCTTAGTAATTTCTCAACTTCTTTAGGAGTAGTAATCTTTAAGTAAAATTTACGGATGTTGTCAAGTTCAGCACAAAAATCTTGATGGTCTATGACTTGCTGCTCAGTACAGAAGTTGCCAAGATCAGTAAATCTTTTATTAAACTCATTAGCTATTTCAATGGGACAGGTCAACAAATCATCATTCAATTTCATAGAAATAGAGTATGTTGAGCAATATTAGGTTTAATAAGTGTATTGATTTTTTCCCAAAAAGTTTTAGTATTAGACAAACTTGCACGTTGTTTCTGTTGAATAAATTTAGTTTTAGCTTTTTTTATCTGGACTTTGCATTGATTCAGTAGGGTTCTATAAATCTGATAATCAGGCACAGAATTCCTACTTTTATATGTTTTCCATGCCCTATCCCGATGTCTCATGAGTTTAATTAAAGAAGGTGTTAACCACCCAAAATACTTTCCACGTACCCTTCTTTTAACATATGGAGCACATTGATCCAAAACACGTGTGTATTCAGAAATAAAAAAATCCAAGGCAAAATTCACATCTGGAATGGAATATAAATAAGACCAGTCTATATTACCCAAAAATGAACAAAAAGTTTGTAAATTAAACCTAGTAAAAGATTTTGAGACTCTTATAGTTGGCTTAGATTTCTTTAATCCACCATGATTCCATATGCAAAACATAGGGTGGTGGTCACTTAAGGCATTGGAAATTAAGCCACACTTCATCACATTTATAGATTTAGTGGATAAAATCCTATCCAATAGTGTATGACTGTTAGATTTATTATTATGTTGAGTAGGTAAAGTAACCAGTTGTTGAAAGCCAGACTGAAGCAGGACCGTATTTAGTTTAGAACCCTCAGGACCAATCCAATTTAAATTAAAGTCCCCTAAAATTATAAGTTCTCCAAAGAACTTATTATCTAAATTATCTATTAATTCTTGAAAACCAGTTTTACTACCATTAGGTGGAAGGTATACACAGCATATTGTTAATTTCTTAGTAGAACCTAGTATCAGCTGAATGCTAATATGTTCACAGTGATTCACAGTGTCCCTAAAGATAGTATATTCTTCCACCACTAAATTATCCTTAATATAAAACATAACCCCCCCCCAGCCACCACTAATGCGATCATTTCTAAACAATTTATATGTAGGAATACATATTTCCAAGTTTGAAACAGTGGGTTTCAACCAAGTCTCACTCAGTGTCAAAACATCATGACTATACAACCCAATCCATGACTCCACCTCATGAAATTTAGGCAATAAACTTTGAGCATTAAAATACGTAATTTTAAGACCTTGTGAAACTTGTATGAAATAATCACTATAAGCCAGTTCATTTACATTAGGTCCAGGATTAGTTTCAACATTATCAGACTGAAGTAACAATAGTAAACAGTAAAACCAAGTTTTCACATGTGTATAAACAACATACATTCTTAACTCTTGTTTCTGATAGTATACCCCACATTATAGCTCATGTATTTGCCACTAATCCCATACATCATAGTGCAATTAAACACAAATTCATATGGTTGATTCCTAAATATGCTAGCATGTTTGTCTTCCTGAGCTTTAAAATCATTTTTCAAAGTGTGGTAAACCATACCGTCAATACATATCACACACAGTACATACAATACACCTAATAAAATCCCTCTGTTAACCATATTAAATAAGGACACAAAGCAATATGTACTAATATTAGCACCCTAAAATCAAGTATACAATACTTCTGTGGACCAATCCGCTCCCTGTCTGACTCTGGTCAGACTCCTTACTTCACTTTGCCAACCCACTTAGCCGCTGCCACTAGATCACAGTACACACTTATATGTGTTGGAGTAACCCCTCCTCCATCTCCTGAAGCTGCCACCAATGGGAATAACGTGGCATCGAGGTACAAACAACAAACAGGTGCTCCAAATAATGCAGCATGCATCATGTAGCTATGCACTGTTGCCTAGCAACCAAGTTCACAGAAATCACCACCTCACTCCTACAGTCTGTAAGCAATGTAAAGCAGTATATACTTAATAGTCCACAGCAGATGTTCTGACTCATGATACAGTCCAAAGACAAGTTCAGTGTGCAGACAGATGTACTCAAGAATGAAAACTCACAAAGCTTAGTCTCCACACTGTATAAAAGGAGAGGGGGTACACTCATGTATATAGACCTGGAAACTCGAGATGTCTTGCTCAGTAGCAGTAGCAGTAGCAGTATCTTCCCCATGTGGCAAAAATCACTAATGAAGGAAGAGCAGTCCAATTTTAGAGCCTGCCACACTCCGGTCAGACTCCTTACTCCACTTTGCTGACCCACTTAGCCACTGCCACTTAGACCCACCCAAGTTCCGGTCTCTCCCTTCATGGCCTGCCATTGGCAGGTCATGGGCTAATGCCATTAGCTTGTTCCTATACACTGTTGAAACCATCAATTGTTCTACACTCATTTGTGTCACTGGGTTTATACAATATCGATACAACACCCCCTTCTTTAACACATAATGAGGTTGTCCATTTTCTTGCACCTACAAACAAAAATGGTTTTAAGGACTCATCAGCCATCTGTTCCTTTTTAAACTCAATGCTGGATATTCCAGCCACATATTACTGGTGCCTCTCCATCCATCCCCTCTTCTCCTTTTTTTTCTGTTTTCAGGACATTCAGTCTTTCCCTGGTGTGTCAAAAAGTTTGTCTTCAAAAGGAAAAACATCAGTTATTTGAGCAACCTTAGCATGAGAACGGGTAGTCACTGGTACCAGGTTACCTATGGCTGCATGCTGTTGTAAAAGGGCAGAAAACTCAGGGTAATCCTGTCAGATAATGATTGGGAAAGGCAACCTAGGAACTAAACCCAGAGTTAAGCAATGTTTATGGTTTTTAACAGTTACCTCCACCTCTGCTGTTTGGTACTTATGCACATCCCCATGTACACAAATAACTGTAGTTTCTTTAGGGACACAATTTGCAGTAGAGAAAAGATCTGCCCTCATCAAAGTTTGGTGACTCCCAGAGTCTAGTAATCCCAAAGTCTGATGTTATCCTACTCCCACCGAGGTCACATATCCAATACTGGCCAGTGCTAGATGTGAATTTTCTGAACGTTTATTGGGACAATTCCTAACCACGGGCCCCTTCCCTAAACACCCATGGCATATGATATTGTCCATGGCAACCCTTCCACCTCTGTCTCATCTTACATATGTGGAATGTCTCTGGGGGTTAGAATAAAAAGGTCTTACCACCTCAGCTGGTTGGGGCACCCCCTGTTGTCCTCTCAGTCGGGAACATCGTGCTGCTAAGTAATCCTCTGCAAGTTTGTTCTGCTGTGTCTGGTTTATGTTCTTGAACCCAAACTTGCACTTCTTGGGGAAGGAATTGTATGAACTGTTCAATTACCACCATCTCAGTAAACTGCATAACTGTCTTGGAGGATGGTTGCAGCCATTTACAAGAGTAGTCCTTAAATTTAGCATAAACCTCTCTGGGAGCATCTGTATATGCCATCTTTACAACCGGAAGTGCTGCTGATAAGTTTCAGTGTTAATGTCATATCGGCACAAGATTTCCTCCTTAACCCTTTCATAATTAGTTGCATCCAATCCACTCATCTGGCTATAGACCAGCTGGGCCCACCCTGATAAATGAGGCACTAGTCTTATAACCCACTGATCCCTCGGCCACGTACATGTGTCTGCTATCCATTCAAATGTCATCAAATATGCTTCAATATCATCACCTTCTGTTAGCTTTGTTAATTTAATGTCTCTGGGTACTGACCGGTCAGGTTGTCCTGGTATCAGTGCTTGAAGCAGATGGATAGTATCAGCCCATTTAGCCTCCTGGCACTGATGATCTTCCTTCTGTCATCGTCGATCCTCTTCTCGCTGTCTTCTATCTTCCTGCTGTTGCTGGTCCATTTCCTGATGGTGAATGCATAGCCAGTGCAATAACTCACTCGTGTCTTCTGGCACATTCTTTTTCTTCGGCTTCTGGATATCCTCCTCCTCACTGTCCTCTTCGATGTCCTTCTCTGTTTTCTTCTTCGGCTTCACACTGAAGTCCAGTTCTGGTCCAGGAGTTATCCCTGTATTTTCCGCCATTGATCTTATCAGGTGTATGCCCTCCTGTACCGTCTGTATCTGCTGTTTAATAGATCCAGTGCCCCTGATTGTGAATCCCAAGCAGCCTAGACACCATCAGAGATCCCACTGCTAACACCACTGTAACAGGATGGGATCAATCAGACTCAAAGACAGGAGTGTAATGCATAAAATAAACGCAGTTTGTATTTATAATTTTTATTCAGAAATCAATATTTACAGAAATAAAAAAATGAAAATAAGCTGTGTTAGTCATCACACCCAAAACAAAAGAAAATTTTACTAATGCAGATTCACTCTTTCCTTAGTGATAACATTAACTACTGGTGTGTATTCTAGCACACCTTCTCCTTCCTCTAAGATCAGTAACCTACTGGCCTATCCCCTGTGTCACAAAGGCTGGGAATTTATCCCTTCCAGAGCATGACATCACTGCCAGCTGACTAGGGCAATGCCCTTCCCCTTTATGACATCACACATCTCTGTATCTTTAAAAAGAGCCATTTTAAATCCAGGTAGCCCTTTAGTAAGCAGTGAGCTCTTTTTGAAGATAACTACATTTTTATTATTTCTGGAATAATCCTTTCTCATGGCTGTTTGCAAATGTCTGGGCTAACAAAAATAATGGGGGATAGAGGGCACGATCCTCATCTCCCTTCTTTTGTTAATTGAGGACATTTGGATTTTAAACTCTTGCTTTGTTTCTCTAAACATTTCTTAGCACTAGATTTATGTAGCCAATTCATGTTTTTCTTCAGGGACTCTTTACAAGCTCCTATTGAGCCCCAGCTAGACAGTCTGAATTAACAAGGTTCTTGCTAACTGGAACTGCAGCTATCAGCTTACATTTCATTTGGGCCTTTTTTTGTTAAGAAACAGCCCAGTTACAACACCTCAGGGCTGTTCTATTCATTTAACTATTTTGCCTTCTATCTCTGGGACACACTATGGGACTGCAGCACTCTGCCCCAGTGTCCTTTGCTACAGGCACTTTAGTTCTATTATTTGCTTAGTTCCCTCAAGTGGAACAGACTCAGCTACCAAAAGCAAACCAAAAAATGTTTTTATTTACAGATGCTCCTAGTGCCTCCATATACAAAGCAGAAGGGTGCTTTTTCTGGTAATCTATTCAGGATTTTTACAGGAATGCTTTGTGCACAACAGCAGGGGATCTTCTAGATAAAGGGGACAGAAAAGAAAGAGATGAGAATTGTCAATTTGGCCACCCTGACAAGAAACAAGGACAGGAGAAGAAAGAATAGAATAGAAGACAGTACAGAGTGAATGAAATGGGGAAGGGGATTCACAATCCTTAACGTTTTTATTATCATAACAGGAGCATCCTGTTACAGGACTGTATCATAAGAGGGATCCAGGTAGGAACACAGGAGGGGGAGGACAGGGATGGGGAGGTGAGGTGCCTACCAAGTGCCATGGCATGGATGAATGGGAGGAAGATCCTGGGGGTCACTGGGAAGGCAAGATGGGAGGGTGAGCGGGATATCATTATCCACCTAGGTACTAATGACCTGGCAAACAGGGAGCCTAAGGAAGTTCAGGAAGAGTTCAGGAAATTGGGGAGGGGTCTCAAGCAAGTAACTACTTCTGCCACCTTCTCAGAAGTATTACCTGTGAGAGGCATGGGAGAGCATAGGGGTGCACACACCAGGAACTTTAACTCATGGCTGAACGACTGGTGCTGTGAGGAAGCGTTTGGATTCATTGGTGACTGGGGACCCACCTGGAGGGATGGGGGCTTGTTCAAGCCTGATGGCCTGCAACCATCCTGGAGGGGAATCCAAGCACTCAATGAAAAGATTAAATGCTACATGGACAAGCATTTAAACTAGCCAAGGAGAGTGGCAGGCCAGCAAGGAGGGTACATAATTGCCACCCCCCCCCCACAGCTAGCAGTGGAACCAGTGAATAGGAGGAGTGGATATCTCTACAAAGCAGTGTGCAAAATATGGAGATAAGCACCTAAGGGGTGGATAGGCAGAAAGTGGGGAAAATTCAACAGAAGGGCAGACAGCAGGGAGAACCAGGGATAAAGGACAACTGGGGAGGGGGCTGGAGTAGAACAGCTAAACAGTCCAGGGAGTTCACATCATGGAAAGCCATTTGTGCCAATGCCAGGAGCATTAGCAACAAGATGGAGAATCTGGAAGCTGCCATGGTGCAGTTGGACCTGGATATTGTGGCCAACACAGAGACCTGGTGTAATGATAACCATAACAGGGAGATGGCTACGCCCAGCTACAACGTATTCAGAAGAGACAGGGCAGGCAGGAAGGGAGGAGGACTGGCACTTTATGTGAAGGATAGCATAAAGACCACAAAGATTCAGGAGGGTCAGCCATCCACACAGGGGTGGTCTACAGAATACCAACCCAGGAGGAAGAAACAGATTGGGAACTGATGCTAGCCATACAAAGGATAGTAGACAAGGGTGAAGTGGTGTTGGTTGAAGACTTCAATATTCCAGAAGTGGACTGGAGCCTCCCAGTAGCAGCAGCATCAACGAGGAGCAGCTTTATCCTGGACTCCCTACAAGGTGCCTTCCTCAAGCAACTGGTCATGGAACCAACTTGGCAGAAGGAAATACTGGACCTCATGCCCACAAACATGGACAGTGTGATGGGGTAACAGTGGGGGAGCACCTGGGGAACAGTGACCACCTGTCACTGTGGTTTGAAATCACAGAAGGAGCAGAACCAAACCGCACAAAAACACATATCCTGGATTTTAGGAGGGCTGACTTTTGGAAAATGGAGAGATGCTTGAAAGAGGCACTAATGGGAATGGGGAGGGACTCAGGGGTGGAGGAACAATGGGCAATATTTAAAACAGGGATTACAAGAGAACAGAATTATGCAATAAGCAGGTTAGCAAGGGGGAAAGGAAGAGGAGGCCATTATGGCTTTCTAAAGAGGTAGCATAGAAAGTGAAAGCCAAAAAGACTGCGTTCAGGCAATACAAAAAGACACAGGCAGAAGGGGATAGGGAGAAGTACCAGGAAAAGTAAAAGGAGGCAGAGAGGTCAGTAAGGGAAGCCAAAGCTATGACAGAAGAGCGCATCGCAAAATCAGTGGGTAGAGGGGACAAAACCTTTTACAGGTACATAGGTAAAAAAGAAGGGCAAAGGGAGGGATAGTGAGACTGAAGGGGGAGGTCGGGGTCTGAATGGAGCATGGCAACAGTAAAGCTGACATACTGAACAGATATTTCTGCTCAGTCTTTACTGGGGATGAGGAGGGCAATGGGCCTGAAGGGAGTACAAGGGTTGGGAATGGTGCAGAAATGGGCATAAGTCCCTTTACATGGGAAAGGGCCCTAAAGAAACTGGAAGGAATAAGAGTCAATAAAGCAATGGGGCCAAATGGGGGTGCACCCCAGTGTCCTAAAGGAACTAAGAGAGGTGGTTGCTGAACCTCTGACAATCCTGTTTAGCCAATCAATGGAAACAAGGGAGGTACCCAAAGACTGGAGGACAGCAGATGTAGTCCCCTTATACAAAAGCGGGAACGTAGAGGAAGCGGGGAACTACAGACCAGTCAGCCTGACCTCAGTAGTGGGGAAGATTATGCAAGCACTACTGAAGGAGAGATTGGTGGAACATCTAGTTGCCAATGGACTACAGGACCCAAGGCAGCATGGTTTCACTCGGTGAGGTCATGCTCACAGGGGGAAGGTCATGCCAGACCAGCCTCATTTAATTTTTTGACTGGGTGACAAGGGAGGTGGATCAGGGGATGACAGTGGATGTGGCATATCTGGACTTCAGCGAGGCCTTTAACACTGTGCCACATAGAAGGCTATTAAACAAACTGGGGAATATGGAAGTGGGCAAGACAGTAGTGTGGTGGGTAGGTAATTGGCTGGGTGGCAGGACACAGAGGGTGGTGTTAAATGGCTGTCACTCCACAGAGGGAAGAGTGACCAGTGGGGTACCACAGGGATCAGTGCTGGGACTAGTCCTATTCAACCTCATCAGTGACATTGAGCAGGACCTAGAAGGCACAACTTCTTTGTTCACTGATGACACAAACCTCTGTAACAGAGTGGGCATGCCAGAGGGTCTAGACAGAATAAGGGTGGACCTGCAGAAGCAGAAGAATAGTCAAGGGTTTGGCAGTTGACATTCAATGCAAAGAAGTGCAAGATAACGCATATGGGGCACAAAAAGCCTGGAACAACATATCAGTTGGGGGGTGAGGATATAGCATACACCAAGCAGAAAAGAGGCCTTGGTGTTATTATCTCTGATGACCTCAAGGTAGAGAAACAGTGCGGCAAGGCAGCAGGTAAAGCAAATAAGATGCTGGGATGCAAAGGCAAGGGTATCACCAGTAGGGAAAAGGAGGTCATAATTCCACTATACAAGACACTAGTGAGGCCCCAGCTTGAGAACAGTGTACAGTTCTGGAGACCTTACCTATGTAAGGGCATAGACAGGCTAGAGAAGGTTCAGAGGAGGGCAACAAAGATGGTACAGAGATTGCATAAGAAGTTCTATGAGGAGAGGCTGAAGGACTGGAATATGTGCTCCCTTCCCTGGAGGAGAGGAGGGAGAGAGGGGATATGATAGAGACATACAAGTATCTCACAGGGAGGAACAGGGTACAGGAATACACTATTTTCCAGTGAAAAAGATGTTCCAGGACTAGAGGGCATGGGATGATGTTAGAGAGAGGGCAATTCAGAGGAAACGTGAGGAAGAATGTCTTCACAGAAAGGGTGGTGGACAAGTGGATGACCCTGCCAGAAGAAGTGGTGGGAGCTAAAACACTCACAGGATTTAAGAATGCATGGGATCGACATAAGAGAATTCTGGAGGTCAGGGGTAAGGAGAAACAGACTTGTAGAAAAACATAAAGTGAACTTACAAGCTCAAATGCACAGACTGGGTGGGTCATAGGCCCTTATCTGCCAACAGTGTTTATGTATCTATGTAAAACCCACCCTACAGCCTGGTGATAGTGACCAGCACAGACCCACCACTCTAATCCATGGCTGGCCACCACCTACCTCATATATGCCCTCTACCACTATACAGTGCCTTATAGTGATGCAGTACTTGCATGATGTCTATTGAAATGTTCAATGAACTTTGCAATAGATGTCATTCAAGTACTGTATCATTATACAGAGCTGTATAGCAATACGGGTATTTGCATGGGACAGACTGCAGCCAGCCATGGAGGAGAGAGGTAGATCTGTTCCAGTTGCTTTCACCAAACCAGGTGGTGGGCATTGGAAACCAGGACCAGGTGCATTAGACAACCAAGGCAGTAATACATTTTAGAATTCCTGTGGGGAACAGGTGAGGGAAGGGGAAAATTAGTCAGCCAGGGATATTATAAATTATGGAACACCTACGGGGATCAGGTGAGGGAGGATGGTCACTAAACACCCGGGCTATCATACATTTTAGAATACCTGTGGGTATCAGGTGATGATCCCCATTGATGTTCAAAAATTTATGATATCCCAGGTTGTTGTCATTAAGCTACCAGGATATCAAAAGTTATAGAGTACCTATAGGGATCAGACGAGGGAGGGTATCATTTGACAACCAGGAATGCCATCAATTACAGAATTTCTTGGAGTTCAAGTGAAGGAGGGGGCCAGGCCTACAGTTTGATGGATGTAGTGCTGATGGTCAGGCTTAACCATACCTTAGTGCTATTCACACTGCAGAGAGATGGTGCAGCCTGGTCAATGCCCACATAATGGGTTTCAAATGTGTTACTTGTGACCTGCAACCATTATGGGGTCATTAACATTTTACTTTTTAAATGTGGCAGTGTGAAGGAAAGGTCTTATCCTGTTTGGAATGTTCTATTGCTCCTAAACAGCCATATTCAGCATACTAGCCACATACAGCTTAGTGACCAGCAGCAGGTGTCTGTTTTGCACACTGGCACCTGTTAGCACTTTGCACTAGTGCTGCCACGCTGGAACAGTAATTGATCAATTGATATGTGTCCAATTTCTATTCCAATATAGTAGTTTTAGGATATTGCACTGCTTTGCACACAGTGTAAGTACTTTGTGCAGTACAAACTAGGGGCATTGAATATTGTGCCCATACAGTTTTACAACAGACATAGCAACAAAAGCATTATAATGGACTGTTGACCTGGTCATTCTATAGTATGGAAATGAAGTCTGGATATTATACCAATGTTGGAACCATGACATTATATTTAATTGCAGAAAAGGTACTAAGAAAATCTGGTGGATGCAACTCATGGCTTTAACAGTATGTTCATATTATGATTCATATTACGGTGTTTAGGAGCCAGTAGGTGTTAGCCCCATATTGCTCCATATTGCCTAATAGTATCCTAAGTATCCTACCTTGACAATGCATTGAGCCAATTTGTTATTAAACTCTGCTTTGTTTCTACAAATAATAATGTCTGTTGATAAACTATTCCACAGATAATTATTCTGTTTGTGTAAAAGAATTTGCATTTGGAGGAACTTAATTGTTTACCTAATATTTGCAATGTGTGTCCTCTAGTATTTACATCTGTTTGTTTGAAGCTGAACTTAATTTTGTTTATCAAGTACAGATCTTTCATAATGTTGAACATCATAAGGAGGTCTCCACTAATTCAATGTGTCTCCAAAGACATCAGCTGTAGATTTGTATGCCATTCTTCATATTCCAGCTCTGTTTATTTGTTTATTTATAATTTAGAAAACACCTTTGAGCGCAAGTGCTCTTTTGCAAAGGTTCCATGTCTGACAAGTACAATGAATGAAAAACACAACATACAATCACCAGATCAAGAAGCTCCTAGTCAGGTACAAGCAACATTAAATTATCAGTCAGGGAAGTATACAGAATCTAGCATAGCAGTCCCAAGGGCACAAAGTTTGCAAGTGCCTGTAATATATGAGCACAAGATAAAACATGGTATACTGGTCAGGAATCAATGAAAAGCAGCAGCAGGCTGATTTCAAAGTGAGTTCTTTTTTTAGGGATTTTTCAACTTGTGCCATTTTGGAAAGTCCCACTAGGGATTCAGGGAGTTTGTTAAGCCATTGGCAAGCACGGACCACAAAAGAGCACCTACCCAGGCTTGCTTTTTTGGAAGGGGGCTTCAATAGCTTGTCTAGACATACTTCTGGTGGAATATTGGTTTGTAACTGGGAAGAGATGTTTAATCGCAGTGGGGGTGAGAACCAACAGAGATTTTTTAGCCATCAGACAGGTCTGGTATTTTAGCCTGTCCTGAAGTAGTAACTATTTGTTGAGAGCATACAATGTGCAGTTATGTGTGAGCCTGTCCACCCTGCTGATAAAACTAAAGGCTTTGTTGAGTATCTTCCTTATTCTGGAGAGGGTAGTTTCACAAGCAGCCCCACATACTGGGAGCCTGTAGTCAATGAGAGGTAGGATCATTCTGGATCCTAGCAGGCACCCAACTTCCTCTGTGAAGTTATGGCATTGCCTGTAAAGCACTCCTAACTTCCTGTTGGCCAGATCTGTAATATTGCCACATATATAGAGAATGAAAGGGTGTCTTCCAGGGTGACAACCAGGTACTTGAAGGATTCCAGCTTGTCAAGGGTAGTTCTATAAGCATTATGAATAGTAAGAGGAGGGGTCTTTTTCTTCAGATGTGGACCAGCAAACAACACGGTCTTTGTCTTCTTACTGTTCAGGACCAGTTTTTGTACTCAGAAAAAATTCTCCAGAGCCTGGAAGCTGCTTTGTAGATCTCTGGAGGGTTTCTCATGATGTGGACTGCTGTTGAAGACCACTGCAGCATCAGCATATAAGAGCACCTTTGAGAGGGGTCAGGCTTCAGGGAGTCTGTTTATAAATAGGCTAAAGAGGAGAGGGCCATAAGGGACACTGACTGAGACTCCATTAGCACTCGAGAGAACTCCATCAATCTTTACACTCTGCATGCAACCTGTGATGTAGCAATGGAACCAGGCTGAGGTTTCAAAGGAGAGGCCCAGGGAGGAGAGCTTGTCAAGCAGCAATGAGTGATCCACAAGATCGAACCCTTTGGTCAGATCTATGTAGGTGGCTCCAACTGAATTACCTTTGTCAAGGACCTCATGCAGGTGCTTTGTGTATTCTATTAGTGCAATTCCAGTGCTGTGTAGCTTCCTGAAACCATGTTGAGGTTTGCACATTAGTTTATACTTATTTAGGTAGAAGACAAGTTGATCTGAGGCTATTCTTTCCAGAGCCTTGGATAGAGGAGAGATGACTGAGATATGCCAATAGTTGACTACGTTGGTGCAGTCCCCACTGTTATGTACAGGGGTTACTGTTGTAGCTTTCCAGAGGTCTGGGAACTGGAAGTATTGCAATGAGAGGTTCACAGAAAATCAGAAATCTATCAGCAGAAAAGGATCCATTAATTCATCTAGTCTACCCTCCCCTTGCTCATACTACATCACTAACTGACAGGTTGAATATCTTGTCAGTGGAAATGCAAGTTCTTCCAGCACCAGGGCCAGCAACTTCATATCTATTGAATCACTCCCCACCCTCATTTTACCAGTACCCCTTTTACATATTTGAGAATTACCTTGATGGTGACCTGTGGCCTGAGCCAAGGTGTCAACGTGGCTCAGTTGGTTGCACATCCACCTCTGGACCAGAAGGCTGTGGGTTCTCGTCCCACACTGGGATTGGACTTGCACCTAAAAATTGCTGGCATCCAAGTGCAGTATTGGGGAGTGCTGTACTGCTGGGGAGTGCTGCCCTTCGGATGAGACATTAAACTGAGGTCCCTTCTGCCCATCCTGGGGGTGTTCAGGTGGAAGTAAAAGAACCCAGAGCACTTTTTGCAAAGATCAGGGAACATTCCCAGTGTCCTGGCCAACATTCCCCTTCCCATAAATCCAGTTCATGCAATTATCCAGGCTGTGTGTGGGTGATGATGTGCAATATGGCAGCCACCACACATTCAGTCACTTCACTACCAGTCTAGCATTGCTTGTAAAGTGCTTTGGGATACTGTGTATGAAAAGCGCTATAGAAATACTGATTCTTCTTCTTCTTCTTCTTCTTCTTCTTCTTCTTCTTCTTCTGTTTGAAGTAGAATTTGAGGAGGTCAGGATTGGGGCCAGATGGGTTACATTGACCTGGGCTTTCATCAGCGCTGCTCACAGGTGCAGTGTCAGGAGGGAGGACCAAGCTCAGGTCTTAGAAGAATGTGTTGAAAACGTTCACAATTTCATTTGGGTCCTTTGAGATCTGTGATTGTTTTAGTAGTCCTTTTCTGAACTTTTCCTATTTATGCTATTTCATTCTTTTAAGTGTGCTATTTTTACAAGGCATAATCCAGGTATGGCAAAACACAGGCCTGATACATAGGAACTACAAAATATTTTCCCTAGATCTAACACTATTATTTATTGACCAGAAGACTCTGTTGACGTTTGCAATTGCTTCGTTTCCTTGCCAAAGGATCTACAAGTCATTAGTCATTATTATTCATAAATCTCCTTCATGCGCTGTTTCTAATATGGGTTTTCCACTTAATATATATTGAAGTTTGACATTATTTTTACCCAAGTGCATAATTTTGCACTTATCAATATTGAATTTAATTTCCCTTGTCTGGTGTGGGTTAAACAATTAACTCATGGGTGACCTGAATATGTTTTTCTGCTAGAAGAATTGGCTTGTGCCACATCATAATACAATAATATGATGGAAACATGCAGTATACTGTAATCTGAAAAAAATGTTTAAATTGAATATAGACCTGCTGTACGTGGTTAAAATTCAAAGGTACTTGAATAATTTCTAATCATTGGTAGACAGACACTATTCTGAAATGAATGATTCATTCCATTCACAAGAAGCAGAGCCAGTTGACATTGCTTTCAAAGATTAAACATTGTAAACAGTTGAAAAGTAAATCAAAAAGGGAAATGAAGTGGATATGCTAAATCTTGAGAACTGGGTTTATAGACACATCTTATATGAATAGTTTACAGAATAGTGTCTTTCTTTATGAAAGGAAATCAGTATTGCTGTTTAAATAGTCCCCCTGAAAACTCACCACATTTTATTGGACTGCAGATAGAGATGGAGAAAAAAAATTGTTAGTTACTTGCTGTCTTCCAAAACTGTATTTCTTTCCTTTTACAGAACTTTTTCTGTCTCAGATTCATTTGTCTAGTGCACTTACCTGGTCAACAACAACTAAATAAATAAATAAAAATAAATCCTTCATGGAGCTACAATGGCACCTCATAACATGTCTGTGACTCTCAAGGGGTTGATTTTCAGATCACTTGACACAGAGGCAGTTTCCAAATATGGTTTATGCATGCATCAAAATAAATACACCAAAATCTGCAGATGCTATTTTCATACATTTTGGCATATTTACAACAGCTTACCCACTTTACAGTAAAAAAAAAGAAAAGGATGCATGCGTCAATATTTTGACACATGGATCATTTCTGCAGCACAATTTGTGGTGATCCCATCACATAATTAAGGGGCAATTATCAAGGCATTAGAGTCATGCATGAGAACAGTAATAAAAAGAAACAGGTACATGAGACCAATATGAGTCTTGGCAAGGGTAAGGGAAGCAGTAAGGGCCAAAATAAAAGGCCTTCACTAGGTACAAGAAAACGCAGGGGAAGTAAGAATGGGGGAGAGTATCTACTGAGAACTAAGGAAGAAAAGATGGTGGTCAGGGAGGTAAAAGCAGACAAAGGGCAGCAGATTGCAGAGTAAGTCATGTGCAAGAAAAAACAGGATCTGTGGCTACCCATGTTGTCTTTTGCTGATCGACCAGGAAAGATAGTAAAGCAAGATCACTGAAACTCTCAGTTGCTTTTAATGTCAAGATTGTAGACTGGTGAGGTGCTGTGTGATCTGTGGAGGAGTTTGATTCAGCAGCAAAATTTGTACATCTGACAGAATTTTGCACCCAGTACACCTTTTATCTTTAGAGTTTTTTTAAAGGCTCTACTAGCTCCTCTTATGAGTCTGCACTTGTTTTTTTTTTCCATTTTTAGATCTAGTAACAAGCAACACAGTTAAAGTTAATGGGGAAAAAAGGGAAGGAATTGACAGGGAGTAACTGACAAAGAAGTCTGGTGTCTGGTGTGAAGGAGTAATCTGGGGCCAAACTCAAGGAGGGAGTTGGAAAGGTGAACTGGAGAGAAAATACATCATTTCTTAATGTGCTATATATGCCCAAAACAAGATTATAGGAACATACGACAACGCCAGCAGATTTAGGCCAAAAGGTCTGTCAAGTCTGCTTGAAATGTAGCTCACAGTTCAGACACTGCTGCTGCCCCCTCCCCTATTATTCAATCCCTCTAAAGGTTCCTTCCCTGAGTTCCCCTTCTGTTCACTTCCCTCCCTACTTGTACCTTGCCCATAAACCTATCCCAACCCTTCTTAAAATTCTCCACTGATTCTAGTGAGTTCACCTTCTCTGGTAGCATATCTCATGGCTCCATCACACTTTCCTTGAAGTTGAGCCTCCTCAGTTGTCTCCTGTATTTCCCCACCACCAGTTTTTGGCTATGTCCTCTTGTGGTCCCTTCCCTTTCAATCTAAACAAATCCTCAGTGCTAACTCTGATGATGCCCTTCAAGTACTTAAAGATTTCAACCCATTATAATTGATATGCTATGGTTTCCACACTAAAAGGGTTGTATTGAGTATAGTTACTCAGCTGAATGGTTATTAGTTTCCCAAAGAGGTATTTTTCTTTTTACTAAACAGGGGAAAAATAAGTGCCATTTAAATACTGAAGATCAGGACAAGGTTCAGGAGAAGATGACAGATGGGAAAACAGAAAACAGATGGAAGCGCTGGGAGAAGAGGAGAAAATAGAGTGAGACAAGACAACAAGGGATACATTTTAAAGACTGATAGTTTTGAATTTTAGAAACATTGTAAACAGAATAACAAGCAAGTTAATGCAGGCATAAAGAAAAGACAGTAAAACTACACCAATAAGACCAGAAGAAACAAAACTGAAAAGAGTTAAAGGAGATTAAAATCATAGGTAACAAAAAAGTCACTAAGCAATACAGAAGTTCCTTGTAACTGCAAACCAGTAAAATATTATCTGTGTTTTTTTTATGTATGCATTCATGGAAAGTAATTTCTATATGGTTTATTTGAGGTGGGGGTTTATATTAAAAGTTATGCCTTTTTGATACTTTTTCTTCTTTCGCACTTTAACTGTAATAAGTTTGTAAACATTTGGTAAACAGTTGATATTAATTTAAGTATAACAGTTTTAATTAATAAATTAATTAGTTAGATGTTTAAATTCAAAAAGTAGGAATCCACCAACAACAATGCATGATTAAGATGCAGGTGACCAAGCAGGTATGTAACAGGTGCACTGGTCCAACACAAAAGCACAGAAAGCTAAACAGCAGAAGAACGAGGAGGCATTCTGCACCAGACCAAATCCTACCTCTAGCTTTTAATTAAATGAGTTGAGAAAACTGTGGTAGGACACACAATTTGTAAATCTGTGTTAAAGCCAGTGACTGGAAACTGAATCTTGAATCTTGAGGGAACAGCATTGTTAATATGTTCCAAAGTAGCCACAAGCCAAGCCAGGCTAACCAGCCACAGTTTATAGACACTAAGCAATACATTGTCAGACAGAAAATAAGTGATGTTACAGACTAATTTTGCACTGTGCAAATTAAGTAGCACTAGAGAAAAGGTCATGTTTATATAATTTAGATTGAATGGAAGTAAATGAAGCATTCATAAAAAAACATTATTATAGTGGTGACTGTTTTTTTCCAGAGGGTGCCGTTTAGTCAAGTTATATATATTGCCATTCAAATGGACTGGGTCAAGCCTGAAAACAGTCCATTGGATCAATGCACCCACCCGGTTAACAAAGACATAAATAAAATAAATAAATAAAAATAAAATATAAAGGCTTGCATTTCATGAAGACATATTTAAAAAAAAACATTTTTTTACTGAAAAGTGTTTGCTTCTCTTAACTTTTTTTTGAATATCTTCACCTATTCCATTTGTTCCATGCCGCTTTCAATCCCCAGTTAGTATAAAATTCACCCCGTGAGGCACTGTGCAGCTTCTTGCTGCTTCTTATTGCCCCTACGAGTCCTCTTAAAATGGTGGCTGCCCGCATGTCTGAGACCTAAAATGGTGGCCACCCACCTGCCTGTGACTTAAAATGGTAAACCCTCTTCATCCAGACCTTGTTCAAAATGGTGGCCTGGGAAACAAACTTGTGTTCTTTTGCTAGCCGCTGCCACGTGTGTAGCCTTTTAACACCTGTGAGGCTCCCCACTCCTTCTGTGTCTGGAAGCCTGCTACTTCACAAAATTTTTATTTTATTTTTACAACTGTAAGCCTGCAGGGCTTAGCCCACCAGTCATTATCATTCCTGCCCTCCTGTCCCACCTCCCATGAACCACAGCTGAAAAAAATAGTCTTTCTTACCTTTTTTGCCCATTTCTACTTAAAAAGCAAACAAGAGAAACAAGAGAAACCCTTTGTTTAATGCCCTTTCATAGTTCTGCCCCTTTGCTGATACTGGTGCTGGGCCCTTGTTTGTGATCCGGTCTCATCTTTGTCTCGGCCTGCAATGCACAACCTTCTGGCCTATAGGCCACATGGCTTCCAGTTTCTCTTGTGGCATTACTGGGCCCTATTTTTCACCTCCACACATTTCCTGCACCTGCCGATTGCTTTTCTTTTCCCAGTTCTGATCCTTTCAAAGTCAGTTTAAATGGGATGGGAAGAGGAAAAGGGCCCCTGGTACCACGTTGCTCAATCTCAGTTACTGTAACCCAAATGCTGCCTGCTGTGGATCACAGTTTGCTCCCTTCTCTACACCTGGTCTCTGCTTTTCCCCAGTACTATGCCAGTCTTGGTCATTTAAAGTTAGAGGGGGAACGGCTCAGGGGTAATGTGAGGAAATTCTTTTTCACGGAGAGAGTGGTGGACGCATGGAACCGCCTTCCTGGAGAGGTTGTGGGGTCTAAAACAGTGGGGGAATTCAAACATGCATTGGACAGACATAAGGCAATTATAGTGGGGGGTTGCAGGAAGTAGGCTGTTGGTTAACTAGAATCTGCAGCTTATCCAATAGGTAGGAAAAGGGGCAGACTGGGTGGACCAAGTGGTCCTTATCTGCCATCAAAGTCTATGTTTCTATGTTTCTATCCCATAATAATTCCATCGTAAGTTTTTTTGTTTTCTTTTTTTAATTGGAGACTGAGCCATTTTTTAAAGTCTATCGTGCTCTAACCCCTCCCCTGCCAGGACTTCCCCTGATTCATACTCCTTCTGTTATGTAATTTATTCCCTTCCAGGCAGAATCTACTGCAAAATTCCCCCAATCTAAAATAGGGCTCACAGGGTTCCCCAAACTGCTGTGGCTACTGCAGCTTTATCAACCTTTTATAGCAGCCCATATCCTGCCAATGGCCTGCCTTGCAGTAACTTTTCAAAATACCTTACCCATACTCCCGCAACATTTCTGATCATCGTAAAGCCTCCAGATGAATCTTCAACAAAATTGACTGCATGCTTTACTAAAAAGTATATATATATATATTGTGGTAGCATGGTAGTGCTACCATAGTTAGGGTTGAGGAGCCATTTCTATGTTAAACCCAAAATTTTGCACCTTAATAACTTTGCAACCTTTTGACGGATTAGGCTGAAATTTGGAATACACAATCAAGAATCATAGGCCTTAGGATCTGCCAAGTTTTGTACCAGTTGAATACACTGCTGTGGAGTTATTAAGCATGATCTGCGCGCGCGTTTACGCTTTTTCTGGAATTCTACGGTCACGCGTACAGGTCGCGCGGTTTGTGCGACTGGCCTGAAATCTTCAGGGAACATGTGGCCGGGGTCCCCGATGTGCCTTTCAAAGATTTGGTGAAAAAATATTAAACGGTTCAAAAGTTATTCAAAAAACAATTTCCCATTATAAGTCAATGGGAAAAGTTAACAAAATGTTCGACAGTGTCGGAAATGCATTTTTACTTTCGCAAATGGCCCTGTGACTTTCACAATTCTGCCATTTTGTTTTCAGTTAGTGATCAGTAAAAATGCTTGGCATTTAAATTTGGGACCCTCTAGCAACCTAATTCTTTTTGTATTCACCTAATCGGACCCTGAGGATGTTAGCCATGTCTTTATTTTGGGGTAAAACACCCCAGAAATATGTTTTTCAAATTTCTGGAAAAAGTACTTTTGCAAAGTACTTTCATGCTCATGAAAGTGTCTCAAATTTTTGCAAAAGCTTTCGCAAATTGCGACAGTAGTTTTCTAGTCTGGGGGAAAATGACAGCAATTCTTTGGCACTGCGCTGCAAAAGAACGGTTGGTAGTTTTGGGCTGAAATTTGGAGGGAACACAGCCAACATCTCACAGATGTGCCTTTCAGTGTTGGGTTGAAAAAATATTACACGGCAGCAAAGTCACGGCACTCCAAAGTTGACATTTTTCCCATAGGATAACATTACGGCGCCCGACGCATTACAGGAATCCTTTGGCACCCTGCTGCAAAATAACGGTTTGGTCTGTTTTCCTGAAATTTGGAGGGAAGACAGCCAACAGCCCACAGATGTGCCTTTCAGTGGTTTGGTGAAAATATTACAGGGAGGCAAAGTTATGGTGCTCCGAACTTCTCTTTTTTTCCCATAGGATAACATTACGGCGTTTGCCGCGCCTTTCAGGGCCGATATCTAAAGGCGATTAACGAGATCACGGACTTTTCATCAGAAAAAATGCTTAGCCCCTACAAAAAGTACAAAAATTAGCCAGGACAGTCATAAATCATATGACTTTTAAATTTTTTTTCTACGTCGTACGGTTTCTGAGATATAACCTATTTAGCATTCCAAGTCCTCATTTTCTGCTCCGATACCCATTATTATGCATACATTCTTTGTACTCACTGTCTTTCTCTGTGCAGGTTTTGGGGAAAACCAGCCTGTGCACTTACATTACTGTTACCGTTGCCCTTTCCGCTTGTGGTTCCTACCCGTTTCACTTACCATTGACGTCTACGCCACCATGTGCATTATCCTTTGTGTTTTTATTTGCGCTTGCGTTTCTGTTATTTTTTGTCATTTGTGTCTACAGTAATGTTTCTCTTTCTGTTTCACTTTGTGTCACCATGCCCATTGACATTTCTGTTTGCAGGCACCATGTTACTATGTGACAACACATTACGTGGCAGACCGTTCCCATCTACGCCACCGTGTGCGTTACCCTTTCTGTTCTCACTCGTGCTTGCATTACCATGTGCGCCACTGTTAGCACTTCTGTTTGTGTTGCTGTACCTGTTACTATGCCTCAAGACATCACGTGGTGGGAGCGCAGGGCCCATCCTGCTGCCGCATTATGTGGGCCCTGTGCTCCCCCGCTGCATTACATTCACTATTTCTTGTATCATTCTCAAAAGAAAGTGAATAGAGGTAAAATTGCTTAATCAGTTAGTTAGCCCCACAGCACAGCAGGAACAGGCAAAACCCTTGAGCCTTGCAAACACTTTCATCAAGTATTGGGGTGCATTGGGCCCCGATCCCAACTCTCACCCCATTCTCCATACTTCTGCTGCTTTACACATGTGATGGGGTAAGAGTTAGGGCTGACGACCCCAATTCACACCCCAATGCCGTTGGGGGTGGGTGGGGTCCAAGGGAGTTTTCAACCCTAACACCGAATTTCTCACTTTTGTCGCTGTGGAACAACCCCAACTAATGCATTAAACGGAGTTTTTTGCCTCTAATATATATATATATATATATATATATATATATATATATATATTCATCTATAGCTAACCAAGCCAATCAAGGTAAACTAAAGTATAAAAGACTGCAGCAAACTCTTAGCTCAGATTGAGATTATAAAACAAATTAAATTAAACTACGGTTATAAAATACTGCAGTAAATTACTTGCTACAATTTGAAAACTAATAAAATTAACAAAAATTGCCAATCTGGATGTGCTGCTAGTGAAAAAAACTTTAGTAGCAAAATTGTGAGGTCTGAGTGCCAGAGAAGCAGCTGTTAAACCCCCCTGACACTCTCTCTCTCCCTTTGTCAATCTGGCCAGTCATCTTCTTCCTTTTTCCCTGTATATCCTCCCCTTTTGGTGACCTCACTCGTGACATCATACTGCGTCATTTATTTTACCCTTATCCCTCCCTCCCTCCCTCTCCTTTCTTCATAGCTTATCCCTGCCTCCACTGGGCAGACCCCATTGACTGAGGCCCAGGAATAACAGGGCCTGCCCATTTAATGTGGCAAACCTCATTAGTAGTTAGAATTCTTATGCTTTTTTAATCACGCCATCTACTGACTAATATTGGAATGGAAATATTTTGTGAGTCATGAATCATCAAGGAAAAAGTGGGGCAAAGAAGATGCAGAAGAGCTCTTGGGAATCAATACAAAAAGTTACTGGCATGTTTTCAAAGTAAATAAGACATTACAACTAAAACTGGTACACACAGTGGTGGTGAGGAGTGAAGAAGAAGACCAAGTGGGTGAGATGCATACATATTTTTAATGAAGTTTGCTCCTGTCATCACATCAAACTCTTTAAAGTTATCCAATTTAATTACACTGCAAAATAAATTTGGACTTTGCAAGAAACTGTACTTTTCAAAAGCACAGTACAGCTACAAATTATCTGCAGTTTATTTTATATTTATTATTTAACCTAGCGTAACATCGTTATCTGAAATTATATAGATATAGGTATATGTAGAGACGGATAGAGTCAGCAGACTTCACGCTACCAATTAATTCATGCATTTCAAGCAATTTGCAAAGCACATTTTGCACATTTTACACAATTTGTAGAGAGTAGATCAAGTGTGAAGTTTCGTCACGAAATGCAGAATTTTGAGGGTGAAATTCTGCACTTTGTGGCAAAATTATGCACTGCATAGCAGTAAAATCATGATAAAGGTGAAGTAGAAGTTTCTCAGGTCTGGCAAAACTTTGCAAAGCTCCACAAAGTGTGAATTTTTGCCACTTTGCATGAACTTCGCCTGAGAAGTTAAACTTCTCCACATCTCTAGCTACATTATATGACAGTTTTGTTATAACATTTTTCAAGTTAGACACTAAAAGTATTTCAGTTAGTATTGTTTAAATTAGTATCTGCACAGATTATATATCGTTTAAGTATAGGGTGCCATCAGAAAAGAAAATGTGGGACCCCAGATAGAACCAATAGACCTACAACAAGTGCAACAATTAAGAATAAAAAAAAAACCAACAACTGAACAATGGTAAAAACTTAAATACCCAAAAGAAAATTCTAAATTATTTTGTGACCCCAAGGACTTTTATCAGCTTATATGGCAAGATTAAGTTTAGAACCAAACGCCGTGAATTGGTTCAATGACTACCTAACAAACAGGAGCCAGTGAGTCAAAATCAGGCAGATGCTATCCAGCCCCAGAGATGTACTCCTAGGAGTCCCTCAAGGATAAATTCTAGGGTCCCTGCTTGTCAGCCTCTTTGTAAATGACCTACCCACAACCTGTGATATCAAACCTATCCTGTATGTGGATAATGCCATGCTGCTGAGCAGCAGCACCTCTCAGGTTGCCCTACAAACAGAATTACAGAACTCTTTCAATAAACTCGAGGACTGGTTCAATAGGCAAAAGCTGCTACTGAATTACAAGAAAACTAAGGCCATGCTACAATCCAGCCCCTACAACAAACACAAGCATGCTCCCCTCATAATCCCCAACAAGGCTGGTGAGCAGATTGAGCAGGTGCACTTGTTCAAGTACCTTGGAGTCACCATTCATGACTCTCTCACTTATATGCACCACGTAGACTCCCTTGTCAAAGTAGTAAACACAAAGATTGGGGTCCTCTATAGGCAAAAGAAATCCCTTAGCCCGGACGCACTTTGAATCTCAGTCTCCAGCTCCATACTCCCCATGATAGACTAGGGGCTGGTGGTCTATGGAGCTGCTACTGATTCAGTGCTTAAAAGGGTCCAAATTGCACTCAATAAGGTATGCTGCCTCACCTTGTGTGCAGATCACTACACTCAGACTTGCACCGTGTATGAGCGTACAAACTGGCTTAACCTAAAAGACAGGATCAAATACCAAACTTGCCTCCTGGGAAAGAAGGCACTCCTCGGAAAAAACCCACCCTGTATAGGAAACCTGCTTGAGGTTTCTTTCTCAACACACATCACCAGATGGAGGAAGAATGGAGCACTGTCCATACCATTCCGCCGAACCTCACTACGGCAGCGTGCTTTCTCCTATCAGGCCCCCCTCTGGAAAAATGAACTCCTGATGAAATTACAAACAAACAACAGCCTGTCTCACTTTAAAGTAGGCCTCAAAGCAGCACCTAATGTCTAACTCAAAATGCACCTGCTTCTCAGGCCCCACTTGATAGACAGGCCTCACCCCTGTAACACCCAGCAGGGCTACCTAGAGAACCCTGCCTCCATTCCAGCTCAGCTAAGGCTTAAGTGTTTATCAGTCCTCTTTAAACGCACTTGGTACTGCCCCTTCCATACTTCCACACAGACACCATACTCGACAAAGCCCTCTGGAGCTGTTCCCCATCACAGCCCCCCATTTCACTATCCCCCACCTCTTGCTCTCTGCAGTTGGTTTCAAACCCAATCCCCTTGTTTCACTGTCACCCAGCCTCTCACCATCTGGGATAGTGTTAAACCCTATGCAGTTACTCTGCCATAGTCTATCAATGGATTTGTTGGTTTCCAGGGGTGTGCTACCTAGGGCAACCAATTAGAAATAGCTTAGTATTCAATTACAACTGCTCAGTTTTTTTTTCTCCTATTTGTCTAATTGTCATGTAATTGCTCTTTAATGCCTAATGATCAGGCCTCTGTAACCACTGAATATGTGTATTGTCTTATTGTCCACCCTGAAGTGGAACCTTTGTAAAAGAGCTCACACTTAAAGGTCTTTCCGAAATACTAATTAAACAAGTATTTAAACAATTAGAACCACCATCACAGCCCTTCCCTCAATTTACATCATTTTTGGCATAATACATAAATGGCCACACCAACAGGAGACAATGTAAATATGTCAAATAAAAATAATCAGGCATATGAGGTGGAACTGAATATTACGAATGATGTTTTGTTTGAGATCAGAGAAGAGTTAAAACAACAGAATCCTAGAGCTAAATATATCTCTTCTGATACTAATTAAGAGGCAGATCAAATGCAATCAGAAAAATTAAAAAACTGATATTCAGGATAGGGACAAGGATATTGTCAACATACAGAATATTGATGAAACCAGTAAAAATGGCAACAGAAGCAATATTCATACAACCGCAGAAAGAATAGCAGAAAAAAGGGAAGGAGAAAAGGCTAGGACAGTAAAAGATTTAAACATGAAAGCCAGGGAAAGGGGGGTAGGAGAATAAATGCAAAATAGAAAGATAGCAATTGGAAAGAAATAATAAGCAATAAAAAGCATGAAAAGAGACATGAACAGCCAAACAAGGTGAAGCCTGGGGAAAATAAAAAAAAAATGGATGCAAAGGGGCAAATTGATAAATGACAATCACAGTAAGAAACATGAAACACACAAAACAGAAAAAATGGAACCCTCCATTGAAGTAAATGATAAAGAAGGAGAGAGATCAACGGGGGTTCAGACTGGCCACAGTTTACTTAACTGGTGTCTCAAAACTGAGAACAGAAATGCCAGGGGCTTTAAAATCACAGCATGTAATTTGTGCAAAGGGAACTAAGAAATCAGTTAAGATGGCAAGATAATATAATAGTTTATAGATACAAAATCGGTGAGCTTACTGGAATAATCTGTGTCACACTTAGAACTCTGGAAATAAGACGGGAGATATTGCAGACAAGGCAATATTTTGTACCAGTGGAGTTGTGAAAGGGTTGGATAAGATCCTCTTCCATTTGTTATGCAGAGAGAGTTAAAAGCAAGGGTATTTTATATCCTATCCTATTCTGTCACTTGTCTATCTCTTGCCTGTCTGATTGTGCAATCAAATTGTGCATGTGGATCCTCAGAATTGGCCATTCTAACTTCCCACAATTTCCTCATTTTCCCCCTTCCTTCAATTGTGATTCTATTCTTTCTTTCTTCCCTTGCTCTTCTGTAGTTAAATATGTGTGAAGTTGTATGTGAAACTGGGATCCCTTGGTTTGCAAATGCATATAGTTACATTGTTAGAATGGTTGCAAAAGCTGTTTGGAACTCAGGGAGTTAAACTTGAGATGCAGTTTGACCTCCACAAGCTCATTTTCAGAGATGTCAAGAGGAGATCAGTTCTAGGACACAATGTTCTATTTTGCTGCACCTGAACGATAGAAACTAATGAAGTTCTAATGCATTTCGTGAGGAACATGACATATATCTTTCTGCGCTCAGGATGTTGAAGTTAACTGCCAGGAAAAGACATTACATATAAAGAGAGCAATCTTTTGTTAGGGAGAAAGAGACTAAGATCTGAAATTGAAAATAAACCCTCAGATGAAGGACTATGTTTTCTTTGTATTGCCTTTGTAAAGAGCTATCCTGAACATTTTTCTTTTTTTATTGTTATTGATAATAATAACATGCTGCTTGTAAATTTTATAACTTCTCCTGGTTTGCCTATACTTCCTGACCTTTACTTCTTCGATGGCAGGTGGGCAAAATTAGACATAGCAGCAGATGTACTAATAAAAATAATCAATATATATATATATATACTGTATAAGGAGGCCATCTCAAGAAAAACAAGATTGTTAATAAAAATAAGACTCTTATAGTAACAAGTAGAGCTGAGTTGAAGTTGTGAATTTGACAGAAACGTTCATGAAATTTTCCAAACTTCCACCTTTAGTGAAATCAGAATCTTCCAAATGTGTTTGATGAATTTCCAGCCTGTTCCACAAAAAATTCTGGCTGAATTTTAGAATAATACACTTGAACTTCAGAAAGGCAGTTCTGAGGAATTCCATTCCACAGTTTAATACATTAATCCACAATACATGCAATTATTTTGCAGTTCAGTGATCAGTTTTGCAGAATTTCTTTCTGAAGTTTAACACATTAGTCCACAATTCTTACATTCATTCAGCTGTTCAGTGACTCACTGAACTGTGGAATGAATGTATGAATTACAGATTAATGTATTTAACTGCACAAAGAAATTCTGCAGAACTGACCGACAGTGATCAGTTCTACAGAATTTTTTCCACAGTTAACTACATTAATTCGCAATTCATACATTCATTCTGTTGCTCTAAATCAGAATTTCTGCAGAAGTTGCTAAAGTGTATTCCAAAATTTCGCGAAAGTGAAATTCAAACTATTGCCAAAATTCCATCAGTGGAAGTTTAATTTTGCACGGTCCTAGTAAAAAGGAAAATAGGCAAGATGACAAGAGTACAAAAACATCACCAAAAAAAACAAAAACACAAAAACACAAACAAGGATAACTGAATAGGTAAAACCAGTAGAAACTATTGTTAAGCTGGCTGAAAATGATAACTTGATATCAGAAAACATGCAGAGAGAAATAAGAGGAAGAAAAAGAAAAGGTCAAAAAATCAACAATTGCATAGTGCTATCAGTCTCAGAATTAGAAGAGAGTGAGGTGGAGACATCTATTAAGGATAACAGTAGAGGGGGACTGCAGAAAGAAGAGGGATAAGGGCAGTTTGGAAGTGGGAAGGGGGAAGCTAATGTAGGCAAAGAAAAAGGTGAAAGTGGGAAGGTGAGGGCTCACATGCTGGGTGGAGGATGGTGTCCCTGAATGCACATAGTCTAGAAAACAAGATGGATATCCTGCAAGCACTGCTCACAGAAGGGATGGTAAATATTGTGGCAATAATGGAGACTTGGGCCACACATTGTCATGACTGGGACCTCCCAGTTCCATGGTATAGTCTTTACAGGAGAGAAAGAGCAGTAGGCAAAGGAGGAGGGGTGGCAGTATTCATTAGGGAAAACATAAAAAGAGCAAGAGAAGAATCAGAAGAAGGGAAGGCAGATGCAATGTGAGTCTAACTGCAGGGTAAGGAATGTGAGTTTGGGGGTGGTTCACAGACCACACAATCAGGATGATGAAATGGACAAAGACTTGCGTTTACAAATTCTGAAGGCCACAGAAAAGGGGGAGGTGGTGATAGTGGGGGATTTTAACCTGCCAAGGGTGGACTGGAGTATACCAACAATGACATGTGCCAGGAACCATACTGGAAGTGATTCAGCTTGAGTTCCTGACCTGGGGAGTCACTGAATCAACCCAGGAAGGAGCAATCCTGGACCTCATGCTCATGTGATCATCACTCAGTGTGGTACAGGCTGGACATGGGCAGAGAAAGTGTCACCGCTAGAATCAGAATCCTGGACTTTAGGAGGGTGAAATTTGGGGAAATGGGTGAGGTGCTAAAATGGCATCTAGCAAAAATTACTACAACTATGGAGGTGGACCAAAAATGGAATATTATCAAGAAAGGGGTAGGGGCTGCAATGGAGGAGTGTGCTAGGTACTAAAGGAAGAACTCCAAATTCAAAGCACCAACCTGGTTCAGTTCTAATGTAGCTCAGGCAGTGAGGAACAAGAGGCTGGCCTACATGAAATTCATGGAGACCAAGAAGGAGGTGGGCAGAGCATTATACCTAGGACAGGCTAGGTAGTCAGGAAGGGCAGTTCAGAGAGTAAAGGCTCAAATGGAATTGCAATTAGCTGAAGGTATTAAGAGGTGGGGGAGAAGGCTTTTTTCTGCTACATAAGTGAGAAAAGAGACAAGAAAGAGGGGATAGTGAGACTAAGGCAAGGGGAAGGGTGGGTGGATGGGAATAGGGAGAAAGTGGAATTAGTGAACAATCACTTCTGCTTTGTCTTCATGAAGGAGAAAGATGGACTATTGCCGATAGTGGGGAGAAGGGGGCCAGAAGGGGACAGAAGGGGCAATAAAAAAGGAAAAAGTGAAAAAAGGACTGTTAGCTTTGAGGACAGACAGATCACCGGGCCCAGATGGAGTACACCCCATGGTTCTAAAAGAACTGGCAGAGGAGCTTGCAGAGCCACTGGTGGACCTGTTCAGTTGTTCATTGGAGTTGGGCATAGTACCGCAGGATCAGAGAATGGCATATGTGGTGCTCCTCCAAAAATGTGGTCCTAGGGAAGACCCAGGGAATTACAGACCAGTCAGTCTCACTTTGATAGTATGCAAGCTTATGGAAGCCATTCTGAAAGAAAGATTAATAGAGCATCTAGAGGAATATGGCCTCCAGGATGGAGGGCAGCATGGCTTTATGGGTGGGAGGTCTTGTCAAACAAACCTGATAAACATTTTTGGCTGGGTAACCAAAACAGTGGACAGATTCAAAGCAGTTGACATCCTATACCTGGATTTCAGCAAGGCCTTTGACTCTGTACCACACAAGAGGCTAATCAGGAAATTGGAAGACCTTGGAATAGGAGAGAGGTTGGTTAAATGGGTAGAAAACTGGATAGAAAAATGTCCCAAAATGTGATCATTGAAGAAGAGCTGTCTTGTACAAGGGAAGTCACAAGTGGCTGTTCAGCATTTTCATTAATGATATTGGGGATGGCATCAAGGGCAAAATGAGTCTGCTCAAGGATGACACCAAGCTCTGTGGGAGGGTGGACTCAACAGAAGGGATACAGTACCTTAAGGAGGACTTAACAAAAGTTGAAAGGTTGCCAGGGATCTGGTAACTGGGCTTCAATGCAAAGAAGTACAATGTCATGCATGTGTCAGTTAAAAACTCCATGGCAGAGTACTGCCTGGGAGAGGGCCAGGTAACTCCCACAGTGGAAGAGGAAGATCTGGGAGTGATGATATCTAGTGACTTGATGCACTCTGTGAGTGCAAGAAGACAGTGGCACAAGCAAGCAGGATGTTGGGCTGTATAGCCAGGGGATCAGTAGAAGGTGACAGGAGGTGGTCCTGCCCTTGTACAGGTCACTGGTGAGGCCACATATGGAGTATGCAGTGCAGTTTTGGAGCCCTCGCCTTAAAAAAGATATCAACCGAGTGGAGACAATCCAGATGAGGGCTACAAAGATGATTTTGGGGCAGCAGGCTAGATCATACGAAGAGAGACTGGGGGCCCTGAACATGTACTCCCTGGAGGACAGAAGGGAGACATGATAAAGACATTCAAGTACATGAAAGGATTCAATAAGGGAAGGTCTATTTAGGGAAAGCTACATCAAAACTATGAGGGGATACAGCCTTAAGCTGGGGGGAGGTTAGGAGGGAGGGAGGTAAGGAGACCCTCCTTCACAGAAATGGTGGTGACCATATGTAACACACTACCATAAGAGGTGATCCTGGCAAGGATGGTGGGGAGCTTAAAGGGGGCTGGGATCGATAGAGGGGGAGGATTAAAATCTGGGAGGGAAAGAGAATAGGGATGAAATAGTCAGGAAGGGGGGAGCAGGGACATCAGCCTGAACAAAGCTGAAATCCCCACACAACAAGCAGACTTTTAGATCAGAAGACCTAATTCTTCTGGCAAATTTGTATGTTCCTATGTTCATATAATGACATTCGGTCTCTCAAGGATGTTACTGATAAGACAGTTTTATAGCTATACTGTATTAGATGAACAAATAACACAAAAGAGAACAAAAATAAAAATTTTGAGCAGGAATATAGCGAGCTTGGGAAATCGGTGTGATGATTTATAGTGGATAAGAGAAATGACAGAACATGATATAGTATTATTCCAAGAGACGTGGCTAGATGGGAAGAATGTTACTCTGCAAAGTTACACAAGCTTGGAAAAGGCAACTGTCAAAAATAAAATGATGGGAATGGCAAGGGGAGAGGTATTATTTCTTGGATAACTACTGCATGGTTTAAAAAGCAAGGATGGTGGAAATGGATGATCAGCATCTCTTATATGTCCATGTGACTAACTTTGACAATACAGAATTTATTGTGAGTAATGTATACATACCACCTGCAAGCTATGTGTAAAGAGCTAGACTCATTAGAAAATCTGAAGTTACAAATCCAAACTATTTTATCAAATTTTCCAGGTTTACTGTTCCTGATAATGGGGGACTTTACTGTGAGAATAGGGGCTAACCAGGAGGTATATGATGCTAACTAGCATCTTGACAATGTACAAAACATTCCAATTAGAAACTCATTTAACTGGAAGGTAAACAAGTATGGTAAAGAAGCTATGTCTGTTTGCAGAGAATTTTTTAACTGTTTTAAATGGGAGGGCATCAGGGGAACAAAATTGATACATTTACTTTCCCTATAATTGCTGGTGGTATGTTACCAGTTCTTTGTGCAATATGTGTTTTTAATTTTAATAAGGTTACTGTTTGAGGTTAAAGAATGCCTGGAAAATGACCACTTGCCTTTATTTACTGAGTTAAGACGTGAATGTGTTGTCTCTGACACTCAGAGAATGGAAGGTCTAGAATTAGCCAATAACCATGTGTTCATTGATAATCAAAAGAAAATAAGGTAGTCCCCTGTCTCTGGTGAGATTGTTACAGATTTTATGGAAAAACGTGGCATTACACTTAATGCAAATATCAGAGGCTGCAGCCCTGGAAAAGGCATCCAACACATCATATGCCAACTTTGGAACCAGCTGATATGGTTTTAATCAAGTCAGCCTTGTCAGAACCATCAGGTAGCACCTGTGCTGCAGTATGTGCTGACTTCCATAGGCTAATTCTGATATTTTATCATATGGGCCTGGTAATTAGCAATTTTCAGGCTAAGGCATACGTGGCTTTGTCCATTCTATCCAACCTCCTGGATTCTTTATCTGAAAGTAAAGTACTCATGTGCCTAGGTGTCCTAGAATGATCGTGAGCAGCCATAATGACTACAGAGTCAGTTTCAAGCTGTGCAGCACACTCAAACTTTAAAGACAGAGCAGGGTATGGTTTATCAGCCTTCCTTGGAACTGCTCGATGGGTATTGAGCCTATGCCAAGCAGCAAATGTAGACTCCTCTAGTGCAGTGTATACAGGAGGAATAATAACTGAAGGTATGGAAGCAACTTCCAAAATTCCATTAGATTGTTTTTAGTAGAATCTTCCTCCTCAGCAGATTGCATGAAAAGATGGATCCTCAGGGGGAGACCTAGGTGTGTAAATCACAAAGTCTTTGCTGCAGGCTACTAGAGTGGAGCTAAAAGGCAAGTTACCTTCTTCAAACTGCTCCTCATCCTTGTATTCCTCCTCCAAATCCTCCTCAATGTACATGCAATCAGGATTATATTCAACCACATCATCATCATCATCATCATGGTGATGGGTGCCACTGAAGGTGCTGTGAAATAGATGCCAGCTGAGAAGGAGAAATTGTTGGAGTGCTTCTGGAATCCATCAACAAAGGCCCTGGTTCAGGAGGACTTGTTGATATCTGACCTACCTCCAACTGCAGCAATGGTGGAAGGCAAGATATGAGATCTGAAAATGATGCCAGCACAGCCTGGGCATTGTCAGCACCCTGAAAGTAGTTTGGCACTACCTGTGTCAAGGGGTCAGAGCCTGATGACGATGGCAGCATACCATCCATAGTAGGTACGGCAGTGCATGAGCCAAGCCCCAGCGTTGGTTTCTCGTCGATGGTCGGGGGTGCTATCGGCAATGCCACTGGAGTGGACACCGATGAGAGTGTACCTCATTTCACTAGCAATATTGACCTCACTGACAAAGCAGACTTATCTTTGTGCTTGTGTTTATGGTCAAAAGAGGAGGAGGAGGACCTTGATGATGACTTTCTTTGACTTTCGACATTGACGATCATTTCCTGGACGATGGTGAGGGAAAAGCAGGAGCAGAACCTGCAGCCTGTTCCATGGCTTTCAATGCTTTATGGGCAAGGAAGACTTCTAATGCCTTCTGTCAGCATTGCCTTGTAGCCTGGTTGAAATGCTGTCAGCTCCCACAGGCCCTCACATTGTGAGATAGGCCCAAACAACACATACAATTATTGGGAGCATCCTTGTAGATTTTGTAACCACAGGAATAATACTGGAGCAAAGGTTCTCCATTCTTCAACAGCATATAGAGATGACAATGAAGAAATATACAAACTAAGGCCGGCCTGGTGGCGCTGAGGGTTGAGGCATTGGACGCCACACGTTGTGCTACGCTGGTGACACTGGTTCAGGAACAGACTCGGGTTGCTCAGAGCTGGCAGGGGTAAGGAAGGATCGAGCATCCTTAGACAGCTGTTCTTCCTCAGGGAAGACCGATGCTGTGGCGTGTTGTTTGCCTAATACCCAGTGGTGGCTGGGTGTCAGCATATGCACACCATCAGAATAGGGAGGAACCCCACTTCCAGGGCATAGGCTTCCTCCATGGATGTGGAGCCCAGCCACTCCGCCCATTGCTTGTTCATGGGCCAAGGGAGTAAAGCAGGCAGGCAGGCTCCATGATGGCCCGATGCACCCCCTCCAACAAGCTGCCCCAACTTCTGGATTATGCTCCTGGGGGGGAAGAAAGTCAACATTCCCCAACCTGGCCCTGCTGCAGGGGGCAATTTGTGGGGGAACTCCAGCATATGGCTGAGTGGGGGATCTTCTGGAGCAGAGGATGAGCCATCATAGGAAGAGCTGGAGCCACCTGCCAGCTCCATTGAGGTGGAGAAAGTATAAGCACAAACAAAAGAAAAAAATAAATACACAAACTGTGTCGTTTTGGTATTTGGTCTGCCACTAGGACCGCTTACCTCTTGGTATTCTGCTTTCCCATCTGGTGCTTCTGCTGCAGGAGTCACTAGGTACCGAATGAACTGAGTCAGACGCATAAAATGATGAACAAGATTAGGTTTATTTAGGAGCTTAGGAAGGCACATCTCATCAGCACAGAGAACATCCTAGACTGAACAGAGGACAAAGGAATTTGCCCTTCCCTAGCCCCAGCTGGACACTAATTAGCATAACATGTGACCATAGCTGGCTACCCATTACTGTTCCTAGTTCAAGGGGCAGCAGCTAATCTTTAGCCCCATGCTCAACTCTGTACTCCACATCACCCCAGGTATTGTAAACATGAGTACCACTTGAACAAGTAAAGACATCATTATGCATGAACAACAATAGAAAGCAGCAAATCCTTAGTAACAGTAAGTGAACATTTAACAGTATTGTGGAGACATTACTAGAAGACAATTGATTAGTTGATTGATTGAAAATGCTAAAATTTAGAAGAGGAAAAAATTAAGATCATACAGGAATTGAGAAGCAATTTGCAGATTAAGACAAAGAATTAACAGAATCACTGCACTGAGTCCAAATAATAAGTTCACTGGATTCTACGGCTTTTACGGTCAGTTGTAATTGCTGAGTGGGTGGCTTGAACTAGTTCTTGACAGGATGTGGTCAAGTCGCTTGACCAGGTCGTTCCTGTAAAAAAGCTTTCAGCTTAGTGTGCTATACCTGGTTAAACAACTAAATTAAAAAAAAAAAAGTCAGAAAAGGGGACCCACGAGTTGTGAGCACTATCATACCCACACCATTTAACAATGTATGACCAAGATACATTGATTTATTTTTGTGCCTAATCTTCTCGATTTGATATACTGTTTGGGGTATAAGAGAGTCCTGAGAAGACACAAGAAGCTGAGAAGTTCCAAAAAGTTCATCTGTTTGGGCAGAAAGAACGGGATCTGGCTGATAAGTGTCAGTACCATGAGGTGCTGGTGTAACAGTTGTCAGCAGGAAGTTCAGTTTCTGAAAGGATTGCAGGTTTCAAAGAAGCTTCATTACTTGGGGGACTAGGATCATCAGGAAGGGAATCATGCAAGTACCCTTGCTTCAACCTGTTAATGTGAATTTTATTGTGTACCAGCTTCCCATCTGACTTTCGGCGCAAGTGAACATGAACTGGGGGAAGCTTTTACACAAGGTAAAATGGCCCAGTCCAGGGGTGAAGCAGGTTTCTGGTGGCCCCTGGAACAAGGACAGGTTGATACAAATATACGATGTCCCCCACAGAAAAATGAAGGATCATGACACTTGGCTGCAGACATTCTTTGCATTGCCATTTTTATCTGTGCCAGGGTGTCAATAGCAACCCATCTTGCAAGTTCAAGCTGTTCCAGCATTGGGATGATGAAGGAGGAAGCTGACTTTGGGACCTCTAGCAATGAGAGATCTTTGTCCAGAGGTGTTCTTGGGTGATGTCCATGGACTAGGAAAAACAGGCTGTGCTCTGTGCTGTCGACACACGGGCTGGAGTTGTATGCAAACTGAAAGAAGGGGACAAAACGATCCCAAGTGCAGTGAGTTTCATCCAGGTACTTGGATAGTGTGTTAAGAATGGTCGACATCATTCTCTCACTTTGTCTTTTGCACTGTGTATGATAACTGGTTGTATGAGTCTTTTGATGTCGAGAAGTTTGCAGGTCTCTCGCACAATAGATGAGAGGTAGTTAGTGCCTCTGTCTGAATGCAGGTACGCTGGGGTACCGTGACAGCAAATGATTGCATTGAGGAAGGCACTTGCCACTGTAGCAGCTTTAATGTCTTTTAATGGGATAAGTTCCAGGTATTTAGTTAGATAGTCCACAAAGACAAGAATGTACTTGTTGCTGGAGTCAGGGCAGGTAGGCAGGGGCCCAAGAATATCTGTGCTGACTCTTTGGAAGGGTTCTGTGGCTACAGGCATTGGAATGATGTGTGCCTTGGTTGGTTTGGTGGGAGGCTTTCTTTGGGAACAGGGTTGGCAGGATTTTACAAAATGGACAATGTCCTTGCTCATGTGAGGCCAGAAGAAATGGAGCCTTGTCTTTTTAAGAGTTCTGTGAATACCCACATGACCTCCACAAAGTGGAGAGGCATGAGTGGATTGAAGAACTTCAGAGACTAGCGAGGCTGGCACAACTAACTGTACATGAGTTCTGTCTGTGCGATGGCCCTTGCCTTCCTTGGTCCAAATGTGAAATAGCACTCCGTCATTGAGAACATACTGTGATGCAAAGAATTGTACATCCTAGCGGTGTTTATTTTGTTGCGGTAAAGTTCCAGACTCAAGATAAGTGATGATGCCTGTAAACTGAGGATCTGTTCTTTGTTGAAGTTTAATTGTGGCCAGGGAGATATTGTTGCTGGAGGTTGTAAGAAGCTCTTCAGCTGCTTGCAATAGTTGAGGATTGGTACTTTTTTCTGTAGAAGTATTTGGGAGAAGCAAAGTGACTTGAGGTGCTGTAGAAGTGTCCACAGGGAGCTCATCTGTGGAGCAGAAGGGGAGAGCTTGTAGGCAGGCTTCTTCGTCAGGAGAGGTTGCTACGGAGGGATACCATCTCCAGCTTACAGCATCGGCATTGGAGTGAACTCGACCTGGTAGGTATTGGATTTCAGAATTGTAGCCTTGCAGTATGGCAACCCATCAAGCAAACTTTCCTACTGGTTCCTTCATTTCGAATAACCATCTGAGTGCTGAGTGATCCACGATGGCTGTGAAGGAGAAGTAGCGAAGGTAGCAGTCAAACTTCTTTACAGCAAAGACCATGGCTAGGCATTCTTTTTCTGTGATGCCGTAGTTTTGCTCAGCTGAAGAAAGAGAGTGCCCTGCATAGGAAACAACTCATTCTGTTCCATCTTGGATTTGACACAGCACAGCGCCCACTGCAAAGGAGCTAGCATCTGTGTAAAGCCTGAATGGCTGGTCGAAGCAGGGATAGGCCAATACTGGTGAAGAAATAAGTTTGTCTTTCAAGGTTTCAAAGGCCTCTTTGTAATCAGAAGTCCACATGTAATCACATCCCCTTTTTGTGAGAGAATACAAGGGAGCTGCAATGTTAGTATAGTTGCAAATGAATTTTCTGTAGTAGCCAGACAAACCTAGGAAAGCTCTAAGGTATTTGAGGTTTGTGGATTGTGGATAGTCTTTTACTGCAGAAAGCTTATCTGGGTCTGGCGAGATTCTGTGCAAACTGACCACATGTCCCAGGTAATGGATTTGATGTTGAGCGAGGCAACATTTCTCTGGACGGAGTTCGAACACCTCTTTGAGATGCTGGAGGTGTTCTTGGAAAGTTCTACTGAAGACAATAACATCGTCGAGATACACTAGGCAAGATTTCCAAGACAATCCATGTAACATAACCTCCATGATGTGTTGAAAGGTGGCTGGGCTGTTCCGAAGTCCCATAGGCAGACGTTTGAACTAGAAAAGCCCCAACTGGCAGCACCAGGCTGTATATGGACATGAAGCTGGATCAATAGTAACTTGGTAGAATCCACTTTGGAGATCTAGAGTGGTGAAGTAGGCTGGGAAGGCTGCTCCAAGGCTCTCTAAGGCATCCTCTGTGGTGGGTAAGGGATGGGCATCCTGTACTGTGAGGGTATTGAGCTTTCTGTAGTCCACCACAAACCAATACCCTTTGTCCTTCTTGACTACCAACAAGCATGGTGCACCCCAGGGACTGGTGGATTCCTCAATAATGTCCTGTTCGAGCATGTCCATGATTAAGTTCTCTAGGATTTTCTTTTGCTTGTGTGCCACTTTGTAGGCTCGCTGACGAACTGGCTTTTGGCTGGGCTGCACCTCAATGGTGTCTCGCAGGGTATTGCAGCATCCAATCTTATTATCAGGGCCAATAAAAACATCTGAGTAGGTTTCCAGGAACTTCAGAAGTTGCTGTTTCTCTGTGGGACAGGCTGGAAGCTTTGAGGCAGAGAGACGCTGGCTGAAAGGTATGTGCATTTCTTGTGAAGTGGGGGTGGTTGCGATGGTACTGACAGGATGACTGTTAATGGAACCCACTACTGAGGTAAGACTGACTGGTCTGTAGTTCTCTGCCTCCTTCCTGCTACTACTCTTGTAGAGCGGGATCACATGAGCCCTTCTCCAGTCTTCTGGGACCTCTCCTGTGCTCAGAGACTCACCAAACAGTTCTGATAATGACTCTGCTAGTTCCACCCTTAACTCATTTAGTACCCTGGGATGTATGCCATCAGGTCCCATTGCCTTGTCCACCCTGAGCTTATTGAGCTCTTGTAGGACCCTTTCTTTCGTGAAGGGACTAGTGCACACCTCCCTCCCCCCCCCCGTGTCCATGGTGCTAAACTATTGGCCCTGCCCCACCTTCTCTTCAGTAACTACTAAGCAGAAGTATCTATTTAGGATAGCTGCTTTTACATGGTCCTTCTCCTCACATGCACCCTTATCTCCTTTGATCTTAGCAATACCCACTCTGGACTTTCTCCTTTCACTAATGTATCTATAGAAAGTCTTGTCCCCTTCTTTTACTGTTCGTGCTAGTGTTTCCTCAGTTTGGGCCTTTGCCTGCCTTGCTGCCTTCCCTGCTTCCCTTAGGGAAGTTTGGTATGCCTCCCTATCTTCATCCCGTTGTGTTCCCTTATATTTCCTGAAGGCCAGTCTTAGGCTTCCACAGATATAACGATTTATCTAATTGCTTAATCTCTTACTTTTGTGTTTAACATTTACTCCATTGAATATACTATATGTGAAAATATGATTTCCCTATTTTCTACTTTATGTTGAAAAACTCAAGAAAGAATAAAAAAAACCTTTTTCAAGATTAAAAGCAATTTTTTGCGAGGAAAGAACTGACAAAGAAACAGCATTATTTTTATGGTCATATATACTTAGTAACACATTGAAATTTCTAAGAATGCAGCAAATGGCGTGGAGACAAATTTGTTTCATAAAAGTATGGATCGTAATACTCTTTCATTAGCCATCTCCTGCCACCCCACAGCATCATAAATAATATACCCACAAGTCAATTTCTGTGAGTATAAAGAAACTTTAGTACTGAAAAAGCTTTTGGTTCCAACTGTCAAGGAAATGGTAAACCATTTCAAGGAGAAAGAGTACAGTGACCAAGTTATGAACAGAGCAAAAAAGAGAGCATCCAACACAAACAGAATGGATCTTTTGATACCCAATAAAGGTGACGAAAATGACAGGGCATGTAGCCAAATTTAGAATTTTGTAACAACTTACAGTATTCAGTCTGGGGAAATTTGAAATATTATACAGAAAACTTTGAGTATCCTACAAAAAGAAGAAAAAATGACAACTTGTAGAGGTAATTTACATAGGATGGTATATAGGAGGGAATTGAATATTAATGATAAGGTTACCCACAGTTTGCTACCTACAGTGGCGTGAAAAAGTATTTGCCCCCTTCCTGATTTTCTCTATTATTGCATATTTGTCACACTGGATGTTTTCAGGTCTTTAGACAAAATATAATATTAGATAAAGGGAACCTGAGTGAACAAATAACGCTTTTTTTTTTTACTTATTTCATTTATTTAATGAAAAAAGTTAACCAACACCAACTGGCACTGTGTGAAAAAGTAATTGCCCCCTAGTTAAATCAACCCAATTAAAAGGATAATTAGAGTCAGCTGATTGAACACAGCCAGGCTTGATTACAGCCAGCCCTGCTCAATATAAACCTCACTTATTTTGGCCCTACCATCAGAGTCCCGTTGCCAGCACAAAGATTCAACCAGCACATTATGCCATGATCAAAGGAAGTTCCTGAAAAGATCAGAAAAAGTTTGTTGCCCCTTTCAGTCTGGAAAGGGTTACAAAGCTATTTCTAAGGCTCTGGGACTCCATTGAACCACAGTGAGAGCCATAATCTCCAAATGGAGAACACTTGGAACAGTAGTGAATCTTCCCAGGAGTGGGCGGCCTGCCAAAATTACTCCAAGGGCACAGCGTAAAATCATCCAGGAAGTCTCAAAGGATCCTAAAACAACATCCAAAGAACTGCAGGCTTCTCTTGCCTCAGCTAAGGTCAGTGTTCATGACTCACAATCAGAAAGAGACTGGGCAAAAATTGGCTTCATGTGAGAGTAGCAAGGCAGAAACCACTGCTAACCAAGAAGAACATAAATGTTCGTCTCATTTGCCAAGAAGCACCTGGATGATCCACAAGCCTTTTGGGAAAATGTTCTATGGAAAGATGAGTCCAAAGTGGAACTTTTGGACGACATGGATCCCATAATGTCTCAGTGAAGCAAACACAGCATTCCACAGTAAGAACACCATACCAACAGTCAAACATGGTGGTGGTAGTGTGATGGTGGGGATGCTTTGCTGCCTAAGGACCTGGATGACTTGCCAAAATTAAAGGAACCATGAATTCTGCTCTGTACCAGAAAATTCTTAAGGAGAATGTCCGTCATCCTTCCGTCAGCTGAAGCTGAAGCGTAGTTGGGTCATGCAGCAAGACAATGATACAAAACACAAAAGCAAGTCCACATCAGAATGACTAAAAGAAGTAAAATTAAAGTTTTGGAGTGGCCTAGTCAAAGTCCAGACTTAAACCCAATAGAGATGCTGTGGCAGGACCTGAAACGAGCAGTTCATGCTTGAAAACCTACCAAATGTTACTGAATTAAAGCAGTTCTGCAAGGAAGAGTGAGTTAAAATTCCTCCACAGCGATGTGAAAGACTGATATTGAATTATAGGAAGTGTTTAGTTGCAGTCATTGCAGCTAAATGTGGCGTAACCAGTTATTAAGTGTAAGGGGGCAATTACTTTTTCACACAGTGCCAGTTGGTGTTGGTTAACTTTTTTCATTAAATAGGTGAAATAAAAAATTAAAAAACAAGTGTTATTTGTTCACTCAGGTTCCCTTTATCTAATATTACATTTTCTCTAAAGACCTGAAAACATCCAGTGTGACAAATATGCAATAATAGAGAAAATCAGGAAGGGGGCAAATACTTTTTCACGCCACTGTATATAAAGGAATACACATGGGTACCACCATTGCAATGTGGAAACTTTAAGTGTGGGCAATGTAAATATTGCAGTGTGTTAAAACAGAGCAGTAGTTTTGTTAATCCAGCTACAGTAGAGAATGAACAGGTTAAAAGGTTTATAAACTGAGAAAGTACTCATATAGTGTATGTGGCTATATGTAGGGGTGGAAGATTTTATGCGGGAAAAACTAAGTGCAGATTTAAAAAGAGAATCTGGGATCATATGAGGGTAATACAAAACCAGAATAAGGATTATGTGTTGGCAGATCAAGTAGTAGGAGCAGGAAATCCAAATGACCATTCTGTCCTTGTTATGGGGATAGAAAGGGTCTTCATAGGTGCAAGAGGGGGTGACATTGATTTGGTATTAGCCCAGAGAAAAAATTAGTAGATTTTTAAATTACAGGCTACATCTTTTCCAGGTCTTAATGAACGCATTGAATTAGCCCTTTTTCTAGAAAAGTAAGATATAATGGAAATTAATTTAAATGGGATGATGTGACTGCAATATCATGAGAGCATTAGTTAAAATCTGCAATTATTTGTGAAATTGAAGTGTCTTATTTTTTTTAATTCATCTGTTAAGTGACTAATTTTTGGGATCTATAATTTATTAAGTATTTGTAATCATGGGAGCTTATGGTTGTAGCACCTTTTAAATGTTGTCAATATTTATGTAAGTTTGTTGAGCACTGGCACACTCAATGCATTTGTGACTTGTGTGATGCTGAGCCTTTAAGAAGGGACTGTTTATGTGGACTGTTGGGGGGCAACTCATTCACTCCTGAAGAAGCAATGATGATGTGTAGCCTTTGGAAACAAGTCCTTGACTCAAAGGGTTGTAATTCCGATATGTATAATAAATAAATAAGTAAAAAATGCTGAGTGAGTGATTTGTGTTGCACTTATACATTAATAGTGTTTTTGGCACTTACCTATTTGTGAATGAGCCAATTTTGTGCCTGCTGAGTGCCCCGGTTTTATTTGTTTGTATCTTTCACAGTTATTGGGTGACTCTGAATCTCAGCTGCACCTTTTTTTATTTTGTACCATATAGCATAGTGTGTGCAGAATCATGCTCAACAAGGTTCTGTTTCCATTGAGGGGTTGAGATGACATCATAGGGACCTCAGCCATAAATTTCAAGAGGACCTGATGTCATCTCAACCCCGAGTTGGTAACAAAGTCCTTGTTAGTGTATGGTTGGCCATATACTGTACTATTTTATATATAGTATATTGTTTTAAAAATGAGTTGTTTGTTGAACAATTGATTGACATGCACTCAACCACCAGCTCACCTCCCCCCACCTGCCTGCTCGCTGTTCTGCCCACCCACGCAATAGTCAAAAGTGAAAGTGCAATTTTTAAAAAAAACTTTTTGCCCAACCTGACAGTGTGTTTGTTTTCAGAGATCTGTGGTGGGGCTTTACTCAGTGGCTCCATCTAGCTGCACTCATTGGCTCTGTCCAGACATGCCCTACATGCTTGGAGCTGTGCATAGGAGTCTTGTGGGCAGTTCAGAGCAGAAAAGTTGTTGTAGCATTGTTTTGATGCCTGAATGATACTACAACAATTTTTCATGACCTTTGAATTGTTTTACAACCAGAATATGCCTGAATGTACTACAATAACTTTCATGACCTTTGAACTGTCTTACAACCAGAGTATGCTGTGTATGGATTTTGATACAAAACAAGGGCAACAATATACTATATAGTAATTAAATGTTGGAAGTGACTCTAGGTCTGTCAAGTCCATATAGCTGATAGTAACTCCTCAGCTATTTTCCAATGAGCTCCAGTCAGATTCCAACATATTCTTAGAATGGTTTTCAACTAATCAACAATTGCTCAATCACTCCAAAACTGTCTCAGTGCTACTTTTCTCAAAACGAAGTTTCCCAGGTGGCCAAAACTCAATCATTGTTACTTGAGATGTTTCTGCTCTGAAATCAAGGATTGAGTGTAAATACCTTGGTATTCTCCTCGACCAGTCCTTGGATTATTCCTCATATATGCTGTCACTGGTTTCAAAATCCTATTGGAGACTTGGTACCCTCTACAGGGTGGATAACTGCCTCTTTCTTGGTATGAGAGAGTGCCTGTTTGAACACATGGTCTTTCCAGTTATTGACTTCAACAATCTGATCGTCTGTGTTGCCCAAGCATTCACCAATTTAAACTCAATACCCTGCTGATTAGCATATCTATGCTCTATTGCCCTATCTGGAGATACCATTGCTCAGTGAGCATTGGCCTAAACTGGTTGCCACTGAAGTATAAACAAGTACAACACCAAGCACTTTATAATTTCAACTACTGGCTAAAAAACTCCCTAGTTACCTCAGCAGCCTGTTCACCTCTGCTGCTCCCTCTAGGCATAATCTATGCACCCACATGGATAACAGGTTCCTTATTTACAGGCACAAGCAGAAATCTGGGCAACTCTCCTTTAGCCATAGACCTGTTCAAGTTTAGAATAGCCTTACCTTGAGTAATAGCCCATCCACTAGCACTGTTTCAGCCAAATAGTTCCACAAATGTATTATTGTTTCTTATTGTGACTGCATGTGACTAGAATCCATGCATTCATAGTCATGCTTGCTACTCAGGATCCCCCACAATGCTGTTTGACTGCCGTGTAATTCTTATAAATATTGATATCACTGTATAGTTACTGTAGATACCAAATGCTGTTTTTCTCTTAATTAAGTGATCCTCTATCTCTCTCCCCCACCCCATGTCACATTTCTAAACAAGATTATTATTGTTATCTCTGTATGTTAATCTGGTGAAAGTTTTTAATTAAAAAAAAAACCCTGTCTGCTGCTTCATGAGCATGGGTGAAATAAGAAAATCCATCAGTTTTTATAGGGATTCCCTACCCACTCTACAGAGATTCTTTCAGTAGCAGGGATTAATGTATCTTAAATGTCTGTACTGTCTTCATGTCCACTGTCTAATCTGGTAGGCTATTCTGTAATTTCACCACCCTCTGGAAGAAAAAGTACCTCCTAACATTAACCTTGAATTATTTTACTCCCAATATTCAAGACATGTCCTTATGTTCTGCTGCAGAACATCATGTCAGACATCTCCATCCATTCAGTCTTGTTCCTAATCATGCAAAAGACTGAGTTCATGTCCCCACTCAATCTCTTTTTCTCCAGATGAACATATTAAGGGCCTTCTAACTCTTCTTATAGCTTGTGTCCCCCATACCTATGATTATTTGGTCACCATGTGTTGCACCTTGTCAACTACCCCAGTGTCCCTTTTGTATTGAGACCAGAATTGCATACAGTACTCCACGTGGGGCCTGACCAGGGTCTTGTAAAGTGGCAAGATTACTTCCATTGCACTGCTCGATACCCCCCCCCCCCCATTTTTATGAACTAACAGTTACGACATCTCTTATGGTCAAATCATTAATTACAGGAAGGGAACTGTCAGTGGTGATCGGCTGAAACCATAACCATTTACATTCAATTGCTGTTGATTGTGGTGTTCATCAAGGATCAGTCTTTTTCACCATGTTTTTTGTGGAGTGCAGTACATGCTTCCACTGGGGAAGATCATTAGACAATACAGTCTGGGGTAAATTTTTATTCCAATGATATCAAGCTGTGTCTGTCCTTTGCTCCTGACTCCTGTCTGCAACATTATTGTTAGAGTGGTGCCTATCAGACATCAGATCTTGGATGGCCACCAACTGGTTTGCCCTAAACCTAGCCATAGCAGAGCTATTGCTAGTGTATTCAGATCATCATTATTTGTACTACCATGTACCCTCAAGCTGCCTGTTGTCAATGAGGTTCAGCTGAAGGTGCCTAGGGAAGTACACAGTCTGGGAGTAGTCCTTGATTTTCAGCTAACATATTATTATCTGGTGTTAAAAATCATCAGGGGCAGCTTTTGCCACCTATAGATATTGTCAGACTGTTCTCTGCTTTATATCTTCAAGGTTGGATTACTGCAATATGTCCTGTAGGGGCTTACCTACTGGTCAACATTGTCACATGCAGCTAGTCCAGAATGCTGCTGTGAGGCTCCTAACTTCCATGCAGAAGACTTAACATATAGCTCTATTGCCTTGGATTCTGGATTGGCTGCCAATTAGGTGGCAGGTGGAATACAGTGTACAAGGTGTTTTTACTTAGATTAAAAGTTTTGAATGAGGTGGATCACAGTACTTTCACAAGCTCTGGACTCCCTAACTGCTTGTTAGGGTGTGGAAATCTAAGGACAGGGGCTCAGTTAAGGGTTCCACCCTCACAATAAAAATCTGCTGGCAATTAAGACTTTGCAGTGGTTGCCCGTCTTGCAGAACTCCTTCCTCACGGATATCTTCCTGTCATCCTCTGTTGACATAGTTACTTATCAGCTAACAAATAAATATATATTTAACCAGGCTTTCCCAAGCTATGCACACTCAACACAGAAACACAGAAATCTACAAGAAGAAGAAAGAAGACATTGTTGTCAATCCAGTATGACTTGTGAGGTTATGTATCCCACCTGGGGATCATGGCCGACCTATTCCCCTCTTCTGTCCCCCTTGATCTCTTGACCAGACCTTTGTGTGTATTCCACCCCTTTTAATACTCTTCACCATTTTTGCACTGACCAGTCCTCAGGTTGCATGTTCCACCCTCTCTGTGAAGTAGTATTTTCTTCAGGTCCCTTTTGACCGTCCCCAACCAGTTTCTGATCCCCCCCCCCCCGTATTCATTTTGCTGTTTGTCATATTTTTAGTTGGTTATTTATTATACATTTTATTTATTTCTGAAAAACAATATAGCACATTTAACTTTTTCTAATTATAACTCTTTATTAATCTCATTATTTATTGATTTCATGTTGTATGTGATACTGTGTATAGTTGCCACTTTCATACCTTTTGTTTACTTGTATTTAGGAATGTATTTCAGTATTCTGAACCTGGGAAGGGTGCTCTACTAAACAAAGTGCTAATAATCCTGTAAGAATGACTTCCAGGATTTAAGAACTGCAAAGTTAAGCTGATCAATTATAGGAACATAGGAATGTGATGGCAGAAAAGGACCGCCAGGCCCACTCAGACTGCCCAAAGATCCCAAAGGGATTATTGGTGGATGTAGCTGGTGATCCCAGGAAATTGTGGTCACACATAAAAACCTTCCTTGGATACAAGCAGTCCAGCACTACAAAAGACATGATACTGAATGGAGTCCACTGCTCAGAACCACACACAATAGCAAACACTTTCAACAATCACTTGTCAGACCTCTCCAAATATATTACTGCCTTCCCCACTGCAGCCTCTACTCCTGATATCTCCTCCCCTAAAGGTATACCAATAAGACTACCATTCTACTTTAAAGCTGTCTCCAAAACAGATGTACTCAAGTTACTCAATGCCATATCGGACAGCACTGCAGTTGGGTCTGACTACCTGGAACCTAAGCTCCTCAAGCTGGCTGCCCCCTTCTTTGCAGGGCCACTATCTAAAATCTTCACTATGTCCCTTAGTGAAGGACTAGTGCCAGATATCTGTAAAATGGCCAGTGTAATGCTGGTCTTTAAAAAGTTGACAAAAAGGATTTAGCGAACTATAGACCAATGGCAATATTATCTGTCTTAAACAAAATCCTGGAGAAGCTTGTCACAAGACAGGTAACAGAACACCTCACCAAGTATAATCTCCTGCCCACAAATCAACATGGCTTTGGAAAGGGTCACAGCACTCAAACTGCCCTGCTACAGCTAACCAATGATACACCACATGCTATGGATCAATCAATCAATCAATTTTTTATTTATAAAAGGTGCTTTTCTTCAATCCAAAGCGCCTGTACAATAACATAAAACAATAAATAAACAGAGTTTAAAACTATTATAAATCATTAAACGCTAGACTAAAAAGGTGGGTTTTCAAGGCTCCTTTAAAGATCAGGACAGTCGGACTATTTTGCACCTGACGAGGTAGAGAATTCCACAGGGTCAGGGCCATAAAGCTAAATGACCTAGCCCCTGAAGATTTCAAACAGACCCTGGGAATCTCCAGCAATCCCTCATCAGTTGATCGGAGAGGGCGGGAGGGACAGTAGGGGTGAAGGAGTTCTTTCAGGTAAGTTGGTCCCTGGTCATGTAGAGCTTTATAGGTCAGAAGACCGACCTTGAAGGTGATTCGCCAAAGTACTGGCAGCCAGTTCAGTCCACGGAGCACAGGCATTATATGACTGGATCTAGAAGAACCAGTCAACAACCTGGCCGCCGCATTCTGCACTAGCTGCAGACGACGAAGTTCAACCCCCGATAGCCCTAGGTACAGGGAGTTGCAATAGTCAAGGCGGGAGGTAACAAAGGCGTGGATCAATGTTGGAAGATCTTCTGGAGGAACCAGATGCTTCACCCTGGCGATATTCCTCAGATGGAAAAAGGAAGTTTTGACCACTGCTGACACCTGAGCTTCAAGCGTCAAGTGGTCATCAATTATTACGCCAAGATTCCGCACCTGATCTGAAGTTGTCAGTGGAGCGCCTGCAAGCCATAAGCCAGAATGCGATCCAGCTGGCAAACCCGCCTCACAGTGACCTTTATCCACAACCAACACCTCAGTTTTCTCGGGGGTTTAACCTCAACCAACTCCCATTCATCCAATCTTGGACTTCTGCAAGGCAGTTATTAAATACCGACAAGGCAGCATCCTGGCTGGGCACAAAAGACATATACAGCTGGGTATCATCAGCATAGCAATGAAAACCCAGTCTGTATCGTCTTATAATCGCTCCCAAAGGCAGCATATACACCGCGAATAACATAGGTGCTAGAATAGAGCCCTGTGGTACCCGCAAGGCAGGGAGACTGATGCCGAGGAAAACATTCCCGACACCACCCTCTGAGTCCTACCCTCGAGGTAAGATCTAAACCACCTGAGGACCATACCAGATAATCCACAGATGGACCGCAGATGCTCCAACAGCACCCCATGATCAACAGTGTCACATGCTGCAGAGAGATCAAGAAGTACCAAGATAGAACGGGTCCTATAATCTCTCGCTATAAGGAGGTCATTTAGTACACGAACAAGTGCTGTCTCGGTACTGTGCCTTTTCCTAAATCCAGATTGGAGAGCATTGTAGATATTGTTGTTGGTCAGATGATCCTCCAGTTGCAATGCGACCACTTTCTCAATAACCTTACCCACAAAGGGTAGGTTAGAGACTGGTCTGTAATTTGCTAGACAATCTGGGTCTAAGGAGGACTTTTTTAAAAGAGGCCTAACTATAGCCTCTTTAAGGCATTCAGGAAAGATCCCCCTCTTCAAAGACTTCTAGACTATCAAAGCCAGGACTAGGCCAATTTTATCCACACAATCCACTAGGAGACGTGTGGGGCCAGGGTCCAAGTCACAGCTGGTTGGTCGAAGCGCTCGGATGACCATCACAATATCCTCGATTTTGGGGAGGCTGAAGTCAGACCATGCAAACTGGGTGTTTAACATCTCTGGCCGACCATCACTACCCCATTGGAGAGGGAAGAGCGGACATACGATCTGATTTTGGCAACCTTATCTGCAAAGAAAAGAGCAAACGCCTCACACCGTTCTGTGGAAAAGGCCCTCCCGGGCTGAAGACAGACTGAATTGCACAGTCTGTCCACAGTCCAAAAGAGCTGGGCTGGTCTATTCTGTGCAGCCGCTATCTCCCTGGACAGGAACTCTGCCTTCTTACGAGAGATTGCGGATTGATAGGCCATATAATGGTCCATCAAACTAAGTCTGTCATCATCCAGACCGGACTTCCGCCAACACCTCTCCAGCCTTCGTCCAACCCTCCTCAACTCTCTCATGGTCTCATCAAACCACGGAGACCTGGGGCGAAGAGTAAGCGGACGAACACAAACAGGTGCAATAGAATCCAGGGCCCCTGTAACTGCCCTATTATAGGCCTGTACTAGGTCACCTGGATCCATGCAATCTATCGGAAGATCCGATAGGTCCAGTACCGCCATCAGGTCATCTGGGGACACACCCCTCAATGGGCGGTACCGGACCATTTCCAAAGGGGCTGACCTAGTAGGGGCGGCCTCAAAATTGAACCTAATGGAGTGATGGTCAGACCATCCGAGTGGTTCCACCACCACATCAGATATCCCCATCCCCAGAAGGAACACCAGATCCAATGAGTGCCCACCAATATGGGTCGAGGAGGAAACTACCTGTGTGAAGCCCAGTGATAACATCAACTGGAGGAAGTCTTGACCAAAACGTGAGAGTTCATCGTCGACCCAAGCATTGAAGTCACCCAGAACCAACCATCTGGGGGACCCCAATGTTAGGTCGACAATGAAGTCTGCGACTTCCTGCAGGAAAACATTTCCGTCACCTGGTGGACGGTATACGAGAAGTATCCTGCACCCCACACCCTCGCCTAAGACACACTCAAAGGATCCGGTGACTCTCACTGGTACCTCCACCAGGCCCAATTCTGATTTAAAGCAAATGGCAACACCCCCGCCCCTACGATCCTGCCTCGAGCTGTGTATCACCGAGTACCCGGCCGGAACTGCTGCGGCTAATACTGGCCCAGCATTCTCATCCAGCCAGGTCTCGGTGATGCAAGCTAGGTCAGCTGACCCAACAAGATCGGCTATAATAGATGGATCAGGGTCTTCTAACGGGAACAGTTTTTATAGGTCTCACAAAGGCGTTTGATCTCATTGATCACCCCCTCCTGCTAGCTAACCTCCTGTCCCTGGGTTTCTCAGCACAGTCCACAAATTGGTCTAATGGTTTCCTATGCAACAGGATACAAGTGGTAAAGTTCACCTCTGCAACCTCTGACAAAACAGTCTTTGACATTGGAGTACCACAAGGATCCAATCTAGGACTTCTCCTCTTCTCGATCTTCATTAATAATATGTGAAATGCCTCCTGCTCCTCCTCCTCATTGCTGCTGTATGCTGATGACCTCATTCCCTATATCAGCTCTGATAATGTGCTAACTCTCAACCACAATCTATAAGGGGACTTCCTAAATGTACAATCCTGGATCACTAAACATAGGCTAGTTATCAACGTTAGCAAGACTCATGCGATGCTTTTTGGTTCGCCTGCCAAACAAAAAAATAGTCGTGATCTCTTCACAATAGTAAGTGTGAATGGTACCCCTTTGAAAGTGTTAAACTCATTTAAACACCTGGGGGTTCTACACGATGGATCCCTTAACTATGAGATCCATATTACTACTGTGTGTAAGGCAGTCAATACTAAGCTAGGGTTAGCTTAAAGAACTAGTCACGTTCTCACCCCTTCCGAGAGGTTGGCCATTGCTAGAGGAATACTGCTCCCATCCCTTGCATACGGAACTTCAATCTACGGCAATGCATCTAAAACCTTCCTACACAAATGGGACATAACCTGATGTCGTTATGTCTCTGCATCCCCTAAGTTAAAACATCGTTGCCTGCTCTATGCAGCTCTTAATTGGCCCTCTCCCATGGTCCACTCGCTCCTTGCTATTGGGGCCTTTCTAGACTGAATCCTGAGGTCCAGTATGCCTAGCTCTCTCATCACTGCACTCACCCCACAGACTGTATCCTATGGTCTCTGTTCTGCTAATCTTTCCTTACTCCACATTCCCAGATGTCACACTTCCAAAGGGAGAGCAGATTTTTCCTACGTGGCCCCTAGTTACTGGAACTTGCTGACCTTTGAAATACACCAGTCACCTAGCCATGCTTCATTTAAAAAGAGGCATCACTCTCTGCTTATTGAGAGTACACAGTGCAGTTGTTTTAAACCACCCTAGATTCCTGACTCCTTAAGCTATTACTGTCTCGGTGTCCTCCTCCAGTACTTATACCTCATACTGTAGTTTCTACTTGTCTTACAACCCCTTTCCTACCCCACCTCTTACACATCTCCCCCCCCCCCCAACACTTTCTCCCCACGAGGTCTTGCTATCTCAATCCTTCCTACCTACTTGCTCCTTCTTTGGTATCATATTCTTTATGTTATATCCAGTTTTGTAGAATAGAGTTGATACCTAGATTGATAATCAACTTTTATATGTGCACTTACCTTTGTTGTGGTTTGATATGGGAAATGTCTGTATTGTCTCCTGTTTACACCAATTGCTCAAACCATTATCCATTTTTACTATATCCTTAAATGCTATAGTATAATATACACTTACTTTCACTTCTGATATTAAGTACATCGGAGTGTTTATACAGTCACCTCAAATTGCTCAAATTGTTATCCATTTTAATCATATCCCTAGTAAGTTATTCCTATATTGTACTGTATCATCACTGTTTTCTCCTGTTGATGTTGTAACCTCCTGGGTCAAGCCTAAATATAGAGACTTTTATGTCTAGTGCACTTACCCGGTTATCAAAAACTAAATAAATAAAATAAATAAGGATCCCAAATTTTTACTGGCTTTTTGCTGTACCCACCCCCCCACCTACCCAAGAGCCCCTTGTGCTTATCCCAGGTCCTTTTAACCCCCCCATGGTATTCTCCCATACCACTTCCTTTGGCAGTCCATTCCAGTTGTCCACCACCCTCTCAGTGAAGAAAACTTCATGAGGTTTCCCTCACCTCTTGGTCTGATATTCAAGACCCCTCACCCTAGGTCTTTCCTTCTACTGGAAAAGGTTCTCCACCAGCACCTTATTTATACCCTTGAAGTATTTAAAAGTCTTTATCATGTCTCCCCTCTCCCTCCTCTGCTCCAGAGAGTACAGACCCAGGTCACTTAGTCTCCCTTCATGTGGCAAGTGTTCTAAGCCTCTCACCATCCTTGTCACCCTCCTCTGTACTCTTTCCACCCTCTCTCCACCCTTTCTGAGGTGGGGTCTCCAGAACTGGACCCCATACTCCAGGTGTGGCCTGACCAGCTGTGTGCATAGAGGCACTATGACCTCTCTCTTCCTACTGCAGAACCCTCTCACTATGTAACCCAGCATTCTGCTTGCTCTTGCAACTGCTCCTCCACACTGCTTTCCCACCTTCAGGTCTTGAGAAATGATGATGCCCAAGTCCCTCTCTTCCTCAACGAACTGTAGGGGTCTACCTCCCAGTGAGTACTCTGCTCTCCCATTCATTTTGCCCAAATGCATGATCTTACATTTTGCCACATTGAATGATAATTGCCATGCTGCAGACCATTCCTCCAACCATCCCAGGTCCTTGTGCATCCTCTCCACCCCATCTGGCTTGTCCACTCTATTGCACACCTTTGCATCATCCGCAAAGAGACTCAACCTCCCTTCCAGACCCACTCCTGTATCCCCTGTAAAGACATTAAACAGAAGAGGCCCCAGTACCGACCCTTGGGGAACCCCACATATTACCTCTAATTCCTCCGAGGGTCCCCCATTGACCAGTACCCTCTGTGTTTGTCCCTCCAACCAATTTCCAACCCACCTTGTTACCATCTCCCCCATCCTCAAGCAGACCATTTTGTATAAAAGACTTTTGTGCGGCACCGAGTCAAAAGCCTTTCTGAAATCATGGTAAGCCACTTCCACCAAGCTCCCCTTATCCACCACCTTAGTGACCCAGTCAAAGAACCCTGTCAAGTTTGTTTGACAGGATCTGCCCTCTGCGAACCTGTGCTGCCATGGGTCCTGAAGCCCATTTCCTTCCAAGTAGTTGTTAATCCTGTTCTTGAGTAATTTCTCCATGAGCTTTCTAGCCACAGATGTCAAGTTCACTGGCCTGTAGTTACTCACCTCTTCTCCCCCAATCTTGTGCAGGGGTATTACATCCACACACTTCCAACCATTAGACACTATCCCTGAACTTAAGGAGTTGTTGAAAAGAGTGGTCAAGAGAACAGCCAGTACCTTCCCCAGTTCCCTCAAAATCCTTGGATGTACCCGTCTGGCCCCATGGCTATGTCAACTTTCAATCCACTAAGTTCCTTTAGTATCTCATCTTCCTGAAATGGACTCACATCCACTCCCTCCGGCCCTTGTGGTTTGTGTCTCCTTAGAGTTATCCCCGTTCCATTCATCTCCTTTGTGAATGCCAAGCAGAAGTAGCTATTTAGCAGTGCTGCCATCTCCTGGTCCTTCTCCACCCTTTCCCCTTCCCCATTTTTTAGGCTGGGAATCCCCTTATCTGTTTTCCTCCTTATACCAATACACCTAAAAAAGGTCTTGTCCCCCATCTTGACTGCCTTGGCAATGATCTCTTCCATCCTGGCCTTCACTCACCTGACCACCCTGCCACACCTCCTTCTGCCTAACCTGATATTCCTCCCAATCCTCCTCCACCTGTGTTGTTTTAAACTTCTGAAAGGCTCTCCTTTTTGCCCTGATGCTGCCCTCCACTTACTTGCTGAACCACAGGGATTTCCTCATCCTCCTATTTTTGCTCACCTTGCACAGAGGTCTGTGGCTCTCACTATGGCCCCCTTTATTGAGCCCCACATGTCCTGCATCCCACCTTGCTCCCAATGCCTGCTAGTGCTTGTTTAACATAGTCACTCATCTTCCTAAAATCTTCCATTCTAAAGTCGAGAGCCTTCACTTTGGTCCAGTTTCGGCCGACCGACGTGCTTACCGTGAACCATACTGTACTGTGTTCACTGGTCCCAAGGTTTTCCCTGACTGTTAATTCCCCTACCCTGTTCCCATTTGTTAGCACCACATTTAAAATTGCCCCATCCCGTGTTGGTTCCCAGACCATCTGTTTGAGTAAGGCAACTTGAAGGAACTCCACTATTGCCCTGCTTTTGAAGGTAGTGGCTGACAACATGTACCATGCCACATCTGAAAGGTTGAGGTCTCCCATTAGCAGAACATCCATAGGATTTCCTCCATCATCTGGTTGTCCACTCCTACATGCTGTCTCGGTGGTCTGTAGACCACCTCTGTGCAGACCACCTTACCCCTACCCATGGCTAACGAGACCCATAATTCCTCTGCTTCCCCCCACCTTCCCTGTACCTCTGTTGCCTGAATCCCCACCCTTCCATAAAGCACTACTTCCCCCCAACCCTGTCTTTTTGAAATAGCTGATACCCTGGTATGTTTATGTCCCAATCCTGCCCTCCATGACACCACGACTCCATGAGTCCCACCAGGTCAGGTTCTGCTTCTGCCATGACTGCTGCCAGGTCCATTACCTTATTGCCCAGGCTCCTAGCATTCCTGCACATGGCCTTCCACCTACCTGCCACCCTTGAGCCTTCCCCTGGCGTAACACTTTTCCCTGTCCTAACTCTATCCTCTGCAGCCCTCACGTGGTATCTCATATTCTGGGTTGGGGCTGAGTTCCCCTCCTGTCCGCTGTCCTGCTCTTGGATTTCTCCTGCAGCCCCCCCCCACCGATTTAACTTAAATTGTAGCATCTGTCAATGAATTGTTCCATTTTCCACCTCAGCACTCCTTACCCTTCCTGTTTAAGTGTAACCTATCTGGGGCAAACAGGCTTTTGTCCTACCAGGTGTCTCCCCATTCTCCCACCAGCCCAAATCCTTTCCTAGCACACCACCCAAAGAGCCAGCTGTTAAATTCAGTTATCCTCTGTTTTCTTTCTGAGCTAGCTCTTGGAACAGGCAGTACTTCAGAGAATGACACATATTTAAAGTTTAGGTCATGGCAGAACCTTGCTAGAGCTTCAAACCTTGCCTGTATCTCCATCAAGCTATGCCCTGCAAGGTCATTTGTCCCCAAGTGGAACACTAGGTGCATTCTCTTATCCTGCTGTTTCCCCCGGAGGGAATGTGATGGATCACTTCAGGTGCTGTCATACCTGGCAAGCAACTGACCAGACCTTGCCCCCTGTCCTACCCCAGCCAGTACCCCCTACCATGGAGTCCCCAACAATTAGAACTTTGTCCTCCACTTTTTTGGAGCTTGATGCACAATGTGCTGATTTGCCTGCCACCCTCCTCCCTTATCCTTCTTGCTTTATTTTTCCTTCACCCCGGTGCCTCCCACCCCTTGCTTGATTATGATCTCTTTCTTGCTTCTATATTTTGTCCTCTCCATGGGCTGGGCCCTGGACCCTTCCTGGTTTCCCCATTGATCCCAGTCCCTGTGAATCCCTCCTCTCTTTCCATAGCACTTTCTGTGGCCAAACCTGTTGTCTGTTCCTCCTTCTTTCTCCTGACTCCGTCATGCCCTCTCCTGTCTCAGGGTTGGGTTTCTCAGTTCCTCCTCTCTCACCCTCTTTTTTTATGAGATCCTAGTGTTACTGGTCACCAGGGCCCCCGCCACCTTACCCTATTGCTCCTGCTCTACATCTGTATCCCCTCTCATCTTACCAACCCTATTTGTGTCATTATTTTGACCACCTTTGCCCTTCATGGTTCTAGATGGCCCTGGCCCCAGGCTACCACTCTCCCTCCCTTTCTGGACCTGTCCCCCTAGGTTCTCCCCTGCTCCCAAGCCCACTCCTGGCCATCACTACTCCCTGATGATTTCCCCCTTGTGCTCCCTGCAACTTGATCCTCTTCTCTCGAAGCCCCCTTCTGATTTCTGCTGCTGTCCTTAGTGGATTTCCCGCTTATGCTTTCATTCTTATCTCTCATTAGCTTCCTCCTTTCTTGTCCCATTGGAAGGATATCTATGTTACCCCTCCTTGGGGCCTCCCATGTGCTCTACCCTGAGTTCCCTTCCCACAAGCTTCCTCCCTCCCATCCTCTTCTCTCAACTGGAACTCCACAAACATATTTTGTGCACTATGCCTCCAAGTTCCCCTTCTTCCACAGGAACAGCCCTCCCCAGTTGCTCTGTATTATGTCTCCATCTACCCTTGCCTCCCACAAACTTCCATCCCTCCTCTTCCTGAGTCTCCTTTGAGGTTTCTGCCATCCCACCTCCTGTCATGTCTTTACCTATCACCTCACTATACCAATCCTGTTTGCTATTGCCTTAATTCCTCAGCCAACCTTTCCCTCTCCTTGTGCTGCTTACTGACCCCCTGCTCCCTTGAGCTCCAATTTGCTGTTCCCCATCTTAATGCTGTCCACTCTGACCCACCTTAGAGCCCCTCCATCCCCTTCCAGAACCCTTGCTCCATTCATAGGCTCCAGTTCTCCAGTGCAAGTGCCTCACTTCCTCCCTAAGTTGTGCTAACTGCCTACACATCATGCATCCCCCTACCCTCCAAGCTATGTTAAGTACCATGGCCGACCCACACCCCATACACCCCACCACCCTGCCAAAAATGCCCGCTGTGCTAACTGTTTGGGTGCCAGACCACCATCTCCACTCCCTCTGCCACCACTGATTCCCCTCCATGTGTTCCAGCTTATGATAACTATCCTGGAGTACCTGTTAAAAGCAGGACTGCCAAGTTGGGGAAGAGGGTAATGTTCCAGTGCAGAAGGTCCCAGGTTTGATCCCTGGGTGGACTAATTCCAAAATTGCCTGGAAAAACTGAGATGGGAAACACTATTCTATCTATATATGACTGAGTGTGTATCTGGAAGGTGCCAGATACTTCAGTTGTTTACAGTGTAAAGGTTGACTCACTAGCAACTCCCAGTGGCTGGCTAGTATAACCTGCAAATTGTAAAGTGGGGACGTACAACATTACTGGGCTGGTCACATGGCTCAGTCACATGACCCTGGGCACCAATAGCTTACAGGACAACCCAGGGTGGGGGAGGCAGGCGGGGGTAGTCGATGTAAAGCATCGATGGGCTAACACAGTCCAGGCAGTTGCTTAGCTGTTAGCACTACCTTCGGTCCTGTGAGTGCTCCTAATGATAAATGCTGCTCCCAGGAAGGCCTCCTTGCTTATGCTGCATGCCTGCAGCTATCCTGCTTTGAGAAGGGGGGGGGCTCTGGTGTTAAGGACCTGGGGAGAACAAAGAGACTCGAGTTACCACTGGGAAATAGTCTGCGCATGTGCACAGTTCAGTCCTGGAATGGACTCCACAGTACCCCTACAATGGACAACCTTTGTAAAACACCAGTCAAGCAAAATAACTAACTGACATTAATTTACCAAAGCAATGTATTAATCCCCCGAGAGAAGCTATCACTCATTGCTACATTCTCTATATACCAGTCCACTCTATGCACACAGAAGGACACTTAAAGAACCCCCCCACAACATCAGGCATTACCCCAGAACCAAGGTACATTTGTGCACATAAAAGTAATCACTAGACATTGGCTGACAGGTAAGCACGCAGCAATAATGTTCTTAAAGTCTTTTTAACACAGTCCAGGCAGTTGCTTAGTTGTTAGCACTACCTTCAGTCCTGTGAGTGCTCATTGCTCCCAGGAGGGCCTCCGTGCTTGTGCTGCATGCCTGCAGCTATCCTGCTTTGGGAAGAAGGGGCTCTGGCATTAAGGACTTTCGGTCTCATAAGTGCTCCCACTGACAAACGCTGCTCCCAGGAGGGCCTCCGTACTTGTGCATGGCAAATTATGACAAATAAAGGACTAGAGAGAGCGAATGAGAGAGAAAGAAGATACTAATAGCCATAAGAGGCACCTTAGCAGTACATTCAAATGTATTATAAACAATGTTAGAGACTTTTTTTTATAAAAAATAATTTTGCATTTGAAATACAAATGATTTACTTTAGAGAAAATATGAGAAAATCCTGTGAGGGAAAGGGACTCTGCCAACTTGACATACAGCTTCAGAATTTTGGAGATTACGAAGTCTGCATCATTTGTCTCCTTGTCTGTGTCCCCTCCCCTGCAACCTGTAGTCAGACAGGTAGAGTTTCACCTCCTGGGGTGGGAGCTAAGCCCTGGCACAACTCCAGGGTGAGGAACCATTGGGGACATCCACAGGGCATGGGTCACCTGGAGGTGGTGAAAAGAACGTAAGCGAGCAGCTTCCCTTCACTTTGGCTGCCCTCTCAGATCACCCACTTAACTCACCTTTGTAAAAGCAGGGTTAGGATCACCTAGGTTAGTATAGGGGACCTGTTGACCCAATAGGGGTGACTGCACCAGGGATTGGAGAATGAGTTCTCCTCATTTTCCGTCACATGGGTTTTCCCATATTTTTGTTCTGCTCTAAATGGATAAAAGAGGCAGGGCAGCATAGACTTGAAACTGTCACAGTCATGTAACATGGCAGCTTGGGAGTATCAGAGACTGATGGTGCAGGAGAGAAAGGGGGGATAAGCCAAATTCTTCCAAAGGGCTCATCTTCCCTTGTCAGCATAAAGCCTATGGAACTGCAAAACCTGGACTCCAGCTGTCAGGTGGAGTCATGGGGCTTGCCTATGGGTGCGGTGACACCAGATGTGGGTGTTCACTCGACACTCAGACACCTGTCCTCCCCTCTCTTGGGGCTTGGGTGGCAACTCAGAAAGTACATCACTTCCTTGACCCAAAGTAAGGGCTTAACCCTTCAGTGGAAGTGGTGCTGGGGCCAGAGGTGTCTGCTGAGATCTCCTAGCTGCACATGACACTCCAGTAGTGTAATTTCAGTGAATAAACATATGGCTGAGGCCATTTCTTCAATACCTGTGTGTGTTTATTCTTCAGGGGAAGGGGTATGGGGAATACTAAGACAAGTTAGCTTGACAGACCCTCTTATGTTATAATGGTATCCAGAATGTTAAGAAATAAACAGTCCTAATTAACTAAAAATAATATCATGATTTACAATTCCAAATCACTACTTGTACAAGGTAAAGGATTCTATTAGCTGAAACAATCCAAGGTTCCAAATTAAGATTAGATGAGAATCTAAGGAGATTGGTCTTGCAACAGAATTTTCTTTTGTATCATGAGTTGCACTGTTCACAGGTTTTCACACCTGCCCAATTTTATGCTGTCCTGTTGTTAGTTACCATTTGCATTTTATTGTACTATAGCATATGGCTATCACTTGCTATACATTGGTTTCCATATTAACTAAAATGTTGTTCTACAACAGTTCAAAGGTCATAGAATGCCGTTGTACCCTTCTGTGGTACAACAGTGTTTTAATTAGTTGGAATTTTGTACCACCTGCAGTTTTCCCATGTGCTGTTTATGTTATGCACCTCCACATACACACACATACAGTTTATGTGATCTCACACAAAAAAGTCCAGTTTCTGTCATAATTTAAAAATGATAAACCCATTCCAAACTCAGCTGCTCATAGCCCATCCAACCACAGTAATAGTGGTTTTCTTAATGAAATATATCTTTATTTATTTAAACGTTGATATCTGGGAAAGGCCCAATTCAGGTATATACAGAATCACATTGCTCTTTGAAAAAAGATCCACAATCGGGTGATTCTCGAGATGGCCAGTCCTTACTAAATGTGCTACTGTTTTAATTATGGATGTAACAACAATAAGGACTGACAAACTCACTTATTGTATAATGCAGGATAGTTTATAAAAGTAATGAGATTCTATATATTTGGTGAAGAAATCTTCTATTGGCATGTGCAGTTGGTTTACATGTTTTAAATAATGACAAAATAGAATGTTTTTCTTGTGCAGGGACAAAAAGGAAAAAAAAAGTATGTTTTATTCAAAACAAAATTATAACTAGGTAACTCATGTACAACTCCACTGAAATTCCATATCAGGGATCCGGTGACATCAAAGACGTCCTGATTTTCTCTTTTTAAGGTCCATATCAGAACCCTTCAGTGGAAACACAGCCTTGTTGTACATGGTTATTCATCCATTATTCTCTGTGTATTGTTTTCTCTTATTGTTTCTTATATTCTGCACTGTACCTGTTCCCCCAGGATGCATCTGGAAGTGACCTGTCCTCGGCTCAGTGGACCTATTCTGGTAAATTCATTTACTTGCATAGTAAGAAACTGGATACAAAAAACATTTTCGTTCATATTTTTATTTGTATGTTTATGTGTACTGCACTTCACAGTGACATTTAAGTTTTCATACTCCTTCAAAGTCAAGAAATATATCACTGACTGGGACATCAGAACTTTCTGAAAGGGTAGCAATATGGGGGGGGGGCTTGAATGGAACTATCTTTTTTTTGGTTTCAGTGACGTTATACTCATTGATTTAGCAATGCTGATCTAGAATAAAAGAGGATTTTTAGGCTGCAATATTGACAGCTGTGGAGTGACAGTCACTGTCCTTGTGTTGTGACATATCACATGCATCCAATTACAGTATATCGATAGTTCATGAATAAAGCCATATTGACACTGTATGTATCCAATCATATTGAAGAGTAGGATTATTGTGTAGTAATATGGCAGTGACATTGCCCATCACTAATATGATATTATATTCAAACAAACATTCAGCTCTAGAATGTTTTTACCTGCAGGCAAGGTGTTGACTGTGCTGAACAGATCCTGTCAGAAACTATAAGGGAAAAAGTCTTACAGGTAGACCACAAGTAAAGAATAAGAAAAACAGAACAACTACTGTAGATTCTGTACACAAGTAAAAATAATTTACATAGTATAGCCCAGCTGAGATGTCATATTTTGCTTTTAGCGAGATCCAGCATCAAGTTCAGTGCAGACTATAGCATTAGGAGACTGAGTGACCTGCAAAAGGTCACAAAATAAGTAATTGGCACTAGCGGAGTTTCAACCTGAAATCCCCTTGTTTCCAAATCAGTGCTATAACCACTAGCAACATGACCTCAAATGTCTAATTGTAACTTGTTAACTAAGCCATGTTGTTTAATCAGCATCTTTCTATAAAAATGCAGTCATTAGAATAGTTGGCACTAGTGGGGTTTAAAACTGAAAACTCCTGGTTTCTAAATTACTACCCTAACCACTAGAAACATTGCCTCAGATGTCTCACTGTAACTTTGTAACTAAGCCATGTTTTTTAATCACCCTCTTTCCATAAAAGTGTGGTATGCTAGTGTAGTCCATTGACATCTAAGGCCTTGAAATGATGCATGGAACCAGTGTTTTCTACTCAGATATTAGACCAAATGCTAATACATTTTTATAGCATTACTAAAGTCAACCTAGAGGAACAACCTCCTCCCATTCACTCAGGATCCAGCTTAAGCAATAATGACCAAGACATCAGCCATTTACTAAGGTCTGGAGTGAGCTCTGTAACATGCGTACACTGACAGGGCATGCTGCACAGCATCCGTTGTCAGCTGCATTGGTCATTTCTAAGATGTTAATGACCAATGCAGTAGCAAATCAGGGGCCGTAGTAGGCTCAGGAATATTTGTTTAGACATATAATGTATCCAAATCATACATATCTTACCCAGCATATAAGGTAAGGTGATAAAGTACTATAGTTCCATTGAGATGGAACTACACTATCCTGGACATTTCAGACATGGTCTCATTGAAGGGAATAGAATGAGCAAGGAAATGCTCTTACTTTCAGTGTGGTTAAATTTGTACTGTCTGCCCATTATGCTAAAACCTCAACCCCTGCTGTTCCCATCATCACATCCAGATAGATTTAAACACAGCAGCTTAGCCATGTACAGCAGCTGATTTATTCCATTCAGGTTATTCTGTGCTGTGAACAAATCTGAAAGAAGCAGAAAAAAACATCCTTATTCTTCATAAGCAGAAAAAAGTACTGGGGCCCTTTTTGGGGCAAATTTGTAATTTCTCTTTGAAGAATCAAAGAAAAAAGTAAAGAAGACTAGTTCTAAGAATGCATTTTAAATTACTTAGAAAATTCTCTGCTTTGGTGAAATGTTCAGTAGGCTCCATAAACAAGGCATGGAAACATTCTGAGAAGACACACTTGTAGGTGTTCTGTACCCCCACACGACCAAGAGGCAGAGGTTTTAAGTGGTATGTGAAACTCTTCCAGTATCACCCATCAGCATTAATAGGTGAGTGTTGCAAATCACAGCAGGGATGGAAAAATGCCAGAAAAAAATGTAATACAGAAATTTCATTCCCTATGGGAAAAACTGTTTGAGTTAGGAATGGTTCCCAGCAGCAGTCAAGGAAATCTTAGAAATGCATCTTTTTCAGATCTACTCTTTATGCCTAGAGAGAGACTCTGGAAGCAGAGACATTGCTTTAACTCTGTCTGCATCAGCAGCTTTGAAAGATAGCTCTTCAGTGGTATTGTTTGTTCATGAAGGAAAGAAAGAAGTTTAAGCCAATGAGGATTTGACTACTATTGTGCATTTGCAATGTATGCAAACCCACTTGGAACACACATTTCTTTGGAGAGCCACCTGGTTTCAAGGGTCTCGTGAAACTAACAAGACTTGTATAAAGAACAAAAGAATAGCGTTGGGTTTGTCAATGCTGAGGTTATTAGCTGAGCTTTAAGATGGGGTCACTAATGACCAACTCCTTTATGGAGAAGTGCTAATAAACATTATAAAGGGTTGAGGACTTTTTGAAAGGCGGGCCATGCATGTGATCAAGAGTAGCTGGCTTTCAAGCTAAATGAGTTTAATACTGCCAAATTACGCTAATGTTATTATCCTTGGTGGTTAGTCTGGGGGCATTTCTATCTCAACTATAGAGTTAAAAAAAGGGACAGTTGAAACGATCAGCACACCAAAGAGAGTCCCTGTTGTTTAAATATAAGACGTAAAGTACCAGATTCTTGTTATTGATTTTACAGTTATCTGCTTTTTGTCCCCCCATTTCAAAAGCTGATGTAAGACAAAATAATTTACTAAAAATTAATATCAAGATCATGCACAGACTGACTTAAAACATTGTCAGAAGACTTTGGATTTTCTCGGATATCTGGAGGGAAGGATCAGTTTGTTAACTCCTGGATGAGATTCTGGCCTACAAGACCACATACATAATGCCACTGTGGTTGTACATAAACACTCCTGCTATGTGCAAGGGCACTTATTCTTGTGGCTTTTTCTTTTGGTAAGGCTCTTATGTCCCTGGAACCCTAGAAGGCATCCATGCAGTGGCAGGAGTCCCTCTGTCATGAGCACACTAAGCCTCCAGGCTAGCCTAACTGGATACTGAGCTTGAAACAGGAATCTGAGTTTTCAACATGGTGTGTTAACAAGATTCTCACTAGGCCATCAGACAAGGACTGGTTTCTCAATTAGATTTTTTCTCCAGTATATATGTGTCAACAAACTGATGCAAACCCATATATACCTTCAGTGAAACCAACATTTTGGTGAAATATTTTCCCTCAAAGGAATAATACTGTTTATCCAGAATCTTATTTTACAATACAGTTACATAGTTACATATAGAATAAAATATGGGGTGGTGCGTGTAACAAGAATTTTATACACAACCAAGATATTGAATGCACATAAACCCTGAGAATGAAGCTTGAGGGGTTTATCTAGACATCCAACACCAAGGGTGTGTGTAAAACTTGAGTTTCATACACCACCCCATATTTTATTTTATGTAATTGCTGGCTTTTGCTTTTCTTGCCTCAGCAATTATATAAAATAAGAGATGTTCTCATGCAGCCATGGTCTGGTTTGCTTTCAGTGCAGTTCGCAATTGCCTGTCGACTGTTACTTTTTTTCCCGCTACTTGGTTTCTGAGCAGTGATTAAAAGATAAATAACTTACTGCTGAGTCAGAGCAGCAGTGCAGTTTTGGTTGGTAAGTCAGAGCAGCAAATGGTGAAGAGCATGGGAGAGAGTGGGTGGCACATGCACAGAGTGAGGGAATCCCAGAGTGTGTTTGCCATTATAAACACTCCTTTATAACTGCAAATTATGTAACAGGTTTTCCCTGTGGTAAAAAGTGAAACCCAGTTATTGTAATGGATTATTTACTAAGATTCTACATTTGCCAATTTTTCCAAAAATTGTAAACCACTGTAGTTCATACCAGCTGATTTTATTTAAACTTGAAGTGTTTTGTGAAATGTTGAGAGATCATGGAGAGATTTGTGCAAGGTGATTTGTTGGGGTACACAGCTCTGATAAACCAGATCCCTGAAGAATTATATATAGAATAAAGAATGGGGAAGTGTGTGATATGAGAATTTAATGCACACCCAAGGTGTGGGTTGCTGCATAAACGCTGAGTGCAAAGCCCGAGGGGTTTATCAAAGTATCCCACACCTCGGGTGTGCATTAAATTCTCATATACTAACATATGAAATTGTCGGCAGAAAAAGTCCAATGGGTCTATCAAGTCCGCCCAATTGTGCAGCTCTTAGTTTCAAATCACTACCACTGCCCCATCACCACCGAAACCTTTTTCTTCCTCCTCTTTCCCAGTCCTTCCCCCTTTGTGTTTTTGTCTGTACTAACCCTGCCCTTGACTCTATCCCATCCCCACTTAAAGCTATCCACTGTCCTTTCAGTGATTAACTCCTCTGGCAGTGCGTTCCAACCTGGCACCACTCTCTCTCTCTGTGAAGTAGTGCCTCCTCATCTCCCTCCTAAACCTTCCCCTTCCAGCTTCAGACTGTGTCCTATAGTGACCCTGCCCCCTTTAAGCAGAACAATCCTCCCTCCCTCCCTGACTTTGTTTATGTCTTTCAAGTACTTAAAGGTCTCTATCATGTCCCCTCTTACCCTTCTGTCTTCCAGTGAGTACCTGTTGAGCTCTTTCAACCTTTCCTCATATGGCAACTCCCCTAGTCCCATGATCATTTTTGTAGCTCTACGCTGCACCCCTTCCAGTAATCTCACATCCTTTTTGAGGTATGGGCACCAGTACTGTACACAGTATTCCAAGTGTGGCCTCAGTGTTCTATATAATGGCAGGATGACCTCCCCCTTTCGAGAGGTGATCCCTCTGGCAATGCACCCCAGCATCTTATTTGCCATTGCTGCAGCTCTTCTACACTGTGCAGATACCTTCAAGTCCCTGAGACTATTACCCCCATGTCCTTTTCCTCCTCTGAAGCCATTACCTGCACTCCTCCCATCCAGTAGCTGTTCTTGGGATTTCTGGCTCCAAGGTGCATGACCTTGCACTTCTTAGCATTAAACCCCAATTGCCACTCCCTAGACCAGTGTTTGAGTTTAGCTAGATCCTCTCTGAGTGCCTGCTTCTTTTCCTTATTGTCCACGTTTGCACAAATCTTAGCATTATCTGTGAACAGGAAGATCTTACTCTTGATCCCCTCTGCAATGTCACCAATGAAGAGATTGAACAAAATGGGGCCCAGCACTGAACCCTGCAGTACTCCACCTATTAATGACCGTGGCTTGGATGTCTTCCCCTTACAACTACCCTCTGTTGTTTGCCCTGCAGCCAGATCTCAACCCACCCCACCAGTATTTCCCCTGCTCCCATGTTCCTCAGCTTGCTCATTAACCTTCTGTGTGGCACAGAGTCAAAAGCCTTGCTGAAGTCCAGATACAGGATATCCACAGCATGGCTTTTGTCAACCGCCCTAGTGACCCAGTGGAAGACGTCGATCAGATTAGTTTGGCAAGATCTTCCCATGACAAATCTATACTGTCTCTCATCCTGCAGTCCATTGCTATCAAGAAAGGTTATCAACCTCTCCTTCAGAATGGTTTCCATCAACTTCCCCACTATGAAGTCATCCTCATCTTTTATTTTATATAATTTGCTGGTGAGCCATTTTTTCCAGCCTGAGTGTTGTGACCCAAAGTCACACAGAGACACACACATACACACACACACACACACACACACACACAGTCTTTCTCCCTCAGCCCCCAACCCCTGCTTGGCACATTTATTCTACATTTTTGGAGCATACTGCAGCAGCCCACACATAGCAGCCCTAAATGCAGCAGGTACCTTCAGTTTTCCCCCTGCTCCTACTTCAGATTCCACAGCTGTGCAGCAGTCCCCACCCAGCCCCTGTTCTTCTCCCTTTTGCTCCTTAGCAGCCTGACAACTGCACAGCAGCCTCCAGCTCCCACTTTAAGTAATTCATTTTTTTTTAGTGACGGTTGAAATTTGGATCGTGCTTATCTCTTCATGTCAGCAATCAGCCATGGATCACTGCCACTGTCAGTGTGTATCGCCTGAAGCTGGAGAACTGGAAGATCAACCACATCATTATTTTTAACTTAATGGTAGGATTAATGGTAAGATCAGCCAGATAGCTAAAAAAACAATTAAGGGAAGGTGAGGGTCTTATTGTGGTGGCTCTTCGCTAACAAAGATACAGAACCGCCATGATTTTTTAAATTGTTTAGCCCACCCACACAGAGAATGGGAGTCGGTGAGAGAGTGCTCGCTTTTGATGGACAGAGCACGTGAATGCTATAATAACCAACTGGTTATTATGGCTAATATCAACAGGTGGAGCCCATTGAAAAAATTGCTCACCAGTAATTATATTTAGATACTCTACTGATTTATTATTAATATGTTACAACTGAATCAAATGGGTGCTGTATGTGATATCTAAGTAGGGAATAGTACCTTGCAATCCAAGTCAGTCTACAGTATTATACTCTGCTCCAGTGTCAGATTATGCTGCTTTTCTTCATCTTTATTTTAACATTCCATTTTTTAGTGGCTGTCAAACCACAATTTATTCTATAGCATGCAGGGAGATTCAGAAGGAGGGAACATAAATTCTCTCCATCTGGGGCATGAATTCTCAGCATATATTGAGAGAAGTATGCCATTACCATAGCAATACTGGGGCACAGTCTGTGCAAACTCTTCTGGTAATGATTTCTGGTATACTGTAGCTGTTTTATATTTTTGTATAATTTTGTAATTAGTTTTTTCCATGCTGTTTGTTGTAAGAACGTTATTCCAGTGAATGTTGTGACCTATCAAATTTAGTAATCTCCAGAAACTGGATAGCTGAAACATACACACAGCTGTAAGATGTTTCCTAGTGTTGTTATAATGCCCTTTAGGTTCTGTTGTGTTGGTTAATTTGTTAACTTGAGAAGTTTCCTGTTGCTTTTGTGTGTTTATGGGATGTTGACCTACAGATGGAGCATGATGTAAGAATTCATACTGTTGTGACTGGAGAGTTTAAAACAATTAAAATGTAAATTTTTCAACTTTCTGGGGTTTTCTGTGGGAAAGATATGGAGCTGTCTGTAACATGTTCAAGTGATAAACTCTTCATTAGTCAGGTTGTTTCTTGTTAAACATTATGCTACTATATCATTTATTTTAAGAATCTGTTTTTTTCATGCCAAACATCCACATCCCTGATTATAAACAATGTAATGACTTGAAATTCAAATTTCCTTGGGTTATTTTGTAACTGAGAGTTGAGAATGCCAACTGCAAATTGTCTGCTGGTAACATGACCCTTTATATTTATACAAGACATGGATTGAGAGGCTTGTGAAACATATCTATTCTTTCTATGGTTTCAGATATTCAGCAAAAGTAACTGAGAGCCACAAAGTATGTTAAGACAGTGCCTTTTGTCAGGCAAACAAAAATATTCACCTTGTCATTGGTGGCTAGACTTATTACAACTCAACCAATTTAAGAAACCAATAACTCCTTTTAAAATCATGGATTGAAGGGAGAAAGTGAGCAAAAACATAGTGCCTGAGACATTGGAAGGGCATTTGCAATTGCAAAATGGGTTAGTGAGTCATTAACACCACTCTGCAACCCTGAAGCATGGAAAGATTGAAAAATGTCATATTGGATGGAATGTTTAGTAAGTTACTGACCCGTTTCTGACTGGCCTAAAAACATACCAGTGTACCAGTGCAAATCAGCTGATAGTACCTTGCATATACATGCATCAGCATACTGGTAGGTTTGGAGAGAAGTAAGTAACCATTAGTGTCACTACTTGCTTCCTCCCCAACCCAGTTCTTATAGGCTGTCCCCAATAAATACCATCCCATTGCCCTACCCTGATGCCGGGTGGTCCCTTGCCCCAGATCCCCCCACTGCACATACTGTACATATTCCTTGGTATCCAGTGGTCCCTCCAAGCATCTGGCTATGCATACAGAAAATATTTCCTGGTGTCTGCCCCCTGAACCCCCAGCCATGATTAACTTAAATACTCCCTGGTGTCCAGTTGCCCCCCCACTCCCCAAAGGTTCAATCCCAAAACTGCCCGATGTGTCCTCAGCACCCCATAGGTCCAACAGCCCACATCCTGACAAGCTCTTCATCTCCAGCACACCACCACCTTCCTCAGTGATAAGCACAGACCCTTTGCTCAGCTCCATGACTGGCCTGCTATAATTCATGATTGCACTCCTACTGTACTCAGCTGAGAACAGTAGGTGTGCAATCTTGAACTGTCATATGGTGGTAGGCCATGGAGGTGAGTGGAGGGTGTGTGCTGGTTGCTGGGGGGATGCCATGCTGTAGTCAGGGCAGGCTTGTAGTGGTGGGGAGATGTCAGTCCTACAGGGGAGCAGCAGAGGCAGGGTGGGCAGGTCAGGAGCTTCAAGGCTATGGGGAGCAAGGGGACCAATGGACATTAGGGAATTACTAAGGTAACCCTAGCCGGTGGTGAGGGGGTGAGGTGACCACTGGATACCAGAGAATATTTACATATGCATGGCCAGGGGTTCAGAAGAGATCACTGGACACCAATAAATATTTTCAGTATGCACAACTTGGGGTTCAAGGGGTGGGGCAAACCCCTGGACACCAGGGAATATTTTGGGTATGCATGGCTATGGGTTCAGGGGTGTGGAGGGACCACTGGAGACCAGGGAAATATGTACTCTATTTTTGCGGGGTGTTCAGTGGGGTGGGATGTACTAGACCACTAGTACAAGCAGCCATGACAGACATGGGGGGTCAAAAACTCTGCTACTAGCCTGTTATCAGGCCCCAGTGAGATACAAAAGACCCACAGTACCTTGCTAGTGCAGTGGAGTCATTTGCATCTTAAGGTACTAATATGGCAAATGGCTCCAGAGGAACAATTGACATTAGTGGGCCCTAATACCCCAATTGGGGTAGCAATCCCCATAGCACCATATTGGTCACATACCTCCTGTGGCCAGCAGAGGGCAGGATTTCTGATAGCAATCAGGATAATGCCTGGCTGGTATTTGGGAGCATGTTTTTTAGTGTTCATAAAGTTCCCTAGCATATAAAATATGTTTCTGGTCTGCTCTAGGCACTAATTTGCTCCTGGAACAAATTTTTAGGGGCCCAAATCCGGACCTGCAAATATCCTGGCCAATAACTTTAAAATGATTTGCAGGCTGTTTTGAGCAGAATTTGGGGGGGTGCACTGGATACCGTTTGTTTCTGAAACCTGCCAAACACCCTTTGCATCCTTACAAAATATATTCTAGGGGCACGGTGGCACCCCTAAAGTTACGGCTGAGTAGCATGTTTAATGCTAAACTTCAACTTTCTCACTTTAATGACTTTACAGCTAATAAATGGATTTGCTCAAAATTCAGTATGCGCAGTCCCATGGTGTAGATCTCATGATGTGGCAAGTTTCATTCTGGTTGGATGTTCAAATTCTGAGATCTGGATAGTGCTAAAACCTTAAAAGTCACCTTTTTTGCAGTTTTTTCCTCATTGCCTTGCGAACACATGGTGTGGTATTTTGGTGTGATTTTTCTATGGCACAACCAGCTTGGGCAACAGAAAATGTACTTAGTTTGGCGAAAAAAATATTAATCTATTGCAAAGTTATTACATTTTTTAAGTCTCCACAGTCTTCCAAATTAGAGGTATAAAGTTTTACCAAGGAATGACCTTGTGAAAAAGGATTTGCTATCCTGAAATCTGTTCCTTTATCCTGTTTCTTAAAAGAAAAATCTTTTTTTGTGAGCCACCATCTTATTTTCTGTTTTTTTTTTTAAAAAAGGAAACATTTCAAAAGCCACAAAAATGACATTCTGGAGAGAGACCACCACACCTATCTGACTGACTGGGACCCCCTTAGGTGCAATCTGAACTTCAATGTTAGAGATATGCCCCAGAAATATGTTTTATTTACTGCCAGGAATCCTTTTTTGCGACTGCGCTACATGGAAAAAGAATCCTTTTTCGTATCACGAGTCATGGAAAAGGATACTTTATTTTGAATTCTGTACCATTCCCCAATGCTGTAATGTGTTTTCATGGTGTCTAGTGGAAGCCCCCTTACCTCCCTGTTTTTTTATTAGATTTATATACTCCAAAACCAGTATGCCCACCCCCAGTGCTGGATGACCCCTCCCAGCAGCCCGTTGTTTTAAGGTTTAATGACATCTGGAGGCCCAGTCCCCATGTTGGCATTCAGAACTCCTGTCACATTGGTATCTGCAGTTAAAATGGAGAAAATATATTTAAATTGCTGCCCCGCGCAATGAGAATTTAAACAGTTTTCAATTGCCACCATTCAAATTCAGCAAAATACATGTTTGTGGATACTCTGAAAAGGCCTTGTTGTCTGCTTGCATAATATAGATGCTACCCACCCATCAGGTTGCCCATGTAGTTTCAATAGTATTGTGTTTTTGTGTCTACCTAATGGTTGCCTGGTAGCACCTACTCCTTAACATGTGTCCTTCTCTGGATTCCTAGGATATACGAGTCTGCTGCTGGGGCCCATCTTTAAGCCAGGAGGGGGATCTGAAGTGGTTACAGACATGTGGGTGTCCATCTCCAGGGGTCTCTGTGCAAAGGAATCTCAATCAACAACTGGGACCTCCTCCCATCGAATTTACAAATTGTGACTTGTCATATAACCAGATTCCAGCATTCAGAACCCCCCGCAGCAGAGTGGGACACTGGGGAGCCAACCCCCAGTGTTCCAAAATAGATTTATGCTTGTATATGTACCTTCAAAAAAGAAAACCATCCCTCAACATCATTTTTTTAAAACTGGAATGAAGAAAATGGTCCCTTATTGTCGCTGCTATTCCCCTCCCCACATCCATACTCTCCCACTGAGCACCCACCTCTTCACACTCCCACTCACCCTATACTGAATTCCAGAGGCCATATGATGTAATCTTTTGTAGACCGAGACACATCGGCACTCTTCAAAGCCAAATTACGTACTGAGGAATAAGGGAAGAGCTCTATAATGTAGTTCAATGGTGTTTTGAATTTATATTGATATCTTTGTCATATTTTTGAATTTTTTAACCAAATTTTCAACATGGCCTTTTTGGGATACCGCCTCATGAACACTGCAGCTATCATTTCGCTAATCTGGCCCAGAAGGTGATTTCACAGCTGCAGTGCAAAATCACCTTTCAGGACTGAGTAACAAAACTTCATCACCAGTGTTCATGAGGTGGGGTCTCAGAAAGACCATGTTGAACATTTGGTGAAAAAATTCCTAAGACTGGTTGAGTTACATGCGTTTGTTGAAATATTTCTATACACATGCATAACTTTGGTAATTTTCAATATTTTAACTCCAAATCGTTAACATAGCCATTTTTTTCATACCACCTCATGAACAGTGCAGCTGTCATTTTTCACATCCTGTCCAAAAGGTGTTTTCGCACCTCTGGCGTGGAATGGTATTTTGGCATGAATTTGAAAATGTTCACCTATGGAGTTTATGAGGTGAGGTCATAAGAAGACTATGTTGAAAATTTGGGGTCAAAATATGTAAAAGTGCCAAACTTATGACCATTCATTGCAATTTTGCTATTCCTGCCCATACCTTCAGAAATGTTATATATTTTTATCCCAGATTTTCAACATAGCTGTCATGATTCAAATCCTGGCCAAAATGTATTTTTGCACCTCTGGTGCAGAATGGTGTTGCAGTTGCACAGAATTATGTTTTGTAGGGGGATTCAAAAATCTTCTGACCAGGTAGATGAGGTGGGGTAAAAAGATGGCAATGTTGACAATTTGGTCACTGTTATCTGATAAATGGAAGCACAGGGAAGTGCAGTGCCCAGAGGGCCCTGTGCTTCCACAGCTACATATGTATACACATCTATGGAGGGATGGGAGTGCAGGGTCCAAAGGACCCTGTGATCCCACAGTAAAAAGAGGATACTATTATACTATCTCAAACAGTAAGGAACTAAGTTGCAAAAAACCTTGTTAATCCTCCAGTTAGGGGCAAAGTGACAAAAGTTGTGAAATGAGGTGTTAGGGTTTTCCTAACACCCCACTCTCCCAAACCAAGCAGGAGAGCATGTGTGGGGTGTGCCTTAGGTTCCTCATGCCTAATGCTCACCCCATTCTCTTAAAGTCCACACATCTTACCTCATATACAGATGGACTGGGGTGAGCGTTAGGCTTGAGAAGCCCAAGGCACACCCCACACCTGCTCTCCTGCCTGGTTTGAAAGGATAAGGTGTTAGGGAAACCCTAACACCTCATTTCACAACTTCTGTCACTTTGACCCTATGCATCAGTTACTATTGTTAGTAAAGTGACAAATAAAGGGAAATATGATGTTAGGGTTTCCAACCCTAATGCCCTGCCTCCACCCTGTAGACACCGACAGGCATCAGGGGTGCCTTGGGGTAGTCAGCCCCAACACTGAACCTATTCCATAAGAAAATAAGTTGAGATGGGCACAGTATAGGAGAATGGGCTGAGCATTAGGACTTACAATCCCAGGGCACCCCCTGATGTCTGTCAGTATCTACAGGATGAGGGTGGGGCATTAAGGTTGGAAACCCTAACACCATATTTCCCTACTTTTGTCACTTTACTAACAACCCTAACTGATGCATTAATGAAGTTTTTTGCATTGAATTTCCTTACTTTTTCAGATAGTTTACTTGTATCCTTGTTTGCCTGTGGGAGCTCAGGGCACATCACAGTGGAAGCGCAGGGCCCTTTGGACCCTGTGCTCCCATGCTGTCATTCCTGGCTTGGGAGGGTGAGGTGTTATTTTACTGTGGGAGTGTAGGATACTTTGGACCCTATGCACCCATCCCCCCATATATGCATTACCAAATAATCAGCATAGCCATCTTATTACCCAAGCACATGCACCTGGTAGAGAAAATTTCCAAATTCCTGACAAAACACAATTCTGCACAACTGCAATGCCATTCCACATTACAGGTGCAAAAACACATGTTAGACAGGATTTAAAAGATGACAGCTGTGACATGCATGAGGTCGGGTAATAAGAAGTCTATGTTGAAAATCTGGGGTGAAAATATTTAAAATTTCCAAAGTTACAGGTAGGGATACCAAAATTGCAACAAATGGTAATAACTTAGGCATTTTTTCATATTTTGACCCCGAATTTTGAACATAATCTTCTTATGACCCCACCTAATAAACCCCCAAGTGAATATTGTCAAATCTATGGCAAACCCCCATTGCATACCACAGGTGTGAAAACACGTTTCGGGCAGGATGTGAAAAATGACAGCTGTACTATTCATGAGATAGTGTGAAAAAATGGCTATGTTGAACATTTAGAGTGAAAATATTAAAGAGCAGCTGACACCTTCAGGACATCTTTAAGAAATCATAATATTCAGATACAGTTCAGCTTATATTTCAGGTTAGTTCTGTATTCCTCCTCCCCATTATTTATTACTGAGGTCATTTGCATTAAAACACAATCTTTGTTCCTGAAGAGTTCATCTATTCTTGTTGCTTTCTCCCTACCTGAGGTCATAATGTACTGCTTGTGACATCACAGTTACTCTCATGGCAACAGATTGTGATGTCACAACAGAGGATTGTGACTTGAAGTAGGGAGTAAGCTATAGAGGTAGATGAACTCTAAGGGAACTCTAAGGGATAACGGTAATGTATTTGTGCACATTTACTCAGTAATAAATAATGGGGAAGAGAAATATATAGAATATATATATGGAATGCAAACTGAATTGTACCTAATTATTATGTTTTTCAAAGTTTTGTCTGAGACATCAGTAGCTCTTTAAAAATCGCCAAAGTTATGCATGTTAGTAGAAAAATTTCAATGACCATGCATAACTTTGCCATTTAATTTTTTCACAAACTTTTCAACATGGGTTTTTTGGGACCCCACCTCATGAACACTAAGCACCGTCATTTTGTTAATCAGTCCTGAAAGGTGATTTCACACAGCGACTGTGAAATAACCTTCCAGGCCCAACTAATGAAATTACAGTGACAATGTTCATGAGGTGGGGTCCCAAAAAACCCATGTTGAAACTTTTGATGTTATTCCAACAAGAAAGCTGAGAGCCCAAAGGTTTTTTCAGGTCGTGGAAAGATTGGCACTGGCATTTTAGAGCTTGGATTTACTGTACCTCTGGGATGGTCATGGCTCCCTGTGAGTCCCATATGTTCCCTAGTGTGACTTTGAAGTGTTTAATCTACTCCTGGAGTATGGGTGGTGAGAGCCCCTCTATCTGTGACCATTTCCTCTGCAGTTCATTGAAGGATTCTCATACATACTTTCACCAGCATTTTAACTGGTGGTGGTTGGGAGGTGGTGCAGCGGGTGGGGATGTATGAGTAGGTTACACTAGTGCTGCAACTGCAAGTCCAATTTTAAAAATAATATTTCCCCTTGTGACATGACACGGCACAGAATTCACAAGCTAAAGGATAATTTTCATGACTAGTGATACAGAAAAGGATTCTTATTTGTATCACATGGTTACAAAAAAGGATACTTAATGTAAATAAAACACATTTTTAGGGCATATTTCTAACACCGAAGTGCAGATTGCACTTAAGGGGAACTCGATCAGCCAGCTAGGTGTGGTGGTCTTGCTCCAGGATGTCGTTTTTGTGGCTTTTATAAAAAAAAAGTTTGAAAAACTGAAAACAAGATGGTGTCCTGCATACACATACATATAATTTATTGCAAATAATGTTGTTAATGCACCATGAGGGTTCTACCAACAAAAAGCAAGAAAGTAATGGTGTTGGGTTTCCAACCTAACACCCTCACCCTGCAAGCAGCAAAAGGAAAAAATGTTATAGTTTTGGCTGTCATGAGTCTTGACAAAACAGGCCAGGGGTCTTTCTTAGGGTTATGAACCCCAATGCTTCCCTCATTCAATCAGCAAATAAGCCCAGATGTGCAGACTATATAAGAATGGGGTGAGCATTAGGGTTGGTAACCCCAAGGAAGACCCAAGACCTGATTTTCCAAGACTCAAGATAATAAAACTATGAATTTTTCTTTTTGCTGCTTGGCATGAAATGAGGAAATGTTAAGTTGGAAACCTAACACCTCATTTCGTCTGTCAGTTTAACCTAAAAGGTGCATTAATAAAGTGTTTTTATGATGAACTTCCTACTTTTTGAGATAGTAGAATCATATTGTCATTCATGCAGGTCTTTTTGGGACCTGCATGAACTTATACATGTGATTACAGAAGTGCAGGGAACTCTGGACCCAGCTCTTTCAATGTATGTGCTTCCTTTATAGGGATGGACTATTATCAGTTCTTATTTCTTAGGTGCTTAGTGTTGAAGTAGTCATTAAGACCTTTCTATGATATATATATATATATATATATATATACACACACACACACACACACACACACACACATTGCCCATTAACTCCAAAGACAGACAGAGTTACAGCTTATTAAAGATGCAATGTTATCCTATGGGAATTGTAATTTTGTTTGTGTTTTATATGGCCCCTACATTTTTGGAGGGATGTTATGTGTTAGGATTATAGTACTCATTAAGATAGTTATTGTGATATATAGATTGTACCATAACTGCATATACTGATGGTGTTATGGCTTGTTAACAAAGAACTGTAGGTTTGTTTGTTTCAGTATAGTGACTATGAACTATTACATCTCCTATTGTGGTAGCCCTTCTATAGTCCATTCTGGGGGGATTTTGTGGGAGTTCTAAGAGCCCTGGATCACTTGACAGATTTGACCAGTGTTCTTTTATAAAGTTTTCCACTTTAGATGCATGGGCATCACACAAACCTACTTGGCTTTCAAAAGGAGCTGCTGGCTGTAACCAATGTAAGAGATGCATTTATTGTAAGCACGTACTGTACAAACTGGTAAATAAGTTAGTAGTAAGAATGCAGATAAAGTTTTTCAAATTCTTCAGTTAACAACATGTGACTCTGTGAGTGTAACATATGTAGCAACTTCCCTATGCGGTGCTTTCTTGTAGGGAAAACTACCAGACAGTTTAAAGTACATATTGGAGAGCACTTAAGAGTGACTGATAAGAAGAATCTTACTTATGCCACAGCTACTCATGTAGCATTGAATAATGAGAAAGAACACCCTTTTAATTGTATGGCACAAAATAAAGTGAATCCACACCCTCGAGGTGGTAACTTTAACAATTTAATGTTACAGAGAGAGGCATTTTGTATCATGAACTTGGGGGCAACTAAGTTTCCTTGATTAAAAACAGGCTTTGATTGCAAGCCTTTAAAAAAAAAAACTGCATTTAGATGTATTAGCTGTTATGTATACTATGGTCCAGTTTTTAGTAATCTCAGTTTTTTATGTCCCTTTGTAAAAGTTTTTTATGAACAATTAGCTAGTTAACCAGTCTGAAATGTTTTAATATGTTTTATAACTGACAGTAATTCTATGTGGTGATTGTTGATTGTTTCTGTTTTAACCAAATAATTTAAAGTATTAATTCTGATGTCATAGCCATACATCACACACTTGTATGTGTTTATTGTATCTCTGTATGTCCTTGAACTAGCCTTTGATAAAATACACCTATCTGTCCAAAATGCATTAGGCATGTAGAATGCTGATATTTGTCTGTACCTTGTAATAAAGGACATTTAATTTCAAAATATGGAGCCAAGTGTTCACTTTTAAATTAAAGGTGGTGTGTACCCAATTGTCTTCTTTGGTGTGAAAAAAGAATCATTCATACAAAAAGAGAATGTGAAAAAAAAAACTAAGTCCAAATTCTTTTTTTGTATGAAGGGATCTTTTCTTAGGGGGTTATGTCATTTACACAAAAAAAAAAAAGATTGCATCGTACAAAAACTACAATGTGAAAAAAAAGAAGTCCAAATTCTTTACTAGTATAAAGGGATCTTTTTTTTGTTAGTTTGTGTCATTCATACAAAAAAAAGAATGCGGCATATGAAAAAAGAATGTGAAAAAACCTATGTCCAAATTCTTTTTTGTATGAAGGGATCTTTTTTTTTTTGAGGTTGTGTCATTCATCTGAAAAAAGAATCCTTTATATGAAAAGAGAATGTGAGAAAAAAAACTAAGTCTAAATTTGTTTTTTGAATGAACGGATCTTTTTTTATGAGATTGTGTTGTTTATGCCAAAAAAATGTGAAAAAAAAACTGTCCAAATTATTTTTTCATAGGAAGGGATCTTCTTTAGTGAGGTTGTGTCTTTCATACAAAATAATTACATTATTATACAAAAAAAGAATCCCAAAAAAGTAAGTCCAAATTCTTTTTTCCTATGAAGATAATCTTTTTTTCATATGGCCCTATTCTTTCTTCATATGGTCATGAGAACAAAGAAATTGTGGTCAAAAATGAAGATTTTAAAATGTGTTAAAAAGACATTTCTGGCTGATTTTTCCAAAAACTAACTGCAAAATCTGCCTAAGGGGATCCCATTTAACAAGATACACTGTTGGTGTCTCTATAGGATATCATTTTTATGGCTTTTCAAAAACAATTTTGAAAAAATGGAAACACAATGGTGACCATACAATTTTTTTTCTCACAAAAAAAGATTACCCTATATAAAACAGATTTTTTTTTTTTCATATGGGCCAAATTCTTTTTTCATATGAAAATACTATCCAAAAGACTGTAATGAGCATGCTCAGATTCAAAATGTCAAATCCTTATAACTCTGGATCGAATTAATATTTTTTTTTACCAAACTAGTGAAAGGGGTCATTGTGGCCCATGCTCTTTCTACCCAGAAAATTTCAGAGCAAAATTCCAAACCATCTGGGTGTTAGATGATGACAAAAAAAATAGAAAAAAAAGATTTTTTTCACTTTTTCACTATCCGGATCTCATAATCCACATATCCAATCAGAACACAACTTGGAATGTCAAGAGACCTTGACCTCAAGACTGCACATGCAACATCCTGTGCAAATCCATTGAATGGTGGTGTAGCTGTGAAAGTGTAAAGTTAGGTATTTAACATTAAACAATCTATTCAACCCTGATTATAGTGGCACTATCATGCTAATATTACAAATATCTAGCTATATATATATTCTGTGAAAAAACTATGTTAATGCACTAGCTAGAGTTCCAGGGTCAAAAGCAGGGAAATGTTATGTTATGGCTTCCAACCCTAACACCCCATCTGCACCCTACAGGCAGCAACAGGCTTGGGGTGTGCCTTGGGGTTGTCAACCCCAATGCTCACCCCATTCCATGAGTAGAAAAGCTGAGATGGGTACAGCATATGTGACTGGGGTGAGCATTAGTGTTAGCCATTAACACTTAAATGCTGTTCAGTGACCTATGCGAAATGGGTTTTGGTGGTTTCCGTCCAGTTCTCAGTGGACAAGTGTTCACATCACAAAAACACCAACACAATTGGCATTAACTGCCACCTCTGTTGGCAGTCTCACATGAGTGGCCAAGGGCTGAATGAGCATGGAGTATGAACTAACTACTCATCTGCGTGGTGGTCCCTACATGACAGGGTTGAGGCACATTGGTGGTGCAGTGTGGAAAAGCTTGCCTTGTATTTGCCCATGCTGTATCTGTCATATGCACCACTGAGAGCTTTTCCACTGACTTCACCCCACGTGCTGCCCCACCGGGCCATCTTCAACTAAGTGACCAGCTGGAGGAAGCTGCTGGATGATTTTCAAGCTACTGCACCATGGAGAGCTTTCCCCACTGACTTTACCCCAGGTGCTGCCCCACCGGGCCATCCTTGACTAAGTGACCGGCTGGAGGAAGCCTTTTTAAGCAACTGCACCATGGAGAGCTTTCCCCACTGACTTCACCCCAGGTAATGCATTCTTGCTTAGATCTGATTCCAGGGAAGTGATTAACTGCCAAAGGAAGAAGCTCCATTTGGCTGGCTGATCTACTTCTAGCTAGGCTGATTTTTCACCCTCTTCCCCAGGCCTCCTTTAAATACACTCAGACCACTCCCACTGTCCTGCACAACAATTTTGACTGGCTGCACCTCTTCTAATCTATGTGTAAGACAATTCTTTTGTTTCATCAACAAGCTTGTTGAGTCTGTGGAAAATACTTATACTGCCATCTTCTGGTCTTCATTGCAAGATCTGATTTGAGAACCCTTGCTGCTGCCACCACTTCCTGCATGCTGGAAACTTGCAAAACAGTAGTCAATTTTGAGTACATCTAGCATAATGGGGGCTTTTTACTTCCTTACTTGAGTCTATATCATATTGTTCTGCTGTTCTGCACCCTGGATTCCAGTGTTAGTACGCACCAGTCTCCCTGTGGCATGGACAGCTACAGTTCTACTATGGATTGTCTGGTTTCCTTTGGCACTAGAGATTCTCACATACTGGCTTTTATGTTACCTAATTTAGATCTTCCTTTCCAACCCCCATGACAAATTGGTACTTCTTCCATGAGGGTAAAAGAGTGTAGGATCCCGCTTACCTCTGCATTGATCACCTAGCACACCTTGCTTTTTACAGCCAGGGTTCTTCTTTTTATGTTACTTGGCCCTCTAGACATGCAGCTTAGGGGCCTCCTGAAGCTATGTAATGGCAACCCTAAGCGAGTTTCACCTAAAGCTCATAGACTTCTTCTTGAAGATATCAAGAAAATCTTTCTGCTCTTATTGTTATGTTCTGGTAATGTCAAAATCAACCCTGGTCCTCCTGCAGCAATCTCTTCACCTGCCAACCTAACCAATATCAAAGGATTGAGCTTTATGCATAGTAAAGTGCGCAGCCTACTAAAAAAGTTTGCTTCTATTCAAGCATTTACTTCCCATACAATGCCTGATATACTTGTGGTCTCTGAGACTTGGCTCAGACCTGGTACCCCAGATTGTGAGGTAAATATCCCATCTTATACCCTGTTCAGAACTGGTAGGCTTACCAGAAGAGGAGGAGGAGGAGGAGTTGCCATCTACGTCAAGCAGAAATTGTCTGCATCAGTTATAGAGCTGTCTTCACTCCCAAATGAATTTGAGAACCTGACTCTCAATGTCAAGCTGTCTTCCTCTGTCTCAATATGCATCCTAGGATGCTATAGACCTCCATCCGTGGGGCTACAATTTCTGGATCATATAACTAATTGAATGGAATCTCTTTAATCGGAGATTATTATACTAGGGGACCTCAATATGGACTGGTACTCCAATAGTTCTTTACCTCTAAAGACTATTTGCGACTCCTTTGGTCTTCCCAACTCATTTCTGAAGCAACACTCCCAAACAAAAAATGCCCCAAAACTAACACACTTCTAGATCTCATTTTAGTAAGCAAACCCCATCTGTTTTGACATGCAGGAGTGTTCTTCTCAGATTTCAGTGACCACTGTATTATAGCAGATGTAAGATCCACCCCAAAACTACCATCCCTTTCCAAATTCTCACTCAAGAGGAAACGGCATAATTCTGACATCTATGCATTCCTCTCCAACTTGTGAGATTCCTTGAGATGGCAGGATTTTTACTTGGCCAACTCAGTGCCTGCAGCCTATGACATCTTCCAGGAAATCATGTTAGGGATCTGGATAAACATGCACCATTGGTCCAGATTCATTCTAAAAATAAATCATGTATTTGGTTTGCAGCTCAATTAAAGGCCTCCCTGTTGCACAGAGACTGGCTTTGGAAAAAGCTCAGAAAGCAAAACTCCTAGATGACTGGACATCATTTAGGAAGGCTAGAAACTACTGTACCAATCCAGTTAGGGAGACTAAGGCTAGCTATTTCGCAAAGAACTAGACGCTTCCACCAAGTGCTCGGTAAACTTCTGGAAAACCATCAAGGATATTCAAGGGCACATGACTATGAGCATCTTATCCACAAAAATCATCATTGGCACAACTTGGGTGTCAGATAAATCGACTATCCTCGACACTTTTAATAACCATTTTGCTATTGCAAGTCTCACTTTCGATGCCTCTCCTGCTAATAACCTCCACTCTAGTCTTGGAGCACTGGACTTACCAGATCCAGTCACAAGCATGGCCTTCTCCCTCCAGCCTACCACCCTGAGAGAAGTTGAGTATCTACTCCTACAATTGGATACCAGAAAGAGTGCAGGGGCAGACCAATTGGACCCATTCTAACAGAAGTTTAGTTTTCACGTCCTGTCTGTGCCCATAATGCACCTTTTTAACTTCTCCCTTTTGCAGGCCTATATTCCTCCCATATGGAAAATGGCTCATGTAATCCCCCTTTTTAAATCTGGAGACCCCAGCAACCTGAATAACTATAGACCAATCTCCTTATGTCCCACCTTTTCCAAACTGTTGGAGAAAATAGTGAATGTGCAGCTCAGGAACTACCTCAAAAGTGGGAACCTGCTCAGTCCTTATCAATCGGGATTTAGGCCTCATCACAGTACTATTTCAGCCCTTGCAAAGGTCACCAATGATTGGCAGTGCACCTTGGATTCTAAGAACTTCATTTGCACAGTATTTCTAGACTTAAGCAAGGCATTCGATACGGTTGACCATGAGCTGCTCCTTGTCTCCCTCAGAAACATTGGCTGCAACCCCCCATAGCCTAGGTGCCTAGGTGGTTCTCGAACTATCTAACAGGACAACAGCAGCAGGTCAAGGCTGAAGGGGAATTCTCATCCCTAATACCTCTATGAGGAGCATACTGCAAGGCTCTATACTGGGTCCATTGCTTTTTGCAATTTACATTAACAATATTGATGCTGACATCAAATTTGCTAACATCCACCTATTTGCTGATGACACAGTACTTTATATCAGAAGATCCTCTCCAGCAGCAGCTTATAGGGATCTGCAATGAGAATTTCATCTTCTACAACTATAACTACTGCACCAGAAACTGCTCCTGAATGCCAAAAAAACAAAGGCAATGCTTTTTTCTCCCTTTTTGTATGTCAATAACCTCACAACTCAAGGTAATATTCCCCAGATCCACATTCTTCTTGGCGAATCACTGGAATATGTTACTAAATTCAAATACCTGGGGATGTGGATAGACCAAAAGCTTTCCTTTTGTGACCACATGGAGGATCTCTTAAAGAAGCTTAGGCAGAGGCTTGGACTCTAGATCAAACATTTTCTGACATTGGATGGCAGGAAGAGACTGGTCCAAACCACATTCCTTACCTTATTGGACTACGTAGATTTCCTTTACAGCCAATACCCAGTGTCTGCACTGGCTAAATTAGACACACGCTACCATTGGGCCTTGAAGTTCATAACTGGTCTCCCATAATCCACACATCACTGCTCCCTTTATGCCACAGTAGGTTGGTCATTTCTTAACTACAGAAGACAGAGGAATGCAGCTCTCTGGTCATTTAGGGCCATCATGAAGATGTTGCCTCCATACATCTTGGATTGTCTTCCTCTAGGTGTGATAGGTAAATATGCCTTAAGGAGTTCCTCCATTATCTCCCTTGCAGTACCGAAGTTCAAGTCACGCTTTGGCAGGTCTGCCATATCTCATGCTTTACCCTTTCTCTGGAACAACTTGCAAAAAACCCTGACGTTGGTTTACTCAATCAAACTACCAGCCTTCAAAGCACTTTATTCTCGCTCTATCAAGGAATCCTGTAACTGCTTCACCTGATGTCACCTTCCCCTAGCCTTAGCTCCATCTGCTCCAGTGCATCCCTTTACTGGTACTTCTTTCCCACCCCTCTTGGGCAATGTTACAGCCTATAAGAACTTACCTGACTGCTCCTTCTATCCCAATCCTGTGGGTTTTTTCCTTATTATTAGTTCCTTTTCCATGTCCCCCTGGCTCCCACCTACACTCCTTGCTTACCCCCCTTGACACAGTCATGGTGTTTTGCTTTTCACTCCCTAACTGTTGCCACCCTCCTCCCTGCAATTACTACATGCCCTTGTGGGCATGTACCATGCACGTCTCCTTACTCACCCTATTGTGTCCCTCCCCCACCCCTCCCATGCCCCACCATGCTCCTTCAATCAATAATTGTGTTCAAGGATGCTTCAAATGCCCACTGTAATTATAGTTGCGTTTGTTTAACCTGTATATACTGTACTGCAGTTGCTATACTTTTTAGCTGTATATTCTTCATGGTCTTAGCTTAATGGATCTTTTTAATATTCTGTTTCATGTGTATTATAAACCTCCTGTGTATAATTACAGCTCTATGTAAATACTATGTACGTGTGAATTCATTTTGTATATATTGTTTACCCAATTATGATGTAATTGAGTATTCCTTTGTATGCATTGTTAACCTCTTCTTTCCAGGTCCATCTTGAAAATGAGCTTGCTCAACAATGTTCACTTGGTTAAATAAAGATTTTGATTGACTGATTGATTGATTGATAGATTGATGTGCATAAAAAGAGGGCTTTTGTTTCCAGTGGTATCAATCCACCACCTTTCTTGTGCACAAAAAATAAACACACAGGGAAGAAGGTAAAGGGTTTCCAGCCCTTATCTTTGCATTCTTGTGAGCTGGGACTGGGAGCAAGGGTTGTCTACAATACCTTCAACAGGGTAGCACACCCCTGGTCCTACCCAAAAGTGTCAGCCTATAAGCCCAAGTTCAAGGTAGGGACATAAACCCATAGCCATCTGTTCCAGTGATGAGAGTGCTATTAACTGAGATACTGTACACTGACATTTTGAAAGAAACAGAACTACAGTATAAGGAAATAACAGGTGATCACATAACAGATGCACTAACTCTGATGGAAGAACCACCAAGGCATTAGCTGAGTCTTTAAAATCCTTGTATGTGTCAGCTAACATATTTTGTTTCAAATTTGCCTTAGCTACAATAGTAAAGATACTGTACTAAGGATGAGCCAATGTCGAATATGTGTAGTATATGGTGAATGTGCTGAAATTAAGCACTTTTACCCTCAATTTGGCCAAAATTAACTTTTGGATCACTTTGGATTGCTTCAACATTCCTCCAGTTATTTTTCAAAATGACATTCTATCCCTTCAGAGGTGGGCAGGACTAGTTTTTCTTGGCCACTGTTTCCCCTTCCTAGTCAATTTTCACCCTTCTCCTCTCAGCAAAAACTTTTTTTTAATAAAAGAATCATTTCCTGGCACTCTGCCAGGTGTTGACTGAGTTATTTTTAAAACACCGAGTGGACAAATGGCTGAGGATGGGAAGAACTGGAGTAGATGAGGGGTTGGGGGACCTCTTACACCTATTTTTAGCTTGCTATACCCCGTAATAAGGCCCCAAATCATCTCTGGCAAAAGCATCAGTGACAAAAGGTCCTAATCAAAGCAGTACTGAAGCAGCCAATTTTAATGTTCGCTCACACTTGGAAGATACTTAGGAGTATTTTTCTTTTCCTTTTGCGAAAAAGAAAATTTGCAGTGAAACAGATACATGGCACTTTACAAATTAAAAAATGGAACCATGGCCTCCACTAGTGAAGGGCCAGTCTGTCAATCGGAGCACTGCATTCAGCAGGAATGATAGTTTAAAAGCCATATCTGTTTGATTAAAATTCATTCACTCCTTCTGGAGTACTGTTTGGAGATTTGGGGGAATTCTGTTGCTGCTGGGGGTTTGTTTTTTAATTTCTGACTTTTTTTTAGGTTCTGGAACAATGTAATTGTTTTCTGACATAGTAATCTTGTGGTGTTTTTTGATTGAATATTTTTATTGTATTTTTTATTATATGTACACTTTGTTTTTGTAATATTTTTATACATGTATGTTTACGTGGTGTATACTTGTCGCATATGAAAAAGGGCAGAAATGCTCATTGTGCATACAAGTATAAAAAATAAATTAAATGAAATGAACAGGAGGAAGTCAGAAGCTGGGACTTTGTGCCAACCAACCAGTTGAAGGACTGCATTCAGCAGGATCATTGATCCCTGGTAAGTTCTTAAGGGATATGGAATTAAGTGGACCTCCACTCTGTGGACCTTTGTGTGAAGGACTAGAACTCAAAGGACATCAGGGAGTCATCCAGGAGGGAGTCAGCCAGGGGAGGCAACCAGTGGCTGTACACCCTGAACCATAGCAGTGGGTAAGTGAAGGAGGAAACAGGTATCTGGAAGCAGCAGGCATGAACTGGATGAGACAGTGGATAAACAGGTTTGAACTAACAGCTGTGGTAAGATTACTTTTATAGTCCTGTTCTAACAAACACACTGCAAGGGAGTGAAGAGAGTCAGAGGTAAACAAAAATGTGGGTGGAGACAAGACACCCTATATATGGTAAGGTAGCACAAGTGTTTTTAAAAGTCACAAAAAGTTGGGAGTAGGTGAAACACATTATATAGTGTAAGGGACCACAAGCATTTCAAAAGTCACAAACTGTTGGAAGTTGGTGAAACGGGTATATGTGGAAACACCGAAACTCGTGGTGCTGACACTTGAAATGTCAATGCCACAGGCCAACACTGAAAATCCTGGCAGTGGGATTTTGATTTTTTTCATGATTCAGGGGGCTTCACCCCTGCTTTCTCCTTTATTACAATAGCACTCTCCATGGGGGGGGGCAAAATCCCACTGTCGGGATTTTCAGTGTCAGTCTTGTGGTGTCGGCATTTGAAATGTTGGCATCATGAGTTTTGATCTTTTAAAATGATACCAGTGAAACACCTAATATAGGGCAAGGGAACTAGATGAAACACCCTATATAGGGTAAGGGAAATCAAAGGTTTTTCAAAGACACAAAAATGTTGGGGTAGGTGAAACATCATATATAGAGTAAGGGAACACAAAGGTTTTACAAAGACACAAAAAGGTGGGAGTAGGTGAAATACCCTGTGTAGGGTAAGGGAACAAAAGACAAAACAAAAACCAGCAGTGCAGAAAGGAAGGATGATGGGAGTGATGCAGTGCAGTGGCTGTGAGGTTACAGTCTTCAAGTAGACCTTCTGGAAACTACGGTGCTGCCACATCTGTGTGCACCTCTCTGTGCTGAGGAGCAAGGTTGCTAGGCTTCAGGTCGAGTTGGCTAGGAATCCAGAAACCTCCTTCCCCACCAAGGGATGACCAAGTCTGCTGCCACTAACTCAAAGGATGCCTAGGAGGAGGAGCGGATGGACTCTGTAGGGCTCAGGAAGGGTGAAGGTGGTGGGACAGAGGCACGTCCCCCATCAAGCAGCACTATGCAACTCCTACGCCACTTTGGTGGGGCAGGCCTGTCCCATGGAGGCACCTGAGATAGTGACCAGCAAGGATGTGGGGGTCCTCCATGGTGGAGACAACAAGGGGGTGGTAGAGTACCCCGGAGGAGAATAAAGCAAATCCTGGTGGGGGACTCCAGTTCGAAGGGATGGAACGTGGATCCTGGGAATCACTTGGGCAGCAGGATGGGAGGTAGAGCTGGATGTCATTGTCCACTTGGGGACAAATTACCCGGTTAGGGATGGGAAGAGGATAGTACAGGAGGAGTTCAGGGAGTGGGGGAGGAGTCTTAGGCAAAGAGCAAGCTCAGTGACTTTTTTAGAGGTGCTGTTTGTCTACAGCAGGGGAGAGGACAGGGTACTCCACAACAGGAACTTCAACCAGTGGTCAAGGGAATGGTGCAGCGAGAAGTGGTTCAGCAACATTGGGGAATGGGGTCACACCTGGAGGGATAGAGGCCTGTACAGGGGAGTTTGCCTACATCTGTCCAGGAGGTGGACCATGGTCCTCAGAGACTGGTTTAAATGTTACATTGGTGAGTACTTGAAGTAGCTGGGGGGGTGGAAAGATGCAGGGAGACATAAACTGCCCCCCACCACAAACTGAAGTAGTCAGCAGGGAAAACTCTAAAGGAGATAAATCCCATAATTGCCTAATGGAAAAAAAAACAAGTTAGTAGTAATGAAGAGAGATGGGAATGAGAGCAGAGGTAGTAAGGAGAGAGGGTAAAAGGGAAAATGGGGAGCTGATAAGAAGGGTAGTGTTAGAAGTTGGAAAGCAATATGTGCCAATGCTCAAAGTTGGGAAAATAAAATTCTTGACTTAGAGGCCACCATGGCAGAGGCTGACCTGAACATAGCCACTATTACAGAATCATGGTGCACTGAGAACCCAGACTGGAATATATCCATACCAGGCTATATTCTGTTCAGGAAGAACAGGGTGGAAAAAAAAAGGGAGAGGGGTTGCTCTTTATGAGAGAGCTAGCATAAAAGCAACAGAGGTAAAGGGAGGGAGACATATACTGTGGGTCACTCTAGAGACAGGGAATGGAGTCAATAGTCATACTGGCTTGAAGATGAGAAGGAACTTGGCAAGGTTGGAGGAATGGTCAGACATATGGCAACTTAGATTCAATGCAAAGAAATGCAAAGTAGTGCACCTGGGAAACAAAAACCCAGGAGAAGAGTACACAATAGCAGTGGAGGTACTAACAACAACAAAAATGGAAAGGGACCAGGGGGTAGTCATATCAGATGACCTAAAGGTGGGTAAGCAATGTGAGAAGTCAGTAGGGAGAGCCAGGGGGATACTGGGATGCATAGGAAGGGGCATCACAAGTAGAAAAAGGGAAGTGGTTATCCCTCTATACAGACAATTGGTGAGACCCCATCTGGAGTACTGTGTGCAGTTTTGGAGACCTCATCTATGCAAGGACATAGACAGGATGGAAGCAGTCCAGAGGAGGGCAACTAAAATGATGCAGGGTCTGCATCAGAAACCATATGAAGAGAGGCTGAGAGAGCTTAATATGTATACCCTTGAAGAAAGGAGGGACAGGGGGACATGGCAGAAACTTTCAAGTACCTCATGGGAATCAACAAAGTCCAGGAGGGTAGCATCTTTCAGAAAAAGAGATGTGTAAGAACAAGGGCACAATTTAAAGATAGAGGGGGACAGCTCAGGGTAATATGAGAAATTTTTTCACGGAGAGAGTGGTGGATACATGGAACCGCCTTCCTGGGGAGGTTGTTGGGTCTAAAACAGTGGGGGAATTCAAACATGCATGGGACAGACATAAGGCAATTATAGTGGGGGGTTGCAGGAAGTAGGCTGTTGGTTAATTAGAATCTGAAGCTTATCCAGTAGGTAGGGAAATGGGCAGACTGGGTGGGCCAAGTGGTCCTTATCTGCCGTCAAAGTCTATGGGCTGGATATTCAAAAGGGTTGCGCCATGCGCAATAGGGTTGCGCCTGCGCAAGTCTGAAATTGCGCCATTCTGCCATATTCAGCAGCAGGCAGTTGCGCCCCCCAAGTCAAGCTGAGCAACAGCGCAATGCTAATGAAGGCATGCTCAACCAGAGGGGGAGGAACCATGCCTAAACTGTACAGCCTGATATTCAGCGGGCTGTGCAGAGTTGTGCAGGTGCAACCCCCAACCTGCACCTGCACAACTTTGAGCAAAAAAAAAGGAGTAAGTCGAGTGCTGCCACCAGGTGAGCTGCCGATTGCAGGCGCCACAGCAGCTGCCACCTGTGGGTGGCCTCACTTACTCCCTGTGCACCCCGCAGCCCAATCGCAGGCATAATAGTAACCCCTCCCCGACTGGCCCGGATCATGGGCATAAGTGTAGTAGCCCCTCCCCAACTGGCCCGATCAAGGCACAAGTGTAGTAACCCTCCCCAACTGGCCCGATCGTGAGCATAAGTGTAGTAACCCCCTTCCCCCACTAGCCCGATCGCAGGCAAAACCATTGTAACCCCCTCTCCCCAACTGGCCCGACGCGGGCATGTAGTAAAACCCCACCCCCTAACTGGCCCGATCATGGCAAACCCATGGTAATCCCCACTAGCCCGATCGCGGGCAGAACAGAGTTCAACCCCCCAAGAACATATCCTGGTGGTCCAGTGGACCATGAAGCCCGATCGCGGGCATTAGAGTCTACCACCCCAAGATCCACGTGCCTGGTGATCTAGTGGCCCCACCCACCCACCCATGGGCCCCACCACCCTGCTCCCCCTTCAGCCGGCAGCAGCTGCCACCTGCCTGCTGCCCCCGCCTGCCGACTGCTGCTGTGGTACGGCTGCACGCCATTGGCTCTTGCCTCTGAACCAATGGGCATGCAGCCCTACTGAGCAGTCAGTCAGTGGGCAGCGGGTGGCAGATGGGTGGGTGCTGCCACCGCTGGCTGATGGGGGCGGGGTGGTGGGGCTCGTGGGTGGGTGGGGTGGGGCCACTAGATCACCAGGGCACGTGGACCTTGGGGGTGGTAGACTCTAATGCCCCGATTACTTCACGGTCCACTGACCACCAGGGATATGTTCTGGGGGTTGAACACTGTTCTGCCCATGATCGGCTAGTGGGGGTGGGGATTACTATGGGTTTGCCCGCAATCAGGCCAGTCGGGGGGAGGGGTGGTTACTACACTTATGCCCATGATCAGGCTGCAGGGGGCTTCGGTCCCTGATGGCTGCTGCCTGGCAGGGTGCCAGGCACAAGTCGTCGGGGATCGGCGCACCTGCATGCTAATGGCATGCAAATGGGGCAATAAGTAGATGCAAATGGCCCCCTCGCGCCTTGCATGAATTATGGCCCCATTTGCATGTCACCTTTGAATATCGGAAATTTGGCATGGCGCAATGGAACTTGTGCCACCGCATCTTGAATGCTCCACTCTGACCACTTGCGGTGGCACAAGTTCCACTGCGCCATGCACAGTGGCTGTGGCCGGGGGGTGATATTCAACGGAGTTGTTCAATAGCGCAACTCCGTTGAATATCACCCCGGCCACACCCCAGCACAACTATTTTGTGCAGTGCAAGGGCTTGCGCCACAGAATAGCGCAGTTTGAATATCCAGCCCTATTTTTCTGTTTCTATCTACAAACCTCTAGCTCAGGGGGGAGAGTTGGATGAGGCTCTGGGGGAAGGTATCCAAAAGATGGCAAATAAGGTTGAGGGGCTGCAGGGACATTGTGGTCTCACTGCAGGAAGTGTTCCTCAGGCAACTAGTTTAGGAGCCCACTCATGAGGGGGCACTACTGGACCTTGTACTAACTAACTGAGACAGTGTTGCAGATGTCATTGAGGGTGGCTACCTTGGGACCAGTGATCACTGTACTGTGTGGTTTTGTATAAGAACTAGGGCAGAATCGAACCGCACAAGGACGAGGGACCTGGACTTCAGAAGAATTGATTTTAAGAAGATGGTGGAATGCCTCAGGGATAGATATGCAGCGAAGATTTACTTCACTTGCAAATTTTCTGTGAAGTCACTGAATTCACCTCTGCAGATCAGTTCGCGAAGTTGCTGCCATCAAAGGAAAATTCGTCACTTGTAACTTCGCCATGGTTTGAGGGTTTTTTAAGTGCAAATTGTACTTAAAAAACCTCCAAAACAAGGAGAAGTTACAAACTGAGAATCCCCCAAATTCCTGGTGTCTAGAACCCCCCCAGCTGATCGCCAGCCACAATGTAAAAAAATATCATCAAATAAATCCCTGGTGCCTAATGGTTCCCTCCCCCCCCCCAATCACTGGCCCCAATACATAAAAAGATAATCTTATATCTCTGGTGTCTAGTGTACCACCCACCCCACCCCATCAGGTAGTGTCCCACCACCCCTCCCCCACCCCAACCCTGATGTAAAAAATACTGTAAATCCCTGGTGTAGTGGTCCTCCACCCCTGCCACTGATCGCTAGCCCCAATATAAAAAAAATAATCTTCTTAAATGCCTGGTTTCTAGTGGACCCCCACCTCTTCAGGTACTGCCCCACAAACCCACTCCCCCCCAACCCTGAGTGGGCCACCGACACAGCCCTCCACTCACCTCCATGGCTGGCAGCTAAACTGAGCTCTCTCAATGAATGACCGCGTGCTTGCACACTCCCATTCATTGACAGTCAGCCAGCTCATCATTGTACAGGACGTTTTTCAGGGGGCTAGAGAAAGGGGGTGCTGCTCCAGTCACCATCGGGGAGATGGTATGGGGGGAAGGGCATTGTGCACCTTCACAGTAATAACCAGTCCATGAAATGAATATCATAAAATAGTACAAAGTTCAGACGTGTTAAATCCCTTTTCATTTTCAAAGTTCTCAATATTTTTAAAGTTTTTAAATCCAATAAATGTCCATTGTCCAATATTTTAGGTGATGACAGCTCCTTTTCTATTTTGACCAGCAAAAAAAAAAAGAAACAGTACAGCAAGTGGACAGATGACGGAGAACTCAGCAGCAATCAACCAATACACATTTTATAATACTATATTTAGTAGACATATTATTTTGGAAGACATATTATTTCAGATAAATACTACCATGTTAAGCTCCCTATTGGGTACAACAGGTTGTAATGATTTTAAAACAAATATTCAATGGGACTCCTTCTGTAACAAGGTCCACAACACCATTCTCCCCCCATACTGCCACCCCAGAAAGCTACTGGAGCAGCCCCCCCTCCCTTCCATAGCGCCCTGAAAAATGTTCTGTACAATGATGAGCTGGTGGACTGAATGAATGAGAGGGTGCTTGTACAAGCATTAGCTCATTTATTGAGAGAGCTCAGTTGGGCTGCCAGCCATGGAGGTGAGTGGAGGGTTGTGCTGGTGGTCCCCTAAGGGGCTGGAGTTAGAGGGGCGGGGTGGTGGGGCACTACCTGACAGGTGAGGGGTCCACTAGGCACCAGGGATTTAAGATGATCAATATTTTTTATATTGGGTCTGGCAATCGGTGGGGGGGGGACACTAGACAGACAACAGGGAGTTACGGTATTTTTTTTACATCGGTGTTGGGATGGGAGGGTCTGAGGTGGTGGAGTAGTACCTGATGGGGTGGGGGGTCGACTAGACACCAGGTATTTATTTGTAATGTTGGTCTGGTGCAGGGTGATGGGGGGTTGGACTTAATTTTGCAATGGGTGGCGATCGGCATTGGAGGGAGAGACACTAGTCACCAGGGATGGACATGGGAGAATTTAATTTTTCATACTGGGCTGGTAATCACTTGGGGGGAGCACTACTAGTGTGCAAAAAACTCAGCAAAATGGGAAGTTTGAACTCCACCTGTGGAGTTTAAACTCCACATTTTGCAGAATTTTTTGGGAGGGGTGAAGCTGGGCTTTGCACACTCGATCCACACCGTGAAGTGGGGAAAAGCCGCAAAATAATCTGTGGAGTGAATTTTCCCCACTTAACACATCTCTACTGAGGGATGCTCTTGGTGGGGAGGAGGACTCGGGTGAAGTAGAGGAAATTTGGGAAAAATAAAAGGGGGCATAGTGAAGGCAATAAACCTCTGCATCAGGCTAGTAAGCAAAGGCAAGAGGAAAAATAGCCCACTATGGTTCTCTGAGAAGGTGGCTGGGAAGGCAACATTAAAAAATGTTGCATTCCAGAGGTATAAGAAGACACAGAAAGAGGAGGTTAGGGAGCTGTATCTGGAGAACCACAGGGGAGGCAGGAACATCAATGAGTGCAAATGCACAAACAGTGGATAAAATAGCCCATGAAGTAAATAAAGGAGACAACACATTTTTTAGATATGTAAGCAAAAAGAGAAAACCAGGGGAGGAACTGTAAGACTAAAAAAGGGAGGGGGAGATGTGTGAAGGGGAGCCAAAAAAAACAGACATCTTGAACAAATACTTTTGTTCTGTTAACAAAAGAAGGGGAAGGAGAGGGGCCACAGAAAAGTGACAGGGGCATAGAAAGAAGGGAGGGAGGTAGACACTAGTCCATTTATGGAGGACAGAGCCCTGAAGGAACTTGCAAATCTGAAAGTGGATAAGGCAATGAGGCCAGATGGGATCCATCCAAGGATACTAAGAGGCTCAGGGAGGTGCTGGCTACACCTCTAACAATCCTGCTCAATCTTTCACTAGAGGTGGGAGTGGTTCCAGGGGACTGGAGGAGACAGATGTGGTCCCGCTTCACAAAAATAAGGGATAGGAGTCAGAAGGTGGTGGTAAAAGGAGTTCATTTTGAGGAAGAGAGGGTGACCAGTGGGGTACCACAGGGATCTGTACTGGGACTGGTACTCCTTAATGTCTTTATTAGTGACATTGCAGAGGGTCTAGATGAAATGGTGTGCCTGTTCATGGATGACACTAAAATCTGCAACAGGGTAGATAATCTTGGGGGGGTGAGAGAGGATCTGAAAAAGTAAGAAGAGTGGTCAAGGGTTTGGCAACTGGGGCTTCAATTCAAAAAAGTGCAAAATCATGCACTTGGGGAACAGAAACCCAGGGGCAGAGAACAAAGTGGGAGGAGAGGTGTTGTCAACCACCAAACAGGGCTGAGACCTGGGGTTGTCATATCTGATGACCTAAAGGTGGCTAGGCAGTGTGATAAGGCAGTCAGAAGAGCTAGCTGGATGCTGGAGTGCATAGGGAGGGGGATCACCAGCAGAAAGAGGGAGGTGGTGTTACCACTGTATAGCTCACTGGATAGACCTCACCTGAAGTACTGTGTCCAGTTCTGGAGACCTCTTCTCTGAAAGGACCTAGAAAGAATGGAGGCAGGTACAGAGGAGGGCAAGCAAAATGGTGCAGGGTCTGCATCAATAGCCCTATGAGGAAAGATTGAAGGACCTTAATATGTGTACCTTGGAAGAATGGACAGAAAGGCGGGATATGATAGAAAGTTTCAAATCCCTCACAGATGTAATTAGGGTTCAAGAGGGAAGCATTTTTCAGACAAAAAGATGCTCAAGGACAAGGGGTCATGCTATGAAGCTGAAGGGGGGCAGATTCAGGGGAGATGTGAGGAAGTACTTCTTCATGGAGAGGGTGGTGGATGCCTGGGACAGCCTCCCAGCAGAGGTGGTGGGTCAAAAACAGTAACAGGGTTCAAGAAAGCATGAGTTAGGCATAAGGGAACCTTAGTGATATGACAAGGAGGGAGGATAAGCCAGAGATCAAGTAGGGTCTGCGGTGATACAGTAGGTAGGGAAAATCAGGCAGAGTATGTGGGCCAAGCGGTCCTTATCTGCATCAAATTTTGTGTTTCTATCAGATTCAGCTGTGCAACAAAGTAGCATCCACTAACACCTTAGAACAGACAACAGTAGCTGTTTTAGCTAAATCTATGTTTTAAATGGAAATTTTTGAATTCTGGGGGGACATGCTACACCTTTAAAAAAATTGCTGCCCATGGCCACTTGGAAAACATCTAGATTTGACCCTGATGGGCTGTGCCATTTGGAGTATATTCTACAGCAGACTTGTTTCGTTTGTGATGATAAATGTTGCAATTCAGAACAAAGGCACATAGCCATAAAAGTAACCTAGACTTACAAAAAAAAAAAAGAAAAACAGAGGTCTTACCCTTTATAGAGAAATCAGAAACTATACTGTATTTGGTCCCTGTTGCCAGATGACTTCCTCTTAAGGAAATAATAGTAAGGCATTTAATATGATTCCATAAAGAGAACACATGCCTTTAACAATTTCACACACAGGACCTCTATTGCTTTATTAACATTTCCAACAGGATGTGTAATAGAAGCTCTAAAATTTCAAGGGGGGTTATTCACAACTAAAATAGAATCTTCCTTTAAGTAATTTTTTTCTTGGCGTCTGAAGCATCACATATTGAGCTTCATCATATCACTGAAACTATAATCTGCTCTTCAGCATTTGCACTCAAGGAAACCAGCTATTATTTTCCTGCTCTAAATGGTTCCAAAATATGATCAACGTTTAAGAAAAGGCCTATTTCCATTTCTAGCTGAATGCCTATTGTCTCTAACTGCCAAGTACCTACAGTAATATAAACTTGGGCTACTTTGTGTCAGCTGCTCTTTTAAATTCAGAAAAGAGTATTATTGTAAAATAATGTAGGCCCAGATATTCCATGCCAGCAACCTATCCTCCAGTGGTAGCAGAAATTATTTTCTTAAAATTGTGAATGATCTGCTATTGTCTGCCGATTGCTTACTAAGTGGTCTCTTAACCCTATGCAGTCACAAAAGGTATAACATCTAAATGATAAAGGTCAAGACCTAGAGTCTTATTCCAAATCTTAGTACTGAAAAAATATTGTATAGAAAAAGGAGTTTATAGGGCCAGTATTTGGTCAATTATATATGTGTTCTGGGACTAAACCTCAATAATTATTCTTCTGTAGCCTTTCCAGTGAAATTTAATACAGTACAAAAGACTTTAGCCTGTAGACATCTGGACACATATTTTGTTAGATAACTTTCAAGTTGTGTACCAAAACAGTAAAAGTTTACTCTTACCACAAATCACTTGTGCTGTTGTTGTGTATCTATTGTCAGAGTGACTTATCTGGATACCCTGACATTTTAAGTTGCCCCCGATCCTAGACTTCCCCCATGTTCCAAACTTTTAAAATGCTTGCATATATAATCTCTTTTCTTATTAAGTTTTATTTTTTGATTACTGAAATTAAAGAAAAGATACAAACACAAAGCAAGTGTACAACATTTAAGTAGGATGCTGATATGAGTGTGACAACCCTGGCACATGTGATATTCCTCAGGAGCTCCTTTACATCTCCGTTATGAGTACTTCCCTTGCATACTGACAAGAGTTAAAGTGAATTTAACATTCTTTTTTGTTAAACATGCAACAATACAATAAAAGCCAAATGATGAGCACTGTCAGTCCTCTCTCCCTGAGTTTTGTATTAAGTAACTGAAGATTTCTATTTTACAGTTAATCTGCATTGACTAATGCAAATATGGCAGTACAGCTGTGTGATGATGTTCCACAAGTAAAATTCAACAACATTTGCTGTTTTCTTAGTGTGTGTGTGTGTGTGTGTGTGTGTTTGTTTATAATTTAATTACCTAGGATAGCCAAGTTGAAACTTCAGCATTTCATTTCCAGTGGGGTCCTGCTGCACTCCATTTCCAGAGCTGGGTAGACTGAAGCACTGGAAAGTTAAGTGATTTGCCCAAGGTCACAGAGTGAGTATATGGCTATAGTGGGGTATGGATCTGTGATCTCCAGGTTTCCAAACCGGTGCTGTAATCACTAGACCCTGCTGTCTTTGTTAGAAAATAAGCTAAAGTAAGTTGCATAAATGTTATTCTTTTCTAGGTCCTACAAGCTGGAGGGAGAGCAGAGAATGGAATATGCAACTTTTCAATGCTTGACTAATGGGCTGGTGAGTGTAGGAGGGCTTTCTTTTCCTTAGAGACTGGCAACCTTTTGGAAGGATAACAGGTTGTTCAAAAGGGATGACCTGCATCCTAAGAGAGGAGGACTCTATGAATTGGGGCAGAGGATAGATTACTTAATCCAGAGGAATTTAAAACTAGGCAGGGGAGCAGTGATAAGGCATATGACCCTAATGCACTTCAGGGGCCTGTCAGGCTTTCCTCATCTCAAAACAGTACACAAGGAGTGGTGCTGCAGAAAAGCAGAGATCGCAGAGGGGGAAGAGGGGACAGTGGTGGTAGTGGTGAGGTAAAGCAGACGTCAATTTGGAGTGCATTCTGCATCAGTACTAGAAGCCTTGCAAACAATACTGAGGAGTTGCATGGCTTAGCAGCTGGGAATGTGATAGACTTTCTGATCATTTCTGAAACCTGGGCAGCACAAACTCACAACTGGAACTTCATTATAGATGGTTATGCCCCATTTAGGAGAGACAGAGGAACGGTGAATGGGCATGGAGTAGCAATGTATGTTAAATGCTCCATCAATGTGGTGAACAGACCTGTAGGGGGTGAGGGATACAGAATCTCTAAAACTAAAATTGATGAAGGGTGGAAAAAAGCCTGAGGACTGAAACGATCTGGAGGCCATTGATTCAGGCTTGTGAGGCAGTTAAACTGCTGTTAGAGGAGAGCAGCAAGGCAGCAGAGTTAAGGGTGACAGTCATTAAGGGAGTTTTCAATCTCCCTTATGCGGGTTGAGCAGTACCAAAGGCAAGGAGTAGCCAAAGTCAGGGGTTCATTGAAATCTTCCAAAATTCTACAATGTGGGTATGGAAAACTATAAGAGGTACAGTAAGACAACTTTGGACCTTGTATTGTTGAACCCAGACATAAACAGCTATAACGGCTTTATACCGATGATACAGTGCTTGTGGCAGAAGGGCAAAACACCATTGAAATGGAACACAAACTACAAACAGACTTCAATACACTGCAAAACTGATTTGCTATTTCAAAACTGATATTAAATACTAAAAAAACACAATCAATGCTTTTTACTACAGTACATCTACACCTAAAAATTCAAAAGATATGGACAGGTTAGAAATAAAAACACTTAGTGGGTCTACTCTGACACAGGCTACCCACATATAAATATCTAGGCATTAACATTGATCATAAATTGCTTTTTGACCATCATATAAAGATTTGGTCTAAAAGTAAACATTAGGATTGGAGCTTTAAGAAGAGTTTCAAATTGCCTCACTTTGAAAGATAGAATATCTGTAGCAAATCAATGTATAATACCGATTCTTGACTATGGAAGTCGTTTTTATGAGCACTCAAACAGAGATGGTTTACATAGGTTGCACATTTGTTATAATAGATTAGCGAGATTCATATTAAAATATAACTTTAAAACTCATCACTATTCAATGTATGAAAAATTTAAATGGAAACCTCTAGAACTGAAAAGACATGAGATGTAGATCACAACTGTCTACAGGATACTTAAAAACAACAGACCCTCTGGACTTGCAGACAAACTGGTTAAAGCTAGTCACTCATGCCAGTTAAGAAAGAGGTGATCCAGGGAGTTGGTTCTGCTCATGGTACATAATAAATATGGGAAAATGTCCTTTACATATAAAGCTGCTACTTCTTGGAACAAGTTGCCTTTAAGTATGAGAACTCTTAAAATGTATGTAAATACATTTAAAAATGCAATGAAGCAAGAACTAGAATTTTGATGCACTTGTAATACATGAACATAGTATAAACTGTTTGTATATAAAAAGTCAGTTAACCAAAGTAGTTAGTTTGTAGCTGTGTTAAATGTTTGTATGTCTATCACAATTATGGATAAACTTAAAATCCATAACATCTACAGGGATACCTTGTAAACAGGACAGTTATTGATCTAATGTTGTATGTAAAGTTTACTATTCCTGTATAAAAAATTTTACTACTACTACTACTACTGCTACTGCGTAGGTAACCAAAGTGTGAAGGACCCCTTGGGAACAAAATATCACAACACTGTGTGCTCTGACACAATTTTTGGGACACAATAAGCCTCCTTAAATGTGATTCTAGATTTTAGGAGCATACATTGCGGTAGGATGAGAAAAATTCTTCTGGACAGATTGAAAGAGCCAAGGGAGGTCGAAGGAGTGGATGGTTAACTTGGTAATTATTAAGTGGGAGGTACTGAGGGCAACAAAGGACTGTGTAAGTTATGTTAGCAATGACAAGAAATACACAAGGCTGATTTGTTTCAGTAAGGAAGTAAAAGAGGCAGTAAGGTAGAGAAAAATATATTTGAAAAAATACAAAAAAATAAGACCAGACAGAGGAAAGCAGGGATGACTAGTATGTGGGCAAGTTTAACATTGCAAAAAGTGTGCTTAGGAAAATAAAAACAAGTGTGGAAAAGAAACTAGTGGATGGGGTGAAGGAAAATGATAAAGTATTCTTAAGGCACATACAATAAGTAAAAAAGAAAAACTGAGGAGGTCATTGAAAGATTAAAAAGATGGTGGAAGTGTAGAGAATGCAGAGAAAGCTAACATTCTGAATGACTTCTTTCATTCAGCCTTCACAATGGGGCTAATGAGACTGTTGCTGGACAGCAGAGTGCAGCTTAAGGGCCTCCAAGGGCAACTATTAGAGATCAGAGACATATCTGTATATGTTTTCAAGCATCAAAAAGATTGGAAGGTAACAAATCTGCAGGCCCTGATGGTAGTCAACCCAGGTTCATTAAGGAAAATGACATGGCCCTGGCAGAACCACTAGCACAGAGGCTATCAAACTTTCTGACACGGAGAACCCCCTGACCATGCCCATGCATACAAAAGAACCCCCTGACCATGACCAGACATATCCAAAGTCCCCATTTCCAAGCAGATTTAAATTTTTAGCAAAGTTTCACTGAATTCAGCATGAAAGATGAAAAAGAATGTCATAGAGAGACAATGGGCCCGATCTTCATAGGTTCACGCAGGGTTTGCATCAAGCCCTGAATCAACCACAGTGTTTGTCACAACCGTGCCAAACAGTTCTCCACAACCTGTGCCTAATTTCAGTGCATCAGGTGCAGTTTCAACACTTAAACAATTTATGGCAGCTTGCACCAAAGCATTGGCGCTAGCCCCATAACAAGGGTCACCGATTGGCACAATGTTAGACTGGGGGAGCTGGTCTAACTTGTGCCTTTTGGTGCAGGGGATGGAACCTTGTGATTTCTGGCAGGGGAATACCACATACCCCCTGCACCATGTATTTGGCCCACCAGGGGCTTGCAGCATCTGCAAATCATTTGAAACACTGGCCCAATGTTTTTGTTAGGAATACTGTGCTTGATTTTTTTTTTTGTACCTTACCTGATGAGGACCTCTAAGTTAAGGCTTTGCTGCCCCACAGGAGGCCACAGAACCCAAGTTGAGAAACCCTGTACTAGCTGATCAGTCTAACAGATCCTTAAAAACTGGGGTGGTGCCAGCAGACTAGGGTTTGGCAGATGTTGTTCTACTGCTCAAGAGTGAGTATAGGGATGATCACGAAAATTACAAGCAGGTTAGTCTGACTTCCACTATGGGCAAAATTCTACATACCTTAATTAAAGAAAATATTGTAGAGTTTCTAGAAAAGCAAGCATTACAGGAAAAAAAAACAACATGTATACATGAGAGGAAGATTGTGTCAGGAAAAATCTGATTGACTGCCTTGATTATGTAAATAAATCAGAAGACAAAGAGTTCACGCAATTTATATCCTTTCCTTGGATTACAGCAAGGCTTTTAATTTTGTGTGGCATGGAAGACTAATCAAAAATATTGACGCTATGCAGGCTCATTGGCGCAGTGGTTGGATTTCCACTTGTGAAGCTGGTGACACGGGTTCAGGAACAGACTCAGGTCATTGGAGATCCTGCCGGGGGAGAAGGTTGAAGCGTCCGTAGACACCTCAGCTTCTCCAGGGGGGAGGGTGGGGATGTGAGCCGGGCACCTGCTGGCCCCTGGCAGAGGCCGGGAGCATAGCAGGGCATCAGGGCTCTAATTTCCAGGGGAGTGATGGACATCGGTGTTTGCCTTGACATCAGGTGGCACGTCACTCTCCAAGGGGAGAAAATGGGGGGAAAAGGGCTCTCTGGCTAAGCCAGATGACAGCTCTCCAGCCCCCTTGCTGCCAGCAAGGCTTCACAACTACCCACCTCAGCAACACCTGGAGCCAATGCCGCAGTGTGCTGGACAACCCCCACTGGTGCCTTCCCTCTCGGAGGAGGGGAACCCACCCAGCAAAGGGTAAAGCCGGGCTACCTCCAGGGGGTTGTGATTTGAGGTAGGGTAGGTAGTGGAGATGGTGGACAGACGAGGATCTTGGGGGCCCGAAGGAGGTGCTGGCCAGGAGGAGCAGAGGAGCAAAAAATAAATAAATATTGAAGATCTGGGGGTGGGGAAATGCAGTATCTGACTAGGTGGATAGACAGCTGCCTACATGCTGGGACTTACAAGGTGGTGTTAAATGGCAAATTCTCTGAAGTCATGAACACCACAAGTGGGGTCCCTCAGGGTTAGTCCTGGGACCCATACTCTTCAATATGTACATTAGTGATATAAGGGAAAAGGCTAGGTAGAAAGGGGGAAGGTTTCCTTCTTCATGGGTGAAAGAAAACTCTGTGGGAGGGTGGATTCTTTAGAAGGGATTGCAGATATGCAAAAGTTTGTGGAAAGATTAGAAAATGGTCAAGCATTTGTCACTCTCTTTTTATGGGTTTTATTGCAATATTTTGCACATATTATTTTACTATAGTCTTAATTATTTTAAAAGTGTATCTGGGTGCTTAAAAAATAAATATACTATTCTACTACTAGTTTAAGTCCAATGTCAAGAAGAAAATGGTAATATTCATAGGGAAAAAATCCTAAAACAGTCTACTGGATCAATGGAGTGAGGTGGAACAGACTACAGAATAAAGGGATATGGGATTGTCTTAGAGATACCCTAATCTGGATGGAACACAGTCTCTTCTTGCCTTTAAAATTCTATGCCTCAAATTGTACATTTCTACACTCACAGCACAGAATTACACAGAATATATGAAACATTTCACAGCATCTATACTATCCCTCAGGTTGCAGACAAAAAAGTAACAGGTTAAAGAACCTGAACTGTTACTGTTTTTACTTCCTCACATGAAAAAAGGACATATGTTCTGTCAGTCACTGTACTCATACCTTCAAGCCAAGGGAAAGGCGTTACAAGCGGCCAATTTCATGATTCGTGAAATTTCACAAAACGTCATATTCCTCAGAAAAAATTTTTTGCACAGCTGAATGAGGCAGTTTATTACAGGATTACAGGATTTATAAATAGTTGTAAGACAGGAGTTCATTAGATTTGGTTATGAATAACAGAGTGAAGTACTTAAAAACTACAAAAGAGCTACTTCTTTAGATCAGACTAAAAGGAAGGGAAGGAAAGGAAGAGCAAAGGCTGTTAGATTATCTTGCATCCAGCAGGTTACAGCACCCAAGGCAGCACAGAGTTATGGGAGGGAGATCATGTTAGACAAACCTGATAGATTTATTTGACTGAGTGACCAGGGAAACAGGTTAGGAAGGAAGGGGTGGATGTGGCCTACCTTAGACTTCAGCAAGGCCTTTGACATCGTGCTACATACAATTAGGAGGCTCATTGAAAAAGTGGTACGCTTAGGGGTGGGAACCAAGGTGGTACACTGCGTATGTAACTGGCTGTCAGACAGGTAACAGGGTGGTGAACAGCACTCATGCAGGGGAAGGGAGAGTGACCAGCAGGGATCCTCAGTGCTCACTATTGTATCCAGTCCACATTGATATCTGTATGTCACATTGCAGAAGAACTGGAAGGGAAGGTGTGTCTCATTGCATATGACACCAAGATCTGCAATAGGATTGACACTCCAGAGGGGAGTGGAGAGAATGAATAGAGACCTGAAAACACTCAAGGAATGGTCAAGGGTATGGCAGGTGGGTTTCAGTGCAAAGATAGTGTAACATTGTGCACCTTGGATGCAGAAACCCAGAAGCAGAGTATAGAATGGGGGAGGTACTGATTGTCATTAAACAGGGAAGGGACCTAGAGGAAATCATAACAGATGGCCTTCTGGTGGCAAGGCTATGTGACAAAGCAGTAGGGAAAGCCAGGGGTGCATAGAAAAGATTATCTCCAGCAGAAAGAGGGAGATGGTGTTTCCTCTGTATTGGTCATTAGTGAGATCACACCTTGAGAACTATATCCAGTTCTGCAGACCACACTTTGGAAAAGGCAGGCAGGGTAGAGGCCATTCAAAAACAAAAATGGTGCAAGGGCTACACCAAATGTCCTATGAGGAGAGACTGAGGGATCTAAACATGTACAATCTAGAAGAGAGGAGGGAGCAGAGCAACATAATAGAGACTGTTAATAACCTTCTGGGTGGTGAAAAAGGTATCAGAATGGAGCATTCTTCAGAAAATAAAGTGTACAAGAACTAGGGGGCATGCAATGAAGCCGAAGGTGGGAAAGTTTACTTCACTGAGAGAGTGGCGGATGTCTGGAACAATCTCCTAGTGGTGGTGGTGGATGCAAAAATGGTGGACTTCAAGCATGCATATGATAGATATAAAGGAAAACTGGTATCAAGGAGGGGGGGAGGTGGCTGGAGACCAGGTATGGTCTGCAGTGGCAGAATAGGCAGGGAAAAAGAGGATCAGACAAGATTAGTCAAGCGGTCCTTATCTGCTGATAAATTCTGTTTCTATGTTAGACTGTGGGAACTCAACATGTACACCCTGGAAGACAGGACAGTGAGAGGGAACATGATCACTCCCAGAGCCGCTCACTTGTCATCTCCCAAGCTGCTGTACTTTTTCCCCCTTACTATCCTCTCCTCACTCCCCCTGATATCTTCAACTACTCTCACTCTTTTGCTCATAGTTGGTTCTCAATCCACTGAGTGCTGCCCACAGGATCAATTGTCATAATTGATATTACTCTCAAGAGCCTACTTACAGTTGCAGACCTCTTTATTCCTGCTTCTGAACATACTAACCAGCCTGCTGATAAGCTGCATCAGAGCTTTCAGTTTTCTAATGCTCTGGTTCTCCAGCCCCCCACTCTAACATGTTGTCTCAAACCCAGGTACCTTTTCTTTTTTCTTTGATATCTAGTCAAATTTGCTTTCCGTTGGCCTTTCCCTGGACATTTAGTCTCAGAACTAGCTCCTTTATGGAACCATTCTCTTTCCTTAACCCTATCAGGTAACATAGAAACAAATCCTGGCCCACCATTAAATCCAGTCCTTTCAATATCCTCCCCATGGTTCTTCATCAAGAGTCACAAGATTGCGCACCTCAGCATTTGTAGCCTTATTATTGACTTGCATTAGCTAGAAGCCTGGGTATCTTACTATAGACCTGACATACTTGGCATCACTGAGTCCTGGCTTTAACCATCTATGGGCACGGTTCTCAAAATGTGGCACAAATTGCACCAAAGCTGGCTTGCGCGAATCGCCAGTGTGCCACGGACCCTGCACCTGATTCTCTATTGGGCAGGGTCCCAGTGGCAAAGTCCTGCAGCTTGGGGCAACTGTAGCGGTGCGCCAAACAGAGGGCACACCTAGACAAGTTGTCACAAGCCATGGGTGGCCATGTGGCAATGTCCCGGAGCAGTCCATGGTGGTCTAGTGGACTGCCCCAGCCCCGATCCCCCATTAAAATAAATGCTAATATCCCTGGTGATCTAGTGGACTGCCACACCCCTGATCTCCCAGTATAATAATTAAAACATCCCTAGTAGTCTAGCTGCCCCCCAAACCTTGATCTCTCATTATAATAATTAAAATATAGTTTCTCCAGCAAGTGCGTACAAGGAACAAGGTGCTCAGACAGTAAAATAGTGAACATCAGTTTTTAAACAAATGCAGCACTCTCACCCATTCCTTTGAAAGACCACTGAAGCTCTTTGAATATTCAAGTAAAACAGCCTTTGATAAAGGATTTAGTTCCAGAATGCAACAGGCATTATTTTATGGTCGTATAGAATACATAAAAACTGTTTTACTTGAATATTCAAAGAGCTTTGGTGGTCTTTTAAAGGAATGGGTGAGAGTGCTATAGTTGTTTGAAAACTGATATTAATAATTAAATATCATTGGTAGTTTAGCACCCCCAAGCTCCAATCTTCAATTATAACAATTAAAATATCCCTGGTAGTCTAGCATTCTCCCCCAAAGCCCTGATCTCCCATTATATTTAGAATATCCCTGCTGGTATAGCAGACCGTCCCTTCCCAATCCACCATTAAAAGAAATTCCAAAAATCATGGTGTTCTAGTAGACCCCCCACCCCACAGTGCCCTTCCACCCTGCTTCCCCCAACCTGTAACTGAGGCAGCTACTATTACAGCTAATCATTCACCACCATGGCCAGCTGCTGACTGAGCTCTGAATGAGCACATACTGTATATATTACGTGCTCAGTGATTGACAGCTGCTGTCAATCACAGAGCAAGTACTATGTACAGTATGCGCTCATTCAGAACTCAGCCACTGGCTGGTCGTGGTGGTGAGTGATGGGCTGTGCCAGTCACAAGCTCAGTTATGTCTTGGGGGGAGCAGGATGGTAGGGTACTGTCGGGTGGTGGAGTCCACCAGACCACCAGGAAATTCAGAATTTCTTTTAACAGTGGATCAGGGCTGGGGTGGTCCGCTAGAACACCAGAGATATTCAAAATATTATAATAGGAGATCAGGGCATGGGGGAATGCTAGACTACCAGGGATATTATTAATTACATACAAATGGGATCAGGGCTGGAGGGCACATTGACGCATCCTTCCAGAGGATTTCTAAGTACCGTTAGATCAGCCCTTGGCTAGTCTCATGGTACTTAGACCATTGCCTTCTGGGAGGGTTTTGAGAATACCAAATGAGGGGATATGGAAACCTGCGTCTGACAGAAGCCATCTAGTACCATGCTGCTGCCCGTTTTGTGGTGCAAGCACCCTTTGGTGCATGCAGCCTGCGTTCGACACAGGATGCTTTTGAGCATCGCTCAGGTTGCATTTTTTGATGCAAGGTGCCACTTACGTCATTTATGTTTGATGCAAGCGCCTTGCATCAATCTAAGGGCTTTGAGAATCGGGCCCTATGTGTTACTTGGCTGGCTATAACCTACTCAGACTTGGCCACCCCTCAGCCAAAAGAGGTGGGGACTATCATCTGTTTTAAGAATCACCTGCAACTAAATGCTCTATCAGGAGCTATCCCTCCCTCCAGTGAGGTGCTATTCTCACAAATGATCTTGGGCGGCTCTAAGAAAATTCTCATTGTACGTGTATATAATCCTCCCAAGAGTGGTTAAGCTGACTTATCAGAGATAATTGATCATCTCTCCTTAGCTGTTTGAAAGAATGAAATCATCTTAAGGGGGGATTTCAATCTCAACTGAAATGGTAATCAATCATATGAATCACTTTTAAAAAAGTGTCACCTCTCCCAGCTGATCTGTGACCCGACCAGGCTATTAACTACAGGAGGCAAACACTCCCTCATAGACTGGATACTGTCTAATAGAAAGGACAGAACTACCACTGCAGGTACCCTTGCTGATGCACTTAGTGATCATACACCAGTATATTGTGTTTGGAATGTCCACTTCCCCTCTTGTCCTCCTAAAGAACTGTTTTTTTGGGTCTTCTCTAGGTTTGATCCTACAGCTTTCCTTACTGACCTACATCTAGTTGTCTGGTCCCCACTATACTGCACCAAAGATGTTGATGAAACTCTCAGCTATTGTATTACCACTTTTCAATTCTTTCAGGACAATCATATCCCTATAATCAAGTGCAGGGCAGGGGGGAATCCACCAGGTGGCTGCATAGTAATCTGCTTGCCTTGCTAAAAGCAAGAGACACATGGCTGGAGTAAATTTAAAGCCTCAGCCCTGCACAGAGATTGGCTTGAACACCAGGCCCTGAGAAATATTTGTAAAAAAGAAAACTATTTGGCTAAAGGCATCTACTTTAAAAGCTATTGCAGGCCTCTGCTAGAGACTCTAGAAGCTTCTGGAACCACATCAAGTGTCTCATGGGAACTGGTAAGCATAAAAAACAAGCACTGTCTGATATGATGATAAATGATGTCACTGGTAATAACATGGATACCATTACCAATGCCTTTAACTGCCATTTATGTAACCTACTCAATTTTGGAAAGCAAATGTCGTGCTCCTTGAAATTCTCCTCCACAAGCCCACCCTCCGCCCCCTTTCTATGTCTGTGCTGTTGCTAGAGGTGAAGAACTATGGCTCCTAAACACTATCTTCACCTGCTGGAGCATTGGCTCCAATGGGCAGTAGCCTAAACTACTTAAGATTGCTGCCCCGTTCCATGCTTCCCCACTTACCAGATTACATAATATAGCCTTATCCTTAGGCACTGTCCCTAAGAGCTGGAAAGTGGCCAAAATAGTACAAGTATATAAAATGGGGGATCCTAAGAGCCTTGAAAATTACCAACCAATAGCAATCCTGCCTGCCCTCAGCAAACTGCTGTAAACAATTGTGGCCCTCCAGGTCACAGATCACCTCAGCAAATATAACCTGCTGTCATCTTCCCAACGTGGGTTCAGGCAGGCCCATAGCACCTCCACAGTGCTCATCCAATTCACCAAAGATTTTAAACTGGGCATGGATAAGGGGATGTATACTAGCTCTGTCTTTATCGATCTCACAAAGACTTTTAATCTTGTAAACCACACTCTGCCTGAATCTAAACTATCATCACTAGGTATCTCCCCCCATCATCACCACCACCACCATCAGATGGTTCTCTAGCTATCTAAGTAATAGGTAACAATTTGTTATATTTAATAAGGTTAAATCTGCCCTAACCACAATCAATACAGGTGTACCTCAAAGCTCCATTCTGGGTCCTCTACTTTTTTTTCCCCATCTTCATTAATAATGACCCCAAAGTTCCATTCATCTGTAGCACCCTCCTATATGCTGATGAAATGGTTCTCTCCACCAGCTCCAAGAGTTTAACTGAGAACAACTCTAAGCTGAATACTGATTTTGGAAGAATTCTGACCTGGCTTACACAAAAACACATTGTTCTAAACCATGATTTTTGGGTCCCCACCTAAACCAAGGACTTGTCCCAATGGCTTAGTCATTCACTGCTCAGATGGCTCCCTTCTCTCTGCTGCTAACTCTTTCAGGCCCATGGATAAGGGTATATATACTGGCTCTCTCTTTATTGATCTCACAAAGGCTTTCAATGTTGTAAACCACGCTCTGTCTGAATCTAAACTATTAGCACTAGATATCTGCCCCCAACCACTGCCACCATCAGATGGTTCTCTCGTTATCTAAGTACTAGGCAATAATTTGTTAAATTTAATCAGACTAAATCTGCACTAACCACAGTCAATACAGGTGTACCTCAAGGCTTCATTCTGGGTTTGCTACTTTTTTCCAGCTTAATTAATGATGGCCCCAAAGTTCCATCCATCTGTAGCACCCTCCTTTACGCCAATAAAATGGTACTCAGCACCAGTTCCATAAGCTTAACTGAGATCAACTCTAAGCTGAATATGGATTTTAGAAGAATTCAGACCTGGCTTACACAAAATCACATTGTTCTAAAGTCTAGCAAAACCCAAATCATGATTTTTGGTCCCCACCTAAACTAAGGACTTGTCCCAATGGCTTAGCCATTCTCTACTCTGATGGTGCTCTTCCCTCTGCTGCTAACTCTTTCAAATATCTGGGTCTTACCCTGGATCCTGCCCTTGATTTTACACTGCACATCTCAAACATCTGTAAATGAGTGAATACTAAGCTTGGGCTGACCTACAATATAAAATACACTCTCTCTCTCCCACTGCCAGACTTGCAACTGCCCAAGGAATCCTGCTACCCAGCCTTACATATGGTCTCACCTCCTTCAGTCTAACCAGTACTTCCAGTCTCGGCAAATGGAACGTCTCCTATAATAACATCTGCTGATTTGCTTTACCCACTTCTAGGTTAACATGCCACTGTACACTATACTCTAAACTAGGTTGTTTATCCCCTTCCTCTCATTTGCATATTTGCACTTGGTTGTATGAGTGATAACATTATCAGATCTTCCAAACGTGCTGCTCTTGCAGCCATGTTGACTCCCAGGACCAGTCCTTCCCTTTGTGATCATGTGACCAATCACTTCTGGCCGTACCCAGATGCTCCTCTAAAATGGGTGAGCAGCCACTTGCCACATTTGCTCCTAGAACTTGGAACACCCTACTACATCACCTCCAAGTTTTACAGTCCCATTACAGTTTCAAGAAAGCACTCTACAAATTCTTAAGCTACACAGATATTTGTTCTCGCACCTGACTCCCAATGATCTTTTGTTCAGTTTGCACTCTTTGTTTAAGTGACTGTATCCGCAGTGATTATCTCTTGATATTTTTATTGTAACCAGCTGTACAATGTATTTGGCTAGGTTTTCTCTTGATTCCTCACCAATGTTATTCGAACTCATAGGGTCAGACTGTGTTCTATAGTGTTATGTTTTGTACCCCATCCTTCCTTTAGACTGTAATGTTTTTATGATGCCTTGATTGTTTAGTGTATTGCAACCTCCAGGGTCATACCTCAAAATGGGCAATTTATTGTCAAGTGCACCTACCCGATTAACAAAAACTAAATAAGTAAATACATAAATTAAGGATAGAGACCTACAAGTACCTCACAGAGGTGAACAGGGTGCAGGAGGGAGTCTCTTTCAAATGAGATGAGCACCTGGGCCAGGGCATGCAATTATGCTCTGGTGGGGCAGTTTAAGAATATGAGGAAGTACTACTTCACTTAAAGGGTGACAGGTGACTGGGACAGACTGCTAACAGAAGTGGTGGGGCAAAAACATTGGGGGCCTCTAGCATGCATGGGATAGACATAACAGAGTATTAGTGAACATGCAGGTAGGGTCACCAGAAACTGGTTTAAGTCTGAAGAAACTGTTTAGGCAGGAAACATCCTGGCAGACTGGGTAGACCTCTTTTCTGACACCATCTTCTATGTTTCTATGTTGTTAGAAGAACTGCTGTTCAACAAATCACAAGGTCCCTATTTTTGGACTTAATACTATCTGTACTATTTACATCTACTGGACTGAGTTCTTGTTACTCACCTGCACCGTATCATTTGATGCTGGTACCCTCCCAGATGCGCTCTGTGACCATGATATGGTTTACTGTGTGTGTAAAATTCACTGCCCCAGAGTCCCCCCAAAAAGTAACCAAATCAGGTCCTTCAAATCAATTGACTTATGCTCACTACACACTGATCTGCTCTCCACTGACTGATCCCTTATCTCTATAGCCAGTAATATCAATCAAGCCCTGTAATATTTTCAATCAAAATTTTTACTAGTCTGGGATCAGCATGCCCCACTCAGGAAAACCAGGGTCAGAGGTTCTCACCTTCCCTGAATCTTGGCTAAACGTTTCGCCTGCCTCCATTCACATGACCTGGCATGGAAGTCTTACAAGTCCTCTAGCATTCCAGTTAACCTTAGCAAGTACCTTGCTTTGAGGAACTCTTGTACTAGAGCCACCAGGTTAGCTAAGGCTGAGTTCTTCTCCTCCACATTTCAGAACAATCTTAACAACCCCTCCAAGCTCTGGAAAGTAATACACACCCTCTTCTCCCCCCTCACCCAGTCCCCTTCCCCCTCCCCTTCCCCTGTTCTCAAGGTGAGTGACTCCACCATTTCAGAACCTCCATCTGTCACCTCAGTTCAGCTTTCAACTCCTATTTCCACCACCTGTGCTTCCTCCCCTCTCTGCACTCCCACTACTCCCCCTCCCTCTTTTTCCTTCCTCCCTCCCTTCTTCCCCTTCTCTTTCTCTCCTCTCACCCCTGCCTCCACTCTTAAAGCCCTCATAGTTCTCAACCCCCAGAAAGGTGGGAGCCCTGATGGGCTTGATCCCCAGCTCCTACTCCTCTCTGCACTGGCTATTGCCTTGCCCATCTCCTACCTGCTCAACCTATCATGTTCTCTTGCCTCAGTCCCAGATACATGGAAGCGTGCAACTGTGATTCCCCTTCCTAAAGGAGGTGACTCCCCATCTCCTGGCAATTGCTGCCCAGTCTCTCTCCTCCCAACCTTATCCAAACTTCAAGAACACATAGTTCTATTTCAACACTTCCCTTTCCTCGACTCCTCCTCCTTTTCACCCCATTCCAGTCAGGCTTTTGCAAACATCTCTCCAACACTTCCTCTCACCTCAGGCTCACAGATTATATGCATTCTGGAATGGAACAAGACCTCCTCACTGCCGCCATCTTTGTTGATCTAGTGAAAGCTTTCGACACTGTCTCCCACCCTCTTCTCCTGGACAAACTAAAATCAGCGGGTCTGTCTGATTCTGCAACCAGGTGGATCAACTCCTACCTTGTAGGTATAGTTCAATCAGCGAGAATTGGAGACACTCTCTCCACCCCCCACCCATACACACCAGCATTCCCTAAGGTTCTGTCCTTGGCCCATTGCTTTTCTCTATGTTCCTCAATGTCATAGAAACATAGAAACATAGAAGTTGATGGCAGATAAGGACCGCAAGGCCCATCCAGTCTGCCCATTTCTTTTTCTACCTTATAAATGTGCCATCGGCCTTTGCGATGTCAGTGACCTATCTATTCATAGTCATTTGTATTGCTCCCTTATGCCTATCCCATGCCTGTTTGAAGCCCTGCACTGTATTCATAGCCACTACTTCTTGTGGTAAGCCATTCCATGCATCTACCACCCTTTCTGTGAAAAAATTTCCTCACATTCCCCTTAATCGGCCTCCTCTAATCTCATGCTGTGTCCTCTTGTCCTGCTATTTTCTTATATTTAAACATGTTAGACTCTTTCACCTTGTTTATGCCCTTAAGGTGTTTAAATGTCTCGATCATATCACCTCTCTCCCTCCTTTGCTCAAGGGTATACATATTGAGCTCCGTTAATCTGTCCTCATATGTCTTCTGATGCAGTCCTGCACCATTTGGTTGCCTTCTCTGGACTGCCTCAATTTGGTTAATGTCCTTGTGAAGGTGTGGCCTCCAATACTGCACGCAGTACTCCAGATGGGGCCTAACCAATGTCTTGTACAGAGGATTATTACCTCCCTCTTACGACTTGTGATACCCCTGCTAATACCTTCTAACACCCTAGCCTTACCTACTGCTTTAGAGGTCTGCTTGGATGATTTCAGGTCATCAGATGATGCCCAAGCTCTTTCTTCCTTTGTGACTGCTAGCAACTCCTCCCAGCCTATAAGTGGCTTCAGGGTTTCTCTTCCCTATGTGCATGATTTTGCTTCTTTGCATTAAATCCAGTTGCCACTCTTCGACCATTCTGCTAGTTTATCCAGATCTCTTCTCATTCTGCCCACCCCATCTGGATCATCTACTCTGTTACAGATCTTGGTGTCATCTGCAAACAGACAAGCCTTACCCTCTAGTCCATCTGCTAGGTCACTAATGAAGATGTTGAATAGGACTGGCCCCAGGACTGATCCCTGAGATCCCCACTTGTGACTTGCATCTCTTCTGACTGTATACCATTTACCACCACTCTCTGTTTTCTGCCAGTCAACCAGTTTGCCACCCAGTTGACCAACTTCTGACCCACCCCGAGCCTACCAGCTTATTTATCAATCTTCTATGTGGAACAGTGTCAAAAGCTTTGCTGGAAGTCAAGGTAGGCGACATCAACTGCTCCCCTTGGTCCACCACTCTGGTTACCCAGTCAAAGAAATCTATGAGATTAGTTTGACAGGACCTTCCTTTGTAAACCCATGCTGTCTTGGATCCTGTGCCCCTATGGATTCCAGGTGTTGCACTATCCTTTCCTTAAGAGTGCTTCCATAATCTTGCCCACTACTGAGGTAAGACTGACGCGGTCTGTAGTTCCCGCCTCCTGCTACCACTCTTGTGGAGTGGGATCACATGACCCTTCTCCAGTCTTCTGGGACTCTCCTGTGCTCAGAGACTCACTAAACAATTCTGCTAATGGCTCTGCTAGTTCCTCCTTTAGCTCCTAAGTACCCTGGGATGTATGCCATCAGGTCCCATTGCCTTATCCACCCTGAGCTTAGAAGCTCTTGTAGGACCCTTTCTTTTGTGAAGGGAGTAGTGCCTCCTTCCCCTGTGTCCATGATGCTGGGCTGTGGGCCCTGCCCTACCTTCTCTTCAGTGAATACTGAGCAAAGTATCTATTTGGATAGATGCCTTTGCAGGGTCCTCTCCTCACATGCTCCCTTTTCTCCATTAAGCTTAGCAATACCCCTCTGGACTTTCTCCTTTCACTAATGTATCTATAGAAAGTCTTGTCACCTTCTTTACTGTTTGTGCTAGTGTTTCCTCAGTTTGGGACTTTGCCTGCCTTACTGCCTTACCTGCTTCCCTTAGGGCAGTTTGGTATGCCCCCTATCTTCATCCCGCTGTGTTCCTTATATTTTCTGAAGGCCAGCCTTTTGGCTCTGACCTTTTCTGCTACTGTATTTGAGAACCAAAGTGGTTCCTTCTTCTTTTGCACTTCCTTTCTGTCTAACACAATGGGATGTTGCTTCAAGTATTGTATCCTTAATGCTTGCCCACTTTGCCTGTACCTCCTCACCTGTGTTTCTTTTGCCAGGGCTAGCTTAACTCTGTTGGCCATCTTATCAAAGTCAGCTCCTCTGAAGTCCCATATTTTTGCCTTGGAATGGGATGATTTAGATGTAGTAGCCAAATTGAACCATACCATGTGATGGTCACTGGCCCCAGGTGACCTTCTACCTGGAGATCTGTGATCCCTTCTTTGTTAGTCAGTACTAGATCTAGGATAGCCCTGTCTCTTGTGGGTTGCTGTACCAGTTGTTTGAGGCCCTCCCCTGCAGGAATCCACTATGAGTCCAGTTCTGGCAGATGTTCCTGCTGGTATTGACCAATCTGTATCTGGCATGTTGAAGTCTCCCATTATCAGAACCTCCCTTTAGCTGTCATGTTTTGTATATCTTCTAACAGTAATGTGTCTATGTCCTCCCTCTGGTCTGGGGGCCTGTAGACAACCCCAGTTCTTATGGCTGTCCCATTTCCTGTTTCCAGGGTGACCCACAGTTCTTCTGGCTCCTTATGTGTATTCTGAATTTCTGTAGCTTTGATATTTTCATTAACATACAGGGCCACTCCTCCCCCCCTTTTTGCACCTCGGTCTCTTCTGAACAATACATAGCCATACAATACCTCCCCTCAGCATGCCCCTCTGCATCCATCCATATGTGTGCAGATGGCATAGTCCTGTTTTCCTCTGGCTGTTCTCCATCAGAGTTAACATCCAGGCTTCAACTTGATTTCAGCACTGTCCAGAAATGGTTCGGGGCTAATCAACTATCTCTTAGTGCTAAAAAAACAGTCTCCATGTGTTTTAGCACATGGCAGAGGCTTTCTGGATTCCCTTCACTTCCTACTTTCCTCACCTTCGATGGGGGGAAAATTAACAAAGTACCATCATTTAAGTATCTCAGTGTCTGGCTTGACAACTACCTTGGTTTTTCTCAGCACATGAATGCCATGTACAAAATACTCCACCTTAAACTTGGTGCACTTTATAGGAACAAAAGCTGTATCACTATATCTGCCCGCCGGGACATCATCACTAAAATGGCCCTCCCCATTTTTTGATTATGGTGTCTAAGTCTCTGGTGCAGCACCTAAATCCACCCTAGCCAGACTGGATCCCCTTTTCCACTCCTTTTGCCATTTTGCCTTGGCCTGTCCTCCACAGAATCATCACTGTTCTCTGTATATTAATCTCTCCCTCTCTTCCTTGAATGACTGCCATCTCATCCACTGTGCCTCCTTTATTTCTAAATTCTGGTTGGCTTCACTCCATCCATACCTCAACTCTCTCCTCTCCCCAATGCCCCCTCCACATACTCTCTCCGTAACTCAGGTTATTGTTCCCTTTTTGTCCCCTCTCTTAAATCCCTTGCTGACCAGTCTGGTTTATTCATCCACCTTCCTAATCTTGAACTCCCTTCCACTAACAATTCACTCTGCCACCTCCAAGCACTCTCTTTCCTCTCTTCTCCAAGGCCATACTGCCCCCTCCTCTAAATGCCCTTAGCCCCATAGCCCAACACTTTTCATTATCTACTCTGACCTCTATACTTCTTGCCACCCCACCTCATCCCCCTTCCTCTCCCCCTTCCCCTCCACCACTTCCTACAGCTCCCTTACTTCTTTCTCTCTCACTTCCACCCCCAGTAATCATCCTTTCTACACCTTCCTAATCCTAAACACTCTATTCCCCAACCCAACCCACCATAATCTGTTCTCTTCTCCTCTCTCTTTTACTCCCACTTCTAATTTACTTTTTCACCCCCCCAGCCTCTCTTTCTCACCCTCTTCTATTTACTCTCTTGCCTATCCTTTCCTATATTTGTGACATTGCTTTCCTTTGTGTGCCGGGTATGTCACAGTTCTGTTGTTTAACCTGCATTATTATTTACCCTGGTAATATATATTATTGTACATACTGTGTATTGTTGTATTGTTGTTACTGCGCTTATACTTGTTTGTACTTAACCCTTACCCCTTCCCCAGGACGCATCTGGAAATGAGCTTCATAGCTCAGAATGTCTTTTCTGGTTAACCTCTTTTAAATAAATAAATAAAATGAATAAGGGCAGTCAATACATCATAGATATTACATGCACAGCAGATCATGCTGCCACCCAGGAGACTGGGCACATTAAATGAGAATGTGTAAATGACCTGGGAGATATTGATTATCCATTGCAGCCTTTTGAAACTGACTCAGTCCTGCTGTGATCATGTACAGTATATTGGATCATTTGTGAGAGCACTGCACCACCAATTTAAAATAAAAAAGACAGCCCATATACTTGAAGGGGTCACCTTTCAGAAGGTACTCTATGAATCTGTACATAGCGAAGAAAAACAATTCTGCATGTCTAGACTGACATATCAAGGTACTGAACTTGGAAGCATGTAATAAATACTTAGGCTCACATTTTCAAAGGAGATGTGTGGCCCAAAATGGAGATGTCTTGGCGCGTCAGAGTGCGCAAGAGCTTTGATATTCGAAAGGAGATCTAGATTGCGCATTCTGAATGCGTGATCACACAGAAATAATTTATGTGGTGCAAGAAAAGGGGGAAGGTACATGAATATGCTGTGCATCCATATAATTAGCCAAAATGTGTGGTGCATCTGCTGCTCATCCCAGAAATTTGCCACGCAATGATAGGCAGACAAAAGGATGGCCTAAATTGGCCAGCCACCCACAGGAAGGCCATGGAACTACAGACATGCCTTCCTGAGACAGCCCTTGAAGGTGCACCAGGACAAGATCCAGGCACCCATATACAGCAGTCATGCCAGGAAGGGTGCCACCTGGTGGTGGCATGCACCTAGGATGACATCTGGGGCAATGGAGCCCAGGAAGCCTGTTGGTGCATGTGGCAGCCTGGCATGGGCCAAGGACTGACCTGTGGCACACACCCTTGGTGGTACACCATAGGTGCACACAGGTGAGACCCACTCACTCAGGTACCTGGTTACCCTCTGCACACTGTCATTTCTTGCAGTTATCACCATGTTCCTCTCATACAGGGGGTGTGGAGCACTGCAGGTAGCTGTAAGCTGCATATGAGCTGGTGAATCACATGCATGTGGTATGCCAATTAGACTGTGTCACCCTCTGCCCTCCTCTGTTGCTTGTCCAGGTGGGCCCCTGTGGCCACTGTCCATGTGGGTCCCCTGTACCACAGTCAGAACCAGTACATGGCTATTGGTAATAGCACTTTGCCAGGCCAATGCAGTCCACCCACCCACCCACAAACATTCCATCACACCTGCCTGCTAAGCTGAAATACCTCCCGTTCACCTTTGTGGGGTGGTGGGGCAGCCCTGCAAAGCTGGAACAGAGCATGCCTGGGGGCATGCAAATGGCCTACATACATTCCAGTAATGAGCTGCGCATAAGAGGAATGGGCTCAAACTGTACAATGAGGTCATTTGCATATCCTGGCTGAATATTGCAGTTTTGCACACCGTGCATGTGGCCATCTATCGCTGATTTCACCATGCTCCACATACTGCCCAGGTCACCAACTGTGCATCTCCCACTGTGCAATCGCACATGTTTGGGATATTCAGCTGCCATTATTTTGTGCCAATTCATCTCAGTTACGTGGCACAGGCACTTGCATGATGCAGCCTGCGACTTTTGAATATGTGGCCTTTAGTGTATAAAAATACACAGATTAAAAAAGAATGGTACAGCAGCCACTGCAAATGAAGAGGCCATCACTCCTAAGCATAGATTTGTCCCTTTAAGCATTATTGATATTAACAGGTCCTTAAAAGTACAACAACTGGTATCTCTTACACTAGGTGATTAAAATTATGATTGCTTCTAAGTTATGGACTGAGAATATCTTGCCCACCTACAGCATAATGCATAAACAGATATGCTATTTTTGTAAAGTCTTGTGATGTCTAATTTGTTATTACTTTAAATTCCCAAGTGAGCAACTATGCAATAATAATAATAATAATAATAATGATTAGGGATATAAGTTTGTCATGGATGAGATTTTAATGACTCATTGTTTGTTCATGAAATCATTAGTAAACAGTAGTAAATGCTGTGGCACTGTCATCATTGCTACATCCTGATGACACTAGTGAAAGTCATGGAAGTCCTGAATAAAGATCAAACGTCATAGAATCAATGATGTGTATGAGTGCCATGACAAACTTACATCCCTAATAATGATGTATGAATTTAGTACTATGCAGAACGTTACTTAATTATTATCCAAACAAATAATCAGTCTTATAAATCATATTGGTCTGTGACTGGGGGTGATTTGAATAAGAAATGTATCAGTCACTCTTTTCCACCTTTCTACTGTTTGATGGGATAGTTAACTAATGTTGACAGTGAATTTAAACATAAGGGGACATTCATTTTTAATGTATCTTATTTAGAGTTAATAATCCTAACTTTGCATGAATTTGTAGAATATAAAGTAAGTCTGTAATTACAGTGAGCAGACAGCATTAATTTATCTCTTATTATTTAGCATATGATTATTTGATCATTCCCTTTTCTTGTTAATTGAACTTTTTTCTTATTGTTAATACACAGTAATTTATTATGATTTTCTTTATTTTACTTCTTCAGATATAACAATGAGACGTTTGGATTGTAAACGCCTCGTTATATTGAAAAATACATAAATAGAATGTTAAGAAAAGTAAAACTTACAAATGTATCCTTATCCTAGTTGTTCATTGAATTGCTTGTTTCCTACTTTGCAGATTTACCAGTCATGTACAAGCATATCCACAGATGTAAAACATCAGATTACAATCTTGCCTGTTTGATTTGCCTTATCCACTTCTACTGAAGTGCCTGCCCCTGTAGCAGTGCTTCCAAGTCTCGATGAGCAAAAATAATTGTGCAACTACCCAGAAACCAGGTTCCACTGATTTCCACACTTTTTTACTGTATGTGTGCAAGTAATTCAGACTTCTTGTGGCCACAAACTGAATAAACACTCTCAAATATCAAGCCACAAGCTGCTGTTCACTGCATCCATGGCCAAATGTGTTTGAAGTTAACTCTCCAGATTATTCAATTTTAACTTTTCCATACTGAGACTATCTCTGTATAATCACTTTCAAGAGATGAAATGTTCATAGCTTGAGGTGCTATGGCATTTGATCATTGACTTTACCTGGCATGTTACCATCCAGAGTTGTTTATGAAAATAAAGAATAAAACTATTATTTTGTTGCATTTCATACACTCAGTGTACTACCATCTTCAAGTTTTAAATCTGTCTGAAGTCTACTCTATCAGTGTACTACTACCTGGTTTTTTTTTAAGTGTAGGTTAAGATATCCTGTGGTGCAACGAAGCCATTCTTTGTGCCCGTTTGAACTTGTGTTTTCTCATTTGTCCCTAGTCTCAAGTTTGGGATCTGATGTTTTCTGCGCAATAAATGCCATCTACACAGACAACCAAAACAGCTGGGAACTCAGGAGTACTAATACTGAACCTCTGATGAGCCATAAAGACAGGAACTTGAAACCAGCTGTGCCACTGGGTTTTCTAAGCAATTGAATTTGACATGTTTCAGGCAGTAGCCAAAATTCAAGCCACTCACTGATCACATTGAGTCCTTATTTCTTATATTTATGTTACTGTATCATTAATATAACTTGTAAATCAGTAATACAATTGTATTTGAGATGGTCCAGGCCAATCAGTTCTGCCATCTTGAAGAGTGGGCTTCATGTGGGAACACTGGAATTCCACACTGTGGCTCATTGGGTTTCATGGCTGGGGATCATTTGCATTTGAGAAGACGAGGGTTTGTTCCCAAGGATAAAGGGTACACTTATACACTTATACATTCCTGACAGCTGATCAAGCAGCATTGGTATTGGCTAGAAAGACAACTGTTTGTCTGGCTTCCCAGCAGGAGGAAGTTTGAAACTGTGGTGATCCCAGCCATATGGGTAGGGGATGGAGGAATCATAGGGGGAAATTAGAGAATGGGGGAAATTCCCTTGAATATGCTTGGCATGTTTACCAAGAATGAAAATGTCTACTAAAAAAGAATGCTATAAAGCATCAGAAATTGATACTTCCTAAACGAATCTCTTAATTGGGCCAAAAATCATTCTCAGATACAGTATCAGAGATATGTAACTGTATCCCTTTAACAATGATTGACTGTAAGTCCTTTATCTCTTATTAAATAAAATTGATAAAACAACATTTTAGTGTTTTAGCAAAATGCAATTGATAGTCAGATGTGGGTCTTCTTTGCAATTGTTCTTAGGCCTTGATGGGAGTGTGACAACTGTTAAGCAGTGTTTATATGTTTAGAATCAATCAAAAGTTGTATGCTATTTTTGTATGATTTTTTGATATTTTACTGTTCTTAGATATGAAAATGTACTATATACAACTTGTTGATTGCTGTATTTTGTGTTGACATAGGTTGACTGTGATAAAGGGCATGTATTCCTCAGTCTCTACTAATGAAAATGAAATGGTAAAAAGAATTTAAAAGTTACTAGGTAATCCAGTCTCTGGTCTATGAGCAGCTACTATCAATGACAGAGTTCTATCTCTAATGTGTGAAAAGGAAAGCTAAAATACACAAAGGAGGTGATCCATTTAAGAAGGCTGAGCCAACTGGATGCTTGTACAGTATATGGCAGCCTGGATGGTTCCTTAAAATAAAAAAAAGATATTAACTACAGTAGATGAGGAATGCCAGGTTCACATGTTTAAATGCAGAACAGTCAAAGGAAACAAAGCTACTCAGCTTGCCAGCATTCAGCCTCCTACAGCAATCAGAAATGACGGCCTTAACTGCACTGTATCATCACCCAGCTCAAGCTCATCTGTTACTAATAAGTCCTGATGAAAGGGCTGCTCATTTAGCAGTCACCCAAAACTGACACCATAAATCAGCAAAGTAGAGACATACACAACAACTGTAGAGAAATGTGACCTGTCGGTTTCAAGCCCTTTAAGGAGAAAAAATACAGCTCTGATAAGCAGTATGTTCCTCCTTGCTTGGGAGCATGCATACCACTTCTGTTTTCCGCAAAGTCAAATATACTCCTGCTTATCTAGGGAACTTTCAAATAGGATAGAAAAGAATGGAATCCATGTTCATATGGTGCTGCTCATATACAGTATATCATATCTAAATCATTTACATAACAATTACTGTAGATAATGATGGTACGGGGATTGTATGCTTACAATTACAGAATCTAACAATGATGGTGCAGGAACTGTATACTTACAACTGCAGAATCTATTAAAATGTACACAATTAAACTGATCCATAGACAACTGTACTTTATTCTTTTTACATCACCACAGGAACTAGTCAGGATACCAGGGTTACTACCTAATCATTTCCAAACGTAGCATAGGGTTTTAGCTTCCATATGGACAACCAGCAGAGAAGGGAAGAATGGACCACGATTTAATGTTTGTTTAAGCTGCAGCATGGTACTTATGAGGAACATAAACCCTGTTGTTTACATTGTTTAATATAACTGTTTATTTGGACATGTGTGAAATAGAGTTAATAATCCCAGTGCATTGTTTTTGTCTGTTATGTCTGTTTTCAAAAAAGTCCTATTTTTCCTTAATTAGTCTTCTTTTTTTAGTGCAGCCTTTAGACTGACTCAATATCTCTTTTTTTTTTATTACAGAATTGAGTGACATCAGATGAGTAGAAGCCCTGCATGGAAAGCATCATTGTAGGATTCAGTTCAACTGATGTCAGTAGGTTCCAGAATTGCTAGCCAATTGAAACATTAATACTTGGCAAGAAAAAATGAAATATTTACAAGGGAACCTAAATAAGAAACAAAAGGACTGTTTAGAAACACACACACACACACACACACACACACACACACACATATACATTGAGCTTATTAAACGGACACTACACACTGGCTCGTAGGTGCAGCGGTTGGATCTCCGCTTGTGATGCCAGCGACCCGAGTTCAGGAATGAACCCGGGTCATTGGAGGGCCAGCTGGGGGAGAAGGATGGAGCATCCCATGGACTACTCTCCTTCTCTGGGGGAAGGGCAGGGAGAATGTCCGGTGCATAGATGGACCCCTGGCGGAGGCCGGGTGCACCACAAGCAGCCGGCATCTGGATGTTTGGGGGCAGGGTGGACACAGGTCATCATTGCACATCACCGCCCCCAAGCCTACAGGGGAAAAAACACCACCTTGCCGCATCTTTATCAGCTTCCAGCCAGCTCCCCAGATCGGACCTATGTCCACGGCGCCTTGGCCAGTGCTGTGGCTCCACCCTGGGGGGTAAGCCAAAGGGGGCAACTAGGGAGTCTCAGCCATATGGGAGTGGAGGGTGGTGAGGGCTGTGACCGGAGCAGAAAGTCCTGACATTGGGGGTGGACAAAAAGCATAGCTAATTAAAAAAAAAAGGACGCTATACAGAGCTTATTAAACAGACTCTATGCATGGCTAGATTAACAAATATATAGAAAAATACAAACAACAGGATTTTTGTACCCTTTAAACAGTGTAGCACCCCCTTTGTACTGCACAGAAGTTTCAGCAAAGTCCAGAGATTGGGTCTAAAACCTGCCACCTTGTGGCCCAAAAGTGCATGTTTTATCAATTTAGACACACTTAGGCTTTCTCCTGTGATTCATAATCACATTGAAAAACAAAATGCCAAGTTTTAATAGTCAAAGATTTATGTAACAAAAATATTTCATAACTCAGACAATGGGGATGGGGTAATTTTTACAGTATATCTGGGTTGGCTCTATCTTCTGTATTTTCAAAATGAACATTTGTCCCCACTGTTCAATTATTGAAGCAGAGTCCAACAGTCTGATGCATTAGCCTCCAAGAAATTTACTAATTTGCATAAAAAAATGACACATATCTAAATTTAAGCATAATTTTGTAGCACAAACTGACACAAATTGAGACTTTCTATCACAAATGCCCACAGCCCATTAAAATGATGGTGGACATACTGTGGGTGAACATTCTGTAGGCTGACATCATGGCCACTGCATCCATGTCCAACATCTATGATATCTAGCTTTATATTTTTTTCTTCTGGGGTGGAACAGTAATCACAGGTATCATTCAGTAAGAGAAACACATACAGAAATGCAGAATTTATATGGCCTGGCAATTTAAGCCTCTAAATGCAGTATCATAAATTTTATATTAGTGCTGGGTGAAATTAGAAAAATTTGTTTTATCCACTTTTTGTGACATTGCAACAATTTCACACAATTTCCTCAAACTAGAACAGGGCATATAAAGCGGCCATTATTGGATGAAATTGTATTTTTTAAATCCCATTTTAAACACCTAGTTTGGAAAAAATTGCACTATTTGCTAAAATTGCACAATTTCAAGAACTCACATTCTGAACAATGCACAATTTCTAATAAAATGATGCAATTAAAAAAAATTGGCAAAATTAAGCCATATTTGGTGAAATGTTGCAAAAACTGTGTGACTACGAAACAGCTGATCTGGATTTTGAATGTTCCTACCCTAATTACTCAACTGCTACTGATTGTGAATGGCTATCATTTCAACTGAGTTTGGGTATCAAAAAATGAAATTTATGCTGCATATACAACACTCAAAAGCTTGGAACTGAGGGTCTAAAGGACTTGGTCCAACTGATATCTACCCTTGGCAGGGCAGAGTTAACTATTTTGGGTGATTTTAATTTAAACTGGCTCAGCAACACAGCATCATATACAGACATTCTTGATGATTACAGCCTTACTCAAGTTCTCACTGCACATACTAGACTCAGTGTCAAATTAGAAAACCACACCATCTTTGACTGGATTTTGGTCAGCAACATTAATAGAGTCAGGCTGCACAGGCATTTAATCTGATTCAGTCAATGACCGCTCCACTATTTATTGTCTATGGCGCAACGCTGCAAATGTGAGCTCAACATGGCCAAAAGTGCATATCTCAAAGTGCAGGAGACAGACAATCTTAGTGACCCTCCAAAATTCTGGAACAGCATAAACTCCTTGATCAACCCCAGAACTGCCACCTCTCTCTTTCCCTTGAAGTGGACGGCCCCTACTCAGTGATCACAAATCTGCTCATCCCCCGGATGCCACGCCAAACCAACCTACATTGTTTCACATCTTGGTACAGCTGCTTTCCCCCAGCCTTTTTCTCTGCTCTCCTTTCTGCCCAATAAATATAGGAGTGGCCCGCAGATCCAGACTTCTGTGATCCTCCCTCTTCCTATGGGGTTTAAGCAAAAATAATTATCTTATATATGGTCTTAGTTTCCTCACCATAATATTCCTCTCCCTGCTATCCCCCTCGCCCCCCTTTGTCTCCAGATCTGCAACAAAACATAGGCAATACGTTAATGTCCTTATTTCAATGCTCGAATGTATCTCTTATAACTGGCTGACCACCAGCATCCTTTCTCCAAAATACTATTCACAGTTTCGCCTGCCACTTCCCACTGTGAGGCAGCCCCAATCCGCAAGGAGTGGGACGAATAATTAACCAGGTCTTCCCCCAGGAACTGCATGCCTTTCTTGAGCAATGTTGTGACTTGATAACTGGTGACCCTTCTTCCATCACCATGAACAAATAATCTCCCTGTCCTGGTCCCATGCTCTGCGGCGAAAGCCCACAAAGTCTGCACTGGGCATACTGCGCCCTTTACCTGTCTCTTTAGTGTCACCATGCAACCCTGTCCCCTTTGATCCATCTTTAACCTCTTAATCTTGATCTGTATCTCTTTCATCCCCCAGCTTATATCTTCCCATTCTAATCCCCCTTCTTTGTCTTTTTTGCCATGGCCTACCACCACACTCACTCTCATGGCCCCTGCAAACATCACAACATAAATCATGTGAAATAGCTGGGCCTCAGTCTTTGATCTGCATATTGCCAGTAGCACATCCTTTAATTTTGCTAGCCACTGCTCCCATATTGGTCTTCTATTGTCTACCTGCCCTTGTTGCAACCTACCCCATCCCTGCATCATTCTTCTAATGAACAATGATTTTGCCCGGGTCCTTCCATCCCTTTAGACTGCAGAGAACACTAATCCCTGCCAAGTAGACCCCCATTGTGGTGTGGGCTGTTCCTTTCTGCCATTGCTCTATGGTGAACTTCACTAATTATTCCTCTGTGAGTGGCCTACTTACCTCCGTATGGTGTGTTGCCCTGAATGTTTGAAACACTCACCAGGCCCCTCCGTAGGCCCTCAGAGTCCGGGGTGCCCATGAGCTGTGAAACAACAGTTCTGTTCCTTCTTACCAGTGCCCCAGATGTTCATTGGTATGGGTATTTTTTGCTCCTCCGCTGTTGGCTCCAGCCTCCCGAAAATGGTCCAGCCACAGACGGGAAAGGCTGTCAGCCAGGGTCCTGTGTGCTCCTTCTATGTGTTTTGCTCTGCATGACATGTTCAGCTGCAAGACCCTTAACACCAAATGTCACAAGACTTGCATGACTGTTTCTGACCTGGCCCCCATGTTGTTTAGGACCTCCACCACTGCTCTATTGTCACACCAGAATGTCACTCTCTGATCCCGTAATTCTTCCCTCCAAACCAAGGTGCATGCCCAGATGGGCATGATCTCTATCAATGTTATATCTCTTACCTTGCCTTCCTTTACCCAGACAGCAGGCCATGGTTCTGCAAACCACCTGCCCCTCAGGCAGCCCCCCATACCCAGGCACCCGGCTGCATCTGTGTATAGATTGAGGTCTGTGTTATACACCCACTCCTCTTGCCAGAAGGAGCAACCATTATATTCCCTGAGGAATTCCTCCCATACTTTAAAATCCTCCCTGACACCTTTTGTCAGGTCTACCCAATGGTGTGGTCTGGTGACCCTGGCTGTAACCCTTGCTAACCTTTTTGTGAATGCCCTTCCTGGTCCAATAGCAATACAGGCAAAGTTCAGGTGCCCCAGTACCTGCTGCATTTCTTTGAGTTGCACCCTTCTACTGCTGGTGTGTACCTGGAGCAGTTCTTTCAGTTTTTTCATCTTTTTGTCCGGTAGCCTGAATATTTCCTTCAGGGCATTTATCTCAATCCCCAGGAATTCAAGCACCCTGCTGGGCCCTTCTGTTTTTTCCGGTGCCAGCGGAACCCCTAATTCTTTGCACAGCTCTTGAAACTTGACCAGCATTTGTTGTGTCTCCCTTTTCCCTCTACTGATGAAAAGAAAATCATCCAAATAGTGGATAACCATTCTATAACCAGTCTTTTCCTGAAATATCCACTGCAAACAGGTGTTGAATGCTTCAAATGTTGCACATGCTATAGAACATCCCATGGGCATGGCTTTGTCAAAATAGTACTGACCCCCAATTTTAAAACCCAATAGGTCCCAGTCTTCTCTCCTAACTGGCAGCAGTCTGAATGCGGATTTGATATCTGTTTTTGCCATCCATGCGTCCTTAGTAGCCCGGATTATCCGGACTGCATCCTCCAGTGTCGCATATGTCATCTTACTATACTCTTCCCCAACAAAATCATTCACTGAATCCCCTTCTGGATAGGATAGGTGGTGAATCACCCTGCACTCTCCTTCCTGCTTCTTGGGAACCAAACCCAGTGGTGAAATCCACATGTTCTGCAATGGGGGGTATCAAATGGGCCTTCTAGTCTCTCTGCTGCCTTTTCCTTCTCTAGCTTCTGTCTTAACAACTCTTCCCTCCCTTTTACCGACCCCAGGTTGCTCGCCTCTCTCGCTTGTCTGGGACACTCACACTGCAGTGGAAAACCTGTGCAGAAACCTTTTATGATCATCTCCACCACTCTTTTGTCCGGATATCTGTCCAACCAAACTGTCCGTGCCTCTAACCTGAAGGGGGTTCTGGCTGCCCCAAACTGCTCTGTCTTTTCTTCATTTTTCCCTCCCCAGTCCCTCTCTCTCACTCAGTGCTAGGTTTTCTTGGTCAGTGATTCTGGCCTCCTCTACTCATGTTCCCCCTACCCCTCCCTCCCCTGTTCCATGCCTGCCCTTTAAATCCTTGCCCCTCTTGAAAAAGCTGTTGACCTGAACTATGACTCCCAGATCCTTGTGCCCCTTGGGCCCATGTCATCCTGCATCTGCTTGCTGGGTGCATTCCCCACATTTTGAACATGTGTGCCAAAAACAACATTGAGGCCATGAGCAAAAGACCCTATTGTAAGCTCAGCAGCACCTCTGGGGCATAACTCCTTTCTTCCCCCACCTCCCTTTCGGGTGTGGACTGGTCCGTTACATAATCTGTCCATAAGTCTAATTGCTTCGTATCCCATCTCACATCCCCATATGTTGCCATTCTCTGCCGAAAGAATTCGTCATAGTATATCCATCCAACCCCCCCTTTTGCCTTTGCCCACCTTATTATTAGGGAGTATGTGATGAGTGGGATGCCCAACTCTGGCTTCTTCTCCAGCACAATGTCTGAGAAGGTGGCAAAACCCACGAACCACCCATCCCGAGTCTTCCCTTTTGTGAATTTGTCCTCCTCCTTCTTCCCTAACAACACTATTGTTGCTGCCATTTCACTCTCTCCTATGTTCTCCTCTTCCTCATACTTCACTGCCACTTCCCGGTTCACCAACGCAAATATGTCCATGTACTCTCTTTTCCATATTTTTTCCTTTGTGACCAGTGGAACATGCTAGCCTACCCTCATCCCGGGGGCACCTATCTCCCTTGTTCCTTTTCCTTCTTTTTCTGTACCCCCTTCATTCCCTTTTGGTACCTCCTTCTCTGTCCTAATCTCTGCCAGAGCTGATTCCATCTGCCCTAAACCTCTTGTCCCAAGTGCCGACACAATTTGATTTATATATTCCCTTATACTGTCACCCACTGTGCTGGGTGTTTTACCTGTGTCCTTGTCCGAGCCTTGCCACCTGGCATCTTCCTGGTGCCCCATTATGGCACCCTGTGGTTTAGGGGGTGGGTTAACCACTAGGGGTTGTGGAGGAAATGCTATGTTCTGGGGATCTGGTCTGGGTTTCCCAAGGGGGATCCCGACTTGATCTTGGGGAGGTACTGGCAGTGCCGGGTCTATGGGCTGCAGAGATACTAGATCCACTGCCTTGGTGGGTCCCACTGCCAGAGGTGGCACCCTAGTGGGACTGCGTGGCCTTTCAGCTGGTCATTTCCCTCTGCCCCCTTTTCCTGGTCCCGCTTTCCTTTTCTCCCTGATCTCCCTGGTTCCTCCCCTTCCACCAGTTCCCACATTCTGTTGGCTTTTTCCACCAACTTGATTATAGCCCTTTGATGGCTTGCTCTTCTTTGGTGCCATGTCCTTCGATCATTTGCACTGTGAAGACAACTGACAGGAAGAAAACAAGATTCCGTCGTTATCTTATGTTTTACAACATGCCTTCATGTGGAAGGGCCCCACCCCCCTTGTAGACAAACAAAATTCTGTTAAACAACGTAGTCCCATAATACTCCTGTATGACCTGGTCCCATATTTCGAGAGGGTCAGTCGACCAATGGCGCCTTGTGTTTTTTTTTTTGTTTTTTTTTACATATGTGCCCCCCCTCCCCAGGCCTCAAAAATGCTAAAAAACATTGCTTCTTGTGGCTATCCAGGCCTAACACCACTCCCCTGGCCAGCCTCGCCATGTTATGGCTGCTAAGCCTTCCCAGACCTCTCCATACATCTTCCCATGCTCTGCCCCCCCAACCCTCCTGCTGGGTGCTGGTCTATTCACAAATTGCACCCCCCATCCTATGCCACGATCCCCCTCTGTGGCTGATCCCTTCTTCCCCTTATCGATCCCTGCCCAGAGTAAATCATTGTCTTGGGCCCCCTTATGTCGCTTCAGCCCTTCTGGTGTGTGACGTCACACCGCATGGCCAGGCACTTCAGTATTAGGTCTCCAGCTTGCTCCCTTGCCTCATGGTGCCCCTGTGCCTTCCTCCCATCACTTCTTTCCAAGAGACCTCTACCCCATTATCCCGACCAAACATCTTCCCAAGGCAACTTCCCCCACTTCAGAAAAACTGGCTCATTGTTGCTTTTCCACCCCCTTGGTGTGTGACGTCACGCCGCGCATCCGCTTGTTGCCCCCCTGCTAGGCCTTGCTTCAGCCCTCCTTGCCATCCTGGTTCCTCAGCTCACTCGCTTGCCCTGTTCCACCCTGGTCTGCAGCACTTTTGCCCTTTTTTGCTGCTATGGCATTGCAGCATTCATCTACCCATCCGCCTGGGCCCTTTCGGCCGACTGGCTATCCCACACCGTCCTGATGAGGCAGCGAGAATGCTGCTGGCTCCCTGAGTCACCTCCTCGATGTGGGAAACCAGAGATCCCTAGTGGAGATGGGGGAGGGTGTAGTCTCCTCCTGCAGACATGAGGAGGTAGCCGCGAGGCTCATGGGGTGGGGGAGGGTCTGCTTTCAGCCATGTGGTCACGCTGGCATGTGTGAGGCTCTGTGAAGCCTCAAGGAAAGGCTCTCCCTGGAATTGGCTGCTTCTTAACTGCCCGATACAAACAAGGCCTGGCAGGCTTAAGGCTTCCTGTTCCCCTCACCTATCGCCACTTCCCCACCACCATTCATTTCTAAGGCCCCCATGGACCCTTAGGTCAGCCAGCTTCTAGACAAACTAGTTTCCCTACCACATAACACCGCTTTCCAACTGAACAGGCCCTTCCTTTGGCCCGATGTGCTTTTTCACATGCCTCCCCTATCTCAAACCCTTCGCCTCGTGACTGGAAGGCCAGAGCAGACCAAACAAGCAACTTTCAACTTATCTCTCACTAACTACAAACCACATTTACTCAAACCAGCAGTGGGGGCCTCCCCAGCCCCCAAGCCTATTTCTACCACACCCTAGACAATCTGCGTGTAAACATTAAGCCTCATAAAGAATTCTTCAGCCAGTGCTGGCAACAAACTTCTGCAACAATTTCATTACCAACAGATGCTGACCTCAAGCATTACATATATATACAATACATTTATATATATTTTCCCTTTTTTTAACATGTTGTAGCTGCTATCTTACCTGCTGTATCCTGATTGCACAAACCACCTGCTGTATCCTGATTGCACAAACCTTCCAAACAAAACCGCCAATCTGATGTGCTGCAGTTCTTATGAATCAAAACTCCAGCAAAAAGTGGCTGAAACCCCTCTGTGCTGTCCATTATGTACCTCCACTTGCCCCTCCTCTTCCTGTTGCCTGGCCATTGTCCTATCCCCTGCCCCCTCCTCTTTCTTCCCTCCTCCCCTTCTGAGCACAACCATCCTGATGGAAAGGGAAGGGGTGCACCAGGACAACCTGGTCTGCCCCTTAAAGGGCAAATTCCATTATTCAAGAACTGCATACAGTGCCCCCCTCCAAAACAGAGATGGACAGATGTGCAAACTACACAACAGAGATGTAGAGTTAGGTGGGAAGGTATGCAGCACTGAATAGTGTGATAAACGCTGTGTGCTACTATTGTGGCAAATATGGCAAGCCAATAAATGAAAGTACCATTTGAACATTTAAATCTGACTACCCTGAAAAAGTTAAAAGCCTTAGATTCATCAATACTTACATCCTATCTCCCTACAAAGCCTCATGGTTGTCCTACTTCGTTACTGAAGAAAATTGAATCAGAGTTAAAAAAAAAATAATAAAGAGTCCCCACAGTGGAGGTGCCACAGTAAGTGCTATAAAAGCCCACAACCATAAGCTGTTAACTGAATTTGGGATACATTAAACATTCACATACCAGCGGGTGTGACAGTTCCTTAACAGGGTCAGATGTGCTAAAAGAAAAGATATCAAAACTGAGAGAAAGACCCCTCAAGACTTTGACAATCTTAAAACCAATTTTTTGGAGGGCATAAGCCATGCTGCTAAACAGGAGCTTGTACCACTGCAGCTAATCAATGATATTGAAGAGACCAGCATAAACCTAGTACCTTCCTCCCAGTGGACCATGGAGGATGTGGAAGCAAGGCAGGTTGAAGTCACTGGTCTCAGTGATAAATGTCAGGTTTCTTTTTTGGAAATTAAATTTTTATTGGTTATTTTCAGTTAAATGGTAACAATCAACAAGCAGATCAGAACATTACATCTATTACATACATGCTGTTTCATAAAGTGCTTTCATGCTGTACCTCTGATTAACTGTAGTATGAAGGCAAGTTAAATCAGGATAAACATCCATGTAAGGTATAATAACAAGAAACAAGACATAAAAATGGAGCAAAAGAAAAGACAACAAACTTAATAAAAATAGGCAATTATGGGGCAACTGCAAAATATGGGTTTGGGTGCCCAACCTACCACACCCTCTCCAACATGAATCTGACAAGTGTGTTCAAAAGTGTTTAGAAATGGTAAGGATGCTTCTTTCTGAAGAAATTGTTACTGTAATGTTCCTGTAATGTGTTTATCTGAAAATTCAATGACATTTTATTTACAAAAATGAAATGGTAAGTGTATGGAAATAACACACCACTGTCTGCCAGTGGAACTACCACCATGCCGGGGATACAGTTGTTTTATGTAACCCCCTTCCAAACTTTCACCCATCCTGCTTGGGAACTGTAAGACCTGTTTAATTCTCCCACTTTCTCTTAATATCCATCATCTGATCAGTTCTAGGCGGCATCATATGCCATATACAGTGGGGTTTTTCTTGTTGGCCTGTGGTAGGGCTGCCAGTGAAGATAACAATGATCTCAGGGGATTCTCCACAGCTTGGAACATATTCTTTTTAGGCCATTCATTTAAATAATGGCAAATCTGCAAGTATCTAAAAAAATTCTGGCATACCAGGAAAAATTCTCAGCATAAATGATGGAAAGTTTGTAGTGCATCTCCTTCATAAAGTTGCTCTATGTAGGCAAGTCCTTTCCTCTCCCATCTTTGGAAGCCTAGGTCCAATTTAAATGGAGTAAAATCTAGGCAGTGCGTATGGGCATTAATTTACTCATGCTGTTGTGAAGCTTATATTTAGAACAAACCTCCTCCCACATGTATGGTAGGGCAGAAGCAGGGTTAGCCACCCCAAGAGTGTGTAAATTGGCCCTGTCCTTGAAAATTATAGCACCCTTTCTGGCTTGAGTTAGGGTGTTCGGTTCTAGTGATACCCAGCTAGGGTTTTCTGTAATGGACATGTAGGCTATGATGTTTTGCAACTGAGCTGCCTGATAGCAGGCCTGAATGTCTGGGACCCCTAATCCATCCCTTGACTTTGCTGCAGTAATTATGTCACTTCTTGAGACAAGGTTCCCCCCAAAATAAATTTAGACAGCATGCAACATAACAATATCCAGAAGGAGGTGGGTGTTTTAAGTGGTAAAGATGAAAATAAAAAAGATGAACCTAGGCAGTATGTTCATGAGAATGGTTTCAGCCCTCCTTCAAACAGATAAGGGTAGCTCTTTTCATCTATTTTAGTCTGCCTGGACTTCTGACAGATGCTGGAATAATTGGCCTGGAATAATTTGTGCATGTCTTGAGGGATCTGTATACCCAAATACCTAAATCTGGAGGTAACCCATTTTAGGTTACAAAGGTTTTTGAAGGGCAGATCTGTCTGAGTTTCTAATAACATAACTTCAGTTTTAGTTTCATTAATTTTGAAACCTGACACCTGGCCCAACCTATTCAACATATCCAGTATGCTTACACTAACATTTCTGAAAATGTGGGGCACACAAGGAACTGTTCTTCTTGCAAAATAGACAAGTGAAACCCCCCCAAAAATTGTTGTAAATAGTTTTTTTGAGCAGACCAAACTTCCCAAAGAGGGATAGCTTGTAGTTGTCACCCTATTTTTCAGGTTCTTTTACTATTCGAAAGACAGGTATGGAACTACGCTCATAATTATTTATAAGCTTCACAATCAGAGGTACCATCGCAAAAACTGTTCAGGAGCACCTCCAGAGAGCTGCTACAGAGGTCAAAAAAGGTACTTTCCATTTTAAAATGGCTTTCAGGGTTACTGTTTCACTATATGCTTGTATGATCATTAGAAGCTGTCCAAATAATGGGTCTGCGACATTATGTTCCTGTCATTTTGCTCCCGCTACTCTCACTCTCGACAGTTCGCTCCTGCACTGTTTCATTCCCTATCATATTCGCTCCCAGTCATTACACTCCCTGTAGAAATGTTTAAGTCTCTATATAATTATTCTCTGTTTGCTATCCTCAGTTCTATTCCCAGCAAAAGAATGTAACCTGGAGCTCAAATCAAAAGCAAGGGCTTTTGAATACAGCTATTGCTGTGTCTGTGTTGGTTTGGCAGCGAGTACCCTGCACATAAATTGAAATAGTAGAGGGCGATATACTTTGTTATTTCTGCTAACACTCCCTCCCCCTACCCATTATGTGTCAGCAGTGACTGAGCGACACTAGCTACTGATTCTTCACCATCACGGGCGTTTTTTGGTTCGGTGTCATTACTCTCCCTGAACTCTGTAAGTAAAACTTAAATCGCAGGTTGTGTCTTTTATTGGTTCGGTGTCATTACACTCCCTGAGCTCTGTTAAACAGAAACATTACATGTCATTACGGGCGTTGTATAAGCTTATTTAACTGATTGTGTGGTGTATTTACGCATCCCTGAAAATCACAAGCTACAAGTACAAAAGCACCTGCATCTGTACAGCACACAATTAGTGCTTTTGATTTGAGCTCCAGGTTACATTCTTTTGCTGGGAATAGAACTGAGGATAGCAAATAGAGAATCATTTATATAGAGACTTAAACATTTCTACAGGGTCTTAATGACTGGGAACGAATATGCTGCTGTTATTACTAACATACTATTTGCCAGCAGATTAGGCCTTATGGTCTATCAAGTCTGCTCGAACCTAGATCCTTAGTTGGGTGCCGAGACCCTTCCATCCCTTGTGCTCCAGAAACCCCTATCATCCATCCCCACCCCCCTGGGACAGGCCATCATCTGATACATCCACTTTCTGTGTCTGTCCCACCCTCTCTTAAAGCTCTCCACTGTGGATCTCTGAACCAGCTCACCAGGCAGAGCATTCCAAGGGTCCACCACCCTCTCAGTGAAAAACCTCCTCCTCTTTTCCCCCTCACCCTTCCACCTTCCAACTTCAAACCATGCCCTCTGGTGATGCCTCCTGCTTTAGTCTAAAGATCCCTCCATGTTTACCTATTTATTCCTTGAGGTACTTGAAGACCTCAATCATGTCCCCCTGTCTCTCCTCTCCTCCAATGAAAACAGGCAGAGCTCCTCAAGTCTGTCCTCGTAAGTCAAATCCCTAGCCCTCGTATCATCTTTGTTGCCCTCCTCTGTACCCTCTCCAGGAGCTGTATGTCCCTCTTCATGTAGTCTCCAGTACTGTACACAGTACTCAAGGTGTGGTCTAACCAGTCCATTGTACAGCTGCAGAATCACTTCCTTGCTCCTAGAGGTGATCCCTGCGATGCATCCCAACATCTGTTTGCCTTGCTAGCTGCTCTCCTGCACTGCTCAGTGTTATTCATACATGTATCCACCATGACCCTAGGTCTTTTTCCCCTGTTGAGGCTTCCAGCACCTCCTCTCCCAGGGTGTACCTGTGTTTAGGGTTTCCCCGACCAAGATGCAACACCTTGCACTTGGTGATATTGAAATTTAATTTCCATGTGTGAGCCCAGCTTTCCAGGGTGTCCAGGTCCCCTTGCAGGGCCAACCTCCCCTCTTCTCCCTCAACTACTGCTCCCATCTTGGAGTCATCCGCGAAGAGACTCATTTCACACCCTATACCATCCCTGATGTCTGATATGTATGCATTAAACAGGATTGGACCCAGGACCGAGCCCTGTGGTACCCCACTACCAACCTCTGTAGGGTTCGAGAGCTCCCCACAGACCACTACTCTCTGAGTGCGTCCAGCTATCCAGTTTTCAATCCATCTGACCATCAAAGGGCCTACTCCTAACCCCATCAGTTTCTCCACCAGACCATTGTGGGGGACAGAGTCAAACGCCTGGTTGGAAGTCCAAGAATAATACATCCACAGGCTTACCTCTGTCCAGTTCTGATGTTACCCATTCATAGAACTCCACAAGGTTGGTTTGACATGATCTACCTGGCACAAACCCATGCTGCCGACTATCCAGACCTCCCACCTCCTCCAAGTAAACCCCCAATCGTTCCTTTAGTATACTCTCCATTAATTTTCCACCACCGAGGTTAAACTGATGGGTCTATAGTTTCTGGTACTTCCTTCGACCCCCCTTTATGGATTGGTACCACATGTGCCTCTCGCCAATCCCTAGGTACCCTCTCTGTCTCAAGTGACCTGTTGAAAAGCTCCGCCAGGGGTGCAGCCAGTATGTCTGCCAATTCCCATAGTACTCTCGGATGAATGCCATCCGGCCCAGGAGATTTGTCTTTCTTTGGAATGGTCATTTAATTTCTCGGTTTAACAAAGCTCAGGGAGCGTAATGACTGGGAGTGAATATGATAGGGAGTGAAACAGTGCAGGAGTGATCTGTCAGGAGTGAAAGTAGTGGGAGTGAAATGACGGGAGTGTAATGTCGCACTCCCCCAAATAACTATTCCTGAAGAGGGATTATACAGATTTTATCTACAGGCAAGGCCCAAGTTCTGCCTTTTCTAAATTAGACACCCTATATCATCAGTGATCAGATTTATCATGGATGCACCATATTGTACCCATCACTGCACTCTTTATGCCATGATTGGTTGATCCTCACTTAGTTTCAGACACCATAGGAATGCAGTCTTTTGGACCTATAGGATTATAATCAACAAATTTCCACAACACATTTCTGACCATCTGTCCATCTCTCCCACTGGCTGCTACACACTGAGAAGCCTTTCTCTGACTTCCCTAGTTGTCCCTAAGATCAGGACATGCTTTGGAACAGCAGCTATAATCCATGTCCTTCCAGTAATATGGAACAACATGCAAAAGGTTCTAAATCTTGCAATACCAGTAAACTGGGCCTGCTTTAAGGTTCTGTTCCTTCATAAGTTCAGTGAATCCTGTGACTGCTTTAACTAGCTGAGCCCTATATCTTGAACCCTGTATACTACTTGTACATTGTCGGCCCCTTTTACATCTTCAGCACTTTGCACCCTGCTAGTCTTCCTTTGTTCACCTCATTGCCAACCCAGTACCCTCCTCTTCTTAAACACCCCATTGTCCTCCCTTTACTACCTCCCCACTTGACTTCCCCTCATCTCTGACATCTTAGCCCTCACCTTGTCCTACCCTTCACACCCTCCCTTGACTTCCCCTTACCTGACACCCAGCACCCCCCATCTATCCCAAAAGTCTTGTTGTGACTGGGAAGGTACTGTTTATATTGTAAATACTGATTTGTATTATTCTGTAAATATTTTTTGTTCTTACCCTATCAATGTTGTATTTGAGTTTTTGAGGTCTACTGTACTGTTAGCCACATCGTATGCACTGTTATTTATGCCTAGCTCATATTTGCGTTACACAGACTATTGTCTCATTGTATTATAGCAACATTTAGCTTATTTATTTATTGAATTTTTGTTGACCCGGTAAGCCCGCTGGGCCTAGAAGTCCCTTTTTCAGGGGTGGCCTAGGGGAAGGGGGGATACAGATGGTAAGCAACTGAAATTGAACCAGATTAAGCTGTTGGTGATATTTTTAGTGAATGGGAGAAATTTGGCCAGGACACCGGGGAAATTCCCCTACTTTGGCTGCAGAAGGCACTGTAGTGCTGCAGCAGAGATGGAGGACTCTAGTCCAGGTTCGGTCGTGGTAGAGGAAGGATGTGTAGCAGTGGCTCCTGACCAAGTGTTAGAACTAGACATAGATTTGGACCAGGGAGCAGAAGCTCTACAACAGCAGATGGAAGCTGAAATACTGGATGTACAAGTAGAAGAAGAGATAGGATTGGAGGAAGAATGTCTTTTACAGATACAATTGGAGAACAAGAAAAAATACTTGATGAAAATGTTGTTGGCTGCAGAAAGTGATTTTCGAATTAATAAACTGAAGTTGGTAGAGGAACAGACTAAATAGAAAAGATCAGCTGTAAGCCCAAGACAAGAAGGCAATAAACTTTTGCCCTTAGCCTTGAACTCAGACCAGGTACCGGGAACTTCTATGGTGCCAGAGGAGATAACTGAGCCTCAGCAATTGGGTGATGGGGAAGTGGACTTTAGTGGCTCCTCCACTGAATGGACCCTGGGAGGGGCTCTCTGGGATGCAGGTTGGGTCCTAAAAAAAAGATATTTGGGTACCTGATACTATGATTCCAATTCTGGGGTGAATAATAATGTGCAAGAATTGGTCACTGAATCCAATCCATTGTCTCCCATTCTGATTTCAGACAAGCTTTCAAAAAACACTAGGTCCCAACTATTGGTAGCTGCTTCTGCGCAAAGTACAGATGAGGTTGTAGGACTGGAAACTATGCCAGATGCTTTGCCCACAGATTTAACAGAGTCATGCAAAGATAGGAAACGGAGTATGTCAGAAACTTCGGAGGCATATACTCTGCTAAAGAATGCTGCAGAAACCCAAGGCAAGATAATTTGGACAATTCAGGTATAAGTTCTGTCACTTCTCCAGCAGATTTTCACGATAAAAGGGGACAAAGAGAGATAGGTCTGATAGCTGGGAAACAGGACAATCAATACTATGCTGGTCTCTTTCGTAAGCCGGCTGAAGCTGACAAAAGGAGATACTTGGTTCATCTAAAATATAAAGGATGTGCTCCTGTGGTCCCTGACAGAATTTGGGTGGGCAAATCTTTAATTATAGACTCTTTAGGATTCTCTCTGGCTGAAGTATATGCCTTCATACATGCCCCAAGGGATAACACATACGATGTTAGTTTTTGCATGATGACACCTTTAGACAAATTTTGGAATCTATACTATGAACTTAAAGACACTGACATTTGGAAAGAATTTTTGGCAATTCCCTATTACAAAGCCTACTACCAAAATGGTAACAATTCTCTTTTGTAATGAAGGAGTGAACATTAGTAATATCATATTTTGGTTAGAAAAAAGATGTACTGTTTTTGACCATCCCAAGCCTATCATGGATGACAATGGGTTTTGGACTGGGGGGTGGACTATCCAGGTTCAGTTGACTCAAACTGAATCAGGTATACAACACTTGCTGAGTTCATTTTTTTTGAGGAAGGGATAGAGGCATTCTGTTTTATGCCAGTCAACCCAAAAGTTGATATAAGTGTGGTTCTTTGACTCATTTGAGTAATGAGTGGGACCAAATTAAATATTTCTATTATGGGGTATTAGGCCATTCGGGCAGCTGGTTGTGAAGCACCACTGCTATGTAATCTTATGTAGTGACAGCGATCATTCATTTCTTGAATGCCCTTTGGCAGAACATAATTTAGATGATGTTTCAGACCATGAGTTTTTTTGTCACAAGCTAGATGCCCCTTTAGCCCCCCCCCAGAGACAGTTCAATCAGGTAGAAGAAGAGGTAGAGGTAGGGGAGGGGGTTTGGGGGGCAGAAGTCGGGCTATGCCACCTAGGAGACAAAATTCCTTGGTTTCATCCCAATAACCCCCTAGGAGGAGGCACTAGAAGTTCCTCAGCCTATGCTACTGCCAGTAGATGAGGAAACCCCTTTTGCGACACCTCAGAGTTCCCCGTCACGTAGAGAAACAACTTTAGCCTCACTTACTGGTGACCGGGGTACAAGGGGGATACTTTTGGCCAATAGTTCTAGTCAGCCTGCTGCAGAGCCATTAGTGTTAATAGAGGAACAGTCTCCTATTGGGAGTTTACCAGTAGAAAGTGATGGCATTCCCTTATCCCCATTACCCCTTAGTAATAGATTTGAGGCCTTTTCCACATGGGGCGACCAGGTGGAATTAGAACACCCAATGGAGATAGTGAACAGTGTTTCTGTAAATCCTAGGTTAGATAACACAGAACTTTGTTCTCCATCTTGGTGATTCAAAATCCTGCAAACCATAGAAGCGAATAACGCAATCTAGTGGTAAAATCCCTAAACCTCCTCCCTGAGCCTACACATCTAAAGGTGGCTAGTTTAAATGTTAACAGCATTAAGTCTATAGTAAAATGAATAGCAACTTTAGGAGTCTTACACCATCTTGACTATGACATTTATTTTTTGCAAGATACTAGATTACATTCTAGAGGTGAAAGTGAGCAAGTCTTAAGTGATTGGAAATGGGGTAATTCCATTTGGTCCATGGGATTAGATGCTTGTTGTGGAGTAGGGTTTTGCTTTACCACACCTAGAGTAAAATTCTTTCAAATAGTTGATCTAGAACCAGGACAAGTTTTATTGTTAGATGTAGTGATAAATTCAGTTTCTTGCAGATTAATTAATATTTATGGACCTCAAACCAAAGCATTGTGCATTGAATTGCTGCAGAAGATTCAACCCTTTTTACATACAAGTCGGCAAATAATTTGGGGGGGATTTCAATATCAATTTACATGACTGGACAGTAAAGGGGAAACAATTTTGTGATAAAATGATTTTGAATTCTATTGTTCAAATAGCAGGATTAAAGACTCTCATTTAGGTAAAAGGGGGGGGGGCAACACCTACTTTCTATAAGGGGTGACTTTCCTCCCCTGTTAATTTTCTTTTTGTTAAAAAAAGATCTACCAATAGAAACTGTAATGACTGTATAGAAACATTAGACCATAGTCTAATTGGGTTTTATATAGCAGTACCCGTATGACGAGTGGCAGGAAGGGGTTGTTGGAGATTGAATACTTCATTTTTACAAGAAGAGGAGGTAGTGTGACAACTGAAAGTAATAATTACAGATAAATGTACTACCATTGACCTTTATGAGAATATTGATCAGTGGTAGGAAGATTTTAAGAACTGCTTGATGGGTTTTTTAAAAATTGTTGGTAGTACAAGAGTATTGTCTGCATATAAGAAATATTTGGTGTTTAGGAAGGAATTTGAGGAGCTTCTTTCACGTCAGTGTGAGGGAAAGGAAGATTTGGCAACTGAGATTGGGACAGTATGAGGGAAAATGATACAGTTTCAATATACAAACATAGAAACATAGAAGTTGACAGCAGATAAGGACCGCAAGGCCCATCCAGTCTGCCCATTTCTTTTTCTACCTTATAAATGTGCCATTGGCCTTTGCTCTGTCAGTGGCCTATCTATTCATAGTCATTTGTATTGCTCCCTTATGCCTATCCCATGCCTGTTTGAAGCCCTGCACTGCATTCATAGCCACCACTTCTTGTGATAAGCCATTCCATGCATCCACCACCCTTTCTGTGAAAAGAATTTCCTCACATTCCCCTCAATCAGCCCCCCTCTAATCTCATGCTGTTCCTCTTGTCCTGCTATTTTCTTATATTTAAACATGTTAGACTCTTTCACCTTGTTAATGCCCTTAAGGTGTTTGAATGCCTCGATCATATCACCTCTCTCCTCCTTTGCTCAAGGGTATACATATTGAGCTCTGTTAATCTGTCTTCATATGTCTTCTGATACAGTCCCTGCACCATTTGGTTGCCCTTCTCTGGACTGCCTCAATTTGGTTAATGTCCTTGTGAAGGTGTGGCCTCCAATACTGCACGTACTCCAGATGGGGCCTTACCAGTGTCTTGTAAAGAGGGATTATTACCGCCCTCTTCGACTTGTGATACCACTACTATAATACACCCTAACACCACCTAGCCTTACCTACTGCATTAGAGGTCTGCTTGGATGATTTCAGGTCATCAGTGATGATGATGCCCAAGTCTCTTTCTTCCTTTGTGACTGCTAGCAACTCTCCTCCCAGCCTATAGGTGGCTTCAGGGTTTCTCTTCCCTATGTGCATGATTTTGCACTTCTTTGCATTAAATCCCAGTTGCCACTCTTCTGACCATTTTGCTACTTTATCCAGATCTCATCTCATTCTGCCCACCCCATCTGGATCATCTACTCTGTTGCAGATCTTGGTGTCATCTGCAAACAGACAAGCCTTACCCTCTAGTCCATCTGCAAGGTCACTAATGAAGATGTTGAAGAGGACTGGCCCAGAACTGATCCCTGAGGTACCCACTTGTGACTTGCATCTCTTCTGACTGTATACCATTTACCACCACTCTCTGTTTTCTGCCCGTCAACCAGTTTGCCACCCAGTCGACCAACTTCTGACCCAACCCAAGCCTACCCAGCTTATTTATCAATCTTCTATGTGGAACAGTGTCAAAAGCTTGGCTGAAGTCAAGGTAGGCGACATCAACTGCTCCCCCTTGGTCCACCACTCTGGTTACCCAGTCAAAGAAATCTATGAGATTAGTCTGACAGGACCTTCCTTTTGTAAAGCCATGCTGTCTTGGATCCTGTGCCCCTATGGATTCCAGGTGTTGCACTATCCTTTCCTTAAGTTTCCTCCATAATCTTGCCCACTACTGAGGTAAAACTGACTGGTCTGTAGTTCCCTGCCTCCTCCCTGCTACCACTCTTGTGGAGTGGGATCACATGAGCCCTTCTCCAGTCTTCTGGGACCTCTCATGTGCTCAGAGACTCATTAAACAGTTCTGCTAATGGCTCTGCTAGTTCCACCTTTAGCTCCTTAAGTACCCTGGGATGTATGCCATCAGGTCCCATTGCCTTATCCACCCTGAGCTAGCAAGCTCTTGTGGACCCTTTCTTTTGTGAAAGGAGTAGTGCTCACCTCCTCCCCTGTGTCCATGATGCTGAGCTGTGGGCCCTGCCTACCTTCTCTTCAGTAAATACTGAGCAAAGTATCTATTTAGGATAGATGCCTTTACAGGGTCCTCTCCTCACATGCTCCATTTTCTCCATTAAGCTTAGCAATACCCCCTCTGAACTTTCTCCTTTCACTAATGTATCTATAGAAAGTCTTGTCACCTTCTTTTATTGTTCGTACTAGTGTTTCCTCAGTTTGGGACTTTGCCTGCCTTACTGCCTTCCCTGCTTCCCTTAGGGAAGTTTGGTATGCCTCCCTATCTTCATCCTGCTGTGTTCCCTTATATTTCCTGAAGGCCAGCCTTCTGGCTCTGACCTTTTCTGCTACTGTATTTGAGAACCAAAGTGGTTTCCTTCTTCTTTTGCACTTCCTTTTCTGTCTAACACAATGGGATGTTGCTTCAAGTATTGCATCCTTAATGCTTGCCCACTTTGCCTGCACCCCCTCACCTGTGTTTCTTTTTGTCAGGGCTAGCTTAACTCTGGTGGCCATCTTATCAAAGTCAGCTCCTCTGAAGTCCCATATTTTTGCCTTGGAATGGGATGATTTAGATGTAGTAGCCAAATTGAACCATACCATGTGATGGTCACTGGCCCCCAGGTGACCTTCTACCTTGAGATCTGTGATCCCTTCCTTGTTAGTCAGTACTAGATCTAGGATAGCCCTGTCTCTTGTGGGTTTCTGTACCAGTTGTTTGAGGCCTTCCCCCTGCAGGGAATCCACTATGTGTCTAGTTCTGGCAGATGTTCCTGCTGGTATTGACCAATCTGTATCCGGCATGTTGAAGTCTCCCATTATCAGAACCTCCCCTTTAGCTGTCATGTTTTGTATATCTTCTAACAGTAATGTGTCTATGTCCTCCCCCTGGTATGGGGGCCTGTAGACAACCCAGTTCTTATGGCTGTCCCATTTCCTGTTTCCAGAGTGACCCACAGTTCTTCTGGCTCCTTACTTGTATTCTGAATTCTGTAGCTTTGATATTTTCATTGACATACAGGGCCACTTCTCCCCCCCTTTTTGCACCTCGGTCTCTTCTGAACAATACATAGCCAGGTACTGAAGTCTCCCAAGTGTGGTTACTGGTAAACCACGTCTCACTAATAGCTACTATGTCCAGTTTAGCCTCTGACATTATTGCCTGCAGGTCTGGGATCTTATTTCTCAGGCTGTGAGCATTTGTGTACATGATTTTCCATTGGCCAGATTTTGGTGTGTTAGTTGTTGGGTGAGGTTTGGCATTTCCCTGTGCATCGTATGGGGAGACAAACCTTTTTCTTACCTGGTGATGCAAATGAACTGCAAACATGCTGAATCCCTGTTTAACCACTAGCTGAGGGGGGGGTGTTCTTCCCATTCGACGTATGGGGTGCTGCACCCCTCTCCCCATTTGCTAGTTTAAATATTCTGCAAAGACATCAGACTTCTGCCCCAATGCACTGACTCCCTCCTTAGTCAGATGCAGTCCATCAAATTTAAAGAACTTTTGCTCCCAGAACTGTTGCCAGTTCCCTACAAATCTGTGTCCTTTTTCCTGGCACCAGCCCTTGAGCCATGTGTTTATCTCCCCTATCTTCCCTTCTCTGACCTTCCATCCATCTGCTCCCCTCTCCCAGACTGGCAGGATCTCAGAGAAGGAGATGCCGGACTAAATAGATGATAGTTTGTCACCCAGCCTGGTCAGGTGTTCCTTGGTCTCCACAACTGACCGGCTGGTGAGATCATTAGTCCCTATGTGTACTAGGACATCAATGTTTAATATATATAATAGATTATGTTCCCTGAATAGGGAACAGACTTTTGGTATATAGGGCAAAGCTGATCAAGTGAATCCGTTTTTAGCTAGCCAGGAGAGGAGGGAAAAGAAAACAATTTCTTCGTTGCTTACTCCTCGTGGTGATGATGTTTGAGATAATGCTGGTATTATGGGATGTTTAGAAGAGCATGTAGAACAGATTTTTGGGAACTCAGCAGAAAACTGTAAATTCTTACCATTAATATTGGAAGCTGCAGATCTTCCTAAATTAGATCTAAACCTAGCTGTTATGATGTTAAACCCCTTTACAATGGAAGAAATGGAAAGGGTAATTCATAGTCTTAAGAATGATATTTCTCCTGGTTCAGACAGCTTACTGGGAGAGTTTTATGAGTTGCTTTGGTCATTTATACCACAAGTTTTATTACAGATATTAATTTTTTTTCTGTCTGAACATTATTTACCTACTCAAATGTACAAGGGAATGTTGATTTTTCTCTTTAAATCTGGAGTGTGTTCTAATATTTGTAATTGGAGACCAATCACGTTGTTGAACGCAGACTTTGAATTATTTGCAAAACTTTTGGGGAATCGCTTAGCTTTGGTTATGGCTGATTTAAGAATCCCCACTCAATTTTGTTCTGTACCTGGGAGATGAATGACTGATCCTTTACTTTTACTTAGAGAATTAACAGAAAGAGAAATACAAGTCAGAGTAGATAAACTAGTGTCTGGCCATATTACAAGTTTAGATCAGGCAAAAGCCTTTGACAAGGTATCTCATTTTTTATCTTTGGGAGTGCCTTAGATCTTATGGGATTCCCACACAAATTGTACAATGGCTTCAATTGTGCTATGATCTTGCATATGTCAGACCTTATGAGAATGGGTGGTTAGGAAAGAAAATTAGTATTTTTACAGAGTCCAGACAAGGGTGCCCAATAAGCTCCTTGCTGTATGTGTTCTCAATAGATCCGGTGTTGCAGATATTGCAAAAATCCCCTAGAATTTATGGTATAGAAGAACATGGATACCAACCTTGTAAGGTGATAGCTTATGTTGATGATTTATGTTTAATTTTAAAAGATGGGAGCTCTCTTACTCTAGCTTGTAAATTAATTCTGGAGTTAGGTAAAGAAACAGGAGCAAGTATCAACCCTCAAAAAACAAAATGTCTATGTTTTCAAGGATTTCCATCCTTGCCTGAAACTTTTGGGGGTTTTCCAGTAGCCATGGCACCATGTTGAATTTTAGGCATCTATTATGGAGGAGAAGACATGGCAGGGTATAATTGGGAAAGGACTTTACAGGTGGGCATGACTAAAGTAGCCCACTGGAATTGATGGAAAGTTTAAAAAAAGTGAGTTTATTATATAAAACCTTTTTTGGTTCCAGTTTTTTTATTTGTTAGTATGATTTTTCCGCTACCGGAATGATTAGAATCAAAATTATTAGGGTGTTTTTTTTAAGCTTTTTGGGGGTAGTAGGCTTAACTGAATCAAAAGGAATGTGCTATATAAAGGAATTCAGGAAGGAGGTGTAGGTATGCTAAATCCGATTTCATTATTCTTTACATTAATTTTATGTAATAATATTTTACCCCTGATGAAAAGGCATTCACAAATCTGGGGAAAATGTGGATATGTTAAATTATGGAGGGTATTGGGAGAATGGAAGAAGAATGTAATTATACATAAAAATAAGCGTAAGCCAAGGTTAGGGCAACAGTGCGAGGAGGTTTTCAATAAAATAAAAGGTTTTAATATCAGGTACGAGTCAGTACTTGGATTTTCCCAGAAAGCTCTTTATTTGGAGGTATAGAGGTCTTGTTTTGATGAACAACCCTTTGACAATTTTTCCATCCAACATCAAGAACAGATTTTCAAATATATTTCAGATAATAGGATACCAGACCGTATGTGGGATATGGCGTGGTTGGGAATACATAGAAGGATAAATGTCAAAGGGAATCAAAAGCACATGTCCTTACCAGAGAGATACTGTCCTAGAGCTACATGTGTGTCTATAAATGAAACTATGGACCATTTATATTTTCAATGCCCATATGCAGTTCAGTTTTGGGTTGTTAAAAATCGATGGAAATCAACAACTTTCATACCACCAGATTGTACTTCATTGTATTATGGGGTGATTCCCCCCCAAGTTGATGTATTTGCACCATGGTACCCTTCGTGTGGTAATGTTAAATTTTTTTATACTGGCTTTGGATCAGTAGATGTAGATTTACTTTACAGCAACAGTCCATTTTAGTTTCAGAATTGTTTTTCATTCTCAGAACATATCTCAAAAGACTGAAAAATATAGAGAAATCTCAATTAAAGACTTGCAAATGGGATCAATGGTGGAAATATTTCTAATTCATTTAAGGAAATGTACTGAAAGTTAGGGAAGTTCTTAGAAAAAGGACAGTGTTTACATAATTATGATAGTGATTAGTAAATGGGTTATTTGTTTAAAGGATTATTCTTGGTTGGGGTTTCTTTTTTTAATGGGTTTTTGATTTTATGTTCAGAACGTTAGTAGGACTAGATACATTGTGATTATTGAAATTTCTCTATACTTATGAGTTGGTGAGATGTAATATTGTTTCTTATATTATTTAAAAATAAAAAAGGGGGGAGCCATAATGGTTTTCTTATGTTTTAGGGTAATATATGAATTAATACTTAGTTCCATCTTTTTTTGTATTATATGTATGATTTTGTATGATGAAATATTATATATCTTACTTTGATTTTGTTTTGATTCTGTTTTGATTTCAATAAAAAATTTCCCTACTCTTTTTCGATAAGTGCCATGGAATCTTTAGCATCCATCTGAACTACCACCAATCCAGGCAGATGGGACCTCGGTTTAACGTCTCAAGTGAAAGACAGCACCTCAGAAGTGCAGCACCCCCCTCATGCTGCACTACAGTGTCACTATTGGGATGTGTCACTATTGGGATATTAACCCAAGTGCCAGATGTGGGAACTGAACCCACAGCCCTCTTATCTCCTGGCCTCAGAGGTGAGTGTGCTACCTACTGATCCACAGACACTGACAAAACTTATAATCACAGACCTTTCATGGTACACCACTGTAGAACTCTAATTATATGTTTTTGTTATGACCTACACAGGTCCACCTTGCAAATGAGTCTGTCTCAATGGTGTTTCACCTTGTAAAATAAAGGTGATTGATTGGTAAAATAAAGATGATTGATTGATTGATTGAACAGGTGTGATCAGGTCAGAACAGATCAGCTGGAATTTTATCTGTGTGTTTGTTCTGAGATTTACACGTGGCTACAGTCCCATACTGGCCAATCACTTTGCAGTATTGCTGATGTCCATTTTATAATCTTGTTTTACTCATTGAGACTTCTTTTTAAATATACAGATTGTCCCTTAACTTTAAAGATTGACAGAGTTACGGCTTGTTAAAGTTGCAATGTTGTCCTATGGCAATTTTCATTTTTGGTTTTTTATTTTATGATTTTTATAGGTCTATTTTCAGTTGGTATTTATTAGGGACTTAGACTTGTAGTATTCATTGAGACCTTTTTTTTTTATTGTATAGATAGTCCCTTAACTTTACAGATTGATGGAGTTATGGCTTGTTAAAAATCACAATGTTATCCTATGGGAATTTTCTGCAGAAATTTGTGAAGGTCAGCTTTGCCTTGTGACTTCACCTTTGGTGACTCCTACTTTACTGGACCATCTCTTTATGGGCATTTTGTCATATGTGCAAATGTAGGAACACAGTACAACACTTTACAAGACTTTACTGAGGTACACAGAGAGTAAACAACAACGCCACATTTTTTTTTAATTTTGACACAAGCAATACACATGCAAGATGCAACAACTCAGGTAATTATAACAATTTTACTGTGTACTTGAAAACTCTAACTTCAATCAAGAAAAACGAAATCAATACGGTCAAACCACACTGACAAAAAAATTCAGTAAAACATGCCTGTTACAGAATTATAACTACAAACCACAGAAACAAGAAAATAATTTAATTAAACACTGACTACAAAAGTACTAGTGCTGCTCCGACAGAAAAGGCTGCCTTTTGCTTGCTGTTGCTAGTTACTAATACAGCTCCATTCCCCCACAGCACTGCTTCACAACACAGAGTACAGAAAATGAAACTGCAACTTTAAAGTAATAAATCAGAAGGCAAAATACCACAAATAATTGATAATATAGAGGTACAAGGCACACTAGACACTTTAGGGAGTGATTTGGTTGAAAACAAACTATGTTTTAAATGCTTTGCAAATGTTTTTAGGTACAGTGTTTCAGAGCAGACTTAACACCAACTCTCTCTTCATAAGACTGCACTGAATTTAGCCTACACGTGGCAATATAGCTCATTGTGGCACCATATGACCTCCAATCCCATGGATCATTGCAAACTTCACCTTGGGGGCACAATCTGCAGGCAAAGTTACCAAATTCACCATTTGCAAAGTTCTAGCTACAAGGTGAAGTTGAACATTGCCTTGCAGATTAAATTCAAAAATGTTGGCAAACTGTCAAATTTCTCCAAGGAGCAAAGTTTTCTAACTTTGCCCACCACTAATGACAGATCAAGAATTTAAATGGGCATGGAATTTGAACTACTAACTTAACTATGTGGTGGTCCCTGCCCTCTTTGTGAGGCTTGAGGCACATTGGAGGTGAAGTACTAGTCCTCAAAGATGGATAAACGTAGGGTTTCTGACTCCAGTGCTGCCAATCAGGTGCCTTTCATGACCACCAAAATTCACTACAAATAAAAAAAAACAGCTATTTATCCCCCCAAATGCACTTGTGACTATCATGGTAATATGCATATAACAACAGTGTAAAACATACCCCCTTAACCTGATACAAAATATCTAATTCCAAGGAAGTTAAAGGATTAGATATTTTTGTATCATGTTGTAGATTGTTTTACACTGTTGTTATTTATGTATATCATGGTAATATCCCTCTTTTGACAACTGTCTCTATTCAGCTGCAGGAGGGCATCTAGTAGAAAAGGACAGTGACAAAGCAGAAGTCTTAAACCAGTACTTCTGTTCAGTGTTCATTGAGAATGCAGGGAATGGACCAAACCTACTAAGCAGTAGCACCCAGGGACCAGGGGTCAATACTAGGCCCTTCACAGAAGGCCAAGTCTTGGGATCCATAAATAAACTAAAAGTAAATAAGGCCATGGGGCCAGATGATATTCACCTGAGAGTTCTCAGGGAACTGAGGAGTGTACTGGCAGCTCCCCTAGCAGAACACTTCACCAAATCACTGGACTGCGGGACAGTACCAGAAGACTGGAAAAGGGCAACAGTGGTCCCACTTCACAAATCAGGGAGCAGAAAGGAGGCTGGCAATTACCATCCAGAGACCCTCATGTTAGTGGTGGGAAAATTGATGGAGACACTGCTCAAACAGAAGATAATAGCTTTTCTGGAAGCCAGTGGACAACAAGAAAAACAGCATGGTAACAGAGGGTAGATCTTGCCAAACGAACCTAGTTGATTTCTTTGACTGGGTTACAAAGGCAGTAGATCAGGGAGTAGTGGTAGATGTGGTCTACCTGGACTTTAGTAAGGCCTTCAACTCTATTCCACACAGAGGGCTTATAAAGAATCTGGACCACATGGGGTGGTTAAGGAGGTGGTTCTGTGGGTGAGCAACTGTTTGAGAGGAAGAACATAAAGGGTGCAGGTAAATGGTGCAGTATCTGCTGAGAGGGAGTCAACTAGCATTGTACCACAGGGGTCAGTGCTGGGGCCATTACTCTTCAATGTTTTCATATCCAACATCACAAATGGACTGGAGGGAAAGGAGTGTCTATTTGCAGATGACATCAAGATATGCAACACAGTGGACTCCCTGATGGAGTAAGGAGTATTAATTCAGACCTAAAGAAACTGGAGGAGTGGTCAAAGACTTGGCAGTTGAAATTCAATGCCAAAAAGTTCAAAGTCATGCATGTAGGCAGGGCAATCTCAAGGAGAATTACTACCTGGGGTGGGGGAGAAGCTTGCTTTCTCCAGCCAGGAACATGACCTAGGGGTCATAATCTCAGAAGACTTAAAGGTGGGGAAGCAATACAAAAAGGCAGCACTAAAGGTCAGTGGCGTGCTGGGCTGCATTGCAAAGGGAAACATGAGTCACAGTAGGGAGGTAGTACTGCTACCCTACAGGTCACTGGTGCACTCCCACTTGGAGTACTGCTTACAGTACTGGAGGCTGCACCTCAAAAAGGACATCGACAGAATAGAGAGAGTGTGAAGGAGGGCAATGAAGATGATTCAGGGGCTGCACCAGACAGAATACGAGGATAGGCTGAGGGAGCTCAACATGTGCTCCCTGGAACAAGGGGGGGCATGATTGAGACCTTTTAGTATATTAGGGGTATAAATAATTTTGGCGTTTAGGAGCTGTTTCAGGCAAAGGAGAGTAGTAGAACTAGAGGGCTTAATATTAGGCTGAAGGGTGGAAGGTTCAAGTGCAATGCTAGAAAATTCTCCTTTACTGAGAGGGTGGTCAACCCATGGTATAGCCTGCCCCAGGAGGTGGTGGGGCCAAGACAGTAAGAGAGTTCAAGAATGCATGGGATAGACACAAGGGTATCATTGTGGGTATCCTAGATGGATCGTGTAGTCCCCTTCTGCCATCACTTTCTATTTTTCTATGTTTCTACATACAGAAAACAACAGTGTAAAGCAATTCAAAACCTGCTACAAAAAATCTAATCCCTTAACCTGATAAAATAATGTAAAACTATACAAAACCTGATACCAAAAAAAACCCTCTAATTCTTTAACCCGATACAAAATATTTAATCCCAATGAGGTTAAGGGATTATATTTTTTGCATCAGGTTTTGGATTGTTTTATACTGTTGTTTTCTGTATTTTACCACAATATAAACAAGTGCATTTTCTTTTCTTCTCTCTAAGGTCTCTTTTTCTTATTTCTCACTGGTGCCAGGACATGTTCTTCATGTGGATCCCCTTCTGAAAGCACATGTGAATACACACTCAGAAACAAAAGGGTGATTACAAGGAGAAAGGACTGCTGTGTGACTGAACTTCTCTGCTGGGACTATATTGCCCTCCTTCCCTCCCCTCCACCCCCCCCACCCAAAGCTAGTTCTATTTTTATAGGCACAGGATTTGACTGACAACAGGAACTTCCTGTTTAGGGGCAGGAAGTGAGTGATCACAGAACCACCAAGGACCCACCATCCCAGAAGGGCAAGAGAGCCTGGCCCCCTCTAGTTGCTGGAGGTCTGCCTTGAGCAAGTAAGTGGTCTACTGAGAAATATAGGATATTCTTGTCTCAGAACAGGACAATCAGGAGCTTAAAGGGCCACAGGCAGAAAGTAAGGAGAGAGAGAGAAAAAAACAGAGGAAAAGAGTAAGGATTCCAAACAGTTAAGGGGCCAGAAATAAGACATGATTGGAGTGGTGCAGTGCAGTGGCTGTGGAGCAGCAGTCTTCAGGAGATGTTCTGGAGGATGCGGTGTTGTCCCATCTGCAGGCACCTCTCTGGGCTGAGGAGGAGGTTGCTCATCTCCAGCCTGAGTTAGCCAGGATTTGTGGGACCTCCTCTTCCATCCAGGGACCACCAGTGCCACTGCCATTGTCTCAGAGGTTGCCAAGAAAGAGGAGCGGTTGGACCACAGTGGGCTTAGGGAGGGTGAGGGTGGTGGAACAGAGGTGCATCCCTCCAGTTGTACCTCTCCACAATTCCTATGCCATTCTGGCAAAGTGTGGTTCCTCTATGGAGGCACCCACAGTGGAGACCAAGGAGGATGCTGGGAACCTCCACAAAGGAGACCTACAGGAGGGTGGCAGGGGACCCTGCAGGGAAGAAACAACTCCTGGTGGTGGACTCCATTGTGAGGAAGGTAGAACTGGGGGAGGAAGGGGAGAGGGAGGTAAGGTGCCTGCCTGGCGCCATGGCTTGGAGGGACAGGGAGCGAATCCTCAGGATTTCCAGAGCAGCTGCACAGGTGAGGGAGCTGGATGTCATTGTCCACCTAGGGACAAATGACCTGGCTAAGAAAGGGATTAGAGAAGTGCAGGAAGAGTTTGTGGAATTGGGGAGGGGCCTTAGTCAAATAGCACGCACGGTAACCTTCTCAGATGTGCTACCATCTATGGCATAGGAGGAGCTGGGTGTTCTGCTATGAGATTCAATCAGTGGTTGAAAAACTGGTTTGGAGCTCAGGGATTTGGCTTCATTGGGGACTGGGGGTCCACCTGGAGTGATGCAAGCCTATACTGGCATGATGGGCTGCATCTGTCCAGGACGGGAATCAGGATCCTAGGTGATAGGTTTAAATGCTTCATTGGCAAGCTTTTAAACTAGCCAAGGGGGGAGGCACTGGAAAGGAGCAGGAAAATCCTAGCCCCCCCAAATAATCAAGGTAGTAAGTGCAGCAAACACCAACATAGAGGTGTCGATAGGGAGAAGGACAGAGGTAAATAGAAAGTGACAAAGGCAAGAAGGACAGGGATGGGACAAAAGGGAGTAAGGCCATCAGGAAATGGAGGGTACTGAGTACCAATGCCCGTAGTCTGGGCAACAAGCTCCTGAGCTGATGGCCTTAATGGAAGAGGATGCCTGGATATAGTAGCAGTCACAGAAACATGGTACACAGAGAACCATGACTGGGATGTTAACATACCAGGGTACATAACCTACAGGAGAGACAGGCAGGGGAGAAGAGGGGGAGGAGTAGCTCTCTATGTAAAGGAAGGGATAAAAGCAACTGAACAAAAGAGTAAACAGGGAGGGGAGGAGAGGAGGCACTGTGGGTCACCTTGGAGACTGGAAAGGGCACCACAATCCGCACAGGGGTTGTGTACAGACCCCCATGTCAGGGGAAGGAATGGACAAGGATATGATAGAAGGCATTCTTAGAATGGCAGAGAAAGGGGAGATACTGTTGATGGGAGACCTGAATATGCCAGATGTTAACTGGAGCACATTGCTGCAGCCACATCCAAAAACAGGGCCATTCTTGATGCCCTACAGGTGGCAGGCATTAGACAGCTAGTTTCAGAACCCACTGTGAGGGAACATCTTAGACCTCGTGCTCTCAAAGCGGGGGCAGTGAGAGGATCTCAGGTCTAGAAGTGGGTTGCCATCTGGGGACAAGTGACCATCAAACAGTGTGGTTCACGTTAAACTCAGCTACAGAGTCAAGCCATACAAAAGTGAGGGTACTGGACTTTAGGAGGGCTGACTTTGGCAAGATGGGAGAGTGCCTCAGAAAAGCACTAGCAAACAGGCTAGAAGGAGGTGTGGAGCAACACTGGGAATTATCAATACTGCCATCACAGAGGCAACAAGCCTTGTGTGAAGCAAATAAACAAATCAAAATGAAAGAAAAAGCCACTATGGTTCTCAAAAGAGGTGGCTGTGAAAAGTCAGGAAGAAAAGATAGCATTCCGGAAGTATAAGGAAACACAGAAGGAGCAGGACAGACAGCTGTACCAGTTAAAGCAGAAGAAAGCAGGAGGAAGTCAGAATAGCAAAGGCCCAAACTGAGGAAAAGATAGCCAACTCAGTTAAGAAGGGGATAAAACCTTTTATAGGTACATCAGCGGCGTAGAAAGACAAAGGGAGGATAGTGAGGCTGAATAGAATGAACGGTGGGTGGGCAGAGGGGGACAGTGAAAAAGCAGGAATACTGAACGAATATTTCTGCTCAGTATTCACAAAAGAGGAGGGAAGTGCCTAATCCAATTAACAGAAGCACTCTTGATAGGGGGGTCGATCCAGTCATTTCACAGAAGAAAGGGTTCTGCAAGAACTCCTAAAACAAGGTGGACAAAGCAATGGGTCCTGATGGAATTCACCCCAGAATTCTAAAAGAATTAAGGGAGGAACTAGTGAAACCACTGGCTACTCATTTTAATAAATCATGGGAGGATGGTGTGGTACCGAGGACTGGAGGAAGGCGGCTGTGATTCCCCTTCACAAAAGTGGGACCAAGACAGAGGCAGGAAACTACAGACCGGTCAGTCTGACCTCTGTGGTAGGGAAAGTGATGGAGTCACTTCTGAAGGAAAGAATAGTTGAGTACCTAGAGGCCAGTGGAGCATAGGACCCAAGGCAGCATGGGTTCACAGCGGAAGGTCATGTCAGACAAATCTAATAGATTTCTTTGACTGGGTGACAAAGTAGTAGACCAGGGAGGGCTGTGGACATGGCCTACCTAGACTTTAGCAAGGCATTTGACACAGTCCCACACAAAAGATTAATAGTCAAATTAACCAGCCTGGGAGTGGGGCCCAGGGTGGTAGCCTGGGTAAAACATTGGCTGGACAACAGGACACAGAAGGTAATTGTAAATGGAGTCCACTCTGAAGAAAGGGGGTTACTAGTGGGGTACCGCAGGGTTCAGTATTGGGTCCAGTCCTTTTTAATGTCTTCATCAGTGACATTGCAGAGGGTCTGGAAGGAAAAGTATGCCTTTTTGCAGATGACACAAAGATCTGCAACAGGGTTGATACACAAGGAGGCGTGGAAAGGATGAAAAGGGACTTGGCAAGGTTGGAGGAATGGTCAGAAGTATGGCAGCTAGGATTCAATGCAAAAAGTGCAAATAATGCACCTGGGAAGCAAGAACCAGGGAAGAATACACAATGAGTGGGGAGGTAGTAACAACAACAAAAAGAAAGGGACCTGGGGTAATCATATCAGATGACCTTAAGGTTAGCAAGCAATGTGAGAAGGCAGTAGGGAGGGCTGGGGGTATACTGGGATGTATAGGGAGGCATCATCAGCAGAAAACAGGAAGTTGTTATCCTCTGTACAGACAGTTGGTGAGACCCCATCTGGAGTACTGTGTCCAGTTCTGGAGACCCCATCTCCGCAAGGACATAGACAGGATAGAGGCAGTCCAGAGGAGGGCAACTAAAATGGTTCAGGGTCTGCAAGAGAAGCCATATGAGGAGAGACTAAAGGAGCTTAATATGTATACCCTTGAGGAAAGAAGGGAGAGGGGGGACATGATAGAAACTTTTAAGTACCTCAGTGGAATCAACAAAGTCCAAGAGGGTAGCATCTTTCAGAAAAAGAGACTTGCAAGAACAAGGGGACACAATTTAAAGATAGAAGGAGGGCAGTTCAGGGGCAATGTGAGGAAGTATTATTTCACAGAGAGGGTAGTGGATGCATGGAACAGCCTTCCTGAGGAGGTTGTGGGGTCTAAAACTGTGGGACAATTCAAGAATGCATGGGACAGACATAAGGCAATTCTTGTGGGGGGTAGGAAGAAATAGGCTGTTGGTTAACTAGGATCTGCGGCCTATCCTGTAGGTAGGGAAATGGGCAGACTAGATGGGCTTAGCGGTCCTTATCTGCCGTCAAAGTCTATGTTTCTATGTGATGTGCACAAAACTCTTCTGACTTGTAACGAAGTCTGGTTCGGTCTCTGTTTAGTGCAGTCAGTGCTGATAACAGCAAGTATTTGTCTCAGATAACTATCTTTATTTCTCTTGTATTAAATGTGAAAATGTTTGCTGTACTTTTACCTTGCTAAATCAGATTAACCTGACACACAGTAGGTCTTAGTTTGTGTACTTTCTGCTCTTACAAACTTGTGGCTCTCAAATATTGCTTGTATGTTTTCACACAGTGTATTTTCATTGCATTCACTTTAAGTGGGTTAGCATAAGAACTACCTCAGACATCACAACACCAGGGCTATTTAATAAGTGATGCCCTCCCTATAGCCATGCCCCCGACAAAGACTCAGCAGAGTCAATGCCTCAGGGATTTGTAATAACAGCTCTGAGGATTGTCAATCTGTGCAATTTCATATCTTTATTTACTGTCTGATGTTCTATATGCTGTGAGTGTTGTCTGATTTTTTCCACTTGTTTGCACAGAACTTGGTAAAAGTTTTTCGCTCACCAGAATACTGTGAGCTGACTTTTTGCTTAATTTATGAGTGGACCAGACTGTGCTTCTTGGTTTCCTCTGGGCCTGGCTGCTCCTAACCTGTTTGCACCAGCCCTGCACTGCTAAATGCACACCACCGTCTCCACTGGAACTTCGTTATGTACTACCCTGCATTATATCTTCAGCTGCCTATTTTTAATTAATACAATCAAATTGCATTTTTAATAGTTAACTTTCAGAATACTGAAGGCCATGAAGGATGAGCTGATGCTGACTTTTCATGCAGTAAACATGCTGAAATCCAGCATTTTGGACACTGGCAAGGCAGGTCCAAATGAACTTTGTTTCCCCACCACAAACCGGCACCTCAACGCCATTACACAGAAAATTTTATACAGAGTACATGCTGATTATGTTCAATTTCTGGTAAGTCCCATGAACTGCAGCAGCCGCCAATCAGCAACTGTAGATATCAGAAACTTTGCTATGCTGCATATCTTTCAGTGCCACTTCTTACACTCTTTCATAGGGAAGGGACCTGTGGCAGTGGCTACTAAAGGCATTCTTTTTATTTATTAAAGATTATCAGTATCTTTTGATCAGAGAATATTCAAAATGATCAAAGAACCATGCACTATCATTCCAGCTAGTTTTTCTCACTACACTGACTGTAGTTGCCAGCAGGCAGATTAGTGAAATCATGCTGCAGGGAAGTGGAGAGAGTGCCCAGTATGAGCACTGGTAGCTGCAAGTCCAGCAGCAGGGCGCAGGGCAGAGTGAATTTAGCAGACAAGGAAAGGTGCAGAGTAGATTTTTAAAAGATTAACTTGACAAATATTTTTTACTGAGTATAGGTGGTAGAGGGCATATAAATCCATATTCAGTTGTATTTTTGTTCAACACAGCGGGAGCAGGACAGGGTGGATTTGGCTGACTGAGAAAGTTGTAGGGGTATTTTGAAGGTTTTTGTCTGGCAAATCATTTTTTTACTGACTGCTGGAGGTTCAGCAGGGAACAGAAATACATCTTTTTTTTCACCTCTGTGTGAGCCTGCCAGCCAGTCAATCAATGAAGAGTAAAGTAAGCTGTTGCGTGAGACACAAAACCTCTCAGTGGGGGTGTGTGCAGTCTGTCAAAGGGGGTATGTGGCCTGGTGATGTTTCTCTTCCACCTCACAAATCATACAGCACTGTGGCATGTGTGTGTGTGTGTGTGTGTGTGTGTGTGAACATTTAAGAACCATCAATAACTATCATAAGTCATCATAGTTAGTGTCCAAAGATGGCTACATTGTATAATTGGGTGCTTCATATCATCAGCTGCATCATATCATCAGTATTTAAGAATCATCATTGACTATTAAAAGCCATCATTGTTAGTATCCAGTGATGGCTGGTATCATCAGCTGTCATGCATGTGTTCTTAAAACGTATATGAAACAGGAAGAGAACATAAAGAGACAGGGATATAATAGTGTGGAGGGGAGAAAAATAGTAGACAAATTATCCATCATGCCAGAAAAAACAAGTACAATTAAGCAAACTGTGTTAAAAGAGGAGTTGGTCATGGTGGAACAGGGTCTGGGTGTCATGGTTATGGAGCTGTAAGGATAAAGACTGGATGCATGATAGTAAAGTCACATAAATCATGGTTCATTAGTCCATAGATAACCATTGTTCATCAAGTGCATCTGCAATCCTTAAAGTAACTGCATACATTGCAACATGAGCCTAACATTTACTCAGTAAGGGTCTCTGCAGAGACATCTGCCTGCAATTTACTATTCAACAGGTAAGCATGTGTTACAATCACTACATATTTTGTTTTTACATATATCTGTAAACTAAATATATTTGAGTTTAAGTAAGCTTATATTTTTAATTTTGTTTTTAAAAATACATGACTTAAGCATTGTGATTCCAACAATCCACCAATGTCTACTCCTTTCACTGTCTTCTAGAAGAAAGCTTGCAAAACCAACATGAGTCACACTATTTATTTCCCCTATAGTCCCCAGCAACATAATTTGCCTCTCAAAAGTTACCAAAGTGACCTTATTTAACAAATTCTCAATGACTCCTCTGTCTGTCAGCCAAGGTGTCTCATGATAGTATTTTTGTAGTTACTTTTATGGCTGCATTTTTCAAAATGTATTATATAGAGAATGAAGTATGGGTCTGGGTGTGTAGTGAGAATTTACACACACACCCGAGGGGTTTGATGCTACATAAACCCTGAGAGTGAAGCTTGAGGGGTTTATGTGTAGCATCTAACCCTGAGGGTGTGTGTAAATTTGAGTTTACACACACACCCAGACCCATATTTTATTTTCAATAATTGTTGGGTTTCTCTTTTTCGCCTCAGCAATTATATAAATAAAAAAGACTGCTGTGCCACCACAGTCCAATTCCATCATGGTGGGCAGTCGGCTTTCTTTTATTCAAAATGTTTTTTTTTCCCCCCAGTATTGTGAGGGAGGATTGATCCGGTTGCCATGTGGTACATTTAACTTAATTTTATTTTACTTACTGCTGAGTGTCCATGGCAGTTTCTCTTCACGTTGGGTTTACAGTTTGGGAAGTAGACAGTGATCGAGGAGTTCAAGCAAGCGCATGCTCAGGTGAGGGAACCGTGTGCATGTTTGCCGTTATAAATGCTCCTTTATAATGGCAAATTATGCCACAGTTTCCTTATGGGAAAAGAGGAAGCCAATAACTATAACAAATAAATGATGCCTGATTGTGCACAAAATGAGGGTGTAAAACTGTCTTCAGCATCATGGTTTATAAATGTCACCAGAGCCCATCAATAGTTTTACACCCTTATTATGTACAGTTGGGGATCATTTATCTCTTATTTTGATATCATATAATTTTATATCAGATTATATTACCTTCTCCTATATCAAAACATATATTATATTATATTATCTTCTAATAAAGCATATCATATCTTGTGATATATTATATTCTATATCATATGTGATCTATCATATCAGATTATATAATCTTCTCAATATCATATCATTTTCTCTCAGATTATAACAGATTATATTATCTTCTAATATATCATATTACATAAGATTATGTTTTCTTCCCATGTACTATTTGTGCTGTTCAGCCTTTTCTTACCCAATGCTATCAGAAGGCATGTCTTTCCACAATGGCCAAAATGAAGAAATACTCTTACAATCACCATTCAATTTCTCTGGAAGTTCACCCTGTAGTTCCACAATCCCTACTAATCCACTGTATCTAAACAACCCAAAGGATCCGCTGCAGTATGGGAGTATTTTCAGTTAATACCATGAATCCATAGAAAGCATATGGCAATGTGTGTGGTAAAAAGGTCATTCAGTGTCATTAAAGTTTGCTCAAACTTTGGCAGCCATTGTTTTGGCCTATAATTTAAAATGTGAGCATTGTATTTGCCTAACAGACATGTCCACTCCCAATCCCCTATCAGGTGAGACTAACTAGCAGCAGTGGTCAGGACAGCTGAGTCACATTAAATATGGGTGGTGTGGAATGAGATGGTTAAGTCAAGTGATCTAGCCACCATGGGGCAGCAATCTGAGCCAAAGGCAGCATTGTGAGCCAAGTGATGAATCCCTTGGTACCAGACCAGCACTGCATTACAAAGGGTTCAACAGCCAAAAGTCAGAGGCATGCTCAGCATATATGGTCCAGTGTTTGCACCCCGGTCAGCTCTGAATTTGTTGAGAAAATACAACATACTCTGCCTGAGTCATTACATGCTCAAACTAAACTTCCAAGCCTTCCTTCTGTGTGTCTAAGTGCTAGCAGACCTAGAGACATTTCTTCTTGAGTCATGCTTCCAAAAACAATGCATCCCTTCATCAGTCTCATCCCTCCATCACAAATAACATTCTCTCGATATATTAAAAAGCAAAACTTATGAATAGTAGTAACTAAAAAATAATTACATTATAAACCATAAAAGTCAACACACTCTGACAACACATCCTCTTCCTCCTCCTCATCATCATCATCATTATCAGCAGCAGCAGCAACATCCTTCAATCCTGAATCATGTTTTCTTAACATATAAATAAATCAAAATTGAAGACTAATAATAACTAAAAATAATTGCATACAAAATAGACACTGACTGGTTCTGACAACAACACACATTTTTCATTATTATCCACCTCCTTCCAACAAGAATCACATTTTCCTCATCATGCATAATTGCAGCATCTGGGGGACACCACCTCCCTTCAAGCACATAGCATAGCAGATGTCACTGTATGATAGGTATCTGACACCACTAGCTCTTCTGAGTCATCTTCACAGTGGCAGTAGCAGCTGAATGTAATTCTTATAAAAGAAGTGGCAGAGATGTTTCTGCCACAACTTGTAAAAAGGTTTAACAGTATTAGCTCAGACACACAATTTGGCGTGTCAACACTACTGGATCCCAGACAATGTATACAGGTGTGTTAATTCCCCATGGAAGCAATCTTATATCAAACAGAACTGTTGTATGCAGTTAAGATACAGCAGCAAATACAGCTTGATGAGACCAGCAAGAATGTGTATTCACAACTGTCTGGTTATACTCCTCCAACTCCTCTTTTGCTGATTTCATATCAAGGTTAGGTCCTAAAAGCCTAAGATACTTAGCCTTCTCAAACTCAACATACTAAGGATCAGATTTAACTATGCTTTTGATTATCTACATACCCAACAAGTGACAACTACTATAGTTTTCACTACTACACTTCCTGGTGGCAAGTCATCCTGGTCTCTTCCCACAGGCACTTGCTTCAGAGTCAGGCTCACCAGCCCCAGCAGTAGTGGCACAACTCCTCCTGGTAATACCTACACCAACTTTCACATTGTTATCATAAGCAAGTTCAGTACAACCTGGTGTGCCACTGAGATCACAGAGCAGACTGAGTCAACCTCAGTTCAGTAAAACCCTTCATGGACAATGTAATGCCCTACCTTCAATGTATTTTTAATTTCCATTGACTTTTTATGTCTTTTTGATTAATGACTAGCATTTTTCTTGGTGGGAGGAGTGTTTTAATATAATTTAAAACTCAATGGGGCCAGATAGAGAATATAATAATTATCATGGAAATAAAGCAGAGACAACAGGGGAGTTACTCCTTGAGGTCAACAATCAATAGCAACTAATACTGTACCTCACACTGGTCCATGGAGATCTAAGTGGGTTTGACAGACTTGCCAAAACACCACAAACGGCAATCCACAGCAGTTATATGATAACAACATGTGGTACAAGTAGGCTACAACAATTAATATTCACTGCTGACCAAAAGGCTTTTTTCCCAACTCACCTGCTTTACTCCATGCCAACTATTATATTGGAGCTAAAGTGGCTTGGTCAAATTCTAAAAGTCAAACTGAATTTTTGGACCCCAATATGAAGCTGAATAAATGTTGCCAATGGCCCACTTCTCTTACACTTAAAGGGCATATGTTTTGTTACCAGCATTCCTCAGGAGGCCCAAAACAGTCCGTCATAAAAAGGGAAGACCACACTGCAAGTTGCAAGACTCAAGTATGAGTATCTCTGAGTCTTTTGTAATTTGGGGAAGGAGGGCTTGAATGCATTTTTTTACCAGCATGTGGATGTTATAAGTTGGACTTGGTGTTGTTTTAGGAGGAGATCCTCATCTGCTTCCCCCTCACCCCATGAGTGAGTTTGTGTTCTGCAACATGCTTTATGACTGATGTGTGGGGGGAGCAGCAGGGACTCTGGATACAAAAAAAGGGAAACAGGGACAGGAACCCCAGCAATAAAAAAGAAATAAGAATGCAACACATGCCCTTGTATTGTATCTACTCTTCTGTGAGAAAGAGCTTTGTATTAGGAGTCCTGTACTCATATGGATGCATTTTAGTATAGGAGTTTGAGTACAGAGCTATGAACATGGAGTCCCAGGACTGAGTCTAAGAATGGCCACTTACTGACTGTGTGAGCCTAAGGAAGTCACTTACCCTACATGTGCTTGACATCTCTCTTCTCTCTCCAATCCATGCACATGCCCATAACCCATTCTGAAATCCCTGCAAGTAGCAAACCTGATTTCCTTCAAGGTCTCTAACCTGCTGTCTCCTATACTTCAGCAAAGTACTCCAACTCATCAATTCACAGAATTAAAATGGAATAATCTGTATCTCTGTTTATTTGACTATCACTAAATTGAGTATAATTGTACATTTGTGATACATATATATTTACATACTTATGCTTGTAGCCACTGTAGCATATCCTTTGCTGTGTCTATGCCCAACCAGCACCTTCCTGGACAATAGGTGTTTCAACTAACTGAGGCAATCTTGGAATGTAGACATTTTAAATAATGAAAAAATTATAGTCACCTTTCCTGTGCACCTAAACATCAACAACATTCTCCCCTTCCTCTCCTGCATCCTGGGGTATGTTTGCATGAAAGACACTATACACAAATCAACTTCCTTTCCTTTTTTAATGTCCACCACAGAACTTCTTTTTTTGGAATACAAGTCTTCTGTGGCCTTTCTTGGACCACAGGTACTGAATCAGAATATTTATACAAATGGTAATGCAGAACTGATCATTAATAAATCTCCTTTTTATCATGATAGGCCCACTTAAAATAATTAATTTTCGATCATTATTTAAGCAAAGATTTTTATTTCAGTACATGTTTCTGGAACTTATTATGACATGTACAGTACTGCAATGTACTAGAATGCTAACTGCCACAAATGTGTTTTTGTGGGACATTAAGTAGCAGAATATACTGTAGTTGGCTTTGATCTTGCTGGAGTCAATACTTTCTTCTTTTCATAAACATTAAACTTATGCCTAGTTTCAAGAGAAATATAGAAATGGATGATTGTTATACTGCTTACATGGTTATACAAGTCATCTTATACTCATAAAAGTGTGTGTCCTTTGTTGATGAGTGAAAGTGAATGAATTTCATTTGGGGAATTGGAAAATCTAAACATACAAATGATTCTGTGCATCTACAGAAAGCTGGAAGGGACTACCAGTGTAGTGCAATGATCCTGGTGTGTGGGCAAGTTATCCAAGTTCACAAGATCTATGAAGTTTAAGCAATGATTAAACTTGCACACATGTTAGCGTTCCTTAGCGCCCCCCCCCCCCCATATTGATCTTTCCTCAGGTTAAGTAGGAAACAGTAATCAAACTGCTCCAAGCAAGCTTGTCACAGTGAGTTGAATGAAGCAGCTACCAGGCATCCCACAGCTGGGTCAGTAGCATGGCCAATGCCAGAGATCCATAAATAAAAAAGACCCAGTCTGGATCTCCAAAACATTACACAGGTCAAGTGTCAATGTTAAAAAACAGGCTTCAGTTGAAATATATTCAATATCTTCATAAATATCTCACTGCCATTGTCAGAACTATAGTCCTTGTACCTTAAACCATTTAAGATTTCTTGCAAAACAATGTTACATATGGTAGATTTGACTAAAAACTGTTTGTTTTGATAAGAAAGAGGGCTATCTGTTTGACTTCTTGTTTTCATATTTTTTACCAATCCAGTCCCAAGTTGCTTGTGCTGAATGAAACTACTTACATGACAAAAACTAAGTGCTGTTCAAGTAGTCATATTCTAATCCTACCACTTAAAAGATGTCCATGGTAAAATGCATCAAACATGTCATGAAGCAATCCCAAAAGAAAAAAAAAAACTTTTGCTGAAAAGAGTTAAACATATAAAAAATGTATATTCAGACTGCAGATTTGCAACATTGTGATGAGGAACTGGAAATGATGGATGCAAACTGTACCACAAGACATACAATGTTTGTTTTAATTACCCTGTTTGCATTGCACGTACTGATACATTGTTAGGTTTGAATAATAGGATTTAGCATGAAAATGAATCTGTTCATTTTCCAGCAAGTTGATGTGCCTCCAGAATGTGATGTTTTTATCTTGAAACACTTTATTACTCTGATTAGTTATGATTTTTTTTTAAAATGGTTGCATCTTATCAGACCAGCTGTTGTTTCCAGAGGGGCTGTACTTTAAGACTATTTACTTGTACCAGAAGGGCTGCACTTTTAATCAGAAAATCATTATTATTACTAGAGGGGTTGCCTTTTAAAACTAGTTACACATACAAGAATAGTTGCATGTAAGCCAGCCTGCCAGTACAGTAGTAACACTACCACTTGCAGCCTTGGGGACCAAGGTTCAGGAACGAGCATCAGTTTTCAGAGGGCTGGTCATGAGAGGAGGTCTGAGTGACCCTGGAAAAGCTGTCATCCTTCAGGATGGGGGTGTGGGGTGTGCTGGGTCTAAGCACTTGTATATGATTGCCATCTATCAGAGGGTGGTTGGAAGCACTCCCTGGCTTTTCAGACTGCATAGTGTTGCAAGATGCTGGCATCCTGTGGCAGAAGCACTGGCAAAGTTATTGAAGCTTTCTTTACTAATTAATTTGCAAATTCAGCAGAAATCATGAAGTTCGAATCTGCCAAATTTGTGAAGTTTTGCCCACTGATGTACCCTTTTCTTCAGTGACTTGAGCAAAATTTGCTCACATTATAGCAACTTTGCTGAAACAAAAACACCACTGTGGTAGAAATACCTCAATTTCAGTGTAGCTGAAGATCCTATCCTTCGTGGAAACTTAGCAAAGTTGCATAAAGGCAAATGTTTGCCACTTTGGCCCATTTCACTGGTGAAGTTTAAATTCACAACACCTCTAACGCCAGGGAGTCCAAGCCTGTGTGGTGTTGCATGTGGTTCAGATATCAAGGATCCAGGTAGCAAGCCTTCATGGATATGGTGGTGGTACTGGTGACAGCTGAAGGAGATCCTGGTTAGTCAACTTGTGGGAGAGTAACATAGTGGGGGAGAAAAGAATTATTGTACTTTCAATCAGACTAGTTATTACTGCAGGGGTTGTACATTAAGATTATTTATAGGGGTAGAGGAACAGTGAGAAAAGTAAAGGAGGGCATAATTAAGGCAATCAGCCTTTGTGTGAAGGAAGTGAGTAAAAGCAGAAGGAAAAAGAGGCTTATACAGTTCTTTATGAAAGTGGCCAAGGTGATGAAGGAAGAAAGGGTGACATACAGGAGGCATAATGAAACAGAGATATGAGGACAGGGAGGTATAGCATTAATACCAGAGGGAAACAGGAAAGGCAGTGAGGATAACAAAGGTTCAGACAGAGGAAAGGATAGCCTAAAAGGTCACAAAGGAGGATGAGACTTTATTCAGATACATAAGTGAGAAGAGAAAAGCAAGGGGAGGGATAGTGAGAATTAAAAAGGTGGAAGGGGAAGACTGTGCAGAAGAGGATTATGAAGAAGTTGTCATTAAAAAGGTATGACGGGGCTGGCCCTATGGCACTGAATGTTGAGGCACTGGACACCACATGTCGCTCCACACCTGCGATCCGGGTTCGGGAACGAGCCCGGGTCAGTGGGGGTCAGCAGGGATGGGGAAGGATTGAGCATCCCCAGGACTGCTCTCCTTCCCCAGGGAGGGGGGATTCCACTTGCCGATGCACTAGTGACCACTACAGGAGGCTGGCGTTGCTACAGTGCATGGCTGCATAATGCAGGGGTTTGAAGCTTGGTGGACATCTTTCGGAGATGCATGGAAGCGTGCATCAGCTGAGCTGGATGTCATTGCACATCCAAGCTTCAGGGAGAAAACAACATAAAATACCCTGCTCCTGGGGATAGGTGATGGCACTGCCTCCCACCAGCTATGCTCCACCAGTCGGACTTCCTCCTGCCCCAGGCCGAGCCCAGCTTGGCCACAATCAGATTGTAGATAGAGTGCCCTGGGCAGATAGGGTGGCCCTACCTCAGAGGGTCTCAGAGCCGTGGGGGTGGTTGGGTTGATGCCGGGACACAGGAGAAGTTTCAGGCCAGAAGGTAGAGCTAGGGGGTAAGACAGATGCCTGAAAGAGTTCCCCGAGCAGCAGTGCATAAAAAGAGTCTACAAAAAAAAAAGGTATGAGGGGAAGACTGTACAGAAGTGGATAATGGAAAAGCTGTCACCTTGAACAGGTACTTGTGCTCACTCTTCACAGTGGAGTAAGGGGGGGGGGACCACCAGAGAATAGCAGGAATGCGGGGAAGGTGGACCCAACTACATTTTCAGAGGAAAGATTCCTAAAGGAACTTGCAGTTCTGAAGATGGACAGAACTATGGGACCAGACGGGATACACTCAAGGGTGCTAAAGGAACTCAGGGAGGTGCTAGCTGTCCCACCGACAGCCTTATTCAACAGGTCATGGGAAACATGTATGGTTCTGGAGGACTGGAGAAAAGCTGACATGGTCACTCTATATAAGAGCAGCAGCAGGGAGGAGGTTAGCAACTATTGGCTGGTCAGTCTTACTTCAGTGGCAGGGAAATTAATGGAAACTCTGCTAAAGAAAAGACTGGTAAAGTAACATTAATCCAATCTATAAAAAACATAGGAAGCATGACATGGCCTGTTTGGTCTTCAGAGAGGCATTTGACACTACAGGAGACTGATAAAGAAGTTTGCTAGCCTAGGGGTGGGATCTAGAGTGATGAATTGTATTAGAAACTGGATAATGGACAGGTAACAGAGAGTGGTGGTTAATGGCACTCAGTCTAACAATAGAATCGTGACTAATAGGGTGACACAGGGCTCAGTATTGGGACCAGTTCACTTCAATTTTCTTCATAAGTGACACTGCAGAAAAAGTGCAAGTGAAGGTGTGCCTTTTAGCAGATGATACCAACATTTGCAACAGTGTGGATGCTCAAGTGGGAGTGGAGAGAATGCACAGGGATCTTTGGAAACATGAGGAGTGATCAAGAGCATGGCACTTGGGGTTCAGTGCAAAAGAGTGCAAAATCATGCACCTGGGATACAGGAACCCAGGACCAGAGCATTGGGGAGGGAGTATTGATAGTCACTAAGCAAGAAAGAGACCTTGGGATTATCATAACTGATTAACTCAAAGTGGAATCCACACAGATAGTAGAGGCGCTCAGGACCAATAAATACAATTCAAATGGTCTGGCAAGCAAACAGTTTATTGCTGGGTTCAGAAACGATAAAGTAGCCACAACCAAGGTCCACAGCAATAAGCTGCTGCTCCAGCAACTAACCTCAAAGTGAAAAGGCAGTGTGACAAAGTAGTGGGTAGGGGCATTTGGATGCCAGGGTACATAGGGAGAGGTATCTCCAACTGGAGGAAGGAGGTGGTGTTGCCACTGTATCGCTCATTTGTGAGACCCTACCTGGAGTATTGTGTCCAGTTTTGGAGGCCTCACCACAAAAAGGATATAGACAGGGTGGAGGCAGTCCAGAGGTGGCAACTAAAATGGTGCTGAAAGAAACCCTACAAGGAGAGACTAAGGGATCTGAACATGTACACCCTGGTAGAAAGAAGAGAAAGAGGTAGCATGTTGGAGACGTATAAGAACCTGAGAAGGGTGAACAGTGTGCAGAAAGGATGTCTCTTTTAAATGTGAAAGAGCACCAGGACCATGGGGAAGATGATGAAACTGGAGGAGAGAGTTTAAGAGGGATGGAAGGACATATTACATTGTTGAAAGGGTGGTAGACACCTGGAACAGATTTCCAACAGAAGAGGTGAAGAAGAAAAAAATAGAAGGCTTCAAGCATGCATGGGATAGACATGTGGGTATATTTTTTTTTAAATTGAGTATGCTTTATTAAGTTTTTCAAGCAAACTTAATCAAACATGAAAAAAACACACAACAAATGTACACACACAATACATAAACCACACAACACCCCACCTCCCTGCCCATAACCAACAACCCCCTCCATTCCCACCCTGTTCCAGAAGAGAACTCTTAGAAAAATAATAAAAACAAACTGTGCAAGCCAAGTAGGTCTTCAGAAAATACATATAATGTACTTAATCATGAGGGATATAATGTGATGTCTAAACCAAGCCATCAAACGCATTACAGGTATATCATATACCATAAAGAGGATAGAGGCCATACCCAGCATCAAGACTGATCTGGAGGTTTGAAAATATATTCTTACCAGCTCATATAGTTAGTAAAATGTACAATGGTTCCTAAACCTCCTTGTAAGCTGAGAGACAGTCAGCTAAACTGGCAATGGTCTTTTCTGCTTGCAACACAAACAGAATTTCTCTCTACCATTCCACATATATGGGAGTGACCTAATCACACCAATGCCTCAAAATAACCTTTTTAGCGCAAGCAGAGATCAGAGCCATATAGTTTCGCTGGTTACCAAGCAAAATACTGTCAAATGCCCCAAAATACACATCTCAGGGAGAAAAGCTGAGTCTAATCCTAATAGATGGTCCAGACACAGTCGTATGACCTCCCATAAGGAAATCACTTTTTCACAATTCTACAATATATGTAATAAGGTGCCCTGGTCCTTACCACATCGTGAACAGATATCAGAAGGAATGTTTCCCATTTTATGTAATTTAACCGGCGTATAATAAAGATTGTGAAATATCTGGAATTGCATAAACTGGTATCTATCCCGTTGTAGATATTTAAAGTGTGCTTCCATAAACTGGGCCAGTTATAAGACCGGCCAGCCAAAGGGATAGCCCAATCCCAATAAAAAGCCGTCCCTGATTCCTTATTGGGAAGGAGCTCATAAAATTTATTGTAATAAAAAGATATGGCATGTAAGGAGGATGAATCAGGAGCTAAACTGAGGATTTGTTTCCCATAGAAATTAGACCAAAGCCCTGTTCCGAAATGTTGGAGCAGTAAAGGTGTTATTTTAAAATATTTACAATACTGTGTATTGGGAACATTAAATGTCTGTTGAGCATCCAGAAATTTTAACAGGGTTCCTTCTCTTAAAAAAAATGGTCTGTTGTTCTAGCTTCCAAATAAAGCCAAAAGGTCTGTGTAAGGAGATGTCCAGCAATTTTAAAGTTCTGGTTCCTCAATAAGGGCTGTGACACAGCCTTAGTAGGGTCCAGTTTGAGAAGAGTTCACAATTGCTTATGGGCTCTCAATGATATGTCTAATGGAGTGCCTTGTAAAGAGCAGGGAAGCTCATTAAAGGGGATTTGATATAGAGCTGTAATATTTAACTTTAGCTGGGAACATTGGTATCGTTCAATTTCCAACCACTGGGGAATGTAATCCAAAAAGGGGTTTTTGGAGGGGGGTCTATACTACTAAAAGTAATGAGTACTATGTAGGCAAGGTAGTATAGCAAGAAATTGGGGACACAAAGTCCTCCACTATGTTTTGGAGCCATCAATTTAACAAACACCCTCCTAGGTGGTTTACCCTGACAGAGAAAATTAGAAATACTTCTGTGTAGGTTATTAAACCAAGCAGGTGGAATAATTTGAGTAAGCATAAGGAGGGGGTATAGGATTCATGGTAACACATTCATTTTTGTTGTATTTAATCAGCCTCAGAATGACATATGGAGAAGGGTCCAGCGGGCCAGATCACACTTAATTTAGTCGACTAACAAATCCAGACTATAGTACTTCATTTTAGTAGTGGAAACACTAAGGTACTAAAGTTTATCTTTTACCTACATATGGGTACATTAGTAAATAGGCAGGGAATAGGGAATAGGCAGTGTCACCAGAAACCAGTTTGGGTCTGCGGAGACAGATTAGGCAGGGAATACCTGGCTAGATGGGGTAGGGTAAGTGATCCTTTTCTGCCAACAAATTTGTTGTTCCTATGCATCTATGTTTCTATTTACCAGTACTGGAATAGTAGGACAGTACAGTAAACATAGTTTCTGCAGGGCTACATTATCTTTCTGTGACCTGGGACTTTTAAAGACATTTTCTCATACATGGTATTAACTTCTAAAGCACCACCAAATTGGGCTTCCATGTTATTCAGTAACACTGCAGAATCATGCATCTGACATCTTTTCTTGAAAGACTAATAATTTTTGATCTGGGCAAGTATTTTATTTATTTAAATATTTATTTATATATGTGTGTATGTTTGCAACTATTTATTTTCCATCAAGACAAATGGGGGTTGCCAAATGACTGTGGTTGCAAGCATCATATTTCACCATAAACATCAAAATGCAGCACCGACAGATATTTGGGCATGGGATTGCACCAGTCACATGCCCAAATGTACATGATACTGTGCTACCACCAAACATTTTGCCCCACCCTTGAAACACTAACTTTGGCCCTACTTATGCGCCATGCCTTCCACCTAGGGTTATGTGGGATGCATTGATATGCCGTCTGCAGTTGGTTACCTCCCTGATGAAACAGCAGTGAGTGCTGAAGCACTGGGCACTTTAATAAATGTCATATTGCATTGCAATTGATTTTCGGGTGCTGTCACTTTCTTGTTTTTTTGCCTGTATGCTTTTGTCAAGCGGCAGCACACACCCCTATCTTGAGCTTAGGTTTTTTGTGTGCTTGACCTATATGGTCTGGGCCCTGGCTATAGTATCTGGAAGATCTTCTGACATTATGTACACCTATATGCCATCCTTGTTTCACTGAGATGGGCTTTCTGTCTGTTCTCCAATGCAGGCTAAAGCTGTAAGTGGACAGAGCTTTTGGGGTTGCTGCCTCACTAATTTGGAAAAGTCTCAGATTCTCTGTCACAGTACCCCCTCTGTGGAAGTTTCTAAAATGTTGCACAAGTCATATCTGTCTGTATCAGTGGATAATGATTATTTATGTTTTTGTTAATTTTAGTAAGCCAGTTTTTATGTAATTGTTTTATGATTACTGTGTTGGGAAGGCTCCCAGAGCTGAATGAGCATGATATACTGTAAATAAACTTGCCTTGCTTTGCCTTGCTAGTGTAGTTTTCTAAATTGTATGTCTTTCACCTTCCTTCCCTAGTGGTCCAGTTGTCACTCCAAAGTTCCATTATGTTCTTCACAGAATGTGGTACTCGGTTGACCCCCCATAGCATCATTCTCCTGTGCATGTCTGTCATCAGTTACTGTCCCATGTCACGCCTGCTCATTCTTGTAGTGGAGTCTCTGCTGCTGCACATATGTGGCAGCAGCAGGGAACTGCATTTAGAAGTTCTACAGTGATTCTGTACTTTGTGGTATGCAGCAATGGAATTGTCCTATTGGAAGCAAATTTGCATAACACATCACTTAGATATCATAGTAGCCTCCACTCCTTTCCATATGAAAGCACAGTGCTCATTGTGATTGCATAGAGAACTTCTTGTGACTGCTTTGTCAATACCACAAAGGGGTCCAAGGCTGAACTGTGTCACAAAGCGGTTTTGTGGCCCAGGACCCAAAAGGGAAGGAAACAACTCCTGGTGGGGGACTCCAGTTGTTAGGGGGTAGAACTGGGGGAGGGAGGGAAAGGGAGGTAAGGTGCCTGCCCTGCACCAAGGCTTGGAGGGACAGGAAATGAATCCTCAGGATCGTGGGATCAGTGGCAAGGGGGAGGGAGCTGGATGTTATTATCCACCTAGGGATGAATGACCTGGCTGAGAATGGGATCAGAGCAGTGCAACAGGAGTTTGTGGAGTTGGGGAGGAGCCTTAGACAAGTAGCACAGGTGGTAACATTCTCGGAAGTGCTACCTGTCTATGGCATGGATGAGGCTAGGGCATTTTGCACCATGAGATTAAATGACTGGTTGAAAAGCTGGTGCAGAGCTCAGTGATTTGGCTTCACTGGGGACTGGGGCTCCACCTGGAGGGATGCAGGCCTATACAGGCACGATGGTCTGCATCTATCTGGGAGGGGAACCATGATCCTAGGTGATAGGTTTAAATGCTTCAATGGCAAGCATTTAAACCAGCCAAGGAGGAGAGGCACTGAAGAGGAGAAGCGAATTCCTAGCCCCCCCAAAAAATTAGGGTAATCAGTGAGGTAAACACCAAGATAGAGCAGTCGATAGGGAGAAGTGCTGGGGTAAATGGAGAAAAAGACAAAGGCAGTAGGGACAGGGATGGGGCAAAAAGAAATAAAGCGATAAAAAAATGGAGGGTAATGAGTACCAATGCCCGTAGTCTAGGTAAAAAGCTCCCTGAAATGGTGGCCTTGATGGAAGAGGAATGCCTGGATATTGTGGCAGTCACAGAAACATGGTACACAGAGAGCCATGACTGGGATGTCAACATACCAGGGTACACAATCTGCAGGAGGAACAGGGAGGGAAGAAGAGGAGGAGGAGTAGCTCTCTATGTAATGGAAAGGATCAAAGCAACAGAACTAAAGGGTAAACAGGGAGGAGAGGAGGCACTGTTGGTCACCCTGGAGACTAGAAATGACTCCACAACCCACACAGGGGTTGTATACAGACCCCTGTCTCAGGGGGAGGAAATTGACAAGGAAATGGTAGAAGGCATCCTTGGGATGGCAGAGAAAGGGGAGATATTGCTGATGGAGGACCTGAATATGCCAGATGTTGACTGGAGCACCTTTGCTACAGCCACATCCAAGAGCAGAGCCATTCTTGATGCCCTACAGGGGGCATGCCTCAACAGCTAGTTTTGGAACCCACTTGGGAGAGAGCAATCTTCGACCTGGTACTCTCAAGTGGGGACGGAGACAGGATCTCTGATCTTGAAGTGGGTAGCCATCTGGGAACAAGCAATCACCAAACAGTGTGGTTCACGATAAACTTAGCTGTAGAATCAAGCCACACAAAAGTGAAGGTACTGGACTTCAGGAGGGCTGATTTTGCCAAAATGGGAGCGTGCCTCAGAAAAGCACTAGCAAACAGGCAAGAAGGTGGGGTGGAGCAACAATGGAGAAACATCAAAACCGCCATCACAGAGGCAACAAGCCTTTGTGTGAAGCAAATAAACAAATCAAAATGAAAGAAAAAAACACTATGGTTCTCAAAAGAAGTGGCGGGGAAGGTAAGGGAGGTACAAGGCCCCAAATTCCCTCTATGTCCGAACAGTACCCACCCCCACCCTGACCTGATCCCTGACATGTAGGCACCAAATGCAAACTTCCCCATTACCCTGGTGGTCTTGCGGCCCCTACCTCCCATCTGGCATGCCCAACCTCCCCGCTCCCATCCCCGACCCCTTACAGGCCAGGGACTGGCACAGCCCACTTCTCACCACTGTGGCCAGCTGCTGACTGAACATGAATGAGTGCATACTACTGTACTGTACATACACACACACTGTGTGTATGTACAGTACAGTAGTATGCACTCATTCATGTTCAGTCGGTGGCTGGACGTGGTGGTGAGAGGCAGGCTGTGCCAGTAGGCCGGCCTGTAAGGGGTCAAGAGGTGGAACAGGGAGGTCAGGCACTGCCAGGTAGGGGGGCCATTAGACCACCAGGGTAATGGGGAAGTTTGCATTTGGTGACTACATGTCGGGGATCAGGTCAGGGGTTGGGGGGTGCTATTTGCACATTGAGGGGATCAGGTCTTTAGACCTATATCAGGGGGTCAGGAGGACATAAAGCTTGGAGGGGCTGTATTAAAATATGAAAGGTCAGGAGGGGCATGACAAAGCCCACAGGGGCTTTAACCAGGGATTGAGTGTTGGGGGCATAGACATGCCCTGCAGGGCTTTAGCGACATGGGGGTTGGGGGCATGGGGAAGCCCTGCAGGGCTGTATGGACTGTTTGGGTTAATGGGGGGGGTGATTTCACCCTTCACAACCTGGGTTGCAGCTTGCAGCAATCCCTCTAGGTATGCCTTTTGTTTGGCATGCCTGTGGGTTTGTACCAAGTTGCTAGACTTTGCCGCAGGGACCCTGCCCCTTACAGAATTGGGCACAGGGTCCTTGGCATAACGGGGTTTAGTGCAAGTCACCTTTGGTGATGACTTGCTCCATACTTCTAGAATCAGGCCCATTAACTTTACAATGCAATGGGGTATCTTTGTTCTGAGCTTGTTGATACTGAACTGCAGTCTTGGAATATTTTACAGGTAACACCACAAATTCACTGAAAGAATACTGATTTCTTCAAGTGCTTCCAATTTCTCAACTCTACCCACACCATGCAAGGGAACTAGGTTAGCTTCAGTAGCAGACAAGTAGTGGAATTTCAGTATAATGTGGGGAGTGGTGCAATGCAGTGGCTGTGGGGCAGCCATATTCAGGCAGACCTTCTGGACACTGAGGTGCTGCCCTATCTGCATGCATCTCTCTGGACTGTGGGATGAGGTAGCCAGACTCAGAGCGGAAGTAAACTGGGTCAGGAGTACCGTCACCCCTATCCAGGGACCACCCAGTCCAATGCAACTGCCCTCAAAGGACGCAGAACGAGGAGCACTTGGATGACAGTGGCTCAGAAAGGGTTAGAGCGGTCAGGCAGAGGCACATCCCAGATCCTATTCCACTCAAGAACTCATATGCCACACTGGCAAATGAGGACAACCAAATAGAGGTACCCAGAGAAGTGGAAGGAAAGGATGTGGAGGTTAGCCAAGGAGGTGACCTCAGCGGGGAAAGCAGTGGACCCCAGAGGAGGAGGAAGCGAATCCTGGAGGGGGACTCCATCATAAGAGGGATCCAGCTAGGAACACAGGAGGGGGAGGACAGGGAAGTGAGGTGCCTACCAGGTGCCACGGCATGGAGGGATGGAAGGAAGATCCTGGGGATCACTGGGAAGGCAAGATGGGAGGGTGAGCTGGATGTCATTGTCCACCTAGGTACTAATGACCTGGCAAATTGGGGAGCCAAGGAAGTTCAGGAAGAGTTTAGGAAACTGGGGAGGGTCTCAAGCAAGTAGCTACTTCTGTCACTTTCTCAGAAGTACTACCTGTGAGAGGCAAGGGAGAGCATAGGAGTGCATGCACCAGGAACTTTAACTCATGGTTGAAGAACTGGTGCTGTGAGGAAGGGTTTGGATTCATTGGTGACTGGGGACCCACCTGGAGGGATGGAGGTTTGTTCAAGCCTGACAGCCTACATCCATCCAGGAGGGGAATCCAAGCACTCAATGATAAGTTTAAATGCTACATTGACAATCATTTAAACTAGCAAAGGGGGGTGGCAGGCCAGCAAGCAGGGTACCCATTTTCTCACCCCACAGCTAGCAGTGGAACCAGTGAACCAGAGGAGTGGCTATCTCTGCAAAAGATGGAGATTAGTGCCCAAGAGGTGGATAAGCAGAAAAGGGGCAAAATTCAGCAGAAGGGCAGACAGCAAGGAGAACCAGGGATAAATGACAACCAAGGAAGGGGCTGGAGTAGAACAGTGAAACAGTCTAGGAGGTCAAATCATGGAAAGCCATGTGCAAATGCCAGGAGCCTTAGCAACAAGATGGAAGATCTGGAGGCTGTCAGGTGCAGTCAGACCTGGATATTGTGGCCATCACTGAAACCTGGTGTAATGATAACCACGACTGGGAGATGGCCATACCTGCCTACAACATATTCAGAAGAGACAGAGCAGGCAGGAAGGAGGAGGAGTGGCACTGTATGTGAAAATGACATAAGGGCCACAGAGATCCAGGAGGAACAAAATGGGGAGAGATACTGTGGGTTAAGCTGGAAAGGAAAATGGGGACAGCCATCCGCTACAGGTGTGGTCTATAGACCACCAGCCCAGGAGGAAGAAACAGATAGGAGTTGATGCTAGCCATCCAAAGGATGGCAGACAAGGGTGAGGTAGTACTGGTTGGAAACTTTAATATTCCAGACGTGGACTGGAGCATCCCAGCAGCAGCATCAACTAGGAGCAGATTTATCTTGGACTCCCTTCAGGGTGCCTTCCTCAAGCAACTGGTCATGGAACCAACTTGGCAGAAGGCAATACTGGACCTTGTGCTCACAAACAGGGACAGTGTGATGGGGGTAACAGTGGGGGAGCACCTGGGAAACAGTGACCACCAGTCATTGTGGTTTGAAATCACAGAAAGAGCAGAACCAAACCACACAAAAACACGTATCCTGGATTTTAGGGGGCAGACTTTGGGAAAATGGGAGATACTTGAAAGAGGCATTAAGGGAATGGGACAGGAATCAGGGGTTGAGGAACAGTGGGCAGTATTTAAAATGGGATTACAAGAACAACAGAAATATGTATTAAGCAGGTTAGCAAGAGGAAAGGAAGAGGAGACCATTATGGTTTTCAAAGAGGTAGAAAAGAAAGTGAAAGCCAAAAGATTGCATTCAGGCAATACAAAAAGACACAGGCAGAAGGGGATAGGGAGAAGTACCAGGAGAAGCAAAGGGAGGCAGGGAGGTCAGTAAGGGAAGCCAAAGCTCAGACAGAAGAACACATTGCAAAATCAGTGGGTAGAGGGGACAAAACCTTTTCCAGGTACATAAGTGAAAAAAGAAAGACAAAGGGAGGGATAGTGAGACTGAAAGGGGGAATGGGAGCCGCATGGAGGATGACAACAGTAAAGCTGACATATTGAACAGGTATTTCTGCTCAGTCTTTACTGAGGAAGAGGAGGGTAATGGGTCTGAAGGGAGTACAAGGGGTGAGAATGGTGCAGAAATGGACACAAGTCCCTTTACATGAGAAAGGGTCCTGAAGGAACTGAAAGTAATAAGAGTTGATAAAGCAATGGGCCAGATGGGGTGCACCCCAGGGTCCTTAAAGAACTAAGAGAGGTGGTGGCTGAACCTCTGGCTATCCTGTTTAGCCGATCACTGGAAACAGGGGAGGTACCCAAAGACTGGAGGACAGCAGATGTAGTCCCCTTATACAAAAGTGGGAACAAAGAGGAAGCAGGGAACTACAGACCAGTCAGCCTCACCTCGGTAGTGAGGAAGATCATGGAAGCACTACTGAAGGAGAGATTGGTGGAACATCTGGTTGTCAATGGACTACAGGACCCAAGGCAGCATGGTTTCACCAGGGGGAGGTCATGTCAGACCAACCTCGTTGAATTTTGACTGGGTGACTAGGAGATGGATCAGGGAGGGCAGTGGACATGGCCTATCTGGACTTCAGCAAGGTCTTTGACACTGTGCCACATAGAAGACTATTACACAAACTGGGGAATATGGTGTGGGCAGGACAGTAGTGTGGTGGGTAGGTAACTGGCTGGGTGGCAGGACACAGAGGGTGGTGGTAAATGGCTGTCACTCCACAGAGGGAAGAGTGACCAGTGGGGTACCACAGGGATCAGTGCTGGGACTGGTCCTATTCAACATCTTCATCAGTGACATGGCGCAGGATCTAGAAGGCAGAATTTCACTGTTCACTGATGACACAAAGCTCTGTAACAGAGTAGACACACCAGAGGGTGTAGACAGAATGAAGCGACCTGCAGAAACTTGAAGAATGGTCAGGGTTGGCAGTTGAAATTCAATGCAAGAAGTGCAAGATAATGCATATGGGCACAAAACCCTGGCACAATATATCAGTTGGGGGTGAGGATATAGCATGCACCAAGCAGGAAAGGGATCTTGGGGTTATCATCTCTGATGACCTCAAGGTAGGGAAACAGTGTGACAAGGCAGCAGGTAAAGCAAATAGGATGCTGGGATGTATAGGCAGAGGCATCACCAGCAGGAAAAGGGAGGTCATAATTCCACTATACAAGACACTAGTGAGGCCCCACCTGGAGTACAGTGTACAGTTCTGGAGACCATACCTACGTAAGGACATAGACAGGGTAGAGAAGGTTCAGAGGAGGGCAACAAAGATGGTGCATGGATTGCATCACAAGTCCTATGAAGACAGATTGAAGGAACTGAACATGTACTCCCTGGAGGAGAAGAGAGAGAGAGGGGATATGATAGAGACATACAAGTATCTTACAGGGAGGAACAGGGTGCAGGAATACACTATTTTTAAGCGAAAAAGATGTTCCAGGACTAGAGGGCATGGGATGAAGTTGGAGGGAGGACGATTCAGAGGAAACATGAGAAAGAATTTCTTCACAGAACGGGTGGTGGACAAGTGGAACACCCTGCCTGAGGAAGTGGTGGGGCTGAAACAATCACAGGATTTAAGAATGCATGGGATAGACATAAAGGAATTCTGCAGGTCAGGGGTAAGGGGCAACAGACTTCTAGGAAAACAAACTGAACTTACAAGCTCAAATGGGCAGACTGGGTGGGCCATAGGCCCTTATCTGCCGACACTATCTATGTATCTATGTATCTATGCAGTGTGCTGAAAAGATTATTCAGGGTCAGTGAAATCTAGTCACACATTATGATAAATGATTTAAAATGTAGGCGTGTTATTCTGCTAATAGCCATGTCCACAGCCGTACCCTTCTCAGAGAACATCAGATGGATCATCAGCAGCAAGGACAGTTGAGTCAGGTCACTTATGGGAAGTGGTGGGATACAATGGTTCATTCAAGTAATCAAGACACCATGACAACAGCCTGAGCCAATTGATGCCTACCTTGTTAACAGGCAGGAACTGAATCACAAAGGGTTCAACAACCACCAGCCAGTGCCTGGCCTAGTGTACATACCCCAGTTGATGCAGGACATGTTGTAAAAATCAAAGAATGCTGCCTGAGTCATTATATGCCCACACTAAACTTCCAAGCTTTCCTCTTGCTTCTTCAAGTGCTGAAAGTTCCAGAGATATTTCATCTCCAGTGTGGTGTTCAAAAACAGCACATTTTCTCCATTATGCTCCTCATTGCTCCACCAAAAGTTATGTTTCTTGGCATACAAATCAAACCACATTTAACAACTGTAATAAAAATTATAATAAAATAAAGTCCTTAGAAATCAACTGGTTTTGACAACACAAACTTTTCATCATGTTCATCTCCATTCATCAAGAATCACATTTTCTCATATACTGTATGTAGACCCAAACTAAAGAAAAATTATATTAAGAAAAAAAAAAGAGAAGTCAACTGCTTTTGAAAACAACATATTATTACATCATTTTCATCCTCCTCCTCTCTCCATCATGAATTATATTTGTATGGCAAATAAATATATATTTGTTAAATAACAATAATAATTATGATACTAAAATCTCATTCATCTTAAGAATACATCATGCAACATTGCTGCATGTCAGTGAAATCTAGCAGTCCTGTAAAGCTGTTTGGTACCAACCACACCCTCCTTCTCTTCTTGCTGAATTATGGTTTCATGATCAATAATTATATAAACAAACAAATATTTACATAACAGTACTAATACAGCTTTACTCATATTAAGCCCTTATCTTCACTAGAGCATTTCATTACATTCTATCAGTCCTACAAAGCTATTTGGTACCAGCCCTCCTTCCTGAATCACATTTTCTTGAAAAAGTAATACATATTTCTTAATAATAATAATACTTGTAATAATAATAATTCTGTATCACTCATCTGAAAGCAGCAGTACTGATAATCAGGAAGTGATTATCAAAAGTCAGCTTTTGGGCTAGAAGCATGAAGCATGGTGGTGTAGTACTGTTAGTCAGAAATGACATGGATATTGGAAGGGTAAAGGAGGCAGAAGGGAATGTGTAGGCTATTTGGGTCACCTTGCTGATGCAGGGGGGTAAGAGAGTAAAGGTTGGAGTGGTATACAGACCACCAGCACTGGCGGAGGTCCTGGAAGAAAGTTTGGTGGCAAATCTTGAGGGACACTGTAGATTAGGAAAGGGAAAGATAATAGTAATGGGGGACCTCAACATGCCAGGAACAGACTGGGGGACTATGACATCACCAGTGGCCAGAGTGTAGATGCTGCTCGATGTCTTCCAGGATGTGTTTCTGACACAACAGGTGGGTGAGCCAACTAGGGAGGCCTGGACACTTGACGTGGTCCTGGCAGACAGTGATCAGATTAGTGGCCTAGAGGTGAGGGACCCACTGGCTGGGAGTGATCACGCCACAGTCTGGTTCTTCCTGGACCTGGGGGGGGAGGAAAGTCAAACAAAGATGGTAGTAACAGACTTTAGGGATGCAGACTTCAGGGAGTTGGGAAGGATCCTTAAAGATCATCTAGACAGGATAAGGCCGGATATGGATGCTGACAGCAGGTGGGGAATCATTAGGAGAGAAATACAGGAGGTTACCAGATCCTACACAAGGGAAAGGCGTAAGTTCAGTAAGGCCAGAAAACCCTGCTGGTGGACCCGGGAGGTACAGGAGGTGGTGAGGGAAAAGAAGGCAGCCTATAGGCGCTTCAAGTGGTCAAGGAGTGAAAGGGATCAGGAGGAATATGAGCTGACAGCCAAGAGAGTCACCAGGGTGGTGAGAGCAGCTAAGGCAAAAAAGGAGCAGTCCTTGGCCAGTGCGATCCGGAGGGAGGACAAGGGGTTCTTTAGATACATAGGGGAAAAAAGGAAAGTAAAGGGGCAGATCAGCAAGATAAGGGTAGGGGATGGTTGAGCACAGGAGGCGGGGGAACAGGCAGAAGTCCTAAATGAGTACTTTGCCTCAGTTTATACCAGGGAGGATGGAGGGGCTAGATCTTGCGAGGGGAGCGGGGGCAAACCAGAGCAAGGGGTGAGACCGGTAGAGACCAAGGGCCCTGATGGGTCTGGGGAAAGGGAGAGACCAGCACAGACAGGTGGGGGCCCAGCAGTGCATGGTGAAATGGGGGAGAACGAGGCTGAAATCCCAGTAGAGAGAGTAAGGGAAGCCCTCAGGTCCCTTCGGATGGAGAAAGCACCTGGGCCAGATGAGATACATCCCAGGGTGCTGAGGGAACTGGCAGATGTCCTGGCAGTCCCTCTAGTGGAGCTTTTCAACATCTCTCTAAGGACTGGGTGGGTGCCCCAAGACTGGAGGGTGGCCCATGTTGTGCCAATCCACAAAAGGGGGTCAAGAGAGGAGGCGGGAAATTACGGGCTCGTTAGCCTGACATTGGTGGTCTATAAGTTGATGGAGGGTATTGTCAAGGAATGGCTAGGGGGGTTACTGGAGCAAACTGGGGGCTTGGACAATAGGCAGTATGGCTTTGTTATGAGAAGATCTTGTTGAGTTCTATGACTGGGTGATGAGGGCCCTGGACCAGGCTAGGCCAGTAGATGTCTTCTTTCTGGATTTTAGCAAGGTGTTTGATTCTGTACCCCACAGTGGCCTGCTGGCTAAGCTGAAGGAAACGGGGGTAGGGAGACAGTTGCTAAGATGGATAGGAAATTGGCTCTCTGAGCTTTCTCAGAAGGTGGTGGTTGGAGGGTTGGCCTCTTCTCCAAGGTGGGTTACTAGTGGGGTTCTCCAGGGGTCAGTGCTGGTGCCACTCCTGTTCAATGCCTATATCTCAGACATCAGGAGGGGGATCAGGAGTCAGATGAGTCTCTTTGCAGATGACTCAAAGCAAGGTGCAGTGGTGGTTGGGGAGATGGGGAGGGTGGGCTTGCAGGAGGACTTGGAGGCTCTGCAAAGGTGGTCAGGAAAATGGAAACTAAAATTCAGTGTGGGGAAGTGCAAGGTTCTGCACCTGGGAGTCAGAAATCCAGGCCGGGGTATACCCTGGGAAGAGACATGATTCAAGTTACGAAGGGTGAGAGGGACCTGGGGGTAGCGGTAGATGTCAAAATTAACAACTCGGAGACCTGTAGGAGGGCAGCGGCAAGGGCAAATAGGATGCTGGGATGCAATGCCAGTGGGAATACCTCCAGAAAGGTGGAAGTGATCCTTCCACTGTACAACTGCTTGGTTAGGCCACACCTCGAGTATTGTGTACAATTTTGGTGACCACATTTAAAGAGGGACATTACACTCCTAGAGAGGGTCCAAAGGAGGGCAACCAAAATTATCTGGGGCCTGGGGGAGAAAACCTATGTGGAGAGGCTCAAGGAGCTTGACATGTACACCCTGGAGGAGAGGAGGGACAGGGGGGACATGATAGAGGTCCCTAAGTACATGAAAGGGATCAATAATGGAGGCCCAGTCAGCGTGCTCCAAAGGAAGGAGGGTGGGGCAACAAGAGGTCATGGGTGAAAGCTGGAAAAGGGTAGGCTCAGAGGGGAGAGGAGGAGATGTTATTTCACCAAAAGGGTGGTAGAGCCATGGAATGCACTGCCCACAGAGCTGATAGAGATGGAGACTGTGGACAGATTTAAGAGGGGATGGGACAGGTACAGGGGGAGGGTAAATCTGACCAGGCACAATACAGGTGGAACATCTGGGACTGGGGACAGTATAATCCAAGGGGGAGGGGGGCACACCAAAATTGGCACTCAGTGCGGGTGCTGAAAATCGAGCAGACTCGAGAGACCATTAGGCCTATTCTGCTGGCATTGTAGTATGTTAGTATGTTAGTATGAAGCCATAGATCCAGTTTCCATACCTCTAAATATTTATTTCTAGTGATCTTTAGTTTTTTAGATGTTTAAATTTTATTTCCATTGTTGAGGATCCACAGTAAATATGACTGGTGCCTAATGTGCAGCTGAGCTCCGCTTCATGTCAAATTGCGTTTTTTGTTTATTTCCCATTGGACCTGTGCTGCACATTTCCACTGAGTACTGAGAGTCACACACATGCGCAGTTGGCAGTAGAGGGTTGCAATCCAACATCGCAGGTGGGAGAAATGTAAACAAAAACAAGGAAATACAGAGCAAATTACAGGGTGACTGTACAGTGAAAACAAGAAAGATTACCACAGAAGTGCTCAACAAAACACCGGAACAAACAGTTACAGAAGATCTGATTTTTTTTTATCTAGTACTGCTGCTTTAAATCCCTGTCATGCATCATGCCTTGTTGGTTGCAGCACCTTCTTTTCTGCACACTGTACAGCTGATAGTACAGTAGGACTGGTATCCATCAATATGGGAGGTAGTGGCAGCACTACTGTAGGTCATCTGAGTCATCTTAGCAATAGGATGCAGTACTCATTAAAGAAATGGCAGAGATGCTTCTGACACAACCTTTAAGACTGATTTGACAGAATAAAAGAGCAGGTGTTGGCTTCTAATAAATAGACAACTGAGTACTTTATTTACAGTATTGTATTTTGATGTGTTAGTAAATACTTTCTACTGTTATAATAAAATATTTGTTAGTGCAGTGAAACAAGTGGGTTTCATTTTTTTCTTTTCCCACTGCTGGTATAAGAGGATTCTATAGAATATAGTATTGTGTTGTCAGAAACTGCCAACTACTTATGAACCCAGTGTATTTCATTGAGAAGCTATATATATTTTTCTATCTTCTTCAAAAGAAATAGATACTTATTTCAATAGGAAATGTTGCAATTTACATGTTTGCACTATTGTGGTACATCTCTATGATAGTACACATTTAAAAACAGTAACTGACCTCTCTTTTCTTCTTCCCAATTAAAATTTGGTTATGAAGAAACTGCCACCTGCTAAATTATTTATAACACATGATCACAGGGTGTCAAAACTCACATATGTCTATTAAATATATAATATTTTGGTGGTAGAAAGTGTTATTTTACTGTAAAATTCCAAAACCAGGACAGCCTTACCAGCAAATCATAATATAAGGATTCCATTGGATTTTTTTTACTAATACTTGGCAAAATACAAATAAAATATTGAAAAGGTAAATAAAGAATGAGATTAAAGTAAATAAAATGATTACAGAGGCATCTAAAGGCCCCAAATCTTCATTATTTGTGATATACATCCTTACTAAGAATTTGCTCTTTAAATGAGATATGCAGTTTGGCAGGGCAAGACTACTGGATCCCAAATGTAAAGATGCGTTCATTCCCCCTTGCTTAATAGACTATATCAAACAGAAACTGATGGGTCCACTTATGGTGCAGCAGCAAAGGCAGCTTGAAGAAGCGATTAAGATTGTGTAGATAGAACCACCTGGGTATACATTCCCTTCTCGTCTCTTGACTTTACTTCAATGCTAGATCATAAAAAGTTTGAATTCTTAGCCTTTCTCAATCTCATATTACCAGAAATCAACCATAACTATTCATGTAATAGTCACAGGTCCAACAAGTGACATCTGCTACTCTTCCCACTGCTACACATCATAGAGATGTCTCCCCAGATTCCTTCTGCTGCCACCACAGTCTGGTTTTCCGCTCTCAGTAGTATCTGTGCAACTCTGCCTGACAGCACTTACAGCAACGCTCACATTGTTATTACAAACAAGCTCAGTATGATGAGGTGTGCCCCTCAGCATGATAACAGAACCTGCAACAAGTAGTCAACAGTCATTATTCATTGATGACCTCAAGGTTTTTCTACCTCCTCACCATATGTAGTCTACTTTACCATATGCCAGTTATTACATTATGAGCCAACGTGCTTTCACTGAATATTCAAAGTCAAACTAATTTTATGGCCTTGACTCAAAGCTCAATCTAAGTTGCCAGTTAACCACTCCTCTCAAACTGATGTCCTAATTAAGCAGTAATGCATGAAAGGGTGGATGGTATCATAGGTATGTTTTTTTTAACCACCAGAGAAGTGGCATTATCTCATATGATGACACACATTCTGAAGCTTATTACTATTATCAAATGATGTTTTGGAATCCCTACTACAAGGAAACATCCCAAAGACTGGAGCTAAGGAATAAACTACAGACATGAGAAGTTGTGTGTGGGACAATACCAGACTAGAAGTGATGCCACACAGGTCAGCTTCAACCTGACAAATTCTTCTCTCATCCACTTGGAGGAACCCAATCCAGGAATTACAATGCCCTCTCAGCTATTTCCTGGATGCCTCTTTTAAGTTGATGGGTGAAACATGTCCTACGTGCCAACAACCTTGTCTTGAAAGAACTTATTAAGCACCTGGAACCTCTCAAGGGAGAGATACTCTGTACATCGCAACTGTTTGGATGTATTAATCAGTCCACTGTGCGGAAAAATGCAGCTCGCCTGTTCCTCTTAGCTGCAATTAGTACCAAATGTTTTCTCCTTTCATTGTGAATCATTCTCTTGTAGCCCTAAAAATGGTTTAATACTAAGACAAGTTTGTCAGCATGTACTTGAGACATCATCCACCTGCACACTAACTTCCTGCCTAGAAACTTCCTTCATTAATGTTTTACTTGTTAAGCATGTTCAACTAACTAACTAACTAGCTAACTAACTAACTAATCTAAATGTATATATATAGTCAATTGTGTTGTGATGTGATAAATGACTTAAACTTCAGGATACTGTGTCCATAATTAAATCACAGCAGCCAGTGATTTACATCAGGTTGAACAATTGATAAATAATCTTCTTTTTTTGATGTGTAGGTGCTGACCTGAGCAAAAGTATTACTGGTTGCAGTTCTTGTAATGGAGATTATTCCATGTAACTGTACAGGACAGGCATCCAAACTTTGTTGACTATCTAGACACAATAAGGAATCATTGTTGTGCCCCATGGTAGCTATAGTGTGTCTTTTACAATGTAATGGGAATGTTCATAAGGGCACCTATACATTAAGGGACACAAAGCCTACACCCTGCATATCTTGATGAGTAAGCAACCCTAAGCTCAAGAGCCATGTATCGGGGTCCCACAGACCCCTCTAGCATGCATGAAAGGGATACATGCCCCTTTGCACCCAGTCCCTTGTCTAGTCACACAGCTATGCCAGCAGTCAGGGAGAGTGGCCAAGGGTTCTGCCTACACTCTGATCCATTCACTATGGCATAAAGTGCTGGGTGAGGGGGGCTGCACACATGTGACCAAATAGGGTCCAGGATATAGAAATAGGGAAACTAGGGTGGACTGGATGGGTCTACCAGTCATTTTCTGCTGACACATTCTATGTTTCTAAGTGTTATTCTATTGTTTGAATCCCAAGAATGTTTTCCAGCAATACAAATCTCTGAAAGAGTGTCCACTGCTCATAAAACAAACTGTCTGTTAAATTTTGTTTTTTATTTACTTAAGAGCAGCTGGGAATCCAGAAGATGTTCTCAAGTTACCTTTTACTCAGTCTCCTCTTAGTAGATTCAGTGCTCTACACATTTTATACCACACCTGTTAGAGTTATCAGGCAGTGAAATATCACTCTGATATTCAGGGAAATACCAAAAGTAACATATATCTCATGGAACTCCCCAATGTGCCAAATGATATCAATAACACCTGCTTGGGTTGTTCCCTGCCTCACATATTATGAAAACTGAACAATTCTACAAAGTAAAACTAAAAGTTAAAAATAAATATAAACTCAAACTAAAAAAAAATGCTATACTGATAGAATAATCCTCACACTTTAGTGAAATTCTAGTTCTGTTCCACATGTGAAACTCATGTACAGTATTACAAGAGTTATAACTTCCCCTGTTTATTAGAATTCACACTATGAAAGTGTCATGGGTTAAACTATTTGGGGCATTTTATGTAGTATAAAGCTTGCTTAATGTATCAAATCAGTCAATATATTTATACATCTAAGACTAAATTAAAGAACAATTGAGCTAATGCTAATTTTCAGTGGTGACAGTGCAGTAAATTTGGTCAGAATAATTCACAGTACGGTAAAATATCATATATATAACTCTAGTGGTGCATGTCCAGTACAATACAATATTGTAAATAGATGAGGCACACTAATGAACCCTGTGTAGGATGAAACATGTCTATGTCTTCTGTTCTTACCTTTATAGATTATATGAGAGAGGTGCTTCAGCACCATTCAGTCTAGCTTTAAGCAGAACCAGCCTGATTTTCAGTGATTTGCATATGTATCCCATGATGCTTGCTATATGGGGTATGTGTGATTTTGTTTGTCTATAGTATACAGTACATAATGCTGGTGCATGTCACCAAGATTCTGCACCTAATTTGACTCCTGCTATCACATATTCAACACTTTGCCTGGTGGGCAAAGTTGTTGCACCCCGTTTGCCTACGGTTTGTGCCTGACTGCAATATTCAAAGAGGGATATGACATGTGCTAAAAGGGTTAGTGCATGCACAAAAAAGTAATGTATGTGGTGAGCAAAGGGAGGGGTGGGAACAGGAATCCTGGCACAGCACAATATTCAGTGCAGTAGCACTGTGTAAAGGGAATAAAGTAGGCCACCTTGTGCTGTGCAACTACCTCTGAGAAGAAGCTGACTTATTCCCAGTAACCCTAGAGTCTGGAAGAGCAGGCTACTGGTTGGGGGAGCATTCCTGCTCTCTGGTGGCTAGTGGCACCCCTCACCCTCCAAACCCCATCCACATTAAAATTACATTATGCCCTGGTGTCCGGTGGTCAGCCCCACCCTCTGATCACTGGCTCCGGTATAAGAAAAGATTCCCATAATGCCCAGTTGTCCCCCACCCTCTGATCCCCAGCCTCAGAGAAAGAAAATAAGTCCCTGGTCCTAGTGGTCCCCCCATCATTCAACTGCTGGACCCATTAAAATAAAGTAAGTCTCTGGTGTCCAGTGGTACCTCAGCCCTCTGATTGCTAGCCCTAGTAGAATAAAGTAGGTCCCTGGTGCCCAGAGGTCCCCCCACCCTCTGATTACTGGCCCCACTACAACAAAGTAGGTCCCTTGTGCCTATTGTCCCCCCCCCTCTCCAATCACTGGCCCTGGTACAATAAAGTAGGTCCCTGATATCCAGTGGCCCCCCTGCCTTCCAGTCAGAACTGGTAGAATAAAGTAGGCCCCTGGTGTCCAGTGGTTCACCCTGCCTTCTGATCACTGCTCACATCATTTCACATATTCCTTGGTGTCTACTGGCACCCCACACCTACCAATCCTATCCCCATATTAGTGTAAGCATTCCTTGGTATCTAATACCCTCCTCACTGTGGACACCAACAAACCCACCCTGCCACCCCCTCCATCTTACTTGAGTCACCGGAGCTACAACAGCCCATACAGTGATTGGCACAGCCCTCCCCTCACCACCTAGGCTGGCTGTCTTATGTGATGACAGGGAATGTGCATCCCCTATACTGTAAAGGGAGTGCACATACTGTCTACAGGTCAAGTATTCCCTGCCTCACTTGTTCCCCAGCAGCATGCACTGCATTTGGAGTGTGTACCATGGATGTACACATCATGATCCTGCTGGGAGAACAAGTTCCCTGGCCAAACATCAGTAGCCTATGTGGTGCCCAAGTGTGCTGCCTCCTTCTCCCTGGCTGGGACATGCTGCCAATAGAAGCATATCTCCTAGTCTGGCCACCTCAGCTACAGCTCTCCTAATCCTCATGAGTTCACTCCCAAAACCAGGTCACCAGCACAGAAGTGCAACATGCTTGTGTTGGGCATCAAGTGGTCAAGGGAGTGTATAGTTTTTAATTAATTTCAATGAGGGTGAGGACAGAGTGCTCTGATGTTAAAGGTAAGGATTTTAACTTTTTATTTACTTTTTGTTTTATCGGTATTTGTGCATCGCCCTTTCCGATAAACAAGATGCACACTCCCCACCTGGACATACGGCAGCCAGCTGAAGAGGTGTGAGGAGGACTGCGCCAGTTGCTGTATGTGCACCGCAGCACTGAGGATACTCTTAAAGTGACTGGAGGGGTGAGTGGTTGGTGCCATGGTGAGGGGGTGTGCTAGACACCAGTGATTACACAGGAGGTACTGTGGATTGCTGCCAGGTGAATCACAGATGCCAGAGGGGTTTGTGGGGTTTACTACAGGCTGACGATCAGAGGGTGGGGGGAACCACTAGCACCATGGACTTTATTTAATTATTTCTCCTATAGGCTGATGATTGGGTGGGGGGAGACCACTAGCCAAAGGGAGTTTATTTCTTTATTTCTACTACGGGCTGGCAATTGGCAGGGGGACCACTAGCACCAGGGAGGTTTTTTTTAACTAGGGTGGGGGTGCATGGACCATAAGGGACAGGTGTGTTCCCCATGTGCCAGCCAGATAGTTGGCTGTATTACCTCCAGTAGCCACTAGGATTGCACAAAATAAGAGGACAACACTAAACCCTTTTCTGTGGCACAAATTTGCTGAATATCAGCTTGCATCAATATTCCTGTCCCACCCCTCCATCTGCATCCCCCCCATTTTGGTTTGTGCAGGCACTAACTCTGTTTGCCGGCACAACTAAGCCTTTTGAATATTGGGCTCCAGCCCAAAACCTGGTTTGCATGGGCAAACACTGGTTAGTGCCCACACAAACTTTTGAATATCGGGCCCCAGAATTTCCAACAGTCCAAATTAGCAACGCACACAAATGTCAAAATGCAAAATTATTTTATTTAATATAATATAAAAGCCACAGTGTACATTATCAGTCACCAGTATATATCAAATAGAACCTCCAACATAAATGGTACTAAGTACCTAAAAATCATTTCTCGCCTTCAACGTGTCATGGGGATTAAGAGAAATTATGAAGACTGCCATTAGCACTTTAATTAACACATGCTCTGGATTATCCAGTGCAATATTAATGGAGGCAATGGTCTCAGTACTCTGAACACACAATTCAGATTTGGAAACAGATTTCCATATTAAAGAGGTGACTAACATGGTAAAATATCAATTTCTGAGGTTCCCTATTCAGATAATCAGGTTTCCATAATAACAAGGCACAGATGAAATATCTCTGACTCTACTGAATTATTTTGAGACCTGTGCTGAATTGCTGGTGTTCCAAGCCGATCAGTCTAGACATGTGAAGGAGCATTGTTAACCAAGCCAATGCAGTGTTTCTGAGCTAGAGAGGTGGGGAGTCAAAACCTTGCATGTGTTTTCAGTCTCACTGTGGACACTTCACACAACCTGCAGCACTACTATTGTAGGTTTGGGTTTAGGAAGCAGAAGCCAGCATTGGACGAAAGGGAGCGTTAGTCAGGCCACTAGCAACACTTCACAGCTGCCATGTGTGGACATGTAGGAAACAGCTGTAGCACTGCTATACACCCATGCAAGCTGTAATGCTGCATAAGTGCAGTGTGTGCATCAATACACCTTTGGTTACCCTAAACAACAACAGATTTGCTGTGATAGCCTAGCTCTCAGCTATATTGAACAAGCAGTGATGCTGGAGATTTCCTGATGAAGTAACTCACAATAGGCCTGGGACCACACATGGCCAACAAAGGCTTCACTTGTGGCCTCTGACCTCCTCCAAATGTCATCAGTATTTGAAATTTAGTAAGACTGCAATGTTCAAACATTACTGTCTACTTCTTTGCAGAACCACTTTAGTGTCTTGCAGTACTAAATGGAGCTCAAGAGCTGAAGAGAAGTGTTACTTCGCTGCCAAAGTCACTGACTTCACTTTTGTGAAGCACTTCATAAATTGCTTTATTCCTTGAAGATTTTTCCTGCAACTTCACCTGGAACTTTACCTGGAACTTCACCGATAGAGTTCTTTTCACCTGAACTTGGCTGGTACCACCAGAGAATTTGACAACTTTGCATGCAAAGTTCCTGCCTTTGCAACCTTATAAAATTTATGAATATTGCAAAGCTGGGCTGTGAAGACACTTCATGAAACTAGAGAGCTTTGCAAAGTGACTTCCTGAAACAAGGACTGCCAGCTTCACACATCTCTAGAAATAACAGGGCTTTATATCTATGGAAGACTAAGGACAGGAGAGTGGCAGAAATGAAACATTTTAAATTACATAAAAAAGCCAGAACTGTGGCTGGCCCAGTGGTGAAGAGGGATGAGGCACCATGGGCACCTTACCTTTTTTCACACCAGTGACCCAGGTTCGGGAATGGACTCAAGTTGCTTGGGGAGTTGGACGAGAGTGGGAGGATTGAGTGTCAGTAGGACTGCTCTCTCCCTCAAGGAGGAGGATTCCATGACTCACCACTTGCCTGCCACTTGGAAGAATCCAGGTGCTGGTGCGTGTGAGTCACCAAGATGAGAAGAGCTGATGTTCAAAGCACCACGGGTGTGTCTACATGGAGGTGAAGCATGAACAATGTGCTCATTGCACATCCATAGAGCCATAGGGAGAAAATAAGAGGAACAAATGGGAGATGGGCTATATGAAGCTCTGCCCATCATGCTGTGGCTCACCCGATCTCTCTGGGTCTGGGACAGCCTGGATTTGTGTTCCAGGTAGTGGAGGAAGGCCATCCCTTTCTGGCCCCCCCACGGAGGACAATCCATGGGGGATCATGGTCCCCACCAGAGGAGATTCGGGACAGCTGCGACTGATGGGGATGGGGCTGAAACAGCTGCCCGTACCTGCCACAGAGGATAAGAACCTATATTTACTGGATTTACTGGATAGTATAGGGCAAAAGAAGGCACAAGGCACATCAAGATTGTCCTCCCACAACAGTAGGATATTATAAAAAATTAATGTGCATGTAACCAAATATCGAGCTTAGATTTGAAGGAGTCAAAGCTGACTGAGTCTATGATCTCCTGTGGCAAGGGATTCCAGTGTTTTGCTGCTCTTACAGTAAAGGTGTTGTCATGTTTGTTTGTATTAGCCTAGTCAATATTAAGTTGTTGAGTATGCAATCTTCCCACTGTACGTTTATTGGCTGGTGATAATCCACATGACTCAAGTAACATGGGTGTATGTACTAGTTTGTACATGAGCCAAAACTGAAAATCACTAGAAAGCCCTCAAAGGCTGACAGCAGCAAATAGCTCAAAGAGGAACAAAAAAGATAATAGAGTTTGAAAGAGCTTCAGAGAGAGAACAAAGAATAAAATGAAGAAAGACCACAGATAAAACAAGACTTTCCACTGGCACATTCTGATTAATGTAGCCCATCAAACTTACTCTTGAGTTCACCACTTGGTGAAAATTTCTCAGGTATGCTAGATTAGGACCATTTTCTTCCTAAAGCAGCTGAAAAAGAAGGATTCTGTCTGTTTGAGGAGAGAATGTTTTGCTTTGCGCCCTTATGGTAGGGTTAGCAAGGTCTAACAAGGTTGCAACATACTATCTCCACCTCACCTAGCAGTGGACAGATGTGTTAGACAGCATCTCTGACAAAACAGCATTAATGCACTGTGCTAGTGCTCTGTGAACTACCATTATATTTGTGGATGACAGGCAATCCAAGGGACATGATGTAACTGCACTAATGGTATCTGTTGAAAAGTAGTTCTGTCATTAGCTTGATAGTTTCATGTCATATTTGTTGATTCAACTTTGACTTATCAGCTTCAGAGAAATGCCTGGCATAATTTATTTAAAGATAGACAATCAAAAAAAAAAAATAAACAAAAGACAATCAGAGACAACTCAGAGTTGAAGGCTAGCCCATGCATAACATGTTAAATTACAGACAAAACTCCAGAACAATAAACATTTATGGTATTCCTAAGCACCTGTCCATAATGAGTCACTTTTTCTGCCTACTCAGCACCCAAAGCCATTGGGCAGGATTCATGATGCATTATTTTTCAAGTTGCACTCCATAATTGCTGTTGCGGACTGGAATTACCCGCAGCTGCGGTGGTAGCGATTCATAGCCACAGCAGTTACGGAGGGTGTTATGGCTGCTTCCACCAGCCATAGCCCATTCCCACTGCTGCAGCCATCTCCCCAGTGACACCTCCCACAAGCAGCCATAGATCATGGAGCCGGTCGTAATCCAGCTCCACCTTTGTGAATACCGGCTGCTGCGGGTAACCTGCAGATCCACAAGTCGCAACCCACTTACGCCAAGGTTTACCCACAGCTGTGGGTATTTCTCAAGTTTTGTGAATCCTGCCCATTGTATTTAAAACACAGAAAAAGAAAATGCTGGCAGAAAAAAATCATTGGTCCATCCAGTCTGCCCTGTTTTATCCTACCCTGGGACTTATTGTCTAATAAGGGTTATTGCCTTTGCATCCCCTCTTTCCCTGCCCTACTGCTTCCCCCTGTGTAATTATTAAGCCTTTTACTTGGTCCCAGCAGTGTTTGAAGCCAACTGTGCTTCTAGCACCCACAACCTGTGCCGGTAAGCTGCTCCTCAGCTCAGTCACTCTCCCTGTAAATTAAAACTTTTTCAAGTCCCTCCCGCACCATGCCCTGGCAGTTCCCACTTATGTTCCAGTGTTCTTTTTTCATTAGTCCTGCTGAACATTTCCATACAATCTATCTTGTTTGTTCCATTCAGGAACTTGGAGGTTTCTATCACATTTCCCTACTCCCTTCTCGTCTCGGCATGCACACTGCTCAGAGCCTTAAACTGATCCTCAGAGTACCTGTCTGCTGGCTCTGATTCATTTTAGTTACCCTAAACGCCACTGTCTCTAGCCTGTCTTTTGTCTTTTCTACATGGGAACTCCAGAATTGGGCACAGGATTCCAAATCTGACCTCACCAGTAATCTATAATGTGGTAGTATCACATTTTCCTTCCTGCCATCGAACCCCTCCCAATACACCCCAACATTGTGGTTGCCTTGCTGTAGGCATTTATTACATTGGCTAGGTCATTTTAAAGAGTTGTTTAAGATGACTCCAGATCCCTTTCCTCAGTGGTAGTGTACTAACCCCTCCTATCCAATATTCCTTCCTGGGTTCTTGTTCTCCATGCACATGACATAGCACTTGCTACACGTTTCAGTTTCTACATTACATTTTAGAGTGTACTTTTCATATTTTAAATACAAACATCAGCCTCCCAGTTAAAGCTGCACCCTGAATTACTTGTTTCCCTTTTTTTATAAATGAATATGTAGTGTACTTTTTCCCATTCCAAATTATTAAACTTATCCCTGCTGTTTTCATTAGTTAGTGAGAAGTATTCTTTTACCAGGCCACCAGTGTGGTTCTTATGGGGCCCATTACACATAACTTTGCATCAACGGCAGATTTACAGTGCAACACAATAATGTCTCTATGCAGCTGTGAATTTTAAACAGTTCCATAAAAAAATAGATCTGCTAGAAATTTGGTATCTGCTTCCTTTGATGACCCTACCTCCAAGCTTTGATATACTCTGCAAGTTTTTGTAACAATCATTTTCCGGCATGGAATCAAAATGTTCAGTTCAAAAGTGAAACCATGTTACAATTCACTGTACCACCTACTGTAGCTTCCCAAAGTGTAGCAGAGTTTTTCAAAGGGCATGGAAAGCAAAGCCAAAATGGTACTTTTCTATGAAACTGCTTTGTCAGTTGCCCACCCCTTCCTCAGATTAAAAGGTCCTTTACTCATTTCTGTTACATCACTTGATCCAAGTGTATATCTTCATGTTGAAATGAAAATCTTTACATTTGACAGGACTGTAGCAAGTACTCTCTGCTAACCACTAGAGAAGGTGATGCCAATTTCCAACTACAAATGGCATACATCTGGTGTACTCATAAGAGGGTCTGAGTAGGAGGCATTAATTGTCTTCCAATTTCCTATGCTGGCATCACTTTATTGACACTGATGGCTCTGGAAGGTACAGTAGATGAACAATGCCTCCATCAGTTACTAGAGTGCACAGTAGCACAATGGTCACTTCTGCAATGTGCCCTAGGGGTCTGAAATGGAAGAGCTGAAGTTTTTCCCAGTCTTGCATGACAACTTGTAATGCTCATATTACACCACTGAGCTCTACCTGAGCCCAGGTATACATCAGTCTCTATGCCTGTCATACTAACCATGCCTACTCATACTATCATTGTCAGCTTTGCAGCTGCCCACATTAGTCACTACTGACATACTATCAAATGCAATCAAGTGAAGTATTCCTGTGTTGTTTCACCCTCCTCCCAATTTTTCTTTTTATATCCCTGTTACACTCTGATGAACAGGGTCACCACAGTTTCACCCCAAGTGGCTACCTTCTGAGAATACACAAAAGCCGATCCTTGGTTGACTATCAGGTTTGCATGAATGTCAAGAAACATGCTCTTTTGGAAACTGAGGCATACCATCTCACCTCCCTGATATGCTCAGCCATGCTTTCTAAAGAAGAATGAGCTTTCAGAGGCACATGCAGTATGTTTTGATTGGTCCCCATCAAATTTCTCATTTTCAGTTTGTGGACTATGCTATCTAACTTGAAAACATGCAAATTGTTGACTGTGTGTGTGTTTGTGGGGATGGATGGGGTGGATCCCTTACTGCAATTAAAGTTGTAGGGTACAGTACAGTGAAATGTTCTACCACTGCTATTTATTACTGTTTTAGATTTCCTCTTTCTATCTTATAAGCTGCCCTTATTACTTTGTGTTGTGTAACATTTGTTTTAAGATCTGGAAAAATTAACTGAATGCTCCTTTAGAAGTACAGTATCTATCCCCAGGATTTTATCTGTGCTTTCTTCTGTTCTTGAATGTCTATTATCTCATAAGGACAGAAGCATGGTTGATTGCATGCTAGGTTTACCTCAGTTATAAGAAAAGTAATGTTGATCATGGGGGTGTTCAAATAATCTGAGCATACTGATGAAAACTTGGGACAGAAATAATTAAAGGATCCCTCTTTTAATTATTTTAAAACTGAAAAAGGGAAATCGGATTCAAAATTAAAGAAAAGAGTATCTTACAAGATAGAAGAAAAAAGATAATCTAAAATAAGTAAACAAATACTGTGAATACAAACTGTCACTGTAATATGCACTGATGCTTTAAATACTTCACTCTAAACTCAGCATCTCAACTGTAAACAGGGTATAACCTACAGAGTAAGACATTACTGCTCTCCCAAAGCACACCTGGTCATTGCACAAAAGGTGCTGATGCCAGGACTTACCTATGGGCTGTTGGAATACCTTGGTGCAAGGAAAACAAACTTTCAAAGTCAGATGTGACATACTGTACAACAATATATTTTCATTTGACCTGCACCCCGCTACCCACCACTGTCTGCTCTATAATTACATGGGCTGGTTATCTCTGGCTGGAGGAAATTATTTTCCTTGGCTATTTTGTGGACAAATGACTTCAATCAGGATATCTAAAGAATTCCTGTTCCTGTCCAGCACTTGCCCATACACTTAATTCTTGTTTACTAATGCTACCCTTTTTTGGAGTGAAATTGCATTGCACAGTGCACTTTATGTCCTGCTGCTATCTCCTCCATTTTGTGATTGAGTTTGCCACCACCACATTTACTGTATACTGTATTGTGTCTAGCACAGTCTTGGCTATATTACAGTTGTAGTAATGTTTACTGTGCTCTGCTTTTTGTTGTACACTTTAATGTTATCAACTGTGATCATGTTAGCCTGTCCTGTATTGTCATATCACCACTGTTTTGTATTATCATGTTGCCACTTTTGATTGTATTCTTCGGTCATGTCTGAAATAAACATCTTTATGATGAACAAAAACCAAACAAGTAAATAAATAACCATAGAAATACAAGAAACAAAGTGACATTGTAACAAAGTATTGTGATGATGGCTGTGACATAAAGTCCATCATGTCTGCTCCCCTGCTGCATGGCAGTGACTACTCCAATTCGAGTTTGGACAGACATTTAAGTTTAACAGTTGAAATGATACCCCTAATCATGCTATGTAACTCTAAATGTCACTATCCTTCAGGAATCTAACTAAACCTCCCTTGAAAACTTGAACAGTGCCAGTTTCCACAGCCTCATTGGGTATGCTATCCACTTGCTAATTGTTGACCTGTTTTGCTTAAAATGAAACTTTCACTTTTCCCTCAAAACTGGAAAAAGCAAATTAGTGCCAGTATTTATTCTTAACAGAATCAATTTAATTTGAGAATGCTACACACTTGTGAGATTACCTAATAGAACATTAAAATAATAATAAAAAACAATTTGCTCAAATGGCATTTTTTATAATTCTAGGAACCACTTTTATAAATTGGCAGGGCAGTTGTTGTTTTTTTGTGGATAGTAAAGGAAATCTTCTATAATGAGCTGTCCTTTTCAGTTTGGCAAAAATCTATATTTTATAGCCATAGAGGTTCTAGAATGAACCACTTAAAATAGCTGAGTAATTATTGTTTTTGTTGACAGCAAAGGAAATCTTCCATGAGGAAGTGATCTTTTCATGTTATCAGAGACATCTTTAAATACAGTAGCATTAAGACTGGCCACATTCAATGGATGACACAAAATGCAGACTATACAGAAATATGATTTTTTTAACAGAGCCCTTAATGATCCCCAGCATATTGCTATGTAAATCTAAATATTTAAAAATTGCTGTCTGACACTTGATGGAACTGAGAGCTGACAGATGGACAGTAAGCATTGATTTCCTACTTGATAAATGTAGCTTCCAAGCAATTCTCTCAACTGGCCTACAACGGCACTTTAAATAGCTGGAACTGTTCAAGAGCTGACACCATAAACCACCGTTTTATTAACCTTAGTCTTCTGCACCTATTATGCTTCAGTCTAACTGCCAGAATGCTAAACCCCTAAGTTGTTGCTATAGCCAACAAATAATGGAAGCATCCATAGCCTCCTATTTTAAGGAGATTCAATGTTGCAAAATCCTACAGTATTTAAAGGTCTGGACATAACTAAAAGTGTTAGCTCTAATGGCATCAACCACTGTATGCTTAAAATCATGGAAAGGTTGAATTGGGTTGTGATAGAGTTTGCCAACTCAGTTCAACCTTCCATCCACACCGTCAGATCCCAGCTATTTGGAAACTTGATATATGGTGTTAACCACAATACTCAATTTATGTCTACCATCAGGGCTACATAATTATCAATCAATCTTTTAGCTGTCAGTTGAGAATAAGCCCGGACAAGCTAGTGCATTGGCAGCTTATGGGTTACATCCTCCATAAAATATGTTAACTAAAGCACATTCAGGCTTCTGCCTGCAACACATCATCTGCACTTCCTTGCTAAAGGTGGTAAATGTCCTATTTTCTGCCCTAAGTACAGGCTACCACACCAGATCAATCATTAGAAACTGACAAAGGTATTTCACACCATAAACAACCCAATCCTTCTACACAAGTTATGCCAGATCGAGATCTTTATTGAGGTTGTGAGTTGTTTCTAAATCTACTTGGCCAACAGATTGCAACTGGTCAAAATCAGTAGTGAAACCTAGCCCACCAAAACAATCACCTTGGGCATATGACAAGACTCCATTCTTGGCACCCTTCTCTTTAGTCACTTCTTCAATGACCTCTCTTTGATCTGAACCTACATGGATGCCAATGTCCACCTACCCAGTTGCCACTAACATATATGCAAAGTCTAAAACTGCCAGTGACCTCAAGGAAATGTTTTAATCTATTTATAACAAACATAAAATTGAGAAATATAAATAACATGCTATTGCATAACCAGTAAATGATGCTAATGGTCTCCTGTGGGTGAGCAACCCCTTTACACACACTCACTAGATATTGTATCACATGCTGGTCCACCACTGGAATGTATACAGTCAAGTACCATGGTTTTGGCTAGAGCCTAGTTTAAATTTCACAATAACTTTAATGACAACATTAAAAAGACCCTTAGGGAGACCTGCCAGAAACATTGTGCTTTCCATTGGTTCAGGAGCTGCATAAAGGGAATATAAACTCTGATGTTTATATTTTTCATATAATTGTAAAACTGGGCATGTGTGAAGGCTTTTTAATCATCCCAGTGTATTGTTTTATGTGTTTGTTTTAACATTCCATTTGTCCATAATTATGAACCATCTTAAAGGTGCTAGAAAACAGTGTTCCACACCTCTAGATCCCCTCATGTTTTCCATTTGTCACATTTAGGTATAGGAAACATTGCTGAAATTCATTTTGCTGAGTGCTAAGTAATTTTAATTTAAGTTCACAAAATTCACAAAATGTGATTATAGGCAAAGTAGGTGAAATTCATCTGCAAAGTGGCTGAAGTTTGCTGCTGAAGTGGCCAGTTTGACCACTTTGTGATGAAACTTCCTCAAATTTTGGTGAAGTTGAAGCTGCTGAAAGCAATGGAAGCTTTAAGACACTTCACTAAGATGAATTTCAGTCTCTTCACAGCAAGTTCACTGGCAAAGTTTACCTTTGCTGTATCTCTAGTCCCACTCCCTCTTGAATCTGTTGACTGTTATCTGGTTCACAACCTCTGCCAGCAGTTCATTCTGCCCTGACACAACTCATCCAGTGAAGTAATGTCTCCTGACCTCCTTCTTGTACCTCTCCCTACCAATTTGTAGCTGTGACCCCTGGTGTTTTTGTTGCCACTCAAGGTAAAGAGGCTCCTGTGGTCCACCTTGTTAATGCCTTTGAGGTACTGAGCTTTCAATCATGTCTCTGCTCTCCCTTTTTCTTCTTCTAGTGAGTACCTATCCAGGCTCCTCAGTCTGTCCTTTTATGGCTGCCTATTGACCCTGAATCATCTTCATTGCCATTCTTTGCACCACCTCTAGATGATTTACATCCTTCTCAGATGGAGGTTCCAATACTGCACACAATAGTTCAGGTGTGGTCACATCATGGATCTGTACAACAGCAGGATCACCTCATTACTTCTGCTTGTGAACCCATAACTATGCACCCCAGCATCCTATTTGTCTTGGCTGCTGCCTTTTTATATTATACAGATTATTTAAGGTTATTGGTTATGGCTACGCACAGATCCTTTTCCTCCTCTGTCACCATGACTTTAACAGTCCCCCAAAAAGTATTCAGCTCTTGGGTTCTTACAACCAATGTGCATGACTTTGCACTACATCATAGTGAGCCCCAGCTGCCAAATACCAGACCACCTTTCAAGCTTTGCAACTTCCTCTGTAAGATCCCTGAACACCTCTTCAGTGCCCACTCTCCCACAGAGTTTGGGGTGATCTGCAACAAGGCAAATATTATCTTCTAATTCCCATGTCATTAATGAACACATTGGACAATTCTGGTCTGAGTACTGACCCCTGTAGGACCCTATTGGTGACCTCCCCTTGATCCTAATAGCTCCCCATCAACCACTACCCTTTGGGTTCTCCCAAAGAGACAGTTTGCCACCTGCTTCATCAATCTGCTACCTACCCCTAAGTCCTCCAATGTTTTGATTACTCTCTTGTGGAGAACTGAATTGAAGGCTTTACTAAAACCCAAGTACAATATATTTACTTCATGCCTCTTGTCAGCAGCCTTTGTTACCCTGTCAAAGTAATCAATTAACTTGGTCTGCCATGACTTCCCTGCCATAAACCAATGCTGCCTCTCTTCATGAACTCCATTTGCCTCCAGGAATTTAAGCAATCATTCTTTCACAGGGTCTAGTACAAATGCTCGATTCTGCTGTTCCCAATGCACAACTGCCTGACTCCAGCTTCTTGCTTTGAAAGTGCCTGCATGGTTCATTTTACCAAAGAAGCTTGTCCCCAATTTATCATTTGCCTGCTCCCCCATCAGCCTGCCCACTCCCCATAAGCCTGCACTTTGTAGCAGCAACATGTTCAGTAGTTTCCATAAACACTGCACGCACCAGAAGACCCAGTAGCTCCAGTAGCAGCAAGTTCTTTGAAAGTGGCCCCCCAGAAAAACCCAGACATTCCTTTCATGTGACTGGCTTACCAAAATTACAAAATGACAAATGTGGGCACTAAAAAAGTGGCACTTACAGACCTACAAATGACAAAGTTCTGCTATTTTATTGCCATTTGGAGGCATTTTTTGAAAACAGGTCAACACAGAAAATATGTACCTGATGTTTGTAACTGTGTCCCATCTACGATCCTTCATTCCCCACTGAAGACTCACAATTCACAGGGCAAAGGGCATTCCACTGGAGTTCAGAGTAGTTAATGGGCAATCTATCCTAGCCCAGGACTCAACATGTGGCAGTGAAAAATTATTTTTGTTCACAACAAAAACCAACATTGAGAAGCTTAGTTCAGCCTCATTTTGGGTAATGAACGGCATTTTTTGAACAGTTCCAAAAATCTCTAGGCAGTTATATTCCATAGATGCACCTATGGGTACTGCTGAAACCTGCAGAATACTGCCTTTGGTCTATGCTTTAATGTCCTCCAAATCTCAGGAATGTAATTTGCGAATGTTCCAAGATTTATGAGATGTGACCAATGAGCATGATTTCTGTCAGGCTCCCAAATTTGTAATTACAAATTTTGAGCAGGCAGTCATAAATGCCTGCAAGGCAGAATTCCAAACTGTGGAGAACAAGGGCTGTCTTTTTCACTTTGACCAAATTGTGTGGTGCAAGATCCAAGGTTGTGGGCTAGCTACAAATACAGAACTAATTCTAAATTTAGTCTTAGAATGTTCCAATTAGTTGCCCTGCACTTCTCCCCCATCCAGATTCCTCAAGTCTTTCCAGAGATAAAGACTGACATGCCACCAGAAAGCAAAAAGATACTCGAGTGGTTTGAGGAGACTTATGTGCTGGGAAGGGTGCAGAGAAGAATGAGGAAAATCCAACTATAATAACACTCACCTTTATACCCCCCACAATTTTGTTCTGCACACAATCAGATGCTAAGTGGCATACTGCACACACAAACAAGGTGGAGGCATGGCATAGGTGCCTGGGGACATTAGTGGGCATATCACATGTTGGGATTTGTCACTTTGTTGAGGAGCTACACAATGGACAGCTTGTGACTGAAAGTACAGTAGAAAAAACTAACCTTGGTTTGCCCAAGTAGCTTGTTAAAAAAAATATGTAAAAAGAGCGGAAAAGATAATCAGCATTGTGGCAGACATAGAGCAGTGGGTTGTCAAGGATTTCATTCATGGCATAGTGCACAATATGATGCTTTAAATCCTATGTCTCCTTTCAAAATTCCAATAATAACTGCTCATGTGGTTTTAATTCTGGGACAACATTAAAGTTTGTTTTAAACTGCACCTTTCCCATCCAAATGGGACTTTTATATGAAACTATTTTAACCTTAGAACCTTTGGAGGAGCAGCTTGCACAGTAGCATGGAGCAGGAGCTGGCAGTAGAGAATGGCACATCTGAGACTGGATACTAAAACAAACATCAGGTACATGTTTTCTGTGTTGCTATGTTTTCTAAAATGCCTCAAATGCCAAAAAATCAGCAAAGCTTGGTTGTTTGTGCTGCAAAATAAATGGCTGTTTCTTTTTTGTGTTTGTTCCATGTATTGATGAGGAATCACTGACTAAATGCCTCCATGGGAATTTTTGCTGCCATTGTATAAGTTGTACTTGGACTGCCTCAGACTAAATAGAAATCATGTTACTGTCCAATACAAGGCTGTTTGTGGCTGCTTGTGGTTGTTAATCTAAACTATTGTGTCTGTGCTTCTTGTTTGTAGTGTCCTGTTGGGGAATTAGGAGTCAGGAAGAGGTGCCAGTCAGGAGAATAGATGCCAGGCAATTGGAAGTCAGGCAGCGGTCAGTGATGGGAAGTCGGTGTCGGCAACTTTAATGTCAGGCTAACATGCATCGGGCAATCATATGGATCCCCTTTCATGATGGTCTCCATCAGTTTGCCCACTACAGATGTCAAGCTGACAGGCATGTAGTTACCCAGGTCATCCCTAGCCCCTCTTTTATGTAGTGGCACCACGTGCACTGTTCTCCACTCCAGCAGCACCTCCCTGTATCTAGTGAACTGTTAAAAATGTCCACCAGCAGTCCCAATTGCTCTGCCACTAGTTTGTTCAATACCCTTTGGTGTATGTTATCCAATCAAGGACTTGTCCACCTTCAGGAGTGTAAGTCCCTTTATGACATGGTCCTCTGAGATCCTTTCCTCTACCATACATACAATCACCCTTCCCTGCTCATGTTCCCTTGTGGCACTGGTCCATCCTTCTTTAATAAAGACAGCAGAAGTACTCATGTAAACCTCTGCTTTATCCTTACTTATGTCAACCCACCTTCCCCTTCTTAAGTTGAACAATGCCCTCTTCATGTTTGTTTTATTATATATTTGAAGAAGGTCTTGTCCCTTTCTTAGTCCTCTCATAAGTCTGCAGATTCATCCCTACTTTGCCTGCTTGACTATCTTCCCAGCATCCCTCACCTTCTCCACATAGGTTACCCTATCTTCCTCCTACTGCTGGGACATCCTATACTTCCTATGTTGTACAATGCTCTTTTTTCTCAACAGCCCTGTTCACATCTCTGTTGAACTTAAGAGACTTTCTGATTTACCTTCTTACCCCTGCACTTGGGGCACATTTCCATGACTACTATGATTTCAACATTGATCATGGTCCATTTCTGATCCATGTTCAGGTCCTTCCTGAGGTTTGTCACTGATGAAACCTGCACTCCTTGGAGTGCAGGATTCATGCAGTAACTATCATATTTAGATTGGCTACCACTTCCTGGCACCCCGGTATTTCCAGAGTCACTTTGTATTTACTTTGCTTTTGAATGCCTTCCTCAGGCTAGGCAGTTTCTCCTTTCATATCCTGTCCATCCTACTAAAGTAAGTCTGTCTAAAATCCAGTACAGATGTTTTCATGTTTTGGATCTCATCCCTGATATATACAATATGCAGAACCATACTGTCTGATGGTCATTGCTTCCCAGTGGCTATCTACAATGAAACAGAGTACGGTGATATCAGCACGTTTTGTTCCATTCTTTAGTTTAGTGTAGTTGGCATTCAGTATTGAACTAAGGAATGGTGTGGTAACTGTAGACAGGAGCTGTGTACAGTTTCAGTCAGGGGTAGCATGGAGTTAGTGGTTGGAGCAGGATAGAGACTGTACCGTAGTTGGGAGAAGCATGGTATGGCATACAGTCAATGACTGACAGTTGTAAACAAGGTTGGAGTCATAGGCAGAAGTGTGGAGGACTTCGCATCTGAGAAGAGAGCTGCAGTGTCAAGAGACATGACTTGAGAGAGACAGGGAAATGGTGTATAGGGAGGGGAATCTTAGGGTAGTGTTAAGATGTAGTTTAGATTATATTCAGACTTTTGCAAGGTTTTTGTAGGTAGCTTTTGTTGATTATTAGTGTGGTAGTGGAATTTATGTATGTGGGCATGCATTTTAATTTGTGTGGTATGTACTTTTACTTGGCAAATTATTGTGGTACTACAGTACTTTTCATTGATACTTTTACTGATAACTATACAGGGAAAGAGTGGATGGGGTTTTCTATAAAAGAAGTCTCATCCATTTATTGAATAATTATTAAATAATGGTTTGCAACTGAGCATTCTGAGAAGTTTTGGTTAATGACTGAAACCATTATGTTCAACAGAACAATTAGTTTTGACTGCAGAAAGATCAACTTCATAAATCTATGAAGGTTGGTTACTTATATTATTCTGACCCTAGGGTCATAAGACACTTGGTAGTAACCCAACCCATTTCCTGGTTCTGCCTTTAATATTCAATGTAACATTTAAATTCATGTACATTGTCAAAGAGCTCAACAGTTAGAAACCTCTTCTGCTGTAACTGTCTGCAAGACACTCTCTTGAAAACTATGTATCTTGTCTAAATGTAGATACCTGGTGTCATGAACACACTCCTGAGGGTCAGGTCCACTGAGCTCACAGTGCCCACCCCTAAGTGCAGTCCATGACAGGGAGGGGGAGGGAACAGAAATACTCTACCTGTGTCCTTCTAGAATGCCTACCAAGGTCACAACTGAACACCCACCACAAGGCCCCAGGATTCCCTCTTTACTCTGGATAAGGGTACAATACCAGCCTCGAGTCTTGTAGCCAAATGAGAACCCTTTCTTGGTTGTTACACAAAAGGGAAGATCCAGACTTACAATCTCTTTGGGGTAGCCTTGTAACACTGATTTTGTCTTTTCCAATGGGCATGAAATACCCTGATTCAAATCCCTGCAGACTCTTCCTTGAGACTTTCGTATTCTCCCTATCTTTAGCCAGATTTCCTGTACAGACCCTTGTTCGATTGGTAACTTATGGTGACACCCTTAGCAATAACAGTTTAGTCACAGATTATTAAACATCCTACAACCACACACAACATGAAAAATCTTGCTCAGGGCAGGCCCGGTGGTGCTGAGGGTTGAGGTAGTGGATGCCACATCTCACAGCACGCTGCCGACCCAGGTTCAGGAATAAGCCTGTGCCACTAGAGATTGGCAGAGAGGAGAAGAGAGGATCAAGCAGCTGAAGACCTGCTCTCCTCTCTTTGGGGGGGTGGATCACACATCATCCTGCTGGCTAATTGCCCTCTGGTGGTGCCTGGGGGCAATACAGATTGGGAGGTGTGCTCCAACATAGTTACATTGGTAGAGAAGGGGATAGGAGAAAACAGGAGGAAAAGCAGCCTGGCAGGGCACCATAATGGTCTGCCATGCTGATGGCTGACCCCAGCTTCTGGATTGTTTCAGGAGGGGCACCACCTCCCCAGCCCCACCACAGGGGCAAGCAAAGGGGAATCTCTGGGTTGGCAAGTGCAGTGTGGTGGGACCTGAGAGGTCTCCTCCGAGAGCCAAAAGCCCTGCCAGGGTTTACATCGGCATAAACAGTTAAATAAAAAACAGAAAAACTCTCTCAGGCAGGTTTCTTAAGAACAAATGTTTTTACTAAAATACTTAGTAAATGATCATACAGTTACAACTAAAAGATTTAGAAAATGTTGGTCACACAATAACAGACACAAAAGTGAAAAATATACAAAAAAACGCACTATGACTGTTATCCAAAATTCTACTTTAAGTATGTAGTAAATTGTAGTCTGAAAGAATAAGAAGTCTGAAAACTCCTTTCTTCCATTTCAGCCACTGGCAAGTTGTTCTGTGTCTTGTCAGGAGATTGTCCAAAGTGCATAGCAATGAGCTTCTTTTTACAGGGGGTATTTATAGTCCCTCTGGCAGTCTGAAAAGCCCTAGTCTGGTCCTAACTTTTAGGCCAGTAGATGTCACTTTGCTCTTCCAGATTTTAAGTAATTATTTATTTCCTTATTTGGGTCCTCATATCACCACTCTGGCTCTACTAAAAAATTAATCAGACTGTGGTAACCTTGATGACAACTCCTGCCTAAAACCATTTATCCTTTTGCTCTTAAGTTTACAACAGGGAGATAGCTTTCCATGTTACACCACCATTGCCACCCTATCTACCCCTAGTCTGTATCTCACACTATCATCACCCACAGCCCCTTCCCTTACCTTCAGCTATCCTCTTCTCATATCTTCTATCTCTATCTCCTCACCCCTTATTGTGCTCTTGTCCCAGCCATCATAGCCAGCCTCTTACACTCAATTCTCCCACCTCCCCCTCCACCTTGTTGTCAGCCCCCTCTTAACCTCAGTCCCACTGTCCTCTGTCCCCCCTTCCTCTCTGACCTTATCCCAAACAATGCCTACTCCCTACCTGTGCCCACTATCTTTACCTTCGTTGCTGGCCTTGTAATCTCTACTTCTTTCATGAGGTGCTATCTTGTTACCAAGAGCTGACCATGTATTTATCACCCAAGTTTTAGCATGCCTATGTATATATGATGTCAATATTATTGTTCTATCTTTTACTGGATTATTCAGCTGTATACTGTGCATTGCTTTGTATACATCTGTATAGTGTCCCTGTTGTTAATCAGGACCTCCTTGTAAATGAGCTTTCTCAAAAGAGTTTTTTCCTGCCAATAAATTTGAACTTGATCTTCTCTCATCCGGAGACTTTATTACACCAATTAGCTAACCAGGGACTTCCATCCCTTTGAAAAGGTAAGTTTCAGTTTCCTGGCTAGTAGCTATCTTCCTGGGTCACAGAAGTGTCACAAATTTTGCAAGCCCTTTCTTTCTTCCTGTGTCTTTTCAGTAACACTGGGCAATTTCTGTGGCATTTAACATACACAAAATCACATCAAAAAATATGACAGAAATATCTCTGCAAATAATGACTGGCAGTTTGCTAACTTGCAAATCCCTCCTCCTCGACTGAATTTGTGGGAACACAGCCCCTACTGCATGGCAAGGTTTTCACAAATTCTGTTACCATTCTAACTGGTGAGATAGGCCATCTGCGTTGTATTGGCTGATCTGGCCCTGTGGGTAATTGTCATGTCATAGGCCTGTAGAGCAATACTCCACCTTAAGAGATGACTATTTGTTTTACCCATCTGATTTAGCCACACCATGGGGTTATGATCGGTCTGTACCTCAAAGTGCCTCCCACATAGATATGGCCCTAATTTCCTAGGGCCCATACCAACACAAGGCACTCCTTTTCCACTGAGGAGTATGCTTGCTCCTGGGGAAGTAACATTTTGCTCAGGTTTACGATTGGGTTGTCTTTTCCTGATTAGATGTCTGACTGAGGACTGCTCCAATACCCACATCTGAGGCATCCGTCTGCACTACAAACTGCTTAGAGTAATCTGGACTGGCCAACACAGGGCTACACAGTGCCTCCTTTAGCCATGCTGAGAGGCAAATTCACGGCTTCCAGTCTACCTTTTTGGGTTTTCTTTCTTTAGCAGGCTGGATAGGGGAGCTGCCAGGGTACTGTAATTTGGAACAAACTTTCAATAGTACCCTGCAGTCCCTAGGAAGCTCATTATCTGCTTTTGGGTTTCAGGCATAGGCCACAACTCTATTGCCTCAATCTTTGCTTAATTGGGGTGAAGCTGCTCAGCCCCATTACATGGCCTAAGTATGCCACCTCCACCATAGCCACCTGGCACTTTTCAGCCTTTACAGTGAGCCTCCTGCTCTGTATCCTGCCCAACACACTTCCTTCAGGTGGGACAGGTGTTTCTTCCAGCTGGTACTGAAGATGACACTATCATGCAGATAAGCCACTGCATACTCTTTAATACCATATAACACCTGGTTGACCAACCTTTGGAAGGTGGCAGGGCCATTCTTCATTCCAAAAGGCATTACCCAGAACTCAAATAATCCTATTGGAGTGATGGAGGCTGACTACTCACTAGCTCTGACAGTTAACTCCACCTGCCAGTACTCTTTCATCAAGTCAATGGTGATAAACTATGTCGCTCCTCCCAACTTGTCCAGTAGTTCATCCATCCATGTCACTGAGTGGGCATCAGACTTCGTGACTGTGTTGAATCCATGATAGTCCACACAAAAGTGAGTAGAGCCATCAGGCTTTGGAACGAGAACTATGGGTGAGGCCCAGGAATTGTGGGATTTCTGAATTACCCCATAATCCATCAGTTCCTCCACCTCCCTCCTAATGTCCTTTAGGACAGCCTCAGACACCCAGTAGGCTGTCCACTATATGGGCATTTGTGTCCCTGTGTCTACATTGTGTGTCGCTATGGGTTCATCTGGGCTTGCAGTAAATAAAAGGCAAAGTCCTCCAAACCTCCCTCACTTTCTGGAACTGTTCTGGGGTCAACTGGGCCACAGTTTGATTGCCTCCATAGATGGCTCCTGCTTGCTTTCCTTTAGCAAGTTCAGTAGGGGGTCTTCTTCATCTGTCACCTCCCCAGGACTACACACTGCAAATACCATGTCAGCCCTATTTGCATATGGCTTCATCATGTTGACATTGTACATCCTATGGCTAGGTCTCCTGTCAGGCAGTTCCACAATATAATTTATGTCATTGACCTGTTGGACTACCTTATATGGTCCCACCCACTGGCCTGCAGCTTGTCCTTCTGGAATGGAATTAGGACCATTACTTCCTGACCTGTGCTGTAAGTGCAAGCTTTGGCACCGTGACTGTGCCAGATTTTTTGCTTCTGTTGGGCAGCTGACAGGTTGCTTTGGGATACCCCATAAGCTCCTTCAGCTTCTTACTAAACTTAAGGACATACTCCACTATGGGAGTTCCCTGGGTGGCGTGTTTTCCCTCCCAGTCTTCCCGGATCTGGTCTTGGGGCCCACACACCCTATTTACATATAAGAGTTTGAAGGGGGAGAATCCTATCAACTCTTGGGGCACCTCCTTGTATTCAAACAACAGGTGGGGAAGGTATTTCTCCCAGTCCCTTGCATACTGTTCAGCAAACGCTTGGAGTATCAATTTTAAGGTAACATTAAACCTTTCCATAAGCCCATTGGCTTGTGGGTGATAAGGTGTCGTATGTCTCTGCACCACTCCGCACTTCTCCAACAAAGACTTCATCAGGTCTGACATGAAGGTACACCCTTGATCAGTGATTACCTCATGTGGAAACTGGGCATGGGAGAAAATCCCTAGCAAGGTGTCTGCCACTTTGTCTGTCCTAAGTGAGGAGAGGGCGACTACCTCTGGGTATCGGGTGGCAAAATCGACAACTGTCAGGGTAAACTTTTTTCCAGAGGAGCTTGAGGTACTCAGTGGTCCCACAGTATCCATTCCTACCCACTGGAATGGCTCCTCCATGATGGGCAAGGGAATTAGGGCAGCAGTGGTTTTACTACCTACCTTCCCTATCTGTTTGCACTGGTGACACGGTCTGCAATAGTCCTTCAGTACTGGGTCAGTATAGCACAGACAAAACTGTGCATGAAGAATTATGAGATCAGTAGCCGTATGGTATGAGAGCGACAGGGGTATATGAGTGATATGACTATATCGCTACCCCCAGTTGCTCTGTACCAAAGAGGAATGGATATAACCACTGCTGGTCAGGTGCTTGGTCAAGATGCTCCTATGGAGAAGAGACTAGAGCACCTGACCCAGCAGTAGATGAGGGGGAAGACCAGGGTTTGAAACCCTGCTCCGGAAATTTTTTTACATTCCAACTGTGCAGCCACAACTAAGTGCTGCAGTTGGCTTTTTAACTTGCCCCACTGTCCACCCCCCTATGGAGTTGATTATATTTATTCTGGGGAGTGTGGGGGGTGAAGACACCCACGTGAGGGGTGCAGTGAGTGTAGCCCCCCATAAAAAACAAACTGAAGGATCAGGTATGCGGCGTTCATGTGCAGATGGCATTATGTGCTACCACTGCATTGCCACATGCTGTTTTCTGTGCACAGATGTGATATGTGTGGTTTCATCCATGACATCATGACACCACACCTATTCCTTCACCTGCTGTTTGAAATTGGGCCAATAGAAATTCTGGGCCAATCGCTGCATGGTGTGCATGATGTCCAGATGTCCAGACATGGGGATATCGTGAGTGATCTTGAGCAACCGCTCACAGTACCGGAGGATGACGAGCTGCCTGCCCACCACCTCGCCCTCTCTCCTCATGTCCTGGATGTACAACAGTCCATTGCCCCAAAATATTCTATGTCTTATGTCACCTCCTGGTGTCCTGTCAGATTCTGCACAAGCCCTCATCCTCTCCAAACTAGGATCAGTCCTCTGAGCAGCTGCAAAATTTTCGCATTTTCCCAAGGCATGGGACATGTCTCCTTCAGTTCCTAAACTGGAGTCCATTGCTCTAGTCTCAGGGCATTCAGGGCCATGTCATTCCCTAAGCTTCTGACCAATTGATTCCCTCCCTCCTCAGAGTAACCTTCTGTAGCTGTTTTGTGAACTGCTACTTGGGGAAGTCCTACCTCCCTATCAATGCTCTCCATGTCAGGAGACAGGCTGGGGAATCAGCCTCTTATTCTTTTCCAAAGTGGCTTCTATGTGGTTCAGAGAACTACATCAGTCATAGTCATCTGACTGTGGGTAACCGCACACACCACCCCCTTATGGAGATTGTTCCCTGTAATCACGTCAAGGACAAGGTTGTCTGACACTGCAACTGTCTGCACTGTCTCTCCTGTCTCACCCCAGTTCAAGAGAACACTAGCAAGTGTCAGACTTTTCTCCTCCCCAGTGAATCCCCTCATGGTGATAAATTGATTTGGTAAAAGTTGGTCAGGCCCAACCAAATCCCCTTTTACCAGGGTAAGAGTTGCCCTGTGTCCCTTAACCCATGGGTTTGCACCCCATTTACAGTAAACGGGTGCATGTGCTCCCTCATGTTTTCTGCCATGCTTTCAGGGATACACAAACAAGCCAACTCTTTTCAAGGGTCTCTTTCCCCACTCTGTACCTTTTTAGGACACTGTCTAGCAAGATTCCCTCGCTGTTTACAAAACCAATATTCATCATTCTTTTTTTCCAAGACATCCATTTTTGGTAACCTGGTGCTTCCCCCTTTCTCCAGAGGCTATGAGGGTTTTAGCTGCCCTGAAGGCACACTGTTCCCTTTCAGCTCTGCCACACCTGCTCCACTTCCTTTCAGAGCAGGCCTTCTCCTGGCATAGTGATCTGAGAGCTCAGCAGCCTGCTGCACTGTTTCTGGATCTTGGTCCTCGTACCAGGATTTCAACTCTGCTGGGCAAGCCCAAAAGAACTGATCTAAAAGTACAACCACCTCAATTTTACCCACAGAGTTTGCTTCTACACCCTCCCACCAATGTTTTAAAAACTGACATTGCTTTGTGGTGAGTTCCTCAAAGCTCATGTCAGGGCTTTTCCAGAGTTTACAGAACTTAACCCTGTAGACCTCAGGAGCCAGTTCATACTTTTAAGCAAAGCAGCTTTAAGTTTCTCTTAATTGCTACTGTCCTGATTGTCCATTTGGCCTAGTATCTCATGCCCTTTACCAGTAAGCAGCAGGGAAAGCTAGAAGCTCCAGGACTCTCTTTGTACCTTGGCCTGGATACAGACCTTTTCAAACAAATAAAATAATGCATCTGCATCCTCCCCCTCTTTAAATTCAGCTATTAATTTTGAATTTAACTTATACCCCAGCACTGGAGTTTCTGGTTCACCCCTGCCATTTACCTCCTCTGGTGCTGGTCATTGGAGTCTTAGCTTTTCCAGCTCAGACTCCCTCTGTTGCTGTTTTACTTCCCTCTCAGCTTTTGTCTGAAACTGCCTTTCTTTTTCCTGCATCTCCAGTTCAAACCTCTTCCTCTCACTTTCTTGCTGGGCTTCAAAAGTTCTCTGCTCCTGCTCCAGTTTCCTGAGCTTAGATTGTAGTCTGATCCTTCCAGCTCCAGCTTTGTGGTGGCCTTCCCTGCTGCTATGGCTCTGGGTTCCTCTGGTCTCATTGTCCTCCTCCCTGGGACTGGACTCTGTGATGGACCCTTGCACCCCCACTGGGGTCTGGTCCCTTTCAGTCACTTGCTGTGACTCAAGGCTCAGGGCAACTGTTTGCTCATCAGCTGCCATGAGAGCTTCCACAAGGTTCTTTCTGGTTCAACCCTCATACCAGACCCCTTTTTCCTGACACAACTGCCTTAGGTAGTCTGCAGTGTATTTGCTGTAGTTGGAAGCCATCATCTTTCCCTAACTACTACTACACTAGCTTACAACCAAAAAAAAAAAAAATAAAGAAGAAAATAGGTAGGGAACTTTATACAGTAATCAAATTATTGTTTTCCAAATCTCTGCCTTAATTATGTGTGGATTGTTTTCAGTTTATCAATCTGATACACTGGCCTCAAATCCAGTTGTTATGCCTGTGCCACCAATATCTATCGAATTGCAACACTGAGCTACCAGATATCTCGGATCCCACCACTGTGCACCATATCTGTCAGACCCCACCACTGTGCATCAAATCTGTCATGAACCCACTCCTGAGCATCAGGTCCACTGAGCTCACAGTGTCCACCCCAAGTGGAATCCATGATAGGGAGAGGAAAAACAGGGATACCCTCCCTGTGTCCTTTAAGAATGCTTGCCGAGGTCATGGCTGAACACCCACCATGAGGCCCCAGGAATCCCTCTTTACTCTGGATAAGGGTACAATACCAGTCTTGAATCGTGTAGCCAAATGGGAACCCTTTCTTGGTTGTTACACAAAGGGGAAAGATCCAGGCATTAAAATCTCTTCAGGGTAGCCTTGTAACCCTGATTTTGTCTTCTCCCATGGGCATGTAATAACCTAGTTAAAATCCTTACAGACTCTTCCTTGATACTTTAGTATTCTTCCTATCTTTACCCAGATTTCCTGTACCGACCCTTGTTCTATTGGTAGCTTAGGGTGACACCCCTTAGCAATAATAGTTTAGTCACAGATTATTATTAAATGTCCCACAACCACACAAAACATGAAAAGTCTCACTCAGGCAGGTTTCTTATAAATGAATGTTTTTACTAAAATACTTTATTAATGATCATACAGTTACAAAAAAAGATTTAGAACATTTTTGTCACAGAATTACACAAAAAAAGTGGAAAATGTACATGAAAAATGCACTATAACTGTTATCTAAAGTTCTACCTTAAGTTCATAGTAAATTGTAGTCTGGAAGAATAAGACGTTTGAAAACTCCTTTCTTCCTTTTCAACCACTGGCTGCTCATTCTGTGTCTTGTCAGGAGAGTGTCTAAAGTGCATTGCAATGAGATTCTGTTTACATGGGGTATTTATAGTCCCCCTGGCAGTCTGAAAAATGTCCTGGTCTGGTCCAAACATTTAGGCTAGTATATGTCACTCTTGCTCTTAACAGATTTTAAGGAATTACTATTTATTTCCTCATGTAGGTCCTTATATTACCACTTCCAGGCACAACGAAAAAATATGTAATCAGACTGTGGTAACCTTGCTGACACCTCCTGTCTAAAACCATTTCTCTTTTTGATCTTAAAGGTTTATGACAGGGGAGATAGCATCTCTCATCCTGAAACTTTATTATATCAATTAGCTAACCAGGGACTTTCATCCCCTCTGAAAATGTAATTTTCAGCTTCCTGGCTAGTAGCTGTTTTCCTGGTCACATAGGAATGTTACATATTTTGCAAGTCCTTTTCTCTCCTTGTGACCTTTCCAGTAACACTGGGCATTTTCTTGTGGCATTTAGCATGCACAAAATCACATCAAAAAATATGACAGAAATGTATCTGCAAATAATGACTGGCAGTTGACTAGCTCGCCTCACCTGGCTGTTTGAAATTCAAAATAAATTCAAAATAAATGAACACAGAATAATTTTCTAACTAAATATCTTACTGCCTCCATAACATCCATAACATATGATCATACTGTAAATAGTGTGATTAGCATTTCAGGACATCTGATCATATTTTCTTAAATAATATAGTTTAAGTCTTTTGTCATTTTCTTACTAGATTACCCAGTATAGCCCAGTAGAGCCCTATTGAAATGCAGCATCTCACTTTCATTCGGGTCCTGTAATTCTTCACTGTTTTACAACTTGGAGGAATGAAACCCTGGGAAATGAGGGTCTCACAATGAGCCAGGGACCACAGTGGATTAGAACCTGTCAAGTTCTTTTCATAGTGCAGTGTACTTGCCACTACTACCCCTAAAGGAATTACTGATTGATTAAGTCACCCACACTTGAACTGTTGAGAGATCTCTGGTATTTATATTGTTGGAGGATTTATGATGGTGAAGAAGTGTGAATGAAACAACCTACCACACTGTCACTAACCCAGATGCTCTGGAGTGCAGTAAGGGCAACCGTCTAAGGATTAACCTAGCCCCCATCTGGGAAAGATAAAGCAGAACTTTATTACCAAGAAAATAACAGATCTTCAGCTAACAATACATTAGGAACATACATCTTTTAAAAAGCATCACATATAGCACAAATAAACCCTATTAAAAGTCCCAGCAAACTGGATCCGACCTTTAAAGGGGCATTTCAGTACCTAGTTAATTGGATTTAGATTTATGCCAGTGATTCTATAACTTTTGTCGGTGCAGTTATAAAGAGCCTAACTACTGTACTGCACTGATCAATTAAACAGCACAGTACAGAAGAAGCATGCATTTTAACTCATTCCCTCCCAAAGCATATATATGAGTTGAACTGTTGTATGCTTAACAATATCAAAATGGCCACCTTGAGGTGAATGCGCTAAATGAGTGTTTAAGGCAAGATGCACTATGAAATCAAACTAATCAATTGCACTGTGGTTCAGGACTAAGAGGACTTTTAAATGGTTCCTTTCACTGTCTGGAATCAGGTCTTATGATAAGAAAGAGAGAGAGAGAGAGAGAGAGAGAGAGATTCCAGCTCCAGGCTTTGCACCATGTAATGTGTTGTATATGTCTTGATATGGCTGAGTGAAAAGCAAATACAGTCTTAAAAATGTAAAACAAACAATGACAAAACAGGGAGACACTGACAACAAATAATGACCTAATAGGGAGACATTGACAATACATAATACAAACAGTTAATGATGCAAACAGAATTGTAAATCAGAAGAAATCAGACCATGTGGTTTCACATATAAAAAGAAATAGGCCTAATGCTCAACTGAGTCATATCACTAATAATTAATACATTTTCAACTTTTCATTGGTTTTGCTTTGGTTGAAATTTTCACATGCAAACAAGTTAGTTGCTAATCCTTGTAGAACAACTAACTGCTAATCAATTCTTATTTTTTCTGTAGTTAGTCATCTACAGTATCTCCTACTAAATAATTAATAAATCCTCATTAACTGAGTATTAGAAAGTTCAAGTCTCTATTGCTTGTTTATGTTCTGAAATCCTTGAGCCCATAGAATTTTTAGTTTTAAAATCCCACCATGTTTTTTTCTTCCGCTTAATGAGAAACAGACCCACCCCCAGTAAAATGATTGGTTAGCCTGTTCAATACAGAATGCTACTTTCAATTAATTATAAGAGAAAATGGAGATTTCAGCAGTAAATTTCAATTATTTAGCTCCCTTAAGAAAACTACTTTCATCATTACAGTTATAACGCTAGCATGTTGCGTGCTCAGTGCTACTCCAAAACACCCTGCTCACCTTAACTGCACGCCTGCATGGTCAAAAGCAAAAGAAAGAATCTTTTTTAAGGAAGAAAAGCAAAATATATCATTACAGCATCCTATGGCTGCCAGCCCTTTCAGCCTTCTCCTGCACTGTTTCCACAATACCACAAAATGCTGGCTGCTTGCCTTCTTTCTGTGCTGCTGCTACTCCACAGCATGTCAGCTCACAGCACCATTAATCCTTCACATCATAACCCATAATTTTCAATCAGTAACCTCGGACAGGGTGTCTCCTCTCATTTTACCAACTGCAGAATTTCAGGTGTATGAAGGTTGTTTCTGCTTTCACTGTCAGGCACCCCCAGCTGAGAACAAACTACAACTCCCATTAAACCTCAGGGCAGCTAAAGATGGCCAGCTTACTGTCGGGGAGCAAGTGACGTGTTAAAAAAAATTGTTACCTTTCACCTCAGCCTGCTCGATCATGGTGGTGGTGGGGGAGGGCTAGACAGTTCAAGTCAGCAGTGGGGAAGGGGTTCAAGGCAGTAGCAAACAAAATACTTATTTTGGAGAGAAGAAAAATGTTACAGAAACAGGCTCTCCTAAACAGCAGTGCCATCTACTGACAAGTATACCAGAAGAGAAACTACTTTACAAGAAAATTTATTTTTATTCATTTCTTCAACATTTGTTTGCTGAGTTTGTAATCTTTAATTTTATTTCAGTGTTACTTACAGACCATTTTCTAAGTGCAATAAATATCTGACAGGGTAGGCAGTATTGGGCTATATTAGGCCTTCCAGGGGCTATCAAGCCTTCCGCCTGCAGTGTCAGGCCTCATTACACCCCTGGGTGGTCCAGCACAGCTCAATACTGCCCAACCTGTTGGGTATTATTTCTTACTTAGTTTGCCATTTATTTATTATTAGTTGAGATTATCTAATGGCTCATTTATTTTCAATTAACTCTCAACTTTTTTAGCATTAGTTGATAATTACATCTATTTCACATGCATAACACAGCAAGATTAGTTAAAAATTATTAATTCCTCAGTGTTTTCCAAAATGCATTCTGCATCAGAATGATGCAGAACTGCACCACCCTCTCTCTCTCCAGTTATGCAGTCAATTGCTGTAGAAGGGGCCTGCATTCCTGTTAACAATCTGGGGGAGCTGGTAGTCACAATTTGCTCCTCAGCATGTACTGTATCTGGATTAACTGAAAGAATTCCAGATCTGCAGTGATCTGAGTGCTGTGGGTTCCCACCACTTCTTATTATAGTACATAAAATCACTGATAAAGTGGTATATTTGAGAGAAATATCTTATATATATATATATATATATATATATCTTATACCTGCCCGGTATGGTAGGTATAGTTAGAGTTGTGCAGCCACTTCTAAATAAAACTCAAAGTGTTGTACTTTAATAACTTTGCAATGGTTTGTGCAATCTGCCTAATATTTTGCATCATAGTGTGGTACCATAGATCTCTGGAACTGGAAATTTTGTTATGGTCAGATTTTCAGTTGCGAGCTGCAGGAGGTTGAAAAGTGTGAAAAATCCTCAACATTTTTGAATTCTTTGCTACATCTACAGCCCGAATGGTTTGTCTGACTGATCTGAAGTTTTCAGAGTATATGGGGACTGGTCACGGAAATGTCTTGTGAAGATGTGGTGAAAAATATCAAGCCGTTCAAAAGTGATGAAAGTTCAAAGATTCCCATTATAGCCCATGGGAAAAATATATGTTCAGCTCAAAGCTTTTAAAAGTTTTCATGAAAGCAATTTTGCTTTTAAAAGCTTTTGAGTTGTGCCAATTTGTTTTTAATCTGCCGCCATTTTGTTTTTAGTTAGCAGCAGACAAAAATGCCTAAAATGCAAATTATTGCCCTAGGTAAACACTGTCAGTTGTGTTTACCTATTTGAAAACTGAGGAACACACTAGGTGCATCAGATTTTCAATCGACCCCAGAAATACCATTTTCACAATGGGTCCCCAGTAGTGGTCGAAAATGCAGAAGAAATGGATCTGGCACTTTGAAGGAAGTGTCACACTTAAAAAGTGTCACACTTTCACAAAAGTGTGGCACCACTCTTCTGCAAGTTCCAACATTAGGATTGTGAAAATGGTATTTCAGGGTCAGATTGATAATCGATGCCCCCAGTGAATTCCTGAGCTTCCAGATAGGTAAACACAACTGATAGTATTACCTAGGTGCAATAAATAAAGAAAACTGTCCCCAATGTCTTTTAGCTTTGATGCAGAATGCTGCATTGACATTTGTGATGCAGGATCCTACACTGAACTTGTGCAAACAGTCACTGACAACTGGGTTCCCAGTCCCGTGTTGGTATTCCTCCCCCACCCTTCAAACACTTATGTGGCACACAGGGTGCCTACCCCAGTTTGCCCAGATTGTTTTTTCCTTTTTCCCCAACATCTGGATGCCCTCCCGGCATCAGATGTCCCCCCCAAGCCAACTTTCTTTGCTGACGAGAGTGCCCAATCCCTCTACTGGCAACATGCACCCCCACCAGAAAACCCATGTGGCACACTGGGAGCCCACCCCAATGTGTCAATTTATTAATATTATATGTTTCTGACACTGGGAGGTCCCCTCTCCCAGTGTCAAATGACATCCCCCCAAAGCTCGTTCTTTTTATCCTGACATCGGCGTGCCCAATTCCCCAGTTGGGTAGAGTTCCCCCAACTAGTTTGGCACACCGGAACCCCCCCCAGTGTGCCAAATGTTTTTTCAATTAAATTTAAGCTGTAAATAAAGAAAACCATCTCACAATATCTTTTTTTAACCCTACAAAAAAGAAAATGGTCCCTCATCATCTCCCCAGTTCTCCTCTCCCATCCTCACCCTTCCTCTGCTGCACCCACCTCCCCACACCCCCCTCACCCATACTTACCCTCTGGAGGTCGGGATCAGCAATCTTCTCTGGACTGAGGACACATCTGCACTCTTTAAAGCTGAACTGCAATGGGGGGGTTAACTTATGTTGATATCTCAGCCACTTTTAAGGAATTTTGGCCCCAAATGTTCAACATGGGGATCTTGGGACCTCACCTCATGAACACAATCACTGTCATTTCGTTACTGAAAGGTGATTTCACGATTGGTGCACAGAATCACCTTTGGGACTAATTAATGAAATGACATTGTCTGTATTCACGGTAAGTCTCAAAAAGCCCATGTTAAAATCTAGTGCAAGAAAATCCCCAAAAGGACTGCATTACAAGCATGTGTTGCACAGTTTGTATGCAGGCTCGTAACTCAAGCAATTTTTAATATTTTCACTCCAGATTTTCAGCATTACCATTTCATCACATGTCTTATGAACAGTACAGTCGTCATTTTCACATTCTACCAAAAACATGTTTTCATACCTGAGGCGCATAATGGAGCAGTTGCTGTGTGAAGCAACTTTCAGGATGGATTAACAAAATCACAGTTCCACTGTTCATGAGGGAAGTTTCAAAAGCCCATGTTGAAAATTTGTTAAAAAATTCAAAAAATGATTGCGCACAGCTATATGCTATGTTCTCTATGCATGCGCCAGAATTTGCTAATTTTAATATTTTCTACTACAGATTTTCAACATTGCCATTTTTTCACACCTCCTTATGAACAGTACAGCTGTCATTTTTTACATCCTTCCTGAACCATGTTTTAGCACTTGTGCCACAGAATGGCGCAGTCACTGACAAAATCAACTTTTGGGACAGATTAACAAAACACAGTGCCAGTGTACATGAGGGGAAGTCTCCAAAAGCCCATGTTGAAAATTTGGTTCAATAATGTACAAAATTCACTGTGTTATGAGCGTCTGTTGAACAATTGTCTTGTGAAATTCCGCACAGGATAACACTGCGATGCCCATGGTGCCTTTCGACGCCCATATCTCGAAAATGTTTCGATATACAGATTTTTTTGCTACTCTCAGCTTAGTCCATCTTTAGGTGGACTTAACATGGGTGGAGGTTTCAAAGTCATGAAAATCACAGAAGTGGAATTTTTTTCATAGCTGCTACAGTTACTAAGATATTGGAACATTAGTGTTACAAGACTTCATTTTCATGTCTGTAGGGCCATACCTCTCAACTGTCCCTGATTTTCAGGGACGTCCCTGATTTTACCTCAAAATTTTACTCTGTCCCTCCTAAAAATTGTGTTTCCATGACCAAACAGCAGGGGTTGTAAACACAAAATAATGTCAAACATTAAAGTTATAGACTTGTTCTTCCTTAGAAAATGCATTTTACACTAAGCCCTTTATTCTACCAGCTTCCTGAGTGGATAACGCCAATTTTGAAAATGTGTCCCTGATTTTGGTCCTTTGTCCCTGATTTTTTTAAGCCTTGTCCCTGATTTATGAGGCAGGAGGTTGAGAGGTATGTGTAGGGCTGTGTTATGTCCCTGTACTTATGTGCAAGTGGGAACGCAAGGCCCAGAGGGCCTGCACTCTCACATTTGCATACCATTACACAAAAAGTTCCAGCTTTAGGGGAGCACTGGGCCCGGGAGGGCCCATGCTCTCACAACCACATACCAGTTACATTACACTAGATTTACAATGGAACTGGTGCAAATTTTTCCAGTTAACCATCAAAAGGCATCTATGGAAAACATTACTGAGTTATCAGTGTCCATGTCACCTTTCAGTGCTCATATCTTGAAAGTAGGTGAGGAAAGCACCAGCACTGTTGTAACACTACCTTTAGTTTTGTGAAAGTATCAGTAATGTTTCAACACTACATTTAGTTTCACAAAAGTACTAGTAGTGTTGCAACCCTACCTTTAGTTTTGTGAAAATACCAGTAGTGTTGCAACACTACCTTTAGTTTTACAAAAGCACTAGTAGTGTTACGAAACTACCTTTAGTTTCACAAAAGTACCAGTGGTGTTGCAACACTACCTTTAGTTTTACGAAAGCACCAATAGTGTTGTGACACTACCGTTAGTTTTACAAACGTACCAGTATTGTTGCGACACTGCCTTTAGTTTTGTGAAAGTACCAGTAGAGTTTGACAGTACTTTTAGTTTTGTGAAAGTACCCTATGTTGACCTATGGGATTTTGTAAAAGTTGCAGAATTTTGAAGAATTAAAGACCCAAATGAGCCAGTTTCTTTGCCATTTCATAGCAAAAAAAAAATGGTTAGGGCTTTTTTGACTGAAATTTGCAGTGTAGAAAGCCCTGGCCACACATATTTGCCTTTTGGACGTTTGGTCACAAAAATGATGATGGTTCAATAGTTATAGTTCTCCGAAGTTGACAAATTTTCGATAGGATAACACTGTGGTGCCTGCTGCACCTTTTGGCACCCGTATCTTGAAAATGGTTCAAAATACAGATTTTTTTCTGTGGTGCCCTTAGTACACATTTAGGTGGACTAAGCCCCTGTGGATGTTCTGAAGTCATGATTGCAACTGCAGTGTGATTTTTTCCTTGGTTGCTATGGTTGCTGAGATATTTTCAAATTAATGCTGTAAGGGTTCCTTTTCATGACTATAGGGGTGTGGTATGTCCGCTACTTATGTGAGGGGGGGGAACAGGCTCAGAGGGCCCACACTCCCACATATGCAAATCATGGATATTAATATGCAAAAATGGGCAGTGTGAGGGGAGTGCAGGGCCCAGAGGGCCCGCACTCCCATAACCACATACCAGTTACATTACACTTTCTCAAAAAGAAGGAAAATTCATTGTAAAAACACTTCATTAATGCATCAGTTAGGGCTGATAGCACACTGACAATGGTTTGGAAATTCGGTGTTAGGGTTACCAACCCCTACCACCCAATCCCCACACTCTCCACCCTCCTCACACCAACAGATGTTGGGGTGTGCATTGGGGTAATTGGGCCTCTCACCCCATTCTCCTGTACTGCACCATCTCAGTTTGTTTACAAATGGAATGGAGTGAGAGTTAGGCTGATGACCTCACTGCACACCCCAATGTCTGTTGGTGTGAGGAGGGTGGGGTGAGGATGGGTTGGTAGGGGTTGATAACCCTAACACCAAATTTCCAAACTTTTGTCAGTGTTCTATCAACTCTAACTGATGTATTGCATTAACAAAGTTTTTGAAATGAATACACACATATATATATATATATATATATATATATATATATATATACACACACACACACACACACAAGTGGCACTCCCAGGATAAAATCCACTTTTGACACTCTGCAGTATGCAGCAGACCTACTGAATAAAGCAATGCAGCTTCAGTGACAAAATTAGTACCTTTTGGCATGCAGGAAATTGGCATTCACTTCATCCTGGCAGTGTCACATTTTTCTGAATGACAAAGGACTAGTACCATAAATACATTGCTTTTATTCGATGGAGTCTACTCTACAACATGTCTAGCAAACTGTCAAAACTGGGTTTCATCCTGGGATGCCTCTATCTATCTATCTATCTATCTATCTATCTATCTATCTATCTATCTATCTATTTATCTGTCTGTCTCTCTCTCTCTCTCTCTCTCTCTCTCTCTCTCTCTCTCTCTCTATATATATATACAATGCTTCTGAGGATAGATTTGGTCAAATATTTTTGATACCGACAGGGTGTTCAAACCTAGAGTGAGAATAACATGTTTATACTCACTCTAGATCCCCATGGACAAATGTATTTACATTGTAGAATGTAATTGACTGGAGCTGGCAGGGTGAGCCATTAGCTCCAGTCAATAATTTTCACATAAACACTTTCCACTTTCAAACCCATAAACAGTGCAAGTTGTTACAAAACCCTGCTTACTCGCATGCTGACTCCACCTAACAGTTTCACTTCTGTGCTGCAGCTGACACATCACTTTTCTGTTCATAAAAAGTGTCACATATTATTACAGGCATTTTTATAACATCCTTCTTTTACTCCTCATCTGCTATTCACATATCTGTGGCCACTCTTACATGAGCTTGTTTTCCCAGACCCCGATCCCAGACTGTAACTAACATTCTTCACCAGCCACTGGCTTCTGCAGCCTGACTGCACGTTTCAGCCCTCTTGAAGCAGCCACCACTCAGCTGAATCCCTAACAAGGCTCTGCTGTCCCCCATGACTGCATCCTTGGCTGGTAGCTCCCTGGAGACAATGATGTGCTGTCACACAGTGTTATGCATAAAAATAAGACTACCACTTGGTTTAGCACTCCAGACCACTCTGCTATCTCAAAAAGATTTAAAAGCAAAGCAATTAAAAACCTAAAAAGAAAATGGCTCACAAGTGGCAATGACCTTGCATAAATAAGATATACTATGGCCCTCACCGTGACTATCAGTGATATTACCCCCTCATGCCCCTCATCCAGCTCAGCTGGTGGTATTACCCCCTCATGCCCATTAGTCTGTGGTATTGTTAGTAATTAATGTGATAAATTCAGGCAAACTCCATTGGAATTAATCAGCAGCTTGGGTCAGTCTGTATTATTGTTTGTAACTGAGGCAGTAGAACCAGAATGCTTTTGTGTAACCTTTGTTTGTAGCCAGTACAGTTTACCCTGTTTAATCATAACTTAGAACCCTTTCCACTTCCTCTTCTCTGCTTACCTAACCAGCTCCTACCATCTTCTTACATAGTCTTATTTCTTCTCTGCAGTGCTCCTCACAGAACACTACAGGGATCCAATTGCTGGCAATGTAGAGTCAAGAGGGCTCCTTACCACAGTGGCTGTCCCCACTCCTGACTCGCAGCAGCAGCAACTAAGTAGGGTTACCACCTGTCCTGATTATCACAAGACAGTCCTGATTTGAACAGCTGTGTCCTTCAAAAAATATGAAAAATACTAAATGTCTTGACTGCATAATAGAATTTTTTTCTAACTTCTCACTAAATGCTATAGAAAGCTATAATACCACAACTAAAATACCTTAAATGATAAGAAATAATAGAAGCAACTAAGAAACTAGAATACTTAGCCTTAATTCTGATTATATAGAGAAAACAAGTCTGTTGCATTGGTCGAGTTTATGTACTGTCCTGTGAAAAATCATGTTTCAGTAAGAAATGTCCCACTTTGGGCTTTTAAAAGGTAGTAACCCTACAACTAAGGTACTGCACCAGTGCACTGTTGGAGCGGTACCGTGCAAAGCTCCTCCCCAGCCACCCTCCCACCTTAAGTTAGTGTTACTGTTATAGAGTCTGATTACCTGTTAGAAACACTCAGTGTAGTTCTGCACCCCTGTTGGGCATCTGCAAATGGTGTACCCCCACCTCCCCCCTTCACCAAGTAACTTGGTTGTCTCCAGTCCTGCACTCCAAACCTTATCCCTGCTGCTTGATAAACTGGGACAAGATAAAACAGAAATTTGTTGAACTGTTTTTCATTAATGCCCCTGACAATAACTACCTAACATTTAGCCTTAGTTTTTACTTGCAATTTTCTTTGTTCTGTGGACCCACTGCCTCTGTACTGTCTGTTGTACCATACCAACCGTCTACTGCCGGAGTATAGTTTGAAATTCCTCCTGTGGTTCCAGTCTATAATCAGCAGGCCTCATACGGCATTTGATTTTAATCTCTGGCTGCTGTTATATAGCAACTACTATCTGCTGCCTGTAACTTATGCTGCCAAAGAAGGAATCAGCTCCCTTTGGCCTGAAAGCTCTGTAGTTTGCTTTTGTGTCCTTACCCCTAAAACAGAATTAACTATTACTTGTACCTCTATCTGCATACCCACGATCCACAGCTTTGTGCCTCCTCATTCATTATGCGGTCTACTTTATGTGTCCTAGCCTGTGTTTTGACTATCTATGCCTTTCTTGCCTTAGGCTCTATGATATCCCACCCCCACTTGGCCCTCCACCACCCCACTTGAATCCAGTCATGACGACTTGACTTCCTCTAACATGATGGTCACTAGAGTAGAGTCCTTCACCCCAAAGTGTGTCGGTTGTATGCTTCTTGGCTTCCTCACTAGGTGTCTCACCAGGAAGAGCTACATCTCCACCTCCTAAATGCCCATTGTGATTGTTACTGATACCATCTTGATTACTGCCCTCTCTATATCCCTGTCAAGTGAGGTAGAACCCAATACAGGACCCCTGCCTTCACAGAGCACACCTAATCTAGCCAACTCCTACCTCTGGTCCTAAGCCCATGGCCTGAAAATTGTACACCTTAATGTCAGGAGTTTGATGGCCAGCCTCCCCAAACTCGAAGCATGGACCTCACTTCACAACCCAGACATCCTGAGCATCTCTGAATCATGGTTAAAGCCCTCTATCCCAGATAATATGTGCTCCATCGCTGGCTACAGTATGTTGCCTGTTGACTGTCCTTCGTCCAAAAGGGGGGTGGACTTGCCTTATTTTTTAAGCCTCACCTGAATCTCACTCTTTTCCCACCTCTACTTTTCAATCCTGTAGACTACTTCACTAACTACTGCTTCTCAGTGGAGCAAAACATTTTCACATATTGTGTGTCTATATGCCTCCCAAAAATGTCCAGGTGAACAGAATTGGAGAACCTCCTCCCATTAGCTGCTGAAAGCAATGAAGTCATTATCATGGGTGATTTTAATCTAGATTGGCTCAGGCAGAGAGCAAATAGCCTTGAATCCAACATTAGCAAGGCCCCATCTCTCCCAACTCATTAATGACCCCACCAGGCGCTCCAGTAAAAGTTCCCATAGCCTTCTGGACTGGATTCTAACCAATAGGAAGGACAGGATCACAACAACTAGGGTTCTTGTGGATTCAATCAGAGACCATTCCCCAGTTTTCTTTGTTTGGGATGCTACTCCTTCCCTTCCCTCCTAAGGTTATTAATATAACTAATTTCTTTGCCTTTAATCTGGATGCCTTTCCTGAAGACTTAGTATGTCTCGACCAGGCTCCTCTGTTCTCCTCCAGTGATATCAACTTTGTTGCTAAATACCTTACCTCCACCAGTGCCTCCTTTTAGAAGAAGCATATCCTGATTACTAGAATAGGGTCAGAGGGTTGCCCACCAAATGGTTAAATCACCCCCTCCTCTCCATGCTAAAGACTAGGGATAAGCACTAGGCTAAGCATAAATCCTCCTCCCTGCCTGCAGACTGGGTCACTTACAAAATACAAAATACCTGCAAATGTGAAATCAGATCTACAAAAAGAAGATACTACAGAGACCTCCTTGCAACCATGGACTATGACCCAAAGAAATTTTGGTCACACATTAATGGCCTCTTAGGAAAAAATGGAAGCCAATCCCCCCATGAGATAACAATTGACAATGTTAGTTGCAAACCCCACTGTATTATTGCCAATACCTTTAATTCTCTTTCCTCAGATTTATCCTCCTATGAATCCCCACTGTGAGACTTCACCTCTTCTCCCTCTATCACTCCCCCTTCTTCAGCTTCCCCTCTGCACCTTTGATTAGTTTTGCATGTTGATGTCCTGCATCTCCTTAAACATATCTCATCCCATGGGAGTGCTTGCCCAGATGGGATAGAACCTAAAATTCTAAACTTAATGGCTCCTCTCCTTGCCACCCCAGTTGTATGGAATTTTAACTTGTCCCTCCTCTACTTCACAGTGCCTTCCACTTGGAAATCTGCCCGGATTGTTCCGGTGTTTAAAAAGTGCGACCCCAGATCCATCTCAAATTACCACCCCCGTTGCCATTCTGCCAGCGCTCAGTAAAGTTCTTGAAAAGCTCGTACACTTCCAGGTCTCAGGCTAATTACTAAATTATAATCTTTATTCCTCAGCCCAGCATGGTTTTAGGCCTGGTCATAGTACCTCCACTGCCCTTGTGCAGTTCACCAGCGATATCAAGTCCCACATAGATAAAGGTAAGCTTACTGGTGCCACTTTCATTGACTTAACAAAAGCTTTTGATCTGGTTAACCACCCCCTCTTATTACAAAAGCTGGAATCCCTGGTTTCTCTCACTCTGAACTTCTTTGGTTCTCGAGTTACCTTTGCAACCCTTCCCAGTTCGTCTTGATTAACAAAGCCCTCTCTTCTCATACCTATGTAAAATTAAGAGTTCCTCAAGGGCTCATACTGGATCTGCTACTCTTTTCATTATTCATTAACAACCTACCAAACTCCCTCTCTCACTGCATGACCTTACTGTGTGCCAACAACCTTGTACTCTATCTTGCCTCTAATTCAATGAATGATATAAATTCCAAACTTTCTGGTGACCTTCACTCTACTCAGACTTGGCTAACCCAAAACTGTCTTATTCTTAATGTATTCAAGACCCAGGCTATGATCTTCAGATCCCCCAAGAAGATGCACACTTTGGCGCAGGGAACTAGCTGTCCGGTATCTGGATGGCGCCCTGTCGCTCAACCCCTCTCCTTCAGGTACCTAGGTCTCTCTTCACCCAGCCCTAGACTTCTCTCAGCACATTAATGACATCTGTAAATCCATTAACTCCAGCCTTGGCCTGGTTTACTGTATCCACCATACACTACTCCCAGCAGCAAGATTTGCGATTGCCCAGGGAGTGCTACTTCCAAAGCTATGGTATGCACTACCCTCATTTTTCCAAGCCAATGCCAATAGTTTTCTAAAGTTGTTGTTGCTCACAATAATGTGTGCAGGTTTGCAACATCTGCTCTTCATCTAACTCACCACTGTTTGCTCTACCAATATCTTAACTGGTTATAGAAACATAAAAAGTTGTCAGCAGAACGAGAGCAATGGTCCATCTAGTCCACCCAAGGTAAAATCCTGGAACCCTTAGAGGGATCCAGGGCCTAACTAGTTGAAATTTGATATGTCCCTGTGTGTTCTGCTCTACTTTTCAGGGTGATATGTTCTATTCCAACCCAGTTTGAAGGCCATGACAGTTTTTGCTTCAATTACTGTAGGTGGTAATCTATTCCATGGTTCAATCACTCGCTCCGTAAAGATGTTTTTTCTTAGCTTGTGTTTAAAATTATCCCCCTTAAGCTTCCAAGCATGCCCCTCATGCAGGTGTTTCTAGGCCTAATGAAGAGCTTCATGAAAGTGACCTTATTTATTCCCTTTAGGTATTTGAAAGTCTCTGTCATGTCCCTCTCTTCCTTCTGTCCTCAAGGAGTACATGTTGAGTTTTACTAAACACTCTTTGTATAACAACCTGTTCATCACACAAATCATTTTGTAGCTCTTCTCTGTAGCATTTCAAGCCTGTTTATATCTTTTTTTGAGGTGAGGGCTCCAACACTGCACTCCGTACTCTAGGTGCATCCTCATCAAGGACCTATACAGTGGCAGTATGACTTCCTTATTTCTGCTATCAAAGCTTCTGCCAGTGCCCCCCAAAATTTTACTTGCCTTGCTGTATGCCATTTTGTATTGCCTGAACATCTTGAGGTTATCCATGATTTCTACACTTAAGTCCCTTACCTCAAGTGAGGCATTTAGTTTGATGCCGTTAAGCCAATAATCTGATTTTGGATTATTTCTACCTACATGAATTACCCTACACTTTTTGCCATTGAATTTCAATTGCCAGTCTTCTGACTATTTTCCAACCTTTTCAGGTCCTCTTTTAGGTTACTAATGCTCATTGAATTCCCTCCTGCAGGTGATCCTATATCTTTGGATGTTTCACAGACAACATCATTAGACGCTCACATCCCACTTCACTTACCTCAATGTTTCTCCTGCAGACATCGTATATCCACTGTGGTCTTCCACCCAGGCTCTCCTAGTTGTTCCAAAATGCTCCACCAAATGGGTGACCGAGCATTTGCTCACTCTACACCAATTTCTGGAACTCCCTACCCTAGCAGCTCTGTATTGCTCAGTCCCACATTACTTTCAAAAATAATTATTCCATTACCTCAGATTTTATGATACATGTTCTTGTTTCTAAATTCTTTCAAGCCATTTACTACCCATACTTTCTCCTCCTTTGCTATCCTCTGTCTTTAACATCCACTCACCTCTGCTAGCATCTCAGATTTGTCTTTAGTTTAAATCTTGTGATCTTTCTTGATTCCATCCTATCTCTTATCTTATCTTAACAGTGATTGTCATACCTGTTCCTGCTGTATGTATCTGTTTCTCCTCAGCTCTGCCCTTGGACTTTACTAGCTTGTGGTACCTTGTCATTGCCGATAATATGATCTTTTACTTATTTGTATTTGATTCTCCATACATACAGGAAATGGTATACACCTTCTTGAAAGTTGTAGCCTATGCACTTCCTCTACCCATCCTTCATAGTTCTTATGTTATTGTAGCCAATTACAGACTGTTCTAAACCACTGTATCCTGACCACTGTACTACTGCTTGCACTAGACTTTATTATATAGTTTGTATTTCTTTACTGTATCGTTACACTGATGTTCTAAATACCTGTATCCAGTTCATTGTGCTATTGTAATTGTTTACCTGTAATGTACTCTCCTGGGTTGTGTCAGAAAATAGGCACTTTTTTGTCTAGTACACTTACCTGGTAAACAAAAGCTAAATAAATAAATAACCTCTGACATCACTCGTGGCTGTACCACTTGTGATGTCATAAGATGAAGCTGCATTCGAGGAGAATATAACTTATATTCCCAGTTGGACCCTGGCATATCCAATATATATATATATATATATATATATAAACATGGCTGGCAGTAGGGACTAGAGAGGTTAGAGTAATGAGCTGTGACTGAGCTTGATACAGTCAGCAGAGCTGAGTTTGCTTCCAACAACCTCCACCTGCATACTGTATGCCCTTAGCAAGGCATAACCTCCCGCTGTTCCCGGTAGCATCTGAAAAGGCCTTGTAGTTGTGGGCCTTACCTAGATACCAAAGAAAGAAAAAGATATATAGATATATGAATGCTAGATTATGTTGTGCATGGGTGAAAATATGTCTATAGAGAGAAAATCAGATTATAAAGGCAACTTTAAATTCAGTTGAACATTAAATTAACATTACACAAAACTGCTGATGCATTTATTGATAAATGGAATCAGCGAGAACCAGGATATTTGTGTACTGTAAGCAGGGTGCTCTGCTCATCATAGGAGTGTGCCATGTACCCCCTGTTGGTCGACAATTCATCCTTACCCTTCTAACAGCAAACAAGCAAATGCATCCCCTTACATAAAAGCAGACCTGTGACTGCATTTTGCAGGTACTATTAAGGTGATATCCTTGAAAATATGGCAATAATAATATGAAAACAAATATAAAATATTTCATCATTTCCTTTGGGGTAAAAATGGAAATGTTGCTGCTTACCAAAACTGTGGCAAAATTGTACCTCAGTTTTACCTTGGGACCAAGATGTAAAAGTATACCTAGGGGTCAAATGTAGGGTTTGCAAAGGTAAGATATTTGGTTTAGTGGGCCTGATATCAAACATATCTTCAGGTGGCATTTTATTTAATGAGTTCTCTGGTGTCTAGCAAACCCCCTCCTCATCCTTGAGCACCTGTACACTATCCTTTCCCTGGGGCCCAGCACTCCCATCCCCAGTCCCTGTAAAATATTACAGATCCACTCCCTGCTGTCCAGTGTTCCCACCTCCCTGATCACCCATTTAATAGAATTAAACCCACCCTCTGGTGTCCAGTTGTACCACCTGCCTATCCCTGATTGCTCATAAAGCAAAATTAAACCCATTCTCTGGCATCTAGCATACCTCCACCCCAACAGGTGGTGCCTCACCACCTTGCTTCCCCATCCTGTCATCAAGCCAGTGATTGGCAAAGTCTTCTGCTCTCCACCACTGGGGTGGGGGTGGAGGGTCTGCTAGACACCAGGGAATGGTTTAATTCTACTGTACTGGTGATTGGGGGACACTGAACACCAGGGAGTGGGTCTATAATATTTACAGGGAATCAGGATGAGGCCCACGGACACCAGGAGTGAGTCCACAATATTTTACAGGGATCAGGATGGAGTGGACCACTGGACACCAGGGAGTGGATCTATGATATTTTACACTACATCAGGAACAGGGGATGCCTGGACACCTGGGAGTGGATCTATAATATTTTACTGGGGATCGGGATGAGGGACCACTGGACACCAGGGAAAAATTAGTATGCAGACACTCAGGATTGGGGTCCACTAGACACCAGAGAAAATACTACACAAGAGCTCAGGGATAGGGTGGGTGTATGCTAGACACGGAGAAAAACTACTATATGGGTGCCCAGGGATAGGATGCGGTGTCTGCTAGAAACCAGAAAGGGACAATTCAAATTCATACAGTACATTCCTTCTGCAGTTCAGTGACTGTCTGAGCTGTGGAATGAATGTATGACTTCCGCATGATTGTAGTTGAATTTCCACAAAAGTTGCCAAAATGATTTCGAACTTTCAAGAAGTGAAAATCTGACTTTCACACAAATTCTGCCGGCAGAAGATTTTTTCACACAACCCTAAGAGCCAACCAAAGGATAAAACTCCCAAATATTAAAAAAACATAACGTGTGCTCTGTGGAGTGGAAAGGGGTTGGAGACAAATCCAGCACCAGCATGTCTCACAAGCATTTACCAGGCATACTGTCCAGGTGCCAGAAGCCCACCACCTGTACTGGCATGCAACTGTATTTTCCAGAAACCCAGCATGCTGGGCCTGGAAAAATCACTTTTTAAGCATTTTAGTTATTTATTTTACTGCCACACTGCAGCCTGTGGTCAGCTGGGGTACTGTCACATCAATGGGCCTTGACATCATAGGTCTCCTCATCACCCAATGCCTGACAGATGAGCTAATTCAAGTTTAGCTGTTGTGATAGTGTCACTATTCAGAAGCAGAAATACAGGCAGACCACAATAACTTTGTGCATACAAAATGCTGGATTGGCATTTATCATTTTATTTTGATGTCATAAAATGATTCCAGAACACACAGGAGGTGAAACAATAAGCATAAAGTTCAGCATCAAGCAATAACTGCTGCAACCAGCAGTACTTCACTCAGTAGAGCACCCACTCTCTTTCTCAGTCTTCTTTCTCAGACTCTTAGTACCAGACTGACACTCTGTTTGGCTCTCTATCCGTTTGCTAGAGCTGTTATTCATATTATACTTTTGATTTATTTCTGTCATTTTCCAGTCCGCTTTTATTTTGATTTCTGGCTATAAACAAAATACTAGCCTTCCCTTAGCACTAAACCTTGAAACTGACTCGTCCATCTTCCTTTTCCACGACTACTTTAACACTGGTGTCAGAATGGGTATGAAAACCCTTTGATTCTCCCCAGGTTTTCCTCTTGAGTAGTGAGGAGATTGCTATAGGGCTGCTGAGACCCTGTGACTGGTTCTCCCTCCCTCACCCAATCTACAACTGCTAAGCTAATAGTTTCCCTGGTTTCTGGTGGTCCCCCTTCCTCACCCAATCCACAGCTTTTTTCTCCAGTGTATGGTGGTCCCACCCCTGCCGAAGTGCCCCCCCCACACACACACTCACCCTCCCCAGTCATCCAGACATCATGTGTCCCACATACATCCAGTATTTATTACACAGTTTTGTATAGCGATGCAGAACTTGGTGTGACAGTAACTAAATTCTCATACAGTCTATCCATGCATGTTGCAGAATAAGTCATATGTCAGCAGTCCTTAATCTAAGACTTGTAAATTCATCATTGTACAGTTTTTGTCCAAAACTTTTATGGTACCTTCAGAACTAGCCCCTCAAGGTCACTTTGGTAATGACCCATAACCCCCAAATGGATGTTCAAACACTAACGCTACATGTGTTTATTATGCAAACCTAACCACTAATCCAGATGTGAGTGGCAGTATAGTCTGTACAACCTCTAACATGGTAGATTATAATTCCAGCAGGGTGGAATGTGGCATGGGCCCAGCTGCCTGGTTTGTGTGAAAAGATCCATGCAACAGACACTTGATGCTATTGTCACAGTCATCTACACAACCACCCCAAAGACCTGTACCTTTGTGCATGCTTCCTGTAAATGTCAAGTCTGAATTTTAATATACCACTATGATCTCACGTGATGGTGCAGTAGCCCTATATTAACTGGTGGCAACTGTTTTCTTACTGGTATGCAGAGAATACTCCATCCATAGCCCATTCTCAAACATTAAAGTATTCAACAGCCCTGTGCACCACATAACTGTTCCTCTTGCGTTAATGGATGTTCAGTCTCGCAAGGTAGCAAACCCTTGTAAAAGTATTTATAGTACTTCTTGTGGTCTAGGATCTCTATGCCTTGTGTACTGGGTGGTGAGGGTACTGTGGAGACACTGTGTAGGGCACATCATACACTTGCATACCAGCACTGTTAATAATAGGGCCTTCCCCTGCCCCGTTGCCTGTGCTGATACACTGACCTGTACAACAGCACAACTAAACAGTGGATACCCCTTTGTGGTTTTATAAAAGGAATGGAACACATGGGTTATGAAATTATAAACATGATGGCTTCCATCAATGTGGACATCTGTTGTTGTGAGAGATGGTGGGCATACTGTAGCTCCATTCTGGGAGGTTATTCCAAACCTACTGTGGCCATTCTGGCACCTGAGGTGGATATTCTGCCCCTGTAAGAAGGCACTGCTGCTCTAGGGTAGGCATTCTGGTGCCCAGGACAATCAGTCCTCCACTCCGAGTGGACATTCTGGCCACCAGGGTGGGCACTGAGGCACAGAGGGTGGGCATTCCTGCCACCAGTGCAGGCATTCTGGCCCCAGGGTGGGCATTCCTGCCCCCAGATTGGCCAGTCCATCCCTAGGGTGGGCACAGAGATACAGAGATTGTTCAGACAAGCACTCATGTTGGACACTTTAGGGAGGGGAAGCTGGTATGAGGGCTGGAAGGGTGGTCTGCTGGGGAAATGGAGGCTGGTCATGGAAAGGTTTTCCATCTCTTGGGAGAGTGGTCAACTGGGAATCAGAGGTCAGAATGGTGGTTTAGCTGCTGACTGTGGCTGGCTGGAGGTGGGAGGCTGGTCAGGGGCTAGAAGTATCTGGATGGTGCAGGGTGGGCAGTTCAATGGGGAAGGCAAGTCCAGGGGTCAGGCACCTTTTAAAGACTTTGGAGGGTCCCGCATTTTCAGTAACCTACTGTTAAAATCCAGAATAGGCAGAATGGTCAGATTGTGCATGTTGTACAAGTATAGCTGGTCTGTTGGATAAAGAAATCCAGTTTTACCATTGTGGTCAGGTCCTGGTTTCTCCAATACACTTGGCACAGAAGCAAGAAACACAAGCATTATTTATTTTCACCATAGGTGATATAAAATGAAACCATTGTATAAAATTCATGCATACACATATACACACACACACACACACACACACACACACACGATTAATGTAAAGTTTATTTTAATGATATTTAATGTGGAGCACACAGATACACCACTTTACATTCAATGGTAGCAACATTAACAATCCAGTGACCTAACCCCCAACTGAGACATGCTCTCTGGCTATCAGTGTTGCTCACTTAGTAACCGTCCACCTCCAGGCCAGAAGATTATAGGTTCTAGTACTGCACAGACATTGGGATCATATCATAAATGCTAGCACCGTAGTGCAGTACTATGGGGATGATGCACTGTCGGGATTTGGAGTCCTTCGAATGAGGCATTAAACTCTGTTAAACTCTGGTCCCATCCTCCCACTTCTGGAGCTGTCCTGGTGGGAGTCTAGGTAGAAGTTAAAGAATCAAAGGCACTTTTTGCAGTAGTAGGGATTTTCCAGAGTGTCCTGGCCTAAATTCCCATACCCATGAAATTAGATCATGCCATTGCCCAAGACTGTGTGTAGGTATTGATGTGTGAACTGGCTGACACTACACATTTACAGTCACTACACTACCAGTCTCTCATTTGCATAAAGTTCTTTGAGATAAAATGTGTATCAAAGCAATTTATACAGTAAATGTTCATTCTTCTTTACACATGTCAGCTACAAGATAAACAAAACTATAACTCCCCATTTTGCTTACACTAGCAACAACATTAGAAAATTATATATTCAAATTCAATGACCGAGAGCCCCCCCCAATTCACACATGCTGAGGCAACATAAACAAAATTACATATTCAGATTCGACATGCCAAACACCAATTAGTCGTTTAGCAGCACTATTCACTTTTCAAGCAAGCATGTTGCTATAAAAGTGGATGGCAAATGCTGGAGATGCTGGTCGACAGCAACAACTCTTTTTCTATCATGCCAGTATCATGGCAGATTTACATGCCAGGTCACAGCTGAACATTCTACCCCAACTCATTTTTGGGTACACTGTCATCTAAGCAGACAGTGTTATGGCATGCTGGAATGACCTATAACCACTACAGCATCTTTAGCAGTCTGAGTGTGAAGCATGTAATGCCAAGTTCATACAAGCACTTCTAGGATTTTTAATCAATATTGTCAGAATGATCAAGAGACCACCCACCCAGCAAAAGCATTCCAAGGCACAAGTACACCTCAACACACACACACACACACACATATTGAATGATAATGGAAAAAGTCAAATTCTATTTTTTTTTATCTAAACTATCTAAATGACCATCAAAGCGCTATCCAGGGCATGTACACACACACACAGACACACACACTCTCACACCTAACTGGAAATGATACAAGTCATATTCTGCTTTTTTTAAACAATACTGTCTAAGGGATTCAAAGCCCCCTCCTCCAAAAGTGATCCAGGTCACTTGGATCCTCCCATCCCCATACTGACTGGAAATATAGCAACATTTTTTGTTTATTATTCAGTACTATCCAATTCTCTACATTCAGCACACATTTCACCTCTTCCTTTCATGCACATTGACTTGAAATAAAATCAGCAGTCAAATTCTTGGGAACAGCAGAGACCTACATACAGTACATAAAATAAATTGGGAGACATTTGTAAGGTGCATTCTGAGACAAATAATTTGACTGGGAATACAATATAACACAGAAACCAATGTTCACTGACAGTTACACAAATAATTTAGTAATAAAACACATCTGATTAACCCCAATGTGATACTTTCTGTACAGTGTTGTTATACCAATAAATGTTGTTCTGTACATGTAAGCTTTTGTAATTACAGCAATTACTATTTCAAAATATTTTAATCAAAAAGAACACATTTTGGTTAGTAATTTGAAACAACCCCATTTGAGATTTTGCTTCTAGTGGAAAATAAAAATACACTGGCAAAACACTGATGATATCTCCCACCCCATCCATTTGATACATATACATGCAGTCACAAAATAATTCTAATTGTGCTTTAATTTAATTTTGCCATGTACTTAGTAAACAAAACTCTATATTCGATGAAAACTACAGGATTTGGCATTTCAGTTAGAAGATAAGAGCTAAGTTAAACCTTTTACCTTGCACAGACACATTCAAGCCAGGGGGAAACTTCTAATACATCCAATCTGAATGTAAACGTGAGTTGCTACATTATTAAAAAAAAAAAACAGGAATAAGGCAGTCTGGTTATTCCAGAGACAGGAAGCACCTGGTGCATCCTGGGAGTTGTAGTTGAGAATATTGTAATGAGACAGAGTGGATTTGTATTCAGTATCTAAAAGCATTGCAGAAATTCAAGTGACAGCTGCAGACATGCATATGACCCACTATAGTAAACACTTCTTTCCAAGCAACCAAAAAGATATACAAACATTTCTTTCTTTCTTTCTTTCTTTCTTTCTTTCTTTCTTTCTTTCTTTCTTTCTTTCTTTCTTTCTTTCTTTCTTCCTTCTTTCTTTCTTTCTTTCTTTTCTCTTTCTCTCTCTCTCTCTCTCTTTTTGTTATAAATGGGCGACTAGGAAATTCTTTTTTGTTATGAACTGGTGACTAGGAAAGACATACTGAGCCAAGAAAAAAATGTACTCCAATGACTGCCATATCCTTAAAGGACTGTATTCATTAAAAAAAAAGGAAACTAGAGGTGTGCAAGTAATGAATACTTATTTCTCAAATGCTATGAATAGCTGCCATATACTTAAAAGGCTCTATACATTTTAAAAAGGAGACTAGGGTGTGTGATAATGAACAGTATTTTCCAAATGCCATGAATAATTCACTAATCAATTTTTGGATCCAAATAATGAATAGTGGCAAAATTCCTGCTCAAACTATTTGGGAAATACAATATTAAAAAAAAACAGCCCTACTCTATATCCTGTAAGATATACAACACCATCCCCCACCCTGTGTTAGAATCCATCCCCTTCTCCCCCCAGCACCCACAATGTCCATTAAATTGACTATATTTAAAACATCTTTCACTATGAGTGGTGGACACAATCCACCCATCTCCACAGCCAGCCACCATCTTTCAGTGCTTATTTGCAATAAATTAAATGTGAACCCTACCTCTCACCATGGAAGCACCCTCCTCCCACTCTCAACACCCTCCCAGCACTCAAAAGCCAGTGAGTGGTGACTATAAAGACAAAGAGGGCAATCAATGCAATCCATCATCCTCTTTGGCTGTCTGCCTTCTTCTGAGTGAAAGCATTCATGTGCTTGCTCATAGTAAAAACAGCTGATCATATGACCCACGGGATGTGTCTGCAGGAGGTAACCACTGAGCTTTATTTTAGTGAAGAGCAACTGGGCTGTGCTTGTTTAAAAGAATGGTCCCAGGGGGATGGGCTCAGGTACAAATGGGGACCCACTGGGATGGGCCTGAGTGCAAGGGGAGACATATTAGGCAGGGCTTGGGTGCAGGAGAGGACCCACATGGATGGCCTTGGGTACAGAAGGGGTTGCAAGTGGGTTAGGCTTGTGTGCAGGAGGTTGACCCAGGGGACTTGGCATGAGAACAGGAGGGGACTCAATGGATTGGGTTTGCCTGCAGGAGGGGGATCCAGTGGTCTGGGCTAGGGTGCAGGAGGGGGTCCCAGAGGGCAGGGCATAATGAGTAGTAGGGCACCCAGTAAGCTGGGCTTGGCTACAGGAGATGACCACATTTACTGGAATTGTGTACAAGAGGGGACCAAAGTAAGCTGGACTTGTGCATAGGAGAGGATCTGTCAAGTGGGTCTTAATATAGAGGAGGGAGACCAAGAGGAATAGGATTGGGTTTAGGAGCAGAAGCAATGGGCTGGGCTTGTATACAGGAGGGAACCCACAGGGCTGGCCTTTTCTGCAGGAGGGGACATAGTGGGTTGCATTTGTGTTCAGGAAGGGATCCAGTGGGCTGGTCTTAGTGCTGTAGGGGAACCAGAGGGTTTGGCATGGGTACAGGAGGGCAACCCAGAAGACTGGGCATGGGTGCAGGAGGGCAACACAGTGGGCTGTGCTTGGTTGCAGGAGGGGACCCAGCTGTCTGGGCTTGTGTGCACTGGAGTTCTGATGTGGTACATGGTTGACAGTATGACTACAGAACACTGAGGAGCACCAGAGAGGATGAATCACATGTCTGTACCTTGTCATTCTCAGTCTATACAGGAACAGACATAAAAGCCTGTTTAAAAGATGATGTCTGTTCTGGCAAAGTCTTGCCAGCTTGACTTGCATAAAAAAGTGCACGCCCATGATGCCTTGCTCTGGAAATGTGGTTTGAGAGCATACATATTGCATATTGTTTTGAGAGATGCTCAAAAACCAAACTTTTTGGATAGTTCATCCTTCTTAGTATAGTATCGTACAGTAGATCCCATATACTGATTTCCTGCAAGCTACTTCTCTTGTATGCTGGATAGAGAGAAACAGCAAACACACACACATATATATATATATATATATATATATATATATATATATCATAACCCTAACTGTGGTAGCACTACTGTGCTACCATAATATATACACACACACACATGTGTGTGTGTTAAAATTCAAGTGATTAATAACTGAAATATTTTCTAAGTCAAATAAACAATAAACTAGATTATGTTTAAATTGAAAAATTCAATCAATCCATAACTATAGTATTAAGTCTGATTTCTCAACTAATTCAGAAGTAAAAAAATTACTTATCTACTAATGGCTAGATAGCAAGGATTATACATTTGTTGAGTAAGACCCCTCAACCAATGGTCAAGCTTAATGCTCTACCATTTAATTAATATTCCTTTTGGAAAAGGGAAATATTGAGTACTTATTTTTGAATGGGTTGTATCATATGGGTCAAAATGAAAATTAGATATATTTTCTTGTAAGCAGTACCAATATACACATAGCAAAGATGACTATTTTCATAATATTAAGAAAACACTACTGTATGGGGATAATATTGAAAACAGGATTGGCTTCTGAGTGTGACATCTGTATCTGCAGTAACTATATTCTTAGAGCCAGTTATGTATATCAGGACTGAGTTAGTGTGTTGTGCACATGCCCTGGATATCATCACATTTTAAAGACTCTAATTCAGTAACTGGATATTTTTCTGATAATTTAGGTTCAAGTGCTGCGATGTCAGCTTCTGCTTTGTCAGCTTCTTTTAGCTATCTTAATGGTAAGCAGCTAAAGTATTGAGTGTCCTTATTTAATATTTTCTCCCAGTCAGAAAGGTATTCTGCATCATGTAAACAAAAGAAGGGAGGGAAGCTTTTGAATCTGCATCCATGAGATGCACTTGTCCCTCAATACTGTGAGACTAATGCTGCATGAAAGTTAAACTTGTTCTGTTTCCAGTGGCTTTCAACAAGATAGCAGCGATTTGACCAAGAGATTTTTGGAAAGGGGCTATGAGACACCGTTGATTTCAGATACACTCTCATATGTCAGAATTTAAAAGAAAGACACCTTATTTCAGGGTCGGGACTCAGTGTAAATTAGGATGTGCCAACATTCTTTACACAGTATAACTCATTGGCACCCAAACTGGGCAAGTTATAAAAAAGCATTGGTATCTATAGAATCTAGACCCTAAGCTTATGAGTAAACAAAGAGATGCCAACAATCACTTTTTGAAGGGGGATGTTAAAGACAGACTGGTTCACACAGTGCTACTCCCACTCATAATCTGAAAATTGGCTGCCCTCCTCCAGTTGGGAATTTTGCTGTGGACACTGCATACATTGCTCCAGCACCATGAATACTCAGACATTTTCCCACCCCATTCTGGCTTCTGATATGAAATAAAGAATATATTAACTGTAGCTCTAAGAGCGTTGTATGTTGTACCTCCTGACTTGCCCTTGTGGCTTGATATATGTTGGTCATACAAAACAGGCTTTAAAAATATGATATGGGTGGGAGAACATAAATCTGCAAAAAGAAATAGAAATTCAAAATACTCTATGGCCAAGCACTATGCTGAGGTTGGACATGAATCTGCAGCTTCTTTAAGATTTGTTGACAGAGAAAAATAGAACTTGGTGCTAGAAGCGGTGATCTTACTAGAAAACTTCTGCAAAGGGAATCATTTTGAATTTCAGCTTTGAGCACATTGACCCCATCTATTTGTCTGAATGATGACATACCATTATACAGAAATTTGTGAAACAGTATGACTTGCTGGCTCTGCTGTTTTGGACTATGAGTTTTAGGATCGCAGTTTATGTTACATGTTTGTTTGTCCATACATTGCCTGTCCTTACTTCTACTGTGTTTTAATTCATATTTATTCTTTCTTGGTATTGCACATTTACGCTTTCTTCTTTCCATGATGCATGTATTTTGCACATTAGTTTGAACTGAGTTGTCTCTTTAAGTGACTGCTTTTTAAACAACACATAGTGGACTTGTGATACACTATGTGGATGATGTAATACATGTCAACACGTAAGCACGTATACCTCCACCTGGACGGCATGACCAATGGGCATTCAGTGCTATCCATTTATTTTAATTTTTTTTTTTGGCTGCTTTAAAACAGTAATGCAACAAATCAATATATGCCTTTGTGATATGCCTGCTAAATATCTGTGCTGATCTATTAGGGAACTTTCTAGTCTAAGAAGTTGCAGACAATGGTAGCTGAATATGCCCATGAGTCATTGGTCATGTTGTTGCTTCTGTTTGCTGATTTTTGAATTTGTTTGTATGCACAATGAATAAAACAGCTTTCTGCACTTTAATGAATCAGAGGCTACAGTCCATTTTTCAGTTTATACTGTTGGTGCTGATCTAACTCATTCTGGGGAGTCACTGGGCCCAATTTTCAAAAAGGGACTCTGGGCTTTCTGCAAAACCCTGCATCCCCACAAAGTATGCTGCACCTGTGACTAATGAGTTTGACAACTTGCACCCAGTTTTAGAACCTGGGATGCAAGTTGCAAACAGTACTCATTTTATGGCAGCTTGTGCCAAAGCTGTGGGAAAGCCCCATAAACCGTTCCTACACTTACTCAAAGATACAACGGGAGCTGGTGGAACTGAGCTGAGGCACTGCATCAGACTTGCAGCATGGGTTTTGTGATGCCCATCTTTAAAATCCCGATCATGGCACAGTTTGCCACAAGTTGCTACTATGATGATCTCTCAGCCACAAGTCTGATGCAGTGGCCCAACACATTGGAAAATTGGGCCCATTGTGTTTCTTTGTATCTAATACATTTCTTTGACTGGGTGATCAGGAACTAGATTAGGAGGGAGTGGATGGCTATCTGGACTTTAACAATGCCTTCAACACTGTGCTGCACAGGAGCTAATAAGAAACTGAGCAGATTAGGGTAGGATCCAAAATGGTGAACTGGGTTAGAAGATGGTTAATGGATCACAGAGAGAGGGTGGTGGTTAATGGCACTCAGTCTAATGATAGGAAACAGACCTGAGGGATGAAACAGGGCTGAGTACTGGGACCTGTCCTATTCAGTGTCTTCATAAGTGACACTTCAAATTAACTGAAGGGAAGGGATGCCTTTTTTGCAGATGATACCAACATCTGCAATAGGGTAGGCACTCAGGAGGGGTGGAGAGAATCTGCAGTGTCTTCAGAAATTTGAGGAGCAGTCAAGAGCATGGTAATTTGGGTTCATTTTCAAATAGTGCAAAATCAGGCAACTAGTGCAAAGGAACCCAGAAGAAGCCTATAGGATGAGGGAGGAGGTACTGACAGTCACTAAACAGGCTAGAGATCTTAGTGATATCATAGATGTTGACCTCAAAGTGGCATGGCCGTGTGACAAAGCAGTGGACAGGGCTAGTAGGATGCTATTGGGAGGGGTATCTCAGCAAGAGGAGGGAGGTGGTGTTTACCACTGTATCACACACTGGTGAGACACCACCTGGAGTACTGTGTACAGTTTTTGAGGCTGCACCTCAGAAAGAACATACACAGGGTGGAGGGAGTTCAGAGGAAGGTAATTAAAATGGTGCAGGTGTTGCACAAGAAGTCTTATGAGTAGAGACTGAGGGATCTGAACATTTACACCCTGGAAGAGAGGAGAGCGAGAGGTAGTATAATAAAGACCTACAAGTATTTCACAAGGGTCAACATGTGCAGGAGCAGAGTCTCCTTCAAATGTGTAAGAGCAGCTGTACCAGGGTGCATGTGATGAAGTTGGGGGGAGGGGAAATTAAGAAAAATGTAAGGAAATACTTCTTCACTGTAAGTGTGGTAAACACATGGAACAGATTCCCGTGGAAGTAGTGGAGATAAAAACAGTAGGGGTGTCAAGCATGAGTGGCAAAAACATAGGGGTATATAAGAAGTGATGCAGGGAGGGTTGCAAAGGAACATTGTCTAGTGTACCTACCTGGTCAACAAAAGCTAAATAAATAAATCCTCAAATGTTCAGGTTTGTTGGCTATTAACACAGAATAGGAACTTCTGTTTTACAATGAAAAAAGGCCACAGAAGGGAAAAAAATATGTGTTTAAAAACTGCCAGAGTGGAAAGAAAACATCAGAATAAATGTTGTACCTGGTAGCAGAGAGATTCCAGGGAGCTGCAATAGAGAGGTCTCACTTGGTGGCCCGGATTTCAGAACACGGGTTGTTCAGACCGGGTTTCTCTTTGTGGCATGGATGGGGCGCCTTCCATCAGGATCCCCCTATTGGACCATACCTCAACTTTAAACAAAATCCTTTACCTTTCATTCTCCTCTTAAAATAATATATTCAGTGACAGTGGAAATGGTTGATTATTAGAATTTTTATCACAGGGTAGTTTGAAACCTTGTTGTTTATTTTTTTTCATTGCACAGCTGTGTTACTATGACACCAAGTGCTGACATCAAAACACGTCACTGAGAATAAAGTACTGTAAAACTAGTAATTTTTCCTCAAAGTAATTTTGATGCAAACACAAATGAAGCAACAAATGGATAAATTTTATTTAGCGCTAAGTCACTAGCACTGCATTCCCTATAAAGAAAAAAGTACTAACAACATTAATTAGCATACATTTAGTTTCATGCAAATTAGTGTTTCAGTGAAAATAATGAAAATTATTTGACAGTGAACATTTCAAGTTTTACAGCATTTAATACTGCATCTTACTGGTATTGGCAATGCCCACTGAGGAAGACTCTAGCCAGAGTTGAAGCGCTGTTAATAGTGCTTACCACTGACAGGAGCTATTAGCAGTGGGACCTGCCTTAAAGATTGCTTGTATGTATGAAAACACGTGTGAGCTGTGAATGAATTGAGTCTGGTAAACGTGGTAAGCCACCCCAATAAATCTTTATGACACCATTTTCTGCTTCCTGCCTGCTTTTTTGACTGGAGTGCAAGACATATTCAAATGGCCTGTGTGGGACTGGCTGCCCCTGTGTCTTGCACCCCTCTGCACTGTGGTTCACTGAACCAGCTTTTGGGAGACCCTTTGAGTCCCAACATGATAATACACATATCTGCAGTTTCTCATTTTTTTAGATTATATTGGATCAGATGTAAAAATCTGTTTAGAATTTGTATCTATTACACATCACTCTTGTGATAATGGTACTGTAAAGCCAGTGGCTAGATGAGTATGTGAGAAGAGGGTTGTTCCAAGCCATTATCTCAGGAGGGCACTTGTCTGGCAGCACCAGGGATTGGGCCATATTTCTCAAGATTTGTACATCTTATAACTAAAGAAAGCCTGAATTGGAATTTACTGAAGAGTATGAGATTCTACCAAAAAGGGTGTGCATGACAGTTGTCATGTTTCCAGGTACAAAGATGACTGAGTAACAAGTGACTGAACACAGAGGAAATAGACACTAAAGTAGCAATTCAGTCCTAACTGTAGTGGCACTACCATGCCGCTATGATATTTGATGAGTGTTTAAATGCTCATCTAGGTGAGAGACTGCAACTGTGGAACAGTGTGTTTTTTTTATTTTCAATTGGACGTGTTAGTCCAAGATCAAATCTGAATACATCCTGCAGAGGTTTCATAGGATTAACCTCAGCCTTAATGTCTTTTCCAGTGGTTTATTCTGCAGTTTAACATTGTAAAAACTGACATGAATAAATAGTAGTACATACATCTGTTTGACGTACTTGCAGCTCTTTGGATAGGTTCCATTGCAGTGGTGTGTAGGTTCTTTGTACAGAAAATGTCCTTATTGAAGGCCAAGTATGTGAATCAGAGTTTATTAAAAATGCATCATGTTTCGGGGGAAATGAAAACCATTCCATTTTAATTGTGTGTTTATGACTAAAGCTATCATCACTAAGAAAGAAAGCATATTTCTTTTTTTTTTTTTTTAACCAAAAATGTCTGATGGTTATGCTGCCATATGAAAGGTAACTCTTTTGTGTCTTGAGAATGAAACAACTTTGAATTAGATTACTAATGACACAGTGAAACCCTGATAATATCATACCAGCGTGACAGGGTCTTCATAACTGTCTAACTGCTGCAGTGTCATTAACAAATGCTAATTGCCTAAGCAGGTCACATCCCCCCACACAAACAGACTGAAACATAAGCAATACCCTGAAGCAAAATGGTCAGAGCCACGGGTTTATTGTGAAGCATAACCCAACTTACAACAGCAGCATGATTTTTACCACAAGGGAGTTATAGTAAGGCTTTGGATGGTCAGCGCATGACCTCAATCTGTCCCCTACTCCTAACAGGACCCTCTGAGTGGACCCTTACTCTCCCATTGGCCACAGACAAAGGCCTGCCTGCTGCGATCTTTTGCAGGCTCTTTAATCACTTGGTGGAGAGCATGCAAGCTAAATTGTTAGATGGCCTAGTATCATTGCATAGTGCTCACTCAATACAATCAATAGGACCAGCAAAACAGCGATCTCACTTACAGTTATGCGCTACTTCAATTTCCAGGGTGAGCTGTAGGGAAACACCTCTTTTCAAGAAAAACACATACTGCAGCTTAATACCAACACAATAAGATATGATTAATTGAAAATATGTAATTCTAAGCCTTATTAAGATTTTAGTTAACAGATAGTCTAGTGAATAAGCAGGCACCATGCTTCTAACACAGACCAGCAGGAAGCTGAATTCAGTTCAGTACGATGCAGTACACTCTGAGAATTCATACTAACAAAAACAAACACAAATTGACATTTATTTCCTCAGGTACCAATATGGGAGGAAATAATGAGCAGAGTGTTTCTCAGATGAGGTACACAACTGATTTTAATAGACTGGATTTATAATGGTTAATATGTATGCTTGACAGTTGTGGAATCCCCCCCCCCGAGGAATCTGTTAGCTTACGCATATAACTGAATAAAGTGTTAACATCTGGAGCCAGATATTGAAAAGTTAGCCTGGCTGATAAGGGGTGTGTTTTAAGAGGTGTTGGCCCATGTTCACCAGATTTTGTGCCCAGTTTGTGGACGAAGCCTATATTCAGACACCCCCAGAGCAGGGTAAACCCATTTATGCCTGTGCACTAACTTACCACTGCACACATGCAAATGAGGGGATCCTCTCCTGTATATGGGTGCAGTAGAAAATTCAAAGGTTTGCACCAGTGGTAAATGCCACCTAAATGACACCTGTTATAATAGTATCTGTTGCTTCGCACTATTAGTACCTAGGCACACCCACCATTGCGTACTTTACTCTGGTATGGGCTGGCTCTCCTTCTACCAAGTCTATACCACAGAATGCACAATTGGCAGTACCATCAGAACTGGAACATCAAAGTCCTTTGCATGCTTGATGAACATCCTTGATGAACCCGGGCCATCAGACTTACCCACTGAGATCAACTGAAAAGTCACTCCTGAATATACCCAAATGCACCACTAGGATGGGTGAGTAGGCATTTGAGGTGTTTGCCCCAAAATTATGGAACTCCTTGCCTTCAATTGTGAGGTACTTCACTATACACCTGGGCCCAGATATTCAAACTGCGCCCAAAAAGTGTGCAACAGCAGGAACTGAGTCTATTGCCCATGTGCAAGAGACGCCGATATTCAAAAACGGAGCAGGCCAAACTGCTTACATAGTCAGACGACTGAATATTGCCCACCCACACCATAGCGCAACTAGGAGGGGAAGCTGAGCAGATCTGATGCACCATAGCGCCACAAGGGATGTTCAGCTGAGCAGTCCAGAGGCACCATAGAGCAACCAGGGATGTCCCCCAGCAGCAGAGTAATGTAACTGCACAACCAGGGAGGTAGGGGCCCACCACCCATGCCACAGATGGGCACAGGAACACACAGCAGAACAGAAATCATCCCCCCACACCCCATGCACTGCACAACTGGGGGAGGACTGTAATAACCACTGGCCCATGGAGACAAGCAAACAACCCACAGCCGGACCACGGTGCCCCATCACACCTACTGGCAAGCTGTGACTGGCACACAAGGAGGGCTGACCACCCCTGCGCCACACCATCCTCTCCAATGCAGAGTACACCTGCACCGTGACCCCAGACACCCCCATGAGCAGTGACCACCACTGCAGGAAACTCCATGCATGCCACCACCCCCACTGTGACACTGCAACCCTGTGCACCACAGAACCATGCAAGCCAGCCCCACCACGAACACCCATCAATGGGTGGCAGGACACAGCAATGCAACAATGGCAGACACAGTGCCGTCACTCACAGTCCCCCCGAGGTACTGCTGAGGGACCAACCATGCGTCAGCACATGAGGTACCCTACACGGGACAGGGTGTGCCCTTGACACCACCACCAGTGGTACAGCACCCTGCACAGTAGTCCAATGACACACCCAATCCACCACTGGCCACAACAGCCAGCACAGCCACCCACAGTGGTGCATGGAAGCATGTACCACACCGGATGCCACACAGTGTATAGACAGACACCCACCCATACCCAAGGGCACAACAACACAGGGACGCAGTGGTAGGGCAACCAAGCCCCCACTGTGGGCCCATGTAAACTGTGTACACACAATTCACAGTCCTCCATGGCACTGGAGTGCCAGCCACCCTGCGCAGGCACTGTGGACCTGTACACCACCATCAGTCACCCGGAGCACAAGTCACAGACAGTGGGGCACATCCCCTGCAACACACACAAGGCACAGCATGAAGGTGGGACAACTGTGGTGCCCACAGTGCCACCCGAGGCAGGCATGCACCACACCAGTGACAGGAGGCAACCCAGCAATGTGACGGGTACAGTGGCTGCCCTGCAGTGACTGCCACCACTGACATGCCAGCGGACCATGCAGGTCACAGACATACATGTGTGTCAGCTGCACAGGCCATGGACGGGCCAATGGGTGCACCATGGACACAGAGCATGCACCATGGACCACTGCACACAGTCATCCAGTGCACAGGGAACAACACACACACCACAGACACTGACTGATAGCTACCCCCACACCATAGTCACCTCCACATGAACACACACACACACACACACACACACACACACACCCATGACCGCACCACCCCTGACGCCATGCACACCACTGCAGCTGAGCACCTATAGCCCATGCAAATCAGAGACCACCACAGTATTCATATCAAAATTAAATGTATTGAAAAATATATAAAATCAACTATATACATAATACAAGAACTATATACAATATAACATATGATCTCATATAAGGTTGGGGAGCCACAGACAAGGTGGGGGTGGGTAGAGGGTAGGGATGGACAAATGGGACAGGGAAGGAGGGGTGTGAGGGTGGGTCCAGTGGGGAAGGGGAATACTGGGACCAATCTATCCCTAGCGGGAGTGCCTCTCCCTGCTCTGGCTCCTCTGGGCCCTGTGCCTCCTCAGTACCCCGGTTTCATCTATGCGCTGCAGGATGTCCAGTGATGCCCTTGCCACCACCAATACCTCCCGCAGTGCCTCCCAAATCTCACAAAGCTGGCGGGTACCTAGGACAAGGGAGCACAGTCAATAGGTGTGAATGCACAACCCCATACAGCCCTCCCACTGTGCATGGAATACAGCCATGGGACATACCTCTGTGATGGTGTGTGACCACCCGCAGTGATCACGTCCACATGACCTGTCCACCCAGGTGCATACAGCCATGTGGAATGCTGCACACACCCACCGGCCAAGTCACACACAGCACCACTGTGGCCGTTTAGTGACATGGCTATGTGGTGCAAAGGCAGTGGCACAACCATGTACCTGGTGCACGCATGGACCACCATTGACGCACTCACAGACATGCATTGCCACTGGACAGTGTTGACTGTAACAAGTCGCATGCATGGCAGTGGTGTCGATGGATGGTAGCCATGCCCCGCTGCCCACCCTGTCACACAGCATGCAATAGTAATCATGGATGTATGGCAATCACCTTCATCAGGCCAGTCAGGTGGGCGGTGAGGGCCCTCGCCCCCGCCTGGCTGCACCATTCTCCTCCCGCCCACGCTCTTCCCGCGCACTGCGGTGTTCCTCCGGGCCTGTGGGGCAAACAAGGAGAGAGGAACATCAGTACAATCCTGAAGCAAAGTTCCCCTGCCCCCAAGTGTGTTCCCTCACCCAGCTAGACCCACCCACCCCACACCCTGTGAACACCACCACAGCCAACCCCGGATGGTCCCTCCCCTATGTGCTGGACACATACAACACTGTTACCCATATGGATGATAAAAATGTGTTGATGGAACCCTTACCTGGTCGTGGCACTGTACCGCTCCTGGCACGTGCCCGCAGGCGTGCCAGTAGCTCCAGCTCCCTCCACCGCAGGTCCCTGTATTGGTGCCTGCACTGTTCTGCACTCCTCCCCCATCCAGTGGCCTCCTCAAGGGCAGTGGCCACCTCCTGCCACACCTGGGTCCTGGCCCTGTCCAGGGGTGCCTCCCTGAACAAAGGCCCATGGTGTGGCTCCACAATGGCCACTAGGTTGGCCAATTCAATCGCAGACCACTGGGCTGCCCTTCTGCATGCCATTCTCTGTTTTCTATTTGGCAATATGGCGCTCTGCAGCGTGGCTCCCCACGTGCAGATGCTGCACAGTACAGCACTGCCATTCCCTATCGCGCTGTCACCGAACAGCACAATAGAGGTGCACCCATGCCTGATGCATGGCACCTAGGGGGAAAAGGTTGGGCACAGAGTCAAGGGTCTCTGGTGCATGGACACGCACGGTGCCATTGGAACGCAATGCGTGTAGCGTGATTGGCTGCCTGTGTGCCAGCGCCATAGCGGCCTACCACGCAGTTGGCCCATTGCGCCTATGATGGCCCAGTGCCACAGCGCCATGTAGTGACCATCGCTATAGAGCCACTGGCACAAAAGTGGCCATGCCCTGCATTGCCTACAGTGCACAGCACGTTATCAGCATGGCAGATGCCTGCGTCAGCAACCCGGGCATGCGCAGTGAGGTGTGTACTACGCTTGTCACAGAACTGCGCCATTGGCTTAGCACGTTCAACAGAATTGCGCAAACTGCAACAGCGCGATATTCAGCCGTCATATGCAAATCATCTAATCAGCCATTCAATGGTGCAGCACTGCAATTTGCATCTACTTAAAGTTGCTCCTCGCCTCATTTGCATGGGTTGCGCTATAAAAGTGTGACATTGTGCTGCAGTGGCCATAGTCGGTTACTGCAGTCTATTGGTGAGTTGCATGCTGTTTGGGAGTGTGGACTGTGGATTTAGGGACATGCATGGGACTGCACAGTCACAGGTAACAACTGCCATTCTTACAGGCTACATAATGACCGAGCAGGTTGTTGGAGGAGAGAACACAGTGGTGGGAGGAGGAGGAGCCCAACTTACAAGGGCGAAACCGAGGCCCCTGTTCGAGGCCCACCTGGATCAGGAGCCACTTCTCAGTGGACGGCGGGAACACCTCAAGCCCGTGCTGCTGCATGGAGGAGGTGGCATGTGCTGTGAACCTGCATGGCAGCCACCAGTGCTCTGTGCGGAGTGTAAGAAAAAGATGGGCACGGACAGGAGGAGGATAAAGGAGAAGGTGGTTGCCATCAGGGCAGCACGTGCTACAACAGGTGGGGGACAGCTGGAGGTGGTACAGCTGACCCCACAGGAGGAGAGGCTTGCTGGAAGCATGCAGTGCAGTGCCATTGAAGGTGTTCCAGGTGGTGGCTTCCAGACGGGTGGTGGCCCATCACTGCATGGTAACTAATGGTCTGTCTATGGGGTGGGCAGGGTAGGTCACATGCAGTAATGCGACTTTGCTTTCCCTTACAGATCTTGAGCATCTGCATGGGTCAGTGGTGGTGGATCTTTCCACTGAGGACAGTCAGCTGGAGTTGGAGGAGGGCCCATCCACCTCCACAGGTATACGTGGAGCATTGCGACAGAGGGGCAGCCTGGCTGTCCACACTGATGTCATTGTAACAGGTGTGGAGGAAGCCCTGCCTGTGTCCCAGTGTGCTGGCATCCACGGATGACAGCATGTTGTGACTGTGGCCGGTGCAGAGTCCATCACCAGTGATGATGATGCTACCATCATGGGCAGTGACACGTGTGTGCCACGGGGTGGCCACACAGCAGGGCAATTTGCGCCCATGGCTGTGGGTGATGCTGCCGTGGAGGCCTGCATGTCAGCACAGTCCCAGCCTGTGCGTGTCAGCACCAGTGGGGCAGCACTGGTGTCTGTTCAGGACAGTGGGACTGTTGCAGCCACTGCGGCGGCACCACTGAGCCCTGGAGAGTGGAAGCCCAAGTGGCAGCATCAGCAGTCGGCCAATGGGCTTGGGGGTACAGGGTTCAGCAGCGGCAGCTGTGCACCGCCTGTGGACATGCCCAGACCTGGTCCTGGTGTGCAGCACCCACCTTCAAGGGGTGCTAATCATCGGGGCCATGCACACCCTGAAGGACAGGATGCCGAGGAGGCAGATGACCTCTTGGACGAGCACACCCACCTACTGCAAGCATCATTCCAGCAGCAGATGCGGCTTGAGACATCCGTGGATGCACTGCGTGTGGCTCTGGAGCAGGCAGAGTAGCGTCGCAGCAGGGACACCACTCTGATCCTGGCAGGGATGGACCGTTTGTGGGAGGATGTGACCGCTGCCATTGACAGGCATGCACAGGCATTCACTGCTGTCATGGCCACAATGGGCAGACAGTCAGGTGCCCATGCATTGCAGACTCCACGCAGTGCACTATCCACCCCCCGTTCCCGGCGTTGTGAGACTCCCACCCTGTCGACACCGGGTTCAGCTGTGGGCCTCCAGAGCACTCCTGGCGCAGGCAGGTTTGGTGTGCTGAAGACCCCTGCACAAGCATGGTCGCGTTCACACAGTGGAACCCCTGGGGGACCATCGGTGCCACCCCATGAGGCCAGTGGTCAGCCTGTCAGTGTTGGTGGGTCTTGGCAGGGCCACCCACGCATCCGTGGTGGCCGGGCCACTGTGTTGCGTGACTGACCTGTCTCCCAGCGTGGCTACTGTCTGGTGCTGCCCTGTGTGCATTGTGTGTTTCAGTGAGCAGTGCATGGGTGTGTACCCAGCCCTGCATGTGGACACACAGTCCACCTGCACACCCTCCTGGCTGCCGTCCGCAGTTGCGTGTGCATGATGATGCCTGCATTGCACTGTACACCAATGTGCAATGGTGTTCAGCATCTGACACATGCACATGGACAGGCAGTGGGCGTGGTGGCCTGTGGACATGTGTGCTGCTAGGGTTGGCGTTTTGGGTCGGTGTGCCTCCAGCCCTCTGTGCACGTTTGTTGCATTGTGTGTGTGCATGTGTGTGTGTCCAACTGTGTGGCATGTTAATCCTCACCCATCCCTGGTTGTGTGTGTGCTTCTGTGCCCTGCCACTTCCCTTGATGGCATGCACCCCTGGTGAGTGTCCATGCATGTTTGTGGGTTGTGCCTTAGCCACTGGTGGTTGCACATGGCCCCATGACTTACCTGGGTTGGCTGAAGTGCTCCTCCGTGATGGTGTCCCAGTGCAGCTGTGCCAGCCAGATCAGTCGGGAGTCCCGTCGGCCAAGGGGGGCCACCCATCACCATCATCACTGGCATCCTTATTGTCGCCATCGCTGTCCCCCTCTTCGACCTGTACGGCTATTCCACATTCGTTGGCCATGTTGTGAAGGATGCAACAGGCCAGGAATAGCCCACAGGTCTTTGAGGGGCTGTACTGTAGGGCACCGCCAGTGGTGTCCAAGCAACGGAAACATGCCTTCAGCATCCTGAACACCCACACGATGACATTACATGTGGTGGCGTGTGCCTCATTGTAGCATTGCTGCAATGGGGTCACAGGCCACCGGTAGGGTGTGAGCAGCCAGGGACAGAGTGGGTATCCACTGTCACCTGTGTGTAGAGGGCGGAGGTTAGTTTGGTGATCAGCATCGCCCTGCCCCAGGCCATGTAGGCCACTACCCATGTCACCTCTGGCCATGCCCCCCAGGCCCTAAGATTGTCTATGTGGTTTGCATACTAGTCCACTAGGTGTCCAGTGGGGATGTCCCCACTATCGAATCTGTGGCACAGTGCCAACTGATGCCAGATGAAGTAATCGTGTGCTCCCCCAGGGCGCATGGCACAGACATTGATTATGCGTCCCTGGCATTGCACACCACCTGGCAGTTGATGCTGGCATAGCCCTTGCGATTGATATATCCGGCCACCTTGGGACCAGGTGGTGTGGGTATGGCCACATGGGTGCAGTCTATCACCCCTAGCATGCCAGGCACACGTGCTACCCTGTGGAACTCCTGTATGTTTGCTGTGCGCTCCGCCGCTGTGCTGGGGAAATGGATGTACTCCACAGCAGGTGGCAGCAGTGCGCTGAGGAATTGGGTGAGGTGGCATGATGTGGCCAACTGGGTTATGCCTGTGGTGTCCCCAGTAGGTCTCTGGAAGGTACCCATGGTGAGCAAGCACATGCAGGCTGTTACCTTAGTCTCCACTGACAGGGCATGGCTCTGTCGTGTGGATGCCTGCATCACATCACTGCACAGCTCACAGAGCCGCCTCAGAATTGCCCTATTCAGGCGGTATCAGCCCACAATCTCAGTATCAGTGTACAGCTCAAAGCTGGTGCAGGCTCGGTACTGCCTGTTGGGGGTATACCTCCGATGGGCCCTTCCATGGCCACACCCCCCTGCTGCCCACCTTCTCACCCCCCTCATAATGGCTTCCATCTGGAAGGTGGCACTGGCCATGTCCCTGGCTTGTGTTCACCCCTTGGCAGCTGTTGCTGTATTCCCCCCACTGTCCTCCCTGCTACTTCCCCTGCACCGGGAACACCTGCCTGTGCTGACCTCTGTGCTGTGTGGCACTTCCCCCTTCTGCACTAGCTGTGGCTCCCCACACCTTCCCTGTGCCTGGCTGTTCAGAGTGCCCTTTCCCTGGCCTGCCCTGTTTGTGCCTCCTGCCCTGTCTGTCTGCCTATGGTTCTGCCTCATATGGCTTCCTGCAGCGTTCTTACGCCTATCCCTTGTTCCTTTTTATTTTGGCTCATTTCCGCTATGGCGCAACTTCTGCTTGCTCCCCTATTGCGCATGGCACAAGTCGTTGAATATTGCACTGCACCATTTATGCATGGTTCCTCCCCCTTCGGTTGGGCATGCCTTCATTATCATTGCACTGTTGCTCAGCATGATTTCAGGGGTGCAACTGCCTCCTGCTGAATATCGCAGAATGGTGCAATTTCGGACTTGCACAGGTGCAACCCTATTGCGCATGGGTCAACTCTTTTGAATATCTAGGCCCTGATCTTTAAAAATGAGCTCTGTGCCTACCTCCTGGCCTCTGATAGATGCACTTGTGACCTAACCCCTGGGGAGGATACCTAGTTAGGCTTCCTTTGCATGTCCCTTCAGCACATATTCAAGCACTTATCATTCTCACCTGCTTTTAAATATCAGGCTGTCAGGTCGCCCACTGCGAGACTGTCTGGAATAGTTTCTCCATTTACTTATACCGTATGATCTATCTCCTTGAAACTGTATTGTGTATTCCCTGTATCTATGGATAGCCTAGTGTAATGACTAATTTCTCCTGTACAGTAGGTATCACCATGCCTGTCTATACTGTAATGCGTTTGACCCAAGTCTGTATTATGTACTAGTAGCCATTGTGATGTAATGTGCTTCTACCTATGTCTGTAACTCTCCCGGGTCGTAACTGAAAATATGCAATTCCTTTGTCTAGAGCACGTACCCGGTAATCAAAAACTAAATAAATAAATAAGTTACTGCCTTTGCAAACCCCAACTTAAAGGAGCATCAGACCCTGGTGGTGCACAGCATTACTGCAGCTGTCTTCCCCTTACCCCTCCAATCCTGGCCTGTTGAATCAATGGATGCCCTGGCATCTAGTGGTACCCCTTTGCCCTCTGATCACCTTTTGCCATAATGTATCTATTGTTCCTGGTGCCTAGTAGTACCCTTCCACCCTGCAATCACCCATCACCACAGTTTTAGAGATTACTCTGGTGTCTAAAGGAACCACCACCCTCTGCTCACCTGGCACCATAATATTAATGATACCTTGCTGTCTAGTGGCACCCCCTCAAGCTACCCATCTCCATAATGTATATATTGTCTTTATTGTCTAGTAGCAACCCTACCGTCTGAACACCCATCCCCATAATTTATACATTGTCCCTGGTGTCCAGTGACACCCCCACCCTCTGATCACCAATTGTCATAATATTAGTGATGTCCCTGGTTCCTAGAGCTACCTCCCACCCACCAAGTACCTGTCCTGGTGCCACCCTGCTCTCTGGTGGATAGTGGCCCTCCATATCGCCCACACTGAGCACACCACCCCACAACCCCCCCCATATTTATGTAGCTAGTGCCACATGGGGCATCCGATACAGCAATTGGCACAGCTCTCCTCTCACCACCTCGACTGGCCACCATATGGAATAGCAGGGAGAGCACCTACTCTTTACAGTATACTATAAACAGTGTGTGCTCCCTGTTAGTCCACATATTGGCCAGCCACAGTGGTGAGAAGAGGGCTGTGTGATCACCCTGTTGCATTCCCTGCACAGGCAACTGGATGGCTGGAGGTGCCACTAGACACCAGGGAAATCAATAATATTATGGTGACAGATGATCGGAGGATGGGGCTGCCATCAGACACCAGGGACAATATATAAATTACAGCAATGAGTGTTTAGAGGCCAGGGGGCACCACTAGACACCAGAGACAATAAATAAATTAAAGAGACAGGTGTTTGGAGGGTGGGGGGTGCCACTTGATACTGGGACAATCATTATTATCACAGTGCCAGGTGAGTGGAAGGGGGGTGCCACTTGACACCAGGGAAAATACTACATGACTTCTATGAGCCCTATCACTGACATCATCAGAACCAAAGCACATAGAGAAACGTATCCTTAAACTTGCCTAAAAATGAACAAAAGATTTAAACTTGCCTAAAAATGAACAAAATAGTATGCATGATTGCAATAGGCATTTATAAACTACTCTTGCTGGTACCAAAAAAGAAGAAAAAAGTTTTAATCCTATCACCTATCAAGTTCAATTCTATTGCTTGCAAGATTAGCACAAAACCATAGAGATTAATAGCACTAATAGCAAGAAACAGACTTGGAACATAGTAATATTATCAACGATCTCTTACTGTTTATTCACACTGTATGTTGCTGTTTGGGGGGCACTCCCAAGATTAGGCAAATTTGGCTTAATAATTGGCCATCTATGAGCCACTGTGGTGTTCCTGGTCTTTTTGCTGAGCCTCTAAGAGAAAGATTTAGCAGAGGAAAAAATTTAAAGGACCTGGTGACACATAGCCATTTGATTCCAGCCCAAACCATTTGACCTATCTGGCTTCTTCTAAGCACAAAAGGTTTTTTTTGCATGTGTCAAATGTAGGGCATGCCCACATAGTTTGCCTGGCAATGAATTGAATATACAAGAACATAATATGATAGTACACATTCATGAGTTCGTTTCATGCAAGACAAACTTTGTTCTATATGCTCTTGTATGTTCTTGCCCACATCCTTACATGGCCCATACTACTCACCCTTTAAAAAAAGGTCATTAGAACATTTGAGAGACTTACAGAATGGCAATGTCAGCATCTCAGTGAGGAGGCAGTTTCTGGAAAAACACACAAAAAAATAAATTTAACAATGTTTGTTGGAATTGAGCAAGTGCCACCGAGAGTCCTGGGGGGGGGGGGAGGACACAGAGCCTCCTTCAAAAATAATCTAAACATATCTTTAATCTTTAAGGCCCTGCAACCAGTAGGTCTGAATGAGGATTATTCATTATTTCTATGAATCGTTAATAGTATTATATATAGATTAAAGTATGGGATGGTGTGTGTAATGAGACATTTACACACACCCAACGTGTTAGATGCTACGTAAACCCAAAGAGCGAAGCAAAAGGGGTTTGTGAAAGCATCTAACACTGAGGGTGTGTGTAAACTTTGACTTTAAACAGCACCCTATATTTTATTTTATACAAATGCTGAGTTTTCCTTTTTTGCAACAGCAATTATATAAAATAAAAAGATGTTTCTGTGCGGCTACGGTCCAGTCAGGTTTGAACATGCGGTCCGCAGTCGCTGTGACTACACAGTCTTTTCTGATTGCAGACATAACAGTGCTCGGTATCTCTCTTCACTTCCCTGCTGTCCTGTGTGGACCCAGTTTTACTACGAACCCTGGCCTGCCACTCTGCCCTGCAGTTCCTGCACTGGGGTTCACCCAGTCTCAGCTGATATTGTTAATTACACTGGCAAGAGGATGTCAGCCTCCCTAACCAAGTCCCCTCCACGACCAACTTGACACTTTACACCCACCTCAGCCTGCTCTGTTCACAGGTTGAAATCACAGCACCATAATCCACAATAACAAACTACAGTAAATGGAGCAGCAACTCGTTTTACCTTCTTGTCAACATGGGCTGTTGTCATGCCAATGGCAGTTCAGTCTCCAGGGGAAGACAAGGCGGGTAGTGGTCTGAAAGGGAGAGCTGTGGCGGGTGCATGCGCAGAACGAGGGAAACCAGGTGCATGTTTGCTGTAATAAACAATCCTTTATAACGGCAAATTACACCACAGTTTCCCTATGGGAAAAGGGAAGATCCAGTTATTATACAAACATTATAGAAGAGCTAATCTATTTTTCTGTTGAATCTAACATGATAATTTTTTTTTCAGGATGTCAGACAATTGAACAGTCAGTGGTTTAGAAAACTATTTGAAAAGAATATTTCATCCATATGAGAAAAATGTGGACACTTTTTAATATGGGCACACTTTGATTTGTGTTTGTTTTTGTTAATGAAAATTCTCAAAATGCATTGCCTCTTGGTGAACCGAATTCAGCTCTTAGCAGGTCTGACTTAGAAATGTGGTGCCTGCTTATTCTCTACTCTTTCTGTGAACTAAAATCTTGGTAATGCTTAGTATTACATGTTTTTAATTGATCACATTTTTTCATATATTATAATGTTGGTATTACATGTACTTTTTTTTCTAAGAGGTGTTTCACCATAGCTCAACCTGGTAATTGAAGTAGTCCAAAATAGTAAGTGAGATTGCTGTTTTGATGATCCTATTTGTCATACTGAGTGAGCACTAGCCAATGATACTAAGCCACAGGGCTATTTAAATGTTACTGAATGAGCTATCCAACTAAGCCACATCCCATGATAAAGAAGCAGTATGCCTTGAAGTGTGGTGCACTAAGGCTTTTTTGCACATGCTCGTTTCTATATATTTAATAAAGCAAGGACAGTATTTTGATATGTTGGGCTTTTGGTGCACTGATTTACTTGGTGTTTTCCATTGCTAATTTGACTGCACCTTCCATCCCCCGGAGTGCACTGCTTCTTTTGCCTTTAATCAGTTTGTCCCTGACATGCCTTCCTTGGCAGTACAACCTCTTAACCTGGCAAAGCAAAAATTGTTTACCCTGTGGCCTGAAATACTATATGCACATAAAATGGAACTTTCTTTAATTACTCAACCCAAAATATTGTAAATACATTCTGAGTTGTTCCTACTCTAACTGCAGAATATGCAATATCAAAAAATAGTAATGAGAATTCCTGGTTCTACCACGTGGGCATGACAGCTCAGTGGTAGACCTCCAGGATGGTATCTGGGACCTGAGTTCAATTTTCAGTTGGGTCATATTATTTCCTTCTCATGACAATTTGTGCTTCAATTGTAAATGGATGACTAATACTGCACAAATGTCTAAGTTATCAGATTGAAATATAAGTGTATCTATTACATATTATAATTACATTGGTATCTGCCGAACACAAAATATACTGTACAAGCCTCATATGGCCAGATGTTAAACACAAACGTGGTTCAGGAAAATACTAATGGATAAAGGAAAATGCCGAATGGTATTTTCTCTGACGTGCACAACCCACTGACTGTTACACAAATCAAGAATCAACATTTTTAAAGGCAGCGGCAGAACACCAATAGGAAGAGCATTATGGATTGCTGCAGCCCATCCCAGCATAGGCCCATTACCAGGGTTGTCCCTATTACAAGGAAGCTGTGCAGACCAGCACTGAGAACACAGAACTGTGAGCCAGGAGATCTCTACATACAGTTGTAACCACTCATTCACTGCATGACTTTGGCCAAGTCATTCAAGTGACCTGTGTTTCAGCCTCCCATTTCTGGAGCTTAAGCTTCTAGTGATTTATTCTACAAGTTTCAAAAACTAATTTTAATGCAAAAATCTGCACTTGTGGAAGATTAGTTATGTTACATGCAGACGTACTACCTGAAGCACAAGAACTTGTTGTGCATAATAATAAAAGAATATAATTATTCCATAGCCAGGTCTGCTGATATTTTAGTTTCCCTGGCAAATGTCCAATGAAATCACTATTTCCCTATCATAAAATTCCATGAAAAAAAGAAGAAATAGATTTTAATTTCAACGCTCAAATTTTATGGCCTCTGTTTCTCACAATTAATATGCAGGGGGAAGAAATGCTGCAAGTGTAGGTATAGGAAATGCAATTATTTTTTTCCCCCACAATACCCATATTTAGAAAATAAATATAGCTGAAAAAGTGGTAAGTACAGGGGTTGTTGAAATGTTCTTGAAATCAAAGTATGGAAGAAAATCAGCATATCTCCATACATTTTCAACAACTGTGTATTTTGCACATTTTAATTTGTTGCATTTTATGAAGCTTGTGAATGTGAGCCCTATTCATAACAAAAAGTCAGACTCCTGGTAGTGCAGTAGTCAGTTGTAAGTGCTAGTAGTCGAGGTTTCTGCCCAATGTACCAAAAGCTATTGAAAATATTGTAAATGTACAAAGGTGTAGACATAATCCATGGGATGGCTTTATAAAGAGGCAAAAAAAGTTTAAAATGTGTTTTTTTATTCAAAAGCTACATTTCTTTTAAAAAAAAAATGCCATAGAAAGGAAAGGACATAGGAAAGGAATTTGGCTTACATATTGCCTTTCATACGAACAGTATCCCAAAGTACTTTACAAGCCAACAGAGGGAGGAGAGAGTTAGTGTTCCTGCCATTTTTAATGTGCTGGGAGGTTCAAAGAGCACAAACACACAGTAGAGTAGACAGAAATTTGAGAGTGGTTACACAAAATTTACATGAACTCTCCGGGCCATGCAGTCAGTAAGGGATGGTTGTGGGATTTAAACATAGGTATCCAGGTTAACAATACTGCACTCTGAACACTGGGCCAAATAACCTCTCTAAATTGTGGCTGACATTATCGACAATTAGAAACATAAGTTACATTTTGCAATTTATATGCAAAACAGGTACGTATTACTAGAGATGTTGCAAATGTTTAATCCGCCAGTTGAGTTAGTGTGAATCCATGGAAATTCATGCTTTGTGTAATTCACAAATTCTGCAGCAGATGCATCAACTTTGCCTGCGGATTTTTCTTTTATTAAAAACCTTAACAAATGTTCTCCATCCACTGTGCTGTAAAAACCACCCCCTCCACAACCCAGAAATTATTAAAACCTTGACACCCCATCCCCCCTACTAGCACCATCCTCCCTCCTACCACCACCCACCCTCAAGAAATGCTGCTCTGTGTAAGAGACGGTGCTTGAACAAGTAATCCCACATGCCAAACACACTCCACACTGATATGCCACCCAAGTCCCATTCTCTTTATTAATCATTACAGACTCAGTCCACTGACCACCACCCAACTCCCCTCAGGTCTTCACCACCCTCCCCCTATCAATAGCACCTACAAATTCAATCTGCAATGAAGAAAAGTGACCCCAGTGCAGAGTGTTTCTTGCACTGAGTGTCCATCTCATAATGGGAATGAATGCATAGTTACAAGTTTGCTCTCAGTAAACTCCAATTGGCTGAAAATTCAACCAATCAGGTTTTATTAGAAGCAAAGTCATCACCATTATTTCATTTACAGACTCTGAATAGAGCAGACGCTGTGCACTGGGGGACCGTTTTCTTTTTTCAAGTTGATTTGTGGGTGCTGGGGTGGCGGGAGGAGGGTGGGCATACTGAGGGGTTAAATGATTGTCAGGGAACTGGGCCTGTGATGATTAATAAAGAGAGAGGGACTCAGGTGGGAGGACTGTGTTGGGCATTTGGTTGGGGGAAGGAATTACTTTTTCAATCATGGTCCATAAGGAGCAGAATTTTGCCAGTGGAGGAGGGTGCCAGTTGGGGGTATGGGAGGGGATACCATGTTTTTTATCCTTTTGGGGTGGGGGACAGGACAAACATGCAACTTGTGTTGCTATTGGCCAGGCAGATTGGAAATGTGGCCAGTTCTCCTGGTGAATAGCAATGCAAATTGAGGTCCTTAGATTCACAAACTTGCTGAATTCTACAGATATTTTTGCAGAGTGAATTTTATGGCAACTTCATACACCTCTATGTACTACATGTTAGCTAACGTTCTGAAGGTGTGCGCTCAACAATTATGTTATTCTGCCATTTTAACTAAATTGAATACATGCTGGTCAGATGTACTCTGTGAAAACAGTAGATGAAGAGTACAGAAACATACTACAGAAATTTAGAAATTTAATGTCAGAAGTTATGCTGGTTCCCATAGGTTACCCCTGCCCCCCGGCTTCAAACACAGTGATCTTTAAGTATCATATGCAGACATGATATATAATAGGAATCTTCACTTTACACCCTGTGATGCCCTTGGTACTGTAATTGGAAGTGTGTCCAGGTTTACCATTAAGGCCTGTACTGTCTTCAAATTCACTGGCATGCAGAGAGATTGTTGCATACAGCAGGTTCACCACCCAAGATTTACCACCTTTCAGCCTCAAGGCACATCCTGCATCCTGCTGGAGAATAAGTTCAAACACCTCTATCTGATCATGTCAAAACTCCTGAGTATGTGGAAGGCTGAGATTATGTCCCCTCTTTTCTTCAAGATGAACATGTTAAGGGCCTCCAGCTTCTGCTCACAGCTTCTATCATCCATGCACCAATCATTTTATGGGCCACGAGTTCCACCCTCTCAAATACCATAATGCTCTTTTCGTATTGCAGTTCCATAAACTGCAAGCAGAAATTCAGGTTGGGTCTGACTAGGGCCTTGCAAAATGGTAGAATTACTTCTCCGGCTCTGTCTATACTCACCTTTTGACTCCTTTAGCATTCCTGCTGCTTTCTTTAAGCAACTCACATTATGGTTTGCTATCTGGGATCAGAAATGGACATTAGATTTACTGTAAAGTGAATAAAGACACAATGAAGTTTTACACTATAACATAGAATTGTACTGGCAGTCAGGACTATGGACCTATCTGGTCTGCCCATCCTGTGATGTGGCAGTGACTACACCCATATATAAATACTGGCATACACTAAATCTGAACAGTCAGAATGTTATTTCTTTTCACACTGTACAAGCCTAAATACTATTTTTCTTCAGGAATGCATCTAGTCCTACTTTTAATCCTCATAGAAACATAGAAACATAGACTTTGACGCAGATAAGGACTGCTTGGCCCACCCAGTCTGCCCATTTCCCTACCTATTGGATAAACTGCAGATTCTAGTAAACCAACAGCCTACTTCCTCCTACCCCCCTACTATAATTGCCTTATGGCTGTCCCATGCATTCCTGAATTCCACCACTATTGTTGATCCCACAACCTCTTCAGGAAAGTGGTTGCATGCATCCACTACTCTCTCCATGAAAAAATGCTTCCTCATGTTGCCCCTGACCCATACCCCCATCTTTAAATTGTGCCCCCTTGTTCTTGCACATCCCTTTTTCTGAAAGATGCTCCCCTCTTGGACTTTATTGATTCCTTTGAGGTACTTGAAAGTTTCTATCATGTCCCCCCTCTCCCTTCTTTCCTTAAGGGCAGACATATTAAGCTCTTTTAGTCTCTCTTCATATGGCTTCTGTTGCAGACCCTGCACCATGTTAGTTGCCCTCCTCTGGACTGCCTCCATCCTGTCTATGTCATTGCGGAGATGGGGTCTCCAGAACTGCACACAGTCCTCCACATGGGGTCTCACCAACTGTCTGTACAGAGGGATAACAACTCCTTGTTTTCTACTGATGATGCCTCTTCCTACGCATCCCAAAATCCCCCAAGCTCTCCTTACTGCCTTCTCACATTGCTTGTCTACCTTAAGGTCATCTAATATGACTACCCCCAGATCCCTTTCAATTTTTGTTTTTGTTAGTACCTACACCCCATTATATACTCTTCACCTGGGTTTTTGCTTCCCAGATGCATTTCTTTGCATTGAATCTGAGCTGCCATACTTTTGACCATTCCTTCAACTGTGCCAATGCCCTTCTCATCCTTTCCACCCCCCCCCCGTGTATCAACCCTGTTGCAGATCTTTGCGTCATCTGCAAAGAGACATACTTTTCCTTCCAGACCCTCTGCAATGTCTCCTATAAAGACATTAAAGAGGACTGGTCCCAGTACTGAACCCTGCTGTACCCTACTAGTAACCCCCTTTTCTTCAGAGTGTATTCCATTTACTATTACCCTCTTCATCCTGTTTTGCAGCTAATTTGTTAGTCAGGTTACCACCCTGGGACCCATTCCTAGGCTGGTTAACCTGTTTATTAATCTTTTTCGTGGGACTGTGTCAAATGCTTTGCTAAAGTCTAGGTTGGCCATATCCACAGCCTCTCCCTGGTCTACTACTTTGGTCACCCAGTCAAAGAAATTGATTAGATTCATCTGACATGACCTTCCCACTGTGAATCCATGCTGCCTTGGGTTCTGTGCCCTGCTGGCCTCTAGGTACTCAACAATTCTTGCGTTCAGGAGTGATTCCATCATTTTCCCTACCACTGAGGTCAAATTAACATGTCTGTAGTTTCCTGCCTCTCTCTTGCTCCCACTTTTGTGAAGGGGATTCACATCTGCCCTCCTCCAATCCTCAGGTACCACCCTATCCTCAAATGGCACTATCTTCCATTCCCTCACTGGCCGTACTATTCCACATGCTGTTCACCCTCTAAGTGAACAAAGTTTTTTTTTCCTGATTTTTCTCTTTATACTGCCCTCCTTCAGTTTCAGCTCATGCTGTTGAGTTGAGTCCCCTACTTTGCTGATAAAATTGCCACCTTGTTCTTAACAGTTGTCCGTGCTTAATTGTCTATGTAGCCTCCATGCAGCTGCCCATGCCCTCTGCACCCACTCAGCCTCATTCACCACCCAGATGTGCCCCCCCATGCACCTGATCCCTCAGCTGGTCATGGAGCTCCATGCAGGGGCTGGCTGGGGGTGGTGCAGGGCATGAGCCAGCACTCTGTGGCATTTAGAACAATGTGGAGTGCTGTGTATGGGGCTTCTGGATCTGCATCTGGGAGGCAGCTATAAGCTACTGGGGCTGGCTATGCACCCCCGCAGGGAAGCGCCTCATGACACAGTGGGGGTCATTGTCACCCCCAACAAAGCATCCCCTGCTGTCAGGGCACATCTGGAGTCCTTGGTTGGGTGTGTGGGGTGACTGCCCACAATGGCTCTGTCAGCACTCTACATACTGGCCAACAACATGGCACCAGAGGCATGTAAGGGATCCACTTAGGGTCCCTGCCTGGGGCAGCTGATTGACTGCCCACCACGATCCATGCTCCGCACCCACCTGTCCCCATGGAACTGCGTGCCAGGGGGGCAGGGCCACATAGGGGAGCTGGGTGGGGGCTGTTGTTCATGAATGCTGCCCCCACACTGAACTCCCTTGAGTGCAGAGCTGCGTGCCCCTATACATGCCTCTTGTGGCTTCGTATGTGAATAGGCCCCAATAACAGGAACTGCTTGGGTATGTTTTGACCACATTTACAGTATTTCCAAAGGCTGGAATTATATGTAGCATTGTGAGCTGTTTTGTTGCAGCATGCAGCCAATTTGGATAAACAAGAGCTAGACATACTGTAGATGTAAATGATAGACCAAATGGCACTTGATTAGGCAACTGCATCCAAGCACAAGAACTGTATGTCTTAGCTCTGCAAACTGTACACAACTAAGTCAGAGTCTTGAAAACTGAACCTATTTCCTAGCATAAAAAACTAGACATAGTGGCCTTTTGTATTTTCTTGCACTGTATATCCAAATTTGCACACAGTAGAAAACTATTGTACATCTAAACATACAGTAGGCTTAGACCCCCATCTGTATCTATAACGTTTGTTTCCATTTTAGATGCCCAATTTTCTCACACACAGTACATTAAGATGCCTCTTTTCTTCCATTTTGATTCTACTTTAGCATTTCCAAGACTTGAAATAATTAAATGGATGAGTCCTTTAGATATGAGTTCCACAGCTTTTAATCAGAATTCTCCCAAGTACTCTTACGGTTTAATATTAGTTTTCCTCTGACTAAGATAACAGCATGCAATGGGCACTGATCCCAAACCTTCTCTGACATGGGGAGATCAGCACTTACTTCAGGACACAAAACATAAGCCCTGTTATGGCAAACATAAAATACATGGGCATCAGGTAATGATTTATAAACATACATGAGTAGCAGGGATCAGCACTTAATGCTAAAAAGAATAGCCTAATGATTGATATGCATTAAAAAACTATGGATTCCTGTTTTACACTAAGTGATATATGTACTGTAGCATATGTAATACATACTGTACAATGGGAATTAATTAATTTAGAAAATACTGAAGTATCAGTACAGCAGTCCAATTTAACAGCCATGCAGTGGGGCCAGCCTAGGATACAATGCAGTATCATGTGACACTACAAGCCACATGAGATTAACTGCAATGCTTGTTTACTTCAACAACTCCACTGCAGTATTCTGTAATTTTGTGCTGCATCCTGGCCAGCACCACTCTATATATGGATCTTTCTTGGAATATGTCTGGGAGTAAGGAAATAGTTCAATACAATGCACCTTAGAAGAAGACAGTTAAATTCTGAAGAAGTACATGAACACACAAACTATGGGATCTGCAAGCTGCATACTGTTACTGTTGAAAAACTTCGATGTCTATAGGCCTGACTTTACCTGACAAACTGGCACACAGAGATGAGTGTTTATTGTAGCTGTTATTACAATGACCCAGTTGCATGAATAAGTTATACTATGCTGTGAGTTGATGGCATTTTATATTCTCATGGGTATGAAACCTTTTAGCTGAAGAACTTGTAGAAAATTATATTAACAATATGTCTGTATCTGATACTGTTTGTCTTTTTGTATGTGTACATTACTGAAGTCTTAAGTTGAACTAGTATTTTTCTTTCATGTGATGCCATAGGAATTTAGCCTTGGCTAAATGGTTTGTGCTGTCTCACATGAAATAAACCTTCACTAAACTTACCTGCACCACTAAATAAGGTCACACTCATAATTCAAACCATACTAAACTGTTTATGCATCTAAGCTACAAAAGACTAAATGTTGTGTAGACACGTACCCTTTGTCTGACACCCACCATTACAGTGTGACCTGTCTTAAATCAAATGACCTGTATGCCAACATTTTTTGAACTAGGACTCAGCAAACCAGACACTACTGGGATGATGGGAGACTGGATGGTGTGGGTGATGATGTCTTAACATTTCAGCACTCTTACTGGAAGAACGCTAATACTACATTTTATCAGATGGCAGTTTTTTTTTTTTTTTATAGTCTCTATGCAGTGTTGACCCATCTGTCTCCCAGGCAAGAAAGTATAAGATCAAGAATGGTCTGATTGCCAAGATCAGCAAGAGGGGTGATAATACTCCACATCAAAGAGCAATGAAATGTGGTGACAGCTGTGCAATCAATATTGTAAAATGAATTTCAACAATGCAGGACACATAAGCAAGATAAATCCTGGAACCTAATTGAAAGACACTGCGCATCTCAGGCAAACAGTTCAGTGCTAAACATTTATTATAACTTCATTTTCTCATTAAATATTTTCTGAATTCTATATGTTGCACAATTGTTGCATGTTCTGGTATTTCATCCAATATGGGACACTACTTTGGGAAAAAGGGTGTTATTCTTTAAATCTCTGAAGTGTTATTAGAAGTGTGTTTCCATGGGAATGTTGTTCACCGTCCACAACAAATAGAATAATAGATAGGAACCATCAGTGCCAAGGCAATAATTCCATCAAGGGATTCTTGTGACATTATAAATCATAAATGCAAAGCTTTTTTTCTTCTGAATCAAAGCTTTGCAACACAACTTCTAGTAAAATAAAAAAAAGCATACAATGAGCCAATGGTTCAGATATTGAGCATTCATGAGCAAGCTATTATAGACATTGCATGAGTCACTTCATTGGCCTTCTCTGTATTTTATTGTAGTTGCTGTTTATAGTCTCCCTCCTCACTCATTTACATAAGTGTAAGCATGACCTCTGAGGTTGGACAGATGGGAGCTGGCACTACAGGAAAGAGAATACATGCTGTAAAAGTTCACTTGATTTAAATACTCCAACATTGTAACCATGCAGCAGGGGGCGTGTCCATGCACAATTCTACCATTAACCATGCCTCATGACTCACTGAATTTGAAAAAAGACATGTTGAAAGATATTTGTGGACATCTTTGACTGTGAGAGATTTGCGTCTGCAAACTTGTCTGGAATAGGCACTACCTGTCAGCTATTCTCAATGCTCTATAAAAGTGATGGCAGTAGGCAGCTGGTTCAGAAACCCTAGCAATTTCTCTTCTGTTACAGAGCATGGTAAATGACAGGCTTTTAAAGTTTTTTTTTTCCTTCTGTATGACAGCCAAGGCTTCAAGGTACATATATTCTCAAAGGAAATCTCGAAAATAAAGCAAGCCTTAATTCACTCTTTGCTCGAAGAATGACCCCAAGAGATTGGGAGGGGTATTTACGAGATATAATTTTGGAAGACCAAATGGTGGTAAGTCATGTTATGCAATGCAATTACCCCAAGCAACCACACATGTAATTTTGCAAAGCATGAGGGAAAGTTGTTGCTGCACAATTATGAATTGTGTACTGCAAAATGTTTTACTACATCAGCTTTGTGACCAGACTTGGATTTTGTATGTGCCATGAAGAAAATCTTTCTCGTTATAGAGTCTATAATAACATAATCACTGACAATCATCCTTGTTCAATGAACATATTTGACAGTGTTTAGAATTGCAATATAGTGTATAGTACAACATTGTTCTATATAGAAATTCATCCTTTTCAAAATGCTGTTGTACCACAGTTTAAAGGTCATGGAACGTGAGTGTACCCTTCTGTGGTAGAACAGCATTCTAGAAACTCTAGAGACTGCACAAGTCAGTTTCATCATGAAAGAAAAAAGAACATAATGCAGACATTTCACATAATACTACACACTACAAAAAATATAGGATTAGCAACTTTATGCATAACCAGTGTGTTTTGCCACCTCAGGGTTCTGATTTCCACGAACCTCTCGAGCTTTGCTCTAGAGATCAGAGGGAATCACAACATGTCTGTGGCAGAACATACTGGCTGCGCATAGTTGCCCATCCAATATTCTCAATATACAGCTGGAACCCCATTGACAGTCACAGTTCAGCAACAGTTCAGTTTCTTATTCCAACATTTGACAACAATGCAACGGGAGAGAAAATATATCTTGACCATCTTCACCCTTTAAAACCATTTTGTTACATTTTGGGTGAGGCAATCTCTTAATTAATGGTGCTACATTTTGACAATTTTTTTTTCTTTTCAAATGGGTTGTTCATTGGACATGTTCAGGCATGACCCAAATGTTTCATTAATAGATACAGCAGTCTCATGTTAACTTGGGAAAAGACTACATATTTTACAGATTTCATTACAATGCTTAAAAGTTGTTCACAATAGATAGTGACTATTTCTTGAAGTGGTCAAATTGAGTTCCATCAGACTATACCACAGTAATCCTGGGGTTTTAGAAATGCATGTTCTGTTTCTTACTGAACTGTGCCAAATGTTGTTTGATGCATTCAGTAATACGTTGTATCAAATTGTTCCCAACTCTTAGACTGCCCAAGAGGCTGACAAAGCCGGCAGTGCATTTTTCTCTCACAGGGCTTAAAAGTAGAATTTTGGCTCTATATTTTATGCAGTTCATGATCATAGTTTTTTTCACTGTACTTGTACAGATAATTGCAAACCCATTGCTGAGTTAACTGAGCTAGGCAGGACATTTTATATGCTCAATTGCTAGTGTATTTATAAAGTATTTGCACATAATCTCTACAAGTATCATGGCCAAAACCGTTTTTCACCCTCACAGAGAGGTGGCAAAGGGATTTAACCCATTTGGTTAATGGAAATCAAAAGGTGATATGATGGGATACAATGGGGTGTGATAGCCTTCAATAGAGGTCAGGAGGTAATTGGTACAAGATATTTGGCGAATAAATATTGGGCTCCTGCAAGTGTCATTTTATGATACTGGGGTAAATCAAATTGCCTACTGCTCCATCAAACCACAGACCTGTATCCTTCTTTGAATCTGCTAAATCAGTGCACAAATTGTGTTTGTTCAGATGCTTGTGCATGACATAAGGTTTTTGGCCATAATCTCTGTGGGTCTCGTGGTTGAGACTGTGTTCCACCCTGATGGAGAAGTGTCAGAGAGACTTACCTTGTATCTCCAAAGAAAATTGCAAGGAATGAAGAACTACACCACCAAAGAAGCTATCCAGCAAGATCATGACTGAGCAATTATGCCAATGAGTTCATCCTTAACCTCACCAATGGAAATATGTTATTATTTTTATAATTTATTTTACTCTGGAGAGCCTAGCTGAGATGGGGAATCTCATTTTCAGTGGGTTCTGAATTTACTCATGTCTACAACTTAAAAACTGGAGCACTGGGGGGTTAAATGACTTCATTAAGGTTATAAAGTTAGCATCTTTTTTTTTTTTAGTCTTTGGTAACTGGCTAAGGCCCACTAGGCACAAGTGCTTGTTTTCAGGGGCAACCTGGGAGCACTGGGCAGTTAAGTTACTTGCTCAGAGTCACACAGTATGCAAGTGGAGGTTGTGAGAATCAAACTCAGGTCTGGTCTTGATCCTGCTCAGCGAGATGTGAAACTGTGGTCTTATGGTTTTCAAGCTAGTGTTCTAACTTAAGGAATCTCTCTTAACAGTGAAACCAAAGAAGGAAATTGATCCAGCATGAATAATGTTCATTGCTGTTTTCCATCAATATTCATATGGCATTAGAAATATAATTAAGCAGAGATGGTCAATACTAAGTGAAAGTGAGGAACTTCAGGACATTTTCTCCAGGGTGCCAATGGCAACTTTTAGGAGAGGAAGGAATCTATTTGACCATTTTTTGCAGAGTCACTACATTGACAGGAGCCATAAAAAAGTGAATAATAGACAAAGTTTCTATGTATGTCATACATGACTTCTGCATCCAGCCAGACACCCCCCAACACAGAAAAGCAGCCACAAGTCCAAACCAGGCTCTCCACTTCAGTCGAGTGGCCCTGGCACTGCTACCTGCTGGTGGCCAGACCTCTGCATCCAGTCTGCCACCCCCTGACCAAGGAAAGCATCCACAAGCTCAAACCAGGCTCTCCACTTCAGTCGAGTGGCCCTGATGCTGCTACCTGCTGGCAGCTAGACCTCTGCATCCAGCCTGCCATTCCCTGACCAAGGAAAGCAGCTACAATCCCAAACCAGGCTCTTCACTTCAGCTGAGTGGCCCTTGCACTGCTACTGGCTGGCAGCCAGACCTCTGTATCCAGCCCGCCACCCCCTGACCAAGGAAAGCAGGTACGTTTGGTCAGCTCCTTGCTCAGAGCTGTCAGGCTTCAATCCCCATAACTGGACTGGCTCCTGGGGATTGTGGCTGCTCCCCGTTTGGATGCTGAAAATCCCCATTGAGAAAGAAAGCACCCAAGGCACCTTTTTCAAAACACAGCTCGGCCACTGCCTTGCTGTACTGCTCTCTGGACATTTTTTTCTGCTGAATTTACTGCTCATGTGGAAGTATTTTTTTTCTCTCCTCTTGGAATTTTCTGCTGTTTAGCCTGCTGTACTAGCTAGACCTGACTTATGTATAGCTTCTGCCTTGCACTGCTGAATATTTTTACTGCTTAAACATTTTATCTTTAAACTATTGCACTGTATATGTAGGAATTGCCTAGCAGAGTATAGCAGAGTTGTAGTGAATTTTAACTGTCCATCTGACATCTATATAGCTTACTGCTTGCACTACTGAATTTTTTTGCTAATTGCCCAATATTGTAGAATAGCTAGAACTGACTACTGCCTGCTTTTTTTTCTGCCACACTCTTTTCCCATCACACTTCCTCTCATTCATCCTCGGACTGCCTTCGTTTCCCTCTTCCTCTTGCTTTTTCCCTTTTATATTTCTTTCTCTCTATTCCCCACAATGTTCCTCTGCCAACTACTGGACCCATGATTCCCTCTCCTGACACTCCCCCCCCCCACCGAACCAGCACATTCTGTAAATATTGCCTGGCATTTTGGGCCATCTTCTCTACCCATTCCAGACTACCCTGAGTCCTCTCCACAACACACCTCCATTCCAACTCTCCCTGGTCTCATTCAAGGGCCCCCCCCAACCTCCTGAACCAGCCTTTTGTTTTGCTAAATTCCCACCTGGCACCTTTGACCAGACCTCTCTGCAGGAACCTTTTCTCTCCAACTATTTCTACCTACTTCTGCCCTGAGCACTAAATTGCCCAGGGCCCTCCCACCAATTTACTTGACCTTTGTCTTTGACTTTTTAACTAACGGCCTGGCTCTTTTTCTGCTCGATTTTAGCCACAAGCCCAAATCAGGCAATCCACTTCAGCCGGGCAGCCCTGGTGCTGCTACCTTATGGCAGCCAGACCTCTGCATCTAGCCCGCCACCCTCTGACTAAAGAAAGCAGGTACATTTGGTCAGCTTTGAGCTCGGAGCTGTCAGGCATCAATCCCCATAATTGGACTGGCACCTGTGGACTGTGGCTGCTTCCCGATTGGATGCTGCAGATCCCCATTGAGAAAGAAAGCACCTAAGGTACCTTTTTCAAAACACAGCTCGGCCACTACCTTGCTGTACTGCTCTCTGGACAGTTCGCTCATGCCCTCCTCCCTTCTTTATTAAATACACTTCCCCAGTGATCATCACCCCCTGAGGCCTCACACTAGTCAATTACAGCAACTCCTTAAAGGGGCACTCCTTTCTGTAACTTCTTAAAGGTGTGATTCTTTCTCATGCTCAAATATCTTATTGTCCTTAATGCATCCGGGATCAAGTGCGTTGGCACTGACTATGGTCCTCCTCCTACTTCCTACACCAGCCCCACCTCACTTAGGACCATCACACTCTGCCCATAATACCCCCCTCCTATCTACAACACCTCTACCAGACCTCCCTGATGCTCGACCACCTCCCCCTCCTCAGTACCCCCATACTTCCATCTCTGATACCGCTTACTTCCCACTCATACCTTGGTCTCTTCTCCTCAATGCCGTTCCCACCCTTCATACTCTACCCACCCCTTGCACTGCAGCACATGGCCCCATGTCCTGTCTCAAAGGGAGATGCCACAATCACTACCATGCCTTTGTGTGCCTAATCACCCTCCTGTTGCTTCTATCAGGTAACATTCATCCGAACCCTGGCACCTGTGCCCAACCTTATGAATAAGCCTGCCCAGGCTCAAGGACTCTGTATAGCTTCTATGAATATTTGCAGCCTCCTTAAGAAGGCTGCTGCATTCCAATGATGGGTTACTCAGCACCAACCAGACATTGTCGCACTCGTTGAAACCTGGCTATCCAAATCCACCCCAACCCCTTTGTCTCCCTCTCTGGTTACACCCTTTTCAGGGAAGATAGGATGGATAAGTATGGAGGAGATTGTGCTGTCTACATGAGTGTCCCCCTCCTTGGACATGCACTTCCACCACTCAAGCTTGATAATGGGGCACAAGTCCTCATGCTAAAAATCTCCCCCAACCCCGGTAAGGGCCCACTCTTTCTCACCATTGCCTATATTCTCCCCAGAAAGCAAGACCCTGCCATTCAGGTTGCTTGCTGACTACGTCGCTGGCCTACCGCCCAAAATGGCCCAGATAATTGCTGGTGACCTGAATATCAACTGGCTCTCTGCCACAGCCTCCCAAACCAGAGATATCTTTGCTGCCCTTGACATGTCTCAACTTGTCACCACCCCAACTAGAGTCAACCCCTCTACTGGCTCCAGCACCCTCCTGAATATCACCATTACCAACCACCCCCAGAGGGTGCTCGATATCAGTGTACTTCCGAACTCACTTAGTGACCACTCCCCAGTCATATTCTCTTGGTCTGCTGCCAACAGCAAACCTGCACCACAAACCACCCAGTGACGTTGCCTAGTCCTAGGTGACCTGTATCTCCTTAAACTGTATCTCTCACAACTGGATTGGTCCCCAGTCAGGCTTGCACTGTCCATAGAAGCATTGTATTTTTTCACTCGCACTTTTAACACTGCCTCTGACCTCTATACCCCCTTCACTAGAAATTGCACCAAAAAGCAAAGCACGCCCTGGGTTACCCCCTCCCTCCTTCACAAACTTAAAATGATAGCCAACCTATGGCACATTGCTGTGGAATCTGGCAAGCCAGCTAATAGGAAAGTGTACAGTGCTGAGCACAATAAGTGTACTTGAGCCATTCAACAGGCCAAAGCCAAGTACTACCAATCCGCTCTTGTCTCCTCCTCCTGAGTGTTGACTAGAAACATTTGGGATAATGTAAAGGAGTGGGATAGGAAATCCCACTCCCCACCCCCCTCTCAACTCTTCTTTAATGGAACTGTCTGCTCTGACACCCTTGGCATTGCAGACTGCCTAAACCACACTTTCTCAGACCTGAGTTCAGCCCTACCAAGTAACTTCTTTGACCCCATTCCAGTAGCACCCCTGCCCACTCTCCAGAGACCTCATTTCTATCTATATACCATCTCCCTACTGGAGCCTATACCCCTTGTGCAAAAAGACGTTAGTTGTAACAACCCCAGCACTGACCTACTGGACACTAGGTTTCTTCGTCTGACATCGGATGCTATCCTGGTCCCACTTACCGAGCTGCTCAACCACTCTCTGTGCCTGGGGCAGTTCCCCAGCACATGGAAAACTGCAATCATCACTCCCATCCTAAAGAGCGTGAATGAGCTACCCCGGGTAACTATCGACCTATCTCTATCCTCCCACCACTCTCTAAAGCCCTTGAAAAAGTAGTTGCCAACCAGCTTGCTGAATATCTGGCCATACACAATATCCTGTGCCCTGAACAGCATGGCTTTCATGCAGGTCACAACACCACAACCGCGCTACTTGAATTCTCCAACTTTCTGCACCCTGCTCTTAATGCCAGAAGTCCTGCCAGTGCCGTGTTCATTGACCTCTCCAAGACCTTTGACACAGTTGCCATCCCCTCCTGCTTGACTCCCTCAGATGCCTTGGTTTCTCTCCCGGCCCCCTTGCATGGTTCACCAACTACCTTTCTGCCAGAACTCAGTGTATAAAAATCAATAGCACCCTATATGACACATGATCTGTCTGCTCTGAGGTTCCCCAGGGCTCCATTTTAGGCCCTCTCCTCTTCGGTCCTTACCTCAACTCCCTCCCCTCAGCCTGCCCAAGTAAGAACCTCCTCTACGCGGATGACGCTGTGCTCTTCGCCTCTGACCCCAACTCCAACACACTCCAGGCCACCCTCCAACAAGCTTTTGATAGAGCTGAGCATTGGGTCACATCACGAAGGCTAGTCCTGAACCTAAAAAAGACCAACACTATGCTCTTGTCGCATTGCCAAAGCAACGCCAGTGGTGCCCCTCTCATGATACTGCCTAGCACACTAAACCCCATTGAGCAGGTTTCCTCCTACAAGTATTGGTGCATTACCTTTGATTTGGCACTCTCCTCCCATTCCCATATCAATGCCCTTTCTGCTGCCACCAATGTAAGGATTGGACTGTTATATCACCATAGGGACTGCCTACCACAAGAGGCCCTTAGACTGGCAATCACCTCCTCTGTCCTGTCGCTAATCAACTATGGGCTGCCCATCTATGCTGCAGCTGACAACACTGCTCTTGCAAGAATCCAGCTCTCTTTAATCAAGGCCTGCAGGCTAATGCTGGGAGCACACAGCCACACCCATACATGCCTGCTGTACTCCACCACCAACTTGCTCAACCTTGGAGAAAGACTCTGCTTCCAAACCTGCCTTCTTGTAAAAAAGAGCCTGCTAGGGCTTTCCCTCCTCAGGGTCACTATCTCCCTGCAGCATGCCTCCTCCTCAGTCTCCACCCGCAGCACTGCCAAAACCTCCCTTATTGTCCCCAGGGTAAGGACCTCTATGACCCAGAGATCCTTTTGCTATCGGGCTCCCTCCTGGTTCAATTCCCTCCCAGCCAACATAGCTGACTCCACTAAGCTTGGCCCTTTCAAGGTCTCCCTCAGAAGCCATCTGACAAGCACTTGCTGCTGCAACTACACATAATCCCCCATCTGCACATAACCCTCACCCTCACCCCTTGGCTGGGTCTGCCCTGTCTACTTTTGCTGTATATGCCTGGGGTCTTAGGCAACATCTGCTGACTAACGTAATAAAATATCTCTGGTTGCTACCTGATGTGGTACTCGTGTACCAATATTATGACTACTGTGATCTACCTATTACCAAACTTGTACCACCAGTGAATGCCTGTAACACTGGTTGCTTTTTTAATCTAAGCGTTATGTACTGTACTGTTTTGTTTGCTATGATGTATTACTCTCTTGACGAGGTGTCTTTGTAAATAAGTCTTTGACTCAAAGCTCTGTAATCCGATGATCTAATAAATAAATAAATAAATAAATAAAATTAATATACATTTGGACAAGAAGGGAGAAACTTTACTAACCCCATTACAGGCAAAATACATGTTGTTAATGATTATGCAATGTGTAAAACAGTATATGTTATTTATGTGGGGTGGTGCAGCAATGGAAAGGTGTATGTAGGGCATACAGTATGCCCAGCCAATGAACAAATACAAGAAAATGTCAGGGCCATACGCAGAGGTAATATTGAGAATGCCCTGGGTAATAATTTTTGTGACTTCCACAGCTGCACCACCACAAATTAAAGTTTAAAGTATTATAATAAGCCTCAATACATCTGAGAGGAAACACAGGAAAACAGAAATGTATAAATTGATGGCAGATAAGGACAGCTTGGCCTACCTAGCCAGATATTTCCCCCACCAATTGCAATACCGCAGATCCTTCTTGATCTCCGGATTTTACACTCTCTTTCCTATTGCTAGGATTCACATGTGCCTATCCCATGCTTTCTTGAATTCCCAAACTGTTTTTGCCCCCGCCACCTTTGCTAAGAGGCTGTTCCAAACATCCACCACCCTTTGTGTGAAAAAATACTTCCTCACATTACCCAAGAGTCTACCCCTCCAGCCTCATATCATGACCTAGGAGAGGATAAATTAAAGACTTTGTTAACATATGAAACAGAGTGGATGTTTAGAATGCAGAGTTTACATCTAAGGGGTTTAAACACACATATGGATTTAAAGCCTTTTTTGTAAGCTTATTTATGTCCAGAGTATAGTGAGGGGGTTTACTGTATTAGAGACTAACAAAAGACAATTGGCAATGTAATGTGTAGGTATGGTAGGTAAATATGCATTATTAGAAAAGTTAAGAAATATTTCAATGGAGGGAAACAGAGGGTGAGTTACCTTATGTTACCCATTTAATACTGAACCTTAGAGAAAAAATATTGTATATTGTGTTATTAACACTTACACATGTTTTTCCGTGCCCCACTCCCCCCATGGCACACTAAAAAAGTTTGTGAACCTGGTCATTTGTGGATGTCTAAAGTTCCCCTGAGGGTACAACACAAACATTTCTTTGCATCTGTTCACTTGCATCAGTTCACATGTAGTTTTTCTAAGCCCTTCCCCTTTTAGGATAAGAATAATTTCTCAGTACTTGGTTACTTGCACATTTTTTGAAGTCCCCCACTCCCCTTTAATGGTACAACAAAAATTGCGTGTACCCTCATATGTACTGGTTAGACTCTCCATGCCCTGCAATAACGTGATAAAAATGATTGTGTTACCCTCAGAATGGCAGACAACAGCCTTCCCCTTTTGATTTAATGTACAAGAAACATAGAATTTGATGGCAGATAAAGACCACTTGGCCCACCTAGTCTGCCTGTTTCCCTCCTTAATGGATAAGCTGCAGATCCTAGTTAACCAACAGCCTACTCCCTCCTAACCCCCACTAGAACTGCCTTATGTCTGTCCCATGCATTCTTGAATTCCCCCACTGTTTTTGACTCCACAACCTCCTCAGGAAGGCCATTCCATGCATCCACAACCCTCTTCATTCAAAAATGCTTCCTCACATTACCTCTGAGCTGTCCCAATCCCATCTTCAAATTGTGCCCCCTTGTTCTTGCATATCTCTTTTTCTGAAAGATGCTACCCTCTTGGACATTGTTGATTCCCCTGAGGTACTTCAAAGTTTCTAACATGTCCCCCCCCTCATCCTCCTTTCCTCAAGGGTATACATATTAAGCTCCTCTAGTCTCTCTCTCTTCATATGTCTTCGGGAGCAGACTCTGCACTATTTTGGTTGCCCTCCTCTGGACAGCCTCCATCCTGTCTATGTCCTTGCAGAGATGGGGTCTCCAGAAGTGCACACAGTACTCCAAATGGGGTCTCACCAACTGTCTGTAGAGAAGGATAACAATGTCTTGGTTTCTACTGGTGATGCCTCTCCCTATGCATCCCAGTATCCCCCCAGCCCTCCTTACTGCCTTCTCACATTGCTTGCCCACCTTTAGGGTATATGATATAACTACCCCCAGGTCCCTTTCCATTTTTGTTGTTGATAGTATCTCACCCCCATTGTGTATTCTTCCCCTGGGTTTTTGTTTCCCAGGTGCATTACTTTGCACTTCTTTGCATTGAATCTAAGCTGCCAAACATCTGACCATTTCTCCAACCTTGCCAAGTTCCTTCTTATCCTTTCCACCCCACCTTGTGTATCAACCCTGTAGCAGATCTTTGTGTCATCTGCAAAGAGACATACTTTTCCTTCCAGTCCCTCTGCAGTGTCACTTATAAAGACATTAAAGAGGACCGGTCCCAGTACTGAACCCTGTGGTACCCCACTAGTAACCCCATTTCTTCAGAGTAGACCCCATTTACTATTACCCTCTGCATCATGTTGTCCAGCCAATTTTCTACCCAGGCTACCACCTTGGGACTCACTCTAAGGCTGATTAACTTGTATACTGATCTTTTGCATGGGACTATGTCAAATGCCTTGCTAAAGTCTAGGTAGACCATGTCCGCAGCCCCTCCCTGGTCTACTACTTTGGTCACCCAGTCAAAGAAATCTGTTAGATTCATCTGACATGACTTTCCCACTGTGAATCCATGCTGCCTTGGGTTCTGTGCCCCACTAACCTCCAGGTACTCAACACTTGTTTTCTTCAGAAGTGATTCCAACATTTTCCCTAACACTGAGATCAAACTAACTGGTCTATAGTTTCCTGCCTCTGTCCTGCTACCACTTTTTTGAAGTAGAATCACATCCACCATCCTCCAGTCCTCAGATACCACCCCATCCTCCCATGTTTTGTTAAAAAGGGTAGTTAGTGGTGTCACTAGTTCTACCGTTAGTTCTTTTAGAATTCTGGGGTGAATCCCATAAGGCCCCATTGCTTTGTCCACCTTCAGTTTTAAGAGTTCTTTCAGAACCCTTTCTTCTGTGAATGGACTGGTATCAACCTCCCTATCCAGAGTGTTTCTATTATTTGGTTTAGGTGCCTCCCCCTCCTCTTCTTTTGTGAATATTGAGCAGACGTATTCATTCAGTATCACTGCTTTTTCACTGTCACCCTCTGCCCACATTCCCTCCCATTAGCCTCAGTATCCCTCCCTTGGTCTTTCCTTTGCTCCCTAATGTACCTATAAAAGGTTTTAGCCCCCTTCTTAACAGAGTTGGCTATCTTTTCCTCAGCTTAGGTCTTTGCTATTCTGACTGCCTTCCCTGCCTCCTTCTGATTTAACTGATATAGTTCTCTGTTCTGCTCCTTCTGTGTTTGCTTACATTTCCTAAATGCTGTCCTTTTCTCGTTAACCTTCCCTGATACCTCTTTTGAAAACCATAGTAGCTTTTTCCTCTAATTTTGTGTTGTTGATTTGCTTTACACAACGACTTGTTGCCTCTGTGATGGCAGTTTTGATTTTTCCCCATTGTCCCTTCATCCCTACGTCTTGCCTGTTTGCTAGTGCTTTTCTGAGGCACTTTCCCATTTTGTCAAAGTCAGCCCTCCTAAAGTCCAACACTCCTCCGTTTGTATGGCTTGACTCTACAGCTGTGTTTATTGTGAACTACACTGTTTGGTGGTCGCTTGTTCCCAGATGGCTACCCACTTCTAAATCTGAGATCCTTTCTCCATCCCCATTTGAGAGTACTGGGTCTAAGATTGCTCCCTCCCGAGTGGGTTCTAACACTAGCTGTCTGAGGCATGCCCCCTGTAGGGCATTGAGAATTACCCTGCTCTTGGATGTGGCTGCCTTAAAGGTGCTCCAGTTAACATCTGGCATATTCAGGTCCCCCATCAACATGTCTCTCCTTTTTCTGCCATTCTAAGGATTCCTTCTATCATTTCCTTGTCCATTGCCTCCCCCGGAGATGGGGATTTGTAAACAATCCCTGTGCAGATTGTGGTGCCATTTTCTGTCTCCAGGGTGATCCACTGTGCCTCCTCCCCTCCCGGTTTACCCTTCAGTTCTGTTGCTTTGATTCCTTCTGTTATGTAGAGAGCTACTTCTCCTCTTTAACCATCCCTGTCCCTCCTGTAGACTGTGTACCCTGGTATGTTGACATCCCATTCATGGTTCTCTGTGTACCATGTTTCTTTGACTACCATGGTATCCAGGCATCCCTCTTCCATCAAGGCCACTAGTTCAGGGAGCTTGTTACCCAGACTATGGGCATTGGTACTCATTGCCCTCTATTTTCTGATGGCCTTACTCCTTTCCCCAAGGATCAACAGTATTCATTCAGAGCTGGTAAAATGGTATCTGTAAAAGGAGTATTTGTAAATCCGGCTTTAGGGGTCAATAAAAATATAAAATAAAAGATAAAATATTATAAAATTGGAGTTATAATATATGATGTTCTCAAGTGAAGACTTTTAGGATACATTTTTAAATAATTTTAGTCAAGTGATGTACTGGGAATTGAATTATTTATACACTTGAAATGCACTTTAATAACTTTATTGTAAGCAGCTGTATTTAAGCATGAGGAGATGGATTTTAATTGTTACATATGTAAATGAATGGGCTATTTAAACATGTGTTTAAAGTCCAGACACTACCCCCTGATGAAGCTGGAAGGCAATACATAGGGATGTTTGGAGGGTGAATGTTTTACCTTAATAAATTTTCAGTAACACAAGCTGGCAGTGTGTGTCATAGAAACATGGAATCTGTTGGTAGATAAGGACCTGATGGCCTACCTAGCCTGCCCTATTTTCTCTACCTATAGTGTTGCCACATACCATACTTGGTCTCCAGTCTCACTGTCCCCCCACCACTAAGATCCCTCTGTGTCTATCCCATGCATTCTCAAACCCTGTCACCATTTCTGCCCCCATCACCTCCACTGGTAAGCTGCTCCATGCATCCACCATGCTCCATGAAGAAGTACTTCCATACATTTTCTCTGTGCCCCCCTTCTAACTTCATAGCATGATCACCTATCCTTGAGCATCTTTTTCTGTGGGAAATGCTTCACTCCTGTACCTTGTTTTTGCCTGTGAGGTATCTTCATGTCTCTATCATGTCCCCCATTTCCCTCCTTTCCTTCAGGGATTACATACTGTATTAAGTTCCTTGAGCCTTACCCCATATGGCTTTTGATGATGGCCATGCACCATTTTGGTTTCTCTCCTTTGTACTGCCTCCACCCTCTCTATGTCTTTATGGAGGTGGGGCCTCCAGAGCTTGGCCACACAGTATAGAGGTCTTGATTACTTCAGTGATCTGTATAAAGGTATTATTATTACCTCCCTCCTTCTGCTGGAGACTCCCCTTCCTATGCAACCTAGCATCCTTCCAGCCTTCTCCACTGCATTGTCACACTGCTTTGCTACCTTCAGGTCATCAGAAATGATCACCCCTCGGTCCCTTTCCTGATTTACAATTGTTAATACCTCTCCTCCCAGTTGGTACATTGTCCCCCGGTTCTTATGCCCCAAGTGCATTATTTTGCACTTCTTTGTGTTAAAACCCAGCTACCAAGCCCTTGACCATTTTACAAACTTTTCTAGAGCACGTGTCATTTTTTTCCACTCCTCAATCTCAGTTTTTTTTTTCTGTAAATGTCAAAAGGGGTAACAACTTCAGTGGTGGTTGGGTGTGCATATTTGTTTCTTTAGCAGTAGTACTCTACTCAATAGACCCCAATGCCTCCCTAAATCATGTAGATTTTCAGCATGGAGGAGAGGAAACAAACCCTGTGGAAGAATCGTCTGGTGATTCCAGGCCTTTGGTCACATTTTTTTGATCTGATGCCTTTTGGAGGACACATATTTTCATGCATCAACTTCAGAAATGGAATCTTGGATATAAAGTTCAAAGCAGAGTAGTAAGAAACTTTAGACTGGCTTTAATATTTGATAGTTGGAATTAGCTGACAAATTTAAAGTGGCACCAAAAACACTTCCTCTTAGGCCTGAAATGGTATCTCATTTGAGAAATTAATTTTATAATTGTGTGTATTCTGTAGAAAGAGTTGCTGTATAAGGTGGTTTGTATCTGCCTCTTTCTTCTTAATAAAGTGACGATATTGACTGGCTACATCCTGGAGGGCAATGGCCTCTAGGATATAAGGCAGCATAGGTTAATTTCAGGGAAATCTTGTCAAACCAACCTGATACAATATTATGGCTGGTTGAGAGTTGAGCTGGATAAGGGTCATGTGGTGGATGTTCTTTACTTGGACTTCAGCAAGGCCTTTGATTCTATGCCTCAGGGGTGGCTTGAGGGTAAACTAACTGGTGTAGGGGTAGGGGCAAAAATAATGAACTGGATTACAAGTTGGCTGAGTGGGAGACTGCAACAGGTGATGGTGAGAGAGGAGCTCTCAACCCAAGGCTGGTGATGAGTGGGGTGCCACAGGGCTCTGTGTTGGGGCCAGTATTGTTTGGGCTCTTCATATCATACATTGCACATGGAGTGGTGAGCAAGATAAGTCTGTTCGCTGATGACACCAAAATCGGAGCAGTGGTGCATAGAGAGGAGGGATAGAAGCAGCTGCAGGGGGACCTAAGCAAGCTAGAGGAGTGGTCAGAGAGGTGGCAACTGGGCTTCAATGCAAAGAAGTGTAAGGCTATGCACTTTGGGGTAAAGAACCCAAGGAGAGAATACTGGCTTGAAGGGGTTTAGCTGAGGATCACTGAGGAGGAGGAGGAGGAGAAGGACCTAGGGGTAATGATAACAGGGACCATGAACAACACTGCCCAGTGCAGGAGAGTGGCTGCAAAAGTAAACAAAATGCTGGGCGCATAGCAAGGTTTTTTTTTTTTTTGTCCAGGCGAAGAGAGGTGAACTTCTCCCTCTACAGATCACTGGTAAGGCCACACTTAGAGTATTGTGTGCAGTTTTGGAGGCCATAACTAAAGTGTGGTATCAGGCTACTGGAGGGGGTGCAGAGGAGGGCAACAAAGATGACATGTGGAATGGAGGGGCGAGACTATGACAGCAGGCTGGGAGACCTGAATATGCACACCCTGGAGGATAGAAGGGACGGGGGGACATGATAGAGGCATTCAAGTATCTGAGGGGAATCAGTAAGGATGAGGCAGATGGGGTCTTTAAGTTAAGGAGGGGAAGGGTCACCAGGGGCATGGGCTAAGAATAGAGGGGGGAAGATTTAGAAAGGAAATGAGGAGACACTATTTCACAGAGAGGGTGATAGAAAATGGAATTCCCTACTAGAATGGGTGGTATCATGTAAATCTGTGAACAGCTTCAAAAGGGCATGGGATAGGGAACAGGGGAGAGTGATGTTGGAGGAGGTGGGTGGTGGTAGTTGGATGACAAAGAGGAGGGGGTTGGACAACTGCAAACTAGGGGTGCTAGCTGCACACTCAAACAGACTTAGATAGACCTGGTGGTCTGTTTCTGCTGGCATATTTGTATTTTTATATGTTCATTTGGCCACCATTTTGGTGTAGCCACACAAAATATGTGTGTTTGCAGTCTTTAGTAAACTCCAGCTGCATCCTTCCAGAAACATGGAAACACACCAGTACAGTCTAGCCTCATGAAGCAACAGGAGGAGAATACTGCATCAGGAGTGTCTGGAATGTGTGTGAGCATTTCTAATGTTCAGGATGCACACAGTAAGAGATGATCACAGATTCTAAACAAAAGTTTTGGTATAATTACATCAATAATTTTTTTTTCTATTTTAATATGAAAAGTAAGCAAATAAAAAAACAAAAAAAAAGCATTAACACAATGTAGAGAAGGAATGTAACATAAAAGATATTAGAAGAAAGATGATGCCAAAAAGTTTGACAGTGTTTCTTAAAAATTAATTGTGTACCAGATGCAATTGCTTATATGTCAGCCTAATTTGAATATGAAACTACCTGAACTTTTCCACTTGCTTTGCTGTGGTCATGACCATCCAGTACAATTAGAATCTCTGTAAACTGTTTAATTATCCTGGGATTTAATCTTGAGCTGGAATTTAGTGAATCTTTAGTTCTGACTTAGACTCTTGGAACGGATCTGCAAACCTTGGCAATGACTGGAAGGTGACTGGGGAAAGTAAGTAAGGCTAAGATATTGTCAATAATTAAATAATTTAATTTCTACATCATTGGTTACAAAGTGTGAATAGTATATTGTGATGGACTAGGCTACCAAGTTTAGATCAAGGCCCCCAGTAGGCTCGTGAATGACTGTGGGCTTGGCCACTGGATAGTATATGAAATGCAAAGTTGGATACTGAATAGTAATAGTGTAGTAGATGGCTGGAGTGAGGGAAATTTAAAGATGGTTGCTAAAGCACACTAATGAAGGAGAATGAGCGACTGTTTAGAAGACATTACATAGCAACATGATCATTTAAATCTGAATGTGACACTATGTCTATCATGTCTGCCCCACTGCTGCATTATCAGGGATACGATAGGATGTTCTTTGCAAACGTGTACTAATTGATAAGCATTTCCTACTTATTCAGCTCATTAAGGTATCTGCTGATTCCCTTGGTAAACAGCAATTAGTCCAGATCTTGATGGCCTGCACTACCTTCATTCATGTATCCCCACTGGGAGGCTATTCCACAGATTCACCAGCCCACAGGGAGAGGAACTGCCTGTTAATGTTTTCCCCACATTATGATTTGCCTTCCGGATAACAAACATTTTGTGGCCTTTCATAAAGGTTACGTCTCAAGAAACAAAGTACATAAAAGGAAGAAGTCATTTATTCATCAAAAATGAAGATCATGCTGGAGGAAACACTAACAGTTAAGAAAGTTAGAGAGGAGTGGAAATAGTGTGAGTATTGCCACTGAAGCTAGTGTTCTATAGGGACTGACATGCTGCTTGAGCAAAACTACTGGATTCTATATAATTCTTTGAATTTAATTCTGGAGTGTAAAATGACTTTACAACTTCTGATGTTAAACAAATTTCAAGGAGTAAGGATTATCTTAGAAGTAGAAATGTGTGGGGCACAAAGCCTCAATGAACCAGGAGAGGAACCTCTGAAATGAGATAATGAACACTGTAATGACACAATGTTCAACAGCTCGATTTTTCTAACAAGACTGGTAGTAGGAAATTAAAGATTTGATGGGTCAATGGTGGAGGAGCAGGAGAAATAATTCAGGAGTCAGATGTCAAACAACAGTTGATGAAGTGTGATTTTTCAAGGCATAATCTTTAGTTATTTTTTTTTTTCATTGGATACTGATGATTGTATGAAAAGGAGCAGATTTCACAGCTCAGCATAAGCATGTGAAGAACCAAGAGTCTGGAGATTTGCTGCATTTTATGAATGTGTTCATATGTGAAAGCGTGAAGTTCAAATAATTTGCTTCCTCTGACGTTTGATTGATATGGGATATTATTAGTACAATGAGAAGACGGGAGGTTAGATAAAGACCAATTTTTGTATTTATCTATGCAAAGTAATGAATAGAGGCTTTCTTTGATATCAGAAAAGACCGACAGAGTTGGATTTTGGTTTGAAAGTTGGAAAGATTTCTTCAACTTTTATATCCCAAGGGTCTGTGATGCCAGTACACAATGACGTGTTGCTTGAAGGTTTGGATGAAGCCCAGATTAACCCTGTTGGTTAAAGACTATGGGTTTGGTACTCGACAATGGTAGTTTTCTCAGCCACTTTAAACAGTAAAGTCACTGTCTTGGCTACATTTAAGTAAATTATATGAAGCCTGATTTAAAATGGGGCTCACCTGCACAGGCTTTGATCAGAGAGTAGTTTGTGCCATAGATGTAGAGATGTACAGCTTTACAAAAGACAGAGTTGAGTCCTTACAATTCTTTGAAATGAGAATAGAGTCTATGCACTTTGACTGTGGAACTAATAAGAGCAAAAGAAGATTTAAAATCTTTCAGATGTGAAGCTTATTATGTAGCAGTTGGATGCAAGGCCTGGAACAGAAGTAGCATGGCACTATGATGCTGATGTGGATCCTGACTACAGCCTTTGGGTACAGAGCCCTTTCTGTCCTTTGGAGTATGAAGCCCAGATGCTCTCTGGGATAACAAATCTATAAATTATTGTACGTAAGCAAACAATGTTTCATATTCGCTTGCAGTTTGGAGCCATCTGTTAGGTTTCTAAACTAATATCCCCATCCTCACCACCTTAGTTTTGCAATCCCATCCAAGCTCATTAAATTATTTTCAAGCAGAAAAAAAGACTTGTTTCTTTTACAATACAGTTGATGCTTCCGTTTATAATGCTTCATGATAAGGTCAAAGATTAAGTTAACCCCATTTTGGGAGTATCTGACTTCAAAAATAAGACAAAAACTTCCAAAAATAAAGAGGAATGAAGAGACTGATTTCCAAATGTAAAACAAGAAAATTAAATGACTTCCAAAACTGCAGTCATGGAAGTCAAGAAATGATGGATTTTTTATGAAAGAAATTGTATTTTACCTGTAATATTTGTATTATCATCAATCAATTGGTTCTTCCTAGAATACTGACTTCCAAAATGTTGGCTCCAGGAAGTAATTTGATCTCCAAAAAATTAGAATGACTTCCTGATTTTAACTCATGGAAGTTTTAAACTTACACTAAAATTAAATTAACTGAACCCCTGGATTTGGTTATGCTCAGCCCAATCTGATAGTTTCTCCCAAGTGGTACTCATGAAAGCTCCTACACATCAGGCTATAAGCAAACTTCAGATGGCTCCCAACTTCTGGATCTTCCAAAGGACAAGCTATCACTAAAGTTGCTTTTACATGGCATTTGCTTGAAACGTAACTGTCAGTTAACGTTTCACACTGCTCCCTGTGCTGTGCTCTGTACCGGCTTTGCATGCCAAGCCCTGAATAACTCTTTTGGCCCTTTCTGTTTATTAACCATGTTTCTGGCAAGCCAAGAGAGCCCGAGATTGCCAAAATTTGTATTTTCAAACTGAGTTCAGCTAACGGTATCTTAAGATACTAGAAGGAATACTGAACTCGGGGAAACTAGTTCATTTTCAGTATCGGGGGCTATAAAGTACTTAAAATGTGCTCTGAAAATGGAGCTGCGATACTGGGAATGCACTTATGCATATTCATAGCCCAAGGGCTATGAATATGCATAAGCGCATGCCCAATATCGCAGCTCCACATTCAGAGCACTTTTTAAATACGTTTAATTCCATTACTAAAAATTAGCTAGTTTCCTGAGTTCAGCATTCTTTCTAGTAACTTAAGACATAGATAGCAGAGCTTGGGTTTAAGATCCCATGCACAAGCCTTTGTGAGATGGGTATGGTCATGTACAGCCTGGGAAAGCACTAGGGACCAATGTGAATGCTCCCAGGTGATCACACTACCACTGAATGTGGCACAGAATGATAAGCTGAAATAGCAAACCCATAAAAAAACAGGGAATGTCGTTTCAGCGAACGCTCACTTTGGATGCATTACCGGGTGCCTCTACATGACAACAGAGGTAACACTCCAGTTGCTCTGCACTGCTTGTTGCAGTGCAGAACCTGCCATGTAAAAGGGGCTTAAGACTCAAGACATGCTTTCAGCTGTGGGGTCCATGGAGTATAGAGCCCTCTCCACTCATGTGATATTTGAAACTTGCAGCACAGCCAGGTTGGGGATTTCAAACTCCCAATACACTGTGGTTACATAAGGGTCAAGCTACCAAATTACAGCAGAAGTCCTCAACTTTTATGCAAATGAGCAAAGTGGATACACTATATAATGATGTAAAAGGACATTTTTATTCCATACAGTAGGGAATTAGTGTTCAATGGAAGTGATATGCTTATCTGCTCACTAAGACTGTGACACAGACAAACTGCCTGACAGAATAAAAAAAAGGTAATTAACTGACAGAGAACACATTGGTAATGATTAAGCATTGTTTTTATTGTTTAAGTTAATCTTTTAGAAACTAACACTTACATCTGTTATCATTGAAATGACAAACCATAAACTGCACACTGAGTTAAAGGGAACATAAACAATGATGTTTACTTGCTTTACTATAATTGTAAATTTGGGCATGAATGCAGTCTGTTGCATCTGTCAAGTGTCTAGTATTGTGTATTTGTTTTAAATTAGTCCTATTTTTCCTTATGTAGGGCCCCATATTAATGCAGGCTTTTTCCTGCTCAATATTCATTTTTTAATTACTTAGCAGTTCCAAAATCAAGTCACATCAGTTGAGCTGATGAATATTTTGAATTGGAACAGAATGACACAAGCTGTGCTGATGTCATTGTGTACTGCTTCACTGTAGTCTTTAACTCAACTGATGTCACTGGGTTCTGGAACTACTTAAACCATGCATAAACCCCTGTGTTCATTGTTCAGTGCGTGACCACACTTCTAGGCAGGAGGACTTCAGGAAACCACACATGGGGAAGACTTACCCCATCTGCTCCCATATTTCATGCTATACTGTGAGAGTTATATATGTCACTCAGTGCCCCTGCGACCTACTTTACATTAGAAAGACTACCAGGGAGCTTAAAAAGCATATAAAGAGCATAAAACCTCAATATGAAGAACAAGTGTAGCTTCACATTTTAAAGAGACTGGCCACACAAATGCGTCCTTTAGATTTTAGGGACTACATCATGTCTTTCCATGAACAAAAGGATGCACTACAATAAACATATTAAGAGTGCAGAGATGTGGTATTTATTTGAGCTGGGAACTCTTAGGAAATCTTGGGGACTTAATGAAGGTTGGCTTGCTGTTACAGTAGTTCATCACACCACTCAATCCAGATCTTGGGTTTAACTCCACAGCCCCATTTCTGTTATTCTGTGTTGTTATTTTGTTTAGTCTTTAGTTCTTATTTTCACCTTTTGTATGTTCATTCATTAGTGTAACTTTATTTCCATGTTAATCACGCCCCGCTAAGGAGGAATCGGGAATGTGTACAAACATGATCATACCCCAGGCTGTGAGCATGGATTGTATTTGATAGTAGATCAGTTATTGTTATATGAGGCTTACTGCAAACACTGATGAAATATTAACAGAATCCACAGTGAGGTTGGTGCCACATATCTGCATGCCCAGATATATCTACATCATGTTAGTCATCTTTCCTGTTAACAAAAAAGGCTTTGTTTGGGTTACTACAACAGACATTTTAAATAATAGTGTATGACTAGTTATTTATTTTTATTTATTTAAAAGTTGGTAACTGGAAAAGGCACACTGAGCCCGAGGCTCGTTTCCAGGTGTGATCCGTCACCCGGGGAGGAAACATACAGGATAAAAATGACAGTTGGTAGAGTACAGAGATTCCTACAAGTCAAAATATGATACAGAAACACAGTATTTACAGTGGCATTTTAGTAATACAATAAATACATATTAGTACAAAAGTGCGTTTTGTATGAAATAATTGCAGGAAAGGAATTAAACAGCGCATTATCAGACAATGACAAAAGGGTATTATTGGTTTAAAGAACTAAGCAATGCAGTGGAAGTCAGACCAGGGAGAAGCTTAAACAAAGCAATGGGGGTCAGGCCAGTGAGGCTGGAACACTGTGGGTTTGCAAGGATGCAGTACCTATGGAGAGAAGGTGGGAAATTGGGGGGGGGGAGGGGGAAGGTTTGCAAGAGCATGTGTTGGCAGGAACTGCTTCGGAGCAGGGATTTTAGAGCAGGGTAAGTAGGGGAGTGGTGAGTGTTACAAGGAAGCTGATTCCAGAGGTGAGGGAGACAGAAAGCAAATGCTGCCTGGCCTGTGCATGTGCTAGGGTGGGGGAAGGGAGAACATTCAGGCATCCCTAGAATGAAGGGAGTATGTGGAGGAGCTAGATGGAGATAGGAAGGAGTTGAAGTAGGAGGGGAGTGTTCCAAACCAGAATTTGCCAATGAAGGTGAGGCTATGAAACTGGCATCAGCAGGGTAGAGGCATTGGGCCAAGGGAGGAGTAGAGAGTGCAGTGGTGAGTGAGAGGAGGGGAGGAGGTGGCAAAGAGGCAGAATGAGTTGAGTAGTGTTTCAAGTCTTGCTAGGGAGGTGCAAATAGTGTTAGTTTTAAGCAGGGCATGCATGCATATGGTGGCAATAAAATTACATTATGTGTTTTAACATGCAGGATAAGATAAAGTAATGAATTTAACATGATTTAAATTTAAAAATATATCTTGAAATATTTTGCTTATGCAATCATTGCTACAAAGAGTTATAGACTTGCAGGCTTGACACGTACATACAGTGTGGCCCCAGCTGCCTAGAAATTATATCTTCCCTAGCCTTCTGCTGATGAGAGAGATATCAGCATGCGAACATGGATGTGGGTATAAAAGGCCTCACATTGCAAGGCACCATGTTGCCAGTTCACTTCTCGGTCACCATAGAGCAACATCCTGGTAAGAAAGTAGCTTTCTTTCATTTCACTCAAGATGCCATAAAACTGTTAATGGCTTTCATGCACTATGTTTAGTGCATCTGGCAAAATGATATCTGTAATACTTCATGTTTTGAAGCTATCTAAAGCTACATATATGTCTCTTATAGCCTGATATAGTAATTTGTCAGTGCAGATGGATATTTTTAAAACAATTTTTACCACTACAGATGTGTGTTTTACACAGATCAGCAAAGCATGTTGGCATATAGTTCTCCTATAAAAGAAAAAAAAATAAGCAGCTTTGCGGGTCCCGATAAGCTGGAACCTAGGCTTCTGAAGGCTGCTGCCTCAACCATAGCTTCCCTGGTTGCTGCTATGTTGATTAATAGATAATTTCTTGAAGGAAAAATCCCAGGTAAGTGCAAAGAGGCTGTGGGAGTCAGGGTTCACAAAGGTGGACTCAGAGAAATAGTGGAGAACTACCGGCCTATCAATACACTCTGTACACTTGCCAAGATACAAGAGAGACTGTTATGCGACCAGCTTCAGGATTACCATGAACGGTACAATCTTTTATCTGACAAGCAGCATGGTTTCAGACAGAACCGTGGCACTGAAACTGCTCTGGTTAAATTCACTGCCAATACCCTCAATGCCATGGAGAATGGGGCTTTAACTGGGGCTCTCTTTATTGACCTGACCAAGCCCTCTGATCTGGTTAGTCATACTGTACTCCTCAGCAAGCTGAATCACTTTGGTCTTGATTCCCTCTCCCAATCCTGGTTCACACTATCTAACAAATAGGATGCAAAAGTTTAAATGGAGAGATGCCCTATCAAGTTGTTTGCCTATTACAGATGGAATACTCCAAGGATCTATACCTGGTCCTCTACTATTCTCTATATTCATTAGTGATCCAGATAAAAACTGTGGTAATGGTCACCTTTTATTTTATGCAAAAGATGCTGTCCTTTACAGGAACTCCCCTGATGTCAAGACCCTCAATGCTCAACTGTCCAATGACTTTGAGCCTCTTGAAAAGTGGATCACAGCAAACATACTGATCCTGAATGTGAAAAAATCTAAGGCATCTTATTTGGATCCAAACACCAAGGACCTAACAGGCAGCACTTGCTTTCCCTTACAACTTCCTTGAGAACTCTGATTGAGGTGGTGGATGAGGTTGTGTACCTTGGGGTCCATATCAGCTAAGAACTTACATTCAAGTCACAGGTTGATCATGTAACCCATTCCATCCCCAGAAACTTGGTATACTATATAGACAGAGTGGCTACCTTACTATGGATTTAAGGCTAGCTACAGTGAGCAGTGTTCTGCTCCTCAAACTATTATATAGTGCCCCTGATTTGCAATCTCTCAGGAGACTTGAACACAATAGGCTTGAGGCATTATACAAGAAAATCAGATGCTTTGCATTGGGGCCCCCCACAGGAAGCATCATTGTGATGTTCTTATCTTTCTGGACTGGTCCACTTTTGATTGTAGGCTCCAGTACCCCATTATAGCTTAAATAGCCTCAGCTACTCCACCTAGTGTGGCTGGCCTTCTAGCCCCTAAACCCTCAAGACGACCACTCATTTCTTCTAATATTAAGTTGCTTGAGGTGCGTAGGATTCATACAACAATGGGGAACAGGTCTGTTGTCTTCTCAGCTCCCTCTTTCTGGAATGCCCTTCCTGAGGTCCTACAAAACTCCAACTCTCTTTCCTGCTTCAGAAAGAGACTAAAGACAATATCTACTTGAAAGTTGCTTATGTACCTGTTATCAGTGATTGTCCACACTTAATGATCTATGTTTTATTGCTCATGACAATGTACTCCATACTCTTGATCACTGTGTAGCCAAACCTTCTACATAACCTAGTCACTGTCTTATTACTGTCTAAATAGTCTGAATTTAATATGTACTTGTTCGTCTTGTAAATTGTGTTGTATATTGTATTTCTTTATGTACCTAGTCACATATATATCTAATTAACTGTGGGTCACCCCTGAAAAAGGGACTGTTGATCTCAGTGGGAAAGAAAGAAAGAAAGAAAGAAAGAAAGAAAGAAAGAAAGAAAGAAAGAAAGAAAGAAAGAAAGAAAGAAAGAAAGAAAGAAAGAAAGAATATAGTTCAGTTTTTATTGTTAAAAATGTGCTTTTAGTCCAGAGGACCAATACATAAACACAAAGGCATATACTACACATAACACAACATACAATGAAAATGGAAGGTTATACAGGGACAATACAGACCATATGGCACTTTTCCTAATATACAAGAAAGATTATTTAACAGCTGTTAAAATTTGCAGATGCAAACAAATACCTCCAAACAGATCATATGTGACTCCTCTGTCCTAGCATGCAAGTATTTAGCAACTATTCAAAACTTTGCCAAGGCAAATAAATTTGCAACACTCATACTATTCAACATAGCCAGAAATGTTTCATTTTGAGGAAGAGAACCATATTTCTGTAAAACTGAATTTAACCATTTCTCTCTGATCTCAACTAGAAGTGGACAACTCAAATGTAAAGGTACAATAGTTTATTCTTGGTCTAGGTTACATCCACAAGTAGGTCTATTAAGAAATTCATTTATTGTGCAAAAAGTCACTAGGTTTACAGAAAATAGCCAAACCTAGTCTGAGCCAAAATTTTCATATGTGAATTTAATTTGCATGTTATAAAATATGATTTTGTACCAGGCAACATCTTAGTGTGTTTATATAAATACATTTGTTTTAGTGGAATCAAGTTTTGCAAAATTAAATTGTAGTTCAGTATCCTTACATCTTTGGATAGCTTATAATTTATAGTTTCAATTTCCATTTTTTGCCCTAAAAAAATATTGTTAAAAGACGCAGCTTGGCTCCTTTCTTTTGTTAATAGATTGACTCAGGCATGTTTGCATACCCACATTTTCAGTTTTGAAAGTATAACATTCATTTAAACAAGCTGTAATAATTAAATTTGGAGTGCAGCTCAGAATTTTGTGCCAGAAATTAAATGCTCTGCACAGTAAAACAGTAGCCACTGATTGTATTCCAGTTCCCAGACATAATAGTTTGCCTAGGTTAAATTGGGGCAAACCTAATAGTAACCTCAGAATGAGATTCTGAATGGGCTCTAATGATCTCACTGAACTCTCATTGCCCCAAACCATGTCCCATATAGGATGGTAGACTTAACTTTGGCCTCCTATACATTTCTCATACACTTAAAAGAAAGAAATGCAAATAACTAGCTAAACCTATTGAAAGCCAATACAGCCTGTCTTATTTTCTGCTTACTGTTTTTCTACATGGACCTTCCAGTCAGGAGCACTTTTTATTTATTTTTTTTATTTTATTTCTTTTTTATTTAGTCTTTGTTAACTTGATAAGGCCCCCTGGACACAAGTGCCTGTTTTCAGAGGTGACCCGGGAGCTTTGGGCTGGTCAAGTGACTTGCTCAGAGTCACACAGTTTTCAAGTGGAGGATGTGGGAATCAAATCCATGTCTGCAGGAATCAAGCTCATTCACAGTGCATTACTCTAACCTCTAAGCTATACTGCTAGCCCCACTTGATATTGTTAGACACAGCTACAAAAAGCTGTCCGCTGTTTCTATAATCTGGTCTTTGATTTTCCAGTTAGATAATATCTGAGGCTGCTTGCCACAGACCAATATGTTTGTTTTGTTTACAGAAGGTTGCAGCAATAAATGTTTAAGTGTAACTACTATTTGGTCAGTAGCTTTCTGTAAACCAGCTGGAGTTCTTAATATAATTAGTGAATCATCTGCATAAAGGAGAATATAATCTTCAGACCACCTGCTTTTGGGGCATCAGTTTTAACTGTGTCAAGATTCTCCACTAACTTATTAATAGAAATATTAAACAGAATAGGTGCCAACACACCCTTGCTTCATACCCTTGTTGCACTATTTGTTCTATAAACTTCACATCCCTTCGGTAGTTGTGTTAACATGAAGAGCACCTATAATACTTATTAATGTGGGGTCCATAACCTTATCAAAAAGGAGCTTTATCAGAAGTTGCCTATCAATGTGATCAAATGCAATTCTGATATCCAGGAATATAAAGTACAGTGCACCCCCTTTCCCAAGAATATAGTTCCTTCTCAAATAATATTGGCTGTGTTTGACTTCCCTTCCCTAAATCCAGATTGCTTGTCTGATAGAATATTATTATCCCTTACACATTCCTCCACCTTATTCAGTATGTACTGACTATAGATTTTGGCCAGAATATACAAGTGAAATTGGCCTATAGCACTCCGAGTTATGTCAGGCCCCCCTCCCTTTTTTTCTTTTTTTGTGAATCAGGATAAAAATCACATTTAACCAATGGTTTGGTATTATTGAAGAACACCGACTGTTTTTTTTTTTTAACAATGTGGTCAAAAGTGAAGACCACCACTCTTCCCTTACATGGTACAGTTCAGTGAGGAGCCTATCCCCACCCAGGGTTTTATTATTCTTTTGTTGCCAGATATGCCCTATGATTTCTATTGGTGAAATCTACTCCCACATTTATTTACTACCAGATACAATGGGAATTTTGTGATAAATATACAGATTTCCTATACTCCCATAAATGGAATTGTAATGATCGTACCACTGTTTTGCTGATATAACTGTTTCGGTATTTGTCCTCTGATTGTTGGAACCAATAGCAATCAAGGACTACAGGGCTTTTGTATATTTTTCCTGCTCAGCAAACTGCAAGGATTGCCCATAAATGTTCTTGATAGCCATGATCTTTCTACTTTCAAAAGCGTAGCCTATTCTATTTTAATGATAGATATGCAGTTCTATATTGAATGAAGCCTATGGTTCTCATACATTTCCCTAGTTTATTTGGAATGTCAGATTTCTGCACTCCATGTTATACCATGTTGACTTAAACTGTTGAACTTGAACATTCATTTAAGTACGTTATTGCACATCCTGTACAAGTGCCCTCCTCCCTCCCCCTCCTCCACCCCTGGCACCTTACAAACAGCTTATAACTATGCACTTAAATACTCTTGCTGTCCCCCCACAACCCACTCCCTACTACCCACTCTCCATCTAATTTCTACGGATCACTGTAATACCCCTTTTTACCAGCTACTCTTTTTGTTCTGTATTTAGGTTCTAGTCGATGATGATCTCTTATTTTCCCCTTCCTTGTCATTAAAATTCACAAACTGCCATTGCTAAATATTTTACTTTAATGTTTGTACATTCCTTGTCATGAATTCACATCTGTAGTCCCTAAATGTTTTGCTGCAGTGTTGGTACCATCCATTGTCTTGAACTAATAAACTGTATCGCTACATGTTTTGGCTATAATGTATGTAATTTTTGGTATTGTAATCTCAATGTACTCTGTTCATTTCCTATGTACCCCTTTCCCCCAGGTTGCACCGGGAGATGAGCAACTTGTTGCTCAGTGTGCTTTCCTGCTGAAACATTTCAATAAACAAATAAAATAAATAAATAAAGTGCTGTTTTAAAAATGAACTCAGTTTCATTCAGAGCCTCTACTGAATGTTCTATGAAAGTATTTTTATCTACAATTTTACATATATATGCACATATACATATCCAAAGCTTGTGAATTGATTATCTGTTTGCATCATTCTGTAGTACCTTCATTCATTTTTAAAATTATTCATTATTATTAAATTGTCAACTTCTTCATGCTACCATTTATTAAGATCTGTAGATATACATGAACCTGGACTGAAAAAAAACAGAGTGAGAGAGGAAGATGATCACTAGTAAAATCCTCTATAATCTCAAAATTGGATAATTTAGCATAAGAAAAGACATTTAAATAAATATAGTCCAGAAATGAACCTTCAAATATTATTGGAAAGTAATTTCTCCCTCCCTATCCTTACTGGCTCTGCCATTCAGAACTCTTGTATTTGACTCTACTAAACAGTTCAAAAATAATTCACCCCAATTATTTAATTTAGCTTCCTTTGATACTCTCTGAGGTATCCTAAGCTCCTCATTAGAGTTCCAGAGGTCCCAAAACATCTCAATAACTGCCCCAATTCTGGTGTTAAAGTATCCTGCTATAATAAGCATTGCTTGTGAATAGTTTATAACAAGACTATTTATAAGTTCTGAGATATTTGCCCAGCATAAGTTCTCATGTTATAGTATCCATACCTGGATGTAGACATTAAATATAATGATTTAATTTTGTATCCCCAGAGACATGTCTATTGCTGTAACATTATTGTTATCAGAATAATACAATAATGAGTTCTGGAATACTTTAGTTGAGGCATGTGTGACATCAACCCTTTGGTATACCTTCCCCCAATGGTTGTTTTGTGGCTTTTAATTTCAAATATTTATTTATTTATTTGAATTTGCTAACTGGGAAAGGCACACTGAGCCAGAGCCCATTTCTAGGTGTGACACGGGGAAAGAGGGAGACAAAAAATACAATGGGATAAACAAAATCATAGATTGAGTGAGAGTAGAGAATTACAATATGACAATAATAATTGCAAAGTTGTAGTAAATGAGACAAAGTCAGCATAGGCTGTAAGAGTCAAGAGGTTGTTTACAGGATAACAAGGATGCTAAGGAGGTTGAAGCTGGGAGGCAAGGGAAGTAGAGGGGAAGGAGTAAGGGGCAGCAGGAGTGAGTTAAAGCAGGTATTTGAGGGCAGGGAGCAAGGGGGGATTGATGAATAGCAGAGGTGGGCTGATTCCAGAGGAAAGAGAGGTGAAAGGAGAAGGCAGATTGACCAACAATCAAATGAGGATGAGGATGAGGAAGAGGAAAGGAGAAAGAGAAAGAGCCCCTGAAGTGCAGAGGGTAGAAGGAAGGATTGGCAGGGGATAGGAGGGTGGAGAGAGGAGAGATTGGATGGATGGGTCTCAAACCAGTACTCGGCAATGAAGGTCAAACAGTGGGTCAGTCACTGGTGGGGCAGAGGTGAGCTTGAGAGAGAGAAGCAGAGAGAACAATAATGTGTACAAAAAGTCAAGTTGGTAGCAAAGCAACAGAAGGAGTTTAGGAGGGTGTCGAGCCTGGCAATGGACATGGTGGGGCTGTGCCATACACTACATCAGCATAGTCAAATACCGGAAGTATCATTTTCATCACTAACTCCCAATGGATAGGAAGGGAGAGACAGTCTTCATTGCAATATAAAATTCCTGATTTTGGACAGAGTTTAGAGTAGATAGCTTCTATGTTGGTGGAGAAATCAAGATTGTTATCAAACCAGACCCCTAGGTATTTAAAAGCGTGGACAACTTCGAGGGGGGATCCATCCAAGGTGGAGAACTCCTAAAATGTCTGGAGCCTAGCCAGCTTCTGCCTGGACTAAAAGTCATTGAGATGGTTTTCTTTGTGTTTACTCTGAGATGGTTGGTCTGAAACCAACTTAGAATTTTTTGATATCATGCTGGAGGGTGGCTTGTACTTCTGCAGTGGAGGAAACTTAAGTGTAGATGACCGTATCATCCACATACATATGTGTGTGTGAGAGTTTGAGCAGACAGAGGAGAGGTCATTAATGAAAAGGTAGGAGAGGATGGGGCCAAGGATAGATCAATGGGGGACCCCAACAAGGATTGGGAGAGGGGATGATAGGACATTACCCACCTGAACGGACTGATGCCTGTCAGTGAGGCAGGAGCTGAACCAGTTGACACTAGGAGCAGCCAGGCTGACCAAGTGCAGCTTATTCAGAAGGAGTGAGTGGGAAACTGAGTCAAAAGCCTTAACCAAATTAATAAAGGTAGCTGTGGTGATTTGATGCTGGTCCATCCCTGAGAGGATGGAGTCTGTGACACACAATAGGAAAGAGATGGTTGAGTGATGTTTCCTGAAGCTGGTTTGGAAATGGGAGAAACTGTCAGTAGAGAATATGAACTCTGAAAGTCTAGAATAGACAACAGATTCTTGGAGTTTGGCAAGGAATGGAAGGAGTGATATGGGGTGGTAGTTGCCAGGGGAAGATGGGTTACCACCTTTCTGTAGGGGCAGTACATTAATAAGTTGTCAGACCTTTGAGACTGTGCAGGAGGAAAAGGAGAGGTTCAAAAGGTGTGCAAGGGGGTGACAAACCCTGAGATGGAGATACAGAGGAGCTTGAGGTGTAGCCCATCAGGACTGGATTTGGCAAGATTTAAAGACATTAGTGCATGGAGGACTTCCAATGGTGAAACCAGGGAGAAGCTGTAGCCTCCAGATCATGGTATCATAGTATCATAGTAATGTGTCAGCAGAAAAGGACCATCCTGGACCATCTAGTCTGCCCATTTCCCAACCACCCTTACTTGTCTCCACTTCCCAGGGATATTTTCCTCTGTCCACTTGCCAACCCCTTTTGCCTGTCCCACTTCCTCTTGAATCCCTCCACTTTTTCTGCACATACCACCTCATTAGGAAATCTGTTCCAGGGTTCCACCACCCTATCAGTGAAATAACATCTCCTTAGATTGTTCTTAAATCTTCCCCCTTCCAATCTTAAATTATGACCCCTTGTTTTAACTCATACTTTCCTTTTGAATAAGCTACCTTCATTCACTTTAGTTCACTTTATGTATTCCCTGCATATACTTAAAAGTCTCAATCATGTCACCTCTATTTCATCTAACCTCCAGCTGGTATAGATTTAATTCTCTCCATCTAGTCTCATATGACTTCTTTTGCATATCTTGCACCATCTTTGTTGCCTTTCTCTGAACCCTCTCCAACCCATCTATATCCTTTCTTAAATGAGGCCTCCAGAACTGAACCCCATACTCCAGGTGTGGTCTGACCGTGGTCTTATATAAAGGCATCAACACCTCCCTCTTCCTACTTGTTATACCCCTTCCTATGCATGCCATCATTCTATTAGCTTTACCTACTGCCTTACTACATTGGTCTCGAACCTTAAGGTTGTTTGAGATTATAATCCCTAGGTCCCTTTCCTGTTCTGCTGTCTTTATCTGTTCTCCCCCAAGTGAGTACTCAGCCAGTGAATTGTTATGCCCCACATGCATCACTGCATATTTTGTAGCATTGAACTTCAGCTGCCAAATGTCTGACCACTTCTGTAGGGTGCTCAGATCTCTACTCATGGCCTCAACCCCTCCTGCTATGTCAGCCCTATTATATAACTTTGCATTATCCGCAAGAAAACACACTTTTTCTTCAAGTCCCACTGATATATCATTGATATACCATTGATACACATGTTAAAAAGGATTGGTCTCAGTATTGATGACTGAGGAACACCATTTGTCACCCTCATTATCCTACAATGTGCACCATTTACCACCACTCTCTGACTTCTATCCTTCAGCCAGTTTTCCACCCATCTAGTTATTTTCTGTCCCACCCCCAGGCTCTCTGTCTTATTTCAGATGATGGCATATGGCATTCCCTTCTAGCAAAAACTGCCAATTATCACCTTTCCATGTTTTTTGCAATAATACAAGGTCATAATTATTCAGATGTATCCACTGATTGTCAGGTAATTTCTTTTTAATGCCTGCTATGTTCCATCTCAATAATTTTAGCTCAGGGGAATCAGGGGAATACAGTCTTTCTTCACAGTTGATGTCTCCATTGATGAGTCATGTGACTGGAATCTGTTCTTCACACTTAAAACACCAAAAATGTCAGTATTTGAGTCATTTAAAGCAAACTGCAACCAGTTGTTTCCATGACACTGGTAATGAACCTATTACCTTGTCTCTGCCTTCCTCAAATGAGACCTTCTGGCATGTCACTAACTTATAGGGAATGCTGTATTGCAGTGTTTCTCAAATGGTGAGGGTAGCCTCTTTTGGGGATGCCCAAGCCTGTTTGAGGGGATGCTCAAGTAAGCCTGAAAATGTACTGTATTTAAAGTTTGAGTTTTGGTTTTGTGTGAAGGGATGAGGCAAACTGAAAGTGAATACTAGTAGGTGAATCTATTTATTTATTTGTTTATGCTTGTATGTATGTGTGTATGTATGTATAGTATGAATGTATGTATGTACAAACTATTTATGTACAAATAAGTGACCCGGAGAGGGTCACTGAGCCATGGCTCTTTCCCAGGTGTTTATTTAGTTATTTATTGATATAAAGACTGTTGAGTGGGAAAAGCATGTACAGCCAAGGTTCATAGCCAGATGTGACCCAGGGAAAGATACATTTAATAAATACAATTAAAAGCAACTGTGTAAAACAAAACTCACAAAATCGCAAACAAATAGGAACAATGTGCAAGACATAACAATTTACCCATTAATCTGATGGCAGAACAGTACAAACACAAGGGCTAAGTAGAGAGGTACAGTGAGAGAAGCACTAGAAATCACAATGGTCCCTAGACTCTGAGAAGCTGCTTGAGAGCAGGTAAGAGGGGAGAGGCAGAGGTGGGTAGAAAGATTGTTCCAGACACTGGGGAACAGACAGAGAAGGCAGTCTGACCCAAGGATGAATTTCAGTGAGGGGTAATAAGGGTCCGAGAGACAGAAGAGAGGATTGTGTAAAATAACACGGGGTGTGGAGGTTAATGGGGGGTTATAAGATGACTAAAATGAGAAAAAAATTCAGGCAACTACTCAAAGGTATTTCACATTATTCCTGGTATAATGTGAAAAGTATTTTATTTCTGTACAGAGGCCAAAGATTATTTCCATATTTATGGGGGATGCTGAGGGGAAGCAGCTCAGGATCTTTCCCATGGCTTGGGGGAGGCTGACTGTGACAAAGGCTCAGAATTAATGCTCTATTCCTTTAGTTACTTAGTAGGTTCTAGCAATCTTGAAATTTGTTGCTGTTTTTCACTACTATTGCCATTTATCTTCTTTCTCCCAACTCTAGTACCTGTTTTAGCCTCTGCACATTTATCTTTCTCTGATTCTTCCTGGTTAAAGTATCCTGACTTATTACTATGTATCCCATTTTCCCACAAGAATTTTGCAGTATCTAGCATCTTACTTCTAATAGTATACTGTACTTAGCATCACACATATAATACCTTGTCCTTTAAAACTGATTTAAAATATTATATACTGTTGTATTTTAAAAATATTGTGATTCAACCTTGGACTTTGGAACATCATTTCTATGCACAGTTGGTAATTTGTTTGCATCATCCTATTTAATGTCTCTCCTTACTTCTATTTTCTTATCCCCTCTTAGCCTCCTGTCCACATTCCTGTAACTTAAGTGATCAGTCTGTTTTTTTTTTTTTTATTAAGTGGTTGATTTACTTTTAAGCCCTTTGACCTTGCCTCCTTTTCCCTGGTAGGAAGTTTTTGATTATTATTCAATTTTTATGTTTGCTTGCGTGCATGCACAAGAAACATATTGTGCCAGCTTGCTTGTAGTATCGAGTTGTGGAGGTGTGGCAGTCTTGTAGCCAGTACCAGCAGTCCATAATGGGGATGGTCTCTGTGGCACCAATAGAGGAGCAGGCTATCAATGACAGCTATAGTGTAGCATGCCACCAACTTAAAGGAAATTTGCCGCTGCAATCAGGGAGTGCCCCATCATTAACAATCAGCTGTTTTTGCTGCTGGGGTGATCCCTGATTGCAGCAGTGAATTACAACTTGCCTTGTGTGGTGTTCTCTTTCAATAAACATGGTGGCGGCCTCGCCATCCACCTCTCATAGTCCCCACAGAAGCCGACGGACAGCTGCCACCTCTCACAGTCCCCATGAAAGCCGATGGGGATGCTCAATCCTCCTGTCAGCATGCCCCTTCCCCAGTTCATTTGCTGATGGAATAGCTCAATCACCATTGGCATAATGTCCCTGCATTTGTTTTTAATTTTACTTGGTGGCAGCTATTGCTATCTGCCTCTCACAGTCCCTATAAAAGTGGATGGGGGTGCCCAATCCCCCTGTCAGCATATCCCTCCTAAATTCATTTGCCAACAGGTGAGCCCAATCCATCAGCATAATGCCCCCCTTTTTGTTGTGTGCCAAGGAGGTGCTCAATTCCCCTTGGCTCATGAGCCCCCCAACACTCTGTATGTGCCGATGGGGTGCTCAATCTCCATCGGCTACAGCCCCCCCAATAAACAGTCAGGTGGCACGCTGGGAGCCCACCTCAGCATATCAAACCACCTGTAAGTAAAGAAAACCTTCCCACTTTTTTTTAACCTGTAAAATAAGAAAAAGTCCCTTGTTGAGTCTGGTGCCCCCTCTCCCACCCTGCACCCACCCTCCTTGCACATTCCACCTCCCACACCCCTTCTGGTGCCCGGCGTGATAATCTTCAGTGGACCAGGAACACGTCTACACTCTTCAAAGCTGACCGCGAACTGAAGAAATGCCGGTAAGCTGTATTATGGCAAAAATGTTTTTTTTTTCAACTTTTGTGGATGTCTCAGCCATTTTCATGAATTCTGGCACCACATTTTCAACATGGGGCTCTTGGGACCCCCATCTCATGAATTCAGTGACTGTCATCTGGTTATTCGGTCACGAAAGGTGATTTTGAGGTCACTGCATGGAATCACCTTTTGGGACTGATTAACAAAATGACAGTGCCACTATCCATGAGGCGGGCTCCCAAAAAGCCTACATTGCAAATTTGGTGACAAAATTCCAAAAAATTACTGTGTTATGAGCGTGTGTTGCTCAGTTTCCATGCACACTAGTAACTTTGCAAGTTTGTAATATTTTTTCTCCAGATTTTCAACATTGACATTTTTTCACACCTCCTTATGAACAGTAGAGCTATCATTTTTCACATCCTGGCCAAAATGTGTTTTTGCACTTCTGGAGCAGAATACCACGGTCGCTGTGGGAAATCAGTGACAGATTAAGAAAATCACAGACACTCTGTTCATGAGCGGAGGTCCTAAAATGCCTATGCTAAAAATTTGATGACAAACATCCATAAAATGACTATGTTACAAGCTTGTGTTGCTTAGTTTCCTCGCACACTCGTAACTTTGAGAATTTGTAATATTTTCACTCAAAAGTTCAACATTGTCAATTTTGCACACCTCCTTGTAAACAGTACAGCTGTCATTTTTCACATCCTTCCCAATCTGTGCTTTTGCACATCTGGCACAGAATGGCATGATTTCTGTGGGAAATCAATGTTCGGGGCAGAGTAACAAAATCACAGTGCCACTGTTCATAAGCAGAGGTCCCAAATGCTTTCATGAGGTGGGGGTCACAAAAAGGCCATGTTGAAAATTTGTAGTGCAAATACCAACAAATGCCCAAGGCTTTAGGGTTTCTAATAACAATGTCCCACCCTGTACAAACTGACAGGCATCAGGGGTGTGCCTTTGGATTGCCAGCTGTAATGCTTACTCCGTTCCACCCAACCCCCCACCCTGAAGCCAATGACAGGCATCAAGGTGTGCCTTGGACTCTTCAGCCCCAGAGTTCACCCCATTCTCCTATACTACACCCATTTCAGTATATGTCCTTATGAAATGGGGCGACTGTAAAGCCAAACACCCCAAGTCACACCTCAACACTTGTTGGTGTCTGCAGGATAGGGTGAGGTGAAATGCCATGAGCGTTTTGGGCGATGACTCTAAGGTACACCCCAGTGGCTGTCCATCTCTGCAGGGTGAAGGTGGGGTTGGTGTGAGTTAAATACTTCACTGCCATTCCTATTCTGCATCTAACTCCTGCATGTCCAATGCTAATATCAGCAAGCAAACATTGGGCATTGACAAATGTTTGTTACTTTCTGTTCCCTTGAGTCATTCTGAGTGTTTCCTCTTGTCTCTTTCCAATCACTTCCGCTGTTATTTCCTTCATGTTTTTTGTCAGGCTTCTCAGCCTCCATAGAGTTATTTACAATGATCGACTCCCCTATTGTTTTTTCGGATCCTAAATCCTTACAATAGACAGGATCCCCCCATAGATATGCCTTAAAGGGACACTGTCAACCCACTTGGGAATCAAAGTGTCCCTATTTAAAAAAAAACATGTTATATTGTCCACATTCTGTAGAGACTGCTAATCTAGTTGGAGCTTGATTCTGATTCCTTTCTTCTTTCAACAATAATTCATGCCTTTTGCCACTCTGCCTCAAACTTTCCCTTCAGAATCCACCACTACTCCCTCCTCTCCACCCTGAAACTCCTTCCCCTATCCCACTGGCGATTTATTCACTCTGTCTCCTTTATCTCCAAATTCTGGTTCAACCACCTCCCCTCCTACCTCTCTGACCATCTCACCCCTGCTCCCCTTGCATCCTACTCCCTCTGCTCAAGGGATGGCCACTCCTTCTCTCTGCCTAAACCATCCTCAAGCATGGGCAAATCTGCTTACACCTATCATCTCCCCCCACTCTGGAACTCTCAACCTCCTATCCTTCATAACTCCCTCTCACACACCCCTGTCAGATCTCAGCTACACCTTCTGCCTCCACCTTCCTGCTCCCATGTCAACTGACAGTACTTACGAGCTGCTAATTTATGCTGTACTCATTTATGCTAATGTATTTTTTTCTTTTCCCAGCTTTATATCATACTTACTTAGCAGCTGGCACTGCCTTATATCCCACATGATTACTATTGTATTCAGTCTTGCAATTTACCATTGCACACTGTCTTATCATACTTGTGATCCTGCATACTGTTTCTCTGTTGCCTCTGTAATTTTGTATTGCTTATGATTTGTAATTGTGATTGTATTGCTAAGAAATTTGCTATGTTCTTTGTACCTTCTCCCCAGTTTTTCCCTGTGCCGCACCTGGAAATGAGCCATAGCTCAGTGTGCCTTTCCCAGTTACCAAATGCTTAAATAAATACATAAAAAATCAATTTTAAAAAGTAAAAAACAGACTGCCCACCATACTGTTGTTGCCACACAAAAGCATGTTTGTTTACATTCCTTGATCAACTCCTGCATCTTTCCTGGATTTGCCCCCCCAACATAGTCTAGCTACCCACAATGCAGTTTGAGAAAGGGAGACTACTACATCATGAGTGGTTGCACTGTTTGTGGGCATTCCTAATGTTTAGAAACTATGCAATAAGATTAGTTCAAGGATTTGAAACAAAGCAAGGTTGGATGCAACAACAATATTAACCTTTAGCATTCATTTCTGTTCTACTAAGAAATAAGTCAGATAAAACAACCAGCAACAACAATGAATTATTTTTTATTTGCCTATTTTTAATGGTTGTATTTCGAAAGTACATAAGAAAGAAAAAATGAAATAAACTAAAACATTACAATAAACAATACAAAACACAGCATCAATTCTCCTACCCCGTCAAAGATAAAGGAAGCCATCAAGTAAAACAAAAATAGTAGAATCATACTATACTCTACCTACAGGGTGATAAAGTACGTTGGTAGAAATGAAAATCAATAACAGATATTTTGTATCTATTCTAAATACAGCTTCAGAAAATATCTGAATATATCCTAAACTATACAACAGTTACATCTTACTATAAAATTAGAAGCCACATACATAGATTAATATTTAAAAAGAAAGTTGGATTCATAAGTAAGAAAATATTTCAGAGAAAGAAATGTGATAATAAATACAACTATAAATATGGAAATTCACAAATTGTATATGTAGAGACTTGTTTTCTATGTTAATGTTGGCAATAGACTATTTAGAACAACAATGACATTTAGAGAAAGTAAACAATCATAACATGTGAAGTTTTAACTAGAAACAATACAATGCAAAAAAAGACAGTTTCCCATTAAGTGAAGCTATTTGCTCTTTTACAGCTTCTAGAATTTCCTTTAATAAAAAGTTGAATTGTAATGGCATACATTTCAGTTCTTTAATCTCTTCACCGGTTACCCCACAAATTGGCACATAGTTTCCCAGACCAAGAGTTATATTTTCATTCAGTGCATCTGCAAATTTATTTTCATTATCTTCTTTAGAGTTCCTACTTGCAGGCTGTTTATTAAGATCAATCAAACAATTGTCCCACTTAGGGACCACAAATGTAGCAAATCTAGTCTATCCTGGGGTGGGTCTAAATTAAAATTTTTAAGAAGGGAGTGATAAATTTATCAAAGTCCCCCAAACACTGTGAATATGGCCATTGGGAACTTAATATATGCTGATTGGTTACCCCTCAAGTTAATTGCCACAGGATCATTAGAGTCAAAACAATATTCCCCATCATAGACTCCCACTCTTCTGTCTGTGGGATTGTTTTTAATTATATGCTCCATCTGGTAAGGTACAGACCAATTATCATCATCAGTATGTCTTAATTACTGGCAGGGGCATTAAAGGGTTAAGAAATGAGGTTGAGTGATATGTAATTACCTTAGGTTGTTGGGATTTCAATCTTTAGATTAAATTCAGTAGTTAATTATCCTCCTTTTCCTTTATTAAATATCTGATCACTTTTTGAAGCAGAAGAAGTCATGGTCAATAAATGGCTACCTACACATATTTCAATGTTTACAGTCCCTGCCCCTTTTCCAGTTAAATATTCTGTCATTTTCTTATTCTTATGTTCTGATCTAGTTGTTAACCTCTTGGGTTTCCCATTTCTGAGTTTCATTCACCCACTTTTTCCATACTTAATGTCATAACTCAATTCAGAACAGGAAAAATGGACAACAAGTGTCATACTGTACAGTTCAATAACTAAAATCACCACAAAATTGCCAGCTAGTATACATTCTCTCTTGGGCCTAAAGGAATCTCACCAACTTGGGCAATATGCAGTCCATGCAGTTTTATTAGATGTGTATTGTATAGTGTTGTGCGGAATATGGAATTCCACCATCAAAATTAGTGCAGAATGACCATTACCCTGGTGGAATTTCCACTGGAATTTCACTAGTTCTTCTGTGGAATTCCACCTAATGTGATCCACAGAATAATATTTGGTGGAATATTTTTCTGTGGAAAATCTTTCAACAAACAACCTTTTCTGTGGACAATATTGAGATCTGCAGAATAATATTCCATGAAACAGCATTTTGCCTATGGAATAGATTGCAGAAAAATTCATTCTGCATTTTCTGCTGTGGAATTCTGCCATTCTGTTTCTGGCAAAATTCAGCAGAATTTCAAAAATTCTGTGAAATGTTATTCTGCTGGAATTTAAAAATTCTGCACAGGACTAGTATTGTAGTATTGATGACTGTGTCTTCCTGGTATTAACAAGTTGCAGTAAAAAGCTTCTCCACTACTATCCTCTTCCATCTGGGGAGATAACCTTCTGCTGAAAATACCTCACCAAAACAGCTATATTTTTTGTATCCAGACAGAAACTGATTTAAAAAAAAAACTTTAGAGAAAAGAACAGAAACGCAAAAATATTACAAATGACCCCTCATAGACATAGATCATACACTACATACAATTGCATAAAAAAGAGCTATCGCAATATAAGCTATAAAAAAACACATTTACTTCATGTTATTCATAGTGTATTAAAATGTATCCTGAGCCCCCCTGTGCTCTGCAGCTGTTTGTCCTTATTTCTGCAGCAGGGCTCCTAGGTTTTGGTGGCAGCATTTTCTGGTTTCTTCAGCATGATTTATTCATTTCTGTGGCAGAATGCAATCCTGCCATTGGCTAAAATATGTAACACACTGAACATAGTGGAGGGACTTCAGAATAATTGAGCTGGAGAAGGGAGCCAGGCACTATGGAAAAATTGTATATTTGAATGAAAATTCACCAAGAACAATGAATTCTGTGACACTATATACATTCTGCAACATGATGCAAATTCTGCAGAAAATTCTGCATCCACAGAACTGCAGAATTCCAGGGGTCTGAATATTTGCCATAAAATCTGCACAGAACATACCATTTTTACTGCACTTTAAATTAACTAAAAAATCCATGATTACGAAATGCCAGTCACAACAAAAAGCATTTTATTTGTCCAAACAGAAACCTTAATCTTGACCTTAACCTACAAACATGTTTAAAATCCTAGTTATATATTCACGTAACAGAGAGACATGTTGTAGGTAAAGCGGCTTCTGCTGCACTGTGCTTCTGCTTGCACACTTTATCTGATCCTACTGGAGTCTGATGTCACTAGCCAACTGGATTGCAGCAAAAGGTAAAGGTGCCAAATTCAAATAGAACCGTAGAGCATTATAACATTTATATAAGCAACAACTAAAAAGTAAAATATATCCAGAATTGCATGTTCAATACATTCAATTCATACAAGCCCTTTAATAAAAAGAAAAACGAAGAAAAAAGTGATAAACTGTGTCAGCAGAATTATTCATATTCACATCTATTTAAAGGTATACTTCACTTTATTGTTATGACACCTAAGTTTAACTAAGTTATCAGGAATGCCTATATTATTAGCCTATAATATTAGGTTTTGGATTGATGGATAAATAATTAACAACTCTTGAAAGTCTGCAGGGTTCCTGGCTGCCAACCACTTCAAAACCTTTTGGTTTAAAGCTAAGGTTTCCAATCTTAGGTGCCTGCTTCTGTCTCCTCAGACCTTGGTCCTGACTTCCTGGTTCCTCCTCTTGGGTCCTGAATTACCTGTCCTGGTCTTAACCTTCCTGGTCCTGGTTTCTTGTCTCTGGACTGGATTTGGTTCCCAATCTGCGCTGATGTCACCAGAACTCTGAATCCTTTGAGTATTTGTCCCATGTTCCTTGGCACAACCTACTAGCACAACCCACCACTGTCTCACAGTCCTCTCCACAGCCACAGCACATTGAATAAAAAAGGCTGATTTAAGGCAGTGTTCCTTGTAAATATGGACAAGCTGTAGCAGACATGCACTCCACTTTCCTAGACAATAGAGACCATACCTTTTTAAAATTCAAATGAAGCATTAATTTGCAGTGATAGGAGCTCCTCCACAGCACACTAGCATTCAGTCAACCACCTTGGGAAATCATAGGTTCACACTCCACCATCAACATGATTTTTGGCATGTCAAATGGTTATGTAAAAAATTCCTCACAGACATGAAACAACTAAGCAATAACCCATGGCAGGGTGTGGGGGTTGTAGGCATTTAATCCATGCCTGGTGTGTGTTGTGAGGCACAAGGCCGCAGGCTGAGTGTCCTCACAACATCCCAGGTGTGGATTAAATGCCTGTAACCCCACACCCTGGAGTGGGTTATTGCACTTATAACATGGGTTACCTCACCAATAAGCACAGAACCCCCAAAAGTAGGTATTGCCCTCTTTCCTAGCTAAAAGCATTTTATCCTTCCGTATGCAAAGTAGTCCTCACAGAATTGGTTTAATGTATATTTTCTAGATTCTCCTGGGAAAATACATGTTTTGTTATAGAATATCTGTTCTACCTGATAGACTACTAAGTAGCAGTGGACACCACAATGCTATAGTGTGTCTTTGTGAATGACTGTTGTTGGCTAGCGCCATGTGTCTGATAGCTGTGCATTAAATTGCTCTCTCAATGTTGCCGTCGGCTGTTCAGCTCAACGATACTCACTTACACTGACATGTAAAATGAATACCACTTTAGAGACAAGACGGCGGGGTTCAACTGTGGAGGGAACATTCGTATTGTTTACATCTATGCACATTACTTCCACTTACTACTATGTCTCTGTCTGACTACAGAGTTCTGACAGCTGCTTCTCAGCAACTTTCACAGAGAAGGATTTAAGGCACACATTGCTAGGTTTTCTTACTGCTGCCCTGTACTGCATCACTACAGCTACCTTGCAACACTGATTCCTCAATTAACTCATATTGAGTGCTGCTGGACAGCATTTTAAAATCCCAAGTGCAGTTTCCATACCACTGCTGTGACAATGTGAGAGAGTACCATTCCTCTGCTTCTCACTCACTGGGGTCCTGAGACTGCTGCAGTCAAAACACAGCCTGGGAATACTTGACAGTACAGAAACATTTGTGATGCCACTGCCATATCCCTGTGGTTAGTGTGACAATGGGGGAGCAGGAGAGAATGCACAGCTTTCTACAATAACCTGTGGTGAGTACTTTATCTGTGAGAACAAACTCGCACTGACAACGGAACTTCTCCTGATGTGCTCTCTTCAGGGGTGGGCCCGGAGCCTAAGCAGCAGCTAACCATTACCACAGTTCACTGTGGATAGGACAATAGTAACATCGATAGATGGTAGTTCAGTAGATCAACATTGACACTGTGCTGTGACATCGAAACTACAATTGTGCTCAACAGCACTTCTACCCAGGTACATAACCTTTGTATGCTTCTATACTAACACTATCGTGGGTTGACTCCTTGGCAGTAGTCAGTAACTGCAAGGTGTGTGATCACTTGTGATTGCTGTTTAGGACCCCTCCCATGACCATAACGCCTACAGTGAGTAGTTATTTTACATGCACGATCGATATTACTATAAGAGGGCACTTGCTGTACTATGATAATGCTGTCCTCTGAGACCATAAGCTGCTATTGTACTATTGAACTTTTTCCTCCACTTCTGACCATTTACTTCAGTCTTTGTGCAACACTATATGTGTCTGGGTTTCTCATCTGTATTTTCTTCAAATGACTGCGGCCTGCTGGTAACTGAGAGATCAGCTACGCCTGCTTCCTTTTGTCTTTGCACATGTTTTCTATGCAAGTACATAAGTCAGCCACTGCTTTTAATGCACCGAAACAAATACATTGTTTATTACTTTGCATGTACTCTACAAGCATAAGCAAACTCTGCTCGCTAAGATAGGGAAAAAAATGTCTGCTATACAAAACAGAGCTGCACAGACTTTGTAGATCCCTCCACGATGTAAAGCTGCCTACAATACTGGAAAACAAAAATCTTGCAACACAACTATGGATTAAAAAGGAAATTTAATCCATGGCCAGGTGACAGCTGTGCTCCAATCAAATACTTTGCTGCAGGTAACATATGTTATAAGAACAGTAGATATGACTAACCATAGGTGCCGGAACAGGGAGGGCCACTAGGACCATGGCCCTACCACTTTCATAAGTGGCCCTATCAGTTTTTGCAATCGTGTTAATGTATTTAATAGGGGAGAACTTACCCCTTACTTCCTTGGCCCTACCATTTTTCTAACCATTTCAGCACCAATGTGACTAACCAAATAAATCAGTAACTCAGAAATCTTACTGGGCAACAATTCACTATCATGTGTATTTATTGTTTTCACAGACATTTTAAACTTTCAAAAATCTATAACGGATACAGGTAAAATTCAACATGTTAGCAAAGGGTATTACAGCACATAGCATGGCTTTTTCCTCACATATTTAAGCCATTAAAACAGCAGAATATTTTAAAATACAGTATCCTTCAATTTATATATTACAGAACAGGTTATTTTGAAGGTGGCAATGTGCAGCATGGTGCTTGCAATGATGGGTCAATGGTGTTGCAGCATCGTTTGCCCTTTTTGAAAACAGTACTCAGGCTTGTTGCTGTTGATGTTGGTCACCATGTGACAGTGTTAGCAATTAAATATAGTATTTATATATTGTATCTAGGCATGGACAGTCATGTACATGTGAGGATTTAAGATTATTGAATAGTAAGATAAGCGAGCAGAGGTATGCTGTCACAATAATGCTCATTATGAGCATTAGGAGAGATTACTTGCAATTATATTAAGGGATAAAAGATAGATTAAGTTTGTTTTATTATTCTTTGTGACCCCAGAAGAAACCTGTTAGGTGAAACATTAGGGCCGGTCAAACAAATCACTGATATTAGCAAAATTTTGTGTGTGGTGTCCTGATTTGGCTCTGAGTGGTCCCCTTGTTTTCCTGGTTTGATGTTCTCCACCAGTGTCTGCTCCACTGACAAGAGTATACAACCTTGTGGTTTCCCACTGAAAGACACACTTTTCCAGTCTACTAGGCAGACATCTGAACCATCAGTTTCTACCCTGCCTCCCCTCATACATACACACACTCACTCAGTAGCCATTTAAAATTGTAGATATGCTTGAGGCTGATGTGTAGTTACCCTGCAACCCCGGCAGACATATTGACACCAAAGACCCCATTGGGTCTCATGGGCAGTTGCTCATATATTGGGGTTCCCAACTGAAGATAGAACAGGACACAATTTGTGCCCCTTCTTCTGTTCCCAATGAGTGAAAAGCAATATAAACTACAAACCCCTCCCTAAAGTAAAGCAGTATTGGAGAGCAGAGAAAGGCAGGGAACCAGACACAATAATGAACAATGCTTGCTAATACCAGGTTTACGTTAATATTATTTTAATTCCAAATTTACTAATAAATGATAACCACAATATTTACAGGTACAGTGTATTTACTGCTTGTTACATTCTTTCCACACACATGTAACTTATAATTGTTGTATACTACATTTTCCAGACTGATAATGCAACCCCTCTAAGAACAAAGTGCCATCACATATTGTAGTGAGCGGCAGAGAGGGCAGTTACCATCTGATGAAAATTCTAGGCATCCAATAAAAGAAATCTCTCAGATTAAAGCAGAACAAAGTGGCTGTTTTTATTTTTCATGACCACAGGTCAAAACTGCATTTCCTGCTCTTGTGTGTCTCTGACACTGTCCTGTCCTTGCCCCTGATTTAATAAAAAAAAAATGAGCATCCAGGCCAACATTTGAAGTGGAAAAAAGAAAGGGAAATCTATGATAACTCACAAGGCTCAACTTTTCAACCCCTGATTGCTTGTGTTGCTTCTAAGTGTCTGCAAACAAATCTCAGAGGGCTCCCCATAACAAGACAAGTAATTTGTAAGAACAGAGAGACAATGAAAGGATTGGATGCAAAGTCATTGACATTATCTGTCACAGATAGTGCAAATAGTTCAACCAGAGTGACCTGTTACCATGGGTTAGAAACTGCAACCTCTTGCCCCATTGCAAGAAAGTTCAATGGTGCAGAGAAATCCCAACATTGAGTAATGAGGAGAAAATGATCTACTTAGTCAAAACAATATATATTTTATAGTGAGGGTTGTTCTTCTTGGATTGCCATGCTAGCTAAAACCTTTTTGTACCATAGTTCAAAGTGTTCTAGCTGATCAGAAATCCTCGAGGCAGCTAGTGTTTTTCATAGCGCTGCTGCATGCAAAGCAATCAGTTCATGTTTTGAACTGAAACTGCTAGCACATTTGCTGCTGTTATGGAGCACTGTAAAAACACTTTTGGTTAAAAAAAAATAAAAAATAAACAAAAAACTATGCACTATAAAAGAATACTTGTTGAGGAACCATGTGCCCAATCAGCCTATGGTACCACCTCAGGCTTCTGATTACCGTACAGCAGACCTCTCAAGGTTCGCTCTCAAGGTTTGATGTAATCTGAACCCCTCTGTAACAGTACAGGCTGGTTGTGCATGGTTGCCCAACTAGTAGTCTATGTATTTTTGACTATCAAATGCCCTCATAGCACTGTGCTGGGAACTTTATGACAATCACAATTTCTCGAGCATGATGACAGGAAAGGAGAAAAAGTAAGTATTTGCTCATCCCAGTCTGGCTTTCTCCAGCTGCAAATTAGAAGTGCATTGCTGCAGTTTTCATGGATGCAGGCTGGGCATGTGCTTTTTGATGTGTTGTTACCGCTACAAGCTACAAAAACAGTAGCTCAGTTTTACAGATTTAAGTGGCTAGCCAGGCCACACATGCTGTCAGAAAAAAAAACAGTGGGGGGGTATATCAATTTGGCTGCTGCAGGCAGACAAATATGAGATAAAAGAAAGAAAAAAACAGAGCTATGGCCAAATAAAGCACATCAGCCAGGGAATGAAGGCTAATGACAAAGGTGGAATCATGAGATAATGTAGATACAGAGGAATATACAGTATTTAAAGCTGGAAACCTGCAGCAGACCATAAAAACATAGAATCTGACAGCAGACAAGCAAGCAATAATACCTGATAGGGTGGGTGGTATTGGGCAATACCGGACTGCCAAGGGGAGTAATGAGGCTCGACACCACAGGTGGAGGGCCTTATAGCCTCTGCAAGGTCTGGTATTGCCCATACTGCCCACCCGGGAGGGTATTATTGTGCATAGAAAATGGGCTGTGTCATTTTTGTAGGATTACAAAGAAAAATGTTAAGTAATTCTATAAAAATGACTACAGTTCTATTTTTTCTTCTTTTGAGGCAAAGTAGTCCCTGTACCTCTGGTAATGTGCTGTTTCAGCTCCCCCATTAGTCTGTCTTTGTTTCCTGTTATGTCACCCATTGGTGAAAGTGTTTTATATATACATATATATATATATATATATATATACAGTATATGTGGTGTGGATGTGTGTATATCTATATATATATATATGTATTATATATATATATATATATATATATATATATATATATATCCTGTAAGTAAAAGCAGGAGTCAGAAAAGAAAGCTGTGAACTTCTGCTGCTCCTACTGATGGAGCGCAGGTTCGCTGATTGCAGTAAGTTGTATATTGCAGTATTGCACTGGCGGCAGGCAGTCTGTAATAGTTGCCATGGAGAGGCACGCACTGTAAATTTCAAAAGTGCAGTGATGAAAGAGATGCGTTTTTTTTTTTCATTCCTGTGTACTGTTATGACTACTGGGTTACAGGGTTTGAACCATGGGAGTTCGAGCTGGGGGAACTGGAGTCCAAGCCATGGAAGTGGGAGTCTGACTCTGAGCCACGGGAAGAGTGAGAGAGAGAAAGGGAAAATGGAAACGGTTATAAAAAAAAAACCTGTCAAATGAGGCTACACTTGGGAGGCAGGGTGAGACATTGACGAAAAGGGTGAACAAGTTTATGTTACCCATCCACAGTCTGGTAGTATGGATGGGGAGCTCTAGCTCTCACTTGGCATGACAAAAAATATGGTGGTGATTTTAAATTGAATTGGCAGGTTTGGGCCAATTAGCAAGCAGGGTTGACACTAGGATATTAGTTAGGAGGCTGGCAAGGCTGGGACTTTTTACTTACAGGGCTCTCACTGTGAGTTAATGTACCCCTGCAGACAATTAGATATTTTAAATTCTTAAGCCCATTTTCTAATGGCCACTTGGCCTATCCAGTCTACGCAATTTATTTATTTCCTTCATTTCTGATGTAGACCCACTTGTTAGCTCTCCCCTCCCCACACCTACAATTCCCTTTTACCTATCCCAGGCATTTATGAATGCCACTACTGTCCCTCCCAAGTATCTCAGCTGGAAGACTTTCCAGGCATCGAACACTCTTTCTGGGGCCTATTTTCCAAGGTGTGGAGAATCTGCACACCATGTATGTGGGGCGCGTAGACCATGTGCTGCATCCCTGTGGCCAATTCTCCAAGGGGATATGGGGCTGGCACGCAACTGATCCCCCGCTCCACCAACAAGGTCCATGAGAGGGCAGTCTGGGGGCAGTGCAGGGGTGTGCCTGCACTCTTCACTATTCTTGAAAGCACAGAGTGCTGGCAGTGCAGAGCTACACATCCCGGGCAGATGTGCAGTATGCACCCACCGGGATGCCACCGCCAGCTGCAGCAGGGTTGTAGGGGCACAGATAGCCCCCCCAACACACCTCCCCAGCCCTCAGGATCCACATGGAAGACCAGGGGTGGCCAATCAGGCACCCACCCACCGCGATGCCATAACTGCTTGTCTACCTTGGTACCCTGTGGGTGCAAGGGATATAGTGGTGGACTGGGTCTGGGCATCCCATTGGATTCCTGCCCATGTCCATGGCAGTGCCCTCATGCACCTGCACTCCATGGGGGTGGGGTCGTGGATGGGGGCCATGTGGTGGCCGGTGGCTGTGAATGCAATCACTACTTATTGTTCCATGGGTGTGGGACTGCGCGGGCAGGATACACACCTCTGGCACATTATTCCTGTCCCATGGAGAATCCCCGCCTCTGTAAAGAAATATTTCCTCACATCTGTTCTGAACCTACCCCCTTCAAGCTTCATAGCCACCCCCTTGTATTAGAGCACCTTTTTTATGAAAAAAATCCCATCTGTATCTTATTAACCCCAGTGAGGTGTTTAAAAGCCTCTGTCATACCCCCCTCTCCTCCAGGGTGTCCATATTGAGCTCCTTTAGCCTCTTCTCATAGGGCTTATGAAGAAGAGCCAGCACCATTTTGGTAACCCTTCTCAGGACTGATCCACTCTGTCTATGTCCTTCCTTAGATGCAGACTTCAGAACTGGACACAGTACTCAAGGTAGGGTCTCACTGGTGATCTATATAGGGGAAACACCACCTCCCTTTCTCTGTTGGTGATACCCCTTCCTATGCATCCCTGCATCCATCTGGCCCTCTTGACTGCCTTAGCACTTTTTCTGGCCACCTTTAGGTCCTCTGATACTATTACCCCCATATTTCTTTCCTACTTGGTCATTGTCAGTGTCACTCCACCCATTTTGTACTCTGCCTCTGGGTTTCTATGGCCTAAGTTAATTATTTGGAACTTTTTTGCATTAAAACCCAGCTGCCAAACCCTTGAACACTCCTTCAGTTTTTTTCAGATCTCTGCCCATCCTATCCACCCCCCCCTTCCTTTCTACCCTGTTGCAGATCTTGGTGTCATCTACAAACAGCCAGACCTTCCCTTCTAGCTCCTTTGCTATGTCACTACTAAAGACAATAAAGAGGACTGGTACCAGCAATGAATCCTGAGGTACCCCCACCCTGCTGGTCACCCTCCCTTCCTCAGATCGAACTCCATTTACCCTTACCCTCTGTTACCTATCCGCTAACTTGTTTCTTACCCAAGTTACCAGCTTATTACCCTCTCCCCCAAGCTGTCCAACTTGCTTACCAGTCTTCTTACCAGTCTCCTATGTGGAACAGCATTGAAAGTCTTGGTAAAATCCAGGTAGGCCATGTCCACTGCTCTACCCTGATCTAACTCCTTGGTCACTCAGTTAAAGAAATGTATCAGATTTGTTTGGTATGACCTCCCAGCATGAATCTATGCTGCCTCAGATCCTGTAACCCATTGGATTCCAGACATTCTACAGTCTTTTCCTTTAGTAGTGTTTCCAATAACTTACCCACCATTGATGTCAGGCTGACAGGCCTATAATTGCCCATCTCTTCCCTACTACCACCTTTGTGATGTGGGAGTATGTCTGCCATTCTCTAGTCCTCTGGGACAACTCTGGTCTCCAGTGTTCTGTCAAATAGGTCTGTCAGAGGTGCAGCTAGTACCTCGCTGTACTCCATCAGCACTTCTGGATGCACTGCATCTGGCCCTATAGCTTTGTCCATCTTCAGGTTTCCAAATGCTTTCCAGACTATCTCATCAGAGAAAGGACTAGTCTCCACTTCCCTCCCATCAAAGCTTTTTACCAGTCCCTCCCCTTCCACTTCCACTGTGAACACTTAGCAGAAGTATTTGCTCAAGATGTCTGCTTTTTCTTGGTCCCCTCCATATAGTTTCCCCCTTAACCTTACCATACCTTCCTTAGTCTTCCTTTTTTCACTAACATACCTAAAAAATGTCTCGTCCCTCTTTGATACTGCCTGAGCTATTCTTTCTTCCATTTGCACCCTTGTGCTTCTTATTGCTTTCCCTGTCTCTCTGTTTTTCCTGGTTCACTTCCTTATCCTCCTGTCTGGGTTTCTATAAACCAGAAACAACAAAAAGTGCATACAAGGCTGTGGTGCTCTCGAGAAGGAACAAACATTCAAACAGGGAAATTCAGGCACTCACCACCACCACATATTATAGCAACTCTGTTTTAGGCAACCATAAAGAAATTTATTAAATACATATGATAAAAAACAATGCCCACCTGACTATTTCAGATCCTACCTGGATCCTTTCTCAAAGGCTAAGGCATGAAGAAATTACAAGCATTGTAGTGAGTGCCCAAGTTTCTTGTTTGAATATCTCCTGATACCATCTAAATGATATTTTTTTAGCCTTTACCTTTCCTGCCACCTCTTTCGAGAACCATAGTGGTCTCCTCACCTTTTGCTTTTACTGCACTTACTTGCTTAACACAGAGATTTGTTGCCTTCACTATGCTCTCTTTCAGTTTGGCCCACTGTTCCTCCATCACTACCACCACCCAGGTCATCTCCCTCTCCTAGGTCATTCCTGAAGCATTCAAACATCTTTACAAAATCAGCCCTTCTGAAGTCCAGGAACCACACTATTTTGTGGCTAGATTTCACAGCTGTTCTTACGTTGAACTACATTGTACAATTATCACTGATCCCTAGATAGCTTCCCACCTTGATGTCAGCAGCACTGTCCCTGTTAGTAAGCACTAGGTCCAGTATTGCCCATCACGAGTGGGTTCACTGACTAGTTGTCAGAAGAATGCCACCTGCAGGGAGTCCAATATGTCCCAGCTTTTAGCTGAAGCCACAGCTGGCAGGCTGCCATCTACATCTGCCAGACTGAAGTCTCCCACCAGCAACATCTCCCCCTTTCAGCCATTTTGCCAATTGCTTCCAACATTTTTTTGTCTAACTCCTACCCCAGTGCCAGAGACCTGTAGAGCATATCTGTCTGAATAGAGGCTCTGTTTTCTGACTTGAGGGTGCTCTACAACATCTCTATCCCCCTGAATGCCCTGTATTTCTGTTGCCTTTACACTTTCCTTCATATAAAGCACCACACCCCCTGTTTTCCTTTCCACCCAGTCCTTTCTGAACAGCATGTAGCCTGGTATGGCCATGCCCCTGTCACAGCTGTCAGTGCACTATGACTCGGTATGATGCAATATCCAGGTTGGCCTCTGCCATCATGGCCTCTAGGTCTAAGATATTATTTCCCAGACTTCTATTATTAGCACACATGGCCTTCTAGATCTTGTTAGCTCTTTGCTTGCCTCCCCCCCTTTTTCCTTTTGTTCCCCAGTGAACATGAGAAACAAACCCAAAGTGATGCATGACAAACATAGAAATGGATAAGTAATGACTATACAAGTCCTTTCTTACTAAACAATGTTCTGCTAATGGCTTTTTGAAGGAAGATTGAAACTGCAATTGTAGCAGTCTAGTTTTACTGTTGCAACTTTTGGGAAAATGAGATTATGGGCTGGATTTTCAATACCCTCAGAGGTGCTTTGTGTCTTGTTTTTGTTGCTTTTGCTTGAATTGCAGCTGAAAGTTAGACCACTTCACATGCAGTCTAACTTTTGGCAACTTCCAACACTATATATGATATTCGTGTCATTTTCTATGCCGTAAAGCAATGAATCAGTCACAAGTGTGTCAAAGCATTTAAAAAAAGCATCAAACATTTTGATGCATTTTTGATGTAGGCAAAGCCCAAAACTGGGAATTGCACCTGCATCCTTCCCTATAAAAATTCAGCCCTGTGCTGTTGCATATAGAAATGCATAATAATAGTGTATTTCAGTTTTTTCCTTGACATTTTCCCAGTGCTGACAACTATATTAGTACCAGAAGTAAATAAGATGCAAAGAGTCTTGAAGTCATTTAGCGGTTTGAGCATTTAGAATAAATACATCATATACAGAAAAGCCATTTAAAATCATAGTACATTTTAAACTGGCAAATGAACAAACACATTCTAATTAAGATGCATAAAATACCAATTAATAGAATTTGTGAAAGCAGGGATATTGTGTACAGTTAAAGGTTTGTTGTGTATGGATTTCCATATACTCAAAATCATTCTTGTGCATTTGTGATAGTTGTTGAGTGCAGTTCAAAGATCACTAAAATCTGTTGGCACAGTTCAAAGGTCACAAAGCACTTCTGTACATTGTTTCAAGGTCACAGAGAGTTGTCTCTGGTTGCTTCCTTTAAAGACCCCCAATCTACATCTTTAAAATAATTTATCTTTGAAATAGTTACTGATTTTGAGTGATGAAAATGCCAGCCCAGTGGTGCTAAGGTTTGAGATGCTGGATGCCACATGTTACTCCATGCCAGTGACTTGGATTCAGGAGTGAGGTCGGGTTGCCAGGGGTTGGCAAGGGAGGAAGAGGATTGAGCATCCATTGGACTGCTCTCCTTTCACAGGAATAGAGGGACGGTCATCCCGCTCCTTGGCTGCCTCCTGGTGGAGGTGGGGTGGGGCAGCACTGAAGTTAGAGAGGCAAAGGGCATGGCTATATGGCAGGCGTATGCCTCCATGCACGCATGTTCAAGGCTGCAAAGGGGGAGGGATGAAAAATTGAAAAAGGGTGCTGCTGCCTGCTGACTGGTATCCTGCTCCACTCCTGGATCACTGGAAGCCACAATCTGGATGATGAGTCCTGGATGGGGGGAGGATGGCCCTCCCTTCCTGGCCCTGCCATAGGGGGAAATCTGTGGGGGACATGCAGCGGTACCAGGGGGGGTGGTAGGCAGACATAGGCAGCAGAGAGGGGTGGAAGTACCTGCCTGGGATCACCCAAGAGAAAAAAAAAATCTATAAAAAAGAAAAGATTTTGAGTGATAAAAGGTAAGGGTGTGTGAAGGGAGTGGGTGGGTCCCTCTCACTATATAAACTGGACCTTTACTTTTGACCTAAAAACATATACTTTATAGTGCAACCATGCACAGCTCAGTCTATGCTTCTATCTCAGTGCTGCTCTCGGTGTAGATTTGACATGTCTTCAGGGATGAGATAACATCATAGACCTCTCAAGGTCCATATGTTGTCACCTCAATCCCTTGATGAAACCATAGGCATGTTGTATATGGTTGTCCATTCATTATTCTATATGTTATTTTTTTGTAAATATATTTTGTTCAAATTCAAATAATCAAATCAATTATTACAGAACAGTTGATAAACATTGATATAAAAGAAAAGGTTGTGCATGTTTCATAAATTCATCATATCCTTGCTTGGTACAAAGTCAGTTCTTATTGGATACTTAAAAAGGTTAGGGCAAAGTATACTACTGAATGCTAGGACAAGTTCCATTAAATGAGAAGAAAGTTTGGTAGATACCTTGTTAAATTCTGCAGGTAATACAACACCTTACTAGAAAGGATAGCAATACTGTGACAATCAATGACAATAAAATGATAAGTAATAACCACTACTTTGTGTTGATCTGTAGATTGGGCACAGTGTGTGGGAATAGTGTAGGTAAGGAGAAACAGGCAGACTGTATGAGCCAAGTAGTCCTTATCTGCCATCAAATTCCATGTTTCTATGTATCTGGCCTGTTACTTATTATATCCTAGATAAGTGGCAGGTCCTACTTTGGGTGCAGATCACCCAGTTAGGGTGCATAGGGAATCCATGCCTGTTACCCCCAGCTGTCCCACAAGGGGTTGCACCATCATCTGGGGAAGAGTGACTGTTCAACTGCACTGGATAGGGGATCTCACATTTCTATGAACTAGATTTCCTCCCTGTTGGTTGAGTGCTGAGTTCTCTCCAGCTTTAGGCACATGAGAATGTTATTTACCAATAGCGGACTAGATGGGGGATCGTGTATTATCCAGTTTTGTGCAATTACCATCCTTGCATTGATTAAAGCAATGGACCATGCTGGCCCGGTGGTGCAGAGGGTTGAGGTGATGGTGCCTTACCTCAAACCACACTGGCGACTCAGGTTCAGGAATGGACTTGGGCACTGGGGGCTCAGCAGGGGAAGGAGAAGGATCGAGCATCCAAGGACTACACTCCTCTCCTGGGGTGGGCTACTGAGAGGCCTCATTATGTAGTGACCCCCAGTGGAGACCAGGGAAAGTACAGATGTGATGCACAGGGAACCAGAGGAGGAAAAACACAGAAAATGGCACCTCTACACTGCTGGATGATGGCCGCCCAGACCAGTGCCTTTCAGGACCTCCAAGAAGCTGACCCAACTGCAGCAGCACCCATGGCCAATGCCATTGACCACCAGGCCCTTCCTCCTCAGAAGAGGGGGACCCACCCGAGGAACGGTTAGTTTGGGTTATCCTGAGATGGCTGCGATGTGGGTTCAGGGTTTTGCTTCAGAAGCACGGGCAGAGAGCATCCTTGACAATTGGCCCAAAGGGAGTGGCAGATGGGGGTGCAGGGGAGCTAAACAAATAATACAAAAAAAAAAAGCTATGGACCAATGAGCCATTGATCTGCCCACCCTCCACCTACTGGAGCTGTCCCCCAGCAATAATTCCAATGCTGACTCTGGTAGCTTTGCATCCACCACTTTTTCCATCAGTCTATGAACTTTGTGCCAGAATGAGCTGATTTTCTGGCAGGTCAAGGCTTGGCACAAGCAAGGGATTTTTCCGAGTAGTGGGAGTGTTGTCTAACTGTGGGTAATATGTTCAGTATAAGAAGTTTCATTTTATTTGTCTAATCCTATTGCTCTGAGAGCAGTTAGCCAATTGTTGAAAAGTTGCTGTCCAAATATTTGGAGTGAGAATGTTATTCAGGTGAGCTTCCCACTTATTAAAGACTCCCTGGAGTGAGATTACACTGTTGGCCTTCAGTATTTTGTAGTAAATGATGAGGGGTTTCCATAATGGTTGTGGTTTACAGAGGAGGCACTATAGCATAATGGTTTAAGGCTCTGAGCTACAAACCTGGAGACCTGGGTTTGAATCCCACAGCCCCCACTTGCATTCTGTGGACCTGATTCTCAAAGGGATATGCCTGGCATAACTTGACTTGTGCCAAAGATAATGGTGCAAGTAGCAAGTTAAGCCACAAGATGCAACATTCCATATTCTGCAAAGCAGCCTGTGACATGTCACAGGCTGCTTGCGCCAAAGTGGACTTAGGCTATCAGTTATGCCCTAAACCCCCTGCGAGATCATGCTAGGGAGTTTAAAGCAGCAGTTGCACCCTATTCTGTAAGGGCAGCAACAAAGTCCCCCAGGGCACTATTCTACAACAACCCCAAGAGGATATCCACCAAAGTACAGTTACACCGGCTTTTAGCTGGTGTAAGTGTACTTGCGCCCTCTGGGGGTTGTGCAGATCTGCCACTGGGCCAGCTCCCAAGACATGTGCTCCTCCCATGCTCCGATCCACAGTTTGTTAGTAGGAATGCCCTGCAGGACTACACATGCTTCCATACCTCAATTTGTGCAAACATCCCCGTTGGGCTAGGTCATGTCTCCAACCCCCAATAATGGAGAACGAGCCCTGCCGAGCTTACTCATGCTCATTGATACCCAAAATGCACAAAAACCCCATAAAATCTAGGTCATTCCCCCATCTCTGATCTCAATAGTTATGCAAACAATGAAATACCATTCTCCCTGGTAGTCTAGTGGTCCCATCCCACCCAACAAGGCAGTCCACCCCACCCCCGACCCATACTCAGTTGGCGACTGGCACAGCTCACCTCTCACCACCACGGCCAGCCACCAACTGTCCTCTGTATGAGCACATACTACCATTCATTCATTCATTGAGCCCATACTATTTACAGTAGTAGGAACTCATACAGAGCCCAGTCGGTAGCTGGCCATGGTGGGGAGAGGTGGGCTATGCCAGTCACAGACCGAGTATGGGTCAGGAGGGTGCAGGGTGGACTGGCACTGCCGGGGGGGGTGGGGTGCCACTAGACTACCAGGGAGAATGGTATTTCATTGTTTGCATAACTACTGGGGATCAGGGATGGGGGCATGACCTAACCAAGTGGGGCTTTTGGTGCAAATCAGGGTATGGGGACATATGCTAGCCCTGCAGGGCTTTTAAATAATTTTTGAAGGTTGGGGGCATGGGCAAGCCCTGGCTTTTATGTTGTTCTTGGGGGCTGGGGGGGCGAGCACTTGTGCCCGTGACATCCAGGGTTGCGGCTTGCGACAAGCCCTTCAGGTACGCCCTCCATTTGGCATACCTGTGGGGTTGTTGCAAGTTGCAGGACTTAGACATGGGAACCCTGCCCCTTCCAGATTCAGGCGCAGGGTTCTTGGCATAATGGGTATTAGTGCAAGTTACCTTTGGCAGCGACTTGCGCCATCCTTGTAGACTCGGCCCCTGTGTGACCCTGAGCAAGTCACTTAACTTCCTTGTGCTTCCAGGTCACACCTGTAAACAAGCTTCAGCTTAGTGTGTCTCTCCTGGTTAACAAAACCAAAAAAAAAATCCTTCATCTATTGGGGAGGTGCCTATAATGCCCTATACCTCCAGCTGGTAGACACTGATAATCTGCATGAGCTGAAGGTATGCAAGCTTATCTCTGGCTGCTAGTTTCTATTCAGTGTGTAATGCACTAAAAGGCTTTAACATCCCTCAATCAAAGAGCTGAGCCAAATGGTGTAGGCCCCTTTTTTGCCAGCATAACAATCTGTGGTGTAGGAATACATTATACCTCAGTTGGACTTTTAAATATTCAGTTATGTCTTAGTGGGGAATAGCAATGACCCCATCCTGAGGCTTTTACAGTATTTTTGTTTTTTTATTTTTTAGTAACCAGGTAATGCCCACTAGGAGTCAGTGCCTGTCTTCAGGGGTGACCTGAAAGCACTGGGGGTGGGGTTAAGTGACTTGATCAGAGTCACACAGTATGCAAGTGGAGGTTGTGGGAATAAATCCCTGGCCTGCTGGAAGTACCGAACCCATTCACAGCTAGTTACTCTAACTTCTTGGCTATACTGCCAGCTTGTATATGCCTGTAACCATATTTGGGCTGTAGTAAAAGGGCTGGCCAGGACAGGGAGCTTTTATGAGAAAAGTGGCAATGACAGAAAGCCTCTCAGTGGGGGTCTTCCCCGTTCCTCCTCCTCCTCCTCTAGGGCAACCGGACAGGTGCAGGGCATGGACCACTTAAGGGCACATAGGCTAGCTGAGATGCCCTAAAGTAGTGATGAAGTAGGGTACTGCATCCCCCCAGCTATTTCAGCACTTTCAATATGTTAACCCTGATTCTAGCCCCTCCTCCTATTGAAAAGCCACGTATCAATGAGTTAACTTACTTAAAAAAATAAGCCTGTGACGCGTGTGAGTAGGGCTTGAAATAGGTAGAGGCGTTTTGGAAGTACTGTATACTCATTTTTGTAATGTTTCTTCTACCCAGGACTGATAGGGGTAGCACCTTCCATCTATCACAATCTTCTTTTAAGCTATTAGAGGGAGTTAATGTTTCCTGCACAAAAGGGAATGTTTCATCAGGCTCTGGAACCCCCCTAGGCATTTAATAAAGTCTACAGATTGGAGTCCAAAGGGATTGTGTACCACATTGCCCCTATTGAGTTTACCTATGGGCATTATGTTGCACATGGTCCAATTCACCTTATGACCTGATAGTTTCTCTTATTTGATTACCAGGGATTGAATCTCTGGCAGAGCTTCTGTGAGGCTATAGCGAAAGAGTAACAAATCATCGGCAAATAATGGAATTTTGTGTTCTGATCCACCACCACACTCACTGCATACCAGAGTGGTCTCTGATGGCCACAGTCAGGGGTTCCAGGAACAATACGTAAAGTAAGAGTGACAAAGGGCACTCCTTATGGATGTCCCTTTAAGGCTAAAGGGGATAGCAGGCTACCATTAATCAAGAACTAAGCCACAGGTGACCAGTACAAGGACCTGACCCCATTGTATCAGATCACCCACTCCGCCCTAATCTTCTCAGGGCATCAAACATATACCCCAGCTCCAGCTGGTCAACTGCTTTCTCCACATCCAAGGCAAGGACCATTGCCCCATGTCCCCATGCTTTTCTGACCATCTGTGAATAATATTCATGTTTCTGTAAATACTGGGGCCTATGCACAAAGTTGGTAAGAGCCTGCACATGCTGCATAGATGTAGCCCACAGAGCTTTACGTAAGTGTGGCACACTGGAAATGCAAAAGTGGCATACAAGGCAACAGCATAGTGCCACACATCGGTGTCATCCATGTGGGTTCATGGATGTGCATGATGCAGCACGAGAAGGGGCAGGATCATGCAGTGCATAATGCACCCCCCCAGACGTGTATGCACAACTGCAATAATGTCTGGAAGGTGGATTGAACCTGCCATTTAACACTACATCTGGGGTAGGGCTGCCGTAAACCCTTGTGTGTGGTGTGCAGGCCAAGAAGTGTCATAACAGGGGGTGAATATAGACACCGTCAGGCTGACTGCCCCACAGCACAGCCACTAATAGACAGCAATGCATGGTTGATAGGTGGACTGACATGCCCCTCCACCACACACACTGGCCCTGGATGTCACAATGTGCCCAGCCCCAGGCCCTGCAGCAGACACATGCACCAACCCAGTACAAGGCACCCCCCATGGCAGTTAGGCCACACACAAAGGACTGTAATGGTCCAATGCCACCCATACACATGTGGCACACTAAACAACACAGTGAGATGTGTAGTCACACAGTGCCACCACACAGGGATGCATGGATGGCACAGTACCCTAATAATATATGCAGGTACTGGACATGTTACATGGCCTGGCAGATTCCCGACCACCCACCGTACTATGCCGTGGCCATGATATGGCATGCTGTCCCTTTCTCAGTAATTTGTCCCTAGATTTTTAACATATTCCTTCTTCCACAACACCTCATGAATGCGACAGCTGTCATTTCTCAAACCCTACCCAAAATGTGTTTTACACTTTTGGCACAAAATGACATTTCGGCCATAGTTTTATAATTGACATCTGTCATCCTCAGAAGGACTAATCATGTTGAAAATTTGGGGCAAAAATGTGAAAAACCAACTAACTTATGGTGAAACATTAAATTATTCCAACATTGTTTTATAATTGACGCCTGTCATCCTCAGAAGTACTGATCATAAAAAGATTATGTTGAAAATTTGGGGCAAACGTGAAAAACCAACTAACTTACGGTGAAACATTAAATTGTTCCAACATTTACTCGTAACTTTATTTTTGCAGATTTTGGTCCCTAATATTCAACATATCTCTTGTGTTACCCCGCCTCTTGAATATGGAAGGTGTCATTTTTCAAATCCTCTCTGAAACCTTTTTCCACAGATGCACAGCCAAATCACCTTTTGGGTGGAATTTTAAAAATTCCACCTGTCTTCATCATAACATCAGGTCAAAACAAGCATTTGTCAATGCCGAACGTTCGCTTGCAGGTATTTGCAGTGGTGTTTGGCATGTATGGTGCTTTACCCTAATGCCCTGTGCGATTGCTGGTATTTGCACAATAAATTTTCAGCATGACCTTTTTGTTACCCCCATTGTGTGCTACATAGGCGGGAACACGTTTTGGGCAGGATGTGAAAAATGACAGCTGTACTGCTCATAAGGAAGTGTTGTAAAATGGCAATGTTGAAAATCTGGAGTGGAAATATTGAAAATTCGCAAACCTACAAGCGTACGTGGGAACTGTGCAATGCACGCTCGTAAAACAGTCATTGTTAGGAATTTTTTCACCAAATTGTCAACATTAGCATTTTAAAACCTCTGCTAATGAACAGTGTCACTGTGATTGTCTTACTGTGTGCCATACAATGATTTTGCACACCGACTGCGCCATTGTGCACTACATGGGCGGAAACACATTTTGGGCAGGATGTGAAAAATGACAGCTGTACTGCTCATAAGGAGGTGTGGTAAAATGGCAATGTTGAAAATCTGGAGTGAAAATATTGAAAATTCGCAAACTTACGAGCGTGCGTAGGAACTGCACAACGCACGTCGGAAACAGTTATTTTAGGAATTTGTTCACCAAATTTCAACATAGCCATTTTAAGATCTCTGCTCATGAACAGTGACACTGTGATTTTCTTAATGTGTCCCATACACTGAGTTCACAAGCGACTGTGCCATTGTGTGCTACATGGGCGAAACACGTTTTGGGCAAGATGTGAAAAATGACAGCTGCACTGCTCATAAGGAGGTGTGGTAAAATGGCAATGTTGAAAATGTGGAGTGAAAATATTGAAAATTCGCAAACTTACGAGCGTGCATAGGAACTGCGCAATGAACACTCGTAAAACAGTCATTTTAGAATTTTGTCACCAAATTTTCAACACAGTCATTTAAGACCTCTCCTCATGAACAGTGTCACTGTGATTTTCTTAATGTGTCCCATACATTGAGTTCAAGACACCCGATCACGCCATTGTGCTGCAGGCAGAAACATGTTTTGGGCAGGATGAAAATGACAGCTGCACTGCTCATGAGGAGGTGTGGTAAAATGGCAATGTTGAAAATCTGAGGCAAATATTGAAAATTCATTAACGTGTTTGTGTAGGAACTGCACATGACGTCAGAAACAGTCATTTTAGGAATTTTTTCACCAAATTTTCAACATAGCCATTTTAAGACCTCTGCTAATGAATGGTGTCACCATTATTTTCTTAATGCATCCATACATTGATTTCAAGACATCGGCGCGCGCCATTGTGCGCTACATGGGCGTAAACACGTTTTGGGCAGGATGTGAAAAATGACAGCTGTACTGCTCACAAGGAGGTGTGGTAAAATGGCAATGTTGAAAATCTGGAGTAAAAATATTGAAAATTCGCAAACTTACGAGCCTGCGTAGGAACTGCGCAATGCACGCTCATAAAACTGTCATTTTTTTGAATTTCTGGACCAAATTTTCAACATGGGGTTTTTGGGATCCCTTCTCACCAGAAGGGTGATTTCATGCAGTGACTGTGCAGTGACTGCGAAATCACCCTTCAGGCCTGAATAACGCCATGACAGTGACATCATTCATGAGAAGGGGTCCCAAAAACCCCATGTTGAAAATTTGGTGCAAAATTCCAAAAATGCCTGAGATATGCAATAAGTTGAAACCCCCTATCTAGCCCATTATACAGCTTACCGCATTTCCTCAGTTCATGGTCAGCTTTGAAGTGTGCAGACGTGTTCCCGGTCCACCTAAGATCGCCGCCGAGTCTCGGAGGTAAGATGGGATGAGGGGGTGTGGGAGGCTGGGTGCACAGTGGGTGGGTGCGGGTTGTGGAGGGGGACTGGGAGACTACGTGGGACCATTTTTCTTTACAGGTTTTAAAAAAAAAAGGACTACGTGGGACGTTTGCCACGCTGGGGTGGGCTCCCAGCGTGGCAGAAATGACTGGGGCCGAGGCGATGGGGATTGGGCACCCCGCTGGCAAAAACAACTGTACATTTGCCACGCCTGGGGTGGGCTCCCAGCATTGGCAGAAGTGATTGCTTGGGGGGCCGGAGCCGACGTGGGGATTGGCACCGCCGGCAACAACGCTTGCCATGCTGGGGTGGGCCTCAGCGTGGCACCAAAGCTTTGAGGGGCAGCGTGACGCAGAGGGGAGCGGACGCGAGGGGGCGGCGTGGCGGTGTTTCAGTATGACAGTGGTGGTCTTTGAAGCCAAGACCACCGCTGTCATACAGAGCTCCCACACCCATTGGTGCAGGACCGCCATGCCTGCTCAATGGAGCACTGGATTGCAAGGGAGAGGCACACCTCCAAAGTGTGCTACTCTCCCAAAACGTTCCTTGTGCATGCGAGCAAGCGAACGTAAAAAGACTGTTGGACATTTGGGATCAAAATGTGGGAGCCCACTTAAAAGTAGATATTGCCTCTCAGCTACCCTATTCTGGGTAATAACAATCTAACAACGTGTAAAAACAGAACACCACTGAAAATGAGACATTGCATCTCCTCTGCTCTGTCTTGGGTAACTACATAGTAAAAATGTGTACAAGCAAGGCTTGCTACAACAGCAATACCAGTGGCAAACATTTGGCATTGTCAAATGCATGTTTTAAATAATAAACAAGTAATCCAAAAATTTCTTGTTAAGAAAAAAAAAACATATTCTTTACAGAAGAGCACATGGGCAACATTTCACAACTCAGCTGTGTTGACTTCAAGGACTTCTATAGCTTTGCTTGGTTGTACATGCCTTATTCTCTACTGTGGGTGCATGTGTTGAACACTACTCTGCTAATGAAAATTAGCCAGATTCTAAATAACCCCCACCCAGGGTGGAAAGATAAGCTTGTCCCAATGCTCACTTAATCTCAGTCCTCACTAGAATGAAGACTGATTATGGAGTACAGTCTACTAAAGATAGGGCCATGATCCCAGGAGTCCCCTTATGCGTATAAAGCAGAATTTATTTATTTATTTTTTATTTTATTTAGTTTTTGATAACCAGGTGAGTCTCTAGGCACAAGTGACTATTTTCAGGCACGACTCAGGAGATTACAACAATCAGAAGATAACAGTACAACAAATGGAAAGGCAGGACATTGTCAAAATGCAACATAGCAGAGATGCAGTGGTAGAAATTTCACCATAAATAACATATTTGACTTAGCAGTACCAGAGAACAGGAGGCTGTTAGACATTACATAAGTATAAAAAAATGCATTGACTCCATAAAGTGTATCGACTAAGATATACAGTCGCAGGTCTAAGGAGATATTGTAAGAGAGGGAGTAAAGGGGTAGGTGAGAAAGTTAGCATGGGATAACATGAAAAGTGTGAGAGTAATGACAGGGAAGAAAACCAAGGAAAGAAGAAAGAGGTAAAAGCAGGTGGATGTAAGGAGACTATTAGCAGGGGAGATCATGGCACAGTACAGAGTGGGATGACAGATCTAAGGAGGATTGAAGCAGATGCATTGGGTAAGCTCAACAAGGAGTGAGTAATGTCTCTTTTTTAAATACAGCATGACTAGGAGACAGGCGTACATCACAGGGCAGGGAGTTCAAATAACTGGGTGCCACATAGGAGAAACCTGAAGTGCCTTTGGCAGTTTTACATCTGAGAATGTGAAATAGGGAAAGGTCTGCAGATCAGAGGCCATAGGAGATGGACTGAGGAGTAAGCAGGGAGACAAGGGAACCTGGCATGTTAGATCTTAATATTCTGTCTAGTAGAGTACCAAGAGAAAGGAGATGGTGGATCACTGGGGAGGGCCAGTTAAGTTCAGCATATAGCAGGCAGTGGTGTTTTAGCCTAAGGGAGGCAGAAACATATTGACATATATTATTATAGGTCGTATTCAATCTATGAAGAGAAGCCTTTGATGTGTTGCTGTAGATGACATCCCCGTATGTAAGTGATGGAAGTTGGATATCCCTGGCTGAGGGGGTAAGACCATGGCTCATTCTGTAGGCTATTCCTAGTTTAGCTCTGACAGATTTACATGTGGTGGCAATATGGTAATCAAAATGAAGTGATTCATCAAGGAGGACATCCAGATATTTGAAAGAGCTCACTACCTGCAGCAGGGTACCATCAGCACAGATGATTCTAAAGAGGTCATGACAATTTGTTAACTTGGAAGCTGAGCCAAAGAGCATTGACTGTGTTTTGCTGACATTGAGAACAAGCCTATGGCTGGTAATCCAGGATTGTACATTGAGAAAAGCCACTGATAGATCATGGTTAAGAACAAGCACATTATTGGAGCTGGTATAAAGTACAGGTTGTCAACATAAAGTAAAGATAAACAGGAGGAGTCATTTTGCATTATATTATTAATGAAGATCGAGAAAAGAAGAGGACCCAGAACTGATCCTTGTGGTACACCAATGTCAGTGACTGTTTTTTTCTGATGTTACCGAGTTGAATTTTACAACTTGTGTCCTATTGGATAGATAACTGTTAAACCAACCTACTGATTGTTCTGAGAAACCTAGGGGCATGAGGTTTGCTAGTAGGAGATGTTGTTCAACAAGATCTAAAGCCTTTGTAAGGTCAATAAATAATTCACCAGTAAGGAGACCCAGGGCCGGATTCCAGAAGGGCATACGCCGGCATAAGGTGAGATACGCCAAACCCCATGGCGTATCTCACCACTTACGCCAGTGAATATGCCAGCCCCTATTCCAAGAGGTGGGCTGTGTCCTGGCATTTGTAGGCTGCAACAAACACAGTTTACACAAGCACTTACGCCACAGCCTACAACGCCTGGCGCAACTGCGGGTTACGACAGAAACCTAGTCCAATTCCAGTATGGTGGCTGTCATAACCTGCTAGCACAATTCCAGAAGCCACAGTGGCATGGCTATATTACAGCAGCTCTGAGCTGCTCTAAGTGGCAAACGACAGTGCCATCCATCAGCTGCCCACCTCCTGGCACCGTGGCAGTGGTGCAGATGTGTCCCCCATGTCCCCTATTGTATACCCCTGACCCAACCCCCCTGAAAAAGCAGGGACCTTGGGGTCCATTCTCAGGCATGCCCCAGACACCTGTGGCACCTATCCTGCCCCTCTCCATGCCCCCTGGTGCAGCTGGTGGTTTCTGGGTTGGGGGGTGCTTCGGGGGCTGCCTAGTGTTCATCGCGAGTTGCAACCTACAGTAGATAGCACGCCATGCATGGGCTACCACCACATGCATATGGCGTTTATCACAGGTTGTAGTGCTTGGACCTTGCCACTTCTGGAATGTATGCATTTGTCCCCTGGCATAGTGACGACTGGCGTAACTCACAACAAGCACATCATTGGAGCCGGTATGAAGTACCAGGTCATCAGCATAAAGTAAAGATAAACAGGAGGAGACGTTTTGCATTATATTATTAATGAAGATCGAGAAAAGAAGAGGACCCAGAATTGATCCTTGTGGTACACCAATGCCAGTGACTGTTTTTTCTGATGTTGCCGAGTTGAATTTTACAACTTGTGTCCTATTGGATAGATAACTGTTAAACCAACCTACTGATTGTTCTGAGAAAACCAGGGACAGGAGGTTTGCTAGTAGGAGAGGTTGATCAAAAAGATCTAAAGCCTTTGTAAGATCAATAAATACTTCACCAGTAAGGAGACCCAGGGCCGGATTCCAGAAGGGCATACACCGGCATAAGGTGAGATACGCCAAACCCCATGGCGTATCTCACCACTTACGCCAGTCTATATGCCAGCCCCTATTCCAAGAGGTGGGCTGTGTCCTGGCATTTGTGGGCTGCAACAAACACAGTTTACATCAGCACTTATGCCACAGCCCACAACGCCTGGCGCAACTGCGGGTTACGACAGCAACCTAGTCCAATTCCAGTATGGTGGTTGTCATAACCTGCTAGTGCAATTCCAGAAGACACAGTGGCATGGCTATATTACAGCAGCTCCGAGCTGCTCTAAGTGGCAACCGACAGTGCCATAGATCGGCTGCCCACCTCCTGGCACCGCGGCAGTGGTGCAGATGTGTCCCCCCATATGCCCTATTGTATACCCCTGCCCCAACCCCCTGAAAAAGCAGGGACCCTGGGGATCCATTCTCCGGCATGCCCCTGACACCTGTGGCACCTATCCTGCCCCACTCCACGCCCCCTGGTGTGGCTGGTGGTTTCTGGGGTGGGGGGTGCTTCGGGGGGCCGCCTGGCATCCATCATGAGTTGCGACCTACAGCAGATATACTGTACATCATGCATGGGCTATCACCACATGCATGGCGTATATCGCAGGTTGCAAGTGCCGGGACCTTGCCGCTTCTGGAATGTGACGTATGGTCCCTGGCATAGGGGTGACTGGCGTAACTCACAACTGCGTGCAAGTTGCACCGGCCATCCTGGAATTGGGCCCCCAATCCATGGCATGAAATGCATCATTAGTCAGTTGTAGCAGAGCAGTTTGGGTACTATGGCCCATACCTCTCAACCTCCTGCCTCATAAATCAGGGACAAGGCTTAAAAAATCAGGGACAAAGGACCAAAATCAGGGACACATCTTCAAAATTGGTGATATCCACTCAGAAAGCTGGTAGAACAAGGGGTTTAGTGTAAAATGCATTTTATAAGGAAGAACACATCTATAACTTTAATGTTTTACATTATTTTGTGCTTACAACCCTCATTGTTTGGTCATGGAAACATAATTTTAGGAGGGACAGAGTAAAATTTTGAGGCAAAATCAGGGACAGCTGAGAGGTATGCTATGGCACTTTCAGAATCCATGTTGATTAGGGGACAGGAGATTGTACTTGGGGAGTTACTCAGTCACTTGTGTGGTGACAAGTTTCTCAAGGATTTTATTCAATACCAGAAGTATGGCTATTGGTCTATAACTGGTTATGTCCTTGCCCTTTTTCTTAAAAACTTGAGTGACTCCGGCTGTTTTCCACATAGCTGGGATGAGGTCTTCACTAAGGGACATGGTAAATGTTATAGATAGTGGCCCAGCAATGAAAGGGCCAGTTAACTTCAGGAATTTTGGCTCGATACAGTCAAAGCCAACGGCAGTGCTATCTGGTATAGCGTTAAGGAGTTTAAGGACATCCTTTTTAGTGATAGTTTTAAAATAGAATGGTGAACCAATTAGAGTGCCGTTAGGGATGGGGGTGGGCAGAAGTTGAGTCCACAATGGGGAAGGCAGTCGTATACCTGGACAGGTCTGACAAATGATTATTAAAGGAATTAGCAATGGTGCTAGGATTATTAGAGTGGATCTTATTTAATATCATATCATCAGTATTATGGAATTGTTTAGATCTCAAGAAAATTTTTATGTGGGACCAGAATTTCCTGGGGTCACCAGCCACGTCTACCAATAGCCCCTTACAATAAGAGCTTTTTGCATGCTTGATTAATCTTTTGCACTTACATCTGTGAACATGAGTTCACAGGCTAGATTTTCAGCCATCCTGCCAGAGGCACAAGTTGCAGTTTTGGTGTGTGTCTGTGGCAGGGTAAATATGGTATAATATTTGGTTGCTATAGTCAATAATATGCTGCCTTTACAGCAGTTTAGGCTGCTTTATGGTAAAATAATGGTGCATTCATCAAAGATTGACTCATGCATCGTTATATGGCTCTCGTGATGCCGCATGTTGCAGTAGATGCACTGGGCAGTTATAGCATCTTATAAGTGGCCTAATTTACCAATACAATCAGCTAGCATGAGACACAATTCTGCCATGAGTCCCCAGTGCATAGCTGAACATCCAGCCTCACATATTCCAGATTAAAACTATAAAAGTTCAGATTCAAAATCAGAGTGCTGGGTTTGACACACATCATTGCTCATCCCTACAAAAGTCAATTTACTTAAAGCATGAGCCAAAATTATGTCTGTAAAGATGAAAGGAGCTTGTTAAATTGATGCACCTTTCAGATTCTAGGAGATGTGAATTATCATATCACTTTCTCTGTCAAGGTAGCATAAAATGATAGCAGCTTTATGATGGGTTACATCTGAAGTGCTAGCAATAACGTTTTACTCTACAAGTTACAGTTGAAACCGATATTCACCATTTCCCATTTATTGTTGAAGTTGCAACCCACAGTGACTCCAGCTAAAGTAATTGTGGACTGTGAGGAAAGGGACTTCCTTTCCAGACTAAGCTACCAATGATGATTATTGCTCCAGGGCACGTGCTGTATCATAATAAAAGTGACTGTTGATGTATTGTCACTGGAAGATTCGGTAATAAGATGCAAATTTAAAACTGCAGTCTTTTTTTTTGCTTACATAAAAAACATGGCATCAACAATTGTCATGCTACATGGATTAACCTGGAGTAACCTTTCCATCCCCACTAACAAAGTCACTTGAAATCAGCATGCCCTAGTCCCAGGCAACCCCCAGCTAATGAAGGCAGATCGAGAGCAAAGTGGGGCCTCATTATGCTTAATAGGGGATTAGCAATACCAACTACTTTACAGGCTTTTTGCAGACCCTTTCATGCTGCTCTGGGCTTGGATTTCTACTGCCACTGCAACTCATTGCTCTAATTCCTAAAGCTAGTTAAAATATAATGGGGCAATACAAATGACACCTAACATAAAAATTCAGTCTTTATAGCTGCTCATTATCTAATACTCTTTAGAAAGTAACCATTTTACTTGCTAAGACAACAGATAAAAGGGGTATTTTCTCTTTCACCAAGGAATTTGTTTCAATGAATTTGTAGAAAAAAATCACTTCATAGCAGGTTATAAATGAATTCAGTACTCATGTAGGCAATGACCAGTCTTTGGCTAGTCAGGTAGTACAGATAACATTGATATACCACACTATAATTGGCTGGGGGAGTCTCAGCAACATACAGTATATCACATGTGAAATGACTGGCTCCTGGGAGTGAGAGCATTCATATCCCCTGCTGGCCAGTCAGCGATCAGCACTAGAATCTCTTGCTGAGGGTGGCAGACACTTGCCCACCATTTATTTCTCTAGAGGAAGTGTGCAGCTGCTACTAGCCAAATTGTGAGGGTGGGGAGAGGCAATATGAAAATAATGGATAAAGTGGGAAATAATAAAATCATAAGTGAACACTAAAATAAATGTTGAAGTTGCAATGTGGAAACAACATTTTAGGGGCCACCTGTATCCTTTGCAGTTGCTGGTTATGGCCTGCTTTGCAGGAAGTTTGCAGGGTTCTCAGCATACTGAAGGGGTTCTATAGTGCCTAGGCATACCATCTTTTCTTCCCCATCTACCTATCCTTGACCTTCCAGGTTCCCTTGCAGGGTCCCCAGCATCCTGGAGGGTTCCTTAGATCAGGCCTCATCCCCTTCCAGGTATTATTTCTCATTCCCTCCCTCTCGCTATCCCTCTGTAATTACAATGCCTAACTGCAGGAGGGTTTACAATCACCTGAACTTCCCTGCCCGTTGCAGGTTTCAATGCATCCTGAAGAATTCTCTTTTTGAATCAGGTCTTATTTCCCCTCCTAGGTGTTAATCACACTTACTCCCTCTCTCTCTCCCTCTATAATCCCAACTCCTGTCCCCTGTCCCCTTGCATGGTTCCCTGAACCCTGAAGGGGTCTCTCTGGGACACAACTCTGCACTATCTGTCATCTCATCCTCTCTCTCTTTCACCCCTTATTTCACGATAGCACTTGTTCACTTATTACCATCGAACTTATTAATTGTTCTCACTAATTACATATGTAAGTAACACTGTTTGTAACAACTGCCTTAATTAATTGTATGCTATGTTGATCTTTGTAACTTGAATGTAAAATGACTCATCCCAATTGTACCCCATCCCCTAGGTCACACCGGGAGATAAGCAACCTGTTGCTCAGTGTGCCTTCTTGGTGAAACATTTCAATAAATTAATTAGTTTCAGCATTACTGATTGTCGCCAGTGGCTACTTGGTTGCTAAACATCAAACAGACATTCATTTTGGCCATAAAAAATTCAGTGCATGCGTTTGATTTAGTATTGGAGAATCTGTGCTCTCTTATATAGAAAAGATGACTCTTGTCCAACCCTATTGATGCTTTGTTTGAGTGTGAGACATGCAGCACTCTAGAGCCACTTTATCTTTAGGCTCTCTCCCTTCACCCACCTCTTCTTACTCTTACCAGGGCTGGAGGGTGGGAGGAAAAAGGGAAAATGATTGCCAGCAGGATGAGCCCTCCAGTCACCACAGGCTCTGTGCAATGGCTAGGGACCTGGACCCTATCGGGATTTGTGCTTGAAGGGGGGGATGGCCTTTCTTCCTGGTCCAGCCATAGGGGGTGGGGGAATCCATGGAGGTTTCGTGGTTCAGGTAAATACCTGAGAAGGTAAGTGATGGGGTTGGGCAAATGAAGGGTTGAAGTGGTCCTGCAGCACAAGGAGTATATTTATTTATTTATTTATTTAAAAGTTGATAACAGGGAAAGGCACACTGAGCTGGGGTCATTTCCAGATGCAACCCAGGGAAATGGAGTACATGACAATAAATAATAATCACATCATAAAAGCAGTTGAATACAGTAGAGACATCATTATAACAGACTGCAGTAGCGAGGACTAATGCAATACTAATATACTAAGTTTGACATGTATACAATGAGGACCTAAGCATGGGAGAATCAATACAGCTATACAGTTGTGTACAAAGCAGCTGGACTGGACAGAAACATCTTCAGAATTATGCTCAGGGGGGAAGCAGGTGCAAGGTGGGGGAGGGATGAGTTTTATTTGCTGCTTGAGGGATAGGAATGAGGGGGAGTTTCGAAGGCTAGGGGGTAGTTGGTTCCAGAGGCAGGGGAGGACAGGATGAGAAGGCAGACAGGCCTGAAGAAGACAGGCTATGAGGGACAGAGATGGTGCGGTGGTGAAAGGAGCACAGGGAGTGGGAAGGTAATGGGGTAGGTGTAAGGGTGGAGGTGAGGTAAGGGGAAGGAGGTCGAACCACTACTTGGCACTAAAGGTTAAGGAGAGGATGTGTTTTCTGTATGAGAGGGAGGGAAGGTTTAAGGAAAGGAGAGAGCAATGATATAGTGCTTATAGGGAAAAAAGTAATGAAACAAATTGAAATAGTGAACACCGTACTGTTCAGGAAAATGTATGACATTGTACAGTATGTCTAGAAAGAGAGCAATGTATATCAATAGTATGATTTTCATAAAAAACTTAAAATCTGATACAAATTTATTAGAATCAGGTAGCTACATTCAGTTGGAGTGGATGATAAGAAACACCGATAGAAAATAGCAAGGATAGAATCTATATTTCTTTTAGGGGGGAGCTGGTACAAATGAGGAATCATACTAAGTTTATGTGCCACAGATTTGTCTGCTGGGGGGGGCTTCCTTACTTTTCAGATAGGAAAGAGAAAGAGGGAAAAGGGGAAATTGTTTAACCAGGAACGACACACTAAACTGAAGCTTTTTTTCCAGGTGCAACCTGGGAGCACAAGGAAGTTAAGTGACTTGCTCACAGTCACACAGTATGCAAGTGGAGGCTGTGGGATTTAAACCCAGGTCTCCAGGTTTGCAGCTCAATCAGTGCCCTTAACCACTAAGCTATATTGCCTCCTATATCAGATGGAGCTTAAGACATGAGGCACATGGCTACAAGTAAAGGCTGTTTGATTTTTATTTCTATAGTATTTTCCATGGCAGATGCCTCACTTCAATCTGCCTTTCTTCTGGGAAAATTACAAGAAAGTGATATCCAAGATGATATCTATGGATAACACGTCAAATTGCCTGGCTGGCAATGGAACCAGAAATAGATTTTCTAGTGAAGCCTAGCCTTTAGTGTTGTAGCATCCAGTGTGGCATATGGACCCTGTGGAGAATAAGGAATGCCTGGAGAAGTCTCTTCTAATAATGTCTAAATAATAACAAGAGATACTGTACCAAAAGATCTTCTATTAGTAGTAAAGAATCCTCTATTTTAATACTCCTGTGTGTTGAGTTGTAAATTTCTGTATCTCTGCTGTCCAAAAAGTTAGACCTGAAGGTCTGTTACTGGTGAATATTTTATTTGGTTCACCCAAACATTTGCCCTGACAAGGGCTTTATTTTCAATCCCCCACACTAAAGGAAAAAATGAAGATCTGACTCCAACATGAGCTTCAGATTGGTATGTTACTCACTTATTCAGACCCCTGAAAGGTGCAATTATTGATTGGGTTGCCCACTTGTACAGGTGTACAGAATGATAAATTCCACTGATGAAATTCTGGCAAAATTGCTATTTTGCTTCCAAAATGTTCCATGTTTTGAAAAAGTCCATAATATTTTACCAAAAAGTAAATTTTATATTATTAAAAATGTGGATTTGTTTGCTTACTGTTGGTAAAGACAACTGCAGATTTTATACATTAAAGCAATTTTTTTCTGCAACTTTTTTCTCCAATGTAGAACTGACAAGACAACAACGTAAACTGTAAACTGCAGATAGTTTGCCATTTCCCATGAAGCAATCTAGTGGAAGTTCATCCCCCTATCAATTAGGCCTCAGGCTAATTTCTAAATTTTTTTGCAGAATGAACAGGAGTCAGTTTCTAATTATTTTGCGGAGCCTACAGCAGTACCTATCCTCTGTTTTATCTATCACATCAATGAATTGCATAATATTGTTCAGTGTTTCCCTTCCCCCCCTCCATGGCATCCCACTTGTTTATTGGCTACTGTCTGCTTAGTGGGGAAAAATGAGTTAAAAGGAAGGGCAGAGATAGCAGCAGCTGGCTAGCTTATTTCCCCTCTGCAAAGGAAAATTTTAATCTCCTTTGAGGAAACCAAAAGGTGAAATGTCAAGGTTTCTACCTGCTCCCTGCTTGGCTGGTTTTGTTCTGCATGTTCTTTGCATGTTCTGCACATCTGAATAAAATGAGGTAAAATTAAGCACCTTATGTATTGACTACCTTATTTATGAATTTGAGTGGTGAATGCTGTGACTTTAGCTAACAGTGAGATCTGTATTGTGACTGGCACCTGGTCCTCTGAGTGGTTGTTAGTGGAAGGAGAATTTTAACATGTTATGGTCATGTTCATGGCTTGATTTAATCCTTTAAAGAGGCACCAACGCCTCAAGAAGAACTTTGAAAACCACATTACCTGGAAATAAAGTAGATTATATGCTCCTTGGCTCTGTATTCCAAATGTATGTTTAAATATTTATGAATGGTGTATGTGTGTTTTATAATGTGTATTTAACTTGTAACAACATAACTTGTTATACAATAAACTCTGATTGATACTTTGGCTCTGTGTTATTTATCCTCATTATTTATTACTAAGGTCGCATGCATGAAAACAGGATAGTTGCTCCCTGAGAATCCATCAGCTTCTATTGATGTCCTAATTAAGCAGTAAGGCATGATGGGGCATTGGTTGTACTAGGTTTACCCCATGATCAGGAGTGCAATAAAGCACAAGGTGAAGCCAGGTGACTTCAGCCCCTAGCCACAGGGGAAACATAGTACAATCAACACTCCAGAGTGCCTTATTGCTTATATGAAATGGGTCTTTGCTAAAACATGTTGCTTGTTTGCTTGACCGATTGACTGAGAAGCTGCAACACTGCCATTAACTGCAGTGGACCATATCACCAGTTGTCATATGTTGCCACTCTGCAAACTGCATTACAGCCCAGACTTTTCTCAAGTAGACCGATATGTAATTTTTTTTTTATCCTAATGAGCAATGGCTTGTGGACTTTGTCAAAAAACCTGCTTTACAAATCTTTTTATTCAGAATGAGTGTCTGAGTCTTAAAAATTGTGATTGCCAGTTGTAGACTTGCCCATGCAACCATCTGCATATAGACATTTTCCTGGTGCTGGCATGCTTAGTAGCTACACAGCACTGAGCAAGTGACTGACTGGTGTATAAGAAACAATGAAAAGGCTATGAATACTTTGAATATATGGCCACGCATTAGCATTATATTTACTTCCCATATTTTGGTTTTTTATGCAATCAATAGAGCACACCAAAGCTCTAAATAAGTCATATCTGTCTCAAGTAATGCACCTTCATTCAACCTGTTTATGGAAAATGGGTTGGGGAAGGTAGCAGTGTCATTGTGGACCAGTGGGGGAGTCTGGAATAACTTTAATTTCCTTACATTCTGCATGTTGAGGATTAAGGAGAGACCACCAGTTGTACGGAGAGATAGGTAATGGAAAAGTTGGTACCTACTGAGAATTTAAGCCACTGAGTATCCTCCAACAGCACTGTGGATTACAGAATTATATGCTGATTCACTGCATTCACTGACCTAGTTACCGCAATAAGTTCCCTCTCTGCTTCTGGCTAGCTTTATCTGTTAGGCGACCTCAACCTGAACTGGTTGTCACCCTCCCTAGGTAAACCATGTGCTGACATTACTGCCCTCAGCTTGTCCCAATTAATTTCTGAACCCACCCATTTAAACCACAAAACACTAAACCACACTCTCTTAGACTGGGCCCTCACCTCCCACCCCCACAGGATTGTCCAGTCGGGCTTATTACCAAACGCACTCAGTGATCATCACATGATATACTGTACCTAGTTAGAAAAGTCCATAGACCAAAGGCCCCCCACAAACTCCTTACTATCCACTACTACAGCTCCCTGGTCCTTGCTCTGCTCCACCATAACCTCATACATGCTAACTGGGCTCCAATAGCCTCCGCCCAGTCCACAAAGCATGCTTTAGCAAATTTCAAAGACTCCCTCCTCGGTATTTGGAACAAACATGTTCCATTAAGGCAAGTGAGAGTACGGGGTTCTAGCCTCCCCTGGATTAACCCTGAGCTACTGGCCCTGTCAACGTGCTCAAGACCAAGCCTGGAAGACCCACAAATCCACCAAACTTCCTCAAGATCTCTCTATCTACCGCTCACTCAGAAACTCTTGTACTAAGGCTATCCGGCTTGCCAAAGCAGAATATTTCAAGGCCACTTTCAACTCAAATTTAAATAATACCTCTAAGTTCTGGAAAGTTAACTACTCCCTCTTCTCCCCCCAAAATACACCACCACCTCCTGTCATCAAAATGAACAACCAGCTTATAGTCGAACACCCTGCTGTAGTGGCAGAATTTAATTCCTATTTTACAAGGTGTGCCTCAGCTCTGCTAACCTCCCTATCCTCGCCACATACACCCCTGGCTACACCTACCCTACCCCCCCCATAACTGGCAGCCTTGAGTTTCTCATTTTCTCCCATCTCTCCTCATGACACCCTACATGCACTTCTCTCTTTAAACCTTACAAAAGGCAACTCACCTGACAGTCTGGACCCCAAGCTACTCTACCTATCTGCCCCTCCTATCTCCATCCCTCTAACTGATTTACTTAGCTTATCTTTCCTCACTGCCACTATCCCTGAAGCCTGGAAGCAAGCCAATGTTCTTCCTCTACCTAAAAGTGGTGACCTTGCAACTCCAGGGAACTATTGTCCCATCTCACTTCTACCTACCCTGGCTAAACTTCAGGAACACCTGGTTCTCTCTCACCTTTTCTATTTCCTGGATGACCTTCTCCTTTTTCACTCCATTCCAGTCTGGATTTTGGAAGAACCACTCCAGAACCACCTCCCTAATTCGGCTTATTGACTCTATCCATTCTGCCATGGATAGTTTTCATATCACATCTGCCATCTTTGTTGACTTTGCCAAGGCATTTGACACTGTTTCCCACACCCTCCTTGTTGAGATCCTCTCCTCAGCGGGCCTATCCCAGTTGGTCTGTAACTGGTTTAAAGCCTACCTGGTAGGAAGAACTCAGTCAGTTAAAATAGCTGATTCCACATCCCCGCCACAGCCCATCTCAACTAGTGTGCCTCAAGGTTCTGTACTTGGCCCACTTTTATTCTCTATTTTCCTTAATGACCTGCCGTCAGTATATTCCTCCTCCTCTATCCACATGTATGCTGATGACACGGTCTTGTTCACCTCTGGCCACTCTCCCTCTGTTGTATCCACCAGCTTCCAGCTTGACTTCAGTAATGCTCAGCGCTAGTTTAATTCACATCAGCTTTTCCTGAACACCAAGAAAACAGTCTCCATGACCTTTGGCATGAGGCAGAGACTCTTTAGGCTTCCCTCCCTACCCACCTTCCACACCCTGGAGGGGATCACACTTGAGGACATCACCTCTTTTAAGTAGTTAAGTGTTTGGCTTGACTGACACCTAAACTTTTCTGAGCATGTTGATGCCATCCTGAAGAAACTGTGCCCCAACCTTGGTGCCCTCTATAGGAACTGCAGTTGCTTACCTCTGTCAGCTAGGCGCGACCTTGTTCAGAAAATGATTCTCCCTATTTTCGACTATTGTGACATAGTCTATTGTGCTACTCCTGAGTCTTCCCTATGCAAATTGGATTCCCTTTTCAATGCTTTTTGTTGCTTTGCTCTTGACTCTCTCTCCCCCCCATACCCACCACTGCTCTCTCTACTACTCCCTTGCTTTTCCCTCACCGGAGTGCAGATGACTCTTGCACTGCATGAAATTTACCTCTAAATTCTGGTTTGTTTCTCTCCCATCTTACCTGTCCTCCTCCCTTTCCATTCTACCTCCCTCAAACCATTCTCTCAGATCCACTGACTCTCGTACTTTGGCTATTCCATGACATACTACTATAAGCAGCCAAGGTGCTTTCTCTTATTGCTTCCCTGTACTCTGGAGTGCACTACATATGCCCATCTGACACTCTTCATCCTCCTCTTCCATCTCCCAGGCCCTACACAACTTTTACTTCTCAAACTGTACTTGTCAATGAAGATTCTGCTGTATTTTTCAATGTGTATTGCACTTCAAGCTTATTTTGCTTTGTTTCACTATATGTATAACCTTGTAAATATATTTGGTTCACTTCTACCTTTGTATATGTCTTATCCAACCTCTTTTGTATATGTGCATTTGCTTTATATGCACTGGTTTGCTATGTATATGCCATACCAAACTGTAATTGAAAATGTATGTTTGATTTAACTGTACTGTACTGCCTATGTTACCCCCTTCCCCCTCCCACAGGATGCACTGTGAGATGAGCAACTTGTTGTTCAGTGTGTTTGTCTGGTGAAACTCTTCAATAAATAAATGAATATTCAATGTAGCTGTCAAGATTTAGACCTAAATGGAACATTCCTGTGCTACCAGGCCATACAGGGAAATTAACTATAGCTTTGTGTGCCTTTTACAGCAAAAAGCCTCTAAATAAATAATTATTAGGGATGTGCAGCTAGCTCAGTATATGCTGTGCTGGATAATGAAAGCATAACACACAGATCTAGTAACTTCATACAGTATTTATTATTCACTGTATGTGGGTAGTAAAAGTGTTTTTATAATGTCCCTCTGACTTCAAAATAAAAGCTTCCTAACCAACAAAAACCATAATGATGTGTGACACTAGTGTGGTTGCATAGGTGTAAAAAGGAAGTAATTTAATTGGATGCCCTTATGCCAATCATAACTCAATGTAACATTGCCACTAAATCTCCCTGATGGATGGAGTTTAGCAGTGCAGCCAGTCCATTCAGAGTTAATTTTTTAATGCACTGCTCCCACAAGAATACCAAATTAGGGTTCACAATGGATGGGGCATGCACTGGTCTGTCTAAAATGTATGGCCCATATATTATTTTTCTGTGAGTGAAGTGGGGTCTGTTTCATGATGAAAGGAGTGGAGGGTGACATTGTGCAGCATATAGATATGTGGCTGCTGGCTTGACTGCATGGGCACTTAGTGTAGAACATAACATTACCTTCTACACAATGGAGGAACATAGACATCTGTTGAAAACATCTGAAATGAGGAGCTAAATGGAGGACTTTGGAGGAAAGTAGGGTATGTGGTTCCACCCATGGAATGCACCCGTCTGGGGGCACCCATCATTAGGGCACCAGGATTTAAATTTGCTGATCCACTTATATGTGGGGAGCTGTGCACCCCATGCCCCCTCTAACTAAATATTCCAACTCTGCGGGGGTGTACCTCAGGGAGGGGGTGGTGAATTTGACATCTTGGCACCCTGATGAGTGCACTCAGACCAGCACACAGATGGCCGGGGTTGGCCAGAAAAAAACTCCATAAGTTTGCATTCTCTAATGTTACAGAATGAAAAATTATAAATTACATCCAACATTTTGCAATTTATGGAAAAATGAGAACAACACAAAGTCTGTCAAACTCTGGTACTGGTATTATACTGCAGTGCCATCCACAGTGCAATGCAATACCTTGCGGTAAATGACATGTCATAAAATACTGCATGACAAAAGGGCCTAATTGCCATTAAACTGCACTGTTCCTTGCAGCATATTGTAGCAATCTGCAGTTATATTGCAGTAACACTGCAAGTCAATGTTTTGCATCCTGACTGGATCCACTATATTTAACTGTTGTTGAGTAACAACTGCATCTTGTTTTAATAAAATTAAGACTGGTAATACATGTTAGGAAAATATGTGTTACTGAATAGGCCCATTAATAATAAATATAGAATTTTAAGAAAATGTAGAATGATATTGTAGTAAACTTAGACAAAGACAGCATAACATTATACTAAATTACCCTCCTTCCTTTTTATAGTTTTCTAAAAGTTCTGAGCTGTCTCTCCCTCCTCCCTCCCTCTGCCCTGTCTGTTTCTCTGTCTCTGTCTGTCTTTTTCTCTGTCTCCATCTAACTCTCTCACTGACAAATATGCAACACACTAAAATATTAATTCTCATAACTTTCATACATGGTATTACAGATGCATTGGGGAATAGATCTAAGGTAATAACTGCATGAATAAATTGCACAGAAGTAGAAGTCATCATGGGAAATTCAGGAAAGGTATGTTTTGAATTGAGATTTGATGAATAGTTAGGTTCTTCTGTGGTAGCTTCTCAAAATAGTTATTATGAGTCTATATGACATGATTTTAACCACAGTGCAAACTCACGGGACCAACAATTTGTCAAATCCAGTAGCATTGCAGTACTCTTTGGAACTTGGCAACCATTCCTGTATGAAACTGCAGTTTTGTTAGGCAATTTTGTTGAGGGCAATGTGGCACTCAATATCTTCAAAAGAAGTACGATTCTACGGAAATATCTGGAAGAACTAATTCACACACTGACTGGGAGATGTTTGGAATGAGGTTCCTAAACAAGTGGTATAGTCTATTCTGTTTACACCTTAAAGCTTAAACTAGATAAGTACCTTGAAGTAATTGGTTAAATTCCCGCAGAATTGGTTGGAGGGAGAACAACTCAAAAGGCCAATGATCTTCTTTCCTTCCAAAATTTGTATGTTTATAAACCTGGTTTAGCCAAAGAGCATCTTTAATGTATGTGACACAGACAGTAAAGGCTAATTAATGAATGAAACATTCATGACAGAAGCTTTCAATATAAGAAACATGAAACTGGGATGATAGTGTCATTCAGTGGACAATAAAATACAACAAATTATCTTTGATGTTGTAATAACTGCATGGATTGGTTGGATTGAGAAACCAGAAGTGCACTAAAGACCTTTCACCCCACTCGAATAGTAACTGTGCAACATCACTGCATGTCTGAAGTAAATTATACTGCACTTATAATACCCATTAAAAAACCCTAAGTGCTATGAATATAAATAACATATAAAACAGTTACATCAAAGGTGATGGGAAGTTAATGACACCATTACATAGTCATATTTCATTACCGTCTAGTCTCGTGTATTACATATTTTTATTTGATCTCTGTCTCTCTGCTGTATACAACCAGCACTATATGTAGCTCCCTACTACAGTGTGCCATGATACAGTTGCAGCAAAAGGCAATGTCAGACATTTCCTGACATTTCTGTTATATCCCTAGAGAAACTACCACCTTCTTAAAGTACTGCAGTAGGTCTGCCAGAGAGAATTTCTATAGAAATATTGTAAAATATTTGATAATATCTGATCTGATTGTGTCCTTTGCTGCAACTGTAGGTGTCCCAACCAGTGGCACTGTTGGTTGCAATCAGTTTATTGTTCCTGAAGCTAATACTGTAATTTGCATACAGCAAGTTACTAGTATCATGAAACTGAGCACCATGAGGATGTATTCCCTTTTCATCAGTTTAACAGTCCATACACATTGCTGTATCAGAATGAAAGGCCGCTGACTGACTGGAACTAATGATGTCACCAGTTGCATCCCCTACAATAGCACAACTGGGGCTTCTTGCAGAGCTGGTTTTAATGAACATTGAAACAGAAAATTAAAAATAAACTAACAGACAAACATACCTCATGATGCCTTGCACTTGTCTGAGGCTTTGGGTGTGTGTGTGTGTGTGTGTGTGTGTGTGTGTGTGTGTGTGTGTGTCTGTATGATTTGGAGATATACAAAGAAACTAAACAATATGCTGTAGAGAGAGAACTGCTTCCTATATGTTTGGGTATAACATACTTATGACTGATGCACTATGGGGACATAATGCATGACCTATGAGGTTAATGCACAGTCATGGGTTCTGAAAAAAACATTAGCTAAAGGGACAGAAACAATGTTTCTTTACAAGTATATTGAGGATGATGACTATGGAAGAATATATGATAGAGTGCATACTTAATTTTTACTTTTGGGTCAGGTTGGAAAAACCTGAAAATATAAAATCTTTATTATACAATGAAAAGGACAATTCCTCTATTCTGATTGGTCAGTGTGTGCCTGGCACAGTGATGATATTGAACTATAGCATCATTGTATAAAGTTCAGGCATACAAGTGACCGGACAACAGTAAAACAAATCCCTCCCTGCCCATGCAAGCCACCGGGAAGACTACAGTCCGTCAAGCCATAACAGCTTAGACCAGCTCACCCCACCTAAACAAACTCACGTTCTCTGCTTCACTGCTTCACTCCTTCATTCAATTAAACCAAAGCAACAATATTTAAAAAAAATGGCAGCTGTCCATCTTTGACTGCACTCTAGCTGCCTGTATGAAGCTGTGCGACCTGCGCGCTTGGCCATTTAAAACAAAAACACAAACAGTGGCAATGACATTGTAAACCTTCACCAGCTTCTCATGAAACTCACAAACTTTTGCCTTTTCCAAAAAGCACTTTTACCAAAATAAAAAAGACCTCTAACTTACAGGTCCTGCTGATGTCCAGTTACGCAGCGCAGTGGGAAACTGGAAGTAATTGCTCGGCTTCGATGTTTTTTTTCACTGTCCATGCCTTTCTCTCACAGCTAACAAAATAAAAAAAATACATCTTCAACTGCTTCCAAAACAAGCAGTGGGAGCACACTAAACTAGGTGAAATCAATCTAAACTGGTTGGGAAACACACATGACAGCACTGACTAGACTGCAGAGTTTTAACTTACATCAACTTATCCCAATGCCCACCAGAACTGCTCCCAATTGAAATACTAGCACCTTGCTAGACTGGATCATGACAAACCACCACAAGAATATTGCAGATGCAGGAATTCTATCTGACGCCATTACAGATCACTCCCCCACTTTCTGTGTCTGTGGAAAAGGTAGGCCTGAACCTACTAAGCCCCACTTTATTACTTTCCTCAACTTTGTAAAGTTTGACTCACAAGCCTTCTTGTCTGATGTAGCTTGCATTGACTGGTCCCCTCTCTATGGCACAGTAAATGTCCAGACAGCCCTAAATATCTTCCTAGGTAAGTTCTTGGAACTGCAGGAAATCCACTGCAAACTCATTACTAGGAGGGTTAGAAATAGGCAGACGCGCTGGCTAAAATCTGATTTATTGTCTAAATTGAGATAGAGGGACAAAATCTGGCTTTGGCAAAAGAAAACAGGTAATCTGGCAGACCTAAATACTTATAGAGCATTATGAAATGCCTGTAAGAAAGAAAGAAATCAAACAAGCAAAAAGCTCTTACTGCAATAACCTTCTAATAGACTCCAAGGGGGACCCCAAAAAATTCTGGTCCCATATAAAGTTCTTCTTGGGCTCGAACCAGTCATCCACTCCAAATGATATGACTTTAAATGACACACGTTTTAACAACCCCCTCACTACTGCTAACTTGTTTAACAGTCAATTTGCTGACCTCACACAATATACTTCCACTTTCCCTACCTTGTTAAGCCCCATCCCACCCGCAAACCCTCCCAAGTATACTTTCCATTTCAAGTCTGTCCAAATCAGTGTGGTTCTCCATCTTCTAAAAATCATTTCGGAGTGCACAGCTGTTGGGTCTGATAACTGAGAACCTAAGCTCCTAAAATTGGCCACTCCCCACATAGCTGCTCCACTTACTAAAATATTTACCTTCTCTCTGTGTCAAAGTACTTTCTTGGATATCTGGAAGACGGCCAGAATCACCCCCATGTTCAAAAAAGGCAACTCACTTGACCCAATGAATTACCGTCCTATTGCCATCCTATCTGTTCTCTGTAAAATACTTGAGAAAATAGTCACTACCCAGACCACCGACTTCTTACTGAAACACGACCTCTTAACTGACACCCAGCATGGCTTCCACAAGGGCCATAGTACCACCACTGCCCTGGTCAAACTCACATCTGACACCTTAGTTGCTATGGACTCTGGCAGGCTCACTGGGGCCATCTTCATTGATATGACCAAGGCTTTTGACCTTGTTGACCACTCCCTCCTTGTTGCTTCCCTAAACTCTCTTGGCTTCGTGCAAAATGCTGTAAACTGGTTTGAGAACTATCTGTCTGATAGGTCTCAGTATGTGAAATTCAATTCTACCCTCTCTGATAAAGCTACCATTATCATTGGTGTTCCTCAAGGGTCTATTTTAGGCCCTCTGCTTTTCACCATTTTCTTTAATAGTATCACTGCAAATCTCCTCAACACCTCCTCCCTACTATATGTGGACAACATTGTCTTGTACTGCAGTTCAAAAAACATTGCGGATATAAACACAAAACTCTCCAGTGATTACCAACTTTTACAACAGTGGTTTGAAAATCACAAACTAGTCTTAAACTCAACTAAGACCAAAGCTGTTATTTGGCTCCAGTTCTAAGCTCAAACACTCCCAATCACATTTTACTGTCTCCTCCATGGATGGCTCGTCTGTTGTTGTGGTAAATTCATTCAAGTATCTTGGGGTCACCCTTGACCCGTCCTTGAGTTTTGACCTCCACATTCATAATATCTGCAAATAGGTAAACTCCAAATTCAGGATCACCTACCTAACTAGCTATGTGCTCACTCCTTCAGCTAGACTCACCATAGCCTGTGGAATATTACTTCCCTCTCTCACCTATGGGGTTGCTACGTATGTCTCCGCCAGCAATTCAAGTCTCCGCAAATGGGACATTAGCTACAATAATATCTGTCGCTTTGCATCTGGCTGCCCCTGGCTCAAACAACATTGTCTCCTGTACTCTGATCTAGGATGGCTTCCCCCACTTGAACTTAGGTCCTACGTACTTGGGTCCATTACTGATAACATTATCAGGTCCCGCACCCCAAATTCACTGGCCTGTCTCCTTCCCTACCAGAAATCCCACTATGTGCTGCACTCTGCAGCAAACATCCCTGTTTTCATTCCGAGACATTGCACTAATAAAGGGGTCGTGCCTTTGCCTGTCATGCACCTCACTACTGGAACTCACTACCTGCATGCATAACAATATTTATACTTGTGGTCAAATGGACAGGGAGATGCAGAAGGCTACTTGTAAATAGCTAAGAGATTCATAAGCAACTTTCAGTCTGACTACAAGTTTCTTTCTGAAGCATGCAGTTAAGTTTCTGACCTTAAAGGCACAGCATACACCCCGCTAAAATGTGTTAATTTCAGTTGACTTATACTAAATAAATATGCTTAAGCAGTAAGACACAACGGATTATGTGGGTCATTTATTTAAAGTGTGTTTAGTGCTATGCATGTTCCCATATTTCTATCTGTGAGTGGTTGGATTGCATCTTCATGAATGGGAATGACTGATGATCCTGGCACTGGAAGCTGAACTCCAGTAGCTATTGGCAGGCTAAGTACAGCACAGATGATTTCAGTCCAAGACCAGCTTTTAGTACTGCTTTGTCAACCTACAGTACACCGAGCAAAAGGAGCAGTCCCACTACCTCCAGGCACTGTTTGTAATTTTTATTCTGGGCTTCATAATTTGAAAACAGCTGGCAAGTCTACAGATGGATTCCATACTGCCTGTTATAGTTTTCTTATGGGAACTTTCACTGGCTGCGTAAGTCAGGATACAGTTTCAGATCTCAGCAGTGAAAGGCTGGTATTTTAGTCACTTGCTGTCCTCCATTTTTTACATGTATGTTACTATGATTTTTAGTTTCATGTATACACACACACACACACACACACACACACACACATGGGCAGCAGGGCATTCAGGAGGTAATAATTCAGTTTTATGTCATCCAACTGTGCAGGCCACGTGGTCATTTGGGATGGTTTAGGAAAAGTGGGAAATGATGAGCTACTAGACATCTGTGTTGACAAGAATGGGGCCTTTCACGTTATGTGAGAAGGAGGACTTGAATTTGTAATATGGGACTTACACTGGTATTTGTGAGGGACTTGTGTCAATAACAGGGGGGCTTGCATTCACAGTTGAGAAGGCAGATTAGCTCTGGTACCAGGAAACTGCAACAGAGAACTGGAAGGGAATGTATCAAGTAAGTGGTAAAGTCTGCATCAGGGTATGGGGGGTTGCATCAGGATGTCAAATGATCTACATCACTTGATAGGGTGGGTCTGCATCAGGAGATCAGGGATAAACCACAGGCCATCATGGAAAGGAATTGGATTGGCTCAGAGGTGGAGACACCATAGATATTCTGGTAGTGGATTCAGTGTACAGTGGGCACCAGGGGATGTTTGAACAGGACAAGGAGACTGAGAAGATTCCAGGGAACACCAGGGAGATCTTGGAGTAGAACAAAGAGATGGAGGTGGTACCACTGGACACCAGAAGGTGCTTGTGACATAGACATGGATGAATGGGCCTGGCATCACAGACATGGCTCTACAAAATGAAGTACAACCTGCTATGCACACATATCACATCACTACTTAGTAACCTGTCTGTAAGCACTCACCATGATGCTTGGAGGCACTACACTCAATGGCACTGGCTTGCAAGTGGAGTATTGATTCACACTGTGCTGCACTCTGGGATGAACTCTTCAACGCTAAAGAATAAGACTGCATTTGTTTATAGTGCACTGTGAGAGTGGTACAATGAATTGGCTGCAAACATAGCACTGTGGTGGAAAATAACCCACTCACGGGTATAACTGTTTAGAATTTTCTATTTACTCCATTGCCCTAATTCTAGCATCATACATTTCATATTTTGTTTCTGGAAATTGCATGTCATTATTTAGAGTAAATTTGATAGATATATATGTATATGAAAAACATTGTTTATGAATTGTTTTAAAAAATATATAAAATGTGTGTGGCAGGCATGCCTGTTTTGTCCTGAAGAGTTGTTCAGAGCTGTTTATTTTATACCATGAAATATTGAGTGACATGTACAAGAATTGGGGCAATGGAGTAAATAAAATTCTGAACAATTATACTGGTGAGTGGGTCATTTTCTTCCACAGTGCTAGGCTTCAGTTGTTTGGGTTTGTGGAGCGGATCCCTCTTGTTCTGTTTTCTGCTCCAGGTGGGCCACACTGTCTCAGGTATCTTGGACTCGGGTGAAAAACAACCATTTTGAGCCAACTCCTCAGAATCTGAACCTATAGGTTTTGACTTTTGACTTAAATGAAGCTGGTGCTGGAACAGAAAAGAATGGCCTTTGGTTTTACATGGAGTCTTTCATACCAATGCAGTTTAAAAAACAAATCCTAACAGTACAATGATTGTATATAGTCAAATGGAGACTTCCCTATGTATTAAACAGTAGGCCACATACAGTCACAATCAACTGCAATAAAACATGTTTTACTGAATGAGAGTGTGGTGTTCAAACCTTAAATATTAATTCCTTGACATCTATGACTAATAGTATATCTGGTACATGGATCTAAGTACAGCGTATTTTTACTTTTGTGGGAAAATGTTAGGAAAGACTAAAAAAAACAACAAAACCCTCTATCCCTTCTCAGGTGTCCAGGGTAGTCCCACGGCCACCCCTCCCCAACCTAATAATTTCCTACTCTCCACCACCTACACCATCCTCCCCTAAACTGTTATTTTGAAACAAGAATTGCTGGTTACTGGTACTGTCACTGTCCCAGGAACCAACAATGTCTTTAAAATCCAGAATCCCTATCTAGCCCAGCTCTGGCAAAAAATAGCAATACTCAATAATGTCCCACTCCTGACTCCTTGATTCATGAGCGCCAATGTTTGTCCAAATCCAGGCAAACTAGTCAGTGTCTCCCACCCCCCCGCTTGCCTTCCTCAATAGCTTGTACAGTTATCTGACTGTATGAATGCACAGCAAGACATTCAGGAGGGGAGGGAGGGAGCAGAATGGTCTGTGTTGATATTGCTAAAGCTGTAGCATCATCAATGATGCAGACCACACCACCTCTTTCTTGAGGCAAGCTTTATATGCTTATGTTGCCAGAGGACTGTATAAGTTATTAGAAAAGTGCACCATGGACTAGAAAGGGGATAGACTAGCTAGCCTGGATGCTGACCACCATTGCCCCCAACCCCCAAGAGTGCAGATCTGGGGCTGAAAGGTAATCTATTGAATAATGCAGGCCTAGGGAGGGAGCAATAACATTAAAGACTGTATTGGGTGGCTCCTGGGGTTCACCCATGCTGCAGCAACAGCCAAGTTGCTGGCTTAAATGTTGTCACCGATACTTGGTGACAAGTGGCACAGCGCTCCAACAATCTGTCATCCAGCAGATGGAGCAACAGGAATTATGGGGGCTATGCCCCACGCACCACCCATTTATTTATATAACAGACTCTGGGGTGTACTCTGGTGGCAGGAAGGGTGATCCAGAGACTGGCAACACTGCTAGGTAGCAAAAATCAAAGTTACACAAGCTGTGTGTCACATTATTCTGCCAACAACATTCTGGCGGCAATATTATATCGGCACATTATTGGACTACTGGATCTTGACACAGTGCCTAGAGGCAGAACATTTTTAAATAGTCTAGCAGAGGCTGGGGTAGGAGTGTGGGTGTAAAATTACTGTGGTTGGGTGCTGGAATGGCCATGGGACCAGCTCTGGCTGTCTAGGTAGAGCTATGTAGTTTTTTGTGTTTTACAAAAAAAGTTATATTTTTTAAATTTGGCAAAATACCAAGTAATGAATAATGAATATCCTATTGTGGGGGGGGGTGAAAAGTTTGAACACTTGCAGATTTTTTAATAAAAGGTACTGATACACTCTAAAAAGTATGAAAACTTCAGCCTGGAATCCCACGATGCTGGACCTCTCTCTTTTCAAGAGGTGACATGCGATCATTCACTAATGTCTGAACAACTACCATAAATGAAAACATGGGGCATTGGTTTACTATCTAATCTGAAGGACAACAACTGCAACAAGGAATTACACAGCTAGTACTGCACTTTATTGTCAGTATTAGGAATGAGGCCAAGACCAAGTGTAGACGTGAACACTTGACATTCTGCTTCATGTTGAGAGTGATATCACATACCTACTGACACTGACAGGATACATATAATACTTCTATGGAATAATGCTGGGGTTTTGAAGACAGGAAACAAAAAGACGTCAGTTCATTTATCTCTTTTTGAGTGTGCTTACAAAAGAAATTGCCCATTTGTAATTACAGAATTTGTTCATTGTTGCACAAGCCATACCAAAGGAGAGAAGCAAGGTGTTAACACCGACCACTGTAATTTTTAGACAAATAAACAACTCAGGAAAGGGGCCATAAGAAAGGTATACTAATAGTATCTGAATCACAGGAAGAAGAAAAACAGTTAACCCAATTAATGAGATGAAAAAATCAATCACTCAAATGTATTCTTCTCACTCATAATGTTTCACTAAATATTGTATAAACATGTTGTATTACAATACACACATAGCAGAACCACTTGCATCCAAGCTGGACAGTACAACTGAGCAGCTGGATAGTAATAATTACAGGGAGCCTCCATTTCCCTGCTGCTTAGCTTTTTCATTGCCGCCACATCAGCAGCACTTGGTTGCTTGTTTAGTTATTGCACAAAACCCCTAATAGGTCTATTATGACTTTAAGATGTTCAATGGCAAGTTTTACTGTTTGCCTGCAGAGCTTGCAAAAAGTAGTTCCCCTGGGGAATAATTGCCTAATGTCAGTTATCAGTGCTCTTATGTATGTGCAGCATGCTTGTTTTCTGTTTAGCAGGGAGCTGAATATTAAGCTAGGTCTTAAACAGTAATTCATGTTATAGTAATAAATTATATATCTGTATCTTTTAATTCCATTCTAGATTACTGTACTTGTTTTCCCTTCTATTTTTAAGATGTTGTTTTCTCCCTATTTTGAATCTGCTAAAGCATGTGTTTTTAAATTCCAGATAATTAATGGCAAGCACCATTAAACAATGCTACTGAAATGGTTTTATTGATATTCACAGCTGTATTTGTATACCTACTGTTTAAAAAGACTTTCCAATTTTCTACAAAGCACTGCCACTTGGCAGCAACATGACTGAATGACATAACATTCTTCTAAAGAAATCAGAATTTCAGGGCATCCCAGAAATCTGCATGAAAATGTAATCTTTCCTGGCACTATGTCAAGATTGCACAGTCAAAAATAGCACGGTCAAAACCCACACCGCACAGTCAGTACAAAACCAAACAGTACAAAACCACGCTAGATTAGATAAACCATCTCTGAAACTGTATGGCACTGTGATGACTGCATAGTTTTTGACCGTGTGTATTTGCTGTCGCGGTTTTGACAGGACACCATCTTTCCCTTAGCTTTCAACTGTTCCTGCTGCTTTTGCCTGCATGGAATTCATAAACCTCTGCTTGTGACATTAGCATCAATTCAACAACAAAAGACTGATGTCTCAAGCCGACATTTATGACAGGTACTGAAAGCAAGATCATTTGTAGGCTAAGAGCAAAAACTTCTGTTCTCTCACAAATGTCCTACATAGAAAAAAATGGAATTCTCTAAAATTTGCATTTTGGGGGAATGTTGCATAACGGATTTCTGCCAGTGACAACTCTGAGTATCTTGGTGGAGAACAGAAAATGTGTCATGTTTGTTGTGACTAAGATAGCCTAGCATGAAAAATACACTGGTGCCCTTTACAGGACATTGGGCCATCAACCTCCAAGCCACAAAATACAAGTAAGCTCTAACAAGGTGACCATGAAATGTGACATGGTACCATTTAAATGGACTGGGAACAAAAATTACCAGCAAAGAATAACCCTGGTGGTTGCAAAAGAGGGCACAATGAAATATGTAACAACATTTTAACATGAACGGCTGCCTGAATCTAATACTGAGAGCAGGAAAAAACATAATTTATGCTGCTTACTCTATATGCTGTAGCTGTTATCTAAAGCATGGAAATCAATTTTGTTTATTTGAAGTAAGTAAAAGTTTATTTATATTGTGCCTTTTCTATTGTTTAAGTACTTTACACAATAGAAACAACTAGCAATACTCATATATGTCCAGTACATCTTTACTGCATAACAAAAAAATGAATTCTAGAAAGCACTGGCATGTTTTGAACTGTTTCTTTGATTCTTTTTAATGCACAATACTGTCTGTATCTCAGCACGGCAACTAGCAACCAACCTACTGAACTAACTGTTGGTTCATGGATAGCACGTCTTTAGTACTTTTGTGTCTGTTGCTCAGCACTGACACTGTTACTTGACCACTGGCAATGCTGCTGTTTCAGTTTCTCTCCAAAGTCTCTAGTACTGACATTTATTCAGTTTTGGCACCACTTAGCCACTGCAACAAAACTACAGCACTCCTCCTCATAATGCAGCTCCACCATTGTTCCCAGGTTGCACCTGAAACTAGGCATGTACTTTGTTATGGTGCTTACCTGGTTTATAAAAACTAAATCAGCAAATTACTACCCTGCAGTCTGATGAAGCTACAGCTTCAGATACTGCATTGCATCCCTAGTGTAACCTGCAGTTTAAATGTAGCTAATGGTTTAAACACAGCACCATGCCTCTAGTAAATCTGCAGCTCTGTATTACCTCTCCTAACCAGCAACATGCATGGCGCTACAGGCAGCTGTACCACATCTATTGTGCAGTCAAGAGCTCTGCTCAGACACTACTTTCTCCAGTTTGAAGGGAGCTAGAGGTTCCATTCTTGCACCAGGACAAATACAGCTTACTGCTCAATCACAGCTATTCTGCCATGCCAGTGAAGGTGGTAATTTTTCCTCTGTGGCAAATCTCTTATATGGCCTGTTTTTTCACTAAGTCACTGCTGTTTGACAATTTGAACTAGACTGCTTATTCTGCCATTGTACCAAGTCATGTATACAGTAGTCTAATGCTCAGCTGAGTTTCTTTAGCCCTGCCATCTGAGTAAAGCTACTGCTCCTGTTCACTGTAACTAATGACTGAATGTCATGGTCACCTTACAGCCTTAGCATTGAATGACTAGCGTCCAATTTTAAAATGAACCACTGGCAGGGAACACACTGTTGGACATTTGCCAAAAGAGTTGTAATGCAGGCTGTGCTCTTGTAACAAATCTGCTTATTGTAAGAGTTTCAGAGAAAATCCTTTTACCTGCACAGTAACAACCCCATGATGGAAGCTATTAATGCAGTACAATCCAGATTATTCAAACTACCTGGGCAATGTGAAATTAGTTCATATAACTGAGAGTTTGTATAACTGATATTAAAGCATTCTGAATGGTATTAAATTGGAAGACATGTATATTCTGGCTTGTTCATAGGGATGTTCATATAACAGGGGACATTTGATCAAGTCTGTATTTTACTTGCCTCACTATACTTACTATTAAAATCATTTTAAAACAATTTATTAAACATGCATTTTAGGGTTGATTTGCTAAAGCTGAAAGTCTAGTTCCGCTGGCCTGATACTGTAAGCAGGAAGTAAATTTAACACAGCAGAGCAAATCCCATTTGCTCTCCATAAATTACTTTTTCTAACAAATTTCACAAACTGTGTGCTATTTAAGAAAGCATGGTCACATGAGATTTTAGGCAGGTTTAGCTTCCAATAACTTCTATATTTCTATATACCTGTCTACAAAAAATCCTTTGGCATGTCTCCCTCATGTAATGATGCCTATATCATTTCCATGCTTGGTAATGCTAGGTAATGGCTTAGTCCTTTTGCTCTCTTGGAAGATAGATATCCAACCCTCATACTTCCCTTTATGCTGCCTAAGTGTTCTGGCACTAGTTTGTGTGTGATCTGTAGATCCCCCCACTCTTAACCTGTTTTCCCCTGTAACAGGGTTGATATACAAGATGGAGTGAAAAGGATGAGAAGGGACTTGGCAAGGATGAATAAATGCTCAAATGTATGGCAGCTTAGATTCAATGCAAAGAAGTGCAAGGTAATGCACCTGGGAAACAAAAACCCAGGGGAAGAGTACACAATGAGGGGGCCGAGATACTGACAACAAAAATGGAAAGGGACCTGGGGGTACCTAAAGGTAGGCAAGCAATGTGAGAAGGCAGTAAGGAAGGCTGGGGGTATACTGGGATGCATAGGGAAAGGCATCAACAGTAGAAAACAGGAAGTTGTTATCCCTCTGTACAGACAGTTGGTGAGACCCCATCTGGAGTACTGTGTGCAGTTCTGGAGACCCCATCTCCACAAATACATTGACAGAGTGGAGGCTGTTCAGAGGTGAGCAACCAAAATGGTGCAGAGTCTGCACCAGAAGACATACGAAGAGAGACTAAAGGTGCTTAATATGTATACCCTTGAGGAAAGAAGGGAGAGGGGGGATATGATAGAAACTTTCAAGTGCCTCAAAGGAATCAACAATGTCCAAGAGGGTAGTGTATTTCAGAAAAAGAGATGTGCAAGAACAAGGGGGCACAATTTGAAGATAGAGGGGGATGGCTCAGAGGTAATGTGAGGAAGTATTTTTTCACAGACAGGGTTATGGATGCATGGAATAGCCTTACTGAGGAGGTCGTGGAGTCAAGAACAGTGGGGGAATTCAAGAATGCATGGGACAGACATAAGGCAGTCCTAGTGGGGGGTAGGAGAAAGTAGGCTGTTGGTTAACTAGGATCTGCAGCTTATCCATCAGGTAGGAAAATGGGCAGACTAGGTGGGCCAAGCAGTCCTTATCTGCCATCAAATTCTATGTTTCTATCTCTTCATGTCTGGCATACTCCAATTTGCCTGTGCCAATAACACCATGCAAAAATGTTACACAAATCTGCAGTGTTTCTATCTATCCTTAACATAACCTCTGCAGTCCCTAGAAAAAGTGTCCCCCATTTTCCCTCTAGCTAGCACTTGAAGCTGCAGTGCTGTTTTCATAACTTTTCGTAGCCTTTATATATCCTTCTCACATTCCTTCAGTGCTTCTCTGTGCTTAGCCTTGCTATCATTTGCATTTCCATCTTGTGTATAATGAACGCCTGTTTGAATTTGATTTACTTAGCTACGGTTTCTATGACCTGTCTGAAATGGCTTCTTTGGCTCTTCCTACCCTTGTCTCCTGTCTGTACCCTGGTTGTTACACTAATGTGCTCAAGATAAGGTGTTTGCCACATCTCCTTTAACAACAAAAACAAAGCACTGGTAAATTGGGTTGCAAAGGCAGATGAATGTGCAGAAGCCTAAAGAAATATTTTGCTTGTAACTGAATTGCTACAGAAACATGGGGGTGGTCACATAGCAAATATTGCAAACTGTAGCTACTGGTTTGTCTACTGCCTTACAAAACACTCCTAACTTGTCAGGATTGGACTCATCCTCACTTTAAACTAGATGCAGTTATTCTCTTTTACAGTATTCAGCCTCAAATGTTTAATTTTGTTTGCATTATGCAGAGCACAGCCACACGGCCTAACTGCTAAGGCACTCTTTCTCTGTCGCTCACACTCAGATTACTATTTACTTGCTTGAGTAACATAGCATGATTGTAGTGGAGTTTACTGGCTGCTCCCCCAATGTACCTGCAAACTGTGAGTGCCAGTTAAAGGCCTAGATAACTTAATAAAAAAAAACTCCAGCTCCTTGATGGTCATCAAATTCATCAAAGGCCATCAAAACTGAGAAGCACATGGGAGTAGAGATGTTGTGAAATAAAATGTTGCCAGTGAATTTGCTGCCAAAACAGCAATTTCACAAAATTGCGAAATTTCACCCAACATTTTACAGCTCAGTGTCCTACTGCCAGTGCCATTCAACATATCTCATTTCCTCGTGTCTAGTGGTCCCACTGCCCTGGCCAATCACCAGCCCAAATTCAACAATTCTCCATCCCCCCTGCCGAGAATTACATCCCTGGTGTTTAGTGTTACCGGCCAATCACTGGCCCAAATTGAATAATACCCCCCAAGATTCGGTATAAGAAAAATGCACACACAACTCCCTGGTGTCTAGTGGATTCACCTTGTCATCAGATAGTTTCCCCACCCCTAGGTCCCCCAGTACTCGAGCTGGCTAGGTACCTTTACCCTTTCACTTCACCTCCACGTCCGTCAGCCTGACTGAGCATTTCACACGAATGAGTGCATGCTTGCACAAGCACACACTATTCATTGAAGTGCTCAGCCAGGCTGCCAGCCATGGAGGTGAGTGGAGAGCTGTGTGGCGGCCCACCCAGGGTACTGGGGGAGTGGGGTGGAGGGGAACCATCTGATGACAGGGTGGGGATGTGGGCAGGTCCACTAGTCATCAGGGATTTTTTTTTTTTATACCTAATCTCAGTGGTGGTGGTGGGGGAATGGGAAACTATTCAATTTGGGCTGGTGATTGGCCAGGGACAGCACCAAATACAAGGGATGTACAGCTCAGCGGGGACTGTTGAATTTGGGCTGGTGATCAGCTGGGGGGTGGGGTGCGACCACTAGACACTAGGGATGATTTTACTATGGTAAAATGACACCCATGGGTGACAAATGTTGCTGATTTGCAGGTGAAATTTCACCCCTGGGATGAACTTTTGCATTTCACGCTCTGCAAAATATTTCACAAAATGCATGGATTACATGAAATATTTCAGGGAGCATAACTTTTCAATTTTGCACAAGACTATATAGGAGCTATACAATGAAATGTTCTGCAGAGTGCTTCAACTAAACATTGGCAGCAGTTTTGAACATCAGAACAGTGGGCAGCCTGATTATGAGTTGGCAGCACAGTTTGGGCTGGTTGTTAATTGCTTTAATAAATGGTGAACACTGCACTGACATCTTCTACAGATGGGGAACACTGCAATGATATCTTCCAAAGATGAAACATTAATAATTTAGATAATCCTCTTCCTAGGCCTAGGCAGCAACAGTCTGAGAATTAATGTGGAACAGCTGAAATCTCTGAAATAGATGAAAGACATACATACATGTAGTTCAAGACAAGGGCTTGTTTCACTAAACATTCCTTAAAGAAGAGTGCCAGTTCTTGCTATGAAATAACAAGGGTTAAAACATTATCCAAAATGTCCTTGTGAACATTTAATAACTTGATGTATAAATGACTTGAATAGATAGGAGCTTTGCAATGATTTGACTCACAATATACAATCTATTTTCAAGTCTGTGTGGGACAAGACCATAACTCATGAGTGGCCCAGCCACAGGTGAATTTTGAAAATCCAGTACTCTCACAAGAGATGATAAGCTGTGTATTTTGGGTCAAGCCATTCCATATGTAATTTATATAACATCATTTTGCTTTTTGTAAGTTTTACATCTGCTGATTGCGTGAAGATTTAATTGTTTTTCTTTGATTTCACTGTTGGCTTCAGTGCTTCACAGAACTGTGGTGATGTCATTGTGAAAGCTGCTCTCTGATTAGTTCAGTACAGTAGACACCACTTATACGTCCACGGAAAAGTGGGAGAGCCTCTTATAATCGACAGAATTAAATAACTAATTTTGTTTCTCATTGAAAGTGATTGGGTATCTTTGCAATACCCTGTACCATGTATGCACTTACAGTGGCCACCTATGACTCACAACAGCCTGTTATCATGTAGTATGCACAGCAGTTGTTGAACAATAAATCATCCACTAATTGCTTGATAATGTACTAATGTGCTTCCTTATTCATTCACTGCTGCTGACAGCCCTAGATTCATTCAGTTTTGTCTTCCAGATGTTGACATCATGTCCAACAGAAGGAGGAGGATTACAGAGTCCCAAAAGGTTGAAATCCTTTCAAAGACTAAACATCTGCCAAAACATAGTCCACATCATCTTTTGGTGCATTATGCTATCTCTAAATCAACTGTGAGTGGCATCTTACACTACAAGAGTGTAATTTGGATAAATGGCATTCAATTAAAAATCCTGAGCAAAAACAAAAGGGGGTTGGCAAAGATAGTGAGGTGGAGGAAGCCTTGCTTCGGTGGTTTGCTGATGCCAGGGGAAGGGAGGGAGGGATTAATCGGTGGTCCTCTGCTGCTCAAAAAGACTCAGCAGCTTGCAACTGCACTTGGTAAACTGGAGCTCAAGCTATCAGACAGCTGGCTGTCCCAGTGGAAACAAAGGTACACTACTGGATTTAAACAAATTCATGTCATGAAGTTAAATGTCAACTCTGAAACCACAAAAAAACCTGTAATCACAAATGTCAAGATTGTGTGTGGGTGTGTAAGAGTACAAGCATTCGTATGAGTGTAACTGCAGTTGTTAGACCTCAATCTTTTTTTTCTCACCATGACAATACACTGGCCACAACGTATACTGGACAAATGTCAATTTGATAATCTTGTCTGACTGAGTGACTAGGGAGGTGGATCAGGGGAGGGCAGTGGACATGGCCTATCTGGAATTCAGCAAGGCCTTTGACACTGTGCCACATAGAAGACTATTACACAAACTGGGGAATATGGGTGTGGGCAGGACAGTAGTGTGGTGGGTAGGTAACTGGCTGGGTACAGGACACAGAGGGTGGTGGTAAATGGCTGTCACTCCACAGAGGGAAGAGTGACCAGTGGGGTACCACAGGGATCAGTGCTGGGACCAGTCCTATTCAACATCTTCATCAGTGACATTGCACAGGATCTAGAAGGCAGAATTTCACTGTTCGCTGATGACACAAAGCTCTGTAACAGAGTAGACACACCAGAGGGTGTAGACAGAATGAGAAGCGACCTCCAGAAACTTGAAGAATGGTCAGGGGTTTGGCAGTTGAAATTCAATGCAAACAAGTGCAAGATAATGCATATGGGGCACAAAAACCCTGGCACAATATATCAGTTTGGGGGTGAGGATATAGCATGCACCAAGCAGGAAAGGGATCTTGGGGTTGTCATCTCTGATGACCTCAAGGTAGGGAAACAGTGTGACAAGGCAGCAGGTAAAGCAAATAGGATGCTGGGATGCATAGGCAGGGGCATCACCAGCAGGAAAAGGAGGTCATAATTCCGCTATACAAGACACTAGTGAGGCCCCACCTGGAGTACAGTGTACAGTTCTGGAGACCATACCTACGTAAGGACATAGACAGGGTAGAGAAGGTTCAGAGGAGGGCAACAAAGATGGTGCATGGATTGCATCACAAGTCCTATGAAGACAGGTTGAAGGAACTGAACATGTACTCCTGGAGGAGAGGAGGAGAGGGGATATGATAGAGACATACAAGTATCTTACAGGGAGGAACAGGGTGCAGGAAAACACTATTTTAAGCGAAAAAGATGTTCCAGGACTAGAGGGCATGGGATGAAGTTGGAGGGAGGACGATTCAGAGGAAACATGAGAAAGAATTCTTCACAGAACGGTGGTGGACAAGTGGAACACCCTGCCAGAGGAAGTGGTGGGGCTGAAACAATCACAGGATTTAAGAATGCATGGGATAGACATAAAGGAATTCTAGAGGTCAGGGGTAAGGGGCAACAGACTTCTAGGAAAACAAACTGAACTTACAAGCTCAAATGGGCAGACTGGGTGGGCCATAGGCCCTTATCTGCCGACACTGTCTATGTATCTATGTCTGGTATAAGCAGAATGTACTGTATTCTATTCTGGAGTACCCAATATTCAAGATTTTGACTGGAATCTACCCAATAGAAAACATACTGTATGTTATGAGGAGCAGAAAGGAGCTGGGCACATACCAAGTCATGGAGATAGATATTTTATTACATAGATATAAACAGCATGACTAAGAATGTGCTAGCACCCTTATGTATGTACTAGGGCTAGTGAGCCTTCCTCAGCGAGAAGAGTTAGCCAACAAACTCTTACCATTAAATACCCCTGCGTTAACTAAATGCTCCTATGTTAACAAAAGTAATTGAACACACATGTTCCTGATTAATAATGGTGCAAAGTTTGCTAAGAAACATACATTTGCTATCCCATTTAGAACTTGATCATAGTATACAATGAATCATATTATTCAAACTACATTACTCAGTGACAAACACTGTAAGGAACAGTCAACATTAAATACTGAAGCAGTGGAATGTATTTGTAACACAATAATCAACAGGAGTGCACAAGTTAAAAAAAGATTTAAGTTTAAAATTGTACTAAGTCAAGTTACAACAGAACTTCATATAATGAGACGAATCTGTTATAAAGATGTAATACAGCATAAAACGTTATGGTTCCAAAAGGAAGTGGGGGACAGGAGGGGAGGCAATAGGAACCACTACTGATACACTCACAGTATGAAAAATAATTTATTAGTTTCTTATGTCTGTGGTTGAGAGGGACATAAACTACATCATAAAGTTCTAAAATGACACTTTACACCAGGATGTAAATCAGAAAAAAAAACACTGAGGTTACTAATAGGCCTGTACAGATGGAAAAATAACAGAATGGGACCCAGTATTAAAAACAGCTTTGTCTGGGGAAATACAGTAACTTTCAAATTTGTGCAGCAGTCCTTTAATGCAGAAGTTATACTGCCAAATAAATAAACTTGGTCAATTAGTTAATTGCAGCTTTACATTCAACTGTACAGTACCAATAATAAAACAAAGGTGCCATATCTGAGATGAAATCATTGCTGTCACCCATTTGTTTGGACTGGTTGAAGGCATTATTCACCAACAATGACTCAACATGTATTACAAGGTATGAAGAAATGGACACATTCAGCGGCAATGCATTTACATATCATTTCCAGGTAATCTGTACAATTTAATTTAATGTGAATCAATACACCATGATATTTAAATTCTTGAGACCCATTTGCCATGTAGTTTAGTCTTGGACAGAGAATATGAGTTACACAGAATAATGAAACTTTTTAAAAGCCAAGTGACATACTGTATTGAAGATTTGATTTTGCAAGTATTTTAACAACAACTTATTGTGTATCAACCAATTGTTAATTAAGGTTTAACACTGGACAGGCTGTACATTACAGGGAGATAATGCATGATTCAGGGATCAAATACTCGTCAACTGCTACTGTATGAATGCATGAGACATTAGATGAGAGTGCCTTTACACCCTGTAGCATGCATTGCATCCCTGAGAGTACATCATCTCCTGTGATGTACAACCAGTAAGTGGCAACCCAACTGTAATAGGGTTTTTGATTTCTTGTAGCAATAAAATGGAATGCAATATGCCTTTTCATGGAGCAGGCAACTAGACTGCAAGGAACAATCAGCTACTTGCACATCTGACAAATGCTTATTAGTTAGCTGATTAGCTAATGGTAAGCTTCATAGTGAACAAGAAGGGAGTTAGTCTGCAGGACAGTCTGTTAATTGGAAATCTGGAAGGCACAGCACTTTTCTAATTAGCAAATATGTTTGCTTCAGTGAACCAGCAAGCAGATAGCTACCATCAGATAGCTTTCAGATAGGTGCTAATCTGTTGATATGAGTAAAATAAGTTTGCTTTTCCTTTTGAGACATTTCAACAGTTGCTGAGTATTTAAATATTAGCAGCATTTAGGGTTTAATATAATAAAACATTTCAATATTCTGGACAATTAATCGTGCTGTTTTGAAACTGTTATTAAATGTTCATTCTTAAAATATATTTACTAATTTTTTAAGCACAGTTTCACTGGCAGTTTTCTGAGAATTAAGCAGCTGTCATGTGATTCAATTAAACCAATGAGGCGGATGAATTTCAGCAGTGCATTCTCAGCCATTTTATAATTAAGCAATAAGGCATGACAGGGGGCACATCATGGTAGGATAATGGCCCTCCTTGGGTGGGTAGAAGCACGAGGTGAAGCCAAGTGCTTCCACCACCCAAGAAGGGTCATTAGCCCACTATAATGCGAAGTTGACCTGTTTAATGAAAAATTCACCATTTGTAACTTTGCCTTGCTTTTGGGTTTTTGAAGTGCAAATAAACAAGGAGAAGTTAGAAACTGTGAATCTCAATCCCTGGTGTGTAGTGGTCCACCCCCCCCCCCCATTGCTGGCCCGCAATGTACAAATAAATTATTTTTGTAATAAAATCCCTAGTGTCCCACACACAGTCCCACACAAAATATTAATAGTCAAATTAACCAGCCTGGGAGTGGGTCCCAGGGTGGTAGCCTGCGTAAAACATTGGCTGGACAACAGGACACAGAAGGTAATTGTAAATGGAGTCCACTCTGAAGAAATGGGGTTACTAGTGGGGTACCGCAGGGTTCAGTACTGGGTCCAGACCTTTTTAATGTCTTTATAAGTGACACTGCAGAGGGTCTGGAAGGAAAAGTATGCCTCTTTGCAGATGACACAAAGATCTGCAACAGGGTTGATACACAAGGAGGCGTGGAAAGGATGAGAAGGGACTTGGCAAGGTTGGAGGAATGGTCGGAAGTATGGCAGCTAGGATTCAATGCAAAGAAGTGCAAAATAATGCACCTGGGAAACAAAAACCCAGGGAAAGATTACACAATGGGGAGGAGGTAATAACAACAAAACGGGAAAGGGACCTGGGCTTATTCATATCAGATGATCTTAAGGTTAACAAGCAATGTGAGAAGGCAGTAGGGAGGGATAGGGGTATACTGGAATGCATAGGGAGAGGCATCACCAGCAGAAAACAGGAAGTTGTTATCCCTCTGTACAGACAGTTGGTGATACCCCATCTGGAGTACTGCATCCAGTTCTGGAGACCCCATCTCTGCAAGGACATAGACAGGATAGAGGCAGTCCAGAGGAGGGCAACTAAAATGGTGCAGGGTCTGAAAGAGAAGCCATATGAGGAGAGACTAAAGGAGCTTAATATGTATGCCCTTGAGGAAAGGAGGGAGAGGGGGGACATGATAGAAATTTTTAAGTACCTCAGTGGAATCAACAAAGTCCAAGAGGGTAGCATCTTTCAGAAAAAGAGACATGCAAGAACAAGGGGACACAATTTAAAAATAGAGGGGGGGGTTCAGGGGCAATGTGAGGAAGTATTGTTTCACAGAGAGGACAGTGGATGCATGGAACAGCCTTCCTGAGGAGGTTGTGGGGTCTAAAACTGTGGTAGAATTCAAGAATGCATGGTACAGACATAAGGCAATTCTTGTGGGGGGTAGGAAGAAATAAGCTGTTGGTTAACTAGGACTTGTGGCTTATCCTGTAGGTAGGGTAATGGGCAGACTAGGTGGGCTAAGTGGTCCTTGTCTGCCATCAAAGTCTATGTTTCTATGTTTCTACTGTCTAGTGATTCCCCCTCCAATTGATCATGGGCCACCAATGTAAATCCCTGGTGTCTTGTGGTCCCCCCAATTGCTGTCCCCCAATGTAAATCCCTGGTGTCTAGTGGGAACTCCCACTCTGCTGATCATCGATCAATATAAAATATTAATAAAATCCTGGTGTCTAGTGCCCCCCCCCACTGATCACAGGCCCCCAATGTACAAATACATTATTTTCTTAATTAAATCTCTGGTGTCTAGTGATCCCTCACCCCTGCTGATCGCCAATGTCCAATGTAAAAATTAATTCTTATTCATGATTAAATCCCTGGTGTCTAGTGGGTCCCCCCACCCCATCAGGTAGAGCCTCACCACCCTGCTCCCCCCACCCTGACCCTGAGTAAGCAACCAGCACAGCCCTAGACTCTCAACCACGGCTGGCCACCTGACTGAGCTGGAATGAATGAGCATGTACCTATTTTGCAGCATAATTGACTTTAGAAATAAGTCAGAATGGTTGTTATTTGCACTTGTGGAAAAAATCCTTCAAGCAATAAACAACTTTTAAGACACCTCCAAAAAATGGTAGGCATACTTAAAATACAGCAACATTTTTCTGTACTTTACATCTTACACAGGTCTAAAACTTGTGAAAATCCAACTGGCTCTATTTTAGATTCTGCCTCGAGTCACTTAATAAGTAACTGACAAGAACATAAAATGTATTTATATCAGTACATAAAGCAGCAGTGCATTTTATGATGGACATTTTGACCTATATTTTTTATTCTATTCTGTATTGCTCTTTTTCTCCTGTCTTGTAAAATATTCATTTTCTCCAATTTGAGCATCTTTTAGAACTTTTTTACATTGCAAATAATGAAAAGAGTTTTCCTTTGATATGGTTTCTTCAGGTTTTCATCACTATTCTCAGATATTTTTTGAACACCCATTGCATACAATTACTTTTCTTGTCACTATAATGAATTAGTATGCAACAGGCACTGATCCCTGACTTTATTGGACAATACATTTTCAAAACAAACAGGGAATATTGATGAAACTGCGAGTATAGCCTCTTGTTACTACAAATGAAAAAAAAAGTGCTGCAACAAATCAAATTGTGCAAAAGGGAGTACCTTAGAAGATGGGATCAGGTCAATTTACATAAGAATAAAGTATACTGTATGTCAAAATGTTTACCATGGCATGCACAGCTGCTTTAACTTCAGTGAAAGAGGGGGAGTGAAGTTATTTATTTTTTTGCATAAAGTGAGCAGAAACATTGGATCATTCCCAAGTCTTTTTGGCTTATATCTATTCTCTTTATGTATGCCTGTCTTTTGTAATTGTTCATCTACCTGAATACTGAAACCAGCTCTCTGTATAGACTCCTCCCCTGGTTGTGCCATTACAGATACATGTATTCTAGCTGGCAACACCACTGGTTGCAATCAGCTAGTTTCACCTGTTGTTAATATTACTTCTCATATGGACTGCTCCATTGATGAATATTGACTAGTTTTTCAATGTGCACAATTTCAATTAAAGTAGCAGCTTATGCAAGGGGAGAGCATCAGCATCAGGAGTTACTGACTGATTGCAACCTGCTGTGCCACTTCTCTAAGGACCAATTATATAATGTCACAATAGAAGGGTTACTTACATAGCTAGTTTTAAAAATGAGGGAGACCAATAACAATAAGAAGAAACAAGTGCAGAAGAAGAAGAGGGGTGAGCAAATGTAAATTTGCAATACTGCAATTCTCCCTGTCCTTATTAAAAGGAAAAATGGTGTAGAACTGACTGCTGCCTAACAAGAGATAGGTTGTGTGTGGTCAGATGAGCCAGTGTGGTCCATACAGTTACAGCAAAAGATTGCTGGCCAAAGGATCCTGTTCATATCCCAATGTAGTCACTGGCTCTGTGCCTGACCTTTGACTAGCCACTTGCCCTCTGTTTGTTGCAGCAAACTCAGCTGTGTTATTGGCTAGAAGAATACCACTGTAAACAGTATTATGTTTCAGTTGAACCACCATGGGTAAACAAATAATTTATAAATAAAACCCAAGTTCAAAGCCATTCTCAGCTGCATCTTATCACTACAAACTACATCTGATTGCTGTATATATATGTTCGTTTCAGAACAGTCTCTTCCCTGTTCTCTGAATAAAAAAGGAACATGAGTAATAAACAGTAGTAAGTCTGTATGATGACACCATCATCTCCATCAACAGAAATGACATTGCTATTGCTTGGAATTGTTGGATAGATCCTATTTTAAAATTTAAGGAATTGGCTAAAATTTGAATATTATTAAAGTATTTCATTTTATGAGTCTCACTGAAGACTTCATTTATTTATTTATTTATTTTTTGTTGACTAGGTAAGTGCACTAGACAAATACTGCCTATTTTCAGGCACAACCCAGGGGAGGGGGATACAGATGAATGCCAACTGACTTTGAACCAGAATAAGCTGTTGGTGGTATTTTTAGTGAAGAGGCACTGTTGTGCATTTCTGGCCATTTTGGCAAATTTTGGGAATGACAGCAATTTCAGAGTCAGTTCATGCTTTACTGTGTATATTTATCTCCACATTTAATATTAGAGTGTTAGACATTTATTTTTCTAATTTTTATAACATTGTTTAAATGCTCTACAAACATTACAGCAGCCATCATGCAACCAATTTCCTTGCAGAATATTAGGACATATGCAGCCATACATTACTTTAGTGGGGCTTCACACAATTTATGAAATACTAAATATATAAACTGTATACTGTAGATAGACACACAGACAGGCATACAGACATACAGACAGGCAGACAGACAGACAGGCAGACAGACAGACAGATAGATAGATAGATAGATGTTTTGCAAAAAGCTGTGTTACTGCACCAATGAAGGTTCAACTTAACACTGCAAAACTAGTGAAATGTGGCATCAGGGTTTCCAACCATAACTCCACCACCCTCCACCCAAAGCAGCAAAAGGACAAGACCACACAAGCAAGCATAGACAGAAATCATCAGTAAGACAAAGAACATACAACTGTTTCCAGCTGACACAAATGCAGTAGTACTGATAACAATAACAATAATAATCTTTATTTATAGGAAGTGCAATTCAATAAATACGAAAGTACTTTTACATACATTTAAAACACTGAAATTAAATTTATATACACAACAATTCTAACTTAATTAACAGTAAAAGCAAGAGAGAAGAAATAAGTTTTCAGTATTCAGTAATGTACTACCTTTGTGGATTTGTATCGGGGGTGCACACACCAGAAGACTTAGACAGTCACTTCTGGCTGTAGATCATGATACTCAACTCACAACACTACTTCTGTGTTCAGAAGCATAAACACCTACAGCCACAGATACAAATCCATAATATCCAAATTACAAGACTTCTCTTGTCTGCAGAAACACTGGCCCCATAGGCCAGTGCTTCTGTAGCCACAGGTACACATGTACACTGTGTAAGACATACACACAGTTCTATCTGTAGAGGTGCAAGCCCCTGAGGGGTCCATGATTCTGCAGCCAAAGGTCAAAAACTTACACACTGATCTTTGGCTGTAGAAGCACAGGCCCCACAAAATCCATGATACCAAAACTGCAACAGTACTTCAGTCTGGAGAAGTACAGATTCATGTGGGGCCAGCACTTCTGCAGCCACAGGTACTCATGCATGCTGTAAGACATACACACACAGTTGTGACTGCAGGAGCATGGATACAAATCCACAAAGGTAGCACACTAGTGCTACTGCATTTGTGTCTTCCGTAACAGTGGTATGTTGTTGTCTTACTGATGATTGCTATCTGTGGTTACTTGTGTGGCCTTGTCCTTTTGCTGCTGGGGGGGTAGGGTTGTAAACCCTTATACCACATTTCCCTACTTTTTTGGTAGTAAGTTGAACCCTAACTGGTGCATTAATGCATTTTTTACAATGAATTCCCTTTCTTTTTGAGGTACTGGAATTGTATCCTCATTCACATAGGTCCCTTCAGGACCTTTGTGAACAGATAGACATGCAGGGCCATCTGCCTGTAGAATTTAAGTGTAGAAAATTCATTAATCACAATTGGGAAGGATAAGGAAGGGATGGCTAAGCTAGGAGTGGGAGGGAGTAGAATAAAACAAAAGAGCGAGAATTGGAAAGGACAAGAGAGAGAGGGCTGGCTGAGCTGGGAGAGGGAAGGGTAATTTATGTTTCACCATTTTGAGTGCTAGCCAAAAATTTCTGTCACACTACTTTGTGTGCAACACAGGAATTCTCAGTTCATGACTTGAAAAATGACTCTTCTCGCTAAGCTGGGAACCCAGTATTTTGGGGTTCACAGAAAATATATTTCTAGGCCTATTTAAAAAAAATGGAATCTATCTAAACTGGTCCCATTTTAGCTAGGTTCATGTGTCTTTTTTGTTTAAAAAAAACATACTTTTTTATGTATTTTCCATGTTTCTAGTAAAAAAATAAAAAAGAAAAAAGTGTTGGCCATCATGACCCAAAAAGTTTTCTCACAACCTGAATAACACTAAGTGGTGAGAAACAAATATGTTTGTGATATCAACTTTTTCAGGTCATATCAGAGGGTTATCCTGAAACCCTTCTAATCATGAACAAAAAAAAAACCTTTAAATCTTTTTAACTCTTGAACAGATTAATATTTTTTTATGAAACCTTCAAAAGACACTACTTTGGCACAGCCCCTTCCACCCTGATAGTTTTGAGGAAACATTCCATACCATCTAGTCTGTAGGTGAGAGCAAAAACATCTGAAAATGTAAAACATTTCTGAAAAACACCTTATCTGGATCTCCAAGACCACTTCAGTGACAATAATGAAACTTCCCAGTCTCGATAAATTGCATCCCGCTCAATGTACGCCAAATTTGAAGCAATTTAGTTTAACACCACCAAATCTATTAAGGCGCAAAGTTTGGGGTTTAGCATTGAACCCTCCACTCAACCCTAACTATACTGGTGCTACTGCACCAGTAAATGTGTGTGTATACCACAGCAGTGGTGAATACGCTGAGTAAATAAATCATGTTATTTTGGGACAAATATCTATTTTCACTTAGAACACCATTTATTTCACTGAGAACACAATTTATTTAAATTAAAACATGTTTATTTCCACTTAGAATCTGGAAATGGAACATAGGGAACAATGAGCCAGATATAGAACTTACAATGGAAAGAAATGCAGTTTAAGCTAAAACAATGTAAACACCAGTAAAAAAATTACAAATGGTGTGGTATATATTAAATACATAATGGGTTGCAGAAGAATAAGACATCTATCACCACACTTGAGTTATGGGTTATGGTTGGAAACCAGGACAACCCATTTCCCTGCTTTTGTCGCTTTAATAAGAACCTTAACTAATGCATTAACAACGTTTTTTTGCAAAGAATGTATTTTCTTTTTCAGATAGTATAATCATATCCTTATTTGTCTGTGGGGGTCCTGTGTTCCCATCCCTCCACAGATGCACATAGACAGTGAAGCCCACCAGGATGAAGCACAGTGTCACAGGTTTCCTGCATGAAAAAAAGGGACTAACTTTTTTTGAAATTGCATTGTTTGCTGCAGTAACTCTCCTGCAGAATTATGCAGAGTTGGGCTTCATCCTGGTGGTCTTCACTGTATATGTGGATATGGAAGTACAGGGCCCACTGGGCCCTGCACTTCCCATGTATAGGACATCAATTGTCAAATCCACATCAAAACATAATTCTGCACAACTGCAACACCATTCTATGCCACAGGTCTGAAAACACATTTTGGGTGGGATTTGAAAAATGACAGCTGTGGCATACATTAGATCAGGTAATTAGATGGCTATGTTGAAAATCTGGGGTAAACATATTTAACATTTTTGAAGTTATGAGCTGGCATAGCAAAATTGCAATGAATGATCATAACTTTGGCATTTTTCTCATATTTTGACCCCAAATTTTGAACATAGTCTTCTTATGACCACCACTTCACAAACCCTATAGGTGAAAATGTTAAAATATGCGTCAAAATGCCAATCTATGCCACAGGTGTGAAAACACATTTTGTGCAGGATCTGAAAAATAACATCTTTACTGTTCATGAGGTGGTGTGGAAAAATGGCTATGTTGAAAATTTGGAGTCAGAATATTTAAAATTACCAGAGTTATGCATGTTTGTAGAAATATTTCAATGAATGCTCATAACCCAGCCATTTTAAGGAATTTTTTCACCAAATTTTCAACATGTGTTTATTAAGACCCCACCTCATGAACACTGGCACTGTCATTTCATTAATCAGTCCTGAAAGATGATTTCAAACAATGACTGTGAAATCTCCTTCCAGGCCTGATTAATGAAATGACAGTCACAGTGTTCATGAAGTGGGCCCCAAAAAGCCCATGTTGAAAATTTGGTGGAAAAAATACATGAAAATGGCAAAGTTATGAACCTAAGTTCAAAACACCTTTGAAATACATTATACGGCACTTACCATGATTCCTCAGTTTGCTGTTTGAACAGTGCAGACATGTCCCAGTTTACAGAAGATGACAGAGTATGACCTCCTGAGGTATGCATAGGATAAGAGGGGTGTGGGGCATTGGGTGCTCAGTGGGAGTGTTGGGATGAGAGGGGGATGGTGGGGATGTCAGGGGACTGTTTTCTTTTTTACAGGTATAAGGGAAAAACTTTTCAGGACACTAGGAGTAGGCTTCTCAGTGTCCCACACTGATGGGGGGGGCTTCTACTTCCAACACGGGGGTTGGGCACCCCATTTTCAGCAAAGGAATGGTATGTTGTAGGACTGTTTTCTTTGTTTCAGGTTTCAATTGAACATATATTTCAGGACACTGAGAGTGGTCTCCCCAGTATCCCACAGTGCTGGGGGGTACATATCTGGGGACACTGGGAGTGGGCTCACCAGTTACCCACACTGGAAGGGGGCTTCTATTGCTGACATGGGGATTGGGCAGCCTGATGATAATAAATATATTTCATATTAACATGCCTTTGCCCCCTTCCCCTTAAAGGCTGAAAAAGAAACAAAAATGCTTGGTTTAGGTAAACACCAACACCATCAGGTGTTTACCTAAATGGGGTCAAGAAATCAGATTCTGGGGTCAGTTTGGTCCAAAAATGGCCAGAAATATTTTTCATTCCCATGGCTGTATTTGTGCCACAAACTGTGGCACCTGTTTGTGTGAGACACCATTCACTGTTTCACAAAACAATGGGATATTGCCACAATTTGCAGCACAAACTCCCCCTTGTTTTGTGAAACATAGCCGCGATTTTCGGAACAAATATGGCCGTAGACAAAATTAAAATATTTCTGGGCATTTGTGGGGCAAAGTGTCCACAGAATCAGATTCCTTGGGCCCTGGTTAGGTAAACACAACAGTTGGTGTTTACCAACTACAAGCACTTTTTGAATTATTTAACTTTGTTTGCATCACTAACTGAAAACAAGATGGTGGATTCTTGACACTACAGTCCGCATATGCAACAATAAGTACTGCTTTCATGGCAACAAAACAGTTGTTTCACATGGCACATCTAATTTTCCCATAGGAAATAATGGGAAAATTTAAACTTTAATAACTTTTGAATGGATTAGTATTTTTTCACCAAACCTTACAAAGGCATATCTACGACCCTAGTCCAATATACTGTATAGGAGGTTATTTTCACTGTCTGTTTATTTTCGCTACATTTGTTAATGCTGACAATCAGTGAAAATAATGGACAGCTGATTGTCAGTAGTACTGTACTGAGAGTAAGCTGTCTGTGCTAATTCGGTCAGATGTGAATATGTGTTGAAGGCTGACTCCTGCTAAATACAATGGACACTAATTCAACCTACTATACAGTACCCTAAAAATGTCAGACCAAATCCCAAGACATTTCTGAGAAATGGTGTGACAAAGAACTTATGCAAAAATTGTAATTTACACAATCTTTGACATTCTGTATCTCCACACCAACACACCTGACTAGAATGACACTTGCCAAATCCAGAGATCTTTACTCCCTGATAGCACATGCAAACCTTTGTGTGAATCAGTCAAACATTTGCAAAGTTATTAAAGTGCAACATTTTGTGTTTAATATAGAGGTGACCATTGAACCCTAACTATAGGGACACTTACATGCCCCTATAATATATGTATATACAGAGAGAGAGAGAGAGAGAGAGAGAGAGAGGAGGTAGGTAGATAGATAGATAGATAGATAGATAGATAGATAGATAGATAGATAGATAGACAAAATTACATGAAAAGGCCATCATTTATTTCCCTGTATACCTGTGACAAATCTATCAATTCAAAGTATATAACTGCACTAATTAAACAATTACAGCTATATACCTACACTAATTCAAGCTATAAATCTACACAAATCAAACAATTAAAAGTATATATCTGTACTAATAAAAAGTACTCACCTGCACTACATTAAACCTTAAGGGACTCCACTAATAACACAATTCACACAGCATTAGGAAGCTAGCCAAATCAATTAACAAGCTGCAAAAGAACCTGAAAAAAAAGATACACAGAACCTTCCCAAACCCAGAATCCCCCAAACTCCTGCCTGCACTTACTACACACCATTCCCTCCTTTCTGCAAGACACCTTCAGGTGCCATAATGTGATTTCAAATGTAATCTCCATAATGATAACAATACTAAAGTTTTATATTCAACAGACAGTAGGTGATAGTGGAGCACTCAGAAGTATACCCATCTCAGGGGCTAATTAGGCCAATAAAGCCCTAATTAGCCCCCTCAATGAGTATGCATCCTTGTATAGCACCCTTACCCACTATTTATTTTATATCTAGCTATCTATCTATAGCTATCTTTCTATCTATCAATCTATCTATCTATATATTCTATGCAAAAAACTTCATTAATGCATCAGTTAGGGTTCTTCTACAGCAAAAAAAGTGAGGAAATTTGATTTTAGGGTTCCCACCCCTTGCACCCAACCCCAGACCACCCCCAACAACAGGCATCGGGGTGTGCATTGAGCTGTCGGTCTAACTCTCACCCCATCCCATGTGTAAACAAGCTGAGGTGGTGCAGTGTAGAGAATGGGTGAGAGAGTTAGGGCCAACGACCCAATGCACCCAGATGCCTGTTGGTGGGGTGGGCTGGTGGGGTGCAGGGGTGGGAACCCTAAAATCAATTTTCCTCACTTTTGTGTTGTAGAAGAATCTTAACGGATGCATTAATGAAGTTTTTGAATAGAATGTCCTTACTTTTTAAGAAAGAATAGAAAAGTAGAAAGTTGAGCAAGTTAGTGAGAGTATGGGGCCCATAGGGCCTAGCACTCCCACCAACTTGTAAGTGTCGGGCCACATTACACACCCAATGACTAAAAAGCACATTGACAACAGCAAGTCCAGCCACCAAACAAATGTTAATCTAGTAGAACAATAGAAAACACTGTCCACAAAACTTAAACTGCACCATGCAATATCTCCACAAAAATATACTGTCTGACACATAGCAGTTAACATCTACAGGACATGCCGTCAACACCTTCCAAATTTCAAGTAAAAAGACCAAACTGTGTCCGAGATATAACATGTCAAAATTTGAAATTTTCATTCGTCAGAGTGGCACAGTTGTGCACCTGTTGACATTTAACACACACAACAACTGAAAACTACATCCATGACACCAAGGCTAGGCACCCTATCAATTTCAAGCCACCAGCACAATCCAAAACACTGTCTGCAGCACGTAAAATGTGTCATGCAATATCTCTGCAAAACAAATTTTCTCCTACACATAGATACAATAATTCATGCCTACAGGACATGCCGTAGACACCCTCCAAATTTCAAGTAAAAATACCAAACTATTTCCGAGATATTCAATGTTAAAGATTGGTAAAATTTCCCTATCTATTCCATTATAAAAAATCTGGTCATCTTGTCCCTTCCTTGTGATCAAAGATGGTGATCAAAGAATCTCACGATCAAAGAATTTGCAGGCTCGCAATCAAAGAATTTGCAGGGTCACGACCAAAGAATAAAAACTGTTGTAATTTAAAAAATTCAAAGATTTGCAGAAAACCACTGCCATGGTTCATCAGAACAAAGCCCTCTGAGTACAACTCACCCTCATTTGTCTTCCTAGGACACCCCTGAGCTGAGAAAATTGATTTATTAATCTGGCCATCTCGTCCCTCACTCGTGATGCATGATTGTGATCAAAGAATCTTGCGGTCAAAGAATTTGCAGGGTCGCAATCAAAGAAATAGCTTGCTATTGAACAAAGAGTGAGGGATGAGATGGCCAGATTTAAAAATGTATTTTCTCAGTCCAGGGGTGCCCTACAAAGTTAAATGAGGCTGAGTTTTGCTCAGGGGGCTTTGGTCTGCCACACCTGAATGTAAAAAAATTTGATTTAAATATCCCTGGTAGTCTAGGCCCCCCATCATAAAAAAATAGATAACGATCTGTAGCAGGCCCCCCAATGTCTATGTCATAAATATGTTTTTTGTCATATGCCTGGTAGTCTAGTGGGCCCCCAATGTGTATAAAATAATAATTGTTATTCATATCCCTGGTAGTCTAGTGCCCCCCATCATAATAAAATATATAAGTTTCTGCAATTTCCTGGTAGTCTAGTGGCCCCCCATGTGTATTTCATACATATTGCTTTTTTAGATCCCTGGTAGTCTAGTGGCCCCCCTGATCTGTATTACATTAGAATTATTTTTCATATCCCTGGTAGTCTAGCAGCCCCTGTCATAATAAAATACATAAGGATTTCAATTTCCTGGTAGTCTGGTGGCCCCCCACCCCCACACCAGCCATGTCAGCCCATCCGCACCCTCACACCCCTTCCCAATTTGGCACTGGCACAGCCCACCTCTCCTCCACAGCCAGCCCTTTGACTTTTGTGTATTATAGCGTTAATGCAAAAACACGCTCTGAAATTATTTCTGAGTGCCTCTTTGCATTAGCAATCATAATGCACACAATTGGTGGCTGGCCATGGAGGTGAGAGGTGGGCTGTGCCAGTCACTGACTGGGGAAGGGGGGGGTGCTGGGTAGGCTGGCACGGCTGGGGAGGGTGGGGAGCCACTAGACTACCAGGAAATTTGAAATCCTTATGTATTTTATTATGATGAGGGGGCCACTAGACTACCAGGGATATGAAAAATAATTATAATGTAATACAGATCGGAGGGCCACTAGACTACCAGGGATCTAAAAAAGTAATATGTATAAAATTCACATGGGGGCACTAGACTACCAGGAAATGCAGATAGTTATATATTTTATTAAGATGGGGGCACTAGACTACCAGCGATATGAATAACAATTATTATTTTATACACATTGGGGGGGCCACTAGACTACCAGGGACATAAAAAAACAACATTTATGAACATTGGGCAGCCACTATAGATCATTATATATTTTATCATGATGGGGTGGGGGCCAGTACACTACCAGGGATATGTTAAACATGTTTTTTGTATTCGGATGGGGCAGAACAAAGACCCCTGAGCAAAACCCAGCCTTATTTAAGTTTGTACGGCACCCCTGGGCTGAGAAAATGTTTTTTTAAGTCTGGCCATCTCGTCCCTCGCTCGCGATGCACAATCGCGATCAAAGAATCTTGCGATCAAAAGAATTTGCAGACTCACAATCAAAGATTGTTAGCAAGCCATGAACAAAGAATTTTAAACCTCAGAACTCTATTTTTAGACCGATATCAATGAAACCAAAGGCATGGCTCAATAGATCAAGATCCCCTGAGTAAAACCCATCCAAGTTTTACTTCAGAAGTGACCCCTGAGCCGAGATATTTGTGTTTTACTGATCAGAAAATGAAAAACAAGATGGCGAGCCTCATGATCAAAGAATTTTAAAAATCCTCGGGGACAAAGATTCTTTGAACCGCGAGGCTGCAAATTCTTTGATCGCCAGGCAGGACGAGATGGCCAGAACCCCCATTGTTTGTTAGCAAAACATACATATAAATTTTCCCATTGACTTATAATGGGAACTTAAAAGTGGCATAACTTTTGAATGCCTTAATATTTTTTCACCAAATGAAAAGCCGCATGTTCAGCCAGCAAAGCTCCTTCAAACAAGCTATCTTGCAGAGCAGCACAGCACACAACGGCCATGCAGGGCCACATACAAAATCCCAAACACTGTCTCCAAAAATGGATAATTTTGCATTTTTCAGCATTTTTGGATGCAAAGACTGTAAGTCCAACCACAATGTAATTTGGCAAAGCAAGATATCTACCATGCTCCACTGCACATTCCAAATTTCAGGCAAATCTGTTGAATGGGTCCAAAGTTATTAACGCCCAAATTTGTGACTTTAGTATGTAAGTGACCGCTAAGCCCTAACTATAGTGGTGTGACTGCACCACTATAATATATATATATATATATATATATATATAAAGATATATGCAAGAACAGATAGATAAATATATTATACATACATAGAATGATTATTTACTTATTCATATTATTTGAGCAGGAAAGTCACACTAAGCTGTAATAACTTGTTTCCAGTTGTACCTGGCAGGAGGGGAGCTTACACGGATCTGAGTTTTATTCAGAGGGGAATGTTTGCCAATATAATTTTTATTTTGTTTATTTTTCTATTTCATTTTCCTTTTCTTTTCTTCTTTTTCTTTTATTTTGTTGATGGTCTTTGGTGAATAACTGATTTTGTTTTTTCTTGACTACTGGTTTAGTTTTATGGAAATAGCAGTCACTCACAAAGTGAGTTGTTGGGTCAGTACCTTGTAAGCAACAGACTGCAGATGACACCATTTTATTGATGCATGGATGTAAATGTCTCCAGAAGGATTTCAGTAGGTAGGAGACATGGCTGTGTCAGTCAAAGCTTGTTTTAAATAGTAAAAAAAAACAACTAATGTAATGTTTTTTCAGAGTAAAGGGAAAGTAGATAGTAATCATTCTAAAATCCATATAAAAACATTAAAGAATGAAACTTTGAATTAAGTTGAGTTCTACAAGTATCTGGGGGTCTTTGTGGACCAAAATTTCAAAATTTGATATTCATATAAAAGAGCTAGTAAATAAAACAAATAATAAATTAGGAGCTTTTCAGAGGTCAAAACATTGTTTAAATCAAAATATGAGAGGAGATATCACAAAACAACTGATTATACTTACAGTAGTATTGAGTATGGAATCCATGTTAATAGCATGGCTCGTAAGACAAAGTTAAGAGCAATTCACGTTCTATATAATAATTTGGCCAGATTTGTGTTAAATTGTGAGTATCATACTCACCATTGTGATATGTTTTTGTTATTACAATGGCCTGAATTAGAGCAAATAATAGAACAGAAATGGTTAAAATAGATTCACGGGGTGGTGCAAAATCAGAACCCTAGATATCTTGTGGACAAAATGTCACAATTGGCATATAAACATAATTATAATCTTAGAGGAAATGGGGGCAATAAATTTGTAATACCCGAAATCAAATAAATTTGGTGACATGACCTTTGGAACAAAAGTTGTTAAACTGTGGGAATAAACTGACAAAGGGAAAAAACAAATCAGACAAAATATTTTCTGAAAGCTATTGGATATGACCTAACAATGAAATGTATATGTAATGGTTGATGTGCTTAGTTACAGATTGATTGACTAATGTGTGTATGACAAGTGCAGAGAAGCTTTTATATTTAGGTATATAGTGAAATTTATAGTTCTTAGTCACAAAGAGTTGTGTCTTTAGTCCTGTCTTTGACCTGAATGAGAATGAATAGGTGTAATATTATTGCTGCTTTGATGTATGTAGTATATGCTAAAAATCTGTGTGCAATATGTGTGTAAAGTTTAAATTGTAAATGCAACAGGTCCATCTTGAAAAAGGGTCTTCGGGTCTTCGTCCCAACGATGTTTAAACATTGCTACCTTTATAAAAATAAACTTTTTTACTACTACTACTACTGAGGAGTCAACGTTGTATAAATCTCAGATCTAGTATGATTGTCTCAATGCAGGGTGTCCCGCAATGCTCAGTCCTTGACCCCGACTATTGTTATTGTATGTTAATGATTTACCACTATACTGTTCATCTTTATCAAAATATCCTTATACATGGATGATACCATCTTATATACCACCAGTCACTTAGATTTGGCGCAGCAATAAGTAATGTTCAACAAGATTTTATAAGGTACAGTCTGCTTTGCTGAAACTGAGTTACTTTTAAATGTCAAAAAACTGAATGGATGTTTTTTTCAAGAAAACCATTAGATCTTTCTAAATACAAACTTTATACTATTAATGGGATTGAAATTTTTCAAACACTTACATATAGATATCTGGGAATGATATTAGATGCCCAATTGACATGTAGACAACATATAGAGTTTATTTCTAATAAATTGAAATGATTATTAGGTTTTTTCTATATGAACAAATCCCTTTTTAGTTTATCTTTAAGGAAATTGCTTGTTAATTCATTATTTCTTTCAGTTTTAGATTATGGGGATTGCATTTATGAAAAATACTATCAGATCAATACTGAGCACTCTTGATACATTGTATCACTCAGCTTTGAGATTCATAACTGGGCTCTCATAGTCAACTCATCATTGTGTTTTGTATTCTATTGTGGGGTGGGGATCCTTAAATGACAAAAGGTTACGACATTGGTATTTATTTACACATAATTTTGTCACTGGTAAACTGCCTAAATTTCTTTTGAACCAGTTCGAATTTAAACAAGAATGTAGGTATAGCTTAAGATCTAGAGCACTTCTGAGCTTTAGGATACCTGGAAAACAGTTGAAAATAGGGGTTATACATTATCAGTCTCAATTGCCCAAACATGGGAAGTATTGAAGACCAAATTCAAATTGGTGGTAATAGTATCCATCTCATATTTCAAAGCTTAATTAAGAAGCATTTTAACAAACCTTACGAGTGTTATGGTTAGCCTCCAGTTTTTTAGTACTGATGTAATATGATGCCTGAATATATGTGTTAAATATGTGTATTTAATGTATTATATGTTCTTAACTATATGTATTTTTGTATTTTGTGTATTGTTGTTCAACTTGTTGGTCACAATTGTAAAAGAGAGTTTCTCTCAATTTGCTTACCAATAAAAACGTGATGATAATAAATATTGAACTTGCTTTAATTACAGATTTAAACAACAGCAAATAAGTAAGGAGGCTTACCCACAAAATCAAAGTACACAGGCACAAGCAGAATCAAATGATTGTTGACTTTTACTTAGCAGCAGTAGCAATGAGCATTCCAGATAACCAGACAAGCAGCTCCACTATGAAGTGAGCATGTCTTGGACAAAAACTGGAACAAACATATCTTTGAGTAATCTGTGGCATGCTATGCAGTTAAAGTGCCTGGTGCAGAAGAAAGAGCAATGGATAAAACCAGGTATGCACTTATGTATTGACCAAAGTCATCTTCAGAGCATAGGAAAGACTCACCCATGAGTAATATTTAAGAGTTACACCTTAAAGTGGTATACACATACAAAGTGCAACATGCAGGGAATGGCTGTCCATGATCCTAAAGGGACCAAAATGTGTGGCCTCCTGCCATGGGAAGGGGTGATGGGGGGCATACTTACATCTATTCTATGACATTTGTCCTTGACATTCCTTTTTTTCATGGAACTCTGTTGTCTTTATATGGTTCCTTGCTGACCCTTTGAGAACTGAATATGTTTGAACATACAGTATATAGATTCTGGACATATATATATATATATATATATATATATTATATATATGCCTGCAGTCTTCTAAGGGTTAAAAAACAGTTTAAGCAAATGGGATTTTTAACAATTTTTTATATGTTCTTTTTATTCCAAACCAACTGTTATTTTTCTGATGAAGGATTCTATGTAATCCAAAAGCTCAATCGCCCATTTTCTTTTGTAACATCTATGTTGGTCCAATAAAAGATATCATATCATCTCTTATTTTCTGGATTTTTTGTTACAAGGACCAATATGGCAACATAACTAGTTTCCTGTTTTACATAGAAACTGTGCATGTTGTTTGGAAGATGTGCTGTACAGCAGAGCTGAAGGGTGATGAGAGCTTGCTGCATCTGGGTAGTAAGTTATTAGGTAGCCTTGAGAGACTCCAAGGATGGACTGAAAAAACGGGAAACTGAAAGATGACTAATAACAACCCACAGTTCATTATCTGGGTCTGCCTCATAAAATATAGAACCAGTCTCCCACTGGTTGCCTACACAGTGTTCACCAGTATGTTAAGGAAACCTTGTTGGTAAATAAGCATGTTATGTAGTCCAAGGAATTTCAGTTGGGTGGTCCTCACATAGGCATCACCATAATGCATAAAAATGTATATAAAAATATGTGGAATTCTTACTACTGCCTAGCAAAATGTTTTTGCTTCTATAGCATATCTTAAATTGTAAGAAAATTATATACAAAATCAACCTATACGATCTTAATTAGATAGATTTCCTTTCTTAATTGTTCAAAATCCATTTCCATCTGCTATTCTCTTTGAGAAATTACTTGGTTGTCTGCAATACAGACTACAAAGCCACATATTTCAGATCACATCAGAGTTTTGACACCTGTACTAATGTAAATTAAGTCCAGTTAGCCTAGAACAGCAGCCACTTACAGAATTCTGTCCAAAGGTTATAAACCAGTTTAAAGTACACATTAGAGTTTGCAAAACAGGAGTATTAGGAGATTAATGCAAGGTGGAAGTCATTCTCTTCTCTGAAGACTCAACACGCTGGAGTTTAAAAGGTTCATCAATGAATAACACTTTGCAGAGCTACATATGTAAGGAAGCCTCCTCTGCTGTGAGGGAAGCTATTATTTTTTTTTAAACTTTATTAATATAATGTTTTGGCCATGGTTTGGAGAAAGTGCAAAATATCAGGCAATTCAGATTTATGCTACAGAAGAGCCTATTTTAACATGTTATGTGTAAGCCAGCTAGTAGTAAAGTTCCAAGGGACTGTTTGTTTGGTAAAATAGATCTCAGTACTACGCAAAACCAACTAGCAGTGCAATGCACCCCTACTGCAGTGCCATGCTTTTGCAGCAATCAGTCTGCCTTTGTGTAATATTATATAGTCAAATCACTTTAAAGACCTACAGCAGTAACGTCAGAACCAGCAGACAGAACATTTTATACACGTTCATAAGTAGTGAGTTGCTACCTTTTATTTATGAAGTATGTTTATTTTTCAGTTTGCATTCAGTTCAGTTCAGTGCAACTGTTCTACAATTATTTAGTCATTACTATTAAAAATCCATACAATTACAGATAGCAGAAACACTTGTATATCCATTTAAAATGTTTTTGTCTAGTGCATCTATCCGGTCAACAATAAATAAATAAATAAATAAAATGATAGGTCACACAGAATTTCAACAACATCATTTTTAATTCCTAATCTTATGATGTTACAACAGGTCAAGAAGGAGGCCATCTGTTTAGAACATCTGAATTATTGTCAAGAACTACTTTGTCACCAGCTGAGTGGTACAATTTAATTGGCATATTTTCATGGTATTTTGCATTCATTTTATTATAGAGCTTTGCAAAAAAAGAAGGACATGCCATAAGTCTTCTGGTTTATTCTGTCCACATGAGCAGTCCTGTTTTATATGTCATTGTTATATCTATGCATAAGCCAATTGGAATAAAACATCTGAAACTTAAATATGGTCATTAGTTTACACATTTCTGAGTTATGCAGTCAAACAGACAAGGCTCTGATCTATGTAACTCTTTAATTTAGATCAAACATGAGCAATATCTACTTTCTGCCTGCAAGGCCATAACATTCTGTTTTGCAGTGTTGTACAGTATATACTCCTGGTAATTTCCTTTTTAAATGGATTCAGCAGTTGGGTTTTCCATAGGTAGTGTAAGACTCTTTCATTAACTGTTTTATAAGTGTGGTTTATCCTCTTCAGTCTGAAACCTTTTTCAAAATACAATAGTTTTTCTTTTAAGCATAACAATTTAATTCTTTCTTCCTTTAGGTGGACTACTTTTAACTAGTGTTGTATGTAAACTTTCTTACTGCTATGATTGCTTCAATTTGTCTTGACTTTATCCTGGCAATACTAAAGATGCTGGGATAGAATTAGATAACTTGAGTAATGTTTGGTATGATTTGTGAATTGCTTTTTTTCAATACATCCTATAATGCATGTTCCCCATATTTCAGCTCCACGCACTGCTTAAGCAAACATTTTATCTTTTATAACCTTTATTGCTATAAATATATTGATACCCTTGGATGTACAGTTGAGTCTAATAATAGCTAATTACTTATGATTTCTATAAGTGATGTTGCATTATTTGTTGTGCCCACCTACAATTGTCTGATTGTTCACATGGAAATGCATATAAATTGTGACTGCTTCTAATATCTGACATTTAAAGGACCAATTGTTTGCATGTATTTACTGCAGTTCCAGTTTGTTTTACTTTATTTATATATAGGGTTGCCAGTTACAGGCAACCTGACTTGTCAGATGGCCACCTGGGAAACTGAACAAGAAAGGGATAGGGAAGGGAAGGGGGAGGGAGCAAGGTATGAAGGGATGGGTTTTAGTGACAGCACCTGGTGAGTCACAGGTGTATCATTCCCTCCCACCCTACCTAGTTTCCTCCCTATCTTCCCCACCAACTCCAGCGCATGCCCTCAGGTCTACTGACTCCAGGCAATTAGCTATCCCTCATTGAAGAACCTCCGCAGGCCAATCTGCCTTCTCTTACCACCTCCCTAAGCTCTGGAATGACCTGCTGGCCCAAATCCACCATTTTTCCTCCAAATACTCTCTATCCTCCACCCTCTCTAACTTCTTCGCACCTAACTGTACATGCCCTTGATGCCCCTGATGACTCATCCCACACCCGCGCCCCTCCCACACGCGTGCCTGACCAGAGGCTGGGCCTCACCTAATTGACTGGCTTATAATAAAGTTGCCCTAACATTCCTTGCTCTTATCTCCCCAGGCTCGTGCTCCCAGTTCGCACTGCCAGCTCGATGCATATTTTCTCTTTCTCTTATTCTCTTGATTTCGGCACTTATGTAAGCCATGGGTAGTTCTATGTTAATCAAACATGTATGCCACCACCCACGTGGCACAAATATGTAATACTTCCACTTGCTTAAGCCTGCCTAGCTACACTGATCCATGTAACCACTGTTTGGATTTGTTTGACTCTAAATTTCAACCCATTGTGTATTTTATGTATACTCCTCCTATGTAACCCATGTAACCACTGTGTTGAACTTGCTTGACTCTAACTGCATCACATTGTTTGTATTATGTATACTCCTCCCATGTACCCCCCCAGGTCTCACCGTGAGATGAGCACTGTTTTGCTCAGTGTGCTCTCCTGGTGAAACATTTTCAATAAATAAATAAATAAAATTTGACACAGGGAATAGGGTCTCGGCCATGGTCAAGGGGAGGGGCTAACAGGGGTCCTTGCATTGGGTCCTAGAGGGGTATATAAGGTTAAGCAGACCTCCAGTTGCCCTCTTTTGCTAGGTTATTTTTTGCTTAGCATTTCATTGGCTACTGTGAGGGACACTTTCAGGTAAGGCATAGGGCTAGCAGCTCCAAGTGGTTTTTAGCCATGTGAAGTCATGCTGAGGGCCTATTTTGCCAAGATTTTAATTTTAAAGCATAATTAGATTGCTTTAATATCATGGTTAGGCTGAGCATGGGGCATTGTAGCTGGCTTGAAATGATATATTCATCAGAATGTGTGCTGTGGGGGCTGGCACGGGAAGGCTGCAGCAGTTTGTCTTTGGGGTAGGCAAGTTTTTGTCGGTCATCTGTGGTGTGTCTTGTAGGGTGGTGGAAGAGCATAGCCATGATGAAAGTGGCTGAAGAGAGGATCAGTGGTTGGTGTGGGGTAATGGCGTGGTTACCCAGTTGGATTGCTGACCAGTGGTTTTGAAACCCATTTGATGGTTTGTGAGTTGGACCTGGAGGGAGACCTGGGTCCTGGTACTGTGGCGTGGAAGGCACACTTGCAAGAAGTTTCTTTATCCCCATGGCATTTGCCCAGTGGCTTTGTAACCCATTTGATGGTTTGTGAATTGCGCCTGGAGGGAGGCCTGCATCCTGGTACTATGGCATGGAAGGCGCACTTGCAAGAAGTTTCTTTATCCCCTTGGTGTTTGTGTTTTGGGTCACTGGGGAGGTTGGAGGAATCTGCTGGGGGGTTTGGTGGTGAAATTGGACCAATTTGGTGTTTTTTCCACTACAGGAAGGAGCTAGTGGTGAGGCTGCATGACGCCCAGGATGGGCATTTTTTAAAATGGTGCTAGAAGCACGCTTTGCAGAGGAAATGGTCAGAGGTGGTGAGCATGATGGTTGGTGAGCAGAGGCCTGAGACAGGCCTGGATCAGTGTGGAGATGTGCACTTTTTTGTACAGAGAGGGTGGGAGGCACTGGGGGAGTTGTTTGGTGCCACAGGGAGTGGGTTTTTGCTTTTTTTAAAAAATAAAAAATAAAGAGAAGAAGAGCTGGACATGGAGCAGGCTGGGTGGCTTTTAGGCAGAAGAATGGTGGGGTGAGTTCTGCTGGCTGCAGGCTACATGAATGAGAAGGGGAGGTGTGAGCAAGCACCCCCATGGACCACGTGGTGGTGTTTCTTGGGGGGGTTCAGGGTAGAAGGAGCTGAAATGGGAGGAGGTAGGGGGAATGCATGGAGGTGGAAGGGCTTGGAGGCCCAACAAGCTGTGGACAAAGGGAAGGGGAGCTGGACAGGCCTATGAGGTGGCAGCCACATGGCAAGCATGCAGAGCTCTGTACAGGAGGACCAGGGGGTGTGTTCTGCAGGTGGAGGATGAAGGAAGAGGATGAGGAAATCAAGAAAAAAAAGAAAGAATGAGAAAAAAGGAGATAGATTAATAATTACAGAAGGGGTGGGATCTTCAATATCATGCGAGCCCCCCCTGCATTGGGGGGGCATGCTTGGGGACAGCACATGGTGCCTGCAGTCTGTGGAAGAAGGGCCAGGACACCAGCCTCATTGCAAGGTGGTGAATGCTGGGAGGGGTTGGGGCAAGGTTTTTGTTATGGATACAGGGGCTTGCCAGTGCAGACTGTATGGTTTAGCAGTTAAAGGCATGGAACTGCAAACCAGGAGACTTGGAGGTACAAAGACCTGGTTTTGAAACTCATAAACCCCCACTTGTGGATGGGGTGATCCGGAGCAAATCACTTCACTTTAAAAACCAGTGACTCATGGGGGGGGTAGGGGTTTGTGAGGGGAGGTCAGGGGCTGGGGAAAAGAAAAAAATAATTTGGCTGACCCGGAGGGGCAGGCAAGTACCCAGTAGATGGCCATGGTGGGTGCCCAGGGGGGCATGCATGAGGTTTGCAGGAACCTGGAGGAGATGAGAGGATGGGACCAAAGGATGAGGGCAAGACATTTACAGTTTCTTATTCCTCCCCTATAGCAGATAGCAAGGAAGATGGTGCCAAAGGGCGCTGCGGTGTCCAGTGCGAAGAAGATGGGAGAGGCATCCAAACTAATGAGTAAGATGATGGAGCTGGTTGAGGTGGCTAGGCAGCGAGATGAGGAAGAGGCTCAAGAAAAGCAAGGAAAGAGAAAAGTGGGTGGGTGGGGCAGGGGAGGAAAGAGGCCATGAGAAGTGGGGCCCAGCCCTTCACCAATCCCACCACCAGAACCTACACCAGTGCTGAGGGGGCCAGGACCAAATGGGGTAAGGGTGATGTGGATATAACAAATGAGGGAAATTTAAAGGAGTAACTGGAAAGTCTCTTGGGGGATATGGGGGAGTCTGGAGTAGAAAAGATGGAATGGGCAGTGCAAGCAATAAAGGGGAGTTAAGGGCATGGACAGGGACAAGGAGAAGCAAAAAGGGGAGAAGAAGCTATATGACAGAACCCCGGGTTTCACGCTGGGTAACCCATGTGCCGTCCTCCATCAAGGATAAGATATGGAAGGAGGAATATGTGGATATTTTCAGTTTCATGGACAAGGACATGGCTAAGAAATATGAACAGAAGGAGTCAGTAGGAAAATCAGAGATGGTGGTGGCTCTAACCGTGGTCAGGCATAAGAAGGAGGCAAAGTACAAGGGAAAAAATATAGATGCTTGGCAGGTGGGTTTCCTGATATACAGTGCACTGGTGCTTGAAAAGCAACCACAGCTGGTCATCCCCCCTTTTTTTAATCTTATTTCTATTTTTTGCTCCCCCAGACGGCCCCCATCTAACCAACTCCCCCAGCTCCTGTCAGCTGGAATTACTGGGGCTTACCTTATGCCCAGTCTGGGAGCAGTGCCTGCGAGGAGTTGGTCATCATCCTGATGTTGGTTTTTTTGTCCCCCAGTTTTTCTCCTGGGGGCCCCAGGAGAAGGACACATGTGCGTGAAGGCGCGCATTGCCTTACAGCCAGTAATGACCCCTTCTGCCCACACCTGGCTGGCTCAACGCTGGCTCCCCAGCTCAGCAGCCTCCTGGCTCGCCAGAGAGGGCAACCATTGAGTGAGGGATGCCACTCACCCTCCCTTGGAGAGGACAGCTGCCCACCGGCTGCTCCATCCAGCTCCGCCCTCCCCCCGTGCCGACCTCCAATGACCCAGGATAGCTCCCGAACCCAGGTTGCTGGTGTGCCGTGAGGTGAGATGTCCAGTGCCTCAGCCCTCTGTGCCATCGAGCCAGCCTGGCCATCCCCTTTTTGACATACACAGCAGTCATTAGGGATGCATACAAGGCAAAGCTCGGGTATGGGTGGCTAAAATATGATGAGGCTTTCAGGAAAAAGATGGCCACAAAAGGTGATTTATGGTGGGACTGTACCCACTCAGAGCTATGGGTAAGAACACTATCGGATCAAGTGGATGGGCTTGGGGGGCATGTTAAAAAAGGCACCCCCAACACAGTGGTGAAGACATGCTGGGGGTACAACAGGGCATCATGCACTTGGGCAAACTGCTAATTCAGGCACATCTGCTCCAGGTGTGCGGGCTTGCACCCAGCCTCAAACTGCCGCTCTGGGGGTGGGGAAATGGGATACCCAGCAAGGTGGACAGTTACAGGAGCAGTCCTTTTGGGGGGGTTGGAGGAGTGGTAAGGGCAGGGGGGCCACATCAGGGGAGGGTACAACTCCAATTATAGATGAAACTGAAGGGAAAAGGGGGGCGGGACATTAGGGCTATCACCTAGCACGAACACCCATAGTACACTGTGTGGTTTTGGCCTGGACTCAGGAGTATCTGGACGCAACAAAGGCTGCTTTCCTGCATGAAGGTTTCATGCAGGATTCCCCATTGGGTTTTGGGGGAGGCGTAGGGAGATGAGGGCCAGGAATTTGGGGTCAGTAAAAGGGAAGGAGGGGATCATCCACACAAAAATCCATAAGGAGGTGCAAGCGGGGACAGTTGAGGGCTCTTTCAAGGAACCCCCACCCCAATTTCCAGGTATCACTGCTAGGGGTGGTGCTGAAGAAGCAAGAGGGGGAATTTCATCTCATCCACCATTGGGGTCACGTGATGGCAGCCAGCTAGGCAACAGCTGAGGCCTTGAGCTCTTCCCTCTTGCTGCTCTAATCGCCAGTTTTTGGACTCGGCGGTGCTTTATTTTGGTGAAATTGGTATTGTGAGAGTTTTGTTAAGCTCTCTACTAACGGGGTTTGAAGTCTGAACGCAGCAGATTGCCTAATTTATTAAGATGGAGGTGGATGGGAAACAGGCCTCTGTCAGACACACGCCACCTACATCTCCTGAAAAGGCAGCTAAGAAGCAACGTAACCAGAGTGGTGTGAAACCAGACCGGTCCAGAGACAAACTTCAGCTAGCTAACCCCCTCACAGAGGATAGATTTCTTCAGGAATTGTCTCCGGTGAAAGAAATTTTACAGGAGCTATCTGGAGAGCTTAAATTGCTTCGAGTGAATTGTCCCTGGTCTCGACCAGTATCTGATGTGGAGGTCAGAGTTTTCTCCGTGAAGCAATGGAGATCCAAGTCTGAAGTGGAGATCTCCGAGCTTAAACAGCAGATTAAAAGCTTCAAGCAAAAACTGAGGATCTGGAGGCGCAATCGTGGAATAATCTTTGATTTTGGGCCTACCGAGATGGAAGAGGGACCAGATTTGCTAGCCTTCCTCAGAGGTTTCTGAATACAGTAGTGGGCCCTTCACCTATTAGCTCTTCATATCACCTGGAGCGGCCCATCGCTCCCTGAGGCCTCGACCTCAGTCTGGATCGCCCTGCCCTATTATTATGACATTTTTAGCTATATGAGAGGCATCATGTCTCGCTTTAAATCTAGAGAGCTGAAAGAGGTGTTGTGAGATCGGCGGAAATGAGATCACGCAGGACCTGCCGAAGAAACCAGGGAGGAGGCCTTCCATCCTGTTGTCCAGAAACTAATTGCTGCCTCCATCCCCTTCAGAATGATTTATCTCTGACGCTAAAGGTCACAGTCGGTGGCTCTACCTATAGCTTCAGCTCCCCGAAGGCTCTAGAAGGACCTAGCTATTAAGTTACCGGACCTTTTTAAGAACTCTGGTTGATGAACATTTTGCTCTTTTTTGAATGTTATCACATTCCGTTCTCTCTATTTTGATTTAATGGCTGGTTGAGGGCTTGTTTTTTTTCCCCTTTCACCTTTTTTCATTTCGTTACATGTCTTTTTTACCCTAATCTGTTGGTTTGATTTGGGGGCCTTTATTCCTCCCGTGTTTTTTTTTTTTTTTTAAGTTGGTAGTACTGGGTCTTACAGGCCTTTTAACCTGTTTTCTCCTACCTGGTGGTTCCTCGTTGGCCGATTTGGTTAGCTGGGCGTTTTTTCAGGGGTGCTGGTGGGAGCTCCTCGGCTGGGCCCGATGTCTCTCCCATTTCCGGAACCATTCTGTGAGTTGTGGCTCCTTGGGGGGTAACTTCCTGGTGATGGGACTTGGCTGGTCCGGCGCTGATATCGGTCCCCCCAGAAACATCGGGCCTAAGTGGTGGATTCTCGCAGATCCGAGGGGCGCCGCTCAGTTAAGCCACCTTTATGGGCGGTTTGGGTTCCTGGTGGGTGAGTCAGACATTTACTCCTCTTGGTGAAGGTTTGGTCCGGTTTACGTTGACACTGGAGCCGGGGGGGTAGTATTATGGATGGAGGGGTTTCTCTTCCCCCTAGGGGTTGTAGTTTCTCCGATTTGCTGGTGCTGGGGTACCGGGGGTGCAGGGGCTGTAGTTCAGTGACTTGCTGGATGTGGAATCGCGAGCCTAGGGTTGGGGTTATAGCTAACCTCACCCTGGTGGTTGGGATCCTGGGTCATTTATGGGGGTTGGATTTTATATCAGTGGTGATATATCTCCGAGGGGTACTTCCCTCCGTTGTCCTGGTCAACCACCACCTCGGTTTTTGAGGTTCGCAATTGGGGCTGGGCAGCTAGGGCTTCCCTTTCTCTGCCTGAACTGGTTTTGGCTTTTGCCCTGGCTTCCCTGTGTAAATAGTTCTTTTTGGGGTTTGTGCTTTGTATTGGGAGGGGTGGGTGGGGGTTGGGATGGTTACTCCTCGGGCTCAAGTTATTTGTGGGCTTTTGGGCGGGTGGGAGGGTGGGGTGGGTATATTACTATGTGTTATGTATGGTTTTTTGCCATGTGTGGTTGTGCCATTATATATGGGGATATCTAGATGGTAATGTCTATTGGAGGCAGGTTGGGGGGGACTGGTCTTTTGGGATAGTAGTAGTTGGTTGGGGGTTATAGGTGGTTTGGTTCAGTCTGCCAGCTTAGACTATGGTACTGTTCTAATGTGTCAGGATTGCTGGGGTTTCCTGTGTGGGTACTCTGTTCTGGGGTGTTGTGGCAGATTATTGAGCTTCGGTTTATTTGGTTTTGGTGCGCTTTTTCTCCTCTTTTAATATTGATTTTGTCTGGGTACATGTTTTCTCTATATGGTACTTAAAATGGCTATGAATACGATTAAAATAGTCTCTTGGAATGTTCGCGGGCTTAGAGATCGGGTCAAGCGGTCCCAGATTTTTAATCACTGCTCATTGTTGCAGGTTGATATTCTTTTCCTGCAAGAAATGCATTTAAGCCATGATGACCCCAAGTTCCTTTCTCGTTCTGGTTTTTCTCAGTCCTATCTTGCCGGGAATTCCATCTTTAGTAAAGGTACTGCGGTTCTTATCAAAAAGCATGTCTTATTCACGAAGGAAGTGATTGTATCAGACCCAGAGGGGAGGTTTATTCTGGTTAAAGGAACTCTCAATGGCGGCAGTGTTGTCCTGGGTTCTGTATATGGACCGGTGGGGGGGGGAGTCCAGAATTTTTTATGTCTCTTGCAGACAAGCTATCCAATTTCCTTCCTTCCCAGTTTATACTGGGAGGGGACTGGAATGTTCCTCTCTCATCTATTTTGGATAAAGAACCCCAGGATAGGCGTCCCCCATCTCTGGCTCAGAGAGCTCTTCAGGAGTTACTGTCAATTTTAGGCCTATGTGATCCATGGAGACTCTCCAATCCCTTTTTCGTGCTTTCTCTTTCTATTCCCAACCACATGGTACCAAATCGAGGTTAGATTTTGTTCTAGTTAGTAAATCTTTTCTTCCTAGTCTTCTTCAACCTGGCATTGATCCAGTCATTCTCTCGGATCATGCCATAGTCTGGATCAGACTTTCTTTAGATCCTGAGTTTTGTCGAGATTCCGTTTGGAGGTTGAATACTCAGTTGTTGAAGGATCCCCAAAACGTTTCGAATATCAAGTCTCTGATCTCTTTCTTCCTGGTGGAGAACCTGAATTCTACCCCGAGATTTGATATAGTTTGGAGTTCCTTGAAATGCTATCTCAGGGGTGAGCTAATTAAGATGGCCTCCACCAGGAAGAAAGCGCGGATTGCAAAATCTCTGTCTTTGATGAATCAAATTACTGATTTGGAAGCTAAATATTCCTCAACCCCTTCTCTACTGGTTCTTAAGGACCTTTTGTTAGCTAAGCGTGAGTATATGGATCTTTTGAAGGAGAAAACGGAATACTGTTTGATAAGAACTCAAGCTAAATATCTTGACCATGGGGAAAAAGCTGGGAAACTCTTGGCTTTGCGACTGCAGGCGTTGGAAGGCTCTAGGATAATTCCTTCTTTGCTTTCTCCATCCGGTTCTATTGTATCTTCCCCTAGAGGTATCGCCCATATCTTTGAGGAATATTATCTGGACCTTTATAGTAAACCTCCTTTATCTCACTCCATCTCAGATATTAATACGTATTTGGGGGACATTGACATTCCTTGTTTGTCAGAGGCCCAACAAGAAATTTTATCGGCTCCTATTTCGTCGGAGGAGATAGAAAGGACTATCACTTCTCTGGCCCCTGACAGAGCACCGGCCCTGATGGTTTCCCACAAATTTTACGGTTTTTGTCAAGGAGCTGGTTCCTGTTCTCCTTAAATTATATGAATATCTATCGGTTTCTTTTGAAGTAGATCCCACTTTGTTTGAGGCCACAATTATACTGATTCCTAAACCTGACAAAGTCCTTACGGATCCGGCAAATTACAGACCTATTTCTCTTCAAAATTATGACATGAAAATCCTTGCTAAGATATTAGCTGAAAGAATTAAGAAAGTCTGGTCTGGTCTACTGAGTCCCGAGCAAGTAGGCTTTTTGTCTGGTAGGTCTGCTGCGGATCACTTAAGAATTTTGTCCCATACCTCTCAGCATGCTCAATCAGCCCCTTATCCGGCAGCTTTGGTCTCTCTCGATGCAGAAAAGGCCTTTGACCGTGTGGATTGGACCTTCCTTTGGTCTGTAATGGAGAGGATGGGTTTTCTGTCTACTTTCCTGAATAGAGTTCGGATGTTTTATGGTTCCCCCACAGCTAAAATCTATTGTAATGGGGTCCCCCCCCCTTTTCCGTTTATATACTGGTACTAGGCAGGGATGCCCCCTTTCACCTTTGCTGTTTAATTTGTATCTGGAACCGCTGCTCATCAGACTTAAAACATCTCCTCAGGTTCGAGGTTTTACATTACAACAACAGGAACTGGTCCTCTCTGCTTATGCAGATGATATACTTTTGCATTTAATATACCCGGCAGAGTCCCTACAGGCAGCGATTGATATTATTGAGCAGTTCAGCTCCTTCTCTCAGTATAAATTGAATATTTCTAAGTCCGAAATGTTCCCGTTAAACATCCATACTAATAAACAGGAGTTTACTTTTTGGGATGAGGTGGACCCTAGATCCATTAAATATTTGGGATTCATTTTTCAACCGAACCCTCCTTTTGAAAAGCTAAATTTGGATAGAATAAAAATCTGGTTTCTCAGGATCTGCAGCGATGGTCTGCCCTTCCTATTTCTCTTTGGGGTCGGATAAATATTATTAAAATGAATGTCCTTCCCCGGATTTTTAACCCGTTGAATTTGTTAAATCTGTGGCTTCCTATCTCATACTTTCAGCAACTCCATACTATGTTTTCTAACTTTATTTGGCGGGGGAAGGGTGTTAGATGCTCATATGCTAAACTATCGCTTCCTAAGGAAAAAGGCGGTCTTTAGTTACCCAATCTTTTACTTTACCATTGGGCGGCCCATCTTTCTAAATTGGGGAGATGGTTTTCCGCGAATCCCACGTTACCTTGTCCAATTTGGCTCCAGCTTGAGCGTTCACTTCTTTCTGAGTCCAAACTCGATAGTTATGCGATACTTTATACTCCTCCAGCTGCACTTTCACACTGGGTGACTGATACTATGATTTTAGTCGCCCTTAAATCTCTGGCTCAATGTTTAGTGTCTTTGCACATCTCTAATGTTTCGATTTGGGACAGCCGTGATCCTCAATCCTAACATCAAATTGGTAGCTCTTGGTTTATGCCGACTGGCTCCCACAGATCAGACAGGCCAGAGTGGAGATTTTATAACCAGGAAACACTTTTTCTTCCAATGCCATACTGGAGAAATTCGGTATTCCTAGTAGAGGGTCTTTAAGGTGTATCAATTAAGACATTTTATTGCTGGGAAATTCGTACCATCTTTAGAGACTCTGTGGCCTATCCTTCCTTTTCGCAAATTATAAATCTTGCTTCTCAATCTCATTCTATTTCTTTGATTTACTCTTTCCTTCTGAACTACAAATCCCTGAGTTTGTCAAGGTTCGAGTGTCTGGACACATCTGCTACCTGACGCTCTCTGACTGGCCTTGTATATGGAAGGACTTCATAGGTATCATACCCAGAACAGACTACGGCTAACCCAATACTATGTTGTTAGTAACCTCTATTATACCCCTATTAAGCTTTTCCAGCTCAAGAAACTTCCCCAATCGACTTGTTCCAGATGCTCACGAGGAGAAGGTAATTTAATTCATATGTTCTGGGACTGTCCCAAGGTTGCCCCTTTGTGGTCTCTTGTCCGGGATAACCTTGATCCTCTTCTGGATCTGTCTGGTTTTTTTTCTCCTGAGATATGTATTTTGGGTGAATATTCCCGTATAGACAGTGTCGAACGTCGATACCATATGGCCTTGGTGTCCATGGCAGTTAAGAAATTAGTCTTGAGACATTGGACGGACCAGTTGGTCCTGTCATATGCTGACTGGCTGACTGAACTTGTTTCGTATTTACAGGAGGAGAGTTTGATTGCCAGTCTGCATGGTCGTATGGACCTGTTTCGGAAGAGATGGGGTAAACTCCAGGCATTATGTCTGCACTAATTACTTAATATGGGACCTGATCTCTTTAGTCCGCATAAATATGCTAACTTTAGTTATGTATGTCATTTTGTACAGTTGTAGGTACTTGTGTTTGGTAGTACAAGATGAATGATTGTTTTACCCAGAGTATTTTATTTTTATATGTGATGGCGCACCTATAACAGAGGGGAGGGAGGAGGAGGGAGGTTGAGGGTGGGGTGGTTACATTAGATGTTGAATCATGCTTTACCTATATGTCTGTAGGTGGGGTGGGTGGGGTGGTGTTTTGTGAGGGTTGGGGGTGGGAGGGGTGGGGCTTGTGGTGGGGGGTTTGGTTGTACCATTATCTTTTATTCTGTACCTTATCGAATATGTGTGTTTTGTTGTTTTAAATTTTGTTATTAAAACCTAATAAATTTAAATTTCAAAAAAAAAAATCTCATCCACCATCTCTCATACCCGAAGGGGACTTGGTGAATGAGGGGATCTCAGATGACCTGAGGGTGGTCTCCTACACCTCCCTGGATCAGGCAGTGGTGATGATATGAGCAGTACAGGGAGACTGGCTGGCAAAGACAGACATTGTATTCACCTTCCAGCTCCTGCTGGTGAGGCTGGTGGATTGGGATCTGTTGGGTTTTCAATTCAATGAGGGCCTATACATGGACAAAGCCATGCCCATGGGGTGCTCAGTGACTTGCTTGACCTTCAAGGCTTTTAGTTCTTTGGTACGATGAGTGTTCAGGTGGAGTTAGGACATATGCAGGTGGTACACTATTTAGATGATTTTCTCCTGATAGGGAGGAGCAAGCAGGAAACAGAAGGGATGCTTGCAGATTTTAAACAAATGTGTGGGTACACGGGTATCCTGCTGGTGGAGGAAAAAAATGAGGGCCCTGCTCATCTGCTGGAATTCCTGGGGATAGAGGTGGACACAGCGCAAGAATGCTTCTGTCTGCCAGGTGACAAAGTGGCCCGGCTTAGGGATTTATTGGAACAGGTAAGAGGGAGGAGGAGGGTGCCACTAGTATATTGGTACAACAGCTGCTGGGGAACCTCAATTTTTCTTGTAAGGTGATCAACCCAAGGAGGGCATTTACCAGGAGACTGGCCAGGGTGACCGAGAAGGCTAAGAAGACCCACCACTGAGTGGACATCACAAAGAGGATAAGGGAGGACCTGAGGGTGTGGGAGCAGTTCCTGGAGGGTTTCAATGGGGTTACATTCTGGCAGGAGGAGTGGGCATATAACAAGGAGCTAGAGCTATAAATTGATGCATTGGGGCGCTGGGGATGGGGGCATACTTTAAAGAGAATGGATTTTGGATGCATGGCCAGATAATTGAGAGGAGGGGGAGCTACTGAAGGACATTACCTTCTTGGAGATCTTCCCCATCCTGGTGGCCCTGGTGGTCTAGGGTGGACAGGATGAAGGGGAAGTACATATTGTTTTGGTGTGACAATAAAGGGGTGGTGGAAGTGATAAATAGGCAAGGTGGGGTCACGGACACGGTGGGTTGGGTGATGAGTAGGTTGGTCCTCTTGGGGCTTCAGTTGAATTTGTCTTTTAAAGAGCAATGTATTGCAGGCATTAAGAATGACATTTCTGACAGTCTTTCCCATTTGCATTTGAACTGGTTTCAAGACTTGGCACCAGTAGCAGGCTTACACAGGACCAGAGTGCTGGGCCATCTATGGGAGATTGAAGGGAAACAACCTTGTGGTTATATCGGAGCTCCTGGGTGCCCAACACACTGAGAGTATACAGAATGGCATGGGGGGCATTTCAGGATTTCAGGGCCACCACAGGTTTGGGCACTGAAGATCTGGTTTCTGAGGACCAGATAAAGCAGTATGTGGTGAAGGGATGAGAAGAGGGGAAGGTTCATACTACCATGGGATGCAGTTAGCAAGCAAAGGGTGGGCCTGCAAGGAAAAAGGTTGGCTGGATGTTACAGCAGGTAGAGTAGTGAGATACATGGTGTCAGACTGGCAGAGGGGGTCAGGGGGCTAGACGGGACAGGTGTCGGCCCATCATGGGGCAATTGCTCAAAAGGATCATGAGAGGGCTGCAGCATGTGTGTGCCTTGGCAAAGAAGGCTTGCATATTCTGGGTGTTGTTCTCAGTCATGACCAGGGGGGCATTTAGGGTAGAGGAAATGGAGGCTCCAAGACAGTAAGACCGGAGCGGGGGCCTGCAGACTGGAGAGGTGAAACTCAGGTAGGACAGAGTGATCATATGGCTGAAGCAGTCAATGACAGACTAAATGGGAAAAAGGGAAAGTGTAACACTGCTCAAGGAGGAACAAGGTGAGGTGTACACCGTTATGGAGTTGGAGCAGTATGTGCAAATATGCCGGGACTTGTTTCCGCCACGGGGATGGGAGCCCAATGATGGGTTACCAGGTTGGGGGGGTAGTCAAGAAAGCTATAGTATTCATGGGGGAGGATCAGGGCAGTTTTGCCCTCCACTCTTTCTGCACTGGGGCAGCATCAGAGGCTAGTTCCAGAGGCAGCTCGGAGTGGTGAAGCAGCTGGGGAGGTGGAAGACAAAATGTTATAAGAGGTATGTTAGGTGCTAATAGAGTGGTGATCACCTATGGTTTTGTCTTTTTCCTGGCAGATGCAAACAGGCACATATGGATGGTGGGGCACTTTTTTATTTATTGGGCCAAAAAGTTTGCAGCCAACAGGAGCGATGGGATGCAGCTGCACACAGATTTGGAAAACACAAGGGTGCAGTGGTAGGAGCTGAGAGGCATGAGATGGGCCCAGTGGATGCTATTGTTGGAGGAGCTCAGGGTCCAATGGAGCAGGCCTTACATGCTTATCATACATTTGGGGGGTAATGATCTGGGGGAGACACCATGGAGAGTGTTGGTTCAGGCTATAACAGTTGATTTAGAGAGGGTGAAAGGCTGGTGGACAGGAGTGGTGATTGGATGGTCCAAGATCATGTCCCAGAAGGTATGAAAGTACATCAGGGAGATTAGGGCAGTGGAGAAGGGTAGGAAATGGCTCAATAGGAAGGTGGCAAGAGTGGTGATCGAGATGGGGGTAGTACATGTACAGCATAGAGATATCTCTTTCAATTTGCTGGAAGTATACAGGTCAGACGGGGTCCACCTCTTGGAATTTGGTATGTGTCTATTCCTGAGACCTATAATAGACCCAGTGGGGAAGGTGGAGAAGAAGGGACCTAGGTACTAGCCCACAGGGGGCCCATCTTTCATCACTAGCGGGTGAAGGGTCAGTGGAAGAAAGAGGGGAGCAAGGGGAATAGGGGGTAGGTAGAAGAGGGTGAGGGCAGGGCAGTACAGGCTTGGGCAAATGGCACCCAGTTGTGGAAGTAAAGGGGAAGGGGGAAGGGGATTTTGACTAGGGGTCAGATCTCAGTGTCCGGACCTAAGAGGGAGGGGGTCCTGATAAGTTGGTACCTGGTAATGATGATGGTGTGGGGGGGTCCGATTTTCTGTCCAGACCCTGAAGGAGAAAACACAGGAAGAAGGGGACCAGGAATGAAGAGAAAGAAATAAATGGACTGCTTGTAGTACTATTGGGGACTGTAACAGTAAATGTGAAGGAGAATGAAACGTATTAATAACTGTATTAACTTGGTGTCTGAATAAAACTGTTGCCAACGAGCATTCAAACTAGCAGGAGTGGAGAGTATTCATTTCTCGCAAGGGATCAGATAACAATATATTGTTGGTTGTTATACTTCTTTATTTAGATAATGTTTGCTATAATCCTACTGAGGTCAGTGAAAAAACTATCAACGCATCCATAAATGCCACTGCGCTGCATTGTTTCTGCAGTATTTCTTACCTGATAATTTGATATGAGTTGTGATACAAAGAACAGTATTCTACCAGAAGACAGAACTAGAGTATCTGCAGTAGTTCTAGTTCACTTTTCACACCTCATCAGTACTGTAATATCACTCACTAAGATATCATACATGACCAATGGGACAGGAGGTGATTGCTCTACTTGATCAGATATGATGGCACAGCCAGTGAGGACAAAGTGCTGATGAGGTATGAAGAGGAATATAACTATATGTGTCAGTCTACAGGTACACTACATTTCTACACATCACATCAAATAAAGTCAGGCAGAAAATCTTCCAAATAACAAAAGGAAAAAAGTACTTAAAATACTAAAACTTAAAGATGACTACTTTCAAAAATTACTATTTCAGGCAGTGTACTAGCTGTTTATAATAGTACATAGAATTATAAAATATGTAGAATAATACATGAGGTGGTGTGTATAATTTCCCACAGAATACTCTACTGGACAGTGGTGTGTATAAAGAACATTTTATACGCACCCGAGTTGTGGGATGCGACATGAAAGCATCCCACACTGTGGCTGTGTAAAAAAAATCATATTTTACACATCACCCCAAGTTTTGTTTTATATAATTGCTGGGGATTTTTTATCTGTGTTGAAAAATGATTTTTTGTATGTTGTTTTTGCAATCTTGATCAAAGTTCAAAATGTGTAATACAGAAAGTCTAAGTCAACATGCTATGTATTCTGCTTTCTGATTATACTTCAGAAAAAATGGATTTCCATGACAGCTTTGCTTTTACTATGTGTCCTACAGAAAAAAAGAGACACTTTTTTTCTTTTAAGCTCAAACTGTCTCCTCGAACACAGAATGTGTGGTGAACTAAGGGGATTTCAACTGTTAGCAGGTAAGAATCTGTTTTGTGGGTACTTGTTTTGATTTTACTGAAGAAGTGGGAAACTCTTCTGCATGAGCTGAACTCTGACTCTCAGCTTTCCCAAAGAGAAACCTTTGTGTGTTTGCCATTATAGCCAGCGGGTTTTAATGGAGAATTATAACTGGTTTTCTCTATGGGAAAAATGATGCCCAGTTATTAGAAATACAGTATACCAAATATTATGCAGTAATAATAATAGCATTAAGCTAACAAGGTACTATACTAAATAAATAATAAAATAAATAAGTATTACTGCTGGAGATGTAGGACAAAGAAAAATTAACAGAAACAGGATAACAGGAAGGGATAACAGGAAAAGGAGAATGATAACTAAAAGGATTCATGACCAGCAGGGGGAGGACTTATGAGAAAAGATTTGTTGACCTTTCTATGTATTCGCTGAAGGCAAGAAGTGAGAGGGGAGACATGACTGAAACCATTAAGTGCCTTAAAGGTATTAACAGGCTGGAAGGCTGGCAACTGCTTCAGCATAGCAAGGGGTCTATAACAAGGGGCCACATTTATAAGCTGTTGGGGGGGGATTTTGGAGGGGTGTGAGGAAATGCAAACATACAAAATATTCCACTGCAAAAAAAAAAAAAAATGTTTGCCATTGTATATATGTATTTATGTCTGCTTTGTAAATTACGGTATTATTTATTGTTTTTGTAAATTTCTTTACAACTGGACACTTGTGAAAACGAGCATTTTTACTCACATTCTCTCCAGTATAAATAAAATTGATTGATTGCAAATTACAAGCAGAATAAAGCTATTATGGTCTATTGAGTCCACTCTATGTACAACTCATGCATCGGGTTTTACCGGTGATCCACTCCCTCCCCTGACTTCTTCATGGAGTGGGTGGTAGAAAAGTGGATTGATTGCTAATGGACATGGTCTAAGTTAACACAGTGGAAAACTTTAAAAGGGGTGAGATAGACACAAGGGTCTGGTGAGGTTGATGGAGGGAGGAGTTGGAGCAAACAGAGATGAGGTTACTTCAAGCAGAACTATAAGAAGATTCATCCACTAGAAGCCTATCCATTGCTAGACCAGTGAGGCCCTATGTACTCAGCAAGAAGACTGGATGGTCCATGAATCTTTTTACTGTTAGTAAACATATAGGTTTCTATGAATAACTAGGCTCACTATAGTAGAAGCATGGGAAGAGGAAAAAACAGCATGAGTGATGATTTCATTAGGATGATAAGTTAGAAGAGGATTAGAAAATCAACTTGTAATATGTCACACGATGGAAACAAAAGGCAAATTGCTTATGGTCACCCATATTTTTTTTTTATCGTATATGGTTCTGTTGAGGGAACTAGAGTGGCGACGAGTGCCAGTACAAGAGACAGAGAGAGAGAGTGAGCCAAGGAGATGAAGTGATGCATCTGAACTGAAAACAGCTTGGTTCCTGTGGCTCTAACTAAGGCAATCCAATCTGAGGTAATCGGCACCTGAAATGATTACATATTGGTAGATGAAAACAGTAGTGTGCAACAGAACACTCCAGCAAAATGGAGAAAGAAGGAATCTGCTAATTTAATATCATTGAGAAAGCATAAACTGTCAGATTCTCCTGGCAGCATGACTGAAGCCGTTCACAAAATGGTCAGCCCACACTTTGAGAAGGAGTTGAAGTTGGTGCTCATCAGTAGAGAGCTACTTGAAATAAATACGTTCATGTGAACCATCACTGGAGAACTGACAAGAATAACGGAGGCCCTGACAATAGTGAAGACAACTGAGGATGGACTGTAACTTTGGCTGAAATAGAGATACAGCTTATTTTGGACAAATTGGATGACCAGGGGACCCATAACAGAAGAGAAAACATCTGCATGTTCAGTATCCCTGAGAAGGCAGAAGGTCTAGATATGATTGACTTTTTAGACAGAATGGTACCCCAGCTTATTAATTTCTACTGGGATAGCCATATCAAGATAGATAGATTAAGCACACAGGATCCTATCAGGCCCACCACCAGTGAACCAAAACGCTTGCCTGAGACCCATAATATTCTGACTGCTGCAATACCAAGAGTGGGAACAATCCTCACTAAAGCCTGGGCAATAAGGGACTTGATATGGCAAGGGGCAAAACATTCACTGCAACCAGACTTCACAACAAGGAGAATTGAAAAGCATCATTCCTTTGACCGTGTCTGTCACCTGGCATGAGAAATGGGCCTCAAGTGTTCCTTGGAACTGCCAGCCACCCTAAGGCTGACCATTGGGAGCATGATGGAGTCTTTTGCTTGCCCAAGGGAGGCTAGACAATTTACTCTAAACATTATGGATCAGCATGAATGCAGGGACTTTACTGAGGAGAGACAGTGCCAGGACACAAAATCTAATTAGTCGTGATCTGTAAGGACACACATGCCTGCAATTGGCACTGAAATTTGATGTCATAGGGGGTTGTTGACCTTGGGTTTGCCAGGACATCAAATGTACCAATTTTCATTGTGTATTCTATATTAATATCAGCTCTATAACTTATAATGGTCCCACTGTTTTCTGTACCGATGCATTACTATTGAATGTATATTCCTACTGCATCACATAATGTATGATCTTCCTGCACTGGCTAATGTCTGTTGTTGTACTATCTATTTGACATTAGTTAGGCAAATGTCTTGCTGTATTGTATTGTCTGTTGTGAATCATATGCTGTCCTTCCCAGGACCTCCGTGTGAATGAGCTTTGCTCAACGGAGTCTCTTCCTGGTAAAGTAAAATAAATAAATAAATAAAATAAAAAAATAAGTGCATTCAGTGACCTACATGTCTGAGGCAAGTGGGAACAGCAGCCGAAGGGCAGGACCAGAGGATCCAGGATGCAGCCACAGAAGAGGAGCTGATGGACCTGGGGAAGAAGCTAGAGGGCTGAAGGTGTTTCTTCCACTGGTTCATGGAACAAACTGAACTTCCTTCTCCTTATCCAGTGTACTAGGGTAGGTTATTAATCAGCCTACTTATAAAAGGACTATTCAAATATTCTTGGTTGGATTAAAATGAACTAAGCTTTTGGTTTGGCCAGAAGTCTTGAGGTACTGAAAAAATGTTATCTTTTTTTTTAATGCTATTGCTTATTGTTATGCAGTTTGTGGGATGTGGCGGGACGGAGACAGTGACTAATGGCTACAAGGTGCTGGAATAAGGTAGGAAAAACTTACCAGGGTGAAAGGAGGGAATAGTGTGGTCTACGAATGGTAGCAGACCTCAATAAGAGTATGGAGAGCACATGATTTGCCACTAACTATGTCCTGCAAATGGGATAGGGTGGGAAGGCAACAGTAGCAGAAAAGCCTGAGCAGTCTGCTCTGGCAGCCTTAACTGTAGGTAATGCCACTAGTTGGAACTGCATCACTTGCCGGAGAGGGGGGAGTAGCATTATTGTCCCTGGCACCAAGTGAATTGAATGCCTGTTTTTTCTGGGGAGCCTTGATTAGTGGGAGAAGGTCAGGACCTCTGTCCTTGATCCTTTAGGGACCAAAATGTGTGGCCTCAAGTCATGGGAAGGGGGTGATGGGGGGCATACTTACATCTATTTATGGTATCTCAATGTTATTAAATGTTACTGGGGGAGTTCTAGGAGCATTACAAGGCCTATTGTTTAAATTATAAACACACTGCACTCTTCAGGAACATTGGGATACCCCTATTTGTGTCAATTGTGCATTTGAAATGGCAGGGGAGCAATGTGCTGCAGACCCAACAGGTTGGCTGGGGGGAGGTAGGGAATTACAGAAAATGAAGTCAGGGGCAACAGGAAATATTTCAAGTACGTGATGAGGTCATGGAACAGTCTCTTTATATGATGTGTGGGTGTGCTGATGGTATGAAGCTTAAGCCTTAGAAAATGTCTAAGTGGCCTCCAGCAACACCAATATATTTGAGCATGGGAAGTATTTTTCATCATGTGATGTTCAGATTTAAAAAACCCATTTGGGCTGAGACATCAAACAGTTATTTTATATTCCAGTTATTGCTTAACAGTCCTGTTGGCTGCTCTGCTGGCATTGGGAATTGAAATGGAGCTGCTGGAATAGGGGAGAGGTAACAAATTGTAAAAGCAAGCAATAACACACGATGAGGTGTGGGTTATCTCCTAATAAGAGCACATCCTGATGTGTTATAAGGCACCTCGTGCCTTTTGCACCTGGGCGTGCTTTTATCAGGAGATAACCCACACTTTGGAGTGTGTTATTATGCTTATAAAATGGGTCCCCTTTAAAATAGTGTTATTTAAAAATTCCAGCTGAGAAGTTTTAAAAACTTTTAAAAGTATGTTAATATAAAAAAACAGAAAAGTAGTCCCTGTCCCTGTACTGTATTTATAGTGAGAGTATTTGTAAAAGGAAGCCAGTTGAGGGTGTAGGTGTCTGTGTCTAATACCTGCCCCCCACACACTTTTTATTTTTCTTTTTATTTATCTATATTATATTTAAATATCAGCCTCTTTTTTGTCTGGAGAATGAGACTGCTGGATTTCAGTCGAAGCAGGTGAGAAGCAACAATGTCAGTTAGGAGCTGCTGTACACACATGAGCCACTTCCGGTTTTGCGATTGGCTTGTGTGTAATTTGTTTTTATGTTGTCTGCTTCTATGCCTGCTGATGCTAATTTTTCTTTGGATTACAAGGGTGATAATCGCTGAATAAGCTGATGTGTGAGTGAGCCACCTCCAGTTTTGCTGTTGGCTTTTACTATTGCCGTCGGGTTTCTCGGGGTTACAAAAAACTAAGGTTCAGTAACTGAATCATGGTATTTTTTTACAATACTATGCTTGAAACAACTGGTGGAAGGGCGGGTTGTTGGCTTTCATTTGAAAGCTGTTTCTCAGCAGAATGCGCTACAGCACTGACTGGATCATGGGCGGATCTTTTATTATTCTACTTTCTTTGGAGGATTTTTTGGAGCTGGACTTAGTAGAGGTCAGAAATTTTGTTACTAAGAAACTGGGCAAAAGAAATCCTAAAAATTGTCTGTGTAGTTATTTTAGTAAGTGTGTGTGTGGGGGGGGTGGAGCAGATTGTTCTCCACCACGTCCGGGCTGCTCATGGTAGGCTGGCTCAGGTTTGACTGATAGTGGCACACTACTATGTGTGTGTCATGGGGCTCAGGTTGGCACAAGAAGTGCTGGTTGTAAGGTTCTGACCTGATAAGGACACGGCTGAAAACATATTTCAACCAATCAGGATTCAGAATTTTTTTGCCCATTTTGTAATGGTTTATAAAGTTGCCTTGTGGAATGTCTGAGGGCTAAATAGTCCAGTTAAACACAAGTGAGTCCTGATTAGAGTTGTGTGAAATTGCAGAACTGCGTCCCGTGAAATATTTTGTGAAATTCACGCATTTCACCAAATATTTTGAGGGCGTGTGATGCGAAATCCTGCTGGTGAAATGTGGAATTTCACTGGCGAAATGTGAAAATTTGCCCATGAAATGTGGAATTTCACCACTCACAGGTGAAATTACACTGCGCAAGGGTAAAATTCTGCATTTTGCGGGTGAAATTCCCATTTCGCACCTGCAAAATATTTCATGAAATTTCACTAAATAATTCATGTGGCGAAATTCGTGATTTTGCCAGAATTTCAATGGCGAAATAAAATTTTTTTTCTGCATCTCTAGTAATAATACATTTGAGGAAACTGGAATAGCAGATTATCCTCTTACAAGAAACAAACCTACTTAGGAAAGAGGCAGAGAAGCTGGTGAGTCTCTGGGGATGCCAGGTCTATGAAGCCTCGTATTCTACCAAAAGGAGGGGGGTGGCCATATTGTGTGTCAAGGGGGTTCACTGGGTCCTAGAGCATGTTAAGAGAAATAAGCAAGGAAGATGGGCATTGGATAAGGGAAGCCTGGATGGTACCTCAGTGCTACTCAGCCTGGTATACGGCCAAATGAGGATGACCTCACATTTTTTCACACCTTGTCCCAAGTCATACTGGTTATGGGGGGTGAAGGAGGTATTGCTAGAGGGTTATATGGATGAGATTCTTGACAGTCCATGTGATATAAATGAGGTTCTTGACAGTCTGTGCAATAGAAGTGGGAGTGACATTCAGCAGGATAGCCCTGCCTCCAGGGCATTGCTCACAATGATGGTTGTCAATGGCTCACACAATGTGTGGAGACTGGGGCATCCCTCTGACCAGGAATACATGTACTACTCCCATCCCATTGTACATACAGCAGAATAGCTATGCTCTTAGCATCAGCTAACATAATTAATGATACAATATCACTATTTAACTCCTCCATTTCAGACAAGTCCTCTATTACTGTCACCTGCCAGCAGGGGTGGATGGGCTTGAAAGCAAAAAGGTGGAGATGTAATGTGGGCCATGTAAGGGATACTAAATTAAAATTATGGCTGAGGTAGGAGGTCTGAGAATATTTGCCTAGTAACCATATGGGGAGGTGGCCAACAAATGGGTTTGGGAGGGGTTGAAGGCCTCTCAGAGGCTGAGTTATTGCCTGTGCTTCTGCTAGAAAGAAGGAGATGTGAAAAAAGGTGGAGTTTCTTGAGCAGCACTTTATGGAGTAGTAAAAAGGCAGAATGATGGGGCTATAACCCCCACATTGCTGCAAGACACAAGAGCGGTTATGTACCAGATAAATGCACTAAAGACACAGCAGGCTGAATTTGGTCTGTACTGCACTAGGCAAGTCTACTGGGAAAGGGAGGAAGCAGGTAGGATGCCTCTTTGCCTACTGCCTTAAGTGGACTGTGGCAGACAGTGAGATCCCAAGCATTAAGAACAGTGCAGGAGTAACAGTGAATCCTACTGGAGTTAACAGAGCATTCTATCAGGGGTTATACTCCTCTAAAATCTGGGGGGGGGGATAAAAGCTATTCTGGAGTTCTTAGGGTCAATCACCTTACCTAGAATGATAGAGGAGCAGATGTAAGGGTTGGAAGGTCCCATCAGCACACAAGAGGTGCAAGAAGCAATGAGGCAGATACAAGGTGGTAAAGCGCCAGGGCCTGATGGTTTTCCAGCTGAGGTTTACAAGGCTGTTGGTGACCTACTCAGCCCTCTTCTAGCTGCCACATTGCAGGGAGTGTGTGTGGGAAGATGGGATTTTGTCACAGACTATGAATGATGCCACCATCTTGTTCCTGGCAAAAAAAGGAGAAGGATCCTTTCCAATGCTCCAGCTACTGCCCATCTCTCTTTTGAATGTGGACTACAAACCTTTGGCCTAGGTTTTGGCAATTCAGCTTAATCAAGTGCTGCAATTATAAGTCCTCCCTGATCAGGTCTGGTTTGTGGCAGGCAGGGATGGGGTGCACAACATCAGGATATTGAGCAGCCTGATGTGGTAACAGCATCCTCCCCAGACCCTTTGGCATCTTCTTCTTCTTCTTCATCTTCTTCAATTGTTTAACCAGGAGTGGCACGCTAAGCTGAAAGCTTGGTTACAGGTGTGACCTGGGAGCACAGGGAAGTTAAGTGACTTGCTCTGGGTCATACAGTATGCAAATGGGGGCTGTGGGATTCAAACCCAGGTCTGCAGATTTGCAGCTCAGAGCCTTAAACCACTGTGCTATACTGCTTCCCTTTTTTTTTTTCTTCTTCAATTGTTTATCTATGGTACTGGACACAGAGAAGGCATCTGGCTTGGTTAAATGGCCTTATCTCGCAGACATTTTAAAAGTTTTTGGCCTGGGAGACTTCATTAGGTGGGTTCAAACCATTTACATCAACCCACAGGCCACAGTTCTGATGAATGGGAGGCCTTCTTCAGCATTTCGGTTGGGAAAAGGCACAAGGCAGGAGCTTCCCCTCTCCCTGACTCTGTTTGTTCTGGCTATTGAGGCACTGACACAAAAGTTCAGAGATTTCAAGGAGGTGCAGGGCGTGGAAGGTGGGGGAGGCTCATATAAATCAATGCTGTTCGTGGATAATATACTCATCACTGTGTGGGAACCTGCTACCTCAATCCCAGCCCTAGCTGCCCTGTTAAACCAGATTTCTGAGTTTACAAGTTTAAGAAACAACTGGGGGAAGAAGGACATAATGCCTCTGAATCCCATGTGCACAGATCACATGCTAGCAAGTACAGGGTTAAACTGGACCCATAAAATACTTCTGTTGATTTCTCCTGGGTGGAAAGATGGCTGACTGTGAATTTTGACTCTTTGGTTAAAAACTTGAAATAAGATGTGGCCAGATGGGAAAAGGGGGAAAGTGTAGACCCTGCAGATTATGGTTCTATATTTAATGCTGTATTTACCACTGCAGTTAGTGGATGCTATTTGTAAGCAGTTATCTGTTATAGTGCAGAAATGTAACCCCCCCCCCCGGGATGGGGACGTCATTTATAGTGCATTATGATGTGCATAGTTTGGGACAATTGTTTTGGTTATTTCAACCCAGGCCTTAAGGGGTTAATATCTTCACCACCATGGGTGGACTGCTGGAAGCACAGGAGTACCCTGGGGGTAGACTTAGCTTTTTAAGGGAGTGTGCAAAGATAGAAAGGGGAGCTGGTGCTGGGTGAGTGGGACTGATTGCCTGCTTAAGGTGCCATTTGGTAGTTTATCTTGGGGGGAGCAGAGGGAAAAAAAATCAACCCCACTCTGGATGTGGTGGTGGCCATCAGAAGGGCTTCCCTGGCTATGGGGAGGGAGAGAGAGAATATCACCACATGGGAGAAGTAAGATGATGAGTGGCAGGAGAAGGCATTGCAGCCAAGGCTAGAGGCAGAGTCAAGAGGAATGCTGAAGATACGGAAGTAGCATTTGAGAGTGAGTGCCTTGGCTGGGACATCCATGGGGATGTGCCGTATAGATTTTCATGGGGACAGTCACCCAGGATGTAGTCTGTGGATCTGGAGCCATTGGGAGGATGGAATAGCAGCCCTGAGGTGAGAGGCTCACATGTTCCTTGCTTTGAAGGTCATGCTAGCTGTTGGGATTAGGGAATAACAGCCCTGAGGTAAGAGGCTAGCCTGTTCTGAGATGCAACCGAGAGTGTGTGTCTTGTGGGACCATGAGAAGATGTAGCCCAGCAGGATCATTATGGCTATTTTTGAATAAACTGAGCTGCCTAATTTAACAGGGTCATCTGTATCATGCCTCGTGGAATGGACTGTGTGCTATTGGGACATTATTGACTCTTGTCCTTATGTGATCATGTCAGTCCAGTGTGATATGTTTCCCCCCCCTAAACTGTGATTAACTTACTGCTCCATGGAGTTAACATTCACATGTTATTAAATGAGATACCACTGTTTTCTTTGCACTGGCAGTGTCATTTCAGTTCTTTGCAATGACTGTTACTGCCACTAACCAACAATTTTCTTCTAGCCCAGTACCTGGAGGCCAGCAGCATCTCGCCCCTTGAGGGACCTGGAAAATGTAAGTTATCTGGTGCAGTTTCTGCTGTGGCCTGCCCTCCCCAAGGACATTTACTATCATCATATCCCTAACAGAAGAAGAAGGATCAACATTTATACAGTGTTTTTCATGCACAATGTATTCCAAAGCACTTTACAAGCAATGCTAGACTGGTAGTGAAATGACTGATTGTGTAGTGGTGGCCATATCGCACATCAACACCAACACACAGACTGAACAATTGCATGAACCAGTTTTATGGGAAGGGGAATATTGGCCAAGACACAGGGAATGTCCCCTACTCTTTGCAAAGAATGCCTTAGGTTCTTTTACTTCCACCTGGACACCCACCAGGACAGCACCAGGATGGGTAGAAGGGACCTTGGTTTAATGTCTCATCTGAAGGACAGCAGTACAGTACCCCCCACCCCGATACTGCACTTGGGTGCCAGCGTTTTTGGTTTTTTTTTAGGTACTAGCACAATCCTGGTGTGTGATGAGAACCCAAGACCTTCTGGTCCAGAGGTGGATGTGCTACCGACTAAGCCACACTGACAACTAGACATAAGAGAAGGGTGGGGGGTTTGCAAACAGTTCTTATGTAAATCAGAACTCCCCCCCCCCCCCATATCCAGCCCTCACTCCAGAACTAAGATAAATAAGAACTCAGACACAGGAGTCAGGTTCCAAGTCCTTATTTATTTATTTTACCTTTATTTTGCAATTTTTGGTCAGGAAAGGTAGATTGTACTGAAACTCATTTCCAAGTGCATCCTGGGAATACTAGGAAGCTAAGTGACTTGCTCAGGGTCACACAGTATACAAAACTGGCTGTGGAATTCAAACCCATGTCTCAAGGGTTCCCCCAGCTGTTCTTTAATGAGATTACCAAAAATTTGCAGCCAGGATTAAGGAGTCAGGGACTGTAGGTTTACTTCATCATTTTCTCCATCTCCTGCCTCCATTGCTGGCATGAGTGATTCAAAGGCGCAGCAATTCTGCATTTCCACATTTACATCTGGGAACACATTCTGTTGCATAAATAGCCAGGGTATTTCTACATTGGAGGGGTAGTTGAGGCTGAGGTGGTGGAACAGACGTGAAGTGGAGGTGGTCTGACAGCTATGGTGCATTGCTGAGTCTCATTTGAAAAAAAGTTGTTTTTTAAACAGACAAACCTAGGACATTTCTTGAAGAGAAGGGGTCCCTTTAAATCTGTGACTTGGACTCTGGCAGTGGATTAACCCAGAGGTCCTTTACATGGGTCAGCTTTTCATGGTTCACTATCACTAATCTCTTTGGCAATGGCTAGAAGTGCTTTGTAGCTGAAATAGTGCAAGTGATTGGCTGCAACAAGTGCTGGAGCAGCTAGTACAACTGACTTCTTAGGTCAAGCTTGGTGACAATCAGTGTAGATTGCATTGGTGATAGTACTTGTTTGGGGTGGGTGGACTGTTCCACTTCAGCTTGAACCTCCCCCCCATGGAGCCAAGACTCATTCATGGACTTGGATCAATAGGGACTCAGATGCTGGGGTTCAGCTCCCAGTCCATGGGAGAGCTGAGGTTTTCACTTTCAGTGCTTTTTAATGCACTTTGCTGCTGCATTCCCTCTCACACTCCTCATGAATGATTTACGTGATTGGTGGGTGGAGGTGGGAACTAGAGGAGGTCACCTGATATGACTTTTTTGCTGTTGCATCTGGCCGTGCAAGGGGGGCATCTCATTGTTGAGTATATAGCTAGATCTGCAGTATCACAAGTCTTGTGAGCCATTCCTCTTTGTCAGCATTTCTCAGTGAATCTTCATGTGATCTAGCTCAATATACTGGTTTGCTGTGTGGAGATCAGTTGAGAGACAAGCAGTGAGAGATAAGGAGGGACTGAGAGAGTGAGCAAAATCAAGGGAAAGGGGGATTTTAAACATTTTAAAGAGAGATTGTGAGCCAGTCTGGTGGCACTGAGGGTTGAGGTGCTGGATGCCACACCTCACACTATGCTGGTGACCCAGGTTCGTGAGTGGACTTGGGTCACCGGGGGATTGGCAGGGGAAGGAGATGATCGAGCATCTGGAGGACTGCTCCCCTCTCCTGGGGTGGGATCCAGGGGTTACTCTGCTGGGTAGCAGCTCCCAGTAGAAACTGGGGGCACTACACTTCAGCAGGGCCATCAATGGAGTGAGGCAGCAGCAGACATCTGCGTGAGTGGGTGGGTTCATGCCCTCCATGCAATGACATCATTGCACATCTGTGCCTCAGGGGCAACCAAGGAGGAAAAACCCTGCAGTCAGGGAGGTGATGGAGGACCCAAGTGATCGGCCCACGTGCCCACTGCCGGCCCCAATCCGACTTGACTCTCTGTGATCCACTCCCCTGTAAATGCCCATGGTTGGGAGGTGATCCAGCACCCAATTCCTCGGTGAGGAAGGGGTTCAGGCCAGGCGGTATAAGGCTGATCTAGTGGGTCTTGCCTGAGAGATGCCCTGGCTACCAGTGACCAGAGTGAAAAAGAACTGACAAAAAATTAAAAATAAAGAGAGATTGTGACTGAGAGAGAGGGAGGCAGGGGAATCAGAAAGCATATAACAAAGAATAGACAGACAATGCAAATTTAAAGAGGCATATAGAGAAAGATAGAAACAGAAAGAGACATCTCAAAAGAGAAATACAGTAAAGCAGCATTGAACTTCTAAGTGCCTGTTTCAGCTGAGTGACCAGCACTACTTAAGTTACTATACATACAAAATGATGGTCTAACACAAGGGAAAAAAAAGCTGCAGAGAAAGACTGAAAGAGAGAAATGGGGAACAGTGTAAAGAGGGAAAGGGATTCCTCAAAATATACATACTAAAAAACACTCAGCAACAGCACTGAGAAGGGGAGAGAGAGAGAGAAGGTGGGATACACTGGGAGAAATGAGAGATCAGTGAGAAAAATCAAAGAGAGTGTATTATGTGCTGCTGTGCTGGGCCCAGTCAGGTGTGTCAAGGGAGGCCACAAAAAAACTACTGTATGCTGTTGACTGTGCTATATGTGTAGTTGCTGCCCCAACTCCCTTTCACATTAGCAATTCTACTTTTGTCTCCATACAAATTATTTAAAGTATTCCCTTTGCCCCACTGTGTTAAATACTACAAAGAATTTATGCCCTATTATGCATTTTAACACATCTATTGACATTTTTATAAAAAATCTGAACTAATCAGGACTAATCAGAACCCCTCATGTTTTGGTTCTTATTTAATAAGGGTCAAAACTTCTCTGAGTTCTCCCAGCCCAAGTGGGCTACACAATTTTTTATGAGAAAGAGGCAGAGCCAGACTTTAGAATGGTTACGTTTGGACCAAGTGGGGCTTTAGAGCACCCTGATTTAAGGGATGCAACTTGGCCACAGGACTCAGGCAAATTTGGATGTGGCTGCATGCTGATAGGTAAAGGGAGTAGCAAGGTGAGTAGACCCTGAGAAGCAGATGGGAGTGCATACACCTAGAACTTGTATTGTGGGACCCATCCAGGAAGACCAAACATGGCCCAATCCAAACCTATGCCATGTTTTGGGAGAGATCAAGAATGTGGTGGGGTAGACATGAGATGTTCTTCTGTCTCTCTGGCCACTGTGGTGTAATCCAAAACTATGGATGGGAGGGGTACTGCTTGCATGGCCAGACTGGGAAAGTGGGAGGATTAGCAATATTGGGTAACATGTTCTCCAATACTACCAGGTACATCAAAGACTTTTCCGAACTTAAAGCACATGCTTCCCTACCAAACATGCACCTGTGTCAGCATATGCAAATCTGCCATTTATTGTCCAGTTTTCTTAACTCACTTTATTTTGTCAACAACAATAAGCCTAACCAAAAAAAAGAAAAGGCTAAACAACAACAGTAACATAAAAACCAAAACCAAAAAAACAAAAATCAATATTCACAGACATTTACCTTTGGGACCTAACAATAGACTAAGAAAGTCAGACTACTTATAAAAGAGGCAATAACAAAGTTAAAAACAATTAAAACTATATGTTGTCATCTCGCCTGCGATCTAAAAATGTAAATACATACATACAAAAATGAGGAACTTTTATCAATAAATGAATTAACATAAGAATAATGAACATAGTTTATCCATACACTAATAACATACATAAAATAAATATAACATAACAAGACATCTACCCTGTTTATATCAAGAAAGCATTAGAAGGGTGTGCAGTATCTCCCACCTTGACCTATAGTCTTTAAGCTCATGTCTAATGCTGGCTATTGACTTTCCCATACATACTGTAAGACTGATAAAGTTCCTCTTGCCATTCTTTAAACTGGAGGGTTTAGGAATCTTGCCAGTGGTGCGAAATAACCAACTTGGCCACTGCTGTAAATAATAAGAGCCATATGATAAAGCTGAGATCCCATTAGGAAACACACCCCTATACCAAGAAGGCAGCGTTCAAAAGAAAATGCATAATTTAACCCCAGTAGGGGGTCCAGATGGGTCTATATCTGATTCCAGAAAGCCTGCAAGACTGGGCAATCCCACAACATATGGTGAAGAGAACCCTCTCGGGACTTATATCTACCACAGATAGGGCTAGTGAGATGGCGTATCTTATGCAACCCTAATGGCGTCCAGCATATATTATACATTATTTTGTATTGCATAAGACATAATTTATATAGCTTATGATAACGGTGTAAGTAATCCCAAATTAGGGCATCTCAAAAAGTTTGGTCTGGGTGGGAAAGTCTCGTTCCCAATAAGGACATGTAGATTTTACCCTCTCAATGAAACATAGAAACATAGACTTTGATGGCAGATAAGGACCGCTTGGCCCATCTAGTCTGCCCATTTCCCTACCTATAGGATAGGCTGCAGATCCTAGTTAACCAACAGCCTATTTCTTCCTACCCCCCCCACAAGAATTGCCTTATGTCTGTCCCATGCATTCTTGAATTCTCCCACAGTTATAGACCCCAGAACCTCCTCAGGAAGGCTGTTCCATGCATCCACTACCCTCTCTGTGAAATAATACCTCCTCACATTGCCCCTGAACCGCCCCCCCATCTTTAAATTGTGTCCCCTTGTTCTTGCACGTCTCTTTTTCTGAAAGATGCTACCCTCTTGGACTTTGTTGATTCCACTGAGGTACTTAAAAGTTTCTATCATGTCCCCCCTCTCCATTCTTTCCTCAAGGGTATACATATTAAGCTCCTTTAGTCTCTCCTCATATGGCTTCTCTTGCAGACCCTGCACCATTTTAGTTGCCCTCCTCTGGACTGCCTCTATCCTGTCTATGTCCTTGCAGAGATGGGGTCTCCAGAACTGGACACAGTACTCCACATGGGGTCTCACCAACTGTCTGTACAGAGGGATAACAACTTCCTGTTTTCTGCTGCTGATGCCTCTCCCTATGCATCCCAGTATGCCCCCAGCCCTCCTGCCTTTCTCACATTGCTTGCTAACCTTAAGGTCATCTGATATGATTACCCCAGGTCCCTTTCCTTTTTGTTATTGTTACTTACTCCCCCATTGTGTATTCTTCACCTGGGTTCTTGTTTCCCAGGTGCATTATTTTGCACTTCTTTGCATTGAATCCTAGCTGCCATACTTCTGACCATTCCTCCAACCTTGCCAAGTCCCTTCTCATCCTTTCCACGCCTCCTTGTGTATCAACCCTGTTGCAGATCTTTGTGTCATCTGCAAAGAGGCATACCTTTCCTTCCAGTCCCTATGCTATGTCACTTATGAAGATATTAAAAAGGACTGGACCCAATACTGAACCCTGTGGTACCCCACTAGTAACCCCTCTTTCTTCAGAGTCGACTCCATTTACAGTTGCCTTCTGTGGCCTGTTGCCCAACCAATGTTTTACCCAGGCTACCACCCTGGGACCCACTCCCAGGCTGGTTAATTTGACTATTAATCTTTTGTGTGGGACTGTGTCAAATACCTTGCTAAAGTCTAGGTAGGCCATGTCCACAGCCCCTCCCTGGTCTACTACTTTGGTCACCCAGTCAAAGAAATCTAGTAGATCTCGTCTGACATGACCTTCCTGCTGTGAACCCATGCTGCCTTGGGTCCTGTGCCCCACTGGCCTCTAGGTACTCAACTATTCTTTCCTTCAGAAGTGACTCCATCACTTTCCCTACCACAGAGGTCAGACTGACAGGTCTGTAGTTTCCTGCCTCTGTCTCGGTCCCACTTTTGTGAAGGGGAATCACATCCGCCTTCCTCCAGTCCTCGGGTACCACACCATCCTCCCATGATTTATTAAAAAGAGTAGCCAGTGGTTTCACTAGTTCCCCTTAATTCTTTTAGAATTCTGGGGTGAATTCCATCAGCCCCATTGCTTTGTCCACCTTCAGTTTTAGGAGTTCTTGCAGAACCCTTTCTTCTGTGAAAGGACTGGGATCGACCCCCCTATCAAGAGTGCTTCTGTTAATTGGATTAGGCACTTCCCCTCCTCTTTGTGAATACTGAGCAGAAATATTTGTTCAGTATCCCTGCTTTTTCACTGTCCCCTCTGCCCACCCACCATTCATTGTATTCAGCTTCACTATCCCTCCCTTTGTCATTCTCGCTGATTTACCTATAAAAGGTTTTATCCCCCTTCTTAACCGAGTTGGCTATCTTTTCCTCAGTTTGGGCCTTTGCTATTCTGACTTCCCTCCCTGCTTCCTTCTGCCTTAAGTGGTACAGCTCTCTGTCCTGCTCCTTCTGTGTTTCCTTTTACTTCCAGAATGCTATCTTTTTCTCCCTGACTTTCACAGCCACCTCTTTTGAGAACCATAGTGGCTTTTTCTTTCATTTTGATTTGTTAGGTCTTGCAAGGCTTTATATAATACAGATATTGTATGCTCTCCAAAACAAGACCTGCCGTGGTGTGATACTGTAAGATTAACTGTCTGTGAATTGCCATGGTGGGGAACCCCAGGTAGTCCGTAACAGGTGGGTTAATTGGAGAAAGGAAAATATGAAAATCCAGGGTAGGTTGTACATTCAATGAAGTTAATCAAAGGAAACCAGATGCTCATTTCTAATAAGGTAAACAATTTGATTGAGATTGACTTGGGACGAAAAATTAGCAGGAAGAGTTTTATGATCCAGTTTGAAATTATTGTTGAGCTGAAGTGTCTGGGAAGGATCCTATTGAGTGCTATGCCCCAAAACTCTGCAGCTCTGTAAATTAATCCAGACTGAAAAGCCAAGAGGATTGTGATGCAACTTAGTGGAAAGCTTAGACCAGGGAAAATATTGTCCAGTTTTCTAGGATCCCAGCTTCAGCCACCTAAAAGGGGGATTTGGAAGAATGTAACAGGACTTGCGGGGGGGGGGGGATATCAAGGTCCACCTGCTGAAGATTGGCTCCATTTACTGAGGGCTGTTAAATGAATATACAACTTCCACTAATCAGCTCTGAGAAAGATGGGAAAGTCTTCTAGGCCACAAGTTCACAGAGGTGGAGTGGGTGTTCTGCTGGGCAAATGCATATGGGGCCTGTAGGGACACTGACGTAGACTGATTCAGCTTAAAACATTTTACCTTTGTTATCATACTTCACTGCTCCTGAAAAAGATGAATTTGATCCCAATAACAGACTGCTGGTGATGTGACCAGTAGGAGAGCACACTACTCCACATTTTGTGACACTGTCCAAAGCCCCAGGAATGGTGGAACCAAATTCTGTCTACAATTGAACGAACTCTGGTGGATGTAGTCTCCAGAGATGTATCATTAATTGTATTAGGGAACATTTAACATTTGCACATCAAGCATAAACCACTGCACTCTTGGTTAACGGCCACTGTAACAGAATTCAGGGGATCAATATTCAGTGGCTGCAGAAGAACTGAGGTATCCACCCTTTGTGAATGGAAGGATAATATGTACAAACTTGCTGGGTATAAGTGGCTCTTGTACCTTGCCATGGGTAAGAGAACCCTATCTGAGAATATACAGGGCTCCTACCTTGCTCTAAACAGCTCAGGTGGTGGAGTCAATGAGGAGGAACTAGGATTGGGAGCTCCCCTAAAGAGATAAAACAGCCCAGGATATAAATCAGCACCATGTTAGGAAGCTTACTTACCCTTTCCTCATACCAGCCAACACTACCTTGGGAAGGAAGGTCAGATGGGCCTAGCTACTTACCATACACCAGCACATCAAGATACATTTCTGTTTATTGATATTGTTATTTATTGATTTATATTTTTACCTCTTTTATTAACTGTTGATTATGAATTTTTACGTCAGGTTGGTATACTTCTGTGGCTGTTAAGCTAACAACTGTATAATCAGCAATGCACAGTGGCAAATGGAAGCTGAAGCCAGGCTTTTTAGCATGTCTGAGAGGGACCTCCGATGATGTTAGCCTCGAGATGGCAGCTTGAGGTGTAAAACTGGATAGGTGGCAACCCTAAATATATAATGCCTTACAAGAAACACTGCAAGGTGACATATTGAGGGTAGCTCAGACATGGGAAGGGGAACTTCTTATAGTCCATGAACAGCATGGACTAGGTGCAAAGCTGCTATGAGGCCAGCAGGATAACTACCTCACATATCTTGAGGGAATACACTTAGAAGTATCATATTTGTTACTTTAGAACACCAACGGTAACTTCCAGATATGCAGGAAAAAGGACTGCAGCATGTTGCAGACACTGCAGAGAACCACATGTCACTCACACACACATTATGTTGCCCTCTCCAGGCCTACAGCCCTTTTGACAGAACCAGAGAGGGAGACCACCAAGGATCTTCACAGTCCCATGGCATTAACCTCACAAATGTATTTGTTTTATCTTTATCCCATGTGATTACAGGACAGGTATGTTAAGTATCTTTTGGGAACTGTGTTGCTTGCCATCAAGAAATGTATCATGAGGAACTGGCTCTCCCCAAAACAAAATACCTTGGAAGATTGGAGGGCTACTGGCAGCACAATATAAAAGATGGAAAAAATAACCTTTAGCCTAAATGGGAAAACTGACATCTTCACCTCCAGATGGAACAAGTGAGTCATGTGTTTCATATCCCATGATTCTACCTTTGTACCCCAGGAAACATGGCCTTTTGGGTTGTTGGGGAGGCCCAGTCAGAATAGTTAGGTATGGAAGACAGGGGTGAGAGTTTACAGCATGCCTTGTACACCCCCTGTGTTCCTGTTTCCCTATCTGCCTTTCATAGATTTATACAGCCATAGATATAGGTGATGCTGAAACAGAGAGGTTGGCTCGCTTCCCCAACATGCTGAGCCAGAGCTGGGTGGCCGGCCGTCCGTGTTATTATATTGTGATTTAAAATGCCTGTAATCCAAACTGTTGTACTGATTCATTACCTCTTTGCTATGAGAAAGGATGTATTATGTGCACAAAAATACTTCGATAAAAAGATATTAAAAAAAAAATAGCTTGTCTGAGAAACCTCTTTGCGACTTTATGTGAAAAAAATCACTGTTCTTTGCTTTAGCTTGTAATACAAGGAGCAATTATTTATTTATTTAGTTTTTGTTGACCAGGTAAGTGCACTAGACAAATTCTGCCTATTTTCAGGCACGACCAGGGGAAGGGGGATACAGATGAATGCCAACTGACACTGAACCACATTAAGCTGTTAGCTGTATTTTTAGTGAATGGGGTGAAATTTGGCCAGGGCACAGAGGAAATTCCTCTACTCTTTTTGAGAAATGCCAAGGGATCTTTAACATCCACCTGAACCACCACCAGAATAGGCAGATGGGACCTTGGTTTAACGTCTCATCCGAAAGACGGTGCTGTGTCAGATCCAGCCAGGTTGGGAGACTGGTTTTGATGAATTTATTGCAAGCTGCATACTTAATGAAAAAGCCTTAACACAATACAACACACATTTAAAAAAAGAGAGAGAGTGAACCAAGTAGTGGCTCTGCCAAGTAAGCATTTCTAGTACAGGGAGAAAACATGAAAAACACTAAACATATTTTAATTTGATTTATATAAAAACACTATGAAATACATGTAACACCCCCACTTACCACTTGGCTGTTCCAGGACCCTCAGGGTCCCCATGATAAACACCTCTAGAGGGGACTGGCCTGGGTTCACTAATGGGAAGACTGCACTACAGTAGAATGGAGTGTACCTCCACCGGGGTAGTGGTATGGGGTATTTGGCAGATCAAACACAACATTACCACCCCCCAGGAATAAGTATTTGTTCCCTCCCACACACAATGTCTTTTCCCCACAGTAGTAATACACACCAACCAATAACCAATGAACCAGTATTATAATGTAAACTAACCTCAGATTTATTACATGGGAAGGGTAAAGGGGACTAAAACAGCATAAACCCAACAGTTTTGTGCAACAGTTTTTCCCAACAGTCCCAGTACCACCCAATGGATGCATCCGACATTCCCCCCCCAAATGGCCGTACAGGAGTTAACAATCAGTGGACGTAGAGTAGGTTCACCTTGAATGTTGAGATACAGTGGGGAGTAACAGTTTTAAACTCAACTAAAGAACTTTACAAAGAGCCCCAAACACAATACAGCAGAACTTTAGTTTCAGTTTTTCCACCTGGGTTTTTCCTGCAGATTACAAAGTCCTACCCAGGACTTCACCCCCTTTCTTTCACTATCTAAACTAACTAACCAGTTTTCAAGAGAAATAATCATGCCCACAGCCCAGAGGTACTCACAGTTTGTTGATATTGTCAGGGGAGTGTTTATTTGGCAGTACCACTCTGAGTGAAATGGGTGCTGGACTATTCACCCATACCAGACCTTTTGTCATCTTTGCCTTTCTGGCCTTTCATCTTCTCTACTTCTTCTGGCCTTTTGTCATCTTTGCCTCTTCTGGGCTTTCATTGTCTTCACCACTTCTGGCCTTTCATCAGTCCAGGGGTACTGGCAGGCTTGAAGTACCCCGGGACATCCACTGGAACTCAAAATCCATTTGGCTACTTCACAGTCTCTGACTCAGCCCCAGCCCCTCTTCTCTCAGGCTCAGGGAACAGTTCACACAGTCTCAATTATTTTATAGTTTCAACTACAGAACACAGCACATGTTTTGATTTCCCATGGACTACAGATCAGCAGTCAGACTTTTTCCCTAGCAGCTCACTAACTCATAGGCACTCTGCCTCAATGCCTCAGCAGGATCGGGGGGGGGGGCCTTTGTGTACCCAAAACTTGCCTTAGTGCTAAGTTAGCCCACAATAATCTCTCTCTCTCTCTCTCTCTTTCTCTCTCTCTCTCTCTCTCTCTCTCTCTGTCTCTGTCTTGATTCTGCAAGGGAATCTCTTGCATTTCAGCTCTGTCACCCTTTTTATAGATTCCCAGACCTCCCCTTTTGATTGGCTGGTTCTTTTCCAGACTCTCAGTGGTGCTCTTTCCCTCTTCCCAGTGTCTCTTGCTGTAGGAAAAACTCATGGAGGCTGCCAGATGTGTTTACATTTTGCTGCCTTGCCTAGGCAGCTCCTATTATTTATTATATGCCCTCTTTAGGGGCTGAGCCCACCAACTTCAATGCCAGAGGCATTTCTCACTGGCTCCTTTTAAATTGTGGTGCTGACCAAACTCACTTCTGGGAGCCGTGGCTCCTTTAAGACATTTGGGCATGCATGTGCAGTTAATCGCGCAAGGCCATATTTGTTTACCATCTTAATCTGCTTTCCAGCTACTACACGGACTGGGCAATGATGTTTTCCAGGTGCCCCAAGGTGCAAATTACACAGAGGACCTCAGTCCCTCTCACCCTGGGGCTAAAGAGCAGCAGATTCTAGGCAGCTGCAAACATTAGGGTGGGAACCCTGGCCCAAATCCTACCAGGGGCCAGTGAATAAGCCCTCTGATCCTGCTTTCAGCAATCCAGGGCACTGGAGGCAGAACAAGGACAGGGCGGGACAGGACCTAGCTCCAATAAGGTAAGCCCCAGATTGGGGGGCTTGTATGTGGTGCAAAAAGAGTGAATAAGCACCAGTACAGAGAGAGTTAGTGAGCCAAGGAGTGGATCTGCTTATTAAGCACTACTGTGCTCTGAGAAGAATTCCCTGACACACCATGAGGGCCAGCATCCTGAACTGCTAGTGTGATTGTGAAGGCAGACTGTCGCCTGCACAAGTCGCCCTATGTGAAAATGAAAGTAGGTGCCAGGTGGGAGTGAGCATAAGCAGGGACGTGGATACAGTTGATGACAGAATGTGCAGAACAACTGTTTGAACATGGACAACTACTTTTGAGTGGCCACTGATTTCCATACAAAAAATGCCCTAGCTATATGCTGTAAACTAATCAAAGCATATTAAGCACCCTATCTTCTAATGAAACAATAAGTGCTGCACTTGATACCCATTCCCAGAATAAAGAATTCTCCCCCAGAAGTGAAACTGATGTGTACTATAGCTCTTATGATTGTGATTAAAACAAACAAACAACAAAATAATGAAATATTTGGAAAATACTGATGAGTAAATCATATACATATAAAGTACATGCATTCTGGCAAGTACAATTAAAACAGGTAAACTATGAAGATGAACTATGAACTTTACCAGAATGTGGAAAGAAATGAGTTGGTAGTTTTATTATGTTGATATAATTCAGTGATTCAATAAGTGTTCAGTTAGTTTATGTCTAGATGTAAAGTGTATTGTCATAATTATGCAAGATGGGACAGGAAGAAAGTTAAGTAAATAAGGTATTAATTTTGGGGATCATTGGGATACCTGATGGTCCTGTACCAGTGCATTGTGCTGCTGTACAGGTGACCCAGGTTCAGAAGCACAGGTGGGTTGCCACGTTGAGGGGCCGACCTGGCTGAGATAGAAGCTGCTTTGCAGGGCATCACAGCCAGGAATGATTGATAGTGAGTTATGGTGCCACAGCAGCCTCTACAGTAGGGCCAGAGCACTTGCCTGTCACCATAGAATGTAGTGACTTTGAGGCCAATGGAGTCACAGCCCACATCACTGATGTTGAGGGTGTGCCTAGGGAGAAAACCTGGGAAGAAAACTGCCTCTGTCATCTCCATAAGGGCTCATACAGCCTGAACAAGATATATCCCTGATTATAGGGTATTTCCCTGTAAGACAGCTGGGAAGGAAAAGGGGGGATCATTATTAGTGAAAGTCTAAAGCCTCATGCTGCCTAATACCAGAATTTATTTATTTGAAAATTGGTAACTGGGAGAGGCACACTGAGTCAAGGCTCATTTCCAGGTACCTCCTGGGGCAGGGGAATGGTGGAAGAACAGCAGCACAATATACTGTATAGTAGCAAAACATCTGAACAACATATGTGAAAAAATTAGTACGGTACAAGTTAGAATACATACTAAACAACTATATGTGTAGAGAATACAGTGTAATACAGCTCAATGAAAATGTGTAGCAAGTGCATATTCGGAAGTGGCAGCAATACATGGTAGACAAGAACAACATTGAAATAGGCGATTGACCTGAGAGGTAAATTAATTGCCCAACTTCTTAATGGAGGGAGAAACTGTAGCGGTGTAGAAGTTAAACCAAGGCAGAAGGAGGGACCCAGCTGGCTGCTTACCAAGATGATTAAGACTTGGCCATGGTGGTATCAGGAGGAAAAGTAACAAGAACAGGTGGGGAGGGGTTGAGGTTTCAACTAGTGCCTGAGCAAGCCAGTGGATGGGAAGAAGGGGAGGGAGGAGGGAAATTGGTTCTGGAGTAAGGGAAGTCAATAGGAGAAGGCAGATTGCCCAGCAGAAGAGTGGCGTGAAGAGTGGCAAAAATGCAGTGATTCCTGGAATGGAGGGAACAGGAATCAGGAGAGAGTTGGGATAGGACAGAGGAGAAGAAATAGGAAAGGGATCCAAACCAGTATGTGGATATGAAGGCGGTACAGTGAGCTTGGTAATGAGAGGGCTGATGGAGGATGGATAGGGATGCATACAATGAACAATGGTGGGTGTGAGGGTAGTGGAGTTTGTAGCAAAATGGCAGAAGGAGTTGCAGAGGGTTCCAGTCTGGCAAGGGAGGTGGAAGGAGCAGTGCCATAGATCACATCCACATAGTTGAAGACTGAGAGCACCATTTTGGTGACAAGCTCACTGGGAACAAGCAGAGATAAGCAATTCTTGTTGCGGTACAGGGCACCAAGCATGGGACAGAGTTTTACATGGATGGAATCAATGTGGGCTGGGAAGTTAAGCTTACTGTTAGGCCACACTCCAAGGTACTTGAAGGACTGAACAGCTTCAAGAGGTGTGCCATCCAGAATGGTGAAGATGGGGGGGGGGGCAGTGAGTCTGGCCAGTTTATGACCGGTACCAAAGATCGTGGACACTATTTCTTTAGTATTGACTCTGAGTTGGTTGTATAGGAACCAATGCAGTATATTACTGAAGTCTCACTGGAACAGGTCATCCACAGGTGTGGTGGAGGGACTGGAGGTGAAAGTGACTGTGTCATCTGCATACATGTGGGTATGGGAGTTGGCACAGGCAGAGGGGAGGTCATTCAGGAAAATGGAGAAAAGGATGGGACCCAGGATGGAGCACTGTGGGACCCAAGCCTGGATAGGAAGAGTTAGGGATAAGAAGGCAAGGTGACAGGGCACCTTCAACTTGTATCGATTGTTTTCAGTGTGTTAGGTAGGAACTGAACCAAGCTACAGTGGGAGCTGAGAGACCAGCAGAACTCAACTTGTCCAGAAGGAGTGGATGGCACACCAAACTGAAAGCTTTTGCCAGATCGATGAATATAGTGGTCTTATGTGTCCGTGATCCATCCCAGAGAAGACAGAATCAGTGACATGCAGCAGGGAGGATATAGTGGAATGGTGCTTATGGAAACAAGACTGGAAAGGTGAGAAAAAGTCAGAGGATGAAAGGAAGTCGATGAATCTAGAGTGGACCAGTTTCTCGTGCAGCTTAGAGAGGAACGAAAGTTGCCAGGGGAGGAGGGATTACCCCCTTTGTGAAGTGGAATAACTCTGGCCAACTTTCAGGATTGAGGAATGGCACTGAGGGAAAAGGAAAGACTGAGTAGATGAGTAAGGGGAGCTGCAATGGCAGAAGCTGAGCAGTAGAAGAGCTTGGAGTCCAGACCATCAGGGCTGGACATTGATGGGTTGATGGAGGAAAGAGCAAGAATATTTCCAGGATGGTGAAAGTGGGGAAGTGGAAAGCTAATGAGGGATGGAGGAGGGGAGCATTAGGGGAAGAAAGAAAGCAAATAGGATGTTGGGATGCATTAGGTGGGTGTTGTTAACAGACAGAAGGAGTTGATTCTGCCTCTGCACAGCTGTTTAGTGAGACCTCACCTGGAGTTATGTGCACATTTCTGGAGCCCATGCCTGAAGAAGGACAGGAGCCTCCAGGAAGCTGTTCAGAGGAGGGCCTCAAATATGATTCAGGGGCAGAAGAGGAAGATGTGCGAGGAAAAACTAGATATTCTCAATATGTACACACTAATGGCCAGGAGGGAGTGGGTGACATGAATAGACTCCTTTAAATACTTAATGGGTATTAATAATATGCACAGCAGTGCACTGCTCATATGAAGTACTGGCAACACAACAAGATACCATGGATGGAAACTTGTGGGGGAAGCTTAAATGAGATGTAAGGAAGTCATTCTTTATAGAATGTGTAGTGGAGAAGTGGACTGCATTGCCAGAAGAAGTGGTCAGCATGAAGTTCGCCACCAGCTTCAAACACAGATGGGATTGACACACAGAAATGATCCAAACTGGAGGAAGTTGGGTGGGCATTCAAGGGAAGAGCACGAGTGGACAGGCAGAGGTGCTGAAATATACTCAGGGACATCACTAGATGAGCTCTGGTCCAGCATTATGCTGGGTGAAGATTCAGGCTGACACTTGGCAGACTCAATGGGCATGAGGCCTTTTTCTGCCAAGAACATATAATTTTCTATATAAAAATAAAATAAGCTTATACAAATTCAAACTAATTTCTGTGTGAAGAAGGTGCTAGGATGTAATAGCCTTGTTAGTCAAGTTGTAAATAATGCTGAGGTTTATTTAACCCAACTAACAGTGATATGAATAACTACCAGTACCTTGCTTACACAAAGCTTGCTGAAATGGGGTCATCTTTATTTCCTGATGTGTGCTTTGTCTGAGACACTAACATTATCCTAATGTAGTTCATTTGAAAAGGCAGAGAGGACCAAAGATCACCAGAGACCAGTTGGGGTCTGCAGAAACAAACTAGGCAGGGACTATCTGAGAAGACTGGGTGGACCAAGCGGTCCTTTTTTGCCCTTAAATTCTATGTCTCTATGTTTCTACATAACAGTATTCTAGAATGATACATCAGACCTAGCATAGTGTGCTTTTCAACATATCCCATTCACAAATGGCTCAATGATTTGATATGTAATTTGCAGCTAATGTAAATTCTGTCACTTACACCAGACTCTGAAAATTTCAATGCAATCCATCAAACTATCTCTGTGCTTGCCATAGGCAATCAAAGGGATTTAAAACTGCCTGGCTCTTATAAATTAAGTCAGAACATACAGGCACAATAAACTAGGAAGCCAGAAACCACCATTCCAATCATGTACAATAACATTGTCCTGCACATGAGATACAGTAGTTATTTCTCAAGACTGAACTTTTCCGACTGCACATGCACAGCACACATTCTTTAAAGTTAAATGTTTCAGAGAGTAAAACAGCATATCATGGTTTTTCCTTTAGAGGAGGGTAAATACACATTCAAAAATGGGGAGAATTGACACGTTTATTAACTGTCTCCCATTAAAAAATGTCTGAATGGACTGATGTGAAAATGTTATGGCATTCAGATGTGTCACTACCACCAATCTGTGAACAAGCCAGTCCAGTCCCTCAAAGCATCTCTGAGCTGGCAGCAGGCAATGAAAGGGGTTTCAAATGACCTCTTATAAACAGAGTTAAGAAACAAATCACCATTAAACTACACAGTTAGAAACCACTGGCATAGTCAGTAACTGTCAATTCCAAAACATCTCCCATTCACAACTGGCTCAGTGGATTAATGTAAAATGTTCATAGAACATAGTAGATTCAGTTAGACTAATCTGGTAAAGCATCCCAGTGCTAGCAATAGGCACAAGGTGTTGGGGGTCTGGGGAAGGCTCATAGAACTGAGCAGCAACCCTAACTGAGCTGGTGCTACTACACCACTATAATTGTCACTTTTCATTAAAAAAAAAATCTTCCATTCAAAAATGACTGAGAAAACTGACATAATATTTTCAGGACATATTCATTATGCCACTGCCACCACATCCTGAAGTTTCAGTTCTGATTTCAGTTCCGTACATCAAACCACTGTGGTAGCAGTATGCAAAGAAAGGGGTTTAAAAGTGCCTCTTATACATGAAGTTGATAACTACTGACACATTGAACTACCAAGTCAGAAATTACCTACCCCATAAATTACATTAAAACTGTTCTGTGCATGCAGGACATTATTTCTGAATCCCGATCATTAGCTACTTTGCATGCTCAGTACATAATTTTTAAAGCTAATTGCTTCCAAAATAGAAATGTCAAGCGCTAACACATCAAGAAAGTCTTTTCACACCATATTGCACCACCAAGCCAATTTCAGGAAATTCAGCTTTTATCCTCAAAACACTGTGAACGAATATGGAAGTATTGTCAATCACTGTCCCTACACTCCCAGGATAATGGTGACTTGGTGGTACATGCACATTCATACAAGTATGCGTAGTATGGCACTAGCTAGTGTCCTTCCTCCCCTAAGCTGCTTTGACTGCACTGCCAGCTGTGGTCACCCTGATGGCAGTATCACAGTGGAGCAAGCTACCCTCCTTCCCAGGAGTAGAGCATCCTTTGGGATGCTGGATCCTCTTCATCCCTGCCTACCCATCCCCCAGTGATTGAGGCTCATTCTGGAGCCCAGGTCTCCTGTGTTCTGTGTGATAGTGCTACTGCTTCGCCAACAGGCAAGCTAGGCTTGGCTTATCTTTTTATAAACAGCTGACACCACTGGAAGAACTTTGAAAAGAGTAATATTAAGATGAACCTCAGTTTATACTTTATTTTTTTTTTGTACCCCTCTTCCCCTTACTCTATATTGATGAGAAGATTTTCATGAAAACAGGAACATTTACCCCCATATTGATTTTTTCTTGCTGCATAGTGCCACTTGGGGTCATAGTCCTTTGTTTATGACATCACAGTCATTTTTACAGCAACAGACTGGGATGTAACAGGCAGAGGATTATGACATCAAGTGGAAAGTCTGCAGCAGGAGTAAAGGAAATCTATGGAACAAAGATCATGTTTAACTTTTGTTTTTCCAGTTAAGGTTTTTTCCATAACCAGGCACATGTCACCCTTCTCTGGTCCTCTGGCAACCCGCCAGCCTTATCCAGCATTAACCACCTCAAAGCTGCCAACTCCCATGGGTTTTCCCTCTATAACAGGAATCTTTGACGGTGGGGAGGTACTCCCAATGGTGACTCAATCAAGATCCAGAGGCAGACAAAGGGCTGTATCTGGTGAGACCCAAGTATGCCAGCTTGTAGTCATCATTAAGATGTAGCCTGACTTTTTTTCTCACCTGACATGTTGGCCACCCCTCCACCCCATGACATACACCATAGCCACTGGGATCCAACCACAGGGGTCACTGATGCCACAAAAGTGCATTGCCAACCTATGTAATTGAGGATACATTCCCACCAGCAGCACTCCAGGATCCTTGCCAGTACTTCTATCTTGTTCCCAAACCCAGATCATGAGCATAGGGGCATGATGTGTTACCAACTGGGTCACTGGGTATGCCACAAAGATCATGTTTTATTGAAATGGGACAACAGAACTACAGAAACAATAAATGAAATATTAGCCGAGCCATGTCTCAAGTATCCTGATTTTCAAAGTATTCCAAATGTGTCAGCTGCCCTTTAAATATGCCAATATCCAATGTCTAATCATCACAACAGAAATGTAGATACACATATAAATGATTTCTGTTTGATTTGACTCTGAGGTATAAATACAGAAGTCAAATACTGTAGTTGATTAAAACTAACTGATCATTTTTAGTTGTACTGCAGCTTTAGTTTATAATCACTTCAACACTCTTACTAAGGAGGAAAATGTAAGACCAGCCAAAGACTGGGGGTGAAGCCCTCTTTTCTCTTCAGCGATTGCACAAAAGGCACTTTTCAGCACATGTTTGAATGCCCAATGTAGATTAAATAAGAAGTAACGTGCTTACCAATCCACATTTCTGGTTTCCTGGTGACCTTTGCTGGATTAACCATCTGTTTCTGAATTAAACATTTAAACACAAATGCACAACAGCCCAGAGGAAACTTCAGCCTAATCATCAGATAATAAAACCTTATTTTAATAAAACATTTCTCCAGCAGGTTCCAAATGAATGCCAGCAGTGAATCAAAGTAACAGCATTATCCAGCCCCTTCTTAAATATCATATCCTGCTTTCAAAATCACAGCTGAGCCACGATAACAGAAATAGGACTAAAGTGTGATCTTATCCAATATACTGTATGATCTTTTTTTCCAGTTTGGCTGTTACACTCATTGCATTTATATCAGCTGCAGCTTCAGACTACCCTGTGAGGAACTTCTGAACTTACGATCCCTGCAGATGGAATTTCTTTTATCAGGATTTTACTATAATTAAAATCACACTACCATGGGCTAATTGCAGGTGCTGTGCAGACTTCAGCATAGTAAAGAAAATGTAAAAAATGCCACATATGGGGAAACTGCCTTAATTCATTTTACTGATTTAATAAGTAGCCCTAAAATGTATTTACATCTTCAGTGAGACTTAGAACCACAGTAGTTAAGAAAAACAGCAAAATACCGCTCTAAAGGTATGCAACAGAAAATGTTTTAAAAGCCATATCTACTATAGCAACTGTGTTGAAACACTACTAAAGCAGCTTTGTTGAAACATGCTCCACAATCATAATGCCGCATATTAGCAGAAATGTACATGGATTTGCCTTACAATACCAGTGCAGAATATGTGCCAATCCCATCACTACTGTGCCAAGCTCAACTTAAAGAACAACCATGTGTCTGGAAGAAACTGAACTGCAAAGTTTTTTTTTTTTTGTTAAAAGAGTTAGTAATTTTGTTCTGTAGTCTGCACTTCCACAATCAGTTTTTCTGCATTCTCTTCAGCTCTTTGCCCTATAAGAACTGATGTGTACCCATATTCTTTACATGGTGTCTGTGAGACATGTCCTTTAGTTTTGAAAACTTCAAGATAGACACTAACATGTTATATAAAATTCTGGATTTCCTTACCTTTACCCTGGCTCTTCCTACTGCTGATGTTGCAAAGCACAGCAGTGGTAATAAAAGGTAGCTGAAGAACATTATTACCCAGTCAGAGTCAGAACTACCCTGGAGGAGAAATTACCCTGCCAAGTACTAACAGCTAGCAGATGCACTTGTGTCTGTCTCTCTCTCAGCGCTGGAACACTGTTAGACGCAGCTTCCTCTCCCTTCCCACTGTACTATGAAGAGCTTGCTCCCAGCCACTACTCCGAAGACAACTGGTAAGCTGATCTCTTCATGTAATGACTTTGCTTTGCTGGGGGAGGGGGATGGAGGTTGATCTGGTTAGTGAAAAAAAGGGAGGCGGAGGGACAGAGGTGGTCAATGCCAAGTTATGCATCAGCTCTAATTCAACTCTTTGCTTAAAGGCAACCTGTCAAAATACACAGGAAAAAGTGTTCTCCACTTCAGTTGTTTACATGTACAGGAGAATGTTCTTATAGTATCAATGGGCTTGGGCCGGAAAAACTGGAGAACTATTCTTACAGAGATTGACTATACAAGATTTCAACTGAGTGCTAGTCTAACAGACCTCTACCACTGCTTCTTAAAGTAGTTAAACTTATTCCTGTAATGGCTTGCTAAAAATCCATATTGGGAAAGCCCCAAATGCAGTTGGGGCAACTTAAAAAAGTAATTATTAGATACCATTCATCTGACATTTCATATTTTTTTCCTTGTAATTTTTTACCCTTGTATGTTTATTACTAAATGGTTATGCATGAAAAATATTACATTTTCCCTATCTACTCTGGCTGCTTTTCTGCATCATACATCACAATCTACTGCTCTGGAGATAATTATGATACCATAACCAGGGCATTATAAGGTCAAGTGTGGTTAAACAGATAATGCAGATAAAGCCTGGCTATACAGTGACTTTCTTTTCCTGCAACTGTCCTCATGAATAAAGGAAAACTGGGAAAGCATTACAGAAAATAACATGAAATAAAAACTGAATTGTGTTTGAATCATGCATATTACAAAGTTTCCTAATGGTGCCCGGGTCTCTAAGTTAAAATAATTTAGCTATCTCTGTACTGTTTGCACATTTAAATATTTATTTATAACTTGAGGATGCTTTCTGTTTATATATTGTTTATATTAGAGATGATGAACAGTTGTTTTTCAAACATATATGGTTAATTGCTTTGTATGGTTTTGCTAATATGATTGTAGTAACATGTGTCTGCTTCTCCCCTAGGATCCCAAGGAAAAGAAATGCTGTTACCTCTTTGGGAATATCTTGGAATGTTTTTTTTGTTATATAATTGTAGAAAGGCCACAGCAATAGCAGATTTAGAGTGCTAGGATTAAGCACTATTGAAAACCAGGTATCTACTAAAAATTAAAAAATAATGTATGGGTAACAGTGGGTAACAAGTTTTTTTTTTTTTTTTACACACCTGAAGTGCGTGATAGCACATGAGCTAGGAGACTGAAGGACGAGTGGTTCATTTAGATAACACACTAATGGATAATTTGTGAAAAAAATGAGTTTGACTGTTGCCCATGTTTTATTTGATATACTGTAATTGTTGATTTTGTATTTTCTTGTGCAGTTAGAAAGGAACAGCTTATCGCACGCTTCAAAAACCGCTGAGGTGCAGCTCACAATACTCCCCTTTACTTATGTCATGTGTATTGCGGGGTGTAATGGAGATATACGCACACTGGCTTTACATTGTTATCATTTTTTATTTTTATTTCAATCTAGGATTACAATACCTTTGAGCCAAGGCTCTTTTACAAAGGTTTCATGTCAGCATGTGCAACAGTCATCATTTTTAATTACAAACATATAGTCATTTAATAACCAGTACAAAGACATGAGCTATGAGCAAGACAAGGGAAGGGGGTGGTGGGGGAAGTAGGGTAGGAGATTGATGGGAAGGAGGTGCAGGGGTAAGGGGAGTATGGGCGGTGGTTCTGGCGTGGGCAGGAGTGGAGATAAGGGGGGAGGAGGTGAGCGAGGGAGGGTGGGAGACAGTGCAGCCAGGGGGACTTGTTGTGGGAATATGACAGGTAAGGTGCTAGGGATGTAAAGACTGATTGACAGAAAGACTGATCATACCTACAGTATGCATTTAAAATGTTTAAAGCTACAGTGTCTGGAGGACTTGTATTTTATGTTAATCAAGATTTTTCTGTGTTGTTCCATTATCAGTCTTTTAAATATTTCATTTCAATAATTACTCATTTCAGTGTCTGTTTCAGAAACATCTATCTACCACTTTGGACATCACAATTGCTGTGTTTGTAGCATCATAGTCAGTTAATTTCAACTACAATTATAAGTGATGTTGCAGAAGAGCTGGAAGGAAAAGTATGCCTCTGCAGATTAAACCAAAAGCTACAATAGGCTAAACACTCTGAAGGGGGAGGAGAGAATGTGTAGAGACCAGAAAAAACTCAAGGAGTGGTCAAGGGTATAGCAACTGAGTTTCAGTGTCAAAAAGTGCAAAATCATGAACCTAAGGCCCAGAAACCCAGAGGCAAAGTATAAAAAGGAGGACAAGGGATTGACATTCACAAAACAGGAAAGGGACCTTGGCATAATCATACTGAATGGTCTCAACATAGTGAGAGCGTGTGATAAGGCAGTAGGTAGGGCTAGCAGGATACCGGGGTGCACAGGGAGAGTTATCACCAGCAGAAAGAGAGAGGTAGTGTTATGACTGTATAGATGATTGCTGAGACTCCATCCAGGATACTGTGTCCATTTCTGGAGACCACATCTCAGAAAATAAATAGACAGGGTAGAGGCTGTCCATAGGAGGGCAACTAAAGCTATGCAGGGGCTGCATCAAAAGCCCTATGAAGACTGAGGGGTCTCCATATATATATCCATGAAGAGAGATAGAAGAAGGTAAACATGATAGAGACCTATGACTACATCACAGAGATGAATAAGGCAAAGGAGGATAAGGTGACAAGAACAAGGGGGCATGTAATGAAGCTGGAATAGTGGAAATTTAGGAGGGATGTGAGAAAGCATTTCTTCACTGAAAGAGTAGCGGATGCCTGCAACCGTCTTCCAGCAGAGGAAGTGTGGCCAAAAACAGTGGTGGTTTCAAGAATGCATGGGATAGGCACAAAGGAATCTTTGTAGGAAAGCAGGGGGTGTTGAAGTAGCCAGAGATTTGGTAGGGTCTGTGATGACTGTATAAGCAGGAAAAAGATTAGCAGACTGAGTGAGCCAAGCAGTCCATATCTTCCAGCTAATTATATATTTCTATGTGTATTGATAAGCAATTTTTTTTTGTAATTCAGGTTTATTGAGCAATTTCTTCATGTCGTACGAATCACAGTCAGTTTATAGTACAGTACTATTGCTCTCTATGTTTCTTGTCCATGTAAACTTTTTTAATAAATCTACCCCCTGGAACACATACATTGTTTCATTAAACTAGACAAGTTGTGACTTATGCAATATGAAATAGTACAGAACCTCTATTTCTCTCCATAAAAACTGCTTAAGTTATGTAAGCTTTCTAATCCCATTTGTGGTAAATGTCACTCCCAGGCTAACTTACTCCGATGCATTTTATGGGACTGCCCTGTCTCCCAAACAATCTGGCAGCAGACCAAATAGCATTTAGACCCTTTATTGGGTTTAGAAGGTGTTTTTCATCCTGTACTTTTCTTTATTGGTATAGGCATAAATAGCCAATTGGGCCCTCAATGTTATCATATTGCCCTTATTACATTGGTAGCCAAGTTAATTATGCATCACCATTGGACAGACCAATCACCCCCTTCTGATGGATAATGGCATGAAGAAGTTCTTTCTCTTCTCTGAATTGGGAACTCCATACTGTAGCTAGCCTTAGACATACCTTTAAAGGTTACCAGATGAAGTGGGAGAGGCTACACACGCTTCTCTTGCTTTCATGATTCATCTTGAGCACCTTTATTTGTTTATAGTTTAATCTTCAGTCAACATGGTCAGGTGTTTTACTGCTACAGGTTCTTATCATACTGTAACTTGATGTCATTCATTGTTATTGTATAAAGATTAATGTTAGAAACTTGGAAATAACATTTCTAAGTTTTCTTTTCTTTTTATATTATGGTCTTGCAGCTAAATATATAGGTGCTCTATTCTGCTAATATATTGTTAACAATTTCTTCTCTACTGGGCTTTATTTCAGTCCCAAACCATCTATTCTATGCTCCTGTTAAATGTATTATTTTACTGTTTTTCTTTTTTGCTTTTATTTAGTGTTGTTTGCATGGTGTTATTCTTGTAGTTGATTGTTTATTAATATAAAATAAAGTTAGTAAAAAAATATTGCTCTCAATGACTGTTAAGGTACTTTGTAATAAACAACAGGGCTAGCAAGTGCCCTAACTGTCAACTTGCAACAATCTAACAAGAATATAGCACTGTTATGAGCTTGAATTGACTTAAAAATGTTTATGAAGCATTTGTTTATACAGTCCAGGAGAATAAATTCTAGAGGTAAAGTCCAAGCTCAAGAAACACATCCAGAAAAGGAGGAGTATCTCTAAACAGTTCAATTCTCTCTAGTCTCTATTTATGATATAAATGTCCCAGAGATGCCGTATATTCAAGAAAAAAAGCCCTTTGAAGTTGGAGATCTGCCATGCTCCATTCTATATTGTGGATTTCATCTATTTTCCTAGTCCATATGAAAACCTGTGGAGCAACATCTGTCAACCAGTTCAGGGTAATGCATTTCAAAGCACCTAGAATTAAAATTTGAAATAACATTTTTAAATGTCTAACCTGAATTAGATTATGTATACCCAACACTAGTGCCTTAAAGCAGTTAGGAAATGTCTTCCTAATGATCTGTTGCATGGATTTATGTACTTCAGCCTAAAATTTGCTCAACATTGGGCACTCCTGGAAAATATGATAGTGGGACCACCTGCGCACACATAATCTCCAACATAAATCATTGTTGGTTGTCTGTTTGTTCAGTGATAGTGGGACCATGAAACAACATGTGTGGAAACCTTTCACCAAAATTCTTTTGAGAAAGGGAAAGTTCTGACCTTCCATCCTGTTTCAAAGGACTTTTTCAAAGTCTTAGTGGTAACAGTTGTTATCCCACTCCCATCTTTCCCTAATTCCATTTGAGGGGTCTGTTGTACAGTTTCTCAACATTTTGTATAATTCTGATATATATCTGAACTAAATTTTTAGCATGCCCTTTCCCCCAAAGAAGAAGTCCTCTAAGGGATTTAGAGTCCTTGTAAGTTTATGTACAGTAAAGCATCTCTCTGTTGTATGAAGTGTTTAATTTGTAGGAACCTCAAGAATTCAGACTGGAGTACACTGAAATATTGTGCTAGGTCCTAGAAAGTTCTCACAGTTCCTCCTGAAATGCAATGGGAAAATCTAATAATACCCTTTCTTTCCCATATGGTATATTCCTGGTCTTGGACTGGTGGTTGGAAAGCTTCTGTATGTCCAATCAGACGTAGAGGGCCAATGTTTCCAAATACTGTCATTGACTTTCTAACCTTCTCTAGGATCTGCAAAGAATGTCACACCCAGGGGATTGTAATTTTGCTCCTAGATTCAGAGAAGCTGTCAGCAAATGGCAGAGCAAACAATGGAGTGGATATCCCTGGTCTATCCTCCATGGAGTACATCTGGACTCATGAGTCTGCTTGGTTCACTTTTCCAGAAATGCTGTTTGGGTTGCAAAATAAAACTATTTTAAATCTGGCATGGCTAGGCCTTCTTTTTCTCTAGGCATAATCAATGTGGCTCTTCTGACCCTGGGATTATGACCCACCCAGATCAACTGGTTAATGTCTCTCATGACTTTGGACTAAAATAAGACAGGGATTGATACTGGGATGGTTTGAAATGAGAATAGTAAACATGGAAAGAGGTTCATTTTAAGGGTATTTATAAGCCCTAAAGGTGATAGGGGTGACAGCTTCCATGGAACAATGCCTGCTAGCTTGCTGATGTAAATAGGTTCATATTTTATACTGAACTATTTTGAAGTACAGGGTGTGACTTGAATCCCAGATAACACATTTGATTATTTTTTCCTCACGCAAAAAGGAACATTTGTTTAAATTCAGAGGTGCACTTGTTATCTGGTAAGCAATTATGATGTCATAAGTGTACACTATGAAGTCAAAAACAACTATTGCATGCTTCTTTTTTGCACAGACCAAATCTTGAAGTAGAAATATGACAACACTAAGAAAGGACATGAGAAATTTGAAAAAAAAAAAAAACAGTGGTTTCTGGTAAATTGTGATACATGACTATATAGTGGTATTATTATATTATACCCTGAAACCTGATGTTTAACATTGAAACTTAGAAGGTGATGGCAGAAAAAGACCATTGGTCCATATAATTTTGTAACATCCTGTTTTACCACCAGCACCTAATGTCTATACAGGGTTTATGCCCACACTACTCGTTCCCATGTTCTCTGCCTGCTGCTACCTTCTGGGTGACTATAAAGCCCTTAACTCTGTCCCAACCATGTCTGAAGCTGTTAATGATCTTGGCATCCACCACATACTGTAAGCTAGAAGGCTGTTTCTTGGTTCAACCACTCTCCCATAAAAAAAGATCTTGCTCACATCCCTCCTGAATTTCCCTCCTGCCAACTTCCACTCATATCCCCGTGTTGTAGATTCACTACTCCTGTTGAATAGTTCCTTGCAATTTACACTGTCCACTCCTTTCAATGTGAAAGTTTCTATCATATAACCCTTCTGCATTCTGGTCTCCAGCGAGTACATGTTTAGTGCCCTTAGCCAATCCTTGTAGAATCGATTCAGCAGACCATGAATCATTTTTTTTACTCTATTCTGCACCATTTCCAGCCTGCCCCATCATTCCTCAAGTGAAGACTCAAGAAGAGGCTACAGTACTCCAGGTGTGGCCTTAGCAGTGACATATAAAGAGGTAGTAATATCTCCTTTCTCCTGTTATAAAATCTACTCCCAACACTCCTCAGCATTCTGGTTGTCTTGCCTTAGGCCTTGTTTCATTGGCTAGATTGTTTAAGGAAGCCACTTATGACGCCTCCTAGGTCCTTTTCTTCAGCAGTAGTGTGTACAGATTTACCCCCTCCCATCGATGGAAAAACAGAATTTGTTGGCTGAAAAGGACCACTTAGCCACAAAGTCTAACAAGATGTTTCTTGCCTAATCTGTCTCTATAGACCCTAATGTGTCTCTAGCAACCCTCCATTATCCCTGCCTGTTTTCTAATACACCCCCTGTGTTTATCCAATGCATGCTTGATGCCACCCACTGTTTTTGCCTCCACACTGGCAGTCTGTTCCAGGTGTCTACCATCTTTACAGGCAGAAATATTTCCTCTCATCTCTCTTTAACTCCCCCATCCAGTTCAACTGCATGCCCATGGGTCATGGTGCTCCTTTCCATTTGAAAGAGATTGCCCTCCTGCACTCTGTTCACCCCTGTGAGGTATGTGCAACTCTATCATGTCACCTCTCACTCTTCTCTCTTCCAGGGTATACATGTTGAGATCCATCAGGCTCTCCTGATAGGGCTTCTAATGCAATCCAGCAACCATTTTGGTTGCTTTCCACTGGACTGCTTCTACTCTGTATCTGTCCATTCTGAGGTGTGGCCTCCAAAACTGGACACAGTACCCCAGGTGGTGTCTCACCAGTGAGTGATACAGTGGTAACACCAACTCCCTCCTCCTGCTGGATATACTCCTCTCTATGCACCCCAGCATTCCACTAGCTCTACCCATTGTTTTGTCACATTGCCCTGCCACCTTGATGTTATCAGATATGATAACCACAAGATCCCTTTCCTGTTTAGAGACTGGCAGTAACTCCTCCATGTTATACTCCGCACCTGGGTTTATATGCCCTAGGTGCATGATTTTGCACTTTTTTTTAAAACATTTTTTTTTTATTTATTCAGATTAACACCTTTGAGCCAAGGGCTCTTTTACAAAGGTTCCGCGTCAAAATTAGAAAGATAGATAACAAAACTGGATTCAGTTAACAAGGTGAGGGATTACTTAAAAGATTGGTATGTAATGACATAACAGCTAGGGTAGACACAATGGCAAGAACAGGGGTTAAGTTTACAAAATAGTGGGGTTCACAGACGTAATTATACAGAAACAAATAATGCAACCAGATTAAGCTTTGTTGACAGAATAGAAGAATTACATATTAGCAGAGGTACAACATATGAAGAAGAGGTCAGAGACACCTATGGGAATCTGCTAAGAAAGTCAGGGAGGCCTAGCCAACGCAGCTTTCAAGTCAAAGTGAAACACAGGGCATGAGAAACAGATCTGAAAGGAGGCAAATAGATCAGAGAGAGGAGAAAAAAAAGGCACAGAAGGCAGGAGGGGGAGGAGTGGGAGGACTATGTCATAATGATTTGTGAGATAAAACAGGAAGTGTTAGGTGAGGCAGGGTGTACAGGGATGAGGGGCGCAAAGGCCAAAGAGGCAGTCACATAGAATTAATTTGTCGTTGAGATATGTGAGACAAAGAAAAAGCAAGTGCTAGGTGGGGCTGGGTGTACCGAGATAAGAGGGTAAGGTGCAAAAAAAGGGGGTATAAAGAGAAAGGGCAGGGAAAGCGGTGAAGTGAGTGGGAAGGTACGAGCAGGCAACATAGCAGAGGGTGGAGGCAGGAGGCGAAAGGGGTTGGAAGGGAGGGAAAGGGGGAGAGCAAGAGGAAGGGGACTTGGAGCAAGGGGGAGAGTAAGAAATATTAGGGGGAGGGGTGGGAGGAAGAGCAGGATGGCCTATCAGATACAATCATAGCTGCAGATATTGGTAAGGTGGTGCAATAGTTTGCGTTTAAAGAGGCCAAGCCTCTTTGGCATTGAACCCCAACCACCATGCTTTTTTATATACAGTATATAGGCAGTACATAGAAACATAGACTTTGACGGCAGATAAGGACCACTTGGCCAACCTAGTCTGCCCATTTCCCTACCTACAGGATAAGCTGCAGATCCTATTTATCCAACAGCCTATTTCTTCCTACCCCCCACAAAAATTGCCTTATGTCTGTCCCATGCATTCTTGAATTCTCCCACAGTTTTAGATCCCACAACCTCCTCAGGAAGGCTGTTCCATGCGTCCGCCACCCTCTCTGTGAAAAAAATACTTCCTCACATTGCCCCTGAGCTGTCCCCCCTCTATCTTCAAATTGTGTCCCCTTGTTCTTGCACATCTCTTTTTCTGAAAGATGCTACCCTCTTGGACTTTGTTGATTCCACAGAGGTACTTAAACATTTCTATCATGTCCCCCCTCTCCCTCCTTTCCTCAAGGGTATACTTATTAAGCTCCTTTAGCCCTCCTCATATGGCTTCTCTTGCAGACCCTGCACCATTTTAGTTGCCCTCCTCTGGACTGCCTCCATCCTGTATATGTCCTTGTGGAGATGGGGTCTCCAGAACTGAACACAGTACTCCAGATGGGATCTCACCATCTGTCCGTTCAGAGGTATAACAACTTCCTGTTTTCTGCTGATGATGCCTCTCCCTATACATCCCAGAATCCACCCAGCCCTTCTCACATTGCTAACCTTAAGATCATCTGATATGATTACCCCCAGGTCCCTTTCCATTTTTGTTGTTGTTACTACCCCCCCTCCCACTGTGTAATCTTCCCCTGGGTTTTTGTTGCCCAGGTGCATTATTTTGCACTTCTTTGCATTGAATCCAAGCTGCCATACTTCTGACCATTCCTCCAACCTTGCTAAGTCCCTTCTCATCTTTTCCACGCCTCCTTGTGTATCAACCCTGTTGCAGATCTTTGTGTCATCTGCAAGGAGGCATACTTTTCCTTCCAGTCCCTCTGCAGTGTCACTTATAAAGATATTAACAAGCATTTGTCAATGCCGAACGTTCACTTGCAGGTATTTGCAGTGGTGTTTGGCATGTATGGTGCTTTACCCTAATGCCCTGTGCGATTGCTGGTATTTGCACAATAAATTGTCAGCATGACCTGTTTGTTACCCCCATTGTGCGCTACATAGGCGGAAACACGTTTTGGGCAGGATGTGAAAAATGACAGCTGTACTGCTACAAGGAAGCATGGTAAAATTGCAATGTTGAAAATCTGAGTGGAAATATTGAAAATTGGCAAACCCATTTAGCGCAGCATGGAACTGTGCAACGACGCTGTAAAACAGTCATTTTAGGAATTGTTTTCACCTAAATTTTCAACATTGCCATTTTAAAACCTGTGCTAATGAACAGTGTCACTGTGATTTTCTTACTGTGTCCCATACATTGATTTCGCTTACGGACTGCGCCATTGTGCACTACATGGGGAAGACATTTGGGCGGGATGTGAAAAATTACAGCTGTACTGCTCATAAGGAGGTGTGGTAAAATGGCAATGTTGAAAATCTGGAGTGAAAATATTTGAAATTAAGCAAACTTACGACGCAGCGAGGAACTGAACAACGCACACTGTGAAAACAGTTATTTGTTGGATTTTTTTCGCCAAATTTTCAACATAGCCATTTTAAGATCTCTGCTCATGAACAGTGACACTGTGATTTTCTTAATGTGTCCCATACACTGAGTTCGCACACCGACTGTGCCATTGTGCGCTACATGGGCGGAAACAAGTTTTGGGCAAGATGTGAAAAATGACAGCTGCAGTGCTCATAAGGAGGTGTGGTAAAATGGCAATGTTGAAAATCTGGAGTGAAAATATTGAAAATTCGCAAACTTACGAGCGTGCGTAGTAACTGCGCAACGCAGACTCATAAAACAGTCATTTTTAGGAATTTTTTCACCAAATTTTCAGCACAGCCATTTTAAGACCTCTGCTCATGATCAGTGTCACTGTGATTTTCTTAATGTGTCCCATACATTCAGTTCACACACCGACTGCGCCATTGCATGCTACATGGGCATTAACACATTTTGGGCAGGATGTGAAAAATGACAGCTGTACTGCTCATGAGGAGGTGTGGTAAAATGGCAATGTTGAAAATCTGGAGTGCAAATATTGAAAATTCGCAAACGTACGAGCGTGCGTAGGAAGTGCTCAACGCACACTCATAAAACAGTCATTTTTAGGAATTTTTTCACCATATTTTCAACATAGCCATTTTAAGACCTGTGCTCATGAACAGTGTCACTGTGATTTTCTTAATGTGTTCCATACATTGATTTCGCACACTGACTGCACCATTGTGCCCTACATGGGCGGAAACACGTTTTGGGTGAGATGTGAAAAATGACAGCTGTACAACTCATAAGAAGGTGTGATAAAATGGCAATGTTGAGACTCTGGAGTGAAAATATTGAAAATTCATGAACTTACGAGCCTGCATAGGAACTCCACAATGCACGCTCGTAAAACAGTCATTTTTTGGAATTTTTGCACCAAATTCTCAACATGGGGTTTTTGGGACCCCTTCTCATGAATGATGTCACTGTCATGGCGTTATCTGAGGCTGAAGGGTGATTTTGTGCAGTGACTGCGCAGTGCCTGCGAAATCAACCTTTGGGCCCAAATAACGCCATGACAGTGACATCATTCATGAGAAGGGGTCCCAAAAACCCCATGTTGAAATTTTGGTGCAAAAATTCCAAAAAATGACTGAGATATTGAATAAAGTTGAAACCCCGCTATCTAGCCCATTATAGAGCTTACCGGCATTTCCTCAGTTCGTGGTTGGCTTTGAAGAGTGCAGACGTGTTCCCGGTCCAACAAGATCGTCGGGGCTGGAGTCCTGAGGTATGGAATGGGGGTGGGGGGAGGCTGGGTGCGCAGTGGGTGGGTGCGGGTTGTGGGGGCTGGGAGATGCACCAGGGACCGTTTTGTTTTACAGGTTAAAAAAAAAAAGACTACGAGGATGTTTGCCACGCTGGGGTGGGCTCCCAGCATGGCAGAAGATGTGTGGGGGCCGAGGCCAATGGGGATTGGGCACCCGTTGGCAAACTCGCAGGAGGGGAGGAGCCGGCGGGGCATTGGGCACCCGTCGGCAATCCAACAAATGGTTTGCCACGCTGGGGTGGGCTCCCAGCATGGCAGCAGTATGGCTTTGGAGGCGTGGGCCGACGGAGATTGGACACCCCGTTGGCAAACAATGTTTGCCACGCTGGGTGGGCTCCCAGCGTGTACAGCACTTTAGGGGGCGGCGTGGCCGGGCGTGCATGGGGAGGTGGCGTGATGCGAGGGGCGGCGCTCAGTATGGCAGCAGTGTTTTCTTGAAGCGAAGACCACCGCTGTCATACTGAGCTGCTGCACCCATTGTGCAGGGACGCCACCCCTGCTCAACTGAGCAGTGCATTGGGGAGAGGCACACTCCAAGTGTGCTACTCTCCCAATACGTTCTTTGCGCATGCGCGCAAGTGAGCGTAAAAAGGACTGGACCTAGTACTGAACCCTGTGGTACCCCACTAGTAACCCTTCTTTCTTCAGAGTGGACTCCATTTACAATTACCTTCTGTGTCCTGTTGTCCAGCCAATATTTTACCAAGGCTACCACTCTGGGATCCACTCCCAGGCTGGCTAATTTGTTTATTAATTTTTTGTGTGGGACTGTGTCAAATGCCTTGCTTAAGTCTAGGTAGGCCATGTCCATAGCCCCATCCCTGGTCTACTACTTTGGTCACCCAGTCAAAGAAATCAATTAGATTCATCTGACATGACCTTCCCGCTGTGAACCCATGCTGCCTTGGGTCCTGTGCCACACTGGCCTCTAGGTACTCAGCAGTTCTTTCCTTCAGAAGTGATTCCATCACTTCCCTACCACAGAGGTCATACTGACAGGTCTGTAGTTTCCTGCCTCTATCTTGCTCCTACTTTTGTGAAGGGGAATCACATTCACCTTCCTCCAGTCCTCAGGTACCACACCATCCTCCCATGATTTGTTAAAAAGGGTAGTCAGTGATGTCACTAGTTCTCTCCTTAATTCTTTTAGAATTCTGGGATGAATTCCATCAAGTCCCATTGCTTTGTTCACCTTCAGTTTTAGGAGTTCTTTCTGAACCCTTTCTTCTTTGAAAGGACTGGGATCGACCCCCCATCCAGAGTGTTTCTGTTAATTGGATTAGGCACCTTCCCCTCCTCCTCTTTTGTGAATACTGAGCAGAAGTATTTATTCAGTATCCCTGCTTTTTCACTGTCCCTCTCTGTCCACCCACCGTCCATTCTATTCAGCCTCACTATCCCTCCCTTGTCTTTCTATGCTCCCTGATATACCTATAAAAGGTTTTATCCTGTTTCTTAACTGAGTTGGCTATCTTTTCATCAGTTTGGGTCTTTAATATTCTGACTGCCCTCCCTGCTTCCTTCTGCCTTAACTGGTACAGTTCTCTGTCCTGCTCCTTCTGTGTTTCCTTATACTTCCTAAATGCTGTCTTTTTCTCCCTAACCTTCACCACCACCTCTTTTGGGACCCATAGTGGCTTTTTCTTTCATTTTGATTTATTTGCTTCACACAAAGGTTTGTTGCCTCTGCGATGGCAGTTTTGATGTTTCCCCATTGTTGCTCCACCCTTCCTTCTAGCCTGTTTACTAGTGCTTTTCTAAGGCACTCTCCCATGTTGCCAAAGGCAGCCCTCCTGAAGTTCAGAATCCTCACTTTTGTATGGCTTGATTCTGTAGCTGAGTTAATCATGAACCACACTGTTTGGTGGTCACTTGTTCCCAGATGGCTACCCACTTCTAGATCTGAGATCCTCTCACTGTCCCCACTTGAGAGTAAGAGGTCTGAGATTGCTCCCTCATGAGTGGGTTCCAAAACTAGCAGTCTGAGGCATGCCACCTGAAGGGCATCAAGAATGGCCCTGCTTTTGGATGTGGCTGCAGCAAAGGTGCTCCAGTTAACATCTGGCATATTCAGGTCCCCCATCAGCAGTATCTCCTCTTTCTCTGCCATCCTAAGGATACCTTCTATCATATCCTTGTCCATTCCCTCCCCCTGACATGGGGGTCTGTATACAACCCCTTTGTGGATTGTGGTGCCATTTCCAGTCTCTAAGGTGACCCACAGTGCCTCCTCTCCTCCCTGTTTACTCTTTTGTTCAGTTGCTTTTATCCCTTCACTCACATAGAGAGCTACGCTGCCCCCTCTTCTCCCCTCCCTGTCTCTCCTGTAGGTTGTGTACCCTGGTATGTTAACATCCCAGTCATGGCTCTCTGTGTACCATGTTTCTGTGACTGCTACAATATCCAGGCATCCCTCTTCCATCAAGGACACCAGTTCAGGGAGCTTGTTGCTGAGACTATGGGCATTGGTACTCATTACCCTCCATTTCTTGATGGCCTTACCCCTTTTTGCCCCAGTATATAGGTTTTGTTATCCTCCAGGCCATGGGTGAGTGAGCTGACAGCCCTATACCCCCCAACCACAGACTGGCTTACACCACCCCTGAGGCTGGCCCGCAGAATCCCCCATGGAAATCCCACCATGGTGGGACTTGGAGGGGAGGGCCATCCTCATCCCCTAGAGACACAATTCAGACTGTGGGTCTAGCTCCTTCAGGTGGTGGCATGGATCTGAACTTGTGGGTGGGACTTCACTAGCTCACTTAGCTATTACCACCTTTTTCCCATGACCCCTGCTACAACAGTGTGTGCCATATAGTGGCACACATGCACCACATCAGACCATAGTCCCTTCATTCATGTCTGCACTGCCATCAGACCTCCTCTTGGTGGCAGTCAACAGCAGAGAGGCAAGTCCTCCCTCCTCCAGGAGAGGAGAGCAGCTCCTGGGACTCTCCATCCTCTCCTTGCTGGCTGACTTCAAGTGACCTGGTTCCATTCCAGAACACAGGTCACTGGCATGGCAGTGGGTAAGGCTCATGGAGTCTCAGCCCTTTGCAGCACTGGACCAGCTGGACTGCCATATTTAAACCAATTCTCTATTTTCCCCCAGATCTCTCCTTATTCTCTTCATTCCCTCCTGAGTGTCAACCCTATTGCATATTTTGTTATCTTGTGCAAAAATGCATACCTTTCCTTCTATTTCCTCAGGAATGTCACTTGTAAAGACATTGAAGAGGACTGGTTCCAGTACTCAATCCTGCAGCACCCCGAAGATCACTTTTCCATCATTCAAGTGAGTGCCATTTACCACCACCCTCTGTCTCTTATCTGTGAACCAGTTTTTAACACAATTCATCACTTTGGATCCTACCCCAAAACTGTGCTGTTTCTTTCCCAGCCTCCTGTGTGGCACAGTGTTGAAGGCCTTGCTGATGTCTAGATAGGCCATGTCGACTGCCCTCCCCTGATCTAGTTCTGTGGTCACCCAGTCAAAGAAATCCATCAGATTAATTTGGCATGACCTCCTTCCACAAATCCATGCTGCCTATGGTCTTGCAACCCATTGGGTATAAGATACTCCACTAGTCTTTCTTTCCACAGGGTATCCATTAATTTTTCCACCACTGAAGTAAGATTTGACTAGTCTATAATTGCTAGCCTCCTGCTTGCAGCCGCTGTTATGTAAAGGATCCACATCAGCTTTTCTACTGTCCTCCGGGACCACACCTGTTTCTAGTGGGTGTTGAACAAGGCTATCAATGGGGCAGCCAGCACATCTCTGATTTCCTTTAGAACCCTTGGATGCATCCTGTACTGTCCTATAGCTTTGTCTACCCTCAGAGCAGTAAGTGCCTCCTGGACTCTTTCTTCTGAAAATGGACTTGTGTCTACCTCCTCTCTCTCCCTATTTCTGCTATGCCCTGGTGCCCCACCCCCCACACTGTGAAGGCTGCACAGAAATACCTCTTCCTGAAGTCTGCTTTTTATTGGTCCTAGTGTTGCTCAGATAGAATCCTAGACATCAGGATACCAACAAATACCTCCCATTTGGCCAGCTATTTGCTGTGTCAGGATAGTAGTGCTCTCTGACCAGGGATCCTACCCTCTAGGATCCAATTGCATGGATCCTAAAAATGTTGTGGATCCTGTGGATCCTCACAACAGATCCAGCTTGGATCCTAACTATCTGACCTAGGATCCCTGGTTCTGACCCAAGATATATCACTATCTAACCTAGGATCCCTGGATCTGACCTAGGATCCATCTGTATCCGGCCCTGGATCCTACATTTGTCTTTTCTAGGATCTCTAGTAGGATCCTAGGTAGGATACCAGCACTATCTGACAGATAGTGGCAGGATCCATAAAAGCACTATCTGAGCAACACTAATTGGTCCTCTTCTGCAAAGTCTCCTTCACTCTGACCTTTCTCTCCTCACCATCCCACACCTTGCTTTCCTCTTCTCACTTATGTAGCTGAAGAAAGTCTTAACCCCCTTTGTGATCCCTCTGGCAAGTCTTTCTTCTTTCTGTACCTTTGCTTCCTTCACTACCTTGCCTTCTTCCCTCTGCTTTACTATTATATCTAGAATATCCAATATTCTCTCCTGGGGAGTCTGTTCCCAGTGTGCATCAATTTGCACATTTTACCATTGCACTTAAACTACCAAACTCTGGACCACTTCTCCAACCATTGCAGGTCCCTCTGCAAATTCCCTACTCCATCAACACTGTCTACCCTACCACCACATCACATAATTTAGTGTCATCTGTGAAGAGGCACATCTTGCTCTAAATTCATTCTCCTTTGTTACTGATGAACTGTTGAAAAGGAATGGACCCAGGAGTGAACCCTGTTGCACCCCACGTGTGACCTCCCTCTCCCTGGATTTAACTCTGTGTACCTCTACCCTCTGCTGTCTCCCTCCTAACCAATTACCCACCCATAAAGTGATGTCCTTTGCTGTATCTAGATCATTTAGCTTATTTAGCTGTCTTCTGTGTAACACCTTCTGTGTATCCCTTATCTACTGCCCAGGTTACCCAGTCAAAGAATATTATCAGGTTGGTCTTACTCCCCAGGTAGTGATCTAGCACAGCAAACAGGTCAGGGGTGAGAGCCTCATTCCAGGAAGTGGGATGGGACTGCAGGAGGACAGAGCAATCAGGAGCCTCAAGGACCAGACTTTAAATGGTGTGAGTGGCTCAGTTTCAAAAGCACTTGGAGGCTAATCTAGAACCAGCACAACTAGCCTAGATGAAGGGCTTCAGGCTGGTTTTGGTGTAACTACAAGTGTTTGCATTTTTTTCTAGCACAGCAGATAGATCAGGGGTTGGAACTAAAATCCAGGAAGTAGGAGGGGACTGTAGGAGGATGGACCAATTCAAAACCAGCAGGAGTGGGATTTAAATGGCAGGAGGGGCTCATTATCGGTGTTCACTTGCCAGCTAAGCCAGCACCAGCAGCCCACATAAAGTGTTTTGGGATGATTTTGGTGCAACTAAAAGTGTTTATCTTTTTTTATACTCTAGCACAGCAAACAGGTCAGGGATCAGTGCTGAAATCCTGGAAGTAGGAGGGGATTGCAGAAGGATGGAACAATTAGGAATCTCAAGAAGTGTGCTTTAAATGGTGGAAGTGGATCATTTCAGCATACACATGCCAAATAAGCCAGCACCAGCACAAGTAGTTCATATAAAAAATTTGAGGCTGATTTTTGTGTAGCTACAGCTGTTTGCCTTTTTTTTTAGCACAGCAGACAGGTGGGGGGTAGTCACAGCAGAAATCCAGGAAGTGGGAGGGGACTGCAGGACGGTGGACCAATCCAGAGTCTGCAAGAGCAGTATTTAAACACTCCCTCCTAATGTGTCCCAGTATGTTCATAGAACAGTGAGTGACTGGAACAACCAAGGAGTGGAGCAGGTAACCAGCATCTTAGGGATCAGCAGGTGTCCATAGGAGGTTGAAGCATAGCAGGGGACTCTACTGGTCAACTAAGGTAAGACTCCTGTTCACGCCTGTTGTAACACTCACTGCAGGGAAGGGTTGAGGGTAAGTGGTAGGCCAAAACTCGGAATAGATGCAACACCCTAATTAGGGTGGAAATACACTTGGATTAAAAGGGAATAAGGAAAACTAATAGCATCCTATCTAATGTAGCATACAAGGAGGGAAAACTAATAAAAGTTTAGTTACAAGTTAAAGTGGGAAGCAAATTAGTACCTAACTACTGTATCATAACAGTGCTAATCTTGTTAAAAAAAGGGAAATCAAGAAACACCCCATCTGGCGTAAGGGTATAAATTCACTTTCAGGCAACGGGGGACTAGATTTGGTAATGATGGGAGTGGTGCAGTGCAGTGCAGTGGCTGTGGCATGGCAGTCTTCAAGGAGACCTTCAGCAGCTGCTTGCACAAAGGATGGCTTATATTTAAGTCATAAGCCTCTTTTAAGACCTTTATATAGGTCTTGCTTAAGTCTAATATTTAAGACTGTTTTGCAAATCTCCCAAGTGGAAGTCTTAAGCTAGCTCTGACTTAACTTGTTGTTGCTAGGCAACACAGACTTGACTTTAACCTGGTCTTGCTTTCAGCTGCTCCAGTTTATTCAGGATGGCTGCCAAAATGAAAAAAGCAATTTGCTGAGGAGGAAACGTTAACTTTAGTTGAGGAGATTGTTCTTCAAAAAGACATTTTTTGGGGGAAGTTAGGACCAAATTTGAAAAATAGCAAGAAAAAGAAGCCTTGGAAAGAAATCACTGAAAAAGTGGATGTTGTTAACCCTTCAGTAATTAGGACTGTAGATGCGATCCAGAGAAAAATGGAAAAATATTCTATCTGAAGCAAAAAAAATAGGTGACCAAAAAAAAAGCCAAAAACAGGAGGTGGTCTGCTCCAACCTCTGTCTGGCTTAACATATTTAATCATGGATATTTTTTACCCCAAATCGGAATTTTTTTTTTTGGGGGGGTATAATTGGTGGTGAAGAAACCTATGTGGAGTCTGCATCTGGAAAGACTGCTGTTGTTATGCTGATGAGCAGCACAGCAGATGATAGTCTACATGTGGGTATGACAAGTGCTGCTGGTAAGATTTATTTTGTGTCCTTTCACTGGTTGGGCGCTGTAATATATACAAAGTATTCTGAGTCATTAAATGTTTATTTGTTTTTTGAGTTTGCTTTCATTCTGTCAGTATTCACTGAGTACCCAAACTAGACAATGGCACTTTTTATTGGTATCGTCCCTGATGTCTTGTATTAATTCTCTGTTTTTTTTTTGTCATGTCTGGGTTAAAATTGGTTCTGTTTTAGTCAGTCTATCAGCTGTCAGAGAGAGGGAGCAAGAGAGTGAGCGAGATCATGTTTATTTTTTTTTCAGTCAGGATGAGAGTGGGAGAAATACTGTTCGAACCAAGGTGCTTTTATATCAGGGGCGGGGGGGATAGTGGTTTGGGGATAGTCCACTGTGGATTAACTGCTGATGTGGCAAAAGAATTATGGACATATTTTAATTAATCATAACACACATTGCTTAAAATTTGGTGCCACGTCATAAGATCACAATCTGCACATGTGGGTAGCCCCTGGGTACAAGTTATCATCATAAAGTGTGGTTTGGCATATGGATTGGGTAGGAGAAAACCACACTAGGGCAAGGGTCCTGCACTTCTGGAGAGCAAATTTTAAAGTAATGGAAGACTGTCTTAGGAAATATCTTGAAGGAAGAATAGCTGGTAGGGGTGGAAGCACAATGGAATAGAATAAAGGAGGGAATAACTAAAGTAGTGGCAAACTGTTTAACGATAAGCAAGGGTAAGAGGAGAAAGAGGCCACTGTGGTTCTCAAAAGTGGTGGCCAAGGTGGCAAGGGAGGAAAAAAACAGCTTTCAGGAAATACAAGGAGACCCAAACGGATGCAGACAGGGAGGTATATTAAGAGAAACTAAGGGACACAGGAAAGATGGTAAACAGCAAAGGTTCAAATTGAGTAAAGGATTGCCCAGGAGGTCAAGAATGGGCATAAGACTTTCTTCAGGTGCAGTACGTGAACAAAACGAATGAGGTAATGGGTGGTATACTAAAGATCTGGAGATTGGGGGGGGGTAGATGCACTGTGCAGAGGAAGACCAAGAAATAGCTAACATTTTAAATGAATACCGGTCAGTCTCACATTAGTGGTAGGCAAGGTAATGGAGTCCCTGCTATAGAAGAGACTGGTGGAGTACCAGGAAACATATAGGCTGCTGGACCACCAACAGACCGGCTTCACGGGGGGGAGGTCATGTCAAACAAATCTTAGTTTTCTTTGATTGGGTAACTAGAGAAGTGGATCAGTGGAAGGCAATGGATGTGACCTATCTGGATCTCAATAAGGCCTTTGACACTGTACCACACGGGAGGCTAATAAAGAAACTTAGCAGCCTGGGGGTGGGGGAGAAGATGGTGAGCTGGGTATCTAACTAGTTAAAAGTTAGGAGGTGGAGAGTGGTGGTAAATGGCTGTCACTCTGAAGACATGAGAGTGAGACCAGTGGAGTACCACAGGGATTGGTACTGGCCCCTATCCTCTTCAATGTTTTCATAAGTGACATTCCTGAGGAATTGGAGCTGAAGATGTGTCTTTTTGCAGATGGCACAAAAGTATGCAACAGAGTGGACATCGAGCAGGGGGTGGAGAGAATGCACAGGGATCTGGGGAAACTAGAGGAGTGGTCCAGAGATTGGCAGTTGGGTTTCAATGCCAAAAAGTGCAAAGTCATGCACCTCCGGCAGGGAAGCTCAGGGGTTGTGTATATGATGAGGGTTGGGAGTACTTACAGTTACCAAGTAAGATGAGGACCTTGGGGTGATCATATCTGATTATCTCAAATGGCAGGGCAGTACAACAGGGCAGTAGGCAAGGTGAGCTGGGGTGCATAGGGTGGGGGATCACTAGCAGGAGAAGGGAGATGGTGTTACCTCTGTATTGTTTACTTGTGAGACTCACCTGGACTACTATATCCAGTTCTGGAGGCCACACCTCCACATGACATAAACAGGTTGGAAGCAGTCCAGAGGAGGGCTACTAGAAATGGTGCAAGGGCTGCACAAGAAACTATATGAGGAGAAACTGTGGGAGCTCAACATGTACTCCCTGAAGGAGAGGAGAGGAAAGTGAGAGGGGAAATGATTGAGACCTGTAAGTACATCACCAGGGCTAGTAAGGTGCAGGAGGAGTCTCTTTCACAGGAAGAGGAGCACCAGAACTTGGGGGCATGCTATGAAGCTTGAGGGGAGGAGTTTAATAGCGATGTGAGGAAATACTTCATCACATGAAGGCTGGTTAACATCTGAAATAACTTGCACTGGATGTGGTGGGGGGTGAAGACAGTGAGGAGCTTTAAACATGTGTGGGATAGGCACATGGGTATGAAAAACAGAAGTAAGGGAGGAAGGAACACTTGTGACCAAACAGAGTCCCGGGTGTAGTGTTAGGCAGGAAAAATCAGGCAGGAAAGATGGGCCTACAAGTCCTTTTCTGGCGAAAACAGTCAATGTATTAATGTTAGTCCACTAGGTCCTCTTTGACTAGTGTCTCTATCAGTTCACCCAAAACTGAGGTAAGACTGACAGGCATGTACTGTGGTTACCCAGTTGCTCCTTGTCCCTACTTCTGTAATTCTTTCAATCCCCACATAATCATATTTACATTTCCCCACTATGCTGGTTTGTGATTTTCTTTTCTCTATATGTTTGGAGTAGTATGACTGTACATTAACTATGATTACATGGGGATTGAAAGAATTACAGGATTCAAACCAATTATTTGGTATAAGTTAAGGTCTGTTAATAAATATCCTACTTGTGCATGTTTGTTAGAGCCATTTTGATCTGGGTTTGCTTCATTTCACCATTCCTATTCTATGATCTCATACATATAGTAATAGATACTTTGATTTCAGAGTCAGTATTTTTGGATTGCCCCCAATTACATGGCTTTATGGGAAACTATCAAATTAGTTGAGGAGGATCTACTCCCTATAACTAAAAATATCTTGCAAAATGTTAATGTTTCCTATGTAGATAGTGGAGAGAACCCCTTTACTAGTACTATGTTCCAGCTTTGGGCTAAATTGTTTATGTAACCTACCCTGCAACCTTGCAGATATCATAAAACCCCATTCACTTATAATTCAGGTTTTTCTTCAAGCTAGTTTAGATCACACTTATAAAAACTGGGACATCTGGGTCTCTTTATTCCTTGCCATTTTAAAAAAGGGTCCACATTTTTACAGTCCCAGACCTTATCAGAGAAATATTGTCTATGCCCATCTGATTTGTACAGATACTTACATGTGAAGACTTATTTTCAACAAGCTGAAAAATCCTTCCTCACATAGCAATCCCCACCAGCCATCATAACCCTGATCCAATCAGTCTTAGAAACATAGAACAGGTGATGGCAGAAGGAGACCAAAGGTCCATCATGTTTGTCCATGAGTTTCTGAGACCCTAGGAGATCCCAGGACTTAACCCATGCTATATAGATGACTCAATAAAAGATTTACTATCTAGAACAGACAAGTTATTTAGGAACCTGCACTTGTGAGTCAATGAAAAAGCTCAACTCCACTGAAATCCAGTTCAAGTGCTTTAATGCAAAATAAGTGAAGAATGGATATGGACAATCACCACACATCACCAGACTGCCCCAGCCATGTAATTGGGGGCAATCCAAAACAAGGTGGTCCATATATGGGCCGCTTGATCATAACATTCCAGATGTGGCAATGCTAATCCTCCCTTTACTTTAGGAGTGTGGCATATCTAATACATGGATGGGTTACCCCCACAAAAACTGAGAGATATGTCTATCCCACTGTTGGAACTGGGTCTTTGGAAGGGAAATTTGGACAGCTTGTGATAAATACAAAATTCTAGGGAGAATGTTCCCTCACGTACACTCTACTTTCTGCATAAGTGGCAGATTAATGACTTGCCAACAATGTAAATCTTCCTGCAATGCTTGAGTGAAAGACATAAGTTAATTCACTCAGGGTATCTAGTTTAGTCAGTAGGTATACTCCCAAGAATTATAAGGATGATAAACCCCATTTAAACTGGAAAGATTGTTTCACCTGAGGAGCAGGGTAATAGTTAAATTGGAGAACCTCTGTTTTAGTTTTCTTAATTCAGCAACCTGCACAGTTAACAAATGTTTGCATCTGGGGAGGTTAAGTAAATTAGCAGGTCATCTGCAGATGAGGCACATTTTTGGTATCCAGCACTGACTTCCAAGACTGAAATGTGCAGGTTCTGTCATAGGGCCTGCGCCAGGTATTTAAGATAAATTGAAAAAAGCATGGGGATAGGGGACACCCCTGCCTGTTTCCCCTATTAAGAGAAAATAGCAGATAAATCCTGCCATTAATCTTAACTAAGCTTGTGGTGATGCACTGAACATCTGGAGGGTATCTATAAAGGCAGAGGGGAAGGCCATCTTGTGTAGAGTAGTAATGAGGAAGCCACAGGTCACCAGATTAAATGCCTTCTCAGCATCTAGGCTTAAAAGTAAAAAAGGAACCTTTGACCGGGCAGCGTTATGTAAGATGTAAAGTATGTTTAATATTGTCCTGGGCTTGTCCGTCATGTGCAAAACCAGTCTGTTCTTTCCTAATAAGGAAGGGAAGGGAAGAATAGGGTCCAATATGTGGCCTAAGATTGATGTAAATCTCTTATAGTCAATATTAAGTAGTGATATTGGTCAATTTTAGGAACATTACGGACGGTCTTCTTTTGGTTTTAATATAGCTGAAATAGTGGCTAGGTTCCAAGTTGGAGGGAACAGATTTGTTTTTCATTACCCAATTACTAGCTGCAAGTAGGGGGGACAATAATTTAGAACAGAACATTTTATAGTACATACTCATATGGATGAAAGTGGCAGACTCCACTTTTGCAAAAGTTCGCAACATTTTTCAAACTTCCATCATTGGCAAAATTGGAAACTACCGAATGTGTTTGGTGGATTTTCACCTTGTTCCACATAATTTTTTGGCTGAACTGCAGAATAATAGACATAAACTGTGGAATGACAGTTCTGAGCAATTTTATTCTGCAGTTTAATGGATTATTCTGCAATACATGTAATTATTCTACAATGCAGTTATTAGTTCTGTGGAATTTCTTTCTGCAGTATAATTCATTAAAGAAGACAGGCAATATAAAATTATATGGAAACCATCAAATGCATTCTTTCATTATTATTAACAATGCTTGCAGGAACAGATGTGTAGAATGAATGTGCAAGAATGAGAATATTTTCAGTTTTTAATGATTAGTGATATTTCACAGCATGGCTGTTAATGTAGTGGCATTGTTCAACCTTCCGGTATCCATATTGCAGAGGCAAGTGTGCCTGTTTCTTAGTGACATGCCTGTTTGTGCTTTGGCACCAGCTACTGCCCTCACACCAAGCACTACGTATTCTGCACTGGCTGTCAAAAGGTTTAGTACCAGCGAACTGACTGAATAGCAATGTCATGCTATTTTGTTTCTTGCACTTTATATGAACTTCAAACAATTCATTTAATTTTTACCCGGTGCTGTAAACGAATGTTAAGTCTTCATTTGTGTAAGTGGAATCTTTTTATCTGTTTATATTTTTAATTGTTTATTTGATATCAATTTCACATAATAAATTACAAGGACCTTGATTTGGCATAGTATTTAAAAAAAATATGCATGCAGTCTATGTAAAAAAAAGTAAAAAAAAAAATCTGATGTGGCTCTCATATGTGATATTTGGGGACATGCCATTTGTCCAATACATAAAACATGTAGGTTCTATTTATGAGGTTGAATATTTTACTTTCATCTAAAGCCAATGCGTAGTATGTGTCCTGTAAATTTTCGACATATTCAATACAAAGCTGAACTTTTTTAATTGCAGAGGAGGCAGTTCTACCCGGGATGAACCCATTCTGATCTGGTTGGATGTGGATAGGAATCTCTGGCAATAATCTGTTTGCAATTACTTTAGCTATTGTTTTATAATCTGAAGTCAAGAATGCAATGGGTCTACAGCTACTTTGAATATATTTTGGTTTACCTTCTTTATGAAGGAGAATCAAGATTGCTTTTGACATAGAGTCTGGAATAGTTCGCTCCGCATCCACCCATTCTTGCACCATTTGAAGAATCCAGGGAGATAATGTATCCTTAAACTTTTTGTAAAATTCATTTGTCAGTCCATCTGGACCTGGGCTTTTCTTGTTTGGTAACTCTGAAATTGCTTTTTTAATTTCTTCCAGGTAAAAATCCTTCTCAGGATATTAAATGGTTTTATGTTTCTATTTTTTATGAATGATTCCATTCTCTCTAAGTTTGTAATGGGCTTATTTTTATAAATAGTTATAAAAAACATACATAATTGCAACAAGATCTTGCCAGGTTATTTGGGGTTGATTTTGCACATTTTTTAAATTTGTAATGGTTATTTTCTCTTCTTTTTTTTTTTTTGCATATGGGCAAGCAATGTGCCTGCTTTGTCTCCATGAAGATAATTTGTTTTACCTTCCTTAGGTTGAATTCATGTTATTTTGTAATTATTTGCTATCATTTACTTTTGTATTTATACCATTCTTCAATATGTTTATTGTAATCTCTTAGAATTAATTTATACAATTCCTTTAATTTGTCTTCAATAAGTTGTTTTTCCCTGTTCCTGTTTTGTATTATCAGGCATTGTGGGATATACAAATACCTCTTATTGTAGCTTTTAGGGCATCCCTCAACGATGATACTGGACTTTAGCCTGTGTAATTATAAAACCAAAATTCTTGTATTGCATTATTTATTTTGTCTAAAAATTCTTTATCCTCAAGAAGATCATTATTAAATGATCATTTTTTAGTTTTATCGGAATTGTGCAAGCCATCAAGGGTAAATTGCATCTCCACCAATGCATGGTCAGACCACAGGAGAGAATGAATTTTAGTACTAAGAATGTTAGTTAGTAGGGTTTTAGATACAAAAATGTAGTCTAATCTTGAAACATAGAAATATAGAACTTGATGACAGATAAGGACCGCTTGGCCCACCAAGTCCGCCCATTTCCCTACCTAATGGATAAGCTGCAGATCCTAGTTAACCAACAGCCTACTTCCTCCTACCCCCCACTAGAATTGCCTTATGTCTGTCCCATGCATTCTTGAATTCCCCCACTGTTTTTGACTCCACAACTTCCTCAGGAAGGCTGTTCCATGCATCCACAACCCTCTCCATGAAAAAATACTTCCTCACATTACCTCTGAGCCGTCCCCCCTCTATCTTCAAACTGCAACCCCTTGTTCTTGTGCATCTCTTTTTCTGAAAGATGCTACCCTCTTGGACTTTGTTGATTCCCTTGAGGTACTTAAAAGTTTATATCATGTCCCCCCTCTTCCACCTTTCCTCGAGGGTATACATATTAAGCACCTTTGGTCTCACTTCATATGTCTTCTGATGCAGACCCTGCACCATTTTGGTTGCCCTTCTCTGGACAGCCTCCACCCTGTCTATGTCTTTGCAGAGATGGGGTCTCCAGAACTGCACACAGTACTCCAGATGGGGTTTCACCAACTGTCTGTACAGAGGGATGAGAACTTCTTGTTTTCTGTTGGTGATGCCTCTACCTATGCATCCCAGTATCCCCCCCAGCCCTCCTTACTGCCTTCTCACATTGCTTACCCACCTTTAGGTCATCTGATATAACTACCCCCAGGTCCATTTCCATTTTTGTTGTTGTCATTATCTCACCCCCCATTGTGTACTCTTTCCCTGAGATTTTGTTTCCCAGGTGCATAACTTTGCACTTCTTTGCATTGAATCTAAGCTGCCATATGTTTGACCATTGCTCCATCCTTGCCAAGTCCCTTCTCATCCTTTCCACCCACCTTGTGTATCAACCCTGTTGCAGATCTTTGTGTCGTCTGCAAGGAGACATACTTTTCCTTCCAGTCCCTCTGCAATGTCACTTATAAAGATATTAAAAAGTACCGGACCCAGTACTGAACCCTGTGGCACCCCACTAGTAACTCCCTTTTCTTCACTGTGGACTCTGTTTTCTAATACCCTCTGTGTTCTATTGCCCAGCCAATGTTTTACCCAGGCTACCACCCTGGGGACTCACTCCCAGGCTGACTAATTTGTTTATTAATCTTTTGTGTGGGACTGTGTCAAATGCCTTGCTAAAGTCTAGGTAGACCATGTCCACAGCCCCTCCCTGGTCTACTACTTTGGTCACCCAGTCAAAGAAATCGATTACATTCATCTGACATGACCTTCCCTCTGTGAATCCATGCTGCCTTGGGTCCTGTGCCCCACTGGCCTCTAGGTACTCAACAATTCATTCCTTCAGAAGTGATTCCATCACTTTCCCTACCACTGAGGTCAAACTGATAGGTCTGTAGTTTCCTAACTCTGTCTTGCTCCCACTTTTGTGAAGGGGAATCACATCTGCCCACCTCCAGTCCTCAGGCACCACACCATCCTCCCATGATTTGTTAAAAAGAGTAGTCAGTGGACTCACTAGTTCTCTGCTTAGTTCTTTTAGAATTCTGGGGTGAATCCCATCAGGCCCCATTGCTTTGTCCACCTTCAGTTTTAAGAGTTCTTTCAGAACACTTTCTTCTGTGAAAGGACTGATACCGAACCCTCTATCCAGAGTGCTTCTATTGACTGGATTAGGTATCGCCCCCTCCTCTTCTTTTGTGAATGCTGAGCAGAAGTATTCATTCAGTATCCCTGTTTTTTCACTGTCCCTCTCTGCCCACTCACCCTCTTCTTTAGTCAGCCTCAGTATCCCTCTCTTTGTCTTTCTTCACTCCCTAGTGTACCTATAAAAGTTTTATCCCCCTTCTTAACCGAGTTGGCTATCTTTTCCTTGATTTGGGCCTTTGCTATTCTGACTGCCTTCTCTGCTTCCTTCTGCTTTAACTGGTACAGTTCTCTGTCCTGCTCCTTCTATGTTTCCTTACACTTCCTAAATGCTGTCTTTTTCTCCCTAACTTTCCCCGCCATCTCTTTTGAGAACCATAGTGTTTTTTTTTCTTTCATTTTGATTTGTTTATTTGCTTCACACAAAGGCTTGGTACCTCTGTGAAGGCAGTTTTGATGTTTTCCCATTGTTGCTCCACCCCTCCTTCCTGCCTGTTTGCTAGTGCTTTTCTGAGGCATTCTCCCATTTTGACAAAATCAGCCCTCCTGAAGTCCAGTATCTTCACTTTTGTATGGCTTGACTCTACAGCTGAGTTTATGATGAACCACACTGTTTTAATTTTTTTATAATGAAAAGTGAACTCTCTTACCAAATAATTATTTATTCTCCAGGGATCTACTAGATTGTTTTCCTTTAAAAAAGAGTTTAGATATAACAAGGTTGATTTGTTCTGATTTTAAATGTTTTTATTTTTGTCCAAATGTGGCTCAAGAAGGGCATTAAAATCTCCCATTAATATTGTATTCACAGACTGTAAATGAATTTTCGCTTGATTAATTGTTGACATAAATTCAGGATAATTAACAAAGGGACCATATACTGTGCCAGTTATAAGAGGGATGTCATTAAGGATTGTACCTTTTACTAAGTAAATTCTACCCTCCTGGTCAGTCCAATGATCCAAAATTTAAAAATGTAAATGCTTCCTCACTAAGATTCTTACCCTGTGGATTTCTTAGTGCCTGCAGAGAAAACATTCTGAGAGATTAATAAATGCTTCTCTTACAGGGCTATAATGTCTAGTTTTAACTTATTTAAATAGGCCAAAATTCTGAATCTCTTAATAGGTGCATTTATACCATTGACATTATAAGTGGTGACCCTTATTATCCCTTCCTTAGTCATTTTTATACTTGCTTGTCCATTGTCCTAATAGAGAAAAACCAGCAAATAAAGCAGATAGTAGATACACCAAAAATATCCTGTGACATACTAATTTCCTACCCATAATCATACCTGTAGTATACCTTAAAGTAAGCATCTTTCTCTTAGACTTAAACTATATATCTTCTGTTACCACCTTATAAAATGAGGTGTCCCTTCGTGTTAAGATACCAAAACAATTTTTATATCTGTTCACATTGACAATAAGCATGAACACCGTTGTAGACAAATCCCCTTTCCCTTCCCCCTCACTGAAAAAAAGAAAAAGAAACACAAAAGAAGGCAAGAAAAATACAAACTTATTAATGCATGGAACCATTGGTGGGGGTATCTATTCCCCTTTACAGTACATCCCACCTTTCCCTCCTATCCCGGCTACCATATCAATTGTTGATATAAAGCTGTTGTATGTAAGAGAAGTCCCCTTTAAATACTGACAGCCCCCCCCCATGATGATAACATGCTACTGTACCATTACTTAAGTAAAGATATTAGGGATTTTTAAGTTAAGTTCTTTTTCAGCATCTTCCATGGAGTCATACAAATAGCTGGCACTATTAATAAACACTTTAAGTTTAGATGGGTAAATTATATTTGTCTGAAAATTATTTCCCCAAAGTTTTTTTCTTAAGGCTGCAAATGTCCTCATTTCCTGAACAATCTCTCTAGGTAAGTCATTATAGATAGAGATGTTAGCACCCAATAGATTAATTCTTCTTTTTTTATAGGCTGCTTGCATAAATAATTCCTTGTCATCTGAGTGAAAAAGTTTCACAGCAATGGGGTGGGGGAGACCATGCCCTTGGCCTAAGCCTTTACTGTTACAAGACATTCTATGAATTCTATCTATATCCATTTTAACCTCTACTGTATCGAGATCCAGAAAGGTGGCCACAGTTTGGTTAAAGGACTCTTTCATCCCCTTTTACACATCCCAAGATTCAGGTATGCCTAGAATGTGTACATTTTTCCTTTTGGATCTTGCTTCCAGGATGGTAACTTTACTGATGGTATCTTTCTTAAAGGACTCAAGCACCTGTACCTGGTTTTGTAATGGGGCCAGCTTGTCCTCCAAATCAAAAATTCTCTACCGGGCCAATTTAAGCTCACGTTTTAAGTAGTGGTTCTCTGAAATTAAATGTTGGAGAGTTTCATTAAATTGGTCAATCGTTTTTCCAGTGGGGCCAGCCTTTGAATGTTCTCATTCCATTTGTTATTTTTTTCCATTAGGACAGAAACCCTGAGTGGTGGGTTCACATCCACGGTTCCTATCAATTACTATCGTGTGGGCCCATAGCGTGCATGACTCCCAACTGAGTAGCAGAGACTGAGTTATCAGAAAAATCTGCAGCATTCACATTGTCCCTATTCTACATAGGTGCATTTAAAACAGCTGAAGGAGCAGTTAAAGATATAGAATGGAACTTGTTTACAGTACCTTGAGATTGTAGAACTTAAGTGTGCCCTGTCTCGGACCTGGAAAAGGGACCGGTCATTGCTGCCATTGCAGTGTCCTCCTTTACAGTGTTTGTTTGCGGTTCCTTGTTAATCACATTGGATGGAATTGGCACCTGCAGTGGAAGCTGAGGGAGCCATAGAGTCAAGCACAGAAGTTTGTAAAGCTGAAGCATTCCCCATCTCAGACATGGAAAAGGAGCCGGTCGTTGTTGCCATTGCGGTATCCTCCTTTTTGGTGTCTGTTTGCAGTTCCTTGTTAATTGTGTCGGATGGAATTGGCACCGTAACATCTTAAGCTTGTACTGTAGTGGAAGCTGAGGGAGCTGTAGAGTCAAGCACAGAGATTTCAGGGATTTCATCTTTTTCCTGGGAGGAAGAGGGACCTGAAGCTGTATTGCTTACTAAAGGGTTCAGGATTGCTCCATCTTGCTAAGTGGTCAGGTCCTCATTGAAGTAGACATCATTCTGCATTGTAGTCATGTGCGAGCTTTAAACAAAAACATAGGAGCAGTATTTTGCTTTTACTCTGCTGCGTTCGAGGGCGACGAACTTAAGATGTGTTCCAATTGATTAGATGCTGAGTTTTTCTTTATTTTACCTGCCCTCCCATGAGATTGCAAATTGTTCAACTTTCCAGTTCTCCTGATGCCTTTAGCATTAACAGAGTGTCCAGAGTTATGCTACTGTTTACGGGGTGTCATGGCAAGACCAAATTCCCAAAAAGCCTTGAAAGAGCATTTCTCCTGGTTTTCAGACAACTCTTTCACAAAAACAGTATAGTTAGGATCACACATACAGGACCTGCTCCTGACAGTCATATTTGGATAGATTAAAATTAAAGGTAGCCAGTGCATGAACTTACATGCCAGAGAGGTAGTGCATGCAAGCTCAGCTAACCACCATGTTAGCTAAGCTCCTCCCCTATCCATCCATCTATCCATCTATCCATCCATCTATCTATCTATCTATCTATCTATCTATCTATCTATCTATCTATCTATCTATATTCCTTCATTTACTTGAAGGTCTCTACTGTATCACCCCTCTGCCTCCTCTCTTCCAGGGAGTACATCCTTAGGGCTCCCACCTCCTCCTCATAAGACCTATCCTGTTGCCCCTTGATCATTCCAGTTGATCTCCTCTGGACCCCCTCCAGCATGTTAATGTCCTTCTTAAGGTATGGATGCCAATGTCTCACTCCATATTCTAAACGTGATCTTACCAATGACCTGTACAAAGGCAAAATAACTTCACTCTGCCTACTACTGAATCCCCTTGCAATACATTCCAGCATCCTTTTCACTTTCACCACAGCCTTCTTGCATTGAGAGGAATGTTTCAGGTCACTAGTAATTACCAACCGCAGATCATTTTCCTTTTCTGAAGCAGTTACCTGACTCTTTCCTATGTAGTACTCTGTCCTTGGGTTCTTGGCCCCTATGTGCATCACTTTGCACCTTTTGTATTGAAACCAAGCTGCCAGATTCCTGACCATCTCTCCAGTCTGGATAATAATAATAATAATATAATAACTTTTTATTTGTTAAGCATAATTCACTGATATCAAAGCGCTGTACAAAACACATCAAACTAAAATATTTATATAGAAAATAAAAAATATAAAAACTTAGTAAAATATTCATGCAATATAGAAACATAGAAACATAGAAGTTGACGGCAGATAAGGACAGCAAGGCTCATCCAGTCTGCCCATTTCTTTTTCTACTTTATAAATGTGCCATCGGCCTTTGCTCTGTCAGTGGCCTATCTATTCATACTCATTTGTATTGCTCCCTTATGCCTATCCCATGCCTGTTTGAAGCCCTGCACTGTATTCATAGCCACCACTTCTTGAGGTAAGCCATTCCATGCATCCACCACCCTTTCTGTGAAAAAGAATTTCCTCACATTCCCCCTTAATCGGCCCCCCTCTAATCTCATGCTGTGTCCTCTTGCCCTGCTATTGTTCTTATATTTAAACATGTTAGACTCTTTCACCTTGTTAATGGCCTTAAGGTGTTTGAATGCCTTGATCATATCACCTCTCCCTCCTTTGCTCAAGGGTATACATATTGAGCTCTGTTAATCTGTCCTCATATGTCTTCTGATGCAGTCCCTGCACCATTTGGTTGCCTTCTCTGGACTGCCTCAATTTAGTTAATGTCCTTGTGAAGGTGTGGCCTCCAATACTGCATGCAGTATTCCAGATGGGGCCTAACCAGTGTCTTGTAAAGAGGGATTATTACCTCCCTCTTATGACTTGTGATACCCCTACTAATACACCCTAACACCCCCTAGCCTTACCTACTGCTTTAGAGGTCTGCTTGGATGATTTCAGGTCATCAGTGATGATGATGCCCAAGTCTCTTTCTTCCTTTGTGACTGCTAGCAACTCCCTTCCCAGCCTATAGGTGGCTTCACGGTTTCTCTTCCCTATGTGCATGATCTTGCACTTCTTTGCATTAAATCCCAGTTGCCACTCTTCTGACCATTTTGCTAGTTTATCCAGATCTCTTCTCATTCTGCCCACCCCATCTGGATCATCTACTCTGTTGCAGATCTTGGTGTAATCTGCAAACAGGCAAGCCTTACCCTCTAGTCCATCTGCAAGGTCACTAATCAAGATGTTGAAGAGGACTGGCCCCAGGACTGATCCCTGAGGTACCCCACTTGTGACTTGCATCTCTTCTGACTGTATACCATTTACCACCACTCTCTGTTTTCTGCCTGTCAACCAGTTTGCCACCCAGTTGACCAACTTCTGACCCACCCGAGCCTACCCAGCTTATTTATCAATCTTCTATGTAGAACAGTGTCAAAAGCTTTGCTGAAGTCAAGGTAGGCAACATCAACTGCTCCCCCTTGGTCCACCACTCTGGTTACCCAGTCAAAGAAATCTATGAGATTAGTTTGACAGGACCTTCCTTTCTTAAACCCATGCTGTCTTGGATCCTGTGCCCCTATGGATTCCAGGTGTTGCACTATCCTTTCCTTAAGGAGTGCCTCCATAATCTTGCCCACTACTGAGGTAAGACTGACTGGTCTGTAGTTCCCTGCCTCCTCCCTGCTACCACTCTTGTGGAGCGGGATCACATGAGCCCTTCTCCAGTCTCCTGGGACCTCTCCTGTGCTCAGAGACTCACTAAACAGTTCTGCTAATGGCTCTGCTAGTTCCACCTTTAGCTCCTTAAGTACCCTGGGATGTATGCCATCAGGTCCCATTGCCTTATCCACCCTGAGCTTAGCAAGCTCTTGTAGGACCCTTTCTTTTGTGAAGGGAGTAGTGCTCACCTCCCTCCCCCCTGTGTCCATGATGCTGGGCTGTGGGCCCTGCCCTACCTTCTCTTCAGTAAATACTGAGCAAAAGTATCTATTTAGAATAGATGTCTTTACAGGGTCCTCCTCCTCACATGCTCCCTTTTCTCCATTAAGCTTAGCAATACCCCCTCTGGACTTTTTCCTTTCACTAATGTATCTATAGAAAGTCTTGTCACCTTCTTTTACTGTTCGTGCTAGTGTTTCCTCAGTTTGGGACTTTGCCTGCCTTACTGCCTTCCCTGCTTCCCTTAGGGCAGTTTGGTATGCCTCCCTATCTTCATCCTGCAGTATTCCCTTATATTTCCAGAAGGCCAGCCAATATACAGAATCAAGTAATCCAGATCAGAAACCAGCAAAAGCACACAAATACAGATGCATTTTTTAAAGCAGTTTTGAAGCTCTCCACCGTCTGGATCTCTCGTATCCGATGAGGTAGAGAATTCCACAGGGTAGGGGCAGCATAAACAAAAGCCCAAGCTCCCAAGGTCTTCAAATGCACCCTGGGAATCTCTAGCAATCCCTCATCAGTTGAGTGGAGTGGTCGGGGGGGCAGTAGGGATTCAGAAGCTCTTGCAGGTAACTCAGACTCAAACCGTGTATGGCTTTGAAAGTCAGTAAATCAACTTTAAAGGTGATCCACCACTGAACTGGCAGCCAGTGCAGACAGCGCAGCACAGGAGCAATATGGCAGATCAAGTTGACCCAGACAATAACCTGACAGCAGCATTCTGCACTAGCTGCAAGCAGTGGATATCAACCCCAGGAAGCCCTACAGTATGTACAGGGGGAGTTACAGTAGTCAAGGCACGAGGTCACATAAGCGTGGACCATTTGGAAGATCACCAGACAGAACAAGGTGCTTAATCTGGGTGATGTTCCTCAGATGGTAAAATAAGGACTTGACCACAGCTGACACATGTGAATGAAGTGTCAACCCATCATCAAGTATCACCCCCAGATTCCTCACCCATTCAGAGATCAACAGCTGGGATCCCCCAAGCCAAAGCCCGGCAGGCCACCCAGTGGTCAACCCTTCTATCTGGTGACCCTGGATAAGTCCTCCCTCAGTTCTTGTATCCCCTTCCTGGGTGTCAACCCTCCCACAGAGCTTGGTGTCATCTGCAAACAGGGCCTTGAATGCCTTCTCTGATGTTACTTATGAAGATATTGAACAATACTGGCCCCAACACAAACACTTGTGGGACCCCACTTGTTCCCTCCTTGGTGCTCGAGAACTCCCCCCACCACCACTACTCTCTGTGTTCTGCTGCTCAAGAAGTTTTGAACCCATCTTACCATTTTCTCCCCCACCTCTAGGTCCCTCTGTTTCACTATCAACTGTCTGTGTGGCACAGAATTAAAGGCCTTGCTAAAGTCCAGGTAAATTATATCCATTGCCTGGCCCTTGTCCACTGCCTTAATGACCCAACTGAAGAACCTGATCAGGTTTGTTTGACATGATCTGCCTGCCACAAATCCGTACTGTCTATTGTCCTGCAGACAATTCTCCTCCATGTACCTCATCAGCCCTTCCTTTAGTATGGTCTGCATAAGTTTACATATTATTGAGGTCAGGTTGACTGGCCTGTAGTTGCCTGGGTCCTCCTTGGGTCCGCTCTTGTAGAGTGGCACGACATGTGCTGTTCTCCATTCTAGTGGTACTACTTCTGAGTCTAGAGATCTGTTGAAGAGAATAGTCAGCAGCCATGCCAGCTCCTCTGCTAACTCCTTTGGCACCCTGGGGTGTATTCCATCTGGCCCTGAGGATTTGTCCAACCTCAATGCCATCAGTCCCTCCCTCTTTTGATCTCAATGACCCCATTGGGTCCCCCCTATTTCCTCTTTCCCTGCATGTGGTATTGGTCCCTCCTTTTTCTTACTAAAGACAGAGCGAAGTATTCATTTAATACCTCAGCTTTGGTCCCATCTTCATCAATCCAGCCTTCCCCCTTCCTCAGCCTGACAATGCCATCCTTCTTGTCCCTCCTTTTGTTTATGTAGTGAAAGAAGGCCTTTTCCCCTTTCTTTATTCCTTATGCTATTTAGAGCTCTTTCTGTGCTTTGGCTTGCTGTACTTTCCTTCTTGCTAGCTTGATCACCTCTGTCACTCTTACTCATCCTCTTCCCTTGCTGTTCATTATAATTTCCTGTAGGTTGCCTTCTTTTCCCTTACTACTCTGGCCACCTCCTAGTTAAACCAGCTTGGTGGTATAGCCCCTTCCTTTTTGGCCCCTCAATTTGATGCAGATGCTTGTGATCTTCTGAATGGCCCCCTTATGGTGTTACATATTCTGTCCACCCTTATGCCTTCTTCTATGCTCCCCAGGTCTTCCCTTATCATTTCTCTCATCTGTTTAAAATTTGTTCTCTTGAAATCTAATGTTTTGGTCTTTCTGGGTATGTCTGCCTTACCCATGTCTAAACTGAACCACACTGTGCTGTGGTTGCTTCCACTCAAGGATTCCCTAATATCAATCTCCTGTACATGCTCCCTATTAGTGAGCACTAGGTCCAGGATTGCCTCCCCCCGGGAGAGCCTGTTACATACTGTGCCAGGAAGCTGTGCTGGATTGCATTTAGGATTTCCTGACTTCTGACACAGGATGTGGTGGGAGTAGGCCAGTCCATTCTGGGTAGGTTAAAGTCCCCCATCACTACTACCTCACTTCCCTGCAGTGTTTCTCAACTGTGAGCACTTTTCTCTGTCCATTTCCTCAACCTGGTTGGGTGGCCAGTATACAACCCCTATCCTGTTCTTCTTTCCTCAGTTAATCTGTAGCTGCAGCCACAGTGTTTCAATGTTGCCCATTTCCTTTTCTTCCTCTCTAAAGCATACTGTTCCTTCCCTGATGTATGCTGCTACCCCCCTCCTTTGCCTGTCTCCCTGTCCCTTCTGTACAGTTTGTATCCTGGGATTGAGAGATCCCAGTCATGAGGTGCTGTAGCCCAGGTATCTGTAATGACTGCTTTATCTACTTTACCCTTTGCTAAGAAGGTATGCATGTCCATCATATTGTTCCCAAGACTGCGGGCATTAAGCGACACCACCCTCCACTTTGTTCCTGCATTACCCTTGTTCTTTTGCTTAATAAGATTGTCCTGTCTTATATCCTTGCCCTTCACCCCATTTCTTGGTTAGTCCCTTTCCTCCCTACCCTTATTGTTAAACCTGTGTTTGTAGGGGGGAGGCCATCTGGCCTCCTCTTTTCTACCTCCCCCTTAGCAGTTTAAACCCAGTTCCCTTTCCCATATATGTCCCCAGTCTATTTTTCAGTGTTTTTTGTCCTTCCCAACTAAGGTGTAATCTGTCTCGGCTACAAAGCCCCTTGTTTGACCATGTGTCACCCCACTTCACTATAAGACTGTATCCCTCTTCATTACACCATGCCCTCAGCTACTCATTGAATTCTGCTATCCTCTTTTTCCTAGCTGTGCTGGCCCTGGGGACTGGAATTACTTCTGAAAAGGCCAATGAGTTCACAGAATCTTTGCATGCTCTTGCTATTTCTCTGAATTGATTTTGTATCATTGCCTCCTCCTCCCCTGCCAGATTGTTTGTTCCAATGTGCAAAATCAAGTCTGACTTTTCCCCTGCCTCACCTATCAGCTTCTTCATTGTAAGTGATGCTTTCCCTACCTCCATTCCTGGTATGCAAACTACTATCGTCCTATTGTGTGGATCCTCCCTTCTTCCCCACTGTATTCCTTCTATTACTGAATCCCCAAAGACCACTATCTGCTGTTGCTAGTATGTCCATACCCCAATTTCATTTCATCTCTTCCAAAACTATTTTCCCTTCTCCTTAGTCCTTCCATGTCCTGTACTGTAGTTTCTCTGCTTGCATCAGCAACTCTCCCTCTTCTTGCTTCCTTGCTCCTGTTTGATCCCCTCAGCCTGGTTCCCTGTTATTGCTCTTATTATGCCCACTTCCATCCCACTTTTCTCTCTACCTCCCTTGTTGCCCCTTCCCCCCATCTGGCTCCACCCTTCTAGCTCTTCTGTGCTACTCCCCTCCTTCTCCCCTTCCCCCTTGGCATCTGCTCCTTGGTTGACCTGACATGCTCTCTGCTCTTCCTCCCCCTCCTGACACCCCTGCCCTGTAACCTCCCTTCTATCATATGGTTTCCTTACCCCTCCATTAACTCCTTGCTTCCCATCTGCCAGTACAGCATATTTATTGGATGTAGGTTCCTCAAAGAGGGAGCTTTCTTGAGTTTTCCTGCTATTTCCCAGAGTAAATCCTCACTGCCCACTGCTTCTTGCCATCTGCCAGTCCTCCTCCCCCTGGATCTGCAAGTTTGGTGTAATCCTTCTTACTGGTTCACCCTTAGCCCTTTTGTAACTCCTTCCCTTCCTGTCGTGTGCCTATTTCTATGCTGTGGTGAATCTGCTGCTCATCCTGTTAGCATCTGCTGATCCTCCCTGCTTCTCCCTTTCATGCATTCCAATTCCCCAGTAAGTCACCTTATTTCTTTACTTAATTTCTCCAGTCTCCTGCACACTGGGCATCCCCCTGTTTTCCATAGTATTTCCATGAATACTGTGGCCCCACATTTGTTACAGCTCACAATCCTTTCCCTGCTGTCCTTTTTAGTATGCCCTCTTGCTTCCCTCCACCTCCCCCTTTTTCTGTACTGCTGACTATAGCAACTCCTATTCCCCCAATATTTTTTTGTCTGTGAACTATCCTGCCCTAACTGTGCTTGGTTTCTGTTCTTACCTGAGATCTGTTTGGTTGAGTGTCCTTAGATACTGATATTGTGACACTGGCTTCCCTCCTCAAATAAGGGTGTGTAGGGTCAGTGACTGTACCTCCCCTTCCTGTCTCTGAAAAGGAAGCAACACCCATCTGTCCCAGAGTCTACCTATAATGGTAGATGACCCTGGGGTGGGCGGGTTTGGGTGTCACCCCAACCCGAGTCAGAGATGGCCAGTCAATGACCCTTAATCCAAGTATTTACACAGCACCTCTCTTTGTCTAGCATTTGCAATCTGTCCCAAAATAAATGCCACAGTCTGACTACATTAAAAAAAATAAAACAGTAGCAGTGGAAATTTCCCTCATTACAGTCCCCGTTTTCAATGTGAAGCCTCCAGTCTCAGCTTCCAGTCCCTCTGGTCTTGGCTTCAGAAGCTCTCCAAACAACTTAAATAGCACCCAAACTAAAGTAAATCCAACACCATAAAAGTGAAATACACCTTTTAAATGTACCCTAAAATAAAGCAATCCCCCCTAAATAGTCAACACAACCCCAAAATACACCTGTATATTAGCAAATCAGTCTTGGCATTTCACCCGCCCTTCCCTTTCCCCTACACTTGCTGAACACTGTGTCAGTTGGGTAATGCACCTTCACAGCACTCCCATTTGTCTTCTCCTGGGGCAAGAAGGGGTGTAGCAATCACTTTTTAAGTGATTCCTCAATGACCTGTATGTTGGCAAAGGAACCATCAAAATGATTTCATTACTGTGAATGCAGTGATGAAATATACACCAGCGACTCCCACACCATCTGCATTTGTTTCTTAGGCCCCGACCATGACACTGGCGACTGCCAAATCTGTAAGGGCTTTAACTTTGTGATGAGGAATGCCATAGAAGCACCATGGAAAAGTTTTTACTGAGAAGCAAATAGCCAACATGGAGAAGCAGCTTGCAGAAAAGGCTGTTTCGAAGCAGTCTCATGAGATGTCCAAGTAGCTGGCATCCATGACCACTTCAAGATTGTCCAAATTTAAGGATAAGTTCAACCACAAGCACAAGCATAGTGACATGGATAGGTTGTCCTTGTTTCTCTCTGGGTCTCCTCACAGGCCTGCCACAGATACAGTTTCTGTGCAGCCATCGACCACTCCAACAGCAATACTTCCAACTTCCAACCCTCCCACCCGTCGACCTGCCACAGCAGTCATGGTAAGGTGTAGACACCACTGGCTTCATAACTCCCAATGTGCCATCAACATTGATGGTTTCACAACCTGCACTGTCGACCCCCATCAGAGTGCCCCTTTCTCAAATGGGCGCTGATGCTCAAGCAGCTCTCCTCACATTCTCTGATATGATATGTTGCCTACTGCCTGGCCTACATAACACTATACTATTGTCAACGGGGATGCTGATGCCATTCCACTTGATAACATCAGGCCCATCTATGCCACAGCATCCTCCATCACAGCAGCCAATGTCATCACTGGTCTGCTCCCTCCTGCCTGTCAGCACTCTTGATGATGTTTATGAAAATAATCCAGACCTTATCATACAGGAGGAGGAAAACTTTGAGGAGCTGGCTGAGCTACCCTCTGAACAGGGTGCCAGCTCTACCATCTCAATCTGTAGTGAGAACTCCACCATTAACACACCCAGATCACCCCCAGAAGACCCTTCCTTTCTTCCAATGATGCAGCAACTTCAGGCTGCCAGGAGTTTTGCCCTGGGGGAACAGGACATGATCAAAAATAATTTACTGGATATTTTGGAGCTCCCTGAATCTCCAACTATAGTTGTGCCTCCTCTTTTACCAGCTTTAGAGGGTGTCACTTATGCTGCTTGGCATAGACCTATTAACATCCCTGAAGTCCCTAGAAAGGAAGATGAATTATATCTTGCCCCATCAGGCAAACCATTTTATGCCACACTCCCTGAGGCAGAGTCAGTAGTTATTTCTGCAACGCACAACAGTCTAGAGCACAAAAACACCTTATATTCCTTCCTCCTGACAAGGAGTCTGAGAAGTTGAATGTCCTGGGCAAATGTATCTATGCCTCAGCATCTTTGGGTCTACACATTACAAACTACCAACCCCATATAATGAAATATCAAATATTCCTCTGGCGCAAGACCAAGACTACTGCCTAGGTCTTACATAGTGCTGAGAAGCAACGATTGCTTAAATGTCTCACTACAGGTGCTGATGCAGGCAAACATCTCCTTTCAGCAGTTTATGACATCTCAGATAACTCTGCCAGAACAGCTGCTTCAGGTATCTGCCTTAGAAGATACTGGCAGCTCAGAGTGGCAGGTTTTGCCACTGATGTCCACCAGGCAGTACTAAATGCTCCTTTTAAGGGCCTTAAACTATTTGGCTCTGATGTGAAGGACACTTTAAGGAATCTACAAGCTTCAGGTAGAACCTTAAAATCTGTTCACTCCCTCTGCCTCACACAGCCTAGGGGTTAGTTTTGGAGTTCCTACTATCCTGCCAGGGTTACAGGTCAATGTCCCCCTTCCAGGCAGCAAGGTAAAGGAAAAGGAGCAGCTTTACCAACTCCAGTGCATACTCCAGGTGCTCACTTCAAAGCAGCTAGAGGCAGTGGAGCAGGGGGACCTGCCCCCACTGGTATGACCTGACTCCCTAGCCCTCCCCCAGGCACTTTTACCTCCAGGAATAGCTTTAGGGGTCGCATCTCCCTCCACTCACCCTGTTGGAGGGAGATCATTTCAGATGCCTGGCTACTTACAGACCCAGGCTGTTCTCAGGAACTCTTAGACAATCCTCCAGACTATCTGCCTACTCAGACAAATTACTCAGCAGAACATCATGCTCTGTTACTGGAGGAAGTACAATCTCTCCTCCAAAAGCAAGCCATCCAACTGGTTATTCTTGAACAATGGAACACTGGCTTTTATTCAAGGTACTTCCTAGTCGCCAAGTAGACAGGCAACCAGTGTCCCATACTAGATCTCAGGGGTCTCGGCTGTTTCACAGAGTACAAAAAGTTCAGAAAAGTCACCCTCCAGGGGCTCCTTTTACTACTGCAGCAAGGAGACTGGTTGTGTTCCCTAGATGTGAATGATGCCTACCTCCACATCAAAATGAGAAAATCTCACTGAAAATATCTGAGAGTCCTCCATCACAGGAACTGTTATCAATTCAGGGTATTGCCTTTTGGCTTATGCTCAATACCATGTCTTTTTAACAAATGCTGTGCCATAGTGGCAGTAGCTCTTCACAGGGAAGGCCTGTATGTGTTTCCCTACTTGGATGACCAGCTCCTAAATGCCACTCCAGGGATCAGTTCTTACATACCCTAGGTTGAACCTGGCAAATGTTTGACACACTGGGTCTTACAGTCAGTGTCTCAAAATCAGTACTGATACCTTGTTAATGCCTCAGATTCATTGGGGTTGTGTTGCATACCTCCCTCAGAATGGCCTTTTTACCACAGGACCGGCCAACCACCTCATTGCGCAAGCCAGCTCGATTTACAACAGTCGTTATGTCACCATCAGATCATTCCTACACCTCCGAGGCTACATGACAGAATCCATTGTCACAGTCCCATTAGCTACACTACACAGGCATATCCCCCAGTGAATCCTCAGGGTCAAATGGCACCAACTGATAGATGACTTGGACCAAACAGTCCTCATCATGAATCCCCTCTATGCAAAGCACTTTTATGGTAGAAGGATCATGGCAACATTCTCAAAGGCATGCCATTCCTCACTCTTCCCTCTCTGAATGACCTAAGTAGAGATGCTTCAGGCATGGGCTGGGGTACACACTGGGGCTCTTATCAAACACAGCACACCTGGACCCCACTGGAATTCACCTTAAACATCGAAGTGCAAGAACTCTGTGCTGTTCTGAATGCCCTTCATGCATTCCTACCATATCTGTCTCCAGGTCCTCTGTTAGATGGACAACACCACTGTGATGAATTACATCAACAAACAAGGGGGGACACATTCATGCATGCTGTGCAGAGAGGCCATGAGACTGTGGTATTGGGCTCTGGAACACGGCTTCACCCAACATTCCAACATGATCTTCTGACCAATAACCAGGGTACTCTGGTTCACACAGACCTGAAGTCCCTTCACCTTCATGCCTTGCTCCTGAAAACATAGCCATCACTTGCTCTGGAGTCTCCTGGATGTTCTGGGGGAAAGGATGAAAAGGGACTTGGCAAGGTTGGAGGAATGGTCCAATGTATGGCAGCATAGATTCAACGCAAAGAAGTGCAAAGTAATGCAACTGGGAAACAAAAACCCAGGGGAAGAGGACACAATGAAGGATGAGATACTGACAACAACAAAAATGGAAAGGGACCTGGGGGTAGTCATGTCAGATGACTTAAGGTGGGTCAGCAATGTGAGAAGGCAGTAAGGAGGGCTGGGGTGATACTGGGATGCATAGGGAAATGCATCACCAGTAGAAAACAGGAAGTTGTTGTCCCTCTGTACAGACAGTTGGTAAGACCACATCTGGAGTACTGTGTACAGTTCTGGAGACCCCATCTCCGTAAAGACATAGACAGGGTGAAGGCTGTCCAGAGGAGGGCAACCAAAATGGTGCAGGGTCTGCATCAGAAGACATATGAAGAAAGACTAAAGGAGCTTAAGATATACAGTATAGCTTCGAGGAAAGGAGGGAGGGGTGGACATGATAGAAACTTTCAAATATCTCAAGGGAATCAACAAAGTCCAGGAGGGTAGCATCTTTCAGAAAAAGAGATGTGCAAGAACAAGGGGACAGAATTTAAAGATGGGGGGGCGGTTCAGGGGGCACAATTTGAAGATAGAGGGGGGATGGCTCAGAGGTTCTGTGAGGAAGTATTTATTCACAGAGATGGTTGTAGATGCATGGAACGGCCTTCCTAAGGAGGTCATAGAGTCAAAAACAGTGTGGGAATTCAAGAATGCATGGGACAGACATAAGGCAATTCTAGTGGGGGGTAGGAGAAAGTAGGCTGTTGGTTAACTAGGATCTGCAGCTTATCCGTTAGGTAGGAAAATGGGCAGACTAGGTGGGCCAAGTGGTCCTTAACTGCCATCAAATTCGATGCTTCTATGTTTCACCCTTTGTCATTCATGTCTCAGTCATCTGAAATGTATTGGTGGACAAGCTCTGCAGATCCCTATCAGTGATGCATGAGTTGGAATGCCTGATCTCTGTGGTAGAAGACCTTTTTGCAAAGTGGAGCCAACTAGATCTGGACCTCTTTGTGTCTTAGCACAATGCAAAACTGCTGAGTTTCTGCTCGCTTGAGCCAGGCCTGGGGTTTTCTGGCAATACATATTGTCCCTGTGCTAGACAGTAAGGTTTCTTTAAGTTTCCCCCTTCCTTTCCTCTCATCAAGAAGTGCTCCTCAAACTGAAACAGGAGGGTGCAACACTAATAGTCATAGCCCTCTTCTGGCCTCAGCAGATTTGTTTTCCACTGCTGCAACAACTAGCAGTGGAGCCCCCAATATCATTGACATTCCAACATGATCTTCTGACCAATAACCAAGGTACTCTGGTTCACGCAGACCTGAAGTCCCTTCACCTTCATGCCTGGCTCCTGAAAACATAGCCATCGCTTGCTCTGGAGTCTCCTGGAGAGTGATGGATATTCTGGTGGATGCTAGAAGACCCTCCACTAGACACAGCTATGCCCTCAAATGGAAGCAGTTTACTAAATGAGCTGCTTATAGCCAGTACTGATCTGCTGAGACATAACATTTTGTTTTCAGTGGAGTCCAGCTTCTACACATTTTCACATTGTATCACCAAGAATAGCCCAGCTAGCTGAGATGCAATATGTTTTTTAATTTATTTATTTGATAACCAGGTGGGTACCCTGGTCTAAGGGTCAGTTTTCCAGAATGACATGAGCCATTAAGATGGCACATGCAGCATAGTCAAAGAAAAGGGTGGCCCAGTGGTATAAAGGGCTGAGGCGCCTAGAGCTTCATCTCTTACCATGCCAGGAACCTGGGGTTGGGAGTGAACTTGGGTTGCTGGGGGTTGGCCGGGGGGAGAGGTCTGAGCACCCAGAGGACTGCTCTCCTCTTCCAGGGAGGGTGGGTCATGATTCCCTTTTTTCCAGCGACACCCATCACAGGCTGGGTGTACAGCAGCTTGGGCCATACCGGGAAGTGGAGGAGGTGAAGGTGGATGTCTGTGGGCCGGGTGCGGGAGCACGCCCATCTTGCGCAGGATGTCATTGCATGTTCGCACCTCAGGGAAAAAACAAGAAACTAGAAAAAACCCACTAGCTGGGAGGAAGACGTCACTCCAGCCTCCACTTCCAATGCCAGATCCTGCTCTCCTGGGTCCTGACTACATCCCTCCTTCTCCTCCACCTGCGGTGGCATTGGATTGATAGTGATGCTATGGTGCTAAAGGCAGTCCCACTTTGGAGGTAATGACTGGGAAGGTTCCCTTCAGGTGTATCGTGGGTGGGCCAGAGGACCAGAACCACAGGTAAGAGAGGATTTCAGGCTGGATGGGAACAGCAGAGCTGTCTGATGGGGCTCCAACCAAGCGGTGACCTGAAGGGAAAAAGAAACTAACAAAAAAAAAGTCAAAGAATCATACATAACAAATGCTATAGGTAGAATCAATACAGACACACAGTGATGCAATACAGATAAATGGCAGTTAGGGCCCACAATACAAGGCTTTGAAATAAAGATAACTACAGTAAGGGCCCAGAGTATGAAACCCTGAAACAGGCACAGGTCCACAATAAAGAAGAAGAAGAGCTTAGCAGCATAGACACAGAAACATCATGATTGGATTGGGATTTAGACTCCAGACTAAAGCTAGCTATATACTGTAATACCATACAGCAACACATATTCAATAGGGTCCTTCTGTTACCCATTTTTACAATGCATTTGCTCAGGACAACTCAGCTGATATGCAATATGTTTTCAGAAGGGTTCTTATAGTCAATTTAGCAGGTAGCCCTGAAAAGAGACATATAATTTTCTTGGGGGGGGGGCTTGTTTTTACTTAAATTAATTTTTCCCAGGATAACTTATTTATGATTCTATATCTTAATTTAAGTGGTGTCCCACTTTACGTTTTTTTTCATACTGCTGCTTAAAATGCATTGTCCTAGCCGGCCCGATGGCACTGAGGGTTGAAGCGCTGGATGCCACACCTCACTCCACACCGGCGACCCAGATTCGGGAACGAGCCCGTGTCATCACGGGTCGGTAGGGAAGGACTAGGATTGAGCGTCCGATGACAGCTCTCCTAGTCCTGGGGCAAGGCAAGGCAAAGTTTATTGAAAAACGCCCAATCCCGGAGGCTCTGGGCACTGTACAAAATGAATAAATACAGCATCAAAAAACACATAATACGTCAAATATTTAAATACACAAAAAATAATTTATGACCCATCATATAATTATCATGTTCTGCTGAATTCCATAATTTAATCCCAAAAAGCTTGGGAAAATAGGAAAGGGGTGAGTGCATGCCACACTCTGGTGGTCCCTGGGGACACCCGGAAGAACTGCAGCTGCGCAGGTGCTAAGTAGTGGGGAGCATGGCAGACATCTGCACATTGTGCACAGATGTCATTGCACGTCCATGCTCCCATCGGGGAGAAAAAAGGATAAATGGCAGTATAGTTCACAGCAGCTTGATAGCTGCTAGCTTCACCAGCCGACAATGCCTGAAATAAGGCATGTGCAGGTATTGGATTCTCGCCGGGCACGGGGGTGTAGGGGGGCCCCTCTCAATGGTCATAGCTGCATATGCCAGCTGGGCATGTCAGCTTCAGGGTCGGCAGGGAAGGAGGAGCAGTGGCTGGATATATAGCAGGACTGTGGCTGCAAGGTGAGAAAAAAAGAGATGTGATAAAAAAAAAAATGCATTGAACTCATTTCCAGGTGTGTTACTAGGATGGGTGGTGAGTAACAAGGTAGAACAGACAACAGAAAACGGCAAATGTAAATACAAGTTGAGTAAATTGAAACAGTATACAAATCATTCTAAAGTTGCAAAATTAATATGTTTATGCTGTAATTACTGACAGCCCAGCTGAGACACAATATCTTATTTGCAGTGGGGTGATAATTTTACTCACGTATAACTAATTATCCCAGGATATGCCAGCCCAGGTGAGATGCAATAGCTTATGCTTGCACCGATTTTAACAATTTAGTACATACAGGATACACACAGGATAACCCAGTTGAGAGGCAACATCTTGTTTACCATGGTGTCCTGCTTTTGCACAATTTTACAAATTTATCCACCAAGGACAGCACAGCTAAGAAGCAGCATTTCTTTTGCAGAGGGGTCCTGCTTTTACCAGATGTACAGTATACAGTGTTTACCAAGGAGAGTCCAGCCCACCTACAAGTCTATATCTAAGTGTCATTTCCGACCCTGTTGATTGTAAGAAAACATGATTCCAATCTATTCTGCTCTCACTACTGGCAGCATATATAGTGACACAGGTGAAAAAGAACTACAGGCATTGTTTACTTGGAGCATAAACTGCAATTTAATTTTTTTTGATCTTCAGAAATTAAAATTATACCAAGGTTATGCATCCTGACACAGACTACAAACAGTTATATCCTACAAAGTCAGTTTTAGCCCTTTGTACATACAGTACCATTGGGACAACATATTATACTTTTACATTCACATACTTACTACTATTCTGCTCACATCATACGCGACAGTTTCCAATGTTCACACATTGTAATCTCTTACTTTTTAGTGGTTACTGACAAATACCTTTGCAGTTCATCTTCAGCCTCATTGCCTCAAACACACTGAACACTGCTTTAGCCAATAGCTAACCAATTAACCTTACATACGCTGACATAATAAAAGTAAAAGTTTACTCAGCTGGTAAAGGTGATTGTGGGAGCATATCTCCATGGCACTCCCAATCCTTACCTCATGTTTCTTATGTCCTCCTGATAGGCTGAAGATGCACATGTGACAGATTTGAAATCTAACCCCCTAATTCAGTCCTTCTCCAGAAATCTCCAGTAGGAATTCTTCCTTACCTGTGAAATGAAGTCTGTTAGACAGAGAAACTATTATGATACATTAAAGTATTTCAGTGACTTATGGAAGAATAACAGAAAATCACTCTGAATGTAGCCATGGAGTAGAAGACCTGCTTTAATAACGGTCTTAAACAAAAATTAGCAACTAGATTCAGTCATGAAACAAAGATAAATATGATTCAACAGAAACAGAACATCATGGATACCTGGTCTCGGTGGTGTCATTCGCTCCAGGGGTGGGCTCTGGAATGCCATAGAGATATGTTCCCATAGTTACCTTTACCAGGTGATGAAAAATCCATTGTGGGTCACAATCTTTATGGCACTCCCAAACCTTACCTCATGGCTTATTGAAAAGCAGTGATCAGTACCAACTGGGGAGAGAAAGTGACTGTTCAGAGATCAGTGAGATTTTTCAGTTCTTAGTACTGCCTGGCTGAATCCAGAGTTAGGTGCAACATCAGTGTCTGGTCTGTAACTGTGACAGGGTTGAATAAGGCCCTGCCCCATTTGTTATGCAGAAAGAGTTTAAGTGCAAGGGTTTGTTCTGTCCTCTCCTTTTCTGTCTCTTGTGTGTGGTTGCACAACCAAATTTTCTTGTGAGACCTAGGAACTGATCACTCTGACGGTTTTGCAATTCTCCCTCTCTCGCTATTTCTCTGCCTCCCCTTGCTATTTCTGTGTTTTCTTACCCTTTGCATACCTGCAGGTATAAAAATATATGTGAATCTTTATGTGGAAATGTCACTAATACTTGGATTCCTTTGTTTAAAACTGTATATAGTTATTCTGTTGAAATGATCGCAAAGCTATTTGGAACTAAAGGGGTTAATCTGAAATGCAGTTTTTAAGCCTTCTGCAGAGATGTAAACAAAAGGTCAGTTCTGGGTCACAATGTTCTTTTTGCTGCACCTGCTGAAACTGACAACAATACTGTGTGAGAAGCAGAATGTTTGGTTAATGAGCTCCCTGCAAAGACTGGTTATCAAAAGAACAGCAATGTTTTGCAAGAGAGAGAGAGAGAGAGAGAAAGACTGAGATTGGAAATTGAGAAGAAACACTCAGGAGGATTTTTTTCTTAGCTTGTACGGCCTTTGTAAATAGTTTCATTGAACACATTTTAATTTTTTTATTTTGCTGTTATTATTAATAATAAAACACTATGGCCCAGATATTCAAAAGGGTTACGCATGGTGCAACAGTGTTGTGCCATGCACAACCAAGTGATGTGTCCCCCGGTGTGATATTCAAAAGGGAAAAGTGCGCTGCACAAATCCCGATGCACCAGAGCGCATCAGTAATATATGCAGGCACAGGTAGGGGGGCGTGCCCATGCACAACCTGCACAGCCCGATATTCAGCGCAGGATGTGCAGAGCCATGCATGTGCAACCCCTACCTGCGCCTGCACAAAGTTAAGCCCCCCAAAAAAGGAACAAATGATGGCCACCCACAGGTGAGCTGCCGCATTGCAGGGTGCTGTCCGACAGCTGCCACCTGTGGTGTACAGTTCTTGCCGCACCTGGTGCACCCCATGCCCCATCATTGGCATCTGTAAATAACCCCCCATCCAATATCCCTGGTGGTCAGTGGACTGCTATGTGCCCGATCATGGGCATCAGTATAATACACCCCGTCCAATATCCCTGGTGGTCCAGTGGACTGCACTCTGCCGATCGCGGGCATCTGTAAAACATAAAAGTCCTATTACCCTGGTGGTCTAGTGTACCCCTCCCCACCCACCCACTGGGCCGCACCGCCCCCTTCCCCTGATCAGCTGGCGGGCGGCACCCCAGCCTGCCACCCTGCCGCCCACTGACTGACAGCATGGTAGGGCTGCATGCCCATTGGTTCACAGTGTGAGCCAATGGGCGTGCCAGCCATACGCCTACACAGTCAGATATGTGAATACGGTATGGGCTGCACGCCCATTGGCTCATGCTGTGAACCAATGGTGCAGCCCACCAGCTGTCAGTCGGGCGGCGGCGGGTGGCAGGTGGGTGGGGTGCTGCCATCCGCCGGCTGACTGGGGAGGAGCGGGCGGTGGGGCTCAGTGGGCAGGTGGGGAGGGGGATACACTAGACCACCAGGGTAATAGGACTTTTTTATGTTTTGCAGATGCCCACGATCGGGCAGAGTGCAGTCCACTGGACCACCAGAGATATTGGCAGTGGGGTGATTTAAAAAGATGCCCATGATCGGGCAGTGATTGGTCCACTGGACCACCAGGGATATTGGACAGGGGGGTGTATTGTACCAATGCCCGTGATCGGGCAGCGATTGGTCCACTGGACCACCAGGGATATTGGATGGGGGGGTGTATTGTACCGATGCCCGTGATCGGGCACATAGTGGTCCACTGGACCACCAGGGATATTAGACAAGGATTCATTTTTAGACAAATGCCCATGATTGGGCTGCAGGGGGCATCGGTCCCTGCCGGCTGCTGCCTGGCAGGGTGCCAGGCGCAAGTCATGGGTGATCGGCGCACCTGCAGGCTAATGGGATGCAAATGGGGCCATAATGACACGCCAATGGCCCCATGTGTGCTCCATTTGCATGTCTCCTTTTGAATATCGCAGGTGCTGTGCATGGCTCAATATCACTTGTGCTAGCGCATCTCCATGCTCCACTCTGGCCACTTGCGCTGGTGCAGTGCCACTGCGCCATGCACAGTGGGGGGGGCCAGGGTGTGATATTCAAAGCTGCTGCACCATAGCGCAGCTCCATTGAATATCACCCAGGCCACACTCCTACGCAACCAAGTTGAGCTGCGCCCAAGCTTGTGCCACAGCCTGGCACAGTTTGAATATCCGAGCCTATTTGTGAATTTTGAAACTGCTCCTGGTTTTTCTAAGCTTCCTGACCTGTGCCTTGATGACAGTAATGCTTGATGAAAGTGCTGGCCAAAGACCAGGTAGTGGCTGCACAGATATCTTTGATGGACATTACGTTCTCCGCCCAAAAGGTGGCTACTGCTCTGGTGGAATGTGCTTTGATGTCTGCAGGTGCCAAGAGGTTATGTGCTTTGTAGGTCTCTGTGACAGTCCTTTTTATCCAAGATACCATTATTGACTTGGATGCTGCCATGCCTTTCTTGTGGCCTTTAGTGATGCTCATCAGGCGTTATGAATGCCTGATGCCCTTTGTTCTGTGGATGTAGGTTTTGATCACTGTAGGCATGTCCAAGCTGGTGAGACTTATGTCTTCTGGTGCTAGAATCTCTGGCTTAATGGTAAGTAGTTCAGCAGTCTGATTCATGAGGAAATGTGATGCCACCTTTGGTATGAAAGACAGAATGGTCTGAAGTGTGACCCTGTCCGGCAATACTTGCAGAAATGGGTGCTTGTGTGAAAGTGCAATGATTTTGCTGATCCTTCTTGTGGAGCATATGGCCATCAGGAAAACAGCTTTGAGAGATGCCTACCAGAGTTCTATCCATTGGTTCAAATGGAGTTCCTATTTAGGCTTTAAGAATGTTTAGTTCCCAGAGAGTGGTGATTTTACGCAACCTTTGTCTAATGATATTTGCAGCTTTCAGAAAACAAAGGATGTCTGGGTGTGATCCCAAGGGGTGCTGTTGATTTGTCTTCTTGCTGAACTGATTATTGAGAGTTTGACCATCAGGGAGGAGGGTGAGATGCCCTTGTGTGGACTGTTCTGGAGGATAAGTATTATGTGCGAGATGGATGATTGTCCTGCCCTGATGCCTTTGTCTGAGCACAATTTGCTGAAGGTTGATCAGTGTCTTTTGTAAAGTGACTGTTGTAGATGCCTGTCTTGACAGGAGCACTATGTTTATCACAGAGGAGTGGTACCTATCATTCAGCAGTCTCTCCCTTGCAGGAGCCAGGCCATTATCTGTAAGCAATATACGTTTGGATGGTATGTTGGGCCTTCTGACTGTAGGCCTTGCCTGGTTGGAAGAGTTCAGTGATCCAGTGCCATTGAAATGACTGTTGCAAACCAGAGCCACCTTGACCAGTATGAGGTGAGTAGAATTACTGTGGTTCTCATGATCCCATGGGGTGATCAGAATTACTATGGTTCTCATGATTCCAATCTTGTTGAAGAGCTGTGGTATGAGTGGAACTGGGGGAAAGGCATATGCCCTCCAAAACATCCATGGCATTATCAGGGCATCTATCCTGCATTATTGGCTGTCCTTGTAGCAGGAGAAAAACCTTGGTGTCTTCTTGCTGTTGGCCATTGCCATGAAGTCTATCTTGATCAGACCCACCTGATGTTGAAATACGTGAGGATGCCATTTCCTCCAGGTGAATTTGTTGATGACTGAGCTCATCTACCAATGTATTCAACTTCCCTGCTAGGTGAATAACTGATAAGTGCTAAAGACTGCCTTGTGCCCAGTCAAGAACCATCACTGCTTCCTTTTGCATTTGCATGCTTCTTGTTCCTCCTTGTTTGGTGATGTAAGACACCATTAACATGTTGTCCTACCTGATTAGGACTAACTTGTTCTCAATGTGGGTCTTGAAGTAGGATACAGCATCGAACATTGCCATCATCTCCAGCACATTTATCAACAGCCTCATCTCCGATGGTGATCATCTCCCTTGAGCTGCTCTGTTGGCTGTGGTAGCTCCCCAGCCTAGGAGGCTGGCATCCATGTTGATGATTACAAGAAAGTCTAGTTCTAGTGGTGCCTCACTTTGGAGGTTGGTTGTTTGGGTCCCCCACTTCAGCGATTGTCTCTCACACCTGGTGATATCATTGCTGTTGCCAATAAGTTGTTGTCTATTTCAGTGACTACTTTCATAAAGAGCTACTCCAGGGTCTCCTCCTTCATGTGGCCTACATACCAGATCTATGCTTGAGGCCATTATGCCTAGCAGCTGTAAGATTTGTGCCTGTGTTAGTGATTGTGATTTGTACTACTTTAGTGTCAAGGCCCTCAAAATGTCTATATGCCTCTGCAATGGTTTGACCTGGCCTGTTACTGTGTTGATCAGCAATCCCAGGTGTTCCAGGTGCTGTGACAGTACAAGAAAGCTTTTCTTGAAATGGATGACCCAGCAATGAGTTTGGAGGGTGATGATCATAGTTTGAGTGCCCCACAGGGCTTGTTGATGAGACCTCACCCTTATTAACCAATTGTCAATGTAGGGCAGTACATGGATACTTTTTTCTTAGGTGTGTCACCAACACCATGAATACCTTCATGAACACCATTTGGAGCAGATGCTAGGCCAAACAGTAGTGCCTGATTTTGGAAGTGTTGTCCTAATATTGCAATTCTAAAGAAATGGTGGTGTGATGGCCTGATCGGAATGTGTAGGTAGGCATTTTTCATGTCTACGTATGTTAGGAAGTCTGTTGTGCTTATTGCCTTGATGATTGCTTATATTGTCTCCATTTTAAACATTTGTCATGCTATTGACTTAAGAATTTTAATGAGCACTAGTCATTAGTCACCTTTTTTCCAGGGGCCATAAAGAAGATGCTGTGTATGCCTATTCCCTATTGGGATATTGGGACTTCTGATATTGCTTTGCTTTGTAGAAGTCAGCTTTATGAATCTGAACTGAGGTGGCCTTTTTCTTGGACACCGCTGAGGTCACTAGTGTGTTTTGCCTTGACTTTTCTGTGAACTCTGTGTAGTAGCTGTGGGTCACTACTTCCAGGACCCATCTGTTTCTTGTCGTCTGTTGCCATTTTTTGTGTGAATTCCTGTAGGTGGCCCGCTATTAGTGTCTGAGGGAGATTGGGGCTTGGATGTAATGGCAGTTATTGAAATAACTATCTACCTCTTCAGAAGGAGTTGTAGCATCCCATATTTGCATTTCCTCTACCTTTGAACTTGTAGAAGTTCTGGTTGTTGTACAGCTTAAAGTTTGAGCCTCTGTTGTAGGTGCTGAAGTTGTGTCTATGATCACGAAAATGCTCCCTGTTGCTTCTGAACCTCATGTTTCTGCCTGAGGTAAGGTATGTAGAATGGTGAGCCTTGTCCTTGTTGAGGTGCTCACTCTCTCCCTTTAGTTTGAGGAACTGGTCCAGGCCTTCTCCTATCAGTTTGCCCCCTTTAAATGGTAACTTTTGTAATATGGTTTATGACTCAGTGTCTGCATCCCATATATTCAGCCTTAGTGCCCTACAGGCTCTGTTTGCTACTGTAGCTATTCTGGCATCAATCTTTAGTGCATCAATTGCCATGTCTACCAGGTACTTAACAGCTTGTAGGAATTGTTGTGCCAGCTCTGCCAGGGGTGTTTTTAGTTCAATTATCTTGTTTAGGTGTTTTAGCCAGGTTATTTGTGCTGTGGTCATGCAACTTGCAGTAGCCACCACCCACTTGTTGAGGACTGACAGTTCTAATACATTTTTAGAAGATCATCCCTTTTCCTGTCAGTTGGGTCCCTCAGTCAGGCCAAACCTTCAGCTGGCAGTACATTCCTTTTGCATAGGGATGCCATTTATGGGTCCACAGTGGGTGCCATGCACCATGTTTTTAATTTATCCTCTTGGATGGGATACATTTTGTCAAAGAATTTACTTTCAGGGATCCTAGCTGGATTGGATGCCTCTCACACTATCATGATCACCTGCCCTATCACCTCACAGGTGGTAAAATAGTCACTTGATTTTGGGGTTGGTTGTAGTACAGGAATTATTTTTTTCTTTCCTGGGGGTTGGGGCTCAAAGCTGACTGTGTCTTTACTTATGCATACCAGAGGGGAGACCACATTGTGGGAGCAATGTTTGGCCATTATGAACTATGGTTCCTCACTGTTTGCATCCTCCTGGCCCAAGTCAAGGGTGTCATCCACTGAATCATCATGTTCCTCATCCGGGGCATTGCCATCAGGAGAAGAGAGTGATGGTTGCCTGGGCTTGGTGAATTTGTTGGATGTCGCTATCTGGGGCAGGGTTGGCTTTCGCTAATGCCTCCATTCTTTCCATCATTAAAAACATAAAGGCGAGTTGCACTTGAAACCCCTGCGTTATTACAGAGGTTGTGTAGCTATCTTTATTATGTGGCTTAGTGTCCACACATTCAGTCTCTGTAACTGTATCAAATGAGGAGGGGGCCAGAACAATCCATGTCACAGACCGGTCAATTTGGTCCCTTCTCTTCTGATAGTACTGGTGCACTGCATGATTTGCATTTTCTGACTTTGACCATGGTTGAACCTGTGGGCCACAGATCACAGAGGAAAGAGAAGGGAGCCATGAGTGGATGTTGTTCAGACATTAGATGTGAATGTTTATCAAATGGGTTGGGAGAATTCTGCATCCTGATTGGCTGAGAGGAGCCTCTGGCCGTGTCCTTATCAGGGCATATTGTGCCAACCAGCACCTATTCAGCCAGTCAGGATGCTTCACAATACAAATCACTGTTTCACATGCTACCAACCTCTGCACTTGTACCTGGACCTGCCCGAGTCTGACCGAGCTGCGTAACAGCACCCCTCCAAACATACACACAGGGAACTACACGTTAGGAAGGACACACACAGAAACTGTTACCCTTGGAGCGCAACTAATGTAAATTACAGTGTACCCCAAGAGAGTACCTCTAGTTTTCTTTCATTTTTTTTGTTACTAATCTAGTTTCTCTAGTCATCTGTTTCACTGCTGCCATTTCTGCGGTCTTCGCTCCTCGCGGTTTATGGACCTCACTCTCTCCCACCATTAACAGTATTCCATACCCGGGCTGCCAGAATTTAAAATTTGAAGTAAATAAAGATAGACTATTTCAAAACACGAAACCGTGAGGATCACGTACCAGCTCGCTCCTACTGCAGCACCATAATTAAAAGCGCGAAGCACAAAACTTAACCACGGTAACTTCAGACAGACATGCTGGTTTTTAGTCAACAAACAGCACCAGCACTTGCCATTTCTCTCATCACTGTAGCACTGACTCTTGTTTGAGCGCACATCCTGATAAAAGTCTTCATCAGCAACAGTGACTGTCATCATGTCGGGCACCTCACTAAACTTTAAAACAAAGATATAATGGTTCAGGTAAAAAAAATATAAAAATGAAGACTATGTGGGTGTGTGTGTGGGGAGGGAAAGGGGCACGTGTAAAAAAGCCTAAAACAAAGATGTAAACAAAATGGAAAAAAAGGAATCTGTGTGTGTGTGGGGGGGGGTGGCGGGGCAGACAAAAATGCCCTCTAATAGCTGAATATTACAGTATATATGGTGTACATCATAAATGCAGGGACTATTTTTTCATGTTAATACCTTAATTAACCTAAATTGTAAAACTTCTGTTCATCAGACTTCTTTTAATAATTCTTTCTTTTCCTGGGGAGATTTTTAATTGTGGGGGCCATTTTATAGAATTGCAATAAGACACTCTGAGATGTGGGTTGTAGTACACAGTAAAACTGCGCCCCAGAGTGCCTAATATTTTCGCCAAGTGCCACATGCCTTCTCTCGCACCTGGATATTTATCAAGCCATAACCCACACCTCATTGTGTCTTATTGCTGGCATAACATTGCGCTTTACTGCTGATTAATGGTAATGATAGTGAGGAAGTGCTTATTAGTGGTAACTTTAGTGAGGAAGTACTTAGAAAAGGCAATGGGTTTCTTATGGCTTCCATTTGGACTGACTGTCCTATTAAGTTAAAATGGCATCCGGAAGTGATGAGGGATAACTTTTGGTTAGACGATGTGGTCTGGCTCCTCCAATAGTAAGGAGAAGTGGATCCAGGTAAGATGAGTTGTGAAGACAGGCTTGATAAATTTGGACTCATGCCACTAGAAGCAAGAAGGGTACATGATGATCTAATGCTCGCTTGGGATGTGCTGAATGTTCAATACCTTATGTATGAAATGGGACTGGATTTTAAACAAATAGTAGTAAATACTAGGGGACACTCTATACAACTCCAATTTCAAGTTTCAAGTTTTATTGTTTCACAAAATGTATAAAATTCAATGAATTATCACATTGAAAATTAATATATGATCTTACAAATATATTAGAAGCTGACTCTAAGTCTTACAATACTAAAAAATTGTGCAATAGCATAAAGTGTAGGATTTGTTTTTAGTGTCATGACATACAGACATTTTTCCTTTTGTATTAGACTGTCTTTGAAGAACACTAATGGAGTGGTCCACTTTTTCCTCTCCTTTTGAAACTTGGGAAATTCCAATAAAAGATGTAAGCAATAATATCCAATGGTGTGGGCATTACTGGGCTATACCGGACTGCACAGGGGTGTAATAAGGCTCAACGCTGCAGGTGGAGGGCCTTATAGCCCCTGGAAGGTCCAGTATAGCCCAATACCAACCACTCTGAAGGGTATTATTGTGCTTAGAAAATGGGCACTGTGGAAAAAAAAAGAATAAAAAAATTGTTAATGAATAGTTCATTTAACATCAGTTTTGTATCAGTTTTGTAATAAAATAGTTCCTCCTCCGGCATGAACTATGGAGTTTAGTACTACTGGAGATTCCCTAGTTTGAAGTAAAAAAAAAAAAAAAAATGATTGAATGCAGTAACACCCCTCCATAGTCATCTGTTTTTATCCTCCACGCCCTGTCATCATGCAGTGTGTGTTTAATTTAGTTGGTTTTTAATTTTCATGTTGTTTACTCCTCCCCAACAGAAGTTTTTTGCAATCACGGCATGATGAAGGAAAGGAGTGCATGAGCAGGGTCTGTGGCAGATACTTATTTATGACAAACAATATTATATATATATATATATATATATATATATATATATATATATATATATATAACTTGTTCAATAGATGGGCAAGGAGCTGTTGCAGTTGATCTGTAAAAGAAAGCGTGGTCTGAACTGATGTCAGCATTTGGGAGGGGAAGCGTGGTCAAGAAGGGACTTTTCGGGTTGCAGGTGAGACCGGAAAGTTCTCCTGCCACGGAAGAAAAGAGAAGTGGTTTGATTTTGTTCTGAAATGTCCAGAAAATGTGAACACATGCTTATTTATTATAGGGCTTTTTTTTTAATGCTATCTGTTATTGTTTACACCCATTCTGGTTCTTGCTGCTTTGCTGAGAGAGATCGGTAACTCCAATACCACTGATGTGCAGGAGAGGAATGGTATTTTCTTGATTTTCCATACCGCAGATGAACGTTCATTGGCGGTAGAGAAAACTAAGAAAGTCCCGCTGCTCTCATGCTCCATAGTGGTGTTGGAGATACCGCTTTCCGTCACTAAACACAGTGTTCCATTTGGGAACCAGAATGCTTTCTAAGCTATTCTCCACCATTAGTTTTAATAAATTTACTGTTTTGTGGTTGCCTTAGGTAGGAGGAGGAGAGCTGCCCAGCCGCTATTTTCGCAGCTACCTTGGAGAGCGTAGACAAATGGTGGCTGGAAAGCTTGAGAACATTCAGGGTGCCCAAGGATTCATTAAGAAATGGGGCACCCTGAGGAGGCTCTTGTTTTACTGCTGGCTGTATTGTTTGATAGAACAGGGCTCAGACTAGGGAACTGGCCAATCAGGAGACTCTATTCTCGATGCCCATTTTCTAACAGGAATTAGTGAAGCCCTTGTCTCCATATTACAGCCACAACAATAAATATAATTGCTACTGACCATGGAGTCATTGTAACCCCTGAGTAAGTTTAATCTTGCTGTACAGAATGCATTTCTATGTACAGTATTCTTTTCTCACAAAACAATATATACTTTTCTGTTCCAAATAATACTTTTGTTTGTGAGTATAAACCTCCCTTGTCTATTTCATGAATGGTCTCAAAATCTTTCTGTTCGTATACATAACAGATTCTTTGAATGAGTTCATTACAGTACTCATTAACTTGTGTTTTGGCTTTATGTGACCACACATCTGGCATCCCTATCTTTATCACCATAGTATTCAGGCTGTTAAACCAGAAACTCCCTTTCTTTTTTCTCATTGACCACAAGTGAGAAATGTCAGGAGGATGTCTTGATGGAGGCTCTAATTTCAGTTCTTTAACATATAGGGTCAGGAGGCTATCAAATTCTTGTAAAAATTACTTCTCATTTCTTTCGTTACTTTGTTTCCTCTCCTCTGACCTTTCCTCTGCACTTTTATCTTCACTAGCAGCTTTCAGCATACTGTTGCCTGCTTTGGAGTTATTTAAATGATCTATTGATATCACAAGCTCTGATAAACAAAAAGCCTGACCTGAAAGTCTCGGAAAAATCAATTAGTGGCTCGTCCTTTGCCTCTACCACTGCAGAGGATACCTCTAGTCTATGGATTTCTGCCAAAACTGGATGCAATGAAACTGGGGAAGATATAAGATTTGGCATAAGTATATAATTTTTTTATATTTTTTTATTCCCATGTGAAAACCAAATATTCATTGGCAGAGAAAAAGTCAGTTATTTTTGATGTACTTTTAATATTTGTTCCTGCTTTCTTAGTTTTTGTATTCGTTTGCAGTTTTTTTTTATTTGTTGTTTGCTGCTTGTAATATTCTTATAGGTTTAGTGCTTTAGCTTTCCAACTTAGCACAAAATTAAAGGCCTCTACAACTCGCACCTCAAAGCTTTATTTTCCACATGAGGAGCTATTTCTTTTCCCAAAGGATAATTAAGCCTTGGAACATCTTATCTACTGCTATGTTTTTTAACAATTCCAAGACCTCCTTTAAGAACAGACTGGACAATTGTTTGCTCTCAAATCACATACTATCCTATTACAGGTTAATGACAGGAGCATTAAATAGGCTCTGCCTTCTGCTCCTTATCTTCTTCCTTAGTGATTCTTAGTGACAGCTGTATGTGACATCATATGTCATGCTTGACCACAAGGTAAGGTCAGAGAGGAGAGCTGTCTCTGGTAAGATGGTGGCCGGCAAACATCTTTTCTGGTTACAGAATCTTAAGGATGTAGAGTACAGGGGAAGACAAAGTGGTACTCAGGTATGCAAGATGCTGCATGGCCATGCCTAGGATAGCTGGGCAGATGATCCACAGGAGCAGCAAAACTTGATGAAACTAAGTGCCATGGAGCAGCTACTTCTGCCACCCAGTAAAGAATGGCACATATCCAAGTGACCAAGCTGGTTTTGGACTGCTGCTTGAGACAAAGGCAGGTGAGAAAAAAAAAATGGGCTCCTCAGTATGAAATGGCCACAAAGTTGTAATAGCAGCAGCCACCAGTAAACATTAACATTCAACCCTGATTCCGATCAGATAGCCTGGAGGCCAAGTACCAAGGCCAAGAGTCCCTGCAGCTTAGATTCAATGCAAAGAAGTGCAAAGTAATGCACCTGGGAAACAAAAACCCAGGGGAAGAGTACACAATGGGCGGTGAGATACTGACAACAACAAAAATGGAAAGGGACCTGGGGGTAGTCATATCAGACGACCTAAAGGTGGGCCAGCAATGTGAGAAGACAGTAAGAAGGGCTGGGGGATACTGGGATGCATAGGGAGAGGCATCACCAGTAGAAATCAGGAGGTTGTTGGCCCTCTGTACAGACAGTTGGTAAGACCATATCTGGAGTACTGTGTACAGTTCTGGAGACCCCATCTCCGGAAAGACATAGACAGGGTGGAGGCTGTCCAGAGGAGGGCAACCAAAATGATGCAGGGTCTGCACCAGAAGGCATATGAAAAAAGACTAAAGGAACTTAAGATGTATAGCCTCGAGGAAAGGAACAAGAGGGGGGACATGATAGAAACTTTCAAATACCTTAAAGGAATCAACAAAGTCCAAGAGGGTAGCATCTTTCAGAAAAAGAGACATGCAAGATGCTGCAACAGAAGGTAAAGCCATCAAAAAATGGAGAGCAATGAGAACCAATGCCCTTAGTCTAGGTAACAAGCTTCCTGAATTAGTGGCCTTGATGGAGGAGGAACATCTGGATATCGTGGCAGTCACAAAAACATGGTACACACAAAACCATGGCTGGGATGTAAACATACCAGGATACACTATCTACAGGACAGACAGGGAGAGTAAAAGAGGAGGAGGAGGAGTAGCTCTTTACATAAGGGAAGGAATAAAAGCAACAGAACATAAGGGTAAACAGGGAGGAGAAGAAGCACTGTGGGTAAATTTGGAGACAGGCAATGGCACCACAATCCGCTCAGGGGTTGTATACAGACCCCCTTCTCAGGGGGAGGAAATGGACAAGGAAATGATAGAAAGTATACTTAGAATGGCAGAAAAAGGGGAGATATTGCTGATTGGTGATCTGAATATGCCAGATGTTAACTGGAGTGCAGTTGCAGCAGCCACTTCTAAGAGTGGCGTTATTCTAGATGCCTACAGGGGCATGCCTTAGACAACTAGTATTGGAGCCCACTCAGAGGAGCAATCTTAGACCTGGTTCTCTCAAATGGAGATGGAGAGGATCACAGATGTAGAAGTGGGTAGCCATCTGGGAACTAGCGACCATCGAACAGTATGGTTCACAATAAACACAGCAATAGAGTCAAGCCATACAAAGGCAAAAGTACTGGACTTTAGGAGGGCTGACTTTGCCAAAATAGGTGGAGTGCCTAAGGAATGCACTAACAAATGGGCAGGAAGGAGGGTGGAAGAACAATGGGAATAATAAAACCTGCCATCACAGAGGTAACTAGCCTTTGTGTGGAGCAAATAAACAAAACAAAATGATGTGAAACCACTATGGTTCTCAAAGGAAGTGGCAGTGAAGGTTCAAGAAAAAGCATTCAGGAAGTACAAGAAATCACAGAAGGAGCAGGACAGAGAACTGTATCAGTTAAAGCAAAAGGAAGCTGGGAAGGCAGTCAGAACAGCAAAGGCCCAAACCGAGGAAAAGATAGCCAACTCAGTTAAGAAGAGGATAAAACCTTTATAGGTACATCAGGGACGAAGGAAGACCAAGGGAGGGATAGTGAGGCTTAATAAGCGGGAGGAGGGTGGGCATGGGGAGACTGTGAAAGACAGAGATACTAAACAAATATTTTTGCTCAGTATTTACAAATGAAGAGGAGAGGTACCTAAAACAAACGGTAGAAACACTCTGGATACAGAAGTTGATACCAGCCCATTTACAGTAGAAAGGTTCTGAAAGAACTCTTAAAACTGAAGGTGGACAAAGCAATGGGGCCTGATGGGATTCATCCCAGAATTCTAAAAGAACTAAGGGTAGAACTAGTGACACCACTGACTACCCTCTTTAACAAATCATGGGAGGATGGGGTGGTACCCGAGGACTGGAGGAGGGCAGATGTGATTCCCCTTCACAAAAGTGGGAGCAAGGCAGAAGCAGGAAACTATAGACCTGTTAGTTTAACCTAAGTGATAGGGAAAATGATGGAATCACTTCTGAAGGAAAGAATTGTCGAGTATCTAGAGGCCAGAGGGGCACAGGACCCTTGGCAGCATGGATTCACAGCGGGAAGGTCATGCCAGATGAATCTGATAGATTTCTTTGACTGGGTGACCAAAGTAGTAGATCAGGGAGGGGCTGTGGACATGGCCTACCTAGACTTTAGTAAGGCATTGACACAGTCCCACACAAAAGATTAATATACAAGTTAGCCAACCTGGAGTAGGTCCCAAGAAGACAGCCTGGATAAAGGTTGGCTGGAGAATAGGACACATAGAGTAATAGTAAATGGAGTCCACTCAGAAGAAGGGGGTTACTAGTGGGGTACCACAGGGTTCAGTATTAGGACGGTCCTCTTCAATGTCTTTATAAGCGACATTGCAGAGGGACTGGAAGAAAAATATGTCTCTTTGCAGATGACACAAGATCTGCAACAGAGCTGATACTAGAGTGGGGTGGAAAGGATGAGAAGGGACTTGGCAAGGTTAGAGAAATGGTCAAATGTATGGCAGCTTGGATTCAATGCTTAGAAGTGCAAGGTAATGCACCTTGGAAACAAAAACCCAGGGGAAGAGTACACAATGGGGGGTGAGATACTAACAACAACAAAAATGGATAGGGACCTGGGGTAGTCATATCAGATGACCTAAAGGTGGGCAACCAATGTGAGAGGGCAGCAAGAAGGGCTGGGGATACTGGGATGCATGGGAGGCATCCCCAGTAGAAAACAGGAAGTTATTATCCCTCTGTACAGACAGCTGGTCAGACCCCATCTGGAGTACTGCGTGCAGTTCTGGAGATCCAATCTCCGCAAAGACATAGACAGGATAGAAGCTGTCTAGAGGAGGGCAACTAAAATGGTGCAGGGTCTGCACCGGAAGACATATGAAGAGAGACTTAAGGAGCTTAATTTGTATAGCCTCGAGGAAAGGAGGGAGAGGGGGAACATGATACAAACGTTCAAGTACCTCAAGGGAATCAACAAAGTCCAAGAGGGTAGCATCTTTCAGAAAAAGAGGTGTGCAAGAACAAGGGGCACAATTTGAAGATAGAGAGAGGCGGCTCAGAGGTAATTTAAGGAAGTATTTTTCACAAGAGGGTTGTGGATGCATGGAGCGCCTCCGGAGGGAGGTTGTGGAGTCAAAAACAGTGGTGGAATTCAGGCATGCATGGGACAGTCATAAAGGCCATTCTAGGGGTGGGGTAGGAAGAAGTAGGCTGCTGGTTAACTAGGATCTGCTGCTATCCAGTAGGTAGGAAATGGGCAGACTGGGTGGGCCAAGTGGTCCTTATCTGCCTTCAAATTCTATGTTTCTATGTTTCTATGTAAGGGGGCACAATCTGAAGATAGAGGGGGGACCGCTCAGAGGTAATGTGAAGAAGTATTTCTTCACAGAGAGGGTTGTGGATACATGGAACAGCCTTCCTGAGGAGATCGTAGAGTCAAAAACAGTGGGGGAATTCAAGAATGCATGGGACAGATATAAAGCAATTCTAGTGGGGGGTAGGAAGAAGTAGGCTGTTGGTTAATTAGGATCTGCGGCTTATCTGTTAGGTAGGGAAATGGGCAGACTAAGTGGGCCACGCAGTCCTTATCTGCCATCAAATTCTATGTTTCTATGTTTCTATGGGGACTCAAGGGGGATACTTGCAGGAGGTACTTTTCTGTCTTCAGTGGCCTGGTAGGTAGACAGGTATTCTCTAATTCTCCTCCTGTGCAGATCAACTGCCTTTGGAACAGGGGCGGCAATGCTCTCATGCCACGTCTGCAGGGAAAGAGAACAGGCATTAGGTTACAGATAACATGTGTGGTGCTGAATTTAAACACTTTCCATGCATATGCTGTTACTATGCAGCATCAAATCGCTGTTTGAGAGAAATTAACTCATCTAAAGTTAGGGGAAAGTAAATAGAGCAATGCTATAGTGAGCCTGGGTCCTTGAAAAACATAGATACATAGAGTTTGACGACAGATAAGGACTGCTTGGCCCAGCTAGTCTGCCCATTTTTCTCTATGTACTGTAACACTGCAGACCCTACTTGATCTCCAGCTTTACCCACCATTTTCCCTACCACAAAGGTTCCCTTTTGCCTATCCCATGCCTTCTTAAATTTCATTACATATTTTGCTCCCTCCACCTCCACTGGGACACAGTTCCAGGCATTCACCCCTTTTTCTGTGCAGAAGTACTTCCTTACATCTCCCCTGAGTCTACTCCCCTTCCAAGTTCATAGCATGACCCCTTGTCATTGAGTGTCTTTTACTCTAAAAAAAGGCTTCCTTCATGAACCTTATTCATACCTGTAAGGTATTTGAAAGTCTGCATCATATTCTCTCTCTCTCTCTCTCTCCCTCTCCCTCTCTCTCTCTCTCTCTCTCTCTCCTTTCCTCCAGGATATACATTTTGAGGTTCTTCAGTCTCTCTTCATTTGGCTTTTGATGCAGTCCCTGCACCATTTTAGTTGCTCTCCTCCAGACTGCCTAAACTCTGTCTGTCCTGAGATGTGGTCTCCAGAATTGGACACAGTACTCTAGGTGAGGTCTTACCAGTGATTTATACAGCGGTATAACTATCTCCCTCTTTCTGTTGGTGATACCCTCCCTATGCACCCTAGCATCCCACTGGCTCCCCCAACTGCCTTGTCACACTGTTTGGTCACTTTTAGGTCATCAGATATGATTACTCTCAGGTATCATTCCCGTTTGATGGTCACTAGTACCCCTACCACCATTTTGTACTCCTCCCCAATGTTTCTGCACTCCCAGTGCATGAGTTCACATTTCTTTGCTTTGAAATTTAGTTGCCACACTCTTGATCACTCCTGAAGCTTCCTTAGATCCCTCTTCATTTTTTCCACCACCTGAAGTGTCAACCCTATTGCAGATCTTTTAGTCATCTGCAAGAAGGCGTACTTTCCCTTCTAGTCCCTTTGCAATGTCACTGATAAAGACATTAAAGAGGACTGGTCCCAGTACTGATCCTTGTGGCACCCCACTGGTCACCCTCCCTTCCTTGGAGTGAACTCCATTTACCATGACCCTCTGCCTCCTCTCACCCAACCAATTTTTTACCCAGTTTACCATCTTTAGATCCACTCCTAGGCTGCCCAGCTGATTTATGAGTCTCCTATGTGGAACAGTGTTGAAGGCCTTACTGAAATCTAGGTAGGCCACATCCACTACTCCACCCTGATCCACTTATCTGGTCACCCAGTCAAAGAAATCTACCAGATTTGTTTGACATGCTCTCCCTCTTATGAATCTATGCTGTGTTTGATCTTGTGAGCCACTGAATTCAAGGTATTTCACAATCCTTTCCTTCAATAGTGATTTCATTAATTTAACCACCACTGAAGTCAGGATGACTGGTCTGTTATTGCCAGCCTCCTCTTTGCTCCCACTCCTGTGTTAAAAGAAAGAGGGAATCCCAAATAGAGAGCTAGGTCTGCCCTGGAGGTTCTGTGTTCAGTCAAGTCTGGAAAATGGGAAAAAAGGACCTAAAAGGACCCAATTAGGACATAAGCAGGAATTAGTCACTATCATACCTTCTCTTACCTGAAGAAGATTAAGGCTAACTGTGTGAAATCTTTGTCACTGAAGCAGTAGCTAGGCGTGAGTGCTGCAGCCTAGTCACTACACACAGGAGAACTGGAGATTTCTGGACATGGCCTGGACTAGGGGTCAGATTTCAAATTTGTCACATGAGCATCTTCAGCCTATCAGGTGGACATAAAAACCCATGAGGTAAGGTTTGGGGTGCCATAGAGACTGTAACCCACAATAGCAATGCCAGGATGTTCACAATCACTACCAATAGGTCAGCTATACTTACTTTGAATAGATAATGCTGTATGTGTACAAGATCATTTTATTAGCATACACTTACCTAACAGAACACCTTGCATACTAGACATAAAATACTGCAGTAGTGAGACCAATACATCATACAAATATTTAGGACAATATAACTACATATGCTTTGTCCCTTTTTCACTTTTGGTAAAAGTTAGGCTAATTAGGATGTGTTGTGTGTACTCAGTCACTCATTGTCAGCATTCTTTTGTCTCATAGATTGAGTGTTGCTAACACCATTCTCTTTACCATTAGACATTTCGAGCCAACCCCTTTACTTAATGCAACTAGCTACAGAGGGAGTTGCAGTCAGAACAAGAAAAAAAGTTTCCCAATTAGTGCTCTGGTAACTTTTTCTCTCTAGGCCTGTCTATTTAGCCATTGTGACCTCTTCAGACCATTATCAAAGGGAAAAGAAAAGAAAAATCTTTAAAAATTTTACTCATCAGCTGGAGTCTTCAGATTCTGTCAATACAGTTTGTTGCTATAGAGCTCATTATGATGTCATAAACACAGGATTGTGAGTTCAGCAAAAGATTAAATGGCAGTAGTATATCAATTCTTGGGAACAAGGATCCTGTTTGCATGCAAATAAAAGTGAAAATAAAGAGTAACTGGAATCAAAACACACAAATCTATAAAATATATGGTAAATTGAGACAAAATATCATGTTGTTTTAAAGTTTTCCCAAGAATGACAAATTCACTTTAATTAAGTTTTACAAGTATGCTGTGGGAGCTCCACAAAATTGTTGTTTTCTGCTGAGTTGCTGGCATTGCTCCTCGTCTCTTTTCTGTTCTGGCTACATTATCTCCACTTAGCTGCAGAATGAATTTGAAGCATATACTAAGATTGAATTTAACCAATGTGAACCAATGGCCGTGCAGCCCTACTGAGCTGTCAGTTGGCAGGCAGTGGGGCAGCAGGCGGAGTGGGATACTGCCGCTCGCTGGCTGATGGGGGAGGCGGGCGGTGGGGGCTCAGTGGGCGGGTGGGGAGGGGGACACTAGATCACCAGGGTGGTAGGGGTCTGTTATGTGTTACAGATGCCCACATTAGTGGCGACGTCGGTCCACTGGACCACCAGGGATATTGGACGTTGGGGGACTATACTGATGCCCGATAGGGCACATAGAAGTCCACTGGACCACCAAAGATATTGGATTTTTTTTATATTACAGGAATGCCCATGATCAGACTGCAGGGGGTGTCGGTCCCCGACGGCTGCTGCTTAGCAGGGCGCCAGGTACAGAAATCGTCGAGGATCGGTAGCACCTGTATGCTAATAGACATGCAAATGGGGCTGTAATGAGATGCAAATTGCCCCCTGTGCACCTTGCATAAATTATGGCCCCATTTGCATGTCCCCTTTTGAATATCGCAGGTGCTGTGCATGGCACAATTGCCCTTGCGCCAGCGCATCTCCATCCTCCACTCTGGCCACTTGTGCTGGTACAGTGCCACTGCGCCATGCACAGTGGGGGTGGACAGGGTGCGATATTCAAAGCTGCTGCACCATAGCGTAGCTCTGTTGAATATCGCCCCGGGCCACACCCCTGCGCAACAAAGTTGTGCTGCGCCCAGGCTTGCGCCACAGCCTGACGCAGTTTGAATATCCGGGCCCATATCATTATAGAAATTGTGATTGTGATAAATGATAGTTTTTGATGCTCTTACATCACAATGATTTTTCACAACTGACCATAATAAAGATCACTGCAATAAAGTCAGAAAAAATAAATATTCAATTTATCTTTTTTTGTACCTTTGATATTTTCTCAAGTACTTGGACATCCACATTGCAATCATCATTTATAATGCATATCACAAACTCCTACATAAAGCAGAAGCATATAGTTCCCATGATGCTTTGCATTATTGGAACATACATGAATTTGTGTTTCTTTGAAACCTGTCTTTATTGCCAGCACCCTTCATGGGTAACACTTATCTTGGTGCTTTTTTTGATGAGGTTGTTTGTCTTTTAGATTTATTTATTTATTGGTAATTCTGGAGAGTACTTTTGAGCACGGGTGCTGTTTTACAAAGGTTCCACATCAGTGACAGAGTCATAAAGGAACTATTGCAGAGGCATTCAAGCAATTCAAGAGGAATTTAGTCAAGGCAAATACAAGAAATGCTTAAATGATACAACAAGCAAATTACAGGGGAGTTCAGTCATACAATATTTCCAAACATCTGAGCTGATCACAGTGCAAGTCAGGGTCATCATCAGGTGACATACTGTTAGGTTGTTAACAGTTACAGTTGTAATGAACTGCTATAGCTGACTGCAAAGATTTCATGAATTGGTCAAACTTTGGTAAATTAAGTAGAGATTCAGGCAATTTGTTTAACCAGCAAGCAGCCCTGTCCTCAAAGGAGCATGTGCCCAGCTGAGTCCTACAGAAATGCAGTTCTAGGGCATGCCTAGTCATGTTCCTGGTGTTGTATTGGTTGGCAACAGGTTGGAAATAATTTTTTTAGAGCAGGAGGGATTAAACCAAACAGTGCCTTTTTGGCTAGTAGGCAAGTTTGATACTTTATTCTGCCAGGAAGGGGCAGCCAAATAGTATATACAGAGTCAGCTGTGAGTATGCTTGTCAGCTTCTTACATGAAGTGATATGCCTTATAGCAGATGTCACTAGCAGTTGTGTAGAAAGGAAGGCCATAGTCAACAACTAAAAGGATAGAAACATAGAAACATAGAAGTTGCCAGCAGATAAGGACCACAAGGCCCATCCACTCTGCCCATTTTTTCTACCTCATGAATGTGCCACAGGCCTGTACTTTGTCAATGGCCTATCTATTCATACTTATTTGTATTGCTCCCTTATGCCTGTCCCATGCCTGTCTGAAGCCCTGCACTGTATTCATATCTGCCACTTCATGAGGTAGGCCATTCCATGCATCCACCATCCCTTCTTTGAAAAAGAATTTCTTCACATTACCCTTAATCGGCATCGCTCTAATCTCATGCTGTGTCCTCTTGTCCTGCTATTTTTCTTATATTGAAACATGTTAGACTCTTTCACCTTGTTAATGCCCTTAAGATGTTTGAATGTTTCAATCATATCTCCTCTCTCCTCCTTTGCTCTAGGGTATACATATTGAGCTCCATTAATCTGTCCTCATACATTTTCTGATGTAGTCCCTGCACCATTTTGGTTGCCTTTCTCTGGACTTCCTCCATTTTGTTAATGTCCTTGTGCAGGTGCAGCCTCCAGTACTGCATGCAGTACTCCAGATGGGACCTAACTAGTGTCTTGTAAAGAGGGATTATTACCTCCCTCTTATGACTTGTGATATCACTACTAATATACCCCAACATCTCTCTAGCCTTATCTACTGTCTTAGTAGTCTGCTTGGATGATTTCAGGTCATCTGTGATGATGATGCCCAAGTCTCTTTCTAGAGTAGGGACACTATAAGACATCTGGCTTCAACAGTAGGATGTACAGAAAGGACCACAACTTGGTGAAGGTAACGTGGCTCAGTAAAATATGCAATACAGAGAGAAAATGAAAATTGATGCAACTCACCAGATGCAGAGAGAAGACCCAACACAAAGAGCACCAGCGCATCATTTCTATTGTTGTGGGTAACATAGCAACCAGGCATAGCAATGGATGCAATGACACATCAAAGTTTTACAGACATGACAAAGCACATGCACACAAAATGCTAAACGATCACTGCACTCCATTGCCGTGCCTGGTTACCAGTTGCTGTGTTACACCTGACAATAGAATTGATACACTGGAGCTCTTGGTATGTTTTTTTGTCTGCATCTGGAGAGCAGCACCAGTTTTTCTTTTCTCTTCAGCAGTAAGGTTGATCTGATTCCTATAGAAGGCTCCCAACCTTCTTTTGAGTGTGGAAAGCAGGCTGTCTACATGCAGGGCACATGATAGTGTTTCATCTAAGCATACCCTGAGGTATTTAAAGGTTTCCACTTGTTTGAGTTTTTGTGCCTTGTCATTAAGGATATCTAGTAGGGAACCTTCCTTTTCAGTAGAGGGATTGTAAATGGCATTGTCTTAGTTTACAATTGAAGATCAGTTTGTTGTTTAAGAACCAGTTTACTATGGACTCAAAGTTGCAGTGAGGAACAGGGGTGAGGTTACCAAGGTCAGAGTTTTTATGGTACAGATAATAACATCATCATTGTACAGAAGTACAGTTGCTTACTGACAGGCATCAGCCAAGTGGTTAATGAATGGGTCAAATAGAAGAGGGCCAAGTATGGAACCCTGGGCATGACAATAGAAACGCTCCTATCATTGGACAAGAAGTCCTCAATCTTCACACTGTGTACAATTTGAGAGATAGTCTTGGAACAAGGTTGCTGAGTCCAAAGACAGACCTAGACAGTGAAGCTTGCTGAACAAGAGCTTATGGTTTACCATGTAAAATGCCTTTGGCAAGTGAATAAAAATTGCTCCGACTATGTCACCATTTTCAAGGGCCTCAAGAGTGTAGACGCTGTATGCTATCAGTGCTATATTGATACTATTGTGTTTTCAGAAGCCATTCTGTTGGGCTCACTGGATTTCATATTTTTCTAGGTAACAGGCAAGTTGATCTGACACAATTCTTTCCAGGGCCTTAGACAAGGGGAGACAATTGACATTTTCTATAGTTGGCAAGTTTAGAGTTGTCACTGCTTTTAAATACTGCTGCAGCAGCACAGATTTCACTTTCTCATGGAACTGAGAGTATCACAAGACAAAACAAAAAATTTTAGATTTGAGATAAGAAAGTTCTTGTAACTTCATTTAAAGTGTGTCCCCTCCCAACCCTGGTTTTTCCAAGAACCTCTTTTGATATGCTTGAGGCTGTCTGTGGCAGAGACAGGCCTTAAATAATATTTTGGGCGATCTAGGTCTGGGTCCAATGGGTAGTGAGCTTCAGGACCTGGTTCACTGTGGGTGCTGGACAGATTCTTCAGGGATCATGGAGCATAGGTCTATAAAGGCTACTTCTGTAAAGGTTACGTTGAATTTGTTATTGATCTCAATAGGATATCTGACCTTCTTCCTATCAAAGATAAGCATTTTAATGGAGAGCTTACCTTCCTATGTATAGGAGCTCCTAGACATTCTTCCAGAATCTTCTCCTGTTGCTACAATTCTGGGTTTTTTGGGCCTTGTAGAAGTCAGATTTGGCCAATCAATCCTTCTAGTGCAGTTGTTCAGGCTTCCTTGTATATTTGGAGGTGCTCTAGGAGCCCTGAGTCCCTGACCAGTAACAACAAATTGTTGGATGTAATATATGAGGCACTCCCATAGCTTTACAGACTGGGTTTATTCATGTGCACCTGGCCAGGCTGGGTCACAGGATCAGGCTCCTTCTATTCACAACTGAATCTATCTGCATATCTTTAAGGTAATATATACAGTATATGTATATAATATATATATATATATATATATATATATATATTCCTGTATAATTGTGTCTTCCATAACAATAATTAGGCCTTTCTATCTTGTGTATGTTTTACTAATGAAACTAGGCAAGATCTGTACTGCTGGGCTTCTGTTCTAGCCAGAGCTAACCATGTGTTTGTTATCGGCAGGTTCTGCTAAATTTTAGATAGTAGAGCTGTGAAGATTGCCACATCATCCCTCTCTACATTCTTGCAGAATATCAACATTTGAATAACCTGCCCAGCTGCAGATTTAGCACAGCCTCCAAGATTGCTCACGTGGCTAAGCACCCCTATGGTGCCTATGGCAGTGACCATACCCCATGCCTGCATTTTCAATGAAGGATGGGGCACTCCCCTGGGAGTGGAGCACTCATGAGCCAGAACATATTAGAGTACCTCTGCAGCCCCTGCCAGCTGGTGTAAGAAGGTACACCTGGCTCCAATGCATTTGGACAAGCAGGAAGGTGGTAGAGCCACCACTCTTGGAGAGCCCCGACAGTTTATTTTAATAAAGAGATAAAATGCTGATATCCAGGGTGATTCCACCACACAGTCTCACTAGCTGCCTCTCACTCCCCAAAAAAAATAACAACAGACAGTACTTGGCACTCCCTACTTTAATCCTTCAGCTTCTGAGCCACTCTTCTCACTGGTAGGGATGCTATCATACTGATCCAGACACTACATTTGGTGTGCAGCTGCTCCCCTCCTCCACTCTTCTTCATGGCTGTGTTTATCCTGACATGGGTGGTCATGGCTGTGACACACAGGATGTGCTCTTTCCGCATGCATGGAGCCACAGACGCCATCTTCAACATGGCATTTGGGCAGCCATTAGATCCCCATCCCATAGATGCTCTGACAGCATTAGAGTAATAAAAACATTGTTTGGTCACCTGGGAAAGTCCTCCTAAGCTCATTTCAACTATGTTGACCAAGAGGGTGCCATGTCATTCTCCTGCAGTTCCTGACATGCTTGAGCTGCCAGAAGTGACCCAACAGATGTTATTTCTGGCGGCCATCTTGAAATACAAGTGGCCATCTTGTAAGTCTGTCTCCAAGCCGAGCGATACCAAATGCCATATTAAGAATACAGTGTACATATTCTCAAGAGCACCCCTCATCCATGCAGCACCTCATGGGCTCATTACCCAACCTGGGATGCTACAGATTGGAGGGTATAACTGACAGGACATACTGCATACAGCATTATTGGGCTATACAGGCCTTGCATGACCACAAGTGACCCGAACTGCATCACTTCTGGTGGCTATAGTGGAAATCTCCCATAACTAACTACTGCAGTACAGAATCTAACAGCATTAGTTTTTTTCAGTATTATATTCACATATGACTTAATACATATTCTCATTATGTCTCCCTATGCAGTCAACATGGTGAAAGCAAACTTATGCCATTCCTGTATGGTGCCCCTAATGCCATCCAGCTTTGGGTAACTGTGCACAGATTGCCAGTCAGAGGAGTTGTCAGACCACTTTGACCACACAGATGCTGGACAAGGCACCTCCTCACAATGATCTGCCCTGAACAACAAGTAAAATCTGATGCAGAAACTGGCCACACTGCTCATGCAAAACCAACAGGCTACAAATTCCCTGATCCAGGCATAGCAGCAGTCCATGGCAGCTATAATGCAGGGGCTGGTGGAGATTAATCGATTGATTGATTGATGTATTTTGTCATTCAGACATAACCTTTGAGCAAAATGTTCTTTTTCAAAGGTTCCATGTCTTGACAGGAGGACAGCACAGAAAGATAGGTTACAGAGTATGGGTGCACAAGTACAGAGACAAAAATACAAGAAATAACAGCAATAGATCTGACTTTTTACAATTGTAAGTGATCTCATATAGAGGTTCAGCATACTGCAGTTAGTACAGCCCAAGGTACATGGTGAGTGCTGTGGATTTAAGAAACTAATTTAGCAGGAGGTGAAGCAGCCAGGGGAGGCACTGTCATTATTTCATGTAATGTCAGGGGATGAGAGACTCAACATAGGCTTTCACACCCCGTATGTTAATGCAGCCAAGAGCAGGCTTTGTCAGTTAATTCTAGTCAAGGGTGTGTGTGTGTGTGGGGGTAATTTTCTATGCAGGACTGACCTAGTAGGAACATACTAGAAAGCAATGTGAGGGAGGACCATACAAAGAATAAGCTGAGGGGAAGACAGGTGCTTTGAGACAATCACATTTGTGCAGGGTCAATGGCAGGGGAGGGACTTAAAACAGAGTGCTGACTTAAGGACAGTAGATAGAAGACTCGCTGACAGGCTGTGGCTATGGAAGGCTCAAGTTCAAGGGCTGGCAAGTAGTAAGAGAAAGTAAGAGTTTAAACTCAGGGTTACTGGGCAGCAGGGTAACAAACTGGAGAATGCAGCCCAGGAGCAGGCTGACTGCAAGCTACCGGGTGATAGTGCTACAGGTTACCTGCAACTACAGACCTCAGACTTGGCCAGGTGATGTCTTAGTTCTGCCTTGAAGAGAGGGATGCTGTTAATGAGTAAAAGGCATGCTGGGATCTCATTTAGCCAAGAAGGAGCCCTGTATGCAAAGGACCATTGACCAAACACCGTTTTGCTGAAGGGGATGGCAAGTGGGCAGAGAGTCTGCCCTCTAGTGTAGTACCTGGATCTATCTCACTGGAGCAGTTCTTTGAAGGCCAATGGAGCTTTACCTAGGAGAGATTTCATGCCAAGCAGGCACATTTGGTGTTTGAGTCTGCTGGCAAAACTGAGACAGTTAGTGTGCACGTAGAGGGAGCAGGTGTGTAGGAAATTACCAGCCCCAAGAGCTAGCCTGCAGGCCTTGTTGAGGGCCATGCTTACTCATTTTAGCACAGTGTCTGATGCTGACCCATAGACCATGAGTCCGTAGTCAAAAACAGACAATATGGAAGAGGAGACTACCAACTTGAGTGCCTCAGGAGTTAGGTACTCTCTGTGCCTGTAGAGAACTCCAAGTTTGGCGTTCACTGTTTTGATGACCTGATGGATGTGCTGCGCATAAGAGAGGGTGTCATCAATGATCATGCCCAAGTATTTAAAAGAGTTGAACTGCTTGAGTGGAGCAGCCTTGTTGTTAGCAACAGTAAGGGACAGAAGAGATCTCTTGTGCTGGTGAGTGGTTATCAGCATTGTCTTTGTCTTCTTGTAATTAAGAAGCAATTTCTGAGAGCTGAACTAGTCTTCCAAGTTGCGAAATGAGTACTGCAAATGATCCTGTAGGTGCTGAAGTTGGGCACTGCTACTAAGGATGAAAGCATCATCTGCATACAGAATAATCTTGCTATTGCAGGCCTCTGGAAGCCTGTTGATGAACAGGCTAAAGAGGAGGGGGCCCCGTATGGACCCTTGTGGGACACCCAGTACTATATCCCTAGATGAGGAGATAGCTGTCCCGATTTTTACACTCTGTGCTCTGCTGGATAGGTAATCCTGGAACCAGAGGATGGCTTCAGAGGCTAGCCTGAAGTGCTGAAGCTGGTCAAGCATGATGTGATGGTTGACCATATCAAAGGCTTTGGCGAGATCTATGAAGATAGATCCCATCAGGCTGCTCCCATTCAAGGCCTTGTGAACATAGTCCGTGAATTCAGCTAAGGCTGTAGCTCTGCTATGGCACTGATGGAATCTGTGCTGTTGTGGGCTCAGTAGACTATACTTCTGAAGGTACTCCATGACCTGGTCAGCCACGATCCTTTCAAGTGCCTTTGAGAGGGGGGAGATGATAGATATTGGTCAATAGTTAGCAGTGCAACACCGGTCTCTACTTTTTAGGACAGGGATGACTAGAGCTACCATCCAGGCCACAGGGAATTTTACCAGGGTGAGAGACTTGTTCAAGATCTTGGTGATGGGAATCACCAACTCATCCAAGGCAACTTCCACCAGTTTCATGTTGAGTGAGTCACATCCAAGTTTGGTTTTACCCAGCACCTTAGTAATTTAGGTCCTGGCTTCCTTGGTTGTGATAAGCTTGAAGTAGAAATCAGATGGGTCAAATTATCTTGGGCTTTGGGACAGTGTTGTGGGGGGGCAGGGTAGCTGGCCAGGAGGACAGAACTGAGGTCAGAGAAGGCCACATTGAAGGCTTCTGCAATTGTCTGTAGATCTAGGGTGGGGGTGCCGTTTAAGTTGAGCATGGAGGGGTGCCTTCTGTCTTCCCTGTCCAGCAACTTCTTAATGTTATCCCAGAACTGCTTCCCATTGCCCCAGTTATGTTCCAGTTGCTTCTTGTAGTAAGCTGCCTTGGCTTACCTGGCAAAAGCAGTACACTTTTTCCTGGCTGCTCGATACTTTTGGAAGTCAGATTGGTTGCCCATGTCTCTGACAACTTCCCAGAGGTTGTCCCACTCCTTCGTCAGATCAAGGAGGTCCCTGGAAATCCATCCATTGGAAGCGCCCTTATCTTTCTTTTTCTCGGGGGGGGCATAGGCATCACAAATACCATTGACTATGGACACAGAGAATTGCAAAACCTGGTCAATGTCTTGGAGACTATTGAGGGAAGACCAGTCAATGTTGGCCAAAGCTGTCTTAAAGTTATGTTTTGCACCCCTCTTCAGGACTCGGCTAAAAACCAGACTGGGGGCTCCTTTTTTACCTTATTAAATGACATACATGCAACTGGTGAGTGGTCACTGAGGCAATCAGGGAGAATCTGGACATTTTTGATTCTATTGCGGTAGTTAGTCAGGATCTAGTCAAGCAGTGTGCCCTTTCCTGTTTGGCGGTTTAGTCTGGTGTCCGAACAAGTCATCTGTGTGAGGTACAACTCTGCAACTTGATCCTAAAAATGGTCAGTGACTTTGTTAGTCCAATTAATATTAAAGTCTCCAGTGACAATAACCTCTGAGTTTTTCTTCAGTTTAGATAGGGCCTTCAGGACAACACCTAGCCCCTGGTTTGCCTTTGTGGGTGGTAGGTACACTGAGGCAATGGTGAGCATCCTGTTCTGCTTTCCTAGTAAGAGCTGAACTGCTAATAGTTCATAATTACAAGCGTTACCTGAGATGGTCAACACCCAGGCACCAAGGAACCCCAAACTGACCCTGGCTCGGCCTCCAGTGAACCCTAGCCCCATTGACCCACACCCAGATAACCCTCATGATTCAGGCAAGGAATTAGGGAAAGATTTGGAAGGTGAAGGAGAACTGATGAAGCAAGAGCCACAATCTTTAACTACCAAATATAGCTTCCCAGACCAAATCCCTAACCTGGTGAAAGCAATAAAATTCACTGTGGGATTTGAGGAAGCACCACCAATAGTGCAGTCCAAGCTTGTGCCCACCCTAAAACCTTCTGTCAAAGTATCAGACGCATTCCCAGTATACCACTCTGTTGATGAGGTGGTATCTAAGGAGTGGGAGGGCAATTGAACCCACCAGGATACCAGAGCAAAGGTCCTGGGATAAGATGTATCCCCTACAGGAAGACAAACTGAAACTGTGGTGCTCGGTGCCCACAGTAGACCAACAAATCACATCTCTCAGTAAAAAGATGGTGCTCCTGACAGAAGTCATGACAACCTTGAAAGATCTCATAGATAAGAAAGTGGAAGAGATGCTCAAAAATAATTTAAAGCTGGCAGGGTAAGAAATGAGGGCTGCCTTTACTTGTATATACACAACTCACACACTAATCATCTAGATGTAGGACATCCAAAAAACACTAACACCAAACACAGTAGATGCCACCCTTATGGAACAAGTAATCCAGTTAATGAAGTACCTTGTGGTCATGGCAGTAGATTCATTGAGAAACAATGCTAGATCAGTGGCCATAACTAACCGGGCAAGGAGAAACATTTGGCTAAAAATTTAAAAAGCAAATCTAGAATCAAAAGCCATGTTATGAAAGTACCCTTCAGGGGCTGTCTTTTGTTTAGAGAAGGACTAGAGAAATACCTGAAAGGAAAGAAAGGAGGAAAGTCAGTAGCGAAGGATAAGGACCCCAGCAACACTTACCTACCATCTAATGCAAGACCCAGAAAGAGCCGAAATGTTTGAGATAGGTGTGCCAACCTGAACACCAGTAGAAGCCACAACTTTTGTTGGGGGAGAGGAGACACCTGGTTGAGTTTATTTCAGTTAAACATGGATCATGTCATTACCAATGATAGCCGAGTGTGAAGAAGACAAGCTCAGTTAGAATTTAAAAGTTGGAAGCATACAGAAAATAAGGTTAGCATTATGGGCATGTATGCAAATAACAAATAACAGTAGTCAGTGGGCCATGCATTGCATGCAATTCACCATAAAGCAAATAACGTAATACAGAAAATACAAAGCTTGACATTAACAACTGAGAATTATGTGTTGATGTTTGGAAAATACAAATCCTCCATTCTTATGCCACACATCATCAAGGCCTTAACTGTAGGGATGAAGACAACATTGTTAACCATAGGTCCTCACATATCCATCAGCATGGAAGCAGTATAGTGTAGTGGTTAATGGCACTGAGCTGAAAACCTGGAGACCTGGGTTTGAATCCCATCAGCTCCAACTTGCATACTGTGTGACCCTGAGCAAGTCACTTAACTTCATTGTGCTCCCAGGTCACACCTGGAAACAAGCTCCAGCTTAGTTTATCTTTTCTGGTTAAACAATTGCCCTTTATTTTCCCTTTATATCCTTCACAAATCCACATTCAACATATCAGGTAGCAAGGAAACACAACACATTAACAAAATGTCAACACTACAACCTTCATAGATGAAACAGGAATAATGAAAAAGTCAAGTATTTAATGATTTAGCATTAACTAAGAACTGTATCTGTTTGATCCATAAGTTAGTGCAGTGATGATAATGCCATTGAGAAAGGTGGGAGTGGGGAGAGGATTGAACATCTGATGGACTGCACTCCTCTCCCAGGGATGATGATGGATGCCATCTCACCCCTTGACTGCCTTCTGGTGGAGAATGGGTGGCAGTGCCATAACCTGAGCACCATGCAAGGGAGGGCTGTGGTTCCATAGCATGCGTGTACTTCCACAGGCGCACACTTACATGCTGCTGCAGCAAGTGGAAAGGAAGAAAAATAGAAAAGGGAAGGCACCTGCTTCATGACGCCCTGCCTGCCAGCTCCTGTTCTCACATTGGCACACTCTTCAAATCTTGATGAGAATGACTGGGTGGGGGGGTGGATCATCGCTCCTCCCTGGTTCTGCCCCAGGGGGACAATCTGTGGGGGAATTCTTGGGGTGAGGCAGATCAGGGGTGGGTACCAGATGGGGGAGGCAGGGACAGGGCTAAAAAGCCTGCTGGAGCTGATCTGCTGGTAAAAAAGCAGTATGGATAAAGATGGGAGGGGAAGCCAGGGCTATGTACAATAGAACCATGATCAGATGTCCATTTTAAACAAATGTAGTTTGTGAATACATATAAAGATATCTAACTGCCCCTAGGCACTTTGTACAATATGACATCACTCCTACTGAACAGTTATTGTTGTGGATTACAGCTTAATCAAAACTCTGCAAGAAGCTCTCCCCCTAAACCGATCAGAAGCATGGTGTTTTATACACGTGCACACCCAGCACTACATTTTTGTTTCTTTGTTTTCCTATCTTTTTTTTTAATAATGTAAATTCTATTGCAACAGTTTCAGAACAACTACATACAGAAGAAAAAAAAACAGCAAGAATCATAACAAAGAGAAAGTAACAACTTCAGGTAAAGACAAATGCTGAAAAAAACAAGTACGTGCAATGCTATGTGACACAATGGAGACAAATACATATAGAATAGTGGATGGGGGAGTGAGTGATATGAGAATTTAATGCACACCCGAGGGGCTTATGAAAGCATCCCACCCCGAGGGTGTACATTAAATTCTCATTCACACACTCCCCAATCTTTTATTTTGTATAATAAACTGGCAAGGAATTTTTTCCCACCAGAGTTCAGGTGTCTTTTTTTTTCTTTTTTAGGTCGGAACATTTTTTTTTTTTGACAAGACGAAGTTTGATGGGATTGCCTGTTCATAGGAGTGGTTTAAGGTAAGCAAGACTTATGTCAGGAGGTCCTGGGGAAAGTGTTTTCTTCTCGGTGGTGGTGGTTTGAGTGGTTGAGAGAAGAGCAGCTGTGGGGCTCGCACTGCACTCTGTTTAACTGATTGCATGTTTGTTGTAACAACCAGCTGGTTGTTACGGCGAATATCAACCTTTTCTGCCCATAGAAAAAATTCCTTGCCAGTTATTATATCTCATTAACTCACGAAAGCAATAACAATAAGGGGTGTCAGACCCAGAAGTGAAACAGTGCCAGGACCAAGATGATCTCTAAAAAGAGATTTGCTCAGTATACACATCCCACTTGGTCCATCGAGTGAATAAAGATACATGATTATCCTTATACCAAAAATGTAAGCTTACAAACACATCTTCCATTGTACGGATCTCCTGAACCACAGGCATCCAATCAGAAAGTGTAGGTGGGGTTGGTGTCAGCCATCTTCTAGTTATGGCTTTAAAAGCTGCAGCTATAAATATGCCATATAAATAATTGTTTTAATTGTTTGAAAGCTCCACGGGAAGAAAACCTAATACAAAAGATTCAAAGGTCAAAGAAATAGGAAAATCAAAAATTTCAGAGATGGCTGCAGTGACCGAATTCCAAAATGAGGTATGCTTAGGACAGGACCCCAATATATGAAGATGATCACCCTTAATTCCTCACCATCTCCAACATAGGTCTGACCCACCATTTACATAATGGCAAGCTATAGAGGGGGTTTTAAAAAAATGTACAAAAATTCCCACCACTAAAAAGAGGCTGTAGTTTTATGAATTAACTTTCAAACTTCTACTTTATAACCAGGTTCCAAAGGCTGAGATAAGGCAGATTCCTATCTATCCCAAATTGGATGAGGGGAGATATGAGGTTGTTGTTGTAAGAACCCATAAAAAGAAGATATAGGATGAGATTCAGTCACTGTCTTTCTTTCCTGACAAGAGTATTTCACCAGGGTGAGAGAACCAGAGGAAGAGGAGTGTTCCCTAATGAGTGGCAAAACAGAGTGCTGAACTTGAAAATATTAGAACAATTCAGTATGAAGAAGACCGAATTTCAACTGTAGTTGATTGAAACTCATTAGAGTACTCCCATCCCTCAGGTCTTCAATTAAACATAAGCCGAAGTGGCTTCAAAGCCTAAAACATGAGTCTCTTATGCTAGGCAGAAATTCACTGGTACATATGAAAGGAGATGGCTATCCCAATGTCTCAGCATCTGAAACTGAAGAATGAAATTGAACCCATTCAAAGACAGTATGTCTCATCCAAGGGTTTAACAATTTCAGCTGACAGAGTTGAGGAAAAGGGAGAAAAGGCACAATTCAGAGTGGTAACTGGAAAACTTGTTCTTCCTCTGCCTCAAGCCAACCAGTTTTGGAAGAAGATTTTAAAAAGGATAATATTCCTATACCATTCTCCTATACTGCACCCATTTCAGCGTATGTCCTTATGGAATGGGGTGACTGTAGAGCCGAACACCCCAAGGCACACCTCAACCTGGTGGCACTTTTGAAGACCACTGTCATTGGCAGACTATGCCTCCATTGGTCCACCAGTGCCAAACCCCCAAATGCAGTGCCTCCGTTGGCTGCCACAGTGCCACACCTCCACAACTCGATTCTCTACTAAGCTGCCGCATAATGTTTCTTGCGCATGCTCTCAAGCAAACATAAAAATTGTTAAAACTTCTGCCAGGTTGTGCCAATTAAGCCTGTCAAAGGCTTTCTTGGCATCTACCGAGAGGGCCATTGAGGTAATCTTAGAATGTTTGACATGGGAAATAATATTTAATACCCGGCAGACATTATTATATGAATTTTGGGAGGGGATGAAACCTGTCTGATTGGGATGAATAAGCCTAGGGATAAAAGATTGTAAACAGAGGGCAAAAATCTTTGCATAAATTTTAACATCAATATTAATTAAAGAGATAGGATTGTAGGAGGAACATAGTTCGGGATTTTTCCCTAATTTGGGAAGTGCAGAGATTAAAGCCGATTTCCACTGGGGGGGGGATGTTGTTGCACGTAATGAGAAATGGCTGAGCAGAGAGGCCCTACAAGGGTATCAGCAAAACATTTATAAAATTCAGTGGGAAAGCCATCTTCTTCAGCCACTTTCCTAGTTTTAAAAGATCTTGTATCACTAAGAGGACTTCTTCACTTGAAAGTGGGTGATCAAATAAATCTCTCTCTCTGCCTGAGTCAAAGTCAGTAAACGCAGGCTATGGAAAAAGGCATCTATTTTAGTTTTATCTGGAACCGGATGTTCTGGGGTATAAAACTGGGCATACAGAGAGCCAAACTCATCTTCAATATTTCTCGGTGTACAGTAATCCAAAACTGAGCAGGGAAGGCCCTAGAATGGAGGTGGCACACAACTCTGGATGCTTGTTCTTTTTGTAGCTGTAATGCCAAAAGGCACCCAGCCCCAAGCCCCTGGGAATAGTAGGTAAATTTAGCACATCATAGAGAGTTCTCTGCCTGTTCCAGGGACAAGCTAGACAACTGGGAACATACTTCCTGAAGTTGTTGAAGAAGAGCTGCACCACCTTCCCTTTTATGATGACCCTTTAGTATAGCCAACTGATTTTCAAGGTCATGCCATTTCATGACTTTCTCCTTTTTTGTATGAGTTAGTTAGGCAATAATTTTACCATGGATAACAGACTTCATGGTGTTCCAAAGGACAGGTGGGAAAATGTTAGGGTCATTATTCAAAGCAAAATAATTATCAAGAGCCTGCTGTACCATTTCATGAAAAGGCTGAGATGTAAGTGTACCCACAGTCAGCCTCCAGAGACCCTTACGGTAGGAGGGGGCCAAATCAAGTTGGAGTGTGACTTGGCCATGGTCAGAAAGGTCAATAGAATGAATTTTAGCTAAAGAAACTTGATGTAAATAAGCAGATGGGACATACCAACTATCAATACAGGAATAAGAATTGTGCACATGGGGGAAAAAAATTATGATCACCAGGGCGCAGCCAGCACCAGGCAACATGAAAACTAGACTCAGCCAGCAAAGAATCCAGGTCCTTAGCAACCTTAGACTGCCGGGTGGACTCTTATATAACCTGGAGGGGTCTAAAACAGGGTCTAAAATACAATTGAAGTCTCCCCCAGAATGCAAAACCCTTGTGCATGATCTGCCAAAACCTGAAATACCACCTGGAATAAAGTATGTGATAGGGAGTTAGGAGCATTAATGTTAAAGATAAATAGATGACAACCAACATATGTCCCACTCACTAGTACCCTGCAGCCCTGAGAATCTGCCCAATGTCAGGAAGGTAAAAATAAAGAATTTTTTAAATTAAAATAGAGACACCCTTCTTTTTTGCTTTAGGATGAGATGATGTGTACACCATTCCCACCCACTGATGGTGCAGCTTAGAATGTTCTGAAAGGGAAAGGTGCATTTCTTGATGTAGAGAAATTTCAAGGTCATATTTCTTGAGGTAAGAGAGAGTCTGAGCACACTTGATGGGGTTATTTAACTCCTTAACATTCAAAGTTATAAATTTAAAAGGTGTCATAGTAGTCGGAAATCCAAACTGAAAATAATAGAACACCCAGGGTTCCTCCTGAAATAATATGACTGGGCCTCTCCCCCCTCCAATAGAAGAAAGATACTGATTTAATATGCTCCCAATAATGAAGACAAAAGATAAAAAATCATATCAACAATAAACCAGCCCCACAATATAGCTAATGTACAGTTGTTAAGTAATCCCCCTCTTTGGGTATTGGATAAAAGGTAAAAAGTAAAAAACACTAACAGCACAAAACTATAATGAACCCCCCCCAAGAAAACCCATTGTGCTATACAAACCTGTAACAGTACAAATGGTAACTGAAGTTGTGAACCAGTAAGAACTCAAAGAATAAACAATCCCACAACAATCCCACCCCATGGCCTCACAGGGGTCAGTACCAAACAGGAACACAAATAGGGCAGCAAGATAGAACAAAGACCTATAGGAACCACTATGGATCCCCACAGAGGACCCCCCCCCAACCACCACCACCACCACTGGGAGGTCAGAGCGAGAAAAGGAGGCAGTTAACATCCCATACCCACTTTCAGACATGCTGTCCTGTAAGTAAAGGGCTTCCAACATAAATAAGTAACTAACCACGCAGGTCAGATAGAAGTACTGACCTCAATAATAGTCAGACTATAAATCACTCACCTAAGGGCTACTTATCCCAAGCCCATCTAAGCCCAAATCGTATATAAGGCAAGTCTAAAACAAGGTGTAAACAAAAATATAGACTCACAATGTAGGACCCAAGCAAAGGCCCCCTACACACCAAAAAGAATCAAATAACTGATTTGCCCAACCGAGGACTGCAAAAAATTAAAGAATAAATTAAACTGAAAAGCATAAAGAACCATATTAAAATCACATAAGTAGAGTTTGCACCTTATTAAATGTCCCAAAAGTATATATAACAAAAATTCACTCTAAAGCAGAGCTGTACTTCTACATGACAAATTGTCCATAATTCTTGCTATGGAAACATTCCCCCATGCTACTTTTATAACAAATCCCAAAAATGGCAAATAAGAGGTGGAGACAAGGCAAGGCAAAATTTATTTAAAAGACACCCAGTCCTGGAGGTTCCGGGAGCCGTACAGATAAATGAACACAAATTCAAAAAATAAATCAATAAAAACACAGAAAAAGAACAATTCTTTTCATAGACATATAAATACTAACACTTTATATAAACATTACCCATGAGCAATAAACTAAACAATACATTTTCAGCAGCTATGATCAAATAAAATCTATACATGAATAACTCAATCAAGAAAAGCCTGAGCAAATAGGAGGGCCTTAAGGTGGGCCTTGAATACCTCCAAAGTAGGGGCCCCCTTAACCCCAGAGGGGATCAAATTCCAGAGGACGGGAGCAGTGACATTAACAGCCCTGTTGCCAGCCGATTTCAACCTCATCCTGGGAATCGCTAGGGGGCCACCACAGGAGGAATGGAGGGGGTGAACCGAGAGAGCAGGTACAAGAAGGTCTAACAGATAACCAGGTCCCTGACCGTATAGGGCCTTATAGGTGAGAAGACCCACCTCAAAGAGGATCCTCCACCTGACCGGCAGCCAGTGCAGCTCATGCAACACTGGTGTAATGTGGCAACATTTTGGCTGCCCAGTAGGTAACCAGGCAGCTGCATTCTGCACCAGCTGCAGTCTGCGGAGAGATCCTCCCATGACCCTGAGGTAGAGTGCATTACAGTAGTCAAGCCTAGAGGTAATTAAGGCATGCATCAAAGTGGGGAAGTCCAGAGGCAGAACAAGGGGCTTTATCCTGCTGACATTTCTGAGATGGAAAAAACAGGAGCAGACAGTGGGAGATATCTGTGCCTCCATAGTCAAACTCCTATCCAGAATAACACCAAGATTTCGCACCTTAGAGGAGGCCTTCAATGGAACAGATCCCAGAACAAGTCCAGTTTCTGATTCAGAGGCCATCCTATCATGCACTCTGTTCAACTCCACCACCAATACCTCCATCTTGTTGGGGTTCAGTTGCAACCAGCTAGAAGCCATCCAGTCATTGATCTCAGCAAGGCAGCTGTTCAGCACATCTACCGCATTGGATGTTCCTGGGGCAAAGGATAAGTATAGCTGGGTATCATCAGCATAGCAATGAAAACCCAAACCATACTTCCTAATGACAACCCACCCCCAGGGGTAGCATGTACACTGTGAACAACATTGGGGCCAACACCGATCCCTGAGGTACTCCGCAAGATAAGAGATATGGGGTGGAGGATAAATTCTCCATCATAACCCATTTCTTCCTGTTGGTTAAATAGGGCTCAAACCAGCAGATGACAGTGCTGGTGAGTTTTCAGAGTTCCCTAAGGCAGTCAAGTAATACACAATGGTCCACAGTGTCAAATGCTGAGGAGAGATCAAGGAGAACAAGAATTGTCTTTTCTCCTCGATCTCTGGCCCTGAGGACATCATTCTGCACTTGAACAAGTGCAGTTTCTGTGCTATGCCTTGTCAGAAACCCCGACTGGAAGTGTTCATACAACTCGTGGGTCATGAGGTGCTCCTCCAACTAAAGCACTACTACCTTCTCCACAACCTTCACCAAAAATGGAAGACTGGAGATAGGTCGGTAATTTGCCCTAACCTCCGGGTCCAAAGATGGTTTCTTTAGGAGTGGTCTCACCAATGCCTCCTTCAAGGCATCAGGGAAGACCCCCTCAGATAAGGAACACTGGACAATCAGAGCAAACACTGGGCCAACGGTGTCGATGCATCTCATCAAGAAACACGTCGGCACCGGAGCAAAAGCTGTGCTTCAGATTGGTCACCACCCTGATGACCTCACTTACCTCCACTGCTCTAAACTCCCCCCAACTAGGTGGAGTGCACTCAGAACACCTCTGGTGACCACTGCCAGCTATGGCATTACTGACTGGAGGAACTCCCTGCCAGATACCAGACACTCTGTCCGAAAAGAATCGAGCAAACTCTTCGCATTCAGCATTTGAAAAAAACTTCTTCAGCTGTAGACAAGCAGGACAAAGTAGCCTGTCCACAGTCTAAAAAAGTATAGCTGGTCAGTTCTTCCTGGTAGAAATCTTCTAGGACAGGAACACTACCTTCTTATGGTTGATTGCCCCCTGGTATGCATTATAATGCAAGCGCAGGGCATGTTTGTCCTCCTCCAGGCCGGACTTTCTCCAGCAGCGCTCCAACCTCTGACCCTTTCTCTTCATCTCCCTGAAGTCCCCATAAAACCATGGGGACCTCAGGTAGGAAGATTTGGGTAATACATGGACAGGTGCGAGGGAGTCAATGGCATTGGATAGCACTCTATTATAAGCACCCACCACGGTACCAGCACCTCCAGCGCATGCGTTACCCACATCAGATAGATTGGCTACCACCAAAAAACCCTCTGGGGTCAAACCCCTCAAAGGACAACAGCTCATCATCTCTGTAGGGAAAGGGCATACAGTGGGAGCCCCAAACATGAACTGCATTGTGCAGTGATTGGACCATACCACCCGATCAATCTTGAGATTATCTCAAGCCCCAGTGAGAACACCAGGTCCAACGTGTGGCCACCCCGGTGTGTTGCAGCAGAAACAACTTGTGACAGGCCCAGTGAAGACATAATCTGGAGGAGGTTATGACCAAGCCAATAAAATTACTTGTCAGCCCAAACATTAAAGTCCCCCAACACAGTACATCAGGAGGCTTCCAATGTTTCCCCAAAAACGAATTCGGCAACCTTCTGCAGGAAATTCCCCGCTGCCCAAGGGGAAATCCTGCAGCCTGTGCCTGGACCCCCTTGAATGGCCACACATTCAAAAGAACCTGGGGTTCTCACTGGGTACACAGTGAATCCCAAGTCAGATCTAAAACAGATAGCTACACCACCATCCCTATGTTCCTCTCTGGGGCAGTGCACCACAGTATACCCAAGAGGGATGGCAGCCTCAAAAACAGGGCCAGCATCATCATCAACCCAGGTCTCCATGATGCAAGCCAGATCAACTGAGGAAATCAAGTCCGCAATAATTTCGGTCTTGTTCCTGATCGATCTGGCATTCCACAGCACTGCCCTCAGGGGATTGGTGGGTAAAGCAGCCCCACAAGTTACCTGGCCACTCAGTCTGGTGGACTCCCTGGGGACAGGCACCAAACACATCTGGCCTCTTTCTCTTGTGCCCGTTGTATTCCAGGGTGCCTTCTGGTCCTAACAATCTCAATCCTACCACTCTCCACTGTGTGCGGGGCTCCCAACCACCAAAGATCACCCCGGCCCCTCCAAATCCCCACCTCCTGGCAATGTCTTACAATAGTATCAGAAACCGAGAGGCAGGTGAAGGGCCATAAATTGTGCAGAAGGGATGCCCCATACACTATCCTGTCCCACTCTGACCCCCATAAATGACCTGGGCACATCATTAATTTAAGAAGATTTTAGCTACTAACAAAACAATTAAACAGTCTAAAAACTCCCACCTTTAACACACAAATAGATAATATAACCTGTATCCTATTATTAATATAGCTTTCTATAACTTAGCTTATTTCTAGGTTAAAAAAAACATTACTAACATATCAAAACATTTTTCCATTTAAATTTTCTTTCCTGCTATAGATAAAACTAAAATAACCACCCCACCTGCTCGCTAATTACCTGCCCCACCCCAACAATGAGGACCCTTCTAAAGCAGCTCTGTTATTTCACTCCAAACTATAAACTCTTGAAAGTGAAACATCAATCTTAGTGAGCAGCAAAGGACCAGAAAAGAAAAGGGCCCTTTAAACTACAAACTCACATTGATAACTACATTAGTGAACCATTACATATTGACCACCCTATTCAAAGCAACAGTCAACTAACAAACAACTTTTTCTCTGAGGAGTGGAGCTCACGCCACTCACTACTGCTTGCGCTAGTGAGCAGTGCAGGGATGTAAGCACAGTAGCCCCTCCCCAACAGATGACGTCAGTAACCAGTTCCCCAGACCCCCTGCTCGCTGATTACACAATTAAATGCAATAGGTATGGAGTACAGGTGCAAAGAGTGGAACAGTCTCTCACACAGCTTGCTGGCTTGATGTTCCTCTCCAGTCCCATACAGCAAACATATGCAGCGGTAGATGCAATGGGAAACTAGCGACATGGGTCACATTAACAAATACAGGATAATGCAGCTAGTGAGCGGCGCGGGGATTTAAGCACAGTAGCCCCTCCCCAACAGATGATGTCAGTCGCTGGTTCTCCAGACCCCCTGCTTGCTGATTACACAATTAAATGAAATAAGCATGGAGTACAGGTGCAAACAGTGGAACAGTCTCTCACACCGCTCGCACAGCTTGCTGGCTTGATGTTTCTCTCCAGTCCCATACAGCAAACATATGCAGGGGTAGACGCAAAGGGAAACTAGCGACACAGCTCACATTAACAAATATCGCCCCATCGTGAAAATCAAAATGGTCTATAGACACAGAAAAAGGAGCTGTTATCCACCAGGCATTCCAGAATATATACAAAACAACCATCTCAGATCCAGAGTCTCATGCCAGTCTTGATCTTGAGAATCCACCAACTAAAAAAAGTACCAATATTGAAAAGGGATCAATAATAAAAGTCTCTGCAAATGGTGACACAGAAAGCAAAATTGCTCAAAGTCTATCCACCAAGATCCTCGGGTGGTTCAGGTCTCTAAACTTAGAATCACCTCAACAAAACCTTTGTAAAAGAGCCTTGGCTCTAAGGTACTTGTAATCCTAGAATAAAATAAATAAATAAAATACACAGCAACTGTTGGGAGCATTCCGTTCAAAGATCATGCAGGTTGTATTCAGCCAAAGCATCATGATGCAGCTTACAGTTCTTCCAAGTCCCAGCCCGAGAGTCATCTCAGTTCAGAAAAGGAAAGTAAAATCTGAAGAGCCACATCCCAGCACAGAAGTACAGTAAAAATCCTCATGAACCTGACAGGGTAAATAACTGACCCAGATCAGCACAGAAATAGTTGTGAGGAAAAAAAGAGATATACTGCAGACACCAGAGTGCAAGTCCTCTCCCTGGCTCCTCTCATTGAAAAGATTGCAGGAGGGCTTTCACTTCCTCCAAGGCTTGCTCCAAGCGGTGTTTCTTGAGACTTTAGACCATGCATCTTTTTGTACCTCCCATTTCTCCCTCACTTCTGGAAACTCCATCTGCTCTTCTGCATTCATAAATCCCCTGAATTTAAGTTCTTATAATAATGCATCAGGTTTCTCAAAAATGTTTACTCCCTCTGGGAAAAACACCTTAAGGTGGACAGGATAGGGGGTGGTGAACCTGACCTGGCACTGATTAAGGATACGCAGGATAGGGGAATAAGCTCTTCTTTTAGAGGTGAACTCCCGGGAGTAGTCATTATCTAATCAGATCTTTTGTCCCTTGTATAACAGTTGCCCCTTTCTCCAAGCCCGCACTAATATTGCCTGCTTTACTGCATAGTTAAAAAAGCTACAAACTACAGAGTGAGGTCTCTGATCAGGGCAGTTGGTGGTGGGAGTCAATGCCTGATGCACCCTCTCTATAGGAAGGGGGCATAAGTCCTGGATGTCCAGCAACTCAGAAAGCCAGCTTTGTAAAAAAATAATAAAGTCCCCTTTTCCTTCAGCTCCCTCCAGAAGTCCATAGATTAAAATATTAAGCACTATGCATGAAGGTGCAGTGTGGCTATATGCTGCGTAACTTGGGCATTTAGCCACCCTGCACTCAGTGTGCCTCCTGCAGAGGATGCACAAACAGGGGGGCGCAGACTCTCCACACCCAATCCCCCAAGTCCGCAGTCCACACTGCACTGGGGGCATTCCAGGGGTGTGCCAGAACTATGTGGTATTCATTAAACTGCACAGTGCTTGATGCATGGGTGAAGAGGGTGGTGCAAGATACACCAGGGTAGACACTGTCATAACCTTCTTGGTGCCCCTATGATCTCCATCCACCAGACACTGGGGGACCAGGACAGTGCTCTCCTTGCTGGCCCTGCCCACTTGGCAGCTGGTGAGGGCAGGGGCAGTGGGACGGGCAAGTGCCCATAACACAGAGTAGTGGTGGCACTGGGATGTTGTGAGGTGGGATAGACTGTAGCACATGGCCACCTATGGGGGCTTGGAGGTACGGGGTATGGCCACATTGTGGTCTGGGCACGGTTGCAGACTGGAGGTGGGACCCATCACCGGGGTCCTGCAGTTTGCCGGAGGGCACTGTTTGCCGAGTCTGGGTCGGTGAACTGACTGGCTACAGGGGCCATGCCGTGCAGGTCTGGGTGCCTGAAGTAGGCATGCACAACCCCAGATCTGTGCATTGCAGCTTGTAGAATCCACTGTTGGACCCAGGATGGGCATCCCATTGGATGCCCGACTGGGTCTGCGACTCCACCTCAGGCTGTCCTGAGGAGTCCTGTGTGCTAGGGAGAGGAGCCACAGACAAATGGTCATCATTCATGACTGCCAGTATGGGCACACCTACCCATGGGTGCGAAGTGCTGCAAGTGGGGTATGTGACTTTTCTGCGTACCCCCGCATGCTTGGTGCATGCCGCCCATTATTCCTATGGGAGTGATTCTCCAGGTCTTCACATTTCTCCTGCAGGCTAGTGTCATCTTGCATCATCTTAATAAGGACTCTATCTGCCCTGTCCACCCTGGCATCAGTCACCATTTGGTGCAGTTCCAAATCCCTGAATTTGGTGTCTAGGGTCCACATATCAATTTTGAATTCTGCCAACATACCCTTCGTTTCAAGACTGGAGAGCTCACAATTCTTCCAGGAGCTCTGCAGTGGAAGGGAACAGTTGGCTATCCACAGAAACAGATTTGTTTGCTGTCACCACCTTAGAGCTATGCTCTTCTGAGGAACAGATATTTAAATTATTATCTTGTAAGGTGTGTTCTTTTACTTTTTTAGACTTGCCCATAAGTCTGGAGATTCTCCCGCACAGTAAGATGTATAACAGAGCTGAAAAACAAGTCTGTAGGGAGACAAATACCGGGTCTATGGGAGAGCCATATCTCCAGAGCTCCATCCCAGGTGGCAGCAGAACCAGAAGTCAGAAACCACAACTTTTCAGCCAGCCCGGTAGCGCTGGATGCCTTACTTCATGCTACGCCAGCAACCTGGGTTCAGGAATGACCTCAGGTCATCGGGGTGCTGGCATGGGGGTGGAGGGTGAGAGCAGGATTGAGCATTGGCTCTCCTTTCCCAGGTGAGAGAGCCACCCATTCGTAGTCCTGCCATCACAGGATGGAGGCCTGGTGGCAGGCATAGGTAGTGTCAGAGTGACTGGTGTGGTGGGGTGTCCCGTAGGGCATAATGTGCGTGTGCCTCCACACACTTTCATCACATCGGGGACACATGGAATCGGGACAGGGAGAAAAAGTGAAAAAACAGAAAAACTACCTATAGAAAAAGAAAAAAAAAAGAAGCCACAACTTTTGACTCCAATTAAAAAGAAACACCTAGAACAGATTCCGCAACTGATACCAGTCCAACAGAGAGACCCAATAACTCATTCAAACTAAAGCAATTGGCCCAATGACTACTCCTAAGGGACCAAAAAGATAAGCTACCCTCCCATAGGGTCTCAATTACTGCAATTTGCAGACATCTGTAGAACAACAAAAGTCAAATGGGTCAAGGAAATAATACACAAAAGATCGTCATAGAATTCACTAAGATCCCAAAAAGAAATCAGCTAATAACATCCCAAGTATCCTGAAAGAAGGCCACACCACAGCAGGTCCAAAAGATCTTAGACCACCTTCTCACTAACAGTCATAACATGGGTGCCACAGCAGGAACAAGGAAAAGGGATATATTCTGTATTCTTCACGATACCAAAGAAAACAAGCAACCTACACCTTGTGCTAGACTTAAAATTCTTAAATCACTTTGTCCAACACAAACGGTTCAAAATGAAAATGATCAGATCAACTATCAGAGCAATAAGACCAGGGGACTATCTAACCTCCATAGACATGATGGATGCATACCTGCACATCCCAGTAAGACCATCTAATCAAAAATGTTTGTGATTCCACATACTGGGACTACATTTTCAGTACATAGTGTTGCCATTCCTAGGAGGTTCAACACCAAGATGTTCATCAATGTGTCAGTAATGCTAGCAGTGAAAATGTGAGATAGTAGATCCAGCTGATCCCATACTTGGATAATTGGCTTATCCAGACCAGAACCATTCCCCAAGCATAGAGAGAGAGAGACTGAGATAGTAATGAGATGCCTGGAAAGCCATGGATGGATAATAAACAGTGACAAAAGCAGTTTGTCACCCAGCCGAACCATAGTGCACCTGGGAGCCCTGATAAACACCAGCACTGGCATAGTTTGACCATCAGAGAATTGAGTCAAAACCATAATAGGCCAAGCCCAACAGCTGGTGGCCAACCGTAAGCCAACTCTACACCAGGTATGCCAGGTGATGGCCCTGATAGCTTCCTGCATAGATCTGGTTCCATGGGCAAGATGGAACATGAGGCCCTTACTCCAGTCATATATACAGAGGGAGCACTAGTGGATCACAATTTCACATCTGTTACCTTGAGCAGAGTAATGAAGAACTCCCTTACATGGTGGATGAACCACAGCAACCTAAGGAAAGGGATACCACTGGACCCCACAAACAACATAACTATAGAAACAGATGCCAGTCTACTGGGATGGGGTATAGCCACTAGGCAACAGATGGCCCAAGGCAGATGGACCACATCAGAAACAAAACTTCCCATAAACGTTAATAGAGATACGGGCAGTGTACAATGCACTGAACAACTTCAAGACTATAGTACAAGACAAGACTGTCCCAATATGTTTAGACAATTGAGCTAGAGTAGCATACATCACAAACCAGGGAGGAACAAAAAGCAAAGCAATACAGCATGAGGCAGCATGAGGCATCCAAAGTAATGAATTGGGCACAGGCCAACCTATCTCACATCACAACAGTCCACCAGGCAGGAAAACTTAACACATCTGCAGATTGGCTGAGCAGACAACAAATACACCTTGGAGAATGGCATCTCAGCCAAAAGGTTTTTTCATCAGATAAACAAGAGTTGGGGTCCAGCAGAGATAGATCTTGTAACCAACAACAATAACATACAGATCAGAAGATTCTACTCCAGGTTCAAGGAAGCACAGTCAATAGGAGTGGATGCATTATTGCTGGATTGGTTTTTCAGTGGCATATATCTTTCCTGCAGTTCCACTCATACTGCAGATACTGAAGAAAATATGTCACTCCAGGGCAAGGATCATACTAATAACACCTTACTGGCCAGATTGCTCATGGTTCATGACAGTGGTGGCTAGTGTCCTGGATGACCCTTGGATACTACTGACAAGACTGGACATCATACAAACAGGGACCAGTCCACCACCCCGACCCACATAACCCAAAGCTAACATATTGGCTCCTGAAGGGGAAAAACTGTTAAAGACTGGATGCCATCAAAGGGTAGCCGACAACATGACCATGTCCAGATGTTCCTCAAAGACCAACACATATAAATGACAGTAGAACATATTTACAAAATGGTGCAGCCTCAAAGCAATAACACTGACTGAGGTGTATATATTCAACATACTACTCTTCCTGCAGGAAGGCTTAGACAAGGACATCTCTCTATCCTAAATGAGAGTGCAACAGGCAGTCAGTTGGGCAGCATGTAGTCAGGTGGGCAATTCCACACCTGGAGAACATCCTGGTGTAATAAGGTTCTTAAAAGCAGTGGCATCTCTAAAACCAAAACCAAAACTCATAACTACACCATGAGACCTCACATTGGTACTAAACAAATTGATCTTAGCACCATTTGAGACACTGCACTCAATAGTACTGAAATGGTTAAGCCTAAAAGTTGTATTCCATCCACCATATGTTCAGCCAGATGAAAGTGGGACCTACATGCATTCTCCTGTAAAGAGCCATCTGTAGTGATTCATCAGGATTGAGTCACACTCAAAACACTCCCTTCCTTTATCCCCAAGGCAAACCCAGATTTCCACATCTCCCAGTCCAGAAACCTACCAGCTACACTTCCTGAGGCAGACTCAACAGTGCAACCAGTGCCCCAAACCCTGGGGATGAAAAGACTGCTAACAACATACCTCAACAGAATTAAGGACTTCAGCAAATCCAATAAACTATTCATACTCATAAGAGGGAAGAAGAAAGGACAACCTGCTTTAAGGTTAACATTTGCAGCATGGCTAAAGAGTGCCATTTGAGAATCATAGAAGGCCATTGCCGTGTTGCCACCTAAGGACATAAAAGCACACTTAATAACAATAAGAGCTGCACAAGGCAACAGAAAAATAAAATGATGGACTTTTTTGGATAAGTACCTGTCTACTGGCTTTATTTGGTGTTTATGTAGGTGTGCAGTGACTGTCTGCATTTGACATTAAAGCACACTCCACTAGAACAGTGGCAACCTCATGGGCCAAACAGAACTTGGTTATGGCAGAAGAGACATGCGCTGCGGACACATGGTCCATTGTCCACACCTTTATCAAACATTATCAACCGGAAGTGCTATCAGCCCCAAAAACAAACTTCAGCCAAGCATTTCTAAAAGCAGTTATAGCCCCATTGCCCAGTCACAGTCTCCCCTTCCCACATAGTACAATGTTACTGTTTTTAAAAGAACCACACTGTAAAGGTATTGGAGTGCCTCAGAGATTACTTCCCACAATGGTAGTTTACTCACCTAGTAAAGGTGATTCAGAGGCACTCCTAGGCCCACCCAGACATGAAATGGTCCATGGCGGTGCAGTTGGAAGAGGAAAACATAATACCACAGACAGTTGATATTTTACCAGCATACCGTATGGGTAGTCTAATACTTAGTGTGTACTGAATAGAAAATAAATGAAAACTCTTAGCTAAGCTTGTGACATATGCCTCAATTCTTATACTAACTATGAAGAAACTAACCAATTTTTATGAATTGTACAGATACCACTAGGGAAGACATCTAACTGAGCTTGGGTAGCCCAAGGTGGGGCAGTGGAAGTTCCAGGACTCCTTTCTATGAAGTCACATGTGCATTGAAAGCCTATCAGGTGAGCATTAACCCAGTCTATGGAAGAATGGTAGTGCCTCAGAGATGTACTCCCAAAATTACCTTTACCAGGTGAGTAAACTACATTGCTTTCCTATTTTAGGTTCACCATGAACCAGACCTGTAAAACCACCCCGTCCTCTGAGTTGAGATACAGTGAGGCACTCTGATGAGTCCTGAGAAGGATAAACACATTTCTTTTTTTTTCAGCCTTTGCAGATTTTGTGAGAGGCCATTTGGCCCCATACACTACTAGAGCCACTGTCAGCTTTTACTTTTTTTTTTTTTAAGTCTGGTAAATTCAGTGTGCCTGTAAGCACTTACATGCCTTCTAAGGGCATGTATGCTCTACAAACTGTCTTAGCATAGCATTTTTGATTATAAAATAAAGTTTCACTTTGGCCAAGCTTTTACCTTATAGCTTGCCTGAAGTCTGGCTGCTGACTTCCTATGTGCATTCCTGATATTATGGGAATGCACGGTAATATATCATGGCCCCTCGAACATCTGAAAAACTGGAACATACACAAGTTGTACTTTTCCAGTCACCTAGGATTTTCAATGGGAATGTAAGAGGGGACATGTGTTGAAGCCAGTAATGTGGTTTATGTCTTATAATGAACACTAAATGGCTACAGAATTGCATTAAAAAAACAGAGACATAGCTCTGAGTATGCACACTAGCCCGTGTGCTACAGCACTTGGCCAGAGTCATGGCTCCGATTTTCTAATGTGGTTTTCTGTAAGCAATAAGACATGACAGGGGGTTGGTTGTTTGTGATTATACAATGGCAAGAAAGAATCCTGGATTCTGATTGGTCAGTGTGTGCCTGAGACAGTGACGATATTGCAGTATAACATCACTGTCATTGAATAGTATGGCGCAGTGGGTTAAGGCTCTGAGCTGCAAATCTGGAGACCTGGGTTTGAATCCCACAGCCCCCTAGGTGCATACTGTGTGACCCTAAGCAAGTTACTTAACTTCCTTGTGCTCCCAGGTTGCACAAGCTTTCAGCTTAGTGTGTCTCACCTGGTAAAATAATTGGTTAAAAAAAAAAAGATTAGCATTAGCTTTGCTTGTTGCCATCATAGAGCAGCATTAGCTTTTTTTCCTCTTCTCTTAAGAAACTCACTAAAAACCTACTAAAAACATTTTTTTAAATTTTGTATAACAATGAACCATTGTATAATAGCAATAAGGCACTCCAGGGTGTGTGGTATTGTGTAATAACGTCACCCCTGGGGTGGTGGCTGTCAGCCGCCTTGTGCTTCGCACCCAGGAGTGATGTTATTACACAATAACACACACCCTGGAGTGCCTTATTGCTCAATTAATGCATGCCAGGTGTGTAATGAGATATAAATCACTTGGAAGTGCATTAACCACAGCCAGCAAACACCCCCATATCTTATTGCACTTATAAAATGGGTTCTCTGCTAAAAAGATTTAAATTAAAAAATGAGGGAAGAAATTAAAAAAAAAATCTACTTTAAAAGAAACAATAGACATGTTGTAGGCTATTGAATGTTGCTGTCATGCATGTATGCCACTATGTTGTCTGTGGGGTCAATTCACTGTTCATAGCCCTCCCTCATGCTGGTGCAGGATGTGCTGGAGAGAGACTGTGGGTCTGGGTTGGGAGCAGCAGAGGAGTCTGGGAGCAGTTGCTTTCTATTGGAGCAAGTGTTGCAGCAGATGTACACTGCCACACAGTATGCTCACTCTGATAAACGTTCCCACTCCTGTGTTGGACCAAAAAGAGGATTCAAAGTGCTCCTAGGATGATTTGGTAAGTGTCCATACTGTCAACTTTGCTGCACATCAACCTGTGTGCATTGGTTGAATAGCTGTAAAGGCAGCAGTGTAAACATGCCTTTTAACAGTATGACATCTTCTGTGCAGCAGAAACACATTACATTAGTCAAGTTACAATGAATTAGCAAATGAAATACACACCCTTCCCAAATCCCAATGTCAGTTAATGTCTTGACACTATTTATTTTTAATATAAACAGAAGTGAACAATAGTCATACACAATACATGCAGATAATCTTTCAACAGGAGAGAAAAAAACACAAGGTTTAAGCACATAAGGGGCAGCATATTTTAAGCCCTTGCAAACTAATGCACAAAGAGTTGAGTGCTAGTGCTAATTTGTGCTAGGCATGAAAGGGGGTATATTGGAAACCTTGCACTAACACTCTGGACTGTGTTAAGAGGTTTCCAATATACATTAGTGTATAGTAGCACAATGTCAAGGAAAGCACCAACCCTGTCTTTTTTTCTGTCATGCTGCCTTTTTCCAGGTGGGACAGCTCCAGCAGGCTATTCAACCCTGATCCTGATCCCCCCATCCAGCTGCCCCCTGTCATCCCTCACCCCAAGAATTCCCTCACAGATTACCCTCTGTAGCAGGGCCAGGAAGGGAAGGGTCATCCTCCCCCTTCCAGTTGACTCTTATCCATAATTGGGGGCAGTGATCTGGTGGTGATTCAGGAATGGATCGGGCAGGTAGGACTTCATGAAGAAGGTACATTCCCTTTTTCCATTTTTCTCCCTTTCCCCTTGCCATAGTGGCATGTAAGCATGCTTATGTGGTGGCACATGGACACTATGGAATCGTGGCCCCTCCCTTGCACGGTACTCAGATTCTGGAGCTGCCACCTGGCCTCCACCAGATGGCAGCTAAGGAGTTGGACAGCATCTGTTCCCATCCCTGTGAGAGGACAGCAGTCCAATGAACACTCAGTCCTCTCCCACCCAGCCAAACACAACACCCTGAGCTCATTCCTGAACTTGGATCACTGGCATGGTGAGAGTTAAGGCACATAGAACCTCTACCATCTGTGCCACTGGGTCAGCTCACTAACCCTGTCTTGAGTGAAATTCAGCAGTGTCACCACATGAGCTAAACCACCCCACACTAGGCAGTTTGCAATCCACAAACACCATAGTGATGAAGCACAACATTTTAATACTGATAAACAAAATGCTAATGACCCCACTCAACATACAGCAGGGCACTACATGGTGCTTACCATATTGTTATCTTGTCATGAATCCTCATTATCATAATCAATTGTTACATGCATCTGCTGTTCGCTGTTGGCTGCATGGTCACTGATCATCCTACCATGCACTGTTGTGATGTACAAGCAGGTATATTATTACAGTAGTTCAAGACTTCTATGGAAAGTCTTGGTGCTTCCATGATTTTTGTAAATATCTCACAATTACTACAGCCATATAACTTACTGTACATTGCTATAGCTTTTTTGATGCATCAGATGGTGTTTGAATGATAAGTGCTGTGTTGTGTACTTGTATATGTTTCTGTTATAAATTACTAGAGCTGGGTGGAATTTGTGACTTCTGTTTTTCATGGGACCTTCACAGAATTTTTAAATTTTGCAAACATTTCTGAACTTCCACCTTTGTTGATAGCAGAATCTTCCAAATGCATTTGGAAAATGTTAACCCTGTTCCATGGAATTTTCTGTCTGAATTGTGCCCACCCCCCCATTTTTAATCCTTTATTATACAATTAATTGGAAATACAGAGGTAAGAAGCATAGTAATCAAAAAATACAAACAGTATAAATACAGTATTACAAATATATTGTGATGATGAAATCTAATAAAAAAATTGTTCTGAAGATGCAAAGACCTAAATTCAAGAACTAAATAGTATCTGGAATCTTGCATCACCAAACAAAAAGATAAAAGAAATGAAAAGAAGTAAATTAAGGGCATTAAATTATCCTTCACAATATTTTCCATTCATAGATTTTTTTTTTTGCATTTATTTTTTTATATGTTTTACATTAATTGAACTTAGTTTGAACATAGACACTGACTACTGGCAGAAAAAACAGTAGTAGGTAACTACTGACTGGTGGTCAAACTGGAGAACTTTATTGTGCACCCCTGTGCATGGCTGGTCAGATATTGTCCCATTCATGGTGGGTGGGGTCAGGTGATGGGTCTTATTTAAATGACAAGGAGTGTGTGTGCCCAGTGGCACACCTGAAAATATTAAGCATATTGGTGATCATTTTTAAGTTGTTGTAGTGTACTGCTGGGAGCGGTGAGTGGGACAGCGGCGCAAGAGTCAGCGTCACTTGTAAGAGTAAAGTAGGGGTAGGAACAGCAGCAGATGATACCTTTTGGACATGTGAATGATCAAATGGTTAGTTAAAACTGATTCTTGATAAGTTCAATTTGAGAAAGACTAAGTATTCAAGATTCTCTGTAGTAGTAGTAAAATTTTATTTTTATACAGGTAAAAACAGGTAAAAGCTTTTTCACAGTGGCAACCTATAAGGGTACCGGGATACTAGAACAAAAAAAAATCAGAAATGTTTTACTGTATATTCATAATTATTGCTATTACTAAAATAAGCAGGAAAACAATATTATAGTGATTAAAGCAAATACACTGAGTAACACAATTGCATTCTTAGCAGCAAAAACAACACTACAGTGTAACCTTGCTGTTTAAGTAATTACTAGATTTAGCCCCACCATATAAGACAGTAGCTTGACAATAATGAGTTTTAACTTTCAGAAGAGTAAAACTATTTACAGAACCATGCTCAAGTGATATACTTGAGAATCTGATTGATGAGATTCAAAAACTCTCTTTTAAGGGATCAGGACCTTTATTCTAATCAATCTGTATAATAAAGACAAGCAAAGTCTTTATTGTCCAACCAGGTTCTTTATTGCCATGCACATAAATCAAGTCTATCAAGTTCTGTTAACATTTTACAAGAATTAATATTGAAAGGACAAATACAAAATGTGCAGTCTTACTAAAAATAATATCTAACTTTAAGAGATTTTATTTCAGTGCATGTTGATAAATTGTGCACCCATACACCAAAACTGAACATTTTAACTGCTGAGCAATAAAAAGTCTTGTTTTTCCCCTAGACGACAACAATCAACACATCCTAGAGCTCCCAAGTGAGAAACTAAATGTTTACATAAGTTATCAGTGTTTCCTTTAAAGGTTGAGGAACTGTTAAAAGTGAGTTCCAGATACTAATACTGCTCAAGATATATCCTTGAATGATGTGGCGAGGCAATATCCCTGGTTGTCCTGAAACAGCTTTCTGAAGTGATCTGCGTTGGAGGACATCCATGAAAATGCAAAGTCACTTCTGTCAGAGCATGCTGCATGACTTGTCTCTCTTGCCAGAATTAGGGTGGATGACTATTTCTGCTAGTCAGTGGCTATGCTTGATTTGAACAAAACCAGACAGACAATGAGACACAGAAAGCTTTGTTTTGCACTAGGTCTCCAGATATCACTAGTGAAATGCACATGACCCCCTCTGCCACTTGAAATGTCACCATCTGAATGTGTACTGTCTGGTATATACTAGGGAGAACATGCTTAGAAAATGTGAAAAGTTATTGAATGCTGTAGTTGTGCTTCACTTCATGCAACAATCTTCAAAATATGGTGTCTTCTACAATAGAATGTCTGAAGATCAAAGGCCAGAATCTCCCGAATGAGTTGTATGATCAGAACATTACTTGAGTAGGTAGGTGACAGTTTAGAGCAGTCATGTAATGATTCAGGTAGTGTAGTTTGTTTTGTGTTTAGTTGTTGCAGTAGTGTTTTTATGTTTGCTTGTGCACATGCGCAAGAAACATTATGTGACAGCTTAGGAGAGCAGTGGGTTGTGGAGGTGCGGCAGTGTTACAGCCAAGGGAGGCACTGCATTTGGGGGCTTGGTACTTGTGGACCAATGGAGGCACTGTGTGCCGATGACACTGGTCTCCAAAAGTGTACCAAGTTGTAATGTTTTCACCACAGCATTCAGGAGCTGCCTCGTCATTGCAGCATCAGTCATTGTGCTGCAATGAGGGAGTGACCCATCATTGCAGGGTGGAACATTAGCTAGCCTAATACTGTTTGTGAACATGGCAGGCAGCTTGCTGCCACATTCACAAACATTATTATGCAGCCTCCCATGCCGAGGGGGTACCCAATCCCCCTCAGCAACATGTGCCCCCAAAACAGTCTTTGTTTGCCAATGGGGCCCCAATCCCTGCCAGCTCAGTGCCAATGATTATTTTGCCAGCAGGGCCACTCCCGTTGGCAGATTAACCCAGTTTTGCTATTCGCAGACGGGGTTCCCAGTCTCCATCTGCATGATGCCCCCTCCCTGTTTTCTTGTGAGCTGACGGGGGTGCCCAATCCCCATCGACTACAGCTGCCCACCCAAAAGAGTCCCTTGGCATGCTGGGAGCCCACCCCAGTGTGCCAAATGCCCCTGTAAAATGGGAAACAATCCTGCATTGTCTTTTTTTTTTCTGTAAAGGAAAAACAGTCCCTCGCGGTCTCCCAGACCCCCCTCCCACAACCCACGCCCACCCACTGCACACCCTGCCTCCCCACCCCCTCACCCCATACTTACTGCCAGAGTCTGGTGTGATGATCTTCGATGGACTAGGAACACATCTGCACTCTTCAAAGTTGACCACGAACTGAGGAAATGCCGGTAAGCTGTATAATGGAATAAATTGGGTTTATTCAACTTTGCTGCATATCTCATGCACTTTTTGGAATTTTGGCACCAAATTTTTGACATGGGGTTTTTGAGACCACTCCTCATGAATTCTGTCACTGTCATGGCATTAATCGGGCCGGAAGGGTGATTTCGTGGTCACTGCACAAAATCACCTTTCGGAACTGATTAACAAAATGACAGTACCAGTGTTCATAAGGCGGGCTCTCAAAAAGCCTATGTTGCAAATTTGGTGAAAAAATTCCTAAAAATGACTGTTTTACAAGCGTGCATTGTGCAGTTCCTACCCATGCTTGTAAGTTTGCAAATTTGTAACATTGACACTCCAGATTTTCAACATTGCCATTTCATCACATCTACTTATGAGCAGTACAGCTGTCATTTTTCACATCTTGCCCAAAATGTAATTCCGCGCATGTAGCGCACAATGGTGCAGTCAGTGTGCAAAATCAATGTTTGGGACAGATTAAGAAAATCACAGTGACACTGTTCATGAGCAGAGGTCTTACAATGGCTATGTTGAAAATTTGGTAAAATAATTCCTAAAAATGACTGTTTTACGAGTGTGCATTGTGCAGCTCCTATGTACGCTCATAAGCATGTGAATTTTTAATATTTGCAGTCCAGAATTTCAACAGTGCCATTTTACCACACTTCCTTATGAGCAGTATAGCTTTAATTTGCACATCTCACCCAAAATGTATTTCTGCGCATGTAGCGCACAATGGCGCATTTGGTGTGTGAAATCAATGTTTGGGACAGATTAAAAAAATCACAGTGACACTGTTCATTGGCAGAGGTCCTAAAATGTCTATGTTGAAAATTAGGTGAGAAAAGTTCATAAAATGACTGTGTTACGAGCATGCATTGCGCAGTTTGTATGCATGCTCGTACCTTCACACATTTGCAATATTTTCACTCCAGATTGCCAACACTGCCATTTGCCCGCATCTCCTTATGAACAGTACAGCTGTCATTTTTCACATCCTGGTTGAAATGTGTTTTTGCAGTACCAGCGTAGAATACCTTGGTTGCTGTGGGAAATCAATGTTCAGGACTCAGTAACAAAATCACAGTGACACTGTTCATGACCACAGGTCATTAAATGCCAAAATCTGGTGATGAATCTCCATAAAATGACTGTGTTACTCACATGAGTTGCGCGGTTTTCACGTATGCTCGAAAGTGCAAGCATTTTTAATATTCCCACTACATATTTTCAACATTGCCATCTCTTCATACCTCCCTATGGATGGTACAGCTGTCATTCTTCACATCCTGCCCAATCTGTGTTTTCGTACATGTGGTGCAGAATGGCAGTGTCAGTGTTGGAAGTCAGTTTTCAGGACACATTGACAAAATCACACTGCCACTGTTCATGACAAGAGGTCCCAAATGCTTTCATAAGGTGGGGTCACAAAAAGGCCATGTTCAAAATTTGTACAGTGAATACCAACAAATGCCCGAGGCATTACGGTTTCTAACCATAATGACCTACCCTGTACAGACAGACAGGCATCGGGGTGTGCCATTGGATTGCCAACTGTACTGCTCATGCCATCCCACTCCCACCACCCAGCCACTGACAGACATCGAGGTGTACCTTGGACTCTTCATCACAAGACTTCACCCCATTCTCCTATGACACACCTATTTCAATGTATGTCCTTATGGAATGGGGTGACTGTAAAGCCAAACACCCTAAGGCACAGCTCAACACGTGTCAGTGTCTGCAGAATAGGGTGAGGTGACATGGCTTGACCGTCATGGGTGATGACCCAAAAACTTACCCCAAATCCTGTCCATCTCTACAGGATGGAGGTGGGGTTCAAGTGAAGTTCAGTACTTCACTGTCATTCCTATTCTGCATCTGTCTAACTCCTGCATTTCTAATGCTAATACCAGCAAGCAAACATTCGGCATTGACAAATGCTTGTTTAAAGCAGTGACGGTACTTGGGAATACATCAGTTGACTGTTGTGGTTGCCATGGTGGGTGTATTACTTGAACAAACCATCTTTTCTCCACCCATGTGTGACTGTGCCTGCTTCTGCTGATAAATGTGACCTGGATGGGGATGATGTGATTTTTAGGAAGATGCCATATTTACACATTAGATGATCAGTCAGAAAACTGGTCACCAATGTCCAAGTAGACTGATCCCAGCTGCTCTTTCTATCACACAAATTGCAAAATTCTCTCAGCAGATTTGTGGGGTCATTGGCAAAATACTTCCACACTGCAGAAGACCTCTTTGTTTTTATTGACATGCTTGGACTGCTAGGGTTTTGGGGAGCAATATGGCAGTGACTGCGGGATGATTTCTATTTCTGCCACACTGGAATGACATGGCTGGGTGGGATACTTTTGCAGATTAGCACTGGCAGGGCATTAGCACTATGGTTACAATGAGGCCTAACATCTGCAGGCCTGGGGGTTAGGTGAGGTCTTTACATTTCTCTGCCTGACAAACTTGTTGTCTTCTTTTGCATAATTTGTTTAACTTGACCATCTGTTCCTGTAATGGCCTCTGCTCCTCTGTATTGGCCATCATCAGAACTTGTTAGTGTAACTGACAGTTCACTTTCAACCTCCTCTGCTTCATCCTTGTCCTCTCATGCATGTGCTTCCTCCTATCATACTTCTTCCCCCTATTTCTCAACCTCTTCAACTTCTCCTTCCCCTTTTGCATCTTCCTCTGTATTTGTCCCATGTAATTTGTCCTCTTTCCCTTGACCTTTTACTTCCTCTTCTTCCTCATGTGCTTCTGCTTGCCCCCCTCTTCCACCTCACTTTTGTGCCCCCTGCTACAACAGTGCCACCTCTTTATCATTGTGACTGGCCCTCTCCTCCACTATAAGCTGCTTTGTTGGTGGTGCTGCTGGCTTGTTTTTATAACATTGCATGCTGTGTATACTAAGGTTCATCCTAAGGTTCTCAGGAGCTGAGAAGGCATGAGCCCATATGTAGCTCCGCTGTTTACACAAACTATTTTATATTTGCATCTGAGAATATTAATTGATACAGTCTTGACTTGAATTCAGATTTGGAATTGCTTGTAATGACTTGAGTATGGAGTTTATTCCATGGGTTAATTACCCTTTGAGTATAGAAAAATGTTCTTTCAGTTATACTAAATGTTTCACTCTTATCCTGTAAAGGATGACCTGTGACATATACCTCACTCTGCCACAAGCCATGCCTCTTTTTCCTCAAGTGACAAGACAAGAACAGTATCAGTGCCAGACCCAAACTCACCATCACCTTCCTCACAAATGACTGAGCAGAAGACCTAGCTAGGTGATGCTGCTGTGGCTGATCCCTTATTTGAGGACTGTAGGCAGAGGAGGTTGTCATATAGTTTCTCAAGGTGGACAGACAATCATCCATGACCACAGCACTGAGGTGACTGTGGTGGTGCTGGTGCCACTAGCATTGGCATCTGGTGGTGTGTTATTCATACAAGATGAATGGGGGGGGGGGGCATTATAGCCAGAAATGGATCTCCTATATTTCCATAGGTAAGGGACCTGAAAGTACTCAGTGGAGAAACAGTGGGAGACCTATGTTCTTCTGCTTTGCTCCGGGTCTTATCATGACCAGATGCACTGAATGACTAAGACTGATTGCAAAAGCTGATGCTTGCAGTGAGTGTTAAACCAGTTTGTCCACTGGGGACTAATGAACCATGGTTTCTTTGGACAGACTATCACATACCCAGCCTTAGTACTAATTTTCAGTTGCAGCTCATGCCACATCAATATGACTCCCAGTCTATGTCCCATATTGCTCTCCTCCATCACACCACTACCAGATATAGAACTGGTTCATGATGGAACTGGTGGGGAGGGATCTTTCCCTACCCCTTTCCTCCTCCTCCTTGCATTCCTGTCTTCTTCTTCAGGTCTTTTCTTAATGGTTTCTATTCCACATGATGGCATGTTACCCTTTCTCCTCACTAACAGTGAAAGACTTGCAACAGCCTATTTCACTTAGTTTTCACTCACAGGCAACAAAATAATAACATTAAAATAACTTTAGATTGTAATGCCCCACTCCACTAGCAGTCAAATTGTCAAGTAAATTATTTAAACTCCCTCTGCAATTTCCCAGTCTTTTAAATCACCTCTGCCCTGCTCCTGTTTCACTGGGCAAACAAAAGAATAAAATAAGATAAAACAAATACAGATTTCTGTGCCTTCTTCATAACCAGCATTTTCAGGAAAAAAATATATCTTTTGCAAGCTCCCTGCACCTTTCCCAGTCTTCTGAGGTCACGCTGCCTGCTCCTGTGGCAGGGCTTCTAGCTGCCAGTGCAGGTTTACACTGTGCACTCACACCCTTCCCCTGCAGCACAGTTTTACACAACTGCCTGCCTGAAACTAGTTTAATGTGGTGAATTAGCTACAGGAATGATAAAACATGATTTTCTGATGATTTTTTAAAGTTTTCTGATTTTATTTATGTAAATGTAGCTGTTTAATAGCTACATCCTTTCCCTAGCAAAAAGATAGAGAGAGCAGGGAATGGCATGAAGGTATGCACAGTGTGAGGCATTCTTAATCTCCAGCACTGCTGATTGGTTGCTGCAGGTCATGTGGCTTGCTTAGAACTTGGACATGCTTAGGGTGTGACTCTTGTAAAATGTGTTGTAACTGATGTTAAAATGCCAAACTTCGGAAGGGAAATGGAGTTCCTTCTGACCTGAGTTGCTAAACTCCAAAATGTTAGATTTTGGTATGTTCACCAAACGTAACTTCAGCACTAGAAAATACTTAGTGCAGAGGACACAGAAATCCATATTTATTATTTTCTGCCCCCTGAAGAAAGAAGTGAATTTTGCAGACTGGCTGGCAACAATGCAGGGAAAGTTTTCAAGGATTTATGTAACAAATAATGTTTGCTTTTTTTGCTGCCTACTGGTAGTGCAGGAAGGGCACAAATGAAACTAAGTGAATTCGACTGGTACAGTAAAACGCTTGGCCCTCAATATTCAAAAGTGACCATTTGTGCTGTGCAAACCATACCAGTGCATGTGAAACAGTGCATGGCATGGCTCTCTAGAAAGTATATTCCTACAGGCAGCATACCCTGTCCAGTGTGCACTGCCTGTATGGATATTGGGCTGTGGCAGCACCACATAAAGTGCACAAGCATGGTGCACCACAGCCCCCTACTGGCAACAGTCATCCAGGAGCAAAGGGGAATAGTGCATTCAAAATCAGATAGCACCTTTGCTCCTGGGTGCCATATGCAGAGCTGGCATGCTAATGACCACATTTGACATGAAAGGTGAAGGGGCAATATGCATGCCATTAGCGGGCCAGTATCTGCTTTGTGCAAGGGCTCCATGCATTTGTATTCATGGAGACATAATCCAGAGCCTTGGCCATTGCCTCCATCCTCTCCCCAAGTTACATTCCCTAACAAAATTCTCCCTGGTAGTCCATTGGCATCCCTCCCCACCGCAATCCTGATGAAAATATGAACTTCAGCTTGGCTGTCTAGTGAGTACCCTCCTTCTGCCCCAATCCCAATGTACAGTACAATGTGATATTAGCTGTGGCAATGAAATTGGTAACCCCTTATATAGTTAAATCCATTTACATTAGAATCATGGCCGCAGGGGGTACCATTAAACAGCTAGGGTTAAGATCACATTTTTTTCTGTATTAGAGCAGGAGAGGGGTACCTACTAGACTGCCATGGTTAAAATTACTTTTTAAATTTAGATTGGGGCAGGAGAGGGATGCCACTAGGCCACCAGGTAAGGGCATGGCAAGGCAATTTTATTTCTATAGCACCCTCTCCCAAAGGATCAGGATACTTTACAATAAATACAACAGCACTTCCAAACAGTTAGTATAACAACAGGCAGTGAGCAATAAATCATAAATGTCAACAATAATTTAAAAATATCAGGGAAAGGCTTTAGCAAAAATATAAGTTTTTAGATTGGCCTTTAAGGCCCCTACTGTGCACACAGATATACTATTGCTGCAAAGCATTCCATAAAGTAGGTGCCACAACACAAAGGGCTCTATTCTTTGATTGTTGCAGCCTAGATACAGGGACAGACAATAGGCCCACATCACAAGAGTGAAGGAATCAAGTTGGGCGGTAGGGAACTAGAAGGTATTTTAAGTAGTCTGGTCCCAAACTGTGTAAGACCTTCAATGTTGTCAAGTGTATCTTGAAAGTTATGTGTCACCACATAGGCAACCAGTGCAGTGCACACAGAAGTGGCATAATGAGGTCCTTATGAAAGAAGCCCACAGTCAACTGGATTGCAGCATTCTGGACTAGCTGCAGGCATCACAACAAACCACCAGATAAGCCTAGGTATAAACCATTGCAACAGTTAAGCCTAGAGGTGACAAAGGCATGAGCTATCATGGCCAGGTCAGTAGGGGCTACATGCCATTTAATCCAGGAGATGTTATGAAGATAGTAAAAACCAGCCCAGATCACAGCCAGAATTGTTAGTCAAGTGTTCCTTGGCAGTCCAGGATGATCTCAACATTCTTAACCCCATCTACAGCTCTGAGTGGTAGAAGGTTAGGGTAACATTTTATATCAGGATCGGGTTGGAAGTGGGGTAACCCTAACCACTATACTAAAAGACACAATAAAGCCTGGCACATAATCAGACTGATGCTGCTAGCCAAGAATGCAGTACCATTTAAGCACAGCACAGGGGAAAATAAATAGTTTGAAGTATAAAGTGCATTTTTATTAAGCAGCAAACTGGCTAACAACCCAGCTCTTCATAGCATTTTGCAACCTTATCCAGGGGACAATAAAAATGAGCTTTGCACTTTGAACAATTTGTTGTCTCCTGTGCACTGTTTAAAGGGTGTTTTGTTCTGGGGTATCACTAAACTGCAAGAGTTATTACCGCATATTACATGGAGATCAGTGAGGTAGGGAATTAGCAATGGACTACCAGAGGCGCATTGACTTTATGTCAGGACCAGGGCAAGCGGGGGGGGGGGTTACCACTGGAATGCCAGTCCATGTTTTTCAGTTTACAATACAAATGGGGTGGGAGAGGTAAGGGTTTCATGCCACTTCAGGCACCAGTGCTGCTTGGGGGGTAAGAGGTTGCATACTACTGTGCACGTTGGTAAGAGTAGGGTTTGAAAGCAGTAAACAGTGTTGCCTCAGCAGCCTTTTAGTACTTCCAAAGTCCTCTTGATCTACCACTATGTCCTGTAAGCAAGATCGTACTACCATTTACATGGGTGCAGTTGTGTATTTAACACTGTTTTTTTTTTATTTATTAAGATATTGGATTGCACCTTTGAGTCAGGGCTCATTTACTAAGGTTCCTCATCAGGAAAACACCACAAGTAATGACACAGAGAAAACAGATTTGTGCAAAGTTACAAACAAACTATATGGCACACAACTGGGAGCAATCAAAGACATTGTCAAATAAAATGCATGTACATATTTTACCAGCAGCAACATAGCAGTAGGCATTGTACAATGTATGCCTTGGGGAAATTGCTTTGGAGGTAAGTGCAGAGGCAAAATAGGGGTTGGTAGGGAGAGAGTCAGGAGGGGAAAAAGCAGCTCAGGGAGCATTGTCAAAGTGGGGAAAGTAGAGGGAAGTAGTAGTGTAGAAGAGGAAAGGGAGGGGAGGAGATGTGAGTAAGGAGGGAGGTAGAAGAAAAATGGGGAGAGGGCAGAGTGAGGCAGAAATGGGAGGGGGAGATATGAGTAAAGGTGGATAAAGGAAGAGAAGGGGAGAGGGTATGTGTGGGAGTGGGAAGAAAGTGGGGGTGGAGTGATTTGAGGGGGTGGAGGTGCAAGGGCAGAATGCAAGGGTGGGAGTAGTTGGTTGGGGGGCAGGGTATGGCACTAAGGAGGGAGAAAGAACAGCATTACTTGAAACCCAAAAGGAAGGAAAGGGTAGTGCTAGAGGGGGAGGGGTGGGGAGGTCCTAGAGTGAGGCAGGATAGGACAAACTTGGAACAAGCTAGGAGAAGCAATCACAGGAGGCACTGGCTACAAGATGTTGGTGAAGGGAGCACTTAAAAGCTCCTAGTGAAGCAATGTTGGAAATTTCTGTTGGAAGAGAGTTGAACCAGCAAGATGCTCTCACTATGTAGGAACATTGATCTTGTGTGGTCCAGGACTGGGGAACAGCAAACGTTTGATACTCTGATCTTCTGGTTAGGTGGGAGATACCATAAGGGGTCAGTAAAGATTGAACCCCAGAAGGCATGAGACCTATTGCAGTCTTCTTCGCTAAGATACAGGTCTGGTACTTAAGCCTTAGCTGGAGCCATTCTGCCTGTTTGTAAATATTGCAAGTGTGGACAAGGTGGGTAGATGCAATAAGGAGATGACAAGCCTTGTTAAGGGCTACAGTTATGCACTAGAGGGCAGTGTCTGTAGCTGATCTGTAGATGACAACCCCATAGTCGATGATTGAGATCACAGAGCTCTGAAAAGCAAGATTTAGGGCTTCAGCCATAAGGCAGTGTCTATTTTTATACAATAGCCCTAGGCGGATATTCACGGTTTGGCAACATGATCAATATGTTTGGTATAAGCAAGCGTGCAGTCAAGGGTCACAGCCAAATATTTAAACTGATGCACCAGCTCCAGACTAGTGCCTGAGCTGTTGTTTACTGTTAGTTCTTGGCCTTTGTGCTTGCTGTGAGTTCCATTAAACAACATTGTTTTAGTTTTTGTGTAATTAAGGATGGGTTTATGCATTTTAAATTAGGTTTCAACTTCTGCAAAACTCTTTTGTAGCTGAGACTGTGGAAAGGATGGGTCTGGGTGGCAGATACAGATTACTGCATCGTCCACATACAGTAGTATTCTGTCATGGCAGGAGGCAGGGAGGGTGTTTAAAAATATGCTGAAAAGCAAGGGGCCCAAAATGGATCCTTGAGGGGCTCCAGATTGGACCAGGAGGGAGGTAGAGAGAAATTCACCGATCCTGACCTGTTGGGAGCGGTCACTGAGATAGCTTTGAAACCAGCGGGTGGTGTCTGAGGAAAGTCTGAGAAGATATAGTTGTTCGATCAGAAGGGTGTGGTTTTCAGTGTTGAACGCCTTTGTTAGATCAATGAATGTAGCGCCGACCAATTGATCAAGCTCAAGGACATTGTGAATGTAAGAGGTAAATTCAAGTAGGGCAGTAGAGGTGCTGTGCCCTCTTTTGAAAACCATGCTGCTAGGGACATTACAAGTTGTATTTTTCCTGATACTCAACAAGTTACTCCACAACTATCAGCTCCAAGACTTTGGAGAGGGTAGGAAGAATGGAGATTGGCCTATAGTTGCTGGTTAAGGCCTTGTCACCACTTTTGTGAATTGGGGTTGCCACAGCAGCTTTCCATTTTAGGGGAAACTGGGAAAGCATAAGAGAGCGGTTTAGGATTTTGGTGAGTGGTGACAGGACTTCATCAATGGTGAGGGCAAGAAGTTTCAGATCAAGAGTATCACCACTGAGTCTGGACCTTCGAAGAACTGTAAGTAGGTGTTTTTTTGTTACACTGTCAGGAATAATTTTAAAGTAGAACAGTGGATGACCCTGTGTCCTTCCTGTTTTGTCAGGGAACATAGTGTCAGTGGTGGGAGCAAAGAAGTTTGGGAGTAGCACATGACTAAGGTCTGTGAAGGTCGAGTTAAAATCACTGACCATGGTTATATGATCCAGGGTAGAGGTGCCATCAATGTTGGAGGCAGTATAGTGCAGTGGTTTAAGGCTCTGTGCTGCAAACCTGAAGACCTAGGTTTGAATCCCACAGCCCCCACTTGCATACTGTGTGACCCTGAGCAAGTCACTTAACTTTCTTGTGCTCCCAGGTCACACCTATAAACACGCTTCAGCTTAGTGTCTCTCCCCTGGTTAAAAAAAAAATGTTCTGCATTATGGGTGCCCATTTTAGGTCTTTCCCTGTAACTTCAGAGAGGTTGCTCCAGAATTTCTTCCCATCTTTCCATGTGCTAGACAGGGCTCTTTTATAGTAATTGGCTTTCTCAAGGTGAATACCTCTAGTGCAGGCGTTTCTTTTTTTTTTAATTAAAGTTTATTAATTTTCTAAACACAGACATGTTTAATTTGTTATACATTGACAGGATACAGAAGTAGTGCAGGCATTTCTTGCAGTTTTGTATGTCTGGATGGTGGCCTGGGAACTAGACGTCTTGGCTTGACATCAGAGGTGGTCTCGGTGCTTCATTTGTTTAAGAAGGTCCAGAGTGAACCAAGGATTTGGGGCACCCTTGATTTTACACTTTTTGTATGGGGCATAGGTATAACAGACAGAGTTGAAACTGGAGATGAAGTGCTTAAGAGTGCAGACTCGACATCAGGGGCTGTGTCAATTGGTGTCCAGTCATTAACCTGTAGAAGAGTTTGAGGGACCCAAGGCTGCCAGGAGCCAATATGTGGCTGTTGATGGTCTTTGGAGGAGGTTTGATGAATTTGTTAGTCCAAGTGCAAAGGACTGGAGAATGGTCACTTAAGGAGTCTGGGAGTACTTCGGTATTTGTGATGTGCTCTGGGCGGTTGGTGAGCACCCAGTCCAGTAGCATGCTAGTCCCAGTTTTCTAGTTCATCCTTGTGGGTGATTTTACCATTTGCGACAAGTCGTCTGTGGAGAGAGTGTCCTTATATCTGTTCGCATTGGGGGCCAGCCAGTTGACATTGAAGTCCCCAAGCAAGATTAATGCTGTGTTCTGACTGAGGGGGTTGATGAGGTCAAGGAGGGAGTGAAGACCCTGATTAGTCAGTCTGGGTGGTATATAGATGAAGGCCACAGTTAGGACCTTGTTTTGCATACTGAGCGGTACCTTGTCGGCAAGAAACTGAATGTTGTTACCAGTGAAGGGTGTGGACAGAATGTATCCCGTAAGTGATTCTTTTAAGTAGACTGCACAGTCCCTTACTTTCTTGGATTGCCTGTCCTGCCTGAGAACAGCATAACAATTAATGGAAATCACAGAATGGGGGATCTTTGGGGAAAGCCACATCTCCACCACTGATAAGATGTCTGGGTTGTGCTGGGAGAACCAGGTGGTGAGGATATCAAGTTTAGTGATGAGCTTGCAGATGTTTATGTGGGCTTGGGAGAGCATCCCAGTCTTGAAGTTACCCCTTGCACCAGGCAGTGGGGGGACAGGGTTAGGGTGAATATTGCCAGAAATGAGCAGCAACAACAAAATTAGACATTTTAAGAAGGCTGTGAGGTGATTCACTTTTGGTAGTGGGATCCTTTTTTTTGAAGGGCAATTCACAATTTGTTGTTGAGAGGTGCAGCAACCGGTTAATAAAAGTGATGAGCTAATAAGCAAGGGATTATGAGTGGTGTGTGGGAGAATAAGCCAGAGGTGAAGGGGTCTGGGTGAGAGCAGACTAGCAAGAATCAGGGTGCTGTGGCATGTAGACGTCCCATAAGAGGACTTTGGAAATTCTTTTACAAGGACTGGGTACAGGTTATGTATGGGTTGGTCTTAACAGCCAGAGTGGGAAGCTAGGGGTGGGCAAGATAAGCAAACAAAGCAGAATAAAGATAGGTCCCATAGTAGACCTTAAGTGAAACCCAACGGATTATAGCACTGTAGCTCTGTGGGGGTCCTTTAAGAGAGTGGAAGAGACAGAAGCAATTTGCAGCCAGTGGTGACAAGAGGAGAGAAGAAGGGTGGGATTTAGTTGCATTTAATAGAGGTCAGGGCTGGGGAGAGCGGGAGGAACAAAAAACCAGCTAGACAGCAGGCATACAGAACAGAGGGAGCAAATGTGGTGTCAGAGGCCAGCAAGGGGACAGCCAATTGGATTCCAACTGCCCCAACAAGCAGCCAATCACAGCAATCCAGCTGAAAGGCACCAGAAAACTGAAAGTTGGAGCAAAAGAAATGGTCCATACCTTCAGCGGCTTCCTGGGTGGCAACAGAGGTAGCAGGTGGTGGCACTAGTGGAAGCCGCACCACTGTGCTGAGTCATGTGCCTGTCTGAGCAGCAACTATGGAGGAAGAAGGGAGAGGATTTAAAAGTAAGTGAGGTGAGCAGGGGGTGAGGGTGAGACAAGGAGGGACAGCAGACAAAAGACAACAGGGGTTCCAAGTCAGCAGGTGAAAGAAACAAAAGGACAAGTTAATCGGGGGGCTGGGCAAAGCAGAGGTACCAGCAAGAAGTGACCAGGGGGCAGGGTGGGTCGGCACTGAGCTGCAGAATGGGGGGGTAGTAGAGGTGGGGGAGGAAGGCAGAAATGAGAAGAAAAAAATACAACTTAGGAATGTGCAGTGAGAGTCAAGGTTACATGGCGGGTGGTAGGCAGATAAGATTCTGGGTATAGAAAGGAAAGGAAGTGCAGGAGAGAGCTCAGGGAGATGCAGAGTATAATACAAATCAATTAATTAGTGTAGTTAAACAAGTAATATAGCAAACAAAACAGTGATTTATAGACTTTTCATAAACATTTAAGGTAGTAGCACCAGGTTTAAAACAAAAAGCAAAGCAAATAATTGTGATTGCAAAACAGTTTAAAATACAAACAAAATAGCTAGACAGCAGAAATACAGAACAGAGGGAGCAAAAGCAGTGTCTGAGGCCAGCAAGAGCACAGCCAATCAGATTGTGCCTGCCCTAGCAAGCGGCCAATCACAGCAATCCAACTGAAAGGCACCAGAAAATTGAAAGTTGAAGCAACAGAAATGGTCCGTACCTTCAAGGGCTTCCCGGGTGACAGCAAATGGCGGTCAGCAAGCGGAATAGTAAGCCTCATGCTCACGCTGAGTCAAGCACCCATCAAGTGGCAACTTCAGGGTTTCCTGGGTCGCAGCAGAAGTAGTGGGCAGTGGTGGTAGTGGAAGCAGCACTGCTGCACTGAGCCCAGCGACCATCCGAGTGGCAACTTCAGGGGCTTCCCGGGTGACAGCGGAGGTAGCGGGTGGTGGCAGTAGTGGGAACCGAACCACTGCACTGAGTCAAGCGCCCATCCAAGGGACAACTTCAAGGGCTCCCTGAGTGGCAGCAGAGGTAGCAGGCATTGGTGGTAGTGGAAGCCGCATCACTGCACTGAGTCGAGTGCCCATCCCAGAGTCAACTTCAGAGGCTTTCCGGGTGTCAGAAGAGGTAGCGGGTGGTGGTGGTAGTGGAAGCTGCACCGCTACGCTGTGTCGAGCACCCGTCAGAGCGACAACTTCAGGGGCTTCCTGGGTGGCAGCAGAGGTAGCGGGCTATGGCCTATTTACTGAGTGTAGCTGTAGGCCCCTTTGAATATAGCCCATCCTTATGTGAACATGCTATGCTCAGTTAGCATGGTACTATTTCTGTTGCCACTACAATAACCTTCTAAAAACTGGGGCCTTGTCCTTTCAGTAAGGGTAAGGATGAGGGTGTGTCAGCAGACAACAGGAATATGTAGGAATCTGCTATTGTGTAGAAACCATGAGGAAAAGAACTGAAGGAGAAAGGGATGCAGGGGAGGAAAGGACTAGAAAAAGGTTCCACTATGAAAAATCCACCAAGTGCAAGTTCTGCAAGTGGTGATGGAGATATAGTCAGGACAGGGACTAGGAGTGCTAGTAATGAGGATATGTTTGAAAGGAGGATTAGGTCTGAGCATGTGACAGTATGTCCAAAGTAACCATGGTTCAATGTGCTTATGCAACTTAGTGTGGTGTTGTGCTTATGCACTGTGCTGAATAAATTTTGTTACAGCCTTTCACCTCTCTGTGCCTTGGGAATACCACCCTGTAGGGATGACAAATGCAGTAACCCAGGAGGAGGGTTCCACCCCTAGAGGTGTCATGGGAAGGATTCTCTGAAGCTAAAAATAGCTTAGGAAAAGCCCCCGAGGAGAGAGGTTAGCTGCTGGAGGAGGAGGAGGAGGCAAGGATGGTGGGGCAAAGAAAAAAGCTTTTGAATGAAGCAGGAAGGAAGGGTTTAAATAGGTTAGGCAGGGGGTGCGTAGCTGTTGCTTTAGCCATTGAACAACAAGCTTACATCCTTTCACTTCAATGTGCTTATGCAACTTAGTGTGGTGTTATGCTTATGCAGCTTACTGAATAAACTTTGTTGTGGGCGTTCACTTCTCTGTGCCTCAGGAATACCACCCTGTAGGGATGCCAAAGGCAGGAACCCTGGAGGAGGGTTCCACCCCTAGATGTGCTGTGGAAAGGATTCTTTAGGGCTAAAGGTAGCTTAGAAAAGGCCCCCAAAAGAGTATAGATCAGAAAGCTTTGCAAAGATAATGAGTTGATCAGAAGGCATTGTGGATGTAATGATTTGGCATTGAGGTTAGACTATATACATGGTCATCAGAGATGAGGGTTGTGGGCAGAGATAACAGAAATGAATAACGGTTTGAACATAGGGTGAATGAATTATAACAAGAGGGCATGACTTCCCAAGGTGAGAGGGAACGGCAAAGGAGGGTCACCATTCATCTCCATCCAACAGTGGAAACCTACCTAAGGAAACTAGGGAATATGCTATGAACAACTGATTACATACTGTATTATGACCTTTGGCACTGAGGAGAGGAAAAACTCCCTTTTAAGAGAAGGAAACCTCTGGGAACCCAAGGTTTAAGTCGCCATCCCTCCAGACTAGGGGTGTTTTGTTTAGTGATGGCACTGCCACTGCAATTTAGAAACCCAATCTGAGGGGAGGAAAAACTTCCGACTTGGAGGAAAGTTCACAACATCCCTCTAATGGGAATGCCATGAAGGGTTGCAAGAGATTTCTGCAACAACAGAAGCTCTGAAGGTTGAGTGGGACCCTCAAGGTGGGAGAAGGAGAGCAGCTACCACTGAGGTACTCAGCTGGCCTACCGATTAAAACAGACCAGGTGAACCAGAGGCAGTCATGGGGAGAACAGCATAGAGGGTGCAGCTGAATCTAATTTGGCCAGCTAAAGGAGTGGTCTTGGGTATGAGGACCCCATCCCTCATAGCTGAAGTCTTCAATTCTACATCGAGAGGTGCCATCGATTGCGGAAATGGCTAAAGCTCCACCTGGAGCAAGGACATTCCCATTATGGGCTAGATGAGAAGGACCCTGCCTCAAGGTTCACATGTTCAAGTTGCAGACTTTGGTGCATAGTGAGAACATCAGCAACAGGGAAGCCCTGAGCCATATAAAGTAATGTTCATGGTTGGCAAGCCTCCGATTTATGAAGGAGAGCAGATAGATAACTATAAAGTGATACATATCAGGTGGTCGGGCAAAGCCAGCAGACATCAGTTAGGTATCGGTATACAGTATGATTGTCTGAGATGACTGACTGATATAATGGACTGATATGATTGGCTGATGAGATTGATGGATAGGAATGCTTTATATGATTGAGTAATATAAGCAGAGCCATCAAAAGCAAGCCAACCAATTCCACTATGGAAGCCAGATTAATGATGTCATGGAAGATAGATGATCAGGTAGTGAGAGGCTGTAAAGCCATTAAGCAATGAGAGGCAGTAATGCCAGAAATTGATTTAATGAGGTTTAGTAAATTTAATTCATGAGATGTAACAGTGATTGCTATTGCTGCAGCATAATAGAGAAATGATATGAGCGGCATGAATTCTGTAAATGCCTTTAAGGAGGAGTTAAGTTATTCGAGTAAGGAGCATATGCAACATGGTAATGGAATGGAATTAAAATCTTGAAATCCATGCAATGAATATTGTACAAGCCATGTTGGCTACAAGATTAATATATTTATGCATAGAAAGCTGAGAAGCCCTGTAGGCAAAAGAGTAAGATTCATTTAATTGAAAGGCGCATGCCTGTAGTTATATGGGGGAAGAGCTCCTCCCCCACATCCTACATAAGCATTCAGGCTCCGCAGCTCTGCTTAGAGTGAGTCGCACTCACTAGTGGTGCTGCTGGTGCGTGGCTGCTCTCCTATGTTTCTGTTGCCCACCACTTCTCCGTGCCTCCTTTGCTCACTGTTCATTTGCGGTTTGCTTGTTTGTTTTGCCTCCTCCCAGCCTCTGTTGTTTGTTGTCATTCCTTTCATCCCTTGTTTCTTTTGGGGATTCTCCTCTCACCCACTAACCCACTTACTTCCTGCCCTCTAGACATCTGTCTCTCAGCCCTTGCATATTTCCATTCTTTCCCTGCCTTTGCTTCTTTTCCGAACAGCCACTACCACACCAATGCCGAGTCCTATATCTTCTCTGCCTGCTTCACCCCTCGGGGCCTGGAGGTCCGTCAAGCATTATATCTACCTAGTCATACTAAAATCTATTGCCAATTCACTTTTACCTGCTCCATCCACACCAGACGGGAGGTTCCTACTGCGCCGCCCTCTCTAGATCATGTAACTTGCATCTAGCTCCTGTGCTTCATCACCAAGGCCTTCATTTGCAAAGCTTGCCAATCAGAATATCAATTAACAGTCTTCATATTCTGGGTCTAGAGCCTTAGTCATTGTTTACAGGTTATCTTGGAGAAGACTTCCTTGCCTTTGGATTACTTGACTAATGTTACTTTCGACGCTTTCAATTGTTTCTGCTCAACCTTGGATTCCAGTCTAATATCAGATTCTGCCCTCTACATGGATTTATTGGACTACGAATTCAATAGAAGGATGGGCTGCCATCTTCACTCGACACTCAACCATCAGTACTCGATTCCAGCTTCCCTGCTTTCACTGGATCAGGATCTACAACTCTGGAATTTGATTAGCCAGCAACTTAATATCGTTTAATTAGGATTATTCTCCATGAGTATGCCCAGAAGGATGGGCAGGTCAGTAGCCATGGGTCCTCAGATGTTTCCCCCCAAGGGGGTTTTCCTCTCCTGCGTGCTACTGGCCACACTCTCTGGAGTTGGAGGAGATAATCATACTGATAATCATTAATTCTTTCGGGGTTTCATCCTACTCAACTAAGCATCCTTCCTATGGTGGGATACAGAGAAAGGCCAAAACATCAAGTCATAACAAGTTACTCATCAGTCAAAGCACCTAAGCACTATGCATATACTATACAGCTCATATGTACTATGATCACTGACTTGCTCATGTCTATGCTGAAGTATCTAAGCACTAATCATTTCATACAACTTATAACTTGCAGGCATTATCCCACATACCGGTCTGGCCTCTGTATCCAAGCACAACTTACATCATTCAGCACTACTGTACACAGCAAGCACTGAGCTATGAACCCCACATAACTTAGATAAAAGCACAGTCCTGCTTCCTGGATCCACAATGCCCCATCGTGATATCACAGTCCCCCACTGTGGGAATAACAGAGAAGTCATGAGCTGAGCACCGTGAGACCAAACAATTATAATATTGATAGGGTAAAACTCCCCCAAAAATAATGGAGCCAATTGAAATGCTGAAGTCTCTGTATGGTTGAAATCAGATACTGACTGCTAAGGATTTCATAAAAATATGTTCAGAAATGGACTGCAAGACATTTGGTCAAAGTATGGGTTGATAAAATTCTAAGGCTGTAGATTAGGTAGCAGGTTAGTGATGAGGACAGGCAAAGCCAGTAGCATGGCAGAAGCAGAAGACTATGCAAAAATAGCAACACATGAGCCTGGATAACACAAACACAGGGAGTGCAGGGAGTAAGCACTGGGTGAGTAAAAGTAGAGCTGCAGAACAGACACCGTATAACAAGGAACCAGTACTGAAAAAGGCAGGTGTAAACAATTAAGGTGATGAACATAGGGACTGCATGGAAACAGCAATTGGAACGGAGAGCACACAGGTAACAAATACAGATAGAAGAAAGATTGTGTGGATTACAACAAAGCAAACAAGGGTGCTAGAACTAAAAGCCCCAAAAGCAAACAAAGCAAACAAGCACAGAAGCAGAAGGGAGAAACAAACTACTGAAAAAGAAGTGATACAGACTGCAGCCAGAGGCAAAATACTGGTGCAGAAGTATACAAACCAGTCAGAGAGTCCAGCACAGCCAGCGGGTTCCAAACACAAGGGAAGGTAGGAGACAAAGAATACATAAGGTGAGGGCAGGACCCAATGAAAGGCTGGGCCCAGAAAGAGGATGGATAGAGCCTCCAGCTGCAAAGAAAAAAACTTCTGAATGAAGCGGGAAGGAAGGGTTTAAATATGTCAGGCAGGGGTGTGTGGTTACTTCAGTCATTGAAAACAGGCTTACAGCCTCTCAATTCATTAGTCCCCATAAGTCCTTTGGTTTCAGTTCCACTGCAAGCAGCTTTCTTAGAAAGTTGTCTGGTGATGAAACCACTCTGAGCAATCCAGTAGTGCAGCAGCACCCCCACTCTCCTTTCAATGCTTCCAGTTCCCCTACCCAGGATAGAAGACATTTCTAAAGATAAGCCAACCCCAGTTCATTATGAAAAACAAGAAAACAGCTGCTGTCTAAGCAACATGTAAATGTGTGTGAGCATGGACAATTATCCATCCCCATTGAGGCTGTATATGATAGCTCCAGCCCCTAAATCATGCATCAGAAGCAATAACACCCAGTCCGGTGCATGTGCTGCTCAATTATTGTATAAGAAAGATGACAGTGAACCTGGGCTTTGCAAGGACACTACAATTATTTTATTAACAGATGGAAATGTACAGTAGTTCATGGAAGTATAGTGCAGAGCTGGGGCAGATCAGGGTACAACAAACCCACAGTTCTACAAAAGTAAGTTAATAGCACCACCACCACCAAGACTGGTTATGGAGAGTGCCAGTAATAGAAGGATATGGAAGTGGAGCTCTCAGAGCAGGGACATGACTATAAGTCACAGTCATCCTCTAATGCATCTGTTGATGAGAGCACCTTGAGCATGAGATTGTGTATTTAGAGGAAGGGGGAAGCACAAAAAGGAGAAAGAATAGAGGAAAGCATATCATTTGTGCACAGAGCAGGAGAGAAGGGAAGAAGAAGTGCCAGAGAAAAAGGAGCAGAGGAAAATGTAGAAAAGAAGGCAGAAGGGCATGAAGAAACAGATTTGAAAGAGTAGAATAAAGAACTTGTGGTGCTTGGAAGTATGAGGTCTGGTATACCACCATTGGTGATGATGAGGCTGACACATAGGCATTGAGGCCATCCTGTGAGAAGATGGCAACATTTATAAAAGGTAATGACAATGAGAAAAGCAAGAAAACAAGCTTCTCATGCATGGAAATCTGATAACAAGATTAAAAAACATATATAATAATGAACTCGGGCACAGACTGCTAACAGGGTGCTCAACTCAGTGCAGAATCACAGTAAATGAAAAAAGTGAGCACTCAGGATAGTGCAGATGAATTTATCAGAAAAAAAGTGCAAACATAGTGTGAAAATGCAGAAAAGGATTGCAGACCTTAGAGGCTTACCATTTGCACATTCAGAGCTCATGCTCCTTTTTCAGGTGGTGGAGCCAACATCATATTTGTCATCTTTTAATGGAAAATAATTTAAATACTAATGAATACATTTAAATATCCAGAAGTGTACTCTTGAAGTGACACATGATTTTAAACTGTACATTCTAAGGCATAGTCAGTATTAATGAAATGCCATGAATAATGCCAGTAAACTAGTTGGTATCCAGCTAACCAACACATAATAAATTGACTAGCACTTTAAAATTGTAAGTTAAAATAACCAAACATGGTTAAGCAAAATAGGCAGTACATACAGAATAATGCATGGGGAAGTGTAGTTAATGAGGATTTTTTGCACACCCAAGGTGTGTAATGCCCCATAAACTACGAGGGAAAAGCCTGAGGGGTTTATATGGGCATCACACACCAAGGCTGTGCATAAAATTCTCATTAACCACACTTCCCCAAGTTTTATTTTTTATATTTACTGGTTTGGGGTGTCAGAACACAGTGCCCCAATGTTTCTTTCAAAGCCCTTAAGCATATCGCTTAGCTGCCTAGATGAACCAAGGCATCTAAAAATTCTTGGTGATTTATGCATTTTTACCATTCCGATTCATTCGGAGGTATGTAACGTGATGTGTTGTACTCTTTTAATGGTTTTCTCTCACACCTTTTCTTTAACACTGCTGCCAATTTCTTGAAGGTAGTTCTCCAAGAAGGCTATATTTCAAGCTGGTGGTTTTCTGTCAGCAGTGTGAGCAGACCACCAGTGCAATGACATCTTCTCAGAGAGCTGGTCAGGGACACTCGCGGCTACCTCAATCAATCAAAAGCGTTCATTGTTTGAACATTATGGTCATCAACAATTCTTCAATAATTCAATACAGTTTAAAAAAATGGACCATACATATTACAAAGATTAGTAAATTTAGTCATTTAAACAAAAATATAAAAAGAATAAATATTAGCAGCAGTTATATCCTATTGGAGAAGCCATTAAAATAAGAGCCGACTCTCACTGATTCATGCAGCTTTTGCAAAATCGACTATATTTCATTCTATTGCACATTTATCTATTTTTCTTTTTTTTTTGTTCACAATTATAGAATATTTGGCCAGTCTTTCTATAGTCCAGGTTGTGGCTACCTCTGACATCTGTGGTTTACAGAGCTCTGTAATTCACGATTGTGAATTACAGAGCTTGTACGGCTCTCCCAATGATAGATTACTGATCCTAACCAGTAAATATAGAACATTTAAATCCATAGTGCCTCACAGAAGCTTAGTATAGTTCACAATGAGAACCTGTTGCATAAAGAAACTGTCAACATAGATAATAAAAATAATCAAATAATCAAATTGTGCCATATGTCTGTCACAGCAAATGAATTTAACTCTCATTGCTCAATCAGTTGAATCCTTACTTCAGCAAAAACCTTGAATAAAAAAATTCAGTATAACACTGAAACCTGGAATACACAAGCAAGAGATAAGTTACACTTCACAATTTCCAATAACTACATCTGTAACTATATTGTCAGTTCATCTCAGATCTCATCTTAGAATATTTCTAAAAAAGGGGAGCTGTCTAGAAAGTCATATAGACCTGTAAGATTGACTATATGTGTTGCAAATCTACCAGGACTCCCCTTAGCTGTTTGTTTAAATGATCCCCACTGCGAGTTGGTTTTGGTACTGTACATATTCTAATGACACCTATTGAAGACATGTTGGAATTTTATTGTGACCATTCTTACTGCATACTGTGTGCCAAAAACACTCTTAGCAGAGTGATTTCTAATGGCTCTGAAATGTTCCAAAATGTATATTTTCAGCTGCCTGGTGGTCCTGTCAAGATAAACATTATGACAACAACACCAGGTAGCATACATAACATATTCTGTTGCATATGTGACAAACTGTCTCATTTCCATCACACTTTGTGTGTCACTAGTGAAAAATCATTTGCCCTGTGTGCAAATTTCCATGCCTTACACGGTTTACATGGCAGGAACACTTGGGTCAATTTTGCAACCACATGTTTGTAGTTTCTTCAGGTTAGTGACTGCTGGTAAGCAGATCACCCAAATTAGGGCCTCTGGACCTGAGCCCAACAAATTACACATTTAAAAGACTCTCACCTGATGTCAAAATTGATCAGTTCTTTAGGACAAGTACTCTAATTTTTGGTGTAAATGCGTTTTGTGTTACAAATGTAACAGGGGCATTTTCATTCTGAGATTTCAGTTTTAACACCAATATAGATTATCTTCAAGTCTTCTTTGCTCTCTTGTAGACCTTATTTATTACCCTACCAGAGTAGCTGCGACTCAGAAATTTGGCCACTAGATCAGCTGTTTGGCTTTCAAACTTATCCTGTATGAAACAGTTCCTCCTGATCCTGAGAAACTGTCTCACATGGATGCTGTCAATCAGTAGTGGTGAATGAGCATTTTCTGACCAAAACAGAGGATGCCAGCAGTTTCATTTCTGAAAGTGTCACTTAGAATTGTGTTGTGATCATCAATGTAAAACTGTGGGTCCAATAAATATACTTGACTTGTTCATCTTACTTATGAATGTTAAATTAAACCTCTTGTTCATTTAACCACGCTACAAATTCCAATGCATTTTCCAAGCTCTCAGTTGAGATACAAAATATATTGTCCATAACGTAGTGCCATCTAACAACCCCTGCCTGATGTGGATTACTCTTGGCATTGATAATCAATTGTTTTTCTCACCAGGTCAGGTACAGGCTGGTGTATAATGTGGCCACTGTAGCCCCCACTGTTGTACCCTGGACCTGGTGGTAAAACTTGCTGTCAAATGTGAAATAATTATATTATAGAATGAAATCCACTGCCTGGAGGAGAAAGTCAGATGGCAACACTGGTATTTCTCCATGATGTCTCAGTAGAAAATAATGTCTCACAGTCTCAGGCCCCAAATTATAGGACATGCTGATGTAGAGTAATGTCACACCCATAGTTAGCAAGCAATAAGTCTCCAGACAATCCACATCTTGTATTGTATTAAGCATGTCCATAGAGTCTTGCAGATAGGCTGGTGTCCGAAATACAAAACCTTTAAGAATGACTTCCACATATCTGAGTAATTTCTTGGACACCAAACCTATCCCTGAGACAACTGGAATCCCAGATGGATTAATGGGAGACTTATGTGTCTTGGGCAACATATAGAAGGTGGGATGAACTGGGTATTTAACCCTAATGTAGTTAGCTTCATCAAAACTTAACTGTCCATTTCACAGGGCCTGATCCACCAGACCATCCAACTTCAATTTTAATTTCAGAGTAGGACTTTTAGACAAGATTTTGTAACAATCAGAATCATTCAAATGTGTCAGTGCCTCTCTTGTATAGTCATCCCATGACATTACCACATTTCCACCCTTATCTGCTTTTTAATAACTGTATCTTTCAAATCCCTGAGTTCCTCCAGGGCTGTACGTTCTTTGATGGAAATGTAGTAATGATCACAGGGTGTTCACCAGCATCAAACAATGTAGTGATTTGAGAGTTAACCATTTTTTGAAAACAATCATGTCTGGTACAGTACTGTACTTGAGACAGTGGGGGTGTAAAAACACATTTTGGTTTTAAACCCGAATTAATATACTACACTTTTTCTGTTTCTAATGAAGAAATATCATCATCTGAAGTATTCTCAAAATCAACATTATCATCCATATCATGCAGTACACATATAGCTTAACTCATATTGGAGACTGCTTCCATGCAGTATAGATACAGCATAACTGATATTGGAGACTGCTTCCATGCAGTTTACATATAGCATAACTGATATTGGAGACTGCTTCCATGCAGTATATATATAGCATAGCTCATATTGGAGACTGTTTCGATACAGTATAGATGTAGCATAGTTCATATTGGAGACTGCTTCCTCACTCTTAGACATGTGGGACTCCCATGCATTTAAGTCCTCCATTAGATTGTCCTCCAAGTTTGTTGTGCTTTCTTGAACCTATGATTCAGAAACTTCCCGGGCTTCCAAAGGCAATATATTATTCTGATTTTCAAATGAATTTTCAAGTTAATTTTTCTTTATAGTTGAAACAAACTGTCACTTGGATACAGTTAGGTCCCATTGTGGGTATAAAATTCAAACCCTTTAATAGTACTTGACACGAAATGTCTTTCAGTTGGATATGGGACACACTAATTATTTCCTTTTATTAATCACTCAGGTTTATTTCTGTGATGGTTGTTGGCATGGCTTTTTTTTCTTCTTCCCCTCCTTGTTTTTCCTTTTCCTTACTTGTTTACAAAAGTGACTGATTTCTTAAAACTTGTATGTACAGATGTTGCTGAATCATTACTGGAAGCTTCAGATTGTTGTCCTGATTTTTTTTAATAATTTTTAAACCATGAGTGTTTAGGTTCCACATCAAGATAGGGACACCCGAGCAGCAAGAAGTGAAAATGGCACCAAAACACAGCATGGCAACATACAGCGAACTTTCTGTTTGCAGGGAGCTTAGCTCCCCGCACCCTCCCCTTTTGGGGGGGCTTTGTCCCCCCCACCTCACTTACTTTATATACCAACTCCAGGGGTGGTTGACCTCGGGCAGGGAGGAACCGTCACTCGCTGATATGGCACATGCTGTGCTTCAGTGATGTTTTCACTCCTCGCCGTTCTGGAGTTGTTATCTTGATGGGCTACTGAGTGTTTGTTATTTCTGCTTTTAGAACGTCCTGTACTGAGATTGCACTGTTGTTTGTAATTATACACTTAAATATTTTCATAATCTGATAGTCTGTAAAGAATGTTTCCTCTTGCTCATATCAGTCCCAACCTTGTCCACCTTTTCTTTCAATTTCTTTTCAAATTCTGGATGTTTATTAATTTTGTTTAATTCAATTGTCAGCTCTTTTATTTCTTCCTTCTTACTGAAATCTAAATACCAGTGCTTTTTCCATCTCCCTAGCATGTTTAACCCTATAGTAGTGTATGTCTACTGCTGCTGCCATGCCTGGTCATCCCTAGCCACACCATACCACAGTGGAAGGAAAAAGAAACCATCTTGTAGTCACCATATAATTCCTCCTAAAGTCATCTCCCCATCAGTTCACTCATGTAGAGAGAGAGAAAAACAAAAAACAGAAACAAAGATATATTCTGCAGTGTTTGAGTATTTTACATATCATGCCACAGATTCACTGAAAGTATGATGTAATCAGTGCTACCAAAAGATCAGTCATGTCAGTCTACTCTAATGCTCTAGTTGTTCATTCAAAATGTGAACATGGAATCTTGCTAACAACCACATCATTCCCAATAACCACTCTGGTCAGATCATAGAATCATAGATATTTGATGGCAGAAAAGTACCCTTCTGGCCCATCTAGTCTGCCCAAACCTGCCCCCACCCTCCCCCTAATACTCAGTCCCATATGCCTGTCTCTTAAATTCCTCCACAATCTCAGCCCCCACCACTCCATCTGGCAGTCTGTTCCAGGGTTCCACCACCCTCTCCATGAAGAAGTGTCCTATAGTTCTGGCTCTCTCCTTCCTCCTCAGCTGATTCCCTTCACCTACTTTATTGATCCCTTTTACATATTTAAAGGTTTTAATAATGTCCCCCCTTTCCCTCCTTGTTTCCAGTGTGCAAAGATTCAGCTCCTTACACCTCTGCTCATATGTCTTCCCCGTCATACCCTGCACCATCTTTGCTGCCCTTCTCTGAACCCTCTCCAATGCATCTATATCCTTGCAGAGGTGTGGTCTCCAGAACTGAACCATGTACTCTAACTGAGGCCTCACCATGGCTTTGTATTAGGGCATTATAACCTCCCTCCTTCTGCTAGTAATGCCCCTGCTTATGCATGCCAGCATTCCACTGGCCTTTAACACCACCCTACTACATTAGATACCTACCTTATGGTTTGAGGAGACTCTGATCCCCAGATCCCTTTCCTGTTCTGATTCTTTGATCCCCCCCCACCAGAGTGTACCCCACTTTCGTGTTTTTCCACCCTAGGTACATCATAGCTCACTTCTTGGCATTAAACCTCAGCTTTAGGCCATATAGGCCAGCAGCAGTAGCTTCAGTGACAGTCAGACATGGGTGGTGGGATTAGACAATTTGTTCAAGTAATGCAGCCACCGTGGCAACCACAGCAGCCAGCTGATGCATCAACAGGTACTAGGTCTGCTTCAAAACATCACTCCAACCCCCATGCCACAACAACACTTCTTGTGAAGTTGTTGCAATAAAACAAAATAAACTACCCACACCATTACGTACCCAACTAATCTGTCACCTACTGTACTCACCCAAGTTCTGTTTGAATGACACAACTCATTAGGGAGATGATAGCCCTTGAATTGCAGCCATTCTTCATCATAGAAGATCATAGTTTCTTTTAACACTGTAGCTGGAAGGGAAGCCCAAATACAACATTCCATCATGCTTCACATTTTCTAGGAATGTTCGCCCTAGTATGTACAAGCAGTAAGCACACAGAGTGACATTTCTAAAGAAAACAGAGCAAGGTTATGTGCACGTACATTTCACTACTCGTATCTGGAGAAGCAGTGCAAACTAAAGCTACCCAAAATCTCCCTGTCCATTGGGTTGTCTCAAAATCAAACTCCAGCAACATTTCTGTCCCTCATACACTACTACCATCCACTTCAGGAGTTATACTGAAGAAGACAGTGTCACAGGGACTCATAGATAGAGCCTTACTTAATGTGTTAATCATGGAAGGGAAGCACAGCTGGGAAATCTTTCTGTTATTAATCCAATCACCATTAGACATTTGGATATATCCTCACTATCTGAGGGTGAGAATATTTATGATGAGAAGTAGAAGTAAATACAAAAGGTGATAAATCATGAGGATTTCACCTAGGATGGGCTACCCATCGGGTAGCTGGAGTTGGTATGTTGGGTATAAGCAGTTTTTGGTCAGGTAAGGTAGTTCGGGTAATTTACTACCCTATCTGACATAACAGTGCACTTTGTGGGTTAGATACTATGGCCACTGATAACAGGTCAGATAGCAGGCAATTAAAAAAAGGTATTTTTCAGACAGCCTGTGGGTTCTTGGAGCTCTTCTAACATACAATCAAGCATTACAGGCAGCCTTTAGGGTCCTCAGAGCAGACAGGAGCACAGGACACCAACCTGACAATCCAATTGGTCAGTGCTGGTGTCTGAACTCCCTGTCTGCTGTGTGAGCAAGCAGAATACATCCAGAGCTTGGAGGGAGAGGAAACAATCAATCTACACTCACTGAGCATGCAATCATGACAAAAAACTTAACATTAAAAAAAAAAAACACCAAGTACAATAGTACACCAAAGAAGGAGGCTAGGAACAAGGGAACTTGGGGACTGAATGGTGAAATCAGGGATTCAAGTGACTTGGTGCTCAGGAAAGAAGGAGAAAGGGGAGAGGGGGAAGGTGCTCATTGCTGACAGTAGCTCTGAAAGCCATTTAGGCTATATACACTGTCTGTTGTTTGGTGCCCAGAACCCTTTGTGGCACAATGCTACTCTGTGTGTCTCAGTATAGTGAAAGTCATTTTAGGCTATATTTAGACACTGTATGTTAGGTGCCCCAAGTCCTGTCTGTGACATAGCTACTCTGTGTTTTTGTGCAGTATAGTGAAAGTCATTAAGGCGGTATTATACACACTGTCTATTATGTGTCCTGAGCCCTACCTGTGACATATAGCTACTCTGTGTGTCTCCGCAGTACAGTGAAAGCCATTTAAGCTGTATTAGGTTCCACAAGCCCTATCTGTGACATAGCTACTCTGTGTCTTTGTAGTATAGTGATAGCCATTTAGGCTGTATTACAGAGTGTCTGTTAGATGACCCAAACCCTTTCTGTCACATAGCTACTCTGTGTGTCTGTGTGCAGTATAGTGAAAGCCATTTAGGCTGTATTACACACTGTCTGTTAGGTGCCAAGAGCCCTGTCTATGACGTATAGCTACTCTGTGTGTGTCTGTCCGGTATAGTGAAGCCATTTAGGTTGTATTACACACTGTCTGTCAGAGATCCTGAGCCCTGTCTTTGACATATAGCTACTCTGTGTGTCTTTGCAGTATAGTGAAAGCCTTTTGGGCTGTATAATTACACACTGTCTGATAGGTGCCCCAAGTCTTGTCTGACGTATACAGTAGCTACAGTACAGTAATAGCTGTGTCTCTGCATAAAGCCACTTAGGCTGTATTACACTGTGTCTGTTAGGTATCACGAGCCTGTGTGTGACATATAGCTACTCTGTGTCTCTGCATAAAGCCATTTTGGCTGTATTAGACAGTGTCTGTTAGGTGCCCAAAGCCTGTCTGTGTCATGTAATGTACAGTAGGTACACTGTGTCTCTGCATAAAACTATTTCAGCTGTATTACACACTGTCTGTTAGGTGCCCTGAGTCCTGTCTGTGACATACTGTAGCTTCTCTGTGTGTCTCTGCAGAATAGTGAAAGTCATTTAGGCTAAATTAAATAGTGTCTGTTAAGTGCCCCAAGCCCTGTCTGTGACATATAACTACTCTGTGTCTCTGTATAAAGCCATTTAGGCTGTATTACACAGTGTCTTTTAGGTGCCCTGAGTCCTGTGTGTGACATATTGCTACTCTGTGTCTTTGCATAAAGCCATTTAGGCTGTATTACAGTATTACATAGTGTCTGTTAGGTGCCCCAAGCCCTATCACAGGTAAACTGTGTGTGACGTCTCTCTGTGGCACAGCAAAAGCCACGGCTGTGTCTACTATGTCTTGTATTTCCCAGTCTAAGTCTACTAAAAGGAAGTACAGTGCTGCTGCCCATGTAACTGAAAAGGATGTGGGCAATATGAATCTTAGCACTAATGAAGAAAATAGCAACAATAATAACATCACCTGAATTGGCACTAACTGTCCTCCTGAACCAAAAAAGTATGCTAGCAATGAAATGATAGAAGAGTTTCGGAAAGAACTGACAAAAGAACTTCTAGAGGTATTGAACATTTTGCCACGTTTGTCAAGATACTTCCAGCTGCTGAAGCAGCATGCAAGGACAAGGAGGCATCCTCCTCAAATATAAGCTCAGATGCTGAGGCAGCAAATGCTGCTAAAGATGGTGGTGATAGTGGGGTCTGTGAATGGGATAGCCCAGACTATGTACCACATGATGGTGATGGCACCTCCACTTCTTCTGAATCTTGTGGTGATGAGGTCTGTACTAGTTTCATTGAGGGAGTAGGAAAGGATGATGCTGCTGTAGGTTATGAGAAGCAAGTGCAAAAAAAAAAATCATACGCTAAATGTAAAAATAAGATGAGCATGAATGTGACCAATACATGTAAACAAGAAAATGGCAGTGTAGAGATTCCTCCAGGTCCCTTGACCATACAAGAAATATTGCCAGGCACCATAGTACAAACCACAAAAGGAAAATCTTTAGTGTGGAATTTATTTTATACTGACCCTGCAGACAAGTCTTGAACTGTATGCAGTTTGTACAAAAAGAGGGTCAGTCATGGTGGCAAAGTGAGACATTTTGGAACATCAGTAATGATATGGCATGCAAAGGCAGAACACCCAGTTGAGTAGGTCAGGGCAAGGGACAGTGTGGTTGGTATGGGCAGTAGTGGAGGTGGTGGTGGTGGCAGTGACCATATTTACAATGAACTGGAAGCAGGAACTGAGACTGAATCACTTGATGTGTCCTTGAAGTCTTCCAAGACAAACATAGTGGGCTGGATTTTCAAAGGACTCAAAGATCCACGTAAGCTGCATCAAACAACCAGCTTGTGTCAGATCTAGGTGCACCAAATACTTTGCACCATATTTTTTAAGAAAAGCATTGTCTGTGACAAAGTTCCCCTCACTGATGCAAAAGGATCACTGCATCAACAAAATGATGCAACGGATGAGAATGATGCAAGCTGCACCAAAATAAATAATGCACGTTGAGTCAAAAATGGTGCAAGTTGAGTCAAAACACTGACTCAAGGAATGAAACTAACGCCAACTGAGTAAAAAAATGGTGCAATTGGGGTCAAAATAATGGTGCAAGCTGTGTCAAAAAAATGGTCCAAGTTGAGTAAAAAATGATGCAAAGGAACAGAATGAAGCAAGCTAAGTCAAGAAATATGGCAGATAAACTGGCCAAGACTAAGCCCACAACATGTTCTAAACTAGTCATGCAGGAGAATACTGTCCCTTAATAGCAGCATAGTCAGGTCTGACCACCTGCGTTGGGCCTCTTTATATGCTCTAATGTCCTATAGACCAGCTTTGACTGATCCAACAGTGACATGCATCATAGGCACAAGGATAGGCCTCGCATTCCTTAAAAAATCTCAAATAAGGGGATGGTGCATCATTTTAGTGATGCAGGCATCCCTTCCGAAATGGCACAGGCATCTGTTTGCTACAAGCATGGTGCAAGGCACTCTGGCACAGGCAGACCTGTTCTGGAAGCAAGCACCATTTGAAAATCAGAACTGGTGCAAGGTTTGATGCATCCTGCTTCTTGCTTCAGTTGTTTTTGATTCAAACACCCTGCGTCATTCTCTGGCCTTTGAAAATCCTCCCCAGATTATTTTACTCTGACACCAAGTACTGAAAAATCTCATAGTACTAGTACTCCATGTGAAAAAGGCATAACAAGTTAAATCCCCCCAAAATTAAAAATATCTCCTCATTCTCATCAACCAACATTAAAAGAACGTGTTGTGAGAACATCAAAATTTATCCACAAGCATTCAACATGCCAGCTGTTAAATAGAGCCTTTGCAGAGCTGTTGGCCGATTGTCAAATCCCTTTTGTTTTTGTTTTCCAAAAAGGTTTCCTCACATTCATAAAACAGATTGAACCACAGTACTCCATTCCCTGTTGAACATATTTCTCAAAAAAGACTGTTCCACGGTTGTGTGACTTTGTGTGCAGTGCGGTCACTAAACAGTTGAAACTCTCCAAGATGAAGCAGGTTTACATAACCACGAATATATGGATCAGCAACCAAACAATTGACTACACCACTGTTACAGCTCATTGGACACATTTTCAGTCAGAAAGTAATAATCCCCCCTTTACTGCAAGTAGTAGGAAGCAGGCAGTATTATGTGTCACCACTTTTGAGGAAAACCACACTACTGTGAATATTTTGTAGGAGCTGCAAAATCAGTTCCAGAAATGGCTAACTCTGTATTGCTTATCTCCAAGGTCCATAGTATCAGATAATGGTGCCAACAAAGTCAAGGCTGTTAGAGATGACAGCTGCCAACACATACCTTGTTTTGCACATTGCTTAAATCTTTTCATTTATAGTTTCTTAAATGGAAACAGAAATGTTGAAAACCTGTTAGGTCTTGCTAGGAAAATATGTGGGCATTTCAGCCACTTTGTGAAAGCACAAAAAAAACCCCTAAATGGGCTGCAGAGGTCAAACAACTTACCTTTTCATACATTAAAGCAGGAAGTTCCAACCCACTGGAATTCAGCATTTTACATGTTGGAAAGGCTCCTTGAACAGAAAAAAACTGTACATGACTACACCATGTAGCAACAAATAGGTAAAGTGGACATCATGTTCAGTTTCAGCAGCTGGACTCTACTGGAATCTTTAGTCACTTTATTGGAGCCATTTGAGGTTGCCACACATGATGTCAGTGTGGACATTGCAACTCTGAGTCAAATTCTTCCTCAGATCAGATTTCTTCACCTTTTCCTTGATGACATAAAGAAAGACTTACAGTCAAAAGATGACACCACCATTGTTATGCTGGCAGATGACTTGTGTCTCATACTGTTGACTGATTAGAGATTAAATGCCATGTTCAAGAATGACATCTATGTGTTGGCTACATTGCTAGATCCCCACTTTAAGTGGAACATTGAAGCCATCCTTCCTGCAGGGGGAGATATTGAATATTGGAGAGATGTTCTACTAACCAAATGTGACATTGCCCTATAAACACCATTAACTGCTGTACTGCAGTCAAACCCTGCTGAACAATCATAGTGCCTCTGTAGTACACAATAGCACATCTATCAATTCTTCACAGTCAGCAGTGTCATCAAAGAGGGAAAGAACATCTACAGTTACTTCTTAGGCATCCTAGGTTCACAATCAGAAAGGCAAATCACTTCTGAGTTACTTGCAACAACATGGAATGGTATCCTGTAAAGAAAGTGCAGCTGCTTCATCTGCCAGACTGGTAACCGTCTCACACAGCACAGTGATCCTGGAGTACTTTGCAGACCATACTGTGACTGGTCTCAGGGAAGATCCATTACTATACTGGAAACAAAAGAGAACAACATGGCCAGATCTAGCAAATCTTGTAATAACATATCTCAGTTGTCCACCTTCAGGCGTATGCAGCTGGAGGTATAATCACTGGCCACAGAACATTGCTAAGTCCTGCAAATGTGGAATGGCATACGTTTCTCAAAAAAAAATGCTGACAATTTCCCAATTGTCACAAACATTGAATTATGCAGGTCTGACCCTGAATATGAACAAAAGCCTGCAAACAGTGATACTGAATATGATGACAAGGTTGTGTACCAAATGAATGGAACCATCACCACTGCCACCATGCCAGCCACATGTGCCACATTAGTACTACTCTTAGTTTTCTTTTGTCAGTAATTTCATCAATGCCCACCATGTGTATAATTTTTGGTAACAGCAGCAGCCTCATTCAGAACAGCTGCTCCTCTTGCTCCTACCTCATCAATGCCTGCCATGCATTATTTTTTTTTAAACAACAGCAAGCTCAATCACAGCAGCTGCAGCTCTCATACCTGCCTCAGCAATGCTTGCCATAAGTATAATTTTTGGACACAGCAGCAGGCTTGCTAACAGCAGCTGCACCTCTTGTACCTGCCTCAGCAATGCCTGCCATGGGTATAAATTTTGGAAACAGCAGCATGTTTGCTAAGAGCAGCTGTGCCTCTTATACCTGTCTTGTCAATATCCTGATGGGTATAACAAGTCGGGGCACCTAACAAACAGTCTAATAGTCCATAAAAACAGTCTTTCACATAATTTTTATTGTTGCCAGGAATGGGTAATCAGGCAGCAGAATGGGTCTGGTAGTAAATACCTGACCTGACTATTCATTTTTCATCTGGGTATTTTTAGGCTACTTTTGGGATACCCACGAGTAGTCTTGGGAGTTGGGTATTTTAGTACCCGCCCATCTCTAATTTCACCCATGAGCCTTGCTTTGCACATGCACTAAATCTGGTGGTAATGCACATGTTGACAAACATAAACAGTAAAAAAGAAACACTTGACACTGAATGGGACATAACTAGATATTTCCTTCACTCTCCAAAATGCATGGAGTAACCTCACAATTGCTAGCAAAACCACATTGTTCCACAGCATTTCTTAAAGATGTTTTCAAAAGGTGGCACTCAGTCTTGCATATGGTGAAGAGGCTAACAGAACAGTAACCTGTGTTCTATGCTATGGAATACAACAATGAGGCCTTTGGGGGATATCTGTCATGGGTGCAGTGGTCTGGTCTTCAAAGGGTTGTTGCTTCTGTGACAATATGAACAAGACACTAAAGATTTCAGTGATGAATCAGCAAAATGTATCATAGTCGTTCCTATGGGGAGTCTATATAAATGCCATGCATGCTGTTATTTACACACTTCTTTAGCAAATCAACAAAGCAAGACTGGAAGTGGTAGAATCCAGCTCTGCATTGATGGCAGGGGCAATAGAGGCAATAATGACAGTGGCAGAGTGTTGGAGGAGGTGGTGATACCACTAGTTCATCTAATGCATCACAGCAGCAGTGGAATGCACTTCTCATTAAACACAAAGTGGCAGAGATGTTCCTGACACAACTTGCAGACAAGTTTGACAACATTACAGTAGATTGGACACACAATTTGGCATGGAAAAACTACTGTGTCTCAAATATAAGCATAACTACTAGATCCCAGATGCAAGGCAGTTTACACACAAATGGTGACATTTCAAAGGAGGCATAATTGGCCTGCACTGCCTAAAGTGACTTTGTATTTTCTTGGCTGGCCTCCAACATTTGTTGCTTCAGAAAGACATTTCAGCTCAGCTGAATAAATTGGCTTACCTCATCACTCAAGGCTAAATCCAAGAATATTGAATGCTTAGCCTTTCCCAAACTCAACTTACCAAGGATCTACTTTAACTATTTATTTAATTATTCATATCAACAAGTTACATCTACAACTATCCTCATTCCTACACCTTTTGGTTTACAATTCTACCCAGATTCCCAGAGGTACCAAAGTCCAGCTCACCACTCCCAATGGTACTGCTGCCACCCTTCTTCCTTTTTTTTTTAATCTTTATCACCCCGAGCTGCCTGCTGCCCGTTACCTCTGCTTGGTCATGGACTGCAGGGCTTTCACCCCCTACAACTGCCGTGACCCTCTGATACCTGCAGATTGCCCCCCCAGGTCAGGGCTGTGGCACCCTGGCCTAGCTCTGCAGATGTCAGGACTGGTCAGAGGTCCAGTCTGGGGGCTAATTGAAGCCCACATTGAGTATCATCTAGGGTGGCTGGCAGATCCCTCCATTTTCCTGATTTTCTGGGGGACAGGGACGTGCAATGACATCCTGCATCTGCCCTGCCCCCTGGACTGCTGCTATGCGCCGGTAGCTGCAGTACCCCTAGCCTTCACCAGGGGTCCATCAAGCACCAGATGGACTCCCAACCCTCCCCCCCAGAGAAGGAGAGCAATCCACGGGATGCTCCATCCTTCTCCCACGGCCAGCCCTCCAGTGACCAGAGTCCATTCCCAAATCCAGGTGTCTGGCATCGAATCCCACTGCTGTGCCAATGGGCCAGCTGCCACTCTTCTTCCTGATGACACTACAACATTCACACTGTCATCGTCAACAAGCTCAATATGATCAGGTGTGCCACTGAGTGCACAGAGTCAATACCAGTTTGGGATGGTGGTGGACTGATTGACCTGACTGGACATGCAAAGGCACATGCATTTCTCCAGTTAGACATCATATAATCAGTAGTTAACATCAACAACTGTGATTGCCAGTGGGTAGTGTCTGTATTCAAACTAACTTCGATTAAAATAAAAAAAAAATCAAAAGAGAAAAATAAAAGCACACAAAAAATACATTCACAGATGGGAAATATTGTTAAGGGCAATGAAATGCCACACATGTCATGTCTATTTATTATGTTTTTGATGCATGCAGTAACTTTATTTATTTGGAAATTAATAGGGCCAGAGACAATACATTAAGTGACATGGAGGTAAAGCAGAGACTACAGGGAGGTTATAAACCTTGAGGTCAGCAATGAATCATAACTATTACTTTAGCTCACAATTGGCTGTGGTGGTAATGATTTGAAGCATTTATCAGAATGTCACAACAACATAAACAGTAATCCACAGCAGATGCATGCCAACACTTCCTCTCACAGGTAAGCTACAGTAGTTAATAGTCTTGCTAGCCTCAATGTTTTCCCCCTTTTTGTAGGATGTCTTACTTACTGCACCAGGAGCTGAAGTGATTCAGCCGAATTCACAAAGTCAAGCCATATATGTGGGGCCAAACTTTAGGCGAATCAAAGTAGCCACAGGCCCACTTCTCTCACCCTAAGTTCAGAGATAACAGGCAGTAATTTGAACAGAATGTTGTACTTCTATGATGTGTAATGTTTACACTGTAAATTCATGATTTTTTTTACCTTGACTGTGTTTCTTCCCCCTTCAGCATTTGGATATTTTTGTATAATGGAAGCTATACAATATTAACTGGTATTCTACTTCACCGTGTAATTACTGAGTATTATAAAATGAGTATGATAAACCAAAACATGCGATTGATCATATCTGATCACATAACTGTATACTATTCCAATACAGGAGTATGTCAGAAATATTCAACTTTCAGAAACTCATTACTCAATTTTAAAACTAAAAACTCAGAGATGTCATGTTATAATTGCAATAAGGCCCTCCAAGATGAATGTAAAACACTTAACTTTCCTTGTGCCTTACTTCACAAAGCATGCTACTATTTCACAACAACACAAATGTTGTCATGACATTGCTTAAATTAAGCACTAATCAGTGACAGTTATAATAAAGTGTTACGGATCTCTTTTATGTAGTTGTGCAGGAAAACGGGGGTAACACTTTGAGCTTGCTGTAAAATCATACAACATAGGCAATGGAGTTTGAGAGTACAGAAATACAAAAACAAATAAAAATCTGGATGACTCATCCCAAAAACCAAACATATAACTGTATGGAAATGACTTCACTTCTACTGTGCTAACCACCTTTTTGGAGCCTGAGTACTTTGCTAACAAAACTAGTATGTCTGGCTGCAGAAAATTACAGAGTATATATGTCATACTGGGTGCTCACTGCAGTGATCTCCCTATGTGTGTTAGGCTTGAGCTGGCCCAAGCTATCCTTGATATTTAAAATCTATACTTTTAGTTCCCATACTTTTTTAAACTGTCACATTCTTGTGTCAAAGATTTAAAAAAAAAAAAACTTCTTTCCCAGCTGTTTGCTTATGAAATGTCACATGACCTTTTTAGGAATGTGCTTTTGCCATTATAAACCAAAGTAAATAAAAAGGATTGCACTCATATTAAAAAAAAAATTAGAATGGTTTCACTTTACAGTACAAAAACAGTTGCATTGACAAAAGGATTGGTAATGAAACATTAAAATGGGTTGCCTATTGAAAGGCAACCTCTGTTGTCAGGGGTCGCCTTACCTAAAATTGGCTAAGTGGAGGGAAGGGGTGGCAGGGAGAGGAGGAAGAGAGAGAGAGAGAGATACAGGAACAGAGGGTGTTGTGAAGTTATCGAATTGGCTCGAAAAGGGGACAGGCTAGAAAGGAAAGAGAGGAGATTGGCTGGAGAGAGGTCAGAGGGAAAGGGGTTTAAAAGAGACTGCACCAATGGCTTCACCCTTCTTCTCACCAGTCTTTTTGTGCTACCGCATCGATCAGCAGAAGTCTGTGAGAAGTGATCAGTATATGGGTCAGAAGAGGTAGCAGCAGGTTTGTTTGGTTCCAGAGCAGAAGGATGAGTACAATAAGGAGAGATGGTTTGCAAAAAAAAAAGGAAAGGAGGTTAGAGACAGAACATGGGGTAAGAAAGAGAAAAGCGAGTGGAGAAGGGTTGGTGTTTGTGGGTTCTAATGCACTGACCCGTGCCGTGGGAGTGGCAAAGGGTCAGGAACCAGCAGGGAAGAGGAGCTCAAAAGGGGTAGAAGGGGACAGTCCAGGCGTCATGATAGGGGGTCATGTACTGCTAGCATTGAAAGAAAAAATTTGGAAAGGTGAGTATGTGGACATGTTTGCTGTAGCTGATAAAGAGGCAGCTAAGAAGCATGAAGAGAGAGAGAGCAGATAGGGAAAATTGAGATATCAGTGGCACTGGCCCTCCTGGGTAAGACACAGGAGGACAAGAGCTGGAGGGGAAAAACTGTGGAGACTTGGATGGCAGGTTTTACTTACTATAGTGTAACTGTAATGCAGAAACAGCCAGCACTGGCCACCTCATTACCTACCTACTCCTTGCTAGTGCATAATGCATGCAAGCTGAGAGGGGTAGTGGGTGGCTACACTATGACAAGAAATTCCAGCAATGGTTGGCATTGCATGGGGATGTCCATTGGTATTTGGACATATAATCTGAGACCATGATGGTTCAGGTTTGGGGGGAAGGGGGCAAACTTGAGGGTACTGGGCAACAGAAGTACTGCTGGAGTTTCAATGGGACACAGTGCAAGTGAGCAAACTGCAGGTTCAAACATGCGTGTCCTAAGTGTGCAAAGCCACACCCAATGTCCAGATGCAGAGGCAGTGGGGACAGGTTTGGGGGACAACTGGGTGGAGGTCAGCGCTTTCATGGGGGGTCATAGGCATGATGGGGGAAGGATGAAATCAGTGGGGGTGAGGTAGGGGCCTTGGTTTTGGGGGAATGGCAGTATGGTGGCAGCAGGATGATAAAGAACCAGAAAGACCAGGCAAGCAGGGGGGTCTTTGGAATGGTGAGGACCCCGATTAAAGTGGAGGTATTACACAAATCATTGAAGGGCACCTCTGATTTAGAGGCAGTCAGAATTCTGAGGGAGGGTTTTAAGACAGGTTTCAGCTTGCAGTACACGAGATGCAGGACAGGGATGTGGGCAAAGAACCTGGGGTCTGTGAAAGGAAAGGAAGAGGTTTTAGCAAGAAAAATCAAGAAGGAGACGGTGGAAGCCCCATTTAAGGCACTGCCTTTCCCAAATTTGAGGGTGTCTCCTCTAGAACTAGTGCCAAAGAAATAGCCTGGGAAATATAGGGTGATACACCATCTGTCATATCTGGAGGGGAAATTGGTCAATGATTTTATCAGTGCGTATGGTATCATATGCTACATTGGATCAGGCAGTGCAGATAATTAAGATAGTAGAAAGGGAAGGCTTGGCAAGATGGACATTGAGGTGGCTTTCAGGCTGCTTCTGATTCAGCCAGAGGATTGGAGACTCCTGGGTTTTAGGGTGGGGGATGGGTTTTATTTTTACAAGGCAATGCCCATGGGTTGTTCGGTTGCATGTGGCATGCTCGAGATGTTCAGCACCTGGTTACAGTGGGCATTTAGGGAGCAGTATGGGTACAGAGCACTGGTGCACAACCTAGATGATTCCTTATATATAGGTCAAGGGAAGGAAAGAGAGGGGATGGAGGAAATGCTAAGGAAGTTTCAGTAGATGTGTGGCAAGCTAGGGGTCCCGCTGGTGGAAGGGAAGACATTCAGGGCCGAGTCACAGGCTCAAGAGAATAGAGGCAGATACAGAGCAAGGTGTATTTAGGCTGCCAGAAGGGAATATGCAGAGGCTGAGGGAGCTGTTAGCATGAGTAAAAGGAAAACAGAGAGTCCCTTTATTTGTGCAACAGCTGTTAGTGCATTTCAATTTTGCATGCAGAGCAGTTGCGCCTTGCAGGGCATTTACGAGGTGATTAGCAAGGGCCACAAAAGGGGTCAGGAGGCTCCATCATTGGGTAGATATAATGAAGGGGTTAAAGGAAGATTTGGCAGTGTGGAAGGAATTCTTGCAACAATACAATGGGGTTACATTTTGGTAAGAGGATTGGCTGTTTAACACAGACTTGGAATTGTATACAGATACAGCTGGGGGATATGGGATGGGAGCATATTTTAGATATTAACATACTAACATACTAAGATGCCAGCAGATTAGGCCTAATGGTCTATCGAGTCTGCTTGAAAATCAGCACCCAGCCAGGACACCGTTGCTGCCCTCCCCACCTCCTCCGAATACCCCTGACCCCATCCCCCATCAGAGTTACACCTCCAGATCTGACATTACTCAGTTTAACCTTCCCCTTATACCAGTCCCAGCCTCTCTTGAATCAATCCACTGTATTAACAGCCACCAGTTCCTCAGGCACTGCATTCCAAAGATCCACCACCCTCTTGGTGACGTAGGGTCTCCTAGCCTTGCCCCTGAGCCTCCTGCCAACCAGCCTCATGAAGTGCCCCCTGGTGGCTCCCTCCTCCCTCAGCTGGAGCACCCTATGTAGGCTGACCCTATTTACTCCCTTTAGATATTTAAAGACCTTAATCATATCCCCTCTGTCCCTCCTCTCCTCCAGGGAGTACGAGTTGAGCTCCTCAAGTCTCTCCTCATAGGATCTTTCCCCCAGACCCTGCTTCATCCTGGTCATCCTCCTCTGGACCCTCTCCAGAAGTGCAGTGTTCTTTTGCAAGTACAGATGCCAAAACAGCACACAGTACTCTAGGTGCGGTCTAACCAGGCAGTTATACAGAGGGAGAAGCACCTCCTGTCTCCCCGAGGTTATTCCCCTAGCAATGCACCCAAGCATTTTATTTGCTTTCACCACCACCTTCCTACACTGCTCCAGGTTGTTCATTTTGACATCCACAACCACACCAAGATCCTTTTCCCCTCCCAAAACCTTCAGTTTCTCCCCATCCAAAAAGTACTCATGATCTGGGTTTCTAAGTACCAAGTGGAGAACCCTGCATTTCTTGGCATTAAACCCCTGTTTCCAGGTGCATGACCACTTCTCCAGTGTCTCCAGGTCCCCATGCAGGGCTCCTCTACCCTCCTACCCATCCACCACTGCACCCAGCTTTGCGTCTTCAGCAAAGAGGCTCATCTCACTCCTGATACCATCCCTGATGTCTGAGATGTAAGCATTAAATGGGAGTGGACCCAAACCCTTGTGGTATCCCACTAATGACCCTCCTAGGAGATGATACCTCCCCCCGACCACTACCCTCTGAAACCTCCCAGTTTGCCAGTTTCATATCCACCTAACCATCCTTTCCCCAACCCCGATTCCCCCCAGCTTGTCCAGTAACCCAGGGTGTGGCACCAAATCAAACTCCTTGCTGAAGTCTAGAAAGAGGACATACACTGACCTGCCCTGGTCCAGCACCTTTGTCACTCAATTGTACAACTCCACAAGGTTAGTCTGACACGATCTGCCCTGAATGAAGCCATGTTGGTGATCATCAAGAGGGCCCCATGTCTCCATAAACACCTCCATCCTTTATTTCAAAATGGTCTCCATCATTCTGCCTACCACCGATGTCAGGCTGACAGGCCTGTAGTTACCTGGCTCCTCCCTTGAGCCGCATTTATGTATAGGCACAACTTGAGCCATCCTCCAATCCTGAGGCTCTCTCCCTGTCTTAAGGGAGGAGTTAATGAGGTCTGCCAGAGGTGTAGCAAGGACATCCATCATCTCCTTTAGCACCCTGGAATGAAGACCATCCGGACCTGGTGCCTTATCAGTTTTCAGGGACTTAAGGGCTTCCCTCACCTTCCCAACAGGAATTTCAACATCTGTGACTTGCCCCCGTCCTCATTCCTAGCCCACTTCCCCCTGTGGATGTTGACCCTCTATCATCTCTAGTGAAGACCGAGGCAAAGTATTCATTAAGTGCTTCCGCCTGCTCCCAAACCTCCTCAACCCACCCACTCCCTGACCTTAGTCTGCTAATCTGCCATTTCACTTTCCTCTTTCCCTGATGTACCTAAAGAACCCTTTTTCCCCACTTCTGATCCCCTGCACCAACCTCTGCTCCATCTTTGCCTTGGCCAATCTCACCACCCTGGTTATCTTTTTGAATATCATAACTTACTCCCCCGTCCACAACCTCATGTGAGAGCTTGTATCATCTATAAGCAGCTGTTTTCTCCCTCACCACCTCCTGGACCTCACTACTGAACCAGCTCGGCTTTATGGCTCTACCAAACTAACTTGTGCCAGACCATTGTGCAGGCCTTGGTAGCTTCCAGGAGCCCTCTTTTTATAATTTCCCACCTTCTCTCTGTTTCCTTGTCCAGTTTCTCCCTTCCAAATGCCCCCTAGGACCAGCACCATACCCTTAAAGTCCACACCCCTAATATCAACCATCGCCATTTTGGTGCTATTTCCCACTCCCTCAGGTCTATTAAAAACCAAACCATGGCATGATCACTCCCTGCCAGTGGGTCCCCTACCACTAGGTTCCTAACCAGATCACAATCCAAAAAGACCACATCCAGGATTCGACCATCCCTCATTGGGTCAGCCACCAGCTGGGAAAGGAATACAGCCTGGTGTCCAGCAGGTGCTGCTCCCTAGTCGACGAGGATGCCATAGCTCCCCAATCAACTCCTGGCATGTTAGGTCATAGAGCACCACAGTTCTACCCCCCAGCCACAGTGGTCCCTGAGATTTGCCACCAGGCCTTCCTCAAGTTCTTCTGCCTGCAGGAGCAGCCTGTAAACTACCCCAGATTTACCCTCTTACCCCCAGGCTCCTACAAGGTAACCCATAAGGCCTCTACATTTCCTTCTGCCCCTTTACCCTGCATATATCATTGCCATTCCTAATGATGAGTGCTACCCCATCTCTTCTGCCCACAGCCCTATCCTTCCTGAACAATGTGTACCCCATCAGGTTTAGGTCCCAATTTTGCCAAGGAGTGGCCCAAATTTCAGTGACTGCCACCACATCCACCTCCCCTTCAGTTAGCAACACTTGAAACTCAAGCATCTTACTACCCATGCTCTTGGCATTAATCAGGACTACTTTTCATCCCTGCCCCTTGCCCCCACCACCCAACCCAGGGTCCCCCTGTTGGTGCATGCTCCCTCCCTTGTGCACAGTCAGGTACCACTGGGGGAGAGGCTGGCACTCCTTGATGTGCCTGTGCAGCAGCCTCAAGACCCAGCCTCCTCCCTCCCTCACAAGTTTAAACCCCACCTAGCTTCGATGAACTCTACCAGTTTTAGTTTCAAAACCTCCTTCCCCTCCAAATTTAAGTGGAGCCTATCTCTAGCACACAGCCCCTTATCCTCCCAAGATACACCCAATCTCCCACTAACCTATACCCCTATACCCCCTAGCCACACACCATGCTCTGAGCCATTCATTAACCTCCCTGATTTTCTATCTGTTTCCCATGATAGCTCTAGGCACTGGGAGGACCTTCAAGAAGGAGACCGTGCACCCCACATCATGACACACCGTGGCTAGCTCCCGGAACCTTGCCTGTATCTCCTCCTCACTATGTCCCTTGATGTCATTAGTGCCTAGGTGCACTAATATATTAGGGGATCCATGACATTTCTTCACCAGAACATAGACCAAGTGCTTGGCCTTGTGCACAGACAAGCCAGATATACTCTTGACCCGGACAGCACAGCGACACCCCTCACTCTTCCCATCCCACTTAACACCCCTGATCATGGTGTCCCCTAGCAGAAGCACTATAACCTCCTCCTTTCCCTCAGGCTAACTCCTTCCACCACACCCCCTCTCCCTCCAACTGCTTCCCCATTTCCTGTGGTCCCCCAACAGTTTGATTGCCATCAGCTGCCTTCACCCCTCCATTCTAGCCATTTCTCCTATTTGAACATACTTCTCCTAGGTCCCCCTGCCCCGCCACACCACTCTGATCTGCCCTATCAGTACTCCTATTAACTTGTGTCCCCCCTTGACCTTCAGGGGCTCTTGCTTCTACCACCTCATCATCCTTGTTTCTGTTTCCCCTACACTTATTCCCTGCAGGTCCCTTTCCCCCTGAGATCCATGGTCCCTCTTCACTTTTCCCTCATCCTTCCTTCCCAGGCACTTCCTACTCCCAGCTCCCCTTCCCATGCCATCTTTGGCACCTCTGGTAGCCCCAGTGACCATACCCCCAAACCCTCTCCTCATTTTCATCCTCCTTCTCCTTCTGTCCACTGCTGATGGTGCATCTCACCTCCTCTGGGGCCCACCTTCAAGGATCCCACCAATGGTGATTACCTATTCGAGACTGGGAACCCCCCAGCAGGTTGCTTTCCAGTGATTCCTTCCTGTATGGTGAACTCCCTTGTTGTGATCCTTGGAGGCCCTTTCACCTTTTCACCATTAGACCCAACCCTCTGCCATCCTGCATGCTCCTCCATGTCCAGTCTTCTCAGTTCCTCCCTCAGTTTCTGCCCCAAGGGCAGGTCAGACCTAGCATGAGTGCTGTTGGCCCCCCATCCTCTTGCACCCACATTTGCAGGCACCCTCCCCCCAAACATCTGCAGGTACATGTCTCCCATCCCCTGCACTCATGCTGTTCACCTACCTATCCAGTTCATGCCTGAACCTGTGCAGTTCAGTCTCCAAACCCAATAACCTGGCACATATGGGATAGTGCCCTAGTCCCAACAGTGTGATGATGGTCATTGCAGCTCCACAGCCACTGCAGCCCACAATCCTGCTTCCCCTCCATCCTGTAACCAAAGTACCCCATCCAGTAGTGACCCTGCACAGATCAGCTGCCCCGACACCCCATGATGCGTATACCACCCCGTACCAATTTCCCCTAGCATTACCTCTAGCATGTCCTCAACGAGGTGCTACCATGTTGCCCTGTCTCTAGTAGTGTACCACCTATTACCCAGTGACTCCTCTACTGCAGGAAGCAGGTCATACCAAGGCAGATCAAATCATCCCAAAGAAATCAATAACAAGCTAGCCCTAAATCTGTCAAGCAAAAGTTATGCAGTTTTTAAGCCTGCGGACAGTATGCCCAGAATTTTAGCCCAGAAATGCCTTAAAATAGAAGCAGCTCAAGACCACTCTAGTACGATTTCATAGTAGCCCAACCCAGAAATGCCCAAGGCCAAAGCAGCACCAGACCACTATAGTATTGTTTCGTAGCTGCTCAAGCCCACTCTAAGGAAAGCAGTATGATTTCAGAGATAGACAAATCAGTTGACCCCTAATTAACCCAGAGCATCCCAAAGGCCTAAAGCTGTTCCCTTAATCAAACCAGTTTTAGGGGAAAAAGGATATCTGAACCATGGTATGAGGAATGGAAGGGAGAAGGGGTCACACAGGATATTAACCTGTTGGAAATTTTCACCATATTGGGTTGTGACAGTAGTCTGGGGAGCAGTTAATGAACCAGAAGGTGGTGTTCTCATGTGATGATAAGGCAATGGTGGAGGTGCTCAATAGACAGACAGTTTTAACTGAGGAGGTGACTAGGGTATTGATGCAGTTGGTGCTACAAGGACTTAGGCTGAACTTTTCATTTAAGACAAGGCACATAGACGGGGTTCTGATTGCTGTAGCTGGTAGCTTTTCCTTTCCCATCTTCAGTTGTACCGGTTCAGGGTAGAAAAGTGCACAGACAATGGTACCTTGGCAAGTGTGGAAAAATTGATTTGAAGGAGCTGAGCTGTTATTCTGGAGCTATTGGATGGAGAGCATGCTGAGGGCCTGTGAAGGGTTTTGGTGGGTTTTTTTGGCATTCAGAGAGCAGACCAGGATGGAGGTTAGTGGGTTGGTTACAGAGGGTCAGGTGATGGGCTTTGTGGTCCAGAAGTGGGAAGATGGATAGTGCATGCAACCATGGGGATCCACCCAGCAGCAGTTGGGTTGGTGTGCAGTCTAAAGGTATGGGGAGAACCCTGCAGAGCACCAGTATTCAGGAGAATGATACAAGCATGGCAGAGGTTGAAGGGGAGAAGCCAGGATAAGTGTTGTCCAATTTCTGAGTGGCTATTTGGGAGGTTACTGGGGGTATTGGGTAATGTTTGCCACTTTCAGCCTGAGGCAAACCTCTTTATGGCAGTATTCCTAGTAATGTTCCATAGGGTGTTTCAGGTGAACAAGGTGGTAGTGCAAGGGGGTAAGAAAGGAGGGGTTATGCTGTTATGGAATGAAGTACATTGGCACAAAGGTAAGTTGGAATTATGGCTAAGGAGATCTAAGATGGATCAGGTGGACGGGGGGTTGGAGTGATAGAAACATAGAAGGTGACGGCAGAAGGAAACTGCTAGGTCCATCTAGTCTGCTGTGTGTATTTGTCTTTTCCCTACCCCCTAGCTGCCCTTTGATGTGAGAGCTCCCTTGTGTACATCCCACGCATTCTTGAATCCCACAACTGTGTTTGCCCCTACCAGCTCTGAAGGCAGGCTATTCCAGGGGTCCACCACCCTTTCTGTGAAGAAAAACTTCCCGATGTTGATAGCGAACTTTCTTCCTTTTAGCTTTAGATCATGTCCCCTGGTGCTGCTGCTTTCCTTGAAGTTAAAAAGTTCCTGAGTCTGCACCTTGTTTATGCCTTTTATGTATTTGAATGTTTCAATCATGTTACCCCTCTCCCTTCTCTGTTCCAGAGAATACATGTTCTGCTTTCTCAGTCTTTTACCGTAGGGCAACTCATGCAATCCCCAAATTATTTTTGTCACCTTTCTTTGCACCATTTCCATCTGGTCAATCTCCTTTTTGAGGTGAGGCCTCCAAATCTGGACACCATACTACAGGTGTGGCCTGACCAGTGATCTGCACAGTGGTAGGACCACCTCCCTCCTTCTGCTTCTGATTCCCCTCCCAATACAGCCCAGCATTCCTCTGACCTTCAGTGCTGCCTTCTCACATTATTTTCCCACTTTCAAGTTGTCTGAGAACATGATTCCCAGATCTTGCTTCTGGTTAGAGGCTGCTAGTCTGTCCCCTCTCAAATAATACACCTTTCTTGGATTTCTTTTGCCTATATATATCACTTTGCACATTTTCGAGTTGAATCTCAACTGCCATGCTCCAGACCACTCTTCAAGTTTTTGGAGGTCTGATTCCATCCTGCCTGCTACTTCTATGGTGTCGACCCTGTTGTATATCTTGGTGTCATCCACAAACAGACACACCTTTCCCTCTAGTCTGTTAGCAATGTCCACTATGAATAAATTGAAGAGCAGAGGCCCCAATACCAAGCCTTGGGGCACTCCACTGGTCACCCTACCATCTGATGATAGTGCTCCATTTAACTCAGATTATGAAGGCAGAAGCAGGCCATGAGCCCATTGAGACTGCCCTCCTCACAGCTGTGGGGCAAATTGAGCCATCTGACTCATTAACAACCTATCTGGCTCTCTTTTAAACTGCTAAAAATCATTAATGTCCACTACATATTGTGGAAGAGTATTCCATAACCTACATGCTCTAATGGTAAAGTAGTGGTTTCTTTTATCAGTACAAGTTCTTGGTATGTATAATTGCTTATTGTGACAGTTTAGACTGTCCCGTTTTAATGCATAGGATAGATTACAGTCTGATGTTAGCTGTTTATCCTGTAAAATATGAAAAAGCATGAGAAGGTTTCCCCTATCTCTTCTCTGCTGTAAATCATATAAATTCAATTCATCTAGCCTGTCTGTATAGAGCATATTTCTAAGCGTTGGTATCATTTTAGTCATCCTTCTCTGCACACTGTCCAGCAATTTCCTGTCCTTAACTAAATAGGAAGCACAGAAAGATGCTGCATAATCTACAGTGGTTGTTACAGAGAAGTTGACGGTACCGTGGTAATTCCCGCTACCACGGTAAAAATTACCACAATTTACCGCAGTACCGTGGTAAAACCCCCAATGTTATTCAATGGGATTTTACCGCAGTACCGTGGTAAATGAAGGCCTGATACTGTATAGTGGAATTATACAATTTTCATTTCTGGTTGTAAAAGATTTTTTAATGGCTCTTAGGAGTCTATTTGTAATCAATGTCACTTGCCTACAATGATCCCCAGAAGATAACATATTATTTACTGTTATTCCTAGGTCCTTCTTATTTGTTACAGTTTTATGTGGTTTTCCATAGAGCTGGTATGTATGATAAATATTACATCCTAGGTGAATGACAGCACATTTATCTACATTAAAGGACATGTTGTTACTGGCTGCCCAGGTTTCAATTTGTACTCTCTGGGTTCTGCCCTGTAGCCAGTTTTGTACCCATTTAATCAATTTTAGGCTAACCCCTGTGTAGTCTAACTTATTTACCAGCCTTCTGAGTGGAACCAAGTCTAAGGCCTTTCTTAAGTCCACGTAGACCACATCTACCACCCCACTATCATCCACAACCTTTGTAATGCAGTTGAAGAACTCAACCAGATTTGTCTGGCTTGACCTTCCCGCCATGAATCCATGCTGTTTGGGGTTCTGCTGGCCACTAGCTTTGAGGAATGATATGAGCCTCTGCTTGAGTAGTGTCTCCATCAGTTTCCACACTACAGATGTGAGGGTCACCGGACTGTAATTTCCAGACTCTACCCTGCTGCCCAATTTGTGGAGTGGAACTACTGTTGCCCTTTTCCAGTCTTCGGGCACCATTCTGCTCAACAAGGATTTGGTGAACAGTTTAGCCAGAGGGGCTGTAAATTCCACCTCCAGTTCTTTCAAGATCCTGGGTATCATCCCATCTGGTCCAATGGCCTTTTCTGCCTTCAGTTTATTCAGCACTTCCAGTACTTCAGCTTCCCTAAAGGGGCTAGTAGTGTCGACCCATGGACCAGGGGTGCTGTGTTTTGAGAGTGCTGGACCATTTCCTGGGTCCTCCTCATTAAACACAGAGCAGAAGTACTTGTTTAGGATTTCTGCTTTTTCCTGGTCATCTTCCATTGTTTTCCTTTTCTCTGTAGCAATCTTCACTGTATCCCTTTTGCCTTTCCTTTTTCCTGGATATATCTAAAGAAGAATTTGTCACCCATCTTTGTCCCCTCTGCTATCTTTGCTTCCATCTAGGTTTTGGCCTGTCTTATCCATTTGCTGGCTTCTCTCATTTTTCCCTTGTACGAATCCTAGTCTTTTTCCATCTTAGTTTCTTGGTATGTCTTGAATGCCTTTTTTTTTTATTTTATTATGGTTGCCACTTCTTAGGAAAATAATAGAGGATTCCTTCTTCTTTTCACCTTGCTGACCTTCCTGGCGCATTGATCCATGGCTGACTTTATTGCTCATTTAAGTCTCTCCCACATGACCTCAACCTCCTCCTCTTGTGCTTCAATCAAGTCATTTCTTATACTGGTTCTCTTTTTTTGGAAGTCAGATTTTTTAAAATCTATCACCTTTATTTTTGTGTGGCAGGTGTCCTCTGCTATGGTTACTTTGAAGGTAGCCATACAATGGTTGCTGTTTCCCATATGGCACCCCACATTGATTTATTTAACCCTCTCAGTGTTTGTGAGGACCAGGTCAAAAATGGCCACTTACAGTAAGGTTGCAGGCAGAGGAGTGGATATGCCCATTAAGGATGATGTGGAAGTACAGGTCAAGCAGGCCGGTGGGAGAAGACATGCTGTTCGTGCATGGAAATGGGGAACCATTCACAAGTTATTAGCTAGTGGTGCTGATGAAAAGGGCTTGAATTTTTATGGAAAGGCATGGTGGGATTCTCATCCCATTTGTTTAGAACAGGGGTGGCATCGGAGGTTGCCACTAAAGGGGCATCATCGGAAATGGTGAAACAGGTGGGAAGGTGGTCTTTAGGGAGCTATAGGACATACATCAGACAAATCATGCACTAACATTGCTTTATCTTTCCAGAGCTGGGTAGACAGAGGCAAATATCAATTGTTAGACACTCATTCATATTTTGAGCAGAAAGGAGAGCAGCGATGAGGCCTGGTGGAGATGACTGAGCTTGAATCTGGGAATGGCAAAAGTCCATTGGAGGGGAGTGTGGAGCATGTGATGGCCACAGTTGTTGCCATTGCTGGAGGGCTTAAAATTAAAAGTGCCCAAACCTGATATTTTATTGTGCATTTGGGGGTATTGACCTGGGGGACAGGTCTTGGGTTGATATTATGTAGTAAAGGAAAGGTGATCTGGTGAAAATCAAAGAGTGGTGACCAGACATAATCATTGGGTGGTCTGACATAATGTCCAGGAGGGTTTGGAGGCTTGTAAGGGATGTGAGGGTGGTGGATGGGGCCCAAAAAAGACTGAATAGGAATGTAGGGGCCATGGTTAATGAGCTTGGAGGGATGGTGGTGAGACACCAGGATATTTCTCAATATTATGCAGGGCTCTACAGACCGGATGAGGTTCATTTAACAGATGTGGGATTGGATCTGTTCAATCTGCAGATAGGGAAGGATCTGGTGGAATGGGAGAAAAGGAGCCCTATGTGGGGGCCATCTTCCTCTGCATTGGACAGAAATTGGCTAGTGGAGAGAAGGGAGGAAAGGGAAGGGGGGAAGGAGTAGAGCAAATAAAGATGGGGCCCAGGTGGTACTAGGCTGGGATAAAAGAAGGAACACCGACTGGGTGTGCACCTAAACATGTTTGGCACCTTGGGGGTTTGCACACAGGTGGCTGAGAGGTAGATTGAGTGTGCATCTGACTACAGTAGAGAATGATGAGAGACGTAATAAATAGGAAAGAAGGTTGAAAGTTTAATGTATGTATGGATATAATATGAAGAGATGTGTCAGAAAATGTATTGAGTTGATGGTTTATTAATCTAGTCAACTGAGCATCCAAAGAAGATAAGTCTGAGTGATGTTTATCTCAGGGAAGGGGATCTCTTGACAAAAAAGAAACCCACACTTCAGCAAATATTTAAACCAAACTGAATCAATTTTTTTTAGATATCAAAATGCATCCTTTATGGAAGATCTAGCATATTTATAAAGAAACATGAAGATGGTACCTTTGGTTTATATCAGTTATACCCTGAGGCTATCTTAAATTATATAGCTTCTCTATTGGGAGGATGGCTGTTCTTCTTTAAAACATGAACTTTGATAGCTGAATAAAATTCAGATTGTGCTTTGAGTTGAACTGCTCATTGGAATGTTGACATCTTTTCTTTTACTGTATTTTGATATTGTTCTTAACGACACACTGTCAACCCCCATAGGTCTCAAAGTGTCTCTAGTTTAAAAAACACATGTTATGACTGCTCACATCGAGTAGAGATTGCTGATGTAGTTGGTAATTTGAGTATGATTTCTTTTGTCTTTTTAAAAGTAATAAAGAGACTGCTAGGGTGGCGTGGTTTAGCCACCGACATGATGGCAGCTTAATCAGCGAGCTCTCTCCTGCCTGAGCCCTATCTAAGCTTGGTCGCCACGATCCTGTGGAGTTTTTCCCCCAAATGTAATTGAACTCACGTGCACAATCTCACCTACCAGGCGACACCTTCGTTTGTGAGTGATTTGAAAGTTTCTCTGAGATTTGCGGCGCTGTTCAGTATCTAGATTTTGGTCTAGCTAGGCCGCACACACCACATCTATGAGTTACAGCTACCTTAGACCACCAACTGATCCCTGGCTTAATCGGTGGGCACACCCGGACACAGAATGGACACCAAACAACCCTCACCCTCTGCAGCCACAAATTCAATGCCCACTGTGCTAAATGTTAAGCCTCCTGACCCTGCAGAATCTGGGACTCTACACCAAGCCTCTGTTGGGGAATCTCTCCAGTACATAACCAAGATGTTGGAAACCGTCCTTTTGTGGGTAGAAGATATCAATCTGACTCTAGCAGGCATAGTTACTGAGGTCCGCCACCTCCAAGACCACATGAATGTCTCCGAGCAAAGGATGAAAGCATGTGAGCTTCAGCAGCAACAAATGTGGCATCACCTATACCTACAAGAAGAACATTTGGCTGCCCTTCTAGATAGGGTTGAAGATCAGGAAAATAGAGGCAGACGCAATAATTTAAGAATTATAGGACTACCCAAAGGGCTTGAAGGTCAGGCAATGGAAAAATTCCTTACTGAAAATTTTCCTTTTATGTTAGAAGACCGTTGAAGGGGACCGATAGAGGTGGAGCGGGTGCACCATGTATCAGTGTGGCCCAACAAATTGGCTGGTGCACCGAGACCAGTAGTGGCTTACTTACTACGCTATTCTATGAAAGAGTGGATTATTCAAGCAGTTAGGGATGTTGGGGTGCTTTACTGGCAATGGGCACAGATTTGAATCTATCAGGATTTCACACAAGAAACAGCAGCAAAAAGGAGAGGCTTTGGACCATTGAAACATTTTTTATACCAAAATAACTTCAAGTTCAAATTTAAGAACTTTACCAGGCTTCAGGTTTCTAAGAAGGTGAGAGAAGTGACTGTAGACCACCCCAAGGAGTTGGAGAGTTGGCTATCAAGGTTTTGGCCCTCTTTACAGTTTCCTACTACATTTCCCAGCAAGCTATATGAACCCTCTGCTGCTAATACACTTGATAGGAACTCTTCTTCACAAGCAGTGACACGGGGGACCATTTTGTCTAACGGATCAGCCAATTCAGTCCCACCCCACTCTGGTCCCCCACCACTAATGGGTTCCTCACCAAAGTTATCCAGCTCAGTGATTACAATGCATCCAGTACAATCTTCACTGGTTTCCATGCCATCTCTGCCCCAGCAAGATTCAAGTACCTTCACTAGATCTTGCCAATGTGCCAGAAGTGAACCACAGAATTCACCTAGCAAGTGTCCTGCAGCTCCTCCTGCAAAGATTAGTAGGGAAGACTCTGCTTCTGTTTTGAAACTGGGGGACACCGATTTGCAAGACATGGATACCACACATCAAGTGGACTGGGCGGACCTTCCTGATGCCTCATTGGTAGAAGTGCTAGATGGAATTACTCCAGTCAAACTGGGACTAATTACATATGCTGCTGCCATTGCAAACACTACTATGAATTCTAAAGCCCTCACTCAGGTGACCCCTGAGCAGGCTGAAGGACTGGTTACTTGATGGTCCATATCACTGTTTATAGGTCATAATCTGTAATGCTTTTTCTGGTTTCATGCCTTCTACAGACCAGTTTTGGGTCACCTCCCCCCATCTGGTTTCCAATATATCATACCCCCCCCACCGTCCAACTGAGTGTCTGTGGTGAATTTTGTTTCTACAGATCTTTATTGCTCCTTCAGTCGGAGGTCACCCCCTCCCATCTCCCTCATGATATGACATGGTGCTTATCCGGATAGTGCCCCCAACCCCCTTTTTTCTTCATTGCTAAAAGTTGAAGACTTCTATAGGGCCTGTTGCCTCATTATTTTATTCAATTGATACTGGTAGGTAGGTGAGCCGCCAACTTCCCCTTTACCATCCTTAACCCTACCTGCCCTCCCCCCTCCCCCCCTCCACAGGCTCAAGAGGCCCGACCTTGGAGGGTTCTCAGAGCAGGAGGATCTCCTCGATTGAACCTCCACATATACCCCAGTTAGAGTGTTGGATTGAGAGTAGCAGTAGGGCAGCTTCTCTGTCCTCTTTTACATTGACTTCCACACTCTTAGAGTATTTGTTGTTGAGCTACTGATTGAACATATTGGTCATTATTACACACTAATAAGTTTCTCTTTTTCCTGTATTTCTCTAGTTTAACTGGAATATCAGACAGTGTGTACCTTTTGATCTGTTAATGCTTACATCTTCTTCTTACAGGGTTTTTGAATTGCTTGTGGTACTCTGGTTCATGCACTGTAGTCCTACAACACTCTTGGTGAGTCTATCCCTTCCCCCTCACTGGCTTGCAGTAAGTACATTTATTCTTTACTCATTTGGAACTATGGCAACAGATGTTTCGGTACCAAGTGCAGCCTGCTGGGTATCTTGGAATGTAAAAGGACTGAACTACCCAATTATGCGTACAAAGCAACATCTGCGTTCTCTCCATGCCAAGGTTGCACTGCTACAAGAAACACTTCTTCTGCCCCGTGCCATCTCGTGGCTTAAGAAATCCTGTGTTGGGGAAATAGTAGCCAGATCCGCAGCCAATAAGATCAAAGGGGTTGCTATTCTCTTTCGTGTACCTCCCCATGGAAGGTGAAAAGTGTTAGGAAAGATACTCTGGGGCGATGGGTATTGGCCAAGATCCCCGAGCACTATGTTGTTGGGTAATATCTATGTCCCAAATCTAGACCACATGGAATTTTTCCCTGAAAACAGCCATGCTGTCAGAGTTAAACCCTGCTGAAGCACCTATTCCAAGACTACTTGATGGGGACTTTAATATGGTCAATGACATTTTTCTAGACAAATCTCACCCCACCGTTCATGTTATACCTAAGGGTAGGCAATCATTGGAAGATATGATGGAAGAATGGGCTCTTATCAATGTCTGGCACAGGGATCATCCCACATGTCAAGACTATACTTTTTATTCTGCTCCTCATAGTTGCCATAGCATCACAGACTTCTGGATAGCCAATGATATGGCTGCACATGGTGTAACAAGCTCATCAATTGGTTCAATTCTTATTTCAGATCATGCTACCACTCAAATCTCCGACTCTTCCCCTAACAGCTCTCCTCACCGGGTTCAATCGCGGTGTAACCCCCTTCTCTTTAGGGACCCTAACTTTCGCCATATGCTTATTCAAGCAACTAAAGATAATTTAGTCTTAAATTCTGAGTGTGGAGTGGACCACACAACTGTGTGGGAAGCATTTAAAGCTGTGATTTGAGGCCACATTATCTCCTTTTCAGTGGTCCGAGATAAAGCCATAGATCTCAACTAGATAAGCTACAAACAGGCCTCCAAAGACTAGAACAACGTTTTAAAAGAGCTTCGCTGGTTAAAGGGGATAATGCCTTGCAATGACAAATTGTAGGGCTAAAATACCAGATTAATCTTACTCTCCATCAGAAAGCAGAGTGGCATCTGCTTCGGTCCAAACATGCATATTGGGATGGTGGTGAGAAAACTGGCAAACTCCTCGCCTTCTGACTATGCCAACAATGGGCTGCAACCAGAATCCAGGCCCTCTGTTCTTTATCATTTCAAATCCATATCACATTAATGAGGTCAGGAAAAAGTTTTATGAAAACCTATATCAATCCCGAATGCCCATAACAGGTGGTCTACCCCCCTCAGGGTTTATCCTCCTTTATACAATACACCCCCTTACCAACTCTTACCCCAGACCAAGTAGCTCTCCTTGAGGCCCCCCCTTACTACTGAGGACCTCTGCATTGCACTCTCTAATATGGTTCATGGGAAAGCGCCAGGACCAGATGGAATGTCCGTAGAACTTTATCAGGCTATGGGACCTGATATCCTGCAACCCCTTAAATTGACCCTGCAAGACTCTCATGCTGCTGGATCTCTCCCAATCTCAATGCATGATGCATTGGTTACTTTACTTCTTAAAAAAATCATCTGACCCTTTGGACAGTGCCAATTATAGACCAATATCATTGCTACCAGTTGACACCAAAATCTTAGCCAAAGCTTTAGCCACACGAATGATGTCCATTATCCCATCTATCATCCACCCTGAAGAAGTAGGTTTCATGCAAGGTAAATCCAGAACTGACAACACCAGGCTGTTGCTTAATCTTAAATGGTTTGCATATAGGTTAACACTTTCCATGACAGCCATGGCCGTAGATTTTTCAGAAGTATTCGACTCTATAGAATGGCCATATCTCCATAAGATACTCAACATTTATGGTTTTGGGGGCCAATTCCGGAAATGGATCCAGACACTATATTGCTCCTCTACAGCACGTATTTTGACTAACAGCGATATCTCCCCTTCTTTCTAGCTTAATAGAGGGACTTGGCAGGGTTTCCCCCTTCCCCCCTTCTCTTCTTAGTAGCTTTAGACCCGTTGATCAGGGTCTTGGCCTCATCCCCTAAGATTCAAGGTATACGGATCACAGAGCACTCGTATCTGGCCGTAGCATATGCGGATGATCTCCTACTGACCCTGCCCAACCCCACCCAGTCATTCCCTGCTGCTCTGAAAGTGCTAGAGCAATTTGCTACATTATCTGGCCTTCAGGTCAACCATAAGAAAATGACAGTAACCCCATTAATTCAGGGTGTACCATTGCCTGTTTACAAGTCACTAACCTTACATGGGCAGCACGAGGCTTTACTTACCTGGGCATATATCTCCCTACTAACTGGTCTGCATTGGAATCTGCCAACTTTTCCCCTCTACTTACACAACTCATAACAGAAATTGAGAGATGGCGTGAGTTACAGCTCTCTCTCCCAGGCCGTGTGGCGGCCATTAGCATGTTGTTGTTTCCTCGTCTCCTTTATCTGTTTAACAATTTGCCCATCTCACTCTCTCCAGATTGTTTACCCTGATATAACATTGAGTCTCAGCCTTTTTATGGGATAACAACCCCCCCAGGTGGAGCAAACAAAAATTAAGAGCACATTGATCGCAGGGAGGCTTAAATGTCCCCTGGTTCTTAGGATACCACCTTGCATGTATGGCAGCACGTGTGACCAAATGGTTTATACCTGATTCAAAGGGCACTTTAGCCTGGGTACAATTAGAGTCAGATTTAGCAGGGGGTGTCTCTCTTTTCTCTCTCCTTCTGTTTAAACACCCCTTGCCACATTCCCTACCCCCAACGACTGGTAGTACCATCAAAGCATGGGAGACTCTCAAACTTAAAATGTATATGTTGACCCAGGTGTGGTCCCCCCCACTTAGATACACCCCTCTCTGGCATAACAACTTATTTCAAATTGATGGAGCCACACTGTATTGGACCTCATGGCAGGCATGCGGAATATAAGTAGTCCAAGATATATGCTCACAAGGGATCTGGCAAATCCTGTCCTTTGCACAACTTCAAACTAAATTTTCCCTTCTGCCAAAAGATGTTTGGAGATATCTTCAGATCCGTAACATATTACAGCTTCTTCTCGCTAACCTCCCCACTGAGACACCCTGGCATTGGTTGAACACATTGCACAAACATCCCACCTCTAAAGATCTTCTGGTGCATTTCTATGCCACCTGGAGAGATACACAACTACCTACCACACTGATGAGTAAACAGCATTGGTAAACAATTTTGGCATCCCCTATCTCACAGAAACAATTGGACCTTTACCTTAGAGATGCACATCATGTATATAGAGATACAAGAAGTCATTTTCTTCAACTGAAAATTCTGTTCCTTTGGTATGGTACCCCAGTAGCCCTACAAACCCGTGGTTTGCTTAACCATATCAATTACTGGTGATGCTCACAGTCCAACGCCCATCTCCTCCACATCCTCTGGACATGTCCCCACCTCACAAGTTTTTAGACTATGCTTGCATTAGATCTCACTAAAGTGCTTAAGACATCTGTGGCCCTCCAAGATCCCAAACTATTATTAGGGGATACTACCTTGTTATTTCATCTTCCTAAACCTCTCCAAGATTGGACCCTTTTAGCCCTTATGGAAGCTAAATGCCTGTTATTTTTACATTGGCTCACAATGGTCTTGCCTTCACAGAAGACTTGGCATGCAGCACTTGCAAGACTATCCATTTTTGAACATTTAACTTATTTGTAAGGGGGAAATTTACATCACTACTATTCTAAATGGGACCCGTACCTACACTCTGAGTTTTGTAAAATCCCTCTTCCACCTGAAAATCCCCCCTTAGCTCTTGTTTATAGAAGGTGTAAACATCTATTTGTGCAGTTATAACTATGTTGGCCCACTGGAATATGCTGTTTCCTTGAATGTAGCTAGTTTAAAATAGCGTTGGCAATTTAGATGGCACTATTATTAAGATGTACACCACTGTCTGAACTTGATGTGTATTTTCTGGCATGTTATATCTATTAAAACCAAACATCAATAAAATATTCTACAATAAAAAAAAGAGAGACTGCCCACCACACTGGAGTTACCACACGAAAATGTGTTTGTTTGACTTCTACTGCACATTTTCTGGACTTGGGAACACCCCTAACACAGTCTAGTCACTCATGATATTGTGGGAGGAGAGGAAACTATTGTATCATGAGTGACTGCGTTGTTTTGGAGTGTTCCTAGTGTTCAGGATGTATGCAATAAAAATAGACCAGGGCACTGAAGCAAAATAAAGTTGAGTATAATTGCACCATTCCCATGCATTTCAGTTCTACTAAGAAAGGTAACTGATAAAACAACCAACAACTTCCATGAGTTTGAGTGAAGGTAAGAAATTAAAAAAAATGTGGGTTTTCAACTAGAAATGATATGCCGGGCTGGCCCAGTGGCCCTGAGGGTTGAGGCACTAGACACCACACCTCGTTCCACACTGGCAACCCGGGTTCGGGAGCAGACTAAGGTCGATGGGGGGTCAGCAGGGGTGGAGAGGGATGGAGCTTCCGAGTGACTGCTCTCCCTGTCTGGGGTGGGGGGATCCCAGTTGTTGGTGCACTATCAGCTCCCAGAAGTGGCTGGGGGTGGTGCACTGGCAACATGCATTGGGGCTGAGATGGGGCATGGCACCAGGAGGGAGCTTGTGTGGACACGTGCTCGATCCTTCCCCTGGTGCCATTGCACACCCTACTTACACAAAGGGAGGCAGAACAGGGAAAATTACCTGGCAACCAGTCATGGCAGCTTGATGGCCATCTTATGGGGGCACCTGGTCTGGGGGACATTGCCGAACACTGGATCTGGACTAGGCATAGATAGAGGAGTCTCTCCGCCATCCCACTGCAGGAGGGTAATCCATGGGGGTAACAAACGAGGGTCCCCAAGAGAGCTGGAGGCTCTGGATGGTGGCTGGAGACTAGAATGCGCAGATGACTGGGGCAGACCAGGAGCCAGGTAGGGGAAAAAGGAATAGGAAAAAAAATAAAAAAAGAAATGATATGCAGCAAAAATGGGTTAACAGTGTCTCTTTTAACCAAAGAACCCAGTCATGGAAGTAACTATTTTTTTATTTTTTTTATTTATTTAACATACTTTAGGATTACAACCTTTGAGTCAGAGACTCATTTACAAAAGCTCCATGTCAGAGTACAGAAAAAAACAGAACATACAAAATACATAGTAACAGCATGATGGAATTACGGGTTACATGCGAAAATTATATTAACAACAGGAGTACATGATTACAGTTGCATACAGTCATGTTTCATGTTAAACTTTGGAAAAACATTAGGTGGAGTTCATCAGCTATCATAACAGATCTCAAACTGGTCAGACTAGCAAAGTAAACATATGCGAGCAACCACAAGGCCTTGTCAGGAGGTTGACAGTGATGTAGCAGTAAGGTATTGGCTAACTAAATGATGCATAGGCACCACTGAGAGGCAAGTATGTGTTCTTTGAGTGCTACCTTGAAGGGACCTAAATTGGAGATGAAGGATGCATCCAATGGGAGTTCATTGTACCAAGTTGGTGACCTTTGAGCTAATGAGGTCCTGACCCTCGGGGTTGACCATATCTGTTTGCTGGTGGTGCGGGTATTTACCGAGATGTGGGAGGATTGGAGTGCAGCAGATACCCCCAATGGGGAGAGCCCCAGGTGAATTTTTTTTGTAAGAAGGCAGGTTTGGTAACATATTCTCTCATCCAGGTCTAGGAGGTTTGTCAGGGAATACAGGGTGCAGGTGTGAGTACGCTTATCTGCCCCTGATAGGAGTCTGTACACCTTATTTATGGCCAGGTGGAGTTTTCTTAGCACCGTGGGATCAGCGGCTGAGTAAATGGTAAGCCTATAATCGACAAGAGAGAGGACCAAGGTGGTGACAGCCAGGCTTAGGGCTTCAGGTGGTAGACAGGTCTTGTGGCTAAACAGTAGCCCTATGCGGGCATTGATGGCTGAAGACAGGTTGTTTATGTGCGAGTGGAAGGAGAGGTGGGAGTCAAAAGTTACACCTAGGTATTTATATGTGTGTACCTGCTCAAGAGGAAGGAAAGAGTTGAAGAGGATTGTAAGTTGCATATTCTTGGCCTTATTCTGATGATGGGCAAAGAGCATGGCTTTAGTTTTTTTCACATTGACTATGAGTCTTTGGTCTATGAACCAGTTTTTAATCTGGTTAAATGCATATTGGAGGGATAGTTGCAGAGAACTCGGATCTTGGTGTGAGGCAAAGAGAACTGCGTCATCTGCGTACAGCAGCAGATTACCGGAGCATGACTTGGGCAGGGCATTCAGGTAGATGCTGAACAGCAGTGGGCCAAGAATTGAGCTCTGGGGAACCCCAGAGTGGACTGGCAAAGGTTGAGGACAGGGTAGTGTGCATTTTGATGCATTGCGACCAGCTGTGAGGTAGCTGGTGAGCCATGCTATGGGTCCACTGGCTAGGCCTATGTGTTGGAGAGTGCGTAGGAGTAAGGGGTAGGATACGGTGTCAAAGGCCTTTGACAGGTCGATGAAGATAGCTCCCGTGAGGTGTTTCTTATCCAGGGTAGAGTGAATGTAATTGGAGAACACAGTCAGGGCTGTGGTAGTACTGTGCCCTAACCTGAAGCCATGTTGCTGCCTGCACAGCAAATTGTAAGTGAGAAGATAGTCAGTAAGTTGGGTGGCTATGATCTTTTCAAGGGCTTTGGGGGGGAAGAATGGAGATGGGCCAGTAGTTATTGGGGAGTGTACCGTCACCACTCTTTAGTATAGGGGTGATAGTGGCCTTCTTCCGGGTTGAAAGGAACTGCCCCAGACATAGGGAGTGATTTAGGAGATCAGTCAGTGGGGAGAGAATGATGTCGAGTACAAGCCCAAGGACCCTCATATCAAGAGAGTCCTTACTGTAGCAAGAGCCAGTGAGGGCATTGGTGAGAAATGGCCTAGCCTCATTCATGGACACTACTTTGAAGTGGAAGGGGGGATACTGAAGATTAGGAGGCTAGGTGGCTCAAAGGATCAAGGAAGTTGCGTGGGAGCACAGCACTAAGGTCGGAGAAGGATGCATTAAGGCAGTTTGCTATGGCCTGTGGATGGGTGGTAGGGACATTGTTTACTGTAAATAGGGATGGGAGGGAGCCGGGTTTTGCCATTCAGTTCCTTGATGTTATCCCAAAACAGCCACGAGTTCCCCCAGGAGGAGGCTAGGGGTTGCTTTGTAGTATTCAGATTTTGCCTGCTTTATTGCCCCATTGCATTTGTTGCAGGCTGCTTTATAGGCCTGCCTATCAGCTTTTGAGCTGGAGGAAACTGCTTTCCTCCAAAGGTCATCCCTGTGTTTGAGCTGATGGAGCAGTTCAGTTGAGACCCATGCAGCATTGTGCATCTTGGTCTGTACATTAACGAAAGGGGCGTAAATATCACAGGCTTTATTAAATGAGTGGGTAAAGTAGTCTAGGGCTTCATCTATGGTGAGTGCCTGAGAGATTGGGAAACAGTCCCAGCAGGTTAGGTATTTCCTAAGTTTAGCAAGACCACCAGGTTTGAAGCAGCACCAGGATATTTTGAGCAGTTTGGGCCTCTGCTGAGAGCATGACCATGTAAATATAATTGGGGAATAATCACTTAGTAAGGGAGGACCTCAAGATTAGAGATTTTGTTGGGATGGTTTGTGAGTAGGAGGTCAAGCAGGGGTGCTAGAGCCATTAGTGGAGTTCGCCCTTGTGGGTTGGTTGACCAGTTGGGTGAGATCAAGAGCAGCGAAAGTGTCTTTGATCTGTGAGGTCGTACTGGAAAGCCATTTCACATTTAAATCCCCAACTATGACGTGCTCTGTTTTGGGTGGGAGGCTGGAGATGAAGTTAGCTATATACTGTGCTGCCTGAGCTTGGTTTCTCGGGGGGATGTATGCTACAGTCAAAGTTAGCAGGGGCCCTAGAGGGATCCAGAGTAAGCTTTAGTGAAAGGACTTGGGCATTGTGGTCTAGCGAGGGTATGGGGAAGTGCATGACATATGATGGAGTCAGGGATATACACCGCACACACCCCTCCATGCTTGCCTCCTCTATCAGTTCGGTGGATGGTGAAGCCTGAGAAAGTGACCGTTGAGTCGGGCATTTTTTTTGGAGAGCCAAGTTTCTGTAAGGGCCAGAATGTCTGGTTGATGTTGCAGTAGCCAGTAGTGTAGGCTTGCTGTTTTATTGGGCAGGCTGCAGATATTCATTGCAGTTACTCTAAGCCCATGGTGTGAGAAGCTAGAGCTGGGCGTGGCGGGGCCAGGGTTAGGATGGACATTCCCCAAGATGAGAAGGAGAAAGGCAATGACTCTGAATAGGGTGAAAGATTGCTGTCAGAGAGTTCTGGAATGTTGTCGCCTGTTTATTGTGTAGGTAGAGCAAGGAATGGCCAGAGCAATGAATGAGGGATAGCTACCAGTGAAAGGAAGTTGCTTACATTAAAGAAGTTGGTGTCTGGTTATATTGGTACTTCTGTTCAAACAGGAATAGGAAAGATGCCTCTATAGAGCTTAGTGCTTGTGGTCAAATTATTCCTTTGAAGCACCAAATGGACCCAGCACTTGAGACGGCAACCAACACTGTATCACTGCCGCATATAAACAAAATCAGAAATGCACTTTCCTTTAAAGTGCAGCAGTCTATACTTGAGAGCACATGGTGCAACACAAAAACAAGAACAGCAGGTAAAGTGACAGACTGGATGGACCAAAGGTCTTTGTCTGTCGACATTTTCTATTTCTGTGTAGCCCAATGCAAGTCAACTGATGCATTTCACATTGATCAACAGTGCTTTCTCAAAAAGGAAGGTATCAGTTTGGATATTTTTTTAATTTTGCTTACTTGTACACTCAACTGTGATACAGTGTTAGTGGCTGTCTAAGCTACTGGCTCCTTTTGGCACTTTGCTTCAGACACCTCAGTTGCTCCAGTCACATTAACACCATCTTTCAAAACTCCTCCTAAAGCTTTTGATACAATACTGGAACAATACTCATATCATCCTTCCTGCTTAATTGGAGGTAATGGTCAAATTGATTCTCTAGTTTGATTATGTGGTTTATAGTCCTGCTCCAAATCTGCCCTGGGCAGAGTGGACTGCCGTTTTGCACTCATTATGTTGTTTCTGCTTAAACTATTCCCTCTGTACTCACCATTGCTCTTTATATGCTAAACTATCTCTTACTCCTTGGAGACAAGTCCTCTCTCTCTTACTACTTTCTTAATTCTGGTATGGTTCCCTCCTCTGCTACAGTATCTCACTTCTCTTTTATTTCACTCACCCTCAGCTTACTGTTTTAGAAATTCTGACAACCATTCTTTTTCTCCTATGAATTGCAAGACTCAACTGGACAGACATTTGGACTCACTTTACAAATAGTTCTGTTTTACTTTAGAATGTCCTTTCTGCACTGACCACTGCTCTACATACACTACAGTATCTCTTCCTTCCCCAAAGGAGAGGCATCTCTCTCACACTCTACCTCCTTCTAAATTGTTGTTTAGTCCTCTGCCCTGTTATATTAATTCTCTCCTCTCCATTATCCCCTTCATTTATTGGCTTTGAAGCTGTGACTAAAGCCCTTTCATCCTCCCCATTTCGAGACATCAGCAGTTCGCACCACTTTCTTTCACAGATTCCCCTCCCATCAAACAATTCTTTCCTTCCACCCTCCATCAACTATACCTCCACTCCTTTCCCCTGGAAATTCCAGCTCCATGAGCATACTATCCACATCTACTTCCTTACTGATGTCTATACCCAATACTGTGGCTCTCTTCTTTTCCCACCCCAACCCCACATATATCTCCTAGCTTTCTCTTTAGTCATACCCTTTCCAATCCCATGAATTCTATTACCTGTATTCCTAGCTCCTTTTTTCTGGTTCATGTGCATGACCAGGAAAAGTCTGTTGCAATGCTGATGTATGCTTTTTTTTTTTTTTTTGCAGGTGTTTTTAAGGTATTCATCAGGGAGAGTGGAGGAGGAAGGAGGGTGCTGCACTGCCAGAAGGTGTTGGAGTGGGTGTATTGCACTGGTTTTCACTGAACTGAGTTGGTTAGTGGTGGTGGTGGGGGGGTGTAGTGGGATTCATTGAACCGGAGTGATGGAAAAGGTATTAAATGAAAGAAAGAATATGGTAATGCGGGTGAGGAAGTCTCAAAACTCCTTCATTTTCCCAATTACAATTCTTTTTTTGGTTTAACAAGAAGTTGCCACCAGTTGGCTGACATACATTTTTGTGGTCTTTGAGCCACTTCATCAGCACTCAGAGTGATCCCAAAAATGATACATGTACAGAAACTAATTTTTACCCTCGATTAATTTCCATAAGCAAAATAAAAAATTAAAACATAAAAAAAATTCATTTGTGACACACCTTTGAAAATGTAAGTACATTATTATTATTGTGAAAAAAGCTTGCACCTAGTACTGTGTAAACTTTTCAAATTCTGATTAAAAGGAGTTCCACAAAATTTCAGAAAGACACTGGCCTTGGGATGGGATCCAAAGTGATGAATTCGGCTAGATACTGGTTAATGGATAGTAGACAGAGGGTGGTGGTTAATGGCACTCATTCTAATGATAGAGTGCCACAGGGCTCAGTACTGACACCTGTTATCCATGGACCAGAACCACTGATTGCACCCCCACCTCATAGACAGCAATACATATGTAGGTATATGTACTAACCTTAGGGCAGAGACACTTATCGTATAAGCATAAGTGTCAGGATCTGTGTTCTACTGTATTTTACCAATGCATATTATGCTCTATCATGTTTCACTATATTCTTATAATGTATTCCGCTACTGGGAGATGTTATCCATTATATTTTATTGTATAATTGTAAGTTAGGCAACAGTGCCATCTTTAGTGCATATGCACAACTGTAACTGCAAGTGACCTTGGACACTCATAACAGACCTTATTGTTCAGTTATCTTCTGCAAGCTAAGCAACTTCTCATGTTAGTTAGGATGGTTACTCACACCACCTGCTACTGTCCAATTATATACTTTCTATTTATTCTCTTTAGTAGTAACCACAACAATTATTGGGGTATAAGACCCTTTGCAGCATGTAGTTTCTCTGAGACTAGAGACTGCACCTACGTAGGTACAGAAGCTGGATACTCTCCCAGTGATTACACTGTTGATTGTAAGCCTGTATCATTAATTTTTGCCTGTAAAAAAATTAAATTTATTATCTGGACACCACTTGTCTGTTATCTCTTCCTTTCATGCAGTTCCAACATGAACCTGAGAAAGGTAATTTTATTACACAGTTACATTTGGTGACCATGTGCAGGTTGGAATGTACAAAGTGAAGATTCCATTTAATTAATTTTGAATGTCAAGTAGTGTAGTGTATTTTTCACCTACTTGGACCTACTCATGTTTATAGTGGTTGTTATTGTGGCAGACACATTCCGTCTTGGTCCCGGGTGTGGCATACCCACACCGGACTCTCTTACACTCCCTTTGTGAGTGACAGCCTACCATTTTGGCATTACTGTTTGCTCACAGGGGACCGGAAAACTATTGGGTGACTGCACCAAGGATTTTATCCAGTATTCTGACTGCTTATTTGTTTGTTTATCTACCCCTTGTTTGTCATTCCTGAACATTGCCGTGACTTGAGAGTCAAAGTCTCATACTACCTCACATCCCACGGTGGATGGACAGATTTTGAGTTGGATGCCAAGTCTGCAGACACTCCATTGCTGCTAATTTCAGAGCAATACTTACAGTGCAAACAAACTACCAAAAAGTATAACCTTAAAGGTCTTTTGGTTGTGGCTCTACACACTGCTGTTAAGAGTCTCACAGTGAAATGTGTCTCCCTTGAACTGCAAAATGCTTCTCAAAAAAAAGAGATGGGCTTGCAGGCATCGAAGTTACAGAAAAAGGAACAGAAACTAGTGGAAGAGACACAGTCACTTCATGATGCCAATAACAGACAGTTGCATTGCACTGCTCAAGACTCTGAGAGAGAAATGTGTATGTTGAGAGATGATTGTGAAAGGTTGAAATGTGATAAGAAACAGTTAATGTATTTAAATGATATCTTGAGTGATACAAATGAAGGTTTGAGAGAGGAGAATGTTGAGTTGAAAGAGGAGTATGAGAGAGTGAATCGTGAGTTAGACAAGGAGCTGAGGGAGAACGTTGAATTGGGCACCACGTACAGAGTATTGCAGCATGATGTTGAGAAGAGAATTGAGCAAGGCACTGTAAGAGTTTGCCACAAGAAATGTAGAGCAAAGATGGCAAAGTTGAGCCATCAACAGGAGGTTCTTGCTGGCCATGTTAAGGCTATGAATCGGTTTCAGTATATGCCCATTGAGACTGCATCATCCGGCAATGACGACTCTGACTTTGATGATGAGGCATGCCATGTCACACATAAGTCCAACCCCCATAGGGCTGTCATATTCTCCAACCATCCACAAGACGGTGCCCACGTCGGCATGCCCTCTACGTTGCCACATTTACACAAACATGGCAGAAGCCATGTACAACACCAAGATGGTGGCCCCCATGACACAGGTGGATGGCCTGTATTCTGTGGTGCACCTCCACTTGCCCCCCTCTCCAGGGAGGACACGGCAGAGGTGCATGGCCTAATTCAAGAGGCCATTAGTAATATCATTGCACCAAAGGACCAAGGTAGGGCCATCCAAGATCAAATTGACAGAATGTTTGCAGACACTGTCAATCAGGATCATATGTACAAGGCAGTTGCTAATGTGGCGGCAGAAGCTTTCCTTCATGGTGCCTTGAAACATATTGATTTGAATGCAATTCCTCATACTTCCAACCCCCTACAAGTTGCTCACTCTGTCCAGCAAATTGCCCAAAGTATTGGACAGATGGACCGACTGACAATCTCAGTTGCCACTTGGAGAAGGTGTGCTCCCTCTGTGAGAAACTTTCTCTCCACCCCGAGTACCAGGTTCAAGTCTTGTGACAGGTGATCGAACCTACCTTCTGGGCCAAACTCCCAGAGACAGTGCGCAACTGTGACACACTCTCTTACAATGATATCACTGTGCCCTCATTGCTGCCAACTCCCCGGGTGTCGTTGGAGCTCGCTTGGCCTACAAGGTTAAGCAGAATGTAAAGGAAAGTCCAGTGGCCTACCACCAATGGTTATGGCTCACCTACAAAGCTGGTAAAGCCCTTGCAAGTGAAATTGCAGATCGAGACCAAATTGAGTACATGGATTTGTACATCTGGAACATGACTTTGGACCTGCGGGAAAAAGTTAAGCTTAATGTCTACCCGAGTACTGACACCTTTGCAGATATTCTTACTAAAACAGAGCATGCCTACCAGGTATACCTCTGTAATCTCGCTTCCGGTAAAACCAACACGACTGCCACCATCCAAACTCCTGCAGCACAGGTAGCTGCAGTGCAGCCCAACCCTGATGCACCTAGCCACTACACTGTGGAAGGTAATAACCATAAGAATGATACCCCTTCTGACAACAAGCAGTCACACAAGGGGGGGGGGAACTACAAAAACAACAGGAATAGAGATAAGAGCAATTAGAAAAATCCAAATGCCCAGTTTGATAGCCAGAACCGTAATGGTCCTAGCTATCAGAGCTTAAAAGATGAGAACGAGACCCTCCACAAACTGCTGGAGGAGATCTGTGCTGAGAGAGCGCTAAGCTTACGCCGCATCCATAGCAGCCCTCACTACAGCCATTGGGCAGCCATGCAACTGGGGAAATCCTTTCCTGCACTCAGCTATCAAACAGCCGAGCAGCTGAGGGAAGAATCCTTTCATGGCATCGGCTACTGGCCAGACTGATGCGATGACCAAGGAGGAAACATCTGTGCAGCCCGCTGTCATGCCTGTGATGTCAAAGGTACATCTGTATCCTGTGCAAGAGCCATAGGAGGCCCAGAGAGACCCTGGAGGCCTCAAATTTCAGGAACAGGATGATGAAGGTGATTCTGAAAATGCAGATTGACAATTACAGGCCTCAGTCTGGATTTTGAGTGACTTGCTTGTTGACACAAATGGACGGCCTCGTGTAAAGGCCACAATCGGGGGCAGCCACCTTACCATGCTCCTGGATACAGGATCAGCTATGTCAGTCCTCCATGATGAGGACCCAGTCTCATTTGACTGGTCTACCAGCTGGAAGACCAGTGCCCAGGGTGTAGATGGTACCCAGCTACACACCTACTGATCTGTCCCTCTGCCTGTGGTGGTAAGCCACCTCAGGACCAATTTTGTTTTTGATCTCATGGTATTACATCATCATCCCAGCTTACTGGGAATTGACTTTCTAGCACTACACGGCTGTGTGGTGAACCTAGCCAACAGGCTACTCCTTCAGATCAAAGGACAATGTCATGCTGTCACCATCCCAGACTTGCACGTGGTGGCAGCCATCTCCCATAAAAACAAGGAATATGACATTATGACTTTATTCAAAAGTCATGATCTGTTTTCTAAACTTGCACCTCTACTGCACAAACACCTTGATGTGTTTGCCACCAACAAGCACAACTGTGGTAGGATGCACACTACTATTGAAATCACATAACCCAACCCTGTGAGCCAGAAGCAGTATCCATTTCCTGCTGAAGCCTTACCATCACTGAGGGAGACCATCCAATCACTGCTACAGCAAGAAGTGATTAGGACCTGTGTCGCCACTGTCAGTTCGCCTATTTGGCCTGTGAAAAAGTCAAATGGAGATTGGAGACTCACAATTGATTACAGGAAGCTCAATCAAGTTACCCCCAGTTGTGCTCCAACAGTAGCATCAGCATCTGATGTGCTCAAGCTGTTGACACCTGACAAAAAATGGTTCACAGGCCTTGACATCTCTAATGGGTTTTGGTCAATCCCATTAGCATAGGAAAGCCAATACAAATTTACTTTCACCAATACACCTGGACCTTCTGCCTCAGGGTTTTCACAATAGCCCTTTCCTCTTCCATCTGCACATGATGGATGCCCTGCACAGGTTCTCCACACCCCAGTGTCTCCTGCAATATGTGGATTACTTGCTTTTAGCAACTACCATGAAAGAAGATCATTTGGCCCTTCTAGACAAACTTCTGTCTCTCCTCAAGAAAGCAGGCCTCAAGTGCAACCTCTCGAAGGCACAACTGTGTGAAAAAGAGGTCATCTTCCTTGTCCTACATATTACAGACCATGGCAGAAGCCCAGATGTCAAAAAGATCCAGGACTTGCAAGATCTGCCACTTCCTACTAGCGTGGCAACACTCACACGCTTGTTAGTAATGGTAAATTACTCTATGGATTTTATCCCTGACTTTGTCTTGAAAGCTGCTCCCTTGTATGAATTCTGAAAAAGGATGTCCCATGGACATGGGGTCCCACTCACATTGAAGCTGTAATACAGCTCAAGCAGGCCTTAGCTTCAGCACCATCACTGATCAGCCCTAACCCAAACCTCCCCTTCCATTTGGAAACTGCCACCTCTGATGTGGCCATGTCTGCAGTGCTTGCACAAAAGTACAATGGGTACCACAGGTCCATTGACTATACATCTCAGATGTTGTCCCATGTACAAAGGAAATACAGTCTCTGCAAAAGAACACTTTTGGCAATCTTCTGGGCTGTCAAACATTTTCTGTACATCATTGGGTATGCTCCTATTGTTTTCATAGCTGTCACACCCCAGCCAATTTCTTACTTTCAGACAAAGTGAAAGATGGCTCAGTCTCCAACATCAGACTTACTTACTGGTCTTTACTTTTACAGGACAGGGACATCAAAGTACTGCCTGCTAAAATGCCTTCACTCCTGGCCCATGGCCTACTCTACACAATTAAGCCCCATGACTGTGCACTCCAACCTCCTGACTTACCTGAGCAGGGATCATTCTTACCGGCTACACCAGATGTTTTAGAGGATACCACCATGTATTGTGTCTTTATAGATGGCTCTGCCTCCTATGTGGGTGGAGAACAGGTAGCAGGATTTGGGGTGCAAATCCTAGACAAAAATAGCGATTTCAGGTACATTTCCAGGAAGTGCACTCTTATCTCCTCACAGTATGCTGAATTGGCAGCTGTGACCTGTGCATTAGAGGTTATGCCCCATGGTGACAAGGGTGCCATCAGCTTTGCAGACTTTAATTGGGTCTGCTCATCCCTTACTGAGTTTTTACCATTCTGGGAGAAAAATAACTTTACATCCTCTGATGGCACACCTGTCAAATACAGAAATTTGTTTGAGTATATACACACCCTGACACAGCAGTTTACTCACAAACTGTACATCCACACGGTAAAGGCTCACTGTAAATTTGATCCTTACCATGAATTCAATGATCGAGCAGACTCACTTGCCAAAGCAGGTGCTTGGGGGGGGCGACATGGACAATGTCTCACCCAATAGCTGTGGCAGTTATTTTCTTAGCTGCTAACACTAGGCAGAAACCAGTACCAGAACCTCCACTGGACCTTTCTGCTGCACAGAAACCTGACACAGAATTAAAAGATGTGTTCAAATTCTTGGACAAAGGAATTGAACAACCACTACCTGTTGGTAGTCCATACGAGACACTCTGACAACATACACTTGTCTAGTGATCAGAAGCTCATCTGGTATCGAAAAGAGGATGCAGGTGATAAACTGGGTTGTACCACAATCTTTGCAAACTGAATTCATCCATATGGTTCATGATACTCCCACTGGTAGACACCAGGGGACAGAAAATACCCTCCAGAGACTCAAAACTGTCGTCTGGTGGCCTGGTATGGCTAAAGATGTAGAGCACTATGTGGACAACTGCATAGTGTGTGCCAAGAACAATCCCATTTCAGTGAAAAGAAATGCCAAATTGTTGCCCCAAAGGCAAACTGGACCATGGAATTCAATACAGATCAATTTCATTGGCCCCCTCACCAACTCCAGCAAAAACAAGTATGCCCTTGTTGTCACTGATCAGTTCTCTAAGTGGGTAGAAGCATTTTCCACTAGGAGTAACAAGGCAAAGAAAACAGCCAAGATCCTGGGGAATTAATTGTTCTCCAGGTGTGACCTACCCTTAAAGGTAGACTCGGACCAGGGAACCAATTTTACAGCTGAGCTGATGAAGCAGACACTCCAATTACTTGGATTAGATCAGAAATTCCACATCCCTCACCATCCTCAATCCTCAGGTCAGGTAGAAAGAGCCAACAGAAGAATCAAGCAGATGTTATGCAAATTCATCAATGACAATCCCAAGGATTGGGATTCCCTCTTGCCACTATTACAGATGGCAATCAGGGGTATTCCTACAGCCACTACCCAGTGTACACCTTATGAGGTTATGACTGGTAGATCCATGAGATTACCTGAGCACCTGTTGATAGATCTCCACACCCCTACCGCAGATCGAGTATCTGTGGACAAATACTTTGAAAAGCTTCATGATGACATCATGAAGACACACCTGTTCACCGCAACTCAAATGGGTAAAGCTCAACAACAACCTTTGCTGTTTTCTTACAGATACACTGGCAAGATGGCTGTCTTGCACCTCCTCATCTTGATTGGACTACTACTACTTCCCCTGACTGAATCCCAGAATGAACCCTTATCAACTAACAGACAGCGTGTAGAACACTTGCTTAGCAAACTTGAATATTCAGTCCCAATGGGACTTCATATTAATGTGCCCAATAAAATTATTACCATTAAGGAAGGCTCAGATGCCTATCTTGATGCTATGGTAGTAGCGCCAGACAAATCCACACATTATATTCAATGGGAACTGACATTAATGGCTACACACTCCCTGTAGCTCGCACATCCATGGATGGCCCAACACAGACATATCCAAGAATGGTACTCTCTCTGTTCTACAGACTTCCCCCAGACATACTGGTCATTATAACCTTACTGCTCTTATAGATCCTGCTTGATGTCACTGCCTCACCTCTGAGGAGTCACATGCTTTCTGTCTTCATAACTATGTAGCTACTGAAGCTCTTTTTCTTTCTGTATTCCAACCCACCGAAGAAGAAATGACTGACTGCCCTCCCCAGGAGGAAGGTCTTCCTAGTGGTTGACAGCCAACTCCCTTCCGGGAGCCCTGATTAATAATGTACAGTTTATGCATGTCCCTGTTATTTTCAGTCTTGCACTTTGGAATATGGCTGAGGTTGGTCTCTGTCACATGACCAAGACTTCTGAACTTTTCAGTACGATACTTACAGATATTGTAGCTGCATACCAAAACACACAAATGATCTAGTTAGTGGACCTCACAACACTGATCATGTAGGAGTCTTTGGACCTGTTCCTAATGCTAAAGCTAGACCACAAACTTGGTGTGACATTGCAGATGTTACTGGTGTAGCAGGCACCATTTCTGGCCTTTTTGGCTCAGGTATGTCTATCAGGAATAGAGTAGATATAGCTGCTATTAAAGGGCAGACTGTTAATTTTCAGCAAGCTGTTAAGAATGATATCCTACCCCCACTGTTACACGGTATAGATGGTTAAGTAAGGAAGAACATTTTACTATCTACATATGCAAGAAATTGCCAAAGGGTTTAATGATACTAAGAATAAGATTAATGAACTGATTTTTTAAAATAATAAGGAGGCAGACAAGCAATATATTGCCCATGAACTACTATGCTCTGCTTGTGGTTCTTATGTCATTGCCACTGTTAACAATCTCTTCAGGGACTTGGAAACAGGACACATTCCAGATCTTATCCATGATAGAAGAATGGGTAAATGGTATTGTCCTCATTGCAAATCCAATGGTTGCAATACTATTTGTTTAGCAAATACTGTTAACATTTCTATGTCACAGCTAGAATCCTTGGATATGCCTCACGATATCCAAACCAAGCACTTTGTTACTTTACTAAAATTTGTTCCATTCATGACAACATATTCATAACCTTTTCTGTCATACTACCCTGTTTTGATCCTGAAACATTTCTTTCCAACAAATTGGCTGCCATCAATTCCATTGGACACCTTGACAATGACATCTACCAAAAAAGAACTGATTTACGCTCATTACTTGACTACAATTCTGTGCTCCAAGCCTGGGTTTTTCCCCCACACAAACTGTTGTGCCAAAAAGGGATATTACTACTTGTGTCGCTGTGATGTCTTTGATATTGTGAAACCCGTGTGTGGGTATTTGCCAGAAGATCTTGACTGGTCCTTTACTTTGGGTGAAGAACTTCTGTCCAATCTTACTGATGTTGATGAGGATGACAAATCTGAATCTCCACAAGCTGCATCTTCTGTGCTTAACACTGAAACAGCTAAATCCCAAAGCTACCTGGAAGAGGTACATCGCTTCACTTCACAGCTCACCAACCAGTCCTTTCCTTTCCCATATGTCTACAGCAATGCAGGGTTCCAACTGCAAGAGTGACTTACAATTCCGATGGGCAGTATTGTGTAGTGGCAAATCACAAATCCTTTGCTTATGGTCAAAACTCTTGTGTTATTTCAGCTCTTAACTTCTGTTTTACTACACAGCATAAAACAGTTATTGGTCACACTGCTATCACTCCTGTTCCTCTCCCTGAACTAGATGTTACTGATACCGATCCACAATACTTGCTTGCCTTGCCTCAATATTTGTTTGTGTTTAACATGCACATTGACTCTTTGACTCTTTCTTTGAAATCTTTTAGCTAGAAAGGTTTCACATTTGATTTATATTAGCAAAAATATTTCTAAAGCTGTTGATGCTCTTAATGATCTTAATCATGATAGTGATTTAAGTACTGCTCTATCAAACACCTGGTTAGAACTGACCATTAAAGAATTTGTTATTATCAAAGTATTTTTGATTGTTTTTCTAATAGTAACCCTTTGCCTGTGACATACTCTACGACAACACCGAGAACAACTCAAATTCCTTTACAAGGCCTGTGTCTCAGGCTTGTAAATGACTTTTCAGCTCATCCCACCACTTACCTGGGATTGTTGCCTCTTTGGAGACAACAAGGGGTGAATGTTATCCATGGACCAGCACCCCTGATTGTACCCGCACTTCATGGACAGCAACACATATGGAGGTATATGTACTAACCTTAGGGCAGATACACTTATCGTATAAGCATAAGTGTCAGGATCAGTGTTCTACTGTATTTTACCAATGCATATTATGCTCTATCATGTTTCACTATATTTTTATAATGTATTCCACTACTGGGAGATGTTATCCATTATATGTTATTGTATGATCATAAGTTAGGCAACAGTGCCATAATTAGTTCTCGTGCACAACTGTAACTGCAAGTAACCTTGGACACTCATAACAGACCTTATTGTTCAGTTATCTTCTGCAAGCTAAGCAACTTCTCATGTTAGTTAGGATGGTTACTCAAACCACCGGCTACTGTCCAATTATATGCTTTTTATGTATCTTCTTTAGTAGAAACCATGACAATTATCAGGGTTTAAGACCCCTTGCAGCACATAGTTTCTCTGAGACTAGAGACTGTGCCAACGTAGATAAGGAAGCTGGATACTCTCCCAGTGATTACACTGTTGGTTGTAAGCCTGTATCATTATTATTTGCCAGTAATAAATTACATTTATTATCTGGGCACCACTTGTCTGTCAGATCTTCCTTTTGTGCAGTTCCAACAGGAACCTGGGAAAGGTAATTTTATTACCCAGTTACACACCAGTCCTCTTCAATGTCATCATAAGTGACACTGTCAAAGAACTGGAAGTGAAAGGATGCCTTTATCTGGAGAATACCAAAATCTGTAATAGAGTGGAGACTCAAGATTGTTGTAGAGAATGCTTAGGGATCTTGGGAAACTCGAGGAGTGGTCAAGATCATAGCAGTTGAGGTTCAATGCCAAAAAGTATAAAATCATGCACCTAGGGCATAGGAATTCAGGAGCCAAGTATTCGATGGGGAGGTGCTGACAGTCACTAAGCAGGAAAGAGACCATGGGGTTATCATACCTGATGAACTCGAACTGGCAGAGCAGTGCTACAAAGCAGTGGGTAAGGCCAGTGGGATGCTGGGATGCATAGAAAGAGGTATCTCCAGCAAGACTACAGAAGTGGTGTTACTAGTACATTTCTCACTGGTGATACCCCAGCTGGAGTACTGCATACAGTTCTGGAGGTCACACTTCAGAAAGGACACACACAGATAGGGTGGAAGCAGTCCAGAGGAGGGCAGCACAAATGGTGCAGGGGTTGCACCAAAAGCACTATCAGGAGAGACTAAGGAATCTCAGCATGTGCATTCTGGAAGAGAGACCAGCAAGAGGGAACATGATTGAGGTATACATGTACCTCACAGGGGTGAAGAGGGTGCAAGAGGGGAGTCTTTCAAATGATAAAGAGCACCAGGACCAGGACCAGGAACAGAGAGCATGTAATTAAACTGAAGGGGTGTGTGTTAAAAAGGGTATGTGAGGATGTACTACTTCACTGAAAGAATGGTTAGATGCCTGGAACAAAGTGCCAGCAAATGTTGTGATGGCAAAAACAGTAGGAAGTTTCAAGAATGCACAGGATAGACATATGGGACTATTAGTTAATAGGCATCAAGGAGGGAATGTCACCAGAGACCAGTTAGGTTTTGTAGAGAAAGATAAGGCAAGGATCATTTGGGCAGACTGGGTAGACCTTTGGGTCCTTTTCTGTCATCAAATTCTGTGTTTCTATGATTTCCATGCAGAGTAAGGTATAGAAACAATAAACACTAATTAATAGAATTTCACACAAGAAAATTGTTTAGTCCTGATTCAAATTCACTACAGGTATATGCTAGCCCAGATATTAAAAATGCCCTGTCTGTGTACATAAAACATACTGTAGCAATAGTCAGTATTTCTGTTTAACCTTATGAATCCAGACAATTCTAGACAATAGGTGATCATGAACCTGCATCACTAAAAAATGCCATCATATTGTATCTATATATATATATATATATATATATATATATATATATATATTAGTGGCACAGTAGTGCCACTATACTTAAGTTACCATGACCACTACTATGTTAAACCTTAAAGTTTGCGCTTTAATAACTTTGCAACCATTTGTCTGATTTGCCTGAAATTTGGAATGCACAACTGCCTACGATAGATCTCTGCATCTGGAATGTTTTGTTCTGGTCAAATGTATGGTTGCTGAACCATGGGGAGCTCAAAAAGTGAAAAATCACCCTTTTTGTGAATTCTTCAGTAAGCCATAATGGACTGAAGAATGCATTTGAGTGACTTCAGATTTATTTGTCTACATGTGGCCTGGGTTGAACTGGTACCTTTTGAAGATTTGGTAAAAAGATATTGCACCGTTTAAAAGTTATTCCATTTTTTCATGTCCCATTATAGCATATGGGAAATTTTTATGTGCACTGTGAACATTTTTGCGATCATATTTTTTGTTGTTGAGCTACTTGAAATTGTTTTTGTGCTGCCACCATCTTATTTTCAGTTAGTGAGAGAGAAAAAAATGTTGTAATTCACAAAATAGCGCACTTTGGTAAACACCAACAGTTGTGTTTACCTAATCGGACTCTGAGGAACATGACCCTGGCATTAATTTCGCCAGCTGGCCTGGAAATGTGTTTTTCAAATGTTTTTCACCATTTTGCCATTTTTTGTTCATGGCGATATTTTATGTTACCACGAAATTAATCGCTATCGTAAGAAAAATAACCGTGGCAATATTTATCATGTTCATGGTCACATTCCCATTATAGAGATAGGAGTATCGCGAAAACATTTAAAATAATCACCGTAACACTGGACAAACACATTTTTTTAAGTGTTGTTTTCTTTGTCACGTCATTGTGGCAAGGTGGATTGTGCTATTGCCCTGAAATTTTCAGGGTGGCAAGATCTAGTCTCACAGATGTACCTTTTGGTGGTTTGGTACGAAAACATTGAACAGACCCATAGTTACAACATTCCAAAATTTAGAAATTTTCCCATAGGATAACACTGCAGCGCTCACCAGTACCCTTTCGGTTCCGATATCTCGGCAGTTGAGATCACAGTTTTCTCATCAATATCCTTACAAGTAGTTTGGAAAGCCATGAATGACATTAAATTTGAACTGTTTTTCTACCTTGTATGGTTAACTGAGATATTTGGGAATCAGTATTCCAATTGCTGATTTTCATGTCCATGGGCCACTATTACACCCACAAAGTTACCACTCACAGTGCTTTTTGGTGGCCATATCTTGTAAACAATGTGAGATATGGATTGACCTTATGTCATGTGGATGTCTCACTGTCATGATTACAACAACACTTGAATTTTCTTCCTAGCTGCTACTGTTCCCGAGATATTAGCAAATTAGTGTTACAAGGGTTCCTTGCCTTGCTGTATAGCTCCACTGTTATGTGTAAGTGGGAGCGCAGGGCCTGGAGGGCCCACGATCCCACAGACACATATCATTATGCACAAATGGGCACCTTGGTGAGGGAGCAGGGCTCATCAACACATACTATTTACTACTTATATTACACTTTTTGAAAAAGAAAGGAAATTCTTTGCAAAAAACTTCATTAATGCGTCACTTAGGGTTGTTTCCATAGTGACAAAAGTGTTGAAATTCAATGTTAGTGTTACCACCCTACCACCCCACCTCCGCACCCCATCCTCAAAACCCTAACTCCGCATTCCCCCACCCCTCCATACACCCATTCATATGCAAGAAACATGTAAGATTGTAAGACACTATATGAGTCAGTCACATCATAAGCACAATAATCACTACACTGTACTCATTTCACAAAACACTATTAATGAAAAAACAAATACAGTATGATCAGCTCTACACTGCCAGCACAGTACGATGACACATTAAAACTGACATATCTTTTTCATACAGTGAAATGTAGTCTGTACACATTTTCTAAATATCGATTTTTATGTGTCATAATTCAACAATTGGCTCGATGAAGGTATCACTGCTACCACATAGGCAAGTCGTAGCAGGAAAGATACAGCTGACACATACATAGTACTTTTCCAGATATTGCTCAGGTATGAAACTAGCAACATTACATGTTATTATACTACTCTGTCACCTGGAAATACTAATTAGCAGCATGTTATGGTTAGCTTTGAATGTTACAACTTTTGCTGTCACATATTGCTTGTAAACTATACTGCAAAACATTACTTTTATTATTACTACAATTTGTTGTTAGGACTGACTCACTCTATCAGAAAAAAATAGGCAAACATCCAACGACTGTTGCTAGGGTTATCCAAACTCTCATTTCCAATATAGCTATCTATAGATAACATACTGTGTGTTTCATTATTTCTTAACACTTGAAATATAGGCATCTGCTTAAATCTTGTTATTGATGTTTGTAATAGAAAAATGCTTACTGTGGGTCATCTCACATGGTTGCCCAGCATGTGAGTGTACCCTCAAGGCACTCTGATGACAGCAGAACTCATACAGTTGATGGACCATGATGATGGATGCATCTTGTAGTACATTTAGAGAGTTCTATGTTACTTCTGTTACCTGATGCTAGTTGTCTCTGGTTGGTTGTGTTGCCTTGACCCTTCCCCTGCTTACATGTATGTGTGTGTGGGGTAGGGTGGGGGGAATGCAGAGTTAGGGTTTTGAGGATGGAGGGTGGGGTGGTGAGGCGGTAACCCTAACAATGAATTTCCATACTTTTGTCACTGTGGAAACAACCCTAACTGATGCATTAACAAAGTTTTTTGCAAAGAATATATATATATACATATTCTTTGCAAAAGACTCTGTTAACTGCATCAAAAGAGTTTTCTGCAAAGAATATATTATATATATATATATATATATATATATATATTCTTTCAAAAAACTTTGTTAATGCATCAGTTAGGGTTGCTTCCACACCAACAAAATTGTGGAAATTTAACATTAGGATTAGTTGACTATTCCATGCCACACCATCCTCTACACAATTAGCAGATGTTGGGTTGAGCCATGTGGGGTCATCATCCCCAACTCTCACCCATTCCATGTGTAACACAGCTGACATGCTACAGTATAGGAGAATGGGGTGAGAGTAAGGACTGCTGACTCTATGGCACACCCCTTGTATGTTGGTGTCTAAAGAATGGTGGCATGGTAACCCTAATGTTGAATTTCCACTCTTTTGTTGCTGTGGAAGCAACCCTAACTGATGTATTAACAGAGTTTTTTTGCAAAGAATTTCCTTCCTTTTTGAAAAAGTGTAATATAAATAGTAAATGGTATGTGTTGGTGGGAGAGCAGGGCCTGGCTGCCCATTTCTGCATAATGATATGTGTCTGTTGGAGTGTGGGCCCTCCAGGCTCTGGGTTCCAACTTACACATAACTATGGAGCCATACAGCAGCCCTATAGGGCAAGGAAGCCTTATAACACAAAGTTGCCAATATCTCGGGATCAGTAGCAGCTAAGAAAAAAATTCAAGTGTCGTAATCATGACAGTGACATGTCCACATGACATGAATCAACTGAATTCATATCTTGCATCATTTATGAGATATGAACACTGAAAAGTGTTGTGAATGCTAACTCTGTATGCATAATAGTTACCCATGGACATGAAAATGGGCAATTGGAATACTAATTCCCAAATATCTCAGTAACCATAAAAGGTAGGAAAAAAAATTCAAATTTCATGGTATTCATGGCTTTTCAACCCACTTCTGCATTTAGTTCCCCTATGGGGGACTGAAAATTTTTGTGACAAAAATCCGTATCTTGAACTGTTTTTGAATTATGGGCACCGAAAGGTGTCACAGGTGCTGCAATGTTATCTTATGGGAAAATTTCTGAACTTCAGAATGCTGTAACTATGGGCATGTTCAATGTTTTTGTACCAAACCACCAAAAGGAACATCTGTGGGACACTGAAAATTTCAGGCCAATAGCACAATCCACCTTGCCACAATGAAGTGACAAAGAAAACAACACATAGTAAAATGTGTTCATGCAGTGTTACCGTGATTACTTTAATGTTATCAGACACTCCTATCTCTATAATGGGAATGTTATTGTGCACACAAAAATGTTGCTGTGGTTACTTTGTTCTCTGAATGCAATTGTTTTTGCAGCAAAAAAAATTGTTGCCAGGATAAAAAAAAAAAGGGCAAAAGTTTGAAAAACATATTTGTGAACGACACAGTAAAAAACTAATGCCAGGGTCTTGTTCCTTAGGTCCCGATTAGGTAAACACAACTGTTGGTGTTTACAAAATGGCATTTTTTTTTGAGTTACAACATTTTTTCTCTGTCGCTAACTGAAAAACAAGATGGTGGCAGCATGAAAACAATTTAGTGGAGATTGACAACAAAAATGTGATCAAGGAAGTTGCCACATTGCACATATACATTTTTCCATAGGCTATAACGAGACATGAAAAAATGGAATAACTTTTGAATGGAAGAATATTTTTTCACCAAATCTTCAAAAGGCACCAGTACAACCCAGGCCACATGTAAACAAATATATTTGAAGCTGCTCAAATGCATTTTTCAGTCCAACATGGCTTACTGAAAAATGCACAAAAAGCATGATTTTTCACATTTTGAGTACTCCATGGTTCAGCAACCATACATCTGACTGGAACAAAAATTTCCAGATCCAGAGATCTATGGTAGGCAGGGCTGCTTTCCAAATTTCAGACAAGTAAGACAAATGGTTGCAAAGTTATTAAAGTGCAAACTTTGAGGTTTAACATAGAAGTGGCTGTGCAACCCTAACTATAGTGGCAAGGTAGTGTTGTTTACGCAAGCAATAATACCCAACAGGGAGGGTGGTATTGGGCAATACCAGACCTCCCAGGGGTGTAATGAGGCCTAGCACCACAGGCAGAGGGCCTTATAGCCCTTGGAAGGTCCGGTATTGCCCAATACTGCCCACCCTGGAGGGTATTATTGCACTTAGAAAATGGGCCAGTGTACTTTTCATGTTTAAAAAAATATAATGTTTATGTAAAATGTTAAAATATTGAGTTGTTTGATTTTTTTTTTAATAAAATAGTTCCTGCGCTTGCATTTGGATGCTGTTTTTTTGGGGGGGTTAACCTAGAGACATCTGTTCTATTGAAGCCTCCATAGTTTAATTGTTTTTTGTGGTTACTTGTCACCAAAAACACTTACAGGGCTTACATTTTAAAGCTATGCCCCCTCCCCAAAGGTTTTAATTTTGTGTTTCATTGTTCCTTCCTTCGCTGTTCATGCTGCCGTCTGTGAAGCACATGTACCCACCACCACTGCTCTCATAATCCCGGCCGTTCGAGTAAATATATTTAAGTTTTGTTTGTTGCTTTTCTGGATTTAAACCCTGGATTTACAAAGAATGGCAATCGGGTAAGCAAGTGAAGCTTGTAGTGGGGTGCTCGAGGAGACCGGGAGAGAGTCTGTGGAGAGCTGCAGGTACTGGTAGGGACTAGGGAAAATGTCAAAATCAGCTTTCAGTGGCAGATGTCAGAGACGTAGGATGCTCCTGGGAGAAATGGTTTCTGCTGCTAATTTTATTTTACTTGTGAGGGTATGCCAGGCAGAGCAGGCAAGCAGCATACGTGAATTACGCTGCTATGGAGAGGCATGCACTGCTGTTTTGAAACCTATGCTGCTGACTGCCACTGACATGAACTTGGAGCTGATGGGACTGACGGCTTTTTCATTTGCCTCATTCTGTTTTTCATGTTTGACACTCACTGTATAACTTATTTATATTTACGCCCTTGGTCAGTTGACAACTCGCTGGCTGACTTATGTGCTGCTACATCAGGTGGGAAGCGCGAGTAAAAAGTATTCAGGAGGAGAGAAGGAGATGCTAGCGGGCACCGTTTACTGGCAGGAACAATCTGAAAGTAAGATTTTTAGACATGTCAAGCATTCCGATCAGAGTGCATGAGTCCAGTGGTCACAGCATTTTACTGGCTCAGTTTAATAATGAATTTTAGGGAAGGGGCAAGCGGGGCTATGCTTGAGTCTGTGAAGGAGTTTGTGTGACCGATCTAAATGGTCGGGAATTTTAAAAAGAGTGTTTTGTGGACTAAAATGTTTAAGGAACTGAAAAAAGCTGTTATAGGATAAGAGTGTCAGATCACGTATTTGGGGGACAGTAACACTCGCTAAGCCTGGGAGAAATGGCGCCGATTTCAAATTTGGCAAGGATCTTTTGTCCAATGACTAAGCAGAGTGAGCAAAGGGATATATTAGGTGTGATGGGGTCAGGTGAGTGGCACTTTTTATTTGCTGGGCATCTTTTGAAAGTTAATGTAACCCCCTGGCAGGGGTACTAGCCAATCAGAACCCAGAAAATAAAAAGCCCATTTTCTTACATCAGATACATGCAATGGCATCATCATAAATGCACTAGCATCATCATTATACAGTACATCCAGAGTATGAATTTAATAATATGAAAGAGTTTAAATATTGCTAGCAGCATCCATCTTTATTGACTTAAGTCATGAATTATGAAACTAATAAATGTGATTTTAAAAATGTCTGAAGGGAATATAGTACAAATATACTGAGGTTCAATCTAAGGAGATCAGGAAAACAGAATATGTATATATATAGTGTAATATATATATATATATATATATATATATATATATATGCACACACACACAATACTGGAGAGAAGAAGTGTGACATTTGTGACCCTGAAACAGTTTTGTACAGTGCTCTTGAGTATGCTTTGTTTTCAGTGATTACACATGGTAGTAGTATAATCCCACATACAAAGATAGTTCATCATTTATATGTTTTGAAAATTGCAGCTGTAAGTTATCATATGGAAAATATAACGTGGGTAACTTGGTGTCCATGATGTCATATTTTCTGTTTTTAGCAATACATTTTTTTGATATCACAAAGTATATGTCTCCAATTTAGGTACTGTAGCATGCAACATGTCATCATTTGTTTTTAATCTGTACCTGTGGGGTATCTCTGAACCATCCATTTTAAGACACCATTATATCACTAACCCAAAAATGTTATAATTTTGCTATGTCTTACATCTTATCTGCTTTCCTGGACCACTTATGTTGTACAACTATGCAACAATATGTGCTTAAGATAGACACAAATAATCTCCTAATTAATAAGGATATTTTATTTTATACAACTTTTTTTCTGACACATAACGTGTGTAACATGAACACCACTATAACAATGTCACAATATCAAATCATAAAATGCTGAATGTAATTAATCAGGCACATCTCATAAGTATGGCATACAAACAATAAAACCTAAAAAAAATTTATAAATATTATGTACATGAAAAATATTTTATTGATATATAATATCTACTGCTTTACATGGATTGAATCTCATTTCTGTATCATGCATATATATGAACATATATATGAACATAGGAACTGGCCAGAAGAAAGAAGGTCATTTGGTCTATCAAGTCTGCTAGTATCTGAGGCATACTGATGCAAAACAAGGCCAAACAAAATGGTAAGATTGTCTAGAATAATGTTCATTATAAAGGACACATCTTTGCAATGAACATTCACTGAAGCAAACAAGCATAAAATTGAAAAGAAATACCAGAAATGTCCCTAAAATAATATAAGCCAGGGAGATGCTGTGGCAGACACAGTGATCAAAATCCAAGGGAAAGGAATCTTTTTTTGCATCAGTATTTCCCCAAAACCTATACTGTGCTTAACATGCACCACATGGGACACCAAACTTACAGAAAATCACAGGCCTCCACTAACAAATGTTTAAAAAAATCAAACCTTCAACTTGAAAGAGAAGCTTTTGCATACCTCTTTTAATCTTCAACTGGCATTTAGGGACAACAGATATGAAAAAGCAAATTAAAGCAATAACATTACCCAGGATTATGTTGTTTGTGAAGGACACTGCCATTATAGTGCCTTTGTAATGAACAATCACAGACATGGTCAAACAAGCATACATGTTAACAGAACCATCAGAAGCACAGAAAAAAATTATATAAACTGATGAGCAGTTAATATCCTGGGTAAGAAAATGTTTTGTTTAATTTTATCCTCTCAGATGGTCACTGACTCAAGCATGCATCTTATTTAAGAGCAAACAAGAGAACCAAAAACATATGTGTTTCTTTCAAATAAGGACTGTTTGCTTGTCTTTTTTATGGTTTTGGTACTTTATTTCCAGGAAGGATATAAAGTATGAAATAAACCAGTAACATGGAGCTGTAGTCTCAGTAATAACATGCCATACAAAGTACACCACCTTTATGGTGTCTTAGTAATGCACAAACAGTTCAACAAATGTCCCATAATGATAACCATCTTACTGAAAAAATAACAACACATTACAGAACCCAACCTGAAATACTTCATGTATCTTTCTGTGATACTTCCCATAAAATATATTTACTTTCCTGTTACTTTTTTTATGAAAAGAGCATGTGCTGCTAACGTGCAGCACATGGGAATACAAACAGTTTGGTTTACTTTGATGTCTTTTGTTTCCACAACTGCAGTTACTGACAAATTTTGAATAGATTACTGCCTAAATGTAGTTCGATTAAATCCATTTTAGATGTTAGCTGATATAAGTCCCTACATTTGCATTTTAACATAATCTACACCCCCAAAGGAAGCCCTTACTTTTTCTATAATGCTCAAATATGTTGAACAGTCATGGACACCACAAACTCTTTCTGGATCAGTAAGCTGCAGAAGGGCTGTATGTCCATGATGCCCCAGCTTTACAGCAGTACCAAACAATCTAACCAAGACATAATGTACACTTCTAGTTTTGTAGACTAGAAGCCCACTCACTGAACCACAGATAATGTGCATCATTATAGGACTCCACACAGGCAGCAACATTTTGGGAAGCAAGTACTCATTTCCTGCAATTCCTCCACCTAACGTAATTAGGGCATTCTGGTGGAAGAACATGAAGAAAAACAGCAAACAACTCTTAAAAACAATAACCATTTGTAAATATAGTTAACTACACCATGTTTGTAGACAGAACATGATGGACACCATCTGTGCTGCACATTATGGGGCTTAAAAGGTGTAAAAAACAAGTGATGGGTGAATTACATTTTTTTCTAGTGCAGTGGTATAAAATGAGTGATGTACTCTGTATTGATCAAGCCTATTAGTAGAACTGGGGACATTATTGTAATAGACAAACGATATACTTTGTAAAGTGACTTACAGCTATGTCACGAAATGGAGGGCATTTTAAAGCAGACTTTTGGTGTTTCAGGAGGTGCCACTAAAAAACAAAGACTTAACAAACAGAGATTGTGTGGGTACTATCTCTTTGGTAATATCACAACAACAAAATGAAGAAATTGCAACAAATTACGAATTGTTAGCAAATTTAGGGAGTGGTGCATTTTAGGACTTGCTATTCTCTAGAGTACTGTAAACATGTCTATATATATATATATATATATATATATATATAAACCTATACATACACACACATATCTATCTATCTATATATATATATATATATATATATATATATATATGTATATATATAAAAAGTGAAAAATCACACTTTTTGCAAATTTTTAGGTAAGCCATAATGGACTGAAGAATGCATTTGAGTAGGTTCAGATTTGTTTGTCTGCATGTGTTCTGGGTTGAATTGGTGCCTTTTGAAGATTTGGTGAAGAAATATTGCTCCGTTCAAAAGTTATTCCATTTTTTCATGTCCCATTATAGCCTATGGGAAAATTTATATGTGTGCTCGAAAATTTTTCTCGATCATATTTTTTGTTGTTCAGCTGCCTGAAATTGTTTTTGTGTTGCTGCCATCTTGTTTTCAGTTAGTGAGAGAGAAAAAACATTGTCATTCAAGAAATAGTGCACTTTGGTAAACACCAACAGTTGTGTTTACCTAATCGGGCCTGAGGAACATGACCCTGGCATTAGTTTATCACTAGCTGGTCTGGAAATTTGTTTATCAAATATGTTGCACCATTTTGCCATTTTTTGTTCACGGCCATAAGTTACTTTACTGCAAAAATAATCGCGATCATGAGAAAAATAACTGCGGCAATATTTTTTGTGTTTGCATTCACACTCCCATTATAGAGATAGGAGTGTCATGAAAACATTTAAAATAATCACTGTAACACTGCACAAACACATTTTTATTTATTTATTTATTAGCGTTTGGTAACCGGGTAAATGCATTAGGCAACAAGCCTGCCTATTTTCAGGCATGACCCAGGAGAGTACAAAATGACAATACAGTAATAGCAAACAGTAAGGTACAGCAATTACAACAAATTAGGCACGTTGGAACATACCTGTCAGGACAACAATATCACAGTAACTAAATATGCAAACAGAGATAAAAGTATGCAATGAACACATGATTAGAGTAGGATATCGTACTGGAAAATGCATTGGCAACAGTCAAAATAGCCTAGCTAGGAGAGAGAAAAGATAAAGAAAACCCACAAATAAACAAAATATATACTTTAGGACATTATCTGCAAATAGCATGAACACAACTGAGGACTATATAGTGGTCACAAGCAGTCTCAGGTACCAAGAGAATAGAGATGAGAAAACAGTGATTGCTTAAAAGAGAGGTGAGATTAGTTATTCTTAATATGATGGGGGAGTGAGTTCCAAAACCTAGGAGCAAAATTGGCAAAAGCTTGCTCACCAATTTTAGAAGAGCAGTGTTGAACGGTGAGCATTGGGAAGAAGGAGGATCTAATGGTTCGGGAGTGAGAGACTGGAGTAAGCATGCCACCAGTGTGGCTGGATAAGTGGTTCTGGTAAGGGAGTCAATAAAACACCCTAAAGCATATGAATGGAGGGCATTGGGAGACAGTCAGTGTAAGGCAGCATAGAGTAGGCAGTGGTGTGTTAGGAGAGGAGCCAATAAAGCGAATCTACAAATATTGTTGTAGGAGGTGTCCCACTTGCGAAGAACCCCAGCATTGGCATGAGAAAATACAGGGAGGGCATATAGAAGTTGATGGAGCAATAAACCTCAAGCTACAGAGATCTTAGCAGCTGGGGTGAGTGAGTGGTGCACTCTGTAGGCTGCACCAATCTTAACGTTAACAGAGCGGCATACTTTATTGATATGTGTGCCAAAATCAAGTACCGGGTCAAGCGTAACCCCAAGGTATTTGAAGGTTAAGGAGTTAGAGACACCAGAACCATCACAGCAGTGGACCAAAAGCTTAGGGGACTATATGGATACTTTTTTAGCAGATCCAAAAAGATGGCCTGGGTCTTAGCTATGTTTAGAATTTGATGGTTAGAAGAAAACCAGGATTGAAGGGCCTGAAAGTCCATGGAAAGATTATGATTTGTATCCACCATAGACTTGGAGGCAGAGTAAAGCACAAGATCATCTGCATACAGTATACTGCTGTCAGGTGATGGAACAGGAATGTCATTAAGGAAAAGAGAAAAGAGTAGGGGACCAAGGATAGATCCCCTGCAGGACCCCACAGGTGATATGGGCAGAGGAGGAGAGAACCTTACAGAATGAGACAGCCTGAAAGGGATTATCAAGGTAGCTAGCAATCCAGGATAGGGTAGAGTTTGAGGCACCAAGAGCCTGTAGTTTAGGCAGTAATAGTCGGTGATGTACCATATCAAATGCTTTAGAGAAGTCCATAAACACAGCTCCAGTGAGTAGGCCCTTGTTCATGTTACATTTGACATCACTTATAAACTGGGTGAGTCATTGTGCTGTGTCCTGCCCTAAAGCCATGTTGTACAGGAGATTGAAGATTGAATTTGAGAAGGTAATCAGAGACCTGACGATGGACTAGTTTCACAAGCAGCTTGATGAGCATAAATGTGTTGTTTTCTTTGTCACTTCATTGTGGCAAGGTGGGTTATGCTATTGGCCTGAAATTTTTCAGGCTGGCAAGCCCTAGTCTCATAGATGTGCCTTTTGGTGGTTAGGTATGAAAACATTGAACAGGCCCATCATTACAGCATTCCAAAGTTCAGAAATGTTCCCATAGGATAACATTGCAGCACCCGTGACGCCTTCCGGTGCCTGTATCTCGAAAACGGTTTGAGATATGGATTTTTCATTGCAAAAATTCTTAGTCCCTCTACAACAGAAGCAGGCTGGAAATCCATTAATACCATGAAATTAGATTTTTTTTCTACCTTGTAAGGTTACTGAGATATTTGGGAATTAGTGTTCCAATTGATCATTTTCGTATCTGCAGGACACTATTATGCCCTCAGAGTTAACACTCACAGCGCTTTTTGGTGCCCATATTTCATAAGTGATGTGAGATATGGATTCAGTTGACTTATGTTGTGAGAACTACTCACTGTCATGATTACGATATTTGCATTTTCTTCCTTGCTGCTACAGTTCCTGAGATATTGGCAAATTAGTGTTACAGGGGATCCTTGCCTTATTGGGCTGCTGTATGGCTCCATACTTATGTGTGACTGGGATCACCAGGCCCAGAGGGCCCGCGCTCCCAAAGACACATATCATTATGCATAGCTTGCTTAAGGCCCCGCACTCACACCAACACATACTATTTACTACTTATATTTCACTTTTTGAAAAAGAAAGGAAATTCTTTGCAAAAAATTAATTAATGCTTCAGTTAGGGTTGTTTCCACAGTGAGAAAAGTGTGGAAACTCAATGTTAGGGTTACCACCCACCACCCCACCCCATGCCCCCTCCTCAATACCCTAACTCCGCATTCCCCCACCCCATCCCCCCACACATACACATGCAAGACCCATGCAAGATTGTAAATTATTATATCACTCTGGCACATCTGTAAGCACAATAGTCACAACACTGTACTGATTTCACATAACACTATGTAAGGAAAAAACAAACACAGTATAATCGACTCTATACTGCCAGCACAGTATGACGACACATTACTGCTGACATATCTTCATCATACAATGACACCTAGTCTATACACATTTTCAAAATATTGATTTATATGTGTCATAATTCAACAATTGAGTCGCTGCAAGTATAGCTGCTACCACATAGGCATTTGGTAGCAGGACAGATTGAGCTGACACTTACACAGTAGTTTGGAGATACTGCTCAGGTGAGAAACTACCACCATGATATGTTGTTATCCTGCCGCATTACCTGGAAATACTCATTAACAGTATGTTATGATTACCTTTGCATGTTACAACTGTTGCTTTTACATCTTACTTGTAAACTATGCTACAAAAAAATTACTTTTATTATTACCACTGTTTGTTATTAGGACTGACTCACTGTATCAGGAAAAAAATGCAAACATACAATGACTGTTGCTAGGCTCACACAAACTGTCATTTCTAATATGCTATGTGTGAATAACATACTGTGTGTTTCATCAGTTGTTAACTATTGGAAGATGGGCATCTGTTTAAATCTTGTTATTGATGTTTGAAATGCAAAAATGTTTACTGTGAGCCGTCACCCAAGATTGCCTAGCATGTGTGTCTACACCCAAGGCACTATGATGGCAGCAGAACTCATACAGGTGGTGGACTGTGATGATGCCTGTGTCTTGTGGAACATTTAGAGAGTTGTATGTTACTTCTGTTACCTGATCCTGCTTGTCTCTGGTTGGTTGTCTTGCCTTGACCCTTCCCTTTCTTGCATGTGTGTGTGAGGGGTTGGGGGGAATGCGGAGTTAGGGTTTTGAGGAGGGGGTGTGGGGGTGGGGTGGTAACCCTAACATTGAATTTCCACACTTTTGTCACTGTGGAAACAACCCTAACTTATGCATTAATTAAATGTTTTTGCAAATAATATATATATATATATATATATATATAATAATTTTATTTTTAAAGCACCTTTCAAATTTTCAAAGCGCTGTACAAAGCATATAGTAAAAAGAAAACCAAACATTATAATACAATGTAAAACATTCATAAAAACTACAGTTTCATCAACAATTCATACAAAAAACTATAAAAAGGCCATTTGGTACAAATGAGTTTTTATCCCACTCTTAAATTCCCCCATGGAGGTGCACTGCCATAACCGATGGGGTAGAGAATTCCAGAGAGTGGGAGCAGCATAGGAAAAAGCTCTACAACCAGATGAATTTAGACTCACTCTCAGAATCTCTAGCAACCCCTCATCGGCCGAGCGGAGCGATCGGTCAGGGCAGTAAGACACTAGAAGATCTTTCAGAAAAGCTGGACCCTGGTCATGTAGGGCTTTAAAAGTCAATAAACAGACTTTAAAGGTGATCCACCACCAAACAGGGAGCCAGTGCAGTTCACGCAGCATCGGGGTAATATGACAAGACCTACTGGTCCCCATCAAAACCCGGGCCGCCGCGTTCTGCACTAGCTGAAGGCAGCAGATTTCAACCCAGAAAGCACAAAATACAGGGAGTTGCAGTAGTCCAGACTAGAGGACACAAAGGCATGGACCAACATAGGTAGCATGTCAGATGGAACAAGGTGTTTCACTCTAGCGATATTCCTGAGGTGGTAAAAGGAAGTCTTGACGACTGCTGACACCTGCGAATGCAGAGTCAGCATGTCATCCAAGATAACCCCTAGGTTACGCACCCGTTCAGAGGTCGGAAGTGACACACCCCCAAGAAAGATTCCTGAGGGTGCACCAACAGGTGACCCCTCTATCCGACATCCCGGGTCCACCACCAAAACCTCTGTCTTTTCTGAGTTCAACTTCAGCCAACTAGAATCCATCCAATGTTGGATTTCTTTCAGAGAGTTGTTAAACACTGAGAGAGCTCTATCCTGGTTAGGAGCAAAAGACAGGTATAGCTGGGTATCATCTGCATAGCAATGAAACCTCAGCTTATACCATCTTATAATGTCTCCGAGGGGCAGCATATACACCGCGAATAACATGGTAGACAGCACAGAACCCTGAGGCATCCCACATAACAAAGATGTTGGGCCAGAGGAAAAAGGCCCCGACACAACTCTTTGTGATCTCCCAGTGAGGAATGAGGTAACCATCAAAGGACGGTTCCGATATTCCACAAATCTGCCTCAGGCGTGCTAGCAACACCACGTGATCCACAGTGTCAAAGGCTGACGAGAGATCAAGAAGAACTAGAATAGAACGTCTCTTCTGGTCTCTCGCCCTCAAGAGATCATTAAGCACCTGAACCAGCGCAGTCTCAGTGCTATGTCTTTTACAAAAACCTGATTGGAAGGGTTTGTAGATGCCATGGATGGTTAAATGGTTCCCCAATTAGGTCGCCACTACCTTCTCAATCACTTTCCCAATAAAGGGTAGATTTGAGATAGGTCTGTAGTTTGTGAAACAGTCAGGGTCCAAGGTAGCTTTCTTCAAGAGGGGTGTCACCACCACCTCTTTCAGGGAGCTAGGAAACTCACCCGATTCCAAGGAGCACCAGACTATTTGCACAAGGATTGGACCGATGATGTCACAACAACCCAATATTAGGAAAGTCGGTTCAGGATCCAAACTACAGCTCGTAGGACACACACCATGGATAATCCTCATGACATCCACGAAATCAGGTCTGCTGAAGGAACACCAAGAAGACTGAGGTACTGTGAACTCACGCTGTTCAACAGCATCCCCCTTAGAAGCCGCTAGATGCAGATCAGTCCTGATGTCGGCCACTTTATTAGCGAAGAATCGAGCGAGCTCCTTGCACTCTAATTGTGAAAATGCTTTCCGAACTTGTAGACAGGCTGGGCTGCACAGCCTGTCCACAGTTCGAGAAAGCTGATCTGGTCGATTCCTGGCTACTGCAATCTCCCTGGACAGGAATTCTGCCTTCTTATGGGAGATTGCAGATTGATAGATGGAATAATGGTCCATCAATCTAAGGCAGTTGGCATCAAGGGCGGATCTGCGCTAGCAGCGTTCTAATCTTCGCCCCTGTCTCCGCATCTCCCTCAACGTCCCATCAAACCAGGGTGCCTTGGAACAAAGGGAAAGGGGGTGTACACAAACAGGAGCAATAGTATCCAGAGCCAATGTAACAGCCTTATTATAGGCTGTCACCAAAGTCTCTGGACTACTGCTCACCAACACGGGGGACGAGAGGTCAAGAACCGCCGCAAGGCCCTGGGGTGTAATATCCCATAAAGGGTGGTATCTCACCATCTCCACAGGGGTAGGCCTTCTCAGGGGGGGTACTAAAATTGAACCTCACCATGTAGTGGTCTGACCAGATGACTGGTTCCACCCCCAAATCAAAAACATCAATCCCAAGGAGAAAGACTAAGTCCAAAGAGTGCCCAGATTTATGAGTAGCAGTGGAAACCACCTGTGTAAAGCCCAAAGAAATCATTAATTGGAGGAAGTGATTACCAAATTGCGAGAGTTCATCGTCGATCCAGGCACTGAAGTCACCCAGAACCATCAATCTGGGCGACTCAAATGACATGTCAATGATGAAGTCTGCCACTTCCTGTAAGAACTGTTTCCCATCTTCTGGTGGACAGTAGATGAGTACGATTCAAACGCCAACACCCGCTACCACTGTGCACTCAAAGGACTCAGCCTCCCCCGCAACCACACTCATGAGGCCCAATTCTGTCTTAAAACAGACTGCAATCCCCCCACCCCTGCGGACCAATCTTGGGCGGTGTATCACCGAATACCCGGCTGGAGTCATAGCTTCCAACATGGGGCCTGGATTTTCATCCAGCCAGGTCTCGGTGATGCAAGCCAAGTCCGTCGAACTAACAAGTCCAGCTATAATGCCAGTCTTGTTTCTGATATATTTCTGTTTTCCTGATCTCCTTAGATTGAACCTCAATATATTTGTATTGTATTCCCTTCAGCCATTTTTAAAATCAGATTTATTACTTTCTTAATTCCTAACTTAAGTCAATAAAGATGGATACTGCTAGCAATATTTAAACTCTTTTATGTTATTAAATTCATACTCTGAATGTGCAGTATAATGATGGTGCTAGTGTATTTATGATGATGCCATTGCATGCAACTGATGGTAAACAACACAGTACTACATCAAGTCATTACATTTTTCTGTGGAGAGCATAGCAAGAGAGCAGGAACTTTCAGATTCTTCAAAACCACATATTGCTGTTCAGAAGAGACATAATATGAAAAGAAAATTAGTAAACTGAAGTTTACTGATTATGTATCTGAAACAGCAGTAGTGACATGGTAAGTTGTGCACTGGCTTGAGTTACTGATTTCTGCATATGGTCAAGGTCGTGGGAAGCACCAATCAATAGTTCACACAGTGGGCCCATCTACAGCAAATACTGTTGCTTTAATTCATAGTATCATGCTTTATTGCAAGGTACTTCCTGTAATCACACTGTGATATTTCATTACAATATATGCCTGGATATCTTATCATGTTGCATTAAAACAGAAGTAAGTGCCACCGCTGTACCCCCACGTCACAGTGCAGAGTCACCCAAACGTACAGTGGTAGAAATTTAAAAGTTTCCAATTAGTCTGAAATGCTGCAATGAGGAAATCATGTTGTAGCAATTCCATTATCTTTAATGGTAATTTTATCCAATTATCCTGAGTTATTCTAAGGTATGCTGTGGTAAAAGGACACTTGTACCACAGAAAGCCAGGCAGCTCTAGGTCTATGCATGCAAAAATATCAGAGGAGAAGCCAGGTTTATAGCAAGGCCAAAGGGGAATCAAACTGAAGTTTGATCCAGCAGTGCACATAAAAAGCGAATGCGCTTTCACTAACCTAAGGGAGAAGCTCTTTTAGCTCATGTACCATAAAAGGCTCCTGTTTTCATTCTCTGATCCATTGCAATTCTCCTGTGAGCCTGTCCTCAAGCTTGACTCTGAAGAAGGTTCTGGGATAAGACCATATATCAGGCTGCGGCTGCCAAATATGGTGTTTCATAATAAGAGACCCTGTCTTGCTGAGAAAGCTCAGGCATGCAACTACTGTATGGCAGCTTCACGGCCAGATGTTTCAATGCTGCACTTTACAAGCTGTAGACCTGCATCTCTTCTCTGTAAGTTTCTGACCGCTAAAGCTCTTTGTATTTACAGTTGAACTCTTTTAGGGTGTAAATATTAACAATTTGTAGCTCACTGTGGCCTTTGCAACTAGTTTAGACAGAAATTGCTTAAGTTCGTTGAAACTACAAGCAACAAAAAACATCAAAATGACAGGCATAGCAATTTTCTATTGCCACATTGATTTGGCAATGAGTTAAATGTAAAGTATGACCACCTGGTGCTGATTTCTGACACCGTCCTTGTGGCTGACAACAAAAAACATATAGCAGAGGTGATATACTCAAACTCCAAGGAGGATAGGTTAGCTTGTCATGTGCCCACCCACTGAAGGATGAACCATGAGCACTCTTGGAATCCATGAAGATGGCATTCCTAGTTATAGGAATGGTGTAGGTGGTTCTACTCCAATTAAAGGGTGTGGCAGGGACTAAATAAGGGAAGAATTCCTTCCCATATGTTAGTGATGGCCCCAGGCAGCCTCCAACCTCTTGTCTTGCCAACAGTGCATTCTGACTCTCTGTTACTTGGGGACCACTCATGTGTTTGTGTGAATGGGGCGGAGATGCAGAGATGAAGTCAGAGAGTGGAGGTTAAAAGTGTTCACTTGGGGGTGAGTTGAATGGTCAGAACTACTCATTTTCCTACTGGTGAAGATACCTGAAGGTTTTCTATGTCCCTTTAGGTCTTGGGCAGACTGATGGGGCATTTTTTAAAGCAATCACATGGTCCAGCAAACAAGCTCTGTACAAGTCAAAGTCACATGACTTGTCGCAGCCAATCAGTGATGCTGATGCTGAAGATAGCGATCTGCTTGCACTGCATGTCTCTCAGTGACATTTTGCAGCTTGAACATGGCAGAGGAGACCCTACAGTAAGTAGGCCAGCTCTAAAGTTGATCTCCCCAAATTGTTTTTTAATAACAAATTACAGAATCATATAATATGAGATAGTGCGTGTGTCTATGGAGCTCATTATAGTGCTCTGTTAAGCCCAGTATGCTAGTGGTGCTGCATATAAAACCTGCCTGCTACAGTTACTGCAGACTAGTACAGAACTGGCAGGCAAGCAGGCAGGATGCACGGGGGTATTTCTGCATGCTAGTTTTGAAGTTAATTTTTATTTTAGTGACTCCTGGCTGTACGAGGGAGGAGACTAAGGGCCCAATCCACAGAATGTTTCTGTCCCATCCAAATGTACAGTGATCCAGTAAAATGCTACAAAATTCCCTTACATATAGGATGCACACCACTGGGACACTCTACAGAATCCACAACAGGTAACAGATGCCTCTCTGCACATGGTCCCTGTCCATGTGCATGACTGTGCAAGTGGGACAGGGCAGGTTAGGTGCCATGGGCTGAGATGTGCCATGATTTTGGAAAGTTCTCCATGGTGCAGAAAGCCGCCAAAGGGGAGGAAGCTACACAGTCTTAGGGATTGAATTAGCAGCTATGCACACCACTCCACCTGGGCACATGTGCTAACTCCAGCCCTGATTGGTCCTCCCTCTTCCAGGCCCAAGCCCTTGGAGCTTCCACCGAGGACTAGGGGCATCACTGGCACTACAGGTGTACATTTTTTATTTCCCAGTGGGGATACAGCAATTATTTTGGACTGCCATATTCTGACATGCCCTGCTGCCTGTGCAGGCAGTGATCCACCTGTGGACCAGCATGTGTAGCTGATTTGATGCCCAGGGCCTGGAACTATTCCAACCACCCTAGCACCAATGTGAAGCTCTGCACCAGCAGTGATTAGTGGTTGTTGAGGCCATCTAGTGCAAACTGGCATCAGAAGGCACATTGCCTTGGCTGGGATATGTTAATTTCAAGCATATCGCAGCCACCTACTGTATGTGGGTCTGGTCCTATGTCCATATAGTAGGCTGTTCCTCCCTCATTCCATGCTAAGGATTCTGAGATAGATGTTCATACATCTATAGAAGGCCTTAAGGTCTTGAGGTAGTTAGACATTTCTGGAGCTGAAGAGTATCAAATAAAGTCTGTCATGACCTTGAGCAAATCACTTTGCCTCCCGCAGTGCTCCAATCCACTCAGCTCCAGACATGGGTAGCTGTAGGGGAAGACAGCAGGTCAGCTGGAGTCAGCTTGCTATGTTCAGGTCAAGCATAACCCCCCACCACCAAGTAATGATAATAGGGTGTATGGAGTACAGGAGTTTCAAGGGTAAGTGGCTGTGCCCAGTTCTGGATCGCCACCAAAAAGAGACAAAGAGTGGATAGAGACTGTACAGCATAGGGTAACCAAAATGATTCAGCGCCAGCAAGGCAGATCTTATGAGGACTGGCTTAGGGCCATGAACATGTACTCATTGGAGACCAGACGGGAGAGGGCAAATGTAATAGAGATCTTCAAGTTCCTAAAAGGAACAAACAAGGTAGATTATCATGAAATGTTCAGCCAGACCTGCAAATCAAGATCTTGGTAGCATGAGTGGAAGCTGGCAGAGGGATATTTAGTAGGAATATGAGAAAGTTTAATTTCACATAGAGAATTGCTGAGCCATGCAACAGCCAACCTGAAGAGATGATGGTGGCAAGAATCACTAATGGTTTCAAACACGGCTTGGACCAAATAAAAGGCTTAATCATTACTCAAAAGGAAAGCAGTAAGGCAGGAAGCAAGGGGTGATTAAGGCAATACCTCCAAGTAGACATAAGGTCCCGGGATAGGATAGGATAAGATGGGGCAGGGTCTTTTTCTGCCAACATTTTCTATGTTTCTATGTAAGACCACGAAATTCATGATGCAAACCATCCATTAATGTAGCAATAATTATATTGACCATAGTCTGCTCACTATTTTTATGCAGTTCTGGTACTGAAGTTTTCCTGATGAGGAACAAATCCAATTGTGAAGAGATTTCTTGCAACTAGGATGGGCGAATTTCACAATATTTCCTTTAGCAGAACTTTGGTTGAATTCAATAGTTTTAGTGAATTGTTCAAATATTCCACCAATGCAGAATCAATGGAATTCTACTAATTTCAACACGAAAAGTGCTGTAACTGTGAAATTCCAATTTGTACTGTGGGTTCCATAGAAAAGGACAGAATTCAATAGTTCACATTGACTTCCATTGTATACCACAGAAAATAATTTCACAGTCTGCACAAACATATTGTAAATCACTGAAAATAATTTTGCAGTTTACCACTATTTTTGTTGTAAAATGTAGGAAACACTCTGCAGTTTACATTGCCATGTAATATATGGGCACATTTTTTTCACTATATAAAGTCCAGTGATGCTAAAACTCATAATAGTACTGCTATGATGTTTTAAGTCAGTATAACATTAATCTGGCATCAGATCAATGGTTTTCTACAGTAACTTAGAATCCTGCTGCAAGGCGCATGTGAGAAACATATTGAAAAAAAGCATTCACAGCCTCTTGACAGAAATGGCTGAAGCATATGACAGAGATGGTAGTCATATTTTTCCATGGTGAACTCAGAGGCAGGAGAAGAACAGGATGTTTCGATGAAATGCCAAAGAAAAAAATGATTGCTGAAGGGTGACATGATAATTAAATTATAGACACTCAGACTTACAGTGCTGGGGGAGGGAGTATCTCCAAGATCTGGCATTTATATGGTGACAGGGATGTCTCTGAGGACCATGGTTGGCATGGCAAGGGGGGGGGGTCCAAAAGGTCTGCCATTGTCATTCTTTTAAAGCCTGAGTGGAGTAAAAGAAGAGAGTGGCTGAACATTGTGTGGCTTATAAAAAATGTTCCTTGAAAGAAACGGACTGAGTTTACTATGCACAAACATATAGAGGTCCATGAGTTACAAAAAACAACACATTGGCCCCTATATGTTATGATGCTGCAGTCCCATCTCAGTATGCCAGTGACATCATAAATTTCTTGACCTTCGCTTTCCAGGTTTATGATGTCACTGGATTCCCTTATGGTGTTACAGCACCATGACAGAGACTCATGTGTTCATCTGTTTTTGAGACATAGAGAACATTTTCACAGTTTTCACTGAAACACTGATCTGTTCTGAACTGCAAGAAACGTGGGTTTGGAGCCTTGTTGCTTAACCCAGCCTATTTATTTATTTATTTAGTTTCTGTTGACTGGGAAAGGAGGACTAGACAATTTTGCCTATTTTCAAGTGGCTATAGCCAGAAATGTAGGTGGAGGAGGTTCCCTTGAAAACGTTAATGTAAATGTGAAAAGTGCTAAGGGAAAGAAAGACTCTTAAACTCCAAAATCTTGAAATAAAATGTGTATTTTATTTATGAAGAGTAAAATTGCCACCTATATAGGTCCAGCCAATGATTCATGGCCATTAGGGTCACTTCCTCAGGGCCCAACGGTGGTCCTGCTTTGTAAACCAAAAAGAAAATCTCAATTCATGTACATAGTAATTTAAAATACATCTTTCAAAATAACCATGCATAATACTTGAGCCTTAAATTTATCTTCAATACCCTTGTTCTATAATCACAAAACTGACATTTGTCATGTTACATAATCCCTTTATGAAAGTGTCAGTCCCCCTTCTCCCTCCTAAATCCACCACAGGTCAAACTATCCTGGACCTTCAACCTCCTAAACTTCTATTACAATCCCAAATATCTTGATACTTTTACCAATGTTGCAATGTGTTACTATGCTATGTTATTTTAATGAGCAATTTTCTATACTTATCAAAATTAAGAACCACTATTGGTTTCCAAAGTCAGAAAATGGGGTGAAAAGTCAAGCACTCACTCCTTTAGTTATCTGATGGTACAATACAATGTACTTCAAGAACAGCAGTCATTCAATGTGTTAATTTTGTTATTTTATAATGAGTAAAAATGTTTATCTCATCTGAATTATTTATTAATGGATTAATTAACGTGGTATTAAATGTATACTGTGCTTGTTGGTGATTTGACAGCTTATACTGCACTTACACCTTAAATGAATCCTCAGTGTTGTGTTCCAATGCCTTTGTCTTTGCTTTATTTTTTCAATTGTGTCTTCTTTTTAGTTACTGTGATAAATGAAAAAATATACCATAATTTCCACTCTAGTATATTGTTTCAGTGTTTTTCACATTCATTTTATTTTTAAACCATGTCCTATGTTAAAGTTATGTACTAGGTATACTCATTTGCTATATCATTCTTCATCATATAACTAAATCAGTACTACATCATTTGCAATATTCTCACTTGATTAACTCTGAGGTTCACTGAATTATTCAATACATCTCACACTGAAATGTCATTGGGATCATAATAAAAAATTTAGGAGGTTGAGGGACAGGGACACATTGACCTCTGGTGGGTTCGGGAGGGATGAGGTCCGACAGTTTCAATAAGGGATTATGTAACATGACAAATGACAGTTTTGTGATTATATAGTAAGACTACTGAATATAACATTAAGGCTCAAGTATTATACATGGTTATTTTGAAAGATGTATTTTTAATTGCTGTGTAAATGAATTGAGATTTTCTTTTTGTTTTATGAATCAGGACCACTATTGGGCCATGAGGAAGTGGCTCTTATAGCCATGAAATGTTGGCTGGACCTATAAAGGTGGCAATTTAACTCTGTATAAATAAAATACTCATTTTTTTCAAGATTTTGGAGTTACGAGTTTTCCTTTTCCTTAACACTTTTCACTATTCTGACGTACAGAAAATAATTTTGTAGTTTACTTTCTGGCTAAAGTTCATGATACCATCCTAAGTAATGCAATGCTGGTGGGGATGGTGGTAATCACTCAGAATGTCAGTGTTGGTGACTACGATTATGGTGACGAAGTCTGGAAACAGCACAATAATTCCTCTGGGTTTCAACAGTGGCAGCAGCCACAGGACAAGAACTCTTTTGACATATCACAACAACTTCTCATGCTTTTATACCACCAAATGTATTGTCATCACTGCAGATTTTGCCACCAGTGTTAGGCTCATTACAGTTCCCATTCCCATCAGCATAACTGAATTATTTATCACTATTACATCTGATATTTATTTAGTTTTTATGTTCCAGGAAAGTGTACTAGAAAAAGCAATTGCCCATTTTCAGGCAAGTCCTACGAGGTTACAAAGGATACAGCAGCATAATAACCATGAAGCATAAATACGGACAGAAATAACAGTTACATGCAATGTATCACAAATTGATATTACATACAAACAGCAAATATACAATAAGGTAATCATGGAGAACAGAACAATGTCATACATAGTGTATGTCACAGAATAAACAAAGAGTACGCATAAATTTGCAACAAGATGCATCTAACAGTTAAAAATAGGGAACTGTCCTGATTTAAAAAAATGCAATACTATAGGTCTGATCAAAGTTATAGGTATATTGATATCAATCAGTTTTCTGTAAAAATAGATTAAAAAGAATTAAAAAAATTATATGTACTATAGAAAATATTTATTGAATTGATACCACAATCATGTCATGTGTTTTTGTCGTAAGTACTGCAGCATAAGATTAATTTTTGACAGGTATAGTTTGTAGCCAGCAGGATGCCAACTCCAGCTCAAGATATGAGATTTATAGCAAGGTACCCCATGTCCTATTTTATGGCACAACTGCATCTGCATTTTAAACCCTGGAAGACCACCTTGCTCTATCAGTATCTGAACTTTGGACACAATTGTGCCAAAAAAGCAGAGTTTGCATTAAACTCATGATTCTTCTTTCCTTTTTTCCACAAGCTATCACAAACAGGGAAAATGTCACAAATCTTGAGATCCTTTGAAAGCAAAGTTCTCTAGGCTGGCCCAGTGGTGCAGAGGACTGAGGCACAGGACACCTTACCTTGTGCCATACTGGCGACCTCTGTTCGAGAATGAGCCAGAGTCATCATGAACCAAGCTGGGGGGGAAGGGAAGGGAAGGAGCAGGACTGAGCATCCATAATGGCAGCTCTCCTCTCCTCTCCTGGGGAGGATCGGTGTCACACCCCCCCCCCGGTAGTTCTGCTGCCCTTGGGTGAAGGTCCAACAGGCAGCATAAGTGGGTGGGGTGGAAAACACCAGGAGGGTGCCTTGGATCCATGGCGTGCATGTGCCTCCAGGAGCGCACACACGACGGGGCATGAGCGAGGGGGGAAATGAGGGGAAAAGCTGGGGTATAATATATAATTAAAAAAAAAAAGAAAACAAGTTCCCAAATTATGGCACAACATGATCAAGCAGTTATTGCTTGAATATGCAACTGTGTCCTTGTCTGTGTGCACCTCCTTTAAACACCATACACAATGATGCATAGACTATATATTATTACTACATTAAAGTCAGTACACCTCTCCTTCTCCTCTACCAATCTTTTTTTTATAAAAGAAAAGAATAAAAAATGAGAAAACATATATCATGTATGAAATTTGTAAAAAAAAATGCATTTAATGTATGGCACAGTCTTAAGTAATTCTCTCATTAGAATAATGTGTTGGGAAATATACTTGCCCCAAACGTATGTGTTTTGTATGTTGATGCATTTTTTATATGTGTATTTTATATCAATTGAAAATCAATAGGGCTTGCAAGCTGTGCCACCCATGGCCACTTGTTGTCATGTGGTTAGTAGAGTAGGTTGCAGCCTCCATCTCACCACCACAAATACAGCAATCCCCAGCACTGCCATGCCAACACTGCCTGCCACGAGGAAGCCAGAGCAATAAGTACTCATTGCTGACCTCAAGGCATGCTGTACACCTCTATTTGTAATCGTCTTCATCTCCATCCTAATTACTACATTGTGTACCAAAGTTTTATATTAAATCCGAGGGGCTAAACTGAGAAAAGGTCCAGAACAGAAGCAGAATCAAAGTTGCTGCTTGTCACTAGTAGTGGGCAAATTTTAAATTACGCATTTAAACAGGGCAACATGTGTCATTCATGTGCTCACGCTGTTTTCTAAAAATTAGGCAAAATTCCCCTAAATTCAGCAGTTATGCAGCAAAGTTCTAAAATTCATATTTTTTTAAATCCCAGCTTATCAAAAAATGCACAATATGGACGTTTTTCCACCAAATACAAGAAATGACTCTGTTATTTTCCAAATTGTGCATATTTTAAAACCAGGATTGTTTTAAAAAACAGCAGTTTGGAATATTTATGTATAAGCAGTTTTGAAAAATACTTAGTTAGAATATGTATGTGCTAAATAAGCAACAATTTATATTTTTTGTTTAGCAAATGCACTTTTTGAAAAATTGCACATTTTAAAAATGTAAAATTAAGCATTTTAAATGTATCTACCAAATATGCAAAACTGAATGAAAAATGGTTACATTTCACCAAAATTGCTCAAAACAGAATTTTCTAACTTTAGCCAGCACTACTGGCTACCTTCTGTAACTCCCAGGATATCGAGTAAGTTAGTTCTGGAGTCCTCATCTCTGAAAGGACATAGATAGAGTGGAGGTAGTCCAGAGGAGGGCAACTAAAATGATGCAGGAACTGCATCAAAAGCCTTATGAGAAGAAACTGAAGGACCTCAATATGTACACTCTGGAGAAAAGGAAGGAAAGGAGAGAAAGGAGGGATATGATTGAAACTTTCAAGTACCTCAAGGGTATAAATAAAGTTCAAGAGAGAAGAGTTTTTCAGAGAAAATGATGCTCAAGAACAAGGGGACATGCTATAAAGCTGGAGTAGGGTAGACTCAGGGGAAATGTAAGGAAGCATTCTTCACAGAAAGGGTGGTGGATGCCTGCAATAGTCTCCCTGATGAGGTGGTAGGAGCAAATACACTAATGGAATTTAAGAAGGCATGGGATAGGTATAACCTAACCTTAGAGCTAAGGGAAGGGGGGGAGTGAAGTCAGAGATCAAGTATGGTCTGTGGTGTGACAGTAGGTAAGGAAAATGGGCAGACTAGGTGGGCCAATAGGTTCATATATACTGTCAGGTTCTATGTGTCTATGAGATTAAAGTCAGCTTTTAAAAAGGTAAAAAGGATGGGGGATGGGTGCTAGAATATTGGGAAAAGTGTGTGTGTGTGTGGGGGCTGTACTATAAAAAAAAGACCATGATTGCTTCTTTTCTGACATTGTATGCATTAAAGGGGCATTTTGAATGTTTATGGGCAAATGTGGGAGGGCTACCATACCCCCTTGCCCATAGGTTCAGGCACCTATGGTAAAAGGCTGTAGTAGTCCTCAGAGGAATGGAAAGAATTAGTTAATATTGTTAAAAGTAAGCTGCTTTTAAAGGACACATATAGTCACACTGTAGGTAACTCAGGTTTAGCTTTTCTGACTGAAAGTCACCTTTTTTGCCAAAAGTTCTTTGAAAACACACTGCAGTGAAGGCTTGTTTACTTGTAGAGACATAACAAACAAGACATGCCAGAATTTTTTTCTTCAGAAAAATCAGTACTAAAAATGTATTCCTCACCATACTTTTACTATGAACACGTGCCACTAGTACAATACTGGTAGTTTAAAAAAGATATGCCTCAGACCTCTGTGTGATGTTCCATTGCTGACCCTTTCCCTCTGGGGACAGTTTAGCCTAGAGGTTAGAGTGAAAAGTTCTGAATCTGGAAACCCAGGCTTCAATCCCACGGCCACCATTTGCTCACTGTGTGACTGTCAGCAAGTTATTTAACCTGGAAGCAAATTAAAATCAGTGAACTACAAGTGAAGAAGATATACTAAGAATGTCCGAATTGTTAATGCAAAAATGTAATGGAAACACTACATGTTGCAGCAAACTGTTGGCAAGTATGATAAACCAAAAATCCAATCTTTACATAACTCTGATGCTTCAACACAGCATGAGTTGAAGCCACCAAAGTGTTGTAAAACTTCGGAGTGCTTGGTTTCCTCCACTCGCCTACACTTTGTGAAACATTCTGTTGTCTGAATTACATTATTTCATTTGCAACTGGGATTTTCTTGAAGAATTTTCTTATCTCTGAATGCATCAACTAGATTTTGGTCCCTGGTTTAGTAGCTGTTTTGTAGCAGGGCATGTCCTTCTTCATTGAGTCATTTAATTTCCTTGTGCTTAACCTCACTCTACTCTCTCTTTTTTCTCTTTGTGGAACCTATGCATGAACAGAGAAGTTGCCTATGCACCGCATATCTGAGGCGCATAGGCAACCTTAAGTGTGAATGCCACATGGTCCTGTAGATCCCCAGTGGCATTCATCAAGGGTGTGCAAGGCACATATGTGCCTGCCACCCAAGCCTCTTGAGGAGCACTGCACCAGTGGTGTGTTGGGGGCATGCCTGCACTACATGGCATTAACTAAGCTGCATAGTGCCAGGCTCAGGGGTGCTAGGTACGCCAGCTGAGACCAGGCATAACCCGATACATGCACCCAAGTTCTCCAGCTGCTGGGTGTGGCAGCAGTGGATAACAGACATCCATGCTGCCATTGTCCACTAGGCTGCAGGGCAGGGTTGGGGCAGTGGCATGGACAAGTGCCCCGAGGTTCTACATCTGTTGCCACTTTACACAGCTGGCCCCTACTCTGTGCACCCACCGCATGGGTGCAAGGGATCCACTTTGGGACCCTGTACAGGCATTCAATTGGATGGCCACCCAGGTCTGCAACTCCGCTGTGGCAACCCTTGTGACCCTGCATGCTGAGGGGGCATGGATGCAGACAGGTGCCCCGCAGGTGCTAGCAGTCATGCATAACATACACCCTGCACCTGTATGGGACCACATAAGTACGCAGGTGGGGTACGAGCCTCAGGCACATATTACATATTAGTGCATAGGGCCCTTTGTACAGAAAAAAGCTGAAAATTCTCACTTCTCCCTCTGTTGGATCATAAAATGCTTTAGGATACAATTTCCATAAAAGGTCCTATATGAAACATAAATTCTTTCCTGCTTTCTCGGTTCTGCAAAATGTTGGTGATTCCATTTTAGGCTGTACTCCCTGGTTCTTTTTGTCCACAGCCTTTTAAGTTCATTATTTGTTTACTAAAGCAGTGAGATGTAAACTCATAAAGAAAAAATGAGTTACTTCAAACTGAGGGGCTCAGCTGCTTTACATTACAGTGCTATTTTAACCTTTGTTATATTTAGTAAAGAACATTTTTTTTACAACTGCACCCCTAAAGTTTAATTAAAATGAAATACAATTGTTACTACAAATTATCTTTTAAAACAGCCTCACAGCCACAAAGCAGTATTTTTGCAAAAAAATAGGATTAAGTATGTTTGTTTATATTTTTTCAGTGTGGTCCTAATGCCTTTTACCGAGAACAATTCTGGCCACTTCTGAGGTAAAAAAATACAAGCGTGTGCAATAAAATACTTTGAAAATAGCTTGCAGTATTACTTTACTATCTGCATATGTGAGTTATGTGTTTGTGGCTGTTTAAGTCTTCTGAATACCAGGTCCTACATTTAGCTAATTTAATGCAGGTGTAAGATGTTGAGGTAAACCTGATAATTAGGCTGGTAAGAATCAAACAAGATGCACATATTTTGGCTACACATCAAAACTGCCTCGAGTCAAACAATGGAACTTACGCAGAATGAAACAAGCTAGTTATGAGAGCAAATTCCTCAACCCAGCTGCAGTAGGAAGTCATTTCACATGATATAATAACCTTTACTTGGCAATGTTTTCTAATTATTCTATCCCACTGCTACAGTGCAGACCTGCTAAAATCAGTTTCCTCTATCAATGAAACTGTATTCACAACAAAACTAGTAAAGGGATACTTTCTGAGATAAAAGGGAAAGTTTGAACAGCTAATGCAATACTGTAAGTCTCACATATTATAGTCTGTCCTTTGAAAAATCCTTGGGTTACATAAAAAACTAGAACCATGTGCAATGCAGAATTCAAGTGGTGAAATTCCAGCAGAACCACAGTTCCACATCAAAAAGTTTGGTGGAGTTTTGCAGTGAATGCCATGGAATTCTGGCAAATGAACTGAGATTTCTTTAAGGTAAACTGTGGTGTTCTAATCTGAATTGCAGTTTTGCTTCTTAAATTGAGGAAATGTGCAGCAGACGATCTGTGAGAGCAGTGGACGTATTCATTTTTGTGTGGGTTTTTTGCATCTCTTGATGAAATTCCACATTTTTTCTAGATTCTTGTTTAGATCAGTGGATTCTAAAGATGTACATTTGAGCACACCGGCATGCAATGCAGTGTCACAGTTTACTGCATTATAAAATAGATTAGCTCTCATTGAAAGTGACTTGCTGCATGCAGTAATCCTGCTGTACAATTCTGCACAGTTGGGTTTTATCCTGGAAGACTCCATTGTCTTGAACCCAAGAAAATTATGTGTATCCAACTTAAGAATGTATATGCAGCAGTCACCATTGAAGCCCTGTACATGGTCCCCCTAAATGCCTTGCAGGAGACTCGGGTAAACATTGTATTGCCCTATTTAGCCTTTCTGTCTTGTCACTCAACTTTCTGATTATTCAGACAATAAACTTTGCAGTGGTTCTACTGCACTGCCTCTCAGCCTCTGCTGGGCAGCAGAAATACAGTGGAATGCATCTCCTCTCCCCAAGGCAGGAGAGCTGTCCCTGAGATATTCAGTCCTCCCTTCTCTGGCCAGCCCTGAGCAGGCTGGGTTCATCCCTAAACTTAGGTCACTGGCATAGCAAGCAGTAGTCCTATTTTACTATCAGCCTAACTTCACTTTGCAAATTTAATATAATTTCAAAAAATGTTTAATGGGACACTGGGCCCCACTCAACTAGTTAGATTTCTAGTTGGTGGAATTAAACTGCACAAGATCCCACAGGAACTCAGTTTCACCACCTCTTAAACAAGCATTTGTCAATGCCAAACGTTCACTTGCAGGTATTTGCATTGGCATTTGGCACTTATGCAGGCCCCCCTCAGTTGTATCCATGTCCCTTTAGCACCCATATCCCAACAGAGTACCTCTCTACAACTCCTCTTGCATCTGATCAACATTTCACCGTCATACATCTCAAGTGTCTATCTTAGGAACCCTGACGCCCTGGGCATGCTCAAGGGAACGAGCCTTTGTGGAAACTGTGCAACCCATGCTTGTAACACAGTCATTCAGTGGAATTATTTCACCAGATTGTCAACATAGGCATTTTGTCACCTCTGGTCATGAACACTGTCACTAAGATTTTCTTACTGTGCACCAAACACTGATTTCCCACAGTGACCACGCTATTCTGCGTCGGAAGTGTAAAAACATATTTCAGCCAGGATGTGAAAAATGACAGCTGAACTGTTCATAAGGAGGTGTGGGAAAATGCAAATGTTGGAAATCTGGAGTGAAAATATGACAAATTTGTAGTTACTTAGTGCTGGAATCTGCACAACGACGCCAGAAAACAGTCATTGTTTGGAATTTTTGCACCAAATGTTCAACATAGGCATTTTAGGATGTCTGCTCATGAACAGTGTCACTGTGATTTTCTTACTCTATACTGAACATGATTTCCCACAGTGGTGGCGCTATTGTACCGGGCAGTGTGAAAATACATTTCGCCAGGATGTAAAAAATGACAGCTGTACTGGTCAAAAGGAGAGGTGGGAAAATGGCAGTGTTGAAAATCTGGAGTGGAAATATTACAAATTCATGAACTTACGAGAGTGCATAGAAACGGCACAGCACACGCTCGTAACAACCATTTTATGGACTTTTGACACCAAATTTTCAACATAGGCATTTTAGGACCTCTGCTCATGAACAGTGTCACTGTGATTGTTTTACTCTGTAACGAACTCTGATTTCCAACAGTGGCTGTGATATTTTGCGCCGGAAGTGCAAAAACACATTACGACCAGGATATGAAAAATGACATCTGTACTGTTCATGAGGAGGTGTGGAAACATGCCTATGTTGAAAACTTTTCTTTGATGTAAAGACCAACACAGCCGAACTGCTGTCATACACAGCTCAGCTTGTATTGGTCCCCTAGGGTCGTGCGTGCCACACTAATCATTGCATTGGTGAGGAGGGTCACACACCTCCAAAACTCACACTGTTGCAAGACGTTCCTTGCTCAAGCGCACAAGTGAACGTAAAAAGTATGACATTTCCACTACTGCTGTCATTTCTCCATTGAATACTATAAAAGAGTTCCACCACCTAGAAATGACAATTCCATCAACTAGAAATCTAACTGTAAGAGTCCTCACCCCCCCCCCCCAACCAAACATTTCCAATTTAACCACTGGCCCACTGTATCGTTAAATAGGACAAACGTAAATGCTCAGATTCCAAATTAATCTGCCACTGCCAATTTGCTCTACTCATGATTCAACTAATATAGCATTTGCCTTCAGTGTACTTATCCTGGATAACATGACGGAGATGCAAAAATCTGTTTCCAGTGGGGTCTCACTTCGACACAAATGTATAATTAAGCAATAAGCCACGAGGGGGTGCGGGTTATCGGGGGATTTACCACGGCTGGAGTGGTTTGCCCACGAGGCGCGGCCGAGTGGGTAAATCCCCTCCAGCTGTGGTAAATCCCCCAATAACCCACATCCTCAGAGTGGCTTATTGCGATTATACCAAGATTCATTCTTTCACAATAATAAAATACAACTTTTAAAGAGGTTACTTTGTGATTTTATTTTTATTCTATTTATTCCTGGGCTGCAGATGAGATGGATATGGCTGATCTTTATTATTATCTCATCAGCCAGTGATTATCATAGGATTTACACCAGTGGTAAACTGCCAGTCTGACCATTTCATTGGCTGTTCACTTATGTCCATGGTATAATTAGCAATACTGAAGCATGAGGAGGTTACCTAACATGCTCTTGGTCCTGCAGTAAACCAGTGACTGCATTAATATTTAAACCTATGATCTCTTGTTTCACAGTTCTGAACTCTATTGTACTTGCAGCAGAGAATCAATAGGTTTTTGAGTCAGAGTTGCCTAGACCAAGTAACTGGTGTATTAGCTTTTTTTCTACTCATTTAGCTACCAATAGAAGTAGCACTCACAGATCCAAATACAATGAGCAAGATAAACTAAAACATGTATATTACAAAATCAACAATTTAAATCTGAGAAGTCAGCTCAGTAAACATGGAATACCAACATTTTTACTTTTGCATAATATACTGCTTTTAAAAAATTAAACAAAGACATTGCTAGCTTGGGCCTTTTCATTTTCAGAGCTGGGGTGGGGCTTGTGGGTTAACGACATAAGTTGCCTTTTAGAAAAATTATGTAAAAGTAAACATATCACCACCCCCAGCCCTACAAGTATTAAATTTAGCAAATAATATCTGCACAGGTTCTTGGAGAACTATATTGTCTTCACTGGGTGGTAGAAAAAATAAACAAGATCATTCTAGTAACAGAACAAAGCTTAAAGCTAAATCATACAAACAAACAAACAAAAGCATGGTTAGATTGAGCATATGTTAAAATAACGGCAATTGGGATCCATTGTCTCTTGTTTGTATTTCGGAGAATCCTCTCAGCAGGTGCCACCCCTGAACCAGCGCCCCATGCCTTCATCCAGGCTACGGCTCGGCTTGCTTCTGCCGGCCATGCCTTGGTACCCACCCACCAGCTGAACCAAAGAGGTGCTGCCCTGAACCAGGCACCCCATACCCTTATCCAGGCTGCAGCTCAGCTTCCTCCTTCCAGCTGCAACTCACTACCCGCCTCCCAGCCAGCTGAACCAAAGAGGTGCTGCCCCTAAACTGAGCACCCCACACTTTTGTCCAGACTGCAGCTTTGCTTGCTCCTGCTGGCTAAGCCTCTCTATTTATTTATTTATTTTAACATCAGTTAAAAAACTTTTGAGCCAGAGGCTCATTTACAAAGGTACCTCATCATAAGGAAGACAGAAGATACATACATGAGACAATCAGAAATACAGTACAGCAATAAGGCACAGGCAAGTTGCAGGCAAAGCGAGACAGTCAGCAACATAGTTTATCAATAAGTCACAGTCACGTTACAGGTGATGAATGTCATAACACCATTATCAGCTAAATGAATTAGGAATGCGATCCCCATTTTTTTTTTCCTCATCATCACAGAGGTGGGGATGGGGGGGGTCAGGGGCAGTGGCAGGAGTGTGAAGTGAGCAAGTGATTTTGTAGGCAGTGTTTGAAGCTAGCGAGTGAGGGGGCATCAGTGATGCCAGCAGGGAGGGAATTGTACCAGGAGGGGGCTCTATAGGGGAAAGCCCTTTGGCCCTGGGTGGTCCGTGCCCTTGGGATGACCAGAGCAGTTTTGCTGGAGGCGCGGGTGCGCACCGTGGGGTTGGATCGGTGAATAGAGTTAGCAAGGCCTGGCGGGGATAGTCCATGGAGGGCTTTGTAAGTAACTTGGCAAGTTAGGAACAAGAGGCGCTCATCAAGGTTGAGTAGGGTGGACATGGAGTAAAGATGACAGGTATGGGTGAGTCTATGGGCACTGGTAATAAGTCTACATGCTTTGTTAAGTTTTAGGCGTACCTAGTGAAGGGCTGTCTGGTTTGCCGCGCCATATACAGGAAGGCCATAGTCAACTAGTGAGAGCACCGAAGAGGTGACAGCCAAGCGAAGGGAGTTTGCGGGGAGACATTTTTTGTGCCGGTAGAGGATACCCAACCGTGCATTGGAGGCAGAGGTCAGGGCAGAGATGTGGTTATGAAAGGAGAGAGCAGAATCGAAGATTATGCCAAGGTATTTATAAGAGTGAACAAGTTCTAAGAGGTGATTCAGGGCAGAGTGAACAGAGAGAGGAAAGTTGCTGGACTTATTTTGGGGGTGAGTAAAAAGCATAGATTTCGTTTTCTTAAGGTTGATGACAAGACGGTGGTCAGAGAACCAGTTTTCAGCTGAGGTGTAGGCACGCTGGAGGGAGTTTTGGAGTGAGATGGGGTTACTGTCAGAGGCAAAGAGAACTGCGTCATCTGCATAGAGAAGGATATTTCCTGCGCATGCATTGGGCAGGGAATTGAGAAAGAGAGAGAAGAGTAAGGGCCCAAGTATGGAGCCCTGGGGAACTCCTGAGCGATTAGGCAGGTACTGAAAGAGTGCCACCAACCCACACGCTGGGAGCGGTTGGTCAAGTAGCTGGCACACCAGGAGACTGGACCAGCGGCAAAGCCCACACTGGCAAGGGTAGCTAACAGTAAAGGGTGTGAGACGGTATCAAAGGCTTTTGATAGGTCTATAAATACTGCACCAGCGAGGGAGCCAGCATCAAGTGAGTTATGAAGGAAGTTAGCAAACTCCAGGTAAGCAGTATCGGTGCTATGACCAACTCTGAATCCATGCTGTTCAGGACAAAGGACCTCATATTTCGTGAGGTAAAGTGAGATTTGGCTCACCCACCAGCCAGCTGAACCAAAGAGGTATGCTTCGCTCGCTCCAGATAGGGAATCCAAACTGTGTATTTTGATTGGACCCTTCCTGTTCTTCTTGGCTTGCGAATGGTGGCTCAGCACTACTGTGCTGGAGCTATGGGGGACTGCTTTTTTTTTTAGACTGCCTGCTCTTTCTTGCTCTGAGAATTTTCTAATCTGAACATTTTACTCAGTTGCAAATGCCTGCCTTATATTGCTGAATGTAATGCTTTATATTGCTTATATTATTGGGACCGCATATATGAATTTGCATTACTACTTAAATGCTGATAATGTAAAAATGTATACTCTGGTTGCATATTGTCCAGGTATAGTGTTTTTCTAGCTCCCTTCTCTCTCTCCTACCCTATCTCTCTCCTCTCCTGCTTTTATTTATTTATTTTTTTGACTATGTTATTATTTTCCCCATCAAGTTTGTTTAATTCTAAATACTGTCCTTCCAAAGCTCCCGCCCTCTGGCACTCACACTAATCTGTTTCACCTCTCGCTCTCCTTGGCACCGAGGTGACACACCCCCTGCCAGACAACCCACTGTAAACCTCCCCCTACCTAATCTCTCTACTCATCAACCCACCCACTAAACGTTTCCTTTTATTTTATTTCTGAAACCGCCCTCCCATTTACCTGCCTATAACTCCTAACCACATCTTTTTCTTTCCTTTCAGCAGGTGCCGCCCCTGAACTGGGTGCTCCATGCCTTCATCCAGGCTGTGGCTTGGCTTGCGCCTGCCAGCTGCGCCTCACTGCCCACCCGCCCACCAGCTGAACAAAAGAGGTAGGCTTTGATCACTCCAGGCAGGGAATCCAAACCCTTATTTTGATTGGACCCTTCCTGTTCTTCTTGGCTTATGATTGGTGGCTCAGCACTTCAGTGCTTGAGCTACAGGGAACTGCTTTTTTTCATTCTTTTCAATGCAAAGAAGTGCAAAGTAATGCACCTAGGAAACAAAAACCTAGGCGAAGAGTACACAGTTGTGGGGAGGTGTTAATAACAACAAAAATGGAAAGGGACCTGGGGGTAGTCATATCAGATGACCTAAAGATAAATAAGCAATGTGAGAAGGCAGTAAGGATGGCTGGGGGAGGCATCACCAGTAGAAAACAGGAAGTTGTATCCCTCTGTACAGACAGTTGGTGAGGCCCCATCTGGAATACTGTTTGCAGTTCTGGAGATCCCATCTCTGCACGGACATAGACAGGATGAAGGCAGTTGAGAGGAGGGCAACTAAAATGGTGCAGAGTCTGCAACAGAAGCCATATGAAGAGAGACTAAAGGAGCTTAATATGTATACTCTTGAGGAAAGGAAGGGGGACATGATAGAAACTTTCAAGTACTTCAAGGGAATCATCAAAGTGCAAGGGGGTAGCATCTTTCAGAAAAAGAGACGTGAAAGAACAAGTGGACACAATTTGAAGATAGAGGGGGGAGTGACTCAGGGGCAATGTGAGTAAGTATTTTTTCACAGAGTGGGTGGTGGATGCATGGAATGGCCTTCCTGAGGAGGTTGTGGGGTCAAAAACAGTGAGAGAATTCAAGAATGCATGGGACAGACATATGGGAATGCTTGTGGGAGGTAGGAAGAAGTAAGCTGTTGGTTAACTAGGATCTGCAGCTTATCCAATAGGCAGGGAAATGGGCAGACTAGGAAGCCCAAGCAGTCCTTATCTGCTGTCAAAGTCTATGTTGCTATGTTTTAGACTGCCCACTCTTTCTTGCTTTGAGAATTTTCTCCCCCCTGCCTCCGATATCTATTAAATACACTTGTGCTCCTCCCTTCCCCCTCACCTCCTCTCCCATTGGCTATAGCCTAAAACAGATAATCATCTTTACAGGCCAAATCTGTTCCCCGCCAGCTTTTACACTTTGCCTATTTCTCTCAACCACAATATTTTAGCCACTGCATATTCTGCAAGATACATTTACCTTAGCCTCAATAGGGCAAATTGTAACCTTAAATAAGCGCTCATTTACACCACTTCGCTGCAGTTGTTCCTTGGATCTTGTCCCCATCAAATCTTACTAGCCTAGCTCAACTCCTGATTTTGAGTCCTGGTGCTCACTCTTCTTGTGCCATATCACTCTTTTTTAGGTGTCGCAAGCATAATACCATGCAACTACACAATCCCTACCTGCCTATGTTCTCGCTCTCTGGACTACTCCTCTTCTGTTCCTTACTCTCTCCCACTTACAACCTTCCCATCCAGTCCTGACCCTGAACACAGAGACCTTTTCCATTAGCCCTAAGGCTGTTCTCACAACAACTCCGGTAGGGTCTCACCCTTGCCCTCCCCCTCCTATTTCAGTCTCCTGCCCGGTCATAAACCCCCTTCTGGGATTCTCCCATGACTCTACTAGCAATACTTCTAACAGCCTCCTACTGTCACTCCTTTCGGGCATCACTGATCTTCTACACCTTATACCCTTTCTCTCTCCACTACACTGGTACACACATGCCCCTTATCTATCTGTCATGCAGGTGCTCAAATTCCATCAAAGTTAAATTGCTTTGCAGATAGATTAAGAACTTGATTTTCCTGCTGCTAATCTGTGCAAGTAATGTTGAATTAAATCCTGGCCCACCACAGGCACAAGCCTCACCAGCTGACTTCACAGCCACTGAACTGCAACTGAAGTGCCTGCACTGTAATACGTGCAGCCTAGTGAAAAAGTTAGATTTTGTCCATGCCTGGATTTCCCACATGGATTTGGATATCTTAGTGTTAACTGAAACATGGCTGAAAAATCTACTCCTGACACTGTGATATCTTTCCAGTCCTACAATCTCTTTCATAGTGACAGACCAACCGGGGAAGGGGCGTGGCTATTTACATCAAAGACAGATTTACTGTATCCGATATTGCTACTGTCAACACCTCTAATGCTAAACCTATCATTATCCCCTATAGTAATGTTAACAGTAATAGGTTGTTACAGGCCACCTTCTGGAAGCCCAGGAGCTTCTAAATTATTTGTGTAATATATCAGACTCAAGACAGAATGAAATCATCATATTTGGTGACTTAAATATCAACTGGCTAAAATCCTGCAACAGAACCTTACAGCTCAAAGATTACTGCGACGAAGCCGGCTTCGACCAACTGGTATCGGATATCACTCATTCAAATCCCAAAATCCCCTCAAACTGGTCACTGATCGACCTAATTCTTAGAAATAAACCCTACAAGGTCACCCACAGAGTAGTATTTCATAATGATGTCAGTGATTACTGAGCCATGGCCTGTGTTAGAGGACAGCTTCCCCTCAAGTCACCTAATAGGTTTACATGGAAAAGGAACTTCCGTAAATTCAACCTCTCCCACTACCTGTCTGACCTCAGAAATATAAATTGGACTGATTTTTACCAGGCCACAAACATCAATGATGTGGCTTCCTTTTCCAGCAATGCTCTTAATGACATAATCAACAGACATGCCTCTATGTTAAAATGCAGAACACGGAAGCTTTCCTGCCCCTGGTTCACAGTTGAACTAAAGGCTGGACTAAACGTGAGGGACTGTCTATGGGCTACAGCCAGATGGACCAAACTTCCTTCAGACTTGGCAGCCTTTACAGCCTGCCATAGCAACTGCACCAAAAAGATCAGGGCCTCAAAAGCAAACTACTACCTATCTGCTTTTGTTCCGCTAACGGTAACTCCAGCAAATTCTGGTGAAATGTTAAATCAGCGGAAGGCAGTAAATCATCTTCTTCATTACCCAATATGATCTCCTATAAGGGTAAGACCCTCTCCAATAAATGTGACATTCTATATGGTTTTAATAATCACATTTCTACTGCAGCTCTTGCATTTGATACCTCCAAACCCACCACCTTCATCTTCAGCTTGCCTAGACATTACCCAACATCATCCAACAACATCTTTTCCTTCACCCCATTCTAATTCAAAGAGGTAGAAGACCTTCTACTCCACCTAGATGTTAACAAAGTTGTTGGTGTTGACGGAATAGGACCGTATTTCCTTAAAGCTGGATTTCTGTATCCGACAGTCCCCATCTTGTACCTATTTAATCTGTCCATTAGCTCCAGTACTGTACCTGGGGCATGGAAAATAGCTCAGGTACTTTCATTATTTAAATCAGGTGACCCTATGGACCTGAATAACTACCATCCTATATCCATTCTACCCCTGCTCTCTAAACTCCTTGAGAAGTTGGTAAATGCTCAAATGAGACTCTCTTGGTAACGCCAATCTAATAAACCCAGCCCAATCTGGATTCTGACCAGCCCATTACACTACCTGAGCTCTAGCTTCAGTTACAAATGTCTGTCTCCTTGCCATGGATAAGAAACAAGTTACAGGGGCTGTCTTCCTGGATCTCAGTAAAGTTTTTGACATAGTCAATAATGCTTTACTCCTCGACACACTAAATTGGCATGGCATCTCTGTCCCTGCACTGTCATGGTTCAACAGCTACCTGACAGGTAGACTTCAACAGATGAAAGTGGATAGTTCCCTCTCCCTGCTTCTTCCTCTCAAGAGAGGAGTATCACAAGGCTCAATCCTTAGACCTCTACTATTCATGTTAAATATCAACACCATTGGAAATAACATCAGAAAAGCAAAATTTCACCTGTTTGCAGATGACACAGTAATATATATATATATCCAGGCCCTCAGTAGCCGAAGCCCATGTGGAGCTCCAGTCCAAATTTAATCTTCTCCAACACAGCCTTGCACAGTCCAAACTGCTCTTAAATGCTAAAAAAACAAAATTGATGTACTTCTACTCCAGCCATTTGAATGCCATCCCAAATCCACTCCTATCCCTGCCCCCCATCAAGACTCTCCATCATGATGATCTTGAGGTAGTCAACACATTTAAATATCTAGGCTGTGATCTAGATCAACACCTAATGTACTCCGCTCATATCACTTCCCATGCAGAAAAACTGCAGCAAAGAATTGGCTTTGTTTACAGGAACAAATCCGTTTTCAACATTGAAGCCAGGCTACGAATGGTCCAGACAACTTTCATCCCACAACTTGACTTTGCTGATATATTATATGCTTGATGCTCAGACTCCCTGCTACACCAGTTGGACATACTCTACCAAAGAAATACAAAATCACACATACCCCCATAATGCAAAGCATGATGGGCTGTATATGCAACTCAGCACAAAATATTATGCTGATTCAACTTTAAGAAGAACTGCATGGTGCCAAAAGGCCTCTCACACAGTATGCAAAGGGTGTCAACAAAAGACAAAGACATGCGTTTTATCCTACCAGGACTCATCAGTGTGCCTCATCTGTATGACACCGCAGTGGAATGATATAGCTACCCAAAGTTGGTCTATCTGCGTTGGGTTGTGGTGAGCCCAATAAAACCAAAAAACAAGCTAAAAGATGAAGGACCTTAGTGCACAAGCACTGAGGCAATGGTTACCCCAAAAGGCACTGGCAAGGAAGCCAAGTTTCAAAGAAATACAAATTCACACATACCCCCATAATGCAAAGCATCATGGTCTGTATATGCAAATCACCAAAAATATTATGCTGGTTCAACTTTAAGCAGAACTGCATGGTGCCAAAAGGCCTCTCACACAGTATGCAAAGGATGCCAACAGAAGACACAGACACGTGTTTCATCCTACCAGGACTCATCAGTGTGCCTCATCTGTATGACACCCCAGTGGAATGAACCGGCTACCCTTAGTTGGTCTATCTGGGTTCGGTTGTGGTGAGCCCAATAAAAACAAAAAACAAGTTAAAAGACAAAGGACCTTAGTGCGCAAGCACTCAGGCAAGGGTTACCCCAAAGGGCACTGGCCGGGAAGCCAAATTTCAAAGAAATGCAAAATCACACATACCCCCATAATGCAAAGGATCATGGGCTGTATATACAAATCACCACAAAATATTATGCTGGTTCACCTTTAGGCAGAACTGCATGGTGCCAAAATGCCTCTTACACAGTATGCAAAGGGTGCCAACAGAAGACACAGATACGTGTTTCATCCTACCAAGACTCATCAGTGTGCCTCATCTGTATGGCACTCGAGTGGAATGAACCAGCTACCCTAAGTTGCTCTATCTGGGTTGGGTTGTGGTGAGCCCAGTAAAAACAAAAAACAAGTTAAAAGACAAAGGACCTTAGTGCTCAAGCACTGAGTCAAGGGTTACCCCAAAGGTCACTGGCCAGGAAGCCAAGTTTCAACCATACTCTACCATAGTGCAATACAGTTCATTTCTAATGCCCACCATCGTACACATCACTGTGACCTACAGTATATGCCTCCTTTGTTGGTCTTCCTTATCAACTAGACATCTCATCCACTCTCTCACCTGGCTCTACAAAGTTCTTCTGTCAAAACTCCCACTATATATCAAATCTCTTTTGGTGGACTGCCTGCTTTTACCCATTACACAGTAACTCTTACATTATGCTAGATGTCCAAAGCACCTGCTCCCACTTCTGAGGTATTGCTATAAGCCATGCTCTCCAGGCTGCTTGGAACAAAGCCCAATCTAGACTCAAATTTCAAAGCCTAATCCCCCTAAATAGTTTCAAAAAACTAGTCGATGGCAATTTACATGACTCCTGTGCTTGTCACTAAGTGTCAAATGCCTCACCCATTATTCCTTGAATAATTAACAAACACTCTTTTCTTCAGTTTCCTTTCCATTACTCTCACCCTTACCCGACTACCTCTTCCCTTCTTCCTCATCTCCCCCGATTCACCATCAGCTATCTTGCCCTCATCATCCTATCCATCCCCAGTCTCACTCAATTTCTTCTTCACTTCCTTGTCAAAGGCCCCCCTTCTCAGACTGTATACAATACCATGTCAAACACCTCCATTTACCTCACTAATTATTACCACTCCATGAGGTAATCCTGTGTAATAAAAATGGTGCTGTCCAGCTGCCCAGTGTTTTACCATGTATCACTCCCATAGTTCTGACATACTTAGAATATTACTTGTAAATATCTTTTTGTAAATATTCTTGTTTCCTTTATATATCTTAAGTATTTTTTTATGTATTGTGTATAGTTTATAATGCATATGTCCTGTGTGTATGAATTGTCTGTGCAGGACCTCCTTGTAAATGAGCCTGCTCAATGGAGTTTTTTTCCTGCCAATAAACTTGACTTGACTTGAACTTGTTTTTCATCCTATGGTTTTGGTGCCTTGGATTTGCTGGGTTATATGCAGTGGTTAAGTTGGAAATGTTTAGGTAGGGGAATTGTTATTTGGAAGTGGTGGAACTTTCCTATAGTATTCCATGAAGCAAGATGATCGAGGTGCAGGAACTCACATACAGTTTTTTAAGAGGTGATAGAACTGACTTTCTCTGAACTCCTGACCAGTTTAACCACTGGTGATCAGATGAAGATGAAGCGAGAGTGAAAGAGAGGGAGAAGGAGAAGGCAATGAAAACAGTGAGCATGCAAGCACATTATCTTGTGCGTGGAGAGGAGATACAGGCAGATGTGCTATATGTTTAGCACTGCTTAGTAGTCTTAGCAAAGAAGCCTGTGAATAGCACTATGTAGCTTTGATGTGAGATCCTGCAATAACAGAGCCTCACAGTGTTGAGGAGTAGCAATATCACCCCATCTAGCAGAGAAATAAAAAAGCTAATGTGATGCTGGCACGATGTTGTTTGCCACGAGTTGCAATTCTGAATACAGGGGACACAGAGCTTGTTTTTTACATTGTCATTGTAATGGGAAGTGTGACGTGTGATGTCTATTTAATATCCCAGAGTATTGTTCTGTGTTTGTTTTAAAATAGTCCTAGTTTTTCCTCATTTAGGTTCCCTTGTTAGAACTGCAGTTTTACCACCTGATATTTATTTTTTAATTACTTATAGTTGTGTAACCCGATGACAACAGTTTAATGGAAACCATGCAAAGAACACTTCAATCTACGCATTCACTCAACTGATGACACCTGCTTCTGGAACTCAAAAGTAATTAACAAATGAATATTAGGTGGAAAAATATGCATAATACATGAGAGACTCTAAATAAGGGAAAGACAGGACTGTTTCTCAACAATCACATGAAACAGTACACTGGATGTTTTAAACACACTTCATAAACACACACATCCTCAATTACTATATATTGAAAAATGTAAAATAAAACAAGGTTTATGATGCATTTAAATATGCTGTGGGGGAAAGCTTTGCTCTGATTGGCTGCTGTGCCAGTCAATAACTCTCTGAAAATAACTAGCACAGTACCAAGAACTGCAGAGCCAGTCCATGAACAAACTTTAACCCCCCCCCATAACAATGATTATAAATCAAAATTGGACTTATCATTGAAATAACCTCTGAGCTAGTAATTTCTAGAGGAATTAATGACTGATTGTGGTTAATGCATTTGGCATCACCTCAGGCCATCAACACTCTCCAGTTGTTCATTAATCTCCAAGTAATAACTGACTCTTGATCATTTTTGCATAAGCAGTAGATGGTTCCAGTGGTTCATGCAGTGTTCAGTGTAATTTTTGTCTTCACATTCAGTTTCCCTGTTACAACATTTTCAGTCTCATGATAAGATGCAGTTATTGCTTTTATCAATCAATCAGTCAATCACAGTTTTTATTTAACCAGGCAATCACCGTTGAGCAAGCTAATTTTCGAGGTGGACCTGGGTTTGTAAACAAGGAACAAGGGACAATATACATGGGATGCAACACACAAGAAAATAGTAATAATACAAATAAAGTGAGATACAATAATACAGTATATACAAAGTATCAGCAGGTAGCACTGACAGTAGTATATGTTTGGAACAGAAGATACAGCTAGTTTTGGGTAGGACACAATTTTTCATAAAAGTAAGAAATATACATATCAGGTGCACCGAACACAAATGAAACCTAATATAAAAAGGTATATAGTGATACGGTATGGAGAATTTAAAGCTGGAACCAGGGTCAAAGGAATGTGGAAGGGACAGATATGGGGTAGAAAAAGGGGAGAGGGAAGAGTCGATTATAGATGTGATTAGTCTTTTAACAGTAGTAATTAGAGTGTGCTTGCACTTATAGGAGTCACTATTTAGGGTAGACAGGCACAGAGCTCCTTATTATGATGTAGATATAGAGATTTAAAAGCTGCTAGGCTGCTGGGGTGAGTTAATTTCAAAGTTTTTTGCAGCTTGTTCCACAGTTGAGGGAGCACAAAGCTGATGGCTGCTCTGCCAATGCGAGATTTTTCTTTGTAAACATAAAGGTAGATATATGAGGTGCTTCTCAGGGCATACTTCCCCAGAGTGCACAAAGGTAAACAGACAGAGATATACTGGGGCAGTTTATTTGAGAAGGCTTTGTAAGTCCAAACTGCAGCATTTTTTTGCCGTCTGTAAGCAAGGGATGACCATCCCACTGCCGTGTACAATGCACAGTGGTGGGTTGAGTATGGTAGACCCGTGATAAATCTTATGGCTCTGTGATAAAGCGTATCGAGTTTGGCTAGGATACCTGCAGGTCCCTGACTATATAGAAAGTCTGCATAATCCAATAGGGAAAGAAAGGTAGTTTGAACCGGTTTCAGTTTAGAGTCTCTTATGAGGAGATTATTCATCCTAAAGAACAGACCAAGTCTTTGTCTAAGTTTCTTTGCCAGTTATTCTAAGTGATCTGTGAAAGTAAGTCTATGGTCTAACCAGATCCCCAGGTACTTGAACTTTGGTACGTAGTCCAACTGCTCACCTAGAATGGTAGTGATCTGCAGGAGTGTCTCAGCAATTGCAGGATTTATTGCATTTTGAAGGGGCGAGAGGAACATTGCTTTATTTTTTTTTTGCATTTAAGAGCAGTTTCTGGTTTATAAGCTGATGTTGCAGCAGATTAAATTCATTGTGAAGGGCTTTACAGGACACTTCAGGTGTGGGGCTACTAGCATAGAGTACCATATCATCCGTGAATAGGTGTATTTGTGCTTCTTTGATGGAGGTATCTACGTTGTTAATATAAATGGTGAAGAGCAAGGGACCAAGAATGGAACTTTGTGGTACACCCTTCAATAGGGGTTTTGGTGGAGAAACTTCCCCTTCTGCCTTTACTTGTTGAAGTCGTCCTGAGAGGTAGTTGGAGAACCATTTAAGGGATAGGGAATCCAAACCAGTGTTCCAGAGGGACGACAGAAGCAGTCTGTGATCAATGGTATCGAACGCCTTGCTTAGGTCCAAGAAAACTGCACAAAGTATTTTTTGTCTAATTCAAGCTGACAGTCGATGGTCACCTTGGCTAAAGCAGAGATTGTATTGTGCTGTGCTCTAAAACCAGATTGTAATGGGTTGAGCAATTTTTCTGATTCCAGGTACTCCCGAAGCTGGGAGTTCACTATTTTCTCCAGCGTCTTTGACAGGATTGGAAGTAGGGAGATTGGCCTGTAGTTATTGAGGTCACTAGGATTTTCTGACTTAAACAAAGGGACCAAAAGTGCATTTTTCCAAATTGGTGGTAGGTCACCCTGGGACAAGGATAAGCTGAAGAGATGAGTAATTGGGACTGCGAGGACATGGTAGCTGACCTTTAAGAAGCACAGGTCAATGAGGTCGGCCCCAGCATTTTTCCTAGTGTCCAGCTGAAGGAGAAGAGTTTTTGACTTCTTTCAGGGAGGTAGGCTGCAGAGAGAAGGATGGACTGGGGATGGGTTTTTCTTGTGTATCCAATCTAGGTTGTTGGCAGAGGATATTCGCGGGAGAGGAGTCAAAGGCTAGCCCTGCAGTGGCAAAATGATTATTGAGAACATCGAGGATAGACGGTCTGTCGGAGATGACAGTATTGTCGATCAATAATTTAGTAGGTAGGAATTTACAGTGGTGTGACCTTCAATGTCTTTGATAGTCCTCCAGAATTTGGAGGCATTTCTTGAGGAGCTGTCCAGCTGAGAGCGGTACAAATTAGCTTTGGCTTCTCTTTTGATGCAGAGGTTCCTTGCCCTCTGGAAAGAATTCCAGTCATTTATTAAATTAGTTTTCCTAGCAGTTCATGCTTTTTTATATGCCAGTGCTGCATCTCATAGATGTGCTGTCATCATGTTCAGAAGATTGTCAAGCAGTAGGAGTTTCAGGCTAGCAGCCTACTGCAGGATAGTCACCATCTTACTGCATGCTCTTAGGTTGCGTATTTTTGGAGGGGGATTATGAAGGACTTCAGAAGAGTGCAAGACTCTTCAATTATGAAATTGTGGAAGAAAGTCGAGCACTGAGTGCTGCGGAGGGTCTGCCACCAGTCACTGCTTACTGTCCACAAGGATACAGACATGATGCAGATATGAATTGCAGATGATCATGTGTGTGCAGGCCTAGCACAAGAGAAACATCCTCAAGAAAAGGTCTATCAGCAGATATGATATGTGTTATACATGCACAGTATGTCCAGTCCTCATAAGTTCATCAGAATGGCCTAAACTCTCTTTGTTGAGTTTTCCATAAAATTTGTAAAACAGATGAAACTTTGAAGGGCTTGTAGGTGCAATTGAGCCAAAGATCATAGTAAGCTTGTCACTTACAAATAAGGTTAATCAGAGTTGCAATTACACTACTGTATACTGTATGTGTATTGTGAATTGTGATATGACCCGCCACTTTTGTGTATGGGCTACAAGACTCACCTCAAAGCAATGGGGGACCAGTATTATTTCACTCCATCTTCCAACACTGTCTAAACAGATCTCATGAGTTTAGGAGCTGGAGAGGCTCTTGTATTAGTTGTATGGTTACTCAGATTCTAAGTCATGGAATTGGATTTGTCAGAGTCCAACCCAATTTTTGGTAATATTTTTTTTTTCCAATTGCAGTCTGAAAAAAACTAATTCCAAAATGTATGGTTAAAACCTGGTTTTACATGTGCATTTAAGATTTAGGAATTAGGATGCTGAATCCAATTGTAAGGTCCTTTTTGGAATCAGACAAGAATCTGTTTCAGAATCAGAAATTCAAAAATTACTAAAAAGTCCAGTTGAATAGGCACTTGCCAATTCTGAGCATCACAAGTGAGCTGCTTTTTAAAGCAGCAGTGCAGTGAAAAATATTTTTCCTGAAAAGCTAGTTTAAGCTACAGTTAATAAATACCTTAGTGTACCTGTCAAATGTAATTATCTAGGTACCTCCTATGCTGTGCACCATGAGTCTTTTTTTATTTTCCCAGTCCTAACCCTTGCCAAGTCAACACTGCTATTTCTAGGCAAAATGTGGTGACCATCTTTTTTTTCTTGAGATAAAAAACTAAATTAACACATTTATAGACTAGTCAAATTTTGGTGGAATTAGAAAACTGTACCATCAAATAAAATTGTAGATACCTGAAATATTTTATAGTAAAAAAAAAAAAAGTAGTGTCAAATGTTTTGCCCAATTTCATTGCATTGCTGATTTAATTACAGGCTGCAGAGATCATTATATACTGTAATTACAGCCTATTCCTGCAATGATTTTCTCAGTGTCTTGGGGATGATAGCAACATAACAGTCCTGAGTTAAAGAAACAAGATATGATACAGAGGAGAAAAGCACACTAGGACATAAATACTGTCTCTGACCGTGACAGAGCTTTAATAGTTGTGCTTGGTGAACCTTTTTCTTTAACAGGACAACTCACTAATCACACTGGCAGAGGGACTATGACAATTTAAACATGCCAATTGTATTTATTTAGAAAATATAAGAATCCCCTACTATACCTCCCAAGTAATCTTATTCACACCTCTCAACTGCTATGAATTGCGCATAGCGCTATGATGTTCACATTCAAATTTACCCTTGCTCTGCATAGATTTACTGATATTCCTCATAATGTTAGAGCTATTTCTGGACAAACAATTAAATCATTGAACTAAATTGATATAAACATTCCTTATTACTAACTTTATGTGGCCCACTATCTGTAGACATATTATTGCTTAAAATAAGAAAGTGCTACATGTTCTGGCCCTTTGCTATGATTTTTGAAGGCCTGTGCTATGATTTTTAATGCTGAGAGGTTGAGAGGTATGATCTTATGTACATCCCTTCTACTGGGCAGGCTTCCCAAGAGACCTTTGATAAGAATCAGTACTGAGACAATGAGTCCCCAAGTCAGCAGCTCTAACAATTCAGCTCAAAGGAAAGTCCCACTTGTTAGGATAGTAGATTGCTCTTGTGAAAGGTAGATTTGTCTTGGTAGTTATCCCCCCATAGTGCATAAGCAAACCCATCAACATTTCAAAATGAAAACATGCAGCATGAGTTTTCTAACTCAGTCACTATATTCTATTTCCATGCAAATATGCTCCTCAAACACTGCTGTTCTCAATCTGAATGCAGCCGTACTCCCCAATGATGCCATTTGGGGAGCACTTGGAATGACACATTCTGAGGACAGTATGGCACTCGTCTATAGTTGTGCCATCTCTGCCCTCTGCATGCCTCTGTTCCCTGTTGTGATCACAATCCAAAGGCCAGATGATGCACAGAAAGCTGCACTGGTCCCCAGAACCTGTGCAGATGGAGGCTCTACTATAAGGTCAGAGGCTGTCAGTTACATAGGAGGGGTGTGGAACTGAGTCTGTTGAGGGAGGCATGTGGATTCAATCTCTGCTCTATTTATTACTTTGCATACTGTGTAATGATGTTGTTGGCTTTAGATAAAAATGACAACATGAAAAGGGTGCCTTGCTTTCCTTACTGACCAAAGAAAAAAATACAGAACATAGAAACTAAACTGATCACCCGCTCCCAGCAGCTCTCTGGTTCAAATGGCAGATTTATTTTCTACTAACAGTTTTCAGCCACCTTCCAGTTAAACACTGTAGTCTGTCCTTTTTACCCCTCACCCCTGTCATAGCTTTGATTTTCTGCATGCGCGGTATATTTGCATGTATGGGTATGACTGTACATACTTTCATTCAGAGAGAGAGAGTGTGTGTGTGTGTGTGTGTGTGTATGCACGCATGGGGGGAAGTATACTCAAATGGGCATTCCAGCTATGTGTGCATTAGTTTGTCATTTTGCCCAGATACAGTACCCCTGTCTCCTTCACACAGCTTTGTCACATTTCAATCTTCTTACTATGCCTTATTAATTAGTCCCCACTTGAGAACTGATCAGCTCATTTACTGCTACTATGCCTCTCCATCCCCATCATTACCTTTTTACGACTGTGGGCGGAGCCAACAGGAGTATTGCATGTACAAAAGGAGTGATGTCATGTTTTCTGTCCATGGAACTGACTGAAGGTGTAAATAGTCTCCTCCACCTTACCCTCTTCCAAGAAATGTTTTCTGCCCTCAAATAAATATGCTTTCATGTTAGTCAATGGTTGCAGAGTACTATTTTCTTTCTTAAATGGGTGGTACAAGAACTGGAACCTGAGTAGTGGGAGGCAGCATTGTTTTTTGGGGGAAGTAAGATCCAACCCACCTCCACCAAGAAGCTCCTAAAAATCCAGCCCACCTTTTTTTATTCATGTGGGAGGGGCATGAGGTGGATCCTAACATGCTGAAAGAAGAGTCACTAGTTGGGTATCTGGCCAAGGAACAGAACAAATCTGTGGAGTCCAGAACAGATAATACTTAATGCATTCAAACTGACTTAAAAGCCCTTGGAACAAATGATGGTCAGTGTCACCTGGTGTCTCAAAAGGAAAGACTCAGCTTTCAGGTATTTCTTAAACATTTACATACTAAAAACAAAGTTCAGCTGTGTTTATTTTCCACCTTGTCACAACATATAGTTGTCTCCGCAGTGTTTTCAGTTAGGGTACAGTACCTTCATGTATATGATGGCCTGGTTCTGTTGAATTGATTGCTATAACAGTGCATAGAATACATTGCAAAACATATAGGTAACTATAATACAGATGGTGGCATTATTTTTAATTATACAATGACAAGGAAAAACGTAAGAAGCTGATTGCCTGCCGACCCATTGAAACAGTGATGTTATTACACAATAACTTTGGATTTGGATCATTCCTTGCATTTTCTGCTGAGAAATATTTTTCCACACTAACAAAAACATCCTTTAAATTCTGTATATAACAACAAACCATTGTATAGTTGCAATAAGGCACTCCAGGGTGTGTGTTATTGTGTAATAACATCACTCCTGGGGTGGTGGAAGCACTCGGCTTTGCCTCTGCTTAAATATGACCTTTCTCAATGTGCTGTACCTTGATTCAGTTAGTGTATGCAACAGCCTTCATGTGAACACTCCGGGCTTCTCTTTCACTCCTGATGTCTATTTGTTTTAGCTATTGTATACTGTTTGAACTGCTTTGGTCTTCTTGATGTGGTGCCTGTGTAAATGAGTATCTGACTCAAAGGTTTGTAAATCTGATATTTTTTAAATAAATAAATAAATGTTTATGTTTAAGCCCATGAAACACCCTTATCTAGTTAATGCATTCACAGTCGTAGTGGCTCTGCCAGAACTTGTTTGTTTTGCAACAACTACTCTTACCTTACCTACTATCACTTTTATCCTGCATCCTCCCCGTATTTTCTTTGCTCAAATATATATCACTCCTTTTCCATTGCTGCTCCACTAAACTTTTTTTTTGTCTTTTTTAGATAATTCATAAAGAAGACCTATGGTCAAAAAATCATTCTAACTCTCTTTTTACTTTCAGCATGAATTTAATATCACTATTTGTTTTGTAATGTGAAAAAAAACAGTACTATTTTAAAATATGCCTTCAGATTATTAACAATTAAAATTATACTTAGAACACTTTTGCTTTGAATACCTTTAGTATGTTCACAATCAAATTTGCACTAGTGTTTTACTCCAGTTTTTCCGCTCAGAAGACTAAAGCATAAGGTGGTAAAGCAGGTTGCCAAGGTCACCCAGTAAGCCTGTGGACAGTATGAGATTCAGAACAGAAAGTCCTCAATCAAAGTAATTTCCTCTAATAATTAGATCACACTAGTTATGCTTACATGCTTAAGCCTTTTTTTTTCTGCTCACAGACTTATTGTGGCTTAACCTTTTCCCTACACAAAGGGACCCATTTTCAAAAGGTTAGCGTTGCCCAAACCGGGTTTGTGCCATGCTAACTGGGAACGGTGCTGACCATCAGGAGTGTAGCCATATTCAAACACAGTGTCGTGGTGTGCAATATCGTGTTGTGCATATGCAAATGAGGGATCCCCCATGCCGATGCAGTGCAGCACAATACTGAAAATTTTCAGAAGTGCTAAACAGCCAAAAGCAAGGTGCAGTTTAATGTTTCTGAAACCCAGCCCTTAACAGTGCATAGAGGGGATGGGTGCCATGCACACCATCCATGCTCCATCAAGGGGTGGGTACCCTGGTGTACCTAGCCAGGATGCCGCCAGGAGGAGCAGAACTGAGAACGCTTGGGGGGGAAGTAAATAATTTCTTTATTGTTTAATGTACTGCTGCTGAATAATACTGTGGGGATTGTGCCTGAAATGTGTTGATTTTGGGGCAGTTTGAGGGGGATTTTGTGTTGGGGCCTAAGGGAGGAGGGAGGGAGATGGCAGAGGGAGGAAGAGGGAAAGAGTGAACTAAGGCACACCACCTGACTCTGGACAGAGCAATTTGGCCACAGAGCTCTATATTTATTATTCAGAGGGCCTAGTGACCACTTGCATGAGTGACCCTGATGTGTGAGTGCCACAAATCAGGAGTGTAGCATCTCAAGTAGCATCTGCAGGGCATCACAATGCAGGACTGTAACATCTCGAGTAGCATCTGCAGGGCATCTTCAGGGAGGAGAACAGGCAGCAGACCCATGCCAGGTAAGTACAGACTTAGGGGTGTGCACAAGGGGAAGTGAGCAACAGAGGGGAAAAAAAAATATTTAGGGTAGTAGCAACCAAAGGATATAGAGAAGGTGTAGAGGCAGTCAGATGACTCTGTGTGGGGGGTGTAAGGATGACTGGGACATTGGGCTCAGTGAGGCTGGGAGGGTAGTGAGCTGCAATGGGTGATAAGCAGCAGTTTTCTTGGGGACTTTGTGGAGGGTGGGGGGTGTCTGGTGTGCAGGCAGTTCAAACACCTTAGGCAGGAAATAGAAAGCATGAAATGGGATCTGTGGAGAGGAAGCAGATATGACTCAGGAGGTTTGAGGGGGGCCAGGGAGACAGACAGGACTCCTTCACAGGATATACCAGGTTGCCACAGGCTGAAAATAGGAGTTTGGACTAGGGAGCAGGAACACACAACTCCACAGGAACCAGTAGCCACAGGGAAGGGGAGCTGGCAGGTGGTAGGGAACAAGAGTAGAGGGAGAAGGGTTAGGGAACATACCCAGTGTGAACAGAGGCAGGGAAGGATTTCAGGGGAGGGCAAGGGTTTGGAGACTAGAAACAGGTATGCAGTGCTGGCAGAAGAAAGAGAGCAGGAGGATGGGGGTGGCAACATAGATCAGTGGAACAGGGAGCGTGAGGGAGAGGAAAAGTACAGTGTGCAAGGGGAAGGGGAAGACTGTAGGGTAGAAATTGGTGGGGTCACGGAATCAAAATGGGTTTGCACAGACCCACTAACAAGTGGGGAAGGGGGCTAACAAAGATAGAAGGGGGTAGAGGGAGGCATTAAGAAAGGGGCACAGAGGGGAGGTAAAGTTAGTGGAGGGGGAGCAGGATCATCTGGGGATGAAGCACAGAAAGGACAGAGGAGGAACAGCATGGGTGGAGGTCCAGTCAGAGGGGAATAGAGGGAAGAAGGGACAGAGAATTAGAGGAGCGGACACTGAAGGAAACAGGACCAGGGTAGGGCATAACAGGGAGACAGGGCAGAGAATTGGGTAAAAATTAGTTATACTGGGGGACTCAGTACTCAGGGGAGTGAGATGGGGAGGTAAGGGAGCAAGAAAAAGCAGGGCCTGGGTGAAGTGTATGCCAGGTATGACAGCGGGGAGGGTAGGACAGTTCATTCAGAATTGTGTGAAGAGGGCTGGCGATAAACCTCATATTGTGGTGCATCTAGGTACAAACAACCTGGAGGGGAGTATGGTGGAAGAAGTTTAAAAGAGGTTCAAGGAGATAGGAAGAATCTGCACTCAGGTGGGCAGATCAGTGGCATTCTCGAAGGTACTCCCAGCACCTAGGGCAAGCACCGCTATGACAGTAAGAATAGAGGAGTTCAACAGGTGACTGGGGGGGGGCACAAAAAGGGGGTATGGGGTAGTGGGTGAGTGGGGTGAGACATGGAATAAGAAGGGGCTCTATGCATGGGATAGGCTGCATCTCAGCAGCAAGGGTACCAGGACTTTGAAACAGGGGCTGGAGAATTACATTATAACTAAAATAACTTTCAACTGAGGGGGAGGGCATAGTGGACTGCATAAATGAGTCACCTAACAGAGGAGACCTGAAGGCCTCACCCCACAGAAAAAGAGGAAGGGAGGGAGGTGAATATACCAAGGAATAAAAGTAGAGGGGAGGGATGGGGAGAGGAGGGGCAGGTCACAAGGTGGACTGTTGCATCTTTGAATGCTCACAGCTTGGCAAACAAGAATGCAGAATTCCAGGCTATGATGGTGGGAGGGGAGGTAGATATTGCCACTGTCTCAGAAACCTGGGCCACCCAATACCATGACTGGCACCTCATGATCTCTGGATACAAGACGTACCACAAAGACGGGGGGGGGAAGAGGAGGAGGGGTTGCTATTTACATTAAAGATGGGATATCGTGTACCTGGGAGGAGGGTGAAGAGGGGAGGCCAGAAGCCATATGGGTACTGCTCCAAAACCTCAAAGGTAAGTGGATTAGGTTGGTGGTGGTGTACAGGGCACCCTCACAAAACAAGGAGACTGACAGGGAGCTGGGGGAGCAAATCAGGAAGGTAAGTGGCAAAGGGAGTGCAGTTATAGTGGGCAACTTCAACCTACCTGGGATTGACTGGTGGACCGTGAATACCACAAACGCCAGGGAACAGATATTGCTTGAGGCTATCCATGACAGCTACCTAGAGCAGGGAGTGATGGAGCCCACCAGGAAGGGGAGCATACTGGATATTGTGTTAGCAAATGATGACCAAGTCCAGGATGTGGTCATACAAGACCCACTAGAAGGGAGAGACTACCACTTGGTGTGGTTCTTCCTCAGCACAGAGAGGGAGTTGGTTAGGACCAGGACAAGGATGATAGACTTCAGGAAGGCAGATTTTGCCAGGATGGGCAGCATCCTAGAGGGGCATCTTGCTGGAATTAGCCCAGGGATGGATGCTGAACAGAAGAGGTCAGTCATAAAGAAGAGTCTAAATGAGGCCACGAACACATGTGCCAAGTCTCAGAGTAAGCAGTCCAGGTCAAACAAAACCTAGCTGGCTCAGCAGTGAAGTCAATCAATCAAGCTTTATTTTGCGAGGTGAAAATTCCATTGAGCAAGCTCATTTTCAAGGAGGGCCTGGTAGGTACAGAATAAATAATACAGTAGCACAATAGAACATATAACACAAATGGGCTAGTGATACAATACATAGCAATAAAAGCAAGGTACAAGGATAATCAATGAGGCCTGGTCATAAGGTGAAACCTCATTGCAGTAAACAGTACAGCAGAGAGGTGGAAGTAAGTTAGCACCAATGTGCCAATGTGAAGTAGAAGGAAAGGTGAGGGATAAGAGATTGGCCTTCAACAGGTGCAAAACATCTGGATGAGAGGAAGACAAGGAGGTGCATTCGAAGGTATTTAGGAAAGTGAGTAGGGCAGTCAAGGCTGTCAAAGCAGTAAAGGAGCTGAAATTGGCTCAGGTGATCAGGAAGGGGGCGATGTTCTTCAAATACATAAGGGAGAAGAAGAGTTGTAGGGACGAGATTGTTAGAATCAAGAGGGAGTGGGGATGGACAGAAAAAGGGGAAGACCAGGTTGAGACACTCAACGAGTACTTCTGCTTGGTGTTCATGAAAGAAAAGGATGTTCCAATACCACAAGGGAAAGAGGGAAGGGAGGAGAGGCAGAGGTAACAGACAGGGCCATCCAAGAGGATAGGGTTCTAAAAGGCCTTAAAACTTTGTGGGTGGACATGGCACCAGGAACGGATGGTGTACATCCAAAAGTCCTGAAGGAACTGGCAGAGGTATTGGCAGGCCCTCTGGCAGACCTGTTTAACACCGCCTTGGAAATGGGGAATGTGCTCAGGGACTGGAGGATGGCTCACGTGGTACCCCTCCACAAGAGTGGGCCCAAGGATGAACCGGGCAATTACTTTTATTTTTTTATTTTTTTTATTTTAGTCTTTGGTAACCAGGTAAAGCCCACTAGGCACAAGTGCCTGTTTTCAGGGGGACCTGGGAGCACTGGGTGGTTAAGTGGCTTGCTCAGAGTCACACAGTATGCAAGTGGAGGTTGTGAGAATCAAACTCAGGTCTGGTCTGCTGGATGTACCAAGCTCGTTCACACCTCAGTCCTCTAACCTCTAGGCTATACTGCCAGCCCATTACAGACCAATAAGCTTGACTTCTATAGTGGAGAAGTTGATGGAGATCATTCTGAAGGAGAGATTGATAACCTTTCTGGATAGTAATAGACTACAGGATGAGAGACAGCATCGGTTTGTCTCAGGAAGATCTTGCCAGACCAAACTGATCAATTTCTTCAATTGGGTCACTAGGGCAGTTGACAAGGGCCATGCTGTGGATGTCCTGTATCTAGACTTCAGCAAAGCTTTCAACTCTGTGCCACATGGGAGGTTACTGGACAAGCTGAGGGACCTGGGAGAAGGGGAGAAACTAGCGGGGTGGATTAGGAGCTGACTTCAGGGCAGGCAGCAGCAGGTAGTTGTAAGGGGGGACACATCCAAGCCAAGACCCATAACCAGTGGGGTACTGCAGGGTTCAGTGTTAGGTCCTGTTTTATTCAGTGTCTTCATGGAGCATTGCAGAGGTGGTCAACAGTAAGACCAGCCTGTTCACCAATTAGAAAAAGATTTGTGCAAAAGTGGACAGTGAGGAAGGGAGGCAGGCACTCAGGGGGGATCTAGCTAAACTCAAGCACTGGTCAGAGGAGTGGCAGTTGGGGTTTAATGCTAAGATGTGCAAGGTCATGCACTTCGGACCAGCTACTGGCTGGGGGAGTGCAGGTATAAGCTTCAGAGGAGGAGAAGAGGGACCTGAGGGTACTAGTCAACGGGGACATGAAGGTATTGGCACAGTGTTGGAGGGCAGCAGCAATGGCAAATTGGATGCTGGGGTGCATTGCCAGGAGTATCACCTCCAGGAAGGAGGAAGTCATCCAGCCCTTGTATAGATCACTGGTGAGGCTGCATTTGGAGTACTGTTTGCAGTACTGGTGCCCTTACCTAAAGAAGGATGTGAGATTACTGGAGGGGGTGTCATTTTAAGGCAACAAAAATGATCAAGGGGCTAGGAGAGATGTCATATGAGGAAAAATTGAGGGAGCTCAACATGTGCTCCCTGGAGGACAGAAGGGAGAGGGGTGACATGACAGAGACTTTAAATACTTAAAAGGTAAAAACAAAGTCAGAACAGGAGGATTGTTCCGCTTAAAGGAGGGAAGGGACATGAAGGGGCACAGTCTGAAGTTGGAAGGGGGTTCAGGAGGGAGATGAGGAGGCACTACTTCACAGAGAGAGTGGTGGTGGGATGGAATGCGCTGCTGGAGGAGTTAATCAAACTGAGGACAGTGGACAGTTTTAAGTGAGGATTGGATACAGTCAGGGGCAGGATAAAGACAGACAAGAAAGTAATGGAGGACAGGCCCAGGAGAGGGGATGAAGAGAGGGGACTGGATGGGGCAAGCAGCTGGAGGAGTATTACACTGTGAGTTGCACACTCGGGCAGACTTGATAGACCTATGGGCCTTTCTCTGCTGGTGATTTTGTATGTTCATATGTGTTCTAGCAGTCCCTCCTGAGCCCTGATCCCATAGAACATAAATGTAAAAGTAACCCTGGTGGTCCAGCATCTCCCCCCAGATCCCCTTGAACATACATGTAAAAGCAACCATGGTGTTCTAGCAGTCCCTTCTGAGCCCCAATCCCCTTGAACATAAATGTAAAGGTAACTCTGGTGGTCTAGCAGTCCCTCCTGAGCCCCAGTCCACTTGAACATGAATGTAAAAGTAACCCTGGCGTTCCAGTGACCCCTCCCCAGCCCCAATCCCCTTTGCAACAATAGGTAGTTTCCCTGGTAGTCTTGCAGTCCCTCTCCAGCCCTGATTCCATTGTACATGACTGTAAAAGTGTCCCTAATGGTCTAGCAGTCCCCCTCCCTAACCCCGACCTGCCTGTATCAGACCAAGCACTGTTTCTGGTGGTATAGTTAGTTAGTTAGTTAGTTAGAACATTATTTTTGACAGGATATAAAGTTTTGGCCCGAATGGACCTTTTTACAAAGTTGTCCTGTGCAAACATAAAACATCTGTTTCCATACATACATACTTACATACATTACATGTAGACACAAATTCACACATTAAATCAAATACCATTTCACCAGAAGTTATGCAGTGTTTTTTAAGAAATACAGAAACACATTACAGTGAATTTTGTCATAATAAGAACACAGGTTTGAACTCAATGCAAGTATAAACTTGTTTATGGAACTCACTGATTACTGTTACAAAAGAACTAAACTTAATGAAGTTTCTTATTAGTGGGGAAATTTCATTCCACAACCTTGCAGCATTATACTGAAAGGTCATCTGACCATATCTGTTTCTTATTCTCCGACTTTTTAAGCCTCTGTGCAACACATCCCTAAAATATCTTCAGTCATCTCTCTCATACTCCATACATAGATTACCCTTGATTAATCAATTTTTCACCTTGAATATCAGATACAACCACTGCATCTTAAGTCATGATGCCAGACTATCCCAGTTCAAATGATGGTACATTACACAGTGATGGGTTGAAAAGGAACAGCCTAAGACAAATCTAACTAGTCGATAGTATGTGGCATTCACTCTGTCCAGTGATTTCTGATTAGCAAACCCATAGACTAAACTTTCATACTCTAAGACTGGTAAAATAAGCTGCGTAGCTATCATATTTCTCACCTTAAATGTAACTATTGAGGCTGACCTTAATGCCCCAATTCTTGAATTTACTTTACGTACTGTATTATCTATATGATTTTCAAATGACAGAACACTAACAAAATTCCAAAATGTTTATTTTTAGTGATTATTTTTTGCCATCCAAAGTAACTATTTCAAAATCTTATGTGCGTTGTGATCCATTTTTATTTTGTTTGATCTGAAAAATCGTAACTTGAGTTTTCTTAGGACTTAACACAAACTTTGATCTACAAAACCATTCCTCGAGTATGTGAAAATCAGCCTGGAGCCTACCCAACATTGTTCCTTGAATGTTTGCTGTTGCTAGTATCACAGTATCATCGGCATATAATTGTATATGAGTATTTTGAATTTTACCCTGGTACAGCCCTCTGCTCACCAACCACCATGGCTGGACACAGACTGAGCTCGCGTGGCATATGTACTGTACAATCAGCCAATTATACAGTACGCACGCTAAGAGAGCTTAGTCTGTGGCCAGCCATGGTGGTGAGCAGAAGGCTGTGCCAGTCACTGGCTCTTGAGGTTAGGATGGGGGGGAGTGGAGTGGTGGGACACTACCTGCCGGCGTGCGGGGTCCACTAGACCACCAGGGGTGGTGTTTGTTCTGATATGGGCAGGTCAGGGTTAGGAAGGGGGACTGCTAGACCATCAGGGACATTTTTACAGTCATATACAATGGAATAGAGACTGGAGAGAGAGAGACTGCTAGTCTACCAGGGACATTTTTACCTTTTGTTGCAAAGGGGATCAGGGCTAGGGAGGAACCACTGGACTACCAGGCAAACTTTACCTTCTGTTGTAAAGGGGGTTGTGGCTGGGGAGGGACTGCTAGACCACCAGGGTTACTTTTACATTTGTGTTCAGGGAATGTCACTTATTCCTTGCTAAATACTAGTTTCCATTACAATATATAATACAATGCAACCAATCGTTAAAAGTGCATTCAGGAAAAACATATGAAAATACATATTTTTAAACAGTAACCACAGGGATTTAATGCTTACTCAAACTAAGCTTAAACTTATAAATAGAATTGTTAAATTAAAGTGCTTGTGTACTGCCAGTAATGAACAGTGATTTTCAGAAGTAGTCAGCAATCACATCATACATCTGAAGTATTTTTTTTTTTCTGTTTTGCTGATTAGCAAATTTTCTACCTGGTAGTACTAGGTGTGATGTGTAGAACAGTACTCTTCCAGGAGGCAGGCCTAGTCAGTTTTCCCCTTCCCTACACACTGACAACATTGTGACCTCTCTGACTGTAACATCACTAGTAAACAAGAAGAACCAATCTCCTGCTGCATGATAGGTAACTTGTGGTGCATGTTACCAATCAGGCAGCATGGCTTGTGATGTAGCAATGAATGAAGTCATATGCAGATGATGTAGTGAGTGGAACAGAAGTAGATATGTCTGCTTCCAGGTGAAGCACTGCTTTTCACATCACACCCAATACTATTAGTCAGTAAACCATCTAATGAGCACAAAGAAAAAGAAAAAGACACTTCACAAATAAACAGCAATTTGGGACTACTTTCAAAAATTACTAAAATTGTCTGTGTTATGCTTTTTGGTGCTATGAGCTTGTTAACTTGCGGAAGTGTACGATCAGATCTTACCAAATAGACCCTTGCTTTCCTCTGTGAAATACAGACTTGCTATGAAAATCCCCCATCCAACTTCAAATGACTAGCCTGATTCCTCATCAGATCTTCCCCCTTCTCTTCTCCCTCTGTCCCAGCTAGACCCAGTGTACTTCCAGAAATCAAAAGGGATCCATCTTACAAGAATTATAGCTATGTTTGAAGATCATTTCCTACCTCTGGTTCCTCCCCTAGTACCCCCTTCCCCCGAGGCCCAGTTTCCAGAGGTGACACTTTTAAAGCTCTGGTCACCGGTCACCTTTGAGATACAAAGACTAAAGACCATTTGGCCTTTAGTAAAAATTCACACTTTGAGACTGTCATAGAGGCTTAAGTCAGGAAGCATAGGCAAACCAGGAGGAGTTATAAAACTCACAAGTAATGTTTTATTATCAATTACAATAAAATAGAAAAAATAAAGGTATACAGGATAGCTCTTCATCAAGGCAGTAGCAACAGCAGCCCAGTGCACACAGAGGTGGAGTAAAGCAGAGTTGCAGTAGGTGGCCAATGTGGGTGACAGCAATGAAGTGGTTCACAACAACTACAAACACATTGCAGGCCAAACACAGCAGAACTGTGCTATGGTTTTGACAGGTTTTTCTGAAGCTAACTCATTTGCCCAGTGCTAACACGTTTGCCTGGAGATAACACATTAGCCAGCTCAAAGTTTTGCTATATTTAAAGCTCCTATGCAAATGAGTCTACTTAGGCAATCTGTGGGCAAACAGCCACATTAGCAGCATCTCATTATGGCCTGCTTTGCATGCATTTCCATGAAGATTGCCTAGCGCTACTGCATGGTGAACACAGCTCCACCTGTATGTCAGACTGGAACTACAGGTCAGTAGCTGCAGGCTGGGTGCGCTCACAGCTCCACCTGTATGTCAGACATGATAAAAAATTTGGTAGATGCAGACTGGGTTTGGACACAGAAGCACAGATTATTGTGTCCCAGGGCACTAGCACCACAGGAACGGGTGGTTGTGCTGCATGCAATAGACATATTGCTATTGCTGCTACAGTGTGTATCAGACGGTACACTACGATAGTAGCTGGTATTGTGAGGGACACAGCAATGTCTACGATGTGTCAGGCAACAATGACTGCTGCTATCCACACGTTGACATGCACAGCTGGCAGGTGTGTTCTGACAGTGGACACCACAGTCATACTGTCCTGTGACCCACATAAAGATATTCATATTTTTTTAACAACAAAGAAGAAAGGGGGAAAAGAAATAATTGATCTAGCAAGCTTAGGAAGATAGATAACAGGAGGAAACTGAGAGACCATCGGGTGGCCAATTCCTAGGTGCCACAAGAAAATGTGATTGTGCAAACAGATAGGCAAGAGACAAACAAATGACAGACTAGGACAGAATAGGTGAGGACAAAACAAATCCTTGCTTTTAACTATGTCTGCATAACACATGGGAAAGGGTCTTACCCAGCTCTGTCACAAAGACATCCCACTGCTTAGCCAGTACTTGTTTTTTTCTGAATAAAAATTATACAATTGTATGCTACACCTCCCAGTGGTGTTTTGTCTTTTTCAGTTAATGCTGTTTAGCCCTTTAGTGCTGAATGGTCCCCATCATGCCTACTGCCACAACTCCATTACCCCAACTTCTGTAGGACTTACCCGCCAGTGCACATCTCTGTGGCATACTCACTGTGGCAGGAAACAGATCAGTGGCAGTGCCAAGTCATTGTATGTGGGGCCTGTGGGTGATAGAAGTCATCCAGCCTATCAGGGTTTTTCTCTTAATTTCCTTGTTCCTGCCCCAAGAAGTGACATACAATGGAGACAATGAAGGTACCATGAATGCTCTGGTGCACAGTACATCAACTGGCTGATGCTGCAATCTCTGCTGAGTGATCCCAATGACATACCCCAGCCAAGACTAGGGGCCAGACTTACACTGGGCTCCACATCACCCCTCCCCAGAGAAGGAGAGCAGTCCCTCAGATACTCAGTCCTCTACCTCCACCCTGGCTGACCGGCCAACAACCTGAGTTTGCTACCTAACCTGGGTCTTCAGCACTGCAAGTAGTATCACTACTGCTGCCCTGGCAGGCCAGCTTACATACAAGTAGTATAGCTAAAAATTTAAAAGTCAAAAGTCTCTTTGTTGCATGTTCTTTGTTGTTTTATTGCTATCACCTTTGTTTATATTTTTAACTTATTATTATGGAATCTCTTCTGACTTTTGTTCTTATGAATAAACTTCAATAAAAAGATTAACTAAAAAAAAAATTGAAAGCCAGAATCATTTAGTGCCTGTTTGCTATGCCCTCCCCCTTTGTAGACATGTGTGTATTTGTTACCCAGTCCCCTTTTACATGCCATTTGTACTTCATGAACTGTAAACAGAGCAGAAAATGCAGAAGTACCACGTGTTATCCATTTAATGTTCTGTACAGCACTTTGGTTTTGGAACTGTGCTTCAGAACTAAAGATTATTATTATTTTTATTATTATTATTGATGTTACTGTAGGTTTAGATTAGAGCCCACCATTCATAATATAAACACCAGTACTAGGAGGGGTGTATATCAAACAGCAGGAGTGTCTAAAATCAGGGCCCAGTATGCCACTTGCTCTCCAATCAACTTGTAGACAATGGCTTACTTGGAGTATGCCTTCCTACACGCAACATAGGCACTGTGATTATGTAAACTGTACTAGGCCCGACTGGCGGGACATTCCATCAGCATTTGAATTCTAGGAATCTTTGTGATGATGGATGTTCAGATTTTACTCCTGCAGTGCTAGACTCAATCATTATAACTTGAAGTTATCATCTCATACAATATACCATGTTAGAGAGTTTTGGCTGTGACCACCATAAATTCTCTCACTGCCATACAAGTACGGCAACAATTATTGCGAAGCTGTACCAGCACTTAACCACTCCCTTTTAATACTGGCATATGCAACTTCCCTTAGCAGATGTTTTCAGCTTATGTAAAACATTGGGTGCTCTTCATGATTAAAATTGACTTGGCTCAGCACTACTCCATTCTAAAACTTAAAGCTTCTGTTTGCATTATGAATTTTAGACAATAGTTAAGGTTGGCTACTACTGCAGCCTGGCACAGGGCCTGGATTAGCTAGCAGAAAGTGTTCTTACAGCCACCAGAACACCTTTTCAGACATTCTCTTTTTGGATATATCAGAGAGAGAAGCTACAATAAAGATAAAAAAGTAGCCAACCTTCTGTAGTAACCCATAGTCCCCAAAGATTCTCACACTTTTCACTTGGTTGTGAGTGTGGGCAATCCTTGTAGAGCCGCTACCTTTGCAAGTTCCGGGTGCATGCCCCCCCCACACTTTGTATCCTATGAATAGCACTTCTGCCATGACCTCCTGAACTTCTAGACTTTAACTGTCAGCTTGCAGTTTTTGAGTATCTCACCACATATGTGTCAAATGCTCGCCACAAGTCTGGCTCAATATACTGACATCATCTATGTAAGCACATTAGAAGTCACCTACCCCAGACAACACCCAATAGAGCTGTGCAGAATTTTCAGATTCAAATGGAACAGAATTCTGTGGAATTTGAGAAAATTCTTACTAAGTCCATGGAATTTCGTTGCTAGCAGAATTCTGCAATTTTGAAAGCATAATGTTTTTTGCAGATTAATGATCAGCAGTTTTCCCAAACTGTTGATGCCTTTTCTGCAATCAATGTAAGAAACAACACTCAAGTGCACTGCTCAAAATGGTCGCCAGTGCAATTTTCCCATGCTTCTGTAGCTGTGATGGCTGAGTTGATTCCCTCAAGTGCCATCCATCCCCCCACCAAAGTCGGCCACGAGGCCAGTACTCACAGCAATCCTCTGTGGCTCTGTTGATAGCCCACCAGTCCAGGAAAAGCAGAAGTGAGAGCCACCACTGAAGAAAAGCAGGCTATGCTGATCGCAACTCCAGGTGGCTCCATGGCTGGTCCGAGCATCGGGCAGCACCGTAGTAGGTCTCCCTGTCTCTGGGAACTGCAGGGCTGGTGTGGCAGTCTAATCCTGCAGGTGTGGTTTATACTGGATAAACACATAACTAGGGACATAGTGAACACATGGCCACAGACCGAGTGCCTTACTGCCCCTTGAAGTGCGTTTATCCAGTTGATAAACTGTAACTTTTGTTTAATTAATAATATTAAAAAAAAATCTGTTTTCATGTCAAATAGTCCCTCCACTTGTCCTATGTTGCTAAGGATGCTGTTAAGTCAATTTGTGTCACTAGGGGTGCTACATTGCTATCACTGGGGGTGCTGAAGAGAGCTGTGAGTTCCTATGTCAGTCTGCTGGTAAGACCACAATTTTCTTTTGGTCTTACCAGCAGCATGCTACCATCTGTGGTAGCAAGTTTCATACAATTCCCACCTGTCTCACTCTGGTTGCAGCTCTGCAGGGAGTTTAGAGACGCCGTAACAACTGTAGGTAAGGAGGGGGAGGGAGTGGCTCGGGAGGGATAGTGGGAGGATCTGCAAGCTAAAACAACACTTTTTTAAGTGTTGTCAGTGTATTTAATTACATTTGTGGCTTGCAGTTTCACTCCATTTCCACAACCGTTTCCATTTTTTTCTAGGCAGCAACCAACATGGCGGATTCAGAGAGTTCAGAAATCACGATGGCACAATGATACCATTTGCAAATCAGATGCTGTTTTTTTAGAACTCAGTATTTAGTGTGGTATAATGAAAAGAAAAGGCATGTCTGGTAAGGGCTGTCAACCAATCACATTCCTTTACTGTCTCTACTCATTTTATAAGGAATATTATTCCATGGTTTATTGGAGCTGCTCAAATTTATTCCATGGTTTGCATAGAAATGCTTTCAGAATTCTGCAGAATTTAAAAAGAAATTCTAAAAAGCATTTTGGAAGTGGAATTACCATTTTTGCATGAATTATGCACAGCTGTAATACTCAGTCAGTCAGCCTTTGAAAGGTAGCTTGGGCATTTTTCATTACAAATGATATGACCAAAAATCCATACAAGCCAAATTTAGTGATAAATGCTGACCATTCTCTGGCTTCAGAGGGTAAAAGCACCTGCCAATACCCCTTTCTCAAATCAATAGTCATTGGGCACTTGGCGCCTTCTAACGTTTTCAGTATCTCATCTGTGCGTGGCATGGGTACAGAATGTGTCAGACACCATGACAGCATTAAGCACCTGGTAATCCCCACAAAACTGTGTCATTCAATGCTATTTAGGGATAAGCATTATAGGGATGCCAATGGACATCTGGATTCTTCAATAACCTGGAGATGCAGCATCTCCATTAGCTTCTGTCCTTCATGTGGCATTTAAGTATCTCGGGGACTCTAATGATTAGGTGATGGTTAGGTCATGCAGTGGCACCTGAGTTCATGTATTTACCCAGTGATCCACAAATGTGGTATATTTCAGTTTTGCCAAGAACAAAGTGCTTACAGAAAGCAGTGTCCTTTTCATTTGTGTCACCTGTGCAGATGTCCCCTGTTCTTAGAAACTGATAAAGTCCTCTGATGTCTCCCCTCTCCTCCCCTCTCGTAAATCTATCAGGAGCTCCTCCCCACCCTCATCTGCCTGACTGCAAACCATCAGGACCATCTCTGCCCTATCATGATAAAGTTTCCTCAGGATGACATGGTAAACCCTTTGTTTGCACCTCCTGTTGGGAAGTTCCACAACATTGTTTACCTTGTCCACTTGCTTTACCACTATAAATGGACTCTCCTGTTACACATGCAGTTTGTTCTGATGGCTGGTGATGAGCATAATCACCATCTGTCTTATAGCATATGTGCTATAGAACAAAAAGGCTTAGAGATGCTGACAGATCCACAGCTGTTGGTTATGCTCTGGTGCTCTCAGCTTCAAAGAAAACTTTAGAAGTCATGAAGCTGTGCTGTAGTTCAACAATTCATTGACCCGGGTCATTATGCAAAGAAGTTGACTCCTGGGTTCCCCTCTGATCTTTTATTAGGGGATACCCAGTTGAGACCTTCTGAACAGGTGCGAAATCTGGTGTTATTTTTGACAGTGCGCTGACACTAAAGATGCAGGTGTCGGCCACTGTCAAATCTTCCTTTTACCATCTGAGGAATATCGCCCCGATAAAACACCTTGTTCCACATGATGACCTTCCTGTGCTGGTTCACGCTTTTGTTTCTTCCCGTCTTGATTACTGTAATGCTTTATATCTAGGGTTGCCGGGGGTAGATCTCCGTCGCCTGCAGCTGGTGCAGAACGTGGCAGCTAGGTTGCTGACAGGGCTACCAAGAACTTGTCATGTCACACCTGTGCTGCGCGAACTGCACTGGCTGCCAGTGCAATGGAGAATCACCTTCAATGTCACAGTGCTGACCTATAAGACCCTACACAGCCAGGGACCAGGCTACCTGCAAGATCTCCTTTGTCCCTATCATCCCTCTCCGCCCACTCCGCTCACTGGCGAGGGATTGCTAGAAGTTCCCAGGGTCTGTTATAAATCATCTGGGGCAAGGGCTTTTCCTTTATGGCCCCGACCCTGTGGAATTTCTACCGGCCAGATTAGAGAGTGCCTGTCCGTGGAAGCATTTAAGAGATCCCTGAAAAGTTATCTATTTTTGCTGGCATTTGGTTAGTTTATTTTATGGTTATTTTACTGTTTTTATGTTTTTGTTTATTAGTGTTGATGTTTTGTCTCTGTTTTGTATTAGCGCTTTGATTTCTTGAAAAGCACTTTATAAATAAATTTTGATTTGATTTGATTTGAAATACCAGGTACTTGACAATTACACAGTCACTTCCGTATATAGTGCTTCCCAGGCTACTGGTTTGTTACTTTATTTACAGATGTATACAGGGAAAGTGCTTCTAGAAAATACAGAATACAGGTAAAAGCAGGAGGTAATTTCAAAAGCATATTCAAGGATCTATCCTGACACTAAAAATGTGCTTTTAAAGGGCTGTTCTGGTTAGCGGTTAGAACAGTGTGCACACCCAGCCTAGTCACAGGATATGCAATGCTTCAGCAGACAGCATCTTTGAAGATACTAGGCCCTGCCCTAGACACTCCTTATATGCCATAAAAGCAATCATAGATTGTGGGAGTGTTCAAAGCAAGATTACGCCAAGCTTAAGGTGCTTTAGTGCTAATGCACAACAAACATACAGGAAAAAGGGGGAGGGCAGGGAAAGGGGGAGGAGGGGGTTGTGTGAAGGAAAACAACAAATGTTTGGGGTAGGGAGGGGAACAACTGTGCATTTAATATAAGCTAACAAAACCCAGTATTTCAACTCATTACTAGAGGTCATCGTCTTAAGTACAAAATCACAAGGAAAGTCAAGGTCTATATAACAATCCAGCAGTAAATCACAAAAAAACAATTGAGTGGAAGTTATTCATTTTAACCACTTGAAGTCAATGTGTCAAGAGCATGGATCAAAAACATTCTCTTTGACTGACTTTCTTTTAGAAGTCCTTCCCTCTTGGTTCTATAGTTTTTTTCTCAAGTTAAACAAATTGTAAATTTGTTGGTGATCCATATCCAACATCATGGAAATGTTTGGCCATTGCACTTTTCATCAGTTTATTCCTTATTGCTGACTTATGTTCACCCACTCTATGTATTAGAAGATGTTTGGTTTGGCCCATGTACCCTAGTCCACATGGGCATGTTAAAAAATGACACCACCTGTTGAGCAATTAATAAAGGATTTGATAGCAAACTCTATAGTGGAATGTGGATGTTTGAACACTCCTGTGTTCCTAGTATTACTACAGTAGGCTCAGTGTACACAATGGATATTCCCAGTTGGCTAGCATGGTATCCGCTTCTGTCTGGGTACACTTGATTTGCACATACTGTGTACCAATTTACCTCAAATGTTTCTTGCCCCTCAGTAACTGATCAGGAGTCTCACAAACTCCTCTTTCCTGAAAGATTCATACCCTTGTACTACTTTCCAGTGCTTATTTATTATTAATAATACTCCAACACATAGGTTGTAGTTAGTCACAAATACTTTGCAAGACATTTCTTACTTTTATCCTTTTTGTTTTTGTTGGTCGTGAGTGTGGCTCTTATGGTATTCTTTGTCCTTTCTTATGTTTCCACTATTACTTTGGGTATATCGCCTCTTGATAGAAAGTGCTAGGTCATCATTTTGGCCACGGTCTCAGATTCATGTTTCATATTACAGTTGTACCTAATGCAAAGCATCTGACCTGTCAGTGTATTTTCCTCCAGAATCCTTTGGTGGTAACTATTGAATGCCCATAAACTATTCCTTTCTATTGGGTTCTAAAATTTAGTGATCGCCAGTTTGTTATTTTATTTATATATCTTGAGGTCTATATGTTTGTCAGATGCCCATAATTTGCTGTGTCGTGGCATGACTTTCTTGACAGCATATGTCCTATGCCTGGTTGTGCATTCATACCAGTTTTTCTGTCCTCTGTTGCACAGGGGCCAGGTTGTCCCACGCCAGGCCCAAAAACTACTTTTGCCTTTCCCTGAAGATTAGGACATACTCCATATCAGTTTTCCAGGGACTGTTAAGCTTGACCTCCAACTCATCCTGCATTAAATCTAGGGGTCCCCTAACTCATCATGCAAACAGACATTCAAAGTGTGAAAACCCTGTGCACTCCTTTTGGGACTTTCATTTAGGCAAAAAGGATATGGAGCAAATACGTGTTCAAACTCCATCCATTCTGGTCTGCTAATTCCCTAAGCATTGTCTAAAGCATGCAATCAAGTTGCTCAACAAGGCTATTGGGTTGGGAGTGGCATGGCAAGGTGTAGAACTGTTGCACCCCAAGTTTTTACCACAAACACCTCATCAGGCAGACATGAAGTTTGTGTCCTGGTCAGACAGAATTGTTTGAGGAAATTAACCCAGGTGAAAATGCTCAACAGCTCCATCTGCAATGTTCTCTGCCTCAAAGGAAAATACTGCCACATTTAATGGCATAATCCATAGCTTCCAGATTTTACCTCTTTCTCAGGCTTGATGACACACTTAGGGACCCACAATATCCATGGATACACATTGAAAGGGTATTTCTATCATGGGTAAGAAAATTAAAGCCATACTGGCCTTGTACTCTTGTTTCCCTACTCTCTGACATTTGTCACAAGTATGAAAGTAAACAGCCATATACTTATACATGCTGAGCAAATAAAAGTTTTGTGTCAACCTCTGTTTGGTTCATCTCACCGCATGTGTCCTGCAAATGGAATGTCATATGCAGTGTTAGTTTCTTATACTCCTTAGTCACTATCATCTGTTCATGCACGTGCAACTTCTTTGCACATCCCTCAGAAAAATCACTCGCAATACAGTAGGTTATCTTCCTACTACTGTCTGCTCTGCTTCCCTTCCTGAGGGTCAGTGTTACTTGCCTGTTCCCTTAACTCCATCAGGGATTCATTACTCTGTAAGGCTTGTTTCAGATCTGACAAAGCCAGAATTAGCAGCTCAACCCTTGCTCATTCACAAACTTTAAATTGCGTTTCTTATTAGGGGGTGCAACTGGTTATGGCACAAGTCAATTAAAGCAAAGAAACCAGTGCACACCTACCTCGCCAGTGGCAAATCATTCAAATATTACAGTTTGCTTTCTTCCTCAAATGGTTACCCACTAATTAAATCCCAAAGGGAAGTGGGGGTTTCTTAGTATGTATTTCAGAACTCTGATGTGAATTGTCAGCCCAGCCATTAGACATTGCGGTGAACCACCCATCAGCTGAGTTCCTATTCTAAAATGAAATTGCATGAGTTGGCTCCTTTTAAATAAGGTGCCTTGCCTAAGTGTTTTACTGTAAATAAGGTACAATCCCCAGCTAATGTACTGGTGACTGGTGGGGAGAGCACAAGAATTACATTTATACATTTCACAAGCTCAGCAGTGTGAAGTGGGCCACAAGAGGGGAGCAATATGCAGTGCTAGACATTATACTATTGGGAATAACATCATTGCTCTTGGTGCGGTGCATTCACATATCAATAATGAACTGAGAGTTGAGATTTCAGAAACAACAGAATGAGCCAAGCAGAGAGCCACCAGTACTCAGAAAACAAGTTTGTTATTATCTTATGCCAAAGATGGAGTGTCACTTAATGCACTTAGTAAAATAATTGATTCCAATTTAAAATGAACTATTCAGGTGAACTAGAGCTGCAACCATGGCCGCTCCAGCAAATCCAGCTACACGCCAAGAAATACAAGTACCTGAAGAATATGCATCCTTTGCAGCAGCAAATGGCATCAATGAAAGCTTTGTCCTCTAGGACACTGGCCCAGAGGACAATTACATGCCTCGCCATGATTTATTCACTGTTCTGGTGGTCCATGGTTCCTCTATGAAGGCACCTGCAGTGGAGGCCAAGGAGGATGCTGGGAACCTCAACAAAGGAGACCCAAAAGAAGATGGCACAGGACCCCGCAGGGGAAGGAAGCAACTCCTTGTGGGGCACTCAATCGTTAGGAGGGTAGAACTAAGGGAGGGAGAGGAGAGGGAGGTAAGGCGCCTGCCCAGTGCCATGGCTTGGAGGGACAGGAAAAAAATCCTCAGGATTGTGGGAGCAGCTGCACGGGGAAGGGAGCTGGATGTCATTGTCCACCTAGGGATAAATTACCTGGTTGGGATTGGGATCACAGCAGTGCAGTAGGAGTTTGAGGAGTTGAGGTGGGGCCTTAGACAAATAGCATGCAAGGTAACTTTTTTCAGAAGTGATGGCTGTCTATGGCATGGGTGAGGCTAGAGTACTCTGCACCAAGGGATTCAATGACTGGTTGAAAAACTGGTGTGGAGCTCAGGAATTTGGCTTCATTGGGGACTGGGAGTCCACCTGGAGGGATACAGGCCTATACTGGCATGATGGTCTGCATCTGTCTAGGAGGGGAACCATGATCCTAGGTGACAGGTTTAAATGCTTCATTGGCAAACATTTAAACTAGCCAGGGGGGGCACTGAAGAGAAGCAGAGAAATCCCCCCCCCCACACAAAACAGGGTAGTCAGTGAAGTAGACACAAAGGTAGAGAAGTCGATATGGAGCACTACAGGGGTAATTCCAGAAAAAGGCAGAAAGGACAGGGATGAGCCTAAAAGGGGTAAGGTCATTATGGGAGGGTAAAAATGGAGGATGGTGAGTACCAATGCCCATAGTCTGGGTAACAAGCTCCCTGAACTAGTGGCCTTGATAAAATAGGGATGTCTGGATATCATGGCAGTCACAGAAACATGGCACACAGAGAACCATGACTGGGATGTCAACATACCAGGGTCCAAAATCTACAGGGAGGGTAAAAGAGGAGGATGAGTGTCTCTCTACATAAGGGAAAGAATCAAAGCAACTGAATTAAATGGTAAACAGGAAGGGGAGGAGGCACTGTGGGTCACCCTGGAGACAGGAAATGGCACCACAATCCACACAGGGGTTGTATACAGACCCCCATCTCAGGGAGAGGCAATGAATATGGAAATGATAGAAGGAATCCTTAGAATTTCAGAAAAAGGAGAGATATTGTTGATGGGGGAACCTAAATATGCCAGATATTAATGGGAATACCTTTACTGCAGCCACATCCAAGAGCAGGGTCAATCTCGATGCCCTACAGGGGGCATGCCCCAGACAGCTAGTGCTGGAACCTACTCGGGAGGGAGCAGTCTTAGACCTGGTACTCTCAAATGGGGATGGAAAGAGGATCTCAGATTTAGAAGTGGGTAGCCATCTGGGAACAAGCAACCACCAAACAGTGTGGTTCACAATAAACACATCTGTAGAGTCAAGTCATACAAAAGCAAGAGTGTTGGACTTTAGAAGGGCTGACTGGCAAAATGGGAGAGTGCCTCAGAAAAGCACTAGTGAACAGGCAAGAAGGAGGGGTGGAAGAACAATGGGGGAAAATCAAAACTGCCATCACAGAGGCAACAAGCCTTTGTGTAAAGCAAATCAAAAACACAAAAAAAAGGGAAAAAGCCACTATGATTCTCAAAAGAGGTGACAGGGAAGGTTAAGGAAAAAAGGATAACATTCAGGAAATATAAGAAGCAGGACAGATAACTATATCAGTTAAAACAGAAGGAGGCAAGGAAGGCAGTCAGAATTGCAAAGGCCCAAACTGAGGAAAAGATAGCCAACTCTGTTAAGAATGGGATAAAACCTTTTATAGATACATTAGGGAGTGAAAAAAGACCAAGAGAGGGATACTGAGGCTTAATAAAGGGGAGGGAATGTGGGCAGAGAGGGACAGTGAAAATGCAGGGATACTGAACGAATACTTCTGCTCAGTATTCATAAAAGAAGAGGAGGGGGAGGTACCTAAACTAAACAATAGAAACACTCTGGATAGGGGGGTCAATACCAGTCCATTCACAGAAGAAAGGATTTGGAAAGAACTCTTAAAACTGAAGATGGACAAGGCAATGGGGCCTGATGGGATTCACCCCAGAATTCTAAAAGAACTAAGGGGAGAACTAGTGACACCACTGATTACCCTCTTTAACAAATCATGGGAGGATGGGGTGGTACCTGAGGAATGGAGGAGGGAGGATGTGATTCCACTTCACAAAAGTGGGAGCAAGGCAAAGGCAGGAAACTACAGACCTGTTAGTTTGACCTCAGTGGTAGGGAAAATGATGGAATCACTTCTGAAGGAAAGAATTGTTGTGTACCTAGAGACCAGCAGGGCACAGGACCCAACGCAGCATGGATTCACAGCTGGAAGGTTGTGTCAGATGAATCTAATAGATTTCTTTGACTGGGTTACCAAAGTAGTAGACCAGGGAGGGGCTGTGGACATGGCCTACCTAAACTTCAGCAAGGCATTTGGCACAGTCCTACACAAAAGACTAATAAACAAGTTAGCCAGCCTTGGAGTGGGTCCCAAGGTGGCAGCCTGGGTAAAAAATTTGCAGGACAACAGGATGCAGAAGGTAATATTAAACAGAGTCCACTCTGAAGTAAGGGGAGGTTACTAGTGGGGTACCACAGGCTTCAGTACTGGGACCAGTCATCTATCATGTCTTTACAAGTGATATTGTGGAGGGACTGGAAGGAAAAGTGTGTCTCTTTGCAGACGACACAAAGATCTGCCACAGGGTTGATACACAAGGTGGGGTGGAAAGGAAGAGAAGGGACTTGGCAAGGTTGGAGGAATGGTCAAATGTATGGCAGTGTAGATTCAATGCAAAGAAGTGCAAAGTAATGCACCTGAGAAAGAAAAACCTAGGGCAAGAGTACATAATGGGGGTGAGATACTAACAACAACAAAAATGGAAAGGGCGGCCCGGTGGCACAGAGGGTTGAGGCGCTGGCACCTTACCTCAGCCCACACCAGCGACCCTGGTTCAGGAACAGACTCTGGGCACCGGGGGCTGGCAGGGGCAGGAGAGGATCAAGCATCAGTAGGACTGCTCTCCTCTCCTAGGGTGGGTAGTGGGTTGTTGTCGCACTGCAGCGGCCTCTGGTGGAGACCAGGAGCACTGCCAATGCATGCAGGAGGGATCAACTAGAAAAAGTGGAAATACCACTACATGGCAACTGGATGATGGCTGCCCAGCTCTCTGAGGCTGTCCAGGTCGTACTGAGCTCTCCATCTCAGCAGCACCCCCGGGGCCAAGTGTTGTGCAGGTCTGCCCCCCTCTTGGCTGGTACTTTCCCCCTCGGAGGAGAGGGACCCATTCTGCGAAAGGTTACACTGGGTTACCCTGGGGGGCTGGCTGCAATGTGAGGTGGAGGCTCAGAGGACAGATGGGTCGGGGGTCAGCCTTGGCAAACCCAAAGGAGTGGCTGCCGTGGAGCACGTAGGGTTAAAAAAAAAATGGAAAGGGACCTAGGGATAGTCATATCAGATGACCTAAAGGTGGGCAAGCAATGTGAGAAATCAGTAAGGAGGGCTGAGGGGATGCTGGGATGCATTAGGAGAGGCATCACCAGAAGAAAACAGGAAGTTGTTATCTCTCTGTACAGACAGTTGGTGAGACCTCATCTGGAGTACTGTATGCAGTTCTGGAGACCCCATCTCCACAAGGACATAGACAGGATGGAGGCTGTCCAAAGGAGGGCAACTAAAATGGTGCAGGGTCTGCAAAAGAAGCCGTATGAAGAGACTCTGAAGGAGCTTACTATGCATATCCTTGAGGAAAGAAGGGAGAGGGAGGACATGATAGAAACTTTCAAGTACCTCAAGGGAATCAACAAAGTCAAAAGGGTAGCATCTTTCAGAAAAAGAGATGTGTAAGAACAAGGGGTCACAATTTGAAGAAAAAGGAGTGATGGCTCAGAGGTAATGTGAGGAAGTATTTTTTTTTTACAGAGAGGGTTGTGGATGCATGGAATGGCCTTCCTGAGGAGGTCGTGGAGTCAAAAACAGTGGGGAAATTCCAGAATGCCTGGGACAGACATAAGGCAATTCTAATGGTGGGTAGGAGGAAGTAGGCTGTTGGTTAACTAGTATCTGCAGCTTATCCATTAGGTAGGGAAATGGGCAGACTGGGTGGGCCAAGCAGTCCTTATCTGCCATCAAATTCTGTGTTTCTATGTTTACATTTCAATATCTGAGTTGCCAAGAAATCTCCAAATGCTTTCCCAGTCCCAAAATTGCTTCATGGATGGAGCATATGGCATTTCGCCACCGCTCTTTGAACAAATTTACATTATTCATGGAGAAAGATTTGGAAAAGTTATTCCTAGTGTATTCATCCTATTGCCCAATAAGACACGCGATATGTACCGTATGTACATGCTTCCGACACAGTTCTACCGTTGAGCCAAATCTGCATCCATGTTCTATTGTGACAGACTTTGAACTTGCTGCCATACAAGGCACTGAAGAAGTCTTTCCTCAAGTGGAAGGTAGAGGCTGTTTCTTCCATTTGTTTTAAAACATGGGAGTAACACAGAGGCTGTTTCTGCCATTTGTATAAAAGCGTTTAGTGCAAATTTCAAGCAAAGGGTCTGAGCACCAGATACAAGGAAGATGCAAACTTTGCTCTCCTGAGCAGATGCATGCCTGCCATGGCCTTTGTTCCTCTTCAAGACATCTGTAGAAAGTTTGAAATGCTGGCTGTTAAGAATGAGGAAATAATAACAGAAGAACTCTACCACATAGTGAATTATTTTGCAACTACGCACATCAAGAGGATGAACAGGTGTAGAACAAAATTTCTCTGCCCGTATTTCCCTCCTGAGTTCTGGAACCACCTCCAACACATGTTGGACAATGATCCACAAATGAACAATGCAGATGAAGCTTCTCATAGCACATTGAATGACCTACTGGGATGACCAACCCAATACTCTGGAAATTCATCACTGGACTCAAAGTCATCCAGCACAAGATTGACAGGGATGTTGAACAGGTGTTGACTGGAAATGCTGCTGCTAAAATTCATTGTTGATACCAAGATGTAAACAAGTGTCTCAACACCACTGTTTATGGGTACACCAACTACATGCTGTTCGAGTTCCTTCATGCCATTTCCACAGCTTTGGCTTTTTAAGTAAACTGGTATTTGTCTGTATTGTCTGTATTCATCAGATCATGACATTCTCATATTCAATATCTTATTGTTTGTGAAAAGTATTCATTTATTTTAAAATAAATATAAATAAAATGAAAGAACATCAGCATGTTTTGTTGCTTTGAAACAAATTATTTCATAAAATAATGTCACAAGTCAGATATAATAGATACAATAGAAGATACATGTGTTAATACAGCTAGGAGCAAATTATCTGGGAATGAATTTGTCAGGGAACAAATTGTCGTGGGAATGAATTGTCATGGGAGGAAATTGACACAGGACCAAATTGTCCAGGAGTGATTTGTCAGGAGCGAATTGACATGTAGACCAGATCTATCACCTTCTCTTCCCTCTGTTCCTAATTGACCCACTGTATTTTCAGAAGTCAAAAGAGGTCCCTCTTACAAGAATTACTGCTGTGTTTTAAGTACTTTCATGTGACCCACGTTATCAGTTCATGTCCTTCCCTGGTTCTGCTCATAGTGCCCCCCACCGAGCAGTGACACTTTTATAGCTTGGACCAGTATGTCACCTTTGACATACAGAGGCTACAGGCCTTTAAGCCTTCAGTAGGAGAGAAGCAAAAGATAATCCTTTTGCCGGGTAAAGATAAAGGGCCCCATTTTCAAAGTTTAGTGCCAGTGCAAATGTGGTTAGCATCAGTGCTGACCTGGGTTTGTGCTAGCACTCCAGGCAGGGCCATATTCAGGGGCTCCTGGAGCACTTCCCAAACCTGTAGTAGCAAGGCACTAACTATATTACTATGCCTATACAAATGAGGGGATCCCCTCTGCATACCAGCACAGAGGCATTCTCAAAGGTTTGCAGTTGTCGTAAACAACCTCCAGAGTGATGCTGTTTACTGCTGCCAAGAAACACATCTTAAATGAGTGCTAAGTCCGAGCCCCCACTCCACAAATGTAGGGCTGCTGTACTGCAACTGCCAGCCACTGTGCCAAGCTTCTCCCTCCCACCCAACACCCAATGGAATTATGATGTCTATTCCCTGGTGGTCTAGTGCTTCCCACAACCCCCGATCACCTGGTAGCAATATACTGTTCATGCCCTGGTGGACTAGTGGCTCCCTTCAATCACTCAGTTCAATGTAATAATGTCGTTGCCCTGGCAGTCTAGTGGTTCCCCAACCCCTGATCATCCGGTTCAATGTCATGTATCATCCCTGATAGTCTACCGGCTCCCCCCACCTACTGAATTGTACACTGATCTACCCACCCTCTGAGAACCCTCACACCACATCCCCCACACCCCAAGTGCCACTGCATGAAACTAGTGACTGGCACTGCCCTCCTTTCATCTCCTCCAATGGTCACCATCCGACAGTCACAAAGTGCAACCATGTTTTTTGAGAACATGCCCTCACATCATTACAACAGATACTGTACAATCACAATTCCTTACAGGAAACAGGACTACAAAATACAGAGATCATTCAGCTACTGCTCTGCTAATGTTGTATATCTGGTCAGGAGCTCAAAATGCCCCAACACAAATATTTCTGTAAGGGGGCAAACAAGATAGACTCTTAGGAAGTGATTGAACCTGCACTGCTACAACATCAAACATTAGATCACGATCACACCAGTGGGTGAGCAATTTTCCAACCTGGGACATGGTTTACATGGGAAGTTGCTGTCCTAAAGGGCAACTTCAGAAAACAGGGAGAGATAAGGGCTTCACTGTTCAAACTTATACAAACTTTAAACACTCTGGAATCTGCTTGAATAAGGACGGAGGTTTCTTGTCCAATTACTTAACATAGTCTTTGAACCTTGCATTTCCTTTGCTATTAAACAAACAGCAGCTGAACTGCTACATAATAAAAGTCCATATATAAACAGTTTCATAACACCTTTTGCTCAGATCCTGTCTGATGCAATCAACATTACTAAGCTTGTTTTAGCCCTAATGATATAAAATCTCTGTAGCTTTCTGTTTGCTTGTCTGAAATAGATTCCTCTGTATACTGTGACAACAGTTAGAATGTAAACAGTGACAATATTCAGACCACTTTGATGTTAATTAGCCCTTCAAAATTTACTCAAATCTTCACAGTCTTTATTTTTTTCTTGCATTGCGAATCAAAACCAAGCTTCCACAAATGGCAGGCATTTCAGCCTACTTGTAATATTCCTGAAGAAGTTATGAAGCCTTGAAAGCTTGTGTCTTTAACTTATCATTAGCCTAATAAAGGTATTATAATGTATGGTGGAATATTGTTCTATGAAGAAACCCATCCCTAGAACATATAGAATAGTATATGGGGTAACCATACACAACAAGGCTGTGTTTCCTTCAAGGGTTTGTGATGACATCATAGAGACCTTGAGAACTTGAGAGGTCTCCTGATGTCAACACAAACATGAGATGGGAACACAGTCTTGCTGTGTATGGTTACCCCATATACTGTTTTATATAGCATATGGGAGCAATCGATTCGACACAGATTGCTACAGCTACAAAAGAGACTGCTTTAGCACTTTTTACTTATCTGCACAGTGTCCATTTTCATTTGTGTTACATGCTTCTGCTGGAACTGGCTCATCACTGTCACTCCACTGTAAGTCCTGTTTTCTGTCACTCCCACTCATGTATGGCTACTGTGTTAATTTTTAAAAGAAAACACAAATAAAAAAACATAATGAGGCAGCTCAGTTTGGTAAATGGAGCAGTCTATAGATCTTCATGCCAAAACTGAGTGGATCCACTGTTTGGCAGTTGCTAAATGCTGCCGAGTTTTTTTCTGTGAGGAGCGTCTTCAGCCAATGAGGTGGGTAGCTGGTCAATACAGAACAGTTGTTGTACTATCGATGTGATGTCAGAATGATAGTACAACTTTTTTGACCATTGAACTGTATTACAACAAGTTTTCAGGAGCTGCAGAAATCCGTGGAGAATCGAGGGCTCCCATGTACTATAACATTGTTGTGCTGCTGTAGCTACATCATTTTGCAGTTGTGCTGCACTAGCTATATAGCTACTGCAGCACAACATAACATGTCTTCTTGTGCCACCTTTATTCAAAGCCCAGCACTCGATGAAGCAGCAGTGGCAGTGAGAGAGCTGAACCCGGAAGTGAGTGGCAGCCGAAGGAACCACTGCAGTCCCAGGCCCTGCATTAGTAAAGGAATTAATGGAGCATGGGGGATCTTTTTTTCATATGTGCTGGGCACAGGCTTGCAGTAACGGTTGCCCATAAACTTTAAAAGATTGTGTATGAGCAACCATACATATACAAGACTGTGTTTCAATCTTGAGGTTTCCACGATGACAGAAGACCTCTCAAGCTGTGCTCTTAAGGTCTTCTGTTACACTGCAAACCTCTCGATTAAAAAACAGCCTCATGTATCATTATTCATACACAGTCCTCTATATCTTTACCCAGCAAAGGATTCTCTTTTTGTTTTACTCATGCTTTTTTGTGGGCTAAAATGGCACAACCCTACCCTAAACCTTCAGTAAACATTCAATTTGTCACATTCCACTGCTTAGCCAGCACATGATTTCGGAGTAAAAATCGTGCACATGTATGCCAGAGTCAAAAGATTGTGACACAAACTTCAGGATCAATGTTAATGTCGGGAATTTGTCCTGCCAGAAAACCAGGAGGCCACACAGTAAAGCAACTTCTTTAAGGTGACGAGTCATTTTCACAGTGTAATTGGGTTTATTATGAGCATGACCATTGATTTATGGTGATTGAAGTAACAAAATTCTGTTTTTAAGATCAGAAATTCCAGGTTTTTAATGATAACTACGAAGTCTAATTGTCAGAATTTACTGGGATTCTGCTACCAGTCTATTAGCATGTGCATAAATAATCAGAATAAATAAATGCTTAATGTACAACAAAGTAAATAAAACAAAATAAAACTAGTACAGGAAGTAGTTTAATGAAATATACAAGTTCTGTAGGTTCACTGATCTGATATAAAATGCCAAATTCCGTAAAATTCTTTGTTTATTGCCAGTGTGCAGACAGTCAGAATTCCAGAATGTTATCAAGGTTTCCTGTAAAAACTGAAAACAAGGCCAGCCAGCCGGCGCAGAGGCAAGGTGACCGCTTGTGATGCTGATGGCCCGGGTTTGAGAACAGACCTGGGGGTCAGAGGGCCAGCCGGGCAGAGAAGGATAGCATGTCCAAGGGGTGGCTCTCCTTCTCCGGGGGGGATGTCTGGCCAGTTGGCAATCTCTGGCAGAGGCCAAGGGAAATGCAGAGAATGGCCTGCACCTAGTTGTGTGGGAGGTGAGACAGATGCAGGCATCATTGCAGGCCCTGCCTACCTGTGGATCATCAGCAACAATCTGGCCCCCAAGCATGAAGCCCTGCTCTGCCACTGTCTCTGTTGGCTCCGATGCCCGCTTGGGGGGTACCACTCCCATGAACCCCACCCTGGGAGGTAAACCAGGGCATGCTTCCATGTGACCATTGGGGGGTGCCTGCCAGTCGGCCCCGCCCAGGAGGGTAAGCCTGGGCATAGTGGAGATGGTGCATGAGGCAGGGGTGGAGTTCGTATCGGGGGGGGGATTGGGGGCTAGGCTAAAAATAATAAAATAAAAAAAAACAAGCATTTGTCAATGCCGAATGTTTGCTTGCTGGTATTAGCATTGGAAATGCAGGATTTAGACAGATGCAGAATAGGAATGGCAGTGAAGTATTGAACTTCACATCAACCCCACCACCACCCTGCAGAGATGGACAGGCATTGGGGTATGCATTTGGGTCTTCGCCCATAACGTTCATTCCATTTCACCTCACCCTATCCTGCAGACACCAACACATGTTGATGTGTGCTTTGGGGTATTCGGCTTTACAGTCCCCCCATTCCATAAGGACATATGCTGAAATGGGTGTAGTATAGGAGAATGGGGCGAACTCTGGGGCCAAAGAATCCAAGGCACACCTTGATGCCTGTCACTGGCTGCAGGGTGGGGGTGTGGGGATGGGATGGCATGAGCATTATAGTCAGCAATCTAATGGCATACCCCTGATGCCTGTCAATCTGTACAGGGTGGGATGTTATGGTTAGAAACCCTAATGCCCTGGGCGTTTGTTGGTATTTGCACTACAAATTTTCAACATGGCCTTTTTGTGACCCCCACCTCATGAAAGCATTTGGGACCTCTTCTCATGAACAGTGGCAGTGTGATTTTCTTAATGTGTCCAGAACTTTGAGTTCTCACAGAAACTATGCCATTCTGTGCCAGATGTACAAAAACACAGATCGGGCAGGATGTGAAGAATGACAGCTGTACCATTCTTAGGGAGGTCTGAAGAGATGGCAGTGTTGAAAATCTGTAGTGAAAATATTAAAAATGCTCGAACTTCTGAGCGTACGTGGAACCTGAGCAAAGCATGCTCATGACCCAGTCATTTAGTGGAATTATTTCACCAAATTTTCAACCTAGGCATTTTGTGACCTCTGCTCATGAACACTGTCACTATGATTTTCTTAATCTGTCCAGAACATTGATTTCCCACAGTGACCATGCTATTCTGTGCCAGTTGTGTAAATGCATATTTCAGGCAGGATATGAAAAATGACAGCTGTACTGCTCATAAGGAGGTGTGAAAAAATAGCAGTGTTGAAAATCTGGAGTGAAAATATTACAAATGCTCAAAATTACGAGGGTGCGTGGAAACTGCACAACATGCGCTCGTAACACAGTCATTTTATGGACTTTTGTATCTAAATTTTCAACATAGGCATTTTAGCACCTCTGCTCATGAACAGTGTCATTGTGATTTTCTTAATCTGCCCAAAACACTGATTTCCCACAGTGACTGCGCTATTCTGTGCCAGAAGTGCAAAAACACATTTTGGCCAGGATGTGAAAAATGACAGCTGTACTGTTCATAAGGAAGTGTCGAAAAATGCCAATGTTGAAAATCTGGAGTGAAAATATTACAGATTCATGACGTTACAAGGGTGTGTGGAAACTGCACAATGCACACTCGTAAAACAGTCAGTTTTTGGATTTTTTTCACCAAATTTGCAACATAGGTTTTTTGAGAGCCCACCTCATGAACAGTGGCACTGTCATTTCATTTATCAGTCCCAAAAGGTAATCCTGCACAGTGACCATGAAATCACCTTTCAGGACCTAATAACGCCATGACAGTGACTGAATTCATGAGGAGGGGTCCTAATAACCCAATCTGTTATCACCCTTTGCAAACTGTGTGAGAGGCCTTTTGGCACCATGCAGTTTTGCTTAAAGTTGAACCAGCATAATATTATGTGGTGATTTGCATATGCAGCCCATGATGCTTTGCATTGTGTGGGCATGTGTGATTTTGTATTTTCTTGAAACTTGGCTTCCCAGCCAAATGCCCTTTGGGGTAACCCTTGCCTCAGTGTTTGTGCACAAAGATTCTTTGTCTAATAACCCCATGTTGAAAATTTGGTGCCAAAAGCACAAAAAATTGCCAAGATATCCAAATAAATTGAAAAAACCCTATTTATGCCGTTATACAGCTTACCGGCTTTGAAAAGTGCAAACCTGTTCCCGCTACACCAAAGATCATTGTGCTAGGCTCCGGAGGTAAGTATGGGGTGAGGGGGGTATGGGGAAGTGGGTGCACATGGGTTGGGAAGGGGGCAGGAGAGACTGCGAGGGACCATTTTCTTTGTTTCAGGGACACAACTTCAATAAAAAACTTTGCAGAAAGGTTGTTTTTTTTTTTGCAGGCTTGCTATGTGCACACTGTGGTGGACTTCCAGTGTGCCACCCACATTTTGGGATGGAGGGGACTGAAGCCAATGAGGAATGGGCCCTCCGTCAGCACAGAAATGTGTGTGTGGGGGGGCATGATGCCAAGGGGGATTGGGTACCCCTTTGGCACACAACAAATGGGGGAGCCATTATGCCAATGGGGAGTGGGATCCCCAGTCAGCAAATGAACTAGGTCAGGGGCATGCCGACAGGGGGATTGGGCATCCATGTCGGCTTTCATGGGGCTTAGCACTGCCATGTTTAGGGAAATATTACACCATGCAAGGTACCACCCTGCAATGACAGGTCTCTCCCTCATTGCAGCGGAATGGCTGATGCTGTAATGACAAGGCGGCCCCTCATTGCAGCAGCCAAATCGTTTCAAGTTGGTGGCACTTCTGCAGAACCAGTTTCATCAGGACACTGGGCCTGCACTGGGTGAACAATACCAAGCCCACAAATCCAGTGTCAGTGTTGGCTGCCACACCTCCACAACCCACTCCTCTCCTAAGCTGCCACATAGTGTTTCTTATACATGCACGCAAGCAAACAAAAAAAACTGAAAACAAGAGGCCTTGATTTGGGGTATTTGTTTAATAAGCAAGCATTCTGTAAATAGCACTTTGCTTTCTGCACACTAAGAAATATGGCTCTGTATTATACACTCAGCTGCCTCTCTCAACACATTAATACATGCTTTGTCTTAAGTCTACATAGAAACATAGAATTTGATGGCAGATAAGGACCGCTTGGCCCACCCAGTCTGCCCATTTCCCTACCTGATGGATAAGCTGCAGATCCTAGTTAACCAGCAGCCTACTTCTTCCTACCCCCACCCCCTAGAATTGCCTTATGACTGTCCCATGCATGCTTGAATTCCACCACTGTTTTTGACTCCACAACCTCTCCGGAAGGCTTCCATGCATCCACAACCCTCTCTGTGAAAAATACTTCCTTAAATTACCTCTGAGCTGCCCCCCATCTTCAAATTGTGTCCCCTTGTTCTTGCACACTCTTTTTTGAAAGATGCTACCTCTTGGACTTTGTTGATTCCCTTAAGGTACTTGAAAGTTTCTATCATATCCCCCCTCTCCCTCCTTTCCTCAAGGCTATACTTATTAAGCTCCTTAAGTCTCTCTTCATATGTCTTCCGGTGCAGACCCTGCACCATTTTAGTTGCCCTCCTCTGGACAGCTTCCATCCTGTCTATGTCTTTACGGAGATTGGGTCTCCAGAACTGCACGCAGTACTCCAGATGGGGTGTCACCAGCTGTCTGTACAGAGGGATAATAACTTCTGTTTTCTACTGGTGATGCTGCCTCCCTATGCATCCCAGTATCCCCAGCCCTCCTTGCTGCCCTCTCACATTGCTTGCCCACCTTTAGGTCATCTGATATGACTACCCCCAGGTCCCTTTCCATTTTTGTTGTTGTTAGTATCTCACCCCCCATTGTGTACTCTTCCCCTGGGTTTTTGTTTCCCAGGTGCATTACCTTGCACTTCTTAGCATTGAATCTAAGCTGCCAAACATTTGACTATTCCTCTAACCTTGCCAAGTCCCTTCTCATCCTTTTCACCCCACCTTGTGCATCAACTCTGTTGCAGATCTGTGTGTCATCTGCAAAGAGACATACTTTTCCTTCCAGTCCCTCTGCAATGTCGCTTATAAAGACATTGAAGAGGACCAGTCCTAATACTGAACCCTGTGGTACCCCACTAGTACCCCCTTCTTCAGAGTGGACTCATTTACTATTACTCTCTGTGTCCCTATTCTCCAGCCAATTCCTTTACCCAGGCTGTCATCTTGGGACCCACTCCCAGGCTGGCTAACTTGTATATTAATCTTTGTGTGGAACTGTGTCAAATGCCTTGCTAAAGTCTAGGTAGGCCATGTCCACAGCCCTCCCTGATCTACTACGTTGGTCACCCAGTCAAAGAAATCTATCAGATTGTCTGGTATGACCTTCCGCTGTGAATCCATGCTGCCTTGGGTCCTGTGCCCTCTGGCCTCTAGATACTTGACAATTCTTTCCTTCAGAAGTTATTCCATCATTTTTCCTATCACTGAGGTTAAACTAACAGGTCTGTAGTTTCCTGCTTCTGCCTTTGCTCCACTTTTGTGAAGGGAATCACATCTGCCCTCCTCCAGTCCTCGGCACCACCCTCCTCCCATGATTTGTTAAAGAGGGTAGTCAGTGGTGTCACTAGTTCTAACCTTAGTTCTTTTAGAATTCTGGGATGAATCCCATCAGGCCCCATTGCTTTGTCCACCTTCAGTTTTAAGAGTTCTTTCAGAACCCTTTCTTCTGTAAATGGGCTGGTATCAACTTCTGTATCCAGAGTGTTTCTACTGTTTGTTTTAGGTACCTCCCTCTTCATTTGTAAATACTGAGCAAAATATTTGTTTGGTATCTCTGCCTTTTCAAGTCACCCTCTGTCCACCCTCCTCCCTTTATTAAGCCTCACTATCCCTCCCTTGGTCTTCCTTCGCTCCCTGATGTACCTATAAAGGTTTTATCCCCTTCTTAACTGAGTTGGCTATCTTTTCCTCGGTTTGGGCCTTTGCTGTTCTGACTGCCTTCCCAGCTTCCTTTGCTTTAACTGATACAGTTCTCTGTCCTGCTTCTTCTGTGATTCCTTGTACTTCCTGAATGCTTTCTTTTTCTCTTGAACCTTCACTGCCACTTCCTTTGAGAACCATAGTGGTTTCTTACATCATTTTGTTTTGTTTATTTGCTTCACACAAAGGCTTGTTACCTCTGTGATGGCAGTTTTTATTATCCCCCATTGTTCTTCCACCCCTCCTTCCTGCCCATTTGCTAGTGCATTCCTTAGGCACTCACCCATTTTGGCAAAGTCAGCCCTCTTAAAGTCCAGTACTTTTGCCTTCGTATGGCTTGACTCTATTGCTGTACCGGATAGCAGTATGCATGGCATTAGAGAAAACAAGTATTACTAGTTCAAAGGGCAGTGGGGCAGGATGTTTACACTACATGGCCATACATCATTTAATGTGTAGAAAATAACAAATGTTCTTTACAATAAAAATGGAATGCATAATTAAGAACAGATATTGACAATTTCTGTAAAATGGGAAGGGTGATCTGACACCCTTAACACAATACAAGTAAAATACAAAATCACAAATACCCCTGTGATGCAAAGCATTACGGGATGTGTATGCAAATCCCCATGAAAAGTGTGGCTTCTTCTGCTTTAAGCAAGAATGCAAGGTGTCAAGGGGCCTCTCACACAATCCACAATGGCTGAGATCAGAAGACACTTATTTATGTGTTTCGTCCTACTCAGGACTCATTAGTGTGCTTCATCTCTATCACCCCAGGGGAACAATCAAACCAACCCTTATGTGGTATTATGGGCTTGGGTCATAGTGGTCCCAAAATAAGAAAGCAAGCTAAAAGACAAAGAACCATTGTGCAAAAGCACTGAGTCAAGGTTTGCCCAAAAAGGGCACTGGCAACAAACCAGCCAAGGTAGGTGATATGCTGTAAGGCCAGAAAAGCTTAACCAAAGTTAGAAAAAGAACTTAATCAGAGCATTTTAAATGGTCCAGTAAACTGTACAAATATGAAGGGAACAAAACAATTATAGTGGGTTTTTTTTTTGCTCTGTCTTGAACAGATTTCTGCCTAAAGTACTGTGAAAGCCAGATAAAGGTTGGGAATCCTGACATTTAGGGTGATCAAATGTCTTTCTATCACCTGAACTCTTCTTCAAATCTGCAAAACTGTAGAAATTAAAAATCATGGTTGAAATAAAATTTTAGAGCTGGGATGGCATCTGTTTAGAAGGTGGGTGGAGGAGAGAGAGATCCTGTACATGAGTTGTGAAAAGTTAAACAATGGCATATTCTGATAGGCACCCACAGCTCCTATAGCATGTACTGGATTTTCAAACTGGTAGCCTTTTTACAATCTTTTTACTCACGTCATGGCTGCATTCAGCCCAGTTTTTGCTTTCATGTTTTCCTTGCTATGATCAGGCATAGCATGGGCACAGAGCTGGGATATTTAGCACAGCTGTGAACACTTTTTTTCAGAAAATCTCACTAGCAGGCTGCTGGTACAGATTATCTTCTCCTCTGTGGCAAATCTGTATGCTTCCTATCCACTCCCAGCCCCTCTGAAAATAAGTCCCCTGGTCCTCTGAAAGAGAAATCTTCATGACCTTACTCTGAACTAATTTGCAGTATTCTGTTAGTTAATAATTACATAACAGACATACTGTTGCCTCCTCTCATTCCATTTCCTGCTTCTCTCAGTAGGTGGCATCATGTGGCAGTAGGTTTTAAGAACATAATGATGACATGTAGTACCAAATGAGAAAGTGGGAATATTGAAAAAAAAACTGCATTCATAATAAAAGGTTTCTTTCTGTGTATCAAATGTGATTCCTCTTGAAAGTGTATTTAAAATTAATCCATCTAAAGTACATCTGCATGCACTGTTTTTATTTAAACTCTGAGCTTTGCTTTTGTGACTAAAATTAAATGAATGACCCAAAGAATTTTCAAAATCTCAATTATTTAAAGAGCTCACTTCCTAGCTTCTTCTTAGGAGACACCACACAGGCTCCAGAAAATGTCAGATTTTTTTTCTGAATCACCTCCATGAGCACATATTTAATTATGATCTGTCCATCTTCCAAACAGATATTTATGACTTTCTGGAAACCCACGTCAAATTCTAAATAGAACTCTGAGCTAGCCCTATCTGTCATGTGCACACTGACTTTTTAACACATCTTACTTTCAATCAATAATTAGTTAATTGAAAGGCACATATGAAACATTGCATAACATTACAAAATGCTCATCTGCCATGAGAAGTAATTGGCCCAGATATTCAAAGCTTTGCGTGGTGTGCAAACCGATTGCACGGGTTTAGTGCGGGGTTAGCGTGGGTCTGCTATATTCAAAAGGCCAAATAGCGTGCTCAAACCGCATTAGCGCTGGGCAAACCATAATTATATGCAAGGGGCAAACTGAACATGAATACAGGTGCTATGGGATATTCAGTGATTAGCGCCACACTAAGGTGTTTAGCGTGACTTAGCATGACCCATTGCATGGTACAAATTGGAGAAGCTGGTCTAAACTCTTGCCAAACAGCTTTGCATGACATAGTGACCTTGCACGGCATTAGCATGACCTTGCGCGACCCTAACATATGACTATGACACAGAGAAAATGCCAGACATGGAGGAAACATGCTGCTCACTGATGGCACTACAATGATGCCAACTGTTGCCACCAGTCCCAGTCAAGCCAGGCAGAATGTGGTGACCCAGCCCCTGGGGGCCACCATGGTAATGTGGCCATACAGCACACACCTGCAGACAATACATCTGTGGTGACCAAAAGATGCTAGCACACACACATGCAGCACTGTGGTCATGGTGGGTGCTGAGGGGAGGGCATACGGGGGGCCAGGTCTCACCACATACCGGGTGAGGCCGCAAGGCTGGGACACATCATGCAGTGCACATGGGCCAGTATTGGGAATACCCCAATACCAGTGTGCCTGTCCGATTGTACATGCCCCCCAGTCACATACCACACAGCTGTACATACACCACAGCACACACAGCCAGCCATGCCTATGTCACTATGAACATCCCATGCCAGAGGTGCAGCATCTGTGGGTCACACAACAGTATGACAGCAATGTCCGCTGGCAGTACACACCTGCAAGGTGGGCTTGTCACTGTGTACAGTGCAGTGGTCTTCACTACCCTACACACCATAGGCATTGCTGTGTCCCTCACATTACTGGCCCCCTTGCTACTGTGGTGTCTGCAGTGCACTATAGCATGCCCTACAGTGTGACAGTTGCATGCATCACCACCACCGCCTGTGCCTATGCTGCGTTGTCCCCTGGGGTACACAATGCTATGCTGTACTGCATACATGTAGCCTGCAGCATCAATCATGCACTGTCAGACTGACCTACAGGTGGAGCTGCTGCCAGACCTGGCCAGCCCCTGTACTTCCAAACTGACCTACAGGTGGAGCTGTGGGACCCTGCAGTAACACTGGGCAAACTGCATGCAAATCAGTGCATAATGAGATGCTAATCTGGATGTTTGCCCAGGGACTACCTAAGTAGGCTCATTTGCATGTCACTTTTGAATATGGCAAATCTTAGCACCGGGCAAATGGCTTAGCTCCGCGTTAAAGCCGTGCTAACGATTCGGGGAATATTATACAGTTTTGAATGCTGTTCTTTTACATTTGCTGCTGCCTGTAGCTGTACTGGGTCCACGCATTTGCTAGCACACACATTGGCAACTTAGTTCACCTCTACCTACCCTCACGTCACTGTGCACTGTGATGTAGTTGTGGTTTGCACTTCCTGGTTGCCATATTCAGTGCTGTCTTATTCCAGGGCTATGTTTGCCCTGCACTCCCAGCCCAGTTTGCATGGCCTCATTCCCATGCTATATTCAGAAGCTGTTTGCCCCTGGCTATTCCTTTTGAATATAGCTTGTTTTGTGCTCCAGGCTAAGTTTGCCCACCGGGCAGTGCTAATTTAGCCCCAGGGCAAAGTTTTGAATATCTGGCCCATTGTTTCTGAGAGTTTAGCAGTTTGTTGCCAAATTTAGTTCTGAAAACACTGATTAATGTTTCCTCACTTAGGACTCTGCAAGAGCCTGTTGTATAGTTGATTTCTCCATAAAAAAGAGAGTGATAATGGCTAGCATTGGGTTGTGAAATGTCATCTGAGGCAGTATCATGCTACCTAGTTGCAAAATGTTTTATTTATTCCTGATGGCATTGAAACCTACATTAGGGAACATTGCATGCAAAGAAGTGTAACCCTGTTACAGTAAATGAGTTAAAGGTGCAGCCCAGTGCTGCTGGGAAACATGGTTAAACTTTCTTGTGGGAGAGGCAAGTTAGCATTGTGGACATGACTCTACTTCCCAGTCTGCAATTCTGCAGACAGCATGTTCAGACACCAAGGGGAGGTTGCAGCTTGTCCCGCTGGCACAGAGCTTACTGTTCTGGATTACATGGGATGCACTGATGTTGCGGTGATCTAACCACTAGATCAAGCTGCCTTCTCAAGTTTACTGTCTCCTATTTCACAGGCCTCTAGCACATATGGATACCACATAAACCAAGACTCACGTCTCAATATTTTATGTCAGTATATTATGAATGTGATGGTGCTTCCTATAACTCAAAAACTGTTTGATTTCTATCCCATGGGACCATCATGAAAATGACATGTTGCACCTCATGAAACAAACTAGGCAACTGGTTCAAAATGAAATATGGCTGCTCAAAACATACTGCTTCTATTCAACACAATGGATAATTTCTATGACTTTCTTTTCTGTAAACGGGTATACCCATTTGTATTTACTGCCCAATAGAAAAAAAGATTTGTCATCCTTGGTACTCTTGTTTGTCCAGTAACAGTGATTTAAGCTGGACTGACACACCTATTGTGGCACTGAATGCAGAGCAGGGAAGTGATTATTTCTATTCCAGGGGTGAAGGACTGTCAGTACAATATCTTTCCAATTTACTTATTTTTTCTATACTTGCTTTATTATCAGATTGGACATATTCCATGTGACGTAATAACAAAACATCTATTATTTCTTATTTAAAAAGGGGAACTGGGGGTGGGGGTTGTAGACAGTGGAGTGAGCGGTGCTTTCCCATAGGGGTGGTTAGGCCTAGAAGACACCCTGGGGAAAAATGGCTACTTGAACATGGTAATCCCGTTCTGGTTCCCATACCCAAGGGCACCTCCAGTTTTGGAGGGCAAGTGGTTGGGACAACTCGCCAACCTCGTCCAACTCGGGCGTTGTTGTGCAATGCCAGATCTGTCTGCAACAAGACTGGTCTTATTGCAGATTTTGTTGCAGGGGCAGATCTGGCTTGCATTACCGAGACCTGGTTGGACGGGAATGCGGCCCCCTTTTTAGAGGCCGCTGTTCCCACCGGGTACTCGGTTATACATCGCCCGAGATTGGATCATGGGGGGGGGTGGCGGTCTGTTTCAAGACCGAATTGGGCCTAACTGGTGTACCAGTTGAGGAGGCCAGGTCATTTGACTGTACTGTGGTAGCTGGTGTAGGGTGCAGGATTGCTCTCATTTATCATCCACCAGGTGATGAGAAGCTTTTTCTGCAGGAAATAGCAGATTTTGCCACCGACGGCATTGGAATCGCCAGATTGATGGTTCTGGGCGACTTCAGTACTTAGATTAGATGACGAAGATCTTCGCTTTTGGTCAACATTTCCTCCAGGAGATGACATCTCTGGGCTTAACACAGGTTGTTTCCGCAGCTACACACAAGGGAGGTCACTCTTTTGACCTGGTCTTCCTCCTGGGGATCGAGGCTTCCGATTTGGTGGTGGAACCAGTCAGTTGGTCCGATCACTACTCAGTTGGGTTCAATTTTGAGGCCCTCCTGGGTAGGTCGGCCTCTGTGGAGTTGGTCAGGTACCGCCCATTGCGGGACATTGTCCCTGAAGACCTGATGGCGGTTATTGACCTCTCATTGTTTGACAATCTTGCACTGATCCTGAGCAGCTGGTAGTGGCCTATAATAGGGCCATATCAGTAGCACTCAGTCAGATTGCACCAGTCCATGTTCACCCCCTTCTGCGTCATCCCGTTGCCCCATGGTTTGATGGGGCTTTGAGAGGGCTGCGGAGGTCGGTGCTGTCAGTTGGAGCATCGCTGGAGGAAGACTACCTCTGATGCCACCATCTTATTTTGTTAGAGCATTATAAACTCTACCGAACAGCAATTTCCCATAAGAAGGCAGAATTCCTGTCCATGGAAATTTCTGTCGCATGGAATCGACTGGCTCAGCTCTTCAGAACTGTTGACAGACTGTGCAACCTAGCCTGTCAAGAGATCCATCAAGCCTTTACGCAAACTGATTGTGATGAGAGCGCTCGATTCTTTGCGAATAAGGTTGAAGACATCAGGAGGGATTGCCTCCAACCTCATTCCAAGGCTGTTGCAGTTGATCGGTGTCCTGTCGCAGAGCCCAGAATTTCCTGGAGTACCTTTGACCAGCCGGATTTCGTAGACACTATGAGGATTATCCATGAGATGCGTCCAACATGCTGTAGTTTGGACCCTGGCCCTACTTCCCTGATTATAGGTTGTAGTGAGATCATCGGCCAGGTCTTAGCTCGGATTATCCGGTGTTCTTTAGATATGGGAGTTTTTCCTAGCTCTCCTGTGACCCCCCCTTTTGAAGAAAGCTTCTTTAGACCCGGATGACCTAGCAAACTACAGGCCAATCTCTAACCTCCCTTTTGTGGGGAAGGTTATTAACAAAGTTGTGGTGGCCCAACTGGATAACCATTTGACCATCCATAGTTTATACAAACCTCTCCAGTCTGGTTTTCATAAGAGGCATAGTACCGAGACTGCTCTGGTTCGGGTGCGCAATGATCTCCTGATGGCGAGAGATCGGAGACACCGCTCTAGTTCGGTTCTCCTTGATCTATAATCAGCTTTTGATACTGTGGATCATGGGGTCTTGCTCAAATGCCTGAGGTCCATTTGTGGACTGTCGAGTACAGTCCTCAGATGGTTTTCATCTTTCCTCGAAGGAAGAACGCAGACAGTGGTCTCGGGTTTGTATTCATCCGGGGCCTTCTCTCTGCCTTGTGGGGCACCCCAGGGCTCAGTGCTTTCCCCCATGTTATTCACAGTATATATGCTACCCCTCGGAGACATTGTAAGATGGTATGAGCTGAGGTTTCACTGCTATGCTGATGATACCCAGCTCTACCTGTCTTTTGCACCTGACCAGGTTAGTGCTATCTCGGTACTGAACAACTGCCTCGCTGATATCCAAGACTGGATGAACTCCAGCTGTCTAAAGTTGAACCTGGGAAAGACTGAGGTTATGGTGATGGACCCGGGTCGCAGGGTAGAGGGTTCGAGGACTGATCTCCCCTCTGGATTAATCCTGGGGGTGGACCAGATCCTCACCTCTGAATGGGTGCGTAACCTGGGAGTGGAGCTTGACACTGGTCTGACCCTCCATTATCAGGTGTCAGCAGTTGTCAAGTTGGCATTTTTTCATCTTAGGAACATTGCCGGGATTAGGCACCTTGTTCCACCTAGCGACCTGCCGGTTTTGGTCCATGCCTTTGTGACATCTCACCTTGATTACTGTAACTCCCTTTACCTAGGACTTCCTGGGGTTGATATCCACCGCTTGCAGCTAGTGCAGAATGTGGCAGCACGTTTGTTGACTGGGGCATCCAGAGGTTCCCATATTACCCCTGTGCTGTGCACTCTGCACTGGCTGCCAATACAGTGGCGGATCACCTTTAAAGTGGGTCTTTTGACCTACAAAGCCCTACATGGTCTAGGTCCCGACTACTTGAAAGAGCACCTGGTGCCCTACACCCCTCTGAGACAGCTCCGCTCGGCTGACGAGGGGTTGCTGGAGATTCTGAGGGTAAATTTGAAGTCATCTGGTGCTCGTGCATTTGGATTCGCTGCACCTACCCTCTGGAATACTCTGCCCCGTCAGCTCCGGGAGAGTAGGATGGTGGGGAGCTTCAAGCAGGCACTAAAGACTTTTTTATGGGAGAAGGCATTTCCTTCTTTGTTTTAATTCTATATTGCAGTATTGTAATATCTGTTTATAGTTGTTTTATTGTATGTATTGAATATGTTTGTGTTTTTCTTGATGTACAGCGCTTTGAAAACTTTGAAAGGAGCTTAATTAAATAAATTGTATTATTATTATTTTTATTATATCATCTTGATTTTCCAGTGTACTTTCAAAGAAAAATCCATTCTTTTGGGCTTTTGCCACACTCAGCATGTTTCTATATTGTAAAGAAATACTTACATGCTGAGACTGGCATAACAAAGATAACAAACAGGTAAAAAAAATTGAAAAAGAAAAAGGAGAAAGAGGTTGGGTTCACTAATAAAAAAGTACATATTGTCTGGCTCATTCATTGAGGTGCTGTGTGTCAGGGACAATCTTTTCATATATCCAATTACTTCTCACACTTGGGAAGCACAAAGGCTTCCTATTCTCATCCAGTCCAATGTAGGCTCATTTATATGATGTTAGTGCTAATTATAGGCTTGAATGGATAGATGTTCCCCCTTCCCACTTCCCTGTTCACCTCCCTCTCTCTAATTTCCTAAGGGGCCTGTAAGACTGCCCATCTTGTCCATCTTTCAACAAATCTTCCCCATCTATTTTGTATCTGGTATGTAATTTCTTCCATGCTCTGTGTATTTATAATTATCTGCTTCCACTCCTCCAAAGTTGGCGGGAGCGGCTTTAACCAGTTTTGGGTGATGGTTTTATTATACGCTGCTATACAGATGTATCACAAGAAAGAGAGCTACTGCTCTTTATCCCCTCTAGAGGCAGGCCAAGGACTATATTATGAAAAACATATGGTCCTGTCATTTGGAATAAATTCTCTAACGCCTCTGCGGCCCCTCTTTTGTAAGGTTCTAAGATTAGGCAGGAGAAGAATACATGAAAAGGGGAGGCCTTCCTTTCTCCACAGAAATGCCAACAAGCAGGAGACACCCCTGGATTCCATCAGAAGCCTTATATGGAGTCAAAAAGAACTTCACCTTTAATTTCCAGAAGTATTCTTGCCACAGTGGAGAGGTAGTCACACTATTAAAACTTCCTCAAATCTTTTCCCACTCCACTCTAGACAGTTGAAACCTGGCCTCCTGTTCCCACTTTTCTATTATATGTTTGGCTGCCTCCCCTTTACGTGAGTTCAGGAATCTAAATATCTGTAATATGACCTGTTTGGGGCCTGTTAGTGAGAGACGTTCTGTCAGGATTGGCCCTATTAATGCAGGTGTTGTGTTTCTAGCTTGATTTCTTAGTTTCACTTGTATGTATGCTTGCATTTGTAAGTAATATAGTTTATCTCTGGGTGTCCAACCAGGTTTTTCAAACATTCTTCAAAAGAAAGGACTGCATCTCCCCTCATTATCTGTGCTAGGGAAGTGAAACCTTGGGCCCTCTGATGTTGACACCATGGGTTAGTCATGCCCAGTGTAAAATCTATTGCTGTAGTGAGCCAAGAATGTTTCCAAATCTCCTTTTTTGACCCCATCATATGATCTAAATACTTCCCAGGCCTTAGATGTCACCCTAACTGCTAAGTAATCCTATACCACTGTGGGTTCTCTGTGAAGGGGTGAGAACAAATGTGCCAATGGAGGATCTTTTAGCATGGCCCTCTCCATATCCTGCCAGTGCACCCAAGGGGGGGGCAGAGTAGTGACCATTTGACTTGGGCTGCTAACCAATATTCCCATAGGTCTGGAACAGCTCTCCCCTCCACATTTTTTTGTTTGCCATTAAGAGTGATTTATGTACTCGAGGTCTCTTCTTGCCCCATATAAATCTAGAAATCTTTGACTGTGTCTCTAGGAACCATCTCTGGGACAAGTGCACCAGGACACACTGAAATAAATATAGAAGTCTTGGGAGTACATTCATTTTCACTGTTTGAATGCTATCATGCATTTGCAAATGAATTATATACCATCTTTTCACATCTTCTGTAAATTGTTCCAAAATAGGTTTACAATTGTCTATACAGAGATGCTTAGTAGTAGATCTTAAAATAACTCCCAGGTATTTTAGGGTGGACATATCTTTCCAGTTTACTTCTAAAGTATTATTGCTCAGATGTCACAGGGCCAGTACACGGGAACATGGTTTTAACTGGTTTACCAGTTACACTAGTATCGTCTTAATAGAAACAGTGGGATTCATATAATCATCCCCATTAAGTAACTGTCCCTATTAACAGAAAAAGGAAAAATGGGAACTACATGCACTCAGAGATAGCAATCATTGCTCATCTGAAGTCACAGCATTCACAGAAAGCAAAGATGGAATGCACGCATGGGCAGACTAGATGGGCCTAGCGGTCCTTATCTGCCGTCAAAGTCTATGTTTCTGTGTTTCACTCAGTAAGAAATAAAATGTGAATTCAAGTAGGAATGCTAATACTAATTTATTGAAGAAAGTAAGACACAGAAAGCCCTGGCTCTTCATGTGTAACTTGAGCCTTTGTTTGGGTTACACCCTAAGTGCCAGGACTCTCTCTGCTACACTTTCTTCAATAAGCTTTCCTATTCTGTGTACAAATTCTATTTCAAACTGAGTGCACTTTCCTATTAACAGAAGCCCATTAATTTACTTATGGATTAGTTTGAGTTTAGTCAAGGTTGTGTTTCTTAAGTTATTCTTCATGTTTTTCTTAATGAAGCATTAAAAATTATTAAAAGATGTCACTGTGTATTTTCAATTAATTTTAGTACAGTTCTTATCTTTGACATTAATTGATTAGAGCTTATCTAAGTTTCACATGATCAGCAAAACAGAATTCATTTAGTGGGTAGTTTGAATGGAGTAGAAGCCATGGTTTCCAGCAGGTACCCTATGGTGAGTCATTCAGTCTCTAAATAGCCTTTACAGGCATACCAAATGAGGTGTGAATAGTCCCCATTAAGCACTTAAACTAATACTGTGCTAATGGACAGTGAAACTGTTCCAAGGGATATGTGCCTTTTAACTGAACATCCCTATTATCAGTGTTGCTATTAATTGGATTCTACTGTATTAAATGCTTGTTTGACAGTAATTACTGTTCTATATTTCTTTTAACATTTTAACTTTCATTTGAGTAAATAAGTGAATGAAGACAGAAAATCCAAGCTGCTGCAATTACTAGGTGGTCCAACAGGAAGTATGATTCCCCACACTGTTGATATCCCAGGTTCAAGTCTTGCAATTCCAGCTGGTTCACTGTGTTACCACAACAGTCAAGTCACAAGGCCTACAGTACCTGCTCCCTGTGTGTCAGTCTTTTCACCAAAAAACTGAGGAACAGCATGAGCAAATGGCATTTTAAAACACACAGTGAAATGTTTTTATGGGGTGATATTTGATATGTATTTTTAAAAGAGACATTGAACTTGAGATCTGCCACCCTTCAGCCGTCTAACTGTACCTAGTTTATTAGACCCTACATGAGGACTCCTTAGCTCATTCATGCCTACTCCTTCTTATATGTCTGTCCCTCCTTCACCAATACAATTTTTTCCTTTTCCAGCTTCTATTCTTGTTTTGCTATTTTCACTTTTTAGCTAAGATCTGTCCACTCATGTTCCTTCTCAGATATACTGTATATGTCTGCTTTCTCTTTGCCTCTCCATGAACATTGCTTTATTTTATCTTTATTATGTCTTTATAGATTTTTCCTAAAAAAAAACTTTGGTAGAAATGTTGGTTTTAAATATATTTTCTATAGTCAGCATGGATTTAATGTTATCTTTTTTGATTCTTTTCAGGACAACATGCCAACGCAGCAGTATCTTTTTATTATGAACAATTTAATGGGCAGACTGGGTGGGCCAAGCGGTCCTTATCTGCTGTCAAAGTCTATGTCTATGTTTCTAATGGTCTGAATCATGAGTGCAGTGATATGTTAAAACTCATAATTCCAGTTTCTATGACGGGAACCGTTACAGTACTGAACATTTTCCAGAAAAAAATGCAAAACAGTGTTCTCATCAACATTTATTCAGGTGCAATTAGATATGGAAAATTGCAGGGTATAGATGCAATTTTTGAAATAGAAACATTACAAGATGCAGAAAAATAACACAAATGTTCTGTGCCCTTTAATTACACATCCTGACATACTGAAGAAACAGATAAACAAGCCAGCAGAAGAAGGCTTTGTGGTCTGTTGAGTGTGATCAATGTGCTGGTGTTGACTTCAGCATGCAGTAGTCCAGAAGGGTGGCATGTAGTCTGTGCAGTGTTTCAAACCTGACAGGGCAGGAAAAAACTAGAAAATTCTGCTTTGTGGATTCTTTGCAAAATTCCACAAATTAAAAACAAATGGTGCAGAATTGTATACTATTTTGTGGAATTTGTTTATTTATCCATAACATAGCCATCCATTAAGCTAGAGGTCTGGTGTATAGCATGTTTATGTGTTGTTCACTATACTAAAGGCTTGCCAAATATGATTGTATTCAGATGAGTAGTTCCAAACTTATAGGGGATAAAATTCTAGCATTTTTGTTTTGTGAGAGTTTTTGAAAATATCTCATTGCTTATAACTCAGTCACCTTTGGGGATAGAGAACTGTAAATAAGCATAGATAACCTTTGTATAAGGGTCATATAAACTATTAAATGTAACTAGAATATGTTCAGCATTTTTTTTTTGCATTCTGCTTTTTCTCACCCCTGGCTCACCCTACAGCACCCCTCTCCAAGCCCCATCACCTATATTCATTTTCAGTTATTGGTTATTCACTACTCACCCAGGAATGCAGTTGTGATTGCTGACTTGCCATGTCAGTCATCTGGAGACATGCCAATTTGCTCCAGACAATTTGTCTCTGACAATTTGCTCTGGACAAGTCACTCCTGTAACAATTGGGTCCCTGACAAAGTAATTCCCCTGACAATTTGCTCCCACAATATATCAAACTTGACTTGAACAAGAATGACAGCAGAAGCACTAGTTTTAAAGGCCTTGAGTATACTGGGTCATCTGATGGGTCAAATGGCACCCATCAGGAGGTAATATAATAATATATATCATGGGAACAAATTGTCAATATAATAATATATATCATGGGAGCAAATTGTCAGACAATGAATTTGTCAAGGACCCTATTGTTATGGGAGTGACTTGTCTGGAATGAACTGTTGGTGAGCAAAGTGTCCAGAGTGAATTGATGCATTTTCCTGTGATGCTTGGTCCTGTGTGTGGTACAGAGGCAATGGCAAACCAGGGCTTGTTCTCTGATATCCCTCTTGTTCTTCACAGTAATTCTCACTCTTAAAAAACAAAGCCATCTAGTCTTTCTGTCAGACAGATCTCTTCTGAATAGCCTGAATTCCTCCTTCTGGGTGCCCCAGTCATTTTCTTCTCCTACCAGGTCTCTATGTCCTGGATGTCCAAGTGCATTGGGTGTTCAGGCTAGTACAATTTGCTGAGTGTGATTCTTACATGATCTGCATTCAAGTAAGTGTTGTGCTTATAGGCTTCCTTATTCCCCACTGGTGGTCAATTATCCTTGTGCTACCCAGCTCTGCTGCCTTCCCTGCCTCTCCTATCCTTTAGTTTGGAACCCCTCTCTAATCTGTCCACTGACATCAGTACCCCCTTCCTGTTGGCACAGCTGCAGCCCAACTTGAGTATGCAGGAATTCCTTGCCACATAATGCCTTCTAACTGGCCAGAAAAAGAGACCTTCTCTTTTTCAGCAGAATATTTATTTAGCTTGTATTTATTGCAACTGTTTACTAAGATAGGCATACAGAGCTGGTAGCAGCTCATTCCCACTTGCATCCTAGAGGGAGGTAGAGACAGGAGTACAATGCAATAAGGTACAATAAAGTAAATAACTGTTGAGCAGTAGGCAATGCAAACACAAAATACTGAGTAAGTACATTTACCATGAATGGTGGAAAAGATTTATAGAATCTGCACTACACAAAGTGAGAGACTTAGTGGCTAAGAGATTGTCATGGTAGGGGGTCATGTGGGGGGGGTGGACCACAGAGCTGATAACTACAGGATCAGAAACAATTGCAGGAGTGTGTCATGAAGTCATGGAGGAGGGATCTGAGAGAACAGAGAGATGAGGCAAAGTAGATAGCAAGGGGAAGAGAAGCCCAGAACTTAAGAAAAAGAAAGGGAGAAAACAGTCAATTTTGTGGTGGATTTCAAAGGAGAAAGAGAAAGAGAGCTAGACAAAGTGTGTTGAAGGGAGTAGTAAGGGGTGAGGGGATGACAGGAGTAAGGTAAGGGGGAAGGGAGCAAAATCAGACTTTTGAGATAATGTAAACTCAATGGGAAAGATGTCTGGCATCAAAGGAGGGGAGTGAGGTGGAGTAATAGAGGAAACAATGGTGGGTGCAAGGGGAACAGTCCAGGTCAAACAAGCAGAAAGAGTGAAGGACTCATAGCAAGAGTTGGCTAGTCTAATAGCCAGCTCTCATTCCTCACATGCCATAGCAGTTGCACAAGAGCTTTCTTAATATCTTTACCCTTAGAAACATCCTAATTCAATAAATTACCTTCGCATGGCCTCATAGCTTATTTTCAATACCTCAGTGCAGACAACAGCTCCTTTCTCTAGTCCAGTTACTTTGCTATGCATCACACTTCTTTGATCTCTACTGTAGATACTGTTGCCTTACCTGCACTGCTCTGGTGGTTCTGCAATGCCTCTCAAACTCTCCTGCTCCTCTTACTATGGAGACCCCTATGAATGCTCGCTTATTGTCACTCTACATTGCCTTTTCTTTTTACTCCATGGCAGGTCAGGTGTATTGCTGGGCAGATTTCATGGATATGGCTTCCACAGAATTATCAATTTCCACAATTTTCCACAAAAACTCATGAAATGTCACTGATATTGCTTTGCACATTTCAGCTGCTTATAACTTGGCCATACTTTAGATGAGAGACAAGAAAATTGACTCTCATCCTTCTGTTTAGAGTTTATGAATATGCAAAACCTGGTAACATTGCGCTCGCTAGTTTTAAAGTTAGAGGTGTTTAAATTTCACAGTTTTAGCACTTGCAAAATTTCATCAAAAATATATGAATGTTTGGCTGCTTATAAGTCAGCTTTCTTTAAATCTAGAGATCTGAAACTTGGCACATGTATCCATGCTGTAGTTGGAATCACATGCCATACTCGGGGGGCATTTGGAAAAGTAATTGTAAAATTAGATGAAATAACTGAAGATTAAACGTGGCAAAACTACCTGACATTTTCATGGTGGAAAATTCATAAAATATCTGGGAACCAGAATAGTAATTTCATTAGAATTCAACAGGACAAAGTTACATTTCACCTACCACTATTATAACCTCATAGAGACAGCCATATGCCTCTTTTTCCCCTCTAAAATAATAAAATGCTTTATCTGAAGTAATATTCCACCTTTAACTTTCTGTATGTTGTCACATATAATCTGTTGTCAAGAAACTGCTCCCTGTTTAAGTATAATATTACATTGAGTTTTATTTTTATTTCTACTATAAAGCTAGTCCCTGGAGTACATTAAATCATCAGGGTGTCTGAACTGGGTCTATGCTAATGTGCTGTAGTCTGGAAAGCATGTGTGTGAACCTTGGCATGCAAGGAGACAGACATACACATAAACACGCTTTGCATTTGAAATGTTAAAAATGTCTCTGTTTACCACTTGCTGGTGTGCTGTTGTTGACAGACTGCTTTTCAAGCAAAAATGTTTCCCTCATTTCTTTGAGCAAACCACAGCTGTTGTAATGCAATTATCCTTAAAGGAAAATTGACAGCTTTCTTAAAATCTGCAAAGTGCACTGTATCTGTTGTCCTGTTGGCATTACTATGACTAAAAAATGCTTGCATGCCACAGGATTAAATCCATACTGCTATTTTTTTTTGGGGGGGAGGGTAAAATTTAAATTTAAGTGACCTGCCTTGAAGGCCACCAGCCGATGTTCTTGTGCGTTGAAAAGGACAGAAACATAGAATTTGATGGCAGATAAGGACCGATAGTCCCATCCAGTCTGCTCCTTTACTACCTACTAACAAAGCTTCAGATTTTACTTTATCCCTAGCTTTACCTCCCCTTTCATCTCGATAGGGTTCTCCTATGGCTATCCCATTCAGTTTTGAATTCCTCTACTGACTTTGCCAGACTACCTCCTCTGGTAGCCTGTTCCTTGCCTCCACCACCCTTTCCATGAATAAGTACCTTCTCATGTTGCCCCTTAGCCTACCCCCTCCAATCTCAAATCACGCCCCCTTGTTTTTGAGTAACTCCTTTTCTTTTTTTAAAATTCAGCTTTGTTTAAAAGACTGATCCAACAGCATGTTACATATGTGTTCACTTCCAGACAGTAATAAGCCTCTAGTCTCATGTACAATCAATCCAAAAATTAAAAACAACATATCTGTCACTGAGCCTTTACATCTTAGCTGAGTGTCTCTGCCTGTCATTATTGACAGAGTAAAAGAAAGAAGACAGGAAAGGAAAGGAAAAAAGGGGGGGGGGTAAGGCTAAGGCATAGGACTATGATGTAATTCTATTCCCTGGCTTCTAAAATCTGGCTGGTGACAGCTCTTTAACAGAGGGACTAGATAAGCTAGAACATTCTAAAATTGATTTCACCTATAAAATAGGATTAAACCTGTGGGTGTATCAAAGTTACTAATCCTCTCCAAACAGTAGAAAGAAACAATTTAAACAGTTACAATGGAAAAAGGACCTATAATTGGTCCAAACCTTTGGCTGCATGACCACCTAGATCCTCTGTCTGATAGGTCTTTGCACCTCTGAATGATATTGGATATAAAAGGAAAGGCTAACTGCTCCCATTAGACCTGTCCCAGTATCTCTCCTAGGATAGGCCACCAAACTGAGTCTTCCCCCTCTCTTGTCTCAGGCATGAGGAAGATGTCGCCAGACCTATCCCTATCCTTCAAGTCCCAGCTTCAAGGCTGCGAAGCTCCATTGTGGGGTTCTTCCCTTCTCAGCAACAAAATTTCCCAGCCCTTCCATCTCTCCACATGTTACTCTGCCTGTAGGTAAAGCTTGGCCATCAAGGCTTCCATGACTAACTCTTCCCAAACCCTCCTGACCCATTCCTCCGACGTAGGGGGTGCTGGTTGTAACCAGTGGAAGTAATGCATTTTAATGCGACTACTAGCAGGGTTAACAAAACTTTATACACCTCCCCTGCCTGGGGTGACTCCGTGGGAATGCCTAGTATCCAGTCCTCAAAAGATATAATGGTACTGAGACTCCAGTTATTCCTAGGTCAGCTTTCTGTAGCTCTGCTCAGAATCCCTGTACTGATTTTGTGGTGCCATAGTATCGTGTTACAGGAATAACCCCTTTTCTGAAAGGTGCTCCCCTCCTGTACCTTATTTACTCCCTTTAGGTATTTGAAGGTCTCTATCATGTCTCACATATCCCTCCACTCCTCTAGGGTATACATATTAAGTTGCACTTGCACTCCAGAGCCAGGATCAGGGAGCTTCAGTGAAGGAATACAAATATCAGAATATTTAAATTAAGCAAGTAATTTATTGTTGCTAAATAGCAAGTAAAAGTAAGTGGGGGAGCCCCTGATGAAACCTTACTTGGTGAAGTGCCGGGGCTGTTGGACACATGGAGGTCTCTTTGCCACACTCCAGTGACTCTTCTTACTTTTACTTGCTATTTGGCAGCAATACATTACCTGCTTAATTTAAATATTATGGTATTTGTATTCCTTCACTGGAATTCCCTGCTCCTGGCTCTGGAGTGCCTGTGCAACTAACTGTCCTTTGTTGTTGAACTGAATGGGCTGCCGCCCAGCACTCACACCCTGCCCTGGCTCCTGAGCACAGCACCATTGTTCCTGTTTTATACATATTAAGCGTCTTCAGTCTCTCCTTGTATGACCTTTTTATCACCCCTCTCTGAACTGCCTATACCCTGTCTATGTCCTTTCAGAGATGCGGTCTCCAGAACTAGACACAGTACTCTAAATGAGGTCTCACCAATAACTTGTACAGTGGCATCACCACCTCTTTTCTTCTGCTGGTGAACCCTCTCCCTATGCAACCCAGCATCCCGCTGGCTTTCCCCACAGCCTTGGCACATTGATTGGCCACCTTTAGGTCATCAGATATGATTACCCAAGATCTCTTTCCTGCCTGGTGGATGCTAAGAACTTCCCATGCAAGAAGTAATCCTCCCCTGGGTTCTTGTGTCCCAAACACATGATTTTGCCCTTCTTCACATTGAAACCTAGCTGCCATACTATGGACAAAATTTCCAGTTTGGCTAGGCCTTCCCCCCCCCTTCTGGAGTATCCACTCTATTGCTGATCTTTATGTCACCTGCAAAGAGGCACACCTTCTCCTCAAGCCCCTCTGCAATGTCACAAATGAAAATGTTTAACAGGACTGGCCCCAGAACTGATCCCTGTGGCACCCCGCTGGTCACCCTCCACTCCTCGGATCTTGCTCCATTTACCACCACCCTTTGTGTTCTATCCTTCAACTAATTTCCAATCCAGTTCACCACCCCGTGACCCAAACCCACATGTGGAATGTTGTTGAATGCCTTGATGAGACTGCACTGAACCCCAGATATACTGTATTCATTCATGGACAAGTTCATTATTTTGTTATTTTGTTATGTATATATTCATGGCAAAAAACTCCATTGATGTATCAGTTAGGGTTCATAACACAGCAACAAAAACATGGAAATGTGGTGTTAGGGATACCACCCATACCACCCTACCCCTGCCCCCCTCTCCACACACCAACAGGCATTGGGGTGTGCATTGGGGTCGTTGGCCTAACTCTCACCCCATTCCATGTGTAAAAAAGCTGAGGTGGTGCAGTATAGGAGAATGGGGTGAGAGTTAGGCATGATGACCCCAATGCACACCCCGATGCCTGTTGGTATGTGGAGGGTGGGGAGGTGGGGGTTGGGTAGTAGGGGTGGTAACCCTAACACCACATTTCCATGCTTCTGTTACTGTGCTATAAACCCTAAGTGATGCATTAACTGAGTTTTTTGCCATGAATTTCCCTTCCTTTTGAGAAAGTGTACTGTAACTGGTAAGTTGTATGTGTTAGTGGGAGTACAGGCCCTATGGACCCTGCGCTCCCTTCATATTGCCCATTTTTATGTTGTCTTGGTGAAAGAATTCCAAAAAATGACTGTCTTATGAGTGTGTGTTGCACAGTTTTCACACACTCTCATAACATCAAGAATGTTTAATATTTACATTCCAGATTTTCAAAATTGCCATCTCTTCACACTTCCTTATGAATGGTGCAGCTGTCATTTTTCACATCCTGCCAAAACTGTGTTTTCACAAGTGAGGCAGAATGGTGCGGTCACTGTGGGAAATCAACATTCTGGACAGAGTAACAAAATCACAGTGCCACTGTTCATGAACAGAGTTCCCAAATGCTTTCATGAGGTGGGGTCACAACAAGGCCAAGTTGAAAATGTGGAGTGCAAATACCAACAAACACCCAGGGCATTAGGGTTTCTAACCATAACATCCCACCCTGTACAGACTAACAGGTGTCAGGGGAGTGCCTTTGGATTGGCAGCTGTAATGCTCATGCCATTACACCCCCATCCTGCAGCCACTGACAGGCATCAAGGTGTGCCTTGGACTCTTTGGCCCCAAAGTTCACCCCATTCTCCTATACTGCACCCATCTCAATGTACTTCCTTATGGAATGGGGTGTGCGTAAGGCCCGATGACCCCAAGGCACAATGCAACACTTATCAAAGTCTGCAGAGTAGGGTGAGGTGAAATGGCATAAGCGTTATGGCCGATGACACAAAAGTACACCTCAATGTATGTCACTCTCTGCAGGGTGGGGTGGGGTTGATATCGGTTCCATACTTCACTGCCATCCCTGTTATGCATCTCTCTAACTTCTGCACTGCCAATGCCAATGCCAGCAAGACAACATTCAGCATTGACAAATGCTTGTTTCTATAATGGTATGCATATGTGGGAGAATGGGCCCTCCGGACCCTGCACTCCCTCTTACACATATCTACGAAGCCATACAGTAGCCATACAGGGCAAGGAACTCTTGTAACACTAATTTGCTAATATCTCAGCACCTGTAGCAGCTAGGTAAAAAATTCCAGTGCTGTTGTAATCATGACAGCAAGTACTCCATGTGCGATATATCAACTAAATCTCTATCTTGCATCGTTTACAAGATATGGGCACCGAAATATGCAGAAAAGGCACCCTTGGAACCCTTGTGACACTAATTTGCCTGTATCTCTGTAACTGTAGCAAGTATGAAAAAAATTCCAGTGTTGGTGTAATCTATGATTTCCAAACTTGTTTCTACAGATTAGATCACTTATAGGTGATCTAAGCTGCAGGTATCAAAAACTCTGTATCTCACTTTGTTTTTGAGATACAGGCGCCAAAAGGTTTCATGGGCGCCACAATGTTAGCCTATGGGAAATGCCTCAACTTTGGAATGTTGTAACTTTAGGCCAGTTTAATGTTTTGACACCAAACCACAAAAAGGTACATCTATGGGACCAGGGCTTGCCACCCTGCAAATTTCTGCCCAAAAAAACCAACTGTTTTGTTGCAGGGAAATGATAAATATTTGCAGTTTTTGGGCAAAGTTTTTTCACAAATTGCAAAAGTTTTGCAAAAAGAAGCACAAAAATTTCACATTTGTGAAAGTGTCAAGGCAGTTTTTTCCAAAATTTGCAAAAGTACTGGGGCTCCGAGTTTTAAAATGGCATTTCTGGGGAGGTTACTTCCAAAATAAAGATAGACCTGGCATCCTCAGGACCCGGCTAGATAAACCCAACAGTTAGTGTTTACCTAGGGGGTCCCAAACTTAAATGCCAGGCATTTTTCTCTCCTACTAACTGAACACAAGATGGTGGTAGCATGAAAGTAAAAGAGACATTTGCTAAAGGAAAATTGTAGTTGCGACACTTTCATGAGACGCATATATTTTTCCCCCCTTTGACTGTAATGGGAAATTTGTTTTTGGAAAAAAACTTTTGAACGGTTTAATATGTTTACACCAAATCTTCAAAAGGCACATCAGTGACCCAGACTGCATCTTCACTGAAGATTTCAGACCAAATGGACAAATCATGCAGGCTGTGGGTGCAAGCAAAGAAACGTGTAAAAAGTCAGTTATTTTTGCATTTTTTGGCATTCTGCAGCTCTGCAACCGTACATCCGACTGTATCGCAACTTGCCATATCCAGAGATCTATGGTACCACGCTGCACATGCAAAATGTCAGGCAAATCCATTGTATAGTGGCAAAGTTATTAAGATGCACAATTTGAGGTTTAACATTCAAATGCTTACTCAACCCTAACTATAGTGCCACTACAGTAGCTCTATAATTTATATATAGATATAGATATAGATATATAGATATATATATATATATATCTATATATATATATATAGATATATATGCAGTATATATATACACACACATCTATCAAATATATATATTTATATCATGGGGTAAGAGCTTTCTCAGTAGGATATCCTGTGTTATTTCCACTGCAGTGAGAATAAATCCTGAAGAAGACATTTATCAGCACTCTGCTGATGTCACCAGAGTGAGAATATTTGCACTGCAGCTTTCATTCTAAAGGAAACTGCTTCAGAAAACAGTTTCTCTTTCTCACTGAAGCAGCAACTTACTCAGTTAGCTTTGCAAAAGACTCTCACCTGTCTCCCATTGAGTTTCTAACATTCCTAGTGCATTACTGTGCTGATCTCACCTTCAAAACAACCTGCATTCTAAATGAAACTCTTTTACAAAGCAGTTTCTGTTTCTCAGTGCTACCTGCAGCAGTTTGTCTTTCTCACTGAGCCTCTGATTCACTCAATTAGCTTTGCAAAACACACTCACCTGTGTTTCTTACTCCCAGTCCATTCAGAACACACACACACACACACACACACACACACACACACTGACAGCACACACAGAATGAGCAGAAAACACATAGAATCAAAAAAAATGCTCGTAAAGCTCTCACGCCTGTGGTATAAATCGCACAGATGATGGGCAGATTGTGGGATATGGAAAATATTCTCACTCCTGCAGAGTGAGCTGTGCATTCTCACTCATGCCTTTGGCACTGTTCTGAATTTGGAAATTGACTCTGGTCACTGGTGGTCATCTGGGGAGGAGATGATTGAGATTTATAGGGACTATTCTCCTTTTCTGGGGAGGAGTGGCAATAGGGTCACCACCTTTTAAGAAGCCCAAAGTGGGACATTTCTTACTGATTTTTCACAGGACAGTACGTAACCTCGACCGATGCAACATACTTGTTTTCTCTATATAATCAGAATTAAGGCTAAGTATTGTAGTTTCTTAGTTGCTTCTAGTGTTTCTTATCATTTTAAGGTATTTTAGTTACGCTATTGTAGTTTTCTAGGACATTTAGTGGAAAGTTAGAAAATATTTTTTCTATTGTAAAATCAGGACATTTAGTATTTTTCATGTTTTTTTGCATGACACAGCTGCCCAAATTAGGACTGTCCTGCAAAAATCAGAACAGGCGGTAACCCTAGGTGGCAAGCTGAATCAGCCTCTGATTGCCACTGTGTGGAGGCCCAGTGGTAGTATAGGCACGAGCAGCTTAGTGGGAGGGGCCACAATTCCATAGTGCATGCCTGCCTCCTCACATGACATGTGCTGATGCTGCCTCAGCCAGGGGAATGTGAAGAAAACAGAAATGGGTTTCCACAGGCTACATGCACATGTCCTCTGACCTGCACTACCACTCAGACCTCTGTGACCTCTAGATGTGTACTCTGGGGGGCAGGACAGCCCTCCATCTTATGGCTCCACCATGGAGGGCAAGCCATGGGAGAACCAGCTCCAGTTAGTTCTGGGAGGAGTGGGTGCCAGCTGAGGAGAGATGGGGACAGTGTTGATGAGCTACCCAAAGGGTAAAAAAGCTATATAAAAAAAAACTGGAGTAAAAATATCTAAAAAATTATAAAGTTATGAATAAAAGTTCAAAACACATTAAAACGCCATTAACTGAACTTGCCTTCTATTCAGTCAGTTCAACGTTGGTGTTGGAAGCAGCAGGACAGTCAGTAGTGGACAGATGATGACCCATTAGGTAAGTGAAAGGTTGGGGGGCTGAGATGGGGGTTGGAGGAACAGAATACTTCATGGGACCATTTTCTTATTTAAAAGTCATAAATAAAAAATTACAAGGAATCTTTTTTTTTTTTTACCACAGGGGCATGAGGGACTTCACGATGGGATGGAGGAATTGTGAACATGATCAGGAGGTGGGTGGGATGCATTGCAGCAGTGGGTGTGACTTTGTGTTGGGACTGGGGCACCAGAGTCATGAATGAACCAGTGGTGCGAATGATATGATCAGGAGGAGGGCAGGGTGCATGGCAGCAATAGGTGGGATTTCTTGTTGTAATGGGGGCATCAGGGCTATGATTGGGAGGAGGGTGGGATGATGGCAGCAGTAGATTGGGCTTGTTGTCAGGATGGGGGCAGGATTGGCAGGGGGCAGGATGATCAGAGAAGTGGATGGGACTTCTTGCTGGGATATTGGGATGGGCGTATGCTGCTTCATGGGCTGAGGCCATTTGAAAGGATGCAGCTACACTCTGATTACTATGGCAGCATTCTTTCATATGTGATAAGTTTACGCCCACCAGCCAGCTCAGCAGCATCACCCGGACTGGATGTGTACACCCATACCTCCTGTAGGCTGAGCTGCATTGGCTGGTACATCACACACCTCTCTTGCCCTTACTCTTTCCAAGACATGCCAAAATTTGTACTTTGCAAGCAAACAAGAAAAGCTGAATAGCAGCTATTTGTTTCCCTCTAGTGCTGTGTGAAACTAAAATTCCACAGATCAAATTACCACAAAAAATTTAATTTTGCAAACAGAAAGCAGAGTTCACTTTGGAAACTTTTGTGAAATTCCAACTCAGAACTGTGAAATTAATAAATATATTGCATATCAATGTATAAAACTGTGGAATGGAAATCTGCAGAACTGACCATATTGTTATCTAATAGAACTGCAGAATGATTGCATGTACTGCAGATTGGAATTTTGCAGAACTACCATTCCACTTTATGTGGATCATTCTATAGTTCAGCTACAAAATAGCACAGAACAGTGACAAGGTGGGCCCCTGCCATAGTTTTGTTGTTTTTAAAAAAGGGCCCAGAGGGCCAGCCCAGTGGCACTGAGGGTTGAGGTGCTGGATGCCACACCTTGTGTCACACCAGCGACCTGGGTTCAGGAATGAGCCCAGGTTGTTGGAGGTCAGCTGGAGGAGGATGAGGAGTGGGATTGAGCTGCATCAAGGTGGCTCTCCTCTCCTGGGGAGGGATGATGGGTTTCCCCAGTCCTTGGCTGCCACCTGGTTATGATGGATGGCAGTTTGGGCAATGGGGAGCCTGGCAATAGCCAGGGGTGGTGCTGAAGGGGCTAAGCCAGTAGCCAGAATGTGTCTACACCTCCATGCACATGCACTACCATGTCTGCTGGGGTCCTGGGATCCTCGGGGAGAAAACAGGGGAAAAACGCAAAAATTACTCATTAAAAAAAAAAGGGCGCAGAGACAAAATAGTAATGGTACTTACATGATGAAGCCTTCCCAAAGACATTGGTTAAAGTATATGAAACTTTGCTTCAGTAGTGACCCAGGTCTGAAGAAAATGTAATTAAAACTCGGAAATGCACAAATGTAATTAAAACTTTCAAATGCACATTTACTTAACTGTTTAACTTCACAGCATCATTCATGTCTGATACAATATCTGTATTTCTTGCTATCTCTCCTGAACTGATCACCCAGGAGGGTTTTTTGCTGTTGTCTTTTCTCTATTTTACTCTTCTCCCACCATGATGAAAGTGAAAACATATTTAGCCCTGCTTAACTCTTTGCAAAAGTAAAAGTCAGACTGGTCCACCAGGATAACTGGAAATTTCCAAGTGGGCCCCTTCTGTTGGGTACCTGACCACCTTCTAAACTCTGAGACTCTTTGGTTCTAGCATCAGTTTTTTAATTAAATGGGGCCCTGTAAATAAATGTGAAATGGAAACACAGAGCTGTGTATCTTATTAAAGTGGAATACTAATATGAGTGTATATATATATTTATATATATGTATATATATTTTTTTTATTAAATCCCTCATCCCTGGTGTTTAGTGGTCCCACTCCCCCCCTCATGATCACCAGCCACAGTGTACATGCTCATTCATTGATAGAGCTTAGTCAGGCTGCCAGCCGAGGAAGTGAATGGAGGGCTGTGCTGGTGGCCTGCTCAGGGTCAGGATGGGAGAAGTGGGGTGTTAGGGTACTCTCTCTGAGGGTGGGGGTGGGGTACATTAGACACCAGGGATTTAATTTAAAAGATATATATATATATTTACATCGTGTGGACTGGCCTGCAATCAGCGGAAGGGGGGACCACAGTAGACACTAGGAATTTAATTATATATATATTTTTAACATTGTGGCCAGAGATCAGCGGGGTGGGGATTGGGGGGCACCACTAGACACAAGGGAATAGATTAAAATATATACTTCTTTGCCGGCGATCGGTGGAGAGGGGACTACTACACACCAGGGATTTAGGGAATTCAACATGTGTAACTTCTTCTTGCTTTGCAGGGTTTTTAAGTGCAATTTGCACTTAAAATACTCCAAAAGCAAGGTGAAGTTACAAATGGCAAATTATCATTAAACCAGATAACTTCACAAACTGATTTGCGGAGGTGAATTTGGCTACTTTGCCAAAAGTTTGTGCATCTCTAATAGTGGGAAGATCACCTCTTTGTTCCTACTGTTTGCTCCCAACTTATACACCCCAACATTCTATTTGCTTTGCTGTATGCTTTGTTGCATTGGCTTTATTGCTTTAGGGTGTCACATGTAATGACCCCCAGGTCCCTCTCTTCTTGGGAGGTACTGAACTTTTCCCTGTTTAACCAATATTCTGTCCTAGGAGTTCCCTTTCCCAGGAGCATCACCTTGCACTGTTCATGTTAAACCTCAGCTGACAGCAGGCCCAGTGGTGCAGAGGGTTGAGGCTCTGGACACCACACCTCGCGCCACGCTGGTGACGGGGGTTGGTAGGGGAGGGAGAGAATTGAGCATCCAGAGGACTGCTCTCCTCTCCTCTCCCTGGGAGGGATCTGGGGGCTGCTCGGTGTCCTAGTGACCCCCAATGGAGATCAGGAGCACTACAGGATCACCAGCCAGATCATAGGGGCAGGAAGTGCAGCAGATGTCAGCAGGGAAGCTGTGCACAGACATCATTGCATGCCACACACCTCCGGGGGAAACAGTTACATAGAAAATCCCTGTTCACTGGGATAGATGATAGCACCACCACCCACAGCCACACTCCAACTGCCGGATATCCTCTTCTCCTGGACCAAGTCCAGCCCGGCTTGCCAAATTCTAGATACAGCACCCTGGGCAGATAGGGAAGCCCTACCTCAGGGGGCTCAGAGCTGGGGAGATCGCCAGGCTGGTGCCAGGAGTGAGAGGTGTTTCAGGCAAGAAGGTAGAGCTGGGGGCATTGGTGGATGCCTGAGAGTTCCTCGTGAGACAGTGCAAAAATAGAAGATACAAAAAAAACCCCTCGGCTGACAGATACTAGACCATCTTTCTAGCCTAAGGCAGTCTTTTTGTAGATCAGTAACCCCTTCCTTATTTTCCACCCTTCTGCCAAGTTTAGTGTCATCTGTGAAGAGGCCAAGCTTGCCTTGGATTCCTTCACTGATGTCACTAATGAACATGTTGATTTATTTATTTATTTAAGAGTTTAACTAGGCAGGCATACTGAGCTGCTAACCACTCATTTCCGGATGCGACCTGGGGGAACAAGGAAGGGGACAATGAGGGGAACAACTAACATACAAATAATTTGTACAGTTGAGAAGGCACAATATGAAAGACTATACACGTAGGTAGCTAAGGCAGACATGCAACTTAAGACTAGGCAGGCAGAGACAAAGCATAGCAAATGACATTGCATTGTACTTATAAAGTTAACATTGCTATTGATTTGTAGACTTTAAAGAGGTTAGTACTATGTCAAAATAACATGGTATGGAGGCCCAGCAGGGCCAGGGCCTACTAATATGTGAGGCCAGTGCAGGAACAGACAGTGAGGAAATATTCATGGAGGCGGGTGTTGAGGTGTCTAGGATTAGAGAGAGTAGTATATCTGTTGGGAGGTCATTCATAGTTTAGGTAAAGCGGTAACTAAAGCGCAGCCCTGACCTTATAGAATACGCATCTGAGGACATAAACGCTTTGTATCCGAGTGACGCAGCAAGTAAGCTGCCGGAGGTTGAGTAGTTAAGGTAGAATTCAGGTTGGGAGGAAGGGTATGGGACCAGTATTTAGCAGCAACTCTTGAGCAGTGGATTAGTCTGTGGGCTGAGAGTGAGGGAAAGGCCAGGGTGCTATATAGGTCACAGTGGTGCGTTAGTTTAGGACTTTCCAGTATGAAGCGGCAGAAGGAATGAAAGAGTGTGTCCAGGCTGGTCAGAGTGGAAGGTGAGGCGGTGCCATAGACTACATCCCCGTAATCAAAAATTGGAAGTATCATTTTTTGCACGTGTTCGCGCCTGACCGGGGTAGTCAGGCAGCCTTTGTTATGATAGAGGGCCCCCAGTTTTAGAATTAATTTTTTGTGAAGGGAGTCTATGTGGATTGAGAAGTCTAGATATTGGTTGAGCCAGACGACTAGGTAGCGGAACGAGGTACAGGATTCTAAGGGGGCAAGGTCCAGGGTTAGGAAAGGGGGGAGGATGGTGAGTCGGGAGAGCCGAGGTTGCGAGCCAAAAGTTAGTGAGATTGTCTTTTTTGTGTTTAAGAAAAGCTGATTTGATCTGAGCCAATGTTGAACGGCGTTGAAATCCTGCTGCAGTTGGGCATGCACCGTTTTGCAGATGGGCCAGTGTTGTAAAGCACAGTATCGTCTGCGTACATTTGTATAGCAGGACGGGAGCAGACTTGCGGTAGTTCATTCAGGAAAACTGAGAAAAGGATTGGGCCCAGGACTGAACCTTGAGGAACTCCCATGGTGATAGGGAGGGGGGACGATATGCTGGGGCCAATTCTCACAGTTTGCTGTCTGCCATGCAAGTACGCCTGAAACCAGTTAGTGGCAAGGTCGGATAGGCCGGCAGCCTTTAGTTTGTCCAGTAGGATTGTGTGGGAGACAGTATCAAAGGCTTTGGCCAGATCGATGAAGATGGCCGAGGAGATATGGCCTTTATCCATACCTGAGAGGATATCATTTGTGACTCTTAATAGGGAGGTGACAGTGGAATGAGATTTTTGGAAGCCTGATTGGTAAGGGGTGAAGAAAGAGGACTCGACTAAGTATTGGGAGAACTGAGCAAGGACAAATTGCTCTTGTATTTTTTCCAGAGTTGGGAGAAGGGAGATGGGTCGGTAATTCCCAAGGGAGGAGGGATCCCCCCCTTTAGAAAGTGGGATGACAGTTGCCAGCTTCCATACTGTGGGAATTGTTGACGTTGAGAAGGAGAGGTTGAGCAAGTCAGCTATCGGGGCGGCAATAGCAGGGGCTGAGAGCTGAAGTAGTCTGGAGTCCATGCCTGAGGGACATTTACCCTTGTTGGGGTTTAGGTTACACAGTGCTTGGTAGACTTTGGCCGGGGAGACAGGTCGGAAGGAGAAGGGGGGGGGGAGGTGTGCTGGAAGTTAAGAGTGGTAGTTGCCTTAAGTGGGGAAAGAGGAAGGCTCTGTACCAGGGAGGAAGCTCTGTTGGTGAAGAAGGTGTTAAAAGCCGAAGCAACTTCAAAGGGGTCAGTGACAGCTGAGCCGAGGATGGACAGGGCCTGGGTAGGTGGTTGTACAGGCGTGGATAGGAGTGATTTTATAGTTTTCCAGAATTGGGTTGGGTGGTTAAGATTTGTGCTAAGGGCCAGCGAAAAATAGTTCTGTTTGGCTAGTCAGATCGATTTCGTGCAGGAGTTACGAAGGGCTCGATAAGATTGAAAGGCTTGATGGGAGCTAGTTGTTTTGTACTTTTTCCATGCCTGGTCCCTGGTGCGGCATTTGCTGATGATATCAGTGGAGATCCATGGGAGGTGGGAGCCCTAACTCTAGTTTTATTTTGCGGTGCATGAAGGTTCCAGACATTCAGGAAGCTATTTTTGAAGTTGTCAAGTGCAACATCAATAGTAGGAGCCTGGGAGATGAAGGACCAGTCCACCAAGGTCAGGTCCGATAGAAGTGGTGTTAGAGAGAGTGATTTGAAGGACCTGGCTAGTAGGGTCCGGGAGGGGGGTTTGAGGGGTTTATGTACTTTTCTGACTAAGTAAACCATGTGGTGATCACTTAGGGAGTCCGGGAGTAAGCCTGCTTCTATTGACCTATGGGGGTGTGTGGTCAGTGCCCAGTCCAGAAGGGAGTGGTTGTGCATTTTTAGATTTAGCCTGGTGGGTTGGGATATTTGTTGTGCGAGGTTCAGGGCATTTACTTTGGAGTGTAGCTTGGCGCAGTCAGTTGCAAGCCAGTTGTAATTGAAGTCTCCTAGGACATATAGTTCTCCTGTTGCGGTGACGGATTTTAAGTTGGCCAGGTGGTCCAGTATACTCGGTATAGGGGTGTTAGGGGTGCAGTAGGATCCTGCTATATACACCAGGGTGGAGAAGGGCAGTGCAATTTTGACAGTTAGAGACTCGATTTGTGGCGAGGGAGTAGGGGTGGGACTGGGGTGAACTGATGCTTGTCGGAAGGAAACATGGCTAGGCCACCACCCCTTTTTTTACCCATACGGTCTTGCCTAGTTAGGGAGTATCCTGGAATGGCAACAGAGAAATCAGGATGTTGGGGTTTGAGCCACGTCTCAGAGAGTATCAGGATGTCTGGGCGAAGTGATAGGATGGATAGTTGTAGTTCTGGAATTTTGCTGAGGACACTATAAATGTTTAGGTGCATTATTTTTAGGCCCTTTGGTAGAGCCAGAGGGGTTGGCATTGTAGGAGGGGGTAGGGCCGGGGTTAGTTTCAATATCACCTGCTAGTAGTAGGAGTAGTGATACAAGCTGTAAGAACCTATGCCAAGAGGTCCTGTATGTGCGATGGCATTTATGTGGGCGAGGTACTGACAGGATCAGGTCAGCCTTGAAACAGCGTAGCACAGACAGTCCGGGTGAGAGAGAAGGGGGGAGAATGGTTGCTCCTATTAGCCCGTTGGGGGGGGCTAGTTGGTGCTGACTGTGGGAGTGTGGATGAGCTCATTAGCCCTGTGATTAAGTCATTGAGGTGGCAATGTGACAGTGGTTGCCTTAGGGGGCGAGAGGTTGGGGGGAGGCAGGCTATTGGAAAGCCAAGCAGGAATAGAGAGAGAGCTAGAAGCATCATTGTTAGGCTGTAGCAGGGAGACATGTAAAGTGTAGTGGCCACTAGTGGAGCAAGCAGATAACCTGCTAATGGAAAAGTGGGCTGATCATTTTCTACGCCCACACAATCATGTGACTCTCCCTATAAAGCTACAAGCCAACCAAGGGTGGTGGTGGGGGCGGTGGAGAGCTGGCGCGCAGTGCCAGCGGGGCCTTCACCACATGCTAACCATACACAGTCGCGAGGTAAGCTCACGGTCAAACAGGCTGGGCTCTCGTTGCGTCCCTTTTTCACTTCCAGCTCTTTGCGGTTCTGGGGGGTCTACGTGCTCGCGACCCCAATGCCCGAGGCTGTCCTTGCTGCTGGGAGGGCTGGCGACTTTGTAGCCCTCATGGCTACTTGCTGAGGAAAGAAGAAAGCCACAGGTTAAATAGGGACTGGAGGAGGTGTGGCGAAGTACAGGTAAGTTAGACAGAGGGCTGAAAGGCAAAGTGGTGCAAGGTAGGAACAGGAGAGCTCGACTCTGTGAGAAAGAATTATTAAGCTGGCTATGTAGCAGGACAGAGAGGCAGAGATGAAAGGCACAAAAGGAGAGCTTTACTGTGGGAGTATTAAGGCTGCTAAGCAGAGTCACTACAACATCACTGGCTGCCAGGTAACTGGTTGTAGCAAAGTTAAGACAGTTAAAAATAGCGTATTAAATATTTCAAACCGTTAAGCAGAGTTAATACAATATACTGGCTGCTAGGTATCTGGCAGTAAGCAAAGTTAAGATGGCGTTTTCAACATTTAAATAGTACTTTGCCCATGGGTTATTAAAGGGTAGTCAGGGCACACTAGAGGTCTCCATGCTTGACTCAAGGTCTGAATGTTTAAAAAAGGCGCCAAAGTTCCAATAAGTGGACACTAGCGCCAGCGGGGCCTACATCACGTGCCGGCCGGCTCACACAGTTTCAAAAGGGTGAGCTCACAGTCCAAACAGGCTGAGCTCCTCATCGAGTACCTTTTTCACTTCCTAGGTCTTGCGGTTCTGGGGGGGGATCCTCGATGCTCCGTGACCCCAGTGCCCGAGGCTGTCCTTGCTGCTGGGAGGGCTAGCGACTTCGTAGCCCTCGCGGCTACCAGCTTTTTCACTTCCCAGGTCTTGCAGTTCTGGGGGGGTCCGCGATGCCCCGTGACCCCAACACCCGAGGCTGTCCTTGCTGCTGGGAGGGCTGGCGACTTCGTAGCCCTCGTGGCTACCATGTTAAAGAGGACCGGCCCCAAGACTGATCCCTGAGGTACTCCGCTTGTGACCTCTCCTTTGTATGATCTCATCCCATTGACTACTACTCTGTGTTGCCTATCCTTGAGCCAATTTCCCACCCACCTGACAATGCTCTGAGCAGTACCTAGGTCCTCCAACTTCTTTAACAGGTGATTATATAATGTAATGAGGTTCATCTGGCATGGCCTTCCTGCCATGAACCCATGCATTTGCTATCTTGAAGACTCTTCTTTTCCAGGTATTCCACTAGGTCCTGTTTAATTAAGGACTCTATCAGTTTCCCCACAATAGATGTGAGGCTAACCAGTCTATAATTGCCTGCCTCTTCTCTATTCCTCCCCTGTGGAGTGGCACCACATCTGCCCTGGTGGAATATGGTGGAATGAAAGTGTTACTTCTGCCTGGTGTTCAGCCACAGTGGAAATAACATGTTATTTCCCCCACAACTAATGTTATTTTCACAACAGCCTTGTCACAATGGCAAGATGGAACCCACGGATTAAATAGGACATTCCATAAAGCATCCAGGAATACGTTTTTATTCATTCGGGAATGTTGCAAGCAATGCAACCTGGCACTCGTGGCTTTGCTTTAATCAGTCATTCATTGCTAGTCAGTATTGTTTGGCAACGTTCCAGACTGAATAAAAACCTTACTCCTGAATGCACTATGGAATATCCTATGTTTATACAATGCCAGTGGGTATATAAAAAATCACAAATCAATGTATTTACTTTCATGGCAGGACAGCTGAGGTGAAAATATAGAAGATAATGGATGGGAAACAGTGAAGGACAACACTGTGTTCACTTTGAGAGGTTGTCATGACAACCAAGTAAACCTTGAGAGGTTTTCAGTTGTCGTACACCCTCAAGAAGTGAACTCAGCATTGTTCTTTACTGTTGCCCATCTATTGCCTTTTATAGTGTATGGGCAACAGTTAAACAACAAGAGAGAGTATTTCTTGAGAAATTTGTGTATTTAGTATATTTTTCTTCTCGCGCACAGCCTGTCCCAATCAGTCTGTCCTCAGCACTGACGCAGCTGTTTTCAATCCAACCCCCATAATCAAGCCCCACTCCGTCCCCGCTCACACAGATTGTATTTATTTTAGATAAGTAAATCAGACTGAGCCTCCTATAAACCTATCAGCCTTGGAGTTTGCAGTGTCTTTCCAGGTCTTCCTTGGTGCGGCTCTCCTGATACTTCAGTGACGGTGGTAATCAGATGCTACTGAACTGTTTGAATGCCGAAACTATGATTGGAGATGGAAGCAACAGCAAGAGCTGGCATTCAATATTGTTATACCATCGTAGTGACATACTCAAGAGGGTGCAATGACTTATCGATGTCAGAACTATAGTATGACATCACTTGGAATTTATCAAATTTAGTTAATAATAGCCCTCTCCTGTACTCTATAAATCAGTTATTTCCACTCCAGCCCAGAGAACAATGGATATTTCCACTCTAGCTCCATAATGTTCTGAGCAGAATCTTCCTTTATTCCTAACATTCTGTCCAAGCTTGCACGTAAAAAAAATGCACAAAAAAAGTTAACATCAAACTTACTAGCCCCTGGTATTGTATAAATGACACATGCCATAATTTGCATGAAAATAAATAATTATTTTAAATAGCTGGGTATGAGCTCTATAGATCTCACTCATGGCTCCTCCACACATGAGATCAGTACAGGTCATAACCACCCATTCAGAATAAACCATTTATTTTCATGCAGCCTGTGGGCATATCCCATATATAATGTAGGAGGGATAATTATGCTAGGAACATTTATGAAGTTTATGTCACCATTTAAAAGGCCTCAGTCAAAGTTAGCACAAGCACAATTGTCTTCCTGTTAGCTAGTAACTATTACCTTTCAGCTTTTAAAGAAAAGTTAGTCTAAAAGGCAGTGTTTCAGTGTAATAAGAGTTTCCACTAATTTACCCTGGGAGACTGTGGATTGAGGTTTGGTTGGAGCTCTCAGACAACTAACTGCTGTTCTCCTATAGACCTGGGCTACCTAGAATTAAAAGCTTTATAGGACCTAGTACCAGACAGGACTGGCAGTTGGTGGTGGGGTGGGGGTCATTCTAATTAGGGAGAACAAGCTAAAAACTCCTGTTGTTCAGTGTGGCTAAATAATATGTTTAGAGAAAATGTGTAGTGTTGTTGTCTTTGTTATGATGAATGTTTATTCCTCTGTGTTTTATTATTTAGGCACACTGAATATTAATTATGTAAAATTTGAATCTGAGTGATAGGTAGAGCTGTGTGGAATTTTCAGATTCTGACAGTGGAAGGTTAGCTGTGGAATTGTATTTTGCAATTGATGTAAACTATAGATTTGTTTTCTGTAACTTGGTAATAAGGTTTACATATACATGCTTTTTTGGAATTCCACAAAATAATAATGAAGAAAGAAATTCCAAAAAGCATTTCGGAAATGGAATTCTGCATTCTGTACCACTCGAGTGACAGGTCCTGTGATTCTTTGAGTTATACAAAGGACTATTCAACAATTATTAATCAATCAGCTACTGGACTGCAAAGGAGAAAGGCTGCCTGTGACACCAGATGGTGTGAAGCTTATGTACAGGTAAGACTGGGAGTGGTTAGTGCTGTACAGCTGGTTCAGGCCTTTGCAGTTGTGGTGCTGCCTAGGTCTAGGGGATGGACCACTGGAACAGAGGGATGTAAGTGAAGGGTTTTGGTTAAGTCTGTCAAGAGCACTGAGGGGAGTGCCAACTTACCAGGAGGGAGGTGAGGGCAGACCCTGACTGAAGCTGTTTGCTTTTGACTAGGTTGGACTGATGTGAAACTGGAAAGACTGTAAAGACTGGCAAAAACCCTTCCTAGCAAAGGTCCCCCCTGACTCAAATTTGGTAAGTGGAAGCTGACACATATAAGCTAGGCTTCCCTAGTGGACACAAAAAATCAGCCTCTGAAGTAGTCAGATCTGAAATGACTGTTTTTATTTTGGATTTTTTCAATTCTCTAAGGACTGCCAAAAATCAAATAAATTGCAGCATCCTTTGAAACCCCAAGTTTGGATCATGTGGGACCGTTATCAGACTTCTTTTCTTCTGTGTCTTTCATCAACGCTCACATTTTCACAGGAATGGGGTGAAAATTCACAAAACACATTCAAAGGATTCAGATTCTGCCAAAGTCAGAATTTTACAAGATCAGAATTTATAGTTTCTGTACAGCACTATTTCCCTATCGTTTCAGAAAATTGTCTGCCTGAACATTTTTATTTCACCCCTCCCAAAGGTTTTCACTCCAAACCAACTCCAAATTTGTACCACGTGTACCTTACAACATGTGCATTCTTCACCACTTCTGAAACGTGTATCCCTTACCATTCCCAAAATCTGTACTCCTCACCCATCATGAAATTTGTAACCCTTGCCCCTCCAAAATATTTTCATGTTTTACCTCTTCCAAAATTTTCATTTCTTCTTCCACCTGAAATCTGTTCCACTCATCCCTTTTAAAATTGTAATCACTTAATTTCCACCTTTTGCCCTTACCAATATCTACAACCCTCCTGTAATGCGTATCTTTAACCCCTCTCAAGGTCTGCATCCCTCGCTCATCCCAAAATGTGTACACATTTGCAGAATTTCCACCATCTACCACTCTGGACATTTGAATTTCTTAGGCATCCCAAACGCTGTATCCCTCAGCCCTCCCAAAATTATTGCACCTCTTGTCCCGCCTACAATTTGTGTTCTTCATGTTTCCTGAAATGTTCATTTTTTACCATTCCCATACTTGTACCCTTTGCCCCTCAAAACATGTGTACCCCGATATCTCCTGACTTTATAGCTCTTATCTCTCCCAAAATTTGCACCCCTTCCCCTATCAAAATGTTCATCTTTTACCCTTAGTAAAATCTGCACCACACACCCCTCCTAAAACCTGTACCCAGCCACCTCTCCTGAAATTTGCACCTTATATCCCTTTTAAAAATTTGCATCTCTTACCCCTTCTGAAATTTGCACCTCTTGCCTCTTCTAAAATTTGCACACCTGGGGCCAGATTTTCTGATTGTTTTGGAACGAAGTCTCACTCCAGAGCTGCCATTGTGGAAAATAAACCTCCACACTGGCACCAAGTCTTAATTGCCACAGAGGCAGCAAGTGCAACTATGCAGGATGTTATGCCTGGTCCAATCAGACATAATTTTGGGGGGCAGCTGCACCAAAAAATGCCCACAAGCTGTTGTAAATCATACAGCCAGTCACAAATGTCTCTGTGATTGAAAATACAGTGCATTGCAACAACAGAGTGCACAGTAGGAACAGTGGTGCTTCTATAAACATACAGCATAGTCCATATCACAACAGTTTAGAGCACTCACCAACCCCAAAAGAGCTATGCTGGTGACCAAAATGATTTCTCACATCACATTTATTGTATACAGATGCAGACACATGTCTGTGCCTAACATGTTTTGAACCTCATAGTTCTTTCTCAAAGGTTCGAAACATGTTAGGCACAAGCATGTGTCTGCATCTGTAAGCAATAAATGTGATGTGAGAAATCATTTTGGTCTCCAGTGTCCCTCTTATGGGGTTGGTGAGTGCTCTAAACTGTTGTGATATGGAAAATACAGTGCATACAGAAAAACCTTGTGGACCTGCAAGGTTTCTCCATATGGGCACCAAAAAACAGCCAGTTTTGAAAATCTGGCACCTTACCTCTCCTCAGATTTGTACCCCTTACCTTCCCAAAACTTGCAGTCCTCACCTCTCCTAAAATATGAACTCTTTAGCATTCTATGTATACCCTTTACGTCTCCCAAAGTTCTACCACTGACTGGTCCTTTCCAGAATTTGTACCAGTCTCCCTTCCAGAAATCAGTACCCCTCCTCTCTCCCCAAATTTGTACCCCTTCTAAAATGTTTAGCTCCTACTTATACCAAAATCTGTAACCCCTAACTCTGATAAAATTTGTATCCATCACCGCTCTCAAAATTTGTACCCCATACTTCTCCCAAAATGTGTGCCATTTACCACTGCTAAAATATGTGTACTTCAGCATTCTCAAAATTGTGCCCCACATCTCCTAAAATGTATTCTCCTTACCCACCCACAGTTTATTCATCTTACCCCTCCCAAACTAAAATGTCATTGCCATTCCCAAAAGCTGCATCTTTGCCACTGCCAAAATGTTTGCCTATCTCACATTTCACAATTTTGCCCTCCAAAATGCTCTGCCTTAACTGCTTCCTAAATTTACACCATAGTCACTGCAAAAATGTGCACTCATGGCCCCTCTTAAAATTTGTTCTCCAGCCACTTCTTAAATTTGTGTCCACACCCATTTTCCATTATGAAACTATTCCTGATATTGGCATAGCAAACCTCCCAGAATATGAAACTTTACATCCCTTGCAAAATGTGTACCGTCTACTTCCAAATATTATTGCAACCTTTATAAAATCTTCACCTGCGATATGTACACTGCATCAGGACTCAGACTCTACCTTCCCCTCATCCTACAATGCATGCTCTCTCTCTCTCTCTCACTCACTCTCTCTCTCTCGCTCTCTTTCTCTCTCTGATACAACTTGCAATTACTTACTCTTTGTTAGTTTTTTTCCCACTTGTTTAAAAAATATATATGTAATGGAACTTCTTTACATTAGAAGGAAGGATTTGGGGTAGAAATCAGCACATGTTTAAACAAGCATTTGTCAATGCCGAATGTTTGCTTGCTGGTATTAGCATTGGAAATTCAGCAGTTAGACAGATGCAGAATAGGGATGGCAGTGAAGTATTGAACTTCACACCAACCCCACCTCCATCCTGTAGAGAAGGACAGGCATTAGGGTAAGTGTTTGGGTCATTGCCCATGACGTTCATGCTATGTCACCTCACCCTATTCTGCAGACACTGACATCTGTTGAGGTGTGCCTTGGGGTGTTTGGCTTTACAGTCACCCCATTCCATAAGGACATATGCTGAAATAAGTGCAGCATAGGTGAATGGGGTGAACTCTGGGGCTGAAGAGTCCAAGGTACACCTTGATGTCTGTCACTGGCTGGGGGGTGGGGGTGGGATGGCATGAGCAGTACAGTCAGCAATCCAAAGGCACACCCCGATGCCTGTCAGTCTGTAAAGAGTGGGACATTATGGTTAGAAATCCTAACACCCCGGGCGTTTGTTGGTATTTGCACTACAAATTTTTAACATGGCCTTTTTGTAACCCCACCTCATGAAAGCATTTGGGACCTCTTCTCATGAAGAGTGGCAGTGTGATTTTGTCAATGTGTACCAAACTTTGAGTTCCAACAGTGACCATGCCATTCTGCGCCACATGTACTCAAACACAGATTGTGCAGGATGTGAAGAATGACAGCTGTACCATCCATAGGGAGGTGTGAAGAGATGGAAATTTTGAAAATCTATAGTGGGAATATTAAAAATGCTCACATATGTGGAAACTGCACAATGCATGCACTTAACAGTCATTTTATGGACTTTCATCACCAAATTTTCAACATAGGCATTTTAGAACCTCTGCTCATGAACAGTGTCATTGTGATTTCCTTAATGTGTCCGAAACACTGATTTTTCACAGCGACCATGCTATTCTGCATCGGAAGTGCAAAAACACATTTCAGCCCGGATGTAAAAAATGACAGCTGTACTGTTCATGAGGAGGTGTGAAAAAATGGCAATGTTGAAAATCTGTAGTGAAAATATTACAAATTTGCGAAGTTATGAGCATGCGTAGCAACTGCGCAATGCACGCTCATAAAACAGTAATTTTTGGTATTTTTCCACCAAATTTGCAACATAGACTTTTTGAGAGCCCACCTCATAAACACTGCACTGTTGTTCATTAATTGGTTCTGAAAGGTGATTCCATGCAATGACTGTGAAATCACCTTTCAGGATCAAATAATGCTATGACAGTGGCTGAATTCATGAAGAGGAGTCCCAATAACCCCATGTTGAAAATTTGGTACCAAAATTCCCAAAAAATGACTGAGATATGCACCAAAGTTGAAAAAACCCTATTTATGCCATTATACAGCTTACCGGCATTTCTTCACTTCGCGGTCGGCTTTGAAGAGTGCAGACATGTTCCCAGTCTACCGAAGATCATCGCCCTGTGCTCCAGAGGTAAGTATGGGATGAGGGGGGTGTGGGTTGTGGGAGGGGTCACCGGACTCAATGAGGGATCGTTTTCTGTTTTACAGGTTAAAAAACAAAAAGAAAAAACATTGTGGGATTTTTGTTCTTTAACAGGGACATTTGGTACACTGGGGGCGTACTCCCAGTGTGCCACCCTAGTGTTTTTTTGGGGGGGGACTGTAGCTGACGGGGGATTGGGTACCCCCATCAGCACATACCGGTGGGGCAAGAGCCAAGGGGGATTGGATACCCCTCTTGGCACAAAATACATTTTTGGGCGGGAGAAACATTATGCCGACAGGGAGTGGGCTCCCCCATCAGCAAATTAAACTGGGAAGGGGTGACTGAAGCCAACAGGGATTGGGTCCCCCATCAGCAAACAAAGACTGTTGGGGGGATGCATGATGCCGAGGGGGATTGGGTACCCACTCTGCACTGGGAGCTGTGTAATATCACTTGTGAACATGGCGGCGGGCTTGCCGCCGCATTACCAAACATTATTACACTAGGCATGGTACCACCCTGCAACGACGGGTCGCTCCCTCATTGCAGCAGAATGCCTGATGCTGCAATGATGAGGAGACCCCTGACTGCTGCGGCGAAAATGTTGCAACTTGGTGGCACTTTTAGAAGCCAGTGTCATCAGCACACTGTGCCTCCATTGGCCCACCAGTGCCAAGCCCCCAAATGCAATACCTCCGCTGGCTGCTACAGTGCTATGCCTCTACAACCCACTTCTCTCCTAAGCTGCCGCATAATGTTTCTTGCACATGAGCGCAAGCAAACATAAAAATGATGAAACTGGCAAGGGGTGAGCAACAATGAGAGTCCATTTTTTTGTAAATCCAATAACTCATTCCAGGATGTGCATTCATAAATGAACGCACATTTTGTCATATGTTATTGCTTTATTTTAGAGCTGCTGACAACTTGACCAAAAGTATTAGCTGACCTTTCAATGTTGCATTATCATAGCAAAATGTAATCATATACCCTATTACAAAAATGTTTAAAAGTTAATTATTAAGGGTCAAACTAAAGCAAATCTTTCAGGCTTGAACTAGCAATACCTATAGAAGCTTCTTAGGTTTTCACAGCTCGAATATGCAATATACAGTACCAGGTACTGCATTTTGTGATGGCTTTAGAATCGGTAATTCAAACATGGACATAGCTTCTCAAGTTAAGAACCTGTTGCCCCTCTACTACGGTACATATTGTTTTCTAAAAAGTCCTTCACATACAAACCTCTCATTTCTTTACATGCAGTGGCTTGAAACAAGGCCAGTCTATGGTATATATAATCTTAAATGATTGCAACACATAATGTTTCTCATATCTATTTTTACTGTAATTGCTTCTCCCTATCCCTTGCACTCCAGCTGTACTGACCATCTATCTGTCCCAGTCATTTGCCATCTTTGTACTAGTGGAGCATTATGCCATGACTGTTCCTCTGAAACAGTCTTCTATGAGCTACAGGTTGATGGCACCCATGTTTGTAACAAACCGCATCTCAACATGTGCCTTTTCTACAAGATTTACAGCTGCTAATGCTCAAGTCTGATTCTATTTAAATTTTCACTTTTAATCAAATGGTCAAATTTTTATAAAGCATTTTCTCTGTACTGAATCAATAGAGTAACCTAAGTTACATTATATAATATGCATATGATGAATGGTTAATTAAACACAGTTGTATTGCACTGTACATGTATTGGTCAAGGACAGCACCCTCAATGCTCTCAGTGTTCTAAGTGGTGCAACAAAATTCACCACTCTGCAACATGCCTTTATTTCCTGTGAAAAATGGTTCATTCTCCAAACAATGGCTGACAACTTAAAAGTCAGATGGGCCTTAAATAAACCAATCATGTGAAGTTAATCCTGCTTTGGAGATATTGATACCTTTACCAAAAAGAGCATGCTAATGAATTTCTCACATGGTCTCAGGGCAACAGTGCCTGACTGGATCTTAATCCCAGGATTTCTCCCACCCACCATCCCTAGCAACACCAATACATTCTCACAACCATATAACTATTGATGGTAGAGTAAATACTCTAGTCACATCCCTGATTGCCCTGCATAGAAGATGAACCTACTATTCTCAGGCTAGGTGCCTTGTTAGTGTATATGTGTGTGGTCCCTGCATCGTTGACTGAGGTTCATGGCAGGGCAAGGTGACATAATGAAATATAAAAGAAAACAGGGCAGTTGTATCACTGCTGAAAATTAGACAGAAAATAGTGGACACAAGGTTTGCATTGGGCAAAAACATTTTTAAGGCCCCAATGTCCAAATCAGCCATAACATGTAAACTAGTCATAAATGACAGAGGTGAAACTCCTAGACACAAAGCATGTTATTCTTTCCTTCTTTAGGGACAATGCAGTGAAACACAATAGCCTAGGCCATTAAAAGGCAACCTCAACTATACTGTTTATAAATACAGACAATAGGGACCAAATCAAGTATTGAAATAGGGAAAGAATCCTTATGTCATCAAATATTCTCCTTACTATCAATTTAAAACAAGAAAAAGAGATACAAATAATTACTCTCATCAACACCACAAGGCTGCCTCTCTTTGAATCAGTACTATCTCTTCCCACTAGTAATGTCTGGTTCACCTCATAGTCTGATGATTGACTTGCTTTTCATGACCAAAACTTATTTACCCCATACCACAGAATTCTGATAACACTGACATCACCCGCAAAACTTATCCCTTTTGCATTGCTCTCTATGTTTCATTTTATTGTAACAAGAAATTTGTTATTGATCTCTCACTTTATATAAAACTGAATTATAGGTCTTTGATGTACATTGTCAAACATTACATATCATTTGTTAAGTACTTTAACAATAGACCTGTTAAACACAATTATTTGACTGATTTCCTTTATAAATGTCACTTTCCCAGCAGACAGACAGGTTAAAAAGATAAGCAGTCAAATACCAATTTGGCCAGCCAGCAATTAGACTATCTACAAAAATCTAGGAACTGAAGTCCGTTTTTATAGTATGCTTTATCCATCAGCATTTTTTACAGATTATGAATTGCACATGTGGCGTATAGTATATAGAAGTGGAATGGTCTACAGTGCTTGGCTGGTAGGAAAAATCCCAGGATCACCCTGAATCTGCCTCATATACCAACAGATTAAAGAGTTCCTTGTTTGTCTTTAAGACTGTCTATTTATAATGTTTTTAAGTCCCCAGATATTTCAGTTTAAATCTTTTCAATTTTGTTTGGATTTGAGCCCACAGATTTAAAAACATTTACTTATAGGAATGTATTTTTGATGATTTCCTGAGCATTGTTTTTATAAATAATCCATATCTCTAAAAATATATTTAACCCTAATTAAAACCAGTATAAACATACTTTTTCAAACAATGCATATTGGGAACATGCTAGGACAAAAAAACAAAACTTTAACTGGCTAAAACCAACTTGCACTTGCACTTCCTTCAACTGCTTGTTTTTCGTATATATTGAGAGTAGAATGTGATTTGTAAATATGTCTTATGCTAAAAAAAGTTACAATATCCCTTTTTTAAAAAGCATGTCAAAAGATAAAACTTGCAAAAGAAGAACTAACCATGACATGTTCAAGACTACATTATATTATATTAAAAAAGAACTGAGTGATCAACATTTTTAATCAGCAGTTCATGTTAGCCACAAACAAAAAGAAAACAAACAAAAAGCAGCAATGGCTGGATCTGATTCAGTAAGGGAGCACTGAGGCTCCTTTTCTGAGTCAGGCTGCTGTTACCTAAAAATCACTTTAACAAATTAATTTACTTTTACCATAGTTATTTTCTGTGAACCCAAAGTACTGTAAAGAAAGCCCTAGCCCAACCCATTCCTGCTAGACCAGTCAAGCTGGACATCCATTTTGGCCAAGTGGTTTAGCATGTGTGGGTGAGTCAGGTTCGTCTTTAGTTTAGGTCCATGAAAAAAAAATAACTAAGAAAAAAAATATTACAAAAACCTATTTGTTAAGGTTACAGTAGCTTGGTGCACATTGTAGCTGTTCCCATACATAAACTGTCACTTTAATATGAACTGGGTTTTAAAAAGGGCCATGGTTAGCTGTTGCAAATGTTCGTGAGGGAAGTCTGTTATTATCCAGTATGCCTTTCCTGATGGAGGTGATGCCAAATGAGGTAGTCACAATGGCAAAGCAGGCACTGTTGAAAATGTATTTACACACTGTATAATGATACTGGTAATGTGCAGCAGGGAGTTAGATTGTACAGTATCCATACACTGTGTGAAACTACACATTTGTCTTAATGTAATGCATTAAGGATAATGCATGCAAATGGCCATGAAAAGATTTAGGCTTGTTGGCCATTAAGCAGGACTGTAAGGTGCCAAAAAGCTGCATTACAATCTATCCTAAAGTTAATGGTTCATAGAATTCCCTGAAGGAAGACTATCTCCAGGATAATATGCAACACAGACTCCCAAGGAGGAGATCATGCCAGACCATTCTGATCAAGAACAGTATATTGATGGGGTAACAAGAACAGGGAGTTAACATATGATACCTGGATTTTAGCAAGGCCATTGGCCAGAAAGCTGAGATCTTGTGATGGAAAAAAGGGCATAAGGATGCATGGAAAACTAGCTGAAAAGACAAACATTGAGGGTGGTCATGAACAGAGAATACTCAGAGGTCAGAGAAGTAACAAGTGGAGTGCCACTGGATTCTGTCATGGAGCCCTTCCTCTTTAACATACTCATTTGCAACATGGGATAGGAGTCCAGGGAACAATCACAGATGACACTAAGAGCTATGGTAGGGTACACAGTGAAGCATGAGTCACAACAATAAGGATCAACTTGAAAGAGGTAGAAATATGGTCCTGGATATGGCAGTTGAAAGTCATCACCAAAAAATGAAAGGTAATGCAAATCTGGAGCAAAACCTGAAAATGCAATACATGATGGGATTTGCTGCAAAACAGAGAATAGCTAAGGAAAGAGAGCAGAGGTGAGACTCCCACACAACCTGAAAGTGTCAGCCCAATGCAGTAGAGCTGTAGGTAGGGCTAATAGGATGCTAACGTGTATACAGTAGGAAGTGAATACAGCAGTAGAAGCAGGGAGGTGATCATTTCCCTTTACAGGTCTCTGGTTTGCACCTATGTGGAATACTGTGTGACGTTCTGAAGCCTGCACCTACAGATGTGGTGTGGCAAGGTGGAGGTAACGCAGAGGAGGGTGACCTAAATGATCCAGGGACTATGTAAGAAAACATAAGAGAAAAATCTGAGGGGCCTCAACATGAGTGCCCCAGAGATGAGAAAAGAGATGGTGGACATAAGAGAAATATATAACTGTCTCCACGGGATAAATGAGGCAAACTGAAATGAATTGTTTACCCTAAGTGCAAATACAAGCACAAGGGGTAATCCATTGAAGTTGACAGTGGGTGGAGTTCAGAAGTGACATCTGAATGCATAGTTTTCCAGAACGAATGGTGTACAAATGGAACAGACTTCTGTGTGACGTGGTCTTTGCTAAAAGAGTGGGGGGGGGGTTAATCAAGGATAGCACAGGCACAGGGGAATGATATGATCAGTGGGTGTTAGAGCAGGGGAGGGTAACAAGAAGACAGATTGCCAATCAGGCCATCACACACATATTAGGCAGGGTTCGGCAGACTGGACGGGCTGATGTTTTTTTTTTTCTGCCATCAATAGTCTTTGATGTTACTTTTCTACAACAGTCTCTAATGGCTATAGTCACAAACATGTATATTGCAGCATATCAGTACAATCTCTAGTCACCAAATAATTATAAATGTTATCAAATCTTTTAAAATGAACTATGAAACTTTTGTGTTGAAAGGGTACATCAAGAAGAATGTCAATGACAGGGTTGACGGTGCTACAAGTATTGCAGACCAGGGGCCAAAAGAGCAAAAATACTAGTAGGAAAAAAGGTACAGTAATTGTTAGTTTCTCAAATGACACCAGATGAATACCTTGAAAAACAGTTCCTGCATTTGAACGATTCCTAAAGTGATAAACAATCCTTTGGCTCTCTGTTCATTTTTTTTGTTTATTTATTTGTTCACCAGGTGGGGGCACACTGGTCCCAGGGACTGTTTTCAGGCATGATCCAGGTCGTAAAGATGGCACCAAAACAGGTATGGCAAAAAGTACATACAGAACAACACATGTAAAAAACATGTGAAATAGTGACCAGAGTAAGAAAGTGATAACCAAACAGTAAAGACAAAAAATACTTTCAAAATACAATAAATACAAATGCACCTTAGAGCAATGCCAGAGGTCAGAATTCATAAACATGCTCGGAACCCCATTCTCAAAATCCAGACTCAGGTGAAGAATGTTCCAGCAGAGTCTGTCGGAAGGGCAGCTCTACAGTGTGATTTGAATAGGGAATTATTTGCCAGAGAGCAGAGGGAGATGGGCAGGCTGTTCCAGTGGCAGGGTGCAACACTAGAAAAGCCATTTCTCCCATACACATGGCAACATGGTGATTTTGAGAAGCAGTCGAGAGGATGACCTGAGGCTACAGCAGCATCATTTGGGATTGAGAAGGTACGTTAGTGGGGTACACTCCATGTCCTGTAGGAGCCTGTTTATGAGACATCCTAGTAGGTATTTATGTGTACGGAGAATCAGCCAAGGGATTAGAAAAGAAGAAATTGCTGAGTGGAGTAAGGGGCCATTTTTGCAAACCTGATGATGTTACTATAAACTGCGTTCAGGCAAGACAGATTGAAACTGGATGTTTTCATGTAGATGGGGGAGTAGTAGTCCAAAAGGGGAGCAATGTAACCATTGCAATAGCAAGTCTTACATGTGGGGTTATAACATCCTTCAGCCTGAAGCTGATTCCTAGTTTGTGATTATTATATAATCCATTTTCTTGTTAACTGTGTGTGCAATGTGCTACAAGAAGGTCAAGGAGGATTTAAGATTGAAACCAAGATACATAACAGATATAACTAATTTGAGAGGAGTCCCATTGGATGACAAAATATTAAATAGGTTACCTACTGTCACCCATTTTCCAAGCCTAGGACTGGACCCAAATAATGTGGCCTTGGTCTTTCTGGCATTAACTAGTAGCCGATTGTTTAGGAACCCCCTCTGAGCAGCATTAAATTCATCCCTGAGGACAGACAGGATTTCACCAAGGGTCATTGGACTACAGAAAAGTATCAAGTCATTTGCATAAAAAAGTGGGTGTCATTGCTTACAAGCCTTGCAGAAAGAGTCAACAAATAAAGAGAAAAGTACTGCCCCAAGAAAAGATCCTTGAGGGACCCTAATCGAGACCACCAGAGATTTAGATGTGCCCCCCATTGAAGACCTCTTGAGTTCTCCACATAAGATAATTGAGAAACCAAAATGTGATTGCAGTAAATAACCACATGTGCTTTCTATTGGCTAAAAGAATGTTGTGGTCCTTCAGATCAAAAGCTTTTGTTAAAGAACAAACACAGCACCAGTCATGTTACCATCATCCATATTTTTGATTATGTGGTTGGTAAAGCTGGCCAAGGCAGTAGTGCCACTATGACCTTTTCTAAAACTGTGTGGGTAGGGGGGTGAGGAGGTTGCACTTTGACACATGGTCAGAGATTTGTAGCATTAAATAAAATAGATTCTATAAAGACAGATTGTGCTTACCTGAGATGCAACTTCATACTTTTAATTGCTCTGAATATGATCGAATAGCTACTGTTCTCTGAGGATTAAACAATGCTAATAGATGTCAACAGTGACAGAGTTTAAATTGCTACTACTTATCTTTTTTCACTGTTCCAGTTGATCTGAACTTACAGTGTATTTTCCCCTTGAGGGTTTAGTTAAGGATTCTCGGGCATGCCATTTGAGATACCATTATTCTTGAGGCACTGTCTCAACTTTGTATTGTTGAACAAATTCGTTGGTAAAAGTCTTTGTAAGTACAGTATATACTGAAGCACTGTTATGTATGCATGTTTTGAAGAGAAAATAATGCTGTTTTCATTTTTTAATATGATTGTAAATTGTCGCATGTGCAAAGTCTGTTTTGCCATTCCAGTGTATTGACTTGAGTTTTTGTTTTGACATAGTCATATTTTACCTTATTTGGGGCCCCATATTAATGCAGCCCTTTTTCCTGCCCAATAATCATGTTTTTAATACTTACAGCTCCAGACCCAGAGACATCAGTTGAGCTGAGCACTACAGTGAAGCAGATCACAGTGCTATAACCTCAGCTGATGTCACTGTGTTCCACTTCATTGGTTTCCATGTGATAACAGCTAAGGCATAAGGGTGATGGCATTACAGCAATGGAAAAAGAGCGAGGATGCTAACAGCAACTGTGAATAAACAGTGATCACCAAAAAGGCAACACCACTGTTTTGCATTTCTGCAGGGGGCTTGCTGCCCGCACCCTCCTTCTATAAATAATCAACTCCGGTGGGGGGATGGCAAAACTTGGGGAGAGGGTCAAAGCTGAAGGTCATCATTTCAGCAATCGCTGTTGTTCCCGGTTGCCCTTTTGCCATTGCCATTATTCAATCACCATTATTGCAGTTACCCATAAGTTTTCACCCATATCATGGGATACCACTCCATTCTAGTCAAGGGCAGCTAGAATAAAGTATTTTCTTTTATTATTAGTTTTATACCACGGTTATTCCGTGTTTCCTCTTTTCCTCTACCCCAATGTTGTGATCATCAAGGACACATTATTTTCCTGCTGTGAGAGTGGACAAGTGGCAACTTCACATATGATGGCAGTTCCATTCAATAATCTGCAGGCAGGGGTATTCAAATACTGAACACCCTGCACCTTTCCTCCCTGTGAGCTGAATACTTCACCATTTCTACTCACTCTCATGCTAGCAGACTCCTGCTAAAGCATTAGTTCTCAGACACTGTCATAGTGAGTCTCCCCCAAGCCATGGAAAAGATCTTGAGCCTCCCCCAAATATTGAAATAATCTTGGGCCTCCCTGAAGATAAATAACATACTTTGCACAGTACACCAGGAATAAAGTAAAACTCTTGTGAGAAGCTGGCTCACATTTTATTCAGCTTATTGTAACCCCCCGTGACCCACCTTCCCAGGCAAGCCTACTTGTTCAGCTATTTTGATTTCCGAACCACTGTTACACCTTGTTGCAATGCCTTCATGGGTCAAACTGCATTCTCTGTTTCCCCTCTATCTAGAATTACCTTCCTACTCACATCTGCGTCTTTCCCTCTTACCCTGCTCTTAAGCAGCTTCTCAGGGATCCCTTTGCTCCCTCTTGTTCTTACTTCTATTACAGTACCTCTCTGCTTAACCCTTGAATTTTGTCTGCTCTGCCACCAGTATAATTGATCAACTGTTACCTCTCATTATTTGTTCATTTTTTCTAATTGTTTGCACTGTTATTCATTTTGTATTGTTTGGCTATTTTGCAGTTTCCCTTTGAATTGTATTCACTTCCTACCCTTTCCCAGTTATACCTGAAATGAGCCTTGGCTCAGTGTGCCTTTCCAGGTAATCAGTTTGTAAATAAATACATAAATTCACATCCTATTATCCTCTTTTCAGTTTGCCTTCTCCCTTCACACAAAATATTTAAAACTCAAAATTTAAATATAGTACTTTTTCAGCCTTGCTTCAACCACCTAGGAAACAGAGTGGGGCCTCCACTTCTGTGGATTTATATATTTTTTGTATTAATATGTTAAAATTGGGAGTATAGCGGTATGTGTACTTAAAACTTCACGTCACTTTCTGATGATGTCAGACACTGTTTAAAAATGCTTGTGTTCTAACACATAGTCAAACCCCCTTGAAGGCTATTCAGCTGAAGCACAAGGTTCCTGGCTGTGGATGTTCTGGCATTAATAAAATAAGCTAACTCAGCTTTCAAGAGTCACAGTGTGCTCATATTTCCTTGCTTTTTGTTGGCCTCCACAGGGAGGCTGGCTTCTCAATTTGAGAAACTGTGTGCTAAGGATTCCTGGGCCTAATTTGAAACCACGGTCTCCCGAGTGGCAGGGAAAACTACCTGGGTGTTAACGGCAAATGAGACCTCTCCTCCTTGAACTCTTATAGTCACCATTCTCAAGAGGTAAATTGCTAGGCTTGCGTGGCAGATGATGATACAGCCCCCCTGTGGGAGCAGGGAAGTCAGAAGGAAACTGAGGAGGATAGAGGAAGAGGAGAGTAGAGGCACGTACTCCAGGCCAAGAAGGAGGTGGCTGACTGAGACAGGAAGGGCAGGATGGAGGGTGGCAGGGATTGTGATCTCCAGTGGAAATATGGAGATGGACCAGAGAGGACAAAGGAGTAAAATTTATGTTAATAAGGGGGAACCATTGTCATGCAATAGCAGCAACAAGTATCAGCATTTAGCTAGTCTGGTTAAGATTGAGCAACAGGTGACTTGGCTTGTGGGGACAGTCCAGGTAGCAGGACACCAATCCTGCCAAGGAAAAGGTTGAGTGGAGTGAAAGGAAGGTAGCAATCATTGGTGATGCCATAGGTAGGGCAGTTGTTGAGGTTGCAGAGGCATTGATGGACTAGGACGAGAGGTGGTTTGCCTATCTGGAACATGGGTCAAAAAGGTTCTAGCCAGGGCAAAGCAATTTAAGTGCCGATCTATAGCTATTGTTATTCCTATATACACATGATACTTTGATAGGCTACCTATAATTTGTACAGGTACCAAAAGAGCCCCTGAGGTCTATATTGCATTTTTTTCTACAGAATTATTATTTTTTAATTTTTATATAATCCTGTTGCATATAGTATGTTTTTGCAATTTCTTTCCATTGGGAAGCATTTTGTGACATGCACTGCATAAAGTACACTATATAAAAATGTATTGTATTGTATTGCATTTTATGAAATGGGTAGGAAAGTCTCTCCATCTTGATTGGCTGAGACACATGCAGAGTGGCAACCTAATCAATGGTATTTTTTTAAGTTTTTTTTTTTTTTAACTGTTACTCACAAACTCATTTTATAAGTACAATAAGACACTCCAGGGAATTGGTTGTACTGTAACAGCTGCAGATACAGAGGTTGAAGGCACACTGCCTGTGACCTCATACAGTGCTATGCTCTGCAATGTGTATGTCTCCTGTGTTTTTGTCTCTTTTGTCTCTACAAATGTTTATCCATTAGTGTGCCAAGCTGTAAGACTATATCAACAGGTATTTAAAGAGCAGCTGATACCTTCAGGAGAACTTTAACAGAACATAATATTTAGACACAGTTTGGCTTGTATTTCACATTAGTTCTGTATTTCTCCTCCCCATTATTTATTACTGGTGTAATTTACATAGGAGGCAGTATAGCACAATGGTTTAAGGCTCTGAGCTGCAAATCTGGAGATCTGGGTTTGAATCCCACAGCCCCCACTTGCATATAATGTGTGACCCTGAGCAAGTCACTTAACTTCCCTGTGCTCCCAGGTTGCACCTGTAAAAAAGCTTTCAGCTTAGTGTGTCTCACCTGGTTAAACAACAATTAAAAAAAACCCCATGAAAACAGGATCTTTGTTCCTGAAGCATTAATATATTCCTGTTGCTTTCTCCCTACCTGAGGTCATACTGCACTCCTTGTGACATCACAGTTACTCATATGGCAACAGAATGTGATGTCACAATACAGGATTATGACTTGAAGTAGGGAATAACCTAAAGATGCAGATGAACTCTAAGGTATAAAGATCATGTATTCATGCAGGTTTCCTCAGTAATAAATAATGGGGAGGAGAAATCTATAGCATATATTTGGAAACATAGAAACATAGAATTTGACGGCAGATAAGGACCGCTTGGCCCACCCAGTCTGCCCATTTCCCTACCTAATGGATAAGCTGCAGATCTTAGTTAACCAGCAGCCTACTTCTTCCTAACCCCACCCCGTAAAATTGCCTTATGACTGTCCCATGCATGCTTGAATTCCACCACTGTTTTTGACTCCACAACCTCCTCTGGAAGGCCGTTCCATGCATCTACAACCCTCTCTGTGAAAAAATACTTCCTTAAATTACCTCTGAGCTGCCCCCATCTTCAAATTGTGCCCCTTGTTCTTGCACACCCTTTTTTGAAAGATGCTACCCTCTTGGACTTTGTTGATTCCCTTGAGGTACTTGAAAGTTTCTATCATGTCCCCTCTCCTCCTTTCCTCGAGGCTATACATATTAAGCTCCTTAAGTCTCTCTTCATATGTCTTCCGGTGCAGACCCTGCACCATTTTAGTTGCCCTCCTCTGGACAGCTTCCATCCTGTCTATGTCTTTGCTGAGATTGGGTCTCCAGAACTGCACGCAGTACTCCAGATGGGGTCTGGCCAGCTGTCTGTACAGAGGGACAATAACTTCCTGTTTTCTACTGGTGATGCCTCTCCCTATGCATCCCAGTATCCCCCCAGCCCTCCTTGCTGCCCTCTCACATTGCTTGTCCACCTTTAGGTCATCTGATATGACTACCCTCAGGTCCCTTTCCATTTTTGTTGTTGTTAGTATCTCACCCCCCACTGTGTACTCTTCCCCTGGGTTTTTGTTTCCCAGGTGCATTACCTTGCACTTCTTAGCATTGAATCTAAGCTGCCATACATTTGACCATTCCTCTAACCTTGCCAATTCCTTCTCATCCTTTCCAACCCCACCTTGTGCATCAACTCTGTTGCAGATCTTTGTGTCATCTGCAAAGAGACATACTTTTCCTTCCAGTCCCTCTGCAATGTCGCTTATAAAGACATTGAAGAGGACTGGTCCTAATACTGAACCCTGCGGTACCCCACTAGTAACCCCCCTTTCTTCAGAGTGGACTCCATTTACTATTACTCTCTGTGTCCTATTCTCCAGCCAATTCTTTTTCCAGGCTGTCATCTTGGGACCCACTCCCAGGCTGGCTAACTTGTATATTAATCTTTTGTGTGGGACTGTGTCAAATGCCTTGCTAAAGTCTAGGTAGGCCATGTCCACAGCCCTCCCTGATCTACTACTTGGGTCACCCAGTCAAAGAAATCTATCAGATTTGTCTGGCATGACCTTCCCACTGTGAATCCATGCTGTCTTGGGTCCTGTGCCCTCTGGCCTTTAGATACTCGACAATTCTTTCCTTCAGAAGTGATTCCATCATTTTCCCTATCACTGAGGTTAAACTAACAGGTCTGTAGTTTCCTGCTTCTGCCCTGCTCCCACTTTTGTGAAGGGGAATCACATCTGCCCTCCTCCAGTCCTCAGGTACCATCCCATCCTCCCATGATTTGTTAAAGAGGGTATTCAGTGGTGTCACTAGTTCTACCCTTAGTTCTTTTAGAATTCTGGGATGAATTCCATCAGGCCCCATTGCTTTATTCACCTTCAGTTTTAAGAGTTATTTTCAGAACCCTTTCTTCTGTAAATGGGCTGGTATCAACTTCTGTATCCAGAGTGTTTCTACTGCTTATTTTAGGTACCTCCCCCTCTTCCTTTGTAAATACTGAGCAAAAATATTTGTTTAGTATCTGTGCCTTTTCACAGTCACCCTCTGCCCACCCTCCCTCCCTCCCCTTTATTAAGCCTCACTATCCCTCCCTTGGTCTTCCTTCGCTCCTGATGTACCTATAAATGGTTTTATCCCCTTCTTAACTAGTTGGCTATCTTTTCCTCAGTTTGGGCCTTTGCTGTTCTGACTGCCTTCCCAGCTTCCTTTTGCTTTAACTGATACAGTTCTCTGTCCTGCTCCTTCTGTGATTCCTTGTACTTCCTGAATGCTTTCTTTTTCTCTTGAACCTTCACTGCCACTTCCTTTGAGAACCATAGTGGTTTCTTACATCATTTCATTTTGTTTATTTGCTTCACACAAAGGCTTGTTACCTCTGTGATGGCAGTTTCATTATTCTCCATTGTTCTTCCACCCTTCCTTCCTGCCCATTTGCTAGTGCATTCCTTAGGCACTCACCCATTTTGGCAAAGTCAACCCTCCTAAAGCAAGCTGAATTGTACCTATCATGTTTTTCAAACTTTTCTTTGAGGCATCAGCAGCTTTTTAAGGCTTAAATACCAAAGTAGATATACCAAAATGGAACCTCAAGACTCCCCACTATTTCAGTCTCTGAAGCAGTTTCATTCTGCTTATTCTGAGCTCCCCCTTTTGCTTACAAAAAGGGTTTGCCTTTTCAAACCCGTTAAAAGAAAAATGGGTTGTTGTAGAAATCTTGAAGACCACTCTTGGCAAAGCATTCATTGTAATTAGAAATCAAGTCAATTCATTCACCTTGTGCAAATCACAAAAATATACAAATAAACATGAAAAAGTTTTAATACCTTTTGCAAGTCATGTAAAGTGTAACAAATAGCTAATGTACATTCAAATACACAGAGACCAGCAATCAACCACCAACTGTATAACTTATTGTTGCAGTTTGCCTTTATGTTACTTGAATTATACCACAGCATATGTGTAACAAAACTGTTGAGACAATTTGAAGAAGTTTGGAAAAATTTATCGTGCAGCCTTTGAAAGATGGATTCAACATGTATATTAATTGTAAACCCTTAATATTATTTCTTGTGGGGGTCAATTTGTCTAGAAGTAGCCCAACATATGCTTGTTGAAAAGGAAACTCCTTGGAATTTACTCAGTTAATATTGTAATTGGATAATTTACTACATACTTGCATGATATATACCACTGTTTCTGGGGACATGACCAGGTTTGCCAACAGGAAATTATCATATGTTCACATGCATAATTCATTTTTTACACTGCCTACTTGATTCCATAGATACAGAGATTTTGCCTCATCAAGCAAGTCAAAAGCTATTTGAGTAATAACAGAAGGAAAAAGAAAATGCTCCTGACTTGTACCCCTGCACAGACTGAACTGCTTGGAAAACAGGCATTTATGCTAATCCTGGTATATTGGTCCACTGATATAGTGTTATAACTCTGCTCATAAAGCTTGCACCAAAGAAAATTTGATGTGCCCTGTAAAGAACTAAATGCAGTATTAGCCTATTGGAAATGGTCTCCATTACTGCATGGTTTAAATCATGTTCTCCACTACTACATGGTTCAAACAAACAAAAAATGCATTTGGATGTTTTCAGATTTAACAGACTGAGGCTCATTGAAATACTACTGTACATAGATCATTCTGTATTCTTGGTGACTGAGTCTGTTTTTTATTATATTTAGAGTGGTTTATATGCAGATGTAAAGGAGAATTGTGTTAACAGAAGGAAGACAAAAGACTGTCAGAATACTTGTAATATACAGCTACTCTGGGTAAATATGTTTTAAAATGTTATTACCACCCTGTTGGAGTAAAACCACTTGGGTAAATCAACCAGTTAGTCTCCCACCCCGTACTGGTAACAATTTAGTTTTGGACAGAGTAATTCATATGCTTCCAATTCCAGCAGTTATCCTATAATGTCACTTGAAAAGAAAACTTTTTTATGCTTTGCAAAACTGATTGCTGGCATTGGTCACTGTCTTTCACAAATACAGAAAATAGCTTGCACTCCAAAGAATATCAAAACCATTTGTCAAGAGATTATTTATTTTTGACTAAAGCTAGATAGTAAGATGGATACACAGAGAAACAGAAGGGTACAGAGACAGAGAAATCTCATACTCCAGAGCTTCTGATTGGAGGACTGTGTCTGCAGAGTGAGTATGTGATGCACAGTGTCTTTTATACCAATTTCTAGGCCAACTGTCACTTTAAAGAGCATCAAGCAGAAAAATGGAGACACCGCTCACTCATTGGATTGGTAACAAAAAAGTTTATTTTACTAACTAGTTCACTGCCCATCTTGTATGGCCCCACCGTTTTGTGGGCCTGCACCATTTCTTCAGAGGAGGTGATCTGATTGTAATAATAACATAGTACTGTGATGATGGAAAAGTCCTCACTTTCTGCCATGTGGCAGTGACTATACCCAATATGAGTATGGATACACTCCCAACATAACAGCCAGAATATAACTCTGCTCATGCTGTGTAACTCTCAGTGCCAATCTTCCTCAGAATTCTGTCTAAATCTGATTTAAAATCTGCAAAAGCAGGCCTGGGTGAAACTATTAAATTCAACATTCATAGGATTTTGGGGAAATTTTGCAAAAGTTTGCAGAATTTTGAAAAATTATTTATTTGGCCATTACCCAGCCATTGTTCTTGCTAACGACTTGAACACTGGCACTGCTTACTTTGAACAAGGAATCCTAAGGATATGCCATATTTCATGACATTTGGATGAATAATTCTGGAGTTGTATGGGCCCAAAATCTTGCAATTTACTTGTTTGCAAACTTTCCTGAAGATAGTTCTCTGCTTACAACACAGTCACCTTTGAAGCTAGCTTTACGATAATTTGCATGCATAACCTTACTGGAAAGGTCTTAGAAATGGCTAAATATGGAGAGACTGGATTGGGTAAATTTTAAGTTTCAGGGGTTTCTAATTTCACAAATTAATGATTTGTAAACATTTGCTACGACTTTCCAACAATTTGGATATTTGCTGCTCTGTTGTTATTGCAGATATATACCCCAAATTTGGCATGCATACCCAATATCAATGGTTCCTGGAATATAATAAAGCTGGAGAAATTTGGCTTAGTAGTTATACTGTGAAAATATCACAAATTATTAATTGGCAGAATTTGCTCAAACATTCATAAAGGTGTAATATGTAATGCTATTAAAATTCCACAGGTGACATTGTATGCAAGCAATGCTGTTCATATGTGTATCTCCACAATCTATAGACTATGAACTCTAGTGGTTAGCTCGTAAATTGTAAGAAGACAGTCAAATGCAAATTGATGGCCTTGATTTTTCTTGACAGTTTTTTACTCAAGATGTTGAGTGACATGAGGGTACCTGATATGTAGCCCCCTTTAAATGCTACCTTATTACCACTCTAAACAGCCATTTACTTCAATCAATCAATCAATCAAACTTTATTTAACCAGGTAGTTACATCATTGAGCAAGCTAATTTTCAAGATGGCCCTGGACACAGAGGACACTTTTGCTTACAGTAGACAACACTTCATACAAAAGTAGATATCGGTGCAGGCAGTTACAATATACAAACTCAGTATTTGGATGAATCAGACATGTAAAGCAAGTGCAAATATAGGCGTTTAAAGTGCAGCGTATGCAGGTTGTAGCTTATAGAGTACAATTGAGGTGAGGAAGGAGGGACTTAGAGAAGGGCAGTGGGAAGAAAGGGTATCAGACACATAGTAGAGAGGGAAAATAGGGCAGTCTAATAGAATGAGGCCCTCTGCAAAGCTAATTGATGAGAGGGGGAGGTGGGGGGAGATGGTTGCCCTAAAGGGATGCTGGCTGACATGGGAAATAGGTGGCCCAGGATTACAGAGGTTAAGGGAATCAGTTGAGTGGGGCAATGCATTACCGGAAACAATTACACACCATTTTAAGGCCTCTATAGAGCAGCCCCCTAAATATAAAATGGCTGGGCAACAGGGAGAGTTTAAGTAATTTTTGCATGTTATTCCAAAGCGCTGGTAAAAAGGAGCTAATGGCAGTTGAGCCAAGACATGTCCTTGTTCATGGTAGCTTAAGGTGGACAAAGGAGGAGTTCCTTAGTCCACAGGCACCCTTTGAATGTTCAAACCGGTCATAGATATAGGGTGGTAGTTTGTTGGACAAAGCCCGGAATAGCCACATGAGGGTGTTTATTTGCCTCCTCATAGAGAGGGATGGCCAATCTAATGCTTGGTACAATGAGCAGTGATGAGTCTGCAAGGGCAAGTCAAGAACAAATCTCAATGCGCGATGATAGAGTGGATCCAGCTTTTGGAGTGCATACTGGGGTCAATGGCTGTATAGGAAGTCAGTATAGTCAATCAGGGGAAGAAAGGTTGTTTGAACCAGCCGCTTTCTAGCTTCCAAGGTGAGTAGGTATCTTATGAGGTAGAAAATACCGAGGCGCTGCCTTAGCTTTTTTGTTAACTCGCTTAGATGTACACCGAAGGTGAGTTTGTTATCCAACCAGACTCCCAGATATTTAAATTTACCCACTAGCTCTAGTGATTCATTAAGGAGGGTAATAATCTGTGGGGTCCCAGGTATCCCCGTATTGTGGGCTGGAGAGATAATCATAGCTTTTGTCTTTTCGGCATTTAACAAGAGCTTTAAATTCAGCAGGTTGTGCTGCAGGATGACAGAATCCTGCTTTGGTTGTGTAGAAGACTGTGTCACCTGCAAAGAGATGAATGTTTCCAGCAATCAGGCCAGAGTCGATGCAGTTGATGTAAAGGGTGAAGAGAATAGGTCCCAAAATGAAACCTTGTGGAATGCCTCGGGGCAGTAATTTTAGTGGGGAGAATTCCTCTTGGACTTTAATTTGCTGCTTACAATTTGTGAGGTAGCAGCAGAACCACTTTACTGCAGCAGAGGTTAGACCGATGCTACTCAGGGAATCAAGAAGTATGAAATGATCAACCGTATCAAATGCTTTGCTGAGGTCAAGGAAGAGTGCATAGATGTGCTGTTTACTGTCCAGGGCTTTTAACCAGTCATTTGAGACTTTGGCAAGAGCAGACATGGTACTGTGCTTTGGTCTGAAACCTGATTGAACTGGAGTGAGGATTTTCTCATGATCCAAGTACTCCCTTAATTGAGAGTTTACAACTTTTTCAAGTAGCTTGGATAAAACAGGAAGCAACGAAATAGGTCTATAGTTGTTCAAGTCAGTGGGGTCTCCTGACTTGAACAGGGGGATAATGTGTGCAGTTTTCCAATTAGGCGGCAATTCCCCTTGGGATAATGAGCTTCTCCACCAGTTCAAGTGTTTGGCTGAGTAAATTGTATTGACAGGGCTTTTATAAAATTATTCCAAAATTCCATAAGTTTCACAAAAGCTCTTGAAATGCAACTTTAATTACTGATATTACTTTGGAATTTGTGGATGTTTTTTTACTTGGCCATCCTTTAAGCAAGAGATTAGAAAGTTGATATACACTGCCTGATTTTAAGCTGATGAACCTACAAACATTTGTGACATTGCATTCTTTAGTTTTAAACTTAGAGGGGGGCCAGTATTGTGCAGTTTATGTACTTGTAAAATTCCATTTACTGTAAAATATTGAATGTTTGACTTCTTATAACTCATCCCCTTTAAAACTAGAGATCAGAAACTTGGTACACATCTCCAAGGGATAGAGGACTATAAACATACGAACCTTGGTATAATTTATACAAAATAATTTTAACATTAGATGGAAATAACAGAAATTTAAATTTATGTAAAAATTGTGTGATATTTTATGGAAATCTCACATAATTTCACAGAAGCTGGAGCACTAGAGTGGAATACACTTTTGTTTCTCAAGGTTGATTATTAATACAAAGGGATAAGAGCAATGATCCAAGAATGCAGCTTTTCAGTATGCCAAGCTTAGCAGGTAAAGGGAGATAAGGGAGGGTGGGTGGGGCAGCTGTTGAATAGGCAGCTAGCTGCAATCTCGAGCAGCCTAGATAGACCATGATTTATTATTATTTATTTTATTTATTATTTATTTATTAGATCATCCATTTACAGACCTTTGAGTCAAAGACTCATTTACAAAGGCTCCTCGTCAAGACAGCAATACATCACAGCAAATAAAACAGCACAGTACCTAATGCTTAGATTAAAAAAGCAACCAGTGTTACAGGAATTCACTAGCGGTACAAGCTTGGTAATAGGTAGATCACAGTAGTCATAATATAAGTACATGAGTACCACGTCAGATAGCAACCAGAGATATTTTATTACATTAGTCAGCAGATGTTGCCTGAGACCCCAGGCATATACAGCAAAAGTAGATAGGGCAAACCCAGCTTAGGGTTGAGGGTAAGGGGCAGGAGGGGGATTATGTGCAGTTGCAGCAGTGATTGCTTGTCAGATGGCTTCTGAGGGAGACCTTGAAAAGACCAAGCTTAGTGGAGTCAGCTATGTTGGCTGGGAGGGAATTGAACCAGGAGGGAGCCAGATAGGAAAAGAATCTCTGGGCCATGGAGGTCCTTACCCTGGGGACAATAAGGGAGGTTTTGACAGTGCTGCGGGTGGAGACTGAAAGGGAGGCACACTGCAGGGAGGTGGTGACCTCGGGGGGGAGAGCCCTAGCAGGGTCTTTTTTACAAGAAGGCAGGTTTGGAAGCAGAGTCTTTCTTCAAGGTTGAGCAAGTTGGTGGTAGAGTACAGCAGGCACATATGGGTGTGCCTAGGGGCTTCCAGCATTAGTCTGCAGGCCTTGTTTATAGACAGCTTGATTCTTGCAAGTGCAGTGTTGTCAGCTGCAGCATAGATGGGCAGCCCATAGTCGATTAGCGACAGGACAGAGGAGGTGATTGCCAATCTAAGGGCCTTTTGTGGTAGGCAGTCCCTATGGTGGTATAACAGTCCAATCCTGATATTAGTGGCAACAGAAAGGGCATTGATATGGGAATGGAAGGAGAGTCCTGAATCGAAGGTAATGCCCAGATACTTGTAGGAGGAAACCTTCTCAATGGGTTTTAGTGTGCTAGGCAGTATCACAAAAGGGACACCACTGGCTTTGTTTTGGCGATGCGAGAAGAGCATAGCTTTGGTCTTTTTTAGGTTCAGGACTAGCCTTCGTGATGTGAACCAATGCTCAGCTCTATCAAAAGCTTGTTGGAGGGTGGTCTGGAGTGTGTTGGGGTTGGGGTCAGAGGCGAAGAGCACAGCATCATCCGCGTAGAGGAGGATCTTACTCGGGCAGGCTGAGGGGAGGGAGTTGAGGTAGAGACTGAAGCAGAGAGAGCCTAAAATGGAGCCCTGGGGAACCCCAGCAGACAGGTCGTGTGTCAGATAGGGTGCTATTGATTTTTGCACACTGACTTCTGGCAGGGAATTAGCTGGTGAACCATGCAAGGGGGCTGGGGGGCAAACCAAGGCATCTGAGGGAGTCAAGCAGGAGGGGATGGCAAACTGTGTCAAAGGCCTTGGAGATGTCAATGAACACAATACCAGCCGGACTTCTGGCATCAAGAGCAGAGTTCAGGAAGTTGGAGAATTCAAGTAGCGTGGTTGTGGTGCTGTGACCTGCACAAAGGCCATGCTGTTCAGGGCACAGGATATTGTGATGACCTTTTGCTGCTGGCAATTTTTGTCTATTCATATTGTTTTACCTTAATTTCATCAGCGAAAGTAAAATTTTTGCTTAGCCCTACTGAACAGTGCTAGTTGTAAAAATTTCAGTGTGTAGGCTATTTCACATGTCAACCCTACTCTCTACGAAGTAATGTTTTCTGTTTCCCTTTATTCTGACCCTTCCCCTCAGTCTGAGGTCATACCCTCTAGTTCTACTTGCACTTACCAGCTCCAGCATCTGCATATACTCCACCCTGCATATCCTCTTTGTTGTTCAGAAGACTGTAGTAATGGTCCCACTCAACCATCTCTTTTCTAGATTAATTTTTTTTTTTGTTGGCCAAGTAAGTACACTAGACAAAAATGCCAATTTTCTGAAACAAACCATGAGAATTACAATGAAAAGATCAAAGTCACATGCGCATGATAAACAACAAAGATTCAACAGGGGCAACAGAATATGAAAATATAGGCCGTGGACATAAAGGTGAAGCAGAATTACAGATTAAATGTTCCAAAAAGTTACACATGGCATGAGGCAAAGTAAAGCAAGTTCATAATAAATGTTACGATAACAGTCAAGTGAAGTTGCAAACTGAGGAGTTAGGTGACTTTTCAGCACCAATGTGAAAATATACTTGGAGGAGGCACAATGAACAGACAAGGGAAGGGAATTTCAGGCCCTAAGGGCAAAAGTGGAAAAGTCCTGGTCACCCATCAGGGTAGAAACTTTAGGTACCATGAGTAGGCACTTTTCTTTAGACCTTAGTGAATAGCTCAGGAAAGGGAGCTGTAAGAAAGTCAATGAAGCTTCCAAGAGCAAACATACAAGTTCTAGCTGGGAATAGCAAGTCTAGGTTGGTGTACAGGTCATGGTTGGTGGATGAGATGATGTGCTATTGCAGTGAAATGATAGATACTGTTATACATCACATCCTATTTAAACATTACAGATTTAGAGAACCTCAGGAAGGCAAGTGCACCATCATTAAGGGAAGGGACATGGACACCTCTAGCAATAGTGAGGCAAGATTCTGGAATGAGATTACATTTGGATCTGGAAACCTTGACCAGTTTAGAGTTGACAGCCTTGCAGATAAGACAGGTATGGGTGGAAAAGTCAAGGGATGTTAGAGTGTGACTCTGAGGCACCTGAAGGAGGAGGAGGAGACAGCCTCCAGAAATGAGCAATAAGGGCAGTACACAGTCAAATTACCAGGGCAGTATCTATCCTTTGCACGTGAGCAAAACAGCATGACTTGAGTCTTTTTGGAGTTCAGTACCAGTCTGTGTTTTGATAAGCCAAGACTGATTAGCTGAAAGTCAGTGACTGACCCCCGAGTCAATGGAATCAGTATTTTCTACAGCCAAGAACAAGGGCAAAATCATCAGCATACTGTACATTAGGGTGAAACACAATTTGGTTTCTCAAGGGTGATTATTAATACAAAGGGAGAAGAGCAATGGTCCAAGAATGCAGCCTTTCAGTATGCCAAGCTTAGCAGGTGCCCATGTAGATAAAGACTGACAGAACTTGACAGCTTGAAGCCTTTTGGAAAGACAGGTAGCAAAACAGTTTACAACTTGAGGAAAGAGACCTAGTTCTGCATGTTTATTGCACAATAAGTGGTGATAAACCAGGCCAAATGCTTCTGACAAATTGGCAAAACCCCACCTGTCAGCTTTCCCTGGTCCATGGAAGACTTAATGTCATTTGCAAGCTTGATGAGGGCTGTTGCATTACTATGGCCTTTATGAAATCCATGCTTTTCTGGAGCCAGGAGATTAACATTATATATGTACTCAGTTACCTCTTTTCTAAGAGCCTGCAAAGTGTAGAATGGATTCTTATGTTGCAGTAATATTCAGCAAACCTAGGGTCACCCTTTTCAAAGACCTGGACCACCCAAGCAATTTTCCGATTATCAAGTGCAGTGCCAGAAGACAAGGACTGAATGAAGTAATGGGGAAAGCAAGAAGAGGAGCACCAATATGCATTTACGGTCTTTGGCTCTAGGCCATCAACTCCAGCATTAGAGAATGATGAGAGGTTAGTTAGAAGCTGATGACCTCTAATAAGGGAGTCATTATGTAGCTAGAAAGGGGGTGGTCAGACTGACATGCGAGGAGGATTCAGGAGGACAGAGCACAGAATAGCTGGGGAATGATGACATTTAAGCAGAGAGAACAGTGAAGTATTGGTTGAAGGCATCAACAATTATGATGGTACTATGACAGCTAACTCCCTCAATAAGACGACCACTGATAGCGTAACTAATGGTGTCACCAGTAAGGCTTTTTATGTTCTTCCAAAAACAGAGAGGAATCGATGCAGCAGACATGTGCGAGCTCCTACATTAATTACTTTTAGCAATATGGATGAAACTTTTGCATTACGTTTCTAACTCTTCTATGCTCCTGTCAGTCATTCATATTTGAGGAGGATTTGTAGGTATACCAGCTCCTATCTCTAGCTTTCATCAGGGAGAAGGCACTATGAAGCCATTTAGTGACCATACCCTGAATCTTCTCTTAATAAGGGAGCAAATACCTCTAGTAGGGAGGTGACAAGGGATAGAATGGAGGACAGGGCTGAGGAAATATCTGGGACATTGAAAAGTGGGGAGCAGTCTTAGTGGGCCAGTTCAGTAAGGAATCCTTTGCAACACAATTTAGAAAGTCAAGAAGTGTGATGACTTTGGGAGGAATCTTTGGAAACCTAACTTTCTAGACAAAAAAGGTGGGGGAGTGGTCACTGAGCGCATCAGGGAAGCACCTATTTGTTGGATGCCACCAGCTCTGCTGTGCAACACCCAGTTGATTAGTGAATGGCATCCTCCATGGTTGAAATGTCTGGTGGGAGTGGAAGGTAACTGAGCAAGGCTAAGTTTGTTTGTGATAGAGTCTGAGACATTGAAATTGATCCCTAACTAGCTAAACTTAAATAACTGAAGTATGTCCAATAGTTCTCATTACTCTTAGCTCCTAAGCTACTGATTTGCTTTTTAGCACTGTGCTGAACCTTCTTCATCTTGTCAATGCCCTTTCTGTCCTTTGTTGACCAGAACTGTACACAATATTTTGGGAGAGGTCAAACCAAGCCCTTGTGCAAGGGGAGGATAACCTCCCTTGACCTGCTCCTTACCCCCACGTGATGCATTTTATATTTAAATGCTAGTCTCTACTAGAGGGTTTATTAATAGATAGTTCAATTTTAATTAGGGGGTTACGGTTTTTCTGTACCATGGTAAGACTTATAACAGAATCTTGTAGATCGTTCCATCTTGGGCTCATTCAAGCTTTTAATCCTATCATTTGGTGATCTTCATTTATGTAAATCTTTTTTGATTAGGTTATAAATTGGGTTTTGCCAATGCATTACTACATCTCTGTTCATAAAGGCTCATCATGCTGTCTTTTTAGTGTTAAACTGAATGTGATTTAAAAAAAAAACCTCTATGGAAACATTTCCTAAATGAGTCCTTTTCATTTATGAAAGCACAGTGTTTTTTTTGTTTCAAGTGAAGACATACATTCTGATGTGTTATAAATTTTTAAATTGTTTGTTATGTTTATAAAAAGTGTTGATCTCTTCTAATTATCACCCACAATGAAGTGAAAAGGTTTGACGTACTGGCCCTTCTTTGGTAATTGTTTGTGCATGTTGCCACTATCAAATAAATATTGGCACAGATAAAAGAAAAAAGCTTTTTATAAGTGTCCTTTGCATAGCTATCAGTGCACCACTACAAACTTTTTGACTTACCCCTCCTGATGCATCCCAGAATTGTATTTGCTTTCCTGACTATGGAAGCACACTGCCTGTCTGGATTCAGCTTACATTTTTTTTCAGCTTTTTGGTTTACCAGGAGAGACACACTAAGCTGAAAGTTTGTTTACAGGTGCAACCTGGGAGCACAAGGAAGTCAAGTGACTTGCTCAGGATCACACAGTATGCAAGTGGGGGCTGTAGGATTCAAACCCAGCTCTCCAGGTTATCAGCTCAGAGCCTTAAACCACTGCACTATACTGCCTCCCAACTTACTGACCACAAGTTACCCCTAGATCATTTTTTTCACAGTTCTGCCATCTACTATTCAACTTCACAGGTTATACAGCAGGGATAAGGAAACTAGGGGGAGTAGATGAACAGTGGGCTACAGTAAGAGAGGAAATTGTAAGAGCTACTAAACTCTGTGTCAGACAGGTCAACAAGGGCAAGAGAAAAAAAGAGACTGCTATGGTTCTCTAGACAGGTAGCAGAAAAAGTTAGAGCAAAAAATTAGTCTTCAGAAACTACAAAAGAACACGGAAGGAAGAGGATAGGGAGAGTTACCAGGAGAAACAAAGGGAGACAGGGAAGGCAGTTAGGAGTGCAAAAGTGAAAACAGAGGAAAATACAGCCAAATCAGTAAAAAAGAGGGGTAAAACATTTTTTGATATCTTGGTGAAAATACGAAGTCCAAGGGATAGTAAGACAGAAAGCAGAAGGGGGTTCTGTAGAAAAGGACCACCAAAAAGTGGACACATTTAACAAATACTTCTGTTCAATATTCAAGAAGGAGGTGGTAGGAAATGGGTCTTTGTTAGAAGACAAGGGCATAAATGGTTGGGAAGTGGACACTAGCCCTTTCACAATAAAAAGAGTCCTGAGGGAGTCGTCAAAGTTAAATGTAGACAAGGCAATGAGTCCAGATGCAGTACACCCTAGGTTGCTGAGGGGGCTCAGGGAGGAGCTGGCTTTACCTCTGATAGCCCTGTTCAACTGGTTGCTAGAAACAGGGGAAGTACCAGTAGATTGGAGAACAGATGTAGTCCCACTGCACAAAAGTGGAAATAGGGAGGAGGCAGAAATTTACAGGATGATCAGCCTTACTTCGGTAGTGGGCAAAGTAATGAAATCACTACTGAAGGAAAGGATTGGAGAACACTCTGTTACCAGAGGTCTACAAGATGTGAGGCAACATGTAATCATGGGGGGGGGGCGTCCTGCCAGACAAACCTGATTGAGTTCTTCGACTAGGTAACACGGAAGTAGACCAGGGAGGGGTGGTTAATGTGTTCTATCTGGATTTCAGCAAGGCCTTCAACACCATTTTGCAAAGAAGGCTGGAAAAAAAACTGAGCAGCCTGGGAGTAGGTCCTAAAATAGTAAAATGGGTGGAGAGTTAGCTTAGTGATAAGAGCCAAATAGTGCTGGTAAATGGGGTATACTCTGGGGAGGACAAGGTGACTAGCGGGGTGCCACAGGGGTCAGTATAGGGCCCAGTCCTCTTCAATGTCTTCATTTGCAACATTGCAGAAGGACTGGAGGGGAACGTGTGCCTATTCATGGATGACACAAAAATCGGCAACAGACTAGACAAACTGGGGGGTGGTTGAAAGAATGAGGGAGGATCTAAAAAAGTTAGAAGAATAGTCATGATTTTGGCAGCTAAGATTCAATACAGAAAAGTGCAAAATCATGCACTTAGGGCACAAAAACCCAGGGGCTACATACCAATTTGTGGGGGGGGTATTAACAGTCAAAACACAGGAAAGAGACCTGGGGGTTATCGTTTCTGATAACCTGAAAGTAGCTGAACAGTGTGACAAGGCACTGGGAAAGGCTAGCTGAATGCTCAGATGCATGGGGGGGTTTTACCAGCAAAAAGGGAGGTAATAATACCCCTGTATAGATCACTGGTGAGACCCCCCTCAAGTACCGGGTACAGTTCTGGAGGCCCCATCTCCAAAGGACATAGCTATGGTGGAGGCGATGCAAAGGTGGGCAACCAAAATGGTGCAGGGCCAGCATCAGAAGCCCTATAAAGAAAAGCTTAAGGATTTAAATATGTGCTTCCAAGAAAACAGGAGGGAATGGGGAGATATGATAGAGACATTCAAGTACCCCACAGGAATAAAAAAGATACAGGAAGGGAGCATTTTCCAAAGAAAAAGATGCTGAAGGACAAGGACTATATGAAGTTGGAGAGGGGAGGCTGAGAGGAAATGTAAGGAAGTACTTCTTCATGGAGAAGGTGGTGGATGCTTGGAACAGCCTCCCAGAGGAATTGGTGGGGGCTAGAATGATCACAGGATTTAAGAATGCATGGAATAGACACAAAGGAATCATAGAAGCAAAAGGGGGTTGTAAACCGGAGCACAAGTAATGTTCCCAGTGGCACTATCGGTAGGGAATTTAGGACAGAAAAGGTGGGCCAAGAGGTCTTTATCTGCTGACAATTTCTATGTTTCTGTGTTACGGTATGTATGACAGATTCCTTGCTTCTTGATGGAGTATTTTACTCTTCCCTACATTAAATATAATACCCCATTTCTTAGTCTATCCTGCAAGCGCGTACAAGTCTCCATGTAGTGCAACACCTTCTTCAATTTAATATCCTCAGCAAACTTCAGCAGCCTGCTGCAGCCCCCTCCTCCAAGTCATTAATGAATAATATCCAGCACTTCCTGAATGCCGACTGTACGGGAATCTTATGTTTCCATATAGCTGATTATATTGTAAAATCACACAGAAACATTTAGGGCTTCCTCTCCAGAGTGCCTTGCATTACATTACTGAGGTCATCTGGAACAATGCTGTTTCATCTTGTCATCTGCCACAACAAAAGAAAAATGACATATTGTAGCTGTAGGTGATCTCAGTAACAGTAGAAGTTACACCAGAGAGGGACCATTAAACATTTCAATGTGATTTAAGATTGAAACAATTGACAGTGCACCCTCTATTATCCACCAGCTTTAGTGTAGCAGCTGCTCAGTGGACAATAGAGGGTGGTGGAAAATGTAGGTGTGCTATGTTGTTTTAGTAAAAAATGAGAAAATTTGCACAGGACTACTTCCTGACTTCAGTTATTCAGTTTCGTTATTTGTGTACAGTTTGACAAAATAAAGAAACACAGTATGACCATTAAAGACTAGTTAGTTCATTTATAAGTTATCATCAGTCAACTTTTAACTGTAATCAGTGATGGACATCTGTGTGGCTTTATAGCCCAACTCCCCCTGTCTCATTGGCCTGCAGTAGTGTCTAGGGAAAGTAGAGATTGGAACTTGAGGGATTGCGAAGGAAGAGGGAGTAACTACTGTATGAGGAGGCTGGGACAAAACACATCACCTGCCTGGCACTATGCCAATTAACATTTTGTCACTGAAATGTTGGACATTGGCACTCAAAATGTTGGAAAATGAAGGATACTGGTCTTAGTAATGTGGGGCACCTCAACACACATTGATACACAAGCTCATAACAGTGGAAGCTAATGTCTTAACCACAGTCCATCCCTAATGATAGCCTAAAAACCTTTTGAAAACCCTAGCAATGAGGTGATATGACTTAGAAAATGGACTTTTTATTTCTTGGTTTCTGATAGGCTGGTACCCCTGCCAAGGAGGTACATTAACTTTCAATAGACAACCAGGAAATAAAAAGTGCCAGCCCCAGTGCCCCTTTACTCAGCGAGGTAGCTTTGTGATCAGCTTGCTTTCTGATTGGCTGAAAGCACCTAATTTAATTTCAAATTGCTACCATTTTTTTCTCTCTCTTAGTGAAAGAAACTGGGCCCCATGATACCACAGTTCAGTGCCAGTTCCTTAAAAGACACACAGATCAGCTTCTGCTGGGCACATTCCGTGTTTGTTTCTTTCATTTCTCTTATTTTCATTTATTGTACCCTATTGTCTGACTCTTCGGGCAGCCGACCAGGATCCTTATCTTCTGTCAAAGTCTATGTTTCTTGCTTCTCCCTCCTTCAGCCACCCACCCTCTGGCTCCTGAGAATGAAACTATTATCTGTAGTGCCTCCCAAGTCCTGACAGCTTGTTTTTTTAAATAATCACTGGACATGTAAAGAAATCTATGCCCTCAGCACCATGGCTATTCCATATACTGCTTTTTCTTTTTTGCCTTTTGAGCTCTAGAAGACTAAAATAAAAAATATGACTTAGAGAGAGAGAGAGAGAGAGTGGGAGTCAGAGATAGATAGCTGCCCTCTTCCCCCAACAACAAGTCATTAGCGAGCTTCATACTTTAGAGCTGGGGTAAATCAGAGACATGTTGGCAAGGTGATTAGCACAGAGTATACTTTTTAGAAAATAAAAATTTCACATAGGGAACAGGCAGAACAAGCTGCAAGGTGACAGAAGAGCACAGGACACTGGAGCGTTTATTGGGGGGGGCTTAATGTTGCACAGCTGCCCCATAGCCACTTTGCTGTGCTGTGTAGCACAGCACTGCATTGGGAGGCTAACTTTGCACTGGTTTTATGAAGTTAGGCCCCCTCAATGCAGAATTGTGCTACACAGTACAGCAAAGTGGATGAGGGGCAGCTGTGCAATGTTAGCCCCCCAATGAATCCTCCAGTGTCCTGTGCTCTTTTGCTACCTTGTGGGTTGTACTGCCTGCTCCCTGCACTGTTCTGTCCTGTGATGTTTTTACCACATTTAATTTTTTTCCACAATGTTTTGACTGTGATATTTCCAAAGGGTTGTTAATATTTGTGTGAAAGGTGGATCTAAAATATTCAGCCTTAGCCAACCAGATTTTTTTTAAACTTATATTTAATTGGTTTTCTGCAAAATCAATACTGACATTCCAGCAATCATTTTTACAGTAAGGATACAGCATGTTTCTGCACATGTTACAGCATCAAAGGTGTATCCAGTATTCTAAAAAAGGATCGAACAACAATTGGGCTTTACATTGCCATGAGCAGGGAGTGATTACATCTACAAAAATGGCATATTACACCCTCTGAGGGGTAAAACCTCATCCTTATATAAAATAAATTATTAAGAATCTTCAATTTGCAACTTTGAGAAACCTTAATATAGAGAAGCAGTTTGAAATTTACAAACTTGCAGTTAAGGTTATACATATTAAATCATTGCCTCCTAGAATATGCCTGTAGGCACCAGCACTTGTACTGCAGTGTGGCCCAGAATGACTACAGAAGTCACCTACTGACTTCCTGTGTGCCCTAGTAACGTCTGGAGACATCACTCACATGTTTTAATATTATTTGCCAGCCAGACTTGATTAGAGATGACTGTATAGCACAGTTAAAAAGGTAATGTTGTGCTGAACAGCTTTACCACTGATAGTTCATGTGTATCATGTTCACTTTAGGAGTTATTCACATTTGTTTATGACATGGTGTGTATGTCAGACATTTTGTCCATCAAGAACCACCTAAGCACTTTGAAGAAAACATACATTCTGGGTATCTTAGCTGGTATAAAACAAAAAATGAATTGAGCACAGTTGATTACATAGCACCATTGGAAAGGTAATTTTGTGTGGAACAACGTTGCTGCTGATACGTTGTGTGTATCATGTATACTTTAGGAGTTATATGCATTTGTTTATGGTATGGTGTGTATGGTTCAGATTTGTCCCTCAAACCTCACCAATGCACCTTGACTAAAATGGGGAAAAATTGTTTAACATTACAAAAATAGCTGTCTTTTGTTTCACAAACAAATGATTAAACCTACATCTAATGTCTGGGTGCTTAATTTGGTGTTGATGTGTTACATATTTCCCAACAAAAAAAGGCATTTTTTAGTGGAAAAAATATTTTTGTTTGCTGTTTCGACCAGCACAGAAAATAAAAACTAAATTACCGATTATTACTTGCATACCACCGTTGGAAAGGTAACTTTATGCTGAACAAGTGTGCCATTCATACTTTGTGTCTAGCACTTACGGGTTTTGTGCTATTAGGATTTGTTTGCAGCATGCTGATTATGGCTTGATTTTGCTGATAAAGGCCCAGGATTCACTGTTAACAGTATACAGGAGACAAGTGCTGCAAATTCAGAGAGCACCTGTGGCGGCAATGAGTTAAGCTAAACATTAAGGTTAATTATCCTGACCTGTACAAGCTTTTTAACCAAGTATGTAAACAGTCAGGTACCGCCCAAGATAATATCTACCCTGCCTCTGTACTCCTCACATATTATAGCCAAAAAGTATTAACCCACAACTACTTTTAACAGTAATGTATGGAACATACCTCTCAACTGTACCACATTACAAGGAATGTTCATTTTACTTTACAAAAGCTCCCTGTTCTCTTAGTGAGGATTTGTTCCACATTAAGTATTAACATGTTAAAGCAAAAATCTATAGTAAATGATGCAACAATTATGTTATTCAAGTAATAACAGACTTTCTGAACATAAATGTAAACATTTTAACAGTGTTCTGAGCTTCCTAGGTAAAGATTTGATTAAGTGTTCCACATTCTGCTCATTTGTTCCACATTTTGAGAGGCAATGTTCCACATTTGAGGGACAAAAGGTTGAGAGGTATGGTATGGAAATGTATTTATCATTTCAATAAACAGTCAGGTAACCTAGAGAAATAGAACACAAAATGTCCAAGTAACCTGATCCAAAGGAATATGATCAATTACATTTTGCCAGCAATTTCAATAGTCCAAACTGGCTTAGGAAAACTCTGCTGTAGTTACCTCATGGCAAGAGGAAGCTCAAGAGGGAGGACTTAGGACATCACCAAATTGTGTGGTGCATTAGCCAGCATATTGAAACAGATCAACACCAACCAAAAGTGGCCATAACAGAAATTAATGTCAAAGAAACATAGATAATGAAAGCAGAAAAAGACCATTGATCCATCCAGTCTGCCCTTAGTACCCTATCTTACACTAACACCTGCTGTTTATATGGGACTTTTTGTCTACACTACCCACCCCTTTTTTCTTGCCTTACTGCCACCCCCTGATTAACAATTAAGCCATTTACTCTGTCCCAGCTATGCTTAAAATCATTAACGATTTTGGCACCCATCTCCTCGCCGGCAACTGGTGACTATGTGATCTGTTAGCTGATGGAGACCAGAATGTATTCACAGAAGTAGAAAAGCCCAAGACCAGAATTTATTCAAAGAAGTAGAACATGTTAACTAACATGGATGCTAAGATAGATATTTCTTTGAACTTTGCATCAAACAGATGACAGGAAGGCCCCATGAGATATAGGGCTTCATTTTCAGCCACACATTGGGGATTTGTGGCATGATTGTGCTGGTAGCATGAGATGATAGTGCCTATAAATGAGCAACTGTAGAAACAGCGACTCATTTACAGTGCTATCATGATCCACTACCCTGCAAGGGTAGCAATAGAATAGCGTCTAGAGAGACTGAAAGGGGAGGAATGGGGAGCTGTATGGAAAGGATAGGAGGGAGGGTTCAGGAGGATAGGTGAGCCTGCTGCAACTGAGCCAGCCCTGTGGTGTGGTGGTGAGGGTGGCTAGCTATGGCACAGTAGGCACTGGGTTCAGGACCTGCTCGGGGAAATAATTTTGCCACTGTTTGTGGCTATGTAATTAATGTTTTTTACAGAATTTTGCCCCTCCTTAAGTTGCACCCCCCTGGAGTTGAGTATCCTTAGTAAGGGGTGTGCGGGGAGGTGAAGGCCCCACACGAGGGGGAAGTGGGATGCATAGCCCCCTCCCACAAAAACACTTTATTTCACCAGATGTCAGTTCACTGAGAAATGTACAGTATATCGTCAAAATGCTTTTGGGTGATATACATTCGTGATGATAGCGATCGCTGTTTTTCGATCGCTGTCATCACATGGAACTGATTGTGCTGCATCCCTTACTCTTGTGCTGATATGTTACACTGCTTAAAAGGAGTACTTCATTTGGAGGGAGATATAAATTTGTCACTGCAATTAGTGCGACTCCCGATTGCCGACACTAAGAAGGGCGACTGATTTCTGGTCATCCAATTTCAGTGTCGGCTTTTGCCCCATGGTCATGCCCCCCCCTTGGAGTTAGTTATTTAAAGTCTGGGGGGTGCTCCCCCGTGAAAAAACAGCTGTTTCTTGGGAGGGCGCTTTGGTGCTGTACCTCCTGGGAGAGAAATGCCTGGTGCTGTAATGCCAGCCGGCATTTTGCCAGCACCATAATCAATGTTGGCAAAATGTTCTTCACTGTTACATGGTGGGATCCTTAAAAGGTGATCTAACTACTAACTATCGTGCACATCTGCCATGATCTGCAGTATCATGAAAGCCCTAAAATGATGCATGCATGCATCAGTCACTGATGTTTGCATTATTATCTTGCTGTAAAGGAGCAGAAACTGCCATAAATTTGGCAAAACATTTGAATTTAGCAATCAAACATTTTGCTGCATTTACCATGATGCAGGGAAACCCAAAAATCTGGGCCTGTACCTGCAGAAGGAATTCCAAAACTCCAGCCCATAGCATCTAACTTTTGTTGGGGGGAGCACTTTGTAGCACTGAGTATACAAGTGTTTAGTTTATAGAGCATACCAATAGGATGGAGAAATGCTAGTTACCACGTAATGATAAATCCCCATTTAATAAAATATTTCTGATAGGTGCAATAGTTCTGTAATTTGGTGATAGGAAACAGTCTTCTTATATTTTAAATACCTTACTGTATTCATGTTTGTGTTCCCTTTGTGTGGCTTGCTAAGCTTTGCCTTTTATTATACATTAAATATTGTTATTGTCTTCATGACTGTCTTATTGCATGTGTTCCTTAGCAGCTACATTTCTTCCTTTCCATATTGATTGGACATTCTCTGGCATCAATTCCACCATTCCATGGTATTTAACTGAATTTTATGGAATGGTGGAACTGATGTCAGAGAATGCCAAGGCAATATGGATAGGAAGAGGTTGGACTTCTAAGGAGAGAGGGATTTAAAGACTGGGCCAAAGGACTATTAAAAACTAGGAAATGAATGTAGGAAAAGGGCATAGCAGATCAGAATTTAGGATAAACACAAGAGGGAATTCTGCACAGAACTGGAATATTGGAATGCTGCACAAGCTGTGTACCAAAGATCTAGACCCCCAAATTTACAGGCCAAGCTGACTGTCCATAGAATGGTTTACACATCTGTGAAGTTCTACATTGAAACACAGTCCAGGATTTGCTTGTTTTCCCCTAGTACAAACAAAATAAGCTGGTTTCCAACACTCTTCTCCATACTGAACAAAAAGAAAGCACGAAATTGTTCCAATGATTCAGCTTTATTCAATTGTAAAACAAAGTACAAAACACTCACCCCACACATATACCCACAGAAAAGTATCTTCAATGTCTCAAGCTGCACTGGCTCTTTGTCAAGAAGTACTATAGTGCAGTGTGTTTTGAATAAATAGCCCTCTGAAAGTAGCATGATATTGAAAAAGTCACATGACACATTAAAAAAGTTTCAACAGACATAATATACAAAGTTATACAATTCAATTAAAATAGCACAACCACATAAATACAAGTCACCAGAACATTGTAATGCCAAATCCCCACACAATAAATGGAATAATATGGCAATGAAAAGGGGGAGAGATGAGGAAGGGGAAAGAAACAAGGGAGTAATTTTAAAAGATAACATTATATATATATATATATATATATATATATATATATACACACACACACACACACACACACACACACACACACACACACACCATGTACTGTAGTTAATAACTGCCAACATGGTAAACAAAGAGGTCATTCTCTGTTACTGGATCATACATATTACATGGAATGCAGTTAATCACTTGAGTCATAAAAATGGGAAAAAGGGGGAAAAGGAATTTAAAATGTAACATACAATATATGTGTAATAAAATTAATCACCTACAACTATGGTACACAAAGAAGGCCACACTCTGCCATTCAGTCATGCATATTTTATTTATTTATTTATTGAAATGTTTCACCAGGAAGAGTTCACTGAGCAACTCAATGCTCATCTTAGGGCATGTCCTAGGAGAAGGGGGAGTGGAATATACAACACATTTAAATGATACAAAAACAAAGCATAGCACAGTACTGAGACAGATGCATTAAATACATGATAATCAATTCATACATAGTAATGCAGTGCAATCACACTGGGATTGATGATGACTCAATACAACAAGGATGGGTTGCAAGTAACAAGACACATAGAGTAAGTGCTAGGTAAATAACAGTGAAAGGTGGAGGGAGGAAGAGGAGGAAGTGGGAGGGGAGAGCAGTAGACAAGGAGGAGGCAAGAGCAAGAACAGTTAGGGAACAGATAATTGAGTAGAGCTGAAGTGAGGTAGTACAGAGAAGAGGAGTGGTGGATTTGAGGGGAGAGAGCATTCCACAGTTTTGGAAGATGGTGCGAAAAAGCTTTTTGGCCAGAGGATGTAGATCTGTTGGGGATAGAAAATGTTTGTAGGTTGTCAGATCTCAGAGAGTAATGGGTGGGAGAGGGGTACTAAGTGAGGAGGAGAGGTAGAAGGGGAGAGAGCCAAGCCAGTATTTCAAGATAAATTTGACACTGTGTAGCATACAATGGTTTTGGAGCGTGAGGAAGTTTAGGGACCAGTAGAGGTCACAGTGATGGGTGAGGTGGGGGGTATCTAGAGCAAAGCAGCAGCAGGAGGTATAGAGAGAATCCAATTTGGCTAGGGAGGAATGTGGGGCAACACCATAGACTATGTCAAAACAGTCAAATATAGGCAAGATCGTCTTCAGTACTATCTCACACCTGGCCACAAGTGGGATACAGTTGCTGTTTCTGTAAAGGGCACCAAGCTTAGGCTTAAGTTTTTTTCTGAATGGTCTCAATGTGTACTGAGAAGTTTAGGTGTCTATTAAGCCAGATACTGAGATACCTGAATGAGGGGGAGTCTTCCAGTACAGTCCCATCCAGGGTATGGAATGTGGGTATGGAACTTAGCCTAGCGAGTCTCTGCCTAGTTCTAAAAGTCATAGAGATAGTTTTCTTGGCATTTAAAAAGAGTTGATGAGAGTTAAACCAGTGCTGGACTCTAGCGAAGTCAGACTGGAGCCTGGTATTGACATCAGCGACTGATAATCCAGATGTAAATAGAACCATGTCATCATCCAGGGTTTTATTTAACTCTAAAAATTGATTAGCGTTTTGCTCATAAAAGTTCTAAAACATTGTGAAAATGCATCGCACTTGCCTCACTGTGTTTAACAAACATAACACTTCCAGAAAACCTACCTGTATATAAATGCTTTCAGTACAGTTAGTATTGCCTCAAGAAAAAAAAAGTGCTAATCAATTATTTAAAACCCTGTCATCATACATGTGGATGCTGGAAATAGTGAAGACCAGGGGGAGGTTGTTTAAAAAATTGAAAAACAGAATGGGGCCAAGAATAAACCCTTGGGGTACACCAGTAGTTATGGACAAAGTGGAGGAGGTGACATTGGCAATTTTATCTGATTGGGACCTGCCAGACTGATAGGCATTGAACCAGCCTGTGGCAGAAGGTGAGAGGCAAGTGGCTGAGAGGGAGTTCAGGAGGAGGGAGTGAGAGACAGTGTCAAAGGCTTTTGCCAGATCAACAAAGATGGCTGAGGTAATATGACCTTTGTCAAAGACAGAGAAGACAGACTCAGTTAGTCTTAGCAGAGAGGTGGTAGTAGAATGTGACTTCTGAAATCCAGATTGAAACGGGGTGAAGAACCCAGAGTCAGATAGTAATGAGAGCTGATTGAGGACCATGTGTTCATGTAATTTAACTAGGGTAGGTAGTAGAGAGATAGGTTGATAGTTGCCAGGAGCAGAGGAGTCACCCCCCCCCCTTGGGGAGTTGGAGCACAACTGCATGTTTCCATACTGAGGGAACAGAAGCTGACAAGAAAGAGAGGTTTAATATGAGACAGAGTGGGTAGGCAATAGCTGGAGCAGAGAGGGAGAGGAGTCAAGAATCCAGTCCATCAGGAGAGGAGCCTTTGGTGGAATTGAGGTCAAGGAGTCCCTGGAGGGTGGTGGCAGGGGAGACAGGAGAAAAGGAGAACTGGGAGGGGGCTGGAGGAGGTAGGGAGGGAGAGGATGGTGGAGTGCAGCAAAGAGGGGGAAGGAAGAAAGGGCTGAGAGGAGACGTTCTGGGCAATTGAGAGGAGAGGGGTTGGGGGGAGGGAAGAGGACACCAGACCATTGGAGGGGCCAGGTAGGGACCCAGCAGAGAAGAGGCACAGATGGAAAAATGAGAGTCAAAGCATTCAGCAACAGCCATATAATCAGAAATGATAGACTGGTTGAGCTTGACAGTAGGGGGTGGAGGGTTAATGGACAGAGAGAAGAGGGAGTAAATGACCTTCTGGAATTTGGCCGGGTTATTTGTATTTGAAAGGAAGTTACATTTGAAGTGTTCAGCTTTAGCTAGACAGATTGCTTTAGTGCACCCAATCTGAAGTTCAAGGTATCGTTGGAGATCTTGTTGGCCACAGGTAGCTTTTGCCTGGTGCCACGCAATGTCATGTGCATGTTGACAGGCCAGGAGTTCTGGTGTGACCCAGGGGAGATGCGCACCACAGACCCTCATTTTGCGGAGTGGGGCACAGGAGTTCCAAATGTGGAGGAACTTGGTGCTGAAAGAGTCAAGGGCTATGTCAGCTGAGACAGCTGAGGTGAAGGGGGACCAGTCAGTGGAAGTGAGGTCATTGAGCAGAACATGAAGGTCAAGAGATGCATAGGGTCTAGTGAGAATTATTTTAGGTGGGAGTTTGGTCCTGTGGATCTTTTGCACCATGAAGGTGATGTGATGGTCACTGATAGAATCTGGTAGGAGACCAGAGGATATTATTCTATGTGGGTGGGTAGTGAGGACAAGATCGAGCAGAAAGTAATTTAATGTTTTGTTGTTTAGGCGAGTAGGTTCTTGGATAAGTTCACTAAGATTCAAGGCTTCGACTAAGGTACAGGTAGGGGCCAGTGAAGGGGCCAGCCAGTTTAGGTTAAGGTCACCCAGGATAAAAAGTTTGCCCCCGATGGCCAGAGTAGTGAGTTTCACAAGGAGGGCAATGGCATTTGTGTGAGGCTGCCCTGGACGGCAATATGCACCAGTAACAAGAATAGGAGCAGTGTAGGGAAAGGAGATTTCAATAAGAAGGGCCTCATGAGAAGCATGGGTAGAATCGGTAAAAGTAGGTAAGATATTTCATAGAAAATTAACCAACTAAGTCATTAAATATGGTCATAGTTGAAAGCTTTCATTCAGGCCAGATGGATTATGCACCGTTAAGGTATATTGCCAGTAAGTTTCCTGATGTAACAGTAAGTTATCCAAATCACCACCTCTTAGGCCCAATGTCACTTTTTCTAAAGCCACAAATTTAAAGATACGTTTTGATGCATCCCTTTTTATATGTATAGCTAATGTATTTGTCTGATTTCTTTCCTAGTGTCTAATATTTATAGTATTCAGATGTTTCCCTATTCATTGTTTTAATGGCCTTAGGATTTTGCCAGTGTACAGTCCCTCCCCACACAATAGCATACAGTCATATAGACTACAGATGCTGTATTACAGTTATTCAGTTGTTTTATTTCAGACTGTATAATGATATTCAGACTGAAAAACTGATTATTTTTTATCACACATGTGCAAAAATTACAATTTCCACATGGATGACATCCACATGGAAAATTATTGTTACTCCATGTTGTACCCTGTCCATGGTAACTATTGATTTATTGATTTATTTATTTATTAAGTTGATAACTGGGAGAAGCACACTGAGACAAGGCTTGATTCCAGGTGCAACCTGGGGGTAGGAGTGTCTGGAGTACAATACATACATATAAGAGAAGCAGGCAGATTTAACAGTGGACATTGTAGGGAGGTTACAAAAGCCTGAGTAAAAGACAGGAACAATGTTACAGTGTTACAGCAAGTCAGGCAGTTTACAAAGGTGACTGAGGGAGTATTTAGCTTGAGGATACAATAAATACAAACTTGAAATAAACTAAAAATTAACAAAGGTAACAAAAACAGGTGAAAAGGTAGAAGACAATTTTATAAAATAACTTAATTTAAAACAATGTATCATAACATTATGTAAATTGAAAACTAAACAATTTAAACAATAAAGGAGGAAATACAAGGGGTTAACATGAGGCAGACACAGGAAGGGAGTATAAACTAGGGGGATTTAATGATAGGAAAGAAGAACTAAAGATAGCCATGATTAGCGAGTGCAAGAGGTTTAATCAGGAGAATGGCAGAAGCAGGGGGGAATGGGGTTGGAGTAGAGTGAGCATTTAATGAGGTTTAATAAGGGAAGTGAAAGGAGTGAGGAGGGAAGGGAATTCCATAGATGAGGGAAGGAGAAGAAGAAGGAGAAGGTGGCCTTACCTGAGTTTGAGTGGGGTTGGGGGATGACGAAAAAGTGAGGGTCACGTGAACTGAGGGAATAGGCAGTAATGGGAGAGGGTGAAAACAGGGAGGTGAGGTAGGAAGGAAGCAGGCCAAACCAGAATTTAGCAGATATGATGGAGATGTAATGGCAATGGCAAGAAGCTAAGGAGGGGAGAGATAGTGAGGAGTAAAGGACACAATGATGAGATAAAGGGAACATTCAAGGTGAAACGGCAGAATGCATTAAAAAGAACATCCAGTCTAAAGATGGTGGAGGCAGAAGCAGCCCCATAAACAATGTCTGCATGACTGAACAGCGGTAGAATTGTTTTAGCAAAGAGTATCTGTCGAACAGGGAGGGAGAGGGTTATCTTTGTTTCTATAGAGATCAAGTTTTGGGTGGAGTTTTGAATGTACAGTATGAAATCAACATGAGAAGAAAAATCACGGTGGCTTGTCAAGCCAGACACCTAAATACTTACAGGAAGGAACAGTATCCAAAGGGGTGTTATCATGGGTTAGGAAAGGGTGGTAAGAGGAGAGCTTGGCTAGTTTTTGGCGAGTATCAAAAACATAGATACTGTTTTAGTAGTGTTAACCTTGAGCTGATCGGATTGGAACCAATTTAGGATGTGAGTAAAGTCAGATTGTAATTGGGCAGAACTATGTACCAGAGAGTCATAGATTTGGTCCTCTTCTATACACCATTCTAGGCGCCACACCAATTATATGTTCCAGTCTTTTTTCTGCTTGCAAGACCTACCAATGTTTCTCTATATTCTGCATCATAGCACATGCCTGTGGGGAGAATGTTGTTACAAAGTTAGGACCAGAATTCCTTCTGCTGTCATTTTCCTTCAAAGCTCATCCTTACATGTCCCTAGCTTTAACTTCACCTTTAACATAGATTAATCACTATGTCCCCTCTGTTTGAAACTCATTCCCGGCTCCTCAGCCTGTTCATCACAATCTGTCTGTAATGAACTGTTTCTCCTAATTCTTACATATTGGCTACTGGGGATATTTTCAATCAGAGGACATGGATGGCAGCTTGTGAAATGTAAAATTGAATTCCTATCTGTGGGCTTCCTAAGTAAATCAGTTTGTAGTTTGTAGTCCTGATCAACAAAAATGTGTAAATCCAGATAGCTAATCTTAAATTCATTCCATATAACTGTGAATTTCAGGTTAGAATTGCTTTCCTGTAAATAGGTAACAAAATCATACAACCCCCATTCTGTGCCCTTCCAAATTAAAAACACATCATCAATGAAACGCTTATATACATGTATGAGCCCATAAAAGGGATTCACCTGTTCTGAAAAAAACAGCAGTCTCCTTTTACATATCCATGTATATGTTTGCATAGCTAGGAGCTAAGGATGCCCCTATTGCTGTGCATTTAATCTGTTTGTAATACTTGTCTTTAAAGGTAAACAGTTGGATTTCAATACTTTTCAGTGAGGGTAGTTATTAAACCAATAAAATTCAAGTTTATCTGGTTTCTAGAATGTAAGGCATCTTCTAGAGCAGCCAAACTTCCCTCGTGCGGAATGTTGGTAAAAAGTAATGGCACATCCAGTGTAACCAACTTTCAACCTGGTGCCATCTGCACATGATTAAGAAAATCCAACATGTGTGATGTGTCTTTCACATAAGATGGAAACAAAGCAACCACCTGTTGTATGTGGGAGTTCACAAACAGTGCCAATGGTTCCATAAGGGAACCAATTCTGGACACAACTGGCCTACCTGGTATATTCTTCATACTCTTGTGGATTTTCTGTAAGTAATATATTGTGGCCCTAACAGGAAATTATACACTCAAAAAATCTTATGTTTCCTGAGGAATCAAACCCTCTGTCAGTGCCTTATATAAGTCAAAGTCAAAGTCAACTTTATTTAAAAAGACACCCAATCCCGAAGGCTCTGGGCGCCGCACATAAACTATATAGTATGTCATACTGTGTACATTAGAATTAAAATATCAAACATATAACTTACATAGATAGCAATCATGTCCTTTTAAGGTCCATAGTTTGATCTGAGTTCATCTCTTGATAAAAGTCCCTATTGTCCCAAAACTTTGTTTTTATAGTGGCCCTTATACATTATAACTACTGAGCCATATTTATCTGCTGGCTTTATTACTATGTCATGGTTGCTCCTTGATGATTCTATAGCCAGTCTTTCCTCTCTTGTACAATAGTGAAATCTAGGTTTTGGTCTGTTCTGGCATAACTTTTGGATGTCAATCTCACATAATCTTTCAAAGACTGATACTGGAGGATAAGGTACAGGAACATATGCTGACATTCTCTTTAATATTTTTTTACCACAGTCAGTTATTTACAACTCACTACCATCCCCAGCCCCCCTGTGCAATTTCGTGCCTCCAGTGTTAAAAAAGGCTTTTAACATTAGATTACAGGTAAATTTACAGTATGTAAATCTACCACTGTATTAAACTCACTAATAGAATTAGTGGGTACAAAGGTGAGCCCCTTTTGTAAGACTCAATCCAGAATCAGTTATTTAATATGAACTATTATACAATGGCAATAAAATTTTCCTGGACTCTGATTGGTCAGTGTGTGCCTGAGACAGAGATGATATTACACAATAACATCACTGTGTTGATTTTTTGGATTATATGGATTTTTTTTCAGAAACAAAGATATACTGCCTCACTAAAAATCTCCTAAAAACATTTTTACTTTAATTTTTTTTTGTATACCATCGAGCCATTGTATAATTGCAATAAGGTACACCAAGGTATGTGTTATCATATAATAATGTCACTCCTGGGGTGGTGGAAGCACTCGGCTTCACCTCGTGCTTCAACCTACCCCAGGAGTGACATTATTACACGATAACACACACCTTGTCATGCCTTATTGCTTAAATATTTGCCACATTGAAATGGTCATTATCCAAAGGCAATGTGGATTCTTTCAGGCTCATCACCTCCTGGCAATGTAAGGTAATCTCTGCATTTTGTAGTCTTTGTTTTCTGAGTCACCTCTTGCCCCAGCATGTCCATGGTATCCCTGCTGCTGCTGTTGAAATTTGATCACTCTGGGGCTTCTCCTGGCAGCTCAGCTTCTCACTGACACTTACCCATAACTATATTTAAAACTATTCAGAGGACAGGATTTTTAAGGGAACATACTCACAATAAGAATTTCCAAAGGAATTTTGTTTTATGTTAGTTTAGCACTTTTTCATAGCATATTGAGCATCAGCATAATTTCTGCAAAATCATCAGTCCATCAATAAGTTTTTTTGAATTATTGAAAAGGAAAAAAGAACCACTGAGCATTCATTTACAATGGTGTCCAAATCAGAATGAGTACAGAATTGTTACATGTTACACAAAAGCTGACATGCATATAAAGTATATTGAAAATTCTATTCTGACCAGTAAATTAAAAATTGCAAGTCTAAGAAATACTGAACTGAAAGTGGCATCTCTCTAATACAGGGATATGAGAACCAGATGTAGCAACTGTCATTCTCAAGAAGACCAGTTGTCTTTTATATATAGAATAATGGCTGGGTAGGGGGTTATAACAAGAATTTTACACACTCTTGAGGTGTGGGATGCCACATAAACCCCAAGAATGATGCCTGAGGGGTATATAAAGGCATCCCACACCAAGGAGGTATGTAAAATTCAACCTTTACACCACCTACCTAGCCTTTATTTTATATAATTGCCGGGGATCATTTTTCCACCACGGCATTTATATAAAATAAAGACACGGGGCCTGATTCCAAGTTGGCTTATGCTGGCGCAAGCCAAGATATGCCAAACCCCTTGGCATAACCCATGACTAGCGACAGGCATTATGCCAGCCCCAATTCCAAGAGGAGTCTTGCGCCATGTCAGCTGTAGACTATGCTTACCATGGGTTATACCACCCACTATGCTGCAGCCTGCAACAACATGGTGCAAGGGTGGGTTATGGCAGCAACTGCACCCTATTCCAAGAGGCAGCTGCCATAACCCACTGCCACGATTCCAGCAGCCACACTGGCAGAATGAATTTAGAGCAGCTTGGAGCTACTCTAAGGGGTATCCTATGGCACCAGCCATTGGATGCCCACTCCGCAGTCCTGCGGCAGTGGTATCAATTTGCTCCCCATGCCCCCACAAACACAGCCATGTCCCCCACCCCCCTGAATGTTGATGTCCCCAGCGGTACGTTCTGCATTGTGCCACCCCCGGACTCCTGTGCCACCTGTCCTGCCCCCACACCCCCTGGTGTGTGCCGTGGTGTTCCAGGATGGGGGGGCTCTGGGAGAGCCATAAGTTGTGGGCTGTGACTTGTGACATGTGGAGCTATTACACCATGCCAGTGACATTAGCCTTCTCATGGTGCAACCCACATGTCATAAGTGCCAGGACCCTACTGCTCTTGGAATGCAGCTCAGGGTCCCTGGCATAGCAGCAGATGTCTCAACTTGCATATGCTGGCAAGTTGTGACATTCCTCCTAGAATCAGGCCCACAATCCCTATGGAGCTGCAGTTTCAGCATGGTCCGTAGCAACCAGTGAAAAAACATATATATTTTTTTTTAATTACCAGTATATGTTTTTTTAGCCTGGTTAATGTGTGTGTGTGTGTGTGTGTGTGTGTGTGTGTGTGTGTGTGTGTATTTTTCAAGCAACTTACTGCCAACTCTGAGTGGTGGCAAAATGGTGGCTAAATGTTCAATGTTGAGGAGTGGGGCCAGCACAAAGAAAGTGAAGATCGCAGCTGGCACATGGACGGAAGGAGAGAAACCTGGTGCTTGTTTGCTATCATAACCTGCAGGTTATAATGGGCAAATTATAACTGGGTTTCCCTATAGGAGAAAAGGAACCCCAGTTATCATAGAAAGAATAATGCATAGAGGACTGTGAGTTATGAAGTTTATTTACACATCTGAGGTGTGTGATGACCCATAAACCTCAAGAGCAAAGCTCAAGAGGTTTATTAGGTCATCGCACACTGAGGGTGTCTAAAACACGTCATAGACACACAATCGTCTATGTGTTATTATTTATAATTACTGGTGCAGGAAATGCATGGCAAAAAGAGTGTTCAATGCAGTTCTGTCCTGATCCCTGCTGTCCGTTGCTCAGTCCCTGCACCCCCTCCCCCCCCACACACACACACACTTGCTCTCCATCCCTCTCTGTCCAGTAGTCAGGGACACTCTTTTCTTCATGTTTTTTGTATTTGTTTTTTCTCTTTTAGAAACTCAGAGTTTCCTTAGCCAGCGATGGCTCATTCCCTGTTCCTGATCACAGTTAGTGTCTGTCCAAGCTGACAAAGACCAGCATTGTAAAGGCATGATCGACCAGATAAGTACTGAACAAAAAAAATGTAAATAAATGAGCAGTAGGGATCCTGGCTAAATGAGAAACGAAGTTATGGAGCTGCCATCTTTCCGGATCTGTTTAGTCTGCCCATACATAGATGAATAGCCAATGAGGTGGCATGCAGTAATGAAGTGAAGTGAGAGTGAAACAGAAAGTTGTGAGAATGTTGTAATAACTGTTTTTTGGGTTATTATGGCATTTAAGAGGTATCTGGAAACAGTGTAATAAAGAGGGTCCCCAGTAATCATAAAAGTATTACAAATAGACTGGACCACTAGTGAAGCAGTAGCACTACTGCTTGCAATGCTGGTGACCTGGGTCCAGGAATGAGCCCAGAGTGCCAGCCAGGGGGAGGTAGGATGAGCATCCCATGAACAGCTCTCCTCCTTCAGTGGGGTGGATGCTGGTGCTCAAGTGACTCCCAGCAGTGGATGGGAGGATGCCAACTGGGACTGCAGAAAAAGGGAAAGAGATGGCAGCAGATGTCTGCAGGTTGGGCATGGGGTAGACAAAACTGCATGCTGCTGTCATTGTACATCCGTGCACCTTCAGGGGCAACCTAGGAAGGAAAAACCCTTCTTGACTGTGCACTGTGAAGCTGAATCTTGAGGGGTATACACCTGGCAGCCGAGTGATGCCCTGCCACACTCCTTGGGGACCAAGTTTGATCTTGATCCCTCCTGTAGACCTTTCCCCCTAGCAGAGCACCCAATGAGGGGTAAGTCACTTGGCTTACGAAACAGATGTGCAGGTGGATGCCAGGTGGAGAGGGACTTGAGGGATATGGGCTGATTATGTAGTACATCCCCAGCCAGATGAATTCTCTGCCAAACGAAGGACTCATGATACCATTGCTAGATGCTATTACTGCATATACAATACAACAATCCCACATATAATGTATTTTTACACTAGTAGAGGGTCACATTGGACTATTGGAGACATCTGAACATTTCAGTAAAATCCTAATAAGCTACATGATATTTGGTAATTTAAATTATTTATTTTATTAAAGTACATATCCTTTATTTCCTCACTGGCAATGCAATTTTATATTTCCATGCAGTAATTTTTAGGATTATATACAACTGAAATTTATATTGTCAAAGTTTACTATATTTAAGTGGGACACTGGCTAAACATTTCTGGGAAAATAAAAATCATCCAAAGAATCTGTTGGTATTATGGGGTTCTGTGATGCTCAGAAATGAGTGGGGGAATACAAACAGATACTAATAGGAAAGTCCCTCAATATACATAATATGTTTACAACATACAACTCAAAAATGTATGTACAATAAGGTAAACGAGCTCGATTTAAGTACTTTACTTCCTAAAAGGTAAAGATCTGAGATAAAAACAGCCTGCAGAAGGGATTTACTTTTGTGCAGAATGAATCCAGGCACACAAAAGTGTCAAAGGTAAATAAGGAGGTTGACATGAGGGCTCACCCCTTACTTTAAGGTACCCAGCATTGGAGTTCTCATGGGAACATCTGAATGAAACATAGAAACATAGAAGTTGACTGCAGATAAGGACAGCAAGGCCCATTCAGTCTGCCCATTTCTTTGTCTACATTATAAATGTGCCATTAGCCTTTGCTCTGTCAGTGGCCTATCTATTCATACTCCTCTGTATTGCTCCCTTATGCCTTTCCCATGCCTGATTGAAGCCCTGCACTGTATTCATATCCACCACTTCCTGAGGTAGGCCGTTCCATGCATCCACCACCCTTTCTGTGAAAAAGAACTTCCTCACATTACCCCTTAATCGACCTCCCTCTAATCTCATGCTGTGTCCTCTTGTCCTGCTATTTTTCTCAAATTGAAACATGTTAGACTCTTTCACCTTGCTAATACCATTAAGGTGTTTGAATGTTTTAATTATATCACCTCTCTCCCTCCTTTGCTCTAGGGTATACATATTGAGTTCCGTTAATCTTTCCTTATATATTTTCTGATGCAGTCCCTGACCAATTTTGGTTGCCCTTCTCTGGACTGCCTCAGTTTGGTTAATGTTCTTGTGAAGGTGTGGCCTCCAGTACTGCACGCAGTACTCCAGATGGGGCCTAACCAGTATCTTGGAAAGAGGGATTATTACCTCCCTCTTCTGACTTGTGATACCCCTGCTAATACACCCTAACATCTCCCTAACCTTACCTACTGCTTAAGTGGTCTGTTTGGGTGATTTCAGGTCATCGGTGATGATGATGCCCAAGTTTCTTTCTTCCCTTGTGACTGCCAGCAACTCCCCTCCCAGCCTATAGGTGGCTTCAGGGTTTCTCTTCCCTATGTGCATGATCTTCCACTTCTTCACACTAAGCCCCATTTGCCATTCTTCTGACCATTTTGCTAGTTTATCCAGATCTCTTCTCATTCTGCCCACCCCATCTGGATCATCTACTCTGTTGCAGATCTTGGTGTCATCTGCAAATAGACAAACCTTACCCTCTAGTCCATCTGCAATGTCACTGATGAAGATATTGAAGAGGACTGGCCCCAGGACTGATCCCTGAGGTACCCTACTTGTGACTTGCATCTCTTCTGACCATATACCATTGACCACCACTCTGTTTTCTGCAAGCCAACCAGTTTGCCACCCAGTTGACCAACATCTGATCCACCCCGAGCCTACCCAGTGTATTAATCAATCTTCTATGTGGAACAGTATTGAAAGCTTTGCTGAAGTCAAGGTAGGCAACATCAACTGCTCCCCCTTGGTCCACCACTCTGGTTACCCAGTAAAAGAAATCTATGAGATTAGTTTGACAGGACCTTCCTTTTGTAAACTCATGCTGTCTTGGATCCTGTGCTCCTATGGATTCCAGGTGTTGCACTATCCTTTCCTTAAGGAGTGCCTCCATAATCTTGCCCACTGCTGAGGTAAGACCGACTGGTCTTTACAATATATGTATGTAGAGGTGGGTAAAATGGCCAAAATTCACTCCGTGAAGCAAATTGCAGAGTAATGTGGAATCCGCGAAGCAATTCACAATGCGAAGCAGAGTACTTCACATCATAATGAGAAACCATGAAGTCCACTGATAACAATGACTTTGCGTTGCTCTGCCTTCCCTCAACCACGTCTGTGCCAATTTTAATGCGAAGTACATAGAAATCAATGTACTTCACATCACTTCGCCCTGTTCTATAGCAATAAGGCGAATTTTGCAGTGATTCATGGGATTGCAGGTCACATGTACTCTAGATTGTTCTGCACAGCCTCAGTTCTGTGTAGTGTGTGTGTGTAGTGGTAGATGGAGACAGTTTCCTCTCAGAGCTCTGCGATTTAAATCCTCTAAAAGCTGTAAAAAAAAGCCTTTCTGGGCCATTTATTTGCTCCAGATTTAGTACATCAATGGTAGGAAACCTTCTTGTGCTCATATCATTGAGTGTTTATTGTTTGTGTGTGGATTTTGAATGTTAATTTAGAACATTCAGTCTGTGTACTGACAGACACTTGAAGTGTGCTTTGGAGGAGGGGCGCATCTGTGGTGGAGGTAGGTTAAAACTGGGAGAAAAAGGCAGTCTTTCTGTTTTGGTTATATTTTTCTTGTATTACTGTGTTAATGTACACACAGTAATATTTTCAGTAATTCTTAACTTTTTTTTGCTGGTTGTTGTGGTGCAGCAGTGCATAATTTCAGTTTGTTTAAAAGATTTGGCAATATAACTAAAGTTTTCAATTTGCTATGCATTACTTGTAGTGTGTGTGTGTGTGTGACTGTGTGTGCAATGCGTGCCATCAAATCAGACACATTTTATTGTGCCACAGGGTAATTGCAACAGTGTGAACCTGCTATCCACCACACCTGCGTGATTATCACCCCCCCAACTAGAAAAAGGTAATCTTTTCCAGACTGGATTGTGACTTATGAGCACTGATTAAGGTGTTGTGACTTTGTGTCTGCGTCTCTTCTTGATTGTGCAGTGCAATCTTAACCTGTCTGTGCTTTTACATCTGTTTAGTGCCCAGTCTCCATCTGCAAGCCACAGTTTTTTTTTTTTTTTTGGTTTCACATCCTCTGGCCCAGACTGAAAGTTCAGAAATCTAAATTTGTTTAGAATTTTCTTGGTGATCCCCCAAAACCCCTGCAAAGGGATGTGCAAGCAAAGCTATTTCTGGCCATGGCACTGCTGCCAGTGACAAGATTGTCCATGGGCATAGTAGTATGCAGAAGTGCATAGCTGATGTCAGTAAAGGGATTTCTCCATCAATGTTTTTTACAGTGCAATCTGTAGCTTCTCTCATAGTTGGAGGAGATGATTTTGTCCCAGCTGGAGGTGTTAGTGCAGTTTCTGCTGGCATGAATATTGCTGCCTCAAGTTCCACTTCTGACCAGTTAACCATTTCAAAAATACAGTTGAGTCTAAAGCTGTGACTGACAGTGTAGATGATGTCATACTCCCCATTAACATCCCCATGGTAGTTGAACATGATTCTGGTCCTGGCAATGATAACTCACAATATCACATTTCTTCCAGCGCTGTTGAGGTCATGCCTTTGCCATCCAATGATTCAAAGTGTGGCGCAAAAATGTCAGGTGATGATGATGATGATGATTCTGTGGTTGGAACATGTTCTCCACATGACAGCATCCAAGTTGAAAATGTGGATGTGGATGATGTTGATGAATATGATAATGATGTCAATGACCCCTGTTGGGAACTGGAGAAAAAGAAAGTCAAGATGGCTGGGTCTGTGTGTTGGCGTTAAATCCCCCCCCCTCAAAAAAGTTGTGATTTAGCAGTTCCTGTTGATGATAATGATGATGACCCAGTAATAATCATAGGTAGTCATGGTGGTCAGTTGGAGTCCAAGTGTGTCCAGCCTGAAATATCATGAAGTACACCCCCCCATTTCAGGGGTTAAAAAAATGGAATCCAATAAGCAGCATCAGGGACATGTTAAAAGTACGAGATCACAATCCCTTGTGTGAGATTTTTTTGTCCAAGATGCAAATGATGAGTCAGTTGCAATCTGTCAGCTTTGCTATATGTGTGTGAGTTGAGGTAAAAAGAGGAGTCATATGGGCATGGGGAACCAGCATGCACATCATAAGAACAGGCACAAGACACTGTGGACCTGCCACCAGATGACAGCTAATACCATAGTGGGGCGTTCACCCTTGTCATCAATCTTACTGAGCATGTTATCCCTTTCCATGTGTGTAAGACCAAGTAGGAATGTCTGCAGTAGTGATGAAATAACACCAGAGGATTACTACAGACATGATGAGGGGGCGGATTATGATTTAGAAATCTTGTCAAGTGGTGGTCAGAGTAGCAGTGGTGGTGGTGGTCAATGCAGTATGTCTAGTGCAAGCGGTACATCAACCCCTGTATGTAAAATGGAGAAAATAACTTCATTTGTGGACTTGTCACCTGTGCACCCCTCTTCATCACATGTCCTCACCTCACCCCCAGCCATTCACAGAGCTAAGCCATTTGTCACACCTCGTGCAGATCGTGTAAGTCAGCCCACATGGGAGAGTGTTTTTGTCCGTAACCTTCTGCCTGCCTGAAACATGTGACCTACACTGTGTAAGCCATGTGATGTGTGTGGACTGCCTGTGAATTCTCACTCTGCCTTAAAACGGAATAAGGTGGAGTGCACAAAGCGATGTCATAATTACAATGCAAAGTTGTGAAGTAAGGATTTAAAATGTGCACTCCATGTTGCAGAACATTAACTCAAAGTGGCCACTTCGCGAACAGAATTTTGCTTCACTACATCTTTATATGTATGTGACTTTTAATGAGTACACATAGCATGTGGATAGGGGTTCAAAACCCTATCATGCCATAAAAAGCTGCTAGACGTGAATGACGGCGATGCCGTCCTGTGTAAAGGGAGTCTCTCAATAGAGAGATTTACAATAACCCAATAATGCAGCTGGGTGAAGGGATTATGTCTGTATACTGTAACATTAGCAGTGTATGTTCAGGGTTATGTAGGTTCTGTATGACATTTTCATAAAAAAAGAGTATGCCAAAACAATGTGCTCTAATATTTTACCAGTCTGTCAGATAATACTTCTCATCTCAAATCATACATGTGCAAGGTGCAAGGTGTTGTATCTTGGTCGGGGAAACCCTAAACACAGATACACCCTGGGAGGGTAGGTGCTGGACGCCTCAATAGGGGAAAAAGACCTAGGAGTCGTGGTGGATGCATGTATTAATAACTCTGAGCAGTGCAGGAGAGTGGCTAGCAAGGCAAACAGGATGTTGGGATGCATGGTAAGGGGGATCACCTCTAGGAGCAAGGAAATGATTCTGCTGCTGTACAATGGACTGGTTAGACCACACCTTGAGTACTGTGTACAGTACTGGAGACCACACTTGAAGAGGGACATACAGCTCCTGGAGAGGGTACAGAGGAGGGCAACTAAGATGATACGAGGGCTAGGGAATTTGACGTATGAGAACAGACTTGAGGAGCTCTGCCTGTTTTCATTGGAGGAAAGGAGAGAGACAGGGGGGGATATGATTGAGGTCTTCAAGTACCTCAAGGGAATAAATAGGGTAAACATGGAGGGGATCTTTAGACTAAAGCAGGGAGGTATCACTAGAGGGCATGGTTTGAAGTTGGAAGGTGGAAGGGTGAGGGGGGAAAAGAGGAGGAGGTTTTTCACTGAGAGGGTGGTAGACCCTTGGAATGCACTGCCTGGCGAGCTGGTTCAGAGATCCACAGTGGAGGGCTTCAAGAAAGGGTGGGACAGACACAGAAAGTGGATGTATCAGATGATGGCCTGTCCCAGGGGGTGGGGAGGATGGATGATAGGGGTTTCTGGAACACAAGGGAGGGGAGGGCCTCGGCACCCAACTAGGGTTCTGAGGTTCGAGCAGACTCGATAGACCATAAGGCCTAATCTGCTGGCAAATAGTATGTTAGTATGTCACTGACACTGGCATTACTGCTCATGTAAGGCACTGATTAAATAAGAGGACTGGGTTTTTTTTTTTTTTCCATTTTGCTTTTTTCTCCCATCAGGATGTTGGCAGGTGTGGCTTCTGCTCTCTGTGACTTGAGCTCTGTTCAGTCCATCAGGGCGTCACAAACCCTGCCAGTGTCCCTCTTCCATTTTCTCTCATTCCCCATTGCTGGGGCATGCACATCAGTGTGCACACACTGCAGAGCCCCCCAGCACCCTCCTGTCTGATGTCATCCCAGACCTGGACTACCACCAGGCCTCCACCTGGTGGCAGTCATTCAACAGGAATGACAATCCACCCTCCCCAGAAAAGGCGAGCAGTCCTACTGATGCTTGATCCTCTCCCTCCCTGGCCAACCCCTGATGACATGAGTCTGCTTCCACTCCTGGGTCACAGACATGGAAGAAGGTAAGGCACTTAGCACCTCAGCCCTCCAATCCACAGGGCTAGCTGAGTTTGCTCTTCGTCTGGTGAGAAAACAGTTGTGGATCAGAGCTGAGGTGCATAGGTCAGGCATCAGGAGAAACACTGCCCTGATTCCACATAGACTCCAGCTCTGGTGATGAACAAGGACTCTAGCCCCTATGCCTCTCTTCCCTACCCTAATGTCACCAGTCCAACTGTGCCTCCTTCATCTCCAAATTCTGGTTTGAGTCCATGCCCTCTTACCTGTTCTCACTCCTCACTCCTCTCTCCCATTCCCTGTACCTCATACTCCCTCCACTCCAGGGTTCCTCACACCTTCTCCCTTACCTACCTTAATTCCTCTGCTGGGCAGTTAGCCCACTCCTATTACCTTCACTCCTTCTGGAAACTACTACCCTCCTCTCTACATCTCCCCCCTCCCCTGTCTCCCTTAGGCACCAGCTAAAATTCTGGGCTGCCACCAGCTGCTCCTCTAATCCCCCTCCCTGATGCTCCCCTGTTGAAGCCCCTACCATCTCTGTTGATGAACCTCCTTCTGTTTTCTGCCTCAGCCTGTATCAGGCTCCTTCACTTTCTGTATCTGCACTGCCTTTCATCCCATCTGCTTTGGCCTCTTTATTTGCACAAGTCACTCACTGTACCTTTGCTTAACTCTGTTTACTTTTTCGTGTACTTGTACCATGTTAAATTCTACGTGCTTGCATTTTACTTTGTACCAGTCATTAACACTGGGTATTCTTTTATTATTGTATTTCCCATTCTTTTCCCCCCAGATATCAGCTAGAAATGAGCCTCACTGTGCCTTTCCTGGCTACCAGTTTTTAAATAAATAAATATGCCAGCAATATCATGTCTACCAAAAACAAGTACTGTAAGTGTATCACTAATATATCAATAAATAAATATGCCTGGGACTGACAGGGCCCCCTTAGAACAATTGCTTGGGAATGTTTTGATTTAGACCCTAGTCTCCTAACCACATGGAGCTTAAAACTGCTTTCACTACTATGCCCCACCACAATCACCAGCCACTCAGTTCCACCTTACTACACTTTTATGTCTCTGTGAGTTCTGCCATTAACAGATTTGCACTGCAACAAGCACTCCTCATGGCCATTTGTGTGCAGCAATAAAGTTATCTCACTGTCCAAGTTCTAAATCACATTATAGCCTGTAAAACATGCTTCAAACAACATGAAGTCTTGCTGTATTCTGACATATGCAGTTAGGTCCTGCCTTTCAACTGCCCCGGAGAACAAAGAGTTAAACTTTCCATGGCCAGCATGGAATGTTCACCGCCAGCTCGGTTGAAGCCCCTGTCTGCTGTTGTTTAAACTCCAACCGTCAGATTCTTTACTCTGCCTCACTGAACAGTCGCTCCGGAGATTTCTCCTTTGCTCGGTTCAAAAAAGTCAGTTAAAGTGTTGTTTTTTTCACTCGGTTTCTACCGAATTGCTGCTACCAATCTATCGGTTTAAGTCTCTGTTTGTGGTACCGTGAGTACTAGAAAGGTTTTCTATATAGTTTCTGTGTGGAACTTGTAAATTGTGGATCGGTTCGGCTGAACTGATCAGTTTCAGGTAAAAAAAGTTTGTGTATTTACTTAGAGTGTGGTAACCAGTCCATATCGGTTCTAAAAAAAACAGATTTTATTACGTTTTTTTCCAAGACCCGTGACACGGTCAAGAACCGATAGGGGAGTCTTGCCTGTCGGATTGCTGAAAAAAAAGGGTAAGTTTTGGTTAGGACTGGCCATGTCTGAGAAACCCAAGAAAAAAAACGGGCCCACTGGGTTTCAACACTGCAGAGTGTGTGGGGAAGTCTTTGCCAAGGCTGATCCCCACACCACCTGTGTTTATTCTCTGGGGTTTGACCACCTCGATTCAGACTGCCAAATTTGTAGAATTTTCCCAAATCTACCCTGGAAAAGAGATTAGGTAGACTGAGGGAAAGGGAGGCCGAGAAGTCCGCTGACCTGGATGGCCAGCCCGGTTCGGTTCCGACCGAACCAGAAGGAGTGCCCTCTGACCAGGGCGATACTTATTCAGGCAAAAGGAGAGCCGATTCTGAGGAGTCGGTTCCTGTAAAAAAAAGAAAAGATAAATCGTCCGGTTCGGACCCAGAAATTCATACTCCGACCGCCGATGAGATAGCCAAGGCGATAAGAATAGTGCAATTGCTTACTTCGGTTCCGGCCGAACCGGCATCATCTGGCAGGGGTTCAGTTCGGTCGGTTCCGGATTACACCTTGGAAGAATTTTATGAACCGGATGAGGAGGAGGGAGAGTATGAGGATGATGAAGGTGATTATGGAAGTCTGGATGTTCCTATTGACCCGGACATCTCCCCAGACAGACCTTCAGGTGTTTCTCCTCCTAGGCTTTCTGAGTCCCCTTCTCATTTTAAGTTTTACAAAAAAGTGTCTGAAACCCTCCAGCTTCCTATGGAAGAAGCAGTACAGGATCAGGAGGAGCCTGATTTTATTGAAATGATGGACATCCCAGAGTCCAGGAGACTGTCTATTCCCCTCCACAAATCCTTTGGGAAACAGACACATAAAATTCTTAAGACTCTTAATTCCATACCTCCTGAGGACAGATGAATGGACAAGAGGTATACTTTTTCAGGCTCAAACATGGAGTTCCTTTTGCAGCAATGCAGCCATGTTGGGGTAGTGCAGGCTGCTGCCTGTGATAAGGCAAATATCCCCTTGGCATCACACCCCCCAGATAAGGACTCCAGGAGGATTGATGCCATGGCAAAGGAACAATACATGGCAGCATCTTTGGGACTCAGGCAGGCTAACTATATGGCCTACACAGCTAGATACCAGAAGTCCAGGTGGGACACTGTGCTGGCTCTGGCTAAACAGGCCCCTGACCAGCTTGCCAAGGAGCTGGAGCAGGTGGCTGCAGATGAGACTGAGGCATCCAAAGTGCAATTTCATGCTGCTGTGGACTCCAATGATGTTTCATCAAGAGTCATGGCTACATCTGTGGCTCTTTGGAGGATGGCTTGGCTCAGATATACTAGCCTATCACAGGATACCCAGGCTAAGGTCATGGATTTCCCTGTTATTGATAATTCTGTGTTTGGGGAGCAGACAGAGAACTACATGAAAAAGATGGACAAGTACAGGACCACTTACAGGAGTGCTCAGGCCAAAGAAAGGCAAGCTACTCCTCAAAGGCAGCAGTCCAGGGGCAGGGCAGGCCTTTCCAAAGGCCTTTTTACCAAGCTCAGGCTTCCTCTTCTTATTCTCAGAGGGGGTTCTTTAGAGGGAGAGGCAGATGGGGGATGAGCAGGCCTGCATCCATCCCTCAGCCTAAAGCCCCTGCCAAGCAGACACCCTGATGGGACTGCCCGGGCCGATTCTCCAATACCAGTAGGGGGCAGGCTGGCTTACTTTGTCCAGGACTGGAAGTCTCTGACATCAGACAAGTGGGTCCTGGACGTAGTAAGCCAGAGACTGGTTCTCAGCTTCAAAAGATTTCCCAAGATGAGAACCAGATCCTTTCCACCTGCAAATCCATCACAGACCCTTGCCTTAGAGGCAGAGGTTTCTTCCCTCCTAGCTGTCAGAGCTATAGAGAGGGTTCCCACCCTACACAAGGGCAAAGTATTGTACTCCAGGTACTTCCTAACCCCCCAAAAGACTGGAGAATGGTGGCCCATCCTTGACCTAAGATATCTGAACAAACACCTTCTAAAACTAAAGTTCAAAATGGTGACTCTGGGAATAATCCTTCCCTCTCTAAGGCCAGGGGACTGGCTAGCCTCCCTGAACCTCAAAGATGCCTATTTTCACATTCCCATCAGGTGCTCCCACAGAAAGTACCTCAGGTTCGAGTTGCCCTTAGGCCACTATCAATTCAGAGCAATGCCCTTTGGCCTAACATCAGCCCCAAGGGTTTTCACAAAGTGCCTGGCAGTAGTGGTTGCTTTCCTAAGGAGAAAAAATATCTCCATCTTCCCATACTTGGACGACTGGCTCATAGTAGGTCAGTCTCCAGACCAAGTCAAGTCACATTTGCAAATAATTCAGGACGTGCTCACATCCTTAGGATTCCTTCTCAACCTTCCAAAGTCAGTTCTCAAACCAGTACAGCTCCTCACTTTCATAGGGCAGAGCTGGATACAATAAGGGCAAGCCTTCCTTCCCTGGACAGGGCAAGGACCCTTATGGAACTGGCCTCTTCATTCACCCTACAGGTGTCTCGATCAACAAGGCATTTCCTTCAGCTTCTGGGCCACATGGCAGCTTCACAGCAGTGGTCAGGAGCAAGATTCCAGATGAGGGACATTCAGTTCCACTAAAAGCCTTCTGGTCCCAAAAAGGATTCCTTACCAAACTAGTTCCAGTGACTTGAACCCTGATCCTGGCCTTGCAATGGCGGCAGGATCAGGACAATTTGAGATAAGGAGTTCCTTTTGTCACTCAGTCTCATTCAGTGATACTCACCACAGATGCTTCCCTGCTGGGCTGGGGAGCCCATCTGGGGGATCTTACCACCCAAGGGCTGTGGTCACCTCAGGAATCTCTGCTTCACATCAATCTCTTGGAACTCAGAGTAGTGTTTCTGGCACTGCAAGCCTTTTCCAAATCTGTACAGAACAAGGTGGTCCAGGTCAGAACAGACAACACCACCACCATGTGGTACATCAACAAACAGGGAGGCACTCGGTCTACGGCCTTGTGCACAGAAGCAATGAAGTTGTGGTCCCTGACCTATTCCCTGCAAACCTCTCTAATAGCAGTTCACCTCCCAGGGAAGGACAATGTCCTAGCAGATGCTCTGAGCAGAATATCCCAGGGCCATCACGAATGCACCCTAGATCCCCTAGTTTTGAAAGTGAGTTTCTTGAGATGGGGCACTCCACAGATAGATCTTTCTGCAGCCCCAGACAATCACCAACTTCCTCTCTTTTGTTGCAGACCCCCAGTCTTGGGCTCAGTCCCCCTGGATGCTCTGATCCTGAATTGGGAAGGGAAATTTCTGTATGCTTTCCCCCCCTTCCCTCTCCTGCTCAAAGTGTTAGTCAAGATAAGGTCACAACCATGCAAAGTGATTCTGATTGCTCCAGATTGGGTCAGACAGCCCTGGTACCCCCTGTTGCTGTCCCTAGCAGTCCACCTTCCTCTGTCTCTTCCCAGGAATTACAACCTGTTGACATCCTCTCAGGGGAGGATTTGGTACCCGAACCTTTGGTCTCTCAATCTCAAGGCATGGCTCTTGAAGAGTTAGAGTTTGCTGACCTGCATCTTTCCCAAGGGGTTCTGGATATCCTTAAGGCTTCTCAAAAGCTTTCCTCCAGAAAGACTTACAATTCCAAATGGAAAAGGTTCACTATTTGGTGTTCTAAATATAATATTTCTCCAGATTCTGCTGGGTTGCCTGTGGTTCTGGACTATATGGTCCATCTCAATGGCCAAGGCCTTAGGCCAGCTACACTTAAAGTGCATTTGGCAGCTGTCTCTGCTTGTCTGTCAGTAGGCAAGCCTTCCCCTCTGTCAGCCCATCCTGTGCTTTGTAAGTTCTTCAAGGGATTGCTGCACATCAATCCCCCTTTAGGGACCCTGCTCCTGCTTGGGACCTTAATGTTTGCATTGCTCAGCTTATGCAACCCCCCTTTGAGCCTTTGTCCTCTGCAGAGCTTCAGTACTTGACTTTGAAAACTGTGTTTTTGGTGGCCATTACCTCTGTCAGGCATGTCAGTGAATTGCAAGCCCTGTCAGTGGAACATGATTTCATCTCTTTTCATAGCGATAAAGTGGTCCTAAGAACTAACAGGAAGTTTTTGCCTGAAGTGGTTTCAGATTTCCACCTCAACCAGTCTATGTCTCTCCCTGTTTTCTTCACTGACCATTCTTCCTCTGGAGAGAGGAGGCTGCACAGCTTAGATGTTAAAAGGGCCCTCAGCTACTACATAGAGCACACCAAGGATCACAGGTTTGAGTCCCTCCAGTTGTTCCTCACATATGGAGAGGTTGATAAGGGCAAACCTGCCACTAAGAGATCTATTGCCAGGTGGATTGTTTCTTGCATACAATTCTGCTATGAGAAACTGGGTAGAACTCCACCCTCAGGCCAGAGGGCTCACTCTACTAGAGGTACAGCTGCTTCCCTGGCTGCTGCCAGGGATGTTCCTATCTTAGAAATCTGTCAAGCAGCCACCTGGAAAACAGTCCATACATTCACAAGCATTACTCTCTGGATATCCAGGCTGGGTGATGCTCGTTTTAACAAGCAGTACTTCAGAGCCTGTTTCAAAGTAGGTTCTGTCCTCCTCCATGCAGGTACTGCTTGGTAGTCTGCATATATCAGAATACAGCAAGACTTCATGTTGTTTGAAGAAAAAATTACTCACCTTAGTAATGTTGTTTCTTCTAATGGAGTCTAGCTGTATTCTGACCTCCCCCCTGCCTCCCCTCTCAAAATCTAGTTTTTGGGATGTGGGTGGGCAGGAGCAATGTTGGCACCCTAGGGGTGTCCCTTTTTCACCCTCCTTTATTTTGAGTGAGTGTTATGTTTTGGGATGTGTTTTGTTTTTTGGGTTTCCTGACTTGAGTCTTTGCTTTGAAACCAAAAAAACCTTTTATATAGATATAGTTGCCAGTTGGCTAGTTTTGAGTTTTACAGTTTCCACACAGAACTTCTAGTGAGTATTGCTTGTAAAGATCTGACGGTTGGAGTTTAAACAACAGCAGACAGGGGCTTCAACCAAGCTTGCGGTGAAAATTCCATGATGGCCATGGAAAGTTTAACTCTTTGTTCTCCAGGGCAGTTGAAAGGCAGGACCTAACTGCATATGTCAGAATACAGCAAGACTCCATTAGAAGAAGCAGCATTACTAAGGTGAGTAATTTTTTCATTCTGCACAAGGACAGTAGGAATCCCTGGACATATTTGATATCACTTTTTCCAAACTGCCTTCAGGAAAAAAAAAACATATTTATTATTTAGCACTGTACTACCAAATTAATTAGAACGCTGTAAGAACAAGAAACAAGGTGCTGTGCTAATGTGTGGTCTGAAAACAAAACAAAATGGTAATATTACATGCATGCTGAAAATAGAAAATAAAGTTAAAACCGAAGTTTCAACCACAGATCTTCTTCAATTATCTAAAGGAGAAAGAAACCTAACTAAAGTCTAACTTTGCTTTTTCATCTTTTAGATAATTCCTTCACAAGACCTATGGTCAAAATGTTGATTTTAACTCTAATCTCGACAAGGTCCCCTGGACTGCTGATCCATCTTTCCCCCTACTCCTTTTTACCTACCCCCTTAGGTTTATACAAGGATGTACTCCACTGCAACTCCAGATAAATTGTACATCTTTAATTGTAATCTGTATTTCATACCAACATGTAACTTAGTGTATTTTGTGTTCAATGTCTACACCTGTAATGTTGTCCAATGCTGTATCTGCACAATGTTCTATTGTCTTGCCCTCCCTGCAATGAGGTGTCTTTGTAAATGAGTCCCTGACTCAAAGGTTGTAAATCTGACTTGTTCAAATAAACAAATAAATAAATAATAAAACTCTATTTTCTATTGTCAGCGTGCATTTAATATTACCATTTTGCTTTGTAATTAGAAAACTGAAAGTTACCCCTCTTGTCACTTTCTACATCAACTGCAATATATATTGCTACACATCTCAAAATGTATATTGTCTAATTAGTCCCCATAACCCTTGCCCTGGAAGAATACGCACAACACAGGTCTTAGAGAAGTGGCCACAGCCATATGTTTATTAAATGACTTATACACAAAATTGGAGTGGCAGCTGGGAGATCTCGTCAGTCACTTCAGAACCTCTGCACCTCTTACCATGAAGGGCATTACCTCTGTGTGGACCAAGAGAATGATGAACCTCTCTCGGCTGGCTCAACCTTAACAAGTGGGGATGTCATGTGGTCAGGTGGCAAGTGTCCACCTAAGTCTGGAGCTGCCATTCCCACAGGCAAGCCCAATGAGGCTTGACCGCAACACTGCCCCCCAAAATGGGGTCCAGGTCTTGTGGCCCCACACACCTCATGCTGATCAGGAAAGAAGAGTCCTTCAGAAGAATTCCTTCCCTTTTCCCCTTTTGCCATCACTCTAAGAGACTCCCAAGCTGCTACATTACAGTGACTGTGACCGTTTTATTTTTAATGCTAAGCCTACTGTCATTTTAATCCCTTTGGAGGAGGTGAAAAACCAAGGAAAACTCATCCATGATGGCTAGTGTGGTGATCCATTGTGGGGTAAAGGGTTCTCTAATCTAGCCTGGATGACTTGGAACCATGCTGTTATGAGGGCAGGTAGGTAGGAAATCTGAAGAGGGTGAGGACAGTGAGAGGGAGCTGCTGGCCACAGCACTTTTTAACCCCTCACTCTCCACCCACTCCAGATGCCTCCCACCCTGTGGGTGGTCCCAGTGGTTACTCCTCTGGGGGGGATGCCAGTCTACTTCCCACCCCCACAGTTGAAACTCCACCTGCCTAAGGCCAGATTACAGGGGAGATGACATATAGGAGGTGTGATCTGCTGCAATACTTTGACAGATTTTTAATCATCAGAAATCACCCAGGCACGCTACATGATGAGCACTACTCTTCCCCAAGGTCTTCTCAGGCCCTGACTGGCAGCTCCACATCTCCCACAGTTTCAGGCCATGGAGCCTACTATCTCCTCTGTCACACATGACTTCACTCTGGGATAAACACCAGCACTACCTGATATGTTATCACAAGCAACGAACCCGTACCCTATCTTTCAAGAAACTCCATCTATGCACATTGAAGCTCCTGCTCCTCCTCCTGCTGATATCAGGAAATGTGCACCCAAACTCTGGCCCATGCACAACAAGCGCAGCATGCCATGTGAATTCTTCAGGGGGACTGATCATTGCTACCATTAACATCTGCAGCCTGATCCCCAAGCTTGATGCCGTATGTGTCTTTGTAAGCCAACACAGGCCGGACATCCTCGCAATTGTTGAAACTTGGCTATCACCTAAAATTCCAGACTTTTCAATTGATCTACCAGGGTACAATGTGCACAGGCTGGATCGTGTGTCCAAAAGTGTGCAGTCTACATCAAAGACTATCTCACGGGGTGCCCCATCACAACCCCCCTCCATGACACTACAGCTCAGATCCAACCAATTAAAATACTTTTAGGAGCCCACAACAAGGTCCTCACAGTCACCTCGCTTTACATCCCACCAAAAGACCAAGGAAATACCCTCACAACTGTCCTGGACTTTATCAAAACCCTACCTAGAGGCGCTGAGACTATCATACTAGGTGACTTCAATATAAACTGTCATGCATCTGATGCTGCTGCCTCTCGGGATGCTATATCGTCTGCAAACCTCTCACAAATGGTTGTCTCCTCCACTAGAAAAAACTACAAAACAGGCACTAGTACACTGCTGGACTGGGTTCTTACCAGCCATCCCTCCCATATCTCCAGCACCACTGTCCTTCCTGACTCAGTAAATGATCACTCCCCTGTTATCTGTGTATGGTCAAACAAATTCCAGAAGCCTCCGTCTAAAGTCATCACCAGTAGAGTCCTCTCTTGTGGTCAACTAAAACACCTTAAATCCTGCCTCCGACAACAGGACTGGTCCCCTATTTACCAATCTATAACGTTAACTCAGCTCTCAACTACTTTATCTCATCCTTCAATACAGCATGTAACTCCTACACCCCACTCAAAAAGCGAAAAGTCAAGGCACTCTGCAACCCATGGCTAACTGGTGAGCTTCTAACACAAGTAATATCCAGGGACCACCTATGGGCTCTAGCTAGGGCCTCCGGTGACCAGCATGATATACAGAACCACAAACGTGCCCGTAATAACTGCACTAAATCCATTCGACTACAAAAAAGCACGTACTACAGAGAAGTGCTATCCAACACCTGGGGAAATGGGTCTGATTTCTGGAAAAACATTAAAGAAATCACAGGGAAGCAACCCAAATCCTCCCCAACTATGCTAAAGATTGACGAATCTATCACTCTTGACCCACTGGTCACTGCAAACACTTTCAATGATGCTTTCACTGACCTAAGCAGCATCCTCCCCCCGGGCTTTTTCCTAGATGCAACCTCCGATACCCCCTGTGGCTACCCAACCCCTTCCAATCACCCACCCTTCTATTTCAAAAGAGTTAAACTGCATGAAGCCCGGAAGCACATCATCATGGCAATCTCCAAGTCAAGGACTAATGGGGACTCGCTAGACCTAAAACTGCTATCTCTCACCCTGGAAGAAATAATAATCCCATTAACTCATATTATCAACCTCTCCCTCAGAAATCAGTCAGTTCTCTGACAAATGGAAAGCTGATACAGTTACACCTATCCACAAAAGCAGGGATAAGACCGTCCATGGGAACTATCGACTAATTTCGATACTACCTCTTCTCTCCAAGGCCCTTGAATGCTTAGTGGCTGACTAACTCACTGACTACCTGGAAAAGTACAATCTCTTATGTCTGCAACAGCATGGCTTCAGAAAAGGACACAGTATCTCATCTGCCCTACTGGAATTCACTGGAGCACTGCATAACACCTTGGATAAGGGTCATCTAGCAGGGGCAGTATTTGTCAATTTGACCAAGTTGTTTGACATTGTCCACCATCATCTGCTGACCAAACAACTCCAGCTTACAGGGCTCTCCCTCAATGTTGTAGCGTGGTTCAATAGCTACCTGCAAAATCGGTCGCAAAGAGTAAAAATTGCGGGTGTCCTCTCAGACCCCAGCCTGATCTGCTCTGGAGTCCCCCAGGGGTCCATCCTGGGCCCACTACTCTTCAGCCTTTTCCTCAACACCCTACCAAAATCCTGCCCTGAACAACTCATCCTCTATGCAGATGACGCTGTTATCTTCTCCTCCCACAAGGACCCAATGACCCTGCAATTCAATCTTCAGCAAGGCTTTGCCTCTGTGGAAAACTGGCTTAGCAGTCATAAGCTGGTCATTAACCATAAAAAAACTAAGGCAATGCTCTTTAACAGCCCTCATAGTACACATAAACTTCATCCCCTCACTATTTCAACATGTCTTGGAAGTGCCCTTGAGCAGGTCAAGTATTTCAAATACCTAGGGATATCTCTGAACTCAAATCTCACCTATGTGGACCACATAGATGGTGTGGCTAAAGCTGCCAACATGTGGTTAGGCCTGCTTTACTGTCACAGACAACATCTCATGGCAGATGCTCTTAAGATTGCCATTCAGAGCTCGGTGGTCTCCATCATTGACTACAGCCTAATCATCTACAGCTCTGCTTCTGCCACTGTGCTCAGGTGAATATTGACATCCCTAAACAAGGCCTGTAGGCTCACCACTGGCACCCCCCTTCTCACACACACACTTGTGATCTTTATGCCTAATCTGGATGGCTTCAATTTTCCAACCGCATAAAGTATCTAACCTGCATCATGGCAAAGAAAGTCACCATGGGCCTCACCCTTCCTGGAATCCAAGCCTTACTAAATCAAAGACTAAATCCTCATACCACCAGGGGCTCTGAATCCCAGCTCCTCCAGGTCCTTCACTGCCGCATCTCCCAGGGTCAAAGATCCTTTGCCCAAAGAGCTCCCAGTTGGCTAAATGAGCTCAGCCCTGACATCTCCTCCACTACCATGATTGGCTCATTCAAAACTAAGCTTCACCTCCATCTCACTGACTCTAGTTCCTGTGACTGTTACCTATAGTCACCTCAGTCCACTCTCTATCTCTACCCCACCAAGCACTTTTTATCCTCCCTTCTCCCCTTTCCTTCCCGGTCTCTCAACCCCCTCTGTCCACCACCAGCAATTCACCCTGTTTATTTTTATCTAAGATACCATATGCCCTGTACTGTTGACAAGGCTACGGCTGCTTTCACCTCCTCTCTTGTAACCCTACCCACCTTGTGTTACCTTGCCCCACCTTCCTCCCCTCCACCCCATCCAGTTTGTCACACTGTTCTTCTTTTATGTTACTTCACACTGTTACTGTATTTTTTTTTTTACTATCTATTGCATTGTTTTCTCCCATAGTTACTAGTTCTGCTACCTTACTGTATTTTACTGTTTTGTACTTACCATATTGTAACTGTTTTCTGATGTGGAACCTTTGTAAAAGAGACTTGGCTCAAAGGTATGTTGTAATCCTAGACTTAATAAATAAATAAAAATAAATAAGAAAAAGCTGGCTAGGAAACCTACAGTCCATGAGAGTTAGTTGAAAAATATATGATTTTCTATTTTCTGCAAAAACAACCATGAAATCAAACATGCATTTTAATAAAGGAACAAGTTGATGTGCATTATGCAGTGTGGAACACTAAACACCATATTTTATTTCATCTGTATGATTTGAGTAGGGCAATTTTGTCCTTAACCACCAAAACAAATATTTGAAATACATTCTAACCGCATTCATGTTGCCAGTAAAATAATCCAATATTAACATATTTTACATTTTGAAAACATTTATAATTTCCAATAAACCTGTCATTCTGTTTTCCACTTCTCTATCTGGCAAGTGTCCGACTGACATTAATCATACAGGCTAAGAAGGTAGGAGGGCTGTTTAATGACAGGCAATGTTTTCGTCTGATTGACTGCTTCCCCCATCAGTCAGACAAATAGAAGGTTCTCATTGCCTAACGGAGAACTGTCCTCTCAATACCATTACATAAGCTGTAGTTATGCTATGAAGTCATTGTTATTTCAGTTAATTTAATGATTCTAACATTCCAGGCTGGGGAACTACAGCACACATAAATGTGAATACTGCACTCCTATGCTAAAGAGTTTCCAAAAAGAAAAAGAGAAATTTACAGTACATTTCACGTCTATGTAAAAAGTATTATTGAAAAAGTTCTGTAGTATACTGTAGTTAACTACATTTTGAGACAACTTCTGTTGAGACCATGGCAAACTAAGCAGCACTTGATGTATTTCATTAAACAGGGTTTTAAATAACTGCAAAATTGATTAGCACTTTCACAGGTCAAACTGCTAATCAGTTGGGATAATGCATAGTACATGTCTCAATTTGATTAATCAACATAAACTGCTAGAAAATGCATATGCATACTTTTTTGCAATTGATTACAATAAAAGTGCCAATCAATTTTACAGTTATTTAAAACCCTGTTAAATATGCTATTCTTTTTGCACAGCACTGCCCTAAAAGGCTCATTTGAAGCAGGGAAGCAAGTGAGAGTGCTACTTTCCCTACAGACCTTGGTAGGGGAGTCTATCCATCAGCAAGAGATAAAACCACATCTTTTTCAAGTTAATACAAATTATGCTTAGAGTGGCAGTGCATGTTATTTTGAAAAGTTTTAGCTATACCTATTTATTCCATTTTAGATCCTACAATGCCATGTTTCCCTGTTTTGAGTCAGCATTAGCACTTATTTACATTTGAAATGATAAACAGAGCATGGATTTTAATATGGTGATCATCAGGTTTTCTTTATTATTGTCTGCTGTTTTTGCTCATTTATTGTCCCATAAGATTAATGAGCAGTGTCAGTTGTATTCTAGTTTATAATAGTCATAAAAAAGTAAGGCTAATCAATAAGCGCTGAAAATCAGTTGAGGAGGTAAACATATTAAAAGGAGCTCTCCTTTTAATTATTTCATATCTCAAAAAACTGCTAAACCAGACTCAAAATGGGAAACGGCATCTTACAAGATGGGAGAACAAGGGCAATCTTAAACAGAATAAATCTGTATGCGTCAAATCTTTTTACCATAATATGTACTGCTGCTTTAATGTATCAGGACAGGCTGATCAGCCTCTATTGAAATTTACCTTTATTTATTTAGTTATTTATGAATTTAATTAATTAGTAAGTTTTGCCAGGAAAGACATATTGAGACTGTTACATTTCTAGATGTGTTCTGTGGATGGGGGAAGGGAAGCATACAATACAGGATGCTGGGAACCTCCACAATGGAGACCCACAGGAGGGTGGCACAGCACCCCACATGGGAAGAAAACAAATCCTGGTGGGGAATTCAATCGTTAGGAGGGTAGAACTGGGGGAGGAAGGGGAAAGAGAGGTATGGTGCCTGCCTGGCTCCATGGCTTGGAGGGACAGGAAATGAATCCTCAGGATCGTGGGAGCAGCTGCAAGGGGGGATGAGCTGGATGTCTTTATCCACCTAGGGATTAATGAACTGGCTGAGAATGGGATCAGAACAGTGCAACAGGAGTTTGAGGAGTTGGGGAGGGGCCTTAGACAAGTAGCACACTGGTAACTTTCTCAGAAGTGCTACCTGTCTATGGCATGGATGAGGCTAAGGTACTCCACACCATGGGATTCAATGACTGGTTGAAAAACTGGTCCAGAGCTCAGGGATTTGGCTTCATTGGGGACTGGGGTTCCACCTGGAGGGATGCAGGCCCTATACAGGTGCAATAGTCTGCCTCTATCCAGGAGGGGAACCAGGATCCTAGGTGACAAGTTTAAATGCTTCATTGGCAAGCATTTAAACTAGTCAAGGGGGGAGGCACTGAAAAGGAGAAGGGAAATCTTAACCCCAACAAAGAAATCAGGGTAATTAGTGAGGTAAACACCAAGATAGCACAATCAATAGGGAGAAGGGCAGGGGTAAATGGAGAAAAAGACAAAGGCAGTAGGGACAGGGATAGGCAAAAAGAAATAAAGCCATAAAAAAATTGAGGGTAATGAGTACCAATCCCCATAGCCATAGCCTTGGTAAAAAGCTCCCCAAAATGGTGGCTTTGATGGAAGAGGGATGCCTGCATAGTGTGGCAGTCACAGAAACATGGTACACAGAGAACCATGACTGGGATGTCAACATACCAGGGTACACAATCTACAGGAGGGACAGGGAGGGAAGAAGAGAAGGAGGAGTAGCTCTTTATCTAAGGGAAGGGATCAAAGCAACAGAACTAAAGGGTAAACAGGGAGGAGAGGAGGCACTGTAGGTCACCCTGGAGACTGGAAATGGTTCCACAATCCACACAGGGGTTGTATACAGACCCCCATCTCAGGGGAAGGAAATGGACAAGGAAATGATAGAAGGCATCCTTGGGATGGCAGAGAAAGGGGAGATATTGCTAATGGGGGACCTGAATATGCCAGATGTTAACTGGAGCACCTTTGCTGCAGCCACATCCAAGAGCAGGACCATCCCCAATGCCCTACAGGGGGCATGCCTCATACAGCTAGTTTTGGATCCCACTCAGGAGGGAGCAATCTTAGACCTAGTACTCTCAAATGGGGATGGAGAGAGGATCTCCAGTCTTGAAGTGGGTAGCTATCTGGGAACAAGTGACCACCAAACAGTGTGGTTCATGATAAACTTAGCTGTATAGTCAAGCCATACAAAAGTGAAGGTACTGGACTTCAGGAGGGCTGATTTTGTCAAAATGGGAGAGTGCCTCAGAAAAGCACTAGCAAACAGGCAAGACGAAGGGGTGGAGCAACAATGGGGAAACATCAAAACTGCCATCACAGAGGCAACAAGCCTTTGTGTGAAACAAATAAACAAATTAAAATGAAAGAAAAACCACTATGGTTCCCAAAAGAAGTGGCAGGGAAGGTAAGGGTGAAAAAGATAGCATTCAGGAAGTATAAGGAAACACAAAGAAGCAGGACAGAGAACTGTACCAGTTAAAGCAGAAGGAAGTGAGAAAAGCAGTCAGAATAGCAAAGGCCCAAACTGAGGAAAAGATAGCCGACTTGGTTAAGAAGGGGGATAAAACCTTTTATAGGTACATTAGGGAGCAAAGAAAGACTAAGGTAGGGATACTGAGGCTGAATAAAGAGGAAGGTGATTGGGCAGAGAGTGACAGTGAAAAAGCAGGGATACTATAAGAATACTTCTGTTCAGTATTCACAATGGAAAAGCAGGGGGAGATACCTAATCCAGTCAATAGAAGCACTCTGGATAGGGGGGTTGATAGTAGTCCTTTCACAGAAGAAAGGGTTCTGAAAGAACTCTTAAAACCAAAGGTGGATAAAGAAATGGGGCCTAATGGGATTCACCCCAGAATTCTAAAAGAACTAAGGGAAGAACTAGTAACACCACTGACTACCCTTTTTAATGAATCATGGGACGATGGTGTGGTACCTGAGGACTGGAAGAGGGCAGATGTGATTCTCCTTCACAAAAGTGGAAGAAAGACAGAGGCAGGAAACTACAGACCTGTCAGTTTGACCTTAGTGGTAGGGAAAATGATGGAATCACTTCTGAAGGAAAGAATTGTTTAGTACCTAGAGGCCACTGGGGCACAGGACCCAAGACAGCATGGATTCACAGTTGGAAGGTCATGTCAGACAAATCTAATTGATTTCTTTGACTGGGTGACCAAAGTAATAGACCAGGGAGGGGCTGTGGACATGGCCTACCTAGACTTTAGCAAGGCATTTGACACAGTCACACAAAAGATTAATAAACAAATTAGCCAGCCTGGGAGTGGGACCCAGGGTGATAGCCTGGGTAAAACACTGGCTGGACAACAGGACACAGTGGGTAATAGTAAACAGAATCCACAGTGAAGAAAGGGGGGTTACTAGTAGGGTACCACAGGGTTCAGTACTGGGGCCGGTCCTTTTTAATGTCTTTATAAATGACATTGCAGAAGGACTGGAAGGGAAAGTATGTCTCTTTGCAGATGACACAAAGATCTGCAACAGAGTTGATATGCAAGGTGGGGTGGAAAGGATGAAAAGGTACTTGGCAAGGTTAGAGGAATGGTCAAATGTATGGCAGTTTAGATTCAATGCAAAGAAGTGCAAAGTAATGCACCTGGGAGGCAAAAACTCAGGGGACATGTACATAATGGGGGGGTGAGATACTGACAACAGCAAAAATGGAAAGGGACCTGGGGGAAGTCATATCAGATGACCTAAAGGTGGGCCAGCAATATGAGAAGGCAGTAAGGAGGGCTGGAGGATACTGGGATGCATAGGGAGAGGCATCACCAGTAGAAAACAGGAAGTTGTTGGCTCTCTGTACAGACAGTTGGTAAGACCACATCTGGAGTACTGTGTACAGTTCTGGAGACCCCATCGCCACAAAGACATAGACAGGGTGGAGGCTGTCAAGAGGAGGGCAAACAAAATGGTGCAGGATCTGCACCAGAAGACATATGAAGAAAGACTAAAAGAGCTTAAGATGTATAGCCTCGAGGAAAGGAGGGAGAGGGGGGACATAACAGAAACATTCAAATACCTCAAGGGAATCAACAAAGTCCAAGAGGGTAGCATCTTTCAGAAAAAGAGATGTGCAAGAACAAGGGTGCACAATTTAAAGATGGGGGGACGGCTCAGAGGTAATGTGAGGAAGTATTTCTTCACAGAGAGGGCTGTGGATTCATGGAACAACCTTCCTGAGGAGGTCATAGAGTCACAAATAGTGGGGCAATTCAAGAATGCATGGGACAGACATAAGGCAATTCTAGTGGGGGGGTAGGAGGAAGTAGGCTGTTGGTTAACTAGGATCTGCGGCTTATCCGTTAGGTAGAGAAATGGGCAGACTAGGTGGGCCAAGTGGTCCTTATCTGCCATCAAATTCTATGTTTCTATGGAAGTAAAAATGCATGATGTAAGGTGTAACCATAATAAAATACATAAAATACAATAAACATACATTATAATAAAAGAAAAGAAAAAATACGTAACGGTCTGAAGTCACAAATTACTTGTACATAGTCATGGCAACTTAACGTAAATATGTACAACAATGCAAATTAAGGTACAACTTTGTACAAGTGCAAAACAGTACTGGGAGCCATGCCAGACAGTAGCAGATTACCACTGCCCAGACTGCTAAGGTACAAGAGCTATCAAAACCAGTGCAGAAGGTAGGTTCAGAAGCAAAATATTGCCATGTATGACTAATTTAGGAGCAGTTTAGCATGGGGGTAGAAATTTACTAATAGCCAGGGGGGTACAAAGGGACGACATCAGCAACACAGGGAGGAGGGAACACAAGGTCCAGGGGTCTGGAACAGTTGCAGAAGGGATTAGTAAAGTTATGCAGAAGGCATTTAAGGGAGGACAAGGATGCGGCTCAGCATACAGACAGGGGAAGAGAGAACCAGAGCTTAGGAAAATGATACAAGAAGGTGGCTTGGCCAACAGACTTTTTCCTGGAAGGAAGGAGAGGGAATGGGAAGCAATGTTCCAGAAGGGGAAGGAGGGAGAAGAAAGGAGGGGAGAATTAAACCCACTTATATCAATATAATACAGTACAATATGATATAATATCATACAAAGCAGTATAATATAGTTTCTTAAATGTCCACAAATAAAACAATACCAGCAGTGCAAAACAATCTTGGCATCTGTCATTTTCAAAAATGGAAAAACCAAAGTCTCACAATGTATATAACAATAAGCTGCAAAAAACGTTGTTAATGCTCCAGTTAGGGTCAAAGCGGCAAAGATTGGGGAAATGAGGCATTAGAGTTTCCAACCCTAACACCCCACCCTCCCAAACCAGGCAGGAGAGCAGGAGTGGGGTGTGCCTTGGGCTTCTCAAGCCTAACGCTCACTGCATCCTCAAAAAATCAACACATCTGACCTTATTTTCAGACTGAATGGGGTGAGCTTTAGGCTTGAGAAGCCCAAGGCACACCCCATACCTGCTCTCCTGCCTGGTTTGGGAGGGTTGGAATTTCCCAACGTTTGTCGCTTTGACCCAAACTGGAGCATTAACAAAGTTTTTTGCAAATTATTTTCTTACTTTTAAAAGTGGCTGTGATCACCGCAGGGGACTTGCAGCAGGCTATTTGACACAAGTGCCGACTTGCGTCACACTTGGTATTCTAGTAGACGATGCTGCATGTCCCTGATGCAGCAAAGTTAGACTATCTCCCTGATGGTCTAACTTTGCGTCTGTGGGGGTACCCTCACTATGGGGCTTGCACCAATCATTTGGCGCAAGCTGCCTTAAAGTAAGAAAACTGTTGCAACTCTGTCAACCCTTCTGGAATAGCACAGATTTCTGTCAAAGGACTTTGATGCAGTTGCATCAAACTTTGTGGTGGATGCAGGGCTTGGTGCAAGCCCTGTTCCCATCTTCTAGAATCAGGCCCAGCATAACAGTATTCTTATTTTACTGTGGGAGCGCAGGGTCCTTTGGACTCTGTGCTCCCATCCCTCCATAGATGCACATATGTATGTAGCTGTGGAGGCACAGGGCCCTCTGGGCCCTGCGCTTCCATTTATAGCAGAACAATGACCAAATTGTCAGCATAGCCATCTTCGTTTCCCCACCTCATGTACCCAATTCAGAAAATACTAGCATCCCCACTAAAATGTAATTCTGCTCAACTGCAACACCATTCCGTGCCACAGGTGCGAAAACACATTTTGGGCAGGATTTGAAAAATGACAGCTGTGGCAAACATCAGACAGGGTATTAAGAAGGCTATGTGGAAAATCCGTGATACAAATATTTAACATTTCTGAAGTTACTAGCGAGTGAAGTGAAATTGCAACAAATGGTCATTACGTTGCCATTTTTCATATTTTGACCCCAAATTTTCAACATGGTCTTCTTATGATCCTACCTCATTAACCCTATTGGTGAAAATGTTCAAATCCATGCCAAAACACCATTCCATGCCACAGGTGAAAAAACACGTTTCAGACAGGAAGTGAAATATGACAACTATAGTGTTCATGAGGTGGTGTGAAAAAATAACTATGCTGAAAATTTGGAGTCAAAATATTAAAAAATACCAGTTATGGCGCATGCGTAAAAACACAATGAATGCTCATAACTAGGCCATCTCTAGGAATTTTTTCAGCAAATTTTCAACATGGGCTTTTTGGGACTCAATGTCACGAACACTGGCACTGTCATTTCATTAATTGGTACTAAAAGGTGAGTTCTCACAGTGACCCTAAAATCACCTTCTATGCCGGATTAGTGAAATGACAGTAGCAGCATTCATGAGGTGGGGTCCCAAAAAGCCCATGTTGAAAATTTGGGGAAAAAATTCAAAAAAATGGCAATGTTATGAACATAAGTTCAAAATGCCTTTGAAATACATTATACAGCACTTACCTTTATATCTCAGTTCTCGGTTTGGCTTTGATGAGGGCAGATGTGTCTTGGTCCACAGAAGATGACAGTGTACAACCTCTGGAGGTAAGTATAGGGTAAGGGGTGTGTGTGGGGTGGTGGGTGCTCAGTGGGAGGGTCAGGATGGGGAAGAGGGGGACAACAAGGGACCATTTTCTCTTTTTCAGGTAAAAAAAAAGATGTATAGGGACTGTTTTCTTTTTAACAGGATGAAAGTAAACATATTTACTCTCATGAAATGTGTGGGAAATTACTTACAATGTCCAACTACAGAACTTAATTATAACAACCTGTATCTAAACAAAACAAATACTGTTACATTGAAGACTTTATTCAAAATAGAAGTGCATATGATTAAACAACAGGAGGAGAACTGAACACATTTCAAAAAAATTTCAGTGTCAAATCACAGTAAATTAGCTGGAAGCTGAATTACAAAACAAACCCCCAAATCCTTTACTGTTGCATTTTAATCTCCAGCTTAGCCTATTCTTGCCATCATGTGTCTGACACTGAATGGATACAGTTCCTCAAACTTAATCCACAGGATCTAATCAAACAACAAATACCTCAACTATATTTACGGTATATAAAGAACAGAGCAGTGCCTTGCTAATAGTTTAAGGTAATAGCTCAACTGCAATCTGAATACTAAAAAAAAAATCAACAAGCAGATTTGGGAGTGGGCCAAGCTTCTCTGTCCTACACAGCCTTCATTATCTCTGTAACACCAGGTTTTACTCACTTTCAAAGGTCTGCAAGAAGATCTCATGATTGGCCTGTAGCTGTTCGATTTTTTGCCTTCTTCACTGGCATGATCACTGCAGAACTGGAACAAGACCCACTGGATTTGCCACCCAATGCCCCCACAAATCTGAGCCAGAATTCGGTCCGGATCCCAAACTGCTGCTGCTATGCTTCTGGGGAGCCATTAATTGGAAGCGAAACCAGTTCCATTTGTGTAATTAACTATTAAATATTAAACTTTCTATTTTATTGGGGTCTAATGAAATAAAAAGGTTTTGGCTCTCCCTTTTTTATAGCTAACAACTCAATGTTCCGGCCTGAAAATAACCCATGGGCTTTATTTTTCAAGAACCAGTAAGCAAAGGTTCACTGTCGAACCCGATATGCACTGGGGGGGAGGGGAGGGGTTGTTTGTTTTGATTACAGTTTAGCCATTGCTTACCCTCTCTTTATATCCAATAATCTGCTTTCTCTATACTTCTGTGCACAGTACTTTGCACTGGTATTGTTGTGGTGCACTAAGCTTGATAACAGCATTACTGTGGACCACATGGTTTTCCAAAGAGCAGCATATAATGTTTAATGCAGTTTTAAGTCATTACCATGACTATAGTGAAATTAAAATTGTATTACACAATGACAGTTCTACAGTATTACAAACATAAAAATAAGGGGACGATGATCAGAGGGTCGGGGGTGCCACTAGACACTAAGGAGTAAAAAAAAATTAGGGGATGGCCATCAGAGGGTGGGGGTGCCACTAAACACCAAAGCAAGAGTGGCTCACAACACAAAGTGCAATCAGCAGCAGGAGTTCAGCTGCAGCTGCAGATGTCAAGAAAATCCACTGTTCTCATACAGAGTATGTGGCGGAAGGCTCCTCTCACTAAGCTGGGCACCCAGGATTTTGGGTGCCCAGAAAAAGTATTTCTGGCTCTAACCCTAACAGAAATATAAGTGTGCTGTGTACATGCAGAATGCATGCCACATGCTTAATTGTGCAATGTTTGCATGTGGTTCACATACATAAAGTGAACCAATGCAAACTAGGTCTAAAAACACATCAGGTTTGCATGCTGCATGCTTTATATGTGTGTGCAGTAGGTAAGCTTGTGAGAACATCTTCCAAAAAATTACATCAGGTTCATGGGTTGCACGCTTGACATGAGTGCAGCAGCTAAGCTGGTGTGAACATCATTTAAAAATCACATCAGGTGCACATGTTGCATGCTTGCTATGTGTGCAGAAACCAAGCTGGTGCAAATCTCATCTAAAAAAACACATCAGTTACTATTTTGCATACTACTGCTAGCAATTAGAGCCATTAAAATACATTTTCATTGATTTCCAATTAAAATCCGGTAAATTCATTAATTCTTATCCTTTTGCAAGTTGTTTAATGGCTTTTGATTTTTGTCATTAAATTGCCATTCATTTGTAAAGTATTGTTTGCTCACTACATTAAATGCCTAGGATATAGTCAGCCAACATCCCCCATTCCAGATGTGCAAAGAGGAGCCTCTGTGTTGTGAAGCCTGACCTTTTTGTTCTGGGCCACGTAAATCTCCTTATGCATATTTAGTTCTACAAATGTGTTTCTCCATGACTGGTATGGCTCACTTGCTTTCCCTTTGTCATTCTGTATGAAGCATATACACTATGGCCATGCTCAGTATTTTTTGTGCTGAGTAGGGTCTTGGAAGCATGCACCATACCTCACATTTTGCCACTGAAATGAGGGACATGGACACTCAAAATGAGGGACAATGAGGGACACTAACCCTCATGATGATCAGGACACATCCAGTAACATGGAGTTACAGTACCTCAGAACACAGTGGAAATCATTGTATTTACTTGTGCTGTTATTAGCCCCCGAGAAGTAATTTCTACCATAAAGCAGGGGTGCCATTTAGATAAGACAGAGGGGACAGTTGCCCCCCCACACACATTTGTGCCTAGGTTGTTCTTATGGTGTGGCAATAATGGCATTAAATTTGGATTTAATTTTTTGCACAATAAGTGCCCACCTTCCTGTGTTGTGCTCACAAGGCAGGAGCACTCCTGACTTGACTGCATCTGTATTGTGTTGTCCACTCTCTCCACCTATTAGAAGTGGTGTCATCACATGTGATGTGGAGGTTCTCCTGCCAAGTAAGAGCACATGAGTGTGACACTGTCTTTCCTGCCACAAAATAGACAGGCTGCACACTACAGCTTGGAGGAGTCGGTGAGCACTAAACTCTCAATAGCGGTGTGGTGGTAGAATATTTTTGTTAGTCTACTCTTAGTGAGTCTCCGTCACCCTTGGTGGCAGAAGGGGCTGGTGGTGATCTAGAAGCTAACTCAAAACTAGACTACCTGCTTACTCTGATAGACTCACCATACAAACAAAAACATGCGGGTCTCCCATAACAGCAAGCTAGGCCTCACAGCAGCAGTGACAGTGATGGTGGCCTTCATAGGCCTTGATCAGTGCAGTGTGGCAGCAGTCATGGCACCAGCCAAGCAAGAAGTGAGCAGCCCAGGTTGGGTGGGTTTGGTTGGTGAGGTGACTTGGTTGCAGACCATGTTAGGGACCTGGGATGGTTGGTTCTAGCATCCAACTTCTGACAGAAGGACAGAGGTGGAGCAGACAGAAAACTGGGCTGGTGGCACACTGGACTAGGCTGCAGGTTTTGGCCAGATGGCTGAGTAAGTAAAAGCAAAAAATATTTTTACAGGGAGATTGGGGAAGGAGAAAGGACTGAAATATTGATGTGTTTTTCATGTTTCTGCATCTTTTGGCAGCTTCATGACCCATATAGGATGGGTACTGAATGGAATGGAGTTGCAGAGAGAAATTAGGACAAAGATTTTTTGGGGTGGGAGTCAGACCTTCAGCCAGGAAATAAATTGGTTAGTAACTGGGTGGGTTTAAACCCAAATCTGAAGCACTGCTTCGGAGTATAAGCAGATACATCTTTTACATTAGAACTTTTCCTGATTTGCATATTACTTTTCAGTCACAACAAATAAGTTTTACCTTTTAGAGACATTCCAGATATTTCAAAGATTGCTGCCTAGGGGCTAACTTGCATCTGGCCTCCACTGGGTGCTTGCTCCCCCCTGCTGAAATATGAAATGGCATCCTTGCCATAAAATCTAAATTTGCAGGACAGCCTCTGTGTGAGCAGCATGTTTTCCATGAAGGATGGAAGAGGAGCAGAGCAGTTTTCAGGGGTAAAATGAGGGCTGTCTCTTGCATTCAGGGACAGTTGAGTGATATGGTATGCACAGACTATTGGAGCCCCACTGTAGTCAGGCTTATTACACCTCCCCTCAGTTAAGCTGACCTCCACATCCCCACACTCAGGCACATTATGACATAGGGCAAGGGATCGCGCAGGAGTATGCCTATTGAAATGAATGAGCATATTTTTTTATTATTATTTTATACATTATTGATGGAGAGTTGGAAATTAATGAAGGCCAATGCTTGACTAACAAGGACCTTGGTTGTAGAACAATGGCTTTCATTATTCTCCAACTCATCATCATAATGTATAAAACAGTAATAAAAAATAAATCCATTCATTTCAAGGAGGTATGCCCCAGCACTCTGACCCATCATCTCTTAAAGACTCATACCTCTGGCTGCTTAGTACTCAGATAACAGACTTTCAACATATATATATATATATATATATATATATACTAGGCTGTCTGTAGCAGCATGGCTGCACCCATTACAGTGTGTGTGCAAGGGGGGGTGGGGACTGGCCATGTGGGAGGGTGTCGAGTTATTGCTATTTTTGTGTTTGCCTCATAAAGTTGAAGTATAAGCGAGCCATATGTATGCAGACTGTATAGCTAGTGGTTAAAGGAACTGAACTGCAAACTAGGATATCTGGAAGCCTGAAGACCTGGGTTTGAATCTCATTAACCCCCACTTGTACATAGAGGTGGGCGAAGTGACAAAAATTCACTACGTGGAGTAATCCACGAATTCTGCCCATTTCGTGTAGCTAAATGTGAAATTTTGCAGTGAAATTTCACCTGTGGAACAGTGAAATTTCACCTGCAGAATGGCAAAATGTTGCTTTGTAAGGAGAAATGTCTATTTCCAAGGTGCAATTCGGCTTTTAGAGGTGACATTTCACCTTTCAAGGCGAAATTTAACTTTTACACAGGTGAACTTTCACCTTCTGCAGACAAAATTTCACCTGCTAAAATGGGAGAAATCTGTGGATTACTCCATGCAGCAAAATCGGCCAGTTTGCTGCAACTTCGCTAGTGAATTTTAAATTCACTGCATCTCTACTTGTATACTGTGTGATCCTAAGCAAGTCATTTAACTTTTATGTGTGCAGTTATCAGTGACCACTTGCTTTTCTCACGCATGCCATATGTATGCAATTTCTTCTAATTAACATAAAAAGCATGCGTTTCATGCTTGTTGCATGCATGCCACATGCATGCAATCAGTTCCAATTGAACATTTAAATCATGCTTGCAGCACGCATATCACGTAGGTAGTTTTATGTTTGCAGAATGAAAATATTTCATATTTATATTCATAGTTATTTCAGTAAGGGAACTGTGCAAAACAAACACTAGAATATATCTAAATGGGACCCATTTAGCTAGGTTCTGGTGTTTGATTTGTAAATTGATATTTTAATGTATTTTTCAGACTTTTAAGTTGCTGAAAAAAAACAAGATGGCGCCTGTCAAACAAGGATTTTTTTCCTCAAGAAAAAGGCACAGATCTCACAAGAATTAATTTTTTTTCATGAGATCAAATCCTTTGTCAAACTTTTTACCTCCATCCTGAAAAATGAACTTCCCATATGAAATTATGGGAGCTTAAAAACTGAATAACTTTGCAACAGGTTAATATTTTTGCACAAACAAACACTGACAGTTCTGTTACCCAAGTTCTTTCTACCATAAAAAAAAATCACACCAAAATATCACACCGTCTGGGCGAAAGGCGATGAGGACAAAACTACAAAAAGTGGTGACTTTTTACTTTTTTACACTATCTGGATCTCAGAATCTGCACATTCAACCAGAACAAAACTTACCACATGAGGAGATCTGCCCCACAGGACAGCACATACCAAAGTCTATGCAAATCCATCAATCAGTTGCAAAGTTATTAAAGTGCATAATTTGTGGTTTAACATTAAACAGGCTACTCAACACTAACTATAGGGGCTTGACTTTGCCCCTATAATACCGAGTTAAAAAATGTGCATGTGCATTTCATATAATGTTACATTTCTGCTTGGTCAGAATTTATGGAAAATAATTGCTGAAATTTTAGAAGATTCTGCTTTGCTTCAGTATTATTTCATATGGTGAAAATGTATTTTTTGCAGACTTTTTTCTTCTTTCTGATTTTTTTCTGTCACAGAAAAACTGCACCTGAATAATTCTCAGAAAATCCACAAAAACCTTGCCTCAGATTTACGTTTTACTCTGATGTGCACTTTAGAGAGACTTTTTGTGGAGTGTTTTGCATTGACTGTTTTGTGAAATATGCCTTTTTTGTGAATTTGTTTAGCAATGTTGTAGAAAAAATACAAATGATAAACTGCACATTTTCAAACAACTTTTTATGTATTTTGTAGTTTGGTACTATATGATGGGGGAAGGAGAGAGAAAATATCTCCATAACATTTTCACTGAATTATACACTGATGAATAGGCAAAAGGTGAACCACTTATAATATACTAATACGTGAACACATATTACACCCCACACCCCCCAAAATTGAGAATAAGCAGGAAATCCAGCTTCATAGTCCATACCATACATGCATTATTTAATTGTACGTAGATCATCACATGTATCTAATTCCAGGAAGGCCACATGCTTATGAAGGATTCTCATGCTGTAAATTGGAATCTACTGTATTCCTCACCAAGGATTCTTGTTCATTTCCTGTTCTCTGTGCAATGAAAATCAAGGATCAGATTCTTAAATGGATTTAAGGGAAGTTCAAAACATGTGGTTTGCTCCCCACTATTGATCTTCCACCCAAATCAGTGTAGTTCAAATGGTGGTGGCTCTAGTTTTTGGGGGAGAAGTCCCTGTACAACAGTGGTGCAATGGAAATTGCCAGTCCAGAACAATTAGCACAGTAAAATGCAAACAGTTTGCACTCATTGGCATGCATCTTCAGTGATGGCACAGCATCGTATTGGGACATAAGCCCAGTGCAAACAGCCATTTGGGGAAATTGTGTTTCCTCCCACACCTTAGCCCCACATTTCTTGAATCCTTAGTTATCCAGTGGTTCTTCCTCCTTGACCCCCTATATATCATGGTTCAGGTGGTCCAGTGGACTCCCTCAAACCACTCCCCTTGTTAATGCCGAGTATCTCTGGTGGTCTAGTTTCACCCCCCTCCCATAACTGAATCATGTCTGTCCCTGGAGATACTCACATCTATGCATAGCAAAGTCAAGGGACATTTGTGCCTGCTGCAGTTCTACATCTCTGATATCACTAAATGCCATTTCCTGTGCTCAGACTTGAGCCCCATGTTTCAGAGACCTGTTTGTTAAGACGTTCTGCATCCAGAAAGCAGTTTTTTTAATCTCACCTCAAATTTAGATCCATTATGCAGAGTGCAATGTAATGGTATTAGATTCTCAATGGATTCATGTTTAAATAGCATTAGTTAATGACACATTTTTTGTGCAATCAAAATTCAGGTAACAAGAAGCCTGTCTTTTAGGGCTGTGCAAAATTAAACTTTCACTGAGTGAATGTTGGTGATAGACTTTTTCTTTCGTGAAATTTCTGAATGGCCTTGGCAACTTTCATGGAAATTCTGACTTAGAATGATGGAATAAATGTATGCATTGCTGATTATTGTATTAAACTGCAGAAAACAATTCCACAGAACTGGTCACTGTCAGTGGTCAGTTCTGCAGAATTTTTTTCTGCAGTTTAATACAATAAAGGAGCTAGTGTACCATGGCCACCTGGCTATACAGTGAATTCTGGAGTTAGTGTAGCATCACAATCATGTTGACAGTAAGTCTGATTTCTACAGATACATATCTGGTCAGTTCATTTTAAAGGTGAAATGTAATAAAATTATTGAGAACTCTGTGCTAACGTATAGTGTCTTTTTTTTGAAATGTGTGCTACTGAATGTGGTGGAGTCATAAGGAGCTGAGCTAGTTTATGGTGAACTTTTTTTTAAAAAACCTGCTTTGAACAGGTTGGGGCCAATTTGAAAACCACAGCTTCTGTGGATGGTCAGGTCAACGGCTCCTCACTTGAATTTTGAGCCATGAGACAACAGATATGTCACAGCCTCCCAGCCCAGCGGAGCTCTCAGAAGCACTCATCTGTCAGATGGGAGCTTACCTGGGCAGGAAACACAATCAAGATTTTCCACACAAATTGGAGGTGTGTCACTGTAAATGCTGCTGTAACTGTTATTAAACTGTACCCTCTACCTGCAAAATATAGTGACACAGAAGGATTTTAAGCTTGTTTCCTGATGTCATCTGTCATAAAAGGTGTTTCCTTGCTCAGCTATATTCAGGCTGGTTGTCAGGGATGGCAGTCAGCAGTGAACTTCTTTCTGATGGGAGTTGCTGTGTCTGACACCGAGACTGCCTAGCAAGATCAATTCTTTGAAGTTTCCTCTATATGATCTGACTTTTCTTTAATGGGCTAAGTTCACTGCATGTATTGTATTTTCATGGGAATGTCTGACTTCTTGGTTGTCTTCTGGGTTTTTTCTCCCAGACTAAATGTCAGCAGTCTGACGGAGCACTGCATGTGCATATGCTGGCTTCAAGTGTGGTGCTGCCTATGGTGGGTTTTCATAGTGAACCAAAAATACTTTCAGTAGTCCCACTGTTTCCATAATAAATATAGTGTCAGTGTTGTGCCCTTGGTCAGGATTTACTGAGTGAACTATGACTTGGGTTTTGATTCACCACAAAAACCCACCATAGGCAGCACCACACATGAAGCCTGCATATGCACATGCAGTGCTCCATCAGACCATTCACATTTAGTCTGGGCGGAAAAACCCAGAAGACAACCAAGAAGTCAGACACTTCCATAACAACAACAACAACAACAAAAAAAAAAACATGCAGTGGAGTTAGTCCATTCAATAAAAGGCAGATCACAAAAAGTAAACTTCAAACACTTGACAGTGTCAGGCAGTCTCAGTGTCAGAAACAGCAACTTGCAGCAGAAAGAAGTTCACTGCCAATTGCCATCCCTGACAAGTAGCCTGAGTACAGTCGGACAAGAAAACACCTATTATGACAGATGACATCAGAAAAAAAGAGTAAAACCCTGCCGTTTCACTGTATAATGCAGGTAAAGGGTACAGTTTAATAGCAGTTACAGAAGCATTTACATTGGTACACCTCCAATTTGTGTGGAAAAATCTTGAATGTGTTTCCCACCACAGTGAGCTCCTGTCTGACGGCTGAGTGCTTCTGATAGATTGGCTGGGCTGGGAGGCTGTGACATGTCTGATGTCTCATGGCTCAAAATTTAAGTGAGGAGCCACAGACCTGACAGCCCACCAAAGTGGCAGTTTTCAAATTGCCTCCGCCCTGCTTAAAGTAGTTTTTTTTTTTTTAGAAAAGCACACTATAAATTGCCTCAGCATCATATGATTCTGCCACATTCAGTTGTAAGTAAATAAGTAAAACTTTATTTTTTAAGCGCTTCTCAAGACCAAAGTGCTGTACAGATAAATTAAAACCAAACAATTAAAAAAGGCAACATACAATTAAATAAACATTTATAAAATCATTCACCATAGGCTTTAAAAAACAGAAAGGTTTTGAGCTCCGATTTAAAACTCTCGATGGTCAGGCATTCTCTTTTCCAATGAGGTAGAGAATTCCCACAGGGAAGGGGCAGCATAAGAGAACGCACGTGCCCCAGATGTCTTTAAATGAACCCTGGAATCTCTAGCAATCCCTCGTTGGTGGATCAGAGTGAACGAGAGGAGCAGTAGGGAGTAAGAAGATCTTGCAGATATTGGGGTCCCTGTTCGTGTAGGGCTTTATAGGTCAGTAGCCTGACCTTAAAGGTGATCCGCCACTGAACCGGCAGCCAGTGCAGTCTGTGCAGCACAGGCATAATATGACTAGTTCTAGATGTATCAGTCAGAAGCCTGGCCATCGCATTCTGCACTAGCTGCAAGTGGCAGATATCAACCCCCAGTAGCCCAAGGTACAGGGCATTGCAGTAATCAAGGTGGGTGGTCATGAAGGTATGGACCAGTATAGGAAGGTCAGACAGAGTAATCAGGTGTTTCACCTGGGCGATATTCCTAAGATGATAAAAGGAAGACTTGACAATGGCAGACACCTGCTATTTCGGAGTCAAGCCATCGTCAATAATAATGCCTAGTTTACGCACCCGGTCTGAGGTCGAGAGCGGGACACCATCAAGCCATAGGCCTGATGAAAGCCCAGCTCTACAGCCCACCTTAAGGTGACTCAGGTCCTAACCAACACCTCTGTCTTATCCAGATTTAACCTCAGCCAGCTAGCTCTCATCCAGTCTCTCATTTCGGCCAGATAGCTGTTAAGCACAGAGATCACATCATCTTGTCTGGGAATAAAGGATAAATACAGCTGTGTGTCATCTGCATAGTAGTGAAAACCAAGACTGTATCACCTAATGAAATCTCCTAATGGCAGCATATAGACTGCGAACAACATGGGTGCCAAAATGGAGCCCTGAAGCACCCCATAGGACAGGGAGATTGTGTTGGAGGAATAAATTCTGATGACAACCCTCTGTGCCCTGCCTGTGAGGAAAGATTGAAACCAATGTAGAACTGTACCAGACAGCCCACAGAGAAGCTGCAAGCACTCCAAAAGCACACCATGGTCCACAGTATCAAATGCTGCAGAGAGATCAAGAAGGACTAGAATAGTAAGAGCCTGTTGATCTCTCGCAATTAGGAGATCGTTTAAAACCTGGACAAGGGTGGTCTCAGAGCTATGTCTTTTCCTAAACCCAGACTGAAGAGTATCATAGACATTGTGATTTGTAAGATGGTCATCCAGCTGTGACGCAACCACTTTTTCAATAACCTTACCCACAAAGGGCAGGTTAGAGATAGGTCTGAAGTTGGCTAGGCAGTCCGGGTTCAAGGAGGGTTTTTTAAGGAGTGGTCGAACGACCACTTCCTTTAGGGGATCAGGAAAGCCCACCTGCTCCGAGACTTTCAGACAATTTCAGCAAGGATAGGGCAGATAATATCTACACAATCTAATAATAGTGGCGTAGGGCCCGGATCCAAACTATAGCTGGTTGGTCATACAGTCTGGACAATCCTCACAATGTCTATGAACTCCGGCCTGCTAAAGTCAAACCAGGTAGCACAGGCACTCATCTCCTCCCGCTGATCTCTGTAATCCCTTAAAGAGGGAGCTGGGCCAATGCCCGACCTAATGCTGGCAATCTTATCTGCAAAGAACCGAGCAAGTTCATCACACTTTGTTTGTGAAAAATCACTTTAAGACTGCAGACAGAGTGGATTGCACAGTCTGTAGATAGTCTAAAAGAGTTGAGCTGGTCGATTCCATGTAGCAGCAATCTCCCCGGACAGGAACTCTACCTTCTTACGGGTGATTGCTGATTGATAGGCACCATAATGGTCCCTCAATCTAAGCCTGTCAGCATCCAGGCTGGATTTCTGCCAAGCCCTCTCTAATCTTCACCCCACTCTTCTCAGCTCCTTCAAGGATCCATCAAACCAAGGGGTCCTCAGGCACTGGGTGAGTGGAAAAACTCGAACAGGAGCAATTGCATCCTGGGCATCACCCACTTCCTTATTATAGGCAAGTACGAGGTCCCCTGGATTCATGCACTCACTTGATACACCCGATAGGTCCAATACCGCTGATAGGCCCTCTGGGGTGATCCCCCTCAAAGGATGATACCGGACCATCTCCGTAGGGGCAGGCCTATTTGGGGGTGCCCCAAAGCTGAATCTTATGGTGTGATGGTCCGTCCATGCATTTGGTTCCACCCCCAACTGCATGATCTCCATCTCCAAGAGAAACACAAGGTCCAATGTGTGACCCCCTATATGGGTAGCAGAGGTAACCACCTGTGTAAGACCCAACATGGTCATAAGCTGGAGGAGGTTATTTTCAAAATGTGAGAGTTCATCGTTGACCCAGGCATTGAAGTCACCAGTATTAACCATCTGGGTGATACCAATGCCACGTCAACAATGAAGTCTGCAAACTCCTTCAGGAATTCTCCACCATCGCTGGGTGGCCGGTAGATGAAGAGAATCCTGAACCCTACACCTGCTACCAGGATGCACTCAAAAGATCAAGTGCAACCCACTGGTACATCCACAAGACTAGTGGTGGGCGAAGTGGCCACCATTCGCTCCGCGAAGTGATCCGCGGAGTAAAGGCGAATTCGTGGAGTGCTCCCCAACGTGAAGCGGAGTAGTTCACGTTGCAAATGGGTAACGCGAAGTCCATTGAAAACAATGACTGTGCGTTACTTCGCCTTCCCAAACCACTACTCCACCAATTCTTAAGGCGAAGTACATTGAAAACAATGTTCTTTGCCTTACTTTGCCTTGTTTTTAAGCTCCAAAGGCAAATTTTGCAGTGTTTCATGGGATTTCAGGTCACGTGGGCTCTAGATTGTTCTGCACAGCCTCAGTTTGGGGTAGTGTGTGTGCAGGAAGCTGTAGGAGACAATCTGCTCTGAGAGCTCTCTGCAATTCAGACCTTCAAAAAACTGTTAAAAAAGCCTTTTTGAGTAATTGTTTTTGCTGAAACTTTAGTTCATTGATTATAGGAAACCCTCTTGTGCTCATATCATCGAGCGTTTATTGTATGTATATGGATTTTGAATGTTAATGTACAACATTCAGTCTGTGTACTGAAAGACAGTGAAAGTGTGCTTTGGGGAAGGGGTGTATCTGTGGTGTAGGTAGATTAACTTGGAGAAAAAGACAGTGCTTTCTGTTTTGGTGATATTTTTCTTGTTTAACTGTGTTAATGTACACACAGTAATATTTTCAATATTTCTTGCCATTTTTGCTGATTGTTGTGATGCAGCAGTGCATAATTTTAGTTTGTTTAAAATATGTGGTTATATTACTGAAGTTTTCAATTTGCTATGCATTACTTAGTGTGTGTGTGAGTATGTGTGTGACGTGTGTCATCAAATCATACACCTTTTATTGTGCCACATATTAATTTCAGCAATGTGAAGCTGCTATCCACTGCAGCTGTGTGATTTTTGTACTTCTTTGTGGTATCTTTACTGGTACTGGTACTAGTACTAGTGACTGTTACTGCAGCAGTACAGTACACTGCCCCCGCGCAGCCTGCCCCAACCGGTAAAGGTATTCTTTTCCAGATTTGAATTTCTGATGGTGAGCACTGGTTAGGTGTTGTGCCTTTGTGCCTGCATCTCTTCAGTGCACAGCGCAATCTTAATCTGTCTGTGCATTTGCATCTCTTTAGGGCCCAATCTCCATCTGTAACTTAAGTCACAGTTGTTTCTTTGGCTTCCCTTCAGAGTACTGAACAGGTGTGGTGCTTAATTCTGCATGAACATTGTACTTATTAATATGCATTTTTAAATCAGGACCATCATCACGAGTCACTCGAGATACAAATCACGTTCTTCATCATCACAGTCACAAATACAGTCACAAATCACGATTCACAATCATTCACGTTACGAATCACATTAATTTTTTTTTCTAGTTACTTGGATGTATTGTAAGCCTGTTTTGTAGTATCTCTCCAGGTTTCACCACCCCACCATTGTACTCATTGATACTTGTTTTTAAGTCTGGGAGTTTTAAGCTACAGCTCATCGGGGCCCGGGGAAGTACAGCCATAGGCATTCGCGTTTCTTCATCATCATGGTCACAAATGCAGTCACAAATCACTATTTACGATCACGTCATGAAACACAACATAAATTTTTTTTAATAGTTACTTGGATGTATTGTAAGCCTGCTGGTCACGGTGCTGAACAGGGATGGGAACCACACCTGGGCCTGGGGGAACAGGCACATCCTGCTCCAGAGGACCTGGTACTGGACTTGGTGGTGGTGGTGGTTCAACTGCCTCAGAGTCAGGACAGGAGGCAGTGCTGGTGCTGCTTCGGGGGGGGGCACTCACAAGTTTTGAGTGGTCCAACAGGAATGGGTGCCCATGCCCTCCACACATGCACATGGTATGATGCTTACCACTACCACGCTCTCCCAAAGCTGTCCCGTCCCAGACATTCCCTCACCCTGGTCCATCTCTCCTACTGAGCTCCCTCAGTCTGAGCAATCACTACTCACACTGTCACACAACACACACACACAGTCACACACACACAGACAAACAACTAACTACTTATAAAGGTAAGAAAAATAAAATTTACAGAAAGAACAAATTAAGTAAAAAAGAGTACAGAAAAGACAAAAAAATGTAGCTTTTAAAAAAGTTGTTGGGTCTAAATCAAAGTTTAAATATCCTCCTCGCTCTGATCTAAAAGTATCAGCAGTCACAAAACACACTGCTCTCTCTCCGTCTGCACAGGAGAAAGTAAAAGTGTCTGCTTGTATGACTCACTTTCTTCCTGCCTAGCTAAAGAGCATGTGACTTACAGTACTGTAAGCCATGTGATGTGTGAGGGGCTGCCAAATCTGAAACACCAAGTGGATCACTTAGAATCCTAATGAGGAATGCGAAGTTCATTAAAAACAATGACGTCTCCTTACTTCGCGTTGCCATTCCACCTTAACGCGAAGTGGTACGACAAGGCGAAGTGAGCACTTTGCATTGCCTACTCCACGTAGCAGAGTAGCAATGCGAAGTGCCCACTTCGCGTTCAGTTCACTGGCGAATTTTAAATTCGCTGCATCTCTACACAAGACCCAGCTCCGTTTTAAAGAAAATGGCTACACCCCCGCCCCTACGATCCAACCTCAGATGGTGTATCACCGAGAACCCAGCTGGAGTGGCAGATGCCAAAATAGGGCCTGCATTCTCATCCAGCCAGGTCTCGGTGATGCATGCCAGGTCAGATATTTCAACAAGATCAGCTATAATAGCAGTCTTGTTCCTAACTAACCTGGCATTACACAACAAGGTTTTCAAGGAGGATCCCAAGATCTGCCCACAATTTGTGGAGCCCTTGGGTATGGGAATCAGGCAAGGAGCACCCCTTTCCTGACTCCATTTCACCCCAGGGCCTCTCCTAGTCCCCACTGTCTCTATCTGTCCACCCCTCTTCATTCTCCCACTCTGCCCAGTCCATACACCCCTGAAACATTTCCTCAGTATCCCCAATGCACAACATCTCCTATAGACATCGGCTAATAATGGGGGACAGTGACAGTAGCACACATTACAAAAAAGAAACTATACACTGGCACAGTTTTCTCAGTAATTTTATTACACTTCACCTTGAAAATCCTGAAATATTGCAGTCTGACAAAAAGCATATGCTGACAAAGAAATTATTTTTATTTTTTAGGTGACAATTACATATTTATTAATTTTCATCTAAACTCTGGGGAATACTATTTCTGGAAACCTGTATGTATTGTTTGTCCATTTTCCATGTGATAGCAGCTTTTCAGTGACATAGTCAACAAGCCAGAATTACATAAATTTGTGGTAGTACTGATCTGAGAATGTTGAATTCATGACTAACAACTGGCCTTTAATCATTATGTGAATGATACAAAGTGTTGTGTGAACAAAAATGTGATATGTAAGATTAATGCAAGGTTTAAAAAATCTTACAGTGCTACGTAACTGTCAAGAAGAATCACCCCCACTACACACAGCAGCATAAGAAAACTAATAGTGTATGAACACATACATTTTTTCTTACATATCATAAAAATTCATTTTTTTTCTGGTTCAGTTATTATTATGCAGTTCTTCAAGGACCTGTCGGATGTAACAGTAGCGATACTGGCAAGAGTAATGTATTATAAATAAACCGTGACTGGATACCACGTTATCTACTTAAGTTGAAGTGGTTGTCGCTAGAAAGTAATATTCTTTATCATTTTTGTTTATTTTACAGCATTACTTTGTTGCAGAAACTCATATCCTGACATCTGTATTTAGGGATTGACTGCAATATAATTAATTCTAACCAGTAAAATACAGACAAACTCAAGGTGGTGGCCTGGCTTGGCTAGCTATCATGGTGGTCGCATGCTAGTTGGGCTCCTACCATCACCAGAATTAAGCAACATTTTATGCCTATTTAAGGTCTCCTAGAAATTAAAAAAAACATTAGATTGATGCTAGAAAGTAACAGACATGCAGAAAGCACAAAAAAACACAGTCTACTGCATAGTTTGAGATGCAAGGAAAACCTGCACCATTGATGGCAGAGGGCCACACCAGTGCACAGTCACAAGCAATGACGTTCACCCAGGAACAAGCTACACAAGAGCCTGTTGTCGTGGCCCTGCCCACTTTAATTACAAATCTTCAGCAAGAAGTCTGAGCAGGATTTGAAAATTTAACTGCCCAAGTGGCCCACATACAGAATGTGGTCACTGAGCTAGCTGAAACTTCAGCATCACATACTTCAAAAAATCGAAGAGGCACAATGATGGATAAGTGACCTGGAAGATGAGGTGTCTGAATATATCAGGGATAAATAACAATGGCTGATCAAATCACTAAATTGATTGCCAGAGTTGAGGACCAGGAGAATTGAGCCAGGAGTTCGCACATCTGAATCATTTGTCTACCAGAGGGAATTGAAGGCAAGAATGGCATAAGAGCAGTATAGCAGTAGTTTTTTTGTAACAACTTGGGCTGGCACCAGAGATGAGTGAATATAAAATCCAGTGTGCTCATCGCACTGGTCATAAACCCAATCCCAGAGAAAAACCAAAGCACTACCTTACTAAGTACCTCAGATTCCCAGAAAAAAAAGTGGTGCTAAAAGCAGCTCGCTTGCATGGACCCATGAATGTGGAAGGAGGGAGAGTATTGATCTATTAGGACACACTAGAGAATTTCAGATGCAGTGAGCAAGGTTTGTGGAGGTAAAGGCCAGCCTGTTCAAGCAAGGGTGGAAAATTCACCTTACTGTTCCCTGGCTGATTAAGAGTGACCAAACCTGGGTGACAGCTGAAATTCTTAAACTCACAAAAAGATACTGAGCTGTTTATCAACATGAATGATGCAGCAGGTAAAGTGCGCTAACGCCCGAGGGAAGCAGCTCCAGCAAAATGAAATTATGTGGTAAAGTGCCTATACTTCTATTTCCTGTTTTTGAATAGAGAGTAACATGTGCATTGATGATTGGACTGTTTTCCTGTCATCCCCTCAAGAAAGTTTTGAAAGAAATTCGGGTGACTGTACGTGCCCTGTGAGATCCACCTGGGGAATGTTTTGGGATTGCCTCATGGCATGCACTCGCTCACATACCAGTATGATTCTGTGACTCTTTTCAAGTGCAGATTGAAACACTGACTTTTACTTTATGTCTTGCAAGGTAAAGCTGTGTTGGTCACTATCTACACCTTCTGGAAATTAAGTAAGCAATAACTGTCCTGCATTGCTCAAAGGAGACTAAAGAACTGTGGAAATACCAGCTGCAAGAATCACATCTCTGTGGGGATTTATGTAATTTCAGAATGGCTATGAAAACTCCACAGCTAGTTTTCCTTGTTAAGTGCTTCTTGGGCAGCGATATTGTGATTTTGGTGGCAAAGGAGAACTGCCAGTCCTATGAAATTGACACTATCATTGCCACAGCCAATCCCATTGCATTCACAGACACACCTACAAAGCTCCTGGCATGCTACACAATCGTGCAAACCTTTTTTGATCAAAGAATAACCCCCCATGTAGAGTAACACATATTGTCACCAGGTCAGTATCAAGTATTAAATTACAAGGTAGCTGACCTTATCATAGGAATTTGAATGGCCTTCTCCCTTACCACTCAGAGGTAGGGTCAACTTCCCATGCAGATCGGAGAGTCCAAATGCAGGGCTCAGTCTTTCTCTCATCCCTCACATGAATCAGCAGTTGACTGCCGCAAGTTACTGCTTATAAGGTATGTGGTCTCATGGTGTAATGGCGGAAGACTAACTGACTCAGTACATTGACAGTACATGGATATATGGGATTATCAGATTAAGCGATCCAGCTTTGTGGGGGGTGATTGCATGCTTACATGATCATGACCATGTTCATTCTGGAGGGTTAATGTGCTCAACTTCTACCACATCCAGTTACCAACTGTGGCTGGGGCCATAGATAACAGCAGTAAAGTGGCAACAATAAGGGAACTGCTCTCTGACACTGAACTTGAAGTGCACACAAGAAACTCTTTATATTTAATTTAATAAGTGATTTATTTCTTATTTTTTTATGATGCTTTGTTCTGCACTGTGTATACTGCTCTATATGGATGCTCTAATGTTAAGGCAGCACCTTTTTGAGCATGGGGGAGACTTTTGAAGAAAGGGAAATAAATGGGTCCTCAATGGTTACTCTTCTGTGTAGTAATGCACTGTCTGGGCACTTATAAGTGGAGGTAATTTTACTTCTGGAGGGCTGTTCTGGGAAAATATAGAAGCACAGTACAGTACTGGTGCTCACTATTCACTAATGAGTTGGTAGACACTAGGGATTATCTGTCAGTTAATGTTTTTGGTACTCAGGACCCCATATCTCCATCCAATGATGGAGTAAAATCACTGGGGAATTTCCCAGTAGTCTGGGTCTTTTAAGAGCCCCTATCAAACTGGTCTAATGCACGTAGTCTATCTGAGATTTTATGAATGGAGACACGCTTAAGTTGAGATGATGTCCCCTAAGAAAGGGGGGCTGAATTCTCTCAGAATTAAGTCATGTTCATTGACTTATAATGTGATTTAAGCTTTTGCTATGATGTGCTGGTATATCTTTCTGGGTATACACCACCAATCAACTACAGGGGATGGCACATACTTGTTGTGTGCTTGAAGGAAAGAAAGTGGGGGGCATTTGTGGCAGGGTACCTTTGTTCTGGCACTTGGCTTATTTGTTTTTTAAGGGGGGCACTACCTAAAGTTGGGGCTATAGTCAGGAGGTGGGGTGGAGGGATGGGGGGAGGACAAGTCCCTATCTTTGAGACAGTCTCATGTTGTGTGTTGTTGTTACTGTTGGGAATGGCGGGTCGGGTTGGGTACATAAATTGTTCTTTGCAGTATCTCTGTTTAAGTTTTAACTGTGTTTTGTTAAAAAAAACTTAAGCTTCAACATACTACAGCAGTATCGCATGGTTTGTTATGGTATATTGTACATCATGGACAATGGATGAAGACTGAAAAATATGCTCATGGAATGTGAATGGCCTGAAAACTCATGTCAAGTGCAAAACAATTCTGGGGAAGGTCAAAGGCCTCAGCATGAATATCCTATGCCTCTAAGAAACCCATATGGTTTCTAAGGAGGGTGAGTACATATACAAAAACTGGGGGTGCAACGGTTTGGCTCATAATTCACCTCAAAAGTGAGGGGGGTGGCAATATGGTTGAGACCTAATTTCCCTGGAATGGTAACAGGCTTGTTTGGATCAGTCTGGGAGGGGGGTGCAATGTGCTTTTACAAGTACAACTAAATTCCAGGAAAAAGATGGGCATTGGATCTATATATGCACCAAATTGTGAAACACCTGAATTCTTTAATAGGCTATCAATAGAGATTTCACAAATGGAAGGGCCTTGCATATTGTGTGGATACTTTATTTGTGTCCTTGACACTGTGATAGATAGGTCACCCAGAGTGGTGGGGAAGGATGAGGTCTAAGAGGGCACATGCATTGTGCCAGTTAATGCAGGACAACAGATTGATCAACACATGGAGACACTTGAATCCAAAAGGCAGGGACTACACCCATTAACACCACTCAGCCAAGAACTACTCCCGAGTGGACCTAGTCTTGGCAGCACAACAACCCCTCTCAAGTGTGGAATCAGTTGCTCATGGTTCAATGGCTTTTACTGACCACTCTCCTGTTAGTCTTATGTTAACAGGGGATCATTTGGGGGATTCAGGGGCATGGACATTGGATCTCACCTTACTTAAACAGGCAGACTTCCAAGAATTTATCAAAAACACATTATTTTTTTTTTTTTTTATCATTTTAGTCTTTGGAAATCAGGTAAGGTCCACTAGGCACAAGTGCCTGTTTTCAGGGGCAACCTGGGAGCACTGGGCGGTTAAGTGTCTTGCTCAGAGTCACACAGTATGCAAGTAGAGGTTGTGAGAATCAATGGTCTGCTGGGTGTAACAAGCTCGTTCACAGCTCATTACTCTAACCTCTAGGCTATACTGCCAGCCCAAATTACTGAATACCTAGGAAATAATTCATCCAGTAGTGTCTCCACTTCAGCAAGATGAGATGCCGTGAAGACAGTCCTTAGAGGAGCTATAATTTCCTTTGCTGCCCATTAAAAGTGGGTCAGCAACAAATGGCTGATTGATCTTGAAGCCAGAATAGTGGAAGTGGAAAAAGCTCACATGGCACACCCTATCATTGAGTGCTATCATATCCTCTAACGACTAAAGTGGGAGCTCAATTCAGCACATAGCACCAGAAATAAACAGTCCCAGTTGCTGACACCGCTGGCAACTACTTTGAAGGGGACTCTTGGAAAATGGCTAGCCTGACAGCTAAAAAACAGGGAAGTTGCTACATATGTTGCAAAAATCAGGGTTGAGTCAGGGGCTGAGGTAGTCACCGACACAGAGATAGGTGACACCTTCAGAAAATACTGTGAGGGGCTCTATACAACAGTGGCCTCCCCCACAAAGAAACAAATAAGGGAGCTTTTCAACAAGGCTTCCCTTCCCAGAGTTCAAGGGTTTAATAAAAGAACAAATAGAGGTGCAGGAAGTAAGGCTGGCCATTAAATAACTCAATGGGGGTAAGGCACTGGGCCTGAATGGCTTCCCTATTGATTTTTTTAAATGTTTTCAAAATGAGATAGAGGGCCCCCTAGTGGACATGATCAAACAAAGCTTGGCTGCAGGTGTGCTACCCCCCTTGATGTGGTCCACAACCATTTTGGTTCTACCCAAAATGGGAAAGGATCCACAGCTCTGCTCGTCGTAGAGACCAATATCACTCCTAGTGTCTGACTACAAAACAGTAGCTCACATACTGGCAGGTAGACTAGAAAGAGTTTTACCTCACATAATACACTAGGACCAGACAGACTTTATGAAAGGCAGACAGGGGAAGCACAATGTGAGGAGGACACTGAATGTGGTGTGGCGGTGGGCCAGACATAAAGGCGGAGGCAGAGTCATGGTACTTAGCTTGGATACAGAAAAGGCTTTCAATCGCGTGGAGTGGGGGTATATGTTGCAAGCATTGAGGGAATATGGAATAGGGGGCAACATGATTTAGTGGGTCAAAACACTTTATAACCAACTAACAGCACAGATAGTGGTCAACAGCACTTTATCTAAGCCCCTACAGTTAATGAAAGGAACGAGACAGAGCTGCCTCTTATCCCCCTTGCTGTATGAAATGGCTCTTGAATCGTTGGTAGCAGTGATGAGGCATGACCAATGCTTGGAGGGCCTGAAAGTGTGGAGTTTGGAGTATAATTAGCTTTGTTTGTGGTTAACCTATTTATTTATCTAAAAGACAACCAGGTGGGATTTCCTAGTTTTCTGGAGATTTTAGCACAATCTGGAAAACTGGCTAGCAATAAAATAAACTGGGTGAAAAGTGAACTATTAGTTTTGGGTGAGGAAAACCTGGACTAATGGTGGACTCAACACTGAGACCAAAAATAGTCACTTCCCTGAAATACTTAGGCATGCATATATCCAAAAGTGTGGCCCACCTTTACAAAGAAAATGTTGCCATACTCCTGGACATTTTTTTTTTAGTTGTTTAACCAGGATTAGCACACTAACACAGGATTAACATCTGAAGTGACTGTGATAGATGGGTCAGATTACCATCAGCCTTATGGGGAGAATAAATACTACAAAGATGACAACCCTTCCAAAGTGCTTGTACTTATTCCAAAGTGTACCAATTGGAGTCCCAGAATTATTCTTTAAGCAAATAAACAGCATTATTCATAAGGTTTTTTTTTTTTGGGGGGGGGGGCAGGCAGAATCTAAAGGAGTATTCTGCAGTGGTCTTTGAGAGATGCTGGCTTGTCACTGCCCTGCTTTAAATACTATTACTGGGCCACATATTTATTTTACTTATGGATCCACAGTGAGGATCAAGGACCTGCTTGGCACAGAATGGAGGAAGAATCAATAAAGGGTGGACTGCTGCGAGGCCATCTTTCCCCATCACTTCACTCACCCAACCCCACCAAACTACCTTACCCGTTTGTGCACCAACTGCTCAGGTTCTGGAGGGGGGCCTGCCAATGCATAGACTACCATTGGGGACTTTCAACCAATGTGGCCTTACACACTAGGTTTAACAACCAAAAGGGCTACAATGTGTTCTTTCATCAGACACTGTTATGATGGGGTAAAATGGGCACTAGGAAAATAGGCTGCCTCTATTATGTAGGATTCCTTGTACCTTTCTCTGAACTTCAGCAGCAGTATGGTATAAAAGCAAGTGATGTTTTTGCATATTTATGGCTGAGAGAGTTTTTAGACACAAACACCTACCACTTCCCCAATAGAGGAAATTCTTGGTAAACCACAGCCTACTATACCTATTCTAACATCCCTTTATAGGTTATTTCTGGGTACAATGCAGCCTCCTGCAATGAAGGCCGGAGCAGAGTAGGAATGGGATTTAAATATTACTACAGATGATGCAATATGGAGAACAGCTATTAGGCATATCCACCAATGCTCCAGATCTAATAAATTGAGTAGAATTCAATATTTATTCCTACACAGGGCTTACCTCCCACCTGTTAGGCTTCACAGATCTGATAGCAGCAGGAACCCAATGTGCCCAGGTTATCAGGCAGAGATGGGTGACTTTGCCCTTACTGGCAGGGTATCCATGACCTGCTGGAGAAGGTATTAAAGATGGCCCTGCCAACTCCTACCCTAGAATTTATCTTGGGCACAGAACCTAAACCTGCAAATCACCCATGGAAGCTTAGACTCCGTAAGATCACCCTTGTGCATGCCAGGAAAACTATCGCCCAGAGTTGGGTTAGTAAAAACCCACCTACTATCACCCAATGGCTGAACACCCTCATGCTGTACATGAAGATTGAAAGGTACCAGCTCACTCTGATGGAGCAAGCAATGTTTTTTCACAGTTTCTGGAACCCCCTATTGGATGCCATTGAACAGGGGATTATTGATGCTTGAACATAGAGGCATATGACAAGATTGTGGTGTTCATGTTTTGTCTTGCTTGGGTATCACTTGTGGCTCCAAGCATGCAGGACTAGTGGTGAGCTGTCAAGTAAGCATGGGGGCATGCTTCCTGGGAAGGTGGGATAGCCCGAGAATGAAATGCTAACTCTGGTTACCTAATTGTACCTGTCATCCATGCCTGACTGCCAAGGTTCTGTATATTTGTAATGAAAACTTCTAATGTAAACATAAATATATGTCTGTATATTATATGTGGATATAAATGTATGCCTGAAGCTTATCTTAAAAATATGATAAAAAAATACAGACAAATTTGTACTAAATAATGTGTATCCCTTGCAAGGATGTTCCCCCCAGCATGTCACTCCCGCTGTGTAAGAAAGTGAATGGTGGAGAACAGACACTTCAGTTCCTGCAAAATCATAACAATAGAAAGCACACACCAGACATGAAACAAGTATTTATTCAATAAGTTAACATGTAAATTCTGACTATTGCGATTATGGAAAACATGGCAGGCATTCAAAAACAGCAATTCGGTACACTAGCTCTTTAATTTGCAATTGACACATTCATTTTGCAGTTTAGTAAGCCACTAAACTGTGGAATGGATGTATGAATTGTGGATTAATGAATTATACTGCAGAAAGAAATTCTGCAGAACTGATCACTGAACTGTGGAATAATTACACGTATTGTGGAATAATCCATTAAACTGCTAAATAAAATTCCTCAGAAATGTCATTCTGCAGTTCATGTGTATTATTCCAGAGTTCAGCCTAGAAATTCCACCGAACAGGGTGAAAATTCACGAAAGACATTGGGAAAATTCCAGTCTTTCCAATGGTGGAAGTTCGGAATGTTTTGCGAAATTTACAAAATTTTGAGAAAGTTCCACTAGAGCAGAATTCGCACCATTCGCCCACCTCTACTCTCCTTTTAGAACATAAGTCTTCTTTCATGTTTTGTTTTTAAAGCATTTTCTTTTATAATTTTGGTGACCATAGAAATATACAATTTGTTGGCATAAAAGGACCATTTGACCCTCCCGCCCATCCGCCCAATGAAAAAACAAGTAACATGTGCATGGTTGTCAGTGTCAGTGGCTCAGAAGGTTGCACACTCACCTCTGAGGCCAGGAGATCAGATGGCTGTGGGTTCTATCCCCACACCAGGCACTTAGGTTAATATCCCAATACTCACACTGTAGTGCAGCGTGAGGGGGATGATGCACTCCTGAGGTGTTGTTTTTCAGATGAGACATTAAACCAAGGTCCCATCTGCCTGTTTTGGTAATTGTGCAGGTGGACATTAAAGATCCAATAGCACTTCTCGAAAAGAGCAAGGGAATTTCCCCGATGTCCTGGCCAAATTTCCTTTGTTTACTAAAAATACCACCAACAGCTTAATCTGGTTCAATTTCAGTTGGTTACCATCTGTATCCCTCCTCTCCTCCCCCGGTAACCCTGAAAAAGGGACTTCTAGCCTCAGTAGGTCAAGAAAATTCAATAAATAAATAACGATTGCTTGAATGTACTGTACATCTTCAGCACTGTACGATATAGACAATGCAAATGAGATGTAAGGTGATTGTCATCACACCACCAAAACAGTTACAAGGGGTAAAATCAATTAAACGAGCAAAATACCTTCACAAATAGCAAATGTTTTCTGCTTCCTTGTCAGCAATCAGCTCTATTTCCACAGCTGTTGCAGCTGCAGTATAAACCCCTAGACACATTCTTAGTCACAATAGGTAGTATGGCAAAATGGAGGCAAACTGTCACCCCATTGTGCCACCATGAATTTGCAGTATACGGAACAAGAATTCTTAATTGTCGAGGGGGGGATCATGGCACTCCTCCTTCAACTAAGTCAAAATGAAAATAAGATAGCCAAATGTTGGTATGTTTGCGCACAATAATATGGCAGATTGCAAGTCACAATGAGTTGTACCATGGCATCACACCAATTGCATAACACTTCTCCATGGTGTAAATACACAAGACAGGCATTACCATCATTAAGACATCTCCACACCCATTACCCCATACAGGACAGTTTGCATTAAACATATTGTGCAGCTAGTTTGAAATCTATTCTTTTTATGTGACTGCAATGAGTTGCCAACTATTTTTTTCCATTCAGCTGTAGAATGTGGCTTTCTTTGAAAGTATATTACAGCAACTCATTCAGAGCTCAGCAGAAGCCAGCTAACAAACAGGTATTAGTCATAAAGAGATGTAGTATGCAGAGCCATAACAGCTCAAATTTTAGCTACCTGTTAAGTGGTTGCACAGTAAGTTTATTGTAAACTGTACTGTACCTTGTGGCCCTATTCTGGGCTGCTTCCCAGTGAATTATTGCAGTCTTCAGGCTCCGTCCCTGGTAATCTATAGTTCTTCACTCATTCCCTGTGTTAAATTGTTCCCTTGTATCCAGTGTTACCCCACTCAGCATCCTTTTCTTTGACCTGCCATCCACCTGCCACACTGCAGCTGGCACATCCTATCTCTGCGGACTCCATTGTTCCTTGGTGCAGCATTGCAACTCCCCTTCCTCCTGTCTGTAGATGTTCAACAGGTGGGGGTGCTGCAAAACTCTGCCCTTTGGCTTGTGAGGGTCACCATACTCGATGCATGTGCCTGTAGGCCTTTTTCATGGTGACGCCCAACCCCTTCCCTGCAGAGTTAAGTCACAATGTGTATTGTAACCATACAAAGTAGAGCTGTGACCTCTATCGTACATAGTTACAGTGTTGTTGTGCCCATTTGTTAGTGACCCCCCGATAACTGAGAATAGTTCCCTTGTTTTAGTTTATTTTTGCTATTCATAATTAATGTTAAGTATAAAAAGTAGTCCTCTGTAACCACAATGATTTCCTGCATTTTCTGATTGTCGAAAAAGAGGTGACAGGGTATTCTAGCTGAGCTGTTGGGGGAATGAAATTGAAGGGAAAGCAGTGGTCTTTCTTTGCTAAATTTGTGGATAAGTAATGTGCTTTCGCATTGTTTCCTGTGCATTTCTCAAGTTATTGCAACACGCAGCATATAAATATGTGCTACAGAAAGTGTCTGCCATGCGGTGTGGTTCCACCTGGACATGACAGAGGGATGATCAGGTCCAAGATGTGGGTTTTGGACTCAGGAAGACTGTCTTTAAGAAAATGGAAGAAATTCTCATAGGACAATCTCCTAGGGCCAAGATATTCACACTGTGCCAGGCTGTGGCGCAAGCCTGGGCACAGTGCAACTTGGCTGCGGAGGGGCATTGACTGGGTGATATTCAACGGAGCTGCACCATGGCACAGCATCATTGAATATCACACCCTGGCCACCCCCAGTGTGCATGGCACAGTAGCACTGCGCCAGCGCAAGTGGCCAGAGTGGAGCAGGGGAATGCGCTAGCACAAGTTCCGTTGCACTATGTGCAACAACTGCAATATTCAAAAGTGCACATGCAAATGGACCATAATGTATGCAAGGCGCAAATGGGGCCATTTGCATGTCATTATGGCTCCATTTGCATGCAGGTGCGCTGATCCCCGACGACTTGCACCTGGCGCTCTACCAGGCAGCAGCTGTTGGGGACCGACGCCCCCTGCACAGCTCGGCAATGCACCCCTCTGCCTGGTTGTGAACATATGGAGATTGAAATAATCGTCCCATATCCCTGGTGGTCCAGTGGACTGCTTGCAGCCCAATCGCAGGCATATGTTAATTACAAACGTCTAATATCCCTGGTGGTCCAGTGAACCGCTCACAGCCTGATCACGTGCATAAGTTAAAATAAATGAAGTCCAATATCCCTGGTGCTCCAGTGGACTGCTTCATGCCCAATCATGGGCTTAAGTATGGAAATCAAATGTCCAATATCCCTGGTGGTCCAGTGGACCGCTCGCAGCCCAATCACGGGCTTAAGTATGGAAATCAAATGTCCAATATCCCTGGTGGTCCAGTGGACTGCTCACAGCCCAATCGCGGGCACATGTCATAAAAAGCAGAGGTCCAATAAGCCTGGTGGTCCAGCAGTACCCTCCTCCCACCCATACACTGGACCCACCTCCCTGCTCCCCAGTCAGTGGCAGGCAGCACCCACCCACCTGCCGCCCACCACCCACCCGACTGACACAGTGCGCAGGGCTGTATGCCTATTGGTCTGGCGTGAACCAATGGGTGTGCAACCCATCCCATTACACATTCCAGATATGTGAATGGATCCATTCACATATCTGGACTGTAATACAGAACCGGATACTGCACCCCATTGGCTCATGCTATGGACCAATAGGCGTGGCCTTCCGTATAATTGTCAGTCGGTGGTGGGCGCTTGGCAGTGGTGCTGCCACGACTGAAGCGACTGAGTGAAACTCCGGCACGTGGGTGGGAGAGGCCGCTGAACCACAAGGCTGAACTCTACCCACTTTACAACATATGCACGTGATCAAGGCGTAAAGCAATCACTGGACCGAACAAGAATATTGAATGTTCATTCCTCAAGCCCATGATCAGGCGTGAAGCGGTCCACTGGACCACCAGGGATTCTGGACTCCTTTTATTTCAACTTATGCCCGCGATCGGACTGTGAGAGGTCCACTGGACCACCAGGGATGTTGGAGGATCCTTTTTCTATGTATGCCCATGATCGGGCATGGGGGGACGCTGCCAGGTGCAGCCGGAGCTCAGGTGGCCACCAAGAGGTGGCAGCTGCCGTGTTGCGCCCTGCAATACGGCAGCTCACCTGTTGGTGGCCAGCCATTGTTCCTCTTTTTTTTGGCTCACCTGTGTGCAGCACAAGTAGTGTTGTGCATGCATGGACTCAGCACATCCCAGGCTGAATATCGGGATGTGCGGAGTATGCATGGGCATGCCCATCCTACCTGCACCGCATACATTACTGATGCGCACCGGTGCATCGGGATTTGTGACAGGCACAATCCCCATTTGAATATCGTGCCATGGTGCATCAGTGGGTTGCGCATGGCACAACAGTGTTGCGCCATGTGGAACCCTTCTGAATATCCGGGCCTATGCATACAACAGGATGGATTCTGAAAAAAACACTCCACCTTAACTGCCTTGGTTGATTACACAACTCAGCTCTATGATGTACTAAATAATTGTATGGCAGTAGGATATGTCTTCATAGACAGGCATTTGACACTGTAACCATCAACTTCTACTAAACTGTCTTATCCACTGGCCTGTCCACAAGTACTGTAACTTTGTTTGATACCTACCTGTTCCACAGGAAACAATGCATGAGAATTAGCAGGAAACTCTCTGAACGATGAGAGTTGAACCTCGGAGTCCCCCAAGGATCGATACTAGGACCACTACTTTTCAAGTCTTTTCATTAATTCCCTACCATCCATCTGCTCAGCATGCATGGTGCTCTATGCTGCTGATGCCATCATCTCAGTACCTGGCACAGAATTGTCCAGAATCACATCTGAACTGGAAGCCAACTTCCAAAGGCTAAAAACTTGGTTTACCCAGAATAAACTACTACTCAACTATAAAACACCAAAGGCATGCTCTTCACAGTGCCACATACTAATAATAATAAGTACAGCCTGCTGCTGATACTTAGCAATAAATGAGATAAACTAGAACAAGTCTGCACATTTAAATACCTAGATGTACACTTAGATGTCACTCTCATCTTCTCCACACATATTGACCAGGTCATAAAATCAGCAAATACTAAGCTAGGTGTTCTCTAGCACCACAGGCATTCAATGATACCTGATGGCCTGAAACTGGTCACATGCAGCTCGGTGTTATCTACCATTGATTATGGGCTGGTGATCTATGGAGCTGGCTCTGACACAGCACTAAAAAGGGTCAAAAGCCTTCTTAATAAAGCCTGTCAACTGGTCTGAGGGGCTGATTACCTGACCCATACATGTGCACTGTATAAAGAGACTGGGTGTCTCCCCCTCCATCTCAGACCACTATACCAGACCTGTCTGCTGGGTAAAAAATCATTGCTAGGGCTTACACTGGAGTCCACCACTAGTTTATTTAAAAATGTACAACCCACTATAAACATTACAAGTGCAACTAAGGAGGGGGGATTACTGGTGCCATTTAAGCTCACTACGCTCACTTAGTGATCCTTATTCTACTAGGGACCTAGGTGGATCAATGGCGTTCCATATGCCCTATTTGAATGCAGCAAGATTAGCCAGTTCAAAAACTGGGCTCCATTCCTACCTAGCCCATGAGTATGTCTGCTGTTGCCCTGTATAATCCTGGCATACCCAAACTGAACCCATAGCTCTCCTCCCACTTTTCTTTTTCTACGACCTACCCCCTCTGTCCCCCCCCCCAGCATATCCACTCTACCTCCACCCTTCAATACCATATCCCCTCTGTTACACCCCTGACAAAGCCACCTTTGGCTGCATATACTTCTACTCTACTTAGCACTGTAGCCTGGGACATGTACCAACCCAAGTGAGTACTCTGCATTTACCAAAACACTGTGTCACACTCATGTAGTATTGTTGTAATCTTGGCACTTCTTTATATGTAACTTTAACCTTGCAACCTATAAGCAGATTCTGTATCTACAGTATTTGATGTCTTGTTCATCAGTGTTTACCTGTAACCATTGTACTGTTATGTATCTGTCTGACTTGGAACCTTTGTAAACGAGCCTTCAGTTGAAAGTTATTTAATCTGAAACATACATTCATACATACATAAATAAATAAATACTTCTTCCTGGGGTCAGAAAGAAGACTGAGGTGGAATGAAAATGGGCCACAATTAGGGAGGGACTCATGGAGGCCATGAGTGAGTGTGCCAAAATCAAAGGCAAGAAATTTAAGGTTACAAAAGCACAGCTGGTTTCACAGAAACATTGAATATGTCAGCAGATAAGGACCACTTGGCCCACTCAGTCTTCCAATGCTTTCCAGTATATAGTATCACCACAGATCCTATTTGCTGTCTGGCCCATTCACCCACCTCCAGTTCCCTTTCCCTAATATTTCCTTATGCCTATCCCATGCATTCCATTTTGAAAACTATGTACAATATGTATTGATGTAGTGTTCTGTTGTGTACTGATGTGGAGCCTTTGCAAAGGAGTCTTTGACTCAAAGGATTGTAATTCCAAAATTTCAATAAATAAATAAAATAAATAAACATGGAAAGAACATGGCAGATACAATAATAAAAAAAGGCAGCCTTCCACAAGTACAAATGTACTCAGAAGGTGGAAGATAGGGAGCCTATTGTGCTAAATCCAGAGTGGGGAGCAGAGTAGTTAGAAATGGAAAGGCTACAAAGGAAGTACAACAGTCACAGGGAGTAAAATCTGGTGAGAAGGCCTTCTTCAAATATATAGGGGAAATGAGGGATGTTAAAGATGAGATTGCCAGATTAAAGAATGAGGAAGGTTGGGCAGAAGTAAGTGAAGAGAAAGCAGAGGTGCTTAACAAGTACTCCTACTCCATTACCACGAGAGAGAAGGATGGACCAGTGCCACAAGGGAACACAGGGTGGTGATGGGGAAGGGGAGAGCCACAGATGGCATAATAGAGGTAGACAGGGTGCATAAGACCCTGAAGGCCCTGAAAGCGGACAAGTCCCCAGGATCAGACTGCATATGCCAAGGATCTTCAGGGAACTGGTGAAGGTGCTGACAGACCCCCTAGCAGAACTGTTTAACAGCTCTCTGGAGTATGGAATTATGCCCAGGGACTGGAGAACTGCACATGTGGTGTTTCTTCACAAAAGTGGTCCAAAGGATAAATCAGGGAATTACAGATCAGTCAGTCTGATATCAATAGTGGGGAAACTGATGTAGACTATCCAGAAGGAATGTCTGGTAAGCTTTCTTGAAGAAAACAGGCTGCAAGATGAGATGCAGCACAGGTTTGTGTCAGGGTGGTTCTGTCAGACTAATCTGATTTACATTTTTGACTGGGTAGCCAGGACAGTGGAAAGGGATCAAGCAGTTTATGTCCTGTTTCTGGACTTCAGCAAGACCTTTCACTCTGTGCCACATAGGAGACTGCTCAAGAAGCGGGAAGACCCGGGGGTGGGTCCCAAGTTTGCTAGAAGGGTCAAAATCTAGTTGAAGGCCAGAAGCCAAAAGGTGTAGTGTGTGGAATTCTCAGAAGCTAGGCCGGCAGCCAGTGGTGTCCCACAGGGTTTAGTTCTTGGTCAGGTGTTGTTTAACATCTTGATTTGTGACATAGTAGATGGGACCAGTGGTAAAATCTGCCTGTTTGCAGATGACACAAAGCTCTGTGGGAGGGTGGACACAGAGGAGGGGAGACAGGAACTTAGGGAAGACCTGGCTAGGTTAGACAAGTGGTCTGTCATATGGCAACTTGGATTCCATCCAGAAACGTGCATAGTTATGCACTTGGGGGTGAAAATCCCAAAGACCAAATACCAATTGGGTGGTGTACAGGTTACCAGATCAGAGGAAGAAAAGAATCTGGGGGTAATCATCATGGGTGACATGAAGCACTTGGCACACTGCAGGAGAGCAGCAATAAAAGCTGCTTAGCCAGGCTGATTACCAGCAGAAATGCAGAGGTCATTTTGCCAATGTACAGGTTATTGGTAAAACCACACTTTGAGTACAGTACAGTATTTACCTTATCTTAAGAAGGATGTCAACTTGCTGGAGACAGTCCACAGAAGGGTGACCAAGATGATCCAGGGCCAAAAGGGCAAAATCTATGAAAACAGGATCAAGGGGCTCAACATGTACTCCCTAACAACTAAAGGGAGACGAGGGATGGAGGGATATGATCGAGACCTTCAAATATCTTAATGGTATTAACAGGGTGAACACAGAGGGCCTTGTCAGTCCCAGGTGGAGCAAGTCCATTAGGGGAATAGCCTAAAGCTGGCAGGGGTAAGATTCAAGATAGAGATGAAGAGGCACTTTTTCACTGAGAGAGTGGTGGCCAAGTCGAATGAGTTGCCAGAGGAGGTGGCCTTGCATCAATAAAAGAATGCAAGGGAAATTATCTTGTTTAAGTAAGGATGAATCCCCGAGGTGCAAAATCTATGTCTTGAAGTGGGTGCAGGGACCACATCATTCTTGAAGAAGAAAACACTCTGAAAAGTTTATTTCAAGTTGTTTGTTTTATATTTTATCCGCCCTGACGTTTCGCTCCCGAATTAGAGCTTTTTCAAAGGGCTTTCATAATACGTGAATAATTACAAAATATACATGTTTAAGTTTTCTGTTCAACAAAATCATAGATGCTTGAACATTTTTTTTATAAGAATAGTATACATGAAATTACCCTTGGAATCTGCATTATAAACATTTCATCATTTATATTCATTTCAACCTGTTTCATATTTTTATCTTGAAAGACCACCTAGGAGGCATCATATTACTGGTAAGTTAGATATAACTTCCAAGTCCATTTTAATTAAATAAATGACTGAAATACTAATCAGCACATATAACAATCAGCATACTATAAATAATTAATTCTGCCTGTTGGCCTGTAATGCCACTTAACTCTGAGAGCTCCAACATACTTTATTAGAGGGGTGCGGTCATGCCCCTATAGTTAGGGATGAGTAGGCACTTTAATGTTAAAACACAATTTTTGTGCGTTAATAACATTCCAAATGGTCAACAGATTTGTACAAAATTTGGAATATGTAGTCTGGTATGGTAGCTCTCTTGATTTACCAAGTTGCGTTTCAGTCAGACTTATGGTTTCTGCACAGCAAAATGCTAAAAAAAGCATTTTCACCACTTCTGACATGTTTTTTGCCCATGGCGCTGTGTCCACACTTTGTGGTCTTTCAGTCTGAAATTTGGAACATAGAAAGCGATTGGGAAAAGAAACAATCCAGTGTTAGTTTGGTTAAAAAATATTAATCTGTTTCAAAGTTATTGTATTTTTTTATTTTCGGGTTCTCAGCATGCTCAGTTCACTCCAAGATTTATATGGTTATTTTTCAGACAAAGATTGGGCTCACAGTCAAGAATTTTGCTGCTCGTGGACTAGGATCCTGGTCCACCAAAAAATTCCTTGTCCACGAGCCGCCATCTTGTTTTTCAATTTTTCGCCAAAACAAAATGTTGTAGCTTTCTCCATGGGTGACTTTTTGGCTAAATGAGGCATGGGTTTTGTTCAGGGTAACCCCCTCTACAAAGCCATGGTTTGGCTCATTTTGGTCAAAAAATAGCTTTTTAAAATTTAAGAATTCTTTGACTGTGACTCGCTAACGATCCTGGTCCACGAGCTGTCAAAATCCTAGTCCGTGAACTCACGGTCAAGGATTTTGCTACCTCGTGGACTAGGATTTTAAAAACTTTACCATTGCATTGCTAATGATTGGTTTGATCTTCTTCCTTAAATTTTCAAGGTATTGAGGAGAGAGATGCCCTACAGGTGTGAATTATGCTATTTTGCTGTTGAGGAATTAAGTGGTTCCACAGATATATCATCACGAAGTTCAGATTTTCCCCATAGGATTACATTGTGCCACCCATTGTATTTTTCAGCACTCATATCTCGGAAACAAAGCGAGATACAGACTTTTCAGTACTGGTAACATATCTGCTAGAACAAGATTGGAGACTGTAGACTACACCTGCAGTGGATTTTTTTCCGTTGCTTGTACGGTTGATGAGATATTGGCAAATTAGTGTCACAAGGGTTCCAAGGGTGCACTTCCAGCACTTTTCAGTGGCCATATCTTGTTAATGATGTGAGATATGGATTCAGTTGATGTATGTCAAGTGGGAAACTCATTGTCACAATTACAACCACACTTACATTTTTTTTATACATGCTACAGTTGCTGCCATATTGGAAAGCTAGTGTTACAAGGGTTCCTTGCCCCTCTAAGGCTGCTGTATGGCTCTGTAGCTATGTGTACATTGCAGCACAGGGCCCAGAGTGCCCATGCTCCCACACATGCATATCATTATGCACAAATGGGCAGCTTGGCTCCCACTAACATGTTATTTACTAGTTGTATTGCACTTTTTCAAAAAGTAAGGAAATTCATGGCAAAAAACATCAGTTAATGCATCAGTTAGAGTTAAAGAAACAAAAGTGAGGAAATGAGATATTAGGGTTGAGTCTCTAACCTTCCAACACTCCACCCTCACATCCTACACTGAGTGACAGATGCCGGTGTGTGCCATGGGGTCATGAGGTCTAACTCTTACCCCATTCTCCTTTACTGTAGCATGTCAATCTGCTTACACATGGAATGGGGTGAGAGTTGGGCCACACAACCCCATGGCACACACTGGCATCTGTCAGTCTGTGTAGTATGGGGTGGTGGAGGAGTTAGGGGCGCAACCCTAAGGTCTCATTTCCTCACTTTTGTTGCTTTAACTCTAACTGATGTAGTAAACAAAGTTTTTTTTTTTGCCATGAATATTATGCAACCTGCATCTTAAAGCATTAAACTTGTCTCTCTAATACTGTGATTTGTTATGTTTGCATCAGCAACATTAGAAAGCATGAACATGTTAAAATCAGCAGTTTTAGCCCACATGTTTCAGTTTTATTACATAGTAAAAGGTTATACTTCATAGCACTAAATAACTTGTCTTTATTAAATAGTTTGCTTCCCACAACGTACAGCCTGCTTCTAATAACAATTCCTTTTAGTAATAACTGCCACAGCAAAGACGCTGGCTTGCTTTTTATCTTTTCACAATGAATGCCAAAAGGTCTAGAAGGTAAAGCCATTTGTTTTAAAATCAAGCTTTAAGTAACAGAGCTTCTGAAGTTACTGACATGTTTTAAACCATCTTTTGATATGCATACCTCTTAATAAACACTGTTGTGGCAAAACGCTGATTGATTTTTTAGCTTTTCACAATAAACGCCACGAGGTCTAGAAAGGAAAGATGTTTGTTTTAAAGTAGAACTTTGAGATGACAGAACTTCTAAAGTTTCTGATTTATTTTGCAGACTGCCGTTTTATTCAGTGAAGGTGTTACAACTACCTGTTGAGTTCTTCAGTGTTCTGCCTGATACAAGATGGCGTGAAGATGCTGTAACAGTTAATGAGGATTTCTCCCTTTCCTCTTGATCCTGCTTGTCCGGGTCACAGATGACAAACTCACCTGTGATCTCGAGCATGTGAAATGCACAATAATATCTGCTAAACAACTGAACACATTTAGTATTGTGGTGTTGGGTGAGCAGGCTCTTAATAGTTGCTGATTGCAAATACCAATGTGCTCATGTTAAGACAACTTTAATGTTGTTACCGATTTACAGTTTTGTTTTGCAAAAGCTTACAATATATACTGTATTTTTCTGGCTATTGAGGTGACAGATACTTAATCCACTGTTTAAATATAATCAACATTGTCAGTGTTATATAGTTAAAGTATATAATAAAAGAAGATGGGGGGGCGAAAGTACAACTACAAGATCTGTCAGGCTGAAATCCCATATACCTGTTAGGAAGATTTAAATGTTATTACCTGCTGTATCTCTGCATTTCAAAACATTATTTTAATCTATTGAGTGCATATTATACCAGGTGTCAATATATCATGCTAGTTTATTTGAAAGACAACCTAAATTAAATTACCAGCAAGCCTGCCAGTTTGTATCTCTGTTCTTGCCAATATTTCTGTCTAGTTTATGCAAACTATAAATCCATTTCATTTCTATTCTGTCTCGTTTCTTTTGACAATCTCCTCCCCTTTCAGATGGGCTAACCACTTCAAGGCCTTAAAATCTTAAGGATGCTCCTGTGTGTCCTGTAGTCGGGCAACTCCATGAAATGGGGTTACCAAAGTGTGACATGTGTGTCAATTGTTAAAACCCAATGTAGATGAAATTTGTTATGTGTTTTATGATGCTGCTCCCAACCACTTATTAAGTGAATATATTGGGAGATAACTTCCTGATCAGTACATGAGAAAATGGGTCATGAAAGTTGCACACGTAACAAAGGACACCAAAGAATTGTGACATGCCTGTGTGTTTTTATAACTCATATTAGGGAGCATTTGTTATTAGGTTTAACTTGTGTACTCTACCAGTGAATATGGTGTGTGGTATTTGGTTAACTCCCTTATATGGGCATGAGGTTAATGCATCGTTAAGGTTGCACACGTAACATAGACACCAATGACCTTTTTGAAGGGAAAAGGTTTTACTAAAGCTACCATTCATTACACAATACTAACACTATCCATTACACAATACAAACCATCCAACATCAAGGAAGAGAAATGTGAAATATTTGTAAGATCTGCTTCAAATCATCCTTCCCTGCCCTGCAGTGCATTTAAGTCCATTGTGTACAGCTGGAAAACAAACTATACTCGTCCTGCAAGCAAATGAAAATTATTTCAAAGCATTTTAGCTAAATGTATTTCATTTAATTTGTAAATGATTGTTAATTGTTCCAGTCATCAGACATGTCTTTTAACTCTTGTGACAAGCTCCAGTACAATTCTAATCCCATTTCTGCCTCAGTCTGCAATACTTTCTGCACATTTCTTCCATACTTCAGTGCTAATTTTAAAGTTTCTATCTCCCTGAAGCTGCAGTGGCCCATAAAATATTCGGGCATGCTTTACATTGTCGTAGGCATAAAGCTGTTGCCATGTAAATTTTGAATCCCCATGCTGGTGCAGGAATTTAAAAGTGTACAGGTATTTATGTACTGCTATGACCTCACCAATGTAGAATGCATTTGATTAGTAAACAGCATATAGTTTGTTGACTTCAGTTGGGCCTGAGGGCATGATTCTTGTTTTTGCTGGATGCACACTGTGTGCGGGGGTGTCAGATAGCAGAACACATGGGTCCTCGGGAAGATCAGTTTGGGTGCTTATTATGGGGGCTACATCATTTGAGGCAATGTTCATTCTGATTAGTACAAATGGCCACTGATATAGGGATGCTGGAAGTAGTTTCAGCTGAGTGACCACTGGTTTCAGAAGATTCCGTTGTTGGCTCATGTGACTGTTCAGTGTGCAGTAGGTAAACAGGGATCTTTTGTGAAGTGGGCACAGAAGCTATTGTTAAATGTTTGACTGTCCACTGTCCTACATACCTTCTGTTGTCACATGGTAGTTCTCATTGACATTGTAGAAGCATGTTAAGCCTCTGACTGCAACCACTCCTGCTTTCATTGACTTTACACTTTGTATTTGGTGGGTTCCTGGTATGGTTTTGATATTACCAAGCCTGTTTCATTTAGCGTCATTGCTGCCAAAACAGAAGAAAGTGTGAATGAAATGGCTACACCCATCACTGGCTGGCTCTTTGGTTAGATAGCTTTTGCTGTATGTATTCAGGACTTCTGCATTAGCAATGGCAACACACAGTTAAGGAAAAGACTATACTACATTTTGTTGAGAACTGTTACAAGATGCACATGCAGGAAAGTGGCAATGCTTTTCTACTTGAACAACACACAGTTAAGGAGGAGAGAACACAATGTTTTATTAAGAACTGCATGCAAGAAAGGGGAAATGGATTCCTACTTGGTGAACCCACAGGTAAGGAGGAGACTGATTTTATTAAGAACCATTACAAGATGGGCATGCGAGAACGTGGTAAGGGTTTTCCATTTAAAGACACAAAGGTAAATAGCTATTGGAGCCAAAACAAGCAGACAGGAAAACAGAAATTTGAACTAGTAGTCCTTAGTAAATTTCAATTCTCTGAAGTATATTTCTTTTCTCATCAGAAAGTTGTGATGTGATAATACTGTGCTGGATGTGTTTAACAGCTGTTAGACTGGCAGTTGACAACTATACTGCTCCACAATACATCATCAGCATTATGATCTCAGTGACTTCCCAGGTGATTGCCCTGGTAATTACTTACTTGCTGTTCCTAAGTAGCACTGATGTCACAGTCAGCGCGGTCTTATTGCTGATGTACTGTGGGGCAGTGGATCATCAGATACCATGCTAACCACTGTTCCACACATTTTGCAGTCCAAGTACTCCCCCAACCCCACACCTTGGGCAATGTGGGGCAAATGTGTGTGGTTACATGCACATTTCGGCATCTTGTCACACCAGAAGAAGGGATTTAATGCTGTTTCACACATAAAGCATAAACCATTTATAGTAAACCCATGCCCCCCCTGATTAGGGAATATTGTGCCAGTTCAAGAATGAATGGCACCAAACCACTCACAGGCTCTACCTTGTTTTGTGTGCAAGCCTTGGCATGAATACCACAGGAAAATCATAATGGGTCACAGAAGAAGGGTGGTGGTGTGAAATAGCGGTAAACCACACTCCCTGTGAGCAGAAAGATGGTGAAATACCATGGCAATCAACACATTAGCAAAATATTGCATGAGGTAGGGGTGTTCTGGGAATTCTTGGCCTGCTGCCAGCTCATGGTGCTTAAAGTAACCAAGACCACAACAGCAGGCAAAAATGCAAACTCTGAAATAAATAAAACACAGCTAATTGCTGACTTAAAACTCAAATAAACATAAGGCTGAAAGATACTATCCCACCAGCACAGTTTACTTGGAGGGTTCTTTATTTTAATAAAATACTGTACAGTTTATGAGTGGCTAACATAATGGGGACCCAAGCACATGGTGCCTAAAATAACCAAGACCACAAAAGTATGGCCGAAATGCAAACTCTGAAACAAATAAAATGCATATAATTGCTGAATCAAGCCCCAAATAAACAGAAAGTTAAAATATACCATCCCACTAGCACAATTTACTTGAAGGGTTCTTTATGTTAATAAAATACTGTTTAAGGGTGTCTAACATAATGGGAACCCCAAGCACATGGTGCTGAAAGTAATAAAGACCAAAGATACTGACAAAAAGCAACACATTTGCCTAAAACACATTTAATAGTAACATAGAACACATCTGTAAGTTACATTTCTCATGCAATACAATTACTGTATCATTTTTGTTAGAAACCCACTTCAAATAGGGACTACAGCTGCACAATTGGTACAAGAACAAGGAGGCCCAAACTTCAGTCAAATCACACAGCCTTAGAAATAATGTGAAAAAAATCATTTACCAAGAACAATATCACTTCTGTGAGCACAATTATTTTTTGGTAAGGCTGCATTTGGAAAGCAAACACACACACGCACACATACACACACACACACACACACACACACACCTGCGTGCTTGGTCTTTGGGGCCCATTAAAACTGTACCACCAAATCCCCCTCATGAAAACAACTTAACTTGCCCAAAAGAAATGTGCCACTGATTAAAACTGCTGTATAATGCTAGACTGCATTTATACAATTTAACTGCCCTTTGGAAGTTTGTAAAAAAGAAAGGAGCCAGAGTCATGCAATGTTGGGGGGGTCTCCATTTCTTAAACTGTGCCCCACTCCATTAACACAATACCTCCAAGCCTCATTTCACAAGAAAAAAATATATTAAAATGTTGACATCTGTACTGCACAGTAAGTGCACAGAAACATTTTCTTCCACCAACCTTACTGCCTGATACACACAACAATGCTGAGAATGAGCCCCATTTAGTGGTAAACACACAGAGACTACAATTTATCTGTAGGTCCCAAACACTGCATCAGGGCTCTAATGCTCATTAAAATCCTAAAATTGCTATACTATTTGCTAGAATAAGCCCCCCCAAATATTTATAGATGTACATTGTACTCTAAGCAACACGAGCCGTTCTGCAGCTGTATTCTTAGACCTGAAAGTAACAATGGCCTACCTGGGCTCCAGGTGGCTGCTCACGTAACTGAAATGCTACTGGCTGGACACCGGGATTGTACTATGAGCTGGCAAGAGCAAGAATAGGACTCTGACTCAAATTCTTGTGCGTTTAAGCCATCTGAGAGCCTTCCCCACTCTTGGTGCATGTAAGTGCACTTACATGATTATTGGGGTTGTAGAGGGGCACTGGGGTAGGAATGAACACACATCCAGGACTTCTGGGCACCAGGAGACCATGGGAACAAAGATCAGACAGAGCGCTCCTGCAGTACAATATTTTCCAGTGAAACGTAGTGCTTTATCTTTTGCAGAAGCTCCCTGATCAAAACACAATGCAATTTCTGGAGGATTTATTAAAATAAGTACATTTTGGGGGCAAACGATGAACATAACCACTTGAGACACAAGTGGTTACTTTAGCTACCGCATTTACTCTGCTGTGTAAGCACTATACAGGCACATTTAATATTAACTAAATTGTCTGAAAACAAAGTCTGGACACAGGATAATAAGTCAAAGCAGTTTATTGTGGTATAGAACATTTTTTATTAAAATAATGAATACTATTTACAGTGTGTGTCACAATGTCACAAATTAGGCACAAAAAATTACAGATTTTATCACAAATCATATTTCTTTCTTTCTTGAGGAAATTAACAACTGGCAGCATTCATGTTATGTAATTTATCTCTCCACATCACATATTGTCCTACAGCATAGTCATTCACTGAGCACAGGTTTTACATAGTTTATAGATGGCATGTACATTTTGGGACACCATTGGCAACCCCTTTTCATGGAGTCACCCAGTCGTAAAGTGGATTGCTACCTGTGATATTTCATCACATCTTCTAATACCTCCTTTGTGTTCCTGGATCCTAGTTTTCAGTGCCCTTGTAGTTTCTGTAATGTATAACATGTCACAAGGACATTGTAATAAGTACACTACACCCTGAGCTGTGCATTTAATATTTTGTTTAATCTCAAATTTCTGCCCCATGTGTGGGTGTTGAAAAATATTTTTTTTGCTTGTGTGTCCACACATGGAACATTTGCCACATGGCACCATTCTGGGTTGTAGTGGGCCTAGGAGCAGTTGCCCATCTTTTTTAAGGGACAGTTTAAATTGCGATGTAACCCATCTGTCCTTAATTGTAAGAACATGCAAACATATGACAATGTCAACAGATATAGGCCACCTTGGTCTATCAAGTCTGCTTCAGTATACAGCTCTGTACTGTGTATACTAGAGCTGCCCCCCAGATTCTACTTTCCTCCGCTTCTCACCCCCTTCATGAGCTCTTCTCCCCTTCTGTCCTCACTTTAACCCTATCCCACCCCCTCTTAAAGCTGTCCACTGTCCTTGATGCCACTATCTCCTCCAGGAGCTCATTTCACCTGGACACCACTCTTTCGGTGAAGAAGTTCCTCCTTATCTTTCTTTTAAATTTTCCTCCCTCCAGTTTGAAAGAGTGGCCCTTCGTGTTCCCATTTCCTCTGCCATTGAAGATGCTTTCTGTGTTAACCTTATTTATACCTTTAAGGTACCTAAAGGTTTAGATCATGTCCCCTCTCTCCCTTCTGTCCTCCATGGAATACACATTGACCTCCCTCAACCTCTCATGACAGGATTGTCCTGCAGGCCCTGCAACATATTTGTTGCACATCGTTGCACCCTTTTCAGTAAACTGATGTTCTTTTTCAAATGAGGGTGCCAATGCTACACATTGTACTCCAGCTGCATTCTTACCAGTGATCTGAGCAGAGGCATTAAGACCGCCCTTCTTCTTGAGGTGAATCCTCTGGCTATTCACCCTAGCATTCTGCTGGCTTTTGCTGATGCTTTGTTACACTGGGCAGAGTGCTTCAGGTCATTAGTGATGACCAACCCTAGATCCCTCTCCTCCTCCATCCTAGTCACCTGTACCCCACCAGCCAGTATTCTGTTCCTGGGTTCTTTGCTCCCAGGTCCAGAAACTTATACTTTTTGGCATTAAAGACCAGATGCCAGATAACCAACCCTTTTTTGAACCTCACCAGGCCATCCCTGAGCTCCTTTCTCCCTTCATTGGTGTCCATTTTCCACAGAGCTTGGTGTCAACCACAAAAGGGCAGATTTTAGCTTTTATCCCCCCACTATGTCACCAATAATGATATTAAGCAACATTGGGCCAAGCACTGAGCCCTGTAGTACCCCACTGGTTGAAGGTCTAGGCTTCAAGAGTTCACCCCAAATACCAGTCTCTGACTTCTGCCATGAAGCCAGTCCCTGACCCACCCTGCCAGCTTTGCCCCCGCTCACATACCCTCCAGCTTACTGAGCAGCCTTTTATGTGGCACAGAGTTGAATGCTTTGCTGAAATCCAAGTACAAGATATCAACCACCCAGCCTCTGTCCACAGTTTTGGTGATCCAGTCCAAAAAGTCTATCAAGTTTGTCTGACAGGATCTTGCCAACACAAACCCATGTTGTCTACCATCCTGAAGGGCATTTACCTCCAAAAATTCAACCAGCCTTTCTTTTAGTATTGTCTCCATCAGCTTACTTATAATGGAGGTGAGGTTGACTGGTCTGTAGATTCCTGGTTCATCTATGTGTCCACTCTTGTGGGGAGGCAAAACATGCCATTCTCCAGTCCTCTGGCATGCACCCTGTCTTGAACGAGGCATCAAACAGGTCTGACAAGGGGCTGTCTAGTATTTCTGCTAGCTTCTTCAGGACTCTCAGATGCATACCATCTGGCCCTGACACTTTATCCAGCTGAAGGGCCCTGAGGTCCTTTAAAACCCTGCCCTCTTGGGTAGCCTCCTTCATTTTCTCCACCCCCTTTTCCACCCACCAATTTTCCCCTACAGCACTTGTCCATCCTTTTCTCTTGTGAAGACCAAGCTGAAGTGTTCATTTAGCCCTTCTGCCTACTACACACTACTCTCTGCCCACTCCTCCCCTTGCTTCAGTATAACTATGCCATCCTTCCAATTCCTTTTTTCCCTTACATACCTATAGAAGTCCTTTTCCCCTACCTTTATCCCCTCAGCCAGTTGTAATTCTTTGCTCACTTTTGTTGCCCTGACAACTCTGCCTGCCTCCCTTGACGTCTCCAAGTAAGCCTCCCTGCCAGCATTGTAGATACTGTCTTAGCTGCCACAATTGGTTTCTGACTTAATGAGGATGTAGATGTTTTGTATAAATTCACTAGATGCCAATGTTTGTTAACAATTCTTCTGATTTCATTAAACTTGTCAGTATATTTGGTTGCAAGTACAGGTCTATGCTTTTTTTGACTGTGGTCCTGGGGTTACAATAAGTCTGTTCTGTTGGCTGTTTGGACTCTAAGGTCTGCTTATCTAATAATATTGTTACCATAGCCCCTTGCACTAAACCTATCTAACATATAATTTCTATGCTTAACAAATTTTGTGCCCATACTACAGTTAAGTCAAACTCTAATTAGATGTGAGTATGGCATACTCCTCTTTAATTTAGGTTCATGGTAACTAGAACTATGCAACAATATGTTACGATCTGTTGGTTTACGATATAGGCTAGTGTGCAATTGGCCATCCTTCTTAATAATAAGTCCAAATATGGTAAGTGATACTGACTGTACTGCATAACAAATTTTAAATTAGGGTTTTGCTATTTAATAATTAATGAAACACATGAAGGTCATCTAATGAGCCAGATTATAGGCAAAATATATCATCAATATATCTAAACTAGGCTTTTATATTATGGTGATGAGGATTATTGGCAGGTTCTAATATATTCTGTTGTTTGAAATCAAACATAAAAGCATTTGCAGAGGCTGTGGCCATGGTGCTGACCATGGCCATGCATCTGGTTTGGAGATAGAACTTGCTGTCAAATTCAAAGTAGTTTTTAACAAGTACAGTAGCATTTCTGCTAGTTCTTGTAGCACTGCTGTCCTAGGTCTTGCATTGTCTACTTTTAAACATTTTCCCATTGTTTCCACACCCTGTGCATGGGGTATGGATGTATATAAATCTGCCACATCCATGCTGACTAAATAATCATGTGTTGCTATGCCCGGTGTAGATAAATCTTGTAATTTTATTTATTTTATTTAGTTTTTGTTGACTGGGTAAGTGCACTAGACATATTCTGCCTATTTTCAGGCATGAGCTGGGGGGGGGGAGAATTTATGTATCATATTAGTTGTATCTTTTATGTCAGTTCTTGTTAATTCCACCTTGGGCTGTAAGGGGAAGTTGGTGCATTGAGATACAGGTTCAAACAATGAGCCAATGGCTGAAACAATAGGTCTGCCAGGAGGGCTGCTTGCATCTTTATGGATTTTTGGAATTGTGTAAAATGTTGGAATCCTGGTGTGCTTATTCAATAACAAATATGTTTCCCAATCATATTGCCAACCATCTGAAGTAAATTATTCTAGCATATAATCTATGTCCCTCTTAAATTTCTGTGTAGGATCCATTGATAGTATTTTATAATTTAAATTGTTGTTAAGCAAGTCCATACACATAGTCTTATAGTGATTTCTATCCATGATTACAATGTCCATCTTTGTCTGCCTGCTTGATAATTATTGTATTGTCATTTTCTAAACTGTTTAGATAATTTCTTTGTAATCTACTTAAATTAGAATATTGAGGTCTATTGGTGTTAGGATGACTGAATAATTACATTATTTCCTGTTTAACAAAAGTGCATTAAGTCTCCTTGCCATGGCTACGTCCAGGTGGAAGGTTATCCTCTGTTCTTATTTTAAGAGCTTTCTTTACTTGTTGTTCATAGCCAGGGCCCCTGGTGTTCTGTGGCAGAATTTTCTGATTTCTGCGGCAGGGCTCCTTGACTTCTTCGGCAGCATTTTCTGATTTCTGCGGCATGATTTATTCATTTCTCTGGCAGAATGCAGTCCTGTCATTGGCTAAATATGATGTGATGTCATCGATGACATCATATGCTGAGCATAGAGGAGGGCTTCAGGATAAACGAGGTGGGAAGAAAGCCTGACACTATGGAAAAACAGTATATTTATATGAAAATTCACAAAAACAATGAATTCTGTGGCACTTATATATTCTTATAGTATGATGCAAATTCTTATGCAAATTCGGCATCCCGCAGAACCGCAGAATTCAAGGGGCCTCGTTCATAGCTTGCCACAGTGTTAGGATCACCAATCAGCCATGGCATTGAGACTTATTCCACATTGGTCAAACAGGAAATCATGCAATTATTCAGCCATCCTAATACCAATATACCTCAATATTCTAAAGGAAGTAGAATACAAAGAAATGCTCTAGATACAGTAGTTTAGAAAATGACAATACAATAATTATCAATCAGGCAGACAAATAGGGTGAGACTGTAATCATGAATAGAAATCATTATAAGACTGTGTGTATGGACTTGCTTAATAACAATTTAAGTTATAAAATACTATCAATGGATCCTGCACAGCAACTTAAGAGAGGCATAGATTATATGCTGGAAGAATTTACTTCAAATGGTTGGCTATATGATTGGGAAACAGATTTGCTATTGAATAAGCACCTTGGGATTTCAACATGTTATGCGATGCCAAAAGTCCATAAAGATGCTTGCAACCCTCCTAGCGGACCTATTGTTTCTGTTGAAATAATCAAAAACTTGTCCCTGAGCCAGCTACTTATCTACTGCCCTAAATCTCACCCTCCCTCAACCGCCTATTACTTGTATACCCACAGCATCTCATTCCTTCACTCCTAGTATTATCCCAGTTCCAGATCCCCCCCCCCACTGGCTGCCCACTTCTCCTGACACATGTCTCCCCCTTGATATGCCTGGGTCTTTTTAAACTGACTATGTATGTCTCTTTGCTTGTAGCATCCACTTCAACTAATCTCTTCACTGGACTATAATGCCTTTACCCTACAGGAATACTAAACCATGTATGCGGTTGTATCTGGTATACATTTTTACTGACTTGCTACCCTATTGTTATGTATACCCTTACCGACTGTCTTTTACCTGAACTCAAATGTATTTTTACTTATCCTGTCTATTGCAGGCCTACCTGTACTGTTGAACTCTTGCATCTACTGTCTATTTGTCTGTATATAAATGCATTGTTACTAGACTTGTGTAATGCAGGTCCACCTTGTAAATGAGCTTGCTCAATGGTATTCACCTGGATAAATAAAGAATTTGATTGATTGACTGATTGTTGGTTCATTGTTTGGACCTGTATCTCAATACATCAACTTCCACTTCCAATCCCAGGTGGAAGTAACAAGAACTGATGTAAAAGATACAACTGACACAATACATAAATTACAAGATTTATCTACACAGGGCATAGCAACACATGATTATTTAGGCAGCATAGATGTGGTGGATTTATATACATCCATACCTCATGCACAGGGTGTGGAAACAATGGGAACAATTTTGGATTTAAGAGCAGACAATGCAAGGCTTAGGACAGTAGTGTTATGAGAACTAGCAGAAATGCTACTTACTAAACACTACTTTGAAATTGATGGCAAGTTTTATCAACAAATCAGAAGCATGACCGGGGCAGAACCATGACCCTAGCCTATGCAAATGCTTTTATGTTTGATTTTAAACAATAGAATGTATTAGAACCTGCCAATAATCCTCATCACGATAATATAAAAGCCTAGTTTAGATATACTGACAATATATTTTTCCTATGGTCTGGCTCAGTAGATGACCTTCATGTGTTTCATCAATACTTAAATAGCAAAAACTCTAATTTTAAATTTGATATGCAGTATAACCAGGACCACTTACCATATATGGACTTAATAATTATTAAGAAGGACAGCCAATTGCACACTAGCCTATATTGTAAATAGGGATGGTCTAAGTCAATAACATTCACTCCATGAAATATTCAGTGGATTGCACTCAATTCACAGAGCGCAATTCTTGAAATATGCCAATTCACAGAGTTAGAGCCCAAAAACTACCGTTTGCCCTCCCTCCCACTGATCGCTGCATAAATATTCAAAAATAATCTAAATCTCTGGTGTCTAGTGAACCCTCAACCTCCACCCTGCCAATCACAGGCCCCAACAATAGTAAAATAATAATTGAAATCCCCGGTGTCTAGTGGACCCCCTCACCCTGCCAATCACCAGCCCAAACAAAAACAATTATCAAAATCTCTGGTGTCTAGTGGACCCCCTACCATGCTGATCACCAGCCTCAATCCATGCACCTAGGTTGTGGAACTTCCTTCCTGCATCAACTCACTCTTCTCCCTCCCATTCCTGCTTTAAAGCCTCCCTATGGAGCTTCCTTAAATCAGCCTCCACCTGTCTATGTGCCATATAGTTGCCAGCAGAGGCACTCTCTTCCCAAACCGACTGTAGGGGGTGGTACTCCTGCGCACTTGGTGCCACAACATGGTGTCACAATATGCTAAAACTTGCTCTGGGCACTTATCCCTGCCTACCAGTTCCTGAGTGTGGTCCCCTGTGGCTTACCCCATATCGTTAGTCTTGTTGACATTGTCTGTATTTTTGTTGTTTGCTCTACCTGGTAATATGTTATGTATCTTGCTCCCACATGCTGTTATCTACCTATCTGCTTGTTATGCTGGATTATCCTGTATGTTACCTTGACTATGCTTGATGCTTTGTATGTACCTTGTATCCTCTCAGGTCTCACCTGAAAATAGGCACTTGGATGGCTAGTGTGCTTACCTGGTTAACAAAAGCAAATAAATAAAAAAATAAAGAAATAATAGAAATCCCTGGTTTCTAGTGGTACACCCACTGCCCCACTCACCTCCGCCACCACTCCACTCCACTCCACCATGGCCCCCCCGACCCTGAGTGGGTCACTGGCAAAACCCTTCACTCATCTCCATGGCCAGCAGCCCAATTGACATCTTCTGTAATGAAATTAATGAGCATGTGCTTGTACAAGCACACATTCATTTGTTCAATCACTCAGTCAGGGACATGTTTCAGGGGACTAGAAAAGGAAGCGGGGATTCTCCAGTGATCTGTGGGTGGGGTGGGATTTGATGAATGGTGTTGTGGACCCCAGAGGGGGTCCACAATGCCATTCCCCCATCTTGCTACCCATGCAGATCACTGGAGCAGTCCTCTCCCTTCTCTAGCCCCCCAAAAATGTCCCCACCACTGATGAGCTGGCTGACTGATTGAATGAATGAACACATGCTTGTACAAGCATGTGCTCATTCATTTCATTACAGAAGAAGTCAGTCTGGCTGCCAGCCGTGGAGGTGAGAGGAGGGCTGTGCCAGTGGCCTTTCTTGGGGTCGGGTCGTGGCAGAGAGGAGTGGGGGCTGAGGGGTGTTCACTACCTGAATGGAATGGTGGGGTAGGTGGGGCACCACTAGACACCAGGGATTTCTATTTTTTTTATTATTGGGGCAGGCGATTGGTGGGGTGGGGAGTCCACTAGACACCAGGGATTTTTTTTATTTTTTTTAAATTATTTGGGCTGACGATCAGCAGGGTTGGCTAGAAAGCAGGGATTTTGATTATTATTTTTCATTATTTGGGCCGGAGATCAGTGGGTTAGGGGTCCACTATGCACCAGGGATTTTAGTTAACATACATACATACATACATATATATATAGTTTTTAAACTGGGGCTGGTGATGGGAAGGGCACTAGACACCAGTGATATATTGGGGGTGGATTGGGGGCATTCACCATTTGTAATCTCTACTTGCTTTGGGGTTTTAAAGTGCAGTTTTCACTTAAAACCCCCCAAAGCAAGGCAAAGCCACAAATGGCAAATTTTGGGTAATTTAAAGAATTATGCAAAGTGCAAGGTGGGGTGAATTTGCCAAACTTTGCGGTATATTCACCTGTGAATTATAACTTCGCTGTATCTCTAATCATAAACCAACAGATCACACCACATTGTTGCATGGCTCCAGCTACCATGAACCTAAATTAAAGAGCAGTATACTATACTCACAGCTAACTAGAGTTCAACGTAACTGTAGTATAGACACAGAATTTAAGCATAAAAATGATATGTTAGATAGGTTTAGTGTAAGGGGCAATGGTAACAATATTATTAGGCATGCAGACTTTAGAGCCCAAACAGCTAACAGAACAGACTTATTGTTACCTCAGGCAGCAGTCAAGTAAAGGATAGACTTGCATTTGCAACCAAATATAATGACAAGTTTAATGAAATCAGAAGAACTGTTAAACATTGGCATCTAGTGAATTTAAACAAAACATCTATATCCTCATTAAGTCAGAAACCAATTATTGCAGCTAAGGAGAGTATCTACAAATAAGGATAAATTGGTTAAATCGCAATTTCAACAGCCCATTAAAATGATGGTCAACTGCTTCTAAGCCCAATACTATCCAGAATTGTGCTCTGTGGCAGATGTTCCATGTACAGACACACAAGCAAAAAAAAAACCAAAACTTTTCAACACCCACATACGGGGACAGAAATTTGAGATTAAACAAAATGTTAACTCTACAACTCAGGGTGTAGTGTACTTATTACAGTGTCCTTGAGACATGTTAAATGTTGGACAAACCACAAGAGTACTGAAAACTAGAATCCAGGAACACAAAGGAGATATTAGGAGATGCGATGAAACATCACAGGTAGCTATCCACTTTATGACTACAGGACACACAGGAGCATCCTTAAGATTTTGGGGGCTTGAAGTGGTTAGCCCATCTGAAAGGGGAGGAGATTATCAAAAGAAACACAATAGAATAGAAATGAAATGGATTTATAATTTGCATACACTAGACAGAAATATTGGCATAAACACAGATACAAACTAGCAGGCTTGCTGATAATTTAATTTAGGTTGCCTTTCAAATAAATTAGCAAGATATATTGACATCTGGTATAATATGTACTCAGTATAGATGAAAATAAATATTTGAAATGCTGAACTACAGCAGCTAATAACATTTAAATCATCCTAACAGGTATATAGGATTTCAGCCTGACAGCTCTTGTGGTTGCACTTTTGGTCCCCCCACCCCCCCATCTTCTTTTATTATAAACTCTAACTATATAACACTGGCAATGGTGATTATATTTAAACAGTGGATTAAGTATCTGTCACCTCAATGGCCAGAAAAATATATATTGTAAACTTCTGAAGAAAAAAAACTCTAAATTGGTAACAACATTAAAGTTGTTCTTACATGAGTACATTGGTATCTGCAACCAGCATCTATTAAGAGCCTGCTCACCCAACACCGCAACACTAGATGTTGTGTTCAGTTGCTTAGCAAATGTTCTTGTGCATTTCACATGTGCAAGATCACAGGTGAATTTGTTACCTGTGAGGTAGATGAGTAGGCTCAGGAGGAACAGGAGTATTCCTCATTAACTGTTACATCATCTTCAGGTCATCTTGTATTGGGTAGAATGCCACAGAATGCTACAGGTAGTTATAACACCTTTACTGAATAAAAAGGCAGTCTGCAAAATATATTAGAAACTTTAGAAGTTCTGTGATCTTAAAGATTGATTTTAAAACAAACATCTTTTTTTTCTAGACCTCTTGGCACTTATTGTGAAAAGATAAAAAAATAAATCAACATTTTGCCATGGCAGTGTTTATTAAGAGGTGTGCATATCAAAAGCAGGTTTAAAACATATCAGGAACTTCAGAAGCTCTGTTACTTAAAGCTTGATTTTAAAACAAACGTCTTTCCCTTCTAGACCTTTTGGTGCTCATTGTAAAAAGATAAAAAGCAAGTCAGTGTCCTTGCTGTGACAGTTATTACTAAAAGGTATGGTTATTAAAAGCAGGCTCTACGTTGTGGGAAGCAAACTGTTTAATAAAGGCAAGTTATTTAATGCTATAAAATATAACATTTTACTATGTAAAAAACTGAAATATATGGGCTTAAACTTCAGATTTTTTATAGGCTCATGCTTTCTAATGTTGCTGATGCAAACTTAACAAATCACAGTATTAGAGAGACAGGTTTAAAGCTATAGGATGTAGGTTATATAACATAAGGTATGTTGGAGCTCTCCATGTTGAAGGGTTTTACAGGCCAAAAGACAAAATTAATAGTTTACAGTATACTGATTGTTATATATGCTGATTAGTATTTCAGTCATTTATATAATTAAAAAGGACTTGGAGGTTATACTGTATCTAACTTATCAATACTATGATGCCTCCTTGGTGGTCCTTCAAGATAAAAATATGTAATAGGTTGAAATTAATATAAATGACAAAATGTTTATAATGCAGATTCCAAGGGCAATTTCATGTATACTATTCTTATAAGTTTTTATTTCATGTATCTATGATTTTGTTGAACTGAAAACTTATACATGTATATTTTGTAATTATTCACATATTATGAAAGCTCATTGAAAAAGCTCTAATTCTGAAGTGAAATGTTAGGGTGGATAAAAAAATAAAATAAACAACTTGGAATAAACTTTCCCCTCAGAGTGTTCTCTTCCTGATGAACATGGTCAGTGCACCCATTTCACGACATAGAGGAGATGGTCTCCCTGAAAATAGTGGATAGCGTCAAGAGAAGATGAGACATAAGGGAGGGGAAATTTGCTGGTGGAGGTGGGGGTACTTGAGGGGTGTTAAGGGGGTTGGGGAGAGGGTGGGTGCCTCTGCAGACACAGTGAGGACTTGTACACTCGAGCAGGATAGAAAGACTGCAAGGCCTTTATCTGCTGGCATATTTGTATGTACAAATGGGCACCATGATATCATGGTCCCTTCCGAATGCTAATGCAGCTCTCAGGTTGAAAAGAGATTGCAACATTTTAGCAAATGGAGGTACCCAGGAGAGTAACAGGGAACTAGTATTAACACTAGCAGTAAAAATAAATGAAACAAATGCTTATACTGAGAAGCTCTTGTACTGTATAAGAACTTCTGATAATAGACCATCCCTCAAATAATAGCATTTTTAGTCCCCTTTCCTTTCTATTTATCCCAATGTTATTGTGTTCTGAAGAATGGATATGTTTTCTTAGACGAGAACATCCAGTTAGAAAAGTGATTTTGTTTGTGAAAAAGTGGAAACGATTGCTTTTTGTGAGCTGTATGACTGAAATGGACTTTTGGATAATACTCTGCTAAAAATGTTTAAAAACTTCTCCGGTACTGTCATGACTGACTTAACATGAAAAACTAGTTTGGTCCTGGTTTCAGTATGTCTTAACCATAATTCTCTGTATTCTGTTTTTAGTTTTCAATAAATCCCTGTTATAAGAAAATTTTGCTTGTCATTGTCTACTTGTCTTCATTTTATGTACTATATTTCACTTGTCTGCATTCTCCTCATTGTGACCTCCTACATCATACTGGGAAATCAGCATTTATTTGTCTAAAGTGCTTACCTGGTCAATAAAAATGAAATAAATAAAAACAGATCTCCACTGTATGTTATGCTGTTATGAGATGCTGCGTGTTTTTAATAAATGTCTGTAGTCATCTAAAACATAAGCCTGCTACCAGAGACAGACTGTTTGTGTATGTGTTCATATGTGTGAAGTGGGCATATGTGTGTGTGTGTGTGGTGATGCCATTTTTTCCACACTTGGCATACAGATGCCTAAAATACTTAAGCATGCACCATACAGTACAAAATGTTTTTCAAAATAAATTGTGTGAAACACAGAACTTTTCAAACTGATGAAATCAAAAATTATAAGGCAGTATGACCAGGATGTATAACAACAAAACAGTACACTCAATAAAGAATGTAAATTTAGGAAACCTTTTGTATACTTCCAATATGATATGGAGCTAACCTGTGATATAAAAAATATATGTTACTCATGCTGCTGGATCTCTACTGAGAAGTGTCAAGCAGCACTCAAAAAAGATAAAGGTAGCCCCATGCCATATTCCCAACATAAGACATGCTTACACCATTTTTTCTGGTGAAAAACTACAAATTGACCAGCCTATAATATACACAGTTATCTCTATAATATACACAAATCAATTACTGTAGTTATGACATCACCTGAAAACTTTTTTTAAATTTTCCACTTCAGCCTTAAAACAAGGCTTTTAAACACAGTAGTTTCTCAACATTTTGCCCCACCCCAGCAAAACTAAAAAGGAAGATACAACATTTAAGAAACCTTTTAGTCAGGCTTTCACATGGCAAGGCTTTCCTAACAGTTTTGGTTAACCCAACCCCACCCGCCAGCACAGCTTAACAACAAGACATCACACTTAAGAAACATGTTTGATACAACCCCCTTATTACACCATACACTTGTTCTAAAATAAAACACTGACATGCAACTTTCAAAACATTATTTCAATACAGGCAAACAGGAAGCATAAACTTAACTTACACCTGCTTGGGTTTTCTTTTTTTTTAATTATATTTTATTGAGTTTTCATGTTTATATACATAATGAAGCATCCAGTTAATTTCATCTGATCAAATTATGGTTATACACAATTAAATGCAATCACCCAAGAAAGGTAATACTGGACAGTTATGCTTAAATTAACAAAACTGTCTATACATTACAATGAAAGCTAAATTCCTCAGGCAAGTACATTGCCTACTTAACCAACAGAGGGAGCAAAAATTATAATTTAGTTGAGTCAAGTCTAACTCTAAGCATTCCATGACTAATGTGATGTATTCATTCACATGACAGCTAAGTAAGATTAAGGGTATCTTTATTGCTTTACTAAATTCAGACTATCCAGATACTGGACTAATCTTAATTTTCGTATCCTCAATTTGTACTTTATTTTGTTTTCTAAAGAAAATGTCACAATGACTATGAGATAGCATAAATCACATTAATTTCAAAACAGAGTAAATCACTATCATTGCCTCAGTTATTCAAAAAAAAAATTCTGGTTCTCGTTTTCTAAAGCTAAGACTGGCATTTCCTTTTACAAAGTTATAGGAAAGTCAAGGCCATCTTCCTCTATGGAATCTCTTTTATATTATTCCCTTAAAAAGGGTGCAATCTGGTCAGGCTTGAAAAACATGTATGCTGTATCCTTTGTGAATTACTTTGAGTTTGGCCAGAGCTAACAATTGAAACTGGGCTCCTAGCTCTAAGATTTCCTGTCAGTAAGGAAGGAAATATCTATACTGCTGTTGAGTAGCAAAAGAAAAGTCTGGGTATATGTCAGATTTGAACACTTAATAAATCAATTGCCCTTTAAGCCTGAAGCCTGGAGAGTCTCACAATCAAGTCTTGATCAGACTTGAAAGCGAATGAAATCATGATTGTGGTTTTCATTTCAGTGTTCACCTGGTTAGTAATAGTGGTTGTTACAGATTCAAGTAGGGTATTTATGTATTAAAACAACTGCAATCTGAAACACATCATTTTAGTGTAGAAATGAAACAACTCAACAAGGAAAAATGCTCAGGAGTGATCCAACTGCTTTCCTATATCCCTAATCAATACAGATAGTAATATCCCAGGCAAGCTGCAGGCATACAGACTCAAGTAATTTCTTCATCTGCTAATATCTCCCATTCAGATTGGTTTTATGAATGGCAGGATGGGTGCAAATAATATTCATTCCTTAACTTATTACCTCCAGGAAACGCCTGTAGTTGGCAACCAAATAGTCCCCTTTTTCTCCCACAATGACTTCAGTCAGCAGCTAAAGACTTTGTGTTTGCTCTGGACACTTCTCAGGTCATCGGCACTATTTCTCTGTATTACTTGCAAAGCAAATTGATTAGAATTGGCAAAGAACCTCTGTGCATAAACACTGAGGCAAGGGTTACCCCAAAGGGCATTTGGCTGGGAAGCCAAGTTTCAAGAAAATACAAATTGTATTTTCTTGATTAAAATTGACTGCATAGCACCGTTAGAAAGGTAATTTTGTGCTGAACAACTTTGCCACTGATACTTGGTGTGTGTTATGTATATTTTAAGAGTTATTTACATTTATTTATAGTATGGTGTGTATGGCTGACATTTGTCCTTCAAGCCTCACCTAGGCACCTTGAATAAAATGGGAAAAATACATGTTTTATATTATAAAAATTGCTTTTTAGTGCAACATTACTTTTATACCTACATCTAATGTGTGGGTGCTTAATTTGGTGTTAATATGTTAACTATTTTCCTACAAAAAATGGTTTACATTACTTTTTCAATTGTAAATAAAAACCAACTTTTTTGTTATTTCAACTACTACAGAAAAAAAGAAAGTGCTTATAATTTATTACATAGAACTGTTGGAAAGATAATTTTACGCTGAACAACTTTGCCATGCATACTTTGTGTGTAGCATGTACGGTTCATGAGGTATTCACATTTGTTTGTGGCATGCCGATTATGGCTTGATTTTGCTTAGAAAGGCCCAGGATGCAGTGTTAAGACTATACAGGACTCAAGTGGTGGAACTCTCGAAGAGCTCTCATGGAGTGAATGAGTTAATAGATGTGGCCTGGGCAGCCTGGAAATCTTCAATGCCTCTAGCCATTGTGTGCATAGACTTCAAAAAGGCTTTGGATTCTGTTTAATGGGAATATCACAACCAAACCCTAGCCACTTTTTGGATACACATAGGGCAGGATTCACATAGCTGTTTGGGACTAAGTCCCACAACTCCATTTGCAGACTGAAATCTCCACAGCTGTGGAGATTGATATCCATGTCCCCAGCAATTGTGGATGATGTTATGGCTGATCCCATTGGCCATAACAGTTCTCCACAGCTATGGAGATTTGATTGGCAATACCTCCCACAAGCCTTTGTAAATAATGGAGCCAGTTGTAATTTAGTTCCACCTTTGTGAATACCCACAGTTGAGGGAAAAATAAGGTGACCAGCAGATTTGCAAGTGGCAACCCACTTCTGCCGAGTTTTCCCTGCAGTTGCAGGTATTTCCAGTGTTTTGTGAATCTAGCCCATACTCTTTACACTAATTCTACAGCCTAAGTTCCCACCAATACAGTAACTGTATCTTCAGTTCATCTACAGTAAGCCACTAGACAGGGTTTTCCACTATCCCATCTACAATTCCTTTTAGCAATCAGATCTCTTACAAGATGGCTTATGGCAGATAACAATATCCACAGAATCTGCCTCGGTCAAAATCAAGTCAGACTGAATATGTATGCAGATAACCTCATCTTCACTATCAGTGATATGGCTACTTCCATCCCTTGCTTCACTGTTTCTATTTGCTCAGTGATCAGGTTATGCAGTGAACTAAAGTAGTCTAAAAAATGCTATACTTTATTGGGCTGTGTACAAATGCAACTTGTCTGGGGTGGAATGCATTGGAAGTTGACCAGCACAGAATATTGTATTTAGGGGTCCTGATGACCCATACCATGAAGGACCTAATTTGGTCTAACATCACTTTGCTTATTAAAGAACTAGAGGCAGCTATTCTAAGATGGAATAAATAACAACAGTATCACATTCCTTCAAATTATATATTTCCCCAAGATGGCATACATCTTCAGCCATGTCCCTTTTGCTACTGATCAGAAACATTTTAATTACTTCGATAAAATTATGATCACTTTATCTGGCAATGCAACCCCCTTAGGATAAGCTAGAGAAAGCTCCAAGTGCACAGGTCCAGAGGAGGCTGTGAATTGTGCCTGGGTCATGTGGTTATTATATTGTCTTTCACATAAAACAAACTCTAAAGTTGCCTTACCTTTCTCTGTGGTTTACCACCACCTTGGCTACTCCTGGATGAAGCAACTAATTCTGGGGTACTGCTAGGAGTCTTTCTGTACCCTAAACTCTCTCCCCCTTGTAAGGATCACCCTGTCCATGATGACTACAAGAAACATCTGGAATGAAGGAACCCAGTCATGTTTGACTACCCACTCTCCAAAGGCCCCAACATCTGAATTAATGCTATCTGGGAAGATTCACTTCTTAACGTGGGAGGAGATGTGAGATTCTGGATGCCTAAATGAATTGTACATATCTGGAATGTCCTGGACCCTGGAAGGATCACGTTCTCTCATTTCAACAGCTGCAAGTGTACTTCTGACCTCCCTGCACTGATTTTTGGAAGCTTCTACAACTCAGAAGCATTATATCCATGATCCTCCCTTAGCTAAATCTGGAATCCTTTTTACATGTTGTTAGAATCTTTGAAATGCTGGAACCAGGCCCAACACATTTAAAATAGGCTGCAATTACCAGTCATGCATTTTCTTTCTACTTTTCTATTGTTTATACTACATTATCAGGGACCACAGTAGGCATGTGTTCCCATATAGACTGTCCCCCTACTATTACTGTGGTAAAATTCATTTATGTTTACTGTACTTCTTCTGTTTATTTAAAAAAAAGTATCAAAAGTGCCTGCTTTGATCAGTGAGGCTAGAAAGCTACCAAAAACACAATTGGTGACACTCAAATTAGGTTGGGATCTCAATAAGAAGGCAGGCAACAAGAAAGAAACTGAACACTCCAAATTGTCAGGTACAAGGGTTTTATTTGCTTAATAACCAAAGTGCCAGCTTACTAGTGGAAAATAATGTGCAAACAGTGCATAACTGATACACCAAACAGTGACAAATATCAAGAAATAAGTTACACTCAAAATGTGAAAAAAGATATGAAAATTCCACTTAAGCAAGCATTGTGACTAAAGCCATATACCCCAGAACTTCAAGGGTAGACCCTGTTCCTCAGTGGCTTGGAAGACTGTTCTAAACAGTTTCAACCCTCTGTGTATAATAATGCTTTGCTGTGTCAGTCTTGAATGGTTTCATTTTTAGTTTTTGTGATTGTCCTCCAATATTGTACATAACAGCTTGATTTTAAAGTTATGTTCAAGCAAACAAATGCATGGGATCTCTTACTATCTTTATAAATGTAATAAATTCTACCTAATGTATCTTAGAAACATAGAAAACATGATGGCAGATAGAGACTCGTGCTTTCTCCAGTCTGCCAAGGATCCCTATCTATGCCCTACTGATCTATCCTTTCTTTAAATATTTTGTTCATGGTATCATATGGCAGGACTTCTAATGATTTCACTATATAATAAAAATGTAAATATTTTTGAAAAATATTTAAGTAATTTGGGGCAGGTAGAGAGGGAAATATGCTGTTTCTGGCAATTTTACAACTAGTTTGTATCAGTTCATAAATATGAAGGATAGGTGCCAATTTGTGTGCACTAGGTGAGGACTAATCTTCTTATCTAGTGTTCTAGTGAGCAGGTTCTGAGCATGAAGAGAAATGCAGACAAACTGTTATAATGCAGTAATGCATGGTCATGTGGTCTGCTTTGTTTAATGACAGAGCAGGATTTTTTCAGAGTTACGTTACCTATTTCAAAAAGAAATTACAAATCTATCTGTCTGTCTGTCTGTCTATCAATCTATCTATCTATCTAATTTACGTATCTGTATAATGATAGGTAAGTGTGGTACACAGGAAATAAAGCCATTGAGGTGGTTAACAGGATCAGAAATCCCAAACCCTCCTCAATGGGTTAATTTCAGAGAACAATTTGGATGTTTCCTGTTAGTTTGGATTGCAGTTGCATACTGTATGGGAAAAGGCATACAGGGAAATGACTGCTAACCACTTCTATGTAGAGAGAGTCCCATCCATAAACTATTGTACATAACTTAATACTTTGTAATAGAAACAACATACATAACTGTTTTCTGTGAGACACTAAGACATCTTGCCTAAAGAGTTGTTTTTCTGATGCAGTTTCACCATAATAGAATCTATGGTCTTCATTTCACTTGCAAAATATTTCATATCCCACGGGAACCCAATATGTAAATAAAGAATACACAATGGGATTTTGCGGGGTAAGAAATATATCCTACAAATGAAAGGAAGGCTGGATAACTCACAGATGGCAGAGTTGCAAGTTAAATAGGTTCTGCTCTGACCTCAAGTGGTATATCTTTTATATCCCATAGGAGTCCGTTAAGTATTCTGCATGCCACAGGGTTCCTTTTTACCCTCACACACAAAAATGATTTATATTTTCAAAATGCTTGGAGATCATGAAGAGCAGTATGGGAGTTATTGTGAATTATAGCATCATAAATAGGTCACCATCTGTTTGAGTAATGAATGTTATATTCTGTAAAGATCTTTTCAGTGCCCCACACACATAGAATTAACAAGTTGCGTAACTGTAACAAGAGACACAGAGATTGCTAGATAGACAGACGAAAGAAAGAAAGAAAGAAAGAAGAAAGAAAGAAAGAAAGAAAGAAAGATGGAAAATGTGTTGGTGAATTGCTTTGTACACTGAGGATTATCCATATTCTAAAATATTCTTGACAAAGACAAAGTATGTAACATTTTAAGACAAAGTGTGTGTGTGTTAAATATTTATCATGTAGTTTAAAATTAACAAGCTACATAACTAAATGTATGAAACATTTAGCAAAGATGATAGGATTCAATTGTCAGTGGCAGTTAGTAAACTACTGAAATACCCTATTTTGTATCAAGTTATGCCTGTTAAGCTACAGCAGTAAGCACCCAACAGCTGTAATCTGGGGAAAATGTGCATACTCAAACTAATATCTGATAAAAGCATACACAGATTCATTGTTCTGTGTGTGTACAGTATGTGAATTTCAGTTTACCCAGGTCCTACACCTCCCACTCCCCCCCGAACTCTCCCCAAGGGCCTCGGATTACTGCACCTCAACATCTGCAGCATCATGAATAAAGTTCCTGAGCTACAACTCACTGCCCTGACCCTACTCCCAGACATCTTCATTATATCAGAGATGTGGCTGAAACCACACCAAGATGATGCAGCAGTAGCCATTCCTGGCTATTCACTCATTAGGCAGGACCATTTGGGTAAGAAGAAAGGAGGCGGCATTGCCATGTTCATCTCCACCAAGTTCCAATTCACCCTGGTCCAGGTCCCTGGTCCTGCACCACAAGTTGAATCCTTGATGGTTAAGCTCGCTGTCTCTCACTCCTCCCCGGTGTACATCGTGGGGACTTACTGTGCCCCTGCTACCCCCTTGCCCGACATCTCAGACCGCCTAGCCACACTAAAGTCTATTGCCACAGATGGCAAGCTCTACATCCTTGGTGACTTCATTTTCAACTGGCTAGCGAACAACTGCTCAAAGCTACGGACCAAAGTAAACACCCTAAACCTCTCCCAACTAATTGACCAACCCACCCGATTAAACCCCAAAACGCTAAACCACTCCTTCTTGGACTGGGCCCTCACATCCCACCCCCATAGGATTATTAAAGCCGGCCTCCTCCCTGACTCCCTGAGTGATCACCACTTGGTATATATGGTCAGGAAGGTGCACAGACCCATAAAACACCCCCAGGATGATCCTCACGAGGTCCTATAAATCCTTATGTCTACCTTCCCCCATAAATGACCTTGCTCACATCGACTGGTCCTTCTTACAGAAGGCACTCACCAATGACTTTGCCTTCGATATGCTCAGAAATAACTTTCTTGTTGTATGGGACTAGCACGCCCCTCTAAGATGCACAAGAGTAAAGGGCTCCCATCTCCCCTGGGTCACTGCCAACATCATTAGCAGATGCCAGTCCAGGGACCACGCCTGGAAAAAACATAGGCTATCCAGCACCCAAGTATCTCTACAAAGATACCATACCCTCCACAACACCTGCACCAAATCTATATGGCAGGCCAAACAAAATTATTTCAAGTTGGCTCTTTCCTCCAACCTTAGCCACCCTTCAAACTTTTGGAAAACCATCAAATCCCTACTCACTCCACCAGTCCAGCCACCAACCCCAACCCTATCCATCCATGGCAATATCGTCTCGGACCCTAGAGAAGTTGCCGCCGCCTTCAATACCTTCTTTACCAGTTGCGCCATGTCCCTCCTACCAAACCACCAGCTCCCCCCACCCACACTTAGCTCATCATTGAAATTCCAGAACTCCCCCCTTGCCAATACTTTCTCCTTCCGTCCAGTCACCCCAGCCGAAGTACTACAAGCACTACGGGCTCTCAACCCCAACAAAGGTAAATGCCCCTTAGGCCTGGACGCTAAACTACTCCACTTATCAGCACCTGCCATCATCACCCCACTCGCCAACCTTCTGAACCTCTCATTCTCCCTGGCAAAAATACCAGTCACTTGGAAGCAGGCGGTTGTTATCCACCTCCCTAAGGGTGGCAATCCCTCCATGCATGGAAATTACCACCCCATCTCCTTGCTCCCAATACTGGCCAAACTTCAGGAACATCTTGCTCTCGCTCAACTCACACAATACCTTGACTCTACCTCTTTCTTCATCCCTTATCAGTCAGGGTTCCATAAGTCTCATTCCACTATCACCGCCCTCCTAAGACTCACAAATGACATCTCCTCAGAAATGGACAAGGGGCACATCACCTTGGATATTTTCATAGACCTGGCCAAGGCTTTCGACACCGTCTCCCACCCCAAGCTACTAGCAAAACTAACTGATGCAGGCCTCTCCAGCCTTGCCACTAGCTGATTTCAGGCCTACCTGACTGGCAGAATCCAATCGGTAAAAATTGGATCCCAAATATCTGCCCCCCTCCAGTCACCCTGGGGGTCCCCCAAGGCTCAGTCCTGGGCCCACTATTATTTTCTATATTTCTAAATGACCTCCCACAGGCCTGCACAAACTCAGCCATACAAATGTATGCGGATGATACCGTACTGTACGCTCTGGGCCCTCCACTGGTGTCATGTCTGCTGCTCTCCAACAGGACTTCGATACCATACAGCATTGGTTCAGGTCCAACCAATTAATCCTCAGTGCTAAGAAAACCGTCTCCCTAACCTTCGGCATGCAACCTCAACTCTCACGCCTAGCTGCTCCTCCCGCCTTCCATACCCTGGACGGGTCCCCAGAATCTTGCACCTCTTTTGAATACCTGGGTGTATGTGACCAACACCTCGTTTCTCAGCCCACAACAAATTGTACACAAAAACTGCACCCCAAACTGGGTGCACTATATCGCAACAAAAGGTGCATGCCCCCCATGGTCTGAAGGGAATTAGTGCTTAAAATGATTCTCCCAATACTCGATTATGGCGACGTGGTCTATCGCGCTACACCCGCATCCAACCTGGCCAGCCTGGACACCCTCTTTCACTCTTTCTGTTGCTTCATCTTGGACTGCCCCCCAATGACCCATCATTGTGACCTATACAGCTCCCTAGCCCTACACTCACTTGTGTCCCAGAGACTGATCCACGACTCCAGAGCCATAGCGAAATTCTGATCCAAATCCCTCTCCCCTTACCTTAGATCTGCTTTATCAGCCCAACCATCCTCGGCCTGCTCCCTCAGAAGCTCTGATTCTAGGCTCCTCCAAGTCCCATTCATGCGTACATCCAAGGGACAATCAGCCTTCAAATATCGCCTGCCCAAACTTTGGAATGATTTACCTGCAGACATTAGGCTCACCTCTAACCCAAGACTCCTAAACCCGCTGCTCTATGCACATTTCTCTGACACATGCAACTGTTACCAGCACTCACGAGCTATAGCCTCATGTCCCCCTGCTTTGTGATTGCTCCGCTTATGTTTCACCTACTTCAGCTTAGGGTCAGAAATGTTCAAGTATTATTGTATTGCTTTGATACCGTGGCCTGTTACAGGTTTTTCTCACACTGCCTGTGTACCTAAATGTCTCTGTCTTGCATATACTCCGCACCTAGGTTAAATATTGTGAATACCTGTGTACCTAAATGTTTATGTTAAAACTTTGTAAATACATGTGCTGTGTACCCCTTGTAACCATCCCCAGGTCGCATCTGGAAACGAGTGGTCCCCCGCTCAGTATGCCTGCCTGGTAAATCTCGTAAATAAATAAATAAAGTGCACTGAAGCCTTCAATACCTGTCACCTGAATACATTTGCTCTGCGCCACATTTTATTATTGCTGCTTAGTGAATGAAACCCTTTTAAGGGAATAACTGTTAGAGAAACAATTCAGTTCAAGGAATAAGCTGACTTTGCAATGAAAATATACATTTAATATGGCTTCCCTGTAATATAGTATGTTCCTGATGTAATAGTAAATACTGCTGCTTGTCTCACTTCATTCATTACAAGTTAAACTTTGGTAAAAGTTTAGATTCTGAAAGGAAGAAAGGTATTTTTACTTTCTACTTTTTCCTCCTTCTGCTATGCAGAAAATCACATCTTTTGCTCTTCCCACCACCAAAGCTTGCAACTTCACCTCAGTAAGCGTAGCTGTCTTCCATGATTTTCCCTGTGACTGGCTGGCAGAAAGTAACTGTGTGGAATATTTCACATTACTGGGGAAGGGGGCTGAGGAATCAATTCTGATGGATTGTCTGGACCAAACTTGAATAACCATGTGTTACCCCTTTTTGTTTTCTATACAAAACATATAGTAAAGGGATTGTCCTCCTTAAACACTTCCCCTTGAGTTTTTTTTCCTTTGTGGCCCAACTGGGGGGAAAAATTCCTGACTTTACTGGCCCCATCACTGGGCCACCAGAAGGGCTAGTTCCATCTCAACCTACCACCCCCCTCCCTGTGCACCATACCAGGAACCAACTGCATTCCATTTAAACCTCCCCCTACTCCAGTCTACACTTCTAAGTTGCCATTTCCAGTAACCACATTCACTTTGTCTACCATTCTTTATCCCCCTCCCCCGATCTATTGAGGGGGCAACCAATCAATGTTCCAGCCCCAGCAATCATAAGCAGGCAGCACAAAGCTATATGCTCCTACGTGCTGCCTGCTAGAGCTTTCAATTGCTGCATAAATCTAGGTTGGGGACAAGGCTGAATTAAATATGTGCTTCCACTGGATGTGGTTACTACAACCTCACCTATGCCCAGCACAACCTAGGACTATGAAGCTACTGAGGGTTTGTCAGGCAATGCTTGGAAGAATTTGGCTCTCAGTTTCCTGTCTATAACTACCAGTCCACAGACTATGACTGCCCCAAATTCATCTGGATGGGGGTAGGGTGGGGGGATGAAGAATTCTAAACAGAGGCATACAGGAATATTGAGAATGGCAGCTGACAGAAGGACTGGGAAGACAGTGTATGATGCTGGCACTGAATTGAGCATACAGTACTGAGTCTTTACTAACTACCATGGCTGGGAATAGCTCCCTAAGCAGCTCAATTATGGATCTTTTAAGCCCCCCAGTGGAATAAGGGGCAAACTAATTCGGAGGAACTGTGTTTAAAATGAGGAGGGCTGTTTCAATTGCAGTTTTTTATAGGGGCACAAAAAGGATTTTGATGCATAGCATATACAGTAGGACTGTTAATTCTTGCACAAGTTATATCTAGCGCATGGTGTTAATTAGCCACAACTGTGCAAATAAAATTTCACAATCTGCAATTAGCACCTAATTCATGCCCATTAAAAATGTGCAATTTTGGCCAATTAGTGCCATTTTATTTTTGCGCAATTATCACTTGAGCAAATATAACTGAATTATTTCACTGCTTGCCAGTAGAAAAAGTCAAGCACACACCACCTCGAAATAAGGGGGCACCAGTCACCGCTATTATTTACAACATTTTATTAAAATAAAAAACACACAGGCTATGCCCACCTGATGCATTTCAGACTATAAAAATCCTTTATCAAAGGCTTTGATAAATGATTTTTACAATCTGAAATGTGTCAGGCGGACATAGCCTGTGTGTTTTTGAGTTTATTAAAATGTTGTAAATAATAATGGTGACTGGTGCCCTTTTATTTTGAGGTGGTGTGTGTTCGATGTTTTGTCCTTGCAATTTGTGATTTTTAGTCTGCAGCACTGCCATCCCAGTGTGAACTCCCTATGTGGTTACATACAATTATTTTACTGCAAATATAGCCTGTTCCACAGTAATTCAATCAAAACTAAGTCTCAGAGTGGATTCAGCAAGGCTATTCTTTTTGATCAATGGTTCCACTATTACAACTACCTAAAACAGCATAATATATCTGCCTAATCCTAAGATACAGTATGTCACAAATGCATAATATAATATGATAGAGAATGGTGGCATCATTTACCTTTCCTCCAGCTCCTCAGCAGCTGTCATTCACTGAGTGCATAATATTTACAGTATGTGCTCTTACAGAGCTCAGTCGGTGGCCCACAGTGGTGAGAGGTGAGCTGTGCCAGTCGCTGGCTGGGTACAGGTAGGGGGGAGTGGGGCGGTCTGGCACTGCCAGGTGGGGGGCCACTAGACTACTAGGGCTAATGGGGATGTGGGAATTTTTTTTATCTTTTTCAGTACAAAGTGGATACTGGAGTTTGTGGATTGGGGATAGGAGCTTTGGGGGGGGGTTCCACTAGCCCTGCAGGGCTTTGTTTGTTGGAATATTGAAGGAACAGGGCATGGGGGGGTTCTGCTAGCCCTGCAGAGCTTTTACTATTTGTCACATTGGGGATTGGGGCTGGGAGGGCTACACGTACAGGGAGATTGGGCTGATCACACATTGCAACCCCCGGTGGATGCCAATTACACTTACACCCGCTAATAGCGGGTGTAAATGTACTTTGATGGATATCCTTTGGGGGTTGTCGTAGAATCCCAAAATAGGGGATGTGGCAGCTGCCCTTACATAATAGGGCACAACTGCTGCCGTAAACCCCCTTGCACCATGTCACAGGGGCTTTATGGTGCAAATGTTGGCGTAATTCCACTTTTGTGCAAGCAGCCTGCGTCATGTCACAGGCTGCTTTCTAGAATCCCATTTGTCAAAACTCATGGCGCAAGGTGATACCTGCATCATTCATGTTGGCACAAGTCACTTTGTGCCTTGTGTAACCTATTGTAGAATCAGGCCCATAAACTGTACCGTGAGATATGTACATCTTATACTGAAATATATACATCATATAATGAGCCACATACACTATGCAGTTAACCACATACACTATATAGTGAAATGCATACCTCATATAGTGAAATTCATACACTATATACTAAAATACATGTCATTTACTGAAGCACATACATTATATACTGAAATGCATGCATTTTATAGTAAAATCAATACTCTGTTAGAATACACATGCTGGGTACTGAAAATCCACATACACAATTTACTAAAACAAATACACTGTAAACTGAAACACATACACTACCTACTGAGATACACTACAGACTGGAAAATCCACATGCACTAAATGTTGAAGCAAGTACACTATATAGTGTAACACATACACCATATATTGAAAAAGTCCACATGCAATATATTCTGACACAAATGCACAACATATTGAAATATATACACAATTGAAATTAGTGCATTCTACACAAGAACTGAACACCTCAAACTTCTGGTGTTCGATTCTTGTGGACTGTAGCAAACTTTCCACCAAAATCAGAGGACTTAGGGATCAACTTTTGGCCCGGGTCTGAATTACACAGACCAGACAAATTTAACAACCCCTATAACTAGACTCTTTAGCCTTTCCATCTCCACCTCTACTGATCCTCTTGCAGGAAAATCTGCCAGGAAAATTCCAGTGTTCAAAAAAGGTGAGCCAAAGATATTAACCAACTATAGGCCCATAGCAATACTGCCAACCCTTAGCAAACTGCTGGAAAAACTAATACATGGACAGATCTCTTCACATCTACTTAAGTTCAAACTTAGATAGCCCATCCAGCGTGGCTTTAGGCCTGGACATAGCACTACTACAGCTCTTTCTCTGTTCAGTAGTGAGGTCAAAACTAACGTGGACAAGGGACTACTAACCGGTGCCATATTCATTGACCTCACTAAAGTGTTCAACCTGGTTAACCATCCTCTGCTACTAAGCAAACTCCAGAGTCTAGGTGCCACTAGTTCCACCCTGTCCTGTATCAGCAACTACCTTGATTGTTGTTCATAATCCGTCTCTTTCTGTAAAGTCCTCTCTTCCCCTGCTGTCATCTCCTGCGGTGTCCCTCAAGGCTCTATACTTGGCCCCCTGCTCTTCTCTGTTTTTGTCAATGATATTCCTACCTCTACACTTCACTGTCGGAATATCATGTATGCCGATGACCTGGTCCTCTATGCTGCATCCAGGTCTGTTGATAACCTCAATGATCACTATCATCTTGCTTTCAACAAATCCAATCATGGCTTTCCTCAAACTATCTAATCCTTAATCTAGCCAAGACCCAGGCCATGCTCTTTGGATCATCAAAAAAATTCAGAAACGAGTCTGCCCCATCTGCAGGTCTGATGTCCTGATGGGTCTGTCATAACGTATACTGACTCCTTTAAATACTTGGGAGTGACACTTGACCCTCCACTCCACTTCACCTCGCATATTAATGTGGTCTGTAGGCTTGTCAGCTCAAAGACTGGAGCCACTTACAGAGAACATCACTCCCTTACCCCTGCTGCTAGGATCTCCGTTGCCCAAGGTGTACTGCTCTCTTGACTTAAATATGCTCTACCTGTCTTTTTCCATGCCAATGTTGGTGCTCTACATAAATGGGATACCACTTACAACAACACCTGCAGATGTGCCCTATCGGCTCCCCACCTCACTCACCATTGCCTGCTCTACTCTGCCTTGAACTGGCTGTCACCCAATGACCGGCACTGCTACACCCTTGGATGATTCATCAATTTCTTAACCCATCAACCCTGTCCCAACTTGCTTGCAGCAATGTTAAAGCCAGTGACCTACTTTTGCTGTCAAAGGTCTTCTGCCTCTCCCCTGCTCTCCGTCCCTCTATGCTCTACTAAGATGGGTAAGCAAGCCTTCTCCCACTTTGCTCCCAATTTCTGGAACTCCCTTCCACCCTATATTAAGTGCTCCTCATCTCATTTATTATATTTTCAAAAAAGCACTTTTCTCTCACTTGAGTGCACTTGGTGCTTGCAATTGCTCCTAACTTTTATTCTGGTTTTCCCAGCTGCTCAATTGCCTGTCTCATCTGTATTTCACTGCTAATTTTGTGCATCACTTGTCCTGTCACTGTTTCATTACACACTCCTATGTGGGTGTTTTACCTCAACTGTACCTATCTTTTGACCTTTCCAGCGTGGGGTCCTATTATTTGTGCTTGGTTTTACCTGCTTGTTCTCTGTAAATTGTGCTCCATGTTATCTCTGTACTCTCCCAGGTCATACTTGAAAATAGGCAGGCTATTTGCCTAATGCACTGACCTGGTTACCAAAAGCTAATAAATAAATAAACTAGTCAAACCGTGAAGAGCAGTTTGCACCAACATAAAATTGTCAACTGGTCAGAGCTCTGAGTCTCAATCAGTGATGATGCCATGCTACAGTCTCATTTTGGAGCTGCCTGACTGAGCTGCCTGAGTGCAATATCACATGACTGATAAGGGAATCTCACTCATGCACGTGTCACCAAGCTGTTGGGTAGCTGAGTCAGGGCTGTGAGATTTACTTCCGAGATTAGATTTATTTTTCATTCATTTATTGAAAAGTTTCACCAGAAAAGCACAGTAAACAATAGAGATTGCTCATGTCCTGGTGCATCCTGGGAGAAGGGGAACAGAAGAAACAACAATACATAAACAATTGACCATGTTGGCTACAAAAATCACAATACATTTGTTTAACTAACAGTGTAGGTAAGTGCATCAGATAAAGGCATGGGACAAGCCCAGCTTAATATTAAATATATTGATAAAACACATCATAAGCAAAGATAAGTGCTATTAGGTGGCTGAAGAGGGAAGGATAGGCAGAGAAGGTGGAGTAGGAGTACTGGGAATTAGATTATGTACAGGTACAGTTAGGAGTGAAGACATTTTATAAGGATGAAAAGAGGGATGGAGGGGAGGAAGAGTGGCAAATTTGTGGAGGTAGAGAGTTTCAGAGTTTAGGGAGATGGTGTGAGAAGGCAGACTGCCCAATATTAATAGAGTAGTGAGGGACAGCAAAGGTGTGAGAATCAAATGATCTGAGCCAGTGATGAGAGGGTAGAGGTAAGGTAAGAGAGGAAGAGAGGTAGGAGGGAAGAGAGTGAAACCAGAATTTAAAGACAAATTTAGCACAGTGGGAGAGATGTCAGTTGTTTAGAGAAGGGAAGGCAAGAGAATGATAGAGGTCACAGTGGTGAGTAAGTGGGTGAGATCCTAGAGCAAAATGACAAAAGGAGTTAAAAAGGGTATCCAGTTTGGCTAGGGAGGACTTGGGAGCAGCACTGTAGACTCCATCACAATAGTCAAAGATAGGTAGGATCATTTTCTGGACGAGTTCACGATGGGCCATAAGAGGTAGACAATTTTGGTTCTTGTAAAGGGTGTCAAGCTTGGGGCACAGTTTTTTCAGGATGGCGTCCATATGCCCAGAAAAGCTGAGGTACTGATCTAGCTAGAACCCAAGATACCTGAATGAGGATGTGTTCTCAAGAGAAGTCCCATCAAGAATGTGGAAAGATGGAAGGGAGGGGAGCTTGGAGAGTCTCTGCTTAGTGCCAAAGGTCATGGAGACTGTCTTTTTAGCATTAAGGAAGAGCTGGTGAGAGCGAAGCCAGTGTTGAACATTGTTGCAGTCCAGTTAGAGTCTGGCTGCTACATCAGCAGGGCAGTGGCCAGAATTGAACAGTACATTATCATCTGCATACATATGTATGGAGGAAGACAAGCAGATTAAAGGAAAGGTCATTTAGGAAGATGGAGAATAAAAGCAGGCTGAGCAATGAGCCCTGTGGCACACCTGTGTTGATTTGGAGGTTGAGTGGATGTTGCTTCAGCTATCCTAACTGACTGTGTCCTACCTGTAAGGTAGAAACTCAGCCAGCCAGTGGCAGAGTCAGAAAGGCCAGCTGATGATAGGTTGTGCAGTAGGAGGGAGTGGGAGACCATGTCAAAAGCCTTGGCAAGGTCAACAAATATAGCAGAAGTAATTAGACCACTGTTCATCCCAGTAAGGATAGAGTCAGTAAGTCTAAGGAGGGAAGTTGTGGTGGAGTGATTTTTCCTAAAGCCAGCCTGGAAGGGAGTGAAGAAGGAGGAGGAGTCAGAGAGATAGGAAGAAAGTTGAGAAAGGACAAGGTGCTCCTGGAGTTTAGCCAGGATTGGTAGGAATGATATTGGGTGGTAGTTACAAGATGAGGTGAAATCACCACCCTTTGATAGAGGGAGGACAGTAGCATGCTTCCAGGCAGTCAGGACAGATGAATGAGAGAAAGAGAGGTTGAGAAGGTCAGATAATGGGGAAGAAATGGCAGTCATGGAGAGATGGAGCAGTTTCAGATCGAGACCATCCGGAGACCCACCTTTGGTAGGGTTGAGGGCCAGGAGAGCTTCAAAACCTTCAGTTGGGGAGACCGGGGAGAAGGAGAAACACCCCAGTTGGAGTTGAGCAGTACGAGTAGAGGCAACCGTAGCACAGTTTTGGAGGGCAGGAGGAAGAGAAGATAGCAAGGCAGAGGCATAGGATGTGAAATGGTTATTGAACTCTGTTGCTACTGTGGAGTGGTCAGAGATAAGGGAATTGTTGATCTTTAGAAGAGGGGTGGGAGAAGTTGACGGAGAGGAGAAAATGGAGTGAACCACCTACCAGAACTTGGAAGGGTTGGCTATGTTTGTTTGAAAGGAGGAGCGAAAGTATTTGGCTTTTGCTAGCCTAATGGCTCTGGTACATGAGTTGTGGAGGGCCCTGTATTTCTCATGGTAGCTATGTTGTTTGGATGTTTTGTGAGTTTTCCAAGCACGATCATGAGCTTGCGGGCAGGCCAGGAGCTCAGGGGTGACCTGTGAAATGTAATTTCCCTGGACTCTGGTGTGTTTTAGTGGGGTATGGTTATTCCAGACCTTGAGAAAAGTATAATTGAAATAAAGTAATGCTTGGTCAACAAAGTTAGCTGATGATAATGGGGACCAGTCAGTTTTGGATAGGTCAATATGAAGGGGGGCTTAGATCAAGGGATAGAAATGATCGTGTCATCAATATTTTATGTGGGACTTTTGGTCAGTGGCTTTTGCAGACCAGAAAGATGATATGGTGATCACTTAAGGCATCCGGAAGAAGTATGGACTGAATAATGCAGTGAGGGTGAGTAGTGAGGGCCCAATCAATTAGGGAGTTGTTTAAGGTTTTATGATTGAGGCATGTAGGTTTGTGTATGAGCTGTATGAGGTTAAGGGCACTTAGTTTATTTCTAGTTTTTCTGAGTGAGGGGGACAACCAGTTAAGTTTGAAATCACCCAGTAAGTAAAGTTCACCATCAGTAGCATGTGACATTATGATAGTAATGAGCTGAACCACAGTTGCAGAGTTTAGACCTGGGCGACAGTAGATCCCTGCTACATAAATGGGAATGGTGAAAGGCAGGGTGAGCCTTAAAACTAGTGCCTCATAAGCTGCCAGAACAGAGGAGGAGGAGAAGGTGGAGGTGACTTGGAAAGAGGAGGCAGCGTGTATGGCCACTCCTCCTACCTGGGATGCATGGTCTTGGTGAGAGAGAGAGAGAGAGAGAGAGAGAGAGTAGACAGGAATGGAGATGGAAGAGTCAATATATAATTATTTATCCATGTTTCAGATAGGATGAACATGTCAGGGGCAAGAGCAAGAGTAAATGGCTGGAGTAGGTCAAGTTTAGGAAGTAGGCTCCTAATGCTAAGGTGGAGTATTTTGAGGCCATGAGGGAGAGGTGAGGTAGCTCCTGGGGAGTGGCAAGGGCACAAATTTGTGAGCTGGGGGTTGGTGGTAGAAGCTGGGCCTGGGTTGGGATTGATATCACCAGCAGAGAGAAGTAGGAGCACAATGATGATGAAGTGGAACTTTGTGTTTCTGTACCAGGAGCAAGAGCCCGGAGTGTAATGTGACATAGGGGGATAGGAGAGGGTGGCTGAGTAATTAACTGGAGTAGCAGGACATAGAAATTTGGAGTTAGCATGAGAGACGCTTGTGGCCAGGTAGCAAAGGGGGACCATTTTAGTTTGTAAGAGGATGGGATTACCACCAAAGGAAATGCAGGGTCCAATAGAGGAGGGGGACAGAGCCATGGAGGAGGGGAGTTCAAGGGGTTTAGGTGCAGAATGGGAGTGAATAGGATAAGGAGTGGAATGAGTATTAAGAATTGACAGGCTGTGGTGGACATTTAGAGAGTGAGAATCACGGTCGAGATGGAGAAAACACTAAATGAACTACCTGTGGGAATCAATGCCTAAGAGTTGAAAAATAGTATGCAACATTGATTTACTCCCTCTAGTGGTCTAAGAGTATAATGTGCTGGTGGGAAACTGGACACAAAAAATACAAGGGGAAAATACGAGGGGAAGTCATGTGATGGCACTAATCTATAAAAGAACTGTGCCAGATAGGGTGTGGGGGGGAGGTGGGGGGGAAGCCGGCGCAAGGTGCCAGTGGGGAATTTGAACTGGTGGGGGTGAATGGAGCATGGGCAGCGGCTGTGTCAGGGCTATCTGTACCAAGGCTTACTGGAGTCCACAGCAGGAAAGAGTGCCCATGGTCGGGCCTCCACCAAGGGAAAAAGAGATAGAGACAGCAATTATTAGTTGAGGTTAGAATCGGGGTCGGGAGTTAAGGGGCACTGAGACAAAGCACACAGGAAACAGAGGAGCATCAGGGGTCTGGAGGGGGTTACAGGGAAGATTTAAAAAACAATGGGGACAGCAGACAGAGTGGTAAGGGGGGTTGGGAGCAATAAGAAGACTATGGGTAGGGCACTCAGAGTGACTAACGGGTGGGAGTTGAAAAGCAGAAAAAGAAGCTTAAATAGAATTCAGATTAATTTTAACTCAAATACAGCAGCTCTAAGAATTAATCTGGAGGCTGATCAAGCCTGCAAAATTCACTTCTATCAGGTCTTGCAGGTAGGGGCCGAAAAGCAGAAAAACAGAGTTAAATAGAATTCAGATTACTTTTAACTTAAAATACAGTGGCTCTAACAATTATTCAGGGCTGATCAAGTCTGCAAAATTCACATCTAACAGGCTAAGCAGTTAACTCAAAAATACAGTATCTGTAGTACTAAACTCTTAAGAATTATTAGAGACTGGACAGGTCTACAAAATTGACTTTAATTCAGGCACACTTGAAACCAGTGGGAATTTGCTGAAACTAAGAGCCAAGAAAAAATCAATTTACATGCAGATTAGCTAAGAAATTCTTGCAAAAACTGCAAAATATAAGTTAGATTGAGCAGGGCTGCTGGAAGAGAGAGGGAATTAAAAAAAGTGAGAGGAAAAGGAAGAAACACAAAGTAAAAGGCATGCTGAGCACCAGCAGTGTGCAGGCTTGCAGCAGGCCTGTGGAACCAGAGACTTGTTTGAGAGGGGAGAGGGAAGATGGTCACACTCCCTGGGAGACTGGAGGAGGAGAGAATGTGCTTGGATCTGGGCAGTGGGCTGATGGGGCATCAGGTGGTAGTGTGCCAGTGCCCACTTAACTTTCCCAAATTATTTAATCTCAGCAGTGCAGGCCTTTTTTTTTGCAGAAGTAGCCTTTTACCAGGGCATTTCAGAAAAAAAATAAAGGCACCTGGCAGAAGCTTGATATGAGTTTTTTGGCTGAGTACTATTCAACTAACACGTGTGCCAGCTGGCATGAGGACAGTGCCTGGCCACTGGTACTTGATACATTTGTGGCATCCCATAAAAATATTTATTCTTTCTGTGGCAATTTTCAAATGGAAACTTAGTCTTCTTCATGTTCCCATAAGTTGCAGCAGTTCCTTCCCCATGAAGCAGCCAGTGTGTATGTCTTCCTGAGCTGTGCTGTTGTAGTGTGACCTGGGAAGTGGGCAGCAAGTGCATGCCAGCTGGCAGCATGCCATTGCCTGGCCCCCAGTAAGTGTCACTTTGGTGGCATCCCATAAAAAATATTGTTTTTTACTAGAGCTAGTTACACAGATCAGGGAGAAAAAGCGGGGCGTATGCTCGATCTAAGGTTAAAGCAGCAGGAGTCTGCAAGATTTATCCCTCCGGTCCGGGCTCAGGCGGATGGGTCTCTGAGAGTATCCCCTTCTGAGATAGTACAAGAGTTTGCATTGTACTATGACCAATTATACAGGGATATAGACTTTCCTCCTCCCCTGGAGATGCTGGAGGCGTATTTGAGGGACTCCCATCTTCCTTCCCTGTCAGATTCACATAGGAATTTTTTATCCTCCTCTATATCCCTGGAGGAAATTTTGGAGGTTGTTAAGGCCTTACCCTCGGATAAAGTTCCGGGGCTGGATGGTTTTTCCTCATAGATACATAGACAGTGTCGGCAGACAAGGGCCTATGGCCCACCCAGTCTGCCCATTTGAGCTTGTAAGTTCAGTTTGTTTTCCTAGAAGTCTGTTGCCCCTTACCCCTGACCTCCAGAATTCCTTTATGCCTATCCCATGCATTCTTAAATCCCGTGATTGTTTCAGCCCCCACCACTTCCTCTGGCAGGGTGTTCCACTTGTCCCACCCGTTCTGTGAAGAAATTCTTTCTCATGTTTCCTCTGAATCATCCTCCTCCAACTTCATCCCATGCCCTCTAGTCCTGGAACATCTTTTTCGCTTAAAAATAGTGTTTTCCTGCACCCTGTTCCTCCTGTAAGATACTTGTATGTCTCTATCATATCCCTCACTCCTCCTCTCCTCCAGGGAGTACATGTTCAGTTCCTTCAACCTGTCTTCATAGGACTTGTGATGCAATCCATGCACCATCTTTGTTGCCCTCCTCTGAACCTTCTCTACCCTGTCTGTGTCCTTACGTGGGTATGGTCTCCAGAGACTGTACACTGTACTCCAGGTGGGGCCTCACTAGTGTCTTGTATGTGGAATTATGACCTCCCTTTCCTGCTGGTGATGCCCTGCCTATACATCCCAGCATCCTATTTGCTTTACCTGCTGCCTTGTCACACTGTTTCCCTACCTTGAGGTCATCAGAGATGATAACCCCAAGATCCCTTTCCTGCTTGGTGCATGCTATATCCTCACCCCCAACTGATATATTGTGCCAGGGTTTTTGTCTCTATATGCATTATCTTGCACTTCTTTGCATTGAATTTCAACTGCCAAACCCTGACCATTCTTCAAGTTTCTGCAGGTCGTTTCTCATTCTGTCTACACCCTCTGGTGTGTCTACTCTGTTACAGAGCTTTGTGTCATCAGCGAACAGTGAAATTCTGCCTTCTAGGTCCTGCTAATGTCACTGATGAAGATGTTGAATAGGACTGGTCCAGCACCAGTCCTGTGGTACCCACTGGTCACTCTTCCCTCTGTGGAGTGACAGCCATTTCCACCACCCTCTGTCCTGCCACCCAGCCAGTTACCTACCCACCACACTACTGTCCTGCCCACACCCTATTCCCCAGTTTGTGTAATAGTCTTCTATGTGGCACAGTGTCAAAGGCCTTGCTGAAGTCCAGATAGGCCATGTCCACCGCCCTCCCCTGATCCACCTCCCTAGTCACCCAGTCAAAAAATTCAACGAGGTTGGTCTGACATGACCTCCCCCTGGTGAAACCATGCTGCCTTGGTCCTGTAGTCCATTGACAACCAGATGTTCTACTAATGTTCTCATTATTTTATAAAGTTTTCCAAGAACAATTACTGCCAGTGCTTCACCGGTTGTACCTACATATTCTCTCCAGGGTTGCTGTAGATGTCCATCTGTTCGAAGCCCTGATCGTCTTTCACCCCAAACCAGACAAAGATCCTGAGTTAGTACAGAGTTACAGGCCTATATCCCTCTTAAATCAGGATATCAAAATCCTTTCGAAGATACTGGCCGATAGGTTAACTCTGGTCCTTCCGGACCTGATTAGCATTTCCCAGGTTGGATTCATGAAGGGGCGGTCATCACCAGACCATTTGCGCACCCTATCACATGTCTTCTCGGAGTCCAGGGATGCCACCTCTCCTGCTGGGTTGGTCTCCCTGGATGCTGAGAAGGCATTTGACCATGTGAATTGGAATTTTCTATTCCAGGTCCTTAAGGCCTTTGATTTTCCTACCATGTTCATAGACTGGATTCGTGCTTTATATCGGGCTCCTTCTGCTAAGATTTCTGGAAATGGTGCATTTTCTAAACCCTTCCTTTTATAGTCAGGTACCAGACAGGGATGTCCCCTATCTCCTCTTTTATTTAATATACATTTGGAGCCTCTCATTCAAAATATACTCAACAATGCGGGGATACAAGGCATTCCGGTGGGGAGTAATGTGGTCAAGATCACCGCATATGCTGATGATCTTCTCCTTTACAGTATCTGTCTCATCCGGTGATGTTTATCCCAGCCTTGTTGGAGGAAATTGCCAAATTTAGTTCTTCTTCAAATTATAAATTAAATGCCAACAAATCGTCCTTTTTCCCCTTAACCATAAGGTCTTTAAGACAGACATTACCCCTTTTGGCTTGTGTTGGACACCCCGGGTTCTTAAATATTTGGGTATTAAACTAACACGTAACCCTTCCTTATGGTTTAAAGAAAACTTGGAGCCTCTTTCCCAGTTGATTGTCCAGGACCTGGATAGATGGTCTAAGCTTCTGGTTTCATTATGGGGCCGTATCAACATAATTAAGATAAATGTTTTTCCCTGCCTTTTTTATCCCTTTTCTCACCTTAATTCATTCATCTCATTATCCTGGTTTCAGAAAATGCATAGAATCTTTACTAATTTCATATGGTCGAATAAACATTCCTGACTGGCATACTATAAGCTGGCCGCCTCTAAAACAGATGGAGGACTGCGGATTCCCCACTTGGCTATCTATTACTGGGTTAGTCATCTTGCTAAATGCCTGAAGTGGGTGAGTCTGGGTCCAGAGAGTTTGAGACCGGTTTGGCTCAACATAGAACTAGACTTCATCCGGTCTATGGACATGGATCCCCTGACTATGTTTTATGTTAAGTTGTCTCTTTTACAAGACGCTAGCAAATGTCCCACCCTTATGACTTCACTAAAAGTATATGTGCAGCTCTGCTCCTTTTTGCGATATACTCCATATCTGGACCCATCCCAGTCTATTTAGAATTCACCGGCCTTTACTATAAATAAGCAGAAGATCTCCTGTACATGGTTGCCCCATGTGGGTGACAGGATAGTATCCATGTTTTTGGATGGTGAGGGAGCATGGCTCCCTGTAGCTAAAATTACCCAAAAATTTGGTATCCCAGTATCTTTGCAATTTAAGGTTTTCCAATTAAAACACTTGCTTACCACTGTGCTGGGTAACACCCCCCCTCACCCACCAGCTTTTGCACTGATACCAGAGCTTTCCTCCCTATTGGGTTCTTCTAGTGCCATTTCTAAAATATATCAAGTTTTGTTTCATCGACGGTACGGGGGCTCCTAAGGTCTGACTAGGTTTTGGGGTTCTATTTTTCCCCAATACACCTTTAATTGGTCGGCCTTATGTAAGTTCTTTCATAAATATGGGTCTCAAGACAGATTACGCCTTATGCAATATCACATTCTACACAATTTGTATTATACTCCAGCTAAATTGGCGAGATGGGGCCTTCTCGAATCCGGTGTATGTACCAGATTCTCCCAGGGAGAAGAAATACTTCTCCACATATTTTAGGTCATGTCCCAAGATAATCCCACTGTGGGATTCAATTATTTATTTATTTATTTAGTTAAACATCAGTTTAGAAACCTTTGAGCCAGAGGCTCATTTACAAAAGTACCTCGTCACAAAGAGGACATCAGAACAGTAGTACAAGGGACACAGTACTACAAAAAGTTACAGTTCAATTACAATTTTGTTACAATAGAGTACAATCTCCAACGAGCAAAAGATAACAAAAGGTGCAAACTTATGGTGGGGAGAGCTGGTGGGGAGTAGAAGGGAGGAGATAGGGGAGGAATAAGTAGGGAAAGGAAGGGGCAGCTCAGTGAGCATTGTCAAACAGAGTATATATATATATATATATATATACATATATATATATATTTTTTTACACTAGGCTATGGCAGTTGCATTTGCAAGAGCTAAGCAGGAAGTTTCTGAGCCTGGGCTTAAAGCAAGCTAAGGTTAGAGAGTTTGAGACACTGGCAGGAGGGAGTTATACCAGTGGGGTGCACAGTAGGGAATGCCCTCTGACCTTGTGAGGTCCTGCTCTCGGAATAACTAGGGTAGCTCTTCGAGCTATGCGTGATCAGGTCGTGCAGCACGGGCGAATGGAGCTGGATAGGCCTATGGGGGATAGGCCATGCAGGGCTTTAAAGGTGAGCTGGCATGTCTGATACATGAGTCGCTCTTCCAGGTTGAGTAAGGTAGCCAGGGTGTACAGCTCACATGTGTGAGTGAGTCTGGGAGCACCAGTGATAAGTCTGCAGGCCTTATTTACTGTGAGATGAACCTTGTTGAGGGCAGTCTGATCTGCTGAGCCATAGACCGGAAGGTCATAGTCAATGAGAGACATGACAGAGGAGGTGACAGCCAGGTGGAGGGCATCAGGAGGGAGGCATTTCTTGTGCCGGTAAAGAATGCCTAGCCATGAGTTGGCGACAGAATTTAGGGCAGATATATGTCCATGGAATGAAAGTGCAGGGTCAAAGGTTATACCAAGATATTTATAGGATTGCACCTGGTCAATGATGAGATTGGGTGTGGAGTGGACAGCTAAGAGAAACTTGCTGTACTTATTTTGGGGGTGGGAGAAGAGCATCGTTTTTGTTTTCTTAAGGTTGATAACAAGTCAGTGCTCAGTGAACCAGGTAGCTGCAGAGTCAAAGACTAGTTGGAGGGAGTTCTGTAGCAGCATGGGGTCATTGTGGGAGCAATGAGAACAGCATCATCAGCATAGAAAGCATCTTACCTGTACAACTGCTGGGTAGGAGTCAAGAAAGAGTGAGAATAGTGGGGTCCAAGAATTGAGCCCTCAGCACCCCAAACGAATGGGGCATGTTTCAGAGAGTACCTTGACTTTCACACATTGGGAGGCGGGAGAGATAGCTGGTGCACCAGGAAACAGGTCCTGAGGCAAAGCCTATTAGGGTCGAGGGTGGAGAGCAAAGAGGATGCGAAACAGTATCGAATGCTTTAGACAGGTCAATGAATATAGCACCAGCCAGGGCACCAGAGTCCAAGGAGACATGGAGGAAGTTGGAAAATTCCAGGAGTGCTGTATTGGTACTATGACCTGCTCTGAACCCCGTGTTGTTCAGGGCAGAGAACATTGTACTTACAGGAGTAGTCAGAGACTTGGGACGCCACAATTTTCTCTAACGCCTTAGAGAGGGGGGAGAGGATTGAGATGGGTCGGTAGTTACCCGGAAGAGTCCTGTCACCACTTTTATGGACAGGGGTAACTGTGGCAATCTTCCAGGCAGAGGGGAATTTTCCAAGACAGAGTGATTTGTTGAAAATGCATGTAATAAATGAGAGGACCTGATCCAAGACCTGACGTAAAAGGCAGGGATCAAGTGAGTCATTACCGATGGCATTACCTTTTAGGGCTTTTAGCAAATAAGGCCTAACTTCTTGCATGGTGACACGACGCAGGTGGAAAGACGGCCGGGCAATGGGTAGTGGTACAGATGGAGGAGGTGGACTGAAAAAGTTACCAGGAAGTACTGAGCTAAGGTCGGTAAAGGAGTTATGAGGTGGGAGGCAATGAGGGCAGGGTCAGAGGAGACGGTACCATTGATGTTGAGAAGAGAAGGAGAGGGGGACTGGGAGTGACCATTCAGTTGTTTGATGTTGTCCCAGAAGCACCTGGGGTTCCCCCAGGAGGAGGTAAGAGAGGCCTAGACCAGAGAGGACTAGAGAAACCAACCTAGACCCTTTACTGGGTTTGCAGGACTGTTTTCACACCTGATATTTGCCTTCTGGGAGACCTGTCCTCCATCAAGGTTAAAGTTTGGAGATTTCATATCTCCATGATTGCATTATCTGTCAAAAAACTTAAATTAAGGCTTTGGAAAGATAAGGTTAGACCGACATATCAGGAATGAGTTAACGAAATCCTTGCTAAACTTCGCACAGAGAAAGCCATAGCTAGTCTCCACAATCGTTAGCTGTTAGTTATTTCTGTATGCATATGGCTATTGTTATAAGTTTTAAGCTACAATGTGGTATTACACTGCTGTATGGGGGTAGGGAGGATGGGGGCAGCTTATGTAATGTACCGTGAACAGGTTGTATATTTACAATTGCTGCCTCCTGTATTGTGAAAATGTGCTAATAAAGTTTGAATTGAAAAAAAATATATTGTTTTTTTTGTGGCAGTTCTCAAATCAAAACTCTGTATCTTCACATCCCCCCAAATTCCAGTTGTTGAAAAATGACAGCTGTACTTTTCATATGGAGGTGTGAAAAAATGCCAATGTTGAAAATCTGGAGTGAAAATATTGCAAATGAGCGAAGTTACAAGCGTGCATAGCAACTGTGCAATGCATGCTCGCAAAACAGTAATTTCTTGGATTTTGTCCATTAAATTTGCAATATAGACTTTTTGAGAGGCCACCTCCTGAACACTGGCACTGACATTTCATTAATTGGTCCGAAAGGTGATTCCGCGCAGTGACCGCGAAATCACCTTTAGGGACTGAATAACACCATGTCAGTGGCTGATTTCATGAGGAAGGGTCCCGATAACCCCATGTTGAAAATTTGGTGCCAAAATTCCCCAAAATGCCTGAGATATGCACCAAAGTTGAAAAAACCCGATTTATGCCATTATACAGCTTACTGGCATTTCTTCAGTTTGCGGTTGGCTTTGAAGAGTGCAGACGTGTTCCTGGTCCAACGAAGATCGTTGCACTGGGCTCCGAGATAAGTATAGAAGTGAGGTGTAGGGAGGCAGGTTACCAAAGAGAATGCAGCGCGGATTAGGGAGTGGGGCCACTGGACTCAACAAGGGACAGTTTTCTGATTTTCTGATTTCCAGGTTAAAAAAAAACATTGCGTGACTCTTTTTTTAACAGGGGACTTTGGGCACGCTGGCATGGGCTCCCAGTGTGCCACCCGAGTGTTTTTTTTGGGGGGCAGTTGTAGCCGATGGGGGATTGGGCACCCCCCTCGGCACAAACCAACTTTTTTGGGGGGACATGCTGACAGGGTGTGGTCCCCCCATCAGCAAATTAAACTGGGACAGGGACTTAAGCCAATGGGGACTGGGCCCCACATTGGCAAACAAAGACTGTTTTGGGGGACACATGCTGCCAAGGGGGACTGGGCACCCCCTCAGCAGTGGGGGCTGCATAATATTGTTTGTGAACGTGGTGGTGGCTTGCCGCCACATTCACAAACAATATTACACTAGGTGACGTTCTGCCCTGCAATAACAGGTCACTCCCTCATTGCAGTGGAATGGCTGATGCTGCAATGATGAGGTGGCCCCTGATTGATGTGGCAAAAACGTTACAACTTGGTGGCACTTTTGGAAGCCAGTGTCATCAGCACACTGTGCCTCTACTGGTCCACCAGTGCCAAGCACCCAAATGCAATGCCTCCTTTGGCTGCCACAGTGCCGCACCTCCACAACCCGCTTCTCTCCTAAGCTGCCACATAATTTTTCTTGCACATGTGTGCAAGCAAACATAAAAAGGAGTGCATCAGGTAGTAACAGGCAGAGGAGAATGAACAAAGTGATTTGGCAGAGCTTAGGTATAGAGATACAAACTGGGATTATACACCTGATAAAAGTGACAGTAGCAACAGTTCTGCGGAGAAGGAGGAGGAGGAAGAGGTGGAACAGGAGAGAGCTTTACTTGGGGCAAAGCACATAAGAAATCAAAAAAGATCAAAACTGGTGGAACAACAAAAAAAAGGCCATAAAACAACAATGGGCAACATGGCAATAAGCATCTGAAATGACAGTAGATAAAGAAGACACAGGAAAAAAACTGGTGGAGCATGACACTTGCAGAAGAAGAACCATTCCCTGACCCAGGAGAATGGGCAGAGAAGAAGGATGATGATGTAGAAGCAGCCCACAATAACTGACCCATTAGGCAACAGCCAAGAGTACCACTAGGAAAAATCTAACCAGTGACATCAGTGGTCTGGGATTTCTTTAGAGTGGACAAAGAATCACTAACAAATGTAGTGTGCTTTCTATGTAAAGACAGGATAAATCAAGGTAAAAAGGGAACAAGGCAGGGAACATCTACCATAGAAAAGGCATTTGCTGAGATCCCACAGATGGCACTAAGAGAAGGCATGCCAACACATGGCTTCAGCAGCTGCACCACCAGCAGGGAAGCTCATGATAACGGTAATGATGATGGCCAGAGAGAGCAGAACATTAGGAAAGTGGATAGAGAGAAGGAAGAACATGTTTCAAGTGGTAATGCACAATCCCAATATATTCCATTCATTACTTCTTTACCTCATTGACTCCCACACCACTGATGAGCCAAAATTCCCCAGCCACTTCACCTCTAGGGGTGGCAAAAATAGTAGCCAACTGTCTCACCCTGGGAAAAAAGCATTCAACTCTCTTTGGTCCGGTCCCTGGAAATGAGCCACAAATATAAAGCAATCAGACCTGAGGCAAAAAAGTTAACAAGAGCTATTGTGGAAATGCCACTGACTTGCTGCCATTCTCCTTTGTGAGTAATGCTGGTTTTCTATTGCTAATGCAAGTCGCTGTGCCAAGGTATCAAGTGCCCAGCCATGCCTACTTTTTCACAGTGGCTCTTCCTTACTTGTATTAGAGTGTCTACAAGATTGTCACATGCACTGAAAGCATCATTTGTTCCAGCCATTCACATTACCACTGACATGTGGATTAGTAGTCAGACTTCTGATTACATGGTAGTGACTGCCCATTGAGTCAGTTTTCCCTCTTTATTCCCCTACTTTTCCTTCTCTTCTTCCTTCTCTGGGTTAAGTGCCAGCAGCAGTAGCTGTAAGTCAGCAGTGCCCCCCAACCACCACAAGAAGGCAGCTTTATGTATTGCTGGCTTTTGACAATGACCATCTTCACCACTGATTACCCCTGATGGGTCTGAGTATCAAGCTTCCCTTTCAATGAAGTAGGAGCTAGTTCACCATGAGGGAAGCAAAGATCCCTCAGCCCTCTGCATGGGTAAGAATACATAAGGGCTTCTTATGGATCTTGTGGGACTGGAGACAGTTCAGGGTTAGGCAGAGGCTTCTGTAGCACTGGAGAAGGAGGGTACCTCAACAACTCTTGCCTAACTCTGTGGTAGAAAAAACTAGACCCTTGTAAGTATGAATTGAGCACCTTACTCTAGGCAAAAGGTGTCAACCTGGAAAGGTGAAGTCATGCTGTCTGCCTGATGCAGACTGCAGTTCTTACAAGCCTGGAAGACACCTCATTGGCATCATACAATGCTCTTGACTGGAGCATTGCCAACTAAATGCCTTTAGAAGAAAGGCAAATAGTCAGCACAATTAACTCTGTAGATGGCAATGCAGCTAGGAGATGACATAGCTGCAACCACATGCACCTGTTGAAGGCTGCCCGGTGTGCCTGATGTACAGCAATGCACATCATGATACATGTTGAGGATAACTTCTTCCTCCCTATTGCATCTACATGAGCAGAGTCAACCTCAGAAGGTTGGTCACACAGGGAGCATTAAGGCCCTGCCAGGGTCTGCAAGACCTCAGTCCCTGATGTGGGGTGAGGTACTGCACCTGCAGATCCTGTGGGTGTGTAGTACTGCAGCTGAATGTCCCTGGGGGCTGGATAGCAAGAGAAGGGACACCTCCAGACCATCCTTGATGATTCATCAAAGGCCCTAGGCCAAGGAATGATGACTGAAGAGCCATCACTGAAAGCTCCAAGGAGTCCCAGCTCCAAGCATATGGGATAGTGACTAGTGTAAGAGCCTACTTTGAGCATCTCTAACATGTCTGTTAGGAATCTATGGCACTCAGAGGCTGAGGACAGGTGGAGTGTAGATTCATTGTCCTCTAAAGAGGACATTGACAGAGAGGATGTGCAGAAAATGAGGGGGGGGGTACTGGGGGAACAGGTCTAAAATGGACCCTGTGGGTATTCCCATAGTATTAGTATAAGGCCCCAGCTGCCTATCTGTGCTGAGACCAGGAGTTGGTGGTTCACCAGACTCACCCCCCAGGACATCCAATGCTTTGCCATAGTGAAGTTGAGGAGGATCATGTGCTTCCCTGACACTAGAGGTGCAAGAAAAGGGCCCAGGGGAAAAGGCCTGGAGACTGTATCTTGCCCTCATGAGTGTGATGCTTGTCTTCAAAGGTAAGGGTTGCCTGACCCCACTTCATCACACAGATCTCAAGAGTGCAGCAGTCCATGGAGAAGCAGGTGTTGACTGTGAAGGGTACAGCCCCTCCACTCACCACCTTGTCCAGCTGCTGTCTGAATGATAGGAAGTGAGCACATGGCTACTGCAGAAAGAGCTGTTCCTGAAGCAGGCATATGCTCACTCCCTCGTCACTCAGACAGTGGCTGGTCAAGGGGCTGGGCAGAGGGTCTGGGCCTATCATCATCATGGGGAGGACTGACAACTACGGTATGTTGGGGGCCACCATGGGGAGGGAGTGAAGGGACTGGAGTTTATGGAATGGTGAGGGGGCTTGTACTTTCAATCAGAAGGTGGACCAGATGCCCGGGATCATTGTACTATGCTAATCGAGGGCATCTGAATAATGATCTAGGGTGGGGAGCTGCTAGATGACAGGGATCATTATAATATATTAATCAGGAGCATCTAACTGGCAATTGTTTTTATCCTATGCTGATGGCATAGTATTAATATCGACATCATTACTGGGACTTCTGAGGAACATAAATGCCTTTGCCCAACTCTGTAAACATAAGTACTTAAAAATAGAACTGAATCTCAAATGGTAGTGTTTGGTGCAAAATTACCACATAAAAATAAAACAAGAATAAATATTAACCCTATAGAAAAATCAAAACCCTACGATTATTAGGCATTAGATTTGATTCAAATATAACATGAGTACAACATGTAAAATATATAAAATTAACTCCAGTCTTCAATTAAGGGAATTAAAAGTTTTTTTGTATTTACCGAGGATCTTCAATCAAATGTATACTAACAGTTAAAAATGCAAAAATTAAGAATGCCATATTATATGCAGCTGAAGTATGGGTATAGTTCTAACTGGATATAATCGACTAGAAATCATATTAAACAAACTGTATCGGTATTTGTTGGGTTTACCTCAAAGTACCCCTGCTCACTTTCTCAGAGCAGAATTAGGCCAGTGTTCAACTGAATCTCATGTCATTACTAAAATAATAATATTTTTAGTAGACCTTCAGATGATGCCTGAAAATAGACTTCCCAAGATATGTATGGAAGAATAAATAGCATACTCATTAAGAGGTTACTCCTTTCCTCATATAATGCTTATAAAAACTAATTTGAATCCAATGGGACTAGGTTCTGTCCTATATGATATACACAGAATACCCAGCTACATTATCATTGAAACTATATGCTATAGATGTAAAAACATTACAATACAACAAAATGTGGCAAATACTACAGTTACCAAAATCCATATGGTATACAAATTCCTTAAAAGGGTTTTGGGCTAGAACCATATTTAAACAAGATTATGAAAGGAGATGTAAGATTCCTTATAACATGATTTAGTTTTAAAACATTTAATTCCAAACAGCTTTGCTAGAAGCAAAACTGAGAAGGTACATTATCCCCATTCTGTGATTGTCTATCAGGTGAAATTGATGATTTAGAACACATTCTATTAAAATGTCCAATATTTAAAAAGAGAAAGGAACATATACCTAGACTCATATATTAAAGAACATGTTCTCACTAATCAAAAAATTATATATAACCTCTTTATTTTATGATGATATTAAAACCAAAAAATAACCTTCTTAAAAATAGTAAACTATAAAATACGATAGGCCAGATATGCAAACTAAATCAGTAGTGAATGGTATGCTAAATTAGCCCTGAAGCAATAGCATGCTATATCAGAGGAATAGCCCTGGGGCTAAATCTGATGAATATAGCATGCAAAGGAAGCAATGCAAACAGGGCTGGGAGTGCAGTGCTAAAATAGCCCAGGAAATAAGACAGCTCTGAATATAGCAACAGGGAAGTGCAAAAATGCAACAGCAGCACAGTGGACACAGTGGACACAGAGGTGGAGTAAGGCAGAGCTGAAGGTGATGGGCAATGTGTGTGATAGCAATGAAGTGTTGCACAACAACTGCAAACAATAATGCAGGTGACACACTGCAGAACTCTGCTATGCTTTTGAGAGGATTGCCTGGGGCTAACCTGATTGCACAGTGCTAACACATTAGCCCAGTGAAAATACATTAGCCCAGGGCAAAGTTTGCTATATTGAAAGCTCCTATGCAAATTATCCTACTTAGGAAATCTGTGTGCAAACAGCTACATTAGCATCTCATTAAGGCCTGCTTAGCATATACTAGCATGAAGATTGCCAGTGCTATATCATGGTGCACACAGCTCCACCTGAAGGTCAGATTGAAACTACAGGTCAAAAATCGCAGACTGGATGGTGCCCACAGCTCCACCTGTAGATCATACTTGATGTACAGGCTATAAGCTGAAAGGCTGGGTTGTGCACACAGCTCCACCTGTATGCCAGCCTTGAGAAACAGTTAGTTAGCTGCAGGCCATGGGTGTCAGCAGGCATATGCAATGCATTCCTCCCTCCCAGTCAGCACTGGAATGAGGGACACAGACACTCTGAATGTGGAACAATGAGGGACACTGATCCCCATAATGAGAGGCACATCTGCAAACATGGAGACACAAACCAGGACATAACGGAAACCATTACCTTCTTATGTACACATGTAGGAGTTATGTAGCATCATAGAATAATATAACTCCCTGCTTAAAAGTCTGGATGTACAGAACAGTCTCTATGTGTGCACCACTGTTCCCAGGAGGGACAAATGCAGGTCAGGGCTATAGTAACAGGAAAATAGAGGGATGTCCCCTGTACTGAGGGACAATGTAGATGACTATATAACTGTGTGTATCTATCTATACACACATACACGCACACACACACATATATATATATATATATATATATTCATTGCAAAAATCTTTGTTTAATGCATCAGTTAGGGTTAAAGTGACAAAAGTGAGGAAATGAAACATTAGGGTTGAGCCCATAACCCCCCCCACCAGCCCATCCTCCACAGACCGACAGATGCCAGGGTGTGCCATGGGATCATGAGGCCTAACTCTCATTCCATTCCATGTGTAACCAGGTTGACATGCTACAGTAAAGGAGAACGGGGTGAGAAATAGGACTCTTGACCCCATGGCCCACCCCGGCATCTGTCGGTCGGTGGAGGATGGGTGAGTGGGGTGGTGGGGGCTTAGGGGCTCAACCCTAATGTCGCATTTAGTCACTTTTGTCACTTTAACCCTAACTGATGCATTAAATGAAGTCTTTTGCAATGAATTTCATTACTTTTTAAGAAAGTGTAATATAACTGGTAAATAGCATGTGTTGGTGGGATCGCGGGGCCCTTTGTGCCTCAAGGTCCCACCAAGCTGCCCATTTGTGCATAACGATATGCATCTGCGGGAGCTCGGGTCCACTTACGCATAACTGCAGAGCCATACAGCAGCTCTATAGGGCAAGTAAACCTTGTAACACTAATTTACCATTATCTCAGCAGAACCATAGCAGTTAGGAAAACAATTCAAGTTTTTTTGTAATCATGACAGTGAGATGTCCACATGACATAAGATCAATCAACCAAATCCATACCTCACATTGTTTATGAGAGACGGGCATCAAAAAGCACTGTGGGTGCTAACTTTGAGGAGGTAATACTGGCCCACGGACCTGAAAATGAATAATTGGAATACTGTTTTCCTAATATCTAAGTAACCATACAAGATAGAAAAAAAATTCAAAATTCATGGTATTCATGGTTTTCCAACCTACTTCTGTATTTAGTTCTCCTACAGGGGGACTAACAATTTTTTCGACGAAAAATCTGTGTCTCGAACCGTTTTCGAGATATGGGTGCCACAATGTTATCCTAAGAGGAAAAATCTCAGCTTCATAATGGCATATCTATGGAACAGCTTAACATTCCAACACCTAAATAGCATAATTCACATCACTAGGGCATACCCTTAATACCCTGCAAATTTCAAGTCAAAAGACCAAACCGTTAATTTGCAGTGCAGTGGGAAAGTTTTTAAAAGTTTAAAAATTCCTAGTTAGTGAGGTAGCAAAACCCCCAGTCATCAGATCAATCCCCATCCACAAGCTGTCAAAATCACCATCTGCAAGAAATCCTTAACTGTCAAATTTTGGACATCTGGTCCCTAGGTGACAGTCAAGGATTTTGCTGCCTCATGAAGAAGATCGGGTTGTGGACTACAATTTTGGTAGCTCCTGGACTGCGATTTTGTCACCTCATGAAAGAGTATCTAAAAAAAGAATCCCCTTTTATGAGGTGACAAAATCCTAGTCTGTCACGCGATCTTCTTTCGTGAGGTGGCAAAATCCTTACCCGGAGGATAAGTGACAGTCAAGGATTTTGCTGGCTTGCAAAAGAGGATCTGCTCATGGACTAGGATTTTGACAGCTCGCGAACCACGATTTTGGCATCTCATGCAAGAGGATTCAAAAACCCAAACCCCTTTTGCGAGCTGACAAAATCCTAGTCCACAAGCCAATCCTCATTCGCGAGGTAGCAAATTCCTTGACCATCAGCTTAATCCTTGTCTGTGAGAATGGCCATCTGGTCACAAAGTGACAGACAAGGATCTTGCAGCCTCATGAAAGAGGATCATCTTGCGGACTGGGATTTTGTCACCTCTCAAAAGAGGATCGTTAGTGAGTGGTGGTCAAAGAATTTTTAAATTTCAAAAGGCTATTTTTTGGACAAAACAAAGCAAACCAAAGGTATGGGTTTCTAGATGGTGTCACCCTGAACAAAACCCATGCCTCATTACAACAAAAAGTCACTTGTGGAGAAAGCTACGACATTTTGTTTGGGGGAAAAAATGAAAACAAGATGGCGGCTCATGGACAAGAAATATTTTTGATGGACTAGGATTTTTTTAAATCCTCATCCGTGAGCCAACAAAATCCTTGACCATGAGCCCAATCCTAGTTCGAAAAATATACATATAAATCTTGGAGTAAATAACATTGGAATGGATTAATATTTTTTAACCAAAACAATGCTGGATTGTTCTCTGACCCACACTCCTTCTATGTTCCACATTTCAGACCAAAACATCAAATGGTGTGGTCACAGCACCATAAGGAAAATAAGTGTCAAAAGTGGCGAAAAATGCTTTTTCAGTACTTTGCTGCTCAAAAAACATATGTCTGACTGAAACAAAACTTGATAAATCAAAGATCTATCCTACCAGACCAGGCATTTCAAATTTTGTGCAAATCTGTTGAACGGCTACAAAGTTATTGACACAGAAACTGAGGTTTAACATTAAAGTGCCTACTGAACCCTAACTATAGGTGTGCCATTCCCTATATATATATATATATATATATATATATATATATATATATATATGTACTGTATATATAGATATATATATATATATATAAAATACAAAATCACACATGCCCCACAATGCAAAGCATCATGGGCTGCATATGCAAATCACCACAGAATGTTATGCTGGTCCAATTTTAAGCAGAATTGCATGGTGCCAAAGGCCTCTCACACAGTTTGCAAAGGGTGCTAACAGAAGACATAGACACATGTTTCGTCCTACCAGGACTCATCAGTATGCCTCGTCTGTTTGACACCCCAGTGGAATGGACCAGCTACCCCTAAGGCAGTGTGCCTGGGATATATCGTGGTGAACCCATTAAAATAAAAAATCATTTAAAAGACAAAGAACCTCTGTGCATAAACACTGAGGCAAGGGTTACCCCAAAGGGCATTTGGCTGGGAAGCCAAGTTTCAAGAAAATACAAAATCACACATGCCCCCACAATGCAAAGCATCATGGGCTGCATATGCAAATCACCACAGAATGTTATGCTGGTCCAATTTTAAGCAGAATTGCATGGTGCCAAAAGGCCTCTCACACAGTTTGCAATATATATATATATACACATATATATTTATGAAGTAGGCATGGACATAAATCCTATCGGATAAATCTGAGCTACTATGTTATACACATAGTAGACGCACCATCACAGATTTATACACATATTAGGTATGTCACAATCACTCCAGAACTCATTTAGAATGTTTGGTCTCAGTACTAGTACTAACTATAATCAAATGTAAATAATTTTATAACGGAAAAATATAGCATCATACTGTGAATATGAAAGTTGTTCAGCACAAAATGATCTACAAAATGAATGGTGTTTCATTTATAGATACATTATAGATTTCTTTATAATAATCAAAAAACAGCAGAAAAATCTATTTTTTATCACTTTTTGACAAGCAAATGAAAATAACTTTAAAATGAAAAATAATAGTTTAGTACTGTGAGCATAGAAGTTGTTCAGTACAAAAATATCTACAAAATGAGTGGATACATTTTTATAATTAGCAAAACAAAAGTAGAAAATTCATTTTTTTCATCCACTTTTCAAACAAAAAAATGCAAATACATTTAAAATGAAAAAAGCAGCATGGTACTGTGAGCATGCCATTTGTTCAGCACAACGTTTTCTACAAAATGAGTAGTATTTCATTTAGTAGCAATCACTGCACTAGGCGGACATACATTAGTAAAGTTATCAAAATGTCCCAGAAATTATAATTTAATAGAAAGATAAACAATCAAAAGCAAATGTCCCGACACTAACAGAAAGCATTGCTATTGCACAAATGAAATATACAATTGTGAACTGTCAGATAAATGATTTCTCTACACTTGTGCTGTTTGACCTCAGACATCAGAGGTCAAGCAGCACTTGTGCAGATAAATCATTTATCTGACAGCTCACCATTGTATACTCCTTATCTATCTATCTATCTATCTATCTATCTATCTATCTATCTATCTATCTATCTGTCTGTCTGTTTCTCGTCTGTCTGTGTGTCTGTCTCTCTCTCTCTCTCTCTCTCTATATATATATATATATGTATGTATTCATGGCAAAAAAAACTCCATTTAATGCATCAGTTAGGGTTGTTCCACAGTGACAAAAGTGAGGAAATTCAGTGTTAGGGATGCCACCCCTACCAGCCCCCTCACCACCTCACCCCCAACAACAGGTATTGGTGTGTGCGTTGGGGTCATCAGCCTAACTCTCACCCCATTCTATGTGTTAAGTAGCTGATGTGGTGCAGTATAGGAGAATGGGGTGAGAGTTAGGCATGATGACCCCAACGCATGCCCCAATGCCTGTTGGTGGGGTTGGGATGGTGGTGTGCTGGTAGGGGTCGCAACCTTAACACCAGATTTCCTCACTTTTGTCACTGTGGAACAACCCTAACTGATGCATTAAACTGATTTTTTTGCCATGAATTCCTTTTTGAGAATGTGCACTATAAATAGTGAATGGTATGTGGTGGTGGGAGTGCAGGCTCCCACCATGCTTCCCATTTTGTGTAATAACCCTTACAGTAATGGTAACACTAACAGCAATGGTAATGGCAATGGTAATGGTAATCCTAATGGGAATGTTAACACTAACAGCAATGCCAATGTTAATGGTAACAGTAAAAAGAATAGTATCGGTAACGAAAACACACATGCAAATGGTAACACAAACGGTACTGAAAATGCAAATGGTAACAGTAATGCAAAAGCAAGTGGAAACGGTAAGGCCAATGGTGACGCGTAAGGACACAGTAACACAAATGGAAACGCAAATGGTAATGAACAAGCAATTGGTAATGGTAATGCAATTGGAAATGCAAAAGGTTATGGTAACACCAATGATGATGCCAAAGGAAACAGTAATGCAAACAGAAATGCAAACACAAGCACATAGGTGAATGCAAATGGTAATGCACATGGTGACGCAAAAGTAAACACAAACAAAAATGGCAATTGAAATGCAAATGGTAACAGTAACTCAAACACAAGCGCTAATGCAAATGCAAAGGGTAGCGCACATAGTGACATAAACACAAATGCTAATGCAAATGGTAATGGAAACGCAAGTGGAAATGCTAACGGTAACAGTAATGCAAATGCACACCTTTTTTTTCCCAAAAAGTAGCACTCAGAAGCACAGTGAATATAAAGAATGTATGCATAATAATGGCCCTCGGAGCAGAAAATGAGCACTTGGAATACTAAATGCCTCATATCTCAGGAACCATACGGCGTGGAAAAAAATTTAAAATCTCATATTATTTATTACTTTCCAGGCTAGTTTTGCACTTAGCCTTCTAGTGGGGGACTAAGTATTTTTCTGACAAAAGGTCTGTATCTCGAACTGTTTTCGAGATACAGGCACCGAAAAGCGCGGCAGACGCCGTAATGTTATCCTATGGGACAAATCATCAACTTTGGAGTGCCATACCTTTACAGCCCTCTAATATTGTGTTACCAAACCATCAAAGGGCACATCTGTGGGATCTTGGCTTTCTTCCCTCCAAAGTTTAGCTCAAAAGACTAAACCGTTCTTTTGCAGCAGGGTGGCAAAGATTCCCTATTGTTTTGTCCATAGTGTCGCCAAGTACTTTTGCAAATCATGACACTTTCACAAATGAAATCACAAGTGTTGCATATGCAAAAGTACTGTGCAATACTACTTTTTACAAAAAATTTATAAACATATTTCTGTGGTGTTTTACCACCAAAAAAAGACATGGCTAGTATTCTCAGGGCTCGATTAGATGAACACAACAAGAATGGTATCACTAGAAGGTCCCAAATTTAAATGCCAAGCATTTCTGTGACCACCATCTGAAAATGAGATGGCTGATTTGCGACACTACAAGGGTCATTTGCAAAATAAAAAGTGCATTTGCGACACTTTTGCATATTTTAACTTTTCCCATTGACTATAATGGGAATTATTTTTTGAATAACTTTTTAACCGTTTAATATTTTTTCACAAAATCTTTGAAAGGCATATCAGGGATGCTGGCTGCATGTATCCTGAAGGTTTTGGACCAGTTGCACAAAGCGTGCGGGCTGTAGGTGTGAGCAAAGAATGCACAAAACTGCATAATTTATGCATTTTTGGTGCTCTGTAGCTCCACTACAGTACATCCCACTATTATAAAACCTGGCAGGTCCAGAGATCTGTGGTACCAGACTGTGCATTCCAAATTTAAGGCACATCTGTCTTACGGTGATAAAGTTATTAAGCTGCCAAATTTCAGATTTAACCTTAAATGGGGTACTCAGCCTTAACTATAATGGCACTACTGTGCCACTACTTATATATATATATATATATTAGAGGCAAAAAACTCCGTTTAATGCATTAGTTAGGGTTGTTCCACAGCGACAAAAGTGAGGAAATTCGCTGTTAGGGTTGAAAACCCTAACTCCGACCACCCCCCAGCATCACACACACACACACACACACACATTCAAGTATGGGGGAGGACCAAGTCAACACAACCAATGACAGACATCCAGCAGCAGGTGACAGAAATAACAAACAATTGTCTAAATGTACTACGAGACATCCCCACCCACCTGACCAGGTACTGCATGCTCAGTGGAGATCAACAGCAAAACTGAGGCCATGTACACCAAAGCGTACACATCCCTGATTGCAGCTGCACACAACGACCCACACTTAGTAGTTGCATGGCCTTACCTACCGATGCCCACACCACACCACACCACTTGTGGTGGGCCACCTGAGCAACAGAGTTAAGCAAAACCAAGGAGTTGTACAGGTATAATATCTCTGATTATAACAAGGGTTTGAGAAATGCAGCTTTCTTATTGACTGTAAACATTGTAACAGCCTCATGTTTAGTTTTTATTAACATACATGTAGAGCCTAACCATAAGATGAACATGGTTTAATGTTGTTTAAAAAACAGTTTTATTATGATAGCAATAAGCCACTCCCAGGTATTATGTTAATGGTCAGTTTATCACTGTCTAGCGACATGTGGCACTCGGATATGCCTCATTCAACATTAAACCCTACAGGGTGATTAACAGACCATTTAACATAACTGTTGGTCATGCCTTATTGCTAATTGTCTTTATGAGTAGATACTCTCCCTCTGCTAGGCACTGCAGCAGCTTTGCAACACAGTGTCCCACCCAGTTACACCATACACCGTCTAGTTGCTGGAGAATGGCTATGAATATGAACTCATGAAGATGAACAGTGTAACTTGATCATTACAGTCATCAAAACCCTAGTGTGATTATAACTGACAGACTCAGTGATAGAGGATAACCCTGCTGTCCTAGTACATTTACCCCATTATGAGTTAAATCAATACTAAAAAGACATTCTGTTTATATCACACCATACCTACTTGATTCCTGTTGTAGCAGAATTAACATAGTTATCACTTTGATAGCATCAGTGACAGAAGTGTGAAACCCAAACAGTAGGCATACAGCCTGAGTATGAAACAACTGTTAAAAAATCACACTGTGTCCATAAGTGGCATAGATCACTCATTGCAACAATAGCAAATGTATTACTATTTGAATAAGTTAGTCATCACAGATGCAATGAGATTGTCTTTATCAGGTACAACATACTCAGTAAGTGCCTACAGGAAAATATATCCTATATACATGTCCGATACAGGTACATCATTGTTGGCTCAGTAGTGCTATGATATTTAGAAGTTGCTTGGCCTGATCCATGCAATTACAATCTTTCTTACAAAGAATACTTACTGCATCTTTAATATTGAAACACACTGAAGGTCTATGTATGTACATCAGCAGTACACCTTCATCAGTAAGAATGCATGTGATACTGGCAGTACCAATTTCACAGCGTTGAACAGGCAATGCTTTTCCATACATTTACATCAGCCTCTCTATCTTGAGTAAACCATTGCAGTAAATGTACTACTATGTAAATCACCTACTAAATGTATCACTACTTTTATCTTGAGCATGCTAGTGTCTTGTAGTTAATTTATGTGCTTCTCTTAATTAATGTATACTCAGTAGTGTTAAAACCTTTCTACAACTGTCATCATGCACCTTCAGCATTTATATTGAATAACGGCACAGTACCAGTTGTGGTGTGGTGTGGGGCATCGGTAGGTAAGGCCATGCAACTACTAAGTGTGGACGCTGTGTGCAGCTGCAATCAGGGATGTGTACATTTGGTGTACATGGCCTCAGTTTTGCTGTTGATCTCCACTGAGCATGCAGTGCCTGGTCAGGTGGGTGGGGATGTCTCGTAGTACATTTAGACAATTGTTTGTTATTTCTGTCACCTGCTGCTGGATGTCTGTCATTGGTTGTGTTGACTTGGTCCTCCCCCATACTTGAATGTGTGTGTGTGTCTGTGTGTGTGTGTGGTGCTGGGGGTGGATCGGAGTTAGGGTTTTCAACCCTAACAGCGAATTTCCTCACTTTTGTCGCTGTGGAACAACCCTAACTAATGCATTAAACAGAGTTTTTTGCCTCTAATTTCCCTTTTTTTTGAGAATGATATTGAGAAATAGTGAATGTAAGGGCCCCCGCCCGCCACATGATGTCTTGTGGCATAGTAACAGGAGCAGCAATGCAAACAGAAATGCTAACAGTGGCACACATGGTAACACAAGCGCGAATGATAACAGAAAGGGTAACGCACATGGTGGCATAGACGGGAACAGTGTGCCATATGATGTCTGGTCACATAGTAACATGGTGCCTGTAAATGGAAATGTCAATGGGCATGGTGATGCAAAGTGAAACAGAAAGAGAAACAGTGCGGTACACACAAATGGCAAAAAAGTAACAGAAACGCAAGCGCAAATGAAAATGCAAAGGATGATGCACGTGGTGGCATTGGGGTGTGCATTGGGATCATCAGCCCTAACTCTCACCCCATGACCTGTGTAAAGCAGCATAAGTATAGGAGAATGGGGTGAGAGTTAGGACTCATGATCCCAATGCACACCCCAATGCCGGTTGGGGGTGGGTGGGGTGCAAGGGGTTTTTCAACCCTAACAGCGAATTTCTCACTTTTGTCGTTGTGGAACAACTCTAACTAATACATTAAACTGGGTTTTGCCTCTAATTTCCCTTCTTTGAGAATAATAACAAGAAATAGTGAATGTAATGCAGCAGCGGGGCTTGTGGGCCCAGCTCCCACCGCGATATCGCGGTGGGCAGGAGCGCAGAGCCTTGGGCCTCAAGGCCTCCGCCACATGATGTCTTGTGGCATACTAATAGGGACAGCAATGCAAACAGAAATGCTAACAGTGGCGTACATGGTAACACAAGCACAAATGAGAACAGAAAGGGTAATGCACATGGTGGCATAGACGGGAATGGTCTGCCACGTGATGTGTTGTCACATAGTAACATGGTGCCTGCAAACAGAAATGTCAATGGGCATGGTGATGTAAAGTGAAACAGAAAGATAAACAGTACTGTAGACAGAAAATGGCAAAAAATAACAGAAACGCAAGCGCAAATGAAAACGCAAAGGATAACGCACATGGTGGCGCAGGCGTCAACGGTAAGTGAAACGGGTACGGAACCGCAAGCAGAAAGGGTAACAGTAACAGTAATGTAAGCGCACAGGCTGGTTTTCCCCAAAACCTGCATTGAGAAAGACAGTGAGTACAAATAATGTATGCAAAATAATGAGTATCGGCGCAGAAAATGAGATCTTGGAATACTAAATACATTATATCTCAGGAACCGTACGACGTAGAAAAAAAATTTAAAAGTCATATTATTTACAACTGTCCTGGCTAATTTAAATCTTAGCCCCATTGGGGCTAAGAAGTTTTCCGACGAAAAGTCTGTATCTGGCACCGTTTCCGAGATACGGGCCCTGAAAGGCGAGTGAACGCCGTAATGTTATCCTATGGGAAAAAAAGAAAAGTTCAGAGCACCATAACTTTGCCTCCCTGTAATGTTTTTTCACCAAACCACTGAAAGGCACATCTGTGGGCTGTTGGCTGTCTTCCCTCAAAATTTCAGGAAAAAAGACCAAACCGTTATTTTGCAGCAGGGATCCAAAGGATTTCTGTTATGCGTTGGGCGCCGTAATGTTATCCTATGGGAAAAAATGTCAACTTTGGAGTGCCGTAACTTTGCCGCCGTGTGATATTTTTTCACCAAACTACTGAAAGGCACATCTGTGGGCTGTTGGCTGTCTTCCCTCCAAATTTCAGGAAAAAAGACCAAACCGTTATTTTGCAGCAGGGTGCCAAAGGATTTCTGTAATGCGTCGGGCACCGTAATGTTATCCTATGGGAAAAACCGTCAAATTTGGAGTGCTGTAACTTTGCCGCTGTGTAATATTTTTTCAATACAATACTGAAAGGCACATCTGTGAGATGTCAACTCCGATCCCTCAAATTTCAGCTCAAAACTCCCAGCGGTTCTTTTTCGGCACGGTACTGCAAGAATTGCTGTCATTTTCCCACAGACTAGAAAACTACTATGCGCCAATTTGCAAGCTGCAAAAAATTTGCGACACTTTATGAGCACGAAAGTAATTTGCGAAAGTACTTTTTCCAGAAATTTGAAAAACATATTTCTGGGGTGTTTTACCACAAAATAAAGACATGGCAAGCATCCTCAGGGCCCGACTAGGTGAATACAAAAAAAATTAGGTTGCTAGAGGGTCCCAAATTTAAATGCCAACCATTTTTATGATCACCAACTGAAAACAAAATGGCCAATTTGTGAAAGTAACAGGCCCATTTGCGAAAGTAAAATGCATTTTGAAAGTGTTGAACTTTTGTTAACTTTTCCCATTACTTATAATGGAAACTGTTTTTGAATAACCTTTGAACCGTTTAATATTTTTTCATGAAATCTTGAAAGGCACATCGGGGATCCTGGCTGCATGTTCCCTGAAGATTTCGGACTGATCACGAAACCATACGACCTGTAGGCTGACCACAGAATTCCAGAAAGGAACGCCAAGACAGATCACACTTAATAACTCCGCAGTCAGACATATCCGACCAGTACAAAACTTGGCAGATCCCAAGGCCTATGATTCTTGATCATAAATACCAAATTTCAGGCAAATCCATCAAACAGTTGCAAAGTTATTAAGGTGCAAAGTTTTGGGGTTTAACATAGAAATGGCTCCTCAACCCGGTAGTGCAACCATATATATATATATATATATATATACATATATATATATATATATATATATATATATATATATATATATATATATATATATATATATATATATATATATATATATAAAATATATGAATGATATACAATGGTGAGCTGTCAGATCAATTATTTATCTGCACCAGCACTGTTTGACCTCGGGTAACCTCATGAGTGTCGTAAGCCATGAGTGAGGTGTCCGAGGTCAAATAGCCTAAGTGTAGATAAATCATTTATCTGACAGCTCACTATTGTATATTTCATTTATACAATAGGGATGTTTCTTGTCAATGCAGGGACATTTGCTTTTAACTGTTTATCTTTTTTTAAATGATCATCTCTGGGACTTTTTGTTAACTTTCCTAGTCTATGTCTACCTAGTGTAGTGGTTGCTATTAAATGAATCACCACTCATTTTGTAAAAAACTTTGTGCTGGACAAAAGGCACGCTCACAGTACTGTGCTGCTTTTTTCATTTAAATGTTATTTGCATTTGCTTGTCGAAAAAGTGGATAAAAAATTGCATTTTCTGCTGTTTTTTTGCTAATTATAAAAATAAACTAAAAGGTATCTATAAATGAAACACCACTCATTCTGTAGATATGTTTGTGTTGAATAATTTCTGTGCTTACAGTACTATGCTATTATGTTTCCTTTTAGTTATTTGCATTTGTTTGTCAAACAGTAATAAAAAAAATTGAATTTTTTGCTGTTTTTTGCTAATTATAGATACGTCTATAAGGTATCTATAAATGAAACACCACTCATTTTGTAGATAATTTTGTGCTGAACAACGTTCATGCTCACAGTACTATGTTATCATTTTTGTTTTAAAGTTATTTGCATTTGAATATAGTTAGTACTGGTACTGAGATCAAACATTCTAAATGAATTCCGGAGTGATTGTGACATATCTACTTTGTGTATAATTCTGTGATGATGCATCTACTATGTGTACAGTAAAAATGTGAGATTTCAGATTTATACACATAGTAGCCTAGATTTATCACATACTATTTATGTCCACACATTTTGCATAAATATATATATATATATATTTATTGCAAAAAAAATCCATTAATGCATCAGTTAAGGTGAATAATATAGCGACAAAAGCAGGGAAATGAGGTGTTAGGGTTTCCAACCCTAATGCTCCACCCCCAGGGTTCCCACCCCTACCATGCCTCCACCATCCACACACCAACAGGCATCTGTGTGTGCATTGGGGTTGATGGCCTAACTCTAGTATTTAAATACTGAATAATGAATAGTATTTCATGTTACCCCCTTGTTTTACATATTTATCCAAACTTTTTTTTTAAAGTGGCTTTAGCAGTATTTATGATTACTACTTCAGGCAGTCTATTCCATAGATTAGCAGATCTATTTGTGAAAAATAATTTTCTTTCATTTGATTTGTACCTTTTGACTTTTACCTGTAAGGGGTGTCTTCTACATTCAAATCTATCTTGTTTGTACTCTATATTTAGCTCCGTCCTCATTATTGGATCATTCATAATATCAAAATAAAATAACATATCTCCCCTTTTCCTCCTCATATCGAGTCTGTAAAGTCCTAACTTCTCAAGTCTTTCCTTGTATGTGTTTTCTATTAGTTTTATTATATTTAGTGAATGTTCGCTGAACTCTCTCTATTCTATTAATTTCTATTTTGGTGTATGGATTCCATAGTTGGTTCCTATAGTCCAATTGTGGCCTGACATAAGACAACTATAGCAGGAGCAGTACTTCTTGAGATCTGCTTTTAACATTCCTTTTTATAGAAACCAATGTTCTATTAGCTCTGGCTATAGCATCGGTACAATGTTGTTTAAATTCAATTTTGTTGTCTACTGATATTCCCAGGTCCTTTTCCACTGATCTGTGTGGTATGCAACTGTCATTCAGCATGTATTGATGGTATTTGTTTTTATAACGTAAGTGAAGGATGCAGCACTTATCTATGTTTAGTTTCATTCCCCAGTGAGTTGTTCAAGCTACTATTGTATTTATGTCTTTTTGCAGGGATTCACATTCTTCCTCAGTGTCAGGTCCACCTAACTTTATATTGTCTGTGTATTTAATAACTTTGTTATTGACTTTTTATTCAACATCAGCTATACACATCTTAAAGATCACAGACCCCAAACAGAACCCTGCAGCACCCCCTGTTATGGTTATGTTGAAAATCTGGAGTGAAAACATGAAAAATTGGCAAAGTGATGAGCATGCATAGAAACTGCACAATGCACACTCATAACTCTGTCATTTTATGGAATTTGTCTACCAAATTGTCAACATGGGTTTTTTGGACCTCCCCTAATGAACAGTTGCACTGTAATTTTGTTAATACACCCCAAGAGTTGATTTCACACACGACCACACCATTCTGCACCACAGGTGTGAAAACATGTTTTGGGCAGGATATGAAAAATGACAGCTGTACTTTTCATGAGGAAATGTGACAAAATGGCAATGTTGAAACTCTGGGGTGAAAATATTATAAATTGGAAAAGTTATGAGCCTGCATAGAAACTGCACAATGCACGCTCATAATGCAGTAATTTTTTGGAATTATTTCTCCAAATTTGCAACATGGGCTTTATGGGACACCACCTCATGAACAGTGGCACTGTTGTTTTGTTAATCGGTCTTGAAAGGTGATTCTGCAAAGCGATCATGAAATCACCTTTCAGGACCAAGTAATAAAATGACAGTGACGGTATTCATGAGGTAGGGTCCCAAGAATCCCACATTGAAAATTTGGGATCAAAATTCCTAGAAATGGCTGAAGTATCATCATAAGTTGAAACCCCCATTGACAGCCATCATACAGCGCTTACCTTTGATTCTTCGTTTTGCGGATTGGCTTTGAAGAATGCAGACGTGTCTCAGTCTTCAGAAGATGACAGCACTGACCTCCAGAGGTAAGTATGAGGTAAGGGGGTGTGCGTGGAAGTGGGTGCTTAGTGGGAGATCAGGGATGGGGGAGAGGGGACTGGGAAGACAATGAGAGACTGTTTTCTTTTTTCCAGGTTAGAAAAACAAATAACACATCGGGGGATGGTTTTCATTGTTAACAGGAACAAACAATGAAAATAACTAAATGTGAGCACACTGGTGTGGGCTCCCAGTGTGCCACATGAGTTGGGGGGAGTACATGCTGCCAACAAGGGGATCGGGCACCCCCATCGGCAAGGCAATGCATGACTAATAAAATAACATGTGGGTTAGTGGGGTGGGCTCCCAGTGTGCCACAGGAGTTGGGAAGGGGAATCATGATGCCAACAGGGGGATTGGGTACCCCTGTCAACAATAACAGTGGGCTGGGGAGGCACTACATTACCAGGAATGGACCTGGTGGTAATGAGAAGTTACACTTCGAATTACTATGATAGTAATTCAAAGTGTCACTTCGAATTACTTCGGGTTCCACCTCCACTTACCACATGCTTTTTGCAGGCAGTATTTAGCATGTTTACCGGTGGTGCAACACCCTGTAGTGCGGCGCTACTATTTTGAATATGCTCATGTGCTGGCATTCATGACCACTCCCCTCCCTCCCTCCCTCCCCTGCATACATTAACTTTTAGTGTTGGTGCTATCACACAGCGCTGGTGCAAATTCGGTGCTATTCCAGTGCTATGGATTTGAACCAGGTGCAAAGCTTTGAATATCTGGCCGATGAGTCTTACAGATGAATCTTTAAAATTGAGACTCTCAATAGAAGGTCACTTGAAGATCTTTTTATTATTCTAATGTATTACATAATCTATTATAATTCTGAATCTAAGATCTTTAGGTATAATGGAGGAATTAATATGAAACTGGAATATAAACAGATATTTTGCAATCAAATCCAAGTATTTTACACTGGAAATCCTTATATATTTTATCTTATATCATCCTTGTAATAGGGGCAGACAATTTGACTGTAATAGATGTTATAACATTGAATACCAGAGTCTGTTTGTATAGAACATATACTTGTTAATGGATGAATTGTAGTATGAAATAGTGAGATATTAATGTTAGAAATGATTTTTTAAATTATGTACATTTGTTTATGTATGCAAATACAATATGTTTTTAATAAGTTGTAAAGGCGTTTTTGCCGATTAACGAATAAACAAATAAAACTGAAACTGAAACTGAACTGGCGATTGGGGGTGAGGGGACTATTGACTGGCAATCAGGCAGTGGGGACTGCCACTGCTCTGCACAACGCCTCCATGCAGTCATGCAGCAGATGAGACCTTGGTTTACCATCTCATCCAAAGTCTGCACACTTCAACAGTAAAGCATCCTTCTAGTACTGCACTCGGGTGCTAGCATTTATGGTGCGAGTCCAGTCCTGGCGTGGGATATTTCATGCATCCTGCATATTGTTCTTCTTATTTCTAGTCAGCATTTAAATTACTTTACATATTGCCACACACCACAACAGTAAAAAGATTTCATATATAGTACATCTGCTCCTAGCTTACTAGCCATTTATGTACACAGGATAGTGTAGCTGGGATACCATGTTTTAATTCCAGTCGTGTTCTGCTCCTGCTTAAAGAGAACAGAAAAGGAAAAGGCATGTTTACTTGATGTAATGTATGACCTCTTCACCATTCATATGATGGGAGCCTGATTATAGTAAAAATAGTATGTTTAATCTTTTCTTATCTTAATATTTAATAAAGTATTTATTTGTCTGTAATGGCTGACACCAGGGTTGCCCCATTGAAACTCTGTCTGCCATCAGTATGAAATGAGTATGATATTTTTTAACGATGTCTATATTTGTGCTTTGGTGCCAGTGTCCTTGTGACTGGCACTGACTAACTATCCATAGACATCATTAATCTGTACTTTACAAAGTGTCTGACATCTGGCAAGTGTGAGTAAAATGTTGGTGATCGAATCTGCACTAATTTTAAAAAACTACCGGTATTTATTTTTTCATTTTCCACATGGCCATGTGTGTAAAAATTGGATTATTTTGTTGGGTTATGGTAGTGTTGGGGGGATGTATGCCAATAAATCAATCAGTACACCCCCAGATTCTGTATTTTGAATAATTTTCTGTACCTGCTTTCTGTACTGCTGTAGTTGAGGATCAATTGGCTGTCTTGTGTTGGTCACCTAAAGCAGGTAAACTGTGCCGTGACATGAATAGGACACTTAGCAGCATTTGTTGTGTTATCTTATTACTACTAGTCTGAGTTTCTGCATCAGAGGAGGAGAAGGACCTGGGAGTGAGGATCACTAGTGACCTGAAGCACTCCACACAGTGCAAAAAAAGCAGCAACAAAGGCAAACAAGATGCTGGGATGCATATCTAGGGGGATCAGTAGTAGGAGAGAGGAGGTTATACTATCCTTGTACAGGTCACTAGTAAGGCCGCATCTAGAGGATGGAGTTCAGTACTGGTGCCTACACCTCAAGAAAGGACATTAACCTGCTGAAGAAGGTCCAGAGGAGGGCTACAAATATGATAGTGGGTAAGCAGGGTAAGGCATACAAGGAGAGGTTGAAGGCACGGAACATGTACTCGCTGGAAGAAAGGAGAGAGAGAGAGAACATGATTGGGACCTTCAAGTACTTGAAAGGGATAAAGAAGGTTGATAAGGAGAGTGTATTTAAGCTGAGTGGCAACTGTAGCACTAGGGGGCATGGTCTTAAGCTGGAGGGTGGGAGGTTTAGGAGGGAGGTCAGGAAGCACTTCTTCACAGAGAGGGTACAGGACACTTGGAATGTACTGTCGGAAGAGGTAATCTCTTTGAAGACAGTGGGCAGCTTTTAGAGAGGCTGGGATAGGCATAGAGGGAAATAAGGATCATGGGTAGGGAGGATGGGAGGAGTGGGGAGTGAGGACAGGGACATTAGGTGAAGCTGTGGACCCTGCAATATAAGCAGACATGATAGACCAAATGGCCTTCTTCTGCTGGTTTCTTCATATATTCGTATGTACTGCTTTCCTAAATTAGCCTTGTATTCCTGAAGCAGCTGCAACAAACCGAACAGAGTGTGCGTGTTGAGAGCAAAGACTGTAGTGTAGACAGACTGTGATTTAAATCTGCTTTGAACAGAGCTGATATGAAATAAGTAGGCTGATTGTGCTGTGGCTGGAGTGGGCTGGAATGAGACAATGAGAGCTGATCTTGCCATTGCTGGATGCTGGACAGTGAGGACAACAAACTGAGCAGGGACAGGTACAATGCAAGCCTGAGACAGACACGAGAGGAGGCAATTGCATGTAATGTATATTTTGTGATCCTGCAATCAGCAGTTTGTTCAGGCAAAAAAAAATGTGCTCTGTCTTCTCAAAATGTTATAGTTTAATCTGATGGCAACACTAAATACAGTACACTATGATAAATTACATGAAGTCTGAATGGTAATCATAGAAGGTAGTTGGCTTACAGTAGTTACTGTAATTACCAGCTGACTGACTGCAGGCTTTCATTTATGGGGTTGCTGCAGTTTAAATTCTCCTCTTTCACCTAGTAGTCCATTTCACTTGCTGACCTTGCTATCTGCTTACTGACAGTGTGCCCATCTTTCATATTTTTGTCATCAATAAACCTTATTATACCATTTCACAACTTTCCCTTTCTTTCATTCAGCACATCTACACTAGTGTGAAAAAATGCCACACATATCTGAGAGCCTGCAGTGAGTCAGCTAATAATTATAGTTACTGAGTTGACTGGTTGCTCCGATTACTGTACCAACTACATTGCTGTCAATCATTTTTAAAAACATTATACATGCTGCACAAATAAAGACTTCATTAAGATGACATCCCACCCAGTTTAGTACACAAATGCCAAGTCAGGACATTGAGGATCGGCTGACCACACTGAAAGCTGGTCAACAAATAATTTGAGTTAAAATGAAAGACAGGACACAAAAAACTGTTTAAAAGATGTTTACTGACCCTAAAACACAACTAAAAGACATTAAGGCCAACATATTCAAAGGAGATGAGCAGTGTATCCCTAGATGCACCAAAGCATCTCTGGATTTGCAATGGCCATCGGGGCATGGCAATATTCAGAAGCCCCCGATGTGCTATGCAAACCCAACACACAGAATACTGCAATGCAGGCATGCAAATAAGGGGTCCCTCATGCATGTTCCCCGTATCTCAATATTGAAACCTCCCTTGGAAAAGACATGGCTGAATGCGCCCGCACAAAGTTAGGAAACCAAAACCCTGCCCTAACTTTGTGCGGGGCAGGGTGGTGCATTGCACACAGTCCAGGGATGGTCACATGACCCCCAAACATTGATCCATGTCCCTAGTACAGGAAAATACCATCCATTCCCTGGTAGTCTAGTGGTCCCTCCTGCCCAGCCCTGAGCACCATAACATAAAGAAACTCCCCAAGCCCCATTTCCATAGTGTAGGGTCTCCCTTCCCCATCCCCGATGTCTGTAATAATAAATCATGCCAGATCCCAGCATATCCATAGTGCAGGGTTCCCCCTCCTCATCCTTAACGTCTGTAAAAATAAATCATACATCATGCCCAATCCCTGTGTTTCCATAGTGTAGGGCCCCCTCACCCCATCCCCAATGCCTGCCTAAATGAAACACTGCCCAATCCCATATTTACCATAGTGTAGGGACCCCCCTCCCTGGCCTTGATCACAGTATGAAAGAAATATACAACATCCTCTTTCCATAGTGTAGTGACCTCCACATAACCCCACTCCTGTCAGCAGTACCCCACAACCCCACACCCCCCATGCCGAACCATGCTGATGACTGGCACACCCCTCCTCACCCTGCCATGGCCAGCCACCAACTGATCAGTCACGAACTGCATATAGTCAATAGGATGTGCTCATTAGCAACCGATGAGTACATACTGTTTACTGTACATGGCCCATGAGTGATCAGTCAGTGGCTGGCCATGGTAGGGTGAGAACGGTGTGCCAGTCACCGGCATGGGTCGGGATGGGGGTGCAATGTGCTGGGGTACTGTTGACTGGGTTGGGGGATAGGGGGTCACTACACTATGGAAAGGGGATGTTGTACATTTCTTTCATATGATAATCAGGGCTGGATGGGGGTCCTTACACAATGGTAAATATGGGATCAGGCAGTATTTAATTTAGACAGGTGTCGGGGATGGGGTGGGAGGTCCCTATACTATGGAAACACTGGGATCAGGCATGATTTATTTTACAGACATTGGGGATGGGGGGGTAGTCCCTACACTATGGAAACACTGAGATCGGGCATGATTTTTTTTTTTTTTTATGCGATGGGGAAGGGGGTCCCTGCATTATGGAAACACTGGTATCAGTCATGATATATTTTTACTTGCATCAGGGATGGGAAGGGAGGTCCCTACACTATGGAAACACTGGAATTGGGCATGATTTATTTTTACAGACTTCGGGGATGGGGAGGGAGGTCCCTATGTATACTATGGAGACAGAGGAATCGGGCATGTTCCTTTTTTACAGACATTGGGGATGGGGAGGGCTGGCCCAGTGCACTCAGCTGGATGCAGCCATGCTAATAAACCCATAATGAGCATACATGAGCCTCCTATGCACCATGCATGCCCAATGAGCTTATTAGCATGTTTTGGTTGAATATTGCACTTGGGGGAAATAGTGCATCCAGGTATGTGCCACACATTTCCCCATTGGCAGTCTTCTGACCCGCACCCTGGATGTGCTGTGCCAAACATGAAGGCCACTTGCTTTGTGCTGCACATCCATGGTCCAATATTTAAACAGGATGTGCAATCTGTTCCAAATGCACATTCTGTTTGACTATCCCGTCAGAGCTGGCCGGCCCACATTTTTTGTGTGCCGCATCAATTTGCATGTTCATCCAGCCAGCTCTAAATATGGGGCCCTAAAATGATCTCAAATGTATTTACGGCCCCTTTAGGTCTGTTTGATGCCTCTCAGTATCAGTAGTACTTTGATTTCCATTTGTGAACCTTTCTTGTGTAGTGTCTCAATTGGTGTACAAGGGGGATTTTAATTATGCTGCCTGAAGAATGTGCCAACTTCATGGATTACAGTGACAGAATAAGGTTTTGAAGATGTAGCACTTCCAAGAAGTGGCTGTAAAGTGAACCTTCACTGCAGATGGCAAGCAGATACTCTTCCTGCTCAACTTAGAGATGCTCCTTCAATGGAGAGTTTTGAAAAGGAAAAATGTCACTTATTTAATTTGGCTTTTTTCCATAAATGGGTTAGTCCTTAGAATGTATTGAATCAAAGTGAATTATAAAAGAAACAGAAACATAGAAGTTGATGGCAGATAAGGACCGCAAGGCCCATCCAGTCTGCTCATTTCTTTTTCTACCTTATGAACGTGCCATTGGCCTTTACTCTGTCAATTGCCTATCTATTCATACTCATCTGTATTGCTCCCTTATGCCTATCCCATGCCTGTTTGAAGCCCTGCAATGTATTCATAGCCACCACTTCCTGAGGTAGGCTGTTCCATGCATCCACCGCCCTGTCTGTGAAAAAGAACTTCCTCACATTACCCCTTAATCGGCCTCCCTCTAATCTCAAGCTGTGTCCTCTTGTCCTGCTATTTTTCTTATATTGAAACATGGTAGACTCTTTCACCTTGTTAATGCCCTTACAGTGTTTAAATGTTTCAATCATATCACCTCTCTCCCTCCTTTTCTCTAGGGTATACATATTGAGCTCAGTTAATCTACCCTCATATGTTTTCTGATGCAGTCCCTGCACCATTTTGGTTGCCCTTCTCTGGACTGCCTCAATTTGGTTAATGTCCTTGTGAAGGTGTGGCCTCCAGTACTGCACACAGTACTCCAGATGGAGCCTAACCTGTGTCTTGTAAAGAGAGATTATTACCTCCCACTTCCAACTTGTGATACCCCTACTAATACACCCCAACATCCCTCTAGCCTTACTTACTGCTTTAGTGGTCTGTTTGGATGATTTTAGGTCATCGGTGATGATGATGCCCAAGTCTCTTTCTTCCCTTGTGACTGCCAGCAACTCCCCTCCCAGCCTTTAGGTGGCTTTTGGGGTTCCTCTTCCCTAAGTGCATGATCTTGCACTTCTTTGTGTTAAACCCCAGTTGCCACTCTTCCAATCATTTTGCTAGTTTATTCAGATCTCTTCTCATTCTGCCCACCCCATCTGGATCATCTACTCTGTTGCAGATCTTGGTGTCATCTGCAAACAGACAAACCTTACCCTCCAGTCCATCTGCAATGTCACTGATGAAGATATTGAAGAGGACTTGCCCCAGGACTGATCCCTGTTGTACCCCACTTGTGACTTGCATCTGTTCTGACTGTATAACGTTTACCACCACTCTCTGTTTTCTGCCTGTCAGCCAGTTTGCCACCCAGTTGACCAATGTCTGACCCATCCAGAGCCTATCCAGCTTATTAATCAATCTTCTATGTGGAACAATATCAGAAGCTTTGTAGAAGTCAAGGTAGGCAACATCAGCTCCTCCCCCTTGGTCCACCACTCTGGTTACCCAGTCAAAGAAATCTATGAGATTAGTTTGACAGGACCTTCCTGTTGTAAATCCATGCTGTCTTGGATCCTGTGCTCCTATGGATTCCAGGTGTTGCACTATCCTTTCCTTAAGGAGTGTCTCCATAATCTTGTGCACTACTGAGGTAAGACTGATTGGTCTGTAGTTCCCTGCCTCCTCCCTGCTACCACTCTTGTTGAGTGAGTTCACATGAGCCCGTCTCCAGTCTTCTAGGACCTCTCCTGTGCTCAGAGACTCACTAAACAGTTCTAATAATGGCTCTGCTAGTTCCACCCTTAGCTCCTTTAGTATCCTGGGATGTATGCCATCAGGTCCCATTGCCTTGTCCACCCTGAACTTATCAAGCTCTTGAAGGACCCTTTCTTTTGTGAAGGGACTAGTGCACACCTCCTTCCCCCCTGTGTCCATGGTGCTGAGCTGTGGGCCCTGCCCTCTTCTCTTCAGTAAATACTGAGCAGAAGTATCTATTTAGGATAGATGCTTTTACATGGTTCTCCTCCTCATGCACCCCCTTATCATCTTTGATCTTAGCAATGCCCCCTCTGGACTTTCTCCTTTCACTAACGTATCTATAGAAAGTCTTGTCACCTTCTTTTATTGTTTGTGCTAGTGTTTCCTTGGTTTGGCCCTTTGCCTGCCTTACTGCCTTCCCTGCTTCCCTTAGGGAAGTTTGGTATGCCTCCCTATCTTCATCCTGCTGAATTCCCTTATATTTCCTGAAGGCCAGACTTTTGGCTCTGAACTTTCCTGCTACTGTGTTTGAGAACCAAAGTGGTTTCCTTCTTCTTTTGCATTTCCATTTCTCACTAACACAATGGGATGTTGCTTCAAGTATTGCTTGCCCACTTTGCCTGTACCCCCTCACCTGTATTTCTTTTTGCCAGGCTAGCTTAACTCTGTTGCCCATCTCATCAAAGTCATCTCCTCTGAAGTCCCATATTTTTGCCTTGGAATGGGATGATTTTGTTCTAGTGACCAAACTGAACCATACCATGTGATGGTCACTGGCACCCAGGTGACCTTATACATGGAGATCTGTGATCCTTTCCCTGTTAGTCAGTACTACATCTAGGATAGCCCTGTCTCTTGTGGGTTGTACCAGTTGTTTGAGGCCCTCCTCCAAAACATAAAATGACAGAAAATCAAGGCCTGGCAGTCCATCTAGTTTTTCCTAATTTTCTGCTTAATTTTGGGACTGTGCCCCTGCTAGTTGGTTCAGTATGGATTGTGGGGTATAGCCAAATTTTTTGTGTGGCACATCAATTTGCATGCTCATCCAGCCAGCTCTAAATATGGGGCCCTAAAATAATCTAAAATTTATTCATGTCCCCTTTAAGTCTGTTTGGTGCCTCTCTGTATCAGTAGTACTTTTATTTTCATTTGTAAACATTTTCTTTGTAGTGTCTCAATCAGTGTACAAGGGGGATTTTAATTATGCTACCTGAATAACGTGCTGACTGAATGGATGACAGTGACTGATTAAGGTTTTGAAGGTGTAGCACTTCCAAGAAGTGACTGTAAAGTGAACCTTCACTGCAACTGGCAAACAGATACTCTTCTTGCTCAACTTAGAGATGTTCCTTCAATGGAGAGTTTTGAAAAGGAAAAATGTCACTTATTTAATTTGGATTTTTTCCATAAATGTGTAGGTCCTTAAAATGTATTGAATCAAAGTGAATTATAAAAAAAACCAAAATGACAGAAAATAAAGGCCTGGCAGCCCATCTAGTGTTCCCTAATTTTCTGTCTAATTTGGGGACTGTGCCCCTGCTAATTGGTTCGGTATGGATTGTGGGGTATACCACATTTTTAAGGTAATATTATTTTGCTATGTTGGGTCAAGATGACACATTTTATATTGTTATTTATTATTGCAACCCTGTTGTGTTGGGGTTGTAAGTATCAAGTGATGCAGGATTGTCATTACCCTAATATTGGCAATGTCTTGCCCCACAAATTTTAGAAAACAGCAATGGTTGCATGGCTACAGTCGATATTAAGGTAACACCAACCCTGCACTGCATGGTCATTCCAACTCAGAGGAACAGCACACTACTGGTTTGTCAAGGTTCCAGATACTTGTCCACCCTGAACTTATCGAGCTGTCGTAGGACCCTTTCTTTTGTGAAGGGACTAGTGCACACCTCCCTTCCCCCTGTGTCCATGGTGCTGAGCTGTGGGCCCTGCCCTATCTTCTCTTCAGTAAATACTGAGCAGAAGTATCTATTTAGGATAGATGCTTTTACATGGTTCTCTTCCTCATGCATCCACTTATCCTCTTTGATCTTAGCAATGCCCCCTCTGGACTTTCTCCTTTCACTAATGTATCTATATACTAATATGGGTGGGAAAAGAGGGTGTACTAAGTTATTTATTGGGTTAGGCTAGGGAGAATTGTGGGAGTTGAAATTATTATTATTGAGAGGGAAGGGGAAGGTATTTCATGATTTTACAGCCATGATGTTTATACAGTACTGAGAAAAACATTTTTTAATTTATTTTTTGGTTACCAAGTAAGGCCCACTAGGCAAAGTGCCTCTTTTCAGGGGTCCCCCAGTGTCCTGCCCCCTCCCCGGACCAACTGTGACCTGGAGTTGAGAATCTTAATGTCCGGGGTGTGTGGGGGGAAGAGCCCCCCACATGGGGGGTAGGGGGGTGCAGCCCCCCACAGAAAACACTGGGGGCTTGGGCAGCACAATACCTGCATCGGTATTGTGCTGTCGCTGTGCAGGTGGTTGCCAGGTTTACTGTCAACCAAACTTGGTGCTTCCTTTCACACTATGTAAAGTCAGGAAACTTTGCATAGTTTGTTTTATGAAGGGAAGTTTCTTGACCTTACCCCCACTATCTCCAACATAAGAAATGATGATTTGCAAGGGAAGAATAACACTTTTGACAAAGATGGGACTGATGTTGATGGGGATGACACTGAGCTCGAAATTTATATGCCACTATCACCTCATCTTCAAATAGTTCACTGGACTGAACATGAGGCAGGAGAGAGAAATCACTCAATAACATGTACAGCTTTATAAAATGTATTTTGTTTCAGGACAACTTTGATGGGAGTATCACACAGAATACTGTTATTGATGTAATTAGCTAAGGGTGCTAGGAAGCAATCCCCATAGCTTAACATCATTGCCACTAATTAGTTCCATATCCACATAATTTACTCATTAACTTCTAGATTTTAGCACAACTGTGAGGGATAGTCTCAGACTCTGTGTAGTTCATCATAGTTTTCTGCATTTTTACTGTGAGGGCAATATCACTGTCACCAGTTAAAGTATTCCTAGAAATGTACATTTGCTTGATGGATTGATTGATTAAGTAAAATTTTTCAGGCTTTGTCAGTTCATACTTGATTAGAGATGTACCAAATTGGAAAATTTCACCCAGTGACATATTTCACGCAATTAGCACATATCTCGAAATATTTCACTGGGCAAAATGCGAAATTTTGCCCCCAGATGGGCATGAAATTTAGCCCCCAAGCTGGCGAAATTTCGCTTACCTGCAAAATTTTGCACCCTCGTCTGAAATTTCACTACCCATGGCAAAATTTCATCACAACTTGTCCATTAAGAATATACACATTCTGAGTGAAAATATTTTGAATATTTTCACCTTAACTGATACATGCTTTAAACATTTTGGGGAGGGCTACTTAAAAAGTTGGACATGGAGCAGAGGATCTCGGAGAAAGGGGATATAAGGTTTGATAGATTCCTATGTGAGCCTCTGTCTCTTAGCCATGACCGAGGTTGTGGTGACAATAAGGTGCAAGACTAACACAATCAACCCAAAGACAATGGCCAGCAGAGTCCACATTGGTAGCAGTGAGTAAGTGACAAAGGTCACCAACATAAGTTGCCACATACCCTGCTCTGGAGAAGTCAGGGGGTTCCAAGCCATATGCTCCCAGAGAGAAGGGGCAGCAGAGGAATGAGAAAGTTAAGCTGAAAAGCAGGGTCAACTTGACAATCTGCTAGAGTTGAGTCACTTGCAGGTACTTGACATTGGTGTCAATAAAAAGGGACAATCAAAGATAATACAGTGCACTGGGTGAGAACCCTTTGAGATGGTCAGACTGGGGCCAGACATTAATTCCAGAAGGAGTGTTAGAGTGGCTGTCATGATGATCAAGACAACCAGCACTTTCAAGGTCAAAATCTGCTCCAGCTTTAAGTTCTAATTCTAGAAAAGGGACTCCAGCTCCTTGCAGTCAAACACGTCCTCACAGGCAGTGGCATCCAGAGTGGACCCGGGAATGCAGTGCCACTTCTTCCTCCTGGTTCTGACTTTCTGAAACAGTATTTCCTCCATGTCAGTGCCATTCATAAACCACAGGTCAACACACTCTGTCCCCCTCTTACCACCATAAAGATTGCCAGCAGTGCAGCATCAGAGAGGCAAAATATAAAAAAAGAGCAACCAAGATGGTCAGATACCGCCGGGGGAGTAACAAGGTTATTTTGCACATCTCTCCCAATGAATAAGGGTGATCATTGAACACCGGGCAGCATCCATGGGTTCAAATCAATGAACAGAGAAAAAAATGTAATCAACAGGCAAATCGTTTTTCAGTTATCTTTAAGTACAAGATTGGTGAGTAGCTGATGGCATGTTGTATACTGTTGCATGTGGAACTGGGTGAAGAATCAAGGTTGAAAGATTTTCAAAAGCAGAGAGAAATACGTGTCAGAGCGACATATAGAAAGATCGAAAAAGAGAGAACTAGTGAGAATGCGCTCAGGGACCGGAGAGTGAAATTGCTGGTGAAACTGCAAAATTTCACCACAATTTCATGAAACATTTCACCTGGTGAAATTGGCAATTTCAGCTCAATTTCACCGGTGAAATTTTATTTAGCTGCATCTTTATACTTGATCAAAATCCATGCCTTTGTTATGCTTTATTGGGCCTAACTTCCATATCTCAATATTACTGCATTCTTGAGCCACCAGTAATCATTTGGTCATATTTGCGTGAGTTGACAACAAGCATGTTGTTTGTGGTACTTAGTACTAAGACCTTCACCATTACTGCATTCTTCAGCAATGCCATCAGTTATTTCGACTGATTCAAGCAACCACCCATGTCTGTATTTACATTTTACTTCAGTGAATGGGATTCTACTCCATTATTGTGTCCTTCAGACTCTGGTCATCAACAATGATTTTGACAGAATCACATGACCACAATCCATGTCATCTTCACTCTACTTCTCTCATTCAGCCCTTATCTAACTATTGTGTGTATCAGTCACCTTCCATCAGTTATTTGGAAATGCTCATGTTACCACAACCCATGTCTTCATTGACATATTTCACTCACTGGACCACTACATGGGATATTGCATACATTTGATAATTGAAGTATGAAGTGCAGTTCAGTGGCCACATGGGACTGCTGTTTGAAGAGATAGATCAAGAGGGTCAGAAAGGTTGGAGACATGCTTGATGTTTACTAATTAATTTCTATGAATAGACTGTAGCCTTGATGATACACTTGAGTAAAACAAACAATATGAATCATGGTATAAAATAATCTGTTTCCAATTCAATAGCATCACATAGATTATAACAGACTGGATAAGTGACTACCTGTATTATCCTATCTGACCAAATTACCCACAAGAAGAATGGATAATACATTTTCCAAAGGCATGAACAACTCTGGTACCTCTAATTGCTAACTCTACTCTTACTAATTACTTACTCTAATTAAGTGTGAAAATATTTACTATGTATATATTTATGGGTTCTTGATGAAGCACAGTATTACAGATCGGTAAACTTATGACATTTATTTTACAGAATTTTCACATAAGTCTGAAATTTGCAAAATTTCACAAAATTGTAGTTCTCCAACAGTTGTTTATTTGGTAATAACCCAACTGTCCTTTTAGTAAGAGACCTAAACCTTGGTATGTTTATTTATTATTAGCAGCCTTAAAGACATTCCAACATATCATGACATTTGGTTCAGCAGTTTTGGACTTACAGGGGCACAAAGTCTGGCATTTTATTTATGTTCTTTATTGTGAAATTTTTGAAAATATTTCTCTGCTTATAACTCAACAGTCTTTGGAGCTAGTTACTGAAAATTAGCAAGTACAATTATTCTGTGGTGTTTTTAGAAACTGCTAAATGTTAAGAGAATTGGTTAAGTAATTCTTAAGTTAAAGGGGTTCATAATTTTTATTTTTTTATTTATTTAGGTCTAGGATTACAAATACCTTTGAGCCTAGGCTCTTTTACAAAGGTTCCACATCATTGATTACAGCAAGACAAACATGATGGTAGTATAAACCTTGAAGGAGGTACATAGTCAATACTTAAGGTTACAGGGAATAAGTGTGAACTAGAAAAAGGGGGTAAACAGAGACAACAGAAAGGGGGTGGGGAGGGGCAAAAAGTTTAAGGAGGTGGGTGAGAGGAGAGGAAGAAGAGGAGGTCAGGAGGGAAGAGGTAGGAGAGTTGGGGGGTGTGGAGGGTGGGGAAGGTGGAAACAAGGTGGGAGTTGAGCAGCCATGTGGTATTGTCAGAGAATTGGTGGGGTAAGTGCATTAGTGGAGCAGGGTGTAGGCAAAGTGCTATAGATACAGTGGCCCTCCAGGGCAGCTACAGCAAAGGAACCACAAGGTGGGAGGTCAGTTTTAGTCAAGGCAGTCACAGGTGCTGGAGGCAATGAGTGAGTGGCAGAGCCTTGACTTAAAAGCGCCGAGTGAGGGTGTGGAGGAGATGTCACTAGAAAGTTTGTTTAGCCAGCTGGGAGCCCTATAAGTAAAAGATCTTTGACCTTGTGTTGTGCGACAATGGGGAATTTGAAGAAGCTGCAGTTTAGACCCTCTGGTGTTGTGGCTGTTGTTTCTGGGTTGTAGGAGAGCACAGACTCCAGGAGGTGCAAGTCCCATCAGTATTTTCTTCGCAACCATGTAGGTTTGGTATTTTATTCGATTGGCAAGTTGCAACCAACCGGTTTGAGTATAGCGGTCACAAGTGTGTGTAAGACGTTGAGAGCCAGTGATGAGCTGACAAGCCTTGTTGAGGGAGGTAGATACATGTTTGAGTGAGGTAATTTGTGAAACTTTATGAAAATATTTTAACATTCTAAATGTTTGCAACTCTGCTGCTATTCCAGGTATAGTTCTGAAATACGGCATGCCTATCTAATGTCATTGGGCCCTGAAATATAACAAAGCTGGAGAAATTTGGTTTTGTAGTTTTGAATTTACAGTGGCAGTACTGCATATTATACAATGGCAAGAACATTTCCTGGACTCTGATTGGTCAGTGTGTGCCTGAGACAGTGATGATATTACACAATAACTTTGCTGTGTTGATTTTTTGGAGAATTATATGGATTTTTTTTCAGAAACAAAGATATACTGCCTCACTAAAAATCTACTAAAAACATTTTTATTTTTATTTTTGTTTTGTATAACATTGAGCCATTGTATAATTGCAATAAGGCACTCACCTCGTGCTTCAATCCACCCCAGGAGTGACGTTATTACACGATAACACACACCTTGTCATGCCTTATTGCTTAATTACTACGCAGAAAAATGTATGGAATCATGCTAGCTTATTTCAACAAGCTGCACACAGATCCTAGGATGTCCTATGAGTTCTAGATGAATGAATGAATGAATGAATATGTATTCCTTTAGTAACACCTGACTGTTTACTTGTCAGCCAGTCAGGAGTTACTATGTGTGAGGATATCATTCATTCTATTGCAGGACATCACTGACTGAAGAAGTGCTCTGTTCTGGCTCTTTGTGGTTTCCTTTTTATAGGTCCCATCCTTATGGGGCTGAAGGAGGGAGATTGGGTGCAAGAAGGTGGGGGTTGCTGCAATTTATATGAGTCAGGGTGGGAGGCATGGGATGGGGAAGTGTGTTGTCTGTTTATTGATGTGGCAATGGTGGGGGAAAGGGATATCTTTTTATGTTAACAACTTTACCAGCACTGTGGGGGTGGGAAGGAAAAAGGGTGCTAGTGGATGGAATGGTGGGGGTACTGTGTTGTAAAGGGTCTGAATGGTTGGAGCAGTGTGGGAACTTTATGTCAGTGGTTGGGGCTAGGTTAAATGTTTTAAACTATTTTTTAAAGTACTTTGCTATGCAAAGTTAGTTGGATGCTGGAACTCTTTGACCTGGTACACACAATGCAAAATTTCCAGCTTTGCACAAACTATGCCAAAGAGTTAAAATTTGCTGCAACTCTAATTGAGTTTAATAAATTATGCTTATGGATTGCTGCAATAATAAAATAAATAATCAAATTTTAAATCTTTGTGAAGATCCCTCAATAACTGTATTGCTTACTCTTGCCCATAATCATGAAAATCAAGGGTGCATACTGAAGTGTGGACAGAGTATTTGATTATCTCAAAAATCAGCATCTTCCCACATCATCAAAAAACTTTTCCATCAGTGGTGTGTCCTAAAAACAAAATCTTGATATATTTATTGCCTGAAATTGTGAGTTTCTATATATTCTTATCAAGCAAAATATGAAATCCCGAAGTGACAGGAATTGCAAGTTTTAAGTCTGTCTCTTCAAAGATAGTGCTGGTTGTATCTGCTTTCATAGGGCTATAGTGCTTTTTATGGCTGAAATTAAATCTAAAATGATGGGAGAATAGTCCCAACTGGGAGTTCAAAAGTCTCCATAATAATTTATTTTTTAGAGTCCCTCACTTATATTGGCCCCTGTGTACGACCGGGGTGTAGGGACATGTGAAATGCACATACCCAGCCCACGGCCCTGTGCCCCGAGAACCGCTGCACCCATACCATGTCTCACCAATGCTGGCCCTGTCTGTGCCTCCCCCAGTGCACAGGACTCCACAGGGTGGCTGGGGAAGGAGTCAGCATCCCAGGTTGGCATCCAATGGGATGCCCCCCTGGGACCCATAGTGGATCCCATATGTAGGGTGGAGTGGGTCCGAGGCTGTGCATGCTGATAGCATGCACCTGGACCTGCATGGCAGCTTCTGGTTTTGGTGCCACTGCACATGTACTGTCTGGGCACTTGCTCCTCCAGCTGCCTCTGTGTCCTGCTGCCCAGCAGTCAGAGGCAGCACGGTGTGCCCTGTCCCAGTCCCCAGGTGACCGGATGCCTGTGTTCGTGGGGGCATGCACCGGGTTATGCCTGGTCCTGGCTGGTGTACCCGGCACCCCCCTCTGCACCCCTGTGGCCAGCACTATGCAGCTTTGTGAATGCTGCATAGTGCTGGCATGCCCCCAGAATGCCCCTGGTGTGGTGCAGTCCACTGCCATGGGGGTTAGTGTGTGTGGGGTCTGTGCACCCCCCGTTAGTGTATGCCACACCAGAGGCACAGTGGGTGCAGGGTGGCATGATGCATATCCACTCCTCACCTTCATGCATAGGGCCACTGAGAGAGGAAGGTTTTCCAACCAACTGAAGATTTTGGTAGCACTGCTGGTTCTCAAGTTCTTGTGTCTTCTAATAAAGCATTGCAATTTGCATACAGTCATTCTCCAGCAGTGAATATATATGCTGTCTGGAGTTCCTGTTTTGTTTTATATGCTATCTTCTTAAAGCTCATTCAATTCTTTCTTAGTGCTTTCAAGAAACTTTTCAATAAGCCCAGAACATAGCAATGGCAGTTCCATCTTAGAATCGGGTTCTACCATCCTTGAGCTCACATTTCTAACATTTCTGTGATCTGTTGAGAAATAGTAGATTGGGCCTGCCTTACCTCTATCTTCCCAGGTGTTTGATGTATTTATCAAAGGAACCATATTTATCAAAGGAAATTACACTGAGTAGCTAGATTCCTATTTACCCTTTCCACATTTTTTATAGCTGGTTAGCCATTATGAGACTATTAAGAAGGAACAAGCAATGGCCAGGAGCCAAGACTGACTGCAGTCTGTAGTGAATGCCCATATTTGATTTTCATTCTAACATACTAACATACTAATTGCCAGAAGATTAGGCCTTACACTCTATCGAGTCTGCTCAAACCTCAGATCCCTAGTTGGGTACCAAGGTCCTCCCCCCCAGTGTTCCAGAAACCCCTATCATCCATCCCCACCCCCCTGGGCCAGGCCGTCATCTGATACATCTGCTTTCTGTGTCTGTTCCATCCTCTCTTGAAGCCCTCCACTGTGGATCTCTGAACCAGCTCGCCAGGCAGCACATTCCAAGGATCTACCACCCTCTCAGTGAAAAACCTCCTCCTCTTTTCCCACCCTCACCCTTCCACCTTCCAACTTCAAACCATGCCCTATGGTGATACCTCCCTGCTTTAGTCTAAAGATCCCCTCCATGTTTACCCTATTTATTCCTTTGAGGTACTTGAAGACCTCAATCATGTCCCCAATGTCTCTCCTCTCCTCCAATGAAAACAGGCAGAGCTCCTCAAGTCTGTCCTCATACGTCAAATCCCCTAGTCCTCATATCATCTTAGTTGCCCTCCTCTGTACCCTCTCCAGGAGCTGTATGTCCCTCTTCAAGTGTGGTCTCCAGTACTGTACATAGTACTCAAGGTGTGGTCTAACCAATCCATTGTACAGTGGCAGAATCACTTCCCTGCTCCTAGAGGTGATCCCTCTTATGATGCATCCCAACATCCTGTTTGCTTTGCTAGCCACTCTCCTGCACTGCTTGGAGTTATTCATACATGCATCCACCATGACTCCTAGGTCTTTTTCTCCTGTTGAGGCCTCCAGCACCTCCCCTCCCAGGGTGTACCTGTGTTTAGGGTTTCCCCGCCCAAGATGTAACACCTTGCACTTGGTGATATTGAAATTTAATTTCCATGTGTAAGCCCACCTTTCCATGGTGTCCAGGTCCCATTGCAGAGCCAACCTCCCCTCTTCCCCCTCAGCTACTGCTCCCATCTTGGAGTCATCAGCAAAGAGACTCATTTCACACCCTATACCCTCCCTGATGTCCGAAATGTATGCATTAAACAGGGTTGGACCCAGGACCGAGCCCTGCGGTACCCCACTACTGACCTCTCTAGGGTTTGAGAGCTCCCCACTGACCACTACTCTCTGAGTCCGTCCAGCTAGCCAGTTTTCAATCCATCTGTCCATCAAAGGGCCTACTCCCAACCCCATCAATTTCTCCACCAGACCATTGTGGGGGACAGAGTCAAACACCTTGCTGAAGTCCAAGAATAATACATCCACAGGCTTTCCCCTGCCCAGTTTTGATGTTACCCATTCGTAGAACTCCACAAGATTGGTTTGACATGATCTACCTGGCACAAACCCATGTTGCTGACTATCCAATCCAGACCTCCCACCTCCTCCAAGTACACCCCCAATTGTTCCTTTAGTATACTCTCCATTAATTTTCCCACCACCGAGGTCAAACTGATGGGTCTATAGTTATCTGGTACTTCCCTTGACCCCCTTTATGGATTGGCACCACATGTGCCTCTCACCAATCGCTAGGTACCCACCCTGTCTCAAACGACCTGTTGAAGAGCTCCACCAGGGGTGCAGCCAGTATGTCCACCAATTCCTATAGTACTCTCGGATGAATGCCATCTGGCCCAGGAGATTTATCTTTCTTTAGGCCCTTAAGAGCTAACCACACCTTTTCGGTGGAGATAGCATCATCTGTCCCCTCCACCTTACTGGCCTTTTTATCCTTACCCTGATGTGACAACCCTGGGGTACCTTTCCCTCCATTTCTGCTGCTCCCCTGATCCCACTCACTACTGCTTCTATCCCCATCATGCCTTGCTTTGTAGATATCCCATCTCCCTCCCTAGTGAACACAGAGGCGAAGTACTCATTTAATACCTCTGTCTGGTCCTTCGCCTCTTCCACACACCCTCCTTCTGATCTCAACCTGCCGAGATGGCCCTTAGTTTTTCTCCACTCCCAAATGTACTGGAAGAACCCCTTTTCCCCTCCCCGTATCCCCTGTGCCAGCCACTGCTCTTTACTGGACTTTGCCCCCCGCACTATCCGGGTGACTTTCTAGATGCAAGATGGTACTTTTCCTTTTCCCTATCCCCTCTTATTGTTTTATATTTTTTGTAGGCAGCCTTCTTTTCTCTGACCACTACCTGAACCTCACTGGTTTATGTGACCTTGCTCCCTTACGCTTCACCTTAACGCAGGTCCTGACTGCCTCATGTACTCCTTTAATGAAAGCTTATTTGAAGATTATCTAGATATTCTAGTATTTGGATTTTAAATGCTATTTCATCTTATAATTATTTTTGGAAAAGTTGCTATCATACAAGTTTCCCAAATAAATATCTGAGATGGAATGGCATTCACAGTTTGATTAATGTGATGTTTCTTGAATTTGGTAGACAGCCATGCAATAAACTACAGTAGACAATTTGTGTATTTTAATTACTGATACAAACTTATAAATATACAACTTGGTTAAAGTAATTGAAGAATACACTATTTTGAGATCATCTTCAAATAAGCATTCATTGAAGGAGTACAGTTAACGGTGCTTGGTGCCAAATGACATTGCTTTTGAAACACTTACTGCACAGAGTGCACTCCTGATAGTTAGAAGCACTGGGTGATACATTCTGAGTAGAGTTGCAGTGAAGTTAAATTCACACCCTGGAATATGTCATTACATTTATAAAATGGGTCTTTAACACTAAAAATTGGTAAAAATTAAATATAAACTGTGATCGTGCATTAAGCAATATTGGCACACATGGTCATGTGATGGATTCTGGCCAGTAAGAGTTTTATATTTCATCTACCCATTTTATACATTTTTTAAAACAACTAAATCAAATACTTTTTATATGGCACAGAATGATTTTCTTAAGCATTAAGACATGACATGGGGTGGATTATGTACAATCACTCTACCTCTAGAAGGTAATGAATGCCTTATGTTCCTTGCGTTAGATTAAGAACGATAACCTAGCCTTGAACTGCTATAATGATATTATTAAACTTAAAGCTTTCTTTTTTAACTGAATGTTTAATAGTATACATTCTAATTGTTTCATTGTACATGAGGGTTAACATCTATTAACAACCCCTTTGGAATGCAAGTCATCCAATCAGAAGCAATCCCAGTTGGATCACATTCTAAATAAAAAAAATCTATTTTTAGTGATCCAGTCTATTGGAGCATTCTTTTAAGCGGTTTGCTATCATTGGCCCAAACCAATAATTCAAAGCAGTTTCACCCTGTGAACAATTTTCCTTTAAACCCCAGCTCATATACATAAATGCAAAATATTTCAGATTTAATAGGGTGTTAGGCAGCAAGATTCTGACTGTGAGTTACATCTCCCAGTGAACCAATCAAAGATTTAGAATTCAAACTAGGTAAGGTGGTGACACTTTCATGCTATGCAGAATTAATTTTAGAATGATAAAATAAGAATTTGCAAAAGTTATTTGTACTGTGTGATTGTTAAGGTGCTCATATTTGACTTTGCCTGTGTAATAGAAATCATTACACTTCTGACCATTTATTACCATCCTAATGGTCAATCTAGGTAAAATCGTAAAGTTTAACCAATTATCATGGGCTGAAAGGGAATTTTAATATCATAACATTAGATAGGTTTTGGGTTGGATCCATCCAAATCAAAAGTAAGTGATTCTTTAGAAACGGGTTCATTCTTTTTTTCTCATCAGTTTAGTTTTTTTGGAAGAAGGTGTGTAAATATGTTAATTTTTTTTCCATGTTTCTGTTCTGTTCTTGGATGAGCACATATGCTTTCAGAATTTTAAAGACGGTCTGTCAACTAAAATAAAAACCTTAAAACAGTTAAATTTAAAACAGTTATGTTCATCTTTAGTGGTTCTTTTTTTTTTTTTAGTTTTGCATTATTTTTTCTATTGGTCTACTAAATATTTCAGATACTGCAGCATATATTTCATGGAGACTTTCAAAAAGAATGTGATTGTCCTGAACTGACTTCACAATAGCTGTTTATGACTTTACAGTAAGTTGTCATGGTGAGCACCATATATCATACGCAAAGACAGTATAACATCAGTTGAGGACAGGTAAATGCTTTTTTTACAGTTTTCTTGGGTCAACTACTAAGATGCATTATAAACCCTGGAATGGAAAAGAAAAAATTTAAAGCAAACATATCCTTTAGTAAACTGTATTAGCTGAAACATCATATTTCTGAAAATACCTACAGATCAGTGTTGCTCTTAAAGATTCACAGAATTCATAAGAAGTATAAGCAAAGTTAGCTCTAGGCCCTTTATTATGCTCACCATTTCTCAATAGTTACATCCCATGATTTCATTGTACCTGAAACACTCATCTGATTTATTCTTAAAGGATCCCAGCATTTTATAGTTCACCACTGAATCTGGCAAACTGTTGTGCATAGCCATAACTCTTTGTGTGATCTATGACCCTCTCCTGTTTGCCATATACAATTCACCCTGAAGTTGTTTACTATGTTCCCTGTTGTTATATATATACTCCTTAGCAGTAAGGACTAGACAATTCCACAAATAATGGTCTTCAAGGGCTTTGTACACAAGACACATATAAACCCCTCAACCTTCCCAGTTCCAGAGTACATATATCCAATCCCATCCTCCTTTCTTCATATGTTTTCACAATCATTTTAATTGTATACATCTGAACATCCTTTAATTGCCAAACACCCCCACTCCTTATGCTGAGGGCTCAGAACTGACTACAGCACTCCAGCTGTGGTCACACCAATGCCCTGTACAGTGGAATGATCACTGCTCTATCACTGCTTTAATGTTCCTTCCTATGCATTCCAATAGTCTGCAGCCTTTCTTTATTACCTTGTTACACTGTTTATTTAGATACCCAGGTCATTCTCTATTGCAGATTCATTTAGCACCATCTCATACAGCTGGTACGCAGTCTTGCTATTCCTACTGCTGAAATGCATCACTTTACACTTGCTAAAAGTAAATTGTTACTTAACTGCTTTTGCCCATTCTTCAATCTAAAGTAATTAACTCTTAAAATTAGCACCCTTCGCAAACTATGTGAGAGGCCTTTCGGCACCATGTAGTTCTGCTTAAAGTTGAACCAGCATAACATTCTGTGGTGATTTGCATATGCAGCCCATGATGCTTTGCATTGTGTGGGCATGTGTGATTTTGTATTTTCTTGAAACTTGACTTCCCAGCCAAATGCCTTTTGGGGTAACCCTTGCCTCAGTGCTTGCGCACAGAGGTTCTTTGTCTTTTAACTCTTAAAATGTTCAGTAGCCTCGTCTGTATCCACCACAGCCCCAGTTCTGAAGTCACAGCACATGTACATATCCAGCCAGTCTTACTGCATTGCACTGAAGCTATATAAGTGGAAAAAAGTGTGCATTCCAACACTGACCCATGTGAGATTACACTCATGGCTGCTTGCCAATCAGATAGATATCCCTTAATGTCTATTCTCTGGCTTCTTCCCTCCAATCATGACTGTATCCAGTTCACTGTTCTAATGTTGATGCCTAATTTCCTGATCTGCTCTATTAGCTCCCTATCAGACACTGTATCAAAATAATTGACCATAGTCCAAAAGCACTACATCCACTGGTTGATCCCTATCTAGTGCCCCATTTACTGGCTCAAAGTATTTCATTAATGACTTGGAATGTTAATGCAGATATTATATGTATACACAACATATATATATATTTATAAATTCCTAAGTGAGTCTTTTTTTTCTTGCTATCTCATGCTCCCCCATTTTCCTGATACAGACAAATAAAATCCTTATCAGTAAAATAATGTCCACCCACCCTGACCTCTCAGTATCCAGTGATGATAGCGACTGAAAATGAGAGACTGCAAAAACAGTGACTCATTTTCAGCACAATCATGTTGGGCTACCCTGCAAGGGTAGTGGTAGAACAGAGCGGGATGGTGACCGGAATGGTAGACACAGGGAGGAGAAGGGGAGGGATAAGGAAGAGGGTTTTGGCAGGGGGAGTGTGCCTTCTGTAGCTGAGCCAGCAGTGATGGTGTGGTGGTGAGGGTGGCTGGCTACAGTGCAGTAGGCACTTGGTTTGGGGCTGGACTCGGGAAATATTTTTGCTGCTGCTTGCGGCTGTTGTTTTTTTATGCCACATTCCCGAGTATTGCCCCCTCCCCAACAAGCACCTCCCTGGAGTTGGTAATCCAAAATCAAGGGGGAGCGGGGAGCAAAGCCCTCCATGAGGGGGGTGTAGGGAGGACACAGCATCTCCCCCGCATAAACATTGGATTTCTTTTGCTGGATGTTCATTCGATGACATGTGTATATCGCCAATTTGCTTTTCGGTGACATGCACTTGCCATAATAGGGATTGCTGTTTTGTGATTGCTATTATGACATGGAACTTGACCACTCATCTATGCAATCCCCTACCAAAGCATGCTTTTATTTGAAAACCTACCTCTGTCTACTTTTGCTACAACTTTCTTTGCAAAAAAGTTACTCAATACTGTCTTTCAATGGTTCCCTTTGAACTAGAAGTGCTAAGTTGTTGGTCTAGATGCTTCCATGGAGGCACACAGTGGTAGCTTTTAAAATAATAGCATAGCTTGGGAGAGAAATGCTCAGATGGGTAGTTGAGGAAGTGGGACTGTACTTCATTTAGTTCATAAGGAATTTAAATTGTCTTTATTTGAAAAATGGTTGTGGGGAGCAAGGCAGTGACATGGTGAAAAAGATGCACTTAGGGGATTAGAAAAAATGATCAGTAGTCACAGCATTATAAATGGCAGGCAGGGAGATAGCTGAGTCACTTGCATATTACAAACAATAAAATACTGAAAAAATGTCTGATACAGGTCTGAAATTTCAGTATCAGGATTCAGGAGGCATTCTTCTCAAGCTTCACTTTTGAGGCTTATGATTTCACCTGACTCCATTGAAGGTATTATAGATCTGTAACAGATACAGTACTACCAGCTGGTTTGACAAGTTATTTTCCAAAATCTCTGGAGATCTCTAAGGAGCTTTTATTTTGAGATTTCCTGCAACGTAGGCAGCCCATGAGATTTTTTTTTGTCTAGGTATCTCCAGAGAATCTCAGGAGATAACTTGATGAATAGACTGCTGCCACGTTGGCTTGTTATGTGTTATTCAGTTTATTGCCAAGTATAATGATCTCACTTTTTGACTACAATGATATCTCTAAAATAAAATTCCTACTTTTATTTTTAATTTAGATTTTTTTTACTGTACCTAACAAGGTAACTGCCACTCCTGTTTAGAGTTACTCATGTGAATCCTAATAATTAGAATGCCAGGTAAGTGGATAATGCTCAAGTGTTATTTTACTGTATTTCCTATAAAACAACAGTAGGGAGTTTGTTATGGTAGAACCTCTATAAAGCTCTGGTTTCTTACTGGAGGAGAAAGTCCACATGTAGTGTAATAAGTGATGTTCTTGTCCTTTAAAGTGAAACTTAGTACTGTGCCAGCATAGTAGAATAAAACATTAGTTAAATATTATAAACTATTAGTTAGCAACAGAAGTGCTCTAAGTAATTTGTTTGGTGATTATCCATTACAGGTCATTCATTAAAAGACGCATCTTAGTGAACACCCTTGGTATGTTTGAAAGCAATAAGCAAAGGAAAAGGTGTTTAGTGGTCTAACTTTTATATGGCATGGAATGGATAAATGTCTTTAAAAATTGTTCCTTTAGTGGCAAAATGATTGAACAAAACATTTCCCAGTTTTAAAAAATAACTTCTCAGTGATTGGCAGCCAGCCATGTAATAAGACAAATCTTACTCTATGGTCACTTCAAGTGGTTTAACTAATACCATTCCTTTTCTGGCTGTCTTTCTATAATACAGTTTGTACCATGGAGAATTGCTTAATGGATTGCCTGAATACAACGCAGATGCGGTGTTTCAAAAGTGTTTTTTTTAGTACCAGTTCCCAAAGAAATGTTATTCTATCATTCTGGTCATACATTTTTATACATTTAACAAGTCTTCACCTTTTAATCTTTGTATTCATCAAAGAGAATTTTACTACATGTATTATCCACAGACCTATATACTGCAAAGTCATTCAGTGCTCAGATTTTTCACTGTCCCCTCATTCACCTGCCCTAGTCTCAGCTGGCATGTAGTCTCTGTTACCCTTCCTCCTCTACTGCCTGTTAACTGCTAATCTGTCCTGATATGAGAACCCCTTCCCCCATATTGTTTCTTCTGTTACTGCCTACAACTGCTGAGTTTTTGCTTATTTAGGCCTTCACTCGTAATCAACCCAGATATCCTAATCATCACTGAAACCTTGCTTAAAGCCAACACCACAGATCAACAGATCATGCTCCCCTCATGTAACAGGTTCAGACAGGGCTGACCAACAAGGGAAGTGGGGCTGTCATTTATGTTAACTCCAAATACTCTGCCACTGAATTCCTCTCTTTATCTAAACCAAAAGAATTTGAATGCTTAACCCTGAGACTCTCGCTTCCATCATCTGAAACATTTAACAGCGTTGACTGTTACAGGCCACCAACAGGGAGAATTAAACTCCTTTCTGCCCCAAGAAATATTATTGAATCCAACTCCAATAAATCTATCATCCTTGGTGATCTGAACTGGGACTGGCTGTCACTCAGAGCAAATGCCTTAAAGAACATGTGTGACAAGTTGGGAATCTCCCAGCTCGTCACAGAACCTACAAGAGTCAACCTAAAAAACAACAATAAGAATACCATCCTGGATCTAATTCTTACAAATAGGTCCCACAAAATACAACATACAGCCATCCTCCACAATGACCATAGCGATCACAATATTATAGCCTGCACAAGATTTCAGGACAAGTGCTCCTCCTGTTCAAAGTTCATCACAAAACATAGCTTCTGCAAATTCAATTTGGAAAGCTACCTAGTCGACCTTAGGCACATCCATTGGCAAAACGTTTGTCTGGCCAAAATGGTTGATGCAGCCATTGATATCCTCAATAGTAAGCTCACCACCATAGCAAACACGCATGACCCATTGGTGAAATGCAGAGTGAAAAAGGTTTCCTCTCCTTGGTTCATCCCTGATCTCAAGGCTGCCTTAAAGCACTGGGTCAAATTATGGGCTACAACATGACACACCAAGGTTCCTGTTGACTGGACAGCATTCAGAGAGTGTCAAAACACATGTACAAAGCTAGTCAGAGCTACCAAATCTAAATATTATGTGGATTCCCTAGATGCTGCAGAAGGTATCTCTGCCAAAATTTGGCAGATGCTTAAAACTGTGGAGGGGCATAGAACTCCCCCTTCCATCCCATTCAAAATATCTGCTGAAGACATCACTATTTCTGACAAAGGTACCATTTTAGAAAAGCTAAATGTGCACTTTGCTACAATGGGTTTAGTGTTTGATTCTTCTCCAGCTGCTGAACTGATCAACAGCCCTTCAACAATAGATTCCCCCTTGGACCCAAATAACCACAACACCTTTAACCTCACACCAGTAACATTTCAGCAAGTCGAGGACCTCCTAAAAACACTTGATGCAAAGGAGGGGGCAGATGCTGATGTTATTGAGGCTACATTCCTAAAGTTAGGGTACCTCCACCTCACTGCCTCTATAATGCATATCTTTAACTTGTCAATATCCTTCAGTACGGCCCCTTCCAGCTGGGAAATGGCCTTGATTTTACCACTGTTCAAGTCAGGTGACCCGTGCGACCTTAACAGCTATAGATCAGTCTCCATACTTCCAGTTCTGTCAAAATTATTAGAAACAGATAGTCAATACACAATTAAAGGAATACCTCAAATGCTTCAACCTACTTAACCCCCTACAGTCAGGGTTCAGATGCAACCATAGCACTGTCTCTGCACTGTCGAAAGTCACCAATGACTGGTCCTTAGCTATCGACAATAAACATCCAACAGGAGCCATGTTCCTAGATCTGAGCAAGGCCTTTGACATGGTTGACTACAATATCTTGCTTATTAACCTTAAAAGGTTTGGCATGAGTAGTACTATACTCAAATGGTTTGCAAGCTACCTTTCAAGAAAGCTCCAATGTATCAAAGCCAATGGGCTTCCCCCTTTCCTTTAAAAAGATGGGTTCCCCAAGGTTCTATTTTAGGTCCATTATTATTTTCTATCAACTCCTTGGGCAACGACATCCACAACTCAAACTTACACTTCTTCATGGATGACACTGTCCTCTACACCTCCAAGCCCTCCTTGAAGGAAGTGGGAATTGAACTTCAGAAGGACTTCAACCAGTTCCAGCATAACCTCCTGAACTCCAAACATCTACTAAACATAAAAAAACAAGACCATGTATTTCCTCCAATCCCATCCATACCTTTACAATCAGGCAATGCCTGCTCCAATTACAGTACAACCCTGCTAGGTGACACTATTGAGGTCATGGATAACCTCAAGTATCTAGGCATGTGGCTAGATCACAAACTATCCTTCACCACCCATATAGAATCCCTCTCTAATAAACTAAAAATAAGACTAGGATTTTTCTTTAGGAACGTGTCCTTATTTCCTGAAGCAGTCAGGAAAAGATTGGTGCAGTCTACCTTCCTCCAACTCATTGACTACACAGACGACATATACAATAACAGCACGGTATCTCACCTTTGCAAGTTTGACATCCTATACCACCGTGCCCTTTGCTTCATAACCAAAACACCCTATAGAACACATCATTGCACTCTATTCAACAGCAGGCTGGCCTTCTCTCTCAACAAGAAGGTTGCTCCGCACAGACACATGGGCACTGAAAATTTTGTTGTGAAAACTTCCCACCTACATCTCTTCCCTCTTCCACTTATCCCACAGCTGTTATTCTCTGTGTAAAAATAACTTCATCTTGCGTGACATTCCCAGAACACATACACGTCATGGCAGAGCTGCAATTAGCTATGCCATACCAGCCTACTGAAACAAAATACAAACCTCACTCAAACTCACTGAGATTGTCTCTGTCAACTCCTTTAAATCTCTGTTCAACAGGGTCTTCAAGGAAACCTGCCAATGGCACAGCAGGTATGTCTACCCACAGTGGGTAGGTCTACCCATCATGCATTAACCTGATTGTTGCAGCACTTCTTCCCCTGGAGCCCCCATCAGCCCCTTCACTCCCCTGCTTCTACCTCAGCCAACAGTATATACCCCTCCTCTGGTCCCTCAGCCCTCAGCCCCCCCTGCTCCTAGCCTGATCTGTTCTTGCCTGACTGTCCTGGTGGGATAAGCCAGTGTGCTCCCCCCAATGTTGACCCACCAGCAACTGGATCATCTTGTGAAACCCCTGCATCCTCCGCAGTCTGTTGTTAGTGTTTACCTCTGCTTCATGACTATGAATGCTTAACTGTTGTTGTCCTCCTTATCACTGTTCTCATGCCAAAGTGCTGATTTCAAATTCTCTATGCTTCCCGTAGTCCCCCAATGCTGTTATACTCCCAACACTACTGCTACTATGTTAAAATATAGCCCTTATGTTGCCTGCACTTATTACATTGTTGTGATGCTACACTGTTTATACTGTAGTGCTCATTGTAAATTGTACTCATTGTAATTTGTACTCATTGTAGCTGCCCATTGCTCTGTGTTGTTGTGCTTCGATGTCATCCAAGGACCTCCTTGTAAATGAGCATGCTCAATGGTGTTTTCCTGTAAATAAACTTGAAAAAACTTGAATCATTACTGCAATAATTATCACTTTTTATTTTCTCATGTTTTTATGCTCATTGCCTGTTATTAGCCTTGCTCTAATTTTCACTTGAGTCTAATATTCAATGCAGCCTATACACTGTTTTTGTATGCACACGCTGTACTTCATCATTGTGTTTCATCTCCCTGTTCCACTCCCACTCTGTGTCACACCTGAAAACAAGGCCTTGCTCAGTTTGCCTTTCCTGGTTACCAGTTTTCAATAACTAAATAAATAAATACAGTAGTTCTGTTATTTTTATATGGTATTATTGAAATTGGTTGTGCTATAGTACCACAATGATCAAGTTTTATTTTTTTATTTATTACTAGGATTACAAATACCTTTGAACCAAGAGTTCTTTTACAAAGGTTCTGCATCAGCAATGGGTGCAAGCAAAACAGTGGTAAGATACAATACAAGGTCATGAGACTAACATAGAAGTAAGCAGAGGTAAGATACAATACAGGTCAGGAGGTTAACTTAGTAGCAAAAGACAATACATGTGTATAGACTAGCACAGTAGCAAACAGTCGTGTCAAATAACAATGCACAATTATCAATACGGGTGTATGTATAGCAAGACACAGATAAAAAATGAAAACCATCCTAGGGGTGACATAAGTGGAGCAAGGGGTGGAGGATAAGAGGGGGAGGGGTGGGGAAAATGTGGTTGGCAGTCAAGGATTTGACATTGTCATAAGTGCAAGAACAGAAAGATAAGTGCTAGGTAGTCTGGGGTGGAGCAACAAGAGATAGGGTGATAGGGAGAGGAGACAGGAGGAGAGGAGTGGGAGGGGGTGGAATGGGAGGTGAGGGTGTAGATAGGGAGGTGGGGTGGGACAGAGACAGGGAGTAGCAGGGGATGGAGGGGTGGAGAGAAGTGGGGAGGGTAGCAAGGGAGGAGAGAAGAGGAGGGGAGGGAGAGATGAAACAAAGCCACAAGCCTAGGCAGAGCAGTCACAATTGCTGAGGTCAGTGAGGTGCTGGCGGAGTTTATGTTTGAATGGGCTGAGCTTGTTTTCAGCTGCAATTTCAGGGGGAAGGTTGTTTAGCAGCAGGAGGGCCCTGGTGTGGAAAGCACATTGAACCTGGTTGGTACGGCAGAATGGAACAATAAATGTTGGTTTGAGGGAACTGCACGTAAAATGTGCAGTGACTGCGGGCAGCATTAAGGCATGAGTTGCAGGGGGTGTGAGGTTAAGACAAATTTTCTTAGCCAGTAGGCAGGTCTGGTAGGCAAGTCTACTTTTAGATTGAGCCAGTTGGATTGCTTGTAGAGATCACAGGTATGTGTATGATTCCCTGCGCCGGTAAAAATCGACAGCATTTGATAAGGGCTGTCTTGATCCATTTTAGGGTGGTATCAATGTCAGTCCCATAGAAGACAAGCTCGTAATCAATGATGGGTAGGACCGAGGCAGTTATGGTTGCATGAATAGCTTCTTAGGTAAGACAGTGACGGTGGCGGTAGAGGACCCCAATTCTTGAGTTGACTGATTTTGAGATATGTTGAACATGTGAGCTGAAAGACATTGTGCAATCAAGGGTAATACCAAAGTATTTAAACTCCTGCACTTGCTCAAGTAGCTGTTTAAGTTCATTATGTATGGTGATGTTTATGGATCTGTATTTGCTGTGAGAGTTATGCAACTACATGGATTTATTTATTTTGTAATTTATCAACAGCTTATGTTGGAGAAGCCAGGTTTCAACTAGGCTGAATTTTGCCTGTAGCACCTTGGAGAGCTAGACGGGGTCAGTATGGGAGGAAAAGAGGACTGCATCATTGGCATAGAGTATTAAGTTATTATTGCAAGCTGCAGGAAGAGTATTGATGAAAGGGCTGAAAAATAGAGGGCCAAGGATGGAACCCTGGGGTACACTGGAGCGGACAGGAAGGGCACTTGAGAGACACTCAACAATTTAGACTTTTTGGCTCCTTGCCTAGAGGTAGCTTTCAAACCATTTGTTTACATCATTAGATAGTCCAAGGAGGAGAGTGAGTGAAACAGGAGCTGGTGGTTCACAGTGTCAAATACCTCAAATCAGTGAACACCACACCCAGTAGGTGGCCAGTGTCAATCACCTTATAAATATGGCTGGTGAAGTCAAGCAGGGTGGTGGTAGTACTATGGGCTTTTCTAAAGCCATGTTGTTGCGGGCAGAGTAAGTTATATTTGTCGAGGTGTTCAGACAGCTGGTCAGCTATAATTTGTTCCAACACCTTGAAGAGTGGTGGGTGGATAGAGATAAGGCTGTAGTTAAAGAGAAGAGACCTATTACCACTTTTATGAATGGGTGTGACCACTGCTGATTTCCAGAAGGGGGGAATTGTTTATGAGAGAGTGAGAGATTCAGAAGTTTAGTGAGAGGTTGTAGGACAACATCAAGGGAGAGAGAGAGGAGTTTGGGGTCAAGGGTATTGCTGCTGAAACTGGCTTTGCTAAGCACTTTGTTAAGATATCTTTTAGCTTCAGACATGGATGCCCTCTTAAAGTAAAATGGGGGTGGGTATTACTGTGGAGACTGATTTTATTATTGAGGCAGGGCTGGGCAGAGTTGTCAAAGAAGTTGGGGGGAAGGACACTGCTAAGATCAGTGAATGTGAGATTAAAGGAGTCTGCTATTTCTTTGAGGTCCTGTAAAATGTAGCCGTTAACCTCAATCATAGTGGGGGAGGATTTGCTTGGTTTACCCGTGAGGCTCTTGATGTTCTCCCAGAAATGTTTGCTATTTCTCCAGGAGTTAGTAAGTTCCTGGTTGTAGAAGGCTTGCTTGGTTCTGCATATAGCTATTGTGCACTGGTTCCTAGCCTCCTTATAGAGCTGCATATTGTGTGGTTTCCCTGAGTCCATGGCTCAGTGCCAGAGGTTATCTTGGTTTCGCATAATGGAGATGAGTTTGGAGTTAATCCAGTGATTAGTGTTAAATTGAGTTTTGCTTTTATGTGGGGGGGGGGAACTGTTACAAGCTTTGTTAAACTGGGCAATGAAGAAGTCAAGTGCTTGGCTGACACTGCTCAAGGAGTCAAGGGGTGTCCAGTCAACCATTGACAGGGCAGCAAGGAATTGTGGAAGCTTTCTTTTTGTTAAGATTCTTTTATAGGAGAAAGAGGACTTAGGTTTAGGTGCCTTGTCTGACCAGTGGCAAATAACTGGGGAGTGATCACTGAGGGCATCTGGGAGAACTTCCATGTTAGTGATTCTGCTGGGATGAGAGGTGAGGATCAGGTCAAGTAAGGAGCTACTACCAGTCTTATAATTAAACCTAGTGGGAGAGGTGACCATTTGAGTAATGTCTAGGGCAGCAATGGCATCCTTATATGGGCTGGCTTGTTGATCTAGCCAGTTAACATTTTGGTCACCCTTTACAATTGTCTTGTCATGGGAGGTGCTGTCATCCATGAAGTCTGTGATCATTAGGAAGCCTGTAAAATGCTCATGTGGAGAGATGTATACTGATGCAACTGTGAGGAATTTTCCCTGCTGGCCCAGGATTATTTTAACTGCTAGGATTTGAGAGTGGTTTGCAGAGGGAGGTAAGTTTTGTTATTGTGATCTACATGTTAATGGCAATGTGTGAGTGGTAAATTCAAAGAACTGGTGGACAGATACAGTATGTACCAAAAAACATAAAATACAACAAGCAGGGGAATATTCCTGTCTGGTAGACCAGTAAAATAGGAAGATCACTCAGGAATAGGGGAAACTATATGTCGAGGGTAAAAGGGAGGGATAACAAGAGACTATGGACTAAATACAAACATACAAACAGACAATGTAAAAGGGAAATTAAAAGGGCAAAAAGATAGGTTGAATTTAAATTGGCAGTCACAACAAAAGACAAATACAAAGCCTTTTATAGTTATATAAACAGTGCCAAGGGAGTTAATCATTTGCTGGGTCCCTTGGACATAGGAAAAATTGTGTATCCAAGGAGGGTAAGATGGTCAGAATTTTTTATGAGTACTTTTGTTCAATCTTCCATAAATGTAGCCAGGATCTAGGGGGATCCTGGGAGATATAGATGGTAGCCCTAAAATAGTTCTAAATAGGAATCAAGTACTGTTTAAAAACCTTATCCTGAATATGGCCCAGCAACAGGAAGATATGCACCTAAGAGTAATAGGAGAACTGGCAGGGGAACTTGATGGTCCACTGACATCCATCATGGTAGAAAACTGGAAGGAGGCTACAGTGGTCCCGATATATAAGATGGTGGAAAAGTCAGACTATAAAACCAATAGGCTAGTTAGTCTTACATTTGTCATCAGGAAAGTTTTGGAGACCATAGAAGGAGGAAATAGAAAAATATATTGGGAATAACAACATGTTTGATGATACACAGCATCACTTCCTTAAGGGAAGATCCTGTCAGATAACCCCTTAGGCTGCTGGAAGATTCAGAAAAAATAGGTTTTTAGGACAAGATATCCTGTTGGTGGCAGCCTAGCACTGTAACACATGGATGCTTTATTTTCACCGTAGGAAACAGTGAATTAAAATCCCACAATCCTATCATTGTGTTGTTGCAATGATAGTATTATGGGATCGAACATTTAGAAAAAAAACCTGTGCCTAGTACAAAGTGGGTTCCCGTTGAGGTACACAACAAAGATGGGAACTCTACATAGGTTTACCTACATGGACTACAAAACCAGAAGTTTGCTATCTGTGACAGGTAGTATTTAAAAAAACAAAGTTGTGTCAGTGAGCACCTGAAGTGCTGGTACTTGATGTGTATAAGTGGGAGTTGTGAGGGGAGCTATGGGACTGGACAGACTTGGTGCAAGCTGGACTTCACATAAGGTTTGAATATACAGGTAAGTCTAGGCCTGTATGTCACAAAAAACAACAAACAGGAAATTATGTATTACTCAGATAAATACCACCTTATATTTCTGGCGAGATGTTGGAACTACTTGAGCTTTGCTCTTAAGGTTCACAAGGCATTTGAACTTCTTAATGGTATTGTATGCTCATACCTGTAATAGAGCACATGTAGCATCTAGAATTTTGATGTCAGAATTATAGCATTATGACTTTCTTATGGCAGATGGATTGTATTAGGAGTTCATGGTGCTATGTTTCTATATGGGGGGAAAAATGATTACCTATTGACTTATTGAGATAAAAGTACTCAACATTTGGCCTCATACTACTCACTCAACAATTAGAGTATTGCCTTGTATAGGTATCCTGCTATAATATTGTCATTTAATTATAAACCAAAATAGACTGCTTAGTTGCAAATCCTGCAGCTGATTTATTTTATTACCTGGCATTAAATATCCAGGAAAGAAACATGCAAAATTGCAATACAATGGGAAAGGTATTTATTTAAAATCATGGAATATTTGATAATAATGACCAGAATAAACTTTAACAAAGCATTTTCATGAAGATTATTAGCTTTATCATATCCTCATCCTATAAATTAACGATTATGAATTGCCTTCGTCATCAGTCATTATTGTTTAAATATGTGATCTGTTAAAGGAGAGCATAGTGGTTTTAATTTTTTTGAGCAACAGATGCTTTTAATTATAATGTTAATTTAATCTGGAAACTGAAGAGGGAAAGGAATGTCATACAATACAAATAATTTGAAGAAAAATCTGAGGCCATGTAATATGCAATTAGATACATCTTGAGCACATCTACTCTGCTTCTTATGAATAAAACCTGGATAATTCTACTACAGTATATATTGAAAGTATTCAGAGATGCTGAGTTACTAATAAACATACAAGAATGGCAGTGGCCCACAGTACAGTGAAAACCAAAATCCTGAAAGGTGAAAAAGACCATTACAGTGAAAGTCACTGTAATAGTCTGCGGTTCCCTGATGCGGCTTCTCCCAGTGTTGTGCCCCCTTCCCGAAACAACTCCAACCTGGAGTTGATTATATTTAAATGCAGGGGGTATGGGGGGCAAAGCTCCTAGCATGGGGGGCAGGGGCACAGCCCCCTGCAAAAATACATTAATTATTGATGGTATGATACCGAGTGTCAGCATTGTGCCATCGCTGTACTGGATCTCAGCAGATGTACCATTGATGAAACGTGGTACTTCCCAAGAATGGAAATTATCTTTTTAAGATAGGCCTCTGTAGATTGCATTTGTATTTGTAGAAAACATCAAGCTAATTAAAAGCTGCATCCTACACACCATACGTCTCACAGAGCTATAATTGTAGTATTGTAAAAGCCATTTCAATATCTGTTTGAAATGTTCCACTCTGTTAGGTAAACACCTTATTTAATTGAGAGAAAATGGTTGCAAAAGGTACATAGTTACATTTCAGTATGAACATCCATCACTGCCAGGTCATGTCATCTGTTTAATATATACATACAAAACCTATATAAAATTGTTTGTAAATACAAAGGCACTATGAGGGTTCTTATCAGTGAAATATGTACCTGTTAGGGTAATGAAGGGCATAAGGTAAAGCCGAGATGCTTATCCCAACAGTAGATATGTTCAAAGTTGGAAAACTCTCCACAGTTCTGTGACTTTGCGAAGTTCTTTGCAATTCACAAAGTCCTACTTCACAGTATTGAAGACTTTACAAAGCTGCAATGTTACACAAAGCATCACAAAAACCATTGGGTCATTCAGTGCTGTATAATGTCACCAACAGAACTGCAGGTCACTTGTCACTTTGCAGTAGGAAATAAACAGTGAGAAGTGTGTTCTGTGCCACCCTTTTAAGTGTATTGCTGACACAAGAGTTGAGTGCTCACTTTGAGCCATTTGTAGTGCTCCTTGATTGGATTTTTTTTCTTTATTCTTTTGGTAATCCAGTAAAGCCCACTAGGCACAAGTGCCTGTTTTCAGGGGAGACCTGGGAGCAATGGGGTGGTTAAGTGACTTACTCAAAGTTATGCAGTATGCAAGTGGAGGTTGCTGGAATAAAACCCAGGTCTGCTTGATGTACCAAGCTCATTCACAGCTCATTACTCTTACCCCTAAGCTATATTGCCCGCCCCAGCCTAAAATTAATGTTTTATTCTTTTTTCTGGTTTACATCTACAGTGTTGATTTTGAACATTTGTACCTACTGTTTTATTCATTGTTTCATGTATCTTTAGTCTATGTGATATACTGTGTGTGTGTGTGTGGGAGGGGGGGTACTGCCTGGAATTTCTCTGCAACAGCCTGTAGTCCCAGTTTCAGTGTTTCTGTGCTGGTGCAGAAACAATATTGTCTGTCCAAGATTCTAGCAGTTAGTCTTGCTGGCTGACTGGCTAACTAGCAGGTAGTGAAGAACTGCAATATTATGTTTAAGGTTTTTTTTTTGTTACTCTTTCATTTCTTTTGGTAATATTTCTTTAATTTGATAACAATTCTTTTACTATTTGTTTTTGCATTGTAATAGTGTAAGCTTTAGAAGTCACCGTACATTAGAGTGTGTGTCACAGAGAAAAATTAAGGTTAAGGGGGAGCCAGGAGAGCGAGGACCACCACAACAGGTGGTAAGGGTGTGGTACAGTGGCAGGTGGTAGTGGAACAGAACATAAAAATAGCTCTGTTAAGCATCTTACATAAGCTGATTTGGCTTATTGTCTAGTCAAGGAAGGCAACCAGAAACAAGACATTTTATCGGATATATCATTAGCCCCAAAACCAGTGAGTAAATCAGGCATTTTGGAAGAAGACAAAAAGAGTTCATAATGATAGCACATGTACTGGAAACTGAAGAGCATGCTGTAGTGGAGCAGGTGGTATAGTCTTGTGAAACAGGGTAAAAAGAGATCTGGGAAAGGAAAAGGAAGAATAGGACAAAGGTGAGGATTGCGTTACCACTGATCCTTCATTGGAGCCTGAAGGGGAAAATCAAAAGGAGTGTGGGGGGAATGAGAGACTTTTCAAAAGTGAAGGTTAGACAACTGCAGCCACAAAAGAAGTAGTATTGGTCCTATCATGATAAAGTTCACTACAATCACAGGTTTAGGTGCCTGCAGTTGCCATGTCCTGTACATTGGTAAGGCCTTCAAAATCCTTTGTTTGGATCATTTTTTAATACTGAATCCAAGATGAGATTGTGACAATATGTCAACTTTGCATGGCCTAAGTAAGCTATCACAAAGAGTACTGTGTTAGCACAGGTGGGCAACATATCCACCTTAAAATAAAACATACTGTATGGCTCAGTGGCAGGCATATCATCATATCCTCCATTACTGCTGTTGCTGCTTCTTCCTTAACCTCCTCACTGGATGTTCCACAGAAGAACATAAGATACAAATCCACTACTGCATTCACATACATTAGCTTTTGGTCCTTCTGCTTAACCACTGTTGCTGCCACCTCCTCCTCCTCTTCTATCTTCTCCTCTGCCTCTTACCTGAGTAGTTGGAAGGGGTGGGCACTGTTGCATTTACAGATAGCATATAATCCTTCTCCTTCATTTCTCCTGCAGCCTCTTCCTCTACATCCTCCAAAATGCTGCCCAGAAAGACAAAAATACAACTCTGCCACTGCATTGGACACATGATGTGGCAGTGGGGCACACAACCATGAAGTTCCTTATGAAGTTCACTGGTTAATCCACTGTGCAAAGTTTTTGTGAAGCTGGCTCAAGTCAGGGAAACCTCATGAAGATTTGAAAAGTACAAAGTTGGTAACATCACAAGAACTTTGCAGAAGACGCTTAAATTCATTATGTCTCTACCTAACAGGTTTCATTGAAAAACAAACAATAAAAGGCAACATGTTGCTTTTATTAATGTTTCTGTAATATAAAAGCCTTTAAAATTCATGTTTATTTAGGTTTTAGTTCTTCAATTACATGCTGGGTGGTTACCAGTAAATGCTGCACTGCTGCTGCACTCCTCAGGATACTCAGTTCAGCATCCAAATTGATCAGATATATCACTATTGTTACACAAAACTGCTTGTCATCTTGTATTTCTTGGGATAATTGTCCACAAACATAATTCCATATTTCACATCTGATGCCAGATATTAGGAAAGAATAATAACAGGGCACACACTTAATTCTGTATTTCACATCTGATGCCAAGTATTAGAAAAGAGTAATAAAAGGGTCAATTGTAGGCTGCTAACTTTAGAATTCTTTATTTACTGCACTTTCTGTTTAGAATTACTTATGGTACTATACAGGATGTACCCAGTGGTCCAAATTCAATAAGCCTATAGCTAAAATTATTCACAAAGACAGCAATAATTATATGAAAAATAGCAGTGCATTTTCCATAAGAATGAAATAATAAAACCACCTTCTAGATCTAATTATGTTACAAGTACCTCAATCATTAAACATCTACAAACATGTGATTTCATTAAAACGCACAAACTAAATAAAAGGGTGGGCATGCTAGAGTTGAATGAAATATGCCAATTCCACTTCTGCAGACACTTTGCAGAATTTTGTAATTTTTTGCAGAATCCTTTCAATGGATAATCTGCAGAATTCCACGATTTTCTTCTAGAAGAAAATGATAATATTCTATTTACACTGATGTCTATTTTATATGCGGTAATAAAACTGTGGTAAGAAATATGCAGTGTATATTAACATTAGTAAACATTCTGTAATTTACATTGTTGTACACCCAAAATCCTGCAGTTTCCTTATTTGGGGGATTTTAAGCAGAGATGGTATAGTAAACAAGATTTCAGGGTCCCACTTGTCCCTTCTTCCGGTGAATAGCAACATGAGTAAAATAAGCTGCATTGATATACACTGTGTTGCACTGTTTCAAAATAATTATGACAGGATAGGTGAGAAGAACTTAACTGGAAGGGTGAATTGGCAATCAACAGGATAAGGTCTATAGCTGTGAGGGGATGATTAGCAGGAAGTGCCAAGACATTTATGAGAAAGGCCAAATGGATGCCTTGAAGTGATAGTGTGAAAGGTATCCTGACAGGAACACAGAATAATACAGACCTAAGATACCCTGAGTGCTGGGGGCACAGAAATGAAAAAAATTGTAAAAAGTAACATACAGTATTGAAGTTTTCCACAGTGCATTATAAAGCTAATGTCCCAAATGAGTTTGTTACAGTTCAAATAAATTGTTTGATATATTTTATTTCCCATGTCCTTCTGTCCTGTGTCTTTCTGAAGCTGCCTCTTAGTATTAGGACAGGCAGGTCTGAGATGGGATGGTCTGGTTAGGAAAAATCTTTTCCTACTGGTGTGCTGGTAGTCTGGTTTACTGTTGTGTGTCAGTGGTGGTTCATCCTGGTTTGCAGTGGTGGCCTTGTTTCTCCTGTATAGCATCCATTTGTTCACTTTTTGCACTGAACTATTAAACCCCATTTGTTGATTGACATGTGTAGGATGTATCAGCACCTTAATAAAACTAATTCTGACTCAGAACTTCATATCTAATGGAAGGCATTTTTCACAGACCTTGGGGACAGCGAAGGGCACAAAAAGGAAACTACAATGTGCCAATATTTTCATGGCCCATCTAGAAGATTTTGATTTTAGACACCACCCCTATAAACCATTAGTGTACTTCTAATATATAGGTGACATAGTCCTCATTTGAACCAAAGGTAAAAACTCCCCGGTGTTGAACTGGCCCACCTGGATACCTGGAGATTTTCAGGTGGGACCCCCTCACTTGGGCTTTTACCCAACTTCCAGACTCTGAAAAATCCTTAAATTTATCAACTGTTTTATATTTAAATTGGGAGTTCTGATCACTGCAGGAAAATATAAAGTGCTAAAATAGAACCTCTATACCCAATTGAAATATATAACTAATATTAATATGACCACCCTGGGCCAACTTATTAGTTTTCCAGGTGGGACCTCAGTCCAAATTTCCAGATTAGCCTCATGCACCCCAGTCTGACCCTGACACTCACTTAAAATGTTCCTTCAGGATTTCAACTACTTTCATCATTCAATAAAACTCACCCTTGAATACTCCACCACCAGCAGAAGTTTTCCAGAAACTACAGTCAGAATTGTTAATGATGGACATATGCAAACTACTATTTATAGAAACCCCACTGATAGAAACTGATACCTGCATAATTCCAGCTTTCACCCAAGGCACACAGAAAAATCTGCAATCTACAGTCAGGCAGTTTGAAACCATCAGATCTGCTGAAATAAGATAACAAGAATTGGACAGCTTTCCTCGCTTCAGAGTTTCTTTGTCTAGCAGGGTCACTCCAAAGACAAATTGACAGATAAATGGAACATACTATACAAGTACTATGAGAAAATCTACTAGAATACAGGCAAAAAATCAAACTGATTGCACAGCCCTAGTTGTTATGTGCTGCTCAATGCAAACACCCCTTCAGCAAATAAGAACTACAACCCCTACTGAGTGAAGAAGAAAGACTTAGAGACATCTTTCCTGAACCACCTGTCATCCCCTACAAGCAGCCCCCAACTTGTCTACCTTTATAATTCATAGCTAGCAGATCAAAATAACAATGGCATGAGAGGAATTACACTATGTAGCAATTCAATATGTAAGACCTGAACACACATATGTACACAGACCATCATTGAAACAGGCCAGAATAGCACAATAAATATAACTGGATCCTACACATGTCAATCAACTAATGTGATTTACCTAATTCAGTGCAAAAAGTGCACAAATAGATGCTATATAGGGAAAACAAGGCAACCACCATAAACCAGGATGAACCACCACTGACACACAATAGTAAACCAGATTATCAGCATACCAGTAGAACATTTTTCCCACCCAGACCATTCCCTCTCAGACCTGTGTGTTCTAATAGTAAGAGTCAACTTCAAAAACAGACAGGAGAGAAGGATATGGGAACTAAAATATATCAAGCAATTTAATTCTAACTTTAACAGACTCAGTCAGCACATTAGATTTTTAACACACTATGGAAAACCTTAATACTGTACTTTTTGCAATAATTTTTTTAATCTCTATGACCCCCCTGTGTATCTCCGGTGTTTATTATTCTTTGTTACTGACAGGATACATTTCAAATTAACACTTCAAGGCATCCATTCTGTCTCTTTTTTGAATATCTTACCACTTCCTGCTAATAACCACCTCACAGCCATAGACCTTTTCCAAGTCATTGTCCACCCACCCTTTTTGTTAAGTTCTTCTCACCTATCCCATCATACTTATTTTGAAACAATGCATCACAGTATATATACATGCTTCATAGTTTGCTCAGTTTTGCTATTCACCTGAGGAAGGGACATGTGGAGCCATGACCACTTGTGTAGTACATCATCTTTGTCAAGATATATGTTGGTCCAATAAAAAGGTTATCAAACTACCCAGTGACTCCTCTTTTCCAAGGACCAACAGACCTAAGAATACTTTTTATAATTAGCACAATTGCAATTCCATGGGAATTCTGCCAGTGGAATTAAAAAGTTTGGACAGCCCTAGTAAATACTGATCTGGGGTTTCTCACTATAGAATTATACAATGGAGAGGTCAACTCACTTGACTATGAGAGCTCCGAGCCATGGTAATGCCAATACCACAATTTAAAATTAGTCCCCTCACCTAAATCCATTTGTCCCCCAGGAGGACATTTAAGGACAGAGCCAAACAGAATTAAAAGAGAAGCATTAATGCACAGTGGCTGAAAGGGTTTAAAAGCCCATGAAAACTTCTTTTAAACAAGGTACCACATTTCACCTATTACTAGCAAAGGCTTTTAATTACATTTAGCAATTTGAACTGCAGCTTCTGATCTAAGGTAGCTAGTAAATGGGGTGACTTCCATTAAATCTGCTTTCACATGTTCCAGCTTTCATTTCTATTTCTTCATTGTTTTCCCCTTCCCAAGCCAACTGTCAAATTTGTCTAGCTTAATTTATGCCACTTGTGTCACTTGCCTTCACTTCAGCTGCAGTGCTTCTGTGCCAGGTGTTGTGCCACTTATTGAAATTAATCCACCTGCATAATTTCCCTGTCTGATATTTCAATTACATTATGAGCTTTGATCGTCTCCATCTGTTACTCTTGCCTGGGATCGTGACCCCCTCACCAGCCACTCACATATTTTTCAATCAGATTTGGCAGCCTCACTTGTCATGAGTGCTATCTCCAGCTTGTGCACAGTATGGTATTCAAAGGTGTCACACAGTTACTGATGCCTCCTCTGTCTCTCTAAAACTGACCACTTGCTGATTAAATATGCCTAAGTGTTGTGCCTTTTACAAAGATTGTTGCCTTTAACTACAGCCGCACTGCTCTGTTGATTCTCATGTCGTCTCTTGTTTCCATGTTAATTCGTTTTAACAATATTATGAGTCTGTTACTCCTTCCACATACTACTTCTGTAAATACTGTATACATACAACTCATATATGAACAAATTCATATTCTAATAATTTGCACTGCGTATATATAGGGTCCTACTTTGAACTAAGCAATATAACAAAAAAACAGTCCTAAATACGGTCTTTAATAGTGAAGAGCTGCCTTTATTTATTATGATTTTCATTTACTTTTATCTCAGTATTTCATTGAGATAATGCATAAGCATATTTCATTTACTATCACCTATCTCCTCCTTATCATTTACACAGTCTATAAGCTTTTCAGTGATCATTGAATCCTTTCATATATTGAATCACTTTTGCATATTGAATTCAATTGAGCTTGGTCTTTTCCATTCACTTGAAATTATTCTTCTAGTGGCCACTGTAGCTAAGGCTTTTTTCAGACTTATGCTATTGGTAGCATTTAAAAAAATAACTGAAAATCAATGTTTGTAAACTAAATGGTATTATCAAACTAGTTATGTCCTACATTTATTTAAGGGTCTCTTTCCAAAAAAATATTAACATCTGGACATGTCCATAGTAAGTGATTCCTTTAATTCACACCCATGCCAACAATCTTCTAGTATCATAATAATGTATCAGCAGAAAAGGACCATCCTGTGGCCCATCCAGTCTGTCCATCTCCCACCTCCCCTACTTGTCATTGGTACACAAGGAGCCTATCCTTAATCCTCTAACCAACCCCATATCTTGGTCCCATGCTTTCTTGAATCTCTCCACCATTTCAACACCTACCACCTCCTCAGGTAATCAATTCAAGGGTTTAAACACCCTCTCAGTGAAATAACACCCCCTTGCATTACCTTTAAATCTTCCTCCTTCCTTGCATTACCTTTAAATCTTCCTCCTTCCAATCTTAAATTATCAACTTTTGTTTTAACACTGACTTTCCTTTTAAATAGACTTCCTTCCCTCATTTTAATTATCCTCTTCATGCACTTGAATGTCTCTATCATATCTCCTTTCTCTCTTCTAAACTGAACTGGATACAGATTTAATTCTGTCAGTCTTGTCTTATATGGTGTCCCTTGCATACCCTGCACCATCTTTGTTGCCCTTCTCTGAACCTTTTCTATTACATCTATGTCCTTTCTTAAATGAGGCCTCCAGAACTGTATCCCATACTCCAGGTGCAGTCTAACCATATGGGTTATATATACTGACATCAGCTTTTCCCTTTTCCTACTAGTTATGCCCCTTCCTATGTACGCCATCATTCAATTAGCTTTGCCAACCACCTTACTACATTGATCACTTACCCTAAGGTTGTTTGATATTATAATCCCCAGATCCCTTTCCTGTTCTCTTTGCTTTATCTGCTCTCACCCCAGTGAGTACTTGGCCAGTTGATTTTTATGCCCTACATGCATCACCGCACACTTCTTTGTATTGAATTTTCAGCTGACATATTTCTGACCATTTCTCTAATATACTCAAATTCCTCCTCATGGCCTCAACTCCTCCTTCAGTGTCAACTCTATTCCATAACATGCATTATCTGTGAACAGACACATTTTCCCTTCAATTCCCTCTGATATATCACTAATGTATATGTTAAAATGAATTGGTCCTAGTACAGACCCTTGAGGAACCCCACTCATAACCTTCCTTACCCCAGAATGTACACCATTTACAATCACCCTCTGATTGCTATCTTTCAGCCAGTTTTCCACCCATCTAGTTATTTTTTGTCCCACCCCCCGGTTCTCTGTCTTATTTACCAGCTAGTTCACTGTCTGTTAAGTATTTTACCACTCTTTCCTTTATTAGCACCTCCACCACCTTTCCCACCACTGAAGTGTGGCTGACAGGTCTGTAATTCCCTACATCCTCCTTGCAGCCTCTCTTGTGCAATGGTACTACATCTGCCATCCTCCAGTAACTCAGAACACACCTTCTATTTCTCTCTCTTCTGAACAGTTTGTACTTATTCTGTTGATTCTGTATGGAGTCATACAGGCTGTTGCTAAAATTTCATGTTGAATTATTATACACATTCACATACATTATTAGTCTCCTTCCTAAACCTTTCCAATTGTGTTGGTTTATTTTAGTTTCTAGTTCTTTTTCTGATGTGTTTTTCTATATTACCAAAATATCTTTTAATTTTGGATGTGTTCAATAACATTTTAACATATTTATGGATCTCAGAATTTTTTTTTCACAATTTCTTCTCATTTCATTTTTGATAGCTTATAAGATCTTTCCAAGTCACCTTTTGTATCTAGACATTTGAAACAAAATTTATGTCACCTCCATTTCCACTTATATCATTTATTTTGTTAAGGTTTTTGCATCTACTCTCATCCATTGATATCATAAACACTATTAACATTCTTCTTTTTAAGTTGGTTAATATAAGGATTTGCCTCTTTATAGTTACCCAAAATACAATATAAATAATTTTACAGCCATGGAATATTTGCCCTACTTTTCTTTTTCCACCGTTTCATTATTGTAACAAATTCAACAAAATTTGGCTTATTATTAATCTTTATTGCTTCCAGGTAAAGAAAGATTGCTTTAAAGTAATATTCTATATCCCTTAAACTATTTAAGTTTGAAAGCAATAACATTTCACTTATGTCATGTGTCTAATTTTTAGATATTTCATACAGCTACTTACAGACTATTTTGATGTTATTAACGCTATAATAACTGAAAGGCTCAAGGCAAACAAATCCTTCTTCTTGCCTGGGCAAAATGAGTTTCTCCTATGCTATAAGTGGGTTAGCTCCTTTCCATAGGAATTTTACAAAGACCATTTTTAACTTATCAAACCATGTTTGATGAATGTTATCCAAAGTCAGCTGGCTCAAATACATAATAGTGGCACGATTATCACTTTAATAAGTTCCACTCAACCCCAAAGGGATAGTGAAAAGTTTCCCCATCTTTCCAAACATTTTTTTATTCTTCTTCCTGTATCATTGCACTATTTTGAATTGATATCTCTTGCCAATTATTTGTGAAAATGATCCCTAAATGTTTAATTATGCTTTCTATTTTCACATTAGCCTGCAAACCCATCTTATTTTGAGACAATGTTCTTATAGGTAGCATCACAGTTTTATGTAAATTCAACTGGTACCCTGAAAGATGAAAAAAAAACTGTCAGTCTCTTTCATCAGTGGGCTGTATGACAAATACGGATTTTTAATCAATAAAAGAACATCATACATAAATACATACATTTAATATTACACCAGTATCATCAATTTTTATATGCTGTATTATATGATTTGAGGTTACACAATTTAGTAATACATCTGAAGACAAAATAAATGAAATTAATAACAATGGGCAACCTTGCCTCACTCCATTAATCATGTATAGTGGAGCTGACTTAAACTGGTTAACGTGAAATTTAACATTGGGATTATGATATAAAGCTTTTATTCTGCTAATTATTTTATCTGGAATTCACTACTTCTTTAGTGATAAACACTTAAAGGGCAATTGCAGTAATTCAAAAGCTTTAGATGCATCCAGTGCCAAATCCAAATATTCTTTTTTCCCCCAATTTCAATACATTTTATTACAGTCTGTGCTTCTAAAGGACATCAAAAATGTATCTACCTTTTATAGAACCATTTTGATTTTAATGAATTACTTTATTTATCTGGTCTTCTAGCCCATTTACTATTACTACTGCAGTTTGGTGGCTATTGTTTTGTTTACATTTAAAGAGCCACTGATGCCTCAAGAAGAATTTTCAAAAACATAATATTTGGACACAAAGCAGCTTATATTTCTCATCAACTCAGTATTTCTTGTCTCAATTACTTATTACTGAAGATAATTTGCTTCAAAAACAAGATAGTTGTTCCTTGAGGGTTTATCTGCTCCTATTGCTTCTTCCCAATCTGATGTCATAATACTCTGCATGTGACATCACAGTTATATCCACAGCAACAGACTGTGATGTCACAACAGGGCATTATGATTTCAAGTAGGAAACATGCTATAGAGACAGATGAACTCTAAGGGAATACATATTTTGTTTCTGTGGGAATTATTTCAGTAATAACAGAGAGGTGGAATCTGTGCAAGATATACGAAATACAAGCTGACTTGTGTCTAAATATTATACTTTCCAAAGTTTCCCCAAAGGTGTCAGCTGTTAATTAATAAAGTCATGGGGCAAAACATTCTTGCAGTTGAATAATCTTTATTCTCTCAGTGTAATAAAATAACTTATGCTTCTGAAAATTATGGAGGTGGTGGTAAATCTTTTTGAATTTCTTGTATTATTTTAAGAAGACAAATGCCACAAAATCCTGAAACACAATAAAAAACTCAATGGTGACACTGACATTACCTGGAATTTATCCTTTTTTTCTTACCATTAATTGTTATTTTAAAGAAGCACTGTCAACCCCCTTAGGCTTCAAGGTATCTCTAGTTTAAAAAACTCATGTTATGACTGGGCATATTCTGTAGAGAGTGCTGATGTAGTTGGTAGTTTGATTCTGGTTCCTTTTATTCTTTTCAAAAGTGCACTTATTCTTATGAATGGCTAGTTACTGTGCAATTTATATCAGAAATGTTTCCACTGTTACTACTGCTCTGAAGGAACTCAAAAAGCAAAATACAGAATTTCAGTGGTCAGCTGCATGTTAAATGACATTTGACACCATAAAGGATTTATTGACCTGAGGCATAACCATGACATTTTTTTTTATCTGAGCCTAACAACAGAATTAGTAATAGATACTAGTTCAGTTGGACTTGGGACAATATTAACTCAGAAAAAGACAGATCGTAGTCCTTCCCTGGTAGGCTTCTATTCAAACCACAGCTTAACTGAGACTAAACAGGATTACTCTCAACTTGAGAAAGAAGCACTAGCAGTTGTTTGGGCACATATTATCACCAGTTCATGTATGGGGCACTATTCATAATAGTTACAGATGATCAGACCCTTATAACAATATTGTTAAACCTATGATTCAAAATGGCAACACACATTGAAGGCTGGGGACAATATCTTCTGGGGTATGATTTCAAAATTGTGTACAGACCAGGAAAATATAACCAAACACACTATATTTCAAGGCATCCTGAATGAGTTAACTCACCATCACCTGCAGAAGAATACAACAACTTTGTAGCTATACATGCAGTGCCAAAAGCTCTAACCTTTATAGAGACACGGGAAGCAACAGAAACTGACAAGACTCTGCAGGATTCAATAGAACTAATAAGGACACTGAAACTGTTATATCTGAGCTGACACTTTGTTCCAGACAGAAAAATGAACTGTCTGTTCAGGGTGATTGTCTAATTCTGAGAGGCAACAGAATAGTAATACTACTCTCATTAAGAGCTAAAACAGTTGCAACAGTACACACTAGCACCTTGGCACAGTAACAGCAAAAAAACTGCTGAGAGAGAAAGTAAGATTTCGCAACATAGCCCAGCTTACAGAGACCATGATAAAAAAATTGTTCTGCCTGCCAGGCAGTAACAAATAATGTGCACCCAGAACAACTACTGATGTCTGAATTACCTGATACCGTATGGTACACAGTAGCTGTGGACTGGGCCATTGCCTAGTCAGCAATATATCTTAGTTTGGCATGTAGATTTGATTGATTCAGCACATTAAAAATGTATAAAAAGCAAGTTTTTAACTGCTCAATGGAGGTACAGTAGGCAATGCTAGACAGAATATTAGCCTGTGCATCAGAGAATACTAATGGTATGCTGTCAAGAAAAACACTTCTTTGCTATTTCAGTATGGCATACTTTCTTGTGTTGTGTGCTTCTGGTTGTTTCCTGACAATACATATAAAAATTTAATTAGTTATAATATAAATGTAATCAATAAAAACTGGGGTTTACCCAGTCACTGACACTATCTGCTAATGTACCAAACATCACAAAGTTGCTGTTGGTATTAGGACTATAATGGAATACTGTTAAAAATGTAACTTCCTTTCATAAGTAAACCTTTACTCAATTTGGATATAAGTAAAATAATGAGCCCACATTAATTGCCCTGAACAGAGAAAAAAGCACAAACTGAGAAATGTAAAGAAAAGACTGCTATAAATAAAGTGTTTTAACCATAAATAAAATCCTTTCCACTCTTCCAGCTTCACACTATATTTTTTCTGTTCTTTATTCATTCAAACAAAAGTACAGTATTCAAAGTATTTCCCAAGAGAAATATGCCACAGTTATAGCCTAGAAACTTTCTCTTGGTTCTCCACCCCATGATCCAAAGCCTTTCCCAAAATAAAACCCTGCTTTCTGGAATCTCATTTGATCAGAACATAAGGAATTGGGGAATGGGAAAGGCTGAAAAGGATTGCTTACATAGGTTGTCATTGGTTCTTACATCCTGCTTTTTCATCATATTTCAAAACTCCAAATTGTCCAGAAAGATACTGTATATGTGTATATATGTATTTATGTATTTATTAATTTATTTCACACAGTATAGACCATCTGAGATGCAACATCTTCTTTCCAATAGAGGCCTGCTTTTCTATTCATTTCTGCAGATGGGTAGACTGGAGCACTAGGAGGTGTATTTATTTAGCTTTTGTTTACCAGGTAAGCACACTAGACAAAAACAGATGCCTATTTTCAGGTGTGACCTGGGAGTTTACAAGGAAATAAGGAAGCAAATTCCAAACAGGGTAAGGTTGTATAGAGTGCAAGTAAACAATATACAGGCATTGCAAGATGAGACAGAAAGACAATTCAAAATAACATAAAATACATACCAAGAAACACTGTGAGTAGGTATGGCTGGGAGGACAGCCAAACACAGAGCTCAGGAAAGTGCTCCACAAGGAGGATCAAAGTATTAAGTGTGACACTAGCTAGAAGGGCCACTAGCATCTTAAGTGCAGTTACATGCTGAGGAGAGCAACAAATGATCCCCAGAGGGAGTTTCAGAAACAGGTATGGGAGGGGGTAGTATGAACATGGGCAGGAAGGGAATTCCATAATCTAGAAGCACATGTAGCAAATGCTCTGTCACCCACTTGGGTGCATGTATTGGGAATCTGAAATACTGCAGAACCATGCAACCTTAGGGAATAAGAGGAGTGGGCAGGTTTAAGGAGCTCTGCCAGGACAGGAGGCATGGCTATTTTGAAAATATTGTCAGTGAAACACCCTAGGACAAAGCTGAGATGATGGTCTGGTGAGACCCAAGTAAGTTTATTGTAAAGGTCACAATGGTGGGTGAGACGAGGGGCTGCAAGGGCAAAGCAACATATATTTTTGTAGGCCATGTCCCATTTGAAGAGGTGAATTTTAGCAGTGTGAGCAAATGTGTTGAGACCATAACAGAGTGTGGGAAGAAACACACCTCTCTCCAGGGCAATACAAGTGGGAGGGGGTGAAATTGTTTTTCTTGCAGGTGGCCCCCTTCTTGCCCGACACCCTGACGGTGAAACACAGAAAATGACCACTACACCAACAGTCGCTGTAATGGTCCTTTTCCGTGTTTCACTTTCCCCAGTGTCCTGCCCCCTCCCCGGACCAACTCCAACCTGGAGTTGAGAATCCTAAAGTCTGGGGGGGTGGGGGGCACAGCCTCCCACAGAAAATACTGGGGGCTTGGGCGGCACAATACCTGAATCGGTATTGTGCCGTCACTGTGCGGGTGGTCGACAGATTTACTATCGACCAAACTTGGTGCTTCAGTTTTTTGCTCTGTATGCCAGGCCCGGCTTACTATTTACAGCTCTGCCTACATTATGAGTATGCTGGGAGAGGTCAAGCTGAGGGTCAAGGGTATCTCCCAGGTATTTCACAGAGTCAACTACCATCATGGGGATCCATCAGTGCCAGTAATACTCAGGGGCACAGGGGACACTTTCATTTTTGACTGGGATCCAAGAGATTGAGGACAAGTCTTTTAGCCTTTAGCCAGGATTGTATATTGCTAAAATCAATATTTAGTTGTCAGTTAATTACACTAATGTCATGGGGAGAGGGAAAGGATGACCAGGTCATCTGCATATAAGGTGGCACTGCAATGAGATGGCACAGTGGGGAGATTATTTACAAATTAGGAGAAAAGGATGGGCCCAAGGACAGACCCTCAGGAACTTCAGATTTAACCAGAATGAGCTCCGAGAGAACCTTGTTGAAGTTTGTGAGTTGCTGCCTTCTTTTGAGGTATTTGGAAAACCACCCAAGGACAGGGGCAGACAGGCCAAATGACCAGAGTTGCAAGCATAGGAGCACATGATCAACCATGTTGAAGGCCTTGGAAAGATCAATGAAGATAGCACCAGTGAGTTTCCCTTGATCCATGGCAAACCTGACCTCAGAGGTAACCTTAGCAAGGGCAGAGGAGATGCTGTAGCCCTTGCAGAAGGCATGTTGAGCTGGCAACAGCAACTCGTGTGACTGGATATATTCGGCAAGCTGGGAAGCAACAACTTTTTAAGACATTTGCAAACAGCTGATAAGATGGCTATAGGCTGGTAGTTTTCAAAAAATTTTGGATCACCTTGTTTAAGGACTGGGACCACCCTTGTCACCTTCTAGACATCAGGGATATCTCCAGAGGTGAGATAAAAGTTGCTGATATGGGAGATGGGTAAGGCAATGAAAGGGGCACCAAGGTGGACGAGTTTGGGCTTCAAATTATCGTGCCCAGGACTAGAATGAGGGGAGAGACCAGTGAGAAGTCTAAGTTACATGCCCAAGTTCATGCACTAACTATCTGGCTCTGACTTAGTTTGAACCTGTGATGTCCTGTTTAGAGATGGGTGAAGTCAGCAAACTTTGCTCCATGAATTAATTTGCAAATTTCATGCAATTCACAGAGTAGCCACAAAGTGCAAAGTTTCGTCACAAAGTACAGAATTTTGCATGTGGAATTCCGCACTTTGCTGCAAAATTCCTCACTTCACAGCAAAAACTTTGTGATTTAGTTGAAGTCAAAGTTTTGTAGGTCTGGGAACACTTTCCAAAATAAACTTCACCGGCAAAATTATACTTCACCACATCTCTAGTCCTGTTTCCCAGACAACTGTTCAAACCACTAGACCACACTATCAAGTTATTTCCTAAATCTATTTTTATAATTTACTTCAATCACTTTTTTAGCAGCCTATTATATATAGCATTACTCTTGAGTTAACAGTTTCTTCACAATTTGTCTTTTAACTCCTAATTTCAAAATGTTTTTATTAAGGTACTTTATCTCCCATAGATTTTGGACCCCATTACCAAAAATTAGCATGGATCAAACACCTCTTAAATTATTTTGAAGACATTTTTATGTTGATGTGTAAAAGTTATGAAAACATGGCCACGTGAGGTAATATTAGTTACCCAGTCCCTCTTCCATGCACTGCTGTGCTGCAAAGTTGAATAAGTCAAGCTAAGTCAGATAAGGCCAGTCTGGTTTGAAAGTAATTAGAAAAGAAGCAACAAATATATACTGTAATCACAAAGAGGCAAGAAACACTAGATGTGCCAGAAGCAACAGCCGCTAGCTAATCAGTAGTGTCAATCTGCACTACTTTTAACATTCCCTGTGATCCCCCCCCAACCAAAGTCTCTCTTCACTCACTTCAAGTCTCTTTCCCATGATGTAAATACCTGTCTATCTGTTGGGTCCTTCCAACAATTACTTATTCAGAGAGTAAGCAAGAAATCTTCATAACTTTTCAAAAGCTCAGCTGGTCATCTAGTATTTTATATCGAGGTGCTACAATACATGCATTTTGATTTATATATTACATCTAAGCAGTGTAATTGCACCATAAAGAACAAGAAGGGGACAGAGGGCTACAAACCCCCAAAGAGCCAGAGCAGCAGAGTGAACACCCTGCTCATATTCTAATATATTGTATTTCTTCTTTATCTTTTGGTCCCTAATTTATGTTAACTCAAAATATAAATTGTTTCAGATAAAAATGTTTTCCATTTGTAGTGTTTTGTGTGTGTCTGTGTGGGGAGGTTAGGTGATAACACCAGCCAAAGACATCATCCCTCTATTAGAGTTTTCAGTAAAGTAAGTAACACTGGTAGCAAAATGAAATGCACAATGCATTATACTGACTAATGGGCATATAGTATGGAGAAGTCTGTCATATTTCAAGAAGCATAAAACACTCAAGTTGCACCCATTAATAGTGAAAGTAATCTAGCTCATTTAAAGCTTCTTCTTCAGAGTTTACACAGGAGTCACATCATCTGAGAACTGAAGCCAAACTGAGATTAATGAAGAGCAGTATCAATCTCTTCTAAAAATGGGCCAGAAGGATTCTTTAAAAGCTTCTCTTTATATGATCAATTAAGCTAAAACATAATATTAGTTACTTTAACGTCATTACATAATGCCTGCACCTCGGCCACTTAGCTGGCTAAAGCTGAATATTTTGCATCCTCCCATCAGAATTATATCAACCATCCCTCAAACTTCTGGAAGGTCACACATGCCTTCTTTGAGCCTCCCCTCCAGCCCACAGTCCCAGTCCTCAATCTAAGGAGTATGTCTATTACTGATACCACTGGTGTCACTTCCACCTTCAATAATTTCCATACCACTTGTGCAGTCTCACTTCTCCACTCTTTCTTCTCCCCTTCACATCCAGTCTTCATCCTCTTCCCCTCTTTCTCTTTCTCCTTAACCTCTCCTGAATCCACTCTTACAGCACTTTTGGCCCTAAATCTCAATGGGCTACACCCCAAGTCCCTCTGTCTGCCTGGTCCTGCTAGGGTGTTACCTTTTTCTGAAATTCTACTGTAAATCTCTCCTTCCATTTGAGCACAGTCTCTGACACTTCAAAGATAGCTAGAGTTTTCATCTTCCTAAAGGAAGTGGCTCTTTAGTCCCAGGAAAGTAATGCCCTATATCACTCCTGATGGCTTTGACCAAACTTCAACAACACCTTGTTTTCTCTAAGCTCTTTCTCTTTCTGGATTCCTCCTCCTTTCTCTCTCCCTTTCCAGTCTAGCTTCAGGAAGTTTCACACAACTGTTTCCTCCCTTTTCAGGCTCATTGACCCAATCCTGAAGGGAATTGATTAGGGCCTGATTACCGCTGCCAACTTTTTTGATGTGGCAAAGCCTTTGACAATCTCACCAACTCCATTCCTGAACAAATCTATATGTACTGGACATGAACTGGAATGTGCAAATTGCAGCAAGCAGTGCATAGTGGATGTACGCCAAGAGGTGTTCCTAGTTAAACTAATCCATGGATCAACAAGGGAAGGGATTTTATTGGATCTGTTGTCCACCAACATTGAGAGGATATAAAATGTAGCAGCCCTGGAAACACTCAGTTCCAATGACCACAGAGCAGTGTCACTGGAGATCTAGAGAGGTACCACCAACAGGGCAAACAGAGAAAGGGTATTGGTGGAGTTTTACCAAGTTGAGAGAATCAATGGAAGAAAGCACAAGGAGTATAGAGCAGGTGGAGGGAGTAGAAGAAAAATAGGAGTAATTTAAAAGACCAGTAACAGGAGTGGCAGACAGCTCAAATGAAAGGGATCAAAGAGAAAAAGAGGTCCTATGTGGTTCTCAGCTGAAGAAAAGACAGTGGTAAGAGCCAAACAAGGGAATTTCCTAAAGTATACAGGAAGCCAACAGGAGGAAGATAAGGAGAAGTATCTGGCAGCAACAAAAGCAGCCAGCAGGAAGGTAAGAGAGGCCAAGGCTGAGACAAAAAAACTGGCTGACAAAGGGAATGCAGCAAGGGGGAAAAGGCAATCTTCAGGTACATCCCAGGGAAGTGTAAGATCAAATAGGCTATTGTGAGACTGAAGCATGAGGAAGGATGGGAGGATGGGGACAAAGAAAAAGTAAAGAAACTGAACAAACATTTCTGCATTGTATTTACTAGAGAGCAGGATGAGCCATTGCTAAAATGTGGAGTTAAGAGGAGAAGGGAGGAGAGCAAGGAGACAAGTGTAGAGGTGGGCTGAAGTTGAAATTTGTTGGTGAATTTGCAGCAAAGCAGACAAAATTCACCTCCGCTGAGCTCCGCAAAGTCTTCCCCCACACTCAGAAACTTTGAAATGGTGAAGGGCAGAATTTTGCCAATGAAGTGTGGAATTTCAGTGGATTTCTGCCATTCGTGGGCAAAATTCCACAATTCACGAGTAAAATTCCACACCTCCTGGGTGGAATTCGACACTCCATAGTGGAACTTTGTCATGCAGCATTCGCAATATTCCAAATAACTTGTGGATTACTCTGCAAAACTAAGTTACCAACTTCACTGCCCTCTAGTCAAGTGGTAAGATCAAAATAATAGAGAAAAGGGTGTTTGAAAAGCTTACAGAGTGACAGTAGATAAATCTATGGGACCTGATGGCTTACACCAAAGGAAGCTGAAGGAAGTAGCAGAAGTAATATCAGGGTTACTTACAGACATATTCAATAGCTTGCTGGTCATGGGGATTATCCTTATGGACTAGAGTTCAGTGGATGTGGTCCCTCTGTAAAAGAGCAGAAGGATGGAAGGGTGAACTATAGATCAGTCACCTTGACATCTATAGTGGGAAAATTATGGAGTCTTTGCTAAGGGAGGAACTGGTGGACTTACTGGAAGGAAATGGGCTACAGAACCCCAGACAACATAGGTTTTTTGAGAGGAAAGTCTTGCCAGACAAATGTGGTTGATTTCTTTGACTGGGTGACCAGGGCAACAGCTAGAGGACAGACACTAGATGTAGTATACTTGGATTTCAGCACGGCCTGTGACAGTACCCCACAGGAGTCTGGTTACAAAAATAAGGGACTTAGGGGTAGGGGAAGAAATTGGCAACTTGTGTGGTGAACTGGCTGAGGAGAAGAACACAAAAGTAGTAGTTAATGGGGATTTTTCAGAGGTTAGGGAAGTAATAAGTGGAGTATCTCAGGGTCGGTGCTGTGTCCAGTCTTTTTCAATGTATTCATTTGTTACATAGCAGAAGGCATCAAAGGAAAGACCCGCCTTTTCATGGATGATGCAAAGATCTGCACAAGGGTGGACATGGAGGACAGAAACTCAGGGATGATCCTGGCAGGTTGGTGAGCTGGTCAAAGTTCTGGCAGCTGGACTTCAATGTTAAAAAAGTGTATAGTGAAGCAGACTGGGAAGAGGAACCTGAGTACAATATGAAAGGAGGAAGGGGTAATGGAAAGCATCATGGAGGAAAAGGGCCTAGGGTTCATGATAATTTAGAGCTGAAAAACATTAGCACATTGTAATAGAGCCATGAGCAAGGCAAAAAGGATACTGGCTTGCATAGGTAGGGAGATAAGCAGTAGAAGTTAGGAGGTGATTCTCCTATTGTAGAGGTCACTGGTTCGACCATACCTGGAATACTGCACAAGGTAGTGGAGTCCACACCTGAGGATAAACTAAAACAAGGTAAAGTAATACAGAACATGGCTACCAAGATGGTCAATGGACTAGGGAGCAACACATATGAGGAGAAACTGCAGGACTTGGACATGTACACCCTTACAAAAAGTAGGGAAAGGAGCGACATGACTGAAACTCTCAAGTACCTGCACAGGATAAATAGGATAGATACCAAAGAACTCTTCTCCTTGAGTTCAACTGCAGGGATGAGAAGGAACTCACTTAAACTCAGAGGGGGAGATTCAAAAGGGTTGTCCGTAAGCACTTTTCATAGAAAGAGTGGTGGACAAGCAGAACAAGCTTCCAGAGGGAGTGGCACAAGACAAATCAGTGAACAGCTTCAATCAGGGATGGGACAGACATATGGGGTTAGTTGGAAAAGGGGGTAGGCAGAAACAAAGGGAAGGGTTGGCCTCAAACTCCAGTGCAGAGTAGTTAGGTAGGATGGGCAGAGTGAATGGACTGACAGGCCATTGAACTACTGTCATTGTCAATGTATCTATATATCTGACCTACAGTAGCAGTTTGGCTCATACCTGGAGGGCAGATCACAAGTAGTCTGCATAGGAGAATCCCTCTACCTCTACTCCCTAATGGATAAAGTATCCCTAAAGTCTCTGTCCTTGGGGCCCTGTCATGTTGTCAGTTTTTCTAAATTCCCAACCAAAAATGTGTGCCTTCTCAGAAATACTCACGTATGTGGATAGCACAGTGCTTTTTATCTCAGGCCCATCTGTCTCTGATCTAGCTGTCCAACTACAGAGTAATTTTACTGTACCAACATCCAACTCGAGTTCTACTCTAATCAATTTACCCTCAGCACCAAATAAATAGTCTCAATGATCTTTGGCATCAGACAGTGTCTGGCCAAATCTCTGTCGGCAGCTGTTTCCACAGCCTTTGAGACAAACCACTAGAGGATGTCACCTCTTTCAACTACCTCTGGGTTTTGCTGATCTGCCACATCAACATTTCTTGTCATGTTGATGTCAGCAGTAAAAAAAAACTACTCCAAATTAAGGGCACCTTACAGGAATAAAGACTGTGTCCAACTCCTCACCCAAAGTGAGAGTGTGGTTAAAATTATCCTCCCTGTACAAAGTGGAGTAGTGTACAGACATCCAGCACAGGGTGAGAAGATGGATAGGGCACTTGGGGAAGTCATCAACAGAATGGGAAGTAAGGGGGATGTTCTGCTAGTTGGCATCTTCAGTCTGACAGATGTGAATTGGAACCTTCCTACTTTGGCTTTGGCAAGGAGCAGGGCCATCCTTGACTCCTTGCAAGGGGCTTTTCTCAGGCAGTTAGACAAGGAACCCAATAGGGATGGCCAGTTCTGGACCTGGTGTTTGTGAACAGGGACAGCATTGAAGACATCACAGTGGGCAGTCCCATTGATATCAGTGATCACTGTACATTGTGGATCAACATAAAGACAGGAGCACAGGAGAGCCCAACAAGGATGAGGGTTTGAGACTTTAAGAGAGTGAATTTTAAAGAAATGGGTGACTGCCTCAGGAACTGCCTAAGAGGGGAAGATGAGTGCCAGGGAGGTCTACAGGCACAGTGGGGGAGAATAAAAGACAGCATAACTAAAGCCACCAACCTATCTGTGAAGGAAGGAGACCATTATAGTATTCCAAGGAAGTGACAAGGATGATAACAGAAAAAGGGTGGCATTTAAGTGGTGTAAGGAAACTCAGAGAGAGGAGGACAAGGAGGTATACCTCCAAAAGCAGAAGGAAACAGAGAAGACGGTTAGAGAAGCAAAGGCACAGACAGAGGAAAGGATCGCCATAATAGTCCCTCTGGGGGAATAAGAAATTCTTCAAGTACATAAGTGAGAAGAGGAAATCAAGGGTAGGGATAATAAGAATTAGAAGAGTGGAAGGAGGAGACTGTGCAAAAGGAGACCAAGACAAAGTTGGCATTTAAAACAGATACTTCTGCTCAGTCTTCACAATGGAGGGTGGAGGGGATGGACCACCATGGAGAAGCAGGGATAGGGTGGGAAGGGGGTGGACACTGGTCCATTTACAGAGGAAAGAGTGCTGAAAGAACTTACAGCCCTAAATGTGAACAAGGGTATGGAACCAGATGGGATTCACCGCAGGATACTAGATGAACTTAAGGAGGTTCTAACTGCCTGACTGACAGCCTTGTTCAACAACTCACTAGAAACAGGAGTGGTTTGAAGACTTGAAAAAGGTTGATGTTGTTCCTCTACATAACAGTGGCAGTAAGAAGGAGGCTAGTAAGTATTGGCCAGTTAGTCTTACTTCAATGGTGGGGAAATTGGTGAATACACTACTGAAAGAAAGGATGATTGTATCTTGAATCAAATGGTCTGCAACATCACAGACAATACAGATTCATGTGTGGGGGGTCATGCCAAACACATTCAATAGATTTCTTTGACTGGGTGACCAAGGAAATCAAACAGTGGTGAGCAGTTGGCATGCACTATTTAGATCTTAGCAAGGCATTTGATATGATGTCACACAGAAGACTGATTAGGAAGTTAACATATCTAGGGGTGGGATCCACAGTGGTAAACTGGTTTAGAAACTGGTTAATGGATAGGAGACAGAGGATGGTGGTTAAAAGAACTCATTCTAAAGAGGGAAGTGTGACAAATGGGGTACCAGAGGGCTCAGTACTGGGATAAGTCCCCTTCAGTATCTTTATAGGGGACATTGCAGAAGAGCTGGAAGGTAAAGTATGCCTTTTTGCAGATGATACCAAGATATGTAACAGGGTGGTCACTCAGGAAGTGGTGTAAAAAATGTGCCAGGATATTGGGAGTCTCAAGAAATGGTCAAAAACATGGCAGGGTTTCGGTCTGTTGGCACTGAGAGCTGAGGCACTGGCCGCCCCACCTCGCGCCATGCCGGCGAACTGTGCTCGGGAACGAGCACGCGCCACTGGGGTTCGGAAGGGGAGGAGAAGGATCGAGCATCCATAGGACTACTCTCCTTCTCTGGGAAGGGGAGACTGCAGCACTCAGTGCATGACTGGCCCCTATTGGAGGCTGGGGGCTGGTGTGCCGATGCTACTGTAGGGGAAACAGTCAAGGCAGACGCTCAGAGGAACACGTGCAGGAGAGTGTGCGTTCTCTCCTTGTGGCGTCATTGCATGCTCTTGACTAGGGGAAGGAAAACCAGAGGAAATAGAGGTCCTGGCGAGTTCAATGGCAGTCGATCCCCACAGGCGCCGCCCCTGTGACTGGCAGCAACACCCTTCCAGCACCGGATCCTTGTGTGAGGTGGGTTGAGGGATCCCCACTGCCCCACCACGGGGGGTAAACCGTGGGGCAGCTGGATGGTGAGCTGCAAGTGGGGGGCAGGGCTGGTGGATTAGAGAAGAGGTACTACCACCAGGGACCAGGACAGTAAACAGATTAACTAATAATAAAAACTTGGTAGGTGGAGTTCAATGCCAAAACATGCAAAATAATGTACCTAGACCATAGAAACCCTGGTGCTGAGTACTGCATGTGGGAGAGGAGTACTAACGGCCACTTAGCAGGAAAGGGAACTTAGGGCTATCATATCTGAGGACCTTAAGATGGCAGGACGGTATGATAAGACAGTGAGTAAGGCTAGTGGAATGCTGAGTTGCACAGAGAGGGGTATCTCTAGCAGGAAGGGGGAGGTGGTGTTGCCATTATATCGCTTGTTAGTGTGGCCACACCTAGAGTATTGCATAAAATTTTGGAGACCACATGTCAGAAAAAACATAGACAGAGTAGAACAGGTCCAGAGGACAACTGAAATGACCATAACTAAATTGGTGTAAAATTTCCACAAGACGCCATATAGAGAGAGATTGCGGATCTCAACACATACACCCTGGAAGAAAAGAGAGAGGGGGGATATAACAGAGACCTTCATATACCTCAAAGGGTGAATAGGGTACAGGTAGGGAGTCTCTTTCAAATGAGAACAAACACCAGGACCAGAGGGCATGCAATGAAGCTGGAGGAGTCGGGGGGATTTAAGAGTGATGTGAGGAAATATTTATTTACTGAAAGGGTAGTGGATGCCTGAAATAGAATGGAATAGATTGCCAGTAGAAATGGTGGAGGTTAGAACAGTGGGGAGGCTCAAGCATTCATAGGATAAATATAGGGGTACTTTAGATAGGATGCAGGGAGGTGGTAGGGTTGACAGAAACTAGATAAGTTCATCAAAGACCAAATAAGCAGGGAACATCTTGGTAGAATAGTTGCGTAATGCTGTCCTTTTTTGCCTTCAAATTCTGTGTTTCCACAGTACGTTTCCCCGGTTTTGATGACCAGGATGTAGTATACAGTGCTGCACCAATGTCACCTCCTCACTAAATTGTCTCCCTTCATTTCTTCTGTCAGTTTAACCTTGTTTGTCACCCCCTCCAAACTCACCAGTGCTCTTTGATTTATTTTATTTACTTTTTGTTGACCAGGAAAGGAAGGCTAAACAATACTGCCTATTTTCAGCATTGTCCTGGGGGTGAGGTGGGGGGGAAGAGTGCTGTTGATAGTATTTTTAGGGGACAGTGCTTCATTTATCTGTACTCTGATTTGGAATCCTCCTTACTTAACACAGCTTCATATTTATGTGTACACTTGAAACCTCATGATCCCTCTATAACTCAAACATTTTCTTTCTCTCACTTACACAGAAATGTCTGTGGCTCAATCTACTTTCACTTTCAGATTTTGCCAGCATTGGACTATCCTCCCCCTCTTATCTGTTCTGCTCCTTCCCCATTTACCCTCAATGATCTTTGCCACAATCATACAAGCCATGTTTGCTACTGTTTTGAATACGTTTCATTTTGCCCCTCTTCTTATAATCCACCTCTGTCTACCTTGTGCACTTCATTTGATATACATTAGTTATATTGAATTTATATGTGATCACACACTGCAACTGTATGGTACTATGTTTATGCCATTGCTGTCATGCTTCTTTGCATTACTGAATTAACTGTACAGACTGACTTGCACTACTGCTGTCTTGTTACTGTTATCTTATTACTGACTGCATGATTGTCTTGCACTATTCCTTTTCCTTACCTTTCAGGATGCATCTGGAAATGAGCTGTTTCCAGATCAGTCTGCCATTCCTGGTAAAACCTTTGAAATAAATAAAGTAATAGTAGTAATCTATTTGTGCCATGCCATTTTCAGGGCTCAAGGTGCCTTACACAAAACTAAAACATTACATAAAACAAAATGTGGTAAGATTTAGTCAAATCCACAAAACAGCAATAATCTCCATAATTAAATAATTCAAAGGCAGATGGCATCAGCAGGTATAAATACAGAGCCCTAAGAATATCCAAAGGCCTCTTTAAATAAAAAATTATTTAGACCCCACTTGAAGGCCTCCAACATAGAGGCCTCCCTCAAAGATCTTGGTATCAAGTTCCATGGGACAGGAACAGCTACTTTGAAAGCTTGATCCTCAAAAAGACACCAGCAGACATAAATACAGAGACTTTGGAGAGTATCCAAAGGCCTCATTAAATAAAAAATCTTTAGACCCCTCTTGAAAGCCTCCACCATGGGGGCCTCTCTCGAAGATCTTGGTAGAGAGTTCCACAGGGCTGGACCAGCTACTGTACCTTGAAAGCACAGTCTCCTGAAGTTTTAGGTTGCCCTGGGTACTACAATGGAACAAGGCCACCCTGCTGCTTGGCATGCTAAAGAATCAAGGCAGAAACCATAGGCTGTCGGATCACCACCACCAACCACCAAAACCAAAATGAAGATACCATCAGGTGAATATCTGTATAAGCAACCCATTTAATGCATTATAAGAAAGCCAAGGTAGCTGCAGTGTCAGATCCTCACAGGGATACCAGCAAGAGCACAGCTAAACAAACTCCCAGTGGTTTCATGTTAGAGTGTCATCATTCCCGTGGGAACTGCAAGGAGGCCCACTTTGGAGGAGTGGAGGGGGCCTGAGGATTGATGAGGAGTCAAGAGTTCCACCAGGTAACCAGGGCCCAATCCATACAGGGCCTTGTAGATCAGTAAACCAACCTTGAAAGTAATATCTCACCTCACTAGCAACCAGTGCAACTCACAGAGGACTGGTGTCACTTTGCAGGACCAGGACCAGGGAAGGCCTTTCAGCAAAGTGGCTGCTGTGCTCTGCACTAGCTACACGCATCACAGAATTCCTATGTTGCCCCAAGATAGAGAACTTTATAGTAATGATGTCTGGATGTCACAAATGCATTTACCAGCAAAAGCAGGTGTTCAGAAGGGACCAGGGACTTAAACTGGGTGATGTTCCTGAGCTGGTGGAAGCCACATTGGACTACTGCTAACATGTGATCTTCAAAGTCAGCCTCTCATCCAGAATGACCCCTGCATTTTTCACCTTAGCGGAAGCCACATGACTAGAAGACCAGAACATCAGCTCTGTCATTTCTTCAGCCACTGACATACCTCTTTCATACCTGGCTCAATCATCAGTACCTCTTTCTTGTCCAGGTTAAGTCTCAGCCAGCTTGATGCCATCCAATCCCAGATCTCAGCCAAACACTGATTGAGCAACTTGACTGCATCAAGCATCCTGGGAGCAAATGATAGATACGGCTGGGTACCATTTGCATAGCAGTTGAAGCCCAGTCTGTAATGTCTAATGATCCTTCTTAGGGGTAGCATATACACTGCAAACAATGTGGGCGAGAGCAACAACCCCTGGGTTACACCACAGAACAGGGGCTTCAGGAGCAAGGACATATTCCCCATAACTACCTTCTGCATCCAATTCCTGAGGTAGGACTCAGAAGTCCACAGTACTGTCTAAAGTGGTTTAAGAACAACCCATAGTCCATAGTGTTAAACACTGAGGAGAGATCGAGGAGTACAAGAACTGTCTGGGCCAGCCTGCCAGCACAGCGGTTGGATTCCCGCTTGCGACGCCAGCGACCCGGGTTCGGGAATGGACCCGGTCACTGGAGGGCCAGCCGGGAAAGGGAAGGATCGAGCATCTCGCGACAGCTCTCCTTCTCTGGGGGGAGGGCAGGGGACAGGTCTGGTACCTGCTGGCTCCTAGCAGAGGCTTGGAGCATGGCAGGCTGTATGGCCCAGTTACCTGGGGGAGCAGCGGACGTCGGTGTATGCCTTGACGTCACTACGCTGCCCCCTCACATAAAACCGGAAAATCACTCACTGGCTGCCTAGATGATGGCTCCCCACTCTCTCTCTCGAGCACTTCCAGTGCCTGTCCAGGGCCTTCTGCTCCTCAGCAGCATCCCCCAGGCCCTAATGTAATGTGTGCCGGGATCTTCCCTTCCACCCCGGTGCCCTTTCCCTTCGGAGGAGGGGGACCCACCCAGTGAGAGGGATACACTGGGATATCCCAGGGGATCGGCTGTGATATGAGGACCTGAGGAGGGCTGGATAAAGGTCAGTGGGGTAGAGGAGCTTGTGGACCCTGAAGGAGTGGGGGCCAATGTGGCATGGGATAGGTGGTAAAACACAGCATACAAAAAAAAAAGAACTGTCTGGTCTCCTTTATCCCTTGCCCTAAGGAGATCATTGTGTATCCTGACCATCACAGCCTCAGTACTGTGTCTGGACCTAAGTTCGGACTGGAGCAGCATGTGGATGTCACAGGCAGTGAAGCTGACCTCACGCTGCAAAGCGACAGTCTTCTTAACAACCCTGCCCAACAATGGAAGGTTAAAGACAGGTCTATAATTCGCTAGATTCTCCAGATCTAGAGAAGATTTCTTCAGAAGGGGCCTTACCAGTACATCTATCAATGCACATGGAAAGACCCCCTCCAGAGGGAGCAACAATCAAAAATAACACCAGACTCAGTGACTGCAACACAGCTCACTAGTAGATGTGTCTGGCTCAGATCCCATTCACAGAAGGTGGGCCACAGCTCTGAGGTCATCTCACAAACATCCTCCACTATAACAGGCATAAACTCTCCCCATGACTAGAGATATGAAGTTTTACTTCACCGGCAAAGCTCACGCAAAATTGAAAAATGTGCTGTGAATAACTTCATGAATTGACCACTTCACAACTTTACCATTTTGCATTGAGTTTTCCTTGGGAAATGGCAATTTTTGAGGCAAAGTTAAGGCAATGTTAAGGCAAAGTTGCAACTTTGCCTTAACTTCACCTTAACTTTGCCTGGAAAAGTGCCACTTTGCCTGCCAAAAGCTTTGTGAAGTAGGCACTTTGCACTTTGTGAATGTGGTAGATTTCATGAATTTTTTCGTAGAGTGAAGTTTTCCAACTTTGTATATCTCTACACATGACAAAGTAGTGTGATTGTGAAATGCAGGCTCAAATCTGCTGGCCATAACAGATAGTTTAGCCTGAACAGAAGACACCATGTCTGAGAAAAACTGAGCAAGCTCCTCAAATTTAGCAGATAAACCTGCCCTCACCAGTTGCAGACAGGTAATATGAAGGGTATGCCCTCTGTACGGCGACACTATTACAGTGAACATGTTGATGCCAACAACATTGACAGTTCACTGTAATAGTCTGCCTGAGACCCCAGTACTCTGTTCCTGAGTCCTGCACCCCCTCCCCAAATCAACTCTGTCTCGGAAAAAGAACTGGGTCTCCTTTTGGATTTATGTCAACCGCAACTTGCGGTTGACATAAATCCATCGTTATGATATTGGCCAACAAAGTTGTTGTTGAACCAGCATCGTGGAACTGTATGAAGTAACCTACCTTACAGTTTAGAAGAGCCAAGCCAGTTGATTCCTATGAGTAGCAATCTCCCAGAATAGAAATGTTGCCTTCTTATGGCTGATTGCCCTTTGGTACTCAACATAGTGAATACTCAGATGCAGTTTGTCTTCATTGGTCCTGGATCTTATCCAAGAACCCTCTAATGTCCAACCCTTAGACTTCAACTCCATGAGCTCCCCGTCAAAGCATGGTAATGTTTGGTGTGAAACCCAGGATCATATACGAATTGGCATGACTGAATGAAAGGCAAAAGCAATGGCCCTAATATTGGTCCCAACTGCCTCCTCTGATCCTGTCCCACATGCTGCCATCCTACCATATTCAATATTGCCTGAAGTTCTTCTGGGTGACAACCCTCTTAAAGGGTGGTATTGAACTATTCTCACAAGAAGTGGACTACAAGGTTGGTCCAGAAGGGGAACTTCATTGTGCAGTGACATGACCAATTGACTAGGTCAGTTTCCAGATCATTAGTCTTGAGTCCCAGGGAAAAAATCAGATAAGTGCCAATATTGATGGGTTGCAGAAGTAATCACTTGTGCTAGACCCAGTAATTCCATCAACTGGAGTAAATTTTGTCCAAAATGCAAAAGTTCTTTGTCAATCCAGACATTGCAGTCATCCAGAACCAACCATCTAGGTGACCCCTACACCCTGTTGGGGATGGTCTGCAATTTCCTGCAGGAAATCCCCCTCACGTCCTGGAGGCTGGTACGAGTAGGATTCTGCAGCTTATACTTGGACCTCGATGTATGATCATGTATTTAAATGAAAACATTTTTTCCACTGGGTGCATAGTGAAATTCAAAGTGGTTCTAAAGCTGATGGCCACCTCCCGTGATTGTAACCCCTTTTTCTTTTACCACACCTGCCACTTCATTGGAGAACCATAATGTCTCTTTTTTTGGCTTTTGCATACTTTCTTTATGCATAGGATGTTTTCTTTAGTTATGCCCTCCCCTTTTTTCCCCACTGTGCCTTTACCCTTCCCTGGCACTCTTCCACCCTTCTTAAGCAGATCCTGAGATAGTCATCCATTTCTTTAAACTCTGCTCCCTTAATGTCCAGAACCCTTGTTCTCATGTGTTTTCCCTGTGCTCCTGTCTTAAAGAACAACTCTCTATTATAATAAGCAGCTTAAAAACAGTAGCGCTATACCAGTTATGTTTCACCTTTATTGTTTTCTAGTTATTTATTTTCTTTTACTTCCCCTGCTGTTGGACTACAAATATTGTAGATAATGTAGCAAGTAGTTCACTGAGTCTTTGAAAATGTATCTGACTGTCTTGCTAAAAACACAATTACAGTCTGCGACATCACAGTCTGTTGTCATTGTGAACACAATTGTGTCATAAACAAAGGCACTGCGAGGTTATCAGGACACAGGAAAATGTTTTCAAGAGTTTTCTATACAATGTTTTTAGATGGACTACCAAGATGGGCTGTAAAGCTGGTATACCATCTTAACGGCAATGGAAATTGAGCAACTCAAATATGAGTGACTCAGTTTCAGTGCCTGTTATGTAGGCTACCCTGCAAGGGTAGCGACGGGTGAAGAACAGGGCAACAGAAAGAATGGGAGGGAGACTGGAAGAGGAGGGGAGGTATGTAAAGGGTAGTGCGGTGTGAGGCTGCTGAGCTGGCACTGTTGTGGACTGGTGAGGGTTGCTAGCTACAGTGGGGAGGGTGCAGAGCTGGGGAAGGATACAGTATTTTTTTTTTTTCTTTTGCTCGATAATTTATGTTTTTTCAAAGTTTCACCTTCTCCCCAACATGCACCTCCCTGGAGTTAATAATTCTTAGTGGGGGGCAGAACAACCTTTTCCATGTTTGCCGATGTTTCCTCGCTGTGAGTGTACACCTCATTTTGGTTTTTTTGGTGATGTACACTCACTGTAATGGTGATCGCTATTCCGTTATGATATAGAACCAGTAAAACTTAGAAAGGAACACTGAAACTGAAAAACTGCATTCTCTAGTAAATTATAACCATGTTATTTATGAAAGTACATGCTGAAATGCAGAGTTGCTCTTTAATGTTGAACTGCGATGTATGGTGATCTTTATCTGAGGACTGTGCACTGTTATGTCTTAAATGCTGTCCCTGTTCATAAGTGCTACGTCCAGCACACCCCATCCCCAGTGGGTTCTTTGTCTAACTGCCTGAAAAGAAAACATTGAAAGGAGTCAAGGATGGCCCTGCTCCTTGCCAAAGCCACAGCTGGAAGACTGCACTCCACATCTGGCAGACTGAAGTCACCAACTAGCAGTACCTCCAACGTACTTGCAGTTCCATTTATGGCTTCCCCAAGTGTCTTATTCATCTCTTCAACCTGTACTGGAGTACTGTACACTATTCCAGTATGGAAATTGGACCCAAAGCCTGCCTCCATGTTGTTCCATAGTAATTTCAGTCCATTTTCCTCTTTGTGTCCCTATACTTCTGTAGCCTTGATACCCTCCCTCACATATAAAATAACCCCTCTTCCATTCCTCTCTACTCTATCTCTCCTGAGCTTAGTGTAGTCCTGTATTTCTATTTCCCAGTTTTGATGTTAAGGGCTGGCAGTACAGCCTAGAGGTTAGAGGAATGAGGTGTGAACGAGCTTGGTACTTCCAGCAGACCAGACCTGAGTTTGATTCTCACAACCTCCACTTGCATACTGTGTGACTCTGAGCAAGTCACTTAACTGCCCAGTGCTCCCAGCTCTTGTGCCTAGTGGGCCTTACCCGGTTACCAAAGACTAAAATTAAAAAAATAAATAAATAAATAAATAAAGTACACAACTCTGAAATAGCCACTAAATCCAGGTTAGCTTTCACCATGATGACTTCCAGGTCTGGAATGTTATTACTAAGGCTCCTTACGTTATTGCACATCACTTTCCATAACTTCCCCCCTGTCTACTACCATACTTCTCCCTCCCATTCCTGCCTGTTTAGTGCCCTGACTTGCCCCTTGTTTTTTTTTACTTTCACCATATCTGGTCTCCTTTAATCCAACGTCCTCCCCTACCTGCATTATATTCCCATTTTCTTCATTCCCATCTCTGTCCCTGTCTTATTGAACATCTGCTCTATGGGAGTTTTGTCCATTGTTGTCTTCCCTTCCCTTCCTGACTTGTTACCATCTAGATGTAGGCAATTGCTGCCTCCCTACCTCTAGATTAAATATTAATCCGTGTAGCATTTAAACTTGCCATCAAGGATTGTGGTCCCCGTCCTAGAAAGATGCATGCCATCTCTCCCATTGAGGCCCATATCCTCCCAGGTTGGTCCCCAGTTTCCAATACATCCCAAACTTTCCTCCATGCACCATGCCTTCAACCATTCATTAAATGCCCTGGTGTGGAGTTTCCTTGCATTTCCCAGGCTGTACAGAGGTAACACGTCAGAAAAATCCACCATGCATGATACTTGCCTAAAGCTCCTTCCCAGCACCTTGAAATTTCCCTTTATTATTCCTACCTTTTCCTGTGCTTTATCATTTGTCCCAATATGAACAATGATATCGAGCTCCCTCCAAGTCTCATTTCCCTAGCAATCCTCCGGATCCACCTTCCATCTCTTCCAGCTGAGGCACCACTCAAGCACCTCACCCTCTCTATCATTCGCCCTCTAGTTTCCAACTCTATCCCCCTCACAGTTGAGTAACCCACAAGCAGCTGCTTCCTCTTTGGCTGTGAGATTCTGTCTCCCTCCTTGGAGTCTCCACTTCTGCGAACACCAACTCCTTCCTTCCTTTCCACTGTGATGGGTGCCTCCTTATGGTTGCCCCTTTCCACCAATAAGGTGAAGGTGTTATGCAGTCGTATAGGTGGAGAAGTGTGTACCATAACACCCACCCCCACCCTCCTGGGGCCCACCATGGTCTATCTGCTCTGCCTCTAAGAATCTTCTGGAGGAGTGGTTGCACACTTGGTGCCCCCTGAGTAGAGCAAAGGTTTGCTGTATCCTTGCCAGTTTGGCTTGGAGTCCAGTAACCTGTGCTTGCAACCCATAGAGGTGCATTTCTGCATTCTTTTATTTTATTTATTTGAAAATTGGTAACCCAGAAAGGCACGCTGAGCCATTGCTCATTTCCAGGTGCGACCCGGGTTAAAGGGAAAGGAGATACAATAAATCAAAAACAGTAGTAGAGAAGCAAGCATTACACAAATAAAGTGCAAACAGTGAACAAATCAATAAGATGCAAGTGCAAATAACAATAAACAATGAACAGAAGTTGGTTCTATGAGCAGCACTGATGCCCAATGAATACAGCAACAGCAGGTTGATACAAATAAGTGCCACAGTTGTAGTGACTTAAACTGACACCAGGGGAGACCATGGCAGGGGTGAAAAGGGCACCAGGTGCAGGTCAATTAGGGGGCTCAAAGGAGCAGGAGGAGAAAGACCCAGGCAGCTGGAGATCCAAGGTTGATACCAGTGCACAGCAGAACATTGTTCTACTGTCAAATGGTGGACCTGTGGAAATAGTCTAAAATGGAGGAAAACTGTAAAATAAAACCAGGACGGTAACTAGCTGGAATAATTTAGAATTAATAGTGTCTGCAGGGTAATTGGGGCCATCCACAACAGTTGTAGGACATTATTATAGAGATCTGTCTTGTTCTAAGGACAGGGGATACAGGATTACTGTCTTGCCCTGGAGTCAGTGGTCTATGTGATAATTGGGGAAAGAACTGAACTATATTCCTAAGTAGGGCTTGTTTTGGACTTCTGCATGTATTTCGTCACTCCTCTGAGTGGAAAATCACTCAATTTGCAGCTTCTGTGAGTGGCTGACTAGCAGGGGTAGCCCAGTAACAAAGTGACTCACACCAGCCTACAGACCAGGTGAGGAGACCAAAGGATAGCCTGTGTACAGATCAGGAGGACAAACTTGTCTGGGAGGCCACCCACATAACTCAGGAGGAGCCCATGGAAAGGTTAGATAACTGGTCTCAGCTTGGCAGTGGTAAGCAAAGAGGACAGAAGCATACTTAGTGTACTGCCGGGGCTGGGTGATGTATCCCTGTCTGCCTGCAGAGGGGAGAGGGGTACCTCTGTAAACTGGTCACTGCTCTGGAGACATTGTGGAATAGCAACTTGTGCCATAGAAGCATCAAGAGGAGGTTTAGCCCATAGGGGTATGCTGAAAGTACTGGGGAAGGCTGAGATCCAGCACCCTGGGAGGAAAAAGTACCTAGCACTCTGCCAGAGTTAAGTAATTTACACTATCCTGCCTATGGAGGGAAGGGCTACATCTGTGAATACTGCAATGCAGTCAACACTCTTAAAAAGTACATTACCTGGCTTGAGTGGTGCACCTAGGTGCAGGGAGGTGAACACTCAGCTAATAAGGATGGGGGAGTGTAGGCTAGGAACATTGTCACTAAGCATAGGGAAGTGGTTGGCAGGGACAAGTAGGGGGAGGAAGAGGGTGGTTCAGACTATAATCTCTAGTGTTAGAGATGGGAGATGGACCCACACAGAGAAGAATGGTAGTAAACATGTTCATAAAGGAGCATCATCATCAGTAGACACAAGCAACAGCTATTAGCTTCTGGATAGCAAGGTGGAGGGGTAACAACAGGTGATGGGGGTTGGTTTGGGGCAGTCCACACACCAGGACATAGGACTGACAAGAAGGGGGAAGGAAAAGGCCAAGCATAAGGGCAAGAAAGTTGTAGTCTTTGGGGACTCCACTGTAAGGGCAGTAAATGAGAAAGAGGCAGATTTACTAAGCTAGGATGGTAGCTCAGGTGAAGTGTCTGAGGTGGTTTGCCTACCTGGAGTGTGGGTCAAACACATGCTATCCAGTGCCAAGCAGCCAAGCACCATAGCTGGGCAGAGGAGTAAACAACTGTTGCACGTTGGCATGAATGACAAAGGTAACACAATTCTTAGGGCACGTGGAAAATCATTCACAGAAACAGTGACAATTCTGAATTAAAAGGAGTGGTGATATTTTTAGCTACTCCTGATCCTGGCAACTAGTGATGAGTGACAGCACACAATTAGCTAGGCAAGGCTAGGACCCTGGCACAAGAGAAATGGTTTTCTTTCTGTCATAAGGGATGCCTATACAACCAGGATTGGCTGCATCGGCACCAAGGGGTACTGGTCAAGACAATAAACAAAGAAGTCAAGGAGATTTAAACAATAGGAATGGGGAGTGAGCTGGTGTACTGTATCACCAAGGGCAGATGGCAGATGCAGGGGATCCCTGAGGGACAGAGAGCACAACAAGGGGTACTAGCAGATCCCGGGGGGGGGGCACAGAATGGTGACTTTACTCACTTTCATTCAGGCCAGTATGAGGAGCACTTTAAGAAAAATAGGTCACCTTGAGGGCCTGATACACCTGCATTTGCTGGAACGCAGAGAGACCTGGTGGAGATAAGAAAATTACTGTACCAACAGGAGAGAAAGATACAAACTATGCTATAAGGATAGGCCTGACTGGAAATGCTATCTTTGTAAAGAAGGCAGTCACTGTGGAGACAGAAAGCACATTGGGGGACAAACAGTGCTCCTGGAGCCCATTTAGTTGAGCTAGCAGAAAAGATTGCAAAAGTGTCTCACCCAAGATCAGGGCCCCTAGTGCTCTGCAGCACTTTGTCCTGATTTACGCAGCAGGGTTTCTTGGCTTCTGCTGGAGCATTTTCTGATTTCTGCAGCATGATTTATTTATTTCTGTGGCAGAATGTAATCCCGCCATTGGCTAAAATATGATGTGTTATCATCAATAACATCATATGCCAAGCACAGGGGAGAGGCTTCGGCATAAATGAGATGAGGAAGGGAGCTGGGCACTATGGACAAACTGCATATTTGAAAGTTCACAAAAAGTAGTGAATTCTGTGGCACTATATATATTCTGAGGCATGATGCAAACTCTGCAGAAAATTCCTCAACTGCAGAATTGCAGAATTCCATGGGTCTTTCCCTTGATGTATACTACAGGCCTCCAAGCAGCTTGAAGGACCATGATGGTCAGCTTCTATGCAAACTACAAAACAGCCACATAAGATGCAGTGGTGAGTCTGTGCATTTCAATCTCTAATGGATTGGCTAGCAACTTCAAAGGGCTAATGGAAATGCTGAGACTTGGTTCCTGTCCACATTCAAAGAATGCTTTCTTGAACAACATGTCCAACAGCAGACTAGGTTTGAGACTACCCATGACCATGTTCTCAGCAGTGGGGATGCGCTAATGTCCAATGTGAATGTTAAGGAGAAGGTGAAAGAGAGTGACCACTACTGAGGAACCTTCTACCTGGTGACAGGAAAGATGAGCCCAGCCAGAGCTGCCAGAACCCAAAACTTCAGAAAGGTAAAATTTGCCAAGAGAATGGATCAGTGACAAAGGGACTGGAGCAAATCCATGAGGAAAACAATGCAGGGTTTGTTAAAGAAGGTGCTCTTGCACAGAGGTGTGCATTATGAATGAGCTGATGCAATGTGACTCTTATTTTATACAGATGAAGTTTTTTTAATATATGGTGTAATATTTCACTAATTTAAATAGGAATTATCATGCTTTGTGGAATATTTTTGCCCTTATATTGAGATCGTGTATTTTCAAAAGTAGTGGTCGAAATGAGAAAAATTCGCTTCATGGAGTAATCCATGAAATTCCACCCATTTTGTGGAGCGAAATACAAAATTTTGCCAGGTGAAATGGCAAAATTCCACCTTCCGTGGTGAAATTCCACCCGCAGAAGGCAAAATTTCACAACAGAAGGTGAAATTTCGCCCACAGAAGGCAACATTTTGCCTTGGCGAAATTCTCCCTAATGCGGAAATTTCTCAAATTACTCTGCATGGCGAAATTGGTCACTTAGTCAGCGGAACTTAAATTCACTGTATCTCTAATTTTCAACCACAAAGAACATTAATCATCCATTGATTTTGTTTACTCAAATACTCATGGTCAGATCAATAAGAAACATGGGACCCTCCAGCTCAACAGTTATCCATGTTTTCACAAGATTGCCCATGGACATCCATGGTCATCCCTGCTCTGGCCCCGATCATTGCCCAAGATAGTTCCATTCAGGATTAGTTTATGATTCATGGACAATATTGTCCATGACTGATGCACAAATGTCTGGAAAAACACACACTCAAGTACAGTAGTTCCATCATTTAAACTACTTATGGCACAGATTCTACAGCAATATTGTATAAAATATTTCCATTTACCATTTTAGCTTCATTTAAAGATGGGTCTACTTAAGCCCTTTACAGTTGTCTAGATAATTTTAAGTCATGTTAGAGGCATCAACCCCAAGGGAGAATATTAGAGTGAAACATAAAACTGTTTATTTATTTCATTTCTACTTAGCATCTTTTCAGTGTCCTGCCCTTTCTTATTTTAGCTAATTGTAATCCATCCAAAGCCTTTCCAGAATCAGATTTATTCTCAAATGAAATTGTACCACCTCTTATCACAGCTGTAAATGATAGCTAAATAATGTATGATATTTAATTTTTAAAGTGGAAAACAGTTTTACTTGAAGTAATACTTGGATGTAGGACAGTAGGCAGCACAAAGGCCCATATTACTGTCCCCTACTTCTCTAGAAGACTAGATGGGCCAAAATGGTCCTTTTCTGCCACCAGAGTTCTATGATTCTATGATTCTCAGTCGCCGTAACCCTTGAGTATGTTCTCCATCATGTATATATACAGATTTTTCTTAAAGGATGTTATGCTAGGTGACTAAATAATTTTTCCTGGTAAACTACTTCAATACCTAATCCTTCCCAAGAAAATGTTTTACCTCATGTCCTTTTTGGTTAAAATAATCACAGTTTGTGATCTGTGACCTCTTATATTATGTTTGAGTATGTTAAAAGAAAAACCAAGTTCCACTCTCAAATCATCATCATGTAAGGATCATGTGATGGCAAGCCGAAGAGCAGTCACTCTCGAGCTAGCTCCCAGAGGCATCGACTTTTTATTGATCTTTCCCCAGAGCCTTGTATTATTAACATCTTTGGTGTGCTGTGCTTTGTAAAGCTTCTTTCTGGCTCCCACTGAATATACTATTGAAGCAGTTATGTCGGTGGAAACACAAGAAATGGAGACTTTTATGCCACCAGAGAGTCTCTCAGCTTGCTCTCCATCTTCTAAGCATCCCAAAGAGGATGCCTCTCCACCTTCCTCCCCAGATCCGCAGGCCAATCTTACACTGACAGAGTGCTTCTCGAGGGATAATAAAAAAAAAAAAATAATATAACTTTATTTTTATGGCACCTTTCCAAAACCAAGGTGCCTCAAAATTTTAAAACACACCAAATCAACATACAATTTAAAACAACAATAAACACTTAAAATAATACAAATACATCAGTCACCATAAGCATGACACCAAAGATGGGTTTTTAGACCTTTTTTAAATCCCTCCACAGTCGCACACTCTCGCAGCTGGAGGGGGTAGAGAATTCCAAAGAGAAGGGGCCGCATGTACAAAAGCCCGGGTCCCAGATGATTTTAAACAAACTCTAGGAATCTCTAGCAACCCCTCGCCAGCTGAGTGAAGCCATTGCCCAGGGCAGTAGGGAATCAGAAGCTCTTTCAGGTAGCCAGGGTTTTTTCCATGTAGGGCTTTGTAAGTCAGAAGACCAACTTTAAAGGTGATCCGCCATTGAACCGGCAGCCAGTGCAGATGGCATAGCAACGGAGAAATATGGCAGGACTGAGAAGATCCTGTCAAAAGCCATGCTGCCACATTCTGCACTATCTGCAAATGGCAGATTTCTACCCCAGTAAGCCCTAGGTAAAGGGAGTTGCAATAATCCAAGCGCAAGGACACAAAGACGTGGACCAACATAAGAAGGTCATTGGATGGAACAAGGTGCTTAACCCTGGAGATATTCCTAAAATGGTAAAAGGAAATTTTGATGATGGCAGACACCTGCGCATGCAGTGTCAGTCCTTCATCAACAATTACTCGCAGGTTTCGCACCTGTTCAGAGGTCAGGAAAGATAGACCCCCGAGAAAGAGCCCCTAGTGTATACCTACCCCCAACCCCCCTATCCGGCTACCTGGGTCCACAACCAACACTTCAGTCTTTCTCAAGTTCAACTTCAAACAGCATGAATCCATCCACTCCTGGATTTCTACAAGGTAGTTATTAGAGACTGAGAGAGCGCCATCCTGGTCAGGTGCAAAAGAAAGGTATAGCTGGGTATCATCAGAATAGCAATGAAACCTCAGCCCATACCTCCTTACAATGTCTCAGAGGGGCAGCATGTACACTGCAAACAACATGGGGACAACCCCGATCCCTGAGGAACCCCACATGACAGAGGGACTGGGTCTAAGGAATAAAGCCCAGACACCACCTTCTGAAGTTCTTCCAGTGAGGTAAGATGTAAACCATCTGAGGACTGTACCCAACAGGCCACAGATGAACCTCAGATGATCAAGAAGAACCCCATGGTCCACAGTTTCAAAAGCTGAGGAGAGATCCAGAAAAAACAAGATAGAGCGTTTTTCCGATCTTTGGCCATCAGGAGATCATTGAGCATCCAAACCAGCGCTGTCTCAGTGCTATGCCTCTTTTGAAAACTGGACTGGAGAGGTTCATAGATGTCATGGCTGGTTAAATTATTCTCCAACTGAGCAGCTACTACCTTCTCAACCACCTTCCCTAAAATGGGGAAGGTTAGAGATTGGTGTGTAGTTTGCATTGCAATTTGGGTCCAAGGAAGCTTTCTTCAGGAGAGGTGTTACCACCGCCTCCTTCAGGGAGCTAGGAAATTCACCTGTTTCCAAGGAGCACCAAACTATCCATGCAAGGACCAGACTGATGGAATCAATACAACCAAAAATAAAGGAAGTTGGTCCAGGGTCCAAACTACAGCATGTGGGACGCATACTCTGGACAATCCTCATGACACCCATGAACTCCGGACAGTCGAAAGTACTCCAGGAAAACGAAGGCCAGTGACCAGGCATGGATCAGAAGTAATGCCCATAGAGTGTACTGGATGGATAGCTGCCCTAATGTCAGCCACCTTAGTCACAAAGAATAGAGCAAGTTAATCGCACTCTAGCTGCGAAAACACTTTCTGGACTTGCAGACAGACTGGGTTGCACAGTCTGTCCACAGTCCGGAAAAGCTGAGCTGGTCAGTTCTGAGCAGCTGCAATCTCCCCAGACAGGAACTCTGCCCTCTTACGGGTGATAGCGGATTGATAGATTTGATAGTGATCCATCAGTCTAAGGTGGTCGGCATCAAGGGCAGATCGCCGCCAGCAACGCTGTAACCTTCATCCTAATCGCTACATCTCCCACCTAAGAAGTTTTGAGCTGATGGCAGATTTTAAATCAGTTAAGCCTACTCTGAAATCGCTCATCCAGAGTATATCAGATTCTGAGGCCTGCATCTCCTAGTTAGAAGGGAGAACATCTAAAATCGATCCCGAACTGGTAGATTTGTGGAGAAAAATAAGCAAGTTGGAAGAAAAGAAAGACGATCAGTAAGGTCACAGTAGATGCAACAATTTGCTGATTATAGGCCTTCCAGACAGATCAGAAGGTAAAGACACTATCATTTTTTGTAAAACAATTGCTGGAAAAAATTGCAAGCCCCTCTTCCTGCAGCCCTACTTGTATCATAGAGCTCAAAGATTGCTCGGACCTATGCCTGTTCCCTGGGAGAAGCCACAACCCATTATATTCCGACTGCTAAATTTTAGAGACAAAACCCACATCCAAGCAAAAATCAGGGAACTAAAGGAACTCTGGTGGGATGGCTCCCATGTATTTATCTACAACGATCTAAGCCCTGCAGTCTGTGCCAAGCAACATGAATATAGGGACCTTAGGGGACTGTAAGCTGCAGGCATAGCATTTTTGAATGAGACACCTGTCCTTTCTCCAAGTTACAACTTTAGAGGGGGGCAAGCAATTTCAATCAGCCCAAGAGGCACAACAATTGCCAAATTATTTTCCTAACCTGTTCTCTATGCCACAACCTCCAGCATGCTTACTTAGCCAGGGTCTGCCCTAATGACAATAGATCAGCCATGTAGACATTCCTAATATTATTTTTTTTTTGTTTTTTTTATTGTTTGGGCTTCATTTATAGAGCCAAACTTTTCAAATTGCAGTTTCCAGACTAGTCATTGGTTAACACATCATTAGAATTGTTGCTTTTTTCTAACTCTATACCATCTATGAAGCAGCTTCACTACTGACCACTCTGAACCTAACTACCCATCTGAAACCCTCCTAAGTTGGCAGCATAAAATTAAATTGAATCATTACAGCATAGCTCCTGCTACAGCTGCTTTTCAATATCTCCAAGGGACCACAGAAGCACTCTCAGAGAGGCAAGCTATATTTCTGATAACCTTATCCCTAATAGAATACAGTCTTACTTTGTCACATCATTTTCCCTTTATTCAACCTAGCTTACATATCAGATACCTAATCTGACTTCTTTATGTAGACTGCTGGATCTTTGTATTAGTGCCTGCAGTCCCGTTGACTTAGCCGAGAGCTACCCTTATTTATATAGATCAGCATTGGAGACAGTCCTTATACCTGTTTTATTACTACTTGGCATTTCTTTATAGAACTATGATTTTCATACAGCAGTTTTCAGTTTAGCTGAAGGTCAACACTTCATTAGAGCGCTTGCCTTTTTGGAACATATACCACCCATGAAGTACTTTCACTGCTGAACTCTTTGAACCTGTCAACCCATCAGCAGCCCTTCTCATTTGTCTGCCTAAATTTAAACTTAAGCAACACGGTCCCTACTACAACTGCTTTTAGATAGCTTTGAAGGATCACAGAAATGCTCTCTAAGAGAGGGAGGCTGTATATTTGATACCCATATACCTTACAAGATAGAGTCTTGTTTTGTCATATTAATTTCCTTTTATTTAGCTGAGCGTCCACATCAGAAACCTATTTTGACTTTTATATACAGATTTCTGGATCCTCATGTCAATAATTGAAACAAGAAAGTTGTGAAGGGTTTTGTATAATGGAGCAGCCCATCCTGCAGTGAGGATTTCGCTCTTGTCCGTCAACTGCAAAACTCCCTAGGCTGACATAACAGTGCTAGAATCCACCTGGTTCATTTTACTTTCCCTTTTTCAAATCTGCTATCTTATTTTACTCAGACTGACTTTGGTCAGTATGTAATTTACTCAGCAATTTTTTTCTTGGTCACCAATAGGAACTTCATGAGTGGCACTGCAGAACATGACGAGAGGCTGTACTTTCCTTTCTTCTTATCTGGTGTGGTTATAATGGATTTTTTTATCTACTTACCTGGTCAATCCTATCACTGCATATTGAATTCCCCCCCACCTCTAACTGGAACTTCCCAAATCTGTATCCCATGAACATGCTGCCTCCTCAAGTCAACCTTCTGGCACACCTTGGCTATTTGCAATGTCTTGTCTCAGCTTACCACTCACTCACTTTTGTATAGCATATCAAAGACATGCTGACACACAATGTCATCACATGACAGTGCACAGCATCAGCAAGAATCAGCACACATGATCATGCCCTACTAACTGCATAGCCATCTGAAAAAAAAACTTTTTAAACTGCATCTTTATAACATAAAAAAGCCTGCACTATAACAGAAAATGGGGTTACATAAATGAAATATGCCATGGCCACAACTGAGAATATCACTGATATTCTCCCCTCATGCACCCTGACCTTTGATATCACTCGTGGTTCAACCACTTGTGATGCTGTAAGGTCAAGTTGCACTCAGGAAGAATATCAATGATATTCTCAGTTGGGTCATGGCATATCCTATAAATGTATATATTTTTATACAATGGGGGGTGAGACAAACATGTTCAGATATATGACATTTTTACATGGAAGTATGACCTGGGGTGATTATAAATCATTTATCATCCCTAGAGGTGGGTTATCACCATTTATTATCACTTGAGGTTGGTCACAAAGGAGCTCTTACCCAGTGGGAGTGCAGTTTGAACAATGCCTGGTGACATCACAATGACCTCTGCAGCACTCAAAACACAGTAGTGAAATCAAACAGAAACAGTTTATTCTTCATTAAAACCAATTATTTCCAGTAGCGCCATATGGCGTTGGAACCATCCATTGCTTAACCCAACCCAAAATGGCCGCACTAAAAAGAACTAATCTGAAAGCATTACAATTTAACATACATTATATAAATCGGTCACACAATGGCTTCTCTCAGAATATGACATTTATCATCACTTGTGAGGAGGCAGGACTTTCATAACTCACTCATGGCTCTGCCACTCCTATGTTATGGTCCTATACTCTCACTCATGATGATAAATGGTATATTCTGAGTCTGGTCATGGGGTATCCCCTATCTATGTAATGCTTGTGAGGAAACATTTTGGCCAATATTTTACATATCTAGAGGGTGGTCCAACCCAGAGTGAGGATATCACATTTATCCTCGCTTTTAATCACCCATGTCAGAATTTATTCACACTGTAGATTACCACTGGCTGAAGCCAGTGGCATGAGCAGCACACTTTCACTTTCTCTGACCCCCCAGCTGACTCATGCACTGGCGCCAGCTCAGCTTCTTTCAGTGTGAAACCATCTGTCACACAGAAAGGATCTCTCCCAGGTTTCAAACAATTTAAACATTTACAAATCTTTTGTTTTAAATCTCTTTAAATTCTCATTAGCATACTATTACAATAATTCCCTCTCACCTCACAGGCATCACCAGTTTCCCCGTAACTGGTACTTTCCTTCTCTGCCCAAATGGCACCAACTCACTACTCCCCAGAATACACAATCTTCCCCAGACACTTCTCCAACTCTGCCAGGCACTTCAGCATGCTGCATCGGAGTTTCAGATCAGACCACTATACCATGATATACAAGCGTGCTGATGCAATGATGCAACATGCGTAAGCGTCATGAGAATAAACATACGTACTCACTACAGCAACTGCTCTATGATGCAGAAAGAAACAAACTACAGCAAAAGGACCAATAAATAAAAAGAAAAATAAGTGAATCTACTCAAAACAAAACCCACTAATGGTCAGACAGAAATATCTGTGATAACTCTCCCTCTCCCTCATGTAGTTTGACCTTTGATATCACCTGTGGCTCCGCCACTTGTGATGTCATAAGGTCAAACTACACTTGGAAAGGATATTGCAGATGTTTCTGTCTGGGTCATGACATATCCCTTATATTTATGGTTATAATTATCTATTTAAATGCCACATTGCTACATCACATTATAACAGGCAGAGTACACTCACAACCAGCACTGAAGGGGTTTAATCACGTGAGTGAAGTATTATATACTGCTTTATTTTTGCAGTCCTTGTGTCTGAATAAAAGTCACCATTCAGTGGAGGAATTAAATACTTTGCATGTATTTCTTTATGGAAACAGCACAAATGTGAATGCACTGTTCTGGAAGCCAGTGAACAGATGCCCAATCAGGATCACATGACAGAGTTTTGTATATTGTATGCAGTATTTGTCTGGTTGAATGGGGCATTTCTTGGTACTTTTTCAAGTGCTTCTCTCCAGTTTTCTCTTTTATGTACCTGAGATCTACAGCACCAACAGTAACTGTACATGGATCCAGGCCAGGACAAATTTACTCAGCCTGTAACAATGAATTCTTTTACCACTTTTGTCCTTTTTACATACTTGGACACTTTTTAGAATCAGTCTCTACAATGAGAATTTCACAGAAGAAACATAAGTAATGTAAGTCGTGTAATCCAAACTTCAATACAAGTCTTTATTTAACCCAGTAAAAAAGAAGAAACATTATGAACAAATATTCATTTACAGTGGTGACTGGGCCAAAAGATTCAATAATCTGCAATACAGAATTAACACATTGGTTACAGGAATAAAACACACAAATACTAAGTAAGCATAGTGAATCTTGGCTATTGTGCCAAAATAATACAAACTACAAGCAGTTTTCACATTTTTTATAAAACATTTTCCATAAGTAGGTTTGCCTCCTAAAAGGCAGACTCATTTGTCCAAGGCCCTGAACAATAGGGTGGATACAGGCATGGGACAAGCGTGGGGGAGGGGTTGGTGTACTTGGGGAGCTGAACTGAGGGCATGCCACTCAAGGAGAGAGGTGGGCAGGGGACTTCAGAAAGGGTGGGGCCTCATGACTTCATGCGAGGAGAGGAAAGTTGATTGGGTAAGGGAAGAGAGAGAGGGGTGAGCAAAGGCGGTTCAAAAGGAGCAGGCAAGGCATAGAGAGCTCACAATTATGCTTTTGTAAAATTAAATCTTTACTATGAAGCACATCAGTTGGCAATTACAATCATATAGCACATCAGTGTGGCAATTGATTTAGTTTTTCTTTAGCTTTTTGAGCCAATGAGAGAGAGTTTTCGTTAGCTTTTTGGTCCAGGGAGATACCTGCAGTGATTTTGTTGGTGAGTCGGTTGTTTTTGCAACAAGGGTAAGTAAAAAAAAAAAAAGAGGTATATACATCTAAAGGGATATATGCTAATTGTGGTCTATGCAATAGTATTGTTGGGCATGCTGCAGGAAAGAAGGCACTGGTGATTAAGCAGGCAATGTAAGGCAGTGTTAAAATGTATTAGGTTGTTCCAAAGCAGTACTGAGAGGAATTGACCAGGGTATGCCTGGTATGTAAGTTACTGTCGACATGGTTGGTAGGGGTTGTCATTCAGCCTATCCCTTGCTGCAAATCTCTAGTACGAAATACAATTGGGTTTGGATGATGTGACTGAGCCACATGGTGCTCATGATTACTAACAGGGTCTCTAGTGGTTTGGGAATGAAAGCCACGTTGTTCTTACTTTAAGTTGAGGTGACAGTTAGCAGCAACATGCTTTCAACAGCATGGAGATGTTGGTAATTTAGAGCAAACACGAAGAATAGTAGGACCCAGGGTTTACAGCCGGTAGACAGAAACGCATGCACTGTTTTTGCAGGTTTTGTGGTGGCACTAGCTCGGGGGCTTACTCCCTCATTCAACACTGTAGGGGAGGGCAGCGGTAGGGTCGGGTCCCATACTAGTCATAGAGAGAAAAGGTCATGGGAGCAGATTACCAGCAGGGGGTATAGCGGGGAGAAGAGATGTACAGGTCTGAACTGCAGCCTGTGTAACTTAATGTTTAGAGTTGAAATGCTGTCCCGCATGGAGATGTAGTTGCAAGTCTTAGAGGGTGAAAGACAGTTTTTGTGACCAGAATAGCGGAGGCAGGTATAGGGGCTCTTTCGACCACTTTGTGGACTCCAGGGGGCAAGGGGATTTTACAGCATTGTCCACACATTGTGCCGCATTTATAAAATAAATAAATAAATAAAAAAGGAGGGCAGGAGTGACCCAGGCAGAGCCTGGTCACCAGCTGCTGAGCAGACATGTGGCCGTCAGTTAGGGGAGCTTTGTTGGCTGTTTGGTGGATGCCATTTTAAGGAAGGCAGGTGACCACGAGGTGGCCGCCATCTTAGATAAGTGAGACCTAGCTCACGGCAGGAGATAGGGCTTGAGATTGATGAGGGGGAACCGATTGAAGGATCAAGTAAAGCCACTGGCTCAGTGGATTGGGCATTAGACCTTGGTGTCAAGGGCGCAGGGTTCAAGTCTTGCTGGAAAAATTCTTTTGCAGCTTATGATGTTAATTGAGAACATTATTAAAAGGGCCCGTGCATCAGGAGAATAGATGACAGGGCATATGATGCTGGCATGTTTGAACAAACTGAACAATTGGCAAAAGGATAATGCAGCTTTATGTGTCCTCGAAAGAACATTTAATAAATAAATAAATACATTTTTGGCCATACATGTGGAGAATAGATTCTATGTCCCACGATGCTATCTTGTAGAAACAAACTGAACAATTGACGTGGCACCCAAGTATATAATTAATTATATGAATGCCAGCCATTCCATGGTGTGCTCAGAATATACAGCAGGCCTGGTGGGCCACACATAGCCAAGGGCACTGAAGAAAAGGAGAACGAAGCATAATAACTGATATGATATAGCAAACAAAAAAGGGCTGGGGCGTGTAACGCGGATAAGAAATACACACCAGATGGTTCAGCTAATGCAGCAGAGGGTGAGCGACCGACAGGGAGTAGGCCACGATCCTCTGGTCTGGCCGTCATTTTATGACTTTGTCGGATGCATGGCAGTCACCATTTTAAGAACGGCATGCGGCTGGGGTGGGCTGTGACTGGGATATGGGCAGGCCTAGTGCATAGGAAATAGAACATACAAAAAAAAGTAAAATAATAATAATAAATAAATACAATAATACTAAATAAAACCTCTAGAAATTGGGGAATGCAGGCCAACATGGTACAGCGGTATGTTGTTTGTTGGAAGAAATTTGTTACTCGATACGGGGTGGGAGACGGGTAGGTACTGGGGGTTATCGATTGTTAAGGCATTTGCTGAGGCACTCAAGTAGGTCAGTACTTATTGCAGTGGGCCATCCCCTCTGTGAGGGCATGTTTTAAAAGCACACGACAGGACCTGGGGGGAAAACACATAGCGATGGGTGCCATTGCAAAGGGACAGAAAGGGTATACTACGCATAGAAATAAATAAATAAACAGAAAATTAGGATGGGGGAACAGAAGTTGGGGCCAATGCACCACTTGGATGGCTGGGGATTACCTGGCTATACTCAAAAAAAAAAAAACTTTATTTAGGCATATCATTTGTTGACAGGGTAAGCGCACTTAAAAGAACATGGGAAGGGGATACGGGGGGGATATTTGAAAGAAAAGTCTGATGGTGAATATTAACAGTTTTCTGTGATTATTTTCAGCTTTAAGTTGCAGATCCATACAGTATGGTGCCCAGGAAAAGGAATACCACTGAAGATGAAGATTGCAGAGTCTTTATGGACAGCGGTGGTGAGGGGGCAACCAAGGCCTTGGACGAATGTGGAGGAATGCCAGAGGGGGCAAGAAAGAAACAGTGGGCAGAACAAGGGCATGGTAGGAAGGGTGGTGGGGGGCTTCTAAGGCTTCTACAGCCAGGGGGTCAGCAGGCCACCACTGACACTGGTCACAGAATCCACGCCCCGGTCTTCCACAATGCCTCAACCACCCCTCTGACTCCAAAGGCCACCACAGAGGTGACAGTGCCTCCAGCTCTTACAGCAGCCCCCAGTCTTCAGGGCAGTGGCCCATGAATGAGCCCATTAGCTCAAATCACGGACTGGGCCATCCCCTCAACACGAGAAGGAGGGGCCTCACACCGAGGGTACTACTACAACATGTGTAAAACAGATGGGAAGCACCTGGGGGGAAAATGGGTGGGTTCAGGTTGCAGGGCATTGTGGGATGAGGAAGCAAGAGTATGGTGAGGCACCAGGGTGTTTAGACAAAGCAGAAGGAAAAGTGATGGTTGAGGGGGACAGAGATAGAGTCAACAGGGGGTAGAATAGGGCTCAGGGGTCACAGGTAATAGAAAAAAAAAGTAGCAAGGTTAGCAGGAGCTATGGGGGACTCTTTTGATTACATAGATATAAGGGATGAATATATCTGGGCCCTTTGTGTGAAGGGCGGCTCCTTTTTAGGAGGACTGATGAGAAGCGAAAGGTCAGGGTATGTGGGAGGGGGAATAGTTAGAAGGAACAGTGGGAGCACAAAGGTGTCTGTTGGCCTGCAGGTACTAGTTGAAATGAAAGGGTTTAGGTCAGTACAACAGAAGTCCAGCAGGAGATATGCAGGTGATGGGGTTTATAACAGGGTGGGGGGTTTCAGCACACAGGTTATAGAGAAAATCAGACAGGTCAATTAGGCAAAAAAAAAAAAAGAACAAGAACACAAAAAAGGGGAAGTTGTAGAAAGCAACATAAGTGGGCAGCACCCCTTTACATCACATGGGGGGTATTCAAAAAAAAAAAAAGAAAGAAAATTTTGTATTAGGGGTGTACCGGATGGCCCCCCAGGAGGGTTTCAGGAAGGCTTACGGGGGGAAATAGGGGTACACACAACATGATGGAAGAGGCAGTAAGTTCTTTTAAGGAGGACACAGGGGATTTATGTTAGAAAAACTGGTATTGAGGTGGCAGGTTTTAATGACAAGTAGATGGACAAGGTGAGAGTGACAAGGAAGGTCAATGGGTCGTGCCAGTGCACGTGGTACAAGACAAGGTGTATTTGGGGTTTGCAGTGAATAGTGAACAAGAAGGATAGTATGAGTACAGGGCAACAACCCTTACTTGGACAGGACCCCCCCCTCTCTGGAAAGGGAAGTAGGCTCTCTGAAGATCAGGAAGGGGGACAGCAAGCATTGTTGGAAGTGAGTGGTCAAGGAATTAAGGGTACCTTTGGCACAAGGTAGGCAACAATCAATCATGGACAAAAATCCTTCAGTCTGGAAAGGGGGGTAGGCATAGGGAAGAATGACATACAATGTCTAGCGGAGGTGTCAGAAGCTAGGTGCCCCCTGGGCACAGGATATCAAGGTGGTCTGAAGCAGCAGACTGAAAAAAAAAAAGAAAAAGGGAAGAGGGGGGATTCTTTAGCTACTCACTAGTCAGAGCCGCTAGGGGCTGACAGGACAACCAAAATGAGAGCAACTATCCTGTTATTTCATTTGCACAGGAGCATGGCAAAAGCTATCCAGTGCATACGGCAGATTACAGGAACGACTTTAGTTTCTCTTTCCATGCCTAGTGCTAGACCATGTCATTCTACCAATTTACTGAATAATAATGGGCTACTTAGTTAGCATAATAATCTAATAATCGGTGGTGGGTGGCAAAAGACTGATTTTGCCATTGGAAGTCCTGCAGTCAGTCTGCAAACACATCATAAATTGCCCCGTGGTGTTTTACGCACATGGCCGCATTTGGACATCCACGCTGGGTTAGCCACATTCCCTTACAGTCTAATGGACACTTAGTACTGTGCTCTACGTCCTTGTAAAATAGGTAGGTGCCAGCGGCAAAATGGTATAAAAGAATGGTGAAAGCCTAAAACCTTAGGCGGGGCCGGTCAATCATTTACGGTCGGATTTCATAGAATAGGAAAATGAGAAACGGAATTCAAACTTTCAGCAGAGCATAATTAGTAGTCAGTTGACAATGCATAATGATTAAGGGGGTTGGGGGGACAACACGAGGACCAACAGCCTCCTCTTGGGGTGTGATCAAATGGTCTCCATGTACAGAGCTAAGAAAATCAGCTTGACTCATGAAATAGCAGAAGAGCCCAGGGGGACAATGGGGCAGCACTGTAGTGTAAATATCAAGTTGTCTGCCCAGGCCCAGCAGCATATGGTCTGGGGAGTGTTGCTGGGCAACTAGGAAACAGGGACACAGTCCCAGGGGGGCAGGGGGAAAGGGAAAGCGGGTATACAGCAGCCAGCTGGTTCCTACAGAGAAGAAAGGTGGGGGAACTCAGTGGTCCCTCCTCCCATCCCTTCCAGACAAGTTCGGAGGCTGAGGTTACATCATGGGGAGCAGTTCACCAAGGAACTTCCAGGGACATAGGACATGTTTAATTCGGGAGCTCCTAGTTCCCATATTGAAGAAAGAATTTTGTATCCCTGGGGAGGTCCCAGTGGTAACTCCTCTCTCCCCATCTGGATGAGGCAATGGCAGAGGTTACTGAGAAAAAGGGGGGGTAGGAGAGGAGAACTGAAAAAAAAAATAGCCAGGAAGGGCCGGTAATTACCCTAAAGGAGGTATGCCGAAGGGGAAAGAAGGCATCAACCCACATGGTGGTAGAGGAGGTCAAATGCTTGACCTGCAGGGGACTCTTTCTTATTCAAAGCCAACAGACAAGATCCAGAAGGTCCCAGGATGGGCAGACCTGGCTGACACAGGTTAAGTCTACCAGGAACGGAATATTGGGGATGCATGTGGGCATCAGGGTGGTCATGCCCTTTCAGGAGGTGAGGTGGGATGTATGAAGAGGGACATGGTCCTCAGCCACAGGGGTGGACAGATTTGAAAGGCCAGGCCATTTTAAAAAAAAAGGTGAGGAGCTCACCTACTTGGGGGAAAGCCCACCGTCCATCACAAGCTGGAGGTGGGCTAGTAGAAAAAGAAAGGGATAGGTGTGCAGGAGAGGGACAGACTGTTGAAGGTGGACAGCAGATCTGCCAGGACTGCCAAAGGTGGACGGCAGAGGAGAAGAAGAAGAAGGGCAAATAAAAAGGGAGGGGGGGAGGAGAAGGGGGTGGGATAATCTGACTCAATGGGCCACAGAACAACACCAGACAGATGAGTGGTATGGGTGTACATGCATATCCAACAAGTGAGAAGAAAATGAAGAGAGCAGCCCCCAGATGTATGTCTGTGGCCGAGAAGAGAAAACAAGAATGAAAATGTTGTTTATGAATATTATGGCAGCCCCCAGCTTTAAGTCAGGGGGCGAGAAGGGAAAACAATGAAGAAAAATGTGATTTATGGAAATCGTGAATAATAAAGATTAATGAGCAACATAATGTTGTAAAATATGAGGATGAAAATATTGTGGAAGTGGAAATTTGGAAGAGATTATAATAAATTAATTGCCAACTGAGCATCCACACAAATGGTAGTCTGTGTTTTATTGGGCAGGGCTCTAGGGACAAGTAGGTGTGCCCCCTAAAAGGCAGATTCATTTGTCCCAGGCCCTGAACAATAGGGTAGATGCAGGCATAGGACAAGCAGCGGGGGCAGGGGGGTTGGTGCGCTGGGGGAGCTGAACTGAGGGCATGCCGCTCAAGGAGAGAGGTGGGCAGTGGGACTTCAGAAAGGGCAGAGCCTTGTGACATCACGCGAGGAGAGGGAAAGTTGATTGGGTAAGGGAAGAGAGAGAGGGGTGAGCAAAGGGGATTTAAAAGGGGCAGGCAAGGCAGAGAAAGCTCACAATTTTGCTTCTGTAAAATTCCCTCCCATTCACCCCAAGAAGAAGAAGGGAAATACTCGGGATGGAAAAAGAAAGGGGTAGGTGCGCAGGAGAGGGGCAGACTGCTGAAGGTGGACAGCAGGTCTGCCGGGACTGCCGAAGGTGGATTGCAGAGAAGAAGAAGAGGAATAGAAAAAGGGAAGGGGGAAGAGAAGGGGTGGGATAATCTGACTCAGAGGCCAGCAGAACAACACCAATGATAAGTGGTATGGTGCACACTATACTCAACAAGAGAGAAGAAAATGAAGACAGCAGCCCCCCAGATGTATGTCTGGGGGCCGAGAAGAGAAAACAAGAATGAAAATGTTGTTTATGAATATTGTGGCAGCCCCCCAGCTTTAAGTCAGGAGGTGAGAAGGGAAAACAATGAGGAAAAATGTGATTTATGGAAATTGTGTATAATAAAGATAATGAGGAACACAATGTTGTAAAATATGAGGATAAAAATATTGTGGAAGTGGACATTTGGAAGAGATTATATAGAGAATAATGTATGGTTCTGTGTGTATTACCAGTCAGTAATACCATCGAGAGGTTCCTACATGTCCAGAACCGTGAGATGGTATTGCTGACCAGTAATACACATGGAACCATACTTTATTTTTTTTAATATATGTATCCGAGTGTGTTTTGGGGTCTTTTCAGACAAGCGGTTCACCAGTTCAGTTAAGGAGTGTGGGTCATGGCGAACTGCCGCACTGTCTCGCGCTGTGTCTTCAGCTGACTGCTCGCTCCTGACGGTTGCTGGCACCTGCCTCTTTTTTTCAAAAAAAATTAGATCTTACCTGCTCTTCACCAGTGGAATGGCAGGATCAATCAGATATTTTAATTTGCTGATCGAGGAAAAGAAAATAACACCGGAGAACTGAGTTCACCCTCGTTAAGTGACAGAACGACCACCATACTTTTTAAACTGTTCTGCCCACCCACAGAGGAAAAGCGGCCAATGAGGAGGCACACTTAGGACATGGGGCAGAACACATACTTTCTGAAGCTTGCAACGATCGTATTATTTAGCACAAAACTATACTATTAAAAGTGATTGACAATACTATTACCAGTGATTGACAATAGTATTATCACTAAACCTTTGAGGGTATTACCGGATTTTTTTTGTATGCTTTACAGACCTATTAAATTGAACATCCATATATTAAAAATAGAATAATAGATAGGTTACAGTGAATTACAAGGCTGTAATTCCATCGAGAGGTTCTGGGGACATAGATAACCTCGAGAGCGAAGCTCGAGAGGTTTTATGTCCCAGAACCCCGAGATGGAATTGCAGCCTAGTAATTTACTGTAACCTATTTTTTATTTTTTGTAATATATGGATCCGATTCCAAAATGTGCTGCTTTTAAAATTCTGTGAACTGGGCTGGCTGCCTGTTGCACTGAAGAAGTGCTCGCTCTCGGCTGACCCACGCACAGACAGTATTGAAGTTGTGCCCGGATTTGTGAGGAAAGCTTTTACTTTAATTTGGTAATCCTACCGCTTATTTTCTTTGTTCATCCGCAGGTAATCCACTTTTCTGAGAAATAAATATAAAAACAAACTGGGCATAACTAGAGTTGCTCGCGCTGAGGTAAACGTCCGCCATGTTTTTGCGTTTCGCTTGCCGCCTACTCAGAAAGTGTGCCAATGGCATTGCACGCTTACATTGGTGCGACAGACTGGAACGCGGCACCATGGCAACCACGCTTGTGTGGTAGGCAACCGGTACGCGCAGGATTTAGTGATAATACTATCGTTCAGAGCTGAAACGATAGTATTATCAGCAGTGAACGATAATATTATCAACAACAACCAATAGTATTATCGCTTGAGGAAGGGCAGAATTATCAGAAAGGGAGTAGTGTATTATAGGGATATTTTTGTATGACTTTTGATAGTATTATTTTAACAATCCATATATTACAATAAGTTAATTGCCAACTGAGCATCCACACAAATGGGAGTCTGTGTTGTATTGGGCAGGGCTCTAGGGACAAAAGAATTTGTTCTAAAATGTTAGACAATCCATATTACTGTTGAAAATTACAATTTCAGTTTATCCATGCAAAGTAATAATCCCTCCACTAATTCCTCAATGAATACTAAAGTAAAGAGATTTATAGATTTACAAAACTGTGAGAGTCTCAAAATGAAAGAAAAGTTCAAAGTTTAAGAGAAAAAAAATAAATTTTCTCCACACACACCCCCCACTGCATGAAAAATAAGGTTGTGCTGTGGGGCAGGAGCCACTGGACCACCAAAGTGGACAAGAAAGGTTCCAGGGGCATAGATTGCCAATATTCCAGAAGTGGAAAAGATGTATGGGGTGAGGGGGTGGGGGAATGACTATGGCAATAGCTCAAGGCTCATCCCATAGAGTAAGTATCAGGCAACTGGCACTATGCATTCTGTGTTCTGTTTAGCACATGCTCTAATAAACTGTTTGCACTTTAGCAATATTTACTTCATTTTTTGTCTGCTTTGTGCTGGTATTTCATGCTCCAAACTGGCACTGTGCCAAGGCCCAATCCCTAAAGCTATCATAATCCACCACGTTAGGGATTGTCCAAAACCTCTGGATGATCTCAATTATATTTACTGTATTTCTAAGCAGTATTGTCTCAGGAAATATTCCTTTCCCTGGTGACTGTGTGCCAACTTTGTGTATTTCAAAACATGTTTGCCAGCACAATGGGGAGCCTCTTGCTCAGCAGTTTTATGTCACCACACACTGCAACTGTGTATTGGGCCCCTGGCGTTATCTTTAGATGGTGTACTTGAAACCCTAATCTCCAGTCCTTACTTCATAATGAACGTGCCTTAGTTCTATTTTAAGATTTTAAAAAAAGCAGTCATCCATTGAAAGCATTAAAACATCAAAGAAATGTTTAAGCTGCTTTTAAGGACAGAGCCTCATCTAGTGGTTGGAACACAGAGCTGTTAACCGGAAGATAAAGGTTCAAACTCCACCAGAGACACTGATTTTCTCTTCTCGAGACAACTCACTTGATCTTTCTGTACATCACTCCCTACAAAGAGTAACAAATAGGTAAAAGCAGGACTCCACTGAAAACATGATGTTGCAGCACAGTAAGCAGTCTTCGGTAAAATTAAGTGTAAAAAGAGCAATTTGGGAACCCAGTGAGTTTCCATTTATACTATATTAATGTTTAACAATTATGGTGTATACAGTAAAGAGAAACAAAGTTGTGAAATTATTTTAATGGAGTGGAGTGGAGTTCCTTCCCTATTCTACAAGGATATTTGGAGCCTGAATCAATAAAGATGAACTGTATGAGACCATTACTTCTGTTTTTACAGGTAGAAAGAAAAAGGTCTTAGCTGCTGGGGTTACCTTGATGTAGCACTGGGCTTGACCATTTAATTCACTTGGAATCTATGTAACCAAAGTTTCCTGAAATTTCTATCAGCCCTCTTGGACCCTAGCCTAGATAGGAATGGAAGGTGACAGGGTGCCTCCGACCTGTACCAATTGTTGTCAGCCCATTAGTTAGGAATGGAACCAAGCAATGGCAGTAGCTGAGAGGCCAGCAGAGGAGTTGATGGGACACCAAATTGAAGGCTTTGGCCTCATCGATGAAAATGCATCCATAATGTGCCCAAATCCATTACAGAGAAGATAGAATCAGTGACACACAGGATGGAGGAGATGGTGGAATTGTGTATCCAGTAACCAGAATAGAAAAGTGACAGGAAGTTGGAGGATGAAAGGGAATAGAGGAGTCTAGACTGGACCAGGTTATCTTGAAGCTTAGAGAGGGAGGGGAGGTGGGAAATGGGATGGAAGTTGCCAGAAGAGGAGGGTTCACTCCCTTTGTAAAGTGGCATAACTTTGAGCAATTTCCAGGATAGAGTGATGGCACTGAAGGAGAATGAAAGATTGGTTAGCAGAGTAAGGGGAGCTGCAATGGCAGAAGCTGAGAGGCGGAGGAGCTTGGGGTTCAGATCTACAGGACTTAACTTTGATGGGTTGAAGGATGAAAGGGCAAGCAGGATTTCCTGGATGGTGACTGGGCAGAAAGGGAAACCTGGTAATGGATGAGGAAAGAGAGGAGGAGGGGAAGAAAAACAGCCAGGAGGGAGAGAAGAAGGAAGGGTGCAGACTGTGAAGAACTTGTGGAAGTGAGCAGCAACAGAGGTATGGTCAGACTCAGGTGAACCATTTATCATGAGAATTGGGGGTGGACTGGGCAGGCAGTAGAAAAGAAGTGAACAGCCTTTCAGAATTTGGCAAGGGAGTTAAGGCTTATTTGGAGGTTGGCATGAATTAGTTGTGATTTTGTGGCCCAGACAGCCATTGTACAGTTGTTCCTCAGAGTCCTGTTAAGAGATAAGGTCAGGAGAAGAGTCGGATAATTTGTAGCAGGTCCATGCAAAGTCTGAGAACTTGCACAGATCAGTGATTGTGGTGGTAGTCCAGGGGTGATGGAAAGTTTTACTCTGGATTTCCTGAGGGTGGTGTGCTTGTCCCAGATGGAGAATTTGTAGTGTAATAGTGCAAGAGTCATGTCAATATCCAAGGCAGAGAGGATGACTGACAAGTCTGTTGCAGTGAGGTCATTCAGTAGAGCATTGATGTCTAATGACCTTAGAGACCTGGACTGGATGTCACCACAGCCCCATGCTGGCAACAGACACACAGGAGTAAGTAAAGAGAGTGTCCCAAATGGAATACTGACTCTTCTCCTGGATGCCACTTTTAAATACCAGCATGCTATTAATGACACAAGGCATGCAAGGCTCCATAAGGCCATTTGCATTCAATTATTTGGCCATTAGGAGCTTGTGCTATGCCTCTGTGCCTTTGTCTACATGCTGGGATTGAGCAGAGTGGACATCATCCACTGCCACACACAAAGACCTGCACATTTGAATCCTAGGAACTAGTGGTACCACCCTCTGACCCTGACCTCCATTGACACATTATATATATCCCTGGCAGCCCACTGGTACCCCTTCCACTAAAAAAACCCTCTCCAGCCCACCTGCTTGGTACTGAACAGCCACCAACCCCCACCTGACAATCAACTCACCCAAAGAACCTTATCATCTGTGGGCAAGAGGAATATGGTGACAAGTGCAGACTCTCCTCTCATCACCACAGCCAGCTGCCATCTGAAAGAATGTGACTGAGTGAGCATGCACATACAGTACACACATCTGTATGTACAGGGTGCCTCAGTCCCATTCTTTCAGATGGAAGATGGATGGGTGTAGTGGTGTATATAGTGTGATTACATTTTTCACTTCATGCTGAGTAAAACAGACCCTTTGAATATGGCTCTAGCCATGTTCAGATATGCTATGTCCACTTAGTGCAGCATTATTCCTGTTAGTGCCATGCTAACTTTCTGAATATGGGGGCCTACTTGTTTTATTACAGTACATGGTGCACTGTATACCACCAAAGTTCATGAATTATGTCTCTAACAGCTTCCTGTAGTTGGATGCTGTTATAAATGTTTGTGATTAATTCCAGGCAGAATAGCAGAAGTAGTAAACAGGACACATTGTTCTTAATACTGTACAGTATGTGGCTATTTAAGTAGACTGCATTCTAATACTTGGGCTTTACAGTAAATATTTCACTGGGAGGACTGCAGAGAATGTGTATTGCTGTCCTGTTTCCTCCCGACTATAATATCTATAAAGAGCACAACTAAACCCACACACAATATGCTAGCATTACATTTTCTCCTAAGTGGTAACCAGGGATAATGTGCACAGAAAAATAATTTATTATATTCTTGCAGCTGACACAGCATGAAAGTAATGAGAGAAAATTCCTTTCTGACATAAGTTATTTCAAGAACTTTGCCATAGATCTTCCAAGGGTGACCGCATACTGTGTTTACATCATGGGTGTGTGAACCTTTACTGGAAAAGTGTACACTATTCACCAACATATAATGAAGTGGCAAAACTGCATCTTTCTGCTTTATTTATAGTTTGCTGGAAAATGTACCATTGATCCCAAGACCAAGAAGACTTTAAAGGGCACATACCCCCTACGGTTTGCATTTTTTAATATAACTTCTAATTTGGACATGTGTGAAGTCTGCTTAGTCATCCCAGTGTATTGTTTTGTGTCTCCCTCTTGAAATAGTCTTACTGTTTCTTAGTTAGGGTCCCTTTTTAGTGCTTCCTTTGTTCCCGCCCAATAATTATTTTTTAATTAGTTAGTAGTTCCAGAACCCAGTGACATCAGTTGAGCTGAAGCCTACAATGAAGATTTCCATGCAGAGTTCCTACTCAAGTGATCTCACTGGGTTCCCAAACTCCTAATTCATTTTATTTAATGGGAAAAGGGACACTAAAACCCTTCAGGTCAAATCTGAAAATAGCTATTTACTTGTCTAGCGTACTTACCCAGTCACCAAAAAACAAATAAATAAATGATAGGATTATCTCAAAGCAAACACATAAAACAAAGGAGCGGTTGGACCAAGGTGGGCTCAGGGAGGGAGAGGGTGGTGGAACAGAGGTGCATCCCTCCAGTTGTAGCTCTTATATTCATATGCTGTTCTGGCAAAGAGTGGTTCCTCTATGGAGGCACCTGCAGTGGAGACCAAAGAGGATGCTGGGAACCTCCACAAAGGAGACCCACAGGAGGGTCGCATGAGAGCCCACAGGGGAAGGAAACAACTCCTGGTGGGGGACTCAAACATTGGGGGGGTAGATGTGGGGGAGGAAGGAGATAGGGAGGTAGGGTGCCTACCTGCTGCCAAGGCTTGGCGGGATAGGAAGCAAATCCTCAGGATCGTGGGAGCAGCTGCACGAGGGAGGGAGCAGGATGTCATTGTCCACCTAGGGACAAATGACCTGGCTGTATATGGGATCAGAGTGGTGCAAGAGGAGTTTGTGGAGTTGGGGAGGGGCCTTAGACAAGTACATGTACGGTAACCTTCTCTGAGGTGCTGCCTGTCTATGGCAAGGATGATGCTAGGGTATTCCACACCATGGGATTCAATGAATGGTTGAAAAACTGATGTGGAGCTCAGGGTTTTGGCTTCATTGGGGACTGGGGAGCCACCTGGAGGGATGCAGGCTTATACTGGCCGATGGTCTGCATCTGTCCGGGGGGGGGGATCCAGGATCCTAGGTGACAGGTTGAAATGCTTCTTTGGCAAGCATTTAAACTAGCCAAGAGGGGAGGCACTGAAAAGGAGCAGGGAAATCCCAGTGTCCCTCCACAAAGTGCAGTAGTTAGAGAGGTAAACACCAAGGCAGAGAAGTCAGTGTGGAGCAGGACAGGGGTAAATGCAGAAAAAGGTGTTAAGGACAGGGATGGGGCTAAAAGGGATAAGGCCATAAAAATAAATGGAAATTGATGAGTACCAATGCCCGCAGTCTGAGCAACAAGCTCCCTGAACTAGTGGCCTTGATGGAAGAGGGATGCCTGGATATTGTGGCAGTCACTGAAACATGGTACATACAGAACCATGAGTGGGAAGTCAACATACCAGGATACACAGTCTATAGGAGGGACAGGGTGGGTAAAAGAGGAGGAGGAGAAGTAGCTCTCTATGTAAGGGAAGGAATTAAAGCAACAGAACTAAAGAGTAAACAGGAAGTTGATGAGTCAGTATGGGTCACTCTGGAGACAGGAAACGGCACCACAATCTGCATGGGGGTTGTGTACAGACCCCCATCTCAGGGGAAGGAAATAGACAAGGAAATGATAGAAGGCATCCTTAAAATGGCAGAAAAAGGGGAGATATTGTTGATGGGGGACCTTAATATGCCATATGTTAACTGTAGTACCTTTGTTGCAGGCACATTCAAGAGCAGGGTCATTCTTGATGCCCTACAAGGGGCATGCCTCAGATAGCTAGTGTTGAAACCCACTCTGGAGGGAGCAATCTTAGATCTGGTACTCTCAAATGGGAAAGGAGAAAGGATCTCAGATTTAGAAGTGGGTAGCCATCTGAGAACAAGTGACCACCAAACAGTGTGTTCACAATAAACACAGCCATAGAGTCAAGCCATACAAAAACAAGAGTATTGGACTTTAGGAAGGCTGACTTTGGAAAAATTAGAGAGTGCCTTAGAAAAGCACTAGCAAATGGGCAAGAGGTAGGGGTGGAGGAACAGTGGGGAATAATCAAAACAGCCATTGCAGAGGCAACAAGCCTTTGTGTGAAGCAAATCAATAAAAAAAAAATGAAGGAAAAAAACACTATGGTTCTCAAAAGAGGTAGAAAGGAAGGTAAAGGAGAAAAGGATAGCATTTAGAAAATATAAGGAAACACAGAAGGAGCAGGACAGAGAACTTTATCAGTTAAAGCAGAAGGAGGCAGGGAAGACAGTCAGAATAGCAAAGGCAAAAACTGAGGAAAAGATAGCCAACTCTGTTAAGAAGGGGAATAAAACCTTTTACAGGTACATTAGGGAGCAAAGAAAGACCAAGGGAGGGATACAGAGACTTAATAAAGGGAAGGGAATGTGGGCAGAGGGTGACAGTGAAAAAGCAGGGATACTGAACGAATATTTCTGCTCAGTATTCACAACAGATGAGAAGGGAGAGGTGCCTAAACCAAACAAGGGAGAAACTCTGAATGGGGGGTCGACATCAGTCCATTCACAGAAGAAAGGGTTTTGAAAGAACTCTTGAAACTGAGGGTGGACAAAGCAATGGGGCCTGATGGGATTCATCCAAGAATACTAAAAGAACTAGGGGTAGAACTAGTAACACCACTGACTACTCTCTTTAACAAATCATGGGAGGATGGAGTGGTACCTGAGGACTGGAGGAGGCAAATGTGATTCCACTTCACAAAAGTGGGAGCAGGGCAGAGGCAGGAAACTACAGACCAGTTAGTTTGACTTCAGTGGTAGGGAAAATGATGGAATCACTTCTGAAGGAAAGAATTGTTGAGTACCTTGAGGCCAGTGGGGCACAGGACCCAAGGCAGCATGGTTTCACAGCAGAAAGGTCATGTCAGACGAACCTAATAGATTTCTTTGACTGGGTGACCAAAGTAGTAGACCAGGGAGGGGCTGTGGACATGGCCTACCTAGATTTTAGCAAGGCATTCGACACAGTCTCAAATAAAAGATTATCATACAAGTTAGCCAGCCTAGGAGTGGGTCCCAAGGTGGTAGCCTGGATAAAAAACTGTCTGAAACACAGGACACAAAGGGTAATAGTAAACGGAGTCCACAGTGAAGAAAGGAGGGTAACTAGCAGGGTACCGCAGGGTTTGGTACTGGGACAGGCCCTCTTTAATATCTTTATAAGTGACATTGGAGAGCACCTGGAAGGAAAGGTATGCCTCTTTGCAGATGACACAAAGATCTGCAACAGGGTTGATACACAAGGTGGGGTGGAAAGAATGAAAAGGGACTTGACAAGGCTGGAGGAATGGTCATAAACGTGGCAGCTCAGATTCAATGACAAAGAAGTGCAAGGTAATGCATCTGGGAAACAAAAACCCAGGGGGAAGAGTACACAATGGGGGGTGAGTAAATAACAACAACAAAAATCGAAAGAGACCTAGGAGTAATTATATCAGATGACCTAAAGGTGGGCAAGCAATGTGAGAAGGCAGTAAGGAGGGCTGGGGGGATGCTGGGATGCATAAGGAGAGGCATCAACAGTAGAAAACAGGAAATTGTTATCCCTCTCTACAGACAGTCAGTGAGACCCCATCTGGAGTACTGCATGCAATTCTGGAGACCCCATCTCCGCAAAGACATAGACAGAGTGGAGGCTGTTCAGATGAGGCCAACCAAAATGGTGCAAGGTCTGCACCAGAAGACATACGAGGAGAGACTAAAGCAGCTTAATATGTATACCCTTGAGGAAAGAAGGGAGCAGGGGGACATGATAGAAACTTTCAAGTATCTCAAGGGAATTAACAAGGTACAAGAAGGTAGTATCTTTCAGAAGAAGAGATGTACAAGAACAAGGGGCACAATTTGAAGATAGAGGGGGGATGGCTCAGAGGTAATGTTAGAAAGTATTTTTTCACAGAGAGAGTTGTGGATGCATGGAACAGACTTCCTGAGGAGGTTGTGGAGACAGGAATAGTGGGAGAATTCAAGAATGCATGGGACAGGCATAAGGCAATTCTAGTGGAGGGGGGCAGGAGAAAGTAAGCTGTTGATTAACTAGAATCTGCAGCTTATCTATCAGGTAGGGAAATGGGCAGACTGGGTGGGCCAAGCGGTCCTTATCTGCCGTCAAATTCTACGTTTCTATGTTTACATTGGGATTATAAAACAGACATCACACATACACAGATTATAGTTAGATTAAAAAACAACAGGATTTATTTTCCCATTAAGTATAAACACTGAACCTTAACAAAGCTGCTGGCACCTCTGGGAAAACTTTGGATAACATAACATTTACTGTTAGCTACAGTTCAGTTTGTATTTCATCTGTCTTCTTTACTACTGAGGAAAATTGAATTTAAACGGGATATTTACCTTTAAGAGTTAATTTACCCCTACATACTATTTCCCACATGGTCATAATCTTCTGTTGTTATGTCACGTTATGTTGCCATGGGAATGACTGTGATGTTAAAGGCAAAGTATTATAGCACTGGGTGGGTAATAAGCAGTGGGAGTTGATGAATTCTGAAGGAACAAAGATCTTGCTTTCATACATACATTATGACCTCAGCAATAAATAATGGAAAAGACGAAATACAGAGCTCATATCAAATATAAGCTGAGTTGTTTCCAAATACCACGTCTGTAAAAGTTCTCCCTGTAGGCATTGGCTGATCTTTAAATCAGCCCTATGGAAGTTACGATAACTTGAGAGGACATCAAAATGACAAAGCTCTGGATTATTGTGTGTCATCAGAGCTTCTGTAAAGAAGACATCAAGTTTGGAAGAGCTCAGACTTGCCTAATAGAACCAAAACTAAAGAACCCGATCCAGATAGGAAAGCAAATATCAATTATCATGTTTTAACTTGAGCTACAGTGTCACAGATGTTTCTGTGCCGAAGTAGCTTTTTTCAAACTAAGTCCCTCATGTGTACCGTAAATTCCTTCCATTAACATTAAGTTGAAAAAATACATTTTATGTCAGATGTTAAAATGTGGTGCCAGCCCCAGCTGGCAGTACATCTAAGTCAGATTTAAGAAGCAATCTAATCACAACATGAACAGAATAAACACAAAGCCTGCTGGGATAGGCACTCAACGTCTGGAATGTTTTTCTGGTCTCATTTCAAGCACAGTTAGGGCCTGAAGAAGCTAAAATATGTAGTGTTGTGACATCAAAACAGATAAGTACCAATGATCCTTTGTTTGAGAAAATGTGTTAGATGAAAGTGATAACAGATGGGTAGGTTATTAGTCAGTTATGCCCAGGTGTAAAACATGACATAAAATACATTTGACTGTCCTGTGTCACATCAGTTCAAATCACATGGACACATATGGAGGTCTCTAACGTGTTCAACTTGTAAAAGTCACAACCAAGCAACAAAAGTGGGTTGAACTCCATGACTCCTATTAAGAACAGCCCAATATTAAAAACATTTGCACTCCCAACTTCAGTTGTACAAGAGGTCACAATCACGAACAAAGGCTCTGTGGGGAAAATAAGGGATAATGGCAGGAAATACCTTTTCACTCAAAGGGTGATGATCCTGTAGAACAAACTTTCAGAAGGTGTTGTAGAAGCAGGAAGTGTAGAGGCTCTAAAAATTAGGCTAGATAATTCTTTATTGGAACAGCACACCCTTGAAAAGATCAGAAAATGAAAAATTGTCAACTGAATTCTGAAGTAGCATGGATGTCACTGCCATGAGGACAAGAAACCAACTGTTGCTCTGATTTTGTCCCATGGATCCTTTGTCCTTTGTTTTTCACTTGATGGCTTTTTTTCTTTCAGACATTTGCACACTAGTGTCTTCAGGTGTATACATTTTCACCTGAGACACAAGCACATTGGTGTCCTCAGGTGTGAACATACAATGGTGTGCCACTGTGTGGACCAGCCAATGTCTCACCCCCCCCCACAGAGTTGTCATCAGAAAAGGACCATTTGGCCCACTCACTCTGCCCAGATGGTCCCTGTTTAGTCCATCTCTGCTGACCCTATCTGGTCTCTAGCAACTTTCCATCCTCCCTGCCTATCCACTAATATTCCTAATATTCCCCCTGTGCCTATCCTATGCATGTTTGGAGCCCCTTACTGTTCTCACCTCCATCACTTCTGCAGGCAGTCTGTTCCAGTCATCCCCCAATCTTTAAGTGAAATAATACTTCCTCGCATCCTACTTAAACTTCCCCCTTCCATGCATAGCATGCTCTCTGGTCTTGGCGTTCTTTCTTATTTGAAAGAAATTCCTCTGGTGGGTACTGTTGAGTATGCTTGCTAAGAAGACATCTCTTAGCATGGCTCTGCACTTCTACAACTTAATTATAACTGAACTAAATTCTAAATCCATCTACAGAAATAGTTGCAGCTAATTGAGAGGATTTAGCAGATACCTTCTGTCACCATGGTTAAGCCTATAATCAGGAGCTGGAGAAAGGAAGAATCGGCATTAACTTTTAGAGTAGCAGGATGAGAAATCCACACCAACTCCCAGCTTTGGAGCACAGCCACCCTGGAAATCCTTTGTTATGTCTGTGCAGGCAACAGATTATAAGGTTGAAGCTATCCTGAAGAAAGCTGGGCAACAAGATGACAAAACTGAAGTTGCAAACAACACGGCAACATCAGCTGAAGCAGCAGCAACTCAGCATTAACAGCTATGAGTAAGCAGGGTTCCCAGGCAAGAGAGAGAGAGATAATGCTCTCCAGTTCCTTAAAATCTGGTTGCCTGGGGCTTTCAGACTTTCACCAGATATTGTCTTGCAAAACTTTATCAGGACTTACAGAATTTTGCCAAGATCAACAGGTCAACAGAGGGATATGCGCCACACCATACTCCAGGTAATGGCCTTGGTGGTCATCAAAGACACACTTTTCCAGTACTACAGGAACTCACAGAGATTGAATTTTCAAGAACAAACTGCATCTTTTCCCCGACTTATCCTTCACAACATGCACAGGAAAGTAAAACTGTGATGCTGTCTGGGCACAATTCAAGAGTCTTGGAATCATTCACTTCTTGTTAGTGCCAGCATGACTTTGAATATGCTATGGAGGCCACACTTGCCAGTTCATGGATGCAGGCAAAGCAGGCTTCAGAGTAGAACTTATCAAGGCTGAATTCAGTGCAGCTGATACCAGGGAAGAAGATGTTTCTGGAGGGGAGACATGAACTGAAAAGTACTCAACTACGACTATTATCTCTTTTTCTTTTTGAGGCAGATCTTGGGGGGAAGAGCACTGACTGAATGTAGTTATATGCTGAAGGAGAGGGGTTGATTGATCATTGTTTAGCCTTTGGTTTTATTTTTATTCCCTTTTTGTGTTTGACTACAAGTATAACCATACGGAATATATTGTTCTGAATTAGGTTTGATATGTGAGTGTACCCAGGCAAAATGGTAGACTCCTCATGGTGCACAGGAACTTTCTAGGACACTGAACTTTGGGACATGCTACTAGAATGTGACCATTCCCGGGGTAATATATAGATAGTGAAATTTTAATCCCACCCCAGCACTTAAATGTCGGACTTTTTCTTCGTTTACAAGGGGGCTCCCCAACCAAAGGAAATACCTGATTTCACCATAAAATGTTTCTCACCTGCAGTGTTAAATGTACAGGGCTGTTGTTACTGCCTGATTTTTTTATTATCTCACTGAAATTGCCACTTAAAATTTTTGTAGGGGCATGATAACCTGTTCCTAAATGCTTCTTCACTGCAAACAGTTGATCATCTGGTAAATTACATGCAATAGGTGAAATATGGTACAGCAGAATTGCTAAGGGGGGACTATCCATGTTTGTAACTATAAAATGTTGGGACTGAGAGCACATGCCAGCATAACGTGGGGGGAGGGTTAACATTTTGTGGTCTCCATAGATCTTTGTGTGTTTTGATCTCTCACTTCTGCAAAGAGCAGCCCAATTGAACTTTATATACTAGTTGAAAGAGCTGTTGGACTACCTCATGTTGAAAATATGTTTGTTTAGCCTAGCAGTTTACTGTTTACATTGGGTATATTATGTAAGCATATCCCTATGTCTAACCTCTGGTGTAAAGCTTACTGTTTTATTTGAAAAACATTAAAGCATAAGTTTAAAAAAGTGACTCCCCTCCTGTACCTTGTTTGCCCCCATGAGGCATGTGTAGGTCTCTATCATGTCAGGGAGGGGAGGTGCTGTATTGGGATTGGTGGATTGCACAGCCAGGTGCATCCACTAACGTGTCCTGATCATCCCTGAGATTTGGAGGTAGGAATAAGAAGAAAGAAAAAAAAATTTATATTAGTATAAGTTGGATATAGTGAGGAAGCGGGTGGGGTTGTACGATAATATGGATATGCGTAGAAAGGAAGAAGAGCCTAGGGGATGGGGCAGGCAACCATCAGCTGTGGGTGCATGGGTGAGCTGGATGGCTGGTAGAGATATGAGGAGGGAGGTAGGCTGCAACAGCTGTGGGGCAGCTATCATTTTAGGGGTGACATGGACAGCTGGGAGTGCTTGGTGTGCAGGCATCTTGAGCAGCTTAGGGACAAGATTAATTGGTTAAAGGCAAAGCTAAGGAAAGGGATGGGGTCAGTGTGGGGAACCATCCAGGACCTGGGGCACATACGAGTGCCCCAGAGGTTGGCAGACATCCCAGACTGAGGGGAGAGAAGGGGGGTGAGGTAAAGGGGCCAATATTGCAACCTCCCTCAGGAACCAAGGGGTACAGAACCAGGGGACTGGAAAAGGATCAGGAATGGGGGCAGGAATGGCTCAAGAGCAGGTAACAAATGTAAGTCTCGAAACAGTTTGCCAGAGGTAGCTCAGGGCAGAGTACAGGTGTCAAACAATAGGTACTTAGTGCTGGCTACAATGGAGGATAAGGAAGGAGAGGAACAAGTGGATGGGGCAGGAAGGAAGAGGGGTACTAACAACACAGAGGACAGCAGTATGGCAGATGGAGGGAACAAGGATATGATGGGTAATGGGAAGAGGGAAAGGCTAGGAGGGGTGGGCTGGGGGATTCAAGCTGAGGAGGGGGAAGGGAAGCAAGGGGTAAATGGTGATAGGAATGAGGGTGCTGAAGCAGGGAGAGCATTGAGGGAGTGGCAGTTGGGTCAGCTAAGGGACTCAGTGAGGGGGAGTCAGGATAAGGGTAGTGACTGGGGAGGAGGCAGGTGTGGCAGGGGGCATCAGAAATATGCAAGATGAGGTAAATATTCAGAATTTGGGTCAGAAAAATGGGAAGAGGGTGGGGCTAAAGCATGAAAAAGGGGTGGCGCCTTAGTTCTGGGAGACTCAATACTAAAAGGGTTGAGATGGGGAAGTAAATGGAAATGGCATAGTCGCGTATGGGTGGAGGGCATGCCAGAAATACCAGCAGGTAAGGTGGAACAGTTTATTCATAAGTTTGCTAAGAGGGGAAGGGATAAACCTCATATTGTAGTGCACTTAGGCACAAATGATGTAGAGGGAAACACAGTCAAGGAGGTACTGAAGAGGTTCTTGGAGCCGGTGAAGTTCTGTGAGGAAGCAGGGAGCTCGGATGCTTTCTCAGAAGTACTCCCAGTACCCAGAGCAAGAGCTGCGAGGAAACTGAGAATAGAGGAATTTAACACTTTGCTGGAGCCTGGTGTCAGCTCAAAGGGTACGGGCTGGTGGGGAGATGAGGTAGAACTTGGGATAGCAGTGCCCTGTATGCCCAGGACAGGCTACACTTGAGGAAGGAGGGCTTGGAGGTATTAAAATAGAGACCGGGGGAATACATAGCAACCAAAGTGGATTTAAACTGGGTGTGTGGGGAGGCAAGTGGGTGGAATTCAAGCAAGGTCTCCAGAACGGGGAGCCAAGCAGGCTTACCCCCATACCAGTAGAGATGGAACAAGGGAGGGTTCATACAGTGTTGATATTAATAGTGTTCAAAAGGGGGGGGAGGATGGGAAAGGGCACATTTTGGAGGGTAGTCTCCTTGAATGTAAGGAGCCTGGGGAACAAAATGGACGAGTTATAGGCTGTCATGGCAGATGGTGAGGTGGACATAGCTGCCATCACCAAAACATGGGTCACCCAATATCAGGACTGGAACCCGGTGATCCTGGGGTACAGGATATACCACAGGATAGAGGAAAAGGGAAAGGTGTGGAGTGGCAATTTATGTGAAGGAGGGTAGAACATAGGCATTATAGATACAATCCCAGGATTCGAGAAACAGGTCACTTAGGATGGGGTGGTGTACATGCCATCATCTCAGGCAGAGGACTTGGACAGAAAACTAGCAGAACAGATAAGGAGGGTCAGCAGGAAGGGTAAGACCCTGATCATGGGGGACTTCAATCTTCCAGGCATGGACTGGAGCACTCCAGCTACCTCGAGTGTAAGAGAGCAGGTCCTCATTGAGGCTTTCCAGGGCAACTTCTTGGTGTAGATGGTAAACGAGCCAACTGGGTTAGGCAACACTCTCGACCTAATGCTGCTAATGAGGAGTTTGTCAGAGACCTAGGGGTGGAGAGTCCGCTGGTAGGAAGTGACCACTACACAGTGTGGTTCTCACTCAGCATCAGTAATGAGGCAATGGGAACAGAGACCAGGGTGTTGGACTTAAGGCAAGCTGACTTTGGGAGGATGGGGGAAATAGTGGCCAGGTACCTAGCCAGTATCCACCCACACATGGATGCTAACCAGAAATGGAAAGTTATCAAGCTAGGGCTCATGGAGGCCACTAGATCTTGTACCAAGACACAAAGCAAAAAGGCTAGGGCCAAGAAACCAAGTTAGTTAAGCAGGGAGGTGTTGGAAAAGGTGAGGGCAAAAAGGGCAGCCTTCAGGAAATTCAAGAGATCCAGTTAGGGGGAGGATAGAGAGGAGTACCTGAATAAATCAAGGGAGGTGACCAGAACAGTCAGAGCAGCCAAAGTGTCCAGAGAGCTTAGGCTGGCACAGGGCATCAAGGATGGGGGAGAAGGACTTCTTCAGGTACATAAGGGAGAGAAGGATCTGCAATGATCAGATATTAAGGCTCAGAAAGAATGGGGTGGGCACAAAATGGGGCAGATCAGTGGAAGCACTAAATGAATACTTCTGTTCTGTATTTACTAAGGAGAAGGATGGGTCACTGCCTTAGGGGTTAGGGACGATAGTCTTGGGGGGGAGGGAGGGAAGGATGGCGTAATCACAGCAGGCAGAGTACTGGAAGGTTTAAGGGCATTGAGGGTGGATAAGGTGCCAGAACCACATGGAGTACACCCCCAGCTGCTGAAACAATTGGCAGAGGTCCTGGCAGAGCCACTGGCAGACTTGTTAAATACCTCTCTGGAAACAGGGTGCGTACCCCATGACTGGAGGATGGCTCAGTCATGTGGTTCCTCTCCACAAAAGCAGACCCAAGAATGAGCCAGGCAGCTATAGACCGGTAAGCCTCACATCCATTGTGGGAAAGTTAATGGAAACAATCCTTGAAGAGCTGCTGATGCCGCAATGAAAACTTTGAAAAACAAAATATTTAGGTAAAATTCAGCTTGTATTCTATATATATTCCATAGATTTCTCCTACACATTAGTTATTACTGAGGAAATTTGCATAAATACACAATCTTTATACCTCACAGTTCATCTGCCTGTACAGCGTACTCCCTAGTTCATATCATAATCCTGTGTTGTGACATACCAATCTGTTGCCATGGGAGTAACTGTGATGTCACAAGTAGTGCATTATGACTTCAGGTAAGGAGAAAGCAACAGTAATAGATGAACTCTTCAGAAGCAAAGATCCTGTTTTCGTGCAAATTATATCAGTAATAAATAATGGGGAGGAGGAATACAGAACTTAAGTGAAATACACTCCGGGACTGTGTCTAAATATTATGTTTTGTTAAAGTTCTCCTGAAGGCGTCAGTTGCTGTTTAAGGAGAGGTTGGTAACCTTTCTGGAAGGTAATGGACTCCAGGATGGAAAGCAACATGGGTGTGTCTCTGGCAGATCCTGCCAGACAAACCTGGTTGACTATTATGACTGGCTGACTAGGGAACTTGACAGGCGCTATGCGGTGGCTGTCCTGTATCTGGATTTCAGCAAGGCATTCGATTCAGTGCCACATGGTAGGCTAATTAGCAAGTTGGGATACCAGGGAGCAGGGACAAAGATGGTGAACTGGATCAAGAACTGGCTGCAAGGAAGACTACTGAGGGTAGTCCCTGAGGAAGTGCGCATGTGTGAAACCAATTGGGCCTAATGAGGAGAGCGGTTCGCACTACATGGCACTCACATTGTTTTTGTTTTATTTTGCTTGATATGGAGCAATAAACAATACAAGTATTTGAACTCTTCCGGTGGATGATGCCCTTATTTCTTGATTCTGACTAGGGAACTTGACAGGGACCACGTGGTGGATGTCCTGTATCTGTATTTCAACAAGGCATTCGATTCGGTGCCACATGGTAGGCTGATTAGCATGTTGGGATGCCAGGGAGCAGTGACAAAGATGGCGAACTGGATCAAGAACTGGCTGCAAGAAAGCCAACAGAGGGTAGTGGTGGGAGTGGAACTCTCATCTCCAAGGACTGTAATGAGTGGGGTACTGACGGGCTCGGTACTGGGACTGGTTTTGTTTGGCATTTTCATCACTGACATGTCGCATGGCATTAAGAACAAGATTAGTCTTTTTGCTGATGACACATCAGTGTGGCGGGGCTGCAGGACAATCTGGCTAAACTTGAAGATTGGTCACACACATAGTGGGGGTTCAATGCTAAGAAGTGCAAGGTCATGCACTTGGGAGCAAGGAACCCAAGGAGGTGTTATCAGTGGGGGGGTTACAGATAGCCACTACGGAGGAGGAGAAAGATCTTGAGATGATAATAACAGGGCAAATGAACCACTTAGCACAGTGCAGGAAAGCAGCAGCTAAAGCCAACAAGATGCTGGGATGTACTGCTGGAGGAATCACCTCCAGGAGGGGGGAGGTGATCCTGTCTCTGTACAGGTCATTGGTGAGACCACACCTGGAGTAATGTGTACAATACTGGTGCCCATACTTAAAGAAGGATGTTAGATTACAAGAGGGGGTTCAGCACAGGGCAACAAGGATGGTCTGGGGATTGGAAGACAAACACTAAGAGGGAAGGCTGAGGGATCTAAACATGTACTCCCTAGAAGGGAGGAGAGATCGGGAGATATGATTGAGACCTTTAAATAAATGTAGGCTATAAACAAGACTGGTATAGCAGGGGTATATAAGTTGCAGGGAGGGAGGGACACAAGGAGGCATGGGCTGAGATTGGAGGGTGGAAGATTCAGGAGAGAAATGAGGAGGCACTTTTCATGGAAAGGATGGTCTATGTGGAACATGCTGTTTGAGGAGGTGGTGTCCTGTAAGACAGTGGGCAGTTTTAAAATGGGGATGGGACAAAATGAAGGGGAGGGTCATGGTGAGTTAGGGGAGGGAGGGAGGGAAAGCCACAGTGTAAAGGTTTGCTAGCTGCATGCTTGAGCAGGCCTGATAAACCATGTATTTGCTGGCAATTTCATATGTTCATATGATGGTATGTATCCTCTCGCTTTCCTCTCTTATAGGGTGTACATGTTGAGATCCCTCAGTGTCTCCATATAGAGCTTTTGATGCAACTCCAGCACCATTTTAGTTGCCCTCTTCTGTACTGTCTCCACCCTGTCTATGTCCTTTCTGAGGTGTGGCCTCTAGAATTGGACACAGTACTCCAGGTGGGATCTCACCAATGAAAGATACAGTGGTAGCACTACCTCCCTCCTTCTGCTGGTGATACCTTTCCCAATTCATCCCTGCATCTCACTGGCCCTTCCTCACTGCTTTGCCACACTGCCCTGCGATGTTGAGGTCATTAGATATGATAACCCCAAGGACCATTTTCTTCTTAGTAACTGTTAGTACCTTCTCTCCATTCCATGCTCAACCCCAGGGTTTCTATGCCCTTGGTGCATGATTTTGCACTTTTCGCCACTGACTCCCATCTGCCATACCCTTGACCACTCCTTGGGATTCTCAAGATCCATATGCATGCTCTTGAACCCCTTCTGAGTACCCACTCCATTACAGATTTTGGTGTCATCTGCAAAACGGCATGCCTTCCCTTCCAGTTCTTCTGCAATGTCACTTATGAAGATATTAAAGAGGACCAGTTCCAGTACTAAGCCCTGTGAGGAGGGGGAAGAAGAAGAAGAAGGAGGAGAAGGAGAAGGAGAAGGAGAAGGAGAAGGAGGAGCAGGAGAAGGAGAAGAAAAATCAGCATTTATATAGTGCTTTTCATACACATTGTATTCCAAACACTTTACGAGCAATGAGAGCCTGGTAGTGAAGTGACTGAATGTGAAGTGGAAGCCATTTCACATCAATACCCATACATAGCCTTGGACAACTGCATGAGCTGATTTTATGGGAAGGGGAATGTTGGCCAGGACACCTAGGAAAGTGCCCTACTCTTCCAGCTGGGGGTTTTGCTGCTTCCTCTGAGGAAGATGAAGGAGAGTGGCATGGAAGAGGAGGATGTTTAGATTGAGTGCAGAGTGGGGGAGCCCACTTACCTTCCTTTATGGAGTTATGGGGAAGCACTTGGAAATCTGGGATTGGCGAATGTTATCTCAGCTGATGATATAGCAGACACTTCAAGACCTGAGACAACAGTGGCAAGTGAAACTAGAGATTGAGAAATGGTAGCTTCAAATGTTATGATATGGCTGCCTGTGGGCAGACAACAGAGTTGGAGGGCAAGTACGGAAGGAGAAGACCTGGGTCAGTGTGCCGGTGCTGTAACTGCAGTTGTCAGTACTTTGGATGCAGATATGGCTTTCTGTTCCAAGGAAGAATATCTTAATTAGCAGTTTAGCCAGCTGATAGCTGCCTTGCTTGGGTTGCTGCAGGAGGAGGAGGAAGAGGAAGAAAAGTGTTTGCAGCAGAAGAAACTTTTCAAAATGCATCAAACCTCAGCACACACACCTCTCCCATAATGCGTCTGCTCTGCCCGATGAAGGAAATTGAAATTCAGAGCTAGTCTCCAGTAACATGTCTACTGATGACATTTGAACTGTATAACTACCAACACTAAAACTGACAGTCAGCAAGATATGACAGGAACATTAATCACGAAGTCAGCAGCTTGAACCACGTCTGTTGTAGGAGTTCAATGCACTGAAATTGACAAAGCTCAGGTTTCTCGTTTGAAAACAGTGCCAAGTATTGTGGCTGCCCTGAAAAATGCTGGTTGGATCCCGGACTCTGAATGAGAGGGCTGGAGCTCCTTGGAACCTGTTAGTGCACTGAAATACAGAAGACATGCTACCCCAGAAACCTTAAGGTGTGTGCACAAATAAAATGTTTTACTGCTGTTCATTCTAACCATGCACGTACAGCTGAACATAACTTTAATTTGACTGTATCCTCCAACTTTGATTTTGACGCTAACCTGGATCCCCAATTGTTTATGTTATTGTTGATGTACCATGGATTTTAACTGTTCCTGCTCAGTGTGTACTATGCTGTTTTTTATTGAAATAAATATGATGGAATAATATTACCATCATGGTTTATGGCTTCTGGTGGGTGCTCAAATATTTTTTCATTTTGCAGTTGTTTAGACAGCCAACTTGGGGGAATCCTACAGGGCTGATGCCCCTCCCTTTGAACTTACCACCACAATATGCTGAGACTACTGAGGGATCTGCTGATCATAACAAGTCTGCAGCCACAACAGGTACTCCTGGATTGGAGACCACTGAGAATATAAACACTATCACCACTCCTGAGACTATACATAATCCTGTCCTTCAGTCTATGCACCTAAATCCAGAATTAACAGACAATCTTAGTTCAAAGCAACTGAATTTGGTCCCTAGAGAGGCATCAGGTCCTTCAAGGAGTAAGTCTATACCACAAGGGGAGGGGAGACAAGCACAGGGAAGAGCCACCCCACAGGAGGGCAGTAAAAAAATACTCTGATCTTTTGTAAAAAGTGAACCCAGAACCAGCAATAATATACAATGCAGTTTGTCTGCAGTATATGGGAGGCTTTGAAGAGATCCCCAGTAGACAGTATGTGGGTCATGTACTTCTTAAAGACTGTATGCATTTTTTCTCTACTGAATTATATGCACTTTTTCACACACCGGGAGAGTCCCTCTTTAGTGTCATCTTTAAAACAGTGGAAAACGCACTCTTGTAACATTGGTAATTTTTAATATTTTCACTCCAGATTTCCAGCATTGCCCTTTTTTCATGCCTCCTTATGAACAGTACAGCTGTCATTTTTCACATCCTGCCCAAAATGCTTTTTTCGGCGCATGTATGGCGCTGATGGTAGTAATTAGCTTATGCAAAATCAATATTCAGGACACATTAACAAAATCTAGGTTACACTGTTCATGACTCAAGGTCCTAAAATGTCTATGTTGAATATATGGTAAAACAAGTACCCAAAATTATTGCGTTACAGGATTGCAAATGCGCAGTTTCTATACACACTTGTGACATCACCCATTTCCCATATTTTCACTCTAGAGTTTCACCATTGTCATTTTTGTACACCTCCTTATGAATAGTACAGCTGCCATTTTTCACATCCTGCCTGAAATGTGTTTTTGCACATGTCACACAGTGGCACAGTCGCTGTGGGAAATCAATGTTTGGGCCAGATTAACAAAATTATAGTGACGTTCTTCATGACCGGAGTTCCCAAAATCCTTATGTTGAAAATTTGGTTAAACAAAGTCTCAAAATAATTGTGTTATGGGCATGCATTGCACAGTTTGTACGCATGCTCGTGATGTCACATATTTGTCATACTTTCACTCAAGATTTTCAACAATGCCATTTTTTTACACCTCCTCATGCACATTACAGCTGTCATTTTTCACATCCTACCTGAAATGTGTTTTCGCACTTGTGGCACAAAAATGCACACTCACAGTACAAAATCACCTTTCAGCAAACAAACTCATAGTGCCACTGCTCATGAGGTGGGGTCACAAATGGCCCATGTTGAGAATTTGGAGTGAAAATACCAACAAATGCCCTGGTCATTAGGGTTTCCACCCGTAATGCCCCACCCTGTACAGACTGACAGGCATCAGGTGTGTAACTTGGCATTGTTGACTGTAATGCTCACACCATTCCACCCCTACCCTGTAGCCACACAGGCGATGAGGTGTGCTTTGGACTCTTCAACCCCAATGTTCACCCAATTCTCTACACTGCACCCATGTCAGTATATTTCCTTATGGAATGGGGTGAGCGTAAGGCCCGAGGAACCCAAGGTACATTGTGCCACTTGTCAGTCTCTTCGGGGTAGGGTGAGGTGAAATGGCATGCACGTTATGTCCAACAACCAAAAGGCACACCCTAATGCCTGTCATTCTCTGCATGGTGGGGCTGGGGTCTGCATCACTTCACTACTTCACTGCCAGTCCTATTATGCATCTCACTAACACCTGCACTAACAATGCCAGTGCCAGCAAGTCAACATTTAGCACTGACAAATGTTTGCCTACCCTTGAGTTAGTGAGGAGTCATTAGTGCAAGGTAAGAGTATTCCTTTTATTTGGCTTTTTGGTTTATTGTTTTGTTTTTTTATGTGTTTTTCCTTCTTTGTTTATATCTCTGTTTTGCTACTGTATATATCTTTTATAAATAAATAACAAATCTACTCTTGTGAAAAAGTGCCTTGAGTTCTATTATTTCCACCTAGACACCCACCAGGACAGCACTAGACATTGGTAGAAGGGACCTCGGTTTAACATCTCATTCAATGGATGGCACACCCCCAACAGTACTGCATACCCCTAATACTATCAGCTTGTCACTGCTCCCCTGGCCCTTAAGGGGATAGTCAGGCAAAAAGCTAACCAACCCTCTTTTCCACCCAAACCCACCCAATGCTGAGAACATCCAATTGAATTCTACACTAAAGTCCTGCTAGTTTGATGCAACAACCTGGGATTAAAAGGTGACTCCAGAGCAGCAGCATGGCAATTGACTCCCCAATTAGCTGTACTATCAGGCCAGTCCACAGATCACATTTTCCTATTTTTTTTTGGGGGGGGGTTGTGTTTTTTTAACTGTTAACTTTTCCATTTCCCTTCTTAAAAACTAGATAAACCTGCCATCCACTCTCATCTCTAACCACTTGTGCTTCTAGCTCCAGTTTACCTACAGGGATTAAATGCAGACACTCTCCCACCATCTGTAAATACACCTCTTGAACAGCAGCTGATTGGCCGGCCCCGTCTCCACTGCCTTGCTTTGCTGTCCAGGCACTACGCCCATTGACTTTGCATTAGTTTTGCCGCAAAATTCACCCGCCCCCACCCGCTTCCTACCTTACTTAAATAGACCTCTAACCCCACCCTCCTTCTTAGGTACCCTGCCTCCCACTGCCTATTGGTCAACATTTGTAGATTCCTCTGCTCTGCCTATGCCTCCCATCCCCCTTCTCTCATCCCACATAGTGCTTACTGATTGAGGTGCTCTCTTTCTCAATCTCTCTTTCTATCTGCCTCCTGCTAGTCAAGTTACTCCCTCCTGTTCAACTCACTTCCCCACCCCTAATGTGCTAGTACACAAGCCATGCGGGTTCTTTTTGCCATTCTCTTGCCTCTCCTCCTCCTTGCCCTGCCCCCCCTTCTCTTTCCCTGGTCCTAGCCACCCCCGCCCCTGCCACCCTCTATTCTGGTCTCCACTGCTACTCCAAGGGAACCCTCCACTTCTACTTGAGACTTGAGTTTCGTCCATCATTTGGATATTCCTGGTTACTTACCCCTACCACTACTTTCAACAAGTGTGGCCACCTCTCTACACTGTACCACCTTACAGTCCATATGGGATACCACCTGGAACCTTGCAACCTCTACTCCAAGAAACAACGATCAAAAGTATCTCTCAAAGAGCTGCAAATCTGCTCCTTAAAACTCCTACTCCTCCTCCTTCTCATCTCAGGCAGCGTCCATCCCAATCCTGGCCCTAGAAGCTCAGACCACACACAAACTCCAGGTGCCCCTATCCTTGCAACCATTAATATCTGCAGCCTACTACCAAAGCTGGATGTACTTAAAGCCTTCATATGCCAACACAACCCTGACATCCTTGCAGTGGTGGAAACTTGGCTGTCGCCTAAAGTTCCTGACTTAGCAGTAACAATACAGGGCTACAATGTCCACAGGCTGGACTGGATATCCAAAAAAGGTGGTGGTTTCACAATCTATATCAAAGACTCCCTGTCAAGGCACCCTGTAGCAACTCCATCACTTTCTGCCTCGGCCCAGATTCTGCTAATAAAAATCGTCCTGGGTCCCAACCATAAAGCCCTGACTATTGTCTCCATATACATCCCATCCAGGGACCCTAAACGTGGCTTCAACGACGTCCTAAACTTTATCAACTCTCATCCTCCTGAAGCTGAACTTATTCTACTAGGATATTTCAACATAAACTGGTTAGCATCGGGCGCCAGTGCCTATAAAGACTCCATCTCAGCTGCTAACCTCACGCACAATTGGTAAACTCCACTACTAGGATTTACCACAAGACTGGCACCAGTACCCTCCTGGATTGGGTCCTCACCACTCACCCCACAAGGATTTCTCATATGACCGTTCTCCCAGACTCTCTCAGTGACCACACCCCAGTTATATGGGCATGGTCTAACAAATTCCTCAAGCCCCCTCCCAAAATTATTTCTAGCAGAGTCCTTCCTCGTGGAAAACTTCCACATCTCAAACAATACCTGCTTCTATAAGACTGGCTACCCATCTATGAAGCAACAGATGTTAACTTGGCTCTTGATCACTTCATCTCAATTTTCAACAAAGCCTGCGACCTCTTTGCCCCTGCTAAAAGGCACAAAACAAAATCTCTCTCTAACCCATGGCTCACTGTGGCTCATCTCTCATAGTTAAAACTAAAGGACCACCTCTGGGCAGTTGCCAGGGCCACTGACAAACAACTGGATATCCCAAAATTACAACAAGCATGAAATGCCTACACAAAACCCATCCAGCCCACGAAATCCACCTATTACAAAGACACTCTCACCAATATGTAGGGAAATGGTTGTGCTTTCTGGGACAATATCAAGGATGTCACAGGGAAACAGCCAAAAACCTCTCCAGCCATGTTAATGGTTGACAGATCCTCAACCCTCGACCCCAAGGTGATCACAAACATCTTTAACATGGCTTTTTCAGACCTTAGTTCTGTCCTACCCCATGACTTTTTCGAAAACAGGGCCTACTCTGCAAATACCTCAGTCCCACAGTCTAACCATCCCTTCTTCTACTTCATGAAGATAAGGCTGAATGAAGCTCGCTGCTATATTACTGCAGCTATCTCTAAATTTAGATCTAGTAGCGACATCCTGGACCTTAAGCTTCTGTTGCTCACCCTCGATGAGGTAATTCATCCATTAACAAAAATCCTAAACCTCTCTCTCAGCTGTGGAAAATTCCCAGACTTACGGAATACAGCCACCATGACACCTGTCCATAAAAGTGGGGATAAGACAAATCACTCTAATTATCACCCTATCTCCATACTGCTCCCACTCTCTAAGTCACTCAAGGGCATTGTGGCTGATCAACTTACCGACCACTTGGATAAATACAGTATACCTTGTCCACAACAACACGGTTTCTGGAAAGGTCACTGCACCACCACAGCCCTTCTTGAGTTCACTGGAGTGTTGTACAAATCCCTTGACAACGGCCTTCTCACAGGGGCCATGTTCGTCGACCTCTCCAAGGTCTTCAATACAGTACACCATGGACTACTAATTGACGAACTACTGAATGCCGGGCTATCACCTGACTCTTCTCTCTGGTTTAAAAGCTACTTAGAAAACTGGTTGCAGAGAGTAAAAATTGCTGATGCTCTTTCTGACACCCTGCCTGTTCACTTGGGTGTCCCACAGGGATCCATACTGGGCCCCCTCCTTTTTAGCCTTTTCTTAAACTCCCTCCCTTACCACTGCTCTGAGCAGATCATACTATATGCCGATGATGCTGTTGTAACCTCCACTCACAAAGATCCTGCAACTCTTCAACACAACCTTCAACTTGATTTCAGTTCTGTAGAGACACGGTTTCTTAATCATAAACTGGTCCTCAATGACAAGAAAAGCAAATCTATGCTCTTCTGCAGCTCTCATAACCCACACAGGTTACACCACTTGGCTATCTCCACCACCCAGGGCAACAATCTAGATCAGGTGGGGTCCTTCAAATACTTAGGAATACAGCTTGACCCTAATCTCCCCTATGGACCTAATGTAGATAATGTAGCTAGAGCTGTTAATACACAGCTTGGTCTCCTCTACAAACACAGATAACACCCCATGCCAGAAGCTTTGAAGGTTGCAGTTCTGAGCTCTGTGATCTCTGCAATAGACTATGGTCTCATCATTTATGGCTCGGCCACAACCACAACTCTTAGATGCCTCTCAGCTGCCTTAAATAAGGCATGTCGGCTCATCACTGGTGCTCACCGTCTCACCCACACATGTGACCTGTACACCCAGACTGTCTGGCTCCAACTATCAAACCACATGAAGTTTCTCACCTGCTCCATGGCGAAAAAATCTACCTTGGCCTTGCACCTTCTGGGGTCTCAACTCTGTTACAACACTGAACCAACAAACGGTACCTTCAGAGATCCACGCTACAGCTACTGAAAGTCCCCCACTGTCACACTTCACAAGGACAATGCTCTTTTGCTTCTCGAGCACCACTCTGGTTCAATAGCCTCAGCCCCACCATCTCCTCTGCCCCGACAATTAGTATGTTTAAAACTGGGCTCCGGGACTATCTCACTACCAACAGCTCCTGTGACTGCCCAACCAACCTTGTTTCTCCACTTCCCTGCCTGCTCTAGTGGTCCCCCCCTCCCCTCCTCACTGGATTCTACCCTCACATCTTGTATACCAATGTTGCACTTTTCATCCTCTCTCCTACCCTACCTATATCTCCTCCCTCTTCCTCTCTCCCATGACTCTGGCACTTCTTATCACTTGTCTGTTTTCTGACAAATGCCACTGGCTGCCTTGCTTACAATGTTACCCTTGAATTGTATTAATCTGTAATCTGTTTGCAATGTCTACATTGTTGTAATGTCTGTCCTGATGTTCCCCATAATTTGTTTTTCTCTGACATGGAACCATTGTAAAAGAGCCTTGGCTCAAAGGTATTTGTAATCCTAGACTTGATAGATAAATAAATACATACATAAATAAATAAAATGGTTTCTTAAGCAAATAGCAAAATATTGTTTCTGCAAAAAGCAGGCATGCCTGTCATTTCAAGGGTTATCACAAGAAATTGCAATTCTGATAAATTTTAGTAATGTCTCTAGATATTCTGTACAAAAATGTTTCCATCAATAAAAAAGTTGTCAGTTAGCTCATCGGCACAAGCCATTGGGCTACAGCTTGCGACAATGGTGACCCAGGTTAAAAAAATTAGCCTGGGTCATTGGGGACCAGATAGGGGGAGAAGGATCAAGCACATCACAGGACAATCTCCTTCTCTGGGGAGGAAGGACAGGAGTGCAACACCTCCACAGCAGTACCACTAGGGTGACAACAGGTGGGGCTGCTGATAGGCATGCAATAGGGAAGGGGAGACACTGACTGATACTGTGAAGAAGAATGCTTAGATCTGGATGCTTGCACATGGCATCATGAAAGCTGATATCTTGATGGGGAGCACAAAAAGTGGAGAATGGCCTGGACACTTGTAGATGATTGGCTTTGGTACATCCTGGCCCCCACCCAGCTGCCACACTGGCTTCAGATAAATGACCACTGTCAAAGGGTATATTCCCTCTGAATCAGAGGTGTTGCAAAGTTATAAATCTCCAGTGAAGTTCAGACAAAGTCACCATATTCGCCTTCATGGAGCAATTCGCAAAATTGTGCTATTAGCTTAGAAATTTGCCTAACTGCGAATTGTGGCATTTCACCTGCAAATGGCAGAATTTCTCTCTGAATGGGTGCATTTTGCCTGTGAACAGCAAATATCTGCCATTCGCAGGCAAAATTCTGAAATTCACAGGTGAAATTTCCCATTTCACAGCAAAATTCAGCACATCGCGGATCGATCTTCACTTCACGAATTGAACTAAATCTGTGAATTAGTTTGTGGAGTGAATTTTCCTGACTTGCCTTATCACTATTCTCAATGCACCTGAGGGGTAACGCAAGGCTCCATGAATCTCATAGGCAGGTGGGGGTGAAAGGTCTGTGGTTCCTTAGGAGTCCCATAGGAGTTGTGTGCCATGGATGGTAAGGAGGGAAGCAAGGTACTGATTAAAATAAAAGTTTTGTCATTTGTATAAAGAATCAAATGACGTGTGAATCTTTTATAGTATCTGGATGGCTACTGTTGTGTATGGACGTCTACACACCCAATCTGTTTATTGCAGGACAGTTCAAAGGCCAATGAAAGTTGTTTTAGTATAGTAGTGACATTACTACTATACTACAACAACTTTTCACTGTAAAGTTTGTCCCAACAATCTCTCCTCATGATGCTCCCCTGCCCCCCACCTGAAACACAAATTTGCCTTTCATATTTTACAATTTAGATTTTAAAAGTAACATTTTTCCTTCTTTTTACTAAGAACAGAAGTGCTACAGCTCACTGTTTTATTTACTTATATACTGTACTGTAACACCCATATACTATAAAACGTAATATATGGGCAACAAAAACACTACTCAGCATATGTTTCCATTTTGGGGCTGAGATGACATCTATGACCTTTCGAGCTTTGCACTTGAGGTACCTATGATGTCATTACAACCTCTTGATGGAAACACACCCTTGTTGTACATGGTTGCCCATACATGGTCCTTTATAATTCACCTCCAACTGGCAAATCACATAGTTTCACTATGAAAATTTGGGCAATTCATTGGGTGAAGAAGTATTCCAATTATGGTTATCAGTGAAATGAAGCTGAAAAAATTTGTACATTTTTCCAGGAAGTGAATTTCACCAACTTTGCACATCTCCATTTACAGCAAAGGCTGCAGTTAGAAAAACTGAAAGAGAGGAGTCAAATGATTTGTTCAAGTTTATACACTGAGCCAGTGGCTGTGGTGGAATTTCAACCCTTATTTTAAATTCAGTGCTACAACCTCAAGACAACACTGCTTCCCTAAAGTTATATTCAGAGAGTAATCCATATTATACAAGCATTTGTCAATGCCAAATGTTTGCTTGCTGGTATTAGCATTAGAAATGCAGGAGTTAGACAGATGCAGAATAGGAATGGCAGTGAAGTACTGAACTTCACATGAACCCCACCTCCATCCTGTAGAGATGGACAGGATTTGGGGTAAGGTTTTGGGTCGTCACCCATGATGGTCAAGCCATGTCACCTCATCCTATTCTGCAGACACCGACACATGTTGAGCTGTGCCTTAGGGTGTTTGGCTTTACAGTCACCCCATTCCATAAGGACATACATTGAAATGGGTGCAGCTTAGGAGAATTTGGTGAAGTCTTGGGACAAAGAGTCCAAGGTACACCCTGTACAGGATTTTACATCCTGTGCCTCTGTGCTCCAAACTGCCACTCTACTTCCCCCACAGATTTCTGCCCCCCCCTTGGTGGCCACGTGTCCACTTGCTGCCTGTCACCTCGATGCCTGTCAGTGGCTGGGTGGTGGGGGTGGGATGGCATGAGTAGTACAGTTGGCAATCCAAAGGCACACCCCAATGCTTGTCTGTCTGTATAAGGGTAGGACATTATGGTTAGAAACCGTAATGCCTCAGGCATTTGTTGGTATTGACAGTACAAATTTTGAACATGGCCTTTTTGTGACCCCACCTCATGAAAGCATTTGGGACCTCTTGTCATGAGCAGTGGCAGTGTGATTTTGTCAATGTGTCCTGAAAACTGACTTCCAACAGTGACAGTGTCATTCTGCACCACATGTACGAAAACACAGATCGGGAAGGATGTGAAGAATGACAGCTGTACCATCCATAGGAAGGTATGAAGAGATGGTAATGTTGAAAATCTGTAGTAGGAATATTAAAAATGCTTGCACTTCCGAGCATACGTGGAAACCATGCAACACATGCGTGTAAGACAGTCATTTTATGGAGTTTCATAACCAGATTTTCAACACAGGCATTTATTGACCTGTGGCCATGAACAGTGTCACTGTGATTTTGTTACTGCGTCCTGAACACTGATTTCCCACAGCAACCACGGTATTCTACGCCAGAACTGCAAAAACACATTTCAACCAGGATGTGAAAAATGACAGCTGTATTGTTCATAAGGAGGTGTGGGAAAATGGCAATGTTGAAAATCTGGAATGAAAATATTACAAATGTGCAAAGTTGTGAGCGTGCATGGAAACTGCACAATGCACACTCATAACACAGGCATTTTATGGACTTTTATCACCAAATGTTCAACATAGGCATTTTAGGACCTCTGCTAATGAACAGTGTCACTGTGATTTTTTGTAATGTGTCCTAAACAGTGATTTCCAACAGCAACTGTACGATTGTGTGCCGGAAGTGTAAAAACACCTCTCGGTCAGGATTTGAAAAATGACAGCTGTATTGTTTATAAGGAGGTGCAGAAAAATGGCAGTGTTGAAAATATGGCGTGAAAATATTGCAAATGTTCGAAGTTATGAACGTACGTGGAAACTGCGCAATGCACGCTCGTAACACTGTAAGTTTATGGACTTTTGTCACCAAATTGTCAACATAGCCATTTTAGGACCTCTGCTAATGAACAGTGTCAGTGTGATTTTCCTAATGTGTCCCGAACACGGATTTCTCACAACGCCTGCGCTTGTCTGTGCCGGAAGTGCAAAAACACATTTGGGCCGGGATGTGAAAAATGACAGCTGTACTATTCATAAGGAGGTGCGGGCAAATGGCAGTGTAGGCAATCTGGAGTGAAAATATTGCAAATGTGCGAAGGTACAAGCGTGCGTAGAAACTGCACAACGCACGCTCGTAACACAGTCATTTTATGAACTTTTCTCACCAAATTATCAACATAGACATTTTAGGACCTCTGCTAATGAACAGTGTCACTGTGATTTTCTTAATCTGTCCCAAACATTGATTTCGCACACCAACTGCGCCATTGTGTGCTACATGCACAGAAACACATTTTGGGCAAGATGTGCACAATTAAAGCTGTACTGCTCATAAGTAGGTGTGGTAAAATGGCATTGTTGAAATTCTGTACTGCAAATATTAAAGATTCACACACTAATGAGCGTGCATATGAACTGCACAATGCAGCTCATAAACCAGTCATTTTAAGGAATTTTTTCACCAAATTTTCAACATAGCCATTTTAAGACCTCTGCTCATAAACATTATCACTGTGATTTTCTTAACCTGTCCCAAACATTGATTTCACACACTGACTGCGCTATTGTGCTCTACATGCACGGAAACACATTTTGGACAAGATGTGAAAAATGACAGCTGTACTGCTCATAAGTAGATGTGATAAAATGGCAGTGTTGAAAATCTGGAGTGCAAATGTTACAAATCGCGAACTTATGAGCGTGCGTATGAACTGCGCAACGCATGCTCGTAAAACAGTCATTTTTAGGAATTTTTTCACCAAATTTGCAACATAGGCTTTTTAAGAGCCCACCTTATGAGCACTGGCACTGTCATTTTGTTAATCAGTCCCAAAAGGTGATTTTGCACAGTGACCGCAAAATCACCCTTCAGGCCCGATTAACGCCATGACAGTGACAGAATTCATGAGGAGGGGTCTCAAAAACCCCATGTTGAAAATTTGATGCCAAAATTCCAAAAAATGCCTGAGATATGGAGCAAAGTTGGAAAAAACCTATTTATTACATTATACAGCTTACCGGCATTTCCTCAGTTTGCGGTCGACTTTGAAGAGTGCAGACGTGTTCTCGGTCCACCGAAGATTGTCGCGCAGGACTCCGGAGGTAAGTATAGGGTGAGGGGGTGTGGGGAGGCAGGTTACACATTGGGTGGGCACGGATTGTGGGAGGGGGGTCTGGCAGACCACGAGGGACTGTTTTTTCTTTACAGGAGAAAAAAAAAGACAATGCTGGACAGTTTCCAATTGTACAGGGGCATTTGGCATGCTGGGGGGCTCCCAGCATGCCAAGGGACTCTTTTTGGGGGGCATCAAGCCAACGGGGATTGGGCACCCCATCGGCAGGCAACAAAACCGGGGGGTTACATCATGCCGACAGGGAGTGGGTTCCCCCATTGGCTGACAACAAAAGCGGGTAGAGGGTTACATCTTGCCGATGGGGAGTGGGCTCCCCCATCTGCCAAATAAACATTGTGGGCACTGAAGCCGGTGGGGATTGGGCCCCCCGTCGGCCAACAAAGACCATTTGTGGTGGGGCACATGCTGCTGAGGGGGATTGGGCACACCCTCGGCATGGGAGGCTGCCTAATATTGTTTGTGAACACAGTGGCAAGCCGCCCACCATGTTCACAAACAGTATCAGGCTAGCTAACGTTTCACCCTGCAATGATGGGTCACTCCCTCATTGCAGCACAATGACTGATGCTGCAATGATGAGGCGGCCCCTGATTGCTGCAGCGAAAATGTTACAACTTGGTGCACTTTTTGGAGACCAGTGTTATTGGCACACTGTGCCTCCATTGGTCCACCAGTACCAAGCCCCCATATGCAGTGCCTCCCTTAGCTATAACACTGCCGCGCCTCCACAACCCACTTCTCTCCTAAGCTGTCACATAATGTTTCTTGTGCATGCGCACACGCAAACATAAAAATGCATTAGAGAAATTCTATAAGCTGATTGGCTGAAGCAGTCTGTGACCCAAGACAATATTTCAGTATAATAACTGGTAACCAGCCGCTGACCTTCTGCCTGATGCACCAGTGACCACCATCCTGTCTACATGGTGCGCAAAATACACAGACAAAAAATGCCGCACAAAATCCTCCTAACCTGGGCCTACCCGCCTCTTGACACATGACCCCTTCATAGTGACCTCGCCAACTCTGACTGGTCCCCACTCACAGCTTGCTCCTCAATTGATGCTGCTCTCTGGATGTTCAGCGACAAATTCCTTCAAGTTTGGAATCTACATGCTCCCCTGTGTAAAACCAGAGTCCTTGGAAACCATCTACCCTGGGTATCACCTGAACTCCTATCCTGTCAAAGAGCTCGTGACACTGCATGGTGTAAACACAAGGCAACCAACTGTCCCAGGGACCTCCAACGCTACAGGGAGCTACGAAATAAGTGCACCAAAGCTATTCATCTGGCCAAAGCAGAACACTACCAGGCTACCTTCTAAGCAAACACAAGCAATCCTTCTAAGTTTTGGAAACTTGTCCAGTCCCTCTTTTCCCCTTCTACCAAACCCCCCCACTCCTGCCCTTAAGCTAAATCACTCAGTCACCTAGAAACCCATGGCAGTCACTAAATGCTTTAATACACATTTTACATCCTGTGCCTCTGTGCTCCAAACTGCCACTGTACTTCCCCCACAGATTTCTGGCTCCCCCCCATTGGTGGCCACCTGTCCACTTGCTCCCTCCCCTTCTCTCCCTACAACCCCTCCTTCATCGACACCCTTTTTCTTCACATACACATCTCCCCTGCTGCTGTCTTAAAAGCACTTTTGTCCATCGACCCTGCCAAAGGCTCCTTGCCAGATGGCCTGGACCCCAAGCTCCTCTCTCTGTCTGCTCCTGCTATTGCCTACCCTCTCTCCCTCTTATTAAACCTCTCCTTTGCCTCATCCCCTATCCTAGCAGCTTGGAAACATGCTACAGTTCTACCTCTCCCTAAGGGAGGTGATCCCTCCTCCCACTAGCAACTACCACCCTATCTCTCTCCTTCCTACCCTGGCTAAACTCCAGAAACATATAGTACTTGAGCAACTCTCCTCCTATCTTATTGACTCCACCTTTCTCACTCCTTTCCAGGCCAGTTTTAGAAAGCACCACTCCACCACCACATCCTTGCTACAGCTGACTGACGCTATCGCTACCGGCATGGACAATGGCCTCATAACCTTGGCTATTTTTATAGACCTAGCCAAGGCCTTTGATACAGTCTCACACCCTTTACTCCTATCCTGTCTCAGATTGGCTGGTCTTTCCCCAAAAGCCACAGATTGGTTTAAGTCTTATCTGTCAGACAGATTCCAATCTGTCCGTATGGCTGATGCCATCTCCCCACCACTTCCCATTACTACGGGAGTCCCACAGGGCTCTGTACTTGAGCCCCTCCTTTTTTCAATCTTCCTTAATGATCTCCCTCTGGCTTGCACAACAACAAACATACACATGTATGCAGATGACATGGTACTGTATACAACTGGCAGATCAGTCCCTGATGTCACCTCCAGGTTCCAAATGGACTTCAACAATATACAATACTGGTTTAAAAAGCACAACCTCATCCTAAATGCAAAGAAAACAGTCTCTATGACTTTCGGAACTTGGCAGAGGCTAGTCAGGCTCTCCTCCTTACCCACCTTCCACACCTTAGATGAGACTGTACTAGAGGACACCTCCTTCTTCCGATACCTTGGAGTTTGGCTGGACAGAAACCTAAATTTCTCGGTACACATCAATGCTATTCAGAAGAAAATCTGGCCTAAGCTAGGGGTACTATACCGAAACAGTAAATGCATGCCCTTCCTGCAAGATGTGAATTGGTACATAAAATGATTGTGCCAATGTTTGATTACTGTGACTTAGTATATGGAGCTACCCCCCAATCTTCCTTATCTAGGTTGGACCCTCTTTTTAACTCCTTCTGTCAGTTTACCTTAGATGCTTCTGCCCAGACCCACCACTGTATACTCTATCGCTCTCTGAACTTTCTCTCCCTTGCTGACAGGAGAACCACGCAGGCGGCAAAATTCATCTCAAAATTTGGGCTAGGAACGCTCCCTGCCTACCTCTCTACATCCCTAGCTCCTCCACTCCCCTCCAAATACACCCTCAGATCTGTTGACTCACGTTCCCTGAATATACCCTATAGAAGCACTACTTCAGGCCAAATGGCTTTCTCACATAGACTACCTAAACTTTGGAATCAACTGCCGTCCCAAATCTGACACTCCTCCACAGCCAGTTCTCTCTCCACATCCTTAACAAACTATCTAGTGACAAACTGCAATTGCACCTAGTCCCCCTAGACTGGTATCTGCTAAGGATCTATTTCTCCCCCACCCTTCAGCAGAACCAACTAACTGTCTCCACTTTCCTAGAACCTCCTGCATCCTAACCCCCTACTCCACCCCCTTGCTGATTTGTAAATATTCCACATCTTGTGATCTCATGCTGATTTGTAAATATTCCACAGCTTGTGATCTCATTTTAGTTGACTATGTACAGTGAAGCTATTTCTTGCTAATTTATAAATTTGCCACAGCCTGTGATCACGTTCAAATTGATTATGTACAGTGAAGCTATTTTTTTCCTTTGTGCTGTATACTGATGTACTTTGTAAATGCTCCCTCTCCCCTTCCCCCAGGACATACTGTGAGATGAGCATCTTGTTGCTCAGTGTAATTCTCCTGGTAAAACTTTTCAATAAATAAATAAATAAATAACCCCTGGACCCCATCAACTGGCTGCATGAAGTTTTCAAAGCCGTACTAACCTGGTGAGATGTCACACTGAGTTATTATGGCTTTTGAAGTCACATGCTCCACTGTCTCTGCCTGAGCAAGCACCAAAAATGTAAAGCTTCTTGAGATGGTTTTCCACACATTTGGAATATCTAACAAAGATGAAACCTGAAGAAAAAACACCTTTTGTTTTGCTGTTTAAAAAATTAGTTTAAGCCGACTCCATGGTGCATAGCGAAGGGGTACACTTTGCACCTTGGCGACCTGGGTTTGCACCCAGAGCCCTGGTGTCAGGAACAGAGACCGGCAGGGAGGGAGTTCAGAGTGTCCATTGGACACTTCCATCCTGGGGGGTGGGTCTTAGGCACCTGGAGGTGGATTTGGTGATGTGCTAGGTGGCATGAGGCCTTGACATGCCACTGCATGTCCTAGCCCCAGATTGCCATCAAGATCAGTCCAATGAGCATGGAGGGAGTGGGAGGGCAGAAAAACAGAAAACTTGCCTCCCAATCGACTAGCTGACATCCGCCAGTCCCATCACCACGAAAGCCTTGGAAGTGCCTGAACTGATCCTGCAGCACCTGGGATATGCAGTTGCCCCTAATGGGCACCCCCCCGCAAGGTAGGGACCCACCTGGCGAAGGATTATGCCAAGTTACTGGGGGGGCTGCAAATAGGGGTGGTGGATTTCAGCAGGGCGGAGTGGTGGTGGGGTGCTCCTAGGAGTCCCAAAGGAGTAGCCAGTCTGGGGTGCCTGTGGAGGAGCAAACAAAAAAAAAAGAGTTTATATTTAAAACAAGTTGATATTCTGTTTCTTTTTTTACAAAATGCCAAGCGGGAACATTGCAGCTGCACTCATAATAAATGAATAGATGGTGAAGAGCAGCATATGGTAAATAATTCATAACACTGAATTTGATATGCACAAACCTACTACATCTGTTTAAAAATTGATGTTACCACTTTTTTTGGTTTTTACTCTTACTGGTTCCTCAGTCTCATTAAAATGGATTTGTTTACGTTGCATAGGTTTCCAGACTGTATTTATATTTTGTTGTGTTGTAAAGTTCTCCATGCACCAGTTATTATAAAAAATAAAACATAAGCAGGTGTGTGTGATGACTTTTTTTTTTACACACTCTCAGTGTGGGATAATCTAATAAACCTATCGAGCTTCACTCTTGAGGTTTATGGATTATCGCACACCTTGAGTGTGTAAAAAAAACCTCATAACACCCACCTGCATATGCATTATTCTCTATATTTCATCCTGGTTCAAAATTAAACAACCATTTCCTACACTTTGTGGCCATTTTATATTTGCAATAATTTACCCCAGGATGTGGAATATCATGGGATAACATCACATCTTGGGTGGTTGAAGGCACCCAGCATTCCCTTATGTCTCACAATGCACCCAAGATATGATCATATCGCATGATATGCCACACCTGTTATCTATTATTGTTAAAATATTTTCAGAATTGAATAATGGCAATTTTAGGCCCACTTTTTTTGTCAGAAATAGATAATGAGGTATCTGGGTCATTATCCAAATATATTTTTTTAATTATCCAGGACTACCAGGTAGAGCTGTCTAGAATTTTAAAATTCTACTTCCACCAGAACTCTGTGGCATTTCAGAAATTCCACCTAATTTTATCAGAAGCAGAATTCCAAAATGCGTTAAATAGTTTTTTTTGTTTTGTTTTTTACACAATATGCACCACTTACTGCGGATACTGTTAGAATGTACTATCAGTTACAGTTGCCAGATGCTGCATTCCAAAAGCTGTCCACTTTTAGAACTCATTAGAGTCTCCTTATTTTAGTATGCCTTGCACTTTGGCAATACAGGACAACCAGGTGACATGGGAGCATCATGGAGCAGTGATCTCTGTGACTGTAACTGGAGCAGAAGTGAAAATATATCAGTGCTAGCTTTATTGTCAGTGGCATCAATTTGTGACGCACCTGCACTACAATCAGCTGTTCACTGGATGAGATGTTAAAGTACTGAAAGGTTAGGATTTTGTCCCAGGTCGACACTCTGCCTAAAATGAGTGTCATGGAGAGGGCAGTTCACTTCAATCTGCTGAAGTCCACCATGGGTGACCTTATCCATGGAAAAGCAGAACATCTGAAGTTGTATCACAGCAAACAGGACCCTGATAGGAAGCAAAAATGTGATGGCAAGAATGCCAATGTTGAAGATGCACTCTAATGGTTTGCCAGTGTTTGAAATTGCATGAGGATATGTTGATTGAACTGCTCCTAAAAAAGCTCAGCAGCTTGCTACCACCTTGGGTAAACTGGAATTTTCACCTTCTGAGGGCTAGCTGCAAATGGGAAAACAGTGGCACAACACTGAGTTTAGGAAGTCCCATGAGGAAAAACTTAAAGCCAACCAAGCCATACAGCCTGACACATCTTCACCACAGATGTGACTGGCATGTTCTACTGCTGTGTACAATATGGAACCCTGACCTTTAAGCACAGACACCTATGGGGATGAAAAAAAACAAAGCATGTGTTTGCTGCAACAGGACAGGATCAGAGAAGAAAAATCTTGTCGTTGTGAGCAAATCAGCAAAGTCACACAACTTCTGTGGTGTCTGTGATATCACTGTCAACTGCATGAGCAATTGGATGGTGTGGATGACAGGGGACATCTTTACCTAGTGGCTGAAGGAGTACGTCAGGAAATTAAGGGCACACAGCATCATTCTAATTGTGGTCAAGTTCAATGGTCAACCCAATGTCCCAGGTCTCAAAAATATCAAATTACCCAAAACACGATGTGTGTGTAATTCATCCTCTGGATTGGAGAGTGATCTGCTCCTTCAGAGGCCCTATGTTTGTTCTATGCAGGTCAAAGTACTGGAGGCAGAGGATGCCTCACAGGAACTGACAGTTACAGCCTACGTTAAGTAGACCAATCAGGCTAAATGTAGTACATCCAATGAAAAGTGTCTGGCACAATGTTTCTGCTGAAACCATAGTCGATAGTTTCAAAAAAGGAGGATTTGCTGTTGGAATGCCAAAACCAAAGAAGTTGCAGAGATTGCAGATGCAGCTGCTGACACTCCAGGGACCAGCATCTGAAGAGTTTAATTCCAAATGTAGGCTAGGTGAGGTACAGGAGAATATTAAGCCAGTTGAAGACATTGTTGAGGTTGTGGGTGTGATGTCTGCCAATAAACTGGATGATGGCAAAGAGCATACTGAGGAAGATGGAGACAAACAGTAGCCAGTAGTCACACACACTGTGTTAGAAGTGCCATCCTGAAACTTCACCAGGCAATGGAACAAAGTGAGGACATCATGCCACCAGACTGGGAGACAGTTAACAGAACAGAATGGATGTGGCAAGAAAACAGAGCAGCAAAAAGCAAACAGCACACCATGTATGTCTCTGGCTGGCCCATTGCTGCTGCTGTAGGGTTACTGCTCATGACGCCGGTGACCCACATTCGGGAACAAGTGTGGGACACCAGGGACCAGCTGGGGTAGGAATATCGAGCATCCAGGAGGATGGTCTCCTCCTCCAGGGAGGGAGGGATTCTGGCTCCACTGATCCACTGCCACTTGGGGGCCCACAGATGGTGGTGCAGCTAGGCTAGGAGCAGCAAGTGGAAGGATACCTTGCACTGTGCCAGGGCTGAATAAGGCCCGGCCCCATTTGTTATTTGAAAAGAGTTTAAATGCAAGGGACTGTTCTATCCTTTCCTTTTCTGTCTCTCTCCTCTGGTTTCAGAACCTCATTTTCTTCTGAGACCTAGGAACTAATCACTCCAACGGTTTTGCAATTCTCCACTTCTCACTATCTCTCTGCCTTCACTTGCTGTTCTGTCTTTTCTTGACCCATGCAAATCTGAAGTTATTAAAACATATGTGAATCTTTATGTGAAACCGGGACCCCTTTGTTTGAAACTGTATTCCTTTGTTTAAAACTGTATATAGTTATACTGTTGAAATGATTGCAAAAACTTATTTGGAAATCGAGGGGCTCAGGTGGTTAAACAGAGATGAAGTTTGTAAGCCCTTTGCAGAGCTGTGAATAAGTGGTCAGTTCTGGGACACCATATACAGTTTTGTTGCACCTGCAAGGAATGAAACTTACAAGAACATTCTGTGAACTTATAAGAACATTCTGTGAGAAGCAGGCTTTCTAAACGAGTTCCCAGACAAAGACTTACAAAAAGAGCAACAATGCTTCTGCTAGAGAGACAAGGAGTGTGAGAGACTAAGAGACTGAAACTTGGAATTAAGAGATACCCTGAGAAGAATGACTTAGTTTTCTGTGTTTGTACTGCCTTGTAAATAGTCATACTGAATATTTTAAAGTTTTTTATTTTTCTATTATTGAGATAAAAAAAAACGCTATCTGTGAATTTTGAAACTGCTCCTGATTTTCCTATGCTTCCTGACCTGTGCCTGGATGATGTGCACCATGCACAGTTCTGCACATGAACAAGTGCACCCCTTGCTACCAACACTCATGTGGGAGGGACCCAGAAAGCCAGAAAAAGAGTCAGGGCCCCTGCAGAGATTATCACTGGCTCCCCACAGTCCTTGTACCGACAACATGGCACTCCTCCAGCTGGGACCTGTTCTGGCAGGCACAGGGCAAGGCTCTGCTGCCCCCTAGCCCATAGCCCCGAGTAGGGAGAAGACATGTGGAGGCTGGAGTCAGACGGCAAGCCCACGAGATGCCTGGTGACAGGGCTGGAGGATCCAGTGAGATGGTGGGCCAGGGAAGGAGGACAGAAAAAAATAGTCTGTGTAAATCCTGAAAATAAGAAAGTAAAAGTTAAAAGGAATCACATTCACGAGAGCAGCTCAAGTCTAAACACCTCCGTAAACTCTTTGACACATTAACCCAGTATCACTCCTAATACCCTTGCCCTAAACGAGTCTCTGCAGAACTGTACAGCTTGAAAACAAAATGAAAAACAAAGCTGTAATTTGGTTAAGTCAGACTCCTGCTATAATGGAGAAATCGCTCTCAAACCAACATGTCCATTATAAGCAGTGCATACTGTACAACTGATTTGTAATCCATGGTTTACGTAGAAATGCTATTCTGAATTCTGTGGAATTTGGAATTAAAAAAGAAATAAAAAAAAATACTGATGGAGCAGAATTGCCATTTTGCTCAAATTTCACTGGCAGAATTCTGCATTCTGCACAGCTCTACTATCCCAGAAAAGTATTTGCTATTTGGGTATGTCCATGGAGAGATAGATACTTCTGGAAATTATAAATAGTACTGCAATTCTTTAACTGAAACTCAGCTGGAAAAAAGGCCTTGAATTTTTTGGGAAGCCGCAACTTTATTCCATGAAAGGAATGGTCTATGAAATACTTTATAAATGAAGTAGCATATAAATCATTCCAAATGAAACCTTCCTGATGCTTATCCCAGTATTTAAGCATCATAAAGTATCTAACAGTGCCCATGGGCTACTAACAATTTAAATACAATAGCTAATACTCTTTATAACACTTCCTTAGTAGTAGATAGGTATAACATTTTGAGAGTACTGAGGGGTTCTGATGTCAGTACAGACTGTGTTAGTGACAACATTCTCAGTCTGTGCCCGATCTCACACTACTCCAAACATCTGGACCAAAGTCTTTAAATATGAGCATTGTTTTTGGAAAAAAAACAACAACAACAAATTAAACATGCTTTCCTCCTGCAAAGAAAATCAAGTTCAAAACATCTTCTTTATCCAGTAGTTCTCAGAATTTGCATTTAACATCTGACCCTTATTTTAAGCAGCTGGACCTTATGAAATACTCCAGATCATCCAGTTAACTTCTTTTAAAGGATGACATTTATTTTTAATACCATGGCTTTCTCTTGCTTTGCTAGTTTTGAGATTAAAGACATTAGCAGTTTCAGGATGATCAAAGCATAAAAAATGTATAAATAGGAAATATATAATGGATTGCAATGGAATAATACATTTACCTCCACTAGTAAACAATAAGAGCTATAACTCACGAGTGGTAATGTCACAAGTTAGTTATAAAGGTCTTCCCACTGGTGTGGAGATACATGTGTTATTCTGTTGCAACCCATTATGTATTTGGTACTATATATACACCACACCATTTTTAGTTTTTCTGGTACTGCTGGAACTTTTTTTTTTAGCTTAAAACTGCCTTTCTTTCCATTGTAAACTCTTTATCTGGCCCACTGTTCCCTGTGCTCTAGTTCCAGATTTGAAGTAGAAATAACATGTTCTATATGAAATAAATTGTGTTCCAATTGAACTAAATGGTGTTCAAAGTGAAAATAAATATTTATCCAAAAATAACATGATTTATTAACCCAGTTTATTCACCACTGGTATGGTATGTAATGGAAAATCAAATACTCATAGTATACCATATTCAGATAGTATATAGTCATTACCAGGTAGTTAGAGGGGAGGACAAGATGGACCCATGTCTCTTCTGTTATCCCAGTACTGTTTTTGGATTACATAACTACAGATAAACTTCTTATCACAAGTGGGTATATTTCCTGTAAAATCATAGAAACATATACATTTACAGGCAGAAACAGACCTGTGATCCATCCAATCTGCCCAAGGACCCTAGCTAATAGATGTGACATGCCCATCTTCTGTAGGTGAATCAACCCTGGGGATGCCACACTTAGAGATTCATGTGTCTTCTCTGTGTCCACTCCCCCCCCACCACCACCACTACCTGCCTACTGAATCTGTCCTATCCATCCATGAATTTAGCTACAGTTTTAGCTTTGGCCACACTGCTTTGTAGACAGTTTCATTTGGTCACCGTCCGCTCAGTGGTCAAGTACTTCCTCACATTTAGCCTTAAACTACCCCACCAACCTCTAGTTGTACCCCCAGTATATGAGCTGTCATATCATGTTGATAGCTAAAAGGAGTCTGCTCTGTTGGTCTCATGAAGAAATGTGAAGGCTTCAATCATAGCCCCTTTTCCCTTCAGGCCTCCAAAGATTACATGTTCAGGTTTCACAACATTTCCTTATATGAATTTCATTACTGATCCTGTATCATTTTAGTCATTCTTTTTTCAATTGTCTTCAAACTGTCTCAGTCTTTCAACAGATGTGGGCTCCAGAACTGCACACAGTAGTCCATGTGTAGTCTCACAAGCTACCTGTATAGTGGAAGGATCACCTTCTGTCTCCTTCTAGTAAAACTCATACCCATACACCCAAATGTTTGGCAGGCTTTCCTGCGAGATTCACTACACTGTAAGTGGATTTTAGAGTACCACTACTGACAACTCCAAAATCACGTTCTTCTGTAGTTCATCCCAACTTCACTTCATAGATCCAGTGGACTGTCTTGGAATTGATTTTCCCTATGCCTATTACTCTGCTCTTCTTGGCCTTGAACTTCAACTACTAGAGTGCTAACCATTTTCTAATCTTTTCACATCCCTTTGCATGTTGGCACTCCACTCAAAATATCAATCCTATTGCAGAGTTTAGTATCATCTGTGATGTGGCCCACTGTTACCTTTCGTTGATATTGAAGAGTGTGAGCCCCAGGATGGATCCCCTAGGGACCTTACTTATGACGTCCCTGTTAACATGGGATTTGCCCTTTAAGACCAACTTCTGAATCCATCTACAAATTCAGTTGTCTATCCACCTAGTCAGGTATTTACTCATTCCCAGATCCCCGCTTACTTGATTAGTCTCCCACTCAACACAGAGATGAAGGCCCTGCTGAAATCTGAGTAAAGCATGTCAGTCACACAACCCCTGTTCACTGATTTCACTACAAAACTGAAGAAGTCTATCAGATTTGTGACACAAACTTCCTCTCATGAAACAGTGCTGTGTTTTGTTCTGTAACACTTGCTTTTCTAGAAACTCTACCATATTTTCCTTAATTTTGGTCTATAGGAGTTTGCAGACAATGGAGGTCAAACTAACCAGCTTGGAATTTCCAGGGGCCATACCTATCCTTACTCTTCTGCAGTGGAACCCCAACTTCCTTCCTCTAGTCTGCTGGTACTAATTCACTTTTCAAGGAACAATTGAACAGATCCATTAGTGGTTCTGCCAGGACCATTTCCGTTAAGGATCCTAGAAAGAATAGCATCAGGCCTGGTGATTCTTCAAGTCTTTTAGACCCTTGAGAACCCTGTCTTACTGTAATTTCCCCAGTCTCCAAACTCTGACTTTGGGAGCCCTTAAACTGCATACCGCTGTCCAGCAATCACCCTCCTATCTCACTCATAAAGACTGCACTAAAGTATATGTTCAGGATATTATCCTTCTCTGTACCCTTCTCTGCACTTCCTCATCCTTTTTAATATTTCAATGCCTTTCATAATCTTTCTTTTTTCCTGATGTACATGAAGAAGGCTTTATTATTTTCCTTAACTCCTTCCACTATCTTCACTTACATGTTTGCTGTGGTTTTTCTGATCACACATTTTGCAGTTTTAAGCTTGCCTACATAGTCCTCCCTGCTGTCCTCCAAATGGCCTTTTTCATTTGTTTAAAGATATTTTTTATTATAATGATTGCCTTGTTTACCTGATTACTGAACCAGATCCTGCTTCTGCAGTTCTTGCCTTTGCTTACATATTACACAGTCATTTGTTGCTTCCATTACCTCCCTCTGGAAGGTTGTCCATTTGCCCCCCCAAAACCTTTCCTAGCCCTTTCAGTATGTCCTGGAGAATTTTCCCCATCCTACCAAAATTCACTCTCCTAAAATCTGGCATCAACACATTTCAAGAAGCTCACTGTGTTCCCAGAACTATATTAAAGAACAGTGCTGTGATTGCTGGTTACCTATAATGTCCTCCTTTGACAATACAAGGTTAAAGGCTGCCCTCCCCCTTGTAGCTTTCTGTTCACACTGCTGGAGAAAGCAGTTCTGGAAGAGCCTGATAAATACTTGTCTTCTGCTACTCATTGCCTCTAGTACTGCCCAGTCTTCATCAGGGAAATTGAAATTCCCAGTAATGATCATCACTCCTGACTCTGCAACCTTGCTGATCTCCTCTAAGAGCAGTTTATTTACCTCCCTAGCCTGACATGGTGGCTTGTAGACCACTCTAATTCTCATGCTTGTTCTCAACTCAACAGTTTTAGATATAGTGATTCTGTATCTCTCCTGTCCATCTGTCTCTCCACTATTTTGATGGAGACGTTAGCAAACATTGCTACCCAACCCCCCTTAGCTGTCAATCTACTTCTGTTAAATAGGGTATAGCCAGGTATGATGAGAGCCCAGTATTGATTTTGTGTTGTCCACGTTTGACTGATAGGCAGACTGTCCAGCTCATCCCCTGCTGCTTATTCATTTATTTATTTAGTTAGTTAATTAGTTATTGTGTTCAGAGGACCTTTGAGCTCAAAAGCCCCTTTTCTAAAGGTGTCCAAGTCCATCAAGTTACATACAATAGCAGAACAAGTTACATTCAACAGCAAAGCAATACAATAAATGAAAGGCATAAAAATAATCATCATAATATAAGGAGCAGTGAGTCCTTATGTCTGCAACTCCTTCATCTTGTTGGCCAGACTTATAAGATTCATGCAGAATGCCCTACAATCCCCCCTCTGTTTCTCTTCCCCATTTACCATCACTGTTTACCATTTTCCCTCTGCTATCCTTGCTTTTTTCAGCTCTTCCCTTTGAGTACTGTTTCAAGATGGTGAGGATCTGGCAGGCCCCCTTCTATGTATCATTGTAGTGTGTCCTATCACTGCCCCTTCACCAAGTTTAAATGCCTATTAATAAAGACATGTATCTTCTACTGAATGCACTGGGTCCTCCTCTATTAGGATGCAGGCCTTCCCTTTTCAACCTTCCAGAAGGTTCCCCAGTCCCACAAGAAAAGTATGTCCTCCTCCCTCCACCAGCACTTTAGCCGAGTATTGCAAAGTTGAATCTTAAACACTCTGCTTTCCCCTCACTTGGCGCTGGTAGGACCACAGAAAAGGTTACCTTTTGTGAAACTTTCTTTAACTTACTCCCTAACAAGTGCAAACTGTCATAGACCCAATCTATGCTGTAGTTAGCCGATTGTCAGTCCCTACAGTAGGTATACGACCACCTCTGCGGCCAGATTTTCAAAAGTGGAAGAATTGCACACATGCAGGAAAAAGTTGTGCATGGGAGGATTTTCTTGTGCAGCCACAATTTTTGTTTTCCACATGTGCTCAGTTTTCAAAAAGGTTGTCTTTTTGCAACATTCTCCACAATTTACATCAGCTTGCACATACTTTGTTTTGCACAGCAGCAGCAGTAAAATGCTATGCCTGGGATTACCAGCTGTAACATTTTTTGTACAGGTGAAGAAAAAGGGAAAAGTCCACCTGTGTGCATAAAACGCTGAAAATGCCATTTTTGCAGATGCAGGAACTTTTCCCTGCACCAGGGAGCTGCTCACAAGGACTTAGTTAATGGGCCATGTCAGGCCCTTTGAAATTCTGGCCCCTGATCTCTCCAGATCCCCTGAGAAGCTTCCTTATCCTAAGAATGATCCTGTCACTGAAAGAAGGCAAGGATGAGGCAAACTATGCTGAGGCTGAGTGGCAGTTTAAGTTTGGCCAGTTTGGAGGTTATTTCAAAACAAGAAAATTCATGGAATCCTTGTCTGAGTTAACTTTGGCAACAACATTTTTTTCAAACATTGTAGCAACATATAATGTCCTCCTTATTTTCAAATTGATTAACATCTCATGGGTATAATAATATATTTGAGTCTTCTGTATGTAAAGTACTAAATTAACTCTCCTTCTTTGCTACTTGGGCATAAGAAACTGCCTCTCCCAAATAGTGAGATAAGAAACTGCCTCTCCCAAATAGTGAGAAGAACTATAGTACCATACTGTATTGTGTAAGAGGCCTATGCACGAAGGCAAGTGAACTACATACAAAATCGACATAGCGGCAGTGCACAGCTACACACCACGCAAGGGCTCCATGTTATGCAGCATGCATGACTGTCCATGCACACCCCGTGGACCAAAGGGTGTGTCTTCATGGCACACAAAGCATGCTGCACAGTACACAAAGGTTTGCCAAATGTACGCGGACACACCTCTTGATCCCACCACATATGGACCTGCACAGTGCCCACTGCCATGTAGAGGAAGTGAATGCTGAAGAGTGGATGGAAGTGGACAGCATGGTGTAGACAGAGAGAGGTGCACAGGGCAATATGCAGGGTACAGACCAAGACAAAGTGGAGGAGTGCACACCCATCTGGGGCCAGGAACATGGGAGGTCACAGTCCTTAGGCAGGTCACACACACTGAACTTCACAGGGGGGCAGATGGCATCCATGATTGTGGACATATGCACACTTTACCACCATCTGTATGGGTTCCTGTCCCTGTCCACCCTCACAGAGGTCAAGGACATGCTATGGCTCATAATCTAGAGTGGAGTGAATGCTGCAGAGCTGAAAGCATGGGGTCTGGAGGCCATCAAACACAGTTGGCGTGACCTGCATGCCAACATGAAGTGCAAGGTCACAGCTACTGCATGGGCATGGCAGGGCACTGGTGGCAGCTCCCCATATGATGACACCCAGCTCAGCCTCCTGGAGCATATGGTTGTGGACATGCTGATGGACATCAGTGTCCACAGGGAGGTGGATGGCGTGGACACCCTAGAAAACTAGGTGGGGTTGCTGTGACTGGTGGACATAGGTGCAGCAACCCTGGGCAACATACTAACACACATCCCCCCCCCCACCAGAACCACCAGGGCAGGCTGTAACACCTGCTGTGATGGAGCAGCAGAACTGGGACAACAGTGCCCGGCCAGCGGATGAGGAGGACAACAGACGTGCAGGATTCAGCACTGGTGAGTACCACTGTCATTGGTACTGCCAGTACACACGCAACAACTGACCATGCCTGTCCCACTAACTGAACCGTTTTATTCACAGGTACTGAGTAGGAGACAGAGGCACCCATGGAAACAGACAGAGATGTGGCAGTGGCCACGAAGCAGGTGAATGCAGCTCCCAGGCCACAACAGCCACCCTGGATGGATGGACTGGCAATGCACAGTGCTGCCCAGCCATAGCCAAGGCATGCATTGGCCACAACACAGGTGGCACATTGTTGGCACAGCAGGGACAAGGTGCAGTAGTTGTGGACACAGGTGCCACCCCAGAATGTTACACAGGGGACATGGACAGCAGCCTGGATGAGGATCCGTCATGGCATGCGCCCTGCCGCGAGCGCGTGCACACATACACACACACACACACACACTCACACTGGATGCAGGTGATGCTGGCCAACAGGTGCTGTGATATGTGGCAGCTGGAGGCTGACCACCTTGTAAAGCAGCACTGCAACACAGACATGCTGTGTTCCCTCACCAGCAAGTTGCATGCTATGCAGTGGCCAGCAACAGAATGGGGCAGGCTGAACACTGCACAGCACAGAACAGGACATGGCACCAAATGGATGCACAAGGCACTTGCAGTCCCCCCCCCCCAGTCAATGATCGATGGAAGCACCACACCCATGAAAGCCACCACAACTGACATGGCAACAGGACCAGTGCAAGTTGAGGTGGACAGCAATGACCTGCCAGATGACCTGGCAGACAGAACATGGAGTTTTACGACAGCCACCTGATGGAGTATGCCATGGCCACAGAGAATGCGGACATGCTTCCACAGCCCATGGTGCACACAGTGGGTGCATGTCATGGCTACAGTGGAGGCAGACCACTTGGACCCACATGGTGGCTGGGTTCACGTGTCTCAGTCAGGCTGTTGGCACAGGCTCTGGATACGCAGTCACAGTGATGTGCCGCCACCACAGCGGTGCACAGACACACTACTACTCAGTACTAAAGCACCACTCAGGATGTGTCACACTTCACCAGCCCCCCCAGACCATAGTACACATTGCTGACCTCCACACCCCATAAACACACACACCAAGTGCAACCACGGGGTGCCACAGCATGCCACGGCCCACCCACCCCACAACATGGGATGCATATGGCAGACACACAAGCGCCCCGGTGGGTGGCATCCCATGACACACAGGCTGCCAAATGCATGGCATGCTGTGGGCGATGCCAGCGGTAGCTTGGTAGGCCCTGGTACACAATGGGTGCCCTCAGCACTGTTCTCATCATGGAGTGTCCAGTGCCCAACACAGAGTGCTATCACTCTGGGACCAGCCCCACGCAGGCCACACAGACACCCACCACTGATGCACACCTGTAGCAGCACAGCACACACACACACACACACACACACACACACACACACACACAGTACCTATATGGCAGCACACCATGAATGGGTCTGCCTACAGTGGCACAGGCTAGCGCCAGAATGAATCCTGAACCAGCACCACCCTCGCTTCCCAACCAACTGTATTCTCTGGTCCATGGACATCAACTGGGTCATCCTTCTCTGGTGGCACATCATGTGATACCACCCCCAGGATAGTTACATCATGGTGCAGCATGACATAGTGGAGCATGGCACAGACAGTGAACACCTGGCATGCCTTTCCTGGTGCCAGCATCATCGTCCCCCTGGTGTGGTCCAGGCAATGTCACAAAAGACTTCTGTTGAGTGTTGCTGTTTTTGGACTTTAAACTCTGTGCATATATGGATCTTGAGTGAACATGTGTCAATTAGGTGTGTGAATATATTTATTGTGTGCACTGCACTCATGTTGGGTTTTTAATATAAATATCACTGAAAAAGTTTTGACTGTTTACATTTGGTAACTGCTAAGAACTAATGAACTCAGTTCATGAATGTCTAAAACATGTACTGTCACTTAAAGCAGCACATTACTTAAGTGAACACTGGGAGGTGGTTGTTAGGCTTTGAAAAAGCAGGAATCAGTGCAAAACATGTTAGCTGACTAACTGACCATTTGTTTGGGAGCTACTGGCTGAGGGATGTTGTTTTTCCCTGTTTTTACACCTTTTCTACTTGCAACTTTGCACAAATAAAGATTGGAGTTTTTGCACCAATTGGATGCCTACAATCATTACTTGGAAAAGGGAAGCAGGAATTTATTTTGGATTTGGAAGTCAGAGGCATAGGAATCCAGGCCTTTGGTGGGTGCCAGCTACTCGGGTACTGTTTAACGGTATAAAGGCTACAGATGTTCAGGGAAGACAGGGGAGGCTGAGGCAATGTGGGTCACACTTGAACCAGGTAATGGCACAGCAATACCTACGGGGTGATCTACAGACCTCTGGCACAGTGGAAGGAAGACAAGAAACTAGTGGAGGCCATACTATACATGACATAGCAGCTAAAGGGGAAATCCTGCTGCTGGGGGATTTCAATATGCCGGACATGGATTGGACCACCCAGGCGACTGCTTCAGCTAAAAGCACAGCCATCCTGGAATCCTTGCAGGGGGTTGGTCTCAGGCAGCTGGTGTATGAGCCAACCAGGGACTTGTCAGTTCTGGACCTGGTATGGACCAATGGGAACAGAGTCGAAGGAGTACAGGTGGAAGGGCAGCTAGGATCCAGTGACCTCCACATGGTGTGGTTTAGCATGGAGACAGGGACTCAATTAAGCCATACAAGGGCAAAAGTATTAGATTTTAGGATGGTGGATTTCACTGAAATGGGTTGATGTATAAGAGCAGTCCTAGGGAAGGGAGGTAATGGAGAAGGTGGAAGAACAATGCAGGAAACTGAAAGGAGCCATAGTGGAGGTAACAAACCTATGTTTTACGATAGTGGCCAAAGGGAAAAGAAGAAGGAAACCACTATGGTTCTCTAAAGAGGTGGGGGACAAAATAAGGGCTGAAAGACAGAGTTTCAGGATATATAAGGGGACCTAAATGGAGGAGGACAGGGAGGTGTACCTTGAATGTCTAAGAGAGGCAGGGAAAGCTGTTAGGAGAGCTAAGGCACAGACAGAGGAGGGCTTGGCATGGACTGAGAAAAAAGAGGATGAGACATTCTATAGGTACATCAGTGAAAGAAGAAACAATGGGGGAATTGTGAGGCTCAAAGGGGAGGAGGGAGAGTGTAAGGAGGGGTATCCAGACATGGTAGAAATACTAAACTAATACTTCTGCTCAGTATTCACTAAGGAGGGGGAAGGTCAAGGACCACAGTTGGGTAGCAGAGGCTATGGAGGGGGAGAAGTGGACACCAGCCCATTCACCATGGAGAGAGTTCTGGAAGAACTCACAAAGCTGAAGCCATGGGACCAGATGGCGTACACACAAGGATATTAAGGGAGCTGCAAAAGGAACTAGCAACACCTCTGGTAGCCCTGTTCACAGAGTCACTTAACAAGTGGGTGGTCCCAGAGAACTACAGGAACTACAGGAGGGTACATGTAGTCCCACTGCACAAAAGCGGCAGTAGGGAGGAGGCGGGAAACTACAGGCCAGTCAGCCTCACCTCAGTGGTGGGGAAGATCATGGAGACACTGCTGAAAGAAAGGATAGCGGCACACCTGGAAGCCAGGGCTGCCCAGGATCTGAGGCAACATGGATTCATAGCAGGAAGGTCATGTCAAATGAATCTGATAAATTTTTTTATTTGATTGGAACACTATGGAAGTTAACCAGGGAGGGTCGGTAGACAACACCTACCTAGATTTCAGCAATGCCTTCCACACCATACCACAAAGAAGGGTGGTTAACAAGATGGGCAGCTTGGGCATGGGACAGAAGGTGATACACTGGGTTAATAATTGGCTGACAGACAGGAGGCAGAGTGTGGTGGTAAATGGGATCCAATCTGGGGACAGAGGGGCGACCAGTGGAGTACCACAGGGATCAGTACTGGGACCAGTCTTGTTCAATATCTTCATTAGTGACATTGCAGAGGGACTGGAAGGAAAGGTCTGCCTATTTGCAGATGATACCAAGATCTGCAACAGGGTTTATACTCCAGAAGGGGTGCAGAAAATGAAGAGGGACCTGGAGAAGCTTGAGGGATGGTCAGAGGTGTGGCAACTGAGGTTCAATGCAAAGAAGTGCAGGATAATGCACTTGGGTAGAGGGACCCTGGGGAGAGCTAAAGGATGGGGGAAGGTACTGACTGTCATCAAAGAGGAAAGGGATCTAGGCATTATCATCTCTGATGACCTTAAGGTATCAAAGCAGTGTTCAAAGGTTGCAGGGAGGGCCAGTAGCATGCTGGGGTGCATGGGCAGGGATATCATTAGCAGGAGGTGGGAGGTGGTGATGCCATTGTATAAAACATTGGTAAGACTTCATCTGTGCAAGAACATAAACATGGTGGAGGTTATCCAGAGAAGGACGACAAAGATGGTGCAGGTCTTGCACCACAAAACATATGAGGAGAGACTAAGGGATCTCAATATGTACTCTCTGGAGGAAAGCAGAGAGCAAGGGGACATGATAGAAACTTTCAAGTACTTCAAGAGCATAAATAAGGTGCAGGTGGGGGACCTATTCCATTGTAGAAGAAGTACTAGAACGAGGCAGCACAATATGAAATTAGAGGGGTAGATTAAGAAGTAATGTGAGGACGTTTTTCTCTACAGAGAGGGTAGTTGATGCTTGAAATAACCTGCCACATGAGTGTAATGCCCCAAAGTTGGGGCATCCCAGAAAAACTAGAATCAGTAAATAAATTAGGGGTTTACAGGTGCTCAGGGTGTCCGCCGTAGGTGTAGGCAGCAGGGTACTATGATAAGGGGCCCCTGAAAGTAAAGATTCACCTCCTTATAATGGGAAACTTTAAAATAGTACAGAAAAGTGCCCTGTGCACTTTACAGTGTGGTCAAAAAGCAGATTTAATAGCAGTACATGTCACAATGGCTTGGATGGAATGCTGTGCTGAGCTGCTCATGCACAGCATTCCAGTCCAAACACTCCAGAACCTGAGGGTTTGTTTTTAAAAGTTCAACAGTTTTTCATGGTAGTTCCTGCTGGCTGTGGAGCAGAGAGGACGCAGATGGTTAAGGGGAACCAGTAGAGCTTACCTGGTGGTTGAAGCTGTTCCCCGAGGGCCAGTCTGTGTGCCTGCTCTGGCTCCAGCCAGTGAAAATTTCTCAAGAGCTCCGTTTTGGTCTGCGGTGCCATCGGGGCACCAAAAGAAAGTGACCAGCCTTTTGATGCGGTTTGGGCTGTGTAGCCCTGTCAGTTTATTGTTTTAACCCTCCTTTTTCGTTTGAAAGTTAAAATTTCGGTCCCCCGTCGGCAGCCCTGCCAGTCGCATTGCGCCGCTTGTCCTGTCGGCCGTCTTAGGCCCCCGCTCGTCCCCCTAGCTGCCTGCACATACCCTCCCACTGTCAGCATCCCTCCCGCCTCCCAACAGCAGAGCAACCCTCCTGAGGATGGCGGAGCGGTGAGTCAGCGGCAGCACTTGAAGCGTGCTGACCGCCTGTGAAGGGAGATTGCATTTTTTATTGTTCAGAAGCACCACCGGAAGGCTAGAGAAAGAGCTGACCGAAGTTGCAAGGGGAAGTGGGTCATCAGGACCTGAAATTAGGTATGCAGAGGGGAGGCGGGCATGGACGCCCAAAGGAGGGCCAACCATCAAGGCCTGTATAGCGGCCTTTGAATATTCATTAGGGGGCAGGATTTGGGGGCAGTGTTTTTGCTACTGAGTGACAGCAGCTCTCAGAGAGCTGCAGATTTAATGGGGCCCTGTCACTCTTGGCCATTTCCAGATTTAAAGGGGCAATTCAGGCCCTATATAAAGTGGGGCACCAGGCCCAATATAAAGTGGGGCACCAGGCGCAATGTAAAGTGGGGCACCAGGCCCAATATAAAGTGGGGCACCAGGGCCAAGTCTTGGTAGGGCATCAGGCCCAAGGTGAAAGTAGGGCATTAGGCCCAAGGTAAAGCAGGGTTTGTAGGAGGCCCTGGCCTAGTGTAATAGGGCAAGCTAGCCTAGTGGTACTAAAGGGAGGCCCCGGCCTAGTGCAATAGGGCAAGCTAGCCTAGTGGTACTAAAGGGAGGCCCCGGCCTAGTGTAATAGGGCAAGCCAGCCTAGGGGTTCTAATGAGAGGCCCCGGCCTAGTGTAATAAGGTTAGCCAGCCTAGTGGTACTAAAGGCTTCCTTAGCCAAAACGTTCAGGGATAGCCAGATCCTATTCAGGAAGACCCTACACTTAGGAAGAGGGGTTTATCCAAGAGTGCTCAATTTGCCTATACTGTGAAGCTACTGTAACAACTGTACTAATGAACTATTGCTCTAAGTACCTGAACTATTGCTCTAAGTACCTGAGCATTGCTCTAAGTATCTGAACTATTGCTCTAAGCACCTGAACATTGGCCACATCAGTAATAATTACCCCAAAATTTATAATTTGCCCTTCCCCGGCAAATTATTGTATCATTCCACAGTTCTCTGGGCATCTTTCAGTTATATGGTTACTACTGTATGAAGACAGTCTCAATCTTCTACCACACTGCAGTCCCATAGTGTGGTCTGTAATACCATGTACTCCGAATCAGTCTCTACTCAGAAGAAGATGTTCTCTCAGCATTCTTCACTCCTGTGGGATCATCCATCAGCTCATCATATCCATCTGTGTCATCCGCCGGAGTCGAGTCCATCGCCAGTCATACAAGTCTTACCCGCCGTTTCTTGTTTTTCACAGCTTGAAGGTACATCCGCCGAAACGCATCACGACAGCCGTGCCAGTGTCATTCCGTATGGTTCCTGTTCCAGATGTCCCGAAGTTGGTCACCCTCTATAGAAGAGTGTGCTCTTCCTGGAGAACCTGGTCTGTGCCTTCCTGGTCGTTCGCCGAAAGTCGAGTCCGTCGAAGTCCAGTGCAGGACGCATCTGCTATTTCTTTGTTTTGTGTTAGTTACTGATCCTAGGATTGCAGACTCAACCATCATCTCTTCAGATTCTTCTGGTTCATGGTCCTGTCAGAGTTTCTTCCGAGTTTACCTGGCCCTTGGAGTGCCGCAGCATCAGTCAGGTCGTGGTAGTCCTCCATTGGATTCATCGCCATGCAGGTCTTGACCTATCTTCATCCTTGGCAACCTTGGAAGTGGGTTTTGGCCAAGGAACCCTTGTTTTCAGTGTGTTATCTCAGGAACCAGTTGCTCTGGTTCTTCATTCCGGTAGCCTTGGAGAGAGTGGGCTTTTGCCGAAGAAACATATGGTCTGTTTACCAAACCTCTCACCACCCCAGTGGCCTTAACTAGGTCTTTGCTGGGAATTGTGATTAGGGTTCTACAGTTCTGTTTTATTTCCCTTGTAGCTACCAATGAAGAATGACGGTGTACATGAAGATGCCGGATCCCTGGACTCTTGTAATATCTAGACTCTGATGGAAATGTGTGGTGATAATTACCCTAGTACAGTTCTTAGTGGCTTATGTCACCTGATCCTCATCTAAGAGTATCGAAGTGTAGAATAATTTCAGAATGAGAGTGACAGTAGGCCAATAGTCTATTCTTGTGCTAATAATCTTAGTAGTCATAGATAAAGTATTTCTCTGTTTATTTCCCTATTGTTCTTGGGCAACCCCTCCTTCCTCTTGTGACTGTGTCTCTCTACCCTTGGTACAAAATAAATGCCCTGCGGGCATTGAAGCACTAGGTTGACTCCTGCCTCTCCTTGTCTGGGTAACGGTTATCCTATCCACATAATTTGGACCTTGGTGCCTCACTCATCTCTTTTCACCACCTTCAGAGTAGAGTACTCCACAGAGCACCTCCAGCCCATCATCAGGGCAGGACACGAGGTAGTAGGGGCAAGCACAGTGGAGGTGTTTAAGCACACGTGGGATACGCACAAAGAAACCTTGAGAGGGGAGGGAGTGATGAAAAACCATGTATCACATAACCGCCACATACAGTGTATAGGGCCTACATGCAGACTGGTAGGGCCTAGTGGGTCGTATCTGCTGACAATTTCTATGTTTCTACTGTATGTTTCTATGTTACTGCCTCCCCTCTCTCTGGAACCAGCTATCCGCCTCCATCCTTCCCCCCCTCCATTAGATGCCCCCCTCTTCCCTGCTCCTGCCAACCTCTTCCTGAACCCTTACTTACCCTTGCCTAGATTTTGACCACCCCTTAACTCTCCCACCCTTTAACCTCATAGTTCTGGCAGCCTTGTTGAAGTTTCCAACCTGTTTTGACTCCTACTTTCAGCACCAGTCAGCCTTCCTTCACTCTGGCACATCTACTTTCAGTTTGCGCAGTCTGCTCAGATGATTTGTATGCAAATTCATTTGTCCTCCATATGCAGTGTTTTGCTATTTTGTCTGAACTGCATGCAACTTATATTCTTTATGGCTTCCTCATTGTAACCACATCACCTGGTTCTCTGCATTTTGTTTGTAATTGTGCTTCTCCTTCTAAATTCTCTTTTTTAGCATAATAGATTTTATTTATTTATTTATTTAGCTTTTGTTAACCAGGTAAGTACACTAGACAAGACAATTTGCCTATTTTCAGGTACGACCCGGGAGAGTACAGGAAATTACATACTTACACACTTGGGACAACATGGTACATAATTAGGAAAAGATTACACGTCATGAGACAACAAGGTACAAGTTAGAAAAAAACAAACTTGCATGTCACGTGCGAACATCATAATGTAGAATACACAAAGTACAAGGCATATGAAGCACATTTAGTTAGAATAGGTACAGCAGAGTAAGTGGTGTGTGCCAATTTTGGAGCAGTACAAGGTAAGGATTTTCTTTCCCTTTCTAGTAGGAATCACCTTTTACCTATTACAGACTCACATATAGTTTACCTTTTCTCAGTGGTTTACAAAAATTATTTCTAGACTGTAACATGTTTGTAATTTTGCTTTTTGATGAAGTAATAATAAAAAATGATTGCAAACAAAAAACAGTTAAAAATAATTATTTACTGTTAGCGGCTCAGTAGGTAGCACACTCGCCTCTGAGGCTGGGAGATCAGAGGGCTGTGGGTTCAGTTCCCACATCTGGCACTTGGGTTAATACCCCAGTACTGACACTGTAGTGCAGCATGAGAGGGGTGCTGCACTTCTGATGTGCTCTCTTTCGGATGAGACGTTAAACCAAGGTCCCATCTGCCTGGATTGGTGGTAGTTCAGGTGGATGTTAAAAATCCCATGGCACTTATCGAAAAGAGTAGGGGAATTTTTATTCAAAAACTGAAAACACAATATATGGAAGTGTATTACATCATACAAAATCAGAGAGCAAGAAAACAAAAAACAGAAAACAAGTATGATAACATACATGAACTTGAGACAAATAATCTGTACATGCACATAATCCCCATCCCACCCCTACTAAAAGAGTAGGAGAAAGTGTAATGTAAAACTCATAAGAACATATATACAAAATGGAAGTACATCACACAAAAGCATAAAAAAAAGAAAGCATAAAAAAGAATAAAGAATTCACAGTATACATGAACTACAAACAGAAATAAAATGCATATGTACACAACCCTCATCCCAACCCCACTAAGAGAGCAGGGGGAAGAAGGTAAAAAAAAAAAAACAACTATCTGTCAGGGAAAAATCCAGGAGCAGAGATTCCAATATCTCTGAAAAACCTCTCGGGGCAATGGGGCTTTCTCAGTGCAATAAACAGTGTGTAGACCTCGCAAAATCTGAGCAACAATATGGGTAGGGCGGCACAGTTTCTGTTGCAGCAAAAATGCACATCTGGCCTGCCACAAATAGTAGCGTAAAAAAGTGAAAATCAAACGGAGAGTACTAGGATGGTATGGATTCAGTCTGGGAGGATAGATGCCATAAATCAAAATATCATAAGTGAGAGTGGGAAGGGCCTTTTCCTTCCACTTGTGAAGGAAAAGGGTCCAAACAGGTTGTGTAAAGGGTCAATCTATAAAAACACTGAACATGGTTTCAGGGGTGGAAGGACATGAGTCATGAGGACAAGTCCTTTCCTCCTGTTCTTTGTGCTTCAAGTTATCACGTACGCCAAGCCATCTGTGACATGACAACCAAGTGATATCCCAAACCCGCTGAGGAATGCAAGGGTCAGTCAATGATGAAAAACACAGGAGGAGTCCAGAATAGCACCAAGGGAGTTCTGTAACACCGGAAAATCCAGAAAGGAAGACCCCAAAACAGACCGATATAAATGCCTTCGTGAGGAAGAAAGAATCATCGTAGGAGTCAAAGAACACTGGTGAATCTTTAAAAAGGAGGGGATAATATAATAGGGAAGACTGTACTCCCGAAAGTTCAGAGGAATCTGCAAAGGAGGAAGAGTCCACACCTTGCATAACGGGGCAACTTGATGATGGAGAAGAGACAACCAAAAGACTGGCTGGTCATGCAATAGAGAAGGAAAAGTAGACTTGAGAAACAAACAGTGAAAAAAGACTAAGGATTCAACATTTGAACTCCGCCATGGCAGCAATCAGAACAGATATAATTCCATTTGATCGGGTTTAAATGACTGCCCCAAAAGCCCTGGAAAAAAACATTATACAAACAAGCTTCCAAGGAAAAGGGAACAGGAAAAACCAAAGCCACATGCAGAAACAGAGGAAGAATGCAGGTTTTCAAGAGCTAAATATGTACACATTGGAAGAGAGAAGGGACCGGGGGGACGTGATAGGTCTTCAGGTACATGAAGGGGGTAAATAGGGGGTGAGCAGTCAGGTGCTTCAAGGAAGGAGGAAGGGCAACTAGAGGGAACGGGTGGAAGCTGGAGGGGGGGAGATTCAGGGGAGAAAGGAGGAGGTGCTACTTCACTGAGAGGGTGGTGGAGCCATGGAATGCGCTGCCCAGGGGGCTGCTGGAGGCAAAGACGGTGGAGGGGTTCAAGAGGGGGTGGGACAGGAACAGGGGAAGGGTTCTGGAAAATAAAAATCCAGTGCAGCAAGAATATCCAGAACTGGGAAGGGAGAAGCCAGAGAAGGCGAGGGGGGCAGCAAGGTCAGCTCCCAGGGTGGGGGCTGACCAAACGAGCAGACATGAAAGACAGTTAGGCCTATTCTGCTGGCATTTTAGTATGTTAGTAACAGTAAAACCCACTTCCGCTTAGCTGTAGTATATCCCTTTCAGGAAGCAACTATGCGTAAAGCCTTATCTAGAATGGTAGTCCATTTGGTGAGGGCATCAGCAGCAGCACCAAAAATCAATCCCAAAATCTTGATTGGAGAAAAGAACAAAGGCACCCCCGCAATACAATGAGGAGAATCAGAGGGTGGCAACATCGGGAGGTGTACAGCAGAGCTCTTACCGTAATTTCATCTAGAACCAGATACCCGCTCTAAGTCCATAAGGAGATAAAGCAAGTCCGACTCTTGAAGTTGTGGAGTAGTGATAACACAAAGGTTATCCACATAAGCCAACACCGTAGGAACAGGGGATGGAGAAGAAAAGGAAAGATGGGGAATAGTAGGATGATGCAAAAGCTTGCGAAGCAAAGGGTCAATATGAAAAAGCTAGAGAAGAGGACTCAAAGGGTAGCCTTGGTGGACACAGGTGCGACTTATAAAGGGGGGACAAGGGGTACCATTTACATAAGGTTAGATCCAAGCAGTAGAATATAGTAGTCGTATCCACTGGATAAAGCGGTGAGGAACACCATAATGAGAGAGGACGTGAAAGAGATAGGCATGGTTCACCCTATCAAATGCTTTCTCCCTGATCAAGAGAAAGGAGTAGTGAGGGAGAAGAGGAAGAACTGAAAACAGAGATATCTCTCAGGAGAGAAAGATTTGAAACAATAGAGTGGTGAGGGATAGCACAAGTCTGAACTTCTGAGATAATTTGAGACGCATAAGGAAGAATGCGATTGAGCAGGACTGATGCAAAAATCGTGTAGTCCACGTTCAAGAGGCTCAATGGTCTCCAATTCTGAATATCTGTCCTGTCACTCTTTCTAAACAGGAAGAACATAATCGCATCTGAGAAATGTCGGGGGACAGAATGAGTAGTGATAATGGTATTAAAGAGCAGGGTAAGGATTGGAGAAAAGAGATCAGAAAACGTGTGTTAGAGTTCCGTGGTTAGGCCATCCAGCCCAGGAGAAGTACACCATTTCTGCTTCTTGATTGCTGCCTGTGCCTCCAACAAAGAAATTGGAAGAGTCAGCTGAGTACAGAGATCAGAAGAAGGAGATGGAAGCTGGAAATTAAGAAAAGGAGCAGCAGCAGACGAGGTCACAGAAGGAGAGCCACAGATGCTATTCAGATAAGAAAAGACCTTGTGCCGAAGAGAGATCATAGTGTCAGAAACCATCAAGGAGTCTGGGTCTACAAGACGTTCAATATGCGTGGCCGTCACCCTGTCAGAACAATGCTTATAAATGTCAAAAGAGGCCTTAGAAGAGCGGGTGCTGCAAGAGACCTCAAGACACAAGGAACGAGCTCTATCATACTGGTATGCCTCCATCTGAGTCTTCAGAGAAGTAATTAAGAGGGGAGTAATCCTGTCCAGACTCATATGCCCTGGAAATGGTGTCCTGCAAATGTTGCTGCAAAAGTAAACACTGTCGATAAAAGGAAGCCGATTTTCTCCTACCCTGCCAAAGAAAGAAACGTTTAAGATCCGATTTGGTGTCCTTCCACCAAGGTAAGGGGAAGGCATAGGCATCCAATACCGAAATGAGGGCCAACAATAAATCTCGGCAATCTCTAACAATGCAACCATCCGATAACAAGGAGCTATTCAACTTCCAACAGGAAGAAACAATCAAAGAATGGGACGCCGAGGAGGGAGAGCAAAGCAAGGAAATGGCCATGTGATCTGAGGATTCACAAAGGATAACTTTAGCCTGGTGAACCCGAATATTATAAGAAAGAAAGAAAAAATCAATACAAGTGGCTAGGGAGCCTCTATGATTGGTTTTAGCTCCCTTGGGGTGCACTGCACAGTAGCCATCCTGAAGAGAAGCAGTCTGGTCATGGAGGTCCTGGAAAAGGTAAGGAGAAAAAGAGCTGCCTTTAGGAAGTACAAGAAAACAGGGAAGGGGGAGGACAGGGAGGAGTACTTGACAGAATCAAAGGAGGTGACAAGGGCAGTAAGGGGAGCCAAAGCATCTATGGAACTCAGGCTGGCACAAGGCATTAAGAAGGGGGAGAAGGACTTCTTTAGGTACATCAGGGAGAAAAAGAGCTGTAAGGACCACATAGTAAGGATTTGGAAGGGGGGGGTTGGGTGGAAGAAAGGGGCGATAAGGCAGAAGCACTAAATGAGTACTTCTGCTCAGTATTTACCAAAGAGAAGGAGGGGTGACACCCAAGGGTGGAGAAATGGAAGAAACAGGGGGGAAAGGGGTGACAGATGGGGAAATCATGGAGGGCAGAGTTTGGGAGGGTTTGAAGGCACTGAGGGTGGACAAGGCGCCAGGCCCAGATGGCATCCACCCCAGGGTACTGAAGAAGCTGGCAGAGGTCCTTGCAGGACCTTTAGCAGACCTATTTAATGTCTCACTACATTCGGGGTGTGTACCTCAGGACTGGAGGATGGCTCACGTGGTGCCCCTCCACAAGAGTGGCCCCAAGGATGAACCGGGAAACTACAGATCAGTGAGCCTCACATCCATTGTAGGTAAGCTAATGGAGACTATCCCAAAGGAGAGGCTGGTGGCTCTCCTAGAGGCCAAAGGACTACAGGACAGCAGAGAGCATGGCTTCATACGGGGCAGATCCTGCCAAACCAACCTGGTGGAGTTCTATGACTGGGTAGCTAGGCAACTGGACAGGGGCCATGCAGTGGATGTCCTGTATCTGGACTTCAATAAGGCATTCAACTCGGTGCTGCATGGAAGTCTGGGAAGTAAGTTAGTAGGCAAAGGGGCGGGTGCAAAGCTGGTGACATGGGTAAGAAACTGACTTCAGGGAAGGCAACAGAGGGTGGTGGTGGTGGTGGTTGGGGAGCTCTCATACCCAAGGGTAGTGACGAGCGGTGTTCCACAGGGCTCGGTGTTGGGACCAGTGTTGTTTGGGATATTCATTGCAGACATATCATTGGACATCAAGAGCAAGATCAGTCTGTTTGCTGATGATACCAAGGTAGGAGCGGTGGTGGATGACCTAGGGGGATGGCAGGGGTTGCAGGATGATCTTGCAAAGCTTGAAACCTGGTCAGACACCTGGCAACTGGGGTTTAATGCCAAAAAGTGCAAGGTGCTGCATTTTGGGATGAAGAACCCAAGGAGGAGTTACTTGCTGGGGGGGAGTGCAGCTAGCCCAGACAGAGGAGGAGAAGGATCTGGGATGCTCATTACAGGGTCAATGAACAACTCAGCACAATATAGGAAGGCAGCTGCAAAGGCCAACAAAATGCTGGGTTGTATTGCAAGGTATATCCTCGAGGAGGAGGTGGTGATTCTGCCACTGTATAGGTTATTAGTTAGACTGCACCTGGAGTACTGCGTGCAGTACTGGTGCCCATATCTGAAGAGGGATATTGAGTTACTGAAGGGGGTGCAGCGCAGGGTGACAAAGATGATCAAGGGGCTGGGGGACTTATCATATGAGAGGAGGTTGAGGGAGTTGAACATGTACTCACTGGAGAACAGGAGGGACGGGGGGACAGGATTGAAACCTTTAAAAACATGAAAGGAATAAACAAGACAGGTACAGAGGGGCTGTTCATGGTAACAGAGGGGAGGGACACCAGGGGCCATGATATGAGACTGGTGGGAGGAAGATTCAGGAGGGAGATGAGGAGACACTTTTTTACAGAGAGGGTGGTGGCTGGGTGGAATGCGTTACCTGCAGAAGTGGTATCCAGTAGAACAGTGGACTGCTTCAAAAGGGGATGGGACAGGACAAGGGGGAGGGTTAATGAATGGGAAGGGTGGAAGGGAGGGAGGGGCAGCTGCAGAATAAGGGGTGCTAGCTGCACATTCGAGCAGACTTGATAGACCTCTAGGCCTTTATCTGCTGGCAAATTTCGTATGTTTGTATAAAGCAGTAGAGTCTCTGAAAAGTTTCTGAGTGGAGCTTCCTCTATCTGCCAGGGTGAGGCCGCAGTTGAAATCCCCCTCCCCTGGTAAAGATGGTGGAAGGTATGTAAATAAGGTTGTAAGAGTCGAAGCAAGTCTGAATGAGCAGCAATACTTTGGGGTGCATAAACATTCAGAATCCGGAGTCGTAGACGATGGAACGTGCAATCAAGCAACAATGCACAGCCTGGGACAATGTCAACCAGTCTGGTAACAGAATAATCAAATCCAGAAAATAGAATGCCCAAGCCATCACATTTATTCTTGCCAGAGAACCAATAGGAAAGGCCTTTGGTCCAACTGGCAGAAGCCCGGGACAGCTCATAATGGGCTTTCAGCCTAGTATCCTAAAGCAGGTAAAAATCATGAGGATAGCCAAAAGATACTGTAAAGAGATAAGAAATTTCCTATGGGACTTCATGCTGCACACATTAAGTGCAAGGCAGCAAAGGCTTAAACTCCCAGCCATAGGAAAAGTGGAGTAGGTGACAAGGAACCGGGGAAGAAAAAGAAAAAAATAAGCAGTTAGGTAACCACAGAACGCTGCCCGGGCGCAGATCTAGAGGAAGAGGGATCCAGCTGGGAATCAGAGGAGTAATCCATAAGGAGAGAAGAAGCCCGAGAGGAGTCAGAATAATTTTCCTCATCCATTGTGTCACTCCACTACTTCCATTTGGTCAGATCCTGGTCACGATTTCTAGTCAAAATGGACTGTCAAGGGGGGGCAGGGAGCCTTCCGCTTGCCCTTACACTTACCCTTCTTACCCTGAGAAACCTCTGTAAAGGGATCCAGGTCCGGAGGGGGAGGGGGCATAGGGTCAGAGGGGGTGATGACCTCTGGAGCCGGGTCTTCACAAGGAGGAGCAGGAGTCTGCAAGCTAGGAGTGCATACCGAAGACTCAGCAGGAGAGGTTAGGACAACATCAGTGGGGGGGGGACCACCTCCTGGTGCAGCTCTTTGCGCTGATGAAGAACCTGAGTTTGAGAGTCAGATATAAGGACCAACTGGTCTTTTGGGGGGGGTGATCCAAATTGTTGTGGTCTGCCCACGGACACTGTTGATAGGTATGACCAGATTCATCACAGAGGTTATATCTCTGGGGATTAGGGCAACCAAGACTGACATGACCATAGGCCAAGCAAACAGATCATCGTGGCTTGTCACAAGTATGGCAAAGGTGTGTTTGAGCACTGCATTTATGGCAGGTACGGAGCTGACCAGGGTAAAAACACAACCCCCTGTCATGACTAGTATAGAACCTGCCAGATAAATGTGTTATACCCTGGTCAGTCTGCTGCAGTCGCACTTTTACTTTCCAACCCCCTGTCCAGACAAGGTCCTCATCCAAAATAGGTCAAGGAGCCTCGAGAATATCGCAGAGCTGTTTAAGCCAGTAGTGGATGTCCGCTATGCTCACTCCCTCGTTGCAAGAAAGCAGGGTAAAAACTTTAATGGTAGGCTTAGTAAGGGGAATGAGCATAAAGGGGTCCCACAATGGCTGAGATTTCACCAATTCATACTTAGACCAAAATCTTTTCAGAGTGTAAACATTTTTAAAGCTAAGATCATAAACTGATTCTCCTTTAACGTGTATGAATGCAAACAGTTCACTCGTAGTAATACCCAAAGAGTCCCTTAGCATGGAATGCAACACAGTCCACCTATCAGGAGCAGTGGAAAGATCCCCAAAATATTTCAGGCGAACAGCGTTTCTATGCTTAGCAGGTGCCCCCAAGATTTGAAACAAATCACTAAGGCAAAACTGAGGAGCCTCCAACGGCTCACCAGCAGGCAGAGAAGGCAAGAGAGAATTGTCCAGATGATGCTGAGCGTCCTCGTCCGAAGAGGAGTGCGCTGTAGCAGAAGGTCGCGATGCAGAAGAGGAAGCCGGGAGGAGGGAAATAGAAGGAGGATGTACCAGAGGAATGTCCATACAGGAAATCCATGGAGGAGCTGAATCACCATGGGGGGAGAGACCTTCTGGGGGCAACAAACAAGTGGAGGAGTATCTGAAATGGGCAGGAGGGCGAGGCATGCAGCATAATGTCTTGGGCACTGACAGCCTGCAGAGAGATCCATGGGGCACCGGGACACTGTTGCGACCATCCTGTGGCTCGAAGATCCGAAGCTGGAGACCAGGCCTGGTCGGTAGAGAAAGCATCACCAGCAGGAATTGCAGAAAAAAGGCCAACTGAGGAGCAAAATCGGGTAAAACTCTTCCGGATGAGATCACAGGCTGAACCGGCAAGACAGGAAAGGCAACGGAGAGCGGTGACTGAACCATAGAGGGTGGCAAGTCAGTAGCAGAAGCATCATCCTCCTTAGCAAAGTCCCGCAAAACAGAGCGGTGGTGCAAGTAAAGGGAGCGCAGCTGTGACGGTGTCAGGGTTGTAGCCAAGGCCTCAGTAGCAGGAGGAGGAGGGCAGGCTGGATGAAGCTGGTCAGAATCCAGAAGCACAGCAGTAATAGAAAAGGGTACAGAAGGAAAACCATCCAAATCAGACACTGTGTCTAAACAACTATTGCAGTGAGTTCCAGGCTGTAGAGCAGGTAGAAAAACAGGATCAGAATCCTGGGGACAAAGAGCAGTAGCACTACTACCTTTTCCAGGGTCTGGGGCGGCAGCCATCTTAGCAAGCTGCTAGATGGCCAAAGGGTCCCCCTGCTGTAGAGTAGGGGAATTTCCCTTGTGTCCTGGCCAAATTTCCCTCATTCATGAAAAATACCACCAACAGCTTAATCTGGTTCAATTTCAGTTGCTTACCATATGTAACCACCCCCCAAGTCATCCCTGAAAAAGGGACTTCTAGGCCCAGTGGGCTTACTGGGTCAACAAAATTCAACAAACGAACCCTGGTGGTGCAATGTACAGTAATGCATGCAAGGGACAATTATATGGCCTTTTGTAGGACTACTATGCTGGAAGACTAAATCATATCCTCCTAGCACTGTTATTTTAAAAATAAGGCAAAAAAAACCAAACCCTGCAAATTCAATCAAGTTATGAGAGTGCTATGCTGTGGAGGTGCACATACAGACCTGCCAGGAATGAGAAAATGTATGCAACCCCTGATTTTGAGGTTTTAAACACTACATTTATTTCTGTATTTGAGATACAGTTAACCACCCCATTTAGGTAAGTCCAAAATCAAGCCACGAGGAGCTGACAATCTCCCTTTTATTATACTGTATCAGGAAAAAAGCAATAAAACTCAGATGTATTTTACTTCATGGTCTGGCACTGTCAGCACAGAGGACAAGATAAATATCTACCATACTGAGAGAAAACGCTGAACTTTCTGTTCAGGAAATGTCCCATTGTTTTGCTTCAGCAAAGGGTGCAATGACACTTTATGTCATTAGGCAACATGATGAGGGCACCAGATCACAAATCCAATATACTAACTTTTTTCACTGGTTCACGCAAGCTGCTCTCATTTTGGAATTACTTTACCATCTGGGCTCTGCTGAACATTTGCCCAGGAGTTCACTCAGGATTATGTGAGGGCAAAGACAGCAATTAACCCTCTATATGACGAGCAAGTCTGCATATGCTTAGAATCTTAACTGTGGCAAAATTTCCATACCATCATGGTGGTGCTCACTATGAACTGTTCCCTAACCACGTTGCCAAATAATTAGTTGCAGCAAGGAAGGGGTTTAATGTGCACTTTTTAAAAAAATGTCTTCTCTGGTCTAATATTTGACATTCAGAAAGAGCCAGGGTTCACCAAGGCCAATACATCTTGTTATTAAGCCTTAAATGCCTTTTGGATGTTGTGTCTGGATGATGTCCAATCACATGATCCAGTTAGTTTAAGCTATTGACAGAAAATAGCATAATCGGTCAACAGTTCACATTCTGAGATGTCTAATATACATGGTCTTGCAACAAGTTCAAAAGCAACAGAAAATAGCAGCAGCGGATTTTACCTAGATTTTTAAAATCTGTCTTGAGAGGTTAAGCAGTATAATTGAACAAAAAAAAATACAAATGACAAAAAGTTAATTATAAACAAGCTGTTTTAATATTGTTCTGGCCTGTACTGTGGGAATCTAACAGTAAGTGAGCAAAAAGGGCATTGTATTGCAAACCTAACTTCTTCAAGCCCCTCCGCTATGCCAACTGCTCTGGACTGCACAGTCCCAAGCAGTCATAAAGAAACAGACGATTATTTTAACTCCAAGTAGTGGGGGCAATGAATAAAATATGTTGGGACCTTTTCTACACAGGGTCATAGAATGGACATGGTTAGAAAATATTGGCCTTAATTTGTAAGAAAGGATGTGTGGTCCAGTAGTTAGGAGACGGAAATGTGAGCTAGGAGATCCTGGTTTGTATCCCATAAAAGTCATTGACTCACTGGGTGACCTTGGACAAATCACTTAACCTCCTTCTGCTGCAGTCCTCAGCTGTGAATGTGGGCAGAAGTGGAACATCACTATAAACATTAACAGGTGCTAGTAGAAATTAAATGACTTCCTGAATTTTATAGGACTGACATTAAAATCCTGCGACTTGGATCATAAATGCCTTAATAACTTGGTCCTGTATGGCCTACTGTAAACTTATTAATTATAATACAATTCAATTCTCTCATAATTCCTTATTTTTCCTCACCATTTTGCTGATAAGAGATCATTTCGTTTTCAGGCCCCCACCAATTAAAATGTCCTTCTAAGACATGTAAGGTACTGTGAAAACCTACAGAATCTCACCTTGACACATTCTGCAGTATTTTAAAAGAATTGGCCTATTAACACAATTTTCATGTTTACTGTATAAAATGCTCTGTAATGCTAGAACTGTTCTATGAAATCCATTGCTGTGTTTGTTGTATCAGAATTGGACTAGCCAAACATAATACTTGGAAAACAAAAAAACTTCTTGTACATCAAGAGATCTCCAGGGATTTTCCTTGGTAATATTACCTGCACAGTCCCAGTTCATATGCTGGACAAGGTTACAAATGTAAAACATTAGCTTGCAATATGAGCAAAATCCTAACATTTCTTTTTATAAAATCTAGAGTGATCTGACATTGGAAGCGAATAATATGTCTGCACCAGTGACTTTGAAAAGTGATATAAATGCTTTGGCTCAAGAGATGTATGTTGTAACTGCTGTAAGTGCTGATGACTAAAATACTCCACTTCAAGAGTTATCCAAGAATTATTCACAGGATAAAAGAACCATTCTAGCACAACTTACTAGTCAGAGCACAGAGCTCTGAACCTGGAGGCCCTGCAGACCTGGGTTTGAATACAGTATCACAACCACAACTTACAACTTCCCTGCTCCTAATTCTCTCCCAGATCGTACCTGGAAAGAGACTTTGACTCAGTGTGTCTTTTTTAACCAGAAATTCTAACAAAAGCAATAAAATCTGGTTATGTCCTCAAAAACAGAAGAGGATACAGGTATCTGACAACAGTGTCCTGTATTTTCTAGACAAAGGCTAATTTAATTGCATAACTGGGATACTTTACAAACTCGGATCATGACACTTCACTTTCATGTTAAAGTACATCACAGGATATACTGAAGTGTGTTGTTTGGTCTGTCGTTCTCTCTTGCCTTTGTATTTAGATACCAAGAGGGACTGGGTTCAGTTTTGCACTGATCTTTGGTATTTTTATGACTTCATGTGATAAGGAAATGTTGTCAGTGGTTCCAATTAAAGTTCAAAAAGAACATGGGGCACATTTGAAAGTAATGCTACTGAGGGATTGTAAGAAGAATATGAGAAAGTAATAAAACACAGCTGGATGTTTGCTGAGCTTAATTATGAAATGGATGGGAGACATCCTGAAACTGAACTGGCTGATGGGACTTTCAAACATGCTGCTGTCCCAGCACAACAGCACAGCTGAAACTACAGTACCTTTAGCCAAAAAGGCTCTGCACTCTCCAGGGATGCATGCACTTACCTTCGCCAAAATGTCCACATCCATCATAGCTGCCCTGGCATCATAAATACCTGAACTTCCAGATGCCTCAAAAGACCAATTCAACCTTAACTGCCTCATCATAAATAACATGAAGCAAACCTCACACTAGCATAGCAAAAGAAAACTCCATCTTGCTATCTGCACCATGCTCCAATAGAACCAGAAAAGCTGCAGCCCATCACTGAACATGGAAAAGAACTTTGACAGAGCCCGTAGGTGGTAGTGATCTCCAAGTTGCAAAGTTCTCCCCTCCATGATCAGCACCAATTGATGCCAGGCTGCAACATCCTCTTCATGCTCTGATCTCAGTGATGCCAGTTTGGTTTACAACCATCTCTCTGCCTCTTATCCCACCAGAGCTCCATATCATGACTTCTGCTGTCACTGTTCTAACCAGCAGCTCAATCGAATGTAGCTCCTGACAAACTGTAGAACAGGAGGTCTGGTCCAACACCACTTCCCACTTGATACCCCATTCCCTGAAGCCATGCCATTCCTGACTTGCTGACCATCCCTTCTTATTGGCAGCTCCATCCAGAAACAGTGGCCAATCATTTGGCTCACACTGTATATGACCATAATAATCTCTGTGCTTTTGTTGAGGTAGGGGGAAACTCACTGAAGCTGCCACTCCCTCACTCAATTCCCTTTCTTTGCCTACAACCTGAACCAAAAAACACTAGCCCTTTCCATGTAGTGCAGGCTTGACCTAGGGGCTAAACATCAGAACTTCACAGTACTACATTCTCCTAAAGTAAACATGCACATAAAAATGCTCATTTGATTTTTTTTTCAAACTTTATTTCCCTCTGGTCACAGGCACTTACTGGGTATCTCTTCAGCGGGGTTCCCTCAGTGTTGCCTCTACCGCCTGCTGTGTCCCTCCTCCAACCAAGGAATTGGGTGCTGGGTTCCCCCATCCCACGGCCTGGAATGGGAGAGGCAGGACCATGAAGAGTCAAATCGGGATTGGGGCCAGCATTGGGTATGAGGGCTACCATCACTCGAGTCCCCATCATTGCCTCCCAAAACACCAGGATTTTCCACCTTACTTTACACTCCAAAGGTGCAGTCGTGAAATGATGTCCACACCTAGGGTGGACCCTCAGCTGACGTCCACTGTCTCCTCGACCCTGTAATTGGCATGCTACTGCATTGCCCCCGGTCTCCACCAAGGGCCGCTGCAGAGCAGCACATCCCCTGATACCCACCCCAGAAGAGGAGAGCAGTCCTCTGGATGCTCAATCCTCACCTCCCCCACTGACCCCTGATGACCTGAGTCTGTTCCCAAACCAGGGTTGACGGCATGGCACGAGATGTGGCATCCAGCGCCTCAATCCTCAGCATCACTGGGCCAGTCTAACACTCATTTAATTTAAAATAAATATATTTTATAATGCCTTTATTAAATGTCAAATGTTTCCATTTCACATTTACAATAAGACCCTCTATGGTGTGTATTGTTGTGGGGATAATGGTGCTTTTCACATGGTGAAAGCACCCAGCTATCTCTTGTGCTTCAAACCACCAAAAGTGTACCCTTATCCCAAAACAACCCATACCCTGTTGTGTATTACTGCTCAATCAGTGCATGTCCTTCATGTGTTGTGAGGCACAAAGCATAACTAAGTACTTTCAACCACCCAAGGAATACATCAGTTTAGCCCAATGTGCACCCTGGACTGCATCATTGCACTTATAAAATGTTTTTTTTCCCTCAAAACATAAGAAAAAAGGGGGGTGTTCTTATGCAGTCTAGTAAGATGGCTTCCTGATCCCACAGCTCTGCAATAGCACTCCCCAGACTGGAAGGATACAGGCTAGTAGGTGCACAGCACTTTTGCACAGGGAAGCTCCAGATGTAGTGACCATTCACACTGGCTCCTTCCCCAAGCTGAGCTTGTGCATGACTGTGGCAGGAAGCAGGGGGTAAGCATTGAAAGAGTCCCACCACAGAGGGAACCAGAGGGCTCAGAAAAACAGAAGAACTACAGGGGAGCATCAAGACGTATTTGGTTCCTACCCCCCATTTAAGTTAGCTAGTTACCACACAGAGTAAACTGCAATGGTTTGCTTTAGGACAGTGTGTTTTTTTTTTGGTTGTTTATGTGTTTGTTTTGTTTTTTATGAAGAGTTAAGGTTTGTAGAATTCATACTTGTAGCTTATAGTGATTAATGATGATGATAGTGCATGACTATGCTCCCCATGGTGAGAACTGTAGCTGGGCTAGAGGGGTACACTGCACACCCTTCTAGTACATACACTGTACACTTGCTGATTTTGATCTTGGTTAGCATAATCCACACGAAAGCCCCAAATGGGCAAAGAACAAGATTAAGATGAATGATATCTGTGGCATTTGTTGGAACAATGGCTAAGACCCGGTAGCTGTAAGCAGGCAGGTTGATAGATCATGGCTTCAGAATGCAAGAACTGGTAACATAGGGTGGGTACAATGCAAACTGTGTCATTACTGGGATGGCACCAGTCTCTTCCATTTTATGTTTCTTTGTGCGTGCACAAGAAACGTCTTGTGGTTGCTTGAGAGAATGACATTTCAGAGATGTGTCAGGGACTAGCCCAATGCAGAGCAATCTACAGTGGGCTCGTCCCTGATAGACCAATGACCACCAAAGCTGAGTGTGACGGTGGTTGGAATTTCACAGCTGGAAGCATCCTGTACTTGAAAGAAATGAAACATTCTAATGAGAGTGCTTTACTCCTTTCATTTGCATAAACCGGCAGGCAAGTATTTTCCCACTAGTGCCCCCCCACCCCTTCTCCTCTCATTGTCTGCTGGTTCATGGGGCTCTCTGTTTGCATTCCTTGCCCTGGACTCCGGTATTTTCCCTCTTTGCTTTCTATTTATTCACTTCCTTTTCCCTGTTTTTTTCCTACAGTTCTCTCGGACGTTAGCCACCTTGTCCCTTACCTCTCCAGCTTCACTTGGCCTTCCTCGATCATCCCTCCAGTTCTGCTCCTTCCCCTTCTCCTTCCCAGTGTTGTCCCTTGAAGTTTCCTTTCCTATCCCTCCGCTCAGGTTTTCCTTACCCCTGCACACCAAAACACACTTCACCCACCTCCCCCCACCCAACCAGAGACCCCAGTGATGCTGTTTAATATGTGTCACCGCCACCCATGGCATCAGCCCAAAAAGATTTGTTTAACCCCGGTCAGTGGCTGTCGGCCCCTCAGTGCAGAGTGGAGTCACTCTACTCAGAGCTTGGTAATACTAATGGCATGAATGAATGGTGACATATTTACATATAGTAAAACCTGATTGACTGAGTCTGAGCCAATCAGATTTTACTACAGACAGATTCACGGCACCATGCATTCATGTCCTTATTGTTATCAAACTGAACTGAGCGACTACGCTCTGCAGTGAGGGACTGACAGCCACTGACCAGGGTTAAACAAATCTTTTTGTGTTGCGGCCGGAGGGACAGGTATGCAGTTCAATGTATTTCAATGGGGTTTTAAACTTAGTGCCATAACTTTTTTTTTCTGGTGGCCAGAGTCCCCTCTTCCCCAAAAGATGCTTGGGGAAGAGAAATTACAGATGTTAATAAAAAACCCTGACCAGGTTGTAAACGGACCTTGCAAGGGCCAAAGGAAATTGACAGTGTGTTTTTTACATATGTGATCTTCTTATTACATTATACTGTCTATATAATTATATCTCAATGGTCAGCTGTTACTAAGGGATTTAAGACTGTACTAATCCTAAGTTAGGGAGGCAGTATAGTGCAGTGGTTTAAGGCTCTAAGCTGCAAATCTGGTGACATCCAGCAGACCAGATCTGGGTTTGAATCCCACAGCTTCCACTTACATACTGTGTGACCCTAAGCAAGTCACTTAACTTCCCTGTGCTTCCAGGATGCACCTGTAAAAAAGCTTTCAGCTTAGTGTGCTACTCCTGGTTAAACAACTAAAAAAAAAAAATAATACTAGTAAGGCTTATTTTCTATGAGAGCAGAAAAAAAAACAACAACAAAATTGCCAACCAACCCTTTATCTGGCTAGTTTATATTTCACTTGGGAAACCAGAAATTTATTTTTCCTACCCCAAGCACTGCACAAATTGATTAGCCTGCTCTGTATTCTGTGGGGTCAGTTTCTATGCTACTACACACTTCCAAAGATGAACATTTTGAAATCCTGATGAAACCACTGTAGATGTGTGTCCTTCAGCTTTCCCAAATAATTGATCAATGACTAAAGCCTGCATGATTACAGTAAAATAACACTGAATAAAAGAACTCTCGGCTACACTTACAAGGACCAAAAAACATAATGCCATAGGCTAGCATACTATAACTCCATAGCCTAGCGTACTATAACATCAAAATGTATTGATTTAAAAAAGTAGCACTTTCAATAGTGTCAAAATGACACTGCATGGATCTTTTGAGTAAGCTGAAGGTTTCTATTTTTTGCCTTTAGAATTTTCATGGCCCTTCAGACACGTGCATATACACATATCAACCCAAATGTTTTCTCAGTTACTATTGTCTTACTGTGAACTATGCACATTTGGAAAATTTTTTCTGATGTCTTGCCCTGCAATTGCTTACTCTGTACTGTATGTCATCACAATTTATTTCGTTTATTCATTCTCGGATTACAATACCTCTGGAACAGACAACTCATTTACTAAGGTTCCACATCAGTGGGGAGAGGAGACAAAACATACAAAGGAGGCAAAGTACATTGTTTCCAAAACAGTAAACTAAAGTGAGCAAATATATATATACACACACACACAATTTTATCGTTCTAAAGGAGGAAAGCGTAGATGAGAGGGAGAAAGATAAAGATGGGTGAAAGAAAGGTAGAAGTGGCAGCCATAGGCCTTGTCAAGCTGGTGTGGAGGGTAGGGGCAGAGAGGGTGAAGTGGACGGGGGGTAAGAAAGGTAGGAAGTGGCAGCCATAGGCCTTATCAAGCTGGTATGGGAGGAGGAGGGGCAGGGCAGGGTGAAGTGGATGGGGGTAGCCAGGGGCCTTGTCAAAGTGCGAAAAGGGGGGTATTTCTAATTACAGAGGTAACAGCAGATATACAGAGGTATCCAGTTGTGAGGAGAAGATCGAATGCTAGTAAATTGGAGTCTCAGGTGAAGCAGTCACAAGAACTGTTGGCCGTGAGATGTTGATGTAACTTCAGTTTAAATGGTCCCAATTTAGGTAGGGTAGTTATATCACTTTGAAGAGTATTAAACCAGTGAGGTGCTCTGTAGGCAAATGAACATTGCCCCTGGGCTGTCTGGTATCTAGGAACATGGAGATGATGGCTGTTTGAGCATTGCATATGCAGTGAACTACAGTGGGGGCTTAGCAGGTGTGTGGTACCTAGTGGTAGGAGACCAAGAAGTGCTTTTTTGGCCAAAAGACAGGTTTGGTATTGGATCCTCCAAGAGAGCTATAGCCAACCAGTCTCAGCATAAAGATCACAGGTGTGGGTGAAACGTGTAGATCCCTTGAGCAGTCTGCATGCCTTGTTCAGAGCAATGGATATCCTGCACAACAAAGACATAGGGGCTGCTCCTAGATTACAAGACCATAGTCTACAGTGGATATAATGGAACTATATATAATCTATGTAGGAGACCAGTCTTGACATTGACAGCCTTGGCTACATTATCTATATATTTAGCATAGAATAGACAACTAAAGTGACCCCCAGGTATTTGAAATGTGGTATTTGTTCAAGAGGAACTCCAAGACAGATTCTGATGGTAAGTATATGGGATTTGTGCCTGTTTCGGGTGCTGCTGAATATCATTACTTCAGTTTCCTTGTAGTTGAGGATCAGTTTATGTTTGGAGAACCAGTCCTCCACTTCTGCAAACCCACTCTGAAGGTGAAATTCCGGTTGCTTGGGGTCATGGCTGCTGGAGTAAATGACTGCATTGTCTGCCTAGAGGAGGATCCTTTGATGGCAGAAACGAGGAAGGTTATTAAGGAAGATACTGAACCGGAGTGGCCCCGGGATTGAGCCCTGTGGCACACCAGAGTGGATGGTCTGTTGGTCAGATATGACATTGGCTATTTTCCCCCACTGAGAGCGGTCTTCAAGATAGCTTTTGAACTAAAGTGTTCTGTCAGAGTAGAAGCCAGTAGCGGTAAGTTGTTGGAGGAGTAGTGAGTGATGGACAGTACTGAACGCCTTCATGAGGTCTATGAAGACAGCTCCTACTAAGGTGTCCTGATCCAGAGATTGATGAAAAAAGCCAGTGAATTCCATCAGGGCTGAGGTGGTGCTATGTCCCTTTTGGAACCCGTGATTTAGTAATGCAAGTGCCTGCCAGAGCCATTTTACTTTGGGGTCATGAATAAATACTTGACAAATACAATAATTGTTGGCCAACAAATGTTTTCTGTGCAGCACAACCCACCTGTATGTATATCACTTTCTAAGTTTACTATGTGAGGTATGTCAGTGTGGAGCACTTCAGGGGAGCCATGATTTTCTTATTTTGCACTTAGGTCCACCCTACAGACTTCATCAGCAGCAACCCACCCCCGCTCACACACACACAACATGTCTGTGTGTATGGTCGCCAATATGGAGACAAGGAGGAATACAGATGCTGTATGTAACTGTCAGCATTTAATAGCCTTAACTTGTGATTAAACCAACGCATTGCACCCTTGCCACATACGCCTTGCAAGGAAACATTCGGCATTGATAAATGCTTGTTATAGTGTTAATCCCCTCCAAAACACTATTGTGGCTGACACTCCCAGAACAAGGCAGGTAAAAGCAGTGTCCTGGAATCTAAAGGGTCTCAGTCATTCATTTAAAAGACAAATGGTTCCTAATCACTAGCAAATGCTATACATAGATATGGCTTTCATCCAGGAGACCCATTTGACCAAGTCTGAACCCAAACTCAGCCCTTTCAAATCTAAACTTCATGCTTACCTAGCCACTACCAATATATGCGACTGTGATAACTAACACAAATGCTTCTTTCCTTTGGGATAACTATTCAACTGCAGCACTTCTTTATTACCCACCAACCCAATCACACCCTGCTGCCAATCACACCTCACCCCCTGCTTCCCCACCCCTCTCCTGGTTTCTGCTCACCCAGCAGTGGTTGATTTGACATTTACCACAAGCTACCCCCAACCCTACCACCCCCCTGGGTCTACTACTCTTTTCTCCATATGTACTGACAAGGCCCTCTGGGTTGCTCCTCTACATACCTCCTAACTCCTTTTCCACTGTAAACAAGTTTAACTATCTTGTTACCTGCTGCTCTCTTATGATACTATACTACTGTGCTATTCTCCAGCTCTCCTCCCCTCTTTTACTCCTCATGTCTCTTCTCCTTCCTGAAACCCAGGTTTTTGATAGCTGTTTTGCTTGTAAACATTACCTGAATAAAAAGACTATAACTTGTTGTTTTTATGTTACAGTTTGTCATGCCATTTTAACTATGTATTGTATGTTTATTGTTTTCCGATGACGTGAAACATCTGCAATGTAAATGAGCTGTCAGCTCAAAAGTATTAATCCGAGATATCAATAAAATAAAAAATTAAAAAATAAATGTTTAAAGAAAGGGTGGGTGGGACAAATTATACTTAGAAAATGGGTAAAGAGATTCCCAGGCTTTCATTGGCTGATAGCAGTGACAAGGTGGACCGTCTATCAGACAACAGAACCCAGGCATTAAAAGTGCCAGTCCCCACTGACTTCATCATCAATATCAAGCTGCCAATGGAATTCTCTGTTTAAAATGCCCATCATTTTTTTCGTCTCGCTTAGCAAGAGCTGAGACCCCAATCCAGTCCTCAAGTTGTTCTCCCGATCTGTCATACTCCTCTGATTTCTAGTAACAGTTTAAAGTCTCTGGCTCAGTAAAAAATTATGAAGTTTAAAAAACAGGGAGCCAATCACCAAATCTGGACCTGACTGACTACTGAATGTTTTTCCCCTGACATGATCCAGCTCTTCCACTGCTCACTGAAAGCATCCTCTTCTCTTTTCGTGTTTTTATTGAGTGGGGAAAAATATGTTGTCAAAGCACAAGACTCGTTCACAGACAGTAACTCACAGCTCCTGGTTCCTCCAAAACCGGATGTTGTAGTAGTGGGACCTAGCTGGCAACCAAGTCTAACAAACTGCCGCCTCCGGTCCTCAGTCCACTCTCCTCTAGTGGAATTAGCTGTACTGCCCCCCCCCCCACACACACACCCCATCATCAAGAAGCACCTCTGTTTCTCCATTCCACATTTTTGCGTTCTTTTTTTTTTAATCCCCACTGGCAATGGAAGTCACTATTCCTCACCATGCCTTGCTTCCCTATCTATATCCCTCCCACGTATCACTTATCTCCCTTACCATGCTCCCTTCCTTAGATGAACAAAAATACTATCAGATACTATGCTGGCAAGCCACATGGTTGGGGCAGTGTGTGGGTGTGGCAACAAGGTGCTAACTTTACTGTATTAGGGTATTTACATACCATACTGCTCTGATGTTCAGCCATTCAGCTAAAGGTGTGAAATGTAAGACGCAGAAGCCAAATGAATACCGACAGCACAACTATGTGCTTGGCGCTATTATCACACTGTCTCCCTAGCTTGCCCTACCTCCACACTCACTGCACAAAAGTACCAAACATTTATGAAAAATACCAAATGTAAGTGTAGTGCCCCAAAGTTTGAGGGCACAACATAAATAAAGAAAAGGTGCCCCAGGGACCCCATGTGTGAGCAGAAAAAGGGCAGTGTGTTAGGGGCACCGGTCAGCGTTTTCCCCATCACAAAAGCAGCTGCTGTGTAAAAAAAGAAAAAGTTTTGTTTCCTTGCTGCCTGCTCCTTCACAGAGCCCCCCCCCCCCATGCGCTGGGACTGCTGTCCCTAGTCCAGCGCATGGGGCTTATTTTTTAAAAGAAAGTTAAGTTGGTGACCCGATGCTCAGGGTTCGAGAATTTGAACCCCGAGTGCTTTTGAAAGAAAAATTCAGCCATTTGTGTGACAGTTCAGGCCAGCTATGGAGTAAGAGAGAGCATGGGAGTGCATTGGGGACTCAACTTACCTGGTACATTGAAGTGGTCCCGATGACGCCTCTGGTGCCTCTCCTCTGGCCAGTGATGAGGTCAGCAGTGTTCTGGTGGTCCTGTTGCAACGGTGCCAGGCATTAAAGTGCTCTGTTTTTTTTCTCTGCCGCATCATGTCGAAAAGCTCTCTGCCCTCCAGAGGCCCCCTGTTGTCCTCTGCTTGCTTGTTGTTCCTGCTGCAGTCAGTCCCTCCCTCTGCCAGCAAACCTCCCTCCTCCCAACGGAAGCAGCTTCACCCAGGGCTGGGGCGGTGAGTCGGAGGCAGCACAGAGAAGAGTGCTGGCCACCAGAAAGAGTTTAAAATAAAAGTTTTTATTTAGTGTAGCGCTGTAGCGCTAGTGTAGGATTGGGAGGGAGGGCCAGATTAAAATTAAGAATTCATTTATTCAGGGTGCAGTGACACCCATGGGGGGTGGCCAGCAATAAAGGCCCACAGGGCACCATAAATATTTATAAAGGGGGCAGATCAGAGGCGGGACAGCCCCAAAAAGTGACAGCCAGGCCTTGAGCAGGCCCAATAGTTAAAAGGGTGATCTAGGCCCTAGTGTTAAAGGGGCAACATAGGCCCAAAGAATTAAAGGGGCACTGGCCAGCCCAAGGGATTTAAGGGGGTAAAGCAAGCCCCAGAGAGAGAGAGTAAAAGAGACTAAGAGCAGAAAGGCCCATAGTAGATACAGGAGCCCAGTGGAAAAGAGGGCAAGGAAGGCCCAGTGGAAAGAAGGGCATTTATCCTGAAGTTTGCCAGGGGTAGCCAGGTCCTAGTACCAGAGAGAACCCACAAGTGCAGTACTGTTGTTAAGGATCAGTAAATGAAGCGTGCGCTTAGCACACAATTGTCATCTAGTGACTGTCATCTGATGAAACTGTGTATTGACTAGTGTCTGAACTGTTGTGTTGACTGCAAAGTACCAAGACTTTATTGTTACTGGGATTCTGGTTATTTGCCCCTGAAACAAATAATTGCCCTGAACTTTGGTGATTTGCCCCTGCAATGAACTATTGCCCCATACTTTGGTGGTTTGCCCCTGTTCCTGGCAAATTTCCCCAGCAACAAACAAACACCTTGGTGCAGTGAAAAGTGTATTTGTTTATGGACTCAATCTTCTGCCGCAACACCCCTGGTGGGGTTGCTCACATCTGATTCTTCACCGAAGCAGTCTCCAGTCAGAGAATAACTTCACAGCAACACTAATCCCTGTCGTCCACCATCGGTCAAAACCGACGTAATCCTGTGTGACTCGCGATTGCCGGCTCCTGGTCTTCTTGTGGTTTTGTCAGCCTGGAAGTGGAACATCCTGGAGGAAGCCTTGTCTGTCACTCCCAGTCATTCGCCGATAGTCGAGTCCGACGTGGCCAGTGTGTATCCGCGTCCGCCGTGTTGTTTTTTTTTCTGGTTCTGGACACCACAGGACTTTGATCTTCATCCTGCGTCCTACTCTTCCTGCTCATCTCATCCTGCTTGCACCGTGTTGTCCTCTGGGATCCAGCTTGTTCTTGGTGACCCTCTCATGGATCCTTTGCCAAAGAAGCTTCAATGTGTCTTCATCCTTCGCAGCCCTGGTCGAGCATTTGTGCCAGTTAAACTGCAGCAGATCTTCATCCTTGGCAATCCTTGCAAGTGGATTTGACACCAAGTATTTGTTCCTTCATCCTTGGCAGCCCTGGTTGAGGGTTTATGCTGGGGAACCTTAGCCAGTCTTTGTTTCTTCATCCTTGGCAGTCCAGGTTGAGGGTTTGTGCTGGGGAAATTGCAGCGGATCTTCATCCTTGGCAATCCTTCCAAGTGGATTTGATGCCAAGTCTTTGTTCCTTCATCCTTGGCAGCCCTGGTCGAGGGTTTGTGCTGGGGAAGAGTTCAGCAGATTTGAGTGCTCTTGTGTGTAACTATTCCAGCAACCTTAGAAAGTGGGTTGGCCGAAGAATCAGGGCCTGTTTAAAAATCTCTCACATCCCCTCCAATCTCTTCAAGGTATAGCATGGTATCAAGTAAGAACCCTATGTTCCCTTTTGCCCATTACTTTCCTCATCCTTCAGCTGTGTGCATGAAGCCATCAGGAAAAGGTGGACTTTCTTTCGCAACAATAGACTTTTAGTGGTGGTTTTTCCACTTAGCACCTCAAGGTTGGGGTACAGAGCTTGTAGAGTGCTCATTCAGCCTGTATAGTGGTTATATAGCTTGTAGAGCTATTTGTAGGGTTTTAGAACTATAGTACATCTTAGAGTTTGCATTATATAGTTATATGTTACTTGTTAGTGCCTAGATATCCACAATGCTGTCCATACTCTCTGTTGTTTTTGTTGTTAGTATTTTCTTGTATGACCATGTCCTCCTTCCCCGCCTATCAAATAAACATCCTTGCTTCATCTGACCTCTGTGTATGACTCCTGCCTCTCGGGTGATTCCATCCACCAACCCCCATTCAAACCTTCAGCGGCCCCTCGCCATCCCACCTGCAGAGGGTGCCGCTGGTGCTGCTGGTAGCGAGACAGTTACATCCACCACTCAAAGTGAAGAACCCAAGGTCTATCATTACAGAACTGTTACATAAGCATCATCAGTAACAGGACTAACATGCCCAAATCTTCTTCTGGACGCCTTGCCCATTCCTACTGCTTTTCTCCTCTATCTCCCTGCCCAGTCACTCTGCAAAAAAATCCATGAATGATTCCTTTAAAATAAAAATAAAGTAAACAGGTAAAGACAGCAGCCCACAATTTTAAATTGACGAGAAACCGGCTTTTTCTCCACTCTGAGCCACATAGCGAGCGGGGACATGACAACAAACTTCAAAAGGCACCACTATAAAGGCTCAAGTAGGACAAAAGTCCTTAGTTCAGAAACAAAAACAGCACTGCAGTGCAGACAGAGGAACTATTTTTTTTTACAAAATAAATAAACACTTAAGACTTTTAACATTTTAACATGAAATTTATTTTAATACACATATAATACAGTGGCCAATTTTCTAAGTGCAATAATACCCTCCAGGGTGGGCGGTATGGGCAATACCGGACCTCCCAAGGGCTATAAGGTCCTCCGCCTATGGCATCGGGCCTCATTACATCCCTGGGCAGACCGGTATTGCCCAATAATGCCCACCCTGTCAGGTATTATTGCTTACATAGCCTGAAAGGATAGTGATGTTAATACACAGAGCTCTTCCATGGCAAATAGAGAAGTTGACTACAGATGTACAAAGGAAGTGGACAGTGATGGAGATAGCCCACCTAGAGGGCAAGGTTAAGTGGCCAACCTCTACAACCTCTACACCATGAACTCAGACCACCAGAAAATATGGCGGACATCAGTCAGGCTATACAGCAAATGGGAGGGGACAATAGAACATCTATATTTGTGGATGGTAACTTTAACATAGCATTAGACCCCTTTTTAGAGAGGTAAGTAGGGAAAGTTATTATTTTTAGAGAGGTAAGTAGGGAAGGTTATTATTTTTAAAGTGCCCCTTCCCAGAGGATCTGGGCACTGCACATAAAAGCATAGCAATATAAACACAACAAAAAAAAATCAGTGCACAAAACAATAGTGTTACACACCAACTTTTATATAATTGATGGCCCCAAAGAGCACCTCTTTGACACCTAACAACACAAACAAACAGGGACCGCTCCAGATACAGCTGCAGCACACGATAAACTGAACTGGAACCAAAACAACAAACCAGGCTGAGAACAGCCAAACCAGAAAAAAGTCATGTGTTTACCACAAAGTAAAGTATACAGATTACTAGTACGTTATTAAGTACAAGCAGTCTGCAAAACTGAGGACTAACCTCCCAACATTTCACACCTAATCTAGGTGCTTAATCATTGGAAGGTCCCGGTGTTTCACACCTAATCCGTAAGTAAGCACCTGGATTAGATGGGGAAATGTCAAGTGGCAAGTCCCTAGTTTTGTATAATTCTTGTACTTATTATAATCTGCATACTTTACTTTGTAGTCACCTAACAACGCCCCTGGTCACATAGATGAGGGTGTAACTTCCTCCAACTTAATGACCTTGAATTCCCCAAGTGGGTCAAAGGAAAAACAAATCTCTACTTTTCCATGGATGACATCCTGGACATTTCAGGTATCATGATATGGGATGCTTTCAAAGTCTACCCGAGAGGATAGATTATTGCCTTCTTATCGGTGCCAAACAAAGAAATGAGTGAGTAAACATGCCCAGTTGACCCAGCATATGGCTCAGGCAGAAAAAAAAGTGTACATAATGGCACCCACAAGGAACCCAGAACTCAGAGCACATATCATGGGGTTAAAAAAATAAATAAATACAACGCTTTAGAGACAAGTAGAGTGGATCCGTCTAAGATCCACATGGATGTCACATGATGGCAGCTTGAGCAGATGCACCCTTCAGAGCTCCCGACCCCACGCTCAACAAAACTACTTTTTTTTACCTTATTTCAGTGGGCAGTTCTACGAAACTGAAGCAACCCTGGCACACACACCTCAGACCAAGACCAAAGCAGCGCTATTGCCGAAATTCCAGAAAATGGAACCGGAGATGAGAGATGCACCACCTGCACACACGCCACCATCAACTCCGACTTAGGAGAAGGCCTCTAAGCACTCCAAGGCCACAGGGTCTGAAATAACTATTACGACTACCAGCATCAACGTATTAACTAAAGAAAAATTCTTAGAGGGGCTCTCCCCTTAAAATCTTTGCTGGATTCACTTACTAAAGATATGTCAGTGCCTCACAACATCCCTTGTTTCACTAAAGCACCGTACTTCAGACAATGAGTCACGGATCTCGTTGTTGGATGATTGGAGAGCCAGAACTGGTTTCTCTGCTACAGAAACTAAAAGGGATGGAAGGAAAACTCAAGGATCTAGAAGGGAGGTCATGCAGGAACAATTTGTTGATCCTTGGGCGTCCGGAGGGGGAAGAAGGTACACCACTAATTATGTTTACACAAAAATGATGTGCCAAAATAGCGGAGCTTTCCCCTAATGGGCCAGCGTACATCATCGAGAGGGCACATAGATCTTTTTGCCCGATGCCTCCCCCAACTGCCTTGCCTATACCCCTGATCTTCCACACACTGAACTTCCTGGACAAACAGTTCATCCTGGAGAAAGTTCGGGAGCTGAAAGCTGTCCAGTGGGAAGGTAAGCCCATTAGAATTGCCCAGGACTTACCCAAGAATGTCAGGTAAAAATGGTTAGAATTGCACCCTGTGGTTGTGAAGCTTATCACTGCGGGGATCTGCTATCAGGTCAAATAGCCTGCCTTGTTACAAGTCTTGCACCGAGATGCATGGCTTAGCTACGAGTCAGCAGGACAAGCTAAGCTAGACCTGAAACACCACTTCCTGGATCTCTTCAAGTGAGAGCAGTACATGTTGGTGTTATGGTTTTTTGGAATCTACTAAGTTGTTGATATGCTTTTAAAGTGATGCCTCATTCACCATAGACAGCTAAAATCTCTTAATCGAGAAATCTATCAAATGCCTTGAGGAGTACATCACATAACGGGTGCAATCAGTGGTCTACTTAAATGATCAAGTGCCACAGAGCTACACAGCTTGCTTTCCCAGAAACTGAATATGCACCTAAGATTGTTTAAATTATGACTATTTGTATGTGGGGGAAGAACACCAATGTTTATGTTAGGGGGACTGAAGTAAAGTCACCCCGGTAATCTGGGACACCTGAATCTTGAGTTTTTAGTTTACTGACTTATTAGCATATACGTTTGATAATTGTTCTGATGTTTTTCTCCAGGGACCATGAACTGGCCATTTAGCATAAGATCCAGCCCTCTTTTCCTGCATGATGGAGATGTGAACAGAGACATCCACTTGAAAGAGGCATTTTTGTTCAATTTAATCTGTTTTAATGGGCCTACAAATACTTATAATAGTGGAAGACAATGTGGCCGAAGGTTACGGCCTAGTTCATTTTATGGTTACCGGGTTTCCCCAGGGAGTCCAGGAGAGACACAATAATTTCTACCTGAAACAACTACAGGAAGGATTATAACCGGCCACTGTTTGTCTATATTATTTTGTCTCATCCTCCACACATTATTATATGAATTAGAGGATTTATTTATTTATTTGCTTTTGTTAACTGGGTAAGGCACACTAGACAGTCAAGTGCCTATTTTCAGGTGTGACCCGGGAGGGTTACATAGGTAGAAGCATACAAGAACAGTGAAGGAGTCAATTTACATACAGTGAGATAACAGGCTTAACAGGGATTGGGTAGGTAGCTGACAGTATAAGTCAAATTTAGCATACAAGAAAATATCAGACATAACCGGGAATGAATAGGTAGCAAAACAGCATTAGAGACGATTAGCACATGATAAATACAGCTGTGGAACATACAGAGTGAGCACGGCAGTGAGCAGCAAAATACATACCAATGCGATTAATGCAGCAGAAGTAGCATAGCAGCTGGGGCAAAACAAAGGGGGGTTACACTGGGGGTGTATAGATGGTCAGGTGAACCCTTAGGGAAGGAGGGGCAGGGAGAGAGCATGGTGAGAGGATGTCCAGTACTGGTTTCACTACCAGTACTGGAGGGTAAGTGCAGTGGATGCTGAGACACCCCAGCATGCCAGTTGCTAGTGCACTACAAGGTACAGGGACATGTGGAGGATAATTTCAGGAAGTTCCAAAGGGAGGCTTTGAAGCCGAGATGGGAGAGGGAGGACCGGGTGAGGGCTTGAAGCGAGTTCCAAATTTTTTTGGGCACAGGTGGTGAAGGCCCAATCCCCCATAAGGGAGCGGGTTCTAGGAACCAGGCAATCCAGTGCTGCCCTCGACCTAAGATGGTAGGATGGGGTGCCAGGGTTGAGGGGAAGGGCGAGGGCAGAAGGGGTGGCCAATCTGATGATGTTGTCGATGAAGTTCTCAAGTACGAAGATGCGGTGCTTCTGTGGAGGGAGCCACTCCAGGCGTGTGTAGAGATCACAGCGGTGCGTGAGGGAAGGGGTGGAGAGCGCGAAGTGGCAGGTGTTGTTTTAAGCAGTCTCCCATTTCAGGAGGCTAGATTTAGGTACTGGGGCAAAGGTTACTAGCCCATAGCAGAGCATAGGAAGGAGGACCCCTCTGGCTAGGGCCATACGAGCTGCTGGAGTTAAGCAGTATTTGGCTCTGTAAGCAAGGCCGAGCTTACCATTAGTAGCCTTGCAGATATTCCGAATGTGTAGGGAAAGATCAAGCTGTGGGTCCAGAGTGACCCCCAGGTACTTGACTGCTGCCACTGTCTGCAGGGGGGGGGCATCAGCCCCAAAGATTTGAAGGGGAGTAGTGCAGGATTTTGTCTTGTTCTGTGAACCAAAAAGCATGGCATGGGTTTTCTTGAGATTGATGGTAAGTCTATGTTCCACCAGCCAGGACTGAATGCGCTTGAAGTCAACATTTAGTTGGGAGTTAATGGTGGTGATGTCCTGGGCACTGGCCAAGATGACAAGGTCATCCGCATACAGGGTGGTATGCCCATGGACAGTGACAGATGGTAGTTCATTAATGAAGAGGGAGAAGAGGGTAGGGCCAAGGACAGAACCCTGAGGGACCCGCAGCGGACTGGAGAGAGGTTGGAAAGGGTCCAATTAAAATTGGTGTACTGCTGCCTGCCAGAGAGGTAGTTGAGGAACCATGCGTGGGAGTGGGGGAGAGACCAAGGGATAGAAGAGTGGAGCTGAGGAGTGAGTGATCGACCCTATCAAAGGCTTTGGAGACATCCACAAAGATGGCTCCAGTAAGGTTGCCCTGGTCAGCAGCAGTTCTGATAAATGAGGTGACTACAGCGAGGGCGGTGGATGTGCTATACCCTTTCCTAAACCCATGTTGTGCCAGAGAGAGGAGGTTGTGGTTCTGTATATACTGGGATAGCTGGGAGACCACAACTTTCTCAAGAATCTTGGAGGTAGCAGACAGAATGGCAATGGGTTGATAGTTCAGGGGATCCTTGGGGTTTCCTTGTTTTAGGACAGAGACAACCTTGGCCACTTTCCAAATATCTGGGATGATCCCAGAGTTAAGGGAGGTATTGAAGATGTGCGTGACGGGCCTGGCAAGGAGGTGGGCCCCTATCCTGAGAAGTTTCGGCTCAAGGCTATCATGCCCTGCCCCACTGTGGAGGGAGAGGCTGGCGAGGAGCCTCAGGGTCTCATTGACAGACACTTGTTGTAGGTAGAAGAGGGGTCGGGAGTTGGGTCCAAGAGAGGGGGTATCGGGGACTTGGGGGCAGTGGACAGGGAAGGTGGGGCAGACAATTCAGAGAACATGGAGTTAAAGGCATTTGAGATAGTATGGGGGTTATTGCAGCTGACCCCGCCAATGAGTAAGTCAGTGACTTGCACTCTGGCAGACCCACCAACCGCGCTTCTGATATTCAGTCAGAAACTCCTCAGGTTGCTGGCTGAGGAGAGCAGGGCAGATTGGCAGAACTCTCTTTTTGCTGAGCGGATGGCTTTTTTACAGGAGTTTCTGAGGGTCCTGTAAGCAAGGAGATCAGTGTTGCTTTGGGAGGCCTTGTAGGTCTCCCAACATTTGTCCCTGAGTTTCATAAGGGAGAATAGGCTCCCATGAAGCCATTTGGTAACGGCGCCCCTCACTCACCTTCTAGTGAGGGGGGCATGTTTGTTCTGCATGGGGATAAACTTAGTTAAGAATTCATCCAGGGCTCGTGCTGGGTCATTTAAGGAAGTGACCCCTGACCAGTCAACTAGTATGAGGTCAGGGAGGAAGTCATGTATGTTAAATTTTGAGTAATCCCTCATCTGGATCACTTTACTGTGGATTTTAGTCTGTGAGATGCCCCATGTGCAGTAGATAGACAAGTGGTCAGAGATGGCATCAGGGAGAATATCTGAGGATGTGATCCTGTCAGGTCTGTTGGTCAAGATCCAGTTGATTAGCAACCCTTTGTCCCCCCCCAGGAGAAGGGCCTAGTAGGTTCAGTGATAATTTGGCTTAGGGCAAGATCCAAGAGCAGTGGCTCATATAATTTGCAGTTGGATCCCATCCAGTTAAGGTTGAAATCACCGATGACGAGGATTTCACTGGGACCCACTTTGTCGCTTATACCTTGGAGAAGTGAGGAGAGTCCTGGCAGTCCGCCCTTAGGTGGGTTGTAGGTGCATATCAGGTGTAATTTCTTCGTGTGCCTAAGCAAGAGAAGGGCATGCAGCAACTCACTTGAGGGGGTATTTGGTGGTTGATCGATGGTGGACACGTTAAGGTGCACTTAGTAACAGAGCAGCACCCTGCCACCCTGTTTGTTCCCCATGCGATCACATCTGATGTGGCTGTACCCCAGGAGGGTGCACATGGCATCAGGGATATGAGGATTCAGCCAAGTTTCCGAGATACCCAAGATAACCGGTTTGTAGTGGGCGACCCAAGCAGTAAGCTCTACTAGGTTGGCTAAAATGCTGCGTATGTTTAGGTGGGCATTTTTTAGCCCTTTTGAGGAGAGCCATGCAGGGGATGACTTGAGAAAAGGCAGGGTGGCAGGCTGGCTTGTTAGGGTGGCCTCGCCCCTGGAGGGTCCTGGGGCTGGGAACAGTCATGATGACTGGTGGTAAAAAAGAACTGCCTGATAGGGCAGGGGGCAATGGACTACCTAAAAGGATTGCCATGGGGCGAGAGCTAAGGGAGAGCAGGGAGCTATGTACAGGCAGGGATATAGCACTAATAGGGATACCAGTGGGAGAGAAAAACAGAACAAGGTGCTGTAGATAAGTCACAGGGTGGCAGCAGAGTCAGAAAGAAAAGAAGAAAAAAGACAAGAGATGAGATGGGACACTGCAGAGTAGCAAGCCAGAAAGGCAGCTAAGAGGGGGTGGAATACGCTGGGCTGGAAGGACGGCTGCTAGTGGTGGGAAAAGATAACCTGCAGATGGGAAACAGGGCTGATAGGATACTTTTCAGCCTCATGTGATGTCTACCAGGCTATATAAGGGAGAGCCGACCAAGGGTGGTGGTGGGGGTGGTGGGAAGCTGAACGCGTAGCGTTTGGCGGGGCTCGACCATCTGCTCCGATAGAAAAACCGCAGCTGCAGCTCGAGATTACAGATGCCAGCTGGGTTAGGCAGGTATGTGGCTTTGAATTAGAGTCCTGTTGCTGACTGCGCCACGGAAAATATATTTTTTTTAAATGTTGAAAAAGGCGCCAAAGCACAAGGAGCAGTTCGAGCAATCTTTTTCCAAACGCTGGGGTGCAGGGCTGGGCTTTTACCTGGGCTAAACTGCGGGGAATCCATCCATTGCTTGGTGGGGGAGGGCTGTGGAGTGCCCTCACGACCTCCGCTCCTCGGTGGTCTGGGTCTGTAGAAGGACAAAGGGAGAGGTTTATTTAAGAAGGCAGGGGGGTGGGGAGAGGAGAGGGTACAGAACAAAGGAACAGGGGTACCCTGGCAGCGATAAGGCAGCTGAGACGCTGAACGCTGTACAAGGCAATGAGTCAGGGCAGCTAAGGAACAGCACAATAACAGTTTTACATGAACTCTCTGCACCCAGTAATTAAAAATGTGGCCAGCAAAAGTTCGGAAAAAGTAACTCAATCAAACAGTTAAGCTGCTAAACTGCATCTGGCAGGACAAGATTATTAAGGAATTCGCTGTACACTCTTACTAATTCATTTAAAGGGGAGTAGCAGTTAAGGAAACAGGCTAAACATTCAGAAATCAAATGCAGGGTTAACAAAAGCATGTAAAGTGTAGAAACATAGAAACATAGAATTTGACGGCAGATAAGGACCGCTTGGCCCACCTAGTCTGCCCATTTTCCTACTTAACAGATAAGCTGCAGATCCTAGTTAACCAACAGCTTAATTCCTCCTACCCCCCACCAAGACTGCCTTATGTCTGTCCCATGCATTCTTGAATTCCCCTACTGTTCTTGACTCCACGATCTCCTCAGGGAGGCTGTTCCATGCATCCACAACCCTCTCTGTGAAAAAATACTTCCTCACATTACCTCTGAGCCATCCCCCCTCTATCTTTAAATTGTGCCCCCTTGTTCTTGCACATCTCTTTTTCTGAAAGATGCCACCCTCTTGGACTTTGTTGATTCCCTTGAGGTACTTGAACGTTTCTATCATGTCCCCTCTCTCCCTCCTTTCCTCAAGGGAATACATATTAAGCTCCTTTAGTCTTTCTTCGTATATCTTCTGGTGCAGACCCTGCACCATTTTGGCTGCCCTCCTCTGGACAGCCTCCACTCTGTCTATGTCTTTGCGGAGATGGGGTCTCCAGAACTGCACACAGTACTCCAGGTGGGGTCTCACCAACTGTCTGTATAGAGGATAACAACTCTCTGTTTTCTACTATTGATGCCTCTCCCTATGCATCCCAGTATCCCCCAGCCTCTTACTGCCTTCTCATTGCTTGCCCACCTTTAGGTCATCTGATATAATTACCCCGAGGTCCCTTTCCATTTTTACTGTTGTCAGTATCTCACTCCCCCATTGTGTACTCTTCCCCTGGGTTTTTGTTTCCCATGTGCATTACCTTGCACTTCTTTGCATTGAATCTGAGCTGCCATACATTTGACCATTCCTAAAACCTTGCCAAGTCCCTCCTCATCCTTTCCACTCCATCTTGTGTATCAACCCTGTTGCAGATCTTTGTGTCGTCTGCAAAGAGACATACTTTTCCTTCCAGTTCCTCTGCAATGTCACTTATAAAGACATTAAAGAGGACCAGTCCCAGTACTGAACCCTGCGGTACCCTGCTAGTAACCCTCCTTTCTTCGCTGTGGACTCCATTTACTACTACCTTTTGGATCCTGTTGTCTAGCCAATTTGTTATCCAGGCTACCACCTTGGGACCCATTCCAAGGCTGGCTAACTTGTGTATTAATCTTTTGTGTGAGACTGTATCAAATGCCTTGCTACAATCTAGGTAAGCCATGTCCACAGCCCTTCCCTGGTCTACTACTTTGGTCACCCAGTCAAAGAAATCCATTAGATTTGTTTGACATTACCTTCCCATCGTGAATCCATGCTGCCTTGGGTCCTGTGCCCCACTGGCCTCTAGATACTCAACAATTCTTTCCTTCAGAAGTGATTCCATCATTTTCCCTACCACTGAGGTCAAACTAACTGGTCTTTAGTTTCCTGCCTCTGTCTTGCTCCCACTTTTGTGAAGAAGAATCACATCTGCCCTCCTCCAGTCCTCAGGTACCACCCCAGCCTCCCATAATTTGTTAAAGACAGTAGTCAGCGGTGTCACTAGTTCTACCCTTAGTTCTTTTAGAATTCTTGGGTGAATCCCATCAGGCCCCATTGCTTTGTCCACCTTCAATTTTATTAGTTCTTTCAGAACCCTTTCTTCTGTAAATGGACTGGTATCAACCTCCGTCTTCAGAGTGTTTCTCTTGTTTGGTTTAGGTATCTCCCCCTCCTCTTCCTTTGTGAATACTGAGCAGAAATATTCGTTCAGTATCCCTGCTTTTTCATTGTCACCCTCTACCCACATTCCCTCCCCTTTATTAAGCCTCAGTATCCCTCCTTTGGTCTTTCTTCGTTCCCTAATGTACCTATAAAAGGTCATATCCCCTTCTTAACAGAGTTGGCTATCCTTTCCTCAGTTTGGGCTTTTGTTATACTGACTGCATCCCAGTCTCTTTCTGCTTTAACTGATAAAGTTCTCTGTCCTGCTCCTTCTGTGTTTCTTTATATTTCCTGAATGTTCTCCTTTTCTCAACCTTCCCTGCCACCTCTTTTGAGAACCATAGTGGTTTTTCCTTCGTTGTGTTTTGTTGATTTGCTTTACACAAAGGCTTGTTGCCTCTGTGATGGCTGTTTTGATTACTCCCCATTGTTCCTCCACCCCTCCTTCTTGCCTGTTTGCTAGTGCTTTTCTGAGGCACTCTCTCATTTTCCAAAGTCAGCCCTCCTAAAGTCCAATACTCTTGCTTTTGTATGGCTTGATTGTATGGCTGTGTTTATCATGAACCACACTGTTTGGTGGTCACTTGTTCCCAGATGGCTACCCGCTTCTAAATCTGAGATTCTTTCTCCGTCCCCATTTGAGAGTACCAGGTCTAAGATTGCTCCCTCCCGAGTGGGTTCCAATACTAGCTGTCTGAGGCATGCCCCCTGTAGGGCATCAAGAATGACCCTGCTCTTGGATGTGCCTGCAGCAAAGGTGCTCCAGTTAACATCTGGCATATTCAGGTCCCCCATCAACAATATCTCCCCTTTTTCTGCCATTCTAAGGAAGCCTTCTATCATTTCCTTGTCCATTCCTTCCCCCTGAGATGGGGGTCTGTATACAACCCCCATGCGGATTGTGGTGCCATTTCCTGTCTCCAGGGTGACCCAGAGTGTCTCATCTGCTCCCTGTTTACTCTTTAGTTCTGTTGCTTTGATCCCTTCCTTTACATAGAGAGCTACTCCTCTTCCTCTTTTACCCTCCCTGTCCCTCCTATAGGTTGTGTATCCTGGTATGTTGACATCCCAGTCATGGTTCTCTGTGTACCATGTTTCTGTGACTGCCACAATATCCAGGCAACCCTCTTCCATCAAGGCCACTAGTTCAGGGAGCTTGTTACACAGGCTACGGGAATTGGTACTCATCACCCTCCACTAGGGTTGCCACCTGTCAAATTTTTTACCTGGTGATCAGGTTTTCAGGGTCCCTATCAGGTAATCTGGTTTTGCTCTGTGCTGGTCAGGTTTTTGAGCCATTTTGAGTGCTCACATACTTTTGAAACAAATTTTGTCATATAATTCATTGTTTCAGCTACATGTCCAGGTTACAGACAAGTTCTGTTGTCAATGTAGCCTTTTGTTTATGAATGTAGTCACCCTGGGAGGTGTAAAGTATGGCCATTAACACCATTAGCACTTACTTACCTAATCTTTCCACTGCATCTGAAAGTGGCATAGCAGCAAAGCTGCCCCCACCTTTTGTAACAGTAACAGAGCCAGTTGTCCTCCACTTTCATTTGCTGGTAAACATTTTCATCTCTAACAGAATTTAGGCATTTTTAAATTCTTTTTTTTTCCCCCAAGAAAAAAGTATGGTCACTTCTTTGGCTTTAAAATAGTACTGTGGACAAGAAAATGAAATGGAGCCAGACAAATATATAAAGTATGTATACTGCTGTATGCTATTTACAATATTTCCCTTGTCTCCCCCAGATCATATCTGTAAATGAGATTTATTTTATCTCTGTATGTTTATCTGGTTAACCAATGTCAATAAATAAATACATAAATAAATAATTAGGAAGAACCTAGGAAAGTTAACTTTAACAGGCACAGTACAGTTTTTATTTAACTGCTGCATTAAGTGTTGTTTTTTAATGATAAAACAAATGGACTTCTAGGAGGAACAATGCATGACAGACTTTGACTTTGATGGCAGATAAGGACCACTTGGCCCACCCAGTCTGCCCATTTCCCTACCTACTGGATAAGCTGCAGATTCTAGTTAACCAGTAGCCTACTTCCTGCCACCCTCCACTACAATTGCCTTGTGTCTGTCCCATGCATGTTTGAATTCCCCCACTGTTTTAGCCCCAACAACCTCCCCAGGAAGGCAGTTCCATGCATCCACCACTCTCTCCATGAAAAAAAGATTTCCTCACATTACCCCTGAGCTGTCCCCCCTCTATCTTTAAATTGTGTCCCCTTGTTCTTACACATCTCTTTCTGAAAGATGCTACCCTCCTGGACTTTGTTGATTCCCTTGAGGTACTTGTATGTTTCTATCATGTCCCCCCTGTCCCTCCTTTTATCAAGGTTATACACATTAAGCTCTCTCAGTCTCTCTTCATATGATTTCTGATGCAGACCCTGCACCATTTTAGTTGCCCTCCTCTGGACTGCTTCCATCCTGTCTATGTCCTTGCGTAGATGAGGTCTCCAAACTGCACACAATACTCCAGATGGGGTCTCACCAACTGTCTGTACAGAGGGATAACCACTTCCCTTTTTCTACTTGTGATGCCCCTTGCTGCATCCCAGTATCCCCCTGGCTCTCCTCACTGACTTCTCACATTGCTTACCCACCTTTAGATCATCCGATATGACTACCCCCAAGTCCCGTTCCATTTTTGTTGTTGTTAGTACCTCCCCTGCTACTGCTCTTCTCCTGGGTTTTTGTTTCCCAGGTGCATTACTTTGCACTTTTTTGCATTGAATCTAAGTTGCCATATGTCTGACCATTCCTCCAACCTTGCCAAGTCCCTTCTCATCCTTTCTACCCCCCCGTGTATCAACTCTTTTACAGATCTTTGTTTCATCTGCAAAGAGGCATACCTTTCCCTCCAGACCCTCTGCAATGTCACCTATAAAGATGTTAAAGATGAGTCATGAAAAGGGGTGGGGCTAGGGGCGGAGCTTAGGATCCGGTTTTTGCCTCATCCAAAGGTGGCAACCCTACCCTCCACTTTTTGATGGCCTTACCCCTTTTAGCCCCATTCCTGTCTTTACTGCCTTTGCCTTTTTTTACATTTACCTCTGTCCTGCTCTGTAATGACTTCTCTACCTTGGTGTTTACCTCACTAATTACCGTGTTTTGTGGGGGGAGGCTGGGTTTCCTTGCTCCCTTTCAGTGCCTCCCCCCTTGGCTAGTTTAAATGCTTGCCAATGAAGCATTTAAACCTCTCACCTAGGATCCTGGTTCCCCCCCGGACAGATGCAGACCATCGCACCAGTATAGGTCTGCATCCATCCAGGTGGCTCCCCAGTCCCCAATGAAGCCAAAACCCTAAGCTCCACACCAGTTTTTCAACCATTCATTGAATTCCCTGGTGAGGAGTACCCTAGCATCACCCTTGCCATAGACAGGTAGCACCTCAGAGAAGGTTACTGTATGTTTTCTACTTGTCTAAGGCCCATCCTCAACTCTACAAACTCCTCTTGCACTGCTCTGATCCCATTCCTAGCCAGGTCATTTGTCCCTAGGTGGACAATGACATCCAGCTCCTCCCTCGCAGCTGCTCCACGATCCTGAGATTCGCTTCCTGTCCCTCCAAGCCATGGCACCAGGCAGGCACCTTACCTCCCTCTCCCCTTCCTCCCCCATTTCTACCCCACCTAATGATTGAGTCCCCCACCAGGAGTTGTTTCCTTCCCCTGTGGGGTCTCATGCCACCCTCCTGTGGGTCTCCTTTGTGAAGGTTCCCAGCATCCTCCTTGGTCTCCACTGCAGGTGCCTCCATAGAGGATCCACTATCCACCAGAAGAGCGAATGAATTGTGGAGAGGTACAGCTGGAGGGATGCAACTCTGTTCCACTACCCTTTCCTTCCCTGGGCCCACCCTGGTCCAGCCTCTCCTTTTTCTTGGCAACCTCTGAGGTAGTGGCATTGGCCCTGGTGGTCCCTGGGTGGGGGAGGAGGTTTCACGAATCCTAGCCAGGTCAGCCTGGAGATGGGCAACCTCCTCCCTCAGACCAAAGAGGTGCCTGCAAATAGGGCAGCATCACAGCCTCCAGAATGTCTCCCGGGAACACTGCCGCCCCACAACCATTGCACTGCACCACTCCTTACATGTCTTATTTTGTGTCTCCTCTCTTGTTTCTCTGTATGCTTACTCTCTCCTCTCCTTACAACTCTCTCCCTTCTTGTTCTGGGACAGCAACTTCCTATATTCTTCAGTAGCCTCCTTCTTCCTTGCTCAGTGTCAGACCACCAGCAGCTGGGGGGGAGAGTGAGCTACTTTTTTCCTTTAGGGTTGACAAAACAAATGTTTCTCTATGATCCTTCCCTTCCTACTGCCAAACAGGAAGTTCCTGTTGACAGTCAAATCCAGTGGCTATAAAAGCAGAACTGGCTTAGGGTGGGTGGGATGGAGGGCAATTAGTAAGAAAAAAGGCTAGCAACAGGAAGTTGTAATTTGAGTCACCTGCTTTTATAATGTCTAAGCCACACCCCCAGTTAGGCTCTCTCTCCTCCTACTGGTTTAGCAAAGTAAGTTAATACAGTACCCTTCACAGCACAGAACACACACTGACTTTCTTTCTTTTCTTTCTTTTTTTAACCCTAAATAAGACCCCTTCGACTTCTAATAAAGTATCTGTTTGCTTAATCTCAACAGACAATGACTCCTGCTGAGATATAAGTGTTAAATAAATAAGAAAATGTAGCTTCTTTTAGTTAGCTGCTTTCTGCTCTACAAGCAAGGCTAGCAACAGGAAGTTGTAATTTGAGTCACCTGCTTTTATAATGTCTAAGCCATACCCCCAATTAAGCTCTCTCTCCTCCTACTGGTTTAGCAAAGTAAGTTAATACAGTACCCTTCACAACACAGAACACACACTGACTTTCTTTCTTTCCTTTCTTTTTTTAACCCTAAATAAGACCCCTTCTACTTCTAATAAAGTATCTGTTTGCTTAATCTCAATAGACAATGACTCCTGCTGAGATATAAGTGTTAAATAAATAAGAAAATGTAGCTTCTTTTAGTTAGCTGCTTTCTGCTCTACAAGCAAGGCTAGCAACCTAAAGAAAAGTGTAGGCTATCTTCACATCTGCTCCGACAGAAAAACCGCAGCTGCAGCTCGAGATTACAGATGCCAGCTGGGTTAGGCAGGTATGATAATACTGACCGAGGACTGTAGCCTAGTTCTTTTTATTTCATAGAGCTCCCCCCCAAGAGCCCAGGAGGGGTAAAATAGTTATAACTTTAGTCTGAAACAATATAAAAAAGTAACTTGTTGGCCAGAGCTTTGTATGTGCTCTATTATTGGTTTATATCCTTTGCATCATATTTACCAATGTCGTGAGGATGTATGTGAAACTGTAGCAGGATTGCCATAGAGATGGGTGCAGGGAAGGGAGGGAAGGGGGAAATCTGGCTTGGGCTGCGTTATGAACATCGTGGTCCAGCTCTTAGCTTTGGTGGTCAGTTGGGAGAACTGGGAAGGAAGGATGTCCCTGCACCTGGTCTGGACTGACGTTTTTTCCTGGTCTGAACTGAATTATGAACTTTAAACCTGTGGATTTCTGTTTGAGAAAAGATTGACTCGACATGACCTAGTGGAGTGAGGGAGCCACGAGGAATCCTGCTACAAAGTCTCTGGATATATTTTCCCTCCCTGTACTGGATCATGGATCATCTGCACTTTATGGAAATTAAGAATGGATTCCATTCCCTCTGTGGCTTAAACCTTTATGGATCCTTGGTGGTGAGAGGACAGAGTGTTCATATTTTCTTCTGTGTTGATTCATTTTTATTTGTTCTTCTCTGGACCTTGTACTATATTTTTTTTCCATGGATTTAGATCTCCAATCCGGGCAGTGAGAGTGCCTAAATTCCTGCCCTCCTGGTCGTGAGAGGACCTGGGAGGTGGGGGTACAACTATATGAAGGATTGGTTACTTCCGGTACTTTTTGGATTTGGATTTTATTGGCAGTGAGAGTGCCAGATCTTCTCTTTTTTCTTTTGTACTTTTTCTTCTTTTGTTTTTAGAATATTACTTAATTGTTATATATGCTATTTTGTGAGGGAGGATTGAAAAGTCCACTGAGTGCGGGAGCGACTGACTCAGTATAAGTGGGGTAGAGTAATATATATTTTAAGTGATAGTTTATTATAATAGGGTGAGTTTGTTTAGTGTTTTTTATATATCTGTTATTATGGTTTATAGTTTATAGTTTGGGTTAATTGTTTTAGTTGGGGTGGGTTTGGTGGGAATTTATGAGTTTTATTATTTTTGCTTATCTACAGTATTTGAGCTGCAGAATGTGTTGGATGCCAGCCCCCACAGTTGTGCGCTACTCATCCTTTGCCCTTCATACCCTTTGCCCTTTCTATACTCCTCCTCTCCAGTTTGTAACCTACCAACGCTGTAGAGCACTGGGTATTATGTGTAAGAGAAGGAGGAGGGTGGAGGGTTACAAACAGTGGAGGATGAATGAGGGGGTTCACCGAACTGGGGTGGTTGGATCCAGAAGATGCCATGGGGTGAAATGGAATCCAGATCGTGGTTCGCCATGTCTGGTGCACATACCCAAGGGCAATACAGATTGTGGTAGGCAGATGGCCCAGGTGGCCCATGAGGTTCATCCAACTCAGGCGGTGTTGTGCAATGCCAGGTCCATTAAGAACAAGACTGCAATTATTGCAGATCTTGTTGAAATGGTGGACCTGGCATGCATCACCGAGACCTAGCTGGATGAATATTCTGGCCCCATTTTGGAGGCTGTGACTCCAGCTGGGTACTCGGTGATACACGCCCGAGATTGGATCACGGGGTGGGGTTGGAATCTGTCTCAAGACTGAACTGAACCTCATGAGGGTACTAGTTGAGGAGGTTGAGTCTTTTGAGTGTACAGTAGTAGCAGGTGTAGGCTATCAAATTGCTCTCATCTACCGTCGACCCGGTGATAAGAAGCGATTCCTTCAGGAAGTGGTGGACTTCGTCATCAATACGGCATTTGAGTCACCCAGATTGATGGTTCTGGGTGACTTCAATACCTGGTCAATGACGAACTCTCGCAATTTGGTCAGCACTTCATCCACTTAATGACATCTCTGGGTCTACCACAGGTGGTTTCCACTGCTACTCACAAACATTGACACTCTCTAGACTTAATCTTCCTCCTAGGGATCGAAACATCTGACTTGGGGGTGGAACCAGTTGGGTGGTCTGATCATTACATCATGGGGTTTAGTTTTATCACCCATCTCGAAGGTCTACCCCTGTGGAGATGGTTAGTTACCGCCCTTTATGGGATGTAAGTTCTCATGGCCTTGCGGCTTTCCTTGATCTCTCGTCCCGAGCGTTGGCAAGCAATGATCCAGAGTTCCTCATGTCGGCCTATAATACTACTGTTTCGGTGGCTCTGGATTCTATTGCTCCAGTCCATGTTCACCCTCTCTCCCTTCGCCCCAGGTCCCCTTGGTTTGATGGGACTTTGAAGGAGATGCGGAGACAAGGGCAAAGATTAGAGTGTTGCTGCCGAAAGTCCACCCTTGATGCCGACCACCTTAGATTGATGGACCATTATTTAGTCTATCAATCTGCAATCACCTGTAAGAAGGCAGAATTCCTGTTTGGAGAGATTGCAGCTGTTCAGAATCGACCAGATCAGCTATTTCGAACTGTGGACAGACTGCTCAACCCAGCCTGTCTGCATGTTCGGAAAGCTTTTTCACAACTAGAGTGTGACGAGCTTGCTCAATTCTTTGCAAATAAGGTGGCTGACATCAGGGTGGTACTGCAGCCAGCACACCCTATGGGGGTTGTCTGTGATCAGTATGAGGTCACCGTACCTCAGTTTTCCTGGTGTACCTTCAGTCGACTGGAGTTCATGAATGTCATGAGGATTATCCAGAGTGTGCGCCTTACGTGATGTAGTCTAGACCCTGGACCAACTTCGCTAATCTTGGGTTGCATTGACATCATTGGTCCAGTCCTTGTGTGAATAGTCTGGTGCTCCTTGGAATCGGGAGAATTTCCCAGCCCTCTGAAAGAGGCGGTGGTGACACCACTCTTGAAGACAGCTACCTTGGACCAAGACTGTTTCGCAAACAACAGACCCATCTCTAACCTTCCCTTTGTTGGGAAGGTGATTGAGAAAGTAGTGGCAGCACAACTGGAAGACCATTTGACCAACCATGACATCTATGAACTGCTCCAGTCCGGTTTTCTTAAGAGACATAGTACGGAGACAGCGCTGGTTTGGGTGCTAAATGATCTCCTGATGGCGAGAGACTAGAAGAGCCATTCCATCTTGGTTCTTCTGGATCTTTCTTCAGCTTTTGACACCGTGGACCACATGGTGTTGATAGGACACCTGAGGCATATCTGTGGAATGTTGGGGACAGTCCTCAGATGGTTTACATCGTTCCTCACTGGTAGAACACAAAGAGTTGTGTCTGGGCTTTTTTCTTCAGGCCCAACTGCTTTGTCTTGTGGGGTGCCTCAGGGATCTGTGTTGTCACCCATGTTGTTCACGGTTTACATGCTACCCCTCGGAGACATTGTAAGAAGGTATGGGCTGAGGTTTCACTGTTACGCAGATGATACCCAGCTCTACCTTTCTTTTGCACCCGATCAGGATGGAGCTCTCTCGGTCTTTAACAACTGTCTGAAAGAAATCCAGGAGTGGATGGATTCCAGTTGGCTGAAGTTAAACTCAGAAAAGACTGAGGTACTGGTTGTGGACCTGGGTCGTCAGATAGGGGGGTCGGGTGTTGGTGCACCCTCTGGAATTTTTCTTGGCGGCATCTCTCTCCCGACCTCTGAACGGGTGCGTAACCTGGGGGTAGTTTTTGATGATGGACTGACCCTACATTCTCAGGTGTCAGTTGTCATCAAAACTTCCTTTTATCATCTTAGGAATACTGCCAGGGTTAGGCATCTGGTTCCATCTGACGACCTTCCCACCTTGGTCCACGCCTTTGCATCCTTGCACTTGGATTACTGCAACTCCCTTTATCTAGGGCTTTCTGGGGTTCAAATCCGCTGCTTGCAGCTCATGCAGAATGTGGCAGCCTGGCTTTTGACAGGTTCTACTCGATCCTGCCATATTACTCTGGTGCTGCGTGAACTGCACTGGCTGCCAATACGGTGGCGGATCACCTTTAAAGTTGATTTACTGACTTTTAAAGCCCTACATGGACAGGGCCCAGACTATCTGAAAGAGCTCCTGGTTCCTTACTGCCCTTTTCGATCACTCTGCTCAGCCAACAAGGGGTTGTTAGAGATTCCAAGGGTGAATTTGAAGTCATCTGGTTCAAGAGCTTTTGCTTATGCAGCCCCCACTCTTTGGAATTCTCTACCCTGTCAGTTATGGGAGTGTACAACTGTGGAGAAATTTAAGAAGGGCTTAAAAAACCTATCTGTGGCAAAAGCTTTTTTAGATAATTGAAGTGTTTATCAATGTATTAGCATTTGATTTTAATCTGTATTGTTTTGTCATTTGATGTCATATGACTTGTTTTTACATTGTTAGGTGCCTTGGCAATGGAAAGGCACCATATAAATAAAATTATTATTAAAAAATTATTATTACATTGTTTGTGGGATAGGGGATGGGGCAGGGGGGCTGGGGCACTTGGGGTATTTGGTCAATGTTTGGTTTGGGGGGAAGCATAGGCATCATCTATGAGTTTGGACTAACAATAGGGCATATTCTGCTTATCTCATTTTCCTGACGAGCCCCACTAATTATAAACCTGGTTAATGCGTTTTATATCCTGGAATATTAAAGGGGGCAAGAAACAGAGGTAAAAGGTAGCAAATAATAAAACACCTACAGCTTCTTCATTGTCAGGTGGCCTTTTTCCATGAAACACACCTCTTGGCATTGGAAAATCTGCTATTCCGGCACCAAAGTGTGGGTCAGGTATATGCCACTGGAGGGTCCACCCAGAAGAGAGGTGTAGCAATATTTCTCTTTAAGGGCATTCATTTCAACCTTAAACACAGTATTGAAGACTCTGAAGGGTATTACATATTTCTCCATGGGATACTGAATCACACCGAGCTACTATTAGGGGGATTTATGGACCTAACACACCTACCCTGACCTTGTTCTCCCACTTGATTTCTCTCCTGGCCCCCTATGCACATCTGCCAGTCATCCTGGTAGGGGACTGGAATGTCACTCAAACTAATGATCTGGATAGGTCTTGTTCCCCCTTTAGGTGTTCATCCCCCATGCAGGTAGCCTTAAAAGAACTCATGGAGTTGGAGGGGGTCTTTGTAACCCATGGTGTACTATCCACCCAACAGAATGACAATATACATATCATAAGTCCTGTTCAAGAATAGATTACTTTCTGGTCAGTATAAACTCCCTACCCGGGATACTGGAGGGGGGATCTCCCCAAGAGTCCTTTCGGACCACTCCCCTGTTTGGCTGGAATACTAGTCCTCCCCAATATTAGTGGGGATCACATCTGGAAACTGAATGTTCAGTTATTAAAAGTCCGCCAGAATGTAGAAAATATAAGAACCTTTATTAAGCAATTCAGGGAGAGTAATATGATATCTATTCCAGATCTTGATAAGATATTGTGTTCCTTCAAATGTGCTATACGGGAGGAGTTTATTATGATGGCAGCCACCAGAAAAAGAAAATATGATGCCCACTTACAAGCTTTGTTGAATGATATTAAAAAATTGGAGCAGGACCCACAACTTGACACTTCTGAAGATAAGTTAAACATCCTAGAACATCTCCAACATGAATATGCGGATGTCCTTAGGGAGCGTGCAGAATACACCAGCTTGAAAACCCACTCCACATATGTGGACCAAGGATACAAGGCCAGATACCGGCTAGCCATGTGGCAATAGGAGGCTTTCCGCCTGGTACCGGCCATCATATCCCAGGAGGATGTCTCCCTGAGGATATCCCCCTAGATATCTCCAATGAATTTGATAAGTACTACAGCCAACTATATAGTGCTCAAAGTAACCCAGCAACAGAAGTTGTGGCCCAGGCATTCCTACAGGCAATCTCATTGCCAACTTTGTCCCTGGAACAAGCCTAGACCCTGAAACGCCCCATATCTTCCCTCAAAACTGCTACAGCCATCAAATCCCTACCTATGACAAGGCCCCTGGGCCAGACAGTCTTCCCCCTAGTTTCTATAAAATTCTAAGTGAAGAGCTAACCTCCTTCTTACACCAGCATTTTACTTTACGTTGCCAAAAAGGGCTGATTGACCTTTCCCTACTGGAAGCTTTAATCATTGTGTTACCCAAGCCTGGCAAGCCAATGGATAGGGTCATAAATTGTCGCCTAATCTCCCTTATGAACTGTGATATGAAAATCCTCGCTAAGATACTTTCAGAAAGAATTATGCAAGTATGGGAGGGTTTAATTGGACCTGAACAAATAGGCTTCATGAGGGGTAGGTCTTCCACTGACCATCTCAGGAAGCTGGCTCATGTTTTCTCCGCATCCAGGGAAGCTAACTTACCTATGACGTTGATTTCCCTCGATGTGGAGAAAGCGTTCAATAGAGTGCAGTGGGACTTTTTATTTTTAGTACTAAGGAAACTTGGCCTTCCCTCCACCTTTATTAGCTGGATTAAAGTGTTATATACCAAGCCACGGGCAAAAGTGTATTGTAATGGGGTACTGTCAGAGGGCTTTTGTCTTTACTCGGGTACTTGGCAGGGTTGTCCCCTATCCTCTTTATTGTTCAACATGTATATAAAATCCTTAATTCGTTGCCTTAAGGCATCCCCTAATATCACTGGGATTACTGTGGAGGGATTTGAGCTCAAAGCATTAGTATATGCAGATGACATCTTGTTGCACCTAACCCACTTGAACTCTTCTATCAATGAAGTGCTCATTCTCATTAACCAGTTTGGAACCTTTTTGAGTTATAAACTAAATCTGGACAAGACCAATATTATGCCCTTAAATATGAAGACTATCCCTGCCAAGTAACCACATTTTGGAATGATCTGGGCCACAGAGCTGAAGTACCTGGGCATTTTTCTGTCTCAGAAACAATCAGTGATGAAGGGACTCAATCTGGACAAACTTGTAGAAACTTTGAAATTAGACCTAAATAGATGGAGCACCCTGCCACTATCTCAACAAGGCCGTATCAGCATAATCAAAATGAATGTGCTCCCACGTATCTTTTACCCTATGAATATGCTTAATTTCTATCTGCCACGTAGTTGGTATCACCGGCTTCACTCTGCTATCTCAGGTTTTATCTGGAAAAATAAAACACTCCATAAAGCATATGTTAAATTGGGTGCTTCTAAGTGTTTGGAAGGACTCAAACTGTTTAACTTCTATTTATATTATCTGGTGAGTCACGTCTCCAAATACACATGTTGGCCCAAGATCCCAGAGCATGAGAAGTCTTATGTCCTGATTTTGTTGTCGATTGAGATAGAACAACTTCAATCCCTTAATATCTCCCCAAGCTCTCTATTTTATTTGGGTCCTAACCAACTGCCCCCCAGTCTTAAAGGCATGGTCATTCATATATCAGTCAAGGTTCATGCACAAGTGTGAAAAACAATGCATTATGATCACAAGCATGACACCTCGCAACCACTGTGGGGCAATTTAAATTTTAAAAAAGGCGGGAAACTAATATCTCACTCCAACTACCCAGAGTTGAAGGATAAAATAGTTTATTAATAAATGGGTGGATCCCTAGTAGTGAAAACCTAATGAATCAACTTGGGCTCCACAGGAGAAACATTTTTCGACTGTACCAGCTGCGACACAGGCTGGTGACGTGGTATGGATTGTCAGATTGGGTCATAAATAAGCATGACTTAATTTCTCAACTGCTGGCCCAGTCCTGGCAACCACACACTGTGTCCCAGCTTGTCTCTGTATTGTTTGCACAGATGTTTTCTGAAACCTTAGGGAGACTGAACTTCTGGGAGTCTGCTTTCCCTAATCTAGACCCCAAATGGGAACACATATGGAAGGACATGTATAGATATGTGTCCAATGACAAACTGTGCCTTACCCAATTTCATATACTGCACAACATTTATTTCACTCCAATTCATTTTAAATAGAATGGGGAGGCTCCCTACTACCCAGTGTTCTAGATGTAATGGTGCCGAGGTTAACCTTTTGCAAATACTGTGGGAATGTCCTAAGGTGGCACTGCTCTGGGCTAATATCAAGGACAGTCTGGACCCTTTTCTCGGACTGCAGGAATGTTTTACCCCAGAGGTGTGCATACTAGGGGACCTATCTACAGTCCCAGTTGTGGAGAGAAGATGTCATTTCTTTCTGATTGCGCTATCTGTCAAGTGATTGGTCCTACGTCACTCGTTGGGTCAAGATATGATTACTTATAATGAGTGGATGAACAAAATTCTGTTTAACCTTCGGGTAGGAAAAAAAACATTGTAGGGCTGCACTACCACATCCCATCCTATACCAAGAAGTGGGATAAATTGGAGGCCCTCTTGTCAATGCACACTACTCGCTAGAGTGTAACCTCAAGATTGGGTTTGATTTACTGTCCCGATGGTTAATATCTCATCATGCCTGTCTGTATTATGTTATTCTCTTTATATCCTTTTACCTGTTGTGTATATTTATTGCTTCATGATAATTCTATCTACTATACACCCTACAGATCACACCTATGGGGAGCAGGAGGGGGTGGGGATTTTTGAAGTAAGGGAGGAGGGGGGTATGGGTGGGTAGTAGGTGTATTCCGGTTCATAGCAAGATAGGATGTATCAGACAGCACTGCTCTATATGTTGGTCCCTATGTATACTTACCATGATAGTGTATATCCTTTGACTGCTCTGTGTTGTATACTGGAATTGATACATCCATCTATTTAACTTGTCAATGAGTAATGTTGGTTAAAACTAATAAGGTATATTAAATTAAAAAAAAAAAAGATCCACACATAAATACTGGGACAAAGGGAGAAAACTGTTCACCTACCAGTTTTTTTTAATTTATTTATTGAAATGTTCCACCAGGATGGCACACTGAACAACAAGTTGCTCATCTCCCGTGCAACCTGCGTGGTAGGGGAACATGAGGATTGAGTACAGAAAATAGGTATGAAAAGCTCCAAATATACAAATATACAAATGAGTGCATACAACAATGATGCATGAGGACTATAAAGTGAACAATGACTGAATGGAAGTTAACAGTTTTTTTAAATAAAAAAAAAGGGGATTGACTACTCAGATAGTTACAGAATGCAAAATACAACAGTTGATGCAAGCAGCTAGTAAGCACATAGCCAGTGAAGGTAAACAATGACAGACTGGAGACAAATAGTTGAGCTAAGACAAACTAGTATGCAGAGTGCAGTCAGTGCAAATTATGATGTTACAACAATAGTGCAATTAAACTAAGTTATTTTTTTTATTTTATTTATTAAATTCTCGGATTACAAATACCTTTGAGCAGAAACTGCTCATTTACAAAGGTTCCACGTCAAAGGACAAGTGCTATTGGTCGTTGGTGGGTGGCAGAGATAGATGAGGAGTGAAAGAGAGGGAGTGGGAGGGAAGGTAGAAGGAAGAGAGAGGCATGTCATCGATCTGGCCCCTCCAGGATGCTGAGAACCCTGCCAGGGAATGATCCAGGCAATGGTAAAGGAGGTGATGTAGGAAAAAAGGAAGAGGAAGCAATGGGAAGGAAGAAAGAAGGGTTGGTAGGGAGAAACAGGAATGAGGTGAAGAAGACGAGGTTAGAGTGGGAGGAGAGGGGAGTGTGAAATAAAACAGGAGTGGTATTTTGGGGGAAGGTTAAGGTGGATTATAGCAGGAGCAGCTAGGAGAGAGGTAGTTGTGTAGGGCAGATCCAAGGGAAGCGGCAGAAGAGGAGTGGCATATTTGTGGGGGAGGGAGTTCCAGGCTTTAGGGAATCTATAGGAGAAAGCTGACTGTCCAATAAGTGTGGATTGACTGGGGACTGCCAGAATTCGAGTATCAGAAGATCTGAGAGATAGGTGAGGTATGAGAGTGGTTGAGAGAGAGGAGGTGAGGTAGGACAGGAGTTCCCCCACCCAGAATTTGGAGGTGAGTTTGGCGCAATGTGAGAGGTGCCTGTTATTTAGTGGGGGAAAGCACAGGGCATGATAGAGCTCACAATGATGGGTCCGGAAGGGGGCATCAACAGCTAAGCGACAGAAGGAGTTAAAAAGGGCATCCAATCTGGCCAGGGTGGACTTGGGAGCAGCTCCATAAACTACGTCACAGTAGTCAAAAATGGGGAGGATCATCTTCTGGACAAGTTCATGCCTGGCTGCAGGAGGGATGCTACTACAGTTCCTGTATAAGGCACCAAGCTTGGGGCACAATTTTTTCAAGATGGCATCAACATGTCCAGAGAAGCTGAGATGTTGGTCCAGTCAGACTCCAAGGTGTTTAAAGGCGGTGGTGTCCTCTAAGATTGTCCCATCCAAGGTGTGGAAGGAGGGCAGGCCAGGGAGCCTTGAGAGTCTCTGCCTGGTACCAAAGGTCATAGAGACTGTGTTTTTGGCATTGAGGAAGAGCAGATGGAAGGCAAACCAGAGCTGAATCAGTTGGAAGTCATGCTGTAGAGTGGTTTTGACATCAGCTGGCGATTTGCCAGAGGTATATAGTACAGTATCATCAGCGTACATGTGGATGGAGGAAGAGAAGAAGTAGACTGAAGGGAGGTCATTTAGGAAAATGGAGAAAAGAAAGGGGTCAAGCACTGAGCCCTGAGGGACTCTGGTGGTGATGGGGAGGAGGGAGAGAAATGGAATCTTGAACCGTGACAGATTGGGTTTTGCCTGTGAGATAGGACCAAAATCAAGTTGTTAAGGGTGTGGACAGGCCAGCTGTTGTGAGGGAGTCAAGGAGAAGGGCATGTGAGACAGTGTTGAAGGCCTTGGCAAGGTCGACAATGATAGCTGAGGTGACAAGGCCATTGTCCATCCCAGTAAGGATGGATTCAGTGAGCCTGAGTAAGGAGGTGGTAGTGGAGCAGTTTTTCCTAAAGCCAAATTGGAACGGGGTGAAGAAGGAGGAGCCTGTTAGAAAGGAGGTAAGCTGGGAGAGGACCAATTGTTCTTGGAGTTTTGCTAGTGTTGGGAGGAGTGAGATATGATGAAAATTACTGGGTGAAGTAGGGTTGCCACTCTTGGGGAGGGGGAGGACCACTGCGTATTTATATGATAAAGGGACAGTTGAGGATGAAAAAGAGAGGTTGAGGATTAGTGAGAGAGGAAAGGCTATGGCTGGGGCTGAGAGGTATAAGAGCTTTAGATCAATATCGTCAGGTGAGGAGCCTTTAGAAGGACTGAGTGAGAGCAGGGCAGCTAGTGTTTCATCAGGGGAGACTGTTGTGAAAGAGGAGGGAAGGGGATGGTGGGGTATGAGTACCTAAGGGAGGAATGGGGAGGGAGGGGGAGGAGGAAGGACTTCAGGAGGGCTGAGGCACAGGAGGTGTAATAGGAGTTAAATGCTTTAGCCACTAGGCAAGGAGCCACTAACTTGGAAATTATTATACTCCTGAAATATTCAGGGATATAGGTAGGAAAGCAGGAATATCTCACAAACCTAGATGCAGATAACATGCTCATCACAATCTCAAACCTGGCTGTATCTCTTCTACCACTAGTGTCCACATTGGATTGATTTACAAGGCTAGCCAACCTCAGAGTCAACTGGTCTAAGACCACTATCATGTGCTTCAACAAGCTCTGCTGGAAACATGTTGCCAGAATACACAGATGTCCTGGGAAGATGAATCTAATTCCTACCAGGGGATCAAAATCATTACACAGTGGCAGCCATGGTAAACTTACATACCCCCCCCCAATAGCTGAACTGGAGTCAGACAGCCACATATGGCTTAAGATGAAACTCACACTGGTAGGCAAGACTGAGGCTTTCAGATTTTTGCCCCTCCCAAAATTTACTTATTCCTTTAGTAAGCTCCCTCCCTCCTCCTGGCAAAAGGCAGGATCACTCCAAGAGAGGTGGAGGTGTTGCAATCTACATCTCTCCTGGCATCCAATTTGTTCCTGTGCTATTGGTCTCCCCCCCCCCGCTATGAGCTGCTCCTCCACAAACCCACTCTCCCCTTCACAGTCCCCTATGTCATTGCAAGTGTGTACTGCTTCTCGCCCCCTTATCTGTTCCCACTCCTCATCTTCTGAGTGGCTGATACTTAGGGATTTTAATTCTAATTGGCTCTCCTCCTTTGTGCACAAACTTTGTAAGAATGTTAAATCCTTCCAGCTATCCCAACTAATGTCAGAACCTACTCATCTTAATCATAAATCATTGACACATACTCTTCTAGAGTGGGTGGTTTCCTGTTACACCCACTGTATTGTGGATGCAGGTATCCACCCCATTGCACTTAGTGACTGTTATATGGTCTACTGTGTGCTCAAGATCCATCACCATAAAGCCTCCCTAAAATCCTCCTGCTGCTGAGTTTATTCTCCCTCCATACAGAACAATTGGCCACGGACTGGTCAAACATCTCTACAGCGTCTGACATCAACTCGGATCTTGAATCCTTTCAAAACAAATTTATGGCTGTATGAGACCAATATGCCCCCTCAAAAAAAGGGTACAAGGTTCCCACCTTGCTTACATCTCTGTTGAGCTGCTAACCTGCCACTGGACTCATGATCTAGCCTGTCAGTACTATAAGACTCACCGAGTCCCTTGCTGCCCTGTAAAAATACCATAAGGCCAGCGAAATCAGAGTACTTTGCATCAACACTCCAGAACAACCTGAATCATTCCTCCAAGTTCTGGAAAGCCATCCACTCCCTTGCTTCCCCCCCCCACCCAGTCCTCTCTGCCTGTCCTCAAAGTTGGCAACTCCCGCATCACTGACCCCACTGCCATTGCTGCTTCTTTCAATCCTTTCTTCACCACCTGTGCCCTTTCTCTCCTCCCCCTCCCACAATTCCCAATCCTCCTCACCCTTCCCTCTTCCCACATACCTCCTTCTCTCCTACCACTCCTTCTGCTTCTCTTAAGGTCTGCCTAAATCTTTACCCCAGCAATGGTAGGGAACCCAAATGGTCTTGACCTCAAGCTTCTGCACTTTTCTGCACCAGCCATCACCTTCCCTACTACCCTTCTCCTTAAACTCTCCTTCTCTTCCACCTCTGTTCCCGATGCCTGGAAGTGGGCTACTGTCATCCCCCTCCAGAAAGGGGTGATCCTTTTTGTCCTGATAACTTTCAGCCCATTTGTCTCCTCCCCCACATTTATTTATTTATTTTATTTATTTAAACAGCAGTTTGGAAAACCTTTGAGTCATAGGCTCATTTACAAAGGTACCTTGTCACAGTAAGACAAACAAAAATACACAGTATAACAGTATAACACAGTATAACAGTAACTTAAGACATAGATACAAACAAGCTGGTACAGGTAGGATTGATGCAAACAATACCAGAGTTATGTTGTCCTTAGCAGCTTAGTAGTAAGCTTTGTCATAAGTACTGAGTACGGCTTTGACTAGTGGCAATTACAGCTTCAGGTGTTAATAAGGTGGTTATGTAAGGAAGTTTTGAAGCACGATATAGTTGGAGCTTCGGAGATGGAGGGGGGCAGTGTGTTGAACCAGGAGGGGGCCCTAAAGCTGAAGGCTCTTTGGCCGTGAGAGGTCCTAGCTCTAGGGATAACAAGAGAGGTTTTCCCAGAGGTCCGAGTATGAACTAGTGGACAGAGCGAGGTGATGGTGGTGGTCAATCCTGGCGGGATAGCCCAAGGAGGGTCTTTTTGTAAGGGTACAGGTCAGATATTTGAGCGCCACAAGATCAAGTACCAGCTTTAGTACACTAGACAGGTGTGTGTAGCCTAGGTGCCCCAGTAATTAACCTGCAGGCCTTATTCAGAGTAGTGCGAATTTTATGGAGTGCGGACTGATCAGCAGCACCATACACCGGCAGTCCATAGTCCACTAGGGACAGGATAGAGGAGGTGACTGCTAGTCGAAGAGCTCCGGGAGGCAGTGTTTATACGATGTAAGATGCCCAATTGGATAGTGGCAGTGGATAGGGGCGATGTGTGTCCATGGAAGGAGAGGAGGGGTCAAAATGGATCCCTAGGTATTCATAGGAGCAAACTTGTTCGAGTGGGAAAGAGGACCCAGAGTGAATGAGGAGTTTGAAGTTGCAGGACTTGTTTTGAGGATGAGTGAAGAACATGGTTTTTGTTTTTTAAGATTTATCACCAATCTATGTTCCTTGAACCAGCCCTCGCTCGGGCGAAGGACTTCTGCAGCGAGTCCTGGAGGGCAATAGGGTTACTGACTTGAGGCAAAGATGACTGCATCATCAGCGTACAATAGAATGTTCCCCGAGCAAGAGCGTGGAAGGGTGTTAAGGTAAAGGGAGAATAGTAAGGGGCCCAGAATGGAGCCCCAGAAAAGATGGGACAGATGTCTGAGTGGGTCCCATTAATTTTTACATGCTGTGAGCGGTCAGACAGATAACTGGCGCACCAGGAGATAGGCCCAGCAGCAAAACCAGAGAGACTAAGGGCATCAAGAAGGAGGGGGTGGGAGACAGTGTTGAAAGCTTTAGAGAGGTCAATGAATACCGCACCAGCCAGAGAACCAGTGTCTAAGGAGGAGTGGAGAAAGTTGGAGAACTCTAGGAGGGCTGTGTTGGTACTGTGGCCCGCTCGGAAGCCATGCTGCTCAGGACATAGGACATTGTAGGTGGAGAGATAGTCAGAGATTTGAGAGGCCACCACTTTTTCCAAGGCCTTGGAGAGAGGAGAGAGAATGGAGATTGGTCGATAGTTTCCAGCCACAGTCCTATCACCACCTTTAAAAATAGGGGTGACAGTGGTGACTTTCCAGGCAGTTGGAACCTTCCCCAGGCAAAGAGAGTGGTTGATGAGGCACGTGATTGGGGTAAGGACTGTGTCTAAGACCAGCCGTAGGATACACGGATCCAGGGTGTCACTGCCTGTACTATTACTCTTGAGGGCAGTGACAAGGTGCGGCCTAAGTTCTTGGGCAGAAACACGGTGGAGGAGAAAATAAGGGCGAGAAAGATTTACGGCAGGTGCTTGGGGAGGAGGGTCAAAAAAATTTCTAGGGAGGATAGGGCTAAGGTCAGTGAATGAGGTGTTGAGGTGGTTGGCTATGAGGGCTGGGTCTGAGGAGATCACGCCATTAATGTTGATCTGGGTGGGTGGAGGGGGAGTGTGCACTCCCATTTAACTGTTAATGTTATCCCAGAAGGTTCTGGGGTTCCCCCATGAGGCAGTGAGTGAGGACCGATAGTGCTCAGACTTTGCCTTTCTGATGGCCCGAGTGCACTTGTTTCGGGCGGCAGCATATAACTGCCTGTCATTGGGCCGGCCAGTCTCAATGGCACGGAGCCATAGGTTGTCCCTATGTTTGAGTTGGTGGATCAAAGCTGGGGTTACCCAGGGGGCATTCTGCCTTTTAGAACAGCGGGTCAACATTGGGGCAAAGATATCACAGGCATTATTAAAAGTTCGGGTGAAGAAGGAGGAGAGAGCAGTGTCGATGTCAGGAGTTGCCTGTATAGGAGACCAGTCAATTTGGGACAGAAGTTCCTTAAGTTTTATCAGTCCACCAGGTATTAGACGCCGCTGGCATGTGGACTGTGCTATGGGTTTGGGGACTGAGGATGACCAGTGGAATAGAATGGGGGAGTGATCACTGAGAGAGTCTGGGAGGACTTGTACATTGGGGATCTGATTAGGGCGGTTGGTGAGTACCACATCAAGCAGGGTACTAGAGCCTCTCTTGGGGTTAGTCCTGGTAGGGTGGGTAACTAGTTGTGTTAGGTCTATTGTAGAAAAGAAGTCTCGGGTAGAGGAGGAGGAGGGGCTGAGCCAGTTGACATTTAAGTCACCCACCAGAATTTGATCAGCGGAAGGAGGTAGTGAGGTAAGGTATTCTGTAAGAGAGGCAATGGCCTGCATTTGGTCCCTGGGGGGCACATATGCAGTAGTCAGATAAAGGGGTCCCTTTAAAGGGTCAGGGGTTAGTTTCAGAGTAAGCGCCTGGGCCCTGAGTCGAGGATGGGAGCAGGCAGGGCTAGTACGAGGGAGAGTTCTTGACATAAATAGCGCAACCCCTTGGCCTCTCCCAACGATCGGGACCGGAAGAGGTAAAACCAGGAAGGGAGACTAGGGAGTCAGGGGAGGATTTCGACAGCCAAGTCTCAACCAGAGTGACGACATCAGGGTTAATTGATGTGACCAGGCATTGTAGTGAGTCAAACTTTTTTAGGAGGCTACAGATATTCATGGAGACCATGCATAGGCCTGTGGTATGAGTCGGGGAGCTCCTGGGAACCGGGCCAGGGTTTGGATGAATGTTCCCTGACAGGAGTAGTAGCATGACTAACACCCTGGCTGGGAGATGGTGAGAGGTTTTCCTACGATTGACATGAGAGGGGGGAGAGGCTAAGGGAGCAGGGGGTGGGCAGGGTGGTACAGGAAGGGAAGGCAAGAATAAGAAGACACCCAGATGTGCCTGAGGTGAGGAGAAAGTTAGGGGGAGGGCAGGGAGGACCGAGACAGACAGAGGTCCCAAGGGGCAGGAGAGCAGGTTCAGGAGCAAGGGGAGGGAGGTGTGCCAGGGCACAGTGTGGAGTAGCAGATGGGCAAGTGGGTAAGTGCACTGCTAGTGGGGATAGGCACAGGCAGAGTGTGAGGCAGGGCCAATACATTGTGGTGAGCAAGATCCCAGGGAAGTAGTGCTGTACAGGTAGGAATAGGAAGTAGCGAGGGAGCATAGGTCCCTCTAGTGGCCAGCAGGTATAACCTGCAAATGGGAAAGTGGGGAGATAGGTTCTGGGCAACAGGACGTGATGTCACCGGATGTGACGTCACAGGGTGGATCCTTAAATTGACAGCCGCCCCTGGGTGGGAGGGTGGTTGGGGTGGGCAGGGCAGATGGTGCGAAGTGCCGTCAGGCTAGCACCCCCCTGCAGGCATCCAGACAAAGAGAAGAGGCTCTCTTTACCTCGAAAGTTATCAGGCTGGAGATTCGGCTTCCTCAGCTCCTCAGGTGAGCTGCTTGTGTTGCTTGTGTTGCTTGTTTGTCTCGAGTGCCTAGCTTGGGGGGGGGGGAACTGCCTATGTAGTGGAGAAAACAAAGCCTCTCTATGCAGCGGGAGAATATGTTGTGACTTTCACAAAGGAGCTCCACTCTAAGCAAACAGGGCTATTCCAAAATGAGGTCACACTAGGACCCAGCTCTCCTAATACCTTCAGTTACAAGCACAATTAGATCCAATACCACAATATTAAACAAGTCTGCTCTATATTAGCTGCTTAGTATATCTGGCTTTAAGGTATAATCAGCAATTAGCTCCAATACCACCATATTAAACAAGTCTGCTCTATATTAGCTGCTTGGTATATCTGGCTTTAAGGTGTAATCAGCAATTAGCTCCAATACCACCATATTAAACAAGTCTGCTCTATATTAGCTGCTTGGTATATCTGGCTTTAAGGTGTAATCAGCAAGGTAACTCTAGGGCAACCAGTGAGGCACTAGCTTTACACTTCAGCATTAGCAGCACAAAGAGAAGCAAATAACAAGCCCACCCAGTGGTGAACAGGGAACAAAGTTCATAAAATATAAGTGTTCATCAGGTAGCACCCCCCCCTGCAGGCGTCCAGACGAAGAGAAGAGGCTCTCTCTACCTCGAAAGTTATCAGGCTGGAGATTCGGCTTCCTCAGCTCCTCAGGTGAGCTACTTGTGTTGCTTGTTTGTCCCGAGTGCCTAACTTGGGGGGGGGCGGGGAGCTGCCTTGAAAGTTATCAGGCCATTGGCCAAGCTCCTGGAACATCTTATCCTCTCAAACCTCACCCCCTTTCCTCGATTCCTCCTCCTTTTTCATTCCTTTCTAGCTTGGCTTCAGGAAGTCCCACTCCACATCTAGCTCCCTTCTCTGGCTCATGGACTCCATCATGTTGGTATGGACCTGGGCCAATTTACTTCCACCATCTTTGTTGACCTGGCCAAAGTCTTCTGCATGGCGTCATGCCTCTTTTTTCTGGACAAGTTTAAGGCAGTGGGGTTCTCTGCCTTATCTACCTCTGCCTGGCTACTCGCAGTCCACTGGACCACCAGGGATTTGGACTTTGGGAGGTCTTCTGCCCGCGATCGGGCTACCTGGGGTGGGGTACACTTCTGCCCATGATCGGCTACTCGGGGGTTACACTTCTGCCCGCGATTGGGCTCACTGGGGTTACTACTTCGCCCGTGATCGACTACGGAGGGAGACATACAGTTATGCCCACCATCAAGCTAATCGCGTCCACTGACCACCAGGGATTGGAGCCAGTCATTGTCCTTATGGGACATCCCGCGATCGGCTGCATGCATGCCGGTCCTCGATCGCTGTTGCTCTGGCAGGGTGCCAGCGCAAGTTTGCCGGGATCGGGCGCACTCGCATGCTAATGGCATGCAAATGGGCCGTAATCAGATGTAAATGGCCCCCGTGCGCCTTGCATAAATTATGGCCCCATTTGCATGTCACCCTTTGAATATCGTAGGTGCTGTGTATGGCGCAATGGAACTTATGCCACCGCATCTCAATGCTCCATTCTGACCACTTGCGCTGGTGCAGTTCCACTGCGCCATGCACACTGGGGGTGGCCAGGGGGCGATATTCAAAGCAATTGTGCCATAGCACAACTCCGTTGAATATCACCCTGGCCACACCCCTGCACAACTATTTTGAGCGGTGCAGGGTCTTGCACCACAAAATGGCGCAGTTTGAATATCTGGGCCCAAGTTTTTTAAAAACAGGTTTGTTTACAAATGCATGCAGCATGCTGAATCAATGCAAAGGCATATGATCAGATTAGATCACTCACAGTGCAAGGTTTCTCTGTACCATTTAATAAGAAATAAAGTGGCCCTAAGTTTCTTCAGACACCACAGTACTGTATGTCTGGGTCAGTGGTACACAACTTTTTTTTATGGAGGGCCAGACTGAAAATTTGAATCAAGGCCAAGGGCCACTGTAAAATGACCAATGGTGAAAAATGTCTGGCAAGACATTATTAAATGTACACATAAAGTGCATTTATTTATTTCCATTTAGGATTATAATACTTTTGGGCGCAAGGCGCTCTTTCACAAAGGTTCCACATCAGTAGGTGAGGATAACAAACAGACAAAGGAATACTAAACAGAGGTAATCTAAAATGACAACTGAACAGTTAAAATCCAGAACTAACAGTGGTAGTCTAAATGACACAATAATAACTCAAATCAAGGAAAATAATAAGTAAACACAGTAATTATACCAGCAATTAAACAAAGATGAGGCACCATACTGTTATGTGGGGGGAGGGGTGTATTAGTAGCAGCCCTGGGCCTTGTCTGGCAAAGCAAAAGGGGGGAAGTGGAAAAGGTAAACCAAAGGGGGAGCTGAAATGGGGCACAGCAAAAAGTTGGGAAGGGACAGGGGGGTGAGGTTGGAGATGGAGGAGGAGGAACCAGTGGAAGAGGAGGAGAAGAGGTTGAGGTAGGAGAGAAAACAGAGAAGAGGAGAGGAAGGTGTGAGTCTAGGGGAGGCATTTGACAAAGGGTAAAATTTTGACAACAGAAACAGTGACATATGCATGATAAGGGGAGTCACTGGAGGAATCAGTTACAGGAACTGTTAGATACCAGGTATTGTTTTAGCAGGTGCTTGAATTGGTCAAGCTTAGGTGAAGAAAATCTATCAAAATGCAAGGAACTGAACAAAAGGGGAACTCTGTAGGAAAAGAATCGCTGACCTTAGGTAGTCCAGCATCTGGGGACATGGAGTAGTTGGCTGACAGACAAATGAATGTGCTTGGAACTGCATGAAGGTGTCAGTAGCGCTGCCGACCCAGGAGAATAAATAAATAAATAAAAACATATATTTATCTACCCATCTACCCATCTATCTACCCATCTATCTATCTATCTATCTATCTATCTATCTATCTATCTATCTATCTATCTGTCCACATGTTACTATAACTAAAAATCAAATAACCAAAAGCTGCAAGGGGAAGCTGCTACGTCCTTGGGGGCCACAGACAGCTGCTGTGAGGGCCATTTGTTGTACATCACTGGTCTAGGTGAAAAAAATACAATTGTTTCATCTCATAGTCATAAACAGGAATAACATGCCATTATATAGAGAGCACATAATAGGCAACTGTGAATTACAAGGCCATAAATTTGTTAAGGGGTTCTGGTGACATAAACCATAGGAGTGAAGCTTGAGTGGTTTGTACAGTACATGTCATCAGAACCTCAAGATGGAATTAAATTATAATCTTTGTAATTTATAGTTGGCCATTTTTTTTTATTTTGTACACTATAATGTCAAACACTATTAACAGAGTTTAAAATTGTCTCATCTGAACTAAGCTTATCAATACAATGTAAATCAAACAGGCATTGTTTACTTCTGAATGTTTTACTGCAAGCTGAACATCTTACACAGTTTAACACTTTAATTTGCAAAACTATGATTCTGAGGAATGACATTCAGATGTTCAAAAAACTGTGAATTATAAGAATTCTGATGTCACAGATATGCCAGTGAAATTGGAAACTTTGTGCTATGCATTGCATGGGTAGAGTTTCCCAACATTATGTCAACTTCACATGGTGAATTTCATTTGTTTTTTTAACAACATTTTTCAAATGTTTAATCCACTCACTGTGCCCCACAGTTACCAAACCCACCAGCCAGATCCTTTACATTTTGTACTCCAACCCCCTCTCACCCCCCCACACACACACACTGAGTCCTTGTGAGGTTTTTAAGTAATGTACAGTAGTCTCTCTTGCATTTTCATTTACATATAACTAGAAATCCTGTCTCCACCCATGCCACATCACTTTCAGTTCATACACTCACTCGAACCCTGTGCCCTGAGTCAGAAAGAACCCTCCCACTCCACCCACCCTCTAGCAACCAACTTCCTTCTCCATCCACTAGCCACAAATTTAAGGATACAGTCAGTCCTGCCTCCAAGTTGACTACTAAAAATAGAAAATTATCCTAGACTAGAGCAAGATGCCCTCTTCACTTAGTGTCCTGCTGGGAAACAGATGAACAAGGGTATCCTTATCAATAATAACACCTGATTGGCAGCCAATCAGATGTTACCACAGGTGTGGATGTGGTTATTCATTCATTCCCCAGCAGGACACTGAATGTAGAGTGTGTCTCTCCAGTGTGTAATAGTTTTCCTTTTACAGGTCAACTCAGCAGCATGATGAACTGTATCCTTAAATTTTGGGCTGGGGATTGGGGGTTGGGTGCAAGAGGGTGGGTAGGGTGGGAGGGCTTGCTGTGACTCAGAGCACAGGATTGGGGAGCTGGGTGTAAACTGGTACAGACATGACACAGGTGGGGGAAGGGGTCTCTATATTTGAATGAATGAGGAAGAGACTATCAGTTAAAAACTTTGCCAGGACTCTACGTGTGTGTTTGTGTGTGGGGGGGGGGGGCAGAGGAAGGAGGGAAGTGCTGCAGGTTGGAGGTACTGCTGTTACAAAGGTCAGGGTAGTAGGAGTGGGAACTGTATAGCACAGTGAGTGAGGTGGATTAAACTTTTGAAAACCATTTATTTAAGGAACACTTTGAGTAATTTTCACTGGTGAAGTGCTACTCTGACCAGCGAAAACTATGCATACTGGCACATGGCCAACACTTTCACCAGTGAAGTGCCACTATGTGTTGTCTTTGCTTAATGATGGTGGGCACTTTACAAGCAGAAACTAATCAAAGTGTGTCTGTGGATGAAGTGAAGTCAGATAATCTTTCTGAAGTACACTACTTCATGAAATTTCCCAGACTTTGCTCATCTCGACTGTATACTTTATATAGAATAAATGTTATTTATTTTTATTTAGTTTTTGTTGACCGGGTAAGTGCACTAGACAAATCCTGCCTATTTTCAGGCACAACCCAGGGAAGGGGGATACAGATGAATGCCAACTCACCTTGAACCAGATTAAGCTGTTGGTGGTATTTATAGGTATTTATATAAATTATAGACAACTGTAAATTACAAGTTATTTAATACCTAGATCAGGCATGTTCACAACTAACATACAAGCCATTAAGTATTTTAACTCACAAAGAATAACTGACAAAGATGTAATTTAGTATGCCATTTAACAATATTGGTTCAGTGTAAGTAGGGACTGGAATTAACAAAAATAGGCACTTGGTTTAAATTCTGGGACTTCCATCTTCTCACTTAATGTGGAAACTCACTGTGTTCAGCACATTAGTGTCATGCCACTTTCAATTCCTAAAAGTCTATGTACAGAAAATCCATTATAAATGTAAAAAACAGGTTTAAAAAACATTTAAAAAATAAATATGAGGAATGGGAAGGCAGTGCTTTGTGCAGTCAGTTGGTTAAGCAATAAACCATGACAGGGTGTGTGTTATGCTGGGATTTATCCACACCTAATGTGGTTCGGTCACGAGGTCGCAGGCCAAGTGATCAAATCCACACCAATCCCCCGGCCTCCTTGTGTGGTTCACCAGCTACCTCTCTGCCAGAACTCAGTGTGTAAAAATCAATAGCACCCTATCTGACACATGACCTGTCTGCTCTGGGGTTCCCCACGGCTCTATTTTAGGCCCTCTACTCTTCAGTCTCTACCTCAGCTCCCTCCCCTTGGCCTGCCCAAGTAAGATCCTCCTCTATGCAGATGACACTGTGCTCTTTAATGCTGACCCCAACCCCAATACACTCCAGGCCACCCTCCAACAAGCTTTTGATGGAGCTGAGCATTGGTTCACATCACAAAGGCTAGTCCTGAATCTAAAAAAGACCAAAGTTATACCCTTCTCACATCGCCAAAGCAAAGCCAGTGATGCACCTCTCGTAATACTGCCTAGCACACTAAACCCCATTGAGCAGGTTTCCACCTACAAGTACCTGGGCATTACTTTTGATTTGGCACTCTCCTTCCATTCCCATATCAATGCCCTTCCTGCTGCCACCAATGTCAGGATTGGACTATTATACCACCATAGGAACTGCCTACCACAAGAGGCCTTTAGATTGGCAATCACCTCCTCTGTCCTGTCACTAATCGACTATGGGCTGCCCATCTATGCTGCTGCCGACAACACAAAGCTTGCAAGAATCCAACTCTCTATAAACAAGGCCTGCAGGCTAATGCTGGGAGCCCCTAGGTGCACCCATACCTGCCTGCTGTACTCCACCACCAACTTGCTCAACCTTGAAGAAAGACTTCACTTCCAAACCTGCCTTCTTGTAAAAAAAGACCCTGCTAGGGCTCTCCCCTCTTGGGGTTGCCACCTCCCTGCAGCATGCCTCCCCTTCAGTCTCCACCCGCAGCACTGTCAAAACCTCCCTTATTGTTCCCAGGGTAAGGACCTCTATGGCCCAGAGATCCTTTTGCTATCGGGCTCCCTCCTGGTTCAATTCCATCCCAGCCAACATAGCTGACTCCACTAAGCTTGGTCCTTTCAAGGTCTCCCTCAGAAGCCATCTGACAAGCCCTTGCTGCTGCAACTGCACATAATCCCCCACCTGCCCCTTACCTTCACCCCAAGGCTGGGTCTGCCCTGTACACTTTTGCTGTATATACCTGGGGTCTCAGGCAACATCTGCTGACTATTGTAATAAAATATCTTTGGTTGCTACCTGACATGGTACTCATGTACCTGTATTATGACTACTGTGATCTATCTATTACCAAGGGGTGTACCACCAGTGAATGCCTGTAACACTGGTTGCTTTTTTAATCTAAGTGTTATGTACTGTACTGTTTTGTTTGCTGTGATGTATTGCTCACTTGACGAGGTGCCTTTGTAAATGAGTCTATGACTCAAAGGTTTGTAAACCGATGATCTAATAAATAAATAAATAAATAAACATGCAGCAAATACAGTCTCCAGACTGAGTCATGTTTTAGCCTGGCACTAGGGCAGTTCCTTAGTCATCCCAGCCAGCACTTCATGTCATGTTTGCACTGCCTACGATGTAATTATATAACAGGGGTATGTTCCCCTCATGGATCTAATGTAACCTTTGTAAACAGACTGTACATAAACTATATAATGTTGTCTTGAACTATGTATCACTGTTGTGTCCTCTCTGTGACGAGGTGCCTTTGTAAATGAGTCTTTGACTCAAAGGTTGTAAATCCGAATTGTTTAAATAAAATTAAAAAAAATAAATAAATAGAAGTGGGTAAATCCCAGCATAACACACACCATGGAGTGGTTTGTTGCGATTATACAATATCCCCCTTTTTTGATGACAAAGAAAAATAATGAAAAGCAGTTATTTTTTGTAGTTTGCATTATTTTTATGGAGTTTTATTGCTCCACCAGAAAAAATAGTTATGTGTTGCTATGGAGACAGTACCTGTCCTAAGGTGCTGCTTTACATCAATGTGGGACAAAGTCAGCTGTGAGTTAGACAAATTTCAAGTACGGCATGGTCACACCACATTGTATCTCCAACAGAAAACCAAAAACTAAACCTTAAACAACTATATTGATCTGTATGTGAGGGTAGCCCCCTTCTAACTTCTTTAAGTCACAGCAGACTTTGTCCCATGTTCATATAAAGTAGTCCATTTAGGACAGGCACTGTCTCCTTAGCAGCACCTTGTCATGAGAAGATTCCATGTTGTAGGGAGCACCAGCTATCTGAGAGAGTTTGCATTTTTTTTCATGTTTTTTTATTATTATTTAAACTGATGGGGGACACAGAGAGTGGGACTGCACCAGAGAGACTTGGGGGAAGGAGTGGGGAGAGAGCAGGAGTACAGAGTGAGTGAGCCAGCTGCACCTTTGAGTTGTCATGGAGGACAGATTATAAAACAAAAAAGGTTCAGTGGTATGTGGACCAGGTTTGGTGAATGGAAGCGGGCAGGGGGCCTCTGAGTGTGGAGTTTGGGTACCATCAGTTGTGAGCTGCGATGTGTACTTTCTGTTGCACCAAGGAGCTGCTGCAGCCAATGGTCTGCTTCCAGGGTGAGTTTAGCTGCTGCAATGAAAAGAACAAAGGACTCGATAGTGAAATGCATTTACAGGTGAGGCAGGTGGAACTGGTCACAGGGAATGAATTGGTAGTGAATTAGGAGTGTCAAATCACAACTGCTGTTCAATTTGAAATTCCCGCATTGCATTACAGATTACCCGCCACTTAGCGGGCATTCAACATGGCAGTTTTTTGACACCAACATTCATGGTTGGATGGGTTTTAGAAAGGGGTGATTGCAGATATGGCTGACTGGCACCTTTGCCATGGGTAATGCCAGGATTTACCACAGCTGAAAGGTGCTAGTCAGACAATCAAGTTGTAGGATTCACGGATCCCACTGTATGATTACATATAGTATTGTGAAACAGGATTAGAGCACAGGTTCAGTTGCCACCACAGCCACCATCTATCTATGTGACCTTACAACAAGTCACTTGTAGTTATTCTATCTTTAAAGCCAAGTAGAAACAGCATTCCTGTAACAAGGAGATGTTTAATCTTACTTGGACTTTCCTGGGAAAAGAAACTGGAAAAATAAATATCAGTAGATTTTCTGAAGACCATGTTTTTGGAAATGCATTTTAAAGGTCAATATTATAGCCAAGTGTTTTCATTTGTTTAACTTTTTTAGAAACTCCATTTTTAGGTAAGCAAAACAGCAGAGTTCATGTAAAACACATTTTTAGGAAGATAGTTTTAAAGGTAAGCATAATGGCATTCAATCTCAGTAGAAGGTTACTGTATGGAACAGAGCAACACAGTTTAAAAAGGCAGTGCAACAAGAATTGGTTTTCCAAAAGACCTTTGTCCAGCAACAATTAAACTGTTAGCATACCTATGCAGTTAACTTTTTTATGTACTTCTTATGCTATGCATTATGAGGTTTTTTTTTTTATTTTCTCAATCCTAACTCTTGCCTGGTTTACAATGCTATTTTTAAGCCAAAAATGGCAGCCATGCTTTTTCTTGAGAAAATCAAAGTTAAAATATGTATAAAATACTTCCGTTTTAGAAAATGTTACTACCATATAACACTGGAATATGCCTAGGATCTTTCATATTGGAAAAAAAGGTAGATTCCAAATGTTTGGCAAATTTTGATTCACTGCTGCTTTAAAATCCAAATTCATGCACAGACTACATGTGCTGCAGACTGGAGTCCTGCACTACTTTGTCATTACTGAACACTAACCTAGAGAGACCATGCTCTTCAGTGGTGAAATGTTAATTCAATCTTTAAGATCCAGGTTTCTGATGCATTTTATGATGTTGGCTACTATCCACTAGGGACCTAGCTAGGATGATCTAACATATTTTATAAGGTATCCAAGTCAGCGACATAACTACATGAAACGACAGTGCATAATCTGTTTGACTGTATGCCAAATATTAGCTTTTGCCATTTACAAGTTGTTGTTTACTTCCGGCCACCACTTGGCTTCCTCTTGATCCCTGTTCTCTTCTCCCCTCACCTCTCAGCCTTCCTTCACTCAACTCCCCTGCTCCTCTCTTCCCCCCCGACCACATCTCCTGCACTCTCCTTTTCCCCCTCCCCCTCTGCCTCCCCCTTCCTTTCTCTGCTTGCTTGCCTCGCCTTTACCTCCTCCTGAGTCACCCTGCCCGTTCGCTCATCCCACCCTCCCAGCTGAGCATTGTTCCCTATTACCTCCACTTGCCGTAAACTTACCTCCTACTACCAACCTCTTTTTCCCTGCCCTGCCGTCTCTCGGTTCCACTGGCTCGGCTTGGCGTTGTTACCTTTTCTGCTACTGCCGTAACTCTTTCGCTTCTCTCCTCCTCTTACCGGCATCATCACCCTTGCCCTGCTGTCTATCTGTTCCACCAGCCCAGCCGCATTCTGCTACCTTTTGCCGCTGTTGCTGTCTTTTGCCATAACCACCTGTCACCCTTTCTCCGCTTGCCGCTCTTTTGGCTCCAACGACTCGACAGCATGGTTGGAACCTTTATCGCCGCTGCCGTATTTGCTGGCTTTCTTTTAACCCTCACTCCCTCCCTCCCCTCTCCCGGCCATCCCTCCTCTACTCCCTTCTACCTCCCTATTCCTGCCACCTCCTCTCTGTCCTTATATTCTTAGCCATTTCTTTAGCCCCCTGTTTTGGCCCTTGTCCCTCTATCCTTCCCTCTATCCTTTCCTCACCTCCTCACCTTCCCCCTTTTGTCATTTTCCATCTTGTTTCTGGCTTACCCCACACCTATCCTCGCCTTTCCTAGGTCCTTCAATGCACTTTATGTATGCGCTCAATGGAAAATGTCCTTGAAATGTATTTTGCCTTGTATTTTCCTTTGTCATGCATTGTATCCTGCCATATGTATCTTCCTGTATTTTCGTTATCCTTGCTGTATCGTTATGTTCTGTAATTTTACCTCCCGGGTCGTGCCTGAAAACAGTCACTTGCTGGCTAGTGCACTTACCCGGTTAACAAAAACTAAATAAATAAATAAAAATAATAGTGCAGTATGTAACTTTCCAACATGCTGTACCACTCATCTTTAAGAAAAGGTAAGATGATACCATACTGCTGTAATAAAAGAGATGCCCCATTTCCCTTCTCTTTGGCAAAGTAAGGTTTGTAAAACAAGATAAACCATGATCTGATGGAGGCAAATAAGTTGAGTTGAAATTTACGAAAAACATTTGTGATTTCATTGTGGGTTTCTAAGGTAGTATAAAAGCTTTATTACTGCCTCAGTGGAAATTAATCTAACCTGCTGAGCTTCAAACTTTGTAGAGTGAATAATATAGCATGACAGGGCATGTGTTACTGTAGAATAATAAAACTTCTCAGGAAGTGAAGCAGAAAGCAAAGCCTAGAAAAGCCATCATCACATAATCATACACACCCTGGAATGCTTTACTGCAATTGTTAAATGGCTCCCCTGATTTTTAGTTTGAGTATTTCTGACTTGCATGTGCTGCTGTGTTGGAGTAACACATGATCATGTGACAATATTTGACCACAATGCAGACTTGGTTTCTCTTACAAAAATTTGATGAGTAAGGCATGACAGAGGGGGATTATGCTATGTTAATGTGTTGATCCATGAGCCCAAAGGGCAAGAGACTTCATCCTACACAAGGTACACTAACACAGAATAATCCTACCTCTGTAATGCCTTATTCCACTTATAAAATGTTTAGCAAGCTTAGTTTTTAGCAGTGTAGTAGTGTTGTAATTTTGTGCTCTAACTTCAGATGACTACTTTAGGGCATTAGTGAAATTAGATATGTCAGGGGTTATGTGGCAGGGGTTAAGTTGCAGGTGGTATGCTGCACTAGTTGGATGCTATTTCACTAAAAAGGAGTGCGTTACTGTATTTTGTTACATTAAATATGTATTCGTGATTTTTAACAACCTGTACTTCCCATGTGATCAGTGAAGCTAAGCTGGAAGCTTGGGCTGTGCTTTCTGTTCTTTCTATGTAATCCGATTCAGACCTGGTAGCCTAGCCTATTGATTAGATATCATGTGACCTCATTCAGGTGCACTGCTGGGCAGCTGAGATTCAAGCAAAGAGTTTGAGCTCTCCTTTGTTTCTTGATATGTAAATATTTTATTAGCTTTTAGAGCAATCAATGCATGTACAAGTTTTGTTGGTGGTTTAGTGATGTACGTATGCATGTTTCTGTTGCTAAGTACAGTGATGTGAGAAGTCTGCAAACTTTGCTCCTCAAAATATTTTCTGAATTGCGCTCAATTCACGAAGTGCAATTTATGAAATTCGTGGAGTGCTGGATCGAATGTGAAGTGTAGAATTTTATGGGTGAAATTCCACACTTCACACACAGACTTTAGCCACAATGCAAAAATCCCTGGTGTCTAGTGGTCTCCCCCCCCCCCAAACTGATTGCTGGCCACAGTGTTAAGAAAATATATATATTTAATAAAATTCCTTGTGTATAGTGATGCCCCCTCTGCCTATTGTCTGCCAGTTGTTCAAAATGTAAAATACATATCTCATATTTCTAAATTAAATGGCTTGTGTCTAGTGGTCCCCCACCCCCTCCACTGATTGGTGGCCACAGTTGTAATCATTAATATCACCCCCCCACACACACACACACACACACACACACCCCCCCGATCACCAGCAAGTCAGCAGCAGTGTAAAAATATATATATTCTTTTAAAATTAAATCCCTGTGGACCTCCCACCCCATCAGGGAGTGCCCCACCACACCACCCTACCCCCCCATCCAGATCCTGAGTGGGCCACCAGCATAGTCCTTCACTCACCTCCATGGCCAGAAGCCCAACTGAGCTCTCTCATTGAATGAGCATGTGTGCACTCATTCGTTGAGAGAGCTCAGTCGGGTAGCCGGTCATGGAGGTGAGTGGAGGGCTGTGCTGGTGGCCCACTTGGGATTGGGATGGGGAGAGAGGAGTGGTGTGGTGGAGCACTCCCTGATGGGATTTGGGGGTGTGTAAACAGTGATTTCATATAAAAAAAATATCTATTTTTTTACATTGTGGCTGACTGGCAGGCGATTGGTGGGGGTGTGAGGGGGTGATAATAATGACTACAACTATGACCAGTGATCCATGTGGGGGGGGGACCACTAGACACCAGGCATTTAATTTAAAAGATATATAGCTATATTTTTACATTGTGGCCGACGATCGGCGGGGGGAACACTAGTCAACAGTGACTTGGAGGATTTGACATGTGTATCTTCTTCTTCTTGCTTTGGTTTTTTTTAAGTGCAATTTGCACTTAATAAACCCCCAAAGCAATGCGAAGTTACAAAAGGTGAATTTGCGTTAAACCTTGCAACTTCGTGAACTGATATATGGAGGCAAATTTGATGACTTCGCCAAAAATTCACCAGCGAAGTATAACTCTGTTGTATCTGTAATTGTGTAGAATCATAGTTTCAAAAAATATTTTGTGTTTTGATTTGGGTGTTTAAAAATGTTTTCTTATGTGAGCAGCACTAATGCCTTTTGGGTTTTGAGTTGAAGGTAGGAAGTACTGCATGTTTTTTTTTTTCAAAGTTGTTGGATGGATTTCCTTTACAGTTTGTGTTTCTTGAGCAATTCTGCTGTATGAGGGAGTCATTTTTTTTTTATTTGCATGATTTCATTTTGATGTTGCTGTTTGACTTGCATTGTGACCTTTTGGCCCCTGAAGATATGCAAGTAGAATATATCATTTTTTGACCAGACTGGTTGTGCTCTTGATTAATGCACCTCTATAATGTCTTCTGAGCATGAATATGTGCCAGGTTACCACAGCACTATGTTATGGGGTCCTGACCAATGAGGAGTCAGAATTAACCAGGCACCAGTTTATAGCTTTGGTTAATCCCTACTAAAAGGGAAGTTGGTAAAATGTGTAAGTAAGTACAGACAGGTGGCAAATGATGTTTCAGTTTTATCTTTTTATATGCGGTGTCCCCACTTTAAAAGACAATGAACTCAATTTTAAAAAGCCAATTTAGATCAGCACATTGTGCAGTGTACTGCCATCTGCATCAAACTTGGGTATGCCAGGGACCCTGCACTAGATTTTACAATAACAGGGATCCCACACCAAAGTCCCCAAGTTTACCACAAGCTGACCCTTGTGTCCACCAAACAGCACATGAGCGGGGACCAACACAAGCTGTGGCACACGCTTGTGGCATTGGTGGCCAGTGATGGAGACCTAGCTGGTCACCCTGGTGGCTAGTGAGTTGTCCAAAGAATGCCATGGCTCATGGGGGATGGGATATATCTGGCTGGGGGAGTGGCTGACAACTGCCCCTGACGGGGGGCAGCAGGGACAGTGCAGGTCTGTGGGGGAGCTAATGCACCAGCACCACCATGTGGGAGGTTATGGGCACTCACCTGTCACAGACCACCGGCTACTCCAGTGGTGGTTTGGCAGGTGTTGGGAGCTATCTGGGTGCCTTCGAAGGAGGGCACAGGGTCAACCACCACCCAGTAAGGGCTGCAGCAGTGGCACACAGCAGCTTAGACCAGCTCCAGGCTAGTCAAACTGCAGGGTCTCTGTGCCCTGGGAGCTTGCAAAATTCCAAGGTAGAGGATATTGCAGCCTGTCCTGGTGCAAGCCCCCTTCTGTCATGGTGCACCAGTGCAGCCATTGCAAGGACGGTGCAAGCCCAGTTGGCACAGGTGGTCAACCAGTAGTGCACAGTCCCTTACAAAACTGGGACTGTTGCAAGGTGCAGTGCAAAGATCCCTTTGCACCATTTCTCCTTGCTGCAAGCCCTTTGTGCCAGTCCCGACCTTTTTCACATCTCATTAAAGATATGGAGCAAAATATAGAAAAGTTGACTGTATTTATTGCATGCATGAATCTGGAAATTTCTAAGGTGTCAGAGATTGCTCTCAGCCCACAAACTATGATGGCTGGCAATATCACTGATCTTTATGTGATCCTCTAGAACAGTCTTATTAGTGTCACTTCCTAATGCTACAAAGAATGTGCTTCTCCTTCCCTCATGCCTTAGATATCTGTCAGCTGAAAGCAGGTAACACTGGTGATGGCTGGCACTGTAGGTCAAGGGGGGTCTGATTGATCTTGCAGGATTTACCAATCCCCCCTCCACCCCATCATCATGGATCATACCCTGAGAAATGCCATTTTCCTGTAAAGGAGCAGGAGGCAGGTAACTAAGGGGAATATGTCTTTACATGAAGGGCCCATGAGGCAGAAAGGGAGGTCCATGAGAGCAGTTCAGATTTACCTATACTACTACCCCAATCACAGATCAGAGGTCAGGGTGAAGCACCTTTGGAAATACAATTTGTTTGTTCATAGAGGTATAAGAGGTTGAGTTGGAGAAGACCGGTACTTCAAAAAAGGTTGTTGAGAGAAAACAAGGACAAGTGGGATACCAGATGTGGATTTGTTTGCCACAAAAGTACCAAGAAGGGAGATTCAAAACAGGGGAGGACTGAGGTGGGGGGGGGTGGAATGGCAGTGGAACTAGCCCTGATCCCCTGAGGAGGGCTTAAAGAAGCCTCCCCCCTTTTTTTTTTAATAATTCCCAAGCATGTTTACCCTGAATAGGGCCTGATATATGTCATTCAGATCCACGTAACAAATTGTACTCATAGTATTTGGAAATTAATATTTGTTACTTGCACAGCCACTATGGATAATCATGTGGTCAAGTGATTAAAGGATATGGTCTGTTGCAGCAGGGTGATGCTAAGGTTTGTGAAATGCAAAAGTGAGTGAGCTTGGTTTTTTAAGTGGATCAGTAATGTGCAGTTGGCATTTAGTTGTTTGATCTCATTGTTTTGAGAATGACCCAGAATTTCTCTTATCACATGCCAACTATGTTTGGTTGCATTTGCGTTTGTTTTCCAGTATTTTTTACAGAAATGGGATTTTTTAGTCTTTCACACATGGTCTATACATATGTTTTTTAGTTGCCAATAAGTATTCCAGCTGGTATTAAGTTTTGTGTGGTTAAATTTTTTCCATGCTGTAGCATGTTCATCCATCAGATCTGAAGTAATCCTACTTTGATGATTTCCTATAATCTGTGCTTCTCTTGTGGAAAAATGCATTTTGCAGATGGTAAGAATTTCACAGTATCAAATTGTTTTGTAATGATAAACTGTGAAGGATTTGGGATATTTTGCTTTGCCAAATGCAAACAAAGTCACACTGTGGCCGCTTATGAAGTTAGAGTACACTCTAGTTTGTAAACCTCTGTCTCACTTACTGGATTAGTATGGTTCATGTTAGTTCACATGTTTCTTTTACAGTTTTTCAAACCTTTCATACCACTGCTCTCTGTGTGCTGACCACTCTCTCCCCTTTACTGAGGCCCAATGCCTCTCACACTGCTCTTCCTTTCTGGCTAAATGCTGGCTTGCCACTGTTCCCCCCCCCATCCCTCCTCTTTCTTACTCCAACTATTCTGTCCTCCTACTACCTGTGTTCATCTGATGCTCTCTTATACCATATACCCACTGGAAATTTTCTACTGGTCAGTCTGCTGCCCTTTGCAGTGGAATAACTACCCACTTCTTATTTGACTCTCATCCTCACTCGACTCCATCAAACTGCATGCACATACAGTTAGCCATTACTCAGCACAACTCTGGTAACCTGCACTATTATGACTATTCAATACCAAACCCAGTGTACCTTTGCAACTACTAAATAGTATTCCTACAATTTTGTAAACATTTTGCCAGTTGGTAAATCTGTAAATTGTAAATCTATATTTTTGCTCCATTACTTTGTTCTGCACCTGCACCTTCCTTTGTATGTGTTAGTCAGGACATTTACTCTTTCAACTCTGTCATCACTGTCACAGAAAGCCTTCACTATGTTAAGCTAATTATCTGTCACTCCTATTCTAATTTAATCCATGTCCAAGCATCAATTCATCCCATGGGTTCTTTGGGTGTTACATATGTTGATTATAGTGAACTTCCCATCCATCCAAGTACAGCTAATACACCTCTGCTGTACTGCCATTTTGGTGTCAGATCAAACTGCTATGACACTACTAGTAGCAGTAATGGTTTTATTGAATGACCTATTTGGTCATGATGATCTTTTACAAACACTACATTAAACCCACAAAAAAGTAAGTAAAAAAAAGAATTAAATCACAGTTCAGATCTGCACAACTATAAAAAAGACAGACCATTTAAAATATCAGCCTTTCTAACTTTTAATGCACCATCCACTATTAGGTAAAGTGTGTTGTATATAGGTTCCTGAATTATAATGGTTTAATTGGTGGCAAAGAGAAGGAGTGCAGACCTCTGAGTTTCTCAACTGGTAGCATTGATCATTATTGTTTGCTGTTTGTTTACATTTTCAGGAAGACAACACTTCTTTTAAGCCTCTTTGTATTCTAAGTTAAAAAGAAAATACACGTTGGCCACTGCAGAGAGATGAATATTTCTGAAAGAAGGAGCTAGTTAGAGTTTCATACCATGGTCAAAGCAGCACTACATGTTTATGATCTTCCATAGATGTTCAGTTGCATTTACAGAGCACCATCAGATTATATTTTCCTTTTTTATTATGCTTTCCTAAAATCTTATTACATGGAGATGTTTAAAATCTGTAAGACACAAATAATTTCCTATCTTTGGGATTGCTGAATATCTTTAGATGACCTTCAGATTTAAGAATTGTTTTAGTACATGGTAGTCAATGGCTATATTTTGTAGACAAAACCACAGCTATGACATTCTGCTTCAATACATCATAATTTTTTTTCCTTAAGTCTAAATTTATGTTTTCTGCTAATGATTATACCTTGCAAGAAAAGATCCTAGAATAACATAAGTCCTTGTCTCTGAAGTGAAATTTTAATACATTTCAGACACAGGGAACAAATGTCCCATCTGAACCAAGACAATTTTTCTTGTAAACATTTGTGAGGAATCTTTGAAGGAGCCATATAATTTACTTTGAGCCAGTACAGTCCAGTTTTTAAGTTGCACAAGGTTTTGAGGGCTTATCAACCCCAATTCTGCCCTATTAAAGGCAGTTGATGTAGATCTAGGGAAACATCAAGCTTGTTTGTAGAACCTGTTGGTCACTGTTTCTAATTTTTCTAATTTGGATCTGCCCCCAAAGTTACAAACCGTATAGCAATTTACTATTTTGTTTTGTGATACTAGCTTGAAGAATGCCTTTTACTGAGTTACCTGCATGTAATAGACTGAAACTATTTAGTCCTTTAGCTGTTTGAGCTAATTATAGATGTGTTTAGTTGATTTGCCATTAAGCAAGAAGGCAAGTCCCAAATATTGGTAGTCTATATTTCTATCTTCTCAGAATTAATGCACAACAGTTGTTTCAGTGATCAAGGCCTGAAAACCAATCTTGTAGGTTCACTTATGTTAATTGTTAGTTTTATGCCTCTAGATTGTGGGCAAGGTTTTTAAAAGGGTCGGACATTGATGAAAATGTATGTTGTTCTTGCTTCTGCATCTGCTTGATTGGATCCAGGCAGCCCTATTGCTGCTTTAAAAAGTTGCATCTTTTTATGACACAAAGTCAAGATTTCAGTTAAAAAACATGGATGCAATTCTGATTTGTGTCCCATTATGACACGCTTGTGTTATTTTTAGGATGCAAACTTTGAACACTGTTAGAGTTCAGACACATGTCTGTTTTGAAAAACGCAGTGGACATATCCTAGATGGATAATTTTGAAAATCCTGCCCAGTGCATCAATTGTGTTCATTTCTTGCTGTAGACCTATTGATGTTATAAATAATTAATAGTAAGTTATCAGCATAAGCAAGGAGCAGACAGTTAACGTAACTAGCTTTTGGTGAATGGAAATCATGATCTTTTAACTTTAATAAAAATGTGATTAATATGGAGATTAAATAGCAGGGGTGCAGGAATACACCCCTGTTTAAGTCCACTAAATGTGTAAAATGGATCTGTCCATTCTCCATTTGTACTGCATCTGACTTTAGATCAGGTGTTATTGTACAAAGTTGTAATTATTTGGATTATGTTTGAGTCAGTTCCTACTTTGGTCATCAATGCCCAAAGGAGGCTCATAGAATTTAGGCTAAAATTCTCTTGAAAATCTATGAATGCTATGTATAATTTTTGTTTCCTAATGACTACACATTTTTTCTTATAAGTGGTCAACTGAAAAGCAGTGGTCAAAAGTAGAGAAATTCTCTTTAAATCTTGCCTGAAATATGAACATATGAATGTGCCAGCAGAAACAGACCACCCGGTCTATCTAAGTCTGCTCGAGTGTGCAGCTAGCTCCCGTAGTTTGCAGCTGCCCAACCCAACTCCCATTTATCATCCCACTGCCACCCCCACCTCCCCCACTCTCACTGTCCTCTGTTCCCTGTCTCACGCCCTTTTGAAACTGTTCACAGATTTACATGATACAATCCATTCTGGTAGGGCATTCCATTTTGCTACCACCCTCTCTGTGAAATAGTGTCTCATCATTTCCTTCCTAAATCTTCCTCCCTCTATTCTTAGCACATGCCCCCTGGTGGCCCTCCCCCTCCTTAACTTAAAGACCCCATCTGCCCCATCCTTACTGATTCCCCTCAGGTACTTGAATGTCTCTATCATGTCCCCCGTCCCTTCTATCCTCCAGGGTGTACATATTCAGGTCTCTCAGCCTGCTGTCATAGTCCGTCCCTTCCATTCCACATATCGTCTTTGTTGCCCTCCTCTGCACCACCTCCAGTAGCCTGATATCATTCTTTATGTATGGCCTCAAATACTGCACACAATACTCTAAGTGTGGCCTTATAAGCAACCTGTAGAGGGGCAAGATCACCTCTCTTCACCTGGACAAAAAAACCCTCGCTATGCACCCCAGCATTTTGTTCACTTTTGCAGCCACTCTCCTGTACTGAGCAGTGTTGTCCATGGTCCCTGTTATAATTACCCCTAGGTCCTTCTCCTCCTCAGTGGTCCCCAGCTTAACCCCTCCCAGCCAGTATTCTCTCCTTGGGTTCTTCACCCCAACGTTGATAACCTTACACTTCTTTGCATTGAACCCCAGCTGCCACCTCTCTGACCACTCCTCTAGCTCACTTAGGTCCCCCTGCAGCTGCTTCCATCCCTTCTCTCCATTCACCACTGCTCTGATTTTGGTGTTGTCAGTGAACAGACTTATCTTGCTCACCACCCCATGTGCAATGTCTGATATGAAGAGCCGGAACAATACTGGCCCCAACACAGAGCCCTGTGGCACCTCACTCATCACCAGCCTTGGAGTTGAGAGCTTCCCTTTCACCACCACCCGTTGCAGCCTCCCACTCATCCAGCTTGTAATCCAGTTCATCATTTTTGCCCCTACCCCTACACCAGTTAGCTTCCCCCCAAGCTGCCCATGAGGCACAGAATCAAAGGCCTTGTTGAAGTCCAACTAAGGAACAACCACCACATGACCCTTATCCAGCTCACCTGTCACCCAGTCATAATATTGCAGGGTTTTATTTAACTCTACAAATTGATTAGCATTTTGCTCATAAAAGTTAGAAAACATTGTGAAAATGCATAGCACTTGCCTCACTGGGTTTAACCAACATAACACTTCTAGAAAAGCTATATAAATGCTTTCTGTACAGTTAGTATTGTCCCAAGAAAAAAACTGCTAATCAATTATTTAAAACCCTGTATTGTATCAGATTGGTTTAACAAGACTTCCCTGAAACAAACCCATGCTGCCTCACATCTTGGAGGCCACTGTCCTCCACATATGACACTAGTCTTTCCTTTAATATTGTCTCCATGAGTTTGCACACAATGAAGGTGAGACTTATCCGGCCCTGGTGCCTTGTCTACCTCAATGCCCTCAGTCCCTCTAGGACTCTACTTACCTCAATTCTTCCATCTGTTGCCTACTCTCCCCCTGTCCCCACCCTCCCAGCCCATGGTGGTAGCGGTCCCCCTTTTCTTCTGTGAACACTGAGCAAAAGTATTCATTCAGTGCTTCTGCCTGCTCCTCACCCTTTTCTGTCCACTCCCCACCCCTTTTTATCCTCACTATTGTCTCCTTGCACTTCCTTTTCTCCCTGGTATAGCTGAAAAAGTCTCCCCCCCCTTTAATTCCCTGCACTAATCTCAGCTACCTCTATGCCTTGGCTTCTCTCACTTTTCTGGTCACCTCCCTGAACCGTCTTGCATACTTCTCCCTATCCACTTCCTTCTCTGTCTTTCTATACCTCTGGTGCACTTCTCATTTTTCTCTCATCACCTCCACTTTCTTGCTGTTCAACCAGCATGGTTTTCTTGCTCTGCTCCTCTTACTCTATGTCTTGGTGCAGGCTTCTGTTGCCTCTGTAATCCCCTTTTTAATAATATCCCATTTCTGCTCTGCATCCATCTCCTGCCTTGTGCCCTCTAGTTTCTCTTTCAGTACTTCCTGCATCCTCCCAAAGTCTGCTCCCCTGAAGTTTACTACCTGAGTAACTGATTTCTCTGGCTCCCAGCACATCGTGATATTAAACCACACAATTTGGTGAATGCTGTTGGCTAATGGGTCCTCCACCTTTATTTCCCTTACTGCCTCACTATTTGACAACACCAGATCTAAAGTGTTCTTTAACCTAGCAGGCACACTAACCAGCTGTGTCAGGAGACCCTCCTGGATTGTGTCCAGGAGCACTTGCTCCCTAGCACTGGAGGTGACTGGAATGCTCCAGTCAACCCCTGACAAGTTGAAATCCCCCACGATGACCACCTTCCCTTTTCTACATACCTTTCTGATTTGTCCTACTAATTCCCTGTTTAGCTCCTCAGACTGGGATGGTGGCCTGTATACCACCACAAACCTCAGTTTCCTACCCCTTGAGTCTAGAAGCTGCAGCCAGATTGCCTCTGTTCTCCATTCTTCCTCCTTGTCCCTTGTGCATTTGATCCCATCCCTCACATAGACTGCCACCCCACTGCCCCTCCCTTCCTTATGGTCCTTACTGTATACCTTGTATCTTGGGATTGCCAGATCCCAGTCCCAGTGCTGAGTTGCCCATATTTCTGTGACAGCTACACTATCCACCCTCCACACTGCTAAGAGTGCCTGTAGCTCAGCAGATTTGTTTCCTAAGCTTCTTGCATTCAGCGAGACCAACCTCTATCCTGCCCCCTTCCCTTCATTGGCCTCCATTTCATTCCTTCTACTCCCTCCTTTTTTGGCCACCCCGAGTCCTTCACTGCTAGCCTGGGAGGTAGGCTCCACTCTATCAGATCCCTGCCTACCTGCTGTCCACTTGCCACCCCACGTAGCTAGTTTAAATCCACCTTTGTCACAATATACCTCCCCAGTCTTTGCTTTAATACCTCCTTCACTCTCCATTCAGGTGCAGCCTATCCCTTGCAACCAGATTGTTATTTTCCCAGGTACTGCTCCAGCCACCCACAACCCCATATCCCTTAGTCTAACACCATTCTACCAACCATGTGTTCGACTCCCTAATCCTCTCCTTTCTCACTGTGCTTGCGCAGGGTACTGGGAACACTTTGGGGAATGCCACAGACTCTCCAGTCTCCTCACACAACCTTCCCACTTCCTTAATCCTCTCCTTTGTTACCTACACCATTTCCCCCATTAGGTCATTTGTCCCCACATGTACCACAATATGTGGTTTCCTCCTACCCCTCCTTATGCACCTTAGGATTGCCTGTCCTGCCTTGTCTGCCTTTAATCCTGGTATGGACTCCACCCATATCTGACTGTGCCTCTCCCCCTTGCTGCCCCATCTGATCCCCTTGAGTATGGAGTCCCCCAACAATAGCACACCTCCCTCCTCTTTCCTTGTGCCCATTGCCACCCCCCACCCAGGTTCTCATTTCTGGGGCCACTCAAGATGGTGCTTTTACAGTGTGTCCCAGTGTCTTCTCCCCAGCCCTTCTCAGTTGAGACTCTTGCCCCTCCTCCTGTTTGACTGCCAATCTTCCGCTCCCTCCTCACCTCTCTGAGTATTATCCCATACTCAATCTCTCCACTAGTAATGCCCCTCTCTACCTTCTCTTTCTGAGTACTATCCCTTGTGCAATCTCCTCCTGAATCCTCTTTCCCATGTGTTGCTAGTACAGAGCAAATGTTCCCTCCTCCCTTTGCCTTATTGTGTGTTTCCTCCTCCCTCCTGCCTACTGCTGCTCCTCTTTTTCTAGGTCCTACTAGAGTCCACCTTTCATCAATTGGCTTCCTTTCTACTGTGCCTCCTCCTCCTGACCTCTCCCTTGCCCCACTGTTTCTTCTTTGTGGTGCCCCGACAATATTCTCAGATGTCAGCCCTCCTACCAATGCAATCCTCCCCAGCTCTCTGCCAAGCCACTGAACAGCTTCCTCAAACCTCCTTAGCCTGTGGCATATTAGAAACCCTCCCAGCCTCCACAGTATGTTTATCTGCATTGCTGACCCACAACCATTGCACCCTACAGTCCTACTCATGGTCCACACTACCTATACAGCCCCTCCACACCACTCTTCCTACAGCAAGTAGAATTAACTAATCCTAGCCCAGCATCTAACATGAATTGTTATCCTAAATGCCCTTGCATGCAGCATAAGGCAGTCAACTACAGTACTAACTGGAAACCACAATCCAACTCGTAAGGACTATAGATCTACTCACACGTATTGTATATTTATATGTCCTTAAGACTTAGCTCATATGGCCGTTCCTTGTTTCCTTCTTCCTGACCTGTTCTGAGGGCTCAGATCAGTTTGCAGCTCCCCAAGCTCCTCCCTCACAGCCTTCAAACCCAACCCCTAGTAGTATTTACGAAAGGCTGGTGGAAGGGGTGTGAGGGAGGGCTTTTACAGTCACTCCAGCCACAGAAGCCTTTAAGCTAAATTCTACTTTAAGCTAAATTAAAAAGAAAATAAAACAATATCAAAACTTACAAAAATCCTCTATACATTAACTCCTTCAACAGCAAGTAGAATTAACTAATCCTTCTCTCCTGTAGTTTAAAAAACAATAGCAAAACTTATAGAACTCTTCTCCACAGCCAGCAAGCAGACTTAACCAATTCTTCTCTTCTGGGGACAAAAAACTATTAGAAATGACCTTAGTCAAAAGAATTCTTGAGAATATTTAAGCTAGACAATCAATTCAGTTTATTGGATGATAGTTTGCTGGGCCACTTGAATCACCGTCTTTAAGACCATAAAAAATGAAATTTCCCCACTATTCATCAGGAATAAAATGCTAATGAATGCATTAGTTGAAAAGTAGGGCTGTGCAAATACCTTTCTATAACTGTTAAGCTGAATATTCAGTATTCTGGCATCAGGTATTCATTATTCAGCTGAATAGTCAGTATTTGCCTTAAAAAAAGGCAGGAAACAACCTCCCACCCTCCTCCCTAGCCCAGATCCTTTTAATATAAAAGCCCCTACCCCACCCTGAGTTAGCATCCAAATCCCCCCTCCTGCCCCTAAAGCAGCACCCACATTTTGATAAAATGTAAATTTACTCCAAGGCTGGGCAGCTGGCACAACCCATCCACCCCCATGGCTGGCTGCTGACTTTCATTAGTGCTTCAGTTACTGATAGTTCCCCTTCCCTCACCCTGATAGCACTACCATTATAGAAGAAGCAGGACCCTTGTAGCATTGCACCCTCATAGCATCTGCAGCCACACACAAGAATCAGAAACAGTGACTGACAGAGCTCATAATCATCAGTCTGTTAGTTACTCTTCTTCGAATGAAGCACTCCCCAAGCAAGTGCTGGAGTGTCTTCATTCAGAAGAAGGTGGCCAGCCATGGGCTGAGGAAGGTGGGCTGTATCGGTTGCCTTCTTCCATTCTTCTGTGCAGCTGCAGGTGCAGCAAGGGGGGGTGCTATGAAGGTCCTGCTTCTTCTACAGTGGTGGTGCTACCAGGGTGGAGGGGGATTATTGTTATTAGTAACTGAAGCACTGCTGAAAGTTGGTGGCCAGCCATGGAGGTGGACGGGTTGTACTGGCCACTCACCCTAAAAGTAAACTTACATTTTATCAGAACATGGGTGCTACTGATGAGGAGGAGGGAGAATGTGGGTGCTAACTGAGGGTGGGGGATGGGGGCTTGTATATTGAAAGAATCTGGGCTAGAGAGGAAGGTGGGTGTTGTTTCTTTTCCTTTTTTTAGTCCATATTTCCTGAATAGGAAAACATAGTGCTACTATTCATTATTTGGGATCTGAATAACAAATAGTGCATTATTTGTGGTACACGGGAAATAATATTTACTGAGTGCACACCCCTACTGAAAAAGCACCTCAGAATTTAAGACAACCATATTGGGTCTAAACTGTTAATTTCAGCTGGACTTAATCCTAGCTGGGAGCTTTATTTTGCCTGAATGACATTATTGATATGATGACTTACTCCTCAGAAATAGGATATTTGGGGGGTGTTTCAAAGGCTTAGGTGGGGGATATCTGAGGAAACAGTCTCTGAAAAAAACATGAAATATGTTTCTACAATAGGCTGTCAATATATGCAGTTATAAGTAAGGTGATATTATTTTTGAAGTTGCCTTTGACCCTGGCAACAAATTGTCAACATAATTTGACATCTTTTTTATAGATTTCATCCAGAAAAGTTTGCCACAGGTTTAGTCTGTTGCTTTGCTTTCTTTTTATTTAAGGTAAACTTGTTATAACATTTCCCAGATCTCTTATGTTAAAACTTGGCCTGCATGTTTTTTGGTTTTTTGTTGTTGTTAGTATATCTAATTGTCCCTAATATTTATTTTTTTCTTAGATGGCAGTCCATGTAATACCATCCTTTTGTTCTGGATCTTCTTTATTGAGGGAAAAATGTTGTAAGTATAATCCAAGTTGCTCTCAGTATACATTCTAGCTGATACATCTTCATCTCAGAAGAGCCATCAGTTGATCAGAAAGACAACCATCCCATGAAACCCATCTGGAGTTACAAATCTGCAAGGGAAGTTGATTGTTACCATCTTTTTCTTCTTCAAATGCTACTGGGTACATATTATTAGGTATATTTATTTCCAGAACAAAAGGGAAATGATGACTCTCATTGCTTGTAATAATTTGTAAAGAACTGGTTATGCAAAGTGCAAAGATTAAGCAAATTTCATAATCAATTATTGAAGACCCATTTGGAAAAAATAAGTACAAGGGTTTCCCTTCATAATCATCAGATGTTCTGCAATTTATTATTGATAAATTATTATATTGCAATAAATTTAATCTCATTCTCACTGACTTTGGAGTCAACCATTTTCCTTTTTTATCCAGAAAGAGTTGTTTTGTACAAATAACATTTCTGAGAGGTTCTCCAAATTATTAAATTTGCCAATTCTGGCATTTAGGTCCCAAACCAAAAAAGGTACTGTATGTCCACTATCAGATAAATCAAGCTTTTCATTTATCATCGGAAGACAAATAAGACACTCCAAAGTATTCATTAATCTATCTCACTGCACCTCTGGTGGTTTGAGCTCTCAGTATTAGTTGGGGCTACATATAAACCAATCAATGCATTAAAATAGCATAATCAATACTCTGTTATGTCTTATGCCTTACTTACTGCATGGCCTGGAATGTTTTAACCTTTCATTATAAATCAGGTATCATGAATCCCACTTCCTGGCTGAATAGGACCCATGCGAATATCACATGGGATTAACACAGGTTTCACACAAGTGTACCCTGTTGTAGTGATAAGCAGTGTTCATGCACAGAAGGAGTTGGGTAAGTTTTTTTTAGTTAGTTATTTTAAATTTTTTATACACCAGAATAATCTCATTTAGGTGACTCATCTATATTTCAAGACAGTCCTGGGGACTAGACAATGGTGAAGTTGGCAAACTTCACTCCATGAATTAATTTGGAAATTTCATGCAATTCGTGAAGAGCAATTCATGAAATTTGTGCAATTTGCGGATTGTGGAGTGTGAATTTTTTTACTGTGAAGTGCAGAATGTTGCTGCAAAGTGTGGAATTTCACCATGAAGCATGGAATTTCACCCAGGAAATTCCCCACTTTGTGGTAAAATTCCACACTTCATGGCAAAAACATTGTAATTTGGGCAAAGTCAATGTTTCCCAAACCCGCAGAATCTTCAAGAAGCTTCTCAAAGTGGCAAATTTCTACAATTTGTACAAACCTTGCCAGTGAAGTTTTACTTTGCCACATCTCTACTGGGGACGTGAAAGTACCAGATTTGTCTCAGAATAGTCCCAGCATATCATGGCATGGGTAACAAGGAAGAAAACATTATAATACCATTGTATATCAACATATTTACAGAAGTACAAAACTGTATAATAAGTCACATCTCTGAGAAGAAAGAAAATGGAAGAATTGGATGTCACATAACTAGGCTGTTCCTTACAATATACATTATGCTTTACTATAATGCAGATAATACTGGATTGTGTAACTGATTTCCACTCATAGCACATATAGTAATATATTTTAAAATTAGTTTTATAAACAAATTAATGTTTCAAAATGCTTTACCCGATTTTATAATAATGGTATGATGAGAAGTGGGTTAGGTTACAGTCAATAATCCCACCCATACAGCAAACCACACAAGCTAATCTGCACACTGGGTTGGTATTACCCCTATGGTAACCGATCCCCTTTCAGCCCTTAGCACTTATTATATGCATGCCTGTAACATCATGAAATAATAATATCCAATTTGTTCTGTGTTCTAAATTTTAGGCAGAAAAGACTGTTTCAATACTGATACTCTAAGTGGTTGTTAAATGTGTGCAGAATGATTCTTATTTTTTTTTTCTTCTGTCCCATCTCCACCTGTAAAAAATTAGATAAACAATTTCCTAAATATAAAAAAAAATCTTTTTTTTTTATAAATTTGTTATGCTGGTGATACTCAAGACAGATATGTTGCCCTTTGGGGAGGCTGACACTGCTAACTAACCTTCTCCAACATTCTCCAACAAAGTGCTAAGTGTGAACTGCTGAAATTTAATTGCTAGAGATGGTGGTGGTGAAAGGGCTGGCTAATGCCCTGAACCATAGTCCAAAGTTTTCCCAACAAATGTATCCCTTTACTCTATAATTCTACTGGTAGAAATAGATCCTTCAAATGCATCCCTGGGTCAGAGGGGAGATAGTTATTTATTCTGGTAACATTATAGTGTAATACACACATTGAGCACTTTTTCTAAAAAATGCTGCACTTTAATTTAGAAGACCTTTACTGAAGCACTTTTAGCACTAGATAGCACCAACTGCTGGTTATTGGTTACTACCCAAAGAGATCTGATATACATGTAGTGGCATAGTCACATGGTTGTGTGCTGAGAAGTCTACATGTTACTTCTCAAAATATCATATTTTGCAAATGGCATACCAATAAAATAGTTCTGGCAAGCAATATCACTTGGCAACAGTCCTTATGTTATTATTGCAAACTCTGCTTCTAAATGCACTTGAATCACCTATTTCTACCCTTCTAACCAACAAATCAGAGTATATTTCCTCTTCTGTTTTTACCTTACTGAATGTTGTTGGGTTCCAGAAATGCAACAGGTTACTATACATGTATCAGGTATGTCAATGAATATTGTTACAAGTTGATTTGGATGAAGAAAGCCTGTAGCCATTGAAACAAAGTTTACCTAGGATTAAATATTATGACCCTATAAGTGTCCCTAGATGCACTTACCCTTAATTTAAATTAAGTAAATTTAAGCTGAGTTGGGGTCTTGAGCTGAAAGAACAGACTTTGCTAACAGAGAGGAGTGAAACCACTTAGCTTTACCTCAAAGGTATATTTATGTATTTTATTTATCTTCATACTGAAAGTAGCAGAGTAAGTGGGGAGAAAAAAAAGAAATTTATAGGCAGTCTTTTGGCCTTTGAAAATAGTCTTTAAAACTGTTAACAGGTGGTGTAGGGGAAATTAGCTCAGGAGATTAATCTTGGGCTGAGAAGATTCTGGAAGCCCTGTGAATCAGGTGTGTAAATTGGTGGGGGGGGGGGGGCTGACAGAGGCTTAGTGCCTTCTAACAAAAGGCAGCAGATTTAAATGGTCATATTACTAGGGATCCTCAGCTGGAAGAACAGACATTGCTGGCACAGAGGAATGAAAGCATCTAGCTTTACATTTAGATATACTGATATTTATTAATAATAACTGGTGAGCACTTTTTTCTTAGGGTTCAGCCAGCTGCTATTTTCCATAATAACCCATGGATTATTACAGCATTCATGCGTTATGTCTTTCAAGTGTAGCGCTACCTCATTGGCTGTTGTTTGATCTGCATGTGTGGGCTAAACAGTTCTGTGAACATGGCGGTGGCTCTGACCGACACTTACTGAGGATCTGCCAGAACATTTAACTCTCCTTAGGATCTGTGTTTTTTTTTCTAATAATCCATCAGGTTCTTCTTAGCTTTTAAATAAAAAAAAAGGCTCCATCTGGTTGATCCTGCTGTTCGGCAATAGTGCAAGAGGAATGGGGCCACAGCTGGGAATGGGGCCATGGCTGGCTCCCTACAGTGCTAGGTAAGCGTGAGTGTAACCACAAACTGTAAATAAAAAGTAAATAAAATAAAAATTAAGGATAAAGAGACAGTGAAAGAGAGACCACGTGTGTGTGTGTGTGTGTGTGTGTGTGTGTGTGTGTGTGTGTGACAGAGGATCACAGGACCCAAGATGGAAAAAATCGGTGCCCAGTTATTAGAAAAAATAAAATATGGGGAAGTGTTGGAAAGTTGAATTTAATGCACACCCTCAGTGTGGGATGCTTTAATAAACCCCTTGGGCTTTGCCCTCAGGATTTATGTGGCATCCCATACCTTGGGTGTGCATTAAATTCTCATATCACACACTTACCCATCCTTTATTCCATAAATATTTCTCTTCATACTGAAAGTAGCAGGGTAAGTAGGGAGAAAAAAGAGATTTGTAGGCAGTCTTTGGAGCCTTTGAAAACTGTTTTCAAAATTTTAACAGGTGGTTCGAGAGAAACTAGCTCTGGAGATTAATTCTGTGTTGAGTAGATTCAGAAAGCCCTGTGAATCAGGTGTGTAATTGGGGGGGGGGGTGGAGATGACAGAGGCTTAGTGCCTTCTTACAACAGCACAATAAAAGCACTTTCAAGATAACGTGTCCAGCACTTTTGTCTCCCAGTGGGTAAGTGGAACAGTGAAGAAGTGGAACAGGTGACTGGCATCTTAGGCATCGGCAGGCATCAGTGGAAGGAAGAAAGCAAGCAGGGGACTCTGCTAATCAACTAAGGTAAGGCACCTGTTCACTACTTTAACAGGCACTGCTGAGAAGGGTGGAAGGTCAAAGTTAGGACAAAACTGGGAATAGGATCAATACCCTATATGGGTAGGAGAATAAAGAGATTTAAACATGGCATGGGGGAACACAAATAAAAACAAACAAAAAAGGGGAAAACTAGAAACACCCTATCGGGGTAAGGCTACAAAGGTCTTTCCAGGTAACAGGGAGAATAGAAGTTGAGTATGGTGGGAGTGGTGCAATGTAGTAGCTGTGGGGCAGCAGGTTTCATAGAGACCTTCTGCAGACTGCATTGCTGACCCATCTGCATACGCCGCTCTGGGTTGAGGAAGTAGGTTGATAGACTCCAAGCCCAATTAGGTAGGAATGGGGGACACTCTTCCCCCACTCGGGGCTAATAAGTCTGCCACCGTAACCTCGGAGAATACAAGGGAGGAGGAACAAGTGGATTATGGTAGGCTTTGTAAGGGGAGAGGGGTGGAACAGAGGTACAGTCCTTAATTGGTACAACTAAATAATTCCTACTCTACTCTGGTGGGATGGGAATGTCAAGAGGAGGTAACCATGGTAGTGACCAGGGAGGATGTGGGACCCTCCACAGTGGAGACCCCAAAGAGGATAGTAGAGGACCCCAGGTCAGTATGAAGGAAACTTTTGGTGGGGGACTCGATTGTCAGGGGGATAATTTTGGGAATAGGAAAGGAAGGGAGAGGCAGGTTAGGTGCCAATGCAGCCTGGAGGGATGGGAAGCAGATCCTGAGGATCACTACAGCAGCAGGACAGGATGAAAATCTGGATGTCATTGTCCACCTGGGGACTAATGACCTGATTAGGGATGGGGCTGGGATAGTGCAGGGAGAGTTTAGTGAACTGGGGATGTGGTTGATAGAAATAGCTGTGGTTTTGGAGGACTGGAGGAGGACGAATGTAGTCCCTTTCCATAAAAATGAGAGCAGGGAGGAGGCTGGCACTACAAGCCAATCAGTCAGGCCTCGGTGGTAGGGAAACTGAAGGAATAATTTCTGAAAAAAAGGATTATGACGTATCTAGAAGACAGCAAGACATAGAATCTGAGGCAGCATGTATTCACAGCAGGAAGCTCTTGTCAAACAAATCTGATAGATTTCTTTGACTGAGTGACCAGGCAGGTTGATCAAGGAGGTGCAGTGGATGTGACCTACATAGATTTCAGCAAGGCCTTTGACACTGTCCCACATAGGAGGCTTGTAAACAAGTTGAGTAGCCTGGGAGTGGGGACCAGGGTGGTAAACTGGGTCAGAAATTGGTAGAGTGGTAGGACACAGAGGGTGGTAGTGAATGGAGCTCAGTTCGAAGAGAGGGCAGTGACCAGTGGGTTGCCATGGGGCTCGGTGTCAGGGCCAGTCCTCTTTAATGTCTTCATAAGTGACATTGCAGAGGGTCTGGAAGGGAAGATATATCTCTTTGTAGATGACAGTAAGACCTGCAACAGAGAGATGGTCCGAGGGGGGTGAAGAAAATGAGAAGGGACCTAAGCAAGCTGGAGTAATGGTCGAGAGTGTGGCAGCTGAGATTCAATCCAAAGAAATGCAAGGCCATGCATTTGGGGCACAGAAATCCAGAGGAGGAGTACAAGCTGGGAGGGGAGGTTCTGATGGCCACCAAACAGGAAAGGGACCTTTGGGTGATTATATCTGACAACTTGAACATGACCAGACAATGTGAGAAGGCCATAGGAAAAGCTAGTGGGATGCTGCGGTTCATAGGAAGGGGAATAACCAGCAGAAAAAAAGGAGGTGGTGATGCCACTGTACAGATCACTGGTAAGATTTCATCTGGAATACTGTGTCCAGTTCTGGAGGCTGCATCGCAGTAAAGACTTAGAGAAGAGGCAGTACAGAGAAGATCAACTAAAATGGTACAGGGGTTGCATCAGAAGCCATATAAGTAGAGACTGAAAGACCTCAATATGTAGTCACTGGAGGAGAGAGGGGGGGGGATATATGGTGTCATATAAAATGTAGACAGAGGGAGGTGTTGATTCCATTATATCCATCTCTGGTTAGACCAGTAATGGAGTACTGTGTACAGGTATGGGCTCCTTATAAAAAGGGAGAAGTTAAGGCATTAAAGAGTGTACAGAGGAGAGCTACCAAACTGGTAACAAGTGTTAGGTGTAGATCACATGAGGAGACACTGAGAGAGTTAAACTTGTATCCTCCTGAGTACAGAAGAATGAGAGGATATCTTTATCTAGTGTATAAGGCCTACAACAATCAAGATTCATGGGAGTGTCTTGGTTTAGAAAAATGAGAGCAAGTTAAAACTACTAAGACAGACAAATGGAGTTGAAAAGGAGAACAATACAGTGGAGCCCTTTTATAAGAACATCAGGTATAAGAACATCCCAGGTATAATCACATTTGCTCCATGTACCAATCTTGCTCCATTGTTTTCAGTGGGAGGGAAGCCAGTTTACAAGCACAGCCAGATTGGTTATAAGAACACATTTTTTTAGTGAAGGAATATAAACTGTGTTGTCCTGGGAACTGTTTTCACACTCAGAGCAGTCATTCAATCGGTAATTGCACTTGTCAGTCACAATTCTTTAACACCTTAACAGCAGTACTGTTTCACTGTGCATATCTGCTTTCATCTTAATCACCCTGACAGTGTTTGCTTCTATATAGATCAGAACTAAGTGGCACACATTTAATGCTGATTAGTAGTCAGCATTCCTCCTTGGCTGTAAATTGCAATTTAACCGGCGTTTAAAGGCTGTAGCAAACTGTACATTAATGACAGCACACTGAGGGTAATTAAGACTCTCAGTTGTAAAACATTCCTCTCTGGCTAGCCTGACTTTGGAAAAACAGTTAAATGTTGTCATTATTTATCCATTGCAAAGCAGGTTGCCATGGAGAAACACAAGAGAACCATATTAACACACACAAAAAAAATCAAGATTATTGAGTGTCTCAGTGTTCCTGGTACTAAACGTCTGGAGACTGCCAAGACATCTGCCGTGACATTAAGCAGGTTGAGGAAAGCAATGATGAAGAGGATCAGCTGGCTGTTGAACCACCTTCAGTACAGGTGATCAAAACATGTATGGACAGGATCAGATCTACGTCTTGAACAAAAATAGTGAGCTAACAACGTTCCGTCAATTCGACTCATAGCTCGATGAACTGTGACTAGTGAGTCACAAACAGCAAAAGATTATGGACTACTTTGCTAAAACGAATGGGTAACTACGTTTTAACCCAGTACTGCATTGTGCATTTTTAAACTATTAAACTTTAAAACTTTGAATGAGCCAAGTTTTAAATTGACTGTGCTGTGCCTTATTTATTAAAATGTTCATACAGTAAAGTCATTTCTACAAGAATTTTGCTTGTTTCATTTTTGTATTACTGTAGTGATCAGGCATCACCTAGCGGTCAGTGGCAGAACTGAAATTAATGTAAGCCTGCTTTTAGTAATAGCCCTCGTAGAAGAACGTTTCCTTTGACAAATAGGATGTTCTTATAAGCGGGCTCTACTGTATAAGGTACTGTCGGGGGGGCATGGATAAATCAGTGAGTGGTTTTGATTTGGAATAAGCTGCCCAGGGAGATCATATCAAAAAAAGTATAAATCAATTCAAGACTTCTTTGGATAATTTCCTATTAAGTCAAGGAGTGTTGTGATATGGTTAAAACATTGAGTCACAATGGCACAAGCTAACTGAGGGAAAATAGTCACATCACACCAACTCAGACACAAAAAACAGCAGTCCTTTGCCTGAAGTTTTACCTTTTATTGTGTTACCAGTCTAAAAACACAGACAGATAATACCGGCCCTCATAGAGCAGGTAATCTCCTGATGTTTCACCGATAGGCTTTCTCAAAGGAATTCCTTTTAGAAAGTCTCACGGTGAAAAATCAGGAGATCACCTGCTCCATGAGTGCCAGTATTGACTATCTGTGTTTTTAGATTGGTATCACAATAAAAGGTAAAACTTCAAGCAATGAACTGCTGGTTTTCGTGTCTGAGTTGGTAGGCCGTGACTGTTTTCTCTCAGCTTTGAATATGTATATATATATATATATATATAGATATTAGAGGCAAAAAACTCCGTTTAATGCATTAGTTAGGGTTGTTCCACAGCGTCAAAGTGAGGAAATTCGCTGTTAGGGTTGAAAACCCTAACTCGAATTCACCCCCCACCACCACACACACACAGACACACACACATTCAAGTATGGGAGAGGACCAAGTCAACACAACCAATGACAGACATCCAGCAGCAGGTGACAGAAATAACAAACAATTGTCTAAATGTACTCACGAGACATCCCCACCCACCTGACCAGGTACTGCATGCTCAGTGGAGATCAACAGCAAAACTGAGGCCATGTACACCAAACGTACACATCCCTGATTGCAGCTGCACACAACGTACCACACTTAGTAGTTGCATGGCCTTACCTACCGATGCCCCACACCACACCACAACTGGTACTGTGCCGTTATTCAATATAAATGCTGAAGATGCATGATGACAGTTGTAGAAAGGTTTTAACACTACTGAGTATACATTAATTAAGAGAAGCACATAAATTAACTACAAGACACTAGCATGCTCAAGATAAAAGTAGTGATACATTTAGTAGGTGATTTACATAGTAGTACATTTACTGCAATGGTTTACTCAACATAGAGAGGCTGATGTAAACGTATGGAAAAGCATTGCCTGTTCAACGCTGTGAAATTGGTACTGCCAGTATCACATGCATTCTTACTGATGAAGGTGTACTGCTGATGTACATACATAGACCTTCAGTGTGTTTCAATATTAAAGATGCAGTAAGTATTCTTTGTAAGAAAGATTGTAATTGCATGGATCAGGCCAAGCAACTTCTAAATATCATAGCACTACTGAGCCAACAATGATGTACCTGTATCGGACGTGTATATAGGATAGATTTTCCTGTAGGCACTTAGTGAGTATGTTGTACCTGATAAAGACAATCTCATTGCATCTGTGATGACTAACTTCTTCAAATAGTAATACATTTGCTATTGTTGCAATGAGTGATCTATGCCACTTCTGGACACAGTGTGATTTTTTTTTAACAGTTGTTTCATACTCAGGCTGTATGCCTACTGTTCGGGTTTGCCAACTTCTGTCACTGATGCTATCAAAGTGATAACTATGTTAATTCAGCTACAACAGGAATCAAGTAGGTATGGTGTAGATATAAACAGAATGTCTTTTAGTATTGATTTAACTCATAATGGGGTAAATGTACTAGGACAGCAGGGATTATCCTCTATCACTGAGTCTGTCAGTTATAATCACACTAGGGTTTCGATGACTGTAATGATAAGTTACACTGTTCATCTTCATGAGTTCATATTCACAGCCATTCTCCAGCAACTAGACAGTGTATGGTGTAACTGGGTGGGACACTGTGTTACAAAGCTGCTGCAGTGCCTAGCAGAGGAGAGTATCTACTCAGAAGACAATTAAGCTATAAGGCATGACCAACAGTTATGTTAAATGGTCTGTTAATCACCCTGTAGGGGTTTAATGTTGAATGAGGCATATCCGAGTGCCACATGATCGCTAGACAGTGATAAACTGACCATTAACATAATACCTGGGAGTAGCTTATTGCTATCATAATAAAACTGTTTTTAAACAACATTAAACCATGTTCAGCATATGGTTAGGCTCTCATGTATGTTAATAAAACTAAACATAAGGCTGTTACAATGTTTACAGTCAATTGAAAGCTGCATTTCTCAACCCTTGTTAAATCAGAGATATTATACCTGTACAACTCCTTGGTTTTGCTTAACTCTATTGCTCAGGTGGCCCACCACAAGTGGTGTGGTGTGGTGTGGGGCATCGGTAGGTAAGGCCATGCAACTACTAAGTGTGATACGCTGTGCAGCTGCAATCAGGGATGTGTACGCTTGGTGTACATGGCCTCAGTTTTGCTGTTGATCTCCACTGAGCATGCAGTACCTGGTCAGGTGGGTGGGGATGTCTCGTAGTACATTTAGACAATTGTTTGTTATTTCTGTCACCTGCTGCTGGAGGTCTGTCATTGGTTGTGTTGACTTGGTCCTCCCCCATACTTGAATGTGTGTGTGTGTGTCTGTGTGTGTGTGGTGCTGGGGTGAATTCGGAGTTAGGGTTTTCAACCCTAACAGTGAATTTCCTCACTTTTGTCGCTGTGGAACAACCCTAACTAATGCATTAAATGGAGTTTTTGCCTCTAATTTCCTTTTTTGAGAATGATATTGAGGAATAGTGAATGGATGTGGTGAGGATGCGGGGGTCTTTTGGCCCCTGCCCACACCACATGATGTCTTGTGGATAGTAACAGAAGCAGCAATGCAAACAGAAATGCTAACAGTGGCACACATGGTAACACAAGGCGAATGATAACAGAAAGGGTAACGACACGGTATGTGTAGACGGAACGTGTGCCACGTGATGTCTGGTCACATAGTAACATGGTGCCTGTAGAAAAAAATGTCAGTGGGCATGGTGACGCAAAGTGAAACAGAAAGAGAAACAGTGCGTACACACAAATGGCAAAAATTAACAGAAATGCAAGCGCAAATGAAAATGCAGGATGATCTTACGGAGCATTAGTGTGCATTGATCACAGTCTCAACTCTCACCCCATAACCTGTGTAAAGCAGCAGAAGTATGGAGAATGGGGGAGAGTTAGGACTCATGATCCCAATGCACACCCCAATGCCGGTTGGGGGTGGTGGGGTGCAAGGGTTTTTCAACCCTAACAGCGAATTTCCTCACTTTTGTCGCTGTGGAACAACTCTAAGTAATGCATTAAACTGAGTTTTTGCCTCTAATTTCCTTCTTTTGAGAATGATAACAAGAAATAGTGAATGTAATGCAGCAGCGGGGCGTGATGCCCTCTGGGCCCATTCCCACTGTAATCGCAGTGGCGGGGGCGGGCCCACGCTCCCGCTCATGATGTCTTGTGGCATACTAACAGGGACAGCAAAACAGAAATTCTAACAGTGGCGCACATGGTAACACAAGCATGAATGAGAACAGAAAGGTAGCATACATGGTGGCGTGATGGGAATGGTCTGCCACGTGATGTGTTGTCACATAGTAACATGGTGCCTGCAAACAGAAATGTCAATGGGCATGGTGATATAAAGAGAAACAGAAAGATAAACAGTACTGTAGACAGAAAATGGCAAAAAATAACAGAAGCATAGCGCAAATGAAAGCATAAAGGATAAGCAGCATGGTGGCGCAGGCGTCAACAGTAAGTGAAACGGGTATGGAACCGCAAGCGGAAAGGGCAACAGTAACAGTAATGTAAGCGCACAGGCTGGTTTTCCCCAAAACCTGCATTGAGAAAAGACAGTGAGTACAAATAATGTATGCAAAATAATGAGTATCAAGAGAAAATGAGATCTTGGAATACTAAATACATTATATCTCAGGAACCGTCTGACGTAGAAAAAAAATTTACAGATCATATTATTTACAACTGTCACAGCTAATTTATATCTTAGCCCCATTGTGGAGGCTAAGTTTTTCGACAAAAGTCCGTATCTCTGCACCGCTTCCTAGATACGGGCCCTGAAAGGTGCGGCGACGCGTAATGTTATCCAATGGGAAAACAGAAAGTTCAGAGCACCATAACTTTGCCTCCTGTGATGTTTTTTCACCAAACTACTGAAAGGCACATCTGTGGGCTGTTGGCTTCTTCCTCCAAATTTCAGGAAAAAGACCAAACCATTATTTTGCAGCAGGGATCCAAAGGATTTCTGTTATCGTTAGGCGCCGTAATGTTATCCTATGGGAAAAATGTCAACGTTGGAGTGCGTAACTTTGCCACCGTGTGATATTTTTCACCAAACTACTGAAAGGCACATCTGTGGGCTGTTGGCTGTCTTCCTCCAAATTTCAGGAAAAAGACCAAACCGTTATTTTGCAGCAGGGTGCCAAAGGATTTTTGAATGCGTCAGCCGTAATGTTATCCTATGGGAAAACTGTCAACTTTGGAGTGCCGTAACTTTGCCACCATGTAATATTTTTTCAATGCAACACTGAAAGGCACATCTGTGAGATGTCGGCCTGTCTCCTCCAAATTTCAGCTCAAAACTCCCAACGGTTCTTTTGCAGCGCAGTGCCAAAGAATTGCTGTCATTTTCCCACAGTCTAGAAAATTACTGTCGCATTTGGCGAAAGCTTGTGGTTTGCTACACTTCGTGAGCACGAGTGACTTATGAAAGTTCTTTTTCCAGAAATTTGAAACATATTTCTGGGTGTTTTACCACAAAATAAAGACATGGCAAGCATCCTCAGGGCTCGACTAGGTGAATACAAAAAATTAGGTTGCTAGAGGGTCCCAAATTTAAATGCCAACCATTTTTCTGATCACCAACTGAAAACAAAATGGCGATTTTCGAAAGTAACAGGCCCATTTAGAAAGTAAAATGCATTTGCGAAAGTGTTGAACTTTTGTTAACTTTTCCCTTTGACTTATAATGGGAAACTGTTTTTTGAATAACTTTTGAACCGTTTAATATTTTTTCACGAAATCTTCGAAAGGCACATCGGGGACCCTGGCTGCATGTTCCCTGAAGATTTTGAGCCAGTCATGCAAACCGTACGACCTGTAGGCGCGACCACAGAATTCCAGAAAAGCGTAAACGCGTGCACAGATCACACTTAATAACTCCACAACTGTATATCCAATCAGTATAAAACTTGACAGATTCCAAGGCCTATGGGTCTTGATCATATATTCCAAATTTCAGGCAAATCCATTAAACGGTTGCAAAGTTATTAAGGTGCAAAGTTTTGGGTTTAAAATGGAAATGGCTCCTCAACCCTAACTATGGTAGCACTACCGTGCTACCATAATATATATATCGATATATATCTATATATCTATATATATCTATATATATATATATATAGATATATATATATATATATATATATATATATACATATATAGATCACTGGCACCCATCCCACCGATCGGCTCTTACTTCTAATGCAAGCTAACTGACTTGTTTCATTCTATGATCCTGTGATATGATATAGACTTTCAAGTACCTCAAGGGTATAAATAAGGTATAAGAGGGTAGAATCTTTCAGAGAAAAAGAGGTGTAACAACAAGGAGTCATGATATGAGACTAGAGGAGAGTAGACTCCAGGATAATGTGAGGAAGTATTTCTTCACAGAAAGGGTTGTGGATGCATGGAACAGCCTCCGAGCAGAGGTGGTGGGAGGGAAAATGGTGGGGGAATTCAAAAATACATGGGATAAACATAAATGAACACTAACAATAGACAAGAAAGGGCAAGCCACAGGTAAAGTGAGGACTGTGGTATATGCACTGGGTAGGAAAAATGGGTACACTGGATGGCTCCGGTGGTCCTTATCTGCCATCAAATTCTAGTTAGACAGGTAGCTTGCTTAGTGGCTTTTGCTGAGGTGCTCTCTATCTACAACAAGGAGAAGGAAAGGGATTTCCACACCAAGAGCTTCAACTCATGGCTGAAGGAATGGAATGTTGAAGAGGGGTTCAGCTACAATGGGGACTGGGGACCCACCATAGAGGATGGGGGCCCATACAGGGGTGATGGCCTGCATCCACCCAAGAAGGGAACCACAATCCTCAGTGAATGGTTTACATGATACTTCAGTGAACATTTACACAAGTTGATGGGGGTGGCAGAAGGAATCGGGAGCCAGAAATTGACCCCCGCTCACACTGAAGTAGAGAGTAAAGCGAAGTCAAGGGGAGAGGAATGCCCCAGGGTACAAATTAATAAAGAAAGTGAATTATAGAGACAAAGGGGGAAGGAAAGGGGAGCACTAAAAAGAGAGGTGGGAAGAAGGGAGGGCAAAAAAGAAAAAAGAGGGTCAACAAGCAGAGTGGAATCAAAAGCTGTAAGGATGTGTTTGAATGCTAGAAATCTAGGAAATAAGATTATGGACCTAGCAGCCATCATGGCAGAGGCCAACCAGGATATTGTGACCATTACCAGTACATGGTGCACTGAAAACAATGAGTGAGACATGGCCATACCAGGCTATACTCTGTTCAGGAAGGACCATGTGGTAAGGAAAGGAGGGTGTGTGGTGCTTTACACTATGTGAGAGAAAGCATCAAAGTGATGGAGATATAGGGAATACAAGGGGAGGTAGAGGCACTGTGAGTCACGCTGGAGATGGGGAATGGAGCCCCTATTAATACTGGAGTGGTCTTCAGACCTCTAGCACAGAGGGGGAATTAGATAAGGCACTGTTGGAAGCCATTGGCAAGATGGTAGAAAAGAGGGAGGTGCTACCAGTGGGGGTCTTCCACCTGCCAGATGTGGATTGGAGTCTCAGAGCAGCAGCTTCAGCTAGAAGCAGTGACATCCTGGACTCTCTGCAGGAGGATTTCCTCAGGCAACTAGTCGCTGAACCTACTCATGATGGGAAAATACTGGACCTGGTACCCACTAACAGGGACAATGTTGCAGATTCCAAAATGGGAGGCCACCTAGGATGGCTGCAGAATTGAACCACATAAGGGCAAATGTCCAGGACTTCAGAAGGGCAGATTTTATACTGATTGGTGAATGCCTCAGGGATAAACTGGCAGGGAAGATGGCTTAGGTGGTGTGGAAGAACAGTGGGTGAAGCTAAAAGAGAGCATAGTAAAGGCAACAAACCTCTGCATCAAACAAGTGAACAAAAGCAAGAGGAAAAAAAAGATGGCTATGGTTCTCAAAATAAGTGGCTGAAAAGATAAAGGGTAAAGGGGTAGCATTCAGAAGATATAAGGAGATGAAGAGGGAGGAGGAGGATCGGGAGGTATATCAGGGGAAACAGGGAAAGCAGTAAAGACCACAAAGGCAAAAACTGAAGAAAGAATAGCTCAGAAGATAACAAAAGGGACAACACATTTTTTAAGTATGTGAGTGAAGACTGGCCCGGTGGCACTGAGGGCTGAGGCACTGGACGTCACTCCTCACGCTGTGTTGGCAACCTGTGTTTGGGAATGAGCACAGGCCACCATGGGTCATCAGGGAGGAGATGGATTGAGTGTCCGATGGACTGCTCTCTGTCTCTGGGGAGGGGGGGGAGACCAGTAGCCTGTGCACTCCTGACTCATAGCGGAGGCTGGTGCTTGCATGGAGCTGCAAAAATCCTGGGTGGGAGTGTAGCAGATGCTTGATGTGGGCACACATGGGAGCATGCGTGACCCCTGTCGCAGGCATCATTGCACGCTGCACTCCCTCAAGGGGAGAAAAATGGAAAACAGTGGTAGCTAGGTCATGCAGCTTGATGGCTGACTGCCGGTGTGCGCCACCTCCCGGGCACACCTGATCTGGATCCGTGCCTGGTGGGGGAGTTGGGGGCTCCCTCACCTCCGTGCCATGGGGGGTAAGCCATGGGGGAGTACAAGGTGGTGGCCCAAGAGGAGTAGTTTGGAGTGGGTGGCTGGAATAGGAGGGGAGAGGAGTAGGAGCCAACAGGGGCCACAAGGAGAAAAAGTAAGCAAAACAAGCATTTGTCAATGCCGAATGTTGTCTTGCTGGCATTGGCATTGGTAGTGCAGAAGTTAGAGAGATGCATAATATGAATGACAGTGAAGTATTGAACTGACACCAACCCCATTCCCACCCTGCAGAGACTGACAGACATTGGGGAGTGCCTTTGGGTCATCGGCCATAACATTCATGCCATTTCACCTCACCATACCCTGCAGACGCCAACAAGTGTCACGGTGTACCTTGGGGTCTTTGGGCCTTACTCTCACCCCATTCCATAAGGAAATATGCTGAGATGGGTGCAGTATAGGAAAATGGGGGTGAACTTTGGTGCCAAAGAGTCCAAGGCACACCTCGATGCCTGTCAGTGGCTGCAGGCTGGGGGTAGGGGTGCAATGGCATGAGCATTACAGCCAAAAATCCCAAGTCACACCTCATGAACATGGCACTATCAGTTTGTTAGCCGAAAGGTGATTTTGCACAGTGACTGTGCCACTTGGCACCACAGGTGCAAAAACACATTTTGTGTAGGATGTGAAAAATGACAGCTATACTGTTCATGAGGAGGTGTAAAAAATAGTAATGTTGAAAATCTAGAGTGAAAATATGAAAAATTGGTGGTCACGAGCGTGTGTGGAAATTGCGTTACATACACTCATAATGCAATTATTTTGGGGATTTTTTTAACCAAATTTTCAGCATATGTATTTTGGGGACCTCTGCTCATGAATAGTGGCACTTTGATTTTGTTACTCTGTCCTGAACATCGATTTCCCACAGTGACCACGCCATTGTGAGCCAGATGATCAAAAACACATTTTGGACAGGATGTGAAAAATGACAGCTGTACTGTTCATAAGGAGGTGTGAAGAAATGGCAATGTTGAAAATCTGGAGTGAAAATATTAAAAATTCTTGAAGTTACGAACGTGCGTGGAAACTGTGCAATGCACACTAGTAACACAGTCATTTTTTGGAATGATTTCACCAAATTTTCAACATAGGCATTTTGGGACCTTCATTTATGAACGGTGTCACTGTGATTTTCTTAATCTGTCCCAGACATTGATTTCCTACAGTAACCACGCCATTGTGCACCAGATGTGCAAAAACACAGTTCGGGCAGGATATGAAAAATGACAGCTGTGCTGTTCATAAGGAGATGTGAAGAAATGGCAATGTTGAAAATCTAGAGTGAAAATATTAAAAATTCTCGAAGTTATGAGTGTGGGTGGAAAATGTGCAATGCACACTTGTAACACAGTCATTTTTTGGAATTTTTTCACCAAATTTGCAACATAGGCTTTTTGGGATCCCACCTCATGAACAGTGGCACTGTCATTTTGTTAATCAGTCCCAAAAAGTGATTCCGCGCAGTGACTGCAAAATCACCTTTCAGGATCGAATAACGAAATTACAGTGACTGATTTTATGAGGTAGGGTCCCAAGAACCCCATTGTTAAAAATTTGGAGCCAGAAGTCAAAAATATGGCTGAGATATCCACCTCAGTTGAAACCTACCCCATTGATGCCATTATACAGCTTATTGGCATTTCTTCAGTTTGCAGTCGGCTTTGAAGAGTGCAGACATGTTCCCTCTCCACCAAAGATTGCAGCGCAGACCTCTGGAGGTAAGTATGGGTTGAGGGGAGGTGTGGGGAGGTGGAGTGTGCAGAGGATGGGTGTGGGTGGAAAGGGGGTTCCGCCAACAGCGAGGAACCGTTTTCTTTGTTTCAGGTACTTTAAAAAAAAAAAGGAACACTGCGGACGGTTTCCTTTCTTTACAGGTGTAAGAAAACAAATGTTACGCACACTGGTGTGGGCTTCCAGTGTGCCCCATGACTTTGAAGGGGTGATGTTGGCCACACTGGGGTGGGATCTCCAGTGTGGCACACAATGGAGGTGGGGCAGGGGCAGGAACATTCAAACGCGGTTGGCTTTCAAACACCACAGAGGCACACTGGGGTGGGCTCCCAGTCTGCCACACAATCTTGGAGGGTATTAAACATGCCAACAGGGGGATTGGGCACCCCCAAAGTTGAATTTCTAGGGATTGTGAGAGGTGGATGGCGAGAGCCGCCACCATGTTTATTGAAATGTTTTACCAGGCAAGGCATATGGGGGAGGCGTGTCATCTGTGCCGCCACATGACGAGCTTATTTCTGATTGCAGCAGCAAGTTTGTTTCAAGTTGGTGGCACTGCATAAAACTTGCATCACCGCTAGCGTGCTCACTAATTGGCGAATGAGGGACACACCTTCTAAAGCATGCCCTGCATTCACCAAAACTGACACACCTCTGCATTTCTCCTACTACCATCTCCTACTGCCACAAAATGTTGCTTGCCCATGTGCAAGACAACATAAAAAAAACTATGTAAGTGAAAAGAGGAAGACCAGGGGAAGGATTGTAAGGTTAAAAAGGGATGGGGGGACTGTGCAGAGGGGGACCAGGAAAAGACAGACATCCTGAACAAATACTCTGTTCAGTGTTCACAGAGGAAGGAGATGGGGATGACCTACAGAAAGGTTTCTGATGCTTTGGAGGGAGGGAGTTGGATACTAGTCCATTTTCAGAGAAGTGAGTCCTGAAGGGACCCATGAATCTGAAGGGGGACAAAACAATGGGGCCAGATGGGGTACATCCAAGTGTATAGAGGGAGCTCAGGATGGTACTGGCTGCACCTCTGATAGTCATATTTAACAGCTGACTGGAAACATTGAGTGGATCCAGAGGACTGGCGGAGGGTGGATGTAGTCACTCTACACAAAAGTGGTAGCAGGGAGGAGGCTGGCAATTATAGGCCAGTCAGGCTGACATCAATGGTGGGAAAGTTAATTGAATCACTGCTGAAGGAAAGGACTGTGGAATATTTTGAATCTAGTGCATTACAAGACCCGAGGCAACATGGGCTCACAGGGGAGGTGACAGGTCATGTCAAATGAATTTGATAGATTTCTTTGACTGGTTGACAAATGATTTAGATCAGGCTGGAGTGGTAGACATGGACTAACTAAATTTTCAGAAAGGCTTTCAACACCATTCCACATTGGAGACTAGTAAGGCAAGCTGGGTAACTTAAGAGTGGGCCCAAAGGTTGTAAACTGAATAAGAGATTGGTTAGGGGATAGGTGACAGAGGGTGGTGGTAAATGGAGTTCACTCTGAGAAAGGAAGGGTGACCAGCGGGGTGCCTCAGGGATTAGTGCTGGAACCAGTCCCCTTTAATGTCTTTATGAGTGACATTGCAGAGGAGCTGGAATGGAAAGTCTGCCTCTTTGCAGATGACCAAAAACCTGCAATAGGATGGACACTGTAGGGGGCGGGGCAGAAAGGATGAGCAGAGACCTTAGAAAAATTAGAGGAGTGGTCAAGGATATGGCAGCTGGGTTTCAATGTGAAAAAAAAGTCCAAAATAATGCACTTATTGTAGGGTACAGAAATTCAGGTAAGAAGTACAAAGTGGGTGTAGTAGTATTGTTGATACCAAGCATTAAAGAGACCAGTGGGTAATCATATCTGATGACCTAAATGTGATCAGGCAGTGTGACAAGGCAGTTTGGAGTGCTAGTGGGATGCTGGGGTGCACAGGAAGGGGTATCACCAGCAGAAAGAGGGAGGTGGTGTTACGTCTGTATAGATCAGTGGTAAGACACCACCTACAGTATTTATTTATTTGCTTTTGGTAACCGGGTAAGCACACTAGACAGCTGGTGCCTATTTTCAGGTGCGACCTGGGAGAGTTACAAGGTATACATGATAGAAATACATAGTTACAAGGTATACATGAGAGAAATACATAGTTACAAGGTACACATGAGAGAAATACATAGTCACAGTACAAACCTGGAGTGGCATGCTCCAACACAGGAGTGAAACAACAATGGTTATTAAAGCAGTAGTACATAGTATAGAGATAAGCATATATGCGACACTAGTGGTGTCCAGTTCTGGAGACTACATCTCCAGAAGGACATAGAGTGGAAACATAGAAACATACAGTAGAAACAAAGAATTTAATAGCAGATAAGAACCACTTGACCCCTCCAGTGTGCCCATTTCTCCGTATCTACAATATTACATCAGACTGTGCCAGATCTACAGCTCTTTCTCCATTTCCCCTTCCTTTCCACTGTGATTCTTTTGTGTTAATCCCATGCATTCTTGAACCCCACCACTGTTTTTGCCCACACAACCTCCACTGTAAGGCTGTTCCATGAATCAACCACCCGTTCTGTGAAGAAATACTTTCTCACATTTCACTTGAATCCCCTCCCCCAGTTTCATAACATGTCCCCATGTTCGTAAGCACCCTTTCTTCTGAAAAATACTTCCTTCTTGTATCTTATTTTCCCCTGTGAGGTATTTGAAGGTGTCTATCATATTCCCCCTCTCCCTCCTCTGTTTCAGGGTGTATATATTGAGGTCCTTTAGTCTCTCCTCATAGGGTTTTTGATGCAGACCCTGCACCATTTTAGTTGTCCTCCTCTGGACTGCCTCCATTCTGTCTGGGTCCTTCTGGAGGTGTGGTCTCCAGAATTGGACGCAATACTCCAGGTGAGATTTTAGCAGTGATCTACACAGAGGCAACACCACCTCCCTCTTTCTGCTGGTGATACCCCTCCCTGAGCACCTCTGCATCCCACTTTCCCTCCCTACTGCCTTGTTACACTGCCTGGCCACCTTTAGGTCATCCAAAAGGATTACTCCCAGGTCTCTTACCTGCTTCATGGTCATCAATACCACTCCATCCATTTTGTACTCTACCCCTGGGTTTCTGTGCCCTAAATGCATTATTTTGCACTTTTTCACATTAAAACCCAGCTGCCATACACTTGACCACATCCTCTAGTTTTCTCACGTCTCTGTTCATTCCGCCCCCGGAGTGTCCACCCTGTTGCAGATTTTGGTGTCATCTGCAAGAGGCAGACCTTCCCTTCCAGCTCCTCTGCAATGTCACTTATGAAGGGTTCTGTGTGTTAACATCATGGGCAAAAATATTGTGGTACAAAATATCACGGGAAAACATTGCTGACAGAAATCTAGGCTGCCAGACATCGCAGGACAGAATAATGCAGGCAGGCAGGCAGTACATGCCACAAGGCTGCAACACTGCACAAGACACTGGAGCATTCAATGCACACCTTTAATGACACAACACAGATACACAGCAGACCATGAATACACAGACCCATGTACACCCCACCACCCAAACCAGTATAAGGAACAGCAACCCATGGCTGGTAGGCACACTGGCAGAGCAGTGCCAGAGGGAACTCACACTTACATCTGGAAATTATAAGCAATGCCACTGAGATAATCATAAGTGCCCCTGCCACAATATATGGCGCTATTGAACTCCGAAGTTGAAGGGGATGCTATTAGGGTGATTGGAAACATAGAAATGGTGCTATAAAGGTAAGTGCTATTTATTGGCACAGTGATAAAATTCCACACTATTTTGACTGCGCTAATATTGACCGTGCGATTTCAGTCACACTATTCTAACCGGATCTCCCTGCCACCATAGTCCATGACAATGGCGTGAATATGCCTGGAGGTGTCCTTGTATTTCTTCTTGCCCACAGGGACATGCCGGGCGGAGACACACTGCCCAATCTTGATGGCATTTAACCATTGTTCAGACTTCAGCACATCAATGAAATGCTACAGGCTAGGGTGACTGGCACTGATGAGGGTGTTGAATGCCTGGTGCCAGCCCTCCATGAAATTGATGGTCCATGCCTTGTAAGATTTGTAGAACTCGTAGTAGTTCCATAGCTCCACTGGGAAGCTGTGCTGTTTGTACTGCCTGCCTGCACTGTTCTGTCCTGCAATGCATTTGTCAGACTACATTTTTGTCCGCACTGTTTTGCCCGTGATATTTTGTACCATGAGATTTTTGCCTACGATGTTAACACATGGAACCCTTATAATAAAATTAAAGAGAACCAGTTCCAGCACTGATCCCTGAGGCATCTCACTGGTCACCCTCCCTTCCTTGGAGTGAACTCCGTTAACCACAGCCCTCTGTTGCCTATCTGCTAACCAATTTCTTATCCTGTTTACCAACTTTGGATCCACTCCTAAGCCACCCAGCTTGCTTATTAGTCTATGTGGAATGGTGTCAAATGACTTACTGAAATCTAGGTAAGCCATATCAGCTGCTCCATCCTGATCTACTTTATTGGTCACCCAGTCAAAGAAATCTATCACATTTGTTTGACATTACTTCCCTTGTGTGAACCCATGCTGTCTCAGACCTTGTAACCCACTGGATTAAATATATTCCACAATCCTTTCCTTCAGCAGTGATTCCATTAACTTCCCCCACCGATGTCAGGCTGACTGGCCTATAATTGCCAGCCTCCTCCCTGCAACCAGTTTTGCGTAGTGGGACTACATCCGCCCTCCTCCAGTCCTCCGGAACCACTCCTTTTTCCAGTGAGCTGTTAAATAAAACTGTCAGATATACAGCTAGTATTTCCCTGAGCTACCTCAATATCCCTGGATGCACCCCATCTGGCCCCATTGCTTTGTCCACCTTTAGATTAGCAAGTCCCTTCAGGACGCTGTCCTCCAGAAAAGGACTAGTGTCTACCTCCCTCCAAAGCTTTTGTTACTTTTTTGTGGTCCTTCCCCTTCTCCTTCCTCTATGAACACTGAACTAAAAAGTATTCATTCAATGATGTCTGCCTTTTCCTGGTCCCCCTATGCACAGTCCCCCCCCCTTCCTTTTTTAACCTTACAATTCCACCCCGGTCTTCCTCTTCTCACTTACATACTGTATCTAAAAAAATGTCTTGCCCCCTTTCATTACCTTCTGGGCTATTCTGTCTTCAGTTTGTGCCTTTGTACTCCTTAATACTTTCCCTGCTTTCCTCTGTTTTCCCCGATAGCCATCCCTATCCTCCTCCCTCTGAGTCTCCTTATATGTTCTGAATTATACCATTTTAGCGTTTACCTTTTCGGCCACCTCTTTTGAGAACCATAACAGTCTCTTATTCCTCTTGCTTTTGCTCACATGTTTGATGCAGAGGTTTGTTGCCTTTAATATGCTCTCTTTTATCTTTGCCCACTGTTCCTCCAGACTACCCTAGTCACCCAGCCCTGCTAGGTCATCCCTGATGCATTCACCCATCTTTTTAAAATTCTGCCCTCCTGAAGTCCAAAACCCTCACCCTTGTGCGGTTCAATTCTGCAGCCATTCTTATACTGAACCACACCGCATAGTGATCACTGGTCCCCAAGTGGCCTCCCACCTTGACTTCTGCAACACTGTCCCTGTTAGTGAATACCAAGTCCTGTATTGCCCCATCAAGAGTAGGTTCATTGACTAGTTGCCTGAGGAATGCTCCCTGCCAAGAGTCCAGGGTGTCCCTGCTTCTAGCTGAAACCACTGCTTGGAGGCTCCAATCCACATCTGGCAGGTTGAAGTTCCCAATCAGCAGCACCTTCCCCTTTTCTGCCATCTTGCCAGTGGCTTCCACCAGTACCGTATCTAATTCCTCCCTCTGTGCTGGAGGTCTATAGATCGCTGCAGTGCGAATAGTGGCTCCACTCCCAGTCTCCAAGGAAACCCACAGTACCTCTGACTCCCCCTGTATTCCCTGCATTTCTGTGACTTTTATGCTTTCCCTCACATAAAGCACCACACCTCCTCCTTTCCTTCCTACCAGGTCCTTCCTGAACAGAGGATAGCCCAGTAGGACTATGTCACAGTCATGGTTTTCAGTGAGCCATGACTCAGTAATGTCCACAATATTCTGGTCAGCCTCTGCCATGTTGGCCGCTAGGTCCAGAATCTTATTTCCTAGACTTCTAGCATTCGCACATGCGTCCTTCCAGATTTTGATTCTACTCTGCTTGTTGCCCCCCCTTTTTCCTTTTTGCCCTCCCTCCTTCCCACCTCTCTTTTTAGTGCTCCTGTTCCCTTTTCCCTTTATCTCTACCACCCTGCTTCCTTTATTAATTTGCACCCTGTGGGATTCTTCTCCTCTCATGTTCTCCTTACTTTCTACTTCAGCCTGTGGGGGGAGGCAATTTCTGACTTCCGATTCCTTCCCCCCCCTTGGCTAGTTTAAATGCTCATTGAAATAACATTTAGGCCATCCACTGAGGGCTGCAGTTTCCCTCCCAGATGGATGCAGGCCATCATCCCTGTATAGGCCCTTATCCTTGCAGGTGGGTCCCCAGTCCCCAATGTAGCTGACCCTTTGCTCTCTGCACCATTCCTTCAGCCATAAATTGAAGCTCCTAGTGCAGAGTTCCCTCTCCTGCCCTCTGTCATAGATAGGCAACACCTCAGGGAAAGCCACTGAGTGAGCTACCCATCTAAGACCCCACCCCAGCTCCTTAAACTACCCCTGCACTATCCCAGCCCTGTCCTTAGCCAGGTCATTAATCTCCAGGTGGACAATGACATCCAGCTCTCCCTCCTGTCCTGCTGCTCTAACGATCCTCACAATTCACTTCCCATTCCTCTGGTCCATGGCACCAGGTAGGCACCTAACCTGCCTCTCCCCCTTTCCTGTTTCCAATTCTCTCCCCATTATTATTGAGTCCCCCACCAGAAGTTGCTTCCTCCTCCTCTATGGTCCTCTACCACCCTCCTTGGGATTGCCCCTACTGAGGGCCCCACATTCCCCTTGGTCACTAAGGTGGGTGCTTCTTCATGGCAGTCCCACCCCACCAACGTGACATAGGAATTTTGTAGTGGTACTGGTGGAGGAATGTGCCTCTGTCCCACCACCCTCACTTTTCCACAGCCCATAGTCCAGCTGTTCCTCCTCATTGGTATCCTCTGAGGTAACGGTGGCAGACTTGGTGACCTCTTGGTGGGGGAGAGGTCCCTCGAATCCTAGCCAACTCAGCCTGGAACTTAGAGACCTCCTCCCTCCACTCAGAGAGGTGTTTTCAGATGGAGCAGCACTGCAGTCTCCAGAAGGTCTTTCTGAAAAATGCCACCCCAAACCCACTGCACTGTGCCACTCCCAGCATTCTCAACGTCTATTCTCCCTGCGTTACATGTAGATGCGTTTGTACCCTTAGCCGTGATAGGGTGGTTTTTTTTTTATATATATATTTTGTTTCTGCTCTGGACTTGGGGAACTTTCTCCAGCTTTGCCACACACCAATGACTCTACCTCCCATCTGAAGCTGTTTCCTACCAGGTTCACCCCTGCCCAATGGATCCCCTGACTCTGAACCTCCGGAGGTGTGGGCCACCGTTGCCCTGGCACTCTATGTACAATCTAATGCACTGGACTGGAGTTAGAAGGAGGCTCCTGGTGAAGCAAGCCCGAATGTGGGAGTGCAGCTGTGGCACTGTAGGGGCTTTTGCCTATCCCTGACACTGGAGATTTTCCATGGTAGTTTCTCCCCTGGAGCACAGATGTGCAAAGACGTCTGCGCGGCATACCACTGACGTCTGCCACCGCTCCTCCCCTTATTTGGCTTGACATCTTTGTAGTGCCTCCAGCCTCCACTGGGGGCTGCTAAGATGTCAAGCAAACCCATGAACCCTCCCCGGGAGAAGACAGCAGTCCGTTGGATGCTCAGTCTTCTCCCCCCCCTTGCCAGCCCCCAGTGGCCCAAGTCACTTCCCGAACCTGAGTCACTAGCATGGTATGAGGCGTGGCGTCCAGCACTTCAACCCTCAGTGCCACCAGGCAGGCTTAGCCCTGATAAGGTGTTTCTAGTGTCCTCTTTTTTGTTTACTTCTATTTGTGCTGCCCTGCGTGTTCCAGAGGAAGGCAACTAAAATGGTGCGGGGTCTGCATCAAAAGCGCTACAAGGAAAGACTAAAGGACCTCAATAAGTACATCCTGAAACAAAAAATGGAGGAGCAGATATGTTAAGAGACCCCTAAATACCTCCTGGGGTTAAATAATGGAAAGAATGGAAGTATTTTTTCAGGATAAATGGTACTCAAAAACAAGGGGACATGCCTTGAAGCTGTAGGGAGGTAGAATCAGGAGAGACATGAGGAAATACTTCTGCACAGAAAGAGAGGTGGATTCCTAGAACAGCCTTCCAGTGGAGGTAGTGGGTGTGAAAACAGTTGTGGGGTTCAAGAATGCATGGGATAGCCATAATGGAATTGTAGTGGAAATGAAGGGGGAGGGAGAAAAAGCTGTAGATCAAGTACAGTCTGCAGTATTAACCTCAACCCTCCACCACCTTAAAATTAGGGAAAGTATTAATAAAATGATTTTTTTTTATAAATAAAGAATGACTAAAGAAATGAATCTCACCGCATGCTATAATGATAAACTGTAGAACATTATGATTGAATTTTGAATCACTTCTCCCTTTTCCCTTTTTATTTTATTCTTTACAGAGCAAAAAGGCATTATCTGGAAAGAAAGTCATAACCTGTCCATAATTTTATCCGATAACTAATAATTAAATGCAAAGCTTCTGTCTGTTGTAAACATTGTAAGTCTGTCTTCATCATAAAATATAATTCTTCAGGAGAAATCAGTTGTTGTTGAAGCAACAATCTACATCTACTGATCCATAACCAGTATAAAAAATGGCCATGTACTATTCTTAAAGTACTCAACTTTTCCTTAGTCATTGACAGATTTGGGATACCATAAAATAGTAATTCCATTTTAGGAGGGACTAAAATATTATTCTTCCAATGGTTTTTTACCACATCCCAAAATTGTGAAGCATTAGGGCAATTAAAATAGAGATGTGACATGGTCTCTAACTTTTCTACACAACCTTCCCGAAGGCAAAATCGCTCAGGAAGACTTTTATGTTTTTGGTTACTAAGAACATTTATCTTATTATGGAGTCCCAACCATACTGTATCCCAAATATGTAAAGGTATTCTCGGATCCATAATATAATCAGAAATTTCATGTTGGTGAAACAACAAAAATCCAGAAAAGGGAGATTCAAAAAAACACCTATGAAGGATTTCAGTGTAAAGAGTTTTCCATGCAACTGTCACTACCTCATTCCTACTTATATGCCAAATTTTAATTTTATCAAAGACTGCTTCCCATCTAATTGTCAGTCTCGGATGTCTCTTATTTTTATGTAAGAAAGAACCAGAACTCCATTCAATCAAAATGCCAGTTATATTTTGGTGTACTAAACCACACCATTTAGTAGTGCTTCCCTTAATTATCGGTACTATATTGCTATATAAACAAATTGTGAAAAAAAAACTAAACCTGATGAATCATATCAACTCCACCAGCTTTTTTAGGTAAATATAATATGTTCCATCTAAGTGGATTTAATCTATTCCCCCAAAAACTAAAAGAAAAACAACCCATTAACTGTGTTTCCAAGGTACGGGGTACTAAATAAACCAAACTTAAAAATAAAAAAACAGGAATCAAAAAGGTTTTAATCAAATATATCCATTTCAGTTTTGATAACTTCCATCTATTCCAACTCACCACTAGCTTTTGGCCTTTATCTAAAGCCCGTTTCCAATTATATTCTGCCATGTTCTGTCTCACAAAATAAATTCCTAATATTCAACAAGGAACCATATCTACTGTCAAACATCCAACAGTTTCACTTTTAACTGGAAAATCACCTATCCATAAACAATGAGTTTTATTTAGATTAATTCAAGCTCCTGTTACTTTACCTACCTCCTGTATTAAATCACAAGCTGAAATAATAGACTCACTGTCTTTTAAAATGAGACAAAGGTCATCCTCGTATGGCAATATTTTAGAAAAGTTCCTAAAATCCCTCTTTATTTCCCTAATTCTAGGAGATCTACTTAGTATTCTTAATAAAGGATCCAATGCAAGCACATATAACAGCGGACTAAGAGGACATCCTTGATGAACACCTATCAAAATTTGGTGACAGCCCCCAAGCCACCCATTATCGTATATTTTCACATTTGCCAAAGTATAGCACATTCTAATCCATTAAAAAAAAACTTCCTGGAATCCCATAGGCTAATAAATAATGCCATAAATATATATGTGAGACCTCATCAAATGCTTTAGCTTGGTCTAAACTAACTATATACCCCAAATTCTGGTCTTCTTCCTTATTCCCATCTTGGGTTTCCAATAATTCCCTAATAATAAATAATGCATCTGTGATGCGTCTTCCTGCAACAGAACAATATTGGTCCTTGCTAATTAAATCTGGCATGACTAGAGATAACCTGTTCCCCAACAGTTTGGAAAATATCTTAAAGTCCACATTTAACAGTGTGAGGCCGCCAATTGTTAACATCAGCTCGATCTCCAGATTTATAATGAAAAACTAATAAACCTTCATACATCTGGGAAGGCAAAAAAAAAATCTTCTAAAAACATTATATAATACTAATAAGGTGGTCGGCATTAATCGCCATAAAGTTTATATAATTCACTGGGCAGCCCATGTGACCCAGGTGATACATTCATTTTTAAAGATAATATTACTCTCTCTAATTCTGCCAATGTAAACTTCTCAATCAGAATTTTTTGCCAACTCGGTGAAAGCTGTGGGAGAGTTGCAGCTCATAACAAATAAGATATACATTTGGAATCTTCAGCTTGTTTCCCAAATTTCCATTCAACATGTTCATCAAAGACTTTCATTATAGTATTATTATTATAAACTCGTTCATTAGAAGTATCTAAATAATCAAAGATACGTTTTTCCATACAGTCTTTGCATGCAATAAAGGGGTTAGCAACAGTAGCTTTCCCTTGAGTTCCAAAGGATTGTTCTTTATGTAAAGATGAAAATCTATTATATTGATATTCACTCATTAGTTGCTTAACCTTTGCTATCTCACCCATCAAACCTCCTATCCCTTCTTCCTGTTTTGATAATAATGAACATAGTAAGGATCTACACTCATTATATTCCTCCCATTTAGTTTTAGTACATTTTTGTCCCAAAGTTTAAAAATATCCTGTTAAACAGGCTTTAAAATCTCCCCACCATTCAGTTATGTTATCATATAAAACCATGGTTGTTAATTTATCTTGTATTATACATCCCAAGTCAGATTCAGTACCTTGTAATGTCAATAGTGAGGAATTAAGTGCCATATTCCAGGTCCTTTTTCCCTTCTGTGGGGATTCTCTATATTAACTCCTATCAGGGAGTGATCAGATGTTTCTATTGGAATATTGAATGCTTTATGGATCCATAAAGATTTATGTATAAAAATAAAATCTATTTGAGAATTTAAAGTACCTTTTGAGAATGTCGTTTTTGTTTTTAGGCCTGTTATAACATGTGCATCCTTCAAATTCGCTTGAGTAATAACTGACTTTAAGAATACTTGATCACAATATTGTTTACCCTTTTCCGTTCTCTTAATATTAAAATCCCCACAGAAAAATATTTGACAACTTGTGTACAGATATAGTTGTATTTTTGTTAATAATGGAATTCTTAATGCCTTTGTCTGTGGACCATAAAAAGAAATAAATCTGCATTGTGAACCATGCAGTACTACATCCAACAAGAAAAGTCTTCCAGGTTCAACATCTACCAATCATAATACCTGAACCTCAGTTGCTGAAAAACAAATCCCAATCCCACTGCAAACATCTTCTCCCATAGACCAATAAGAACAGCCCCACAGCTAGTCTTTAGTTGCTTGGGCTACTTCACCCAATGTATGCAACCTAGTGTCCTGTAACAGATAAGCATCAAAGTTCAGCTGAGACAAGGCACCAAAAGTTGCAAGTCACTTAACTGAAGATTTTATACTATTAACATTTAGACTTGCAATACATAAAGAATTTGGTTCAGGGAGGGGGTTTTAAAATTTTTCCACTTGATCTGGTAATACGTTTAGGTCTTTCTATACCCTGAAATGACCTTGGAAGTAATTGCACCCTAGAAGTTTGGGCCTCACTACTCTCCTGATTCACCTCAATGTCAGGTAAAAGGCTTTCAGTTTCCATTTGGTCTCCCCATGTAGAAAGTATAGCATAATGATTTGATAAGGGCAAAGGTGATATGGGTCAATTTTGCACCTCAGCATCTCCCGTTCCTCCCAAACCAGGAGGAGAAAGATTTTTGCTTTGCTCCTGCACAACTGACAACTGCATCAGTTTGTCAGTATGAGATACTGAAATTTGTTCAGTGTGACAAAGCTCTGTTGCAGAAGGGGACAATAACCCTCTAGAGTTAAGTAATGGGGAACCGAGTGGGGTCACATAAGGAGTATCTTTTCCAATAACCCCATCCCTATCCTGAGGACAAATATCCGTATTCACAGGGAAAGTATCTCTAGTTTCAGGTAGGGGGGCAACCATCTGGGGTTTTGTGAAGGATCTCTCTCCTGCTATCCCTCCTCACCTACCTCTACCTCTACAATTACCTCTAGCTGTATGTATAGGTTCAAACCCGGAGGAATTAAAGAATTTCCTGGCTTGGTATAAAAAATGCTCTTGGTCAGAAGAGGCATCAGAATCAGGGGTGGCCCATGGACATTCTGCATAAGAATGACCTTCATCTCCACATAAATGGCAAACAGAGGGATGACACAATGGGCCACAGTATGTCCCAACATCCCACATTGAAAGCATTTAACTTGGTCACAGGAAGTATTCAAATGTTTTAATGCTCTACACCTATAGCAACTTTTGGGCTGACCAGCGTAAAAGACTACACCCCATTTCGACCCCCCAAAAAAAGAACTTGGAAGGTGCTGAATACCTTCTTCTGATTGATTTAATTGCACTTTCACCGTTCACCCCCCCCAGTCCAAAAGCCATTATCATCTATAATGGGTTTAGGATGATCATACACAGAACACCTCTTTTCTAGCCATAATATAATATTTGCCACATTTACCCCCTCATTACGAAATAAAATAGTCACTGTCTTAATAGTTGGCTTGGTAATAGGAATTGCCAAAAAATCCTTCCAAACTTCAGACTCTTTAACCTCATAATACGTCCTCCAAAATTTATCCAAAGACTTCATAGTAATGAAGCTAATGTCATAAGAATGTTCTCCTGGGGGGTGATTAAAGACATATACGTCAGAAGGCATAAAGCCTAAGGACTCCATCAAAAGTGTTTTCCCCACCCAAATCCTGTCGGCGCCTACTGGGGCCTTCCCTTGATATCATAATCTTACTAAAAAATGGTGTTTGGCTGCCTCAGCTGGTTTCTGAAACAATCCTGCATTAGATTTAGGCCCAGAGTCTGAAGTAGCGGTGAGATCCCCATCAGTTTGTTTCTCACCTGTATTCTGTTCAATCAGAATAGAAGCCAGTTCCAGTTGAGCATCTGCAAGTGTATCTTTACTAGGTAGACTTTCCAAAGGACAAAGGATTGGTTCTACATCCATGCCCAAACACGAAACAACACATTGGTTTAGCAATGGATCTCGGTCAGAGATGCCAAGCTGCAATCCTGATACACTCACTTGCCCATGACAACGAGCAGGCACAGTGGAGCTTTGTGATGGTGAATCACCAACTAAGAACTCAGCGGCAGGAGAAATTAAATCTATGGTTTCAGAATCAAGCCCATACAAACCCTTAGAAGCAGGAGAGCTGGACAAAGTAATTTGAGGATCCGGAATCCAATGTTCAGCCTCCCATAGCAAGCCTGCTTGCTGTAAAGCTTCTCCCGGAGACCAGTCGGGTGGAAAACAGTTTTGTACTGAGTCATCCACAAGCACAGAGGTTTGTTCTACAATAAACTGCTGAACTTAATCACTCTGTATTGTAGAGTAACTGTTGTTCGGTAGACATCTCAGCTTCTTCTACAAATGTAATAACAGTCGGTTCCAAAGCCAAGACTTGGTCACAGCCTGTTTCTAACTGACCTTCTCCTTCAGACATAGAAGGTTCCACCAAAAGCTCAGTAGCACCAAATGAATGTCCATTCTCCTCCACAACCTCCTTCAAACTGAAGTGTTCCATCCCTGCAGACAGATGGACAGTGCCACCTGCCTACAGAGTAGGGGAGTTTATTGAAAAAGAAATCATACAAAAATACAATACAAAAATCAAGAGGAGCACAAAAAGAACAACATTACAGCAAAAGATAAGTACTTATAAACAAAAAGAGGAAATAATTATGCCTCAAACTCATAATATAAAAAAGAACAGCAGGGTAGAAGAATTCATAGAAATCATGACATATAATATATTATTTTGAAAGCATTTTCATCCAAACCCTACTTCAATTTTAATATAAATCATGATACCTAACACCCACCATTTTTAAGTTACAGGTACATCAGAATCCATTATCCACGGCATATTTTACCAAACTGCACACAAAGTTCTGGAATGTAGGAGCCTAGAGTCCTCATTATATTGAATGTTTCATTCCCTTGTAATTTTACCAAGAAGCTCTTCATGAGATAAAAGTTTCTGCTGTAATGAGAATAAACATCTACTATTCCAAATATACCTTTTAAATACTAATAATATCTTGTGTAAAGTTTCAGTATGCCAATAATGTTCCACCCCTATATATTTACCCCACATTAGAGCATCCATATTAATGGACTGAAACCATGGAGCATTCCAGACAGTTGCCAATAGAGACCAAAAGGATTTAATATAGATGCAGGTCAAAAAAAGGTGTTCAGTTGTTTCTAGTTGTTGAATACATCTGGGTCTAACACATAAATTCTCATTCAGTTGTTTGTGTTTTTGATTAGCTTTAACATTAATCCTATCATGACAGCTCAGCCAATGAAAATCTTTACATTTATCCAGAATCCTGGGAGTATTTAACAAACCTAATACTGCCTCTCTGTATGGAAGTGGACATCTTGAAAAAGTTTCCAGTTCTGTAAATTGAGTCAGCATCACCCAGTTATATAAATCTTTCCTTTGTTTTGAGATCAAAAGATGGCTTGTAAGTTTCCAACGTTTGAAATAAGCAATCGTTTTCCCTAATATAAGGTGGTATATTTAAAGATCTATGCAAAACACCCAATTCCCCTCTATCCCATTGCGTAAACTATATACCACAATTCTGTTCAAACACAGGCACCCAAGTTTTATAAAAAAAAATTAATCAAGGTCTAAAGTTTGCATATATAAAAATGCTATAAAAAAATAGAATTGGATTTACCATCTTTTACCATCTCCAGCCCTCCCTGTTTTATTGGTAGGTACACAATATTCCTTTTCAGTGGATTTAACCTACTGCACCATACAGCCTGGAAGAAGAGATTATAAATTACAGTTACTAGTTGACAAGGTGGAGGAAAGACATAACTTATATAAAGAAATACCGGGATAAGGTATGTTTTAATTATGTGTAGCCTTTTCCGCTGGCTTAATTTCCACTTATTCCATTTAACCACTAAAGCTTTACCACGAAGCAAGCAAGGTTCCCAATTTAAAAGGCACATATCCCCCTGACCACAAATAATACCCAGAATTTTCAATTGAGTAGCTGAGAAGTTAATACCAGCCACTTCCAGAACTGGAGGAACAACTGTGCCAAGCTGTGTGCCTATACACTTGTCTAAATTTAAACTTGTACCAGAGTTTGAATTATAAGTTAAACACATACCTAAAGCTTCATGAATAGAAGTCTTATCTGCCACTAAAATGCAGAGATCGTCTGTATAAGCTAAAGCTTTATAACGTGGAGGGGCTGAAGCAACTATAATAGGCCTTAAAAGTACTGAACTGTTGAGGAGTTGTAATAAAGGATCAATGCAAAAAGCATATAACAATGGGCTAAGTGGGCACCCCTGGCACACCCCTCTCCTTACTGTCAGCATAGGTCCTCTCCAACCTCTAACCAAAGGAGTAACTGTAGCTGTTTTATATAGGAATTGAACCTAACTAATAAATTGTGGTGGCAAACCATATTTTTTAAGACTTCCCATAGGAAGGTGTGGCTAACTGAGTCAAAGGCTTGCCTTTGAGCTAGCGACAGTACTAAGCCATCTGCTCTATGCCTGAAACTATGCTCAAAAATTTCCCTTAACAAAATTAGATATTTTGTGATATTTCTGCCTGGTATGGCACATGCCTGTTCTGGGAAAAGAATATGTGTTGCTACCAATAACAAGCAGTTGTTTAGAATTTTAGCTAAAATTTTAAAGTCTGTATTTAACAGAGAAATGGGCCTCCATTGATCTATACATCGCCTATCTCCTTTTTGTTTAAAAATATGTATCAGCATACCTCCTGTCATATGCAGAGAAGGGGATACAGATGAAAGGATTGACATAAAGGCCACAGCTAGTTCTGTCAAAATATATGGTCCTATAATTTTGTACAATTCTCCAGTTAGTCCATCTACACCTGGTGGTTTATTATTCCCTAATGCCATAATTGTTCTCTTTACCTCTTGTGGCATAATATCAGCAATTAAAGATGTTAATAATTGTTCAGTGGGCTTAACTGTAGAAACTGAGTCAAGATATATCTCCAATGTTTCAGTGTGAACTTGGGGGGGTAAAGGATTGAGTAGTATATTGTGTCACAATATTAAGAATTTGACCAGGATCAGTGCGCAACCTTCCATCCTTATCAAATAAACTAACCATTGTTCTGTTTAAGTTCCTAGCTGCATGTCCTTCATAAGGGCAAATGTAACCCTTTTTACCCTGAGTACAATATGACTGCTGATATTGCAAATGTTGTTCCTGTAATAATGATATTCTACCATTTGCTGTTTAATATTTTGAATTTGCACTGTAAAATCATGTTTCACTGTAGATGCTAAAGATAACAGTTTTTGAAGCTGTGACCTGTGGTGAAGATAAGTCCCGTATTCCTTATCCCGAACTACCTTTCCATATGATTTTTAAAAAACTGACAAATCCCGGGCCGTGTCCTCCCACCAAATGCTAGGGCCCATGTACATATCAAATATGGATTTTCTGGCTTGAATAAAATATACCAGATTTTGACGGATATTTTCCTTAGCCAAAAGTAAAGCATTTAATTTCCAATAACCCGGCCCATTAGGAGGTGTATGTAATCCATCCAACATTAAATATAATAATTTATGGTCTGAGAATTCTGCTATTAAAGTTTTTGCTTTAGAAATTTGTAAAAGGGAAGAAACAAAAAAATAGTCAATTCTGGTGGCTGAAGTACTTCTACAAAAGGTGGGGTCGGCTTTCCCAACTGTCTCAAAGTAAGCATCCCTCAAATTTGCATTATGTATCATAGTAGAAAGAAAGGTCATGTGACAAAACACTTTATTAGTAATAGTATTCCTACCCCTATTCCTTACTTTCAGCCCACAGTTGAAGTCACCCCCCAGAATAATGTGATGTGCAGAGTATAGATAGGGCTGGATAGCCTGGAACAGCTCAATCCTTACCACCTTTGTTTGACCAGCGTAAATATTAATGAACCAGAACAGTACATTATATAGCTTGACATCCAGTATTAAAGCCCAACCTGGAATCAAACCAATTAGTTTAATAACATGAAGTTCTACATTTTTAAATAAGATGGCTACCCCAGAGCAAGTTTCATCTCCCAATGACCAGAAAGAAGGACCCGAATGCCAAAACTTGATGGCCTGTTTTAATTCAGATATGGTGTGTAACCTAGTATCCTGTAAGAAAAATATACCAGTTGTAAAAGATCGTAAATGGGAAAATACAGCTTGCTTTTTCTGTAAACTCTTAATGCTGTTAACATTAATAGAATAAACAGATAAAGAAGGCATTACTTTTATAAAGGGGTAAATGATGAAACCTTAAGCATGATTCTATTCATGTGGCTTCTTAGAAGAGGCTCTTGTGGTGCTAACATATTTAGTTTTCCCTGTTCTTTTTCCAGAGGGAGGGGGCACTGTGTCAGGGGAAGGTTCTTCTAATTCAGAACCCTGATCCAGTACTGAGAAAATAATAGAAGACCCTTCAGATTCATTTCCAGAAATCTCTCCTTCTATAGGCAAAGAGGCAAATCTGTTTTTAATAGGGATTTCAGATGTTTTAGGCATTGTAGCAGCTGGTTGCACCCAGTTTTGCTGACGTCTGGAGGGTTTAACCTGAATATGTGGGGTTTGTTGTGGAGCATCTTTAGTATGCTCTAGGTGAGTTGTCAGCCTCAATAACAGTAGTGTCTACCGCTGCAGATGCATTAGCCTCCTTCTGGGGAACCACAGAGACAGTGTTTATAACTACATTTTCTGGTGGAGGCATAGGAGACAGTTGTGTATCAGTAGGACATTCAGGAGCAGGAGTAACAGCTGCAAATTTATCAGGAGGCCTATCTTGGGGCCTAGAAGCCGAACGCTGAGCGTTTGCATGTTGTGCTAGGGCTATTAACGCTCTCTGCTCATTCCAATCAGCTTGCTCTCCCTGGTTATGAGCAGCTGAGGGACAAGAATGATAAGTGTGACCTTTTTCCTCATATAAATTACAAACCTGGTCATTTCTACATATTGGCACACTATGACCTAATTCATTACAATGAGTACATTTTAATTGATCACACATACTGCTTAAGTGACCCATGGTTCCACACCGATAACAGGCCTTGGGCTGACCTGCATAGAATAAAACCCCTCTATCTTTACCCAAGAAAAAGCTATTGGGTAAATGAATTAGCCCAGTATCAGAAGTGTTCAGAACAACTTGTATTTTCCACCCTCCATTCCAGATATGATCATCATCAAACATGGGTTCTGCATTACCCTGTACTGTACAACTTTGTTTAAGCCAATATACTAGGTCTGTGACACTCACCCCCTCGTTTCTAAATAACACAGTGATCATACGATGTGTAGGTTTAGTTAGGGGAATTACCTCAAAAGGGACCCATAAAACAGAGGATTTTAAAAGTTGGTATTGAGACCAAAATGTCTGCAAACCACTACCTTGTTTAGAGCTAACATCAAAAACGGGTTCTCCAGAAACATGTATTAAAGCATAAATTTCAGCAGGGGTAAAGTACATGGAACCCATAAGCAGGTTCCTAGCTACATGTTTATGGTCAGAAAAAACTTCTAAACCCCCCCTTGTAAATTAACCTAATTGCATTGTGTCGTTTAACAGGGAAAACTGGAGCTCTAAATAAGGAAGCAAAGGATTTAGTAGATTTAGACTGTCCTTGCAAAATATTTTCAGGTTGTCCCTCAGAAGGCAGAAGTTCTGGAATAACAGAGGAATCAGATCCACAAAGTCTAGTTTCACCACCCTGCAAAATAGGTAGCTCAGTATTCTGCGTAAGTTCTAAGCCTTCCGGCACGTGCAAAGGACAGGCAATGTCCATTTCAGATTCCCAATCTTTAGGTCTATTAGTCTTTAAGGGAAGGCAGTCTTGTCTAACAGAGGTGGATTTTTCACTGGGAGAAACATAAATTTTAGAGGGACCCAAAACCCAAGAGCCTGTGTCAAATTTATCCCAACCGGCAGCCTGCAAAGCGTGACCTACTGACCACTGGTTCTCATCAACTGTTAGTTCTTGCCTTTTTGGTGCATGAATGTTGAGGCTTCATCCTGGGTCAGGTAACACTGTACCTGAAATTTCCAGTCCTGCCAAGGTTCCTGCAGAGTCATTGAACAAATTCCCCTTAAAGACAAACAAGGATGCTTGCCCTGTACCTGCTAAAAAGGAGTAGGAGCCTGCAGAAGCGTTTTGGTCAGGTAACTGCACTTCATCAGTAACAGCTGCAATTTTCTGCAGAGGAGTTGTCTGGGGAGCTGTTACGCCAGTGTCTGAGGCAGTCTTTTGCACAGTTTGCAGTTCGTTCTGCTCAGACAAGGAGTGCTGATCCGCTGCCGCAATTGCAACTTTCAGTTCACATTGTCTCAATTGAAAGTGAGCTTATTCTTCACAAAGCTTTTGCTGCAGTGTAGCCAAATCTTTAGAAGTCTCGTCCTGAAGTTTTTCAGTTGAAATAATAACCTCCTGATTTGGTGGTGGATCGCTGGTCACAGACATTATCCCAGAGGCAGAAGTGAAATTCACCAAATCCTTGTCCACACTTGGAGCATCAAAAAAAATTTCAGAGTCCATAGCATCAGACCGTATAATAGCAGCCTGCTCTGCTGCTTCAGGTACATCCATCTCCTCCACTTGTTCAGCACAAAGTGACCAATGCACTAGCCAGCAGTCCCCCTACTGGCAAGAGTAGGGGAACTTCCCCGGTATCCTGGCCAAATTTCCCTTATTCACTAAAAAAAAAAATACCACCAACAGCTTAATCTGATTCAAGGTCAGTTGGCATTCATCTGTATCCCCCTCCCCTGGGTCGTGCCTGAAAATAGGCAGGATCTGTCTAGTGCACCTACCCGGTCAACAAAAACAAAAAAAATGTCAGGGTGTGACCCTAGGTTGGTGTTGTCAATGGTACCTATGGCAGCACCTATGGCTGAAAGTTGTACCTGTAACGAGGATGGTGCTAAGCCCTTTTCTAGTCCTTGTTGCAGGTATAGTAGCATGTCAGCTATTGACGCTAATTCCAGTTGAATATTGTTTCAGTTACACCATGTGGTGAACATCCTACATTGTCTGGAGTATGTTGTGGTTGTTGAGGTGTGACGTGATTGTAACATGGTGTCTATCACGGAGCTGTGGTAGCCAGCATTTAATAGTCTCTCCCTTTCTGGAACTAGGCCGTAAGTCTTAGATTTCTTGGGTTGGGATGTGTTATCAGGCCCTGGATTAGAGTGTACTGGTGCATTGGAAGTGTACAGCTGTCCATTGCCATGGCTACAATCATGGCAAACCATGCTTTTCTGGGCCAGCATGACACTATTAGAATTATTATTCTCCTGGAATGTCTTATTTTTGCTAGTACCTGAGCTATCAGTGGTAGTGGGGAAACACGTACAGTAGGCATAGTCGTGTGTCCATGGAATGGATAGAGCATCCACTCTCAACAACTGAGGTTCCTTGAACCTGGAATAAAACTTGTTTGATTGCTTTTTCTTGTTGGTTGCCATTAGGTCAATGGCTATCTTGCCCCACTTCCTCTGTATTCTTTGGAAGAGCTCCAGGTGAAGCTGCCATTCCCAGGGGTGTATCTTTTCCCTGCTCAGCCAGTCTGCAGTCATGTTCAGCTTGCCTGCTAGGTGTATGGCTGTGATGTGACATAAGTTCTTCTGTGCCTAATTCATGATATTGCTTGTATCCCTTAGTAGTCTCCTGCTTTTGGTGTTCCCTTGTTTTGAATTGCTGTATTGTCTGATCATACCAGTACAGTTTTCCTCTTTATGTGAGTCTTGAATGCCAGTAGTGAATTCCGTACCACCCTCATTTCAAGTATGTTGATTTGGAGTTTCTTCTCTTGTGTTGTCCATTTGCCCTGGCTGACCTGAATCCCACTGATGCTCCCCATCCCCACAAACTGGCATCTGTGTCTATTGTGATGTCATGGGTTATCTCTAGGGGATTGCCCCTGTTGAGGTATTGCTCAATTGTCCACCAGCCCATGGATATTTTGACTTAGTCTGTCAATGTCAGCTTGAGGTGCATGTTCTCCTCTGTTGGAGAGCCATAATGTATTAGTTGCATTTGTAGTGGGTGCATGTGCCACCTTGCCCATGATATGAGGTCGATGCAGGATGACATGCATCCAAGTACTTGAGACACCCTTGCCATCATTGGTTCTGTAGTGTTTAAAAGTGTTTGCACTAGGCTTCTAAGATTCTTTATTCTCTGATAGGATAGCCTGACTAGAACTTCTTGTGTATCTATGCACACCCCCAAATGCTTGATGCATTGTTTGGGCATCAGGCAGCTCTTGTTGGTGTTGATTACCCATCCAGTGCCATCAGGGCTTGTATGGTCTGTTTGGTGGCTATCTCTGACTCCTGTTTGGACCTTGTTCTGATGAGCCAGTTGTCTAGATAAGGGACTATGTGTATTCCTTGTTCTCTGAGCTTTGCAGCCTGTACTACTGAAATCTTTGTGAACACTCTAGGTGCCAACACTAGGCCGAATGGTAGTGTCTTGTATTGGAATTGTTGGCCCAGAATCTGGAACCTTAGGAAATTTCTGTGAGAGGGCCACATCGGTATGTGCAGATATGTATCCTTGAGGTCGATTGAAGTAAGGTAGTCACCTTGTCTGATTGACCATAGTGTGGACCTTATTGTTTCCATTTTGAACTTCTTTGCTAATATAAAACAATTGACAAATTTCAGGTCTAGTACTGGCTGGAGGTCCCCTGTTTTCTTTGGCACCAAAAGGAATATCAAGTAGATTCCTTTCCCTGACTCTTCTGGAGGGACTGGTTGTATCGCCTCTGTTTTTATGAGATCATTTAATACCTCTTGTATCTGCTGTGGTGAGCATTTTTTCTTTGCTACGGGGGATACCACCATTCTTTGTCTTGATGGCACTCCCCTAAATTCTATGGAGTACCCCTGTGTCACCACTTCTGTTGCTCACTTGTCAGATGTTGTCTTTAACCATTCTGCACTGAATTTCTGTAGTCAGACCCCTATTGGGTGGTTGTGTCCTGTGTGATGTTGTGGTGGTTGCAGCTGGTGCCTTGATGTTGCAAAGGTTGTCTTGAGCGGTCTGTAATGATTGGGAGAATTGTTGCATGGTTCATCCTCTTTGGTGCATGGACCTGCCTCTGTGCAGTTCTCCTCTTTCTCTGTAATTGGAGTTACCCCTGTCCTGGTAGATGTACCTCCCCTGATTGGTAGTTCTTTTGTCACAAAAGCTATTATTGAACCTTCTGTCGGGTTGTAATCAGTAATCTTGTGATTTGCTTCTGTGAGAGAGTAGGTAACCTGTATCTTTGCTGACTTCTCCATCTTTACCCTTACCGCTCTTCCTGAGGAATTCATGTACTCCTTCCCCGAATACTCTGTCACCCTTGAATTGGAGTTTTTGCAGATGTGCCTTTAATTCATTGTCTACGTCCCACACTTTTAGCCATAGGGACCGTCAGGCTCTGTTTGCCACTGTGGATGACCTGGCATTCATCTTTAATGTATCGAGTGACAAATCTCTTAAGTATCTTGCTGTCTGCAATGTATATTTGAGGAGTTCTGCCTCTTGTGAGTTTGGCGTTAAAATCTTACTGATTTCGTTGAGCCATCTAATCTGCGCTCTTGCCACAAATACTGCTGTTGTAGTGGCCCTGACTGCCTGACCCGACATTTCAATGATTTTCTTAAGCATTCCTTCTAACTTATTGTCTCCAGTGTCCTTAAGCATGGCAGTGCCCTCCACTGGCAGGACCATTCTCTTATTAATTTCTGCAATTGTGTGGTCTCTTTTGGGTGTTGTGCACCATGTCTCACACTTATCGTCCTGTATGGGGTACATTCAGTCCAGTGAGCATTTCTCTGGAATTCTGGCAGGATCAGTAGCATCCCATGCTCTCAATATCATCTCATACAGTGTAGCACAGACTGGGAAGAAGTTTTACTGTTTAGGTGGTAATTGGAGCATTGGATCCAGCTTGCTTTCTGGCTGTCGCCCCGGCTGCTCGAACCCTAAAGTGGTTCATATCCATTTCACTAATTCTGTGATCTTCTCAACTGAGAATAGTTTTGAGGCTATGAAGGATATCTCAGGGGTAGTTTGGGGGAAATCCTTATTGGACTTAACATCGGACTCATGCTCACTCTCATGAGGGTCTTCTGATTCCTCATCGTCAGTGACTGGGTCACCCTGTGAGTTATCCGGGTGCTCAGTTGTTGGTTGGGGTTGTGTATCAACCTGTCTGTGAGTGGTTTTGCATGCCCCCTCATTTGGCTTTGGTTGTCCCCCTGTTGGCACACTGGTGCCTACCATGGATTGCATGCACTCTAGCACCTTAAGCATAAAGGTTTGCTGGCTTTCTATCATTGCCACAATGGCTCTCTGGAAGGCCACTGTAGCTGGGTCTACTTGCCACTCCTTTCTGGTCTGGCTTTGCTCCTGTCATGCAAAATTCTGTGTGTCCATATCCGGTTCTGAACTATCCATATTGCAGAATGGACAGAATGCCCCTTTTTGTTGGGGTAATAGATCTGCTCCACAGGACTGGCATTCCCTTGTGTTTGACATCTGAAAGACAGCAGGGGAATTCTTAGTCAGTGTTAGTAACCCTGCATAACTATATTTGGGGGGGGATACATATGTATGTACATCTATATATTGCCCATTATTCACCTTTCCATTTTTAAATTGTTTTATGGTTATAGACATAGGAGCATCTATGTATCTACCCTTATCCATCTTTCAATTATAATTGTTTTGTGGTCATTTGGACATTATGAATGCAGTCCTGTATTATATTAAGGTACTGGCATAACCTGTACCTTAAATATGGGTCTTGATTACAGTCCCAGCTGAATCTCTTGGCTCTTGCAGAGCCTGTACCTTTAAATTCTTTCACCCCTTCCCCCGATGTGCCCTGCGTTAGTATGCCACTCACAAGATGGCATCTGCTGTGTGCACGTGTCCACGCATCTGACTCCTCTTCTAAGATGGAGGGCAGCTAGGAAATATGCATGCACGGATGTGATGATGTCTTCACTCATGCACTCATGCTGCCTGCTACTCACTGGACCGAGAAGATGGAGAGGGAGTCATGCATGGCAGTGCACATTAAATCTATGGGGAAGGTCTACAGAAGGACTCCAGTTGGAACAGGAGAGGGGAGGAGCAGTTATGGCACCGTCGCCATTTTGAGCACTGCCTGATACACCCAGGACCATCAGGAAAGAACTTAGCTGGTATGTGGCACAATGAAACAATTCATATCTTTTTCTGCAGTTTTGACCCATATAGATTTCCCTCACTGCTGAAACAGGAGTTGGGAAAGTTGGGTCGGGCACCCTGACTACTGCACTTCACTACGTGAGGGGAGTGTAGAATTTACTCTCAGATTCTTTGTTTATTTTGTTACACAGGGCTGAATGGTGTAAAATTGGAGTTGTTGTGCCCAAACACTATGCAGTCACCAGGTAGGGACTGAATGTGTGGTGCCTGTACAGCCCTTGCTCTGGAGGGAGGGGTTCTGGCCTTTCTGTATTGTAGTGCTCATTTCAAAAGCCACATACTAACAAGATCTGTAGAAACTTCTGTATTGCTGCTAATAACCTCACAGAAATGTCTGTCTGAGAATCCTATAGTGCAGAGGTAATTCTCAAATCTCTACCACGATGACCAACATAGAGCTACCCTTCCTAGTCCTCTGGCTAGTGGACTATATATATAAGTTTAACATATTAAGCATCATTTTGTAAATTGTAAAATTGCTCATAATGTATTTTAGGTTACTATGGTCATGCTGCATGTCTGTGCTTTATATAGTAGTAAATTAAAGAAAACTTTTCAGTACCTTTCTCTGTTGTTGCAAGGAGCTTGGCAAGTTGCTGCAGCCTATTCAGATATGCATAAAAAACTGAGGATCACTGGGATCCAGAGGGGGCTTGGTGGTGGGATTGAAATCCGATCTTAAGTCACATGTGCATCTGGCAGCCTATTAGGTGGACGTACGCCTAAGGTAAGGAGCTGGGAGTGCCATGGATATACAGGCAACACAAGAGGGGATACAATAAAGCATACCCAGTAAAGATGGTCTGTACAAATAGAGTGCAATCAAAGTACACTATAACATGGTTCAAGTGCAAATAAAAGCAACAAGGCACAATGTGCAGCAATAATGAACCTATAGAGAGATCAGTACAGGGGAATGATGGCAGTGCAGAAGCAGAAAGGCAGGGTGCTTGTTACAGACTGAGATAGAACTAAGGAGGTTCAGCATCATGGAAAGTAAGGGCTCCAACAGAGGTGACAGGAGTAGATGGTGGTATAAAGTAGTTTTATCTGGTACCTCAGAGAGTCGGGAGGGGGAGATACAGAGGAAGGAGGGGAGCATGTTCCAGATAAAGGGAAGGTGATAATAGAAGGCTGACTGCCCCGCAGAGGAGTGAGGGTATGGAATGGAGAAGGTGTGAAAATCCCTGGAATGGAGGGTATATGAGGCAAAGAGAATGTAAGAGAGGAGTGAAGATAAGTAAGAAGGAAGGAACCCACACTCATATTTGCAGATGAAGAAGGAACAGTGGCAGAGGTGACATGAAAGTAGGAGGAGGATGGATAGGGAGGAGTAGAGGGAGCAGTGTTGAGTTCAAGGGGGGAGTTGGTAGCAAAGCAATAAAAGGCATTACAGAGGTTGTCCACTCTAGCAAGAGAAGAGGAGGGGTGGTGATGTAGACCCCATCTGCACAGTGGAAGACCATGAGAACCAGTTTGCTAACAAGCTCCCAATGACCAGTGGAGACAAAAAGTCTTTATTGAAGTACAAGGCACCAAGTTTGGTGCAGAGCTTGGCATGGATGGCCTCAATGTGGGCAGAGAAGTCAATCATATTATCTAGCCACACAGCAAGGTACTTGAAGGATAGAGTTGCTTATAGGTGGGTGCCATCCAAGGTGGAGAAGACGGGGGGGGGAGATCCTGGCCAGTTTACAGCTGGTGTCAAAGGTAGTGAACACTGTTTTTTAAGTGTTGACCCCAAGTTGTTTGGAATGGAACCAGCACAGGACATTGTGGAAATTTTGCTGGAGCAAACCTTCCACCACTGTGATTGAGGGACCAGAGGCAAAGATGACTGTGTCATCTGCATATGCGTGAATATGCAAGTTGGCACAGACACAGAGGAGATCATTCAGGAAAATGGAAAAGAGGATGAGACCCAGGAGGAAGTGCTGTGGGATCCCAGCCTGGATAGGTAGTGGAGGTGACAGGATGCCTCCTACCTGTACTGACAGTTGACGGCCCATGAGGTAGGAACAGAACCATTCAAGAGCAGGAGCTAAGAGGACATCATTGCTCAGTTTGTTCAGGAGGAATGGATGGGCCACCAAGTCAAAGTCTATGGCCAAATCAATGAAAATGGCTGCTGTGATGTGCCCCAATCCATCCCTGAGAATATGGAGTTAGTAACATGCAGTAGGGAAGAGATGGTGGAATGGCACTTCTGGAAACCAGTCTGGAAGGGGGAGAGGAAGTTAAATGAATAGAGGAGGTCAGCAGCCCTGGAGTAGACACATTTCTCTTGCAGCTTTGCAATGGAGGGGACGAGGAAGACAAGTCAGAAGTTACCAGGGGAGGAGAGGTCACCTTCTTTGTGAACTGGAAGAACTTTGGCAATCTTCTAAGACTGAAGAACAGTGCAGAGGGAGAAGGGGAGTTCAAGAAGGTGAGTGAGGGAAGAGGCAATGGTAGGAGCTGAGAGGTGGAGGAGTTTAGAATCCAATCCATCTGGGCTGGATTTGGACAGAATGAGAGGGGAAGGACAAGTAAGGTCTCCTGAGTAGTGAGCAAGGGGAAATGAAAACCCCTGGAAGGTGGAGTGGGAAGAAAGGAGGAGCAAATAGTAGAAGAGAGGAGCTAGAGCCGAGAAGGGGGGAGAAGGGAGGGCACAAGTAGTGAAGAACTCATTGAAGTGAGCTACTTTAGAGAGATAGTCAGAAACAAGTGAACCATTAACCATGAGGACTGGGGGAGAGGACTGGGTAGGAGGATCAAAATGGAAGTGAACTGACTTCCAGACTTTGGCTGAGGAATTATGGTTGTTTGGGAGGCTAACCTTGAAATAGAGGGATTTTGCAGCACAGGCAGCCTTCGTACATGAATATTTTATCTGCCTTTGTTCCTAGGACTATGGCTTCACCAATTGATACAATCTGTCTAATCAGAATAATTATTTAATTATTATATGAGCTCATGTTGCTAGCAAGCATACGTAAGATGCTGCATAAGCCAATATGAAAATAGTATTACAATGATTTAAGTTTCACATGAAATGAATGACATACTAATTGACAAAAATGCTGGCATTCCAATTTCTATATTACTCAAGAAATATGAAAACTTCAGTGACACAGAAAAAAATCTGAACAGGTGGCACAGGGGGTTGGGCACTTGGATTTTAAGAAGTTTGTTAAAATTAGAAGATTAATTCTACCCATTTTCCCTACTTGATTAAGTACTCAGGCCACAACTATAAGTTGGCAGGGGAAAACTGAATGGACATGAGAGAGTGGTAGAAAAGGGGAACAGTTTGTCGGTGCTGTCTGAGGTGTACATACTGCCTCTATATAGGATGATTAGACAGTATGGAGTTGGGTTTCATTGCTATGCAGATGATACCCAGCTCTGTCTTTTACACCCAAGATGCAAAAGAAAAATGTCTTTTGTAAGGATCCCTTCAGCTTCGTAAACATAGGATAGGAGTCTTTTGTATAAAGTTCCACAAACGTTTCTTTTGTTGTTGAGGTTTATTTCTGTCCTGACGTTTTGATTCTACAGATAAATCTTTTTCAAAGGGCTTTACTTTTCTAAAAAGAATAAACATATGACATGTATTATGTAGTTCATTATTTCATTCACATATTGAATATTATGTACAGAACAATCTTGTATTGTTTGTTCTATTAAATTATTCTAAATATACACATTGAACATTTTTAACTTATTCCCAGTTGCACTAAGCACATTAATTAATCAAACTATGTTTTTTATAATACAGTGAAAATTCAGACCATCACCACCACAGTGTGTTTTGGAGCTCAAGCATATGGTGTGTCTTCTGCCCAAGCCTGTACCCATTTCACTGAAAGTGGGCTATGTACCTCAAAATTTCTTGTTCTGAAATTTTTTTTTTTTTTACATTTAAGAATGGCTTCATACCGTGTGGAGACTATCTGCAAAATAAAGAAACCTACTGGTTTCTGAACTCCTTGTTCAGCGTAAAAAAGTTTTGTAGTTCATATATGCATTTTACCTTATCAGTCCACTTCCACCATTTATTATTGCAGCAGCTTTAAAGTAACTTGGTTTCCTAGTTTACAAGGCTGTTCACTAAAGAAAAACCATACTCAGTTTCAAATGTTCTTTGCATTCTAACTGAAATTCTTTTTACTGTGTGTTGTTTTAGCATTGTTTCAAAGGGCCTGCTCACCTCTGGTGTTTCTTTTTAAAGAGCTTTTTTCTCTTAAACTTTTGGACACCTAAGTGTTCAGTTTGCAATGCTGTTTCTTAAAAGAAAAACAGTACTTAGTTTCAAATGTTCTTTAAATTCTAGACCATTGCCCTGTTAGCCCTGTTATTTTAACATTGTTACATAGGACCTGCTCACCTCTGGCATTTCTTTTTAAAGATCTGCTTGTATTTTTAACTTTTGGACATCTCAGTGTTATCATTTCTTAAGACATTCTGTTAAAAGAGGTGAATATGTCCTGCTGTTATGCACATTACCTTTAAATACTCTCTAATTGAGCTGATGTTTCCCCAAAAAAGAACAGTTTTACTTGTGTTTGATGGGACTAGCTGTTGATGGGGCTAGTTGTTGCTGCTGTCTCAGGCATTTCCAGATCTACAGAAGAGGCCTAGCACCACTCCCTTCCTCTTGAGCCTGATCTTGAAGATCTCATGAGATGTTATGTGAGATTTGCAGTTGCTATGCAACTGTCAACAGCTTCCTTGCTGTTGCTTAGACGAGCAGGCCATTAAAGTGCTTGCACTTCCAAAGCACTGTGCTGCTTTATTTTTATTGTTCAAGACTCTGAGAGTGTTTCCACACAAACAGGGAGCACATTGTTATTGCATCAGAGTGTTTTATTTTCTATAGTATCCCTACTGTCATTGTTTGCAAATCCTAAATTCAGTGGGGGGGGGGGGGGAGCATACATGCAGGCTCAGGGTTTGTGGCACGGTGGCTGTGAATGGAGTTATAGATTCCTAGGTGGCAGTACTATTCCCTTATAGTGGGTAAAATTCATAGGTTTACTAGTTTATACCTTCTTCCTATTCTGCAATGTGAGAAACTGGGACTGGGGGAAGTTGCTTTTCAGGGAAGTTTAGAAGGGATTGAATGCCTGTGTGTTAAATTTGAAAGATTTCAGCTTTTAATTAGTATAGTATATTCTCCCCCAAAGGTAAACACTGCTAAGTTTGAGGTACTGGCATCAAAATTAACATCTTTGTCAGATGATAAAGACTTACTATCGATTCATGATTTCAACCCTGCCTGGGGTAAACCCAGGGGATTGAAACTGGAAAAACGCTTTGAGATATTAAATGTTAACCAAATAATTAATCAAAGTACTAGGAAAAGTGGGGCTAACAGTCAGGGGAGTATTTTGGATTTTATATTTCTTTCCAAGGGTTTTGTTGTTGAAAAGTGTCAAATCTTACCTCCAAATCTGGGTGATCATAATCCAGTATACTGTGTTATAACAGACTTACATCAAATAAGTGAGGGAGAAAATATTACCTTAAAAATAAATTTTAAAAACTATCATCATAATAATTTTGTCCTTGATTTAAATTGTGTAAAGTTGGGTAGATTAAACTTAATTCCAGATGTAAACTTGGGGGTTGAAGAATTTTCTAAAATATTTTTGGAGGCCTGTAACAGGCATGCACCATTCAAAAAAATTAAAATAAAGAAAAAGCACATGCCCTGGATAAATGAATACCTGAAAAAGAAAATTTGTATTAAAGACAGAGCCTGGAAAAAAGCAAATAAAACAAAAAGAGAGGAAGACTGGGTTAATTTTAAAATTAAGCGGAATGAATGCCAAAGATTAATTAGATCCACAAGGAAATACTTTGATAACACTAAAATTGAGATTACCCAAATCCAAAACAATACTGCAATTTAACAAAAGAACTGGACAACCCCCTGAGAGTTTAGCTTCACATAAAAATGTTTAATAATATGGGAGAGCTCCTTGATTCAAAGCATTAGCTCAGCTGCTGAATCACTACTTTCTAACACTGCTGGATATTGCCATCCCAGCTAGTCTACCAGTACAAACTAATCTAGTTAACAAAACAATTAAAAATGAAAATTGTCCCCTTTTTTTATTTTAAGAAAATACAAATTTCAGAAGTCAGGAATGAGATCACAAAATTAAACATAAATAAATCATATGGTATGGATAACATAGAAGTTAAATTTATTAAAGATGCAGTAAAAGTTTTATCACCAATACTGACTGATTTTATTTAACCAAAGCTTGATGAAAAATGTTTTCCCCTCCAGTAGGAAAGTAGCAAAAATAGTACCCATATTTAAGGGTGGTGACTCTAATGATCCCTCAAACTACAGACCAATAGTGGTCCTCTCCATCCTCTCCAAGCTGATGGAACAGATGGTGTTTGGCCAACTGTACAGTTACCTAGAAAAATACTCAAAACTGACAAAATACCAGCATGGTTTTAGGGCAGGCTATTCAACTTGCACTGAGCTCGTGGACTTCATGGATAAAGTGGCTGTGGCCCTGGATAGGAGGGAGTCCACTGGCACAGTGTTTGTCGACCTGTCCAAAGCCTTTGACTTGGTAACCACCGTCTAATATATGAGAGGACGGAGAGGACCGGGATAGCTCCTAGGTCTTTGCAATGGTTTAAATCATACTTGAGCCAAAGGAAACATCAGGTAGTAATAAATGGAAATTTTTTGGATGTGGGTAGCATATTAAGAGGTGTACCCCAGGGTTCAATCCTGGGGCCGTTACTGTTTCTGTTATATATTAATGAAGTACCTACCAAAATAAATAACACACAAATTAGGCTTTATGCTGATGATACAGTACTTTTAACATCAGCAGAATCTCAAAGTGAAATGATGGCAAAACTACAGTTAGACTTTGACATTTTGCAGGACTGGTTTTCCAGTTCCAAACTTGTGTTAAGCAACAAAAAAACTCAGGTCATGTATTTCAACAAAAAAAACCACCAAAAGTTATTAAAAAACAGACTGGAGATAGGCATATAATAATGAGGGATGGAAAAACACTGGTAGTCACAAATCAGTACAAATATATTTAGGTGTAGAGATCGACCATACCTTATCTTTTTCGGCTCATATTAATAATACAATAAAGAAAGTCAATAATAAAATAGAGGCATTGCGCAGGTCATCAGGGATATTAAATTAACAAACCTGGAGCTTAATTGCAAATCAATTAATAATGCCTGTACTAGAATATGGAAATATGATGTATAATTTTGCAGGTCAAAAACATTTAAACAAATGAGTTATATCATATAACCGATTGGCAAGATTTGTTTTAAACTGTAGTTTTAATACCCATCATTGCACTTTGTACAAAGATCTAAACTGGGACAGTTTACCAGTACATTTAAAAAAACAATACTCAGTATTCATCTGCAAAATAAAAAATGTGATGATAGATGGAAATATGGACTTATCCTCTGCTAGTAAGAGCTATCCCTATGTTTTAAGGGATGTAAAGCACAGGGGTCACACTTTCCCAAAAATTAACACAACATATGGAATTATGGCATTCGAGGCACAGGTGGTGAATATTTGGAATAAAATCCCCCCTCATTTAAGACAAGCAACTAAACTATCACAGTTCAAAATAGGTTTGAGTGATGTATTTTTTACTGAATGTACTCGTTTTTAATGAAGTTTTAACCAAACTGAGAAAGATGTTAGAGTCTGTTGAGTAAGAATTTTATTCTGTCTTGTATGATGTTAAGTACTGTTCATTATGTGTCAATTCAAACTGAGTATTCTGCATGTATAGCTGTATGTTTCTGAGTGTTTGATAACTTTTATAACTTATTGTAAACTGAATACTTCCACACAGGACAACTTTGAAAATAGGTCCTCCAACCTAAAGTTTTGTAATCCTGTATAAAAATAACAATTTTTACTACTACTACTACTTTAGTTTTGTTTATAGGCTGCAAATATTAACATATTCGATTAGGTTTTATTATGTGCAAATATCAAAAGGATTTTTAAAGAATTTTTTTACCAACAAGCCTGCCAGTTTGTATCACTATTCATTCCAGCATTCCTATCTAAGGTATTTAGCATACAGATCCATTTCATTTCACATCTATCTATTTTGTTCTGGTAATTGCCTCCCCTCTCTGATGGTGTTATAATTTCCAGCCCCCAGAAGCAGAGAGCTGCCCCAGTGTGTCCAGCTTGGTTGAAGTGTATGGCTACCTGTGAAGTCTCATCTCTTCATCTTATATCTCCCTTATATTCTTGTATTCTGACTTTGAGTTGTCCTGTTGTCTGCCTTACATACATTCTATCACACGGACAGAGTAGTGCATAGATTACCCCTTCAGAGGTCCATGTAATGTGTTGTTGAATTTCATGTCTCTGGTCTGTATTAGGATCTTGAACTATACTTTTCTTCGATGTGTGTCCACATACAGAGCACCATTAATAGGGTACCATTCCTGGTTGCAGGGGTCCTAGGAGAAGCTGTTTGTCCATCTTTGGTAGTGCAAACTGCGATCTAACCACCTTATCTTTAATTGTAGCTACCTTTTTTGCTGCTACTATATGTTTTGTGCTCAAGGCTTTGTTTTCCTGGTTTTCTTGACTTCCTAGATACCAGAATTTATTTAAAGTCCTTTAGATGTCATTGAAATGATTACTATATCTTGTTGCAAACACCACCCTCTCTTGTTTGGGTTCCTGCATTTTTGATTGCAAGATCTTGTTCCTGTCCTGGCTATCTGTTCTATTTTTTGCCTCTTTTAGTGTGTTTCTATGGTTCCCCCTTTCCAAGAACCTAGTAATTGTCACTTTTTTTATGCCTGTCATATTCCTCATCTGTGGTGCAGTTTCTCTGCATTCTCAACAGTTGTGAATATGGAATGCTTTTCTTCAGCAGTGGTGAATGGTAACTATTATTATGTAGTATTGTGTTTCTGTTAGTGGGTTTTTTTGTAAAGGCTGGTCACTAAACAATCTGTTTCTTTTTTATTACCAAATCTAAGTATGGTATTTCGTACTGTTAATACTGTATGACAAATTTCAAGTTAGAGTTACAGGAATTTAGATATTCAAAAAATTCAACACATTTTGTTTCTGTGCCTGACCGTAGACACAATATATCATCAATATATCTGTGCCATGACATAATTTTGTTGTGAAATCTGTTAGTGCAAGGTTCAAATATATGCTGTCATTCAGATTTGTGCATGTACGAGTTGGTATATGCTGGGACCAAAGTGCTCCCCATTGCTGTCCCCTTAGTTTGTAAATAATATACCCAATTAAACTCAAAATAGTTTTTAGTTAGTAATAGTTCAGCTAACACCCTAAGCACTACAGTTTTTGGTCTACCATGTGCTGATCTAGTGTCCAGCATCTCTCCCATAGTATATAATCCCTCCTTGTGTGGTATTGATGTATACAAATTTGCTACATCTGATGTGACCAGATATGTAATTGCTGTTATTTGTTCCTGTGATAACATATTTATCTTATTAATCATGTCTGTTGTATCATAACTATAGGTACACATTTTTTCCACAAGTGGTTGTAAAATTGAAAGTTCACAAACCATAACACCGGTTCAAATAAAGAGCCTATATCTGAAACTATGGGCCTTCCTGGGCGTTTCATCTCATTTTTATGCACTTTTGGAATTGCATAAAATGTAGGTGTCTGTGGATATCTATTATGTAATATTTCTATCTCCCAGTTATGTAGCCAGCCATTGGAGGCAAACTCCTCCAATGTGTTTGCTAAAACAATTTGAAATTCTTGTGTGGGGTTTGATGGTAGCTGATTGTAATTAGCCTCATTTGAAAGTGAAGTTATATACATCCGCTCATACTGTGATCTGTCCATAAGCACTATTCCTCCCCCCTTGTCTGCTGGTTTAATGACTATACTGTTATCCGTTGTTAACCCACTGAGTGTTATTCTTTGTTCTTTTGTTAAGTTTGAGGAGTTAAGGTACTGATTCTGCTCACCCCTACATTTCAACATAATTTCTTTTTTTCACTATACTGCAGTATGTCTCAATCCCCAAGCTTCTTCCTATTGAGAGATTATATGAAGATCTTACTCCAATTGTTTGTTTTAACTGTCTCTCATAGGTTTCAGCATTGTCTGTTGCACCAAACATTTGTTTAAATCTTAAGGTCCCAAAAAATTTTTCTAGATCTGCTTCCAGCTCAAATGTATTTATAGGGGCAGTTGGTGTAAAGGACAGTCATAGGCTCAGTACAGTACTTAAGTTTCTTAAACTGATAATATTTTATTGCTGATGTTAAAAATAGGCACTATCTCTTGGTGTTTTTTCTGTATATTCTTCCACCTTGAAAACAACTTCTCCCTCCACCTCTGCCTCCTTGCTTCCCCCGGGAACCCTCCCCCTTCCCCTCCACCCAGCTTTCCCCATTCCCTCACCCCATCACCTCTGCCCCCCCCGGTAAAATTTTGTTGATGCTCTCTAAGGTTGTATCTAAGGTTTATGTCTTATGAAGTTGAGGCTGCGGCTGACTGTGTTTCTTGTCTATTCTCATACTGTATGCTGATTGTTCTTCAAGTTCCATTGATTGGGCATCACATGTGTAACTATTATCACTATCAGTGCTAAAATCTGAATAATATCCCTATGTGTTGTATTGTTTGGATTTACTGAATTTGTTATACGTATAGACCTTATTGTCCCTGTAGCCTATAGTGTCCCGTTGAAATTTTTTGATTTTTTTGTTGTTTAATCCTTTCCTCATATTGTTCTAACTTGGCTTTAATATTATCCAAATGTATTCTGAACTCAACATCTTCTAGTCTGAGTTTGAGTCAATCCTCACCCAGTTTGATCTCTTTTTCCAGATTTTGCCTTTCCTCAATCACTGCCTCAGTCAGTGCATACATGAAATCACATGATGCCTGGTTTCCAATACCATCCCAATTGTGGTTAAGTTTCACTGAATTTATTCCTATATTTTGTTCCACTGGTATTCTTAGCCCTTGAGGGATGTGTTTATATTTTAAATATTGTGTTAATGTTTGTCCATGCCTCTCAAGTCTGCAATTCCTAAATCTGAGAGACTCAATTTTCTGTGTCATGCTACTGGCTCTGTCCCATGGACACATATGCTACTTTGCACCCAAGATACCTGGCATGATCAATATGTTGAATAAATACCTGGATGTCACTGAGCTAGCTGAAACTTAACCCAGATAAAACAGAAGAACTGGTGACTGAGCCAGGTCAGAAGGTGGAAGTAGCAGCAGTTGAATGGAGACAGGGCTTTGAGCAGTTCCTTGGGCTTGTTGCTCCTGTAAAAATGAGAAATTTGGGAGTCATTTTGGATAGCACAGGCTGACATTTGGGATCAGGTTGCTATGTTTAGGTGTCAGCACTGCTCTGGAATGGCTTTTCCCATCCAAGAAACATCAATCAGATAAAATCTCTTATCCCCACATGTGACCTGTGCACATGGCTGCATGCATTTGTGACCTCAAAGCTTAACTACTATAACATTGCACACCTTGGGGTCAGTGGAGGTATGCTGCACCAGCTGCAGCTGGTGTAGAATGCAGCTGCTAGGTTGATGACCATCCTTTCAAGGCTGGGTAATATCTCCAATGCACTGAATGAACTGAACTGGCTGCAGGACCTAATGATCTTGAGTAAGGAGGCCTTGCATAGCATTTAGGCTGAAGCTGGCATGTCTACAAGAGACAATGTCTAGACTGTAGTGTTCAGTGAATGTATTAATAATACTGCAAGTGGCAGCAGCAAATATGTAAGCAGCAGACACATTTTGAAAACAAGCCTCTGAGGTAGCCACCCCAGAGATGGAACGAGCACAAACAGGACCAGGAAGCTGCTTACCTCACATGTGGTAACAAAACTTAATACAATTGGCCAGTCATTGGGACATGTCTTATTTGGAAATCAGTGAGCCCACCATTTAGGGGAAAAAGCAATATTCAGCTGAGAGGATTTTCTACAATCATTTGTATGATCCAGGTACCAATCCAGCATCCCATGGACATCCAGTGTATATAAATGATGCTCCCCACTATCTGTAGGAGATGAAAAGTAAACTGGAAGGTCTATAGTCTGATTTAGTGTTCTTTTAGATGCAGCCTTCAAAAAAAATGAGGATTGGCATGTAAGGTAACCTTATCCTTGTAAAAAAAATAATAAACTGAGGATCTGCAACATGAGTCTGCAACTCAGAGATGCATCTAGCAGATGTCATTGCTACTAGAAACAGTGTCTTCTGAGATAGAAAGTGCAGCTCACAGTAGCCACAGGTTCAAATTAAGGTACAGTGAGAGTCTTATGACCAAATTAATGTCCCACACTGAAACAGGATCTCAGACTGGCGAGTGTAGAAGGAAGATACACCTTAGGAATCTACAGCAAACCTCTAGCTGGGCCACAGTCTTGCCCTCTACTCAGGACATGAAAAGCCAACACAGCAACCATGTGGAGCTTTATTTAGGAAAACTCTAGTCCTGAGTCCTTAAGAGACAATGGATAGTCCAGCACTTTAGGAGCTAGACATGTAAAGGAATTAGAAGGCATGCAGAGTACACCACACAGTAAAACATTTCCATTTTTGTGAATAAGTGTACAGGGTAGATGGCTTTTTAGCTGCCAAGCGAACATCAGCCACCACCAGAGAAACCCCAAAGCAGAAGAGCTCCATGTCCTCAGAGCCATGCATGAAGGTGCAGTGACTGATTATCCAGGTACACTAGAGCATCCTGCTCCTGCATCAGAAGTCCTGCTCTTAGGGGTAGTGGAGCACAAGGTTCTACTGTCAATTGTTGAAGAAGCATAAACCAAATTAGTTGGGGCCAATGAGGAGCCACCAGATTCAGGTTGGCATGCTGGGTCCATAGCTTGACCAGAACCTTCTGTATTAGAGGGAATGGGGGAAAGCATACAGAAACCTCCCTTTCCAAGAGAGAAACAACATGTCTCACCGGAAATCTCCAGGCCCTGGAGTGAGCAAGCAGAAACACAGCAGTTTTGCAATGTATGGAGATAAAAACAGGTCTATGTCCAGATGATCCCATTTTTAGACAAGGTCATCCATAACAGAGTCCAAGAGTTTCTATTCATGGCAGAAAGCAGTGGATCCACTGAGGTGATTCACTAAAGTGTTAAAAAGCACAGGGTAGAAACACCATGAAAAGGAATATATTACATTCTATTGCCCAGTGCCAAACTCTCATCACTTCTCTGTATAGAGTTCACAACTAAATCCCACCTTATTGATTGCTGTAGTACATCACCAACATATTATTTATGTGAATCAGCAGCTGATTTCCTTGAAGGAGGCCAGCAAAGGCCTGCAGGCCACACAGAACATACCTCATCTCCAGAGTATTGCAATGAAGTACCATATCTAGAGGGTCCTATTGATCCTGGGTTCTGAAGGGGCCCAAATGAGCACCCCAGCCTAGACCTGAAGCATCTGTGGTCATCACCAACAAGGGGAATGGACTTAGCAATGGGAACCCTTCCTCTATGTTAGAGTGATCCCTCCACCACAGCAGGGAATGACAGACAGGAGGAGTGACCTGAATGAGATGTTCTTGCTCATCCGAGTCTTGAGCCCATTACATTCTGAGGAACCACTGTATGTAGGATCCCTCATAAGTAGGCGGGCCAGCAGAATAGTCAGGATGGCAGCTGCCATCAGGTCAACCAGTCATAGCAGTCATCGGCCTGACACATAATCGCTAGAGGTAAACAGCTGTGCCTGTGCCACCACTATCATGGCACAGTCCAAGGGAAGACATTCGCAACCAAGACTTGTGCCTCAAACAGCCCCTATATACTGGAGTCTCTGGCAGGGGCTAAGGACCGTGTTCAGCTCATTGACCATTATGCCCAGTTGGTTGATCAATTGCTATGTCTGAAACAGTGTGTATACAATGGCTTCCCGAGATGGGGCCTTTAACAGCAATTGTCTGTGTAAGGGCAGACATACAGACCCTCCTCGTGGAGGGCTGCTGCTGCTACCATGGCAAATATTTTAATATATACATTCAGTGCAGAACAAACCAAAGGGCAAAACACAAAGTAGGTAGAGTGAGTTGTGAAGCATAAATGCAGATATTTTCTGTGTGACTTTTACATTTTGACATGAAAGTATGCATCCTGTATGTCCAGTACAACCATCCAATCCCCCTTTAATAGAGGGGGCAAAGGGGATTACAGTGAGGCCATTCTGAACTTTTTGTATTCGATGAAAAGATTCAGTCCCTGACGGTCTAGTACTGGACTTATAGTCTTTGTCTATTTTGGAATTAAAAAGTACTGGGAGTAATAGCCTTGATGTATTTCTGAAACTGGGACTAATTCCACAACTCTCTTGTGGCAGAGGGATTGAATCTCCTACAGCAGAAAGGCAAGATGTCTCAGATAGTATCAGTTTGGCAACAGGGGAATAACTGTAGGAACAGTAATGATCTTTAAGGCATCTTCTTGATGAACCACCTGCAGTACCCAAGCATCTCTACTTATCTCCCTCCACTTTGGTAGAAAGAGGGAGATTTGGCCTGCTACCAAACATCCTGAAGCAGTGAGGCTGGAGGAAAAGTAGGGGAGTCAAAATGCACCAGGGGTAGCAGGGGTGCCAGTAGTGGTTTTACCTTTTCTAAGTCTGGCCTTGGTTTCTTTGAGCAAGTTTGTAACCTGGGATGTAGAAGGCTGAGGTGTCTGGGAATCATGACCATGGCCTCTAGAATAACCATGGCCAGGACAGGGATAGAGCCTATGAAAAGAACCAAGACCTATTCCTTGGGGTATGGGATTCAAAGTACAAAGGGAATCAAAGACTCATTCTAGAAGACTGCAAATCCCTTAAAGCATTTTCAACAACATTGCCAAACAATTGTTTTCTGCTGAAAAATGCATTCATCACAGACTGTTGCACATCAGAGAAAAAAACAGTCACCTGAAGCCAAGACTGGTGAAAGAGGCAAATTTCAGAGGCAGCCACTCTGGCCACAGCATTAGGGGCATTATAGGTCCACCTGAGGAGGTGCTTACCAGATTCCTGGCCATTAGCTATAGTTTGCTGAGCTAATATTTTGTCCTGGCCCTCCATCAGTTTTTTTTAGCCCCAGTACCATTGTCTTCCAAAGGCAAATCTGCTAATTGTTGAATGGGAATGGTTCCTTATACATCTAGTAGTTGTCCTTTTCAGAATCTTGGTGTTTTTCCACTGATTGCAAATGTTAACCTTTTTACTGATGATTCAGCAATGCCTGCTGTCGACTGTGGGGATCGATGGGCCAACAGTGAACCAGAAACAGAAGCAGTTGATGATGGTGAAGCTGCCTTTGCCACAACTTGTTTCTCCATTTCTTGCAGCTTTACAAAAACCTCTAAAGCCTTTTTGAGACATCTCCTGGTTGTTTGGTGGTTAAAGCCCTGGCAAATTGAGCAGGCTTTGACATCATGGTTTGTACTGAGGCAACAGATACAAACAGAGTGAACACTATGTTTATAAATCTTAACATCACTGCAGCAGCAATAACATAACACCGGTTCCTTGTCTTGCAGTGGCAGCATAAAGTTTAAAATAACAAACTTAAAGAAGTAGCAGCATTAGTGGATACTTGCAAAAGATTGACAGCAATCTCAGCAGCATTGTAGTGACAAGCAGTTGATGGCAGGAGAAGGAACTGAGGCATGCAGGGAATCCCCATCTTCTATAGGCACTGATGAGGCACTTCAATGTGAGGGGGTGTCACAGCATGCACAAATATCCTGGTGGTCCTGACGTTGACTGCTAACAGTTCAATAATATGGCTCAGTGGAGGGAGGTATCCTTGAAAATGATCAAGGCAATTTTGATGGCAATTAATCCCTTTTGTCATGCAGTGACCTGTGACATTGCATTGCTTCCTGGCAAGGCCCACTATATTAGTTATACTTTACCTTGTTAGACCATACAAAAGCATTTATGGTTTCACAAGATAGCAGTGCTAAAATATTGAATATTGGAGAGCACAGCTATGTATTTATTTATCATTATGTGAATTCAAATGAAAGTTGGTATCAGCCTCAAGGGTTTGACTCTAGGGTTGAAATGCTAGGAAAGGAAACTTAGAATGGTCCTAGGAATGTGGTTTTATATAAAAGAAATTTAGAAAAAGGAACATTTATAATGATATAAAGGCACTTACATCACCCCAAAATGTGAAATAGCATTATCATGACACACCACAATGTTCTCTAGTTATTGAGGGACAAATAGCTGGGAGCCAAAATTAGCTTCCACTGGTAACAGAACCTGGGTCTACATGGCTATGCTGGCTGACCTGATACTGGCTTAGCCCTCCACAACATGGGAGTAGCTTGGCCAGCTTCTGTGCATCCTTCGGTTCCCTGTGATGCCTGACAAGGGGTAGGGCAGTGACTCATAATTGTTAATTGTTATTGCCTGTACCTTGTAACTCTCCCGGATTGCACCTGAAAATAGGCACTTGACTGTCTAGCATGCTTACCCAGTAAACAAAAGCTAAATAAATAAATGAAATGCAATCCCCATAATTTAGGGGAATACCTATGGAATCCTGAAACTCAGTATCCCAAACTCTACAAGACTGAGTTCAGGACATTGAATTTCAATATCCCGCACAGCACCCCAGACCGAATCGCGGCATCCTGCAAGGGACTTGCATTTAATGAGGGGGGCTTTGCCCCCTGCACCCCCCATAACTAAAAGAACCAACTCTGATTGGGAGCAGACCCCTGAGTAAAAAACAACAGTTATGGAGGGCAAAATAGCTGGGAGCCAAAATTAGCTTCCACTGGGAACAGAACCTGGGTCTACAAGGCTATGCTGGCTGAGCTGCTAGTGGCTTAGCCCTCCACACCACGGAAGCAGCTTGGCCAGCTTCTGTGCATCCTCCAGTTCCTTGTGATGCCTGACAAGGGGTAGGGTAGCGGTTCATCACATCCGCTACCTTACCCCCATCGGCATCCGCTTTCTGTATGTCGGGCGTGTGTGTGTTGGGACAGTGAAGCTGTTGGGCGCACATGTGTCAGGAGACTGAACTCGGGTCCCATGAATGTCGGGATTCTGAGTTTCAGTCTCCTTAATGTATACCAATTTAGGGTGTTACTCCTGTTCCTTTTATTCTACCTGTTTTGACAAGCTATTGCTGTTCATGTACAGTGAATCCTTACAGTGAATGCACAAGCTGTAGGTTTGTAGTACTAGACTCCACGACAATAGTTTGTATGTTTGTTTTTTTTCTACTTATTTTCTGGAGTGATGTGAGAGTTACAGTATCTGTAGTAACTGTATATTTAATCACCAAATAAATAAGGTGGTAACTTTTGTAGTACCCAGATTATGCCCAATTACACATTTTGTGTCATGGCTTATACCACTGCTCTGGTTGTAGTTTTCTGTTCAGGTAGACTATGGATTGTTCCTCACCAATTGGCAAAACCTGCCCAGGCCATGATCAGAAGCATTTACCTGCACTAAGAGCTGTAAGGCATAGTTGTGGCAAGCTTACACTAGTGCCAGACACAATGCCTCCTTCTGCTTGAAGAATGCTGCTTGACAGCATTCTGTTCTCTGAATATTTGGGGGCATTTTCTTTCTTGTGAGATCCTCTACCTCTGATCTCATCGCTAATCTCATCTCCCACTCTACATCTGGTGAACTTTTCATCCTTGGGGATTTTAACATTGATTGACTTTCCAGTATGCATTCCAAATTATGTCAACACATTTCCTCCTTAAATCTCACATAGTTGATCTCTGAATCAGCTCGTTCTAACCACAGGTCAGGTAATCATACCCTTTTAGATTGGGTTCTAGCATCTCATCCTCACTGGTAGTTACATCAGGAATCTTGCCAGATGCACTCAGTGACCACCACATGATCTACCATGTGTGCAAAATCCACTGCCCCAAAGCCCCGCCACACATCCTCCTTCTTGACTCTTTTAGGTGTCTTGACTTGTCCTCCCTCCACAAGGATCTCATTGGTATTGACTGGTCTCTGATTACAAAGGCCTCCTCTGTTAATTCTGCCCTGAGCTACATAAAGACCAAGTTCTTGCATGTTTGGGACCGGCATGCTCCTATCAGGAAAACAAGGGTCGGAGGCTTTCATCTCCCTTAGATGTCGGCTGAACTGCTGGCCTGTCAGAAAACTTGTGACCATGCCTGGAAGACTTACAAGGCCTCAAGCATTCTAGGTGATCTGGTTAAATTCTGGACTCTCTGTAATGCCTGTACCAGGGCCATCAGACTTGCCAAAAAGGAGTATTTCTCAACCACTTTCCAGGAGAACCTTAATAGCCCATCCAAATTCTGAAAAGCAGTCCATGCTTTATTTCTCCCCCTTTTCAGCCCCCTCCCTAGTACTAAAGATTGGGGACATCACTATATCTGATACTCCACCCCTGTTGCCAATGAATTCAACACTTTTTTCACCACCTGTGCTTCAGCTTTTCTTGCATCTCTTACCCAGGCAGCTTCTCCTCCACCAGCTCCTTCAGCACCCTCTTCCTCTCCTCACTGTTTCTCCTTCTCTGCAGTCTCCCCTGCTGATACCCTAAAAGCGCTCCTGGCCCATAACCCTCATAAGAACAAATGCCTGGATGGGACTGGCCCAAAGCTCTTCATCTCTCAGCCCATACCATTGCTCTCCCACTCACTTACCTTCTAAATCTATCCATTACACTTGCTTCTGTCCCTGATGTCTGGAAGACTGCCACAGTTGTCCCCCTCCCAAAGGGGGGTGACTCTTCAAACCCAGGTAAAGGCTGCCCATTTATCTTCTCCCAATCCTTGCAAAACTGCAAAAATGCCTTGTTCTGGCTCAGCTTTCCTCTTTCTTTGAATCTTCCTCCTTCTGCACCCCTTTCCAGTCTGGTTTCCACAAGGACCACTCCACTATGACCTCACTGCTCCAGCTCACTGACTGCATTCTCTCTGGCATGGATCAAGGATGTATCACCTCTGCCACCTTTGCTTGACTCAACAAAACTTTTGACACTGTTGCCCACTCTCTTCACCTCAGTAAGCTTGCAGTGGCTGATCTCTCAGTCCACTACTAACTGGTTTAGTTCCTACCTCATGGGTGGGTCCCTATCAGTCAGGATTGGTAACTCCACCCCCCCTTTCCTATCAACACCTGTGTCCCTCAAGGTTCAGTGCTTGGAGTGATTCTTTTCTCCATTTTTCTGAATGACATACCTGCTGCCTGGTCAACAGCTGATATCCACATGTACGCAGATGATACTGTCTTCTATACATCTGGTACCTCCCCCTCTGATGTAGTTACCAGCCTCCAGTTGGTTTTCAATAAATGTCCAGAGCTGGTTTTACACAAATCAACTGTCTCTCAATGCCAAAAAGATGGTCTCCATGATTTTTGGCACCAGGCAGAGGCTTGCCAGGCTTATGACCTTTTCTACCTTTCACACCCTTGAGGGGTCCCCTTTGCAGGATGTCTCCAGTTTTAAATATCTTGGGCTCTGACTAGACTGGAACTTAGATTTTGTTGGACATGTGGATGCTATCCACAAATAAACTGCTTCCCAGACTCGGTGCTCTCTACAGACACCTTGGCTGCATCCCCCTTCAAGCCCACTGTGAGATCGTCCAGAAAATGATCCTCAAAATATTTGACTTTGGAGACATAGTTTACAGTGTTGGTCCTAAGTCCACACTCACCAGACTGGATACCCTTTTCAACTCCTTCTGTCACTTTGTCCTAAACTGTCCCCCATGTACACATCACTGTGACCTTTACTCTGCCCTCTTTTTCCCTCCTCTTGGAGATAGATGCCTTGCCCACTGTGCCCCATTAATTGGAAAGCTCTGGCTTGGCTCCCTTCCACCATACCTAAATGCCCTCCTCTCTAACCCCCTTCTCCCAACTACACCCTCCATAACTCCCCTTATAGGACTCTTGCCCTCCCAGCCCATACTTCAACTTCAGGATGGGCTGCCTTCTACCATTTCCCAAATATCTAGAACTCCTTCCCTTTGAATACACTGTCCCCCTTCATCTAACTTGCTGTCCTATCTTCTCCGTAACCATTTTCCCCTTCCTGCTCCTGCTCTTGAACGCATGCCTTTTCCTATTATTCATGTCTCTTAATTCTTTGCATTTTCCCCCACCCAATCCCTTATCCTCTTCCATATGTTTTTCCTTTTCCCCCTTTTATTTTATATCACTCCTATTTTATTCTATATCTCTCTCTCCCCTCCTATTTCCCCCACCTCCTTAGATAGACTCTTCCCCATATGCTGGCTAAGTGGGCTGCATGTTGTTTACTCACTTGTGTGGTTCTGCCTCTGAGAATCACAGTTTCCATCCTTTATCATGCAGTGAATATATTTTGTCTTTAGCATTACTGAATTCAGTGTACTGCATGTCATAATAATTATTTATTAGCTGCAATTTGATTTTGTTTATTGTCCCTCGTGTTTTAATTTTTACCTTACGTAGGATTTTCATGTTTATATTAACTCTTTGAGTATCATATTTCATATTCTGAATGTATCCCATTGTCCCCTTTCCCCCAGGATGCATCTGGAAATGAGCTATTTCAGCATTCATGTTTTTCCTGGTAAAACATTTTCAAATAAATAAATAAAAGGAATGACAGGTTATTACAATGAATGGCCTTTGAGACAATAGGGGGACCAACTAGAAAGGCATTTCCTCCATCTATCATGATACATGTAATGTTATGTAACATAACAGGGGTGCAGTAATTTTGCTGAAGGCTGCTCACATCTTGCAAAACTATCTACAGTTCCCAGGAATGCTCGCCCTTCATTCTGACAAGTTAGAGTGGGACATTGTTTCATAGCCTCAATCCTTGTGGGTTCAGGCTTGATGTGTCAGCTCTCTACTATATGGCCTAGGTGTGAGACTTCAGCCATTATAATTTGGCAGTTCTCTGCCTTACTGGCCAATTGGCCAGATGAGCTGGACACTTCAGTTTTGTATGCCACGTGATCTTACCAAGATATATATATAAAAGATAACAGTACCTTAAGAAGTTTCCTTTTCACTCTCCACCAAGAGGTTTACCATCAGAACCTAACACCTGCCTGTCTGAAGAAATGCACACTTTTGGACCATTTCTTCCCTGTCATGGTAGTGCTTCATCATACTTACCACTGAACAGTGTGTGAGGGGTCTAAATGGGATATGTAGACTTTTTCCAATCCTAATTACCTAGTATTGCTCCCAATATGTTGACATGTATACTGTGATAGCTAAGAATAAAATAAGCATTTTTAAACCATCACTGGAGTAATCTGTACAGCTCTCTCTTTTCTGTAAACCCCCCCCCCAACAGTCAGTTGCGCAACAGCATTTCTATCTGTCCATCTCTCTTTCTGGTAGTATTGCAGTGGATTGGCCACCTGCTGCCACATTACCATGCTTTTGTTTCTTTCTTTAAACTCTATAAGAGTATTAATTCCAGTGGTGTGTTTAAAAATCTCCTTCTACGCAACAAGCATTGTTTTGTCTGCCTACTTATCAGGTAAAAAGCCGTTTGTCTCCCATTTTCTGTGTACAGGTATTAGTAATACTACATATGGTACATGTGAAAAAGGAAACAAAAACATAGGAAAAACTAAAGAAAGGGTCCCAAAAGTATAGCATGTGCCTTTAGAGCCAGTAGTAGCCATGCTCTGTTCTGCTAAGAGAAAATGTCTTTCCCTGCATCTGCTTTTAGACGCTGTTTTGTGTTTTACCCTTTCTCTCTTTGCCTAAAAAGGGTTAGCTACTGAAACAAACACACAAGCATGCATTCTAGCTAAACCTAGAAAGCTATCAGACAAAAGCTAACAGTGTAAACAAATAGCAGATAACACGTTAGGTCTTGCAGGACATGTGTAAAAACTGTACAGAATCAAAGCATAATTGTAGTGTAGCCTGTAGTTTCCTGGTGAAGGTGGTTGCTAGACTATTCCCAATCAGAGGAGACCTTCTAGAAAGGTACAGTCTCCTATAGGGAGTCAGCAGCATCCTCTCTGTGCTATTTATGACATGTGGGATGTCAGTGACCCAACAATGAGGTGGAGTCTAGACTCATTAACACCTTCTTTTGAATAAAAACAGAATTTGTATGTAGTATAATGAATTTATTGTTGTTTGCTGTTATCCAGAATTGATTTTTCAGTATAACTAAACTGGATAGTCAGTAAGTATGTGTCTAGGTAGAATGTTATATGGAATATGTGAAATAAAAGAATTAGAGGTGAACCTTACTCTTTAGGGGAGGAACCTGGGTGCTTTAAAAACCAAAATCCATCACCTCTAGTTCAGATGTAGGCTGGAATTGATGCTGCTAACATCTCCAGTTTAGGGTTCTCTGAAGGTAGACCTGGCACAATCTTTATTAGGGCTCTAGCTACCTGTAGACCCTGAGCTGTGATTTTGCTTTGTTTATTTTCTTTTGAGTTGTATATTCAGAAACAGTCATTATTTTGTATCCTGCATTATTTATTTCTTATTTTCTCTATTTTTTTATAAAAATAATCACCTCTTTTTAGATGTGGTGTACCTGATATGCTGTGTCTTGTCTGATCATTATTACCCCGTAACTTATACCCACCACCTATGCCTCCTGTTTGGTAATTCCACAACATTTAGTTTACCTTGTTATGCTCCCATTTAATAGCAATTATCAAGCTGACTGTAACTTTAGTCACACTAGGATGTATACCATGACTATATGTGTGACCATGTACCACTTAGCTCTGGCCTTGTGCTTTCTGGTGCTGCTGTCCGGTGTCTTAGTGTCCCTGGGTGAAATTCATTAACTCCTTAAGTCATTCCCTGAAGTTCAGGACATATTCCACAACAGGCTCTCCTTCAGGATCCAGTTTACCCTCCAACTCATCTCTCATTACATCTAGATACCTTCTAACTCTGTCACCAAATAGGAGCTAGAATTGCTACACTCCTATTGATTACTGTGGGACCTTCCTATAGGAAAGCAACAGTTAGGGTCAGTACTTGTCCCATTTCCTGCCATGTTGGTTGGTAAATGCCTTCAGTGATGTACTGAGGGTTCCATTGAACCAACCCATTTATTTGAAAGTATATGAAAAAGCCTGCAGCTGGTGCACCCCACACTTCTCCCAGAAATGTGTTATGAAGGCCTACATACCTCTCAACTGTCCCTGATTTTCAGGGACGTCCCTGATTTTGCCTCAAAATTTTACTCCGTCCCTCCTAAAAATAGTGCTTCCATGACCAAGAAGTGGGAGTTATAAGCACAAAATGATGTCAAACATTATAGTTACAGACTTGTTCTTCCTTAGAAAATACATTTTACACTAAGCCCTTTATTTTACCGGCTTCCTGAGTGGATAGCTCCAATTTTAAAGAAGTGTCCCTGAATTTGGTCCTTTATCCCTGATTTTTTTAAGCCTTGTCCCTGATTTATGAAGCAGGAGGTTGAGAGGTATGAAGGCCTATATAATGTTCCTGCCCTCTTTCTACAGAATTTCCAAGAGAAATTCCACTTGTGTAAATATCCCAAAGTAGTTAATATGTCACTTTCTTTGCTTCCATGTTGGGTATGACAACTAGTGTACCCTGAGGTACGGTGTTATGCAATCCATGAGAAACAGCAAGTACTTCTTACCTGTGGTACTCAGTGTACTCAGTGGCCCCATTGGCGGGATAACCTGTGGCACATTGCTTCTGAGTCTGGCAGGACAGCTGAAAGGCAAGCCTATAATGCCGCTCACAACCAATGCACCTGGACCAAAAGACAAGCCAAGGCCAGTTACTATCAAACCACCTTGACCTCATCCTGGGGCTCTGCCCGAGCTTTCTGGGATAACATAAAGGAGCTTAATGGGAAGACCCACTCTCCCCCATCCTTCTCAGATGGTTATTAATGGCACAATTAATACTGACCTACCACGTGTTGCTGACTGCCTCAACACAACATTTTCTGATCTAAGTGCAGTCCTTCCTGACCACTTCTTTGACCCTATCCATGCATCCAACTGCCCAGCTATTTCCTGTCCCCCATTTCTCTTCAGGACCATCTCTCCTCATGACACCAAGCCACTCCTCATAAAAGCCTCTCCTCCCACAACCCGAGCTGTGACCCCCTTGACTCCAGGATACTCCGCCTAACACTTGATGTCATGTTAGCCCCCCTCAGTGACCTTCTTAACTGATCCCTATGCCTTGGCCAATTCCCGAGTGCATGGAAATTGGCTAAAATTACCCCCATCCATAAAAATGGAGACCACACATCACCAAACAATTACAAACCTATCTCCATCCTTCCCCTCCCCAAAAGCCCTGGAGAAAATAGTATCCACCCAACTAGTGGATTATCTATCCAAGTACAACATATTATGCCCAGAGCAGCATGGCATCTGCCCTGGTCACAGCACCACTACAACCCTATTGGAGTTCTCCCACCAAATACACTCTGCACTTGATGCTGGGGAGATGACCGGGGCAGTGTTCATTGACCTATCCAAGGCCTTTGACACTGTCTGTCACCCATTAATGCTTGACTCCCTCCATCAACTGGGCTTCTCATCTGGCCCACTGGCCTGGTTCTCCAGCTACCTCAGGGATAGATCCCAATGGGTCAAATTAAATGGTATCCTATCAACGGCCCTACCTGCACACTCTGGGGTCCCTCAAGGCTCCATCCTGGGCCCCACATTGTTCAGTCTCTTTTTAAACACCCTCCCCAGCTCCTGCACAGGCAAAATGCTTCTATATGCTGATGGCGTAGTCCTCATCACCTCACACCCCGACCCACTCACACTCCAGAGCTCCCTGCAACTCACCTTCAGCCAAGCTGAAAAGTGGTTCCTCGACCATTGTCTGGTTCTGAACCTCAAGAAGATGACGTCTATGATTTTTGCACACTGCAAAGTAACTCCAGAAATGTTCCCCTTCGCATCATTCATAGTACCCTCCACCCCCTTGAACAGGTATCAACATACAAATACCTGGGCATCACCATCGACTCAGCTTTCTCCTTCCATGCCCATCTTAACTCTCTGTCCTCTGCCATGAATGCCCGGATTGGACTCCTTTACTGCCACAAAGATTGCCTCCCTGAGTTTGACCTACGGCTGGCTATCACTTCCTCCATCCTGTCTTTGGTTGATTATGGACTCCCTACCTATGCAGCTGCTGACCCCACTGCCTTCACCAAAGTCCAAACCTCTATCAACAAAGCCTGCAGGCTCCTCACCGGTGCCCCCATCAGAACTCACACATGCCAGCTCTACTTCACCTCAAACATACTCACTTTTGAAGAACGCCTGCAGTACCACACCTGTATACTGGCAAAAAAGGCTCTACTTGAGCTCTGCCCCCAGGAGTCACTACGTCCCTTCAATGGGCCTCCCACTCGGTCGTCACCCGCAATACTACCAAAGCCACCTTCCAGGTGCCCAGAGCTAGGACCTCACTCGTCCAAAGGTCTTTTCACTACAGAGCACCTTCCTGGTATAACTCCCTCCCCTCCCCTCACACATTACAGACATCTCCAAAATCATCCCCTTCAAAGTCACCCTACGCAAACACCTCACTGATACTCGGAGCTGTAAATGCCCATTATAGGACTTTACGAGTGCGCTGTTCTGAACCAATTTGCCTCTTATAGCATTACGTATGTACTAGTCCACTTAAAATAGCTTGCTGTAGTCTGTACACAACGCACTGTAACCTGAGTGCTCCACTGGGACACTAAATAGCTTAATTTTGTAAGCTTATCTGTATCTCGCCTATTTTGCTCTCTGAAATGCCTTGCTCTGTATGCTCTTCTGTATCTCACCTGTATTGTTCTCCACTGTCTTGCTTCACAAATATGTTGTCTCCCCTCCCTGTGATGAGATGCCTTTGTAAATGAGTCTTTGACTCAAAGGTTTGTAAATCTGATGTTTGAAATAAATAAATAAATAAATATATAAATAAATACATTTCTATTGCTAGTATCTTGCTAGGTTTCTCTATGATAGGTGGGAGACATAAATATGCTTTGATCCTGCCCATGACGTCTTCTACTAGCTGACATTGTATTTACTTAACTTTGCTGAAGGCATACCTCCTGTTTAAGGCAGCTTTGTGGGGAGGAGCAGTCATCTGCCTATTTAAGCCTGCCTGTTTAGAACGCTGCAGCATCTATGCAGTGGTGGTTAATTGGGGGAAGCAAAGTGAAGCACAGGAGTCTGACTGGAGTGTGGCCGACTTCAAGTTCAGACCAGTGAGTAAGTGAATTTGTGTGGGCTACCAACTGTTACTTTCATTCTCCTGCTTGCCACAAATACTGCATACTGCACTTTAATTCAGACTGCTTTTATACTTTGCTCTCTCAAACTGAACTGTGACCCAACTGTGAAACGTTTCCATTTTATCTCTACTGCTGTGTGCTGCTGTCTGAAGTGTAAAGAATCACTGACTCAGCTTTGAACTGCCACTGTTTCACCACTACTGCTGTGTGCTGCTGTCTCAAGTGTAAAGAATCACTGACTCAGCTTTGAACTGCCACTGTTTCACCACTACTGCTGTGTGCTGCTGTCTCAAGTGTAAAGAATCACAGACTCAGCTTTGAACTGCCACTGTTTCACCACTACTGCTGTGTGCTGCTGTCTCAAGTGTAAAGAATCACAGACTCAGCTTTGAACTGCCACTGTTTCACCACTACTGCTGTGTGCTGCTGTCCCAAATAAAAGAATCACTGACTCAGCTTTGAACTGCCACTGTTTCACCACTACTGCTGTGTGCTGCTGTCTCAAGTGTGAAGAATCACTGACTCAGCTTTGAACTGCCACTGTTTCACTACTACTGTGTGTGCTGCTGTCTCAAGTGTGAAGAATCACTGACTCAGCTTTGAACTGCCACTGTTTCACCACTACTGCTGTGTGCTGCTGTCCCAAATAAAAGAATCACTGACTCAGCTTTGAACTGCCACTGTTTCACCACTACTGCTGTGTGCTGCTGTCCCAAATAAAGGAATCACTGACTCAGCTTTGAACTGCCACTGTTTCACCACTACTGCTGTGTGCTGCTGTCCCAAATAAAGGAATCACTGACTCAGTTTTGAACTGTCACTGTTTCACTACTACTGCTGTGTGCTGCTGTCTCAAGTGTGAAGAATCACTGACTCAGCTTTGAACTGCTACTGTTTCACCACTACTGCTGTGTGCTGCTGTCTCAAGTGTAAAGAATCACTGACTCAGCTTTGAACTGCCACTGTTTCACCACTACTGCTGTGTGCTGCTGTCTCAAGTGTAAAGAATCACTGACTCAGCTTTGAACTGCCACTGTTTCACCACTACTGCTGTGTGCTGCTGTCCCAAGTGTAAAGAATCACTGACTCAGCTTTGAACTGCCACTGTTTCACCACTACTGCTGTGTGCTGCTGTCCCAAATAAAAGAATCACTGACTCAGCTTTGAACTGCCACTGTTTCACCACTACTGCTGTGTGCTGCTGTCTCAAGTGTGAAGAATCACTGACTCAGCTTTGAACTGCCACTGTTTCACTACTACTGCTGTGTGCTGCTGTCTCAAGTGTGAAGAATCACTGACTCAGCTTTAAACTGCCACTGTTTCACTACTACTGCTGTGTGCTAATGTCCCAAATAAAGGAATCACTGACTCAGCTTTGAACTGCCACTGTTTCACCACTACTGCTGTGTGCTGCTGTCCCAAATAAAGGAATCACTGACTCAGCTTTGAACTGCCACTGTTTCACCACTACTGCTGTGTGCTGCTGTCCCAAATAAAGGAATCACTGACTCAGCTTTGAACTGCCACTGTTTCACCACTACTGCTGTGTGCTGCTGTCTCAAGTGTGAAGAATCACTGACTCAGCTTTGAACTACCACTGTTTCACTACTACTGCTGTGTGCTGCTGTCCCAAATAAAGGAATCACTGACTCAGCTTTGAACTGCCACTGTTTCACTACTACTGCTGTGTGCTGCTGTCCCAAATAAAGGAATCACTGACTCAGCTTTGAACTGCCACTGTTTCACCACTACTGCTGTGTGCTGCTGTCCCAAGTGTAAAGAATCACTGACTCAGCTTTGAACTGCCACTGTTTCACCACTACTGCTGTGTGCTGCTGTCCCAAATAAAAGAATCACTGACTCAGCTTTGAACTGCCACTGTTTCACCACTACTGCTGTGTGCTGCTGTCTCAAGTGTGAAGAATCACTGACTCAGCTTTGAACTGCCACTGTTTCACTACTACTGCTGTGTGCTGCTGTCTCAAGTGTGAAGAATCACTGACTCAGCTTTGAACTGCCACTGTTTCACTACTACTGCTGTGTGCTGCTGTCCCAAATAAAGGAATCACTGACTCAGCTTTGAACTGCCACTGTTTCACCACTACTGCTGTGTGCTGCTGTCCCAAATAAAGGAATCACTGACTCAGCTTTGAACTGCCACTGTTTCACCACTACTGCTGTGTGCTGCTGTCCCAAATAAAGGAATCACTGACTCAGCTTTGAACTGTCACTGTTTCACTACTACTGCTGTGTGCTGCTCTCTCAAGTGTGAAGAATCACTGACTCAGCTTTGAACTGCCACTGTTTCACCACTACTGCTGTGTGCTGCTGTCTCAAGTGTAAAGAATCACTGACTCAGCTTTGAACTGCCACTGTTTCACCACTACTGCTGTGTGCTGCTGTCTCAAGTGTAAGAATCACTGACTCAGCTTTGAACTGCCACTGTTTCACCACTACTGCTGTGTGCTGCTGTCCCAAGTGTAAAGAATCACTGACTCAGCTTTGAACTGCCACTGTTTCACCACTACTGCTGTGTGCTGCTGTCCCAAATAAAAGAATCACTGACTCAGCTTTGAACTGCCACTGTTTCACCACTACTGCTGTGTGCTGCTGTCTCAAGTGTGAAGAATCACTGACTCAGCTTTGAACTGCCACTGTTTCACTACTACTGCTGTGTGCTGCTGTCTCAAGTGTGAAGAATCACTGACTCAGCTTTGAACTGCCACTGTTTCACTACTACTGCTGTGTGCTACTGTCCCAAATAAAGGAATCACTGACTCAGCTTTGAACTGCCACTGTTTCACCACTACTGCTGTGTGCTGCTGTCCCAAATAAAGGAATCACTGACTCAGCTTTGAACTGCCACTGTTTCACCACTACTGCTGTGTGCTGCTGTCCCAAATAAAGGAATCACTGACTCAGCTTTGAACTGCCACTGTTTCACCACTACTGCTGTGTGCTGCTGTCCCAAATAAAAGAATCACTGACTCAGCTTTGAACTGCCACTGTTTCACCACTACTGCTGTGTGCTGCTGTCCCAAGTGTAAAGAATCACTGACTCAGCTTTGAACTGCCACTGTTTCACCACTACTGCTGTGTGCTGCTGTCTCAAGTGAAAAGAATCACTGACTCAGCTTTGAACTGCCACTGTTTCACCACTACTGCTGTGTGCTGCTGTCTCAAGTGTAAAGAATCACTGACTCAGCTTTGAACTGCCACTGTTTCACCACTACTGCTGTGTGCTGCTGTCTCAAGTGTAAAGAATCACTTACTCAGCTTTGAACTGCCACTGTTTCACCACTACTGCTGTGTGCTGCTGTCTCAAGTGTGAAGAATCACTGACTCAGCTTTGAACTGCCACTGTTTCACCACTTCTGCTGTTTGCTGCAGTCCCAAGTGTAAAGAATCACTGACTCAGCTTTGAACTGTCACTGTTTCACCACTACTGCTGTGTGCTGCTGTCCCAAATAAAAGAATCACTGACTCAGCTTTCTACTGCCACTGTTTCACCACTACTGCTGTGTGCTGCTGTCTCAGGTGTGAAGAATCTATGACTCAGCTTTGAACTGCCACTGTTTCACTACTACTGCTGTGTGCTGCTGTCCCAAATAAAGGAATCACTGACTCAGCTTTGAACTGCCACTGTTTCACTACTACTGCTGTGTGCTGCTGTCCCAAATAAAGGAATCACTGACTCAGCTTTGAACTGCCACTGTTTCACCACTACTGCTGTGTGCTGCTGTCCCAAATAAAGGAATCACTGACTCAGCTTTGAACTGCCACTGTTTCACCACTACTGCTGTGTGCTGCTGTCCCAAATAAGAGAATCACTGACTCAGCTTTGAACTGCCACTGTTTCACCACTACTGCTGTGTGCTGCTGTCCCAAGTGCAAAGAATCACTGACTCAGCTTTGAACTGCCACTGTTTCACCACTAATGCTGTGGGCTGCTGTCTCAAGTGTAAAGAATCACTGACTCAGCTTTGAACTGCCACTGTTTCACCACTACTGCTGTGTGCTGCTGTCTCAAGTGTAAGAATCACTGACTCAGCTTTGAACTGCCACTGTTACACCACTACTGCTGTGTGCTGCTGTCTCAAGTGTAAAGAATCACTTACTCAGCTTTGAACTGCCACTCTTTCACCACTACTGCTGTGTGCTGCTGTCTCAAGTGTGAAGAATCACTGACTCAGCTTTGTACTGCCACTGTTTCACCACTTCTGGTGTTTGCTGCTGTCCCAAGTGTAAAGAATCACTGACTCAGCTTTGAACTGCCACTGTTTCACCACTACTGCTGTGTGCTGCTGTCCCAAATAAAGGAATCACTGACTCAGCTTTGAACTGCCACTGTTTCACCACTACTGCTGTGTGCTGCTGTCCCAAATAAGAGAATCACTGACTCAGCTTTGAACTGCCACTGTTTCACCACTACTGCTGTGTGCTGCTGTCCCAAATAAAGGAATCACTGACTCAGCTTTGAACTGTTACTGTTTCACTACTACTGCTGTATGCTGCTCTCTCAAGTGTGAAGAATCACTGACTCAGCTTTGAACTGCCACTGTTTCACCACTACTGCTGTGTGCTGCTGTCTCAAGTGTAAAGAATCACTGACTCAGCTTAGAACTGCCACTGTTTCACCACTACTGCTGTGTGCTGCTGTCCCAAGTCTAAAGAATCACTGACTCAGCTTTGAACTGCCACTGTTTCACCACTACTGCTGTGTGCTGCTGTCCCGAATAAAAGAATCACTGACTCAGCTTTGAACTGCCACTGTTTCACCACTACTGCTGTGTGCTGCTGGCTCAAGTGTGAAGAATCACTGACTCAGCTTTGAACTGCCACTGTTTCACTACTACTGCTGTGTGCTGCTGTCTCAAGTGTGAAGAATCACTGACTCAGCTTTGAACTGCCACTGTTTCACTACTACTGCTGTGTGCTACTGTCCCAAATAAAGGAATCACTGAGTCAGCTTTGAACTGCCACTGTTTCACCACTACTGCTGTGTGCTGCTGTCCCAAATAAAGGAATCACTGACTCAGCTTTGAACTGCCACTGTTTCTCCACTACTGCTGTGTGCTGCTGTCCCAAATAAAGGAATCACTGACTCAGCTTTGAACTGTCACTGTTTCAATACTACTGCTGTGTGCTGCTGTCTCAAGTGTGAAGAATCACTGACTCAGCTTTGAACTGCCACTGTTTCACCACTACTGCTGTGTGCTGCTGTCTCAAGTGTAAAGAATCACAGACTCAGCTTTGAACTGCCACTGTTTCACCACTACTGCTGTGTGCTGCTGTCTCAAGTGTAAAGAATCACTGACTTAGCTTTCAACTGCCACTGTTTCACCACTACTGCTGTGTGCTGCTGTCTCAAGTGTAAAGAATCACTGACTCAGCTTTGAACTGCCACTGTTCACTACTACTGCTGTGTGATGCTGTCTCAAATGTGAAGAATCACTGACTCAGCTTTGAACTGCCACTGTTTCACTACTACTGCTGTGTGCTGCTGTCTCAAGTGTAAAGAATCACTGACTCAGCTTTGAACTGCCACTGTTTCACCACTACTGCTGTGTGCTGCTGTCTCAAATGTAAAGAATCACTGACTCAGCTTTGAACTGCCACTGTTTCACCACTACTGCTGTGTGCTGCTGTCTCAGGTATAAGACTGACTCAGCTTTGAACTGCCACTGTTTCACCACTACTGCTGTGTGCTGCTGTCTCAAGTTTGAAGAATCACTGACTCAGCTTGAACCGCCACTGTTTCACTACTACTGCTGTGTGCTGCTGTCTCCAAACAGGAATCACGGACTCAGCTTTGAACTGCCACTGTTTCTTACCCACTACTGTTGTGTGCTGTTGTCTCAAGTGTGAAGAATCACTGACTCAGCTTTTGAAGTGCCACTGTTTCACCTTACCACTTTGTGTGCTGCAGTCTCAAATGTGAAGAATCACTGACTCAGCTTAGAACTGCCACTGCTTCACCACTACTGCTGTGTGCTGCTGTCCCAAGTCTAAAGAATCACTGACTCCAGGTTTGAATTGCCACTCGTTTCACCACACGGCTGTGCTGCCTGTCCCGAATAAAGAATCACTGACTCAGCTTTGAACTGCCACTGTTTCACCACTACTGCTGTGTGCTGCTGGCTCAAGTGTGAAGAATCACTGACTCAGCTTTGAACTGCCACTGTTTCACTACTACTGCTGTGTGCTGCTGTCTCAAGTGTGAAAAATCACTGACTCAGCTTTGAACTGCTACTGTTTCACCACTACTGCTGTGTGCTACTGTCCCAAATAAAGGAATCACTGACTCAGCTTTGAACTGCCACTGTTTCACCACTACTGCTGTGTGCTGCTGTCCCAAATAAAGGAATCACTGACTCAGCTTTGAACTGCCACTGTTTCACCACTCATTGTTGTGTGCTGCTGTCCCAATTAAAGGAATCGCTGACTCAGCTTTGAACTGTCACTGTTTCAATACTACTGCTGTGTGCTGCAGTCTCAAGTGTAAAGTATCTCTGACTCAGCTTTGAACTGCCACTGTTTCACCACTACTGCTGTGTGCTGCTGTCTCAAGTTTGAAGAATCACTGACTCAGCTTTGAACTGCCACTGTTTCACTACTACTGCTCTGTGCTGCTGTCCCAAATAAAGGAATCACTGACTCAGCTTTGAACTGCCACTGTTTCACTACTACTGCTGTGTGCTGCTGTCCCAAATAAAGGAATCACTGACTCAGCTTTGAACTGCCACTGTTTCACCACTTCTGCTGTTTGCTGCTCTCCCAAGTGTAAAGAATCACTGACTCAGCTTTGAACTGCCACTGTTTCACCACTACTGCTGTGTGCTGCTGTCCCAAATAAAAGAATCACTGACTCAGCTTTGAACTGCCACTGTTTCACCACTACTGCTGTGTGCTGCTGTCTCAGGTGTGAAGAATCACTGACTCAGCTTTGAACTGTCACTGTTTGACTACTACTGCTGTCTGCTACTGTCCCAAATAAAGGAATCACTGACTCAGCTTTGAACTGCCACTGTTTCACCACTACTGCTGTATGCTGCTGTCCCAAATAAGAGAATCACTGACTCAGCTTTGAACTGCCACTGTTTCACCACTACTGCTGTGTGCTGCTGTCCCAAATAAAGGAATCACTGACTCAGCTTTGAACTGTCACTGTTTCACTACTACTGCTGTGTGCTGCTCTCTCAAGTGTGAAGAATCACTGACTCAGCTTTGAACTGCCACTGTTTCACCACTACTGCTGTCTGCTGCTGTCTCAAGTGTAAAGAATCACTGACTCAGCTTTGAACTGCCACTGTTTCACCACTACTGCTGCGTGCTGCTGTCTCAAGTGTAAAGAATCACTGACTCAGCTTTGAACTGCCACTGTTTCACCACTACTGCTGTGTGCTGCTGTCTCAAGTGTAAAGAATCACTGACTCAGCTTAGAACTGCCACTGTTTCACCACTACTGCTGTGTGCTGCTGTCCCAAGTCTAAGGAATCACTGACTCAGCTTTGAACTGCCATTGTTTCCACCACTACTGCTGTGCTGTTGTCCCTATTGAAAGAATTTCTGACTCTCAGCTTTGAACTGCCACTGTTTCACCACTACTGCTGTGTGCTGCTGTCTCAAGTGTGAAGAATCACTGACTCAGCTTTGAACTGCCACTGTTTCACTACTACTGCTGTGTGCTGCTGTCTCAAGTGTGAAGAATCACTGACTCAGCTTTGAACTGCCACTGTTTCACTACTACTGCTGTGTGCTGCTGTCCCAAATAAAGGAATCACTGACTCAGCTTTGAACTGCCACTGTTTCACCACTACTGCTGTGTGCTGCTGTCCCAAATAAAGGAATCACTGACTCAGCTTTGAACTGCCACTGTTTCACCACTACTGCTGTGTGCTGCTGTCCCAAATAAAGGAATCACTGACTCAGCTTTGAACTGTCACTGTTTCACTACTACTGCTGTGTGCTGCAGTCTCAAGTGTGAAGAATCACTGACTCAGCTTTGAACTGCCACTGTTTCACCACTACTGCTGTGTGCTGCTGTCTCAAGTGTAAAGAATCACTGACTCAGCTTTGAACTGCCACTGTTTCACCACTACTGCTGTGTGCTGCTGTCTCAAATGTAAAGAATCACTGACTCAGCTTTGAACTGCCACTGTTTCACCACTACTGCTGTGTGCTGCTGTCTCAAGTGTAAAGTTTCACTGACTCAGCTTTGAACTGCCACTGTTTCACCACTACTGCTGTGTGTTGCTGTCTCAAGTTTGAATAATCACTGACTCAGCTTTGAACTGCCACTGTTTCACTACTACTGCTGTGTGCTGGTGTCCCAAATAAAGTAATCACGGACTCAGCTTTGAACTGCCACTGTTTCACCACTACTGCTGTGTGCTGCTGTCTGAAGTGTGAAGAATCACTGACTCAGCTTTGAACTGTCACTGTTACACTACTGCTGTTGTGTGTTGTCTCAAGTGTGAAGAAATCACTGACTCAGCTTTGAACTGCCACTGTTTCACTACTACTGTTGTGTGCTGCTGTCCCAAATAAAGAATCACTGACTCAGCTTTGAACTGCAATTGTTTCACCACTACTGCTGTGTTGTTGTCCCAAATTAAAGGAATCACTGACTCAGCTTTGAACTGTCACTGTTTCATTACATTACTGCTGTGTGCTGTCTCTCAGTGTGAAGAATCACTGACTCAGCTTTGAACTGCCACTGTTTCACCACTACTGCTGTGCTGCTGTCTCAAGTGTAAAGAATCACGGACTCAGCTTTTGAACTGCCATTGTTTCACCACTACTGCTGTCTGCTGTCTCAAGTGTAAAGAATCACTGAACTCAGCTTTGAACTGCCACTGTTTCACCACTACTGCTGTGTGCTGCTGTCTAAAGTGTAAAGAATCACTGACTCAGCTTTGAACTGCCACTGTTTCACCACTACTGCAGTGTACTGCTGTCCCAAGTGTAAAGAATCACTGACTCAGCTTTGAACTGCCACTCTTTCACCACTACTGCTGTGTGCTGCTGTCCCAAATAAAAGAATCACTGACTCAGCGTTGAACTGCCACTGTTTCACCACTACTGCTGTGTGCTGCTGTCTCAAGTGTAAAGAATCACTGACTCAGCTTTGAACTGCCACTGTTTCACCACTACTGCTGTGTGCTGCTGTCTCAAGTAAAGAATCACTGACTCAGCTTTGAACTGCCACTGTTTCACCACTACTGCTGTGTGCTGCTGTCCAAGTGTGAAGAATCACTGACTCAGCTTTGAACTGCCACTGTTTCACTACTACTGCTGTGTGCTGCTGTCTCAAGTGTAAGGAATCACTGACTCAGCTTTGAACTGCCACTGTTTCACCACTACTGCTGTGTGCTGCTGTCTCAATATAAAGAATCACTGACTCAGCTTTGAACTGCCACTGTTTCACCACTACTGCTGTGTGCTGCTGTCTCAAGTGTAAAGAATCACTGACTCAGCTTTGAACTGCCACTGTTTCACCACTACTGCTGTGTGCTGCTGTCTCAAGTGTAAAGAATCACTGACTCAGCTTTCAACTGCCACTGTTTCACCACTACTGCTGTGTGCTGCTGTCTCAAGTGTAAAGAATCACTGACTCAGCTTTGAACTGCCACTGTTCACTACTACTGCTGTGTGATGCTGTCTCAAATGTGAAGAATCACTGACTCAGCTTTGAACTGCCACTGTTTCACTACTACTGCTGTGTGCTGCTGTCTCAAGTGTAAAGAATCACTGACTCAGCTTTGAACTGCCACTGTTTCACCACTACTGCTGTGTGCTGCTGTCTCAAATGTAAAGAATCACTGACTCAGCTTTGAACTGCCACTGTTTCACCACTACTGCTGTGTGCTGCTGTCTCAAGTGTAAAGTATCACTGACTCAGCTTTGAACTGCCACTGTTTCACCACTACTGCTGTGTGCTGCTGTCTCAAGTTTGAAGAATCACTGACTCAGCTTTGAACTGCCACTGTTTCACTACTACTGCTGTGTGCTGCTGTCCCAAATAAAGGAATCACGGACTCAGCTTTGAACTGCCACTGTTTCACCACTACTGCTGTGTGCTGCTGTCTCAAGTGTGAAGAATCACTGACTCAGCTTTGAACTGCCACTGTTTCACCACTACTGCTGTGTGCTGCAGTCTCAAGTGTGAAGAATCACTGACTCAGCTTAGAACTGCCACTGTTTCACCACTACTGCTGTGTGCTGCTGTCCCAAGTCTAAAGAATCACTGACTCAGGTTTGAACTGCCACTGTTTCACCACTACGGCTGTGTGCTGCTGTCCCGAATAAAAGAATCACTGACTCAGCTTTGAACTGCCACTGTTTCACCACTACTGCTGTGTGCTGCTGGCTCAAGTGTGAAGAATCACTGACTCAGCTTTGAACTGCCACTGTTTCACTACTACTGTTGTGTGCTGCTGTCTCAAGTGTGAAAAATCACTGACTCAGCTTTGAACTGCCACTGTTTCTCCACTACTGCTGTGTGCTACTGTCCCAAATAAAGGAATCACTGACTCAGCTTTGAACTGCCACTGTTTCACCACTACTGCTGTGTGCTGCTGTCCCAAATAAAGGAATCACTGACTCAGCTTTGAACTGCCACTGTTTCACCACTACTGCTGTGTGCTGCTGTCCCAATTAAAGGAATCGCTGACTCAGCTTTGAACTGTCACTGTTTCAATACTACTGCTGTGTGCTGCAGTCTCAAGTATAAAGTATCTCTGACTCAGCTTTGAACTGCCACTGTTTCACCACTACTGCTGTGTGCTGCTGTCTCAAGTTTGAAGAATCACTGACTCAGCTTTGAACTGCCACTGTTTCACTACTACTGCTGTGTGCTGCTGTCCCAATAGTAGAATCACTGACTCAGCTTTGAACTGCCACTGTTTCTACTACTTACTGCTGTGTGCTGTCCCAAATAAAGGAATCACTGACTCAGCTTTTGAACTGCCACTGTTTCCACCACTTCTGCTGTTTGCTGCTCTCCCAAGTGTAAAGAATCACTGACTCAGCTTTGAACTGCCACTGTTTCACCACTACTGCTGTGTGCTGCTGTCCCAAATAAAAGAGATCACTGACTCAGCTTTGAACTGCCACTGTTTCAATCTACTTCTGCTGTGTGCTGCTGTCTCAGGTGTGAAGAATCACTGACTCAGCTTTGAACTGTCACTGTTTGACTACTACTGCTGTCTGCTACTGTCCCAAATAAAGGAATCACTGACTCAGCTTTGAACTGCTACTGCTTTCACCACTACTGCTGTGTTGTTGTCCCAGATAAGAGAATCACTGACTCAGCTTTGAACTGCCACTGTTTCACCACTACTGCTGTGTGCTGCTGTCCCAACAGTGAATCACTGACTCAGCTTTGAACTGTCACTGTTTCACTACTACTGCTGTGTGCTGCTGTCTCAAGTGTGAAGAATCACTGACTCAGCTTTGAACTGCCACTGTTTCACCACTACTGCTGTGTGCTGCTGTCTCAAGTGTAAAGAATCACTGACTCAGCTTTGAACTGCCCCTGTTTCACCACTATTGCCGCGCGTAGCGCTGTCTCAAGCGTAAAGAATCACTGACTCAGCTTTGAACTGCCACTGTTTCACCACTACTGCTGTGTGCTGCTGTCTCAAGTTAAGAATCACTGACTCAGCTTGAACTGCCACTGTTTCACCACTCACTGCTGTGTGTTGTTGTCCCAAGTTCAAGGAATCACTGACCAGCTTTGAACTGCCATTGTTTCACCACTCACTGTTGTGTGCTGCTGTCCCTGAATAAAAGAATCTCTGACTCAGCTTTGAACTGCCACTGTTTCACCACTACTGCTGTGTGTTGCTGGCTCATGTGAAGAATCACTGACTCCAGCTTTGAACTGCCACTGTTTCACTACTACTGTTGTGCTGCTTGTCTCAAGTGTGGAATCACTGACTCAGCTTTGAACTGCCACTGTTTCACCACTACTGCTGTGTGCTACTGTCCCAAATAAAGGAATCACTGACTCAGCTTTGAACTGCCACTGCTCACCCACTACTGCTGTGTGCTGCTGTCCCAAATAAAGGAATCACTGACTCCAGCGCTTTGAACTGCCACTGTCTTCACCACTCATCACTGAGTGCTGTCCCAAATAAAGGAATCACTGACCCAGCTTGAACTGTCACTGTTTCAATACTACTGTTGTGTGCTGTGTCTCATGGGAAGAATCACTGACTCAGCTTTGAACTGCCACTGTTTCACCACTCACTGCTGTGCTGCTGTCTCAAGTGTAAAGAATCACTGACTCAGCTTGAACTGCCACTGGTTTCACCACTACTGCTGTGTGCTGTTGTCTCAAAATGTAAAGAATCACTGACTCAGCTTTGAACTGCCACTGTTTCACCTCACACTATTGCTGTGTGCTGCTGTCTCGCGTGTAAAGTGCTCATTGACTCAGCTTTGAACTGCCACCGTTTCTGGCACCACTACTGCTGTGTGTATGTTGCTGTCTCAAGTTTGAATAATCACCGACTCAGCTTGAACTGCCACTGCCTTCATTACTACTGCTGTGCTGCTGTCCCAACAAAGTAATCACTGACTCAGCTTTGAACTTCCACTGTTTCACCACTACTGCTGTGTGCTGCTGTCGGTGCTGTGAAGAATCACTGACTCAGCTTTGAACCGTCACTCGTTACACTACTACTGCTGTGTGCTGCTGTCTCAAGTGTGAAGAATCACTGACTCAGCTTGAACTGCCACTGCTCTACTACTACTGTGTGCTACTGTCCCAAATAAAGGAATCACTGACTCAGCTTTTGAACTGCCACCGTTTCACCATTACTGTTGCTTCTGTTGTCCCAAATAAAGGAATCACTGACCAGCTTTTGAACTGTCACTGTTTCACTATTACTGCTGTGTGCTGCTCTCTCAAGTGTGAAGAATCACTGACTCAGCTTTGAACTGCCACTGTTTCACCACTACTACTGCTGTGCTGCTGTCTCATGCGTAAAGAATCACGGACTCAGCTTTGAACTGCTACTGTTTCACCTCACTACTGCTGTGTGCTGCTGTCTCGTGTAAAGAATCACTGACCTCAGCTTTGAACTGCCACTGTTTCACCACTACTGCTGTGATGCTGTCTCAAGTGTAAAGAATCACTGACTCAGCTTGAACTGCCACTGTTTCACCACACTACTGCAGTGTACTGCTGTCCCAACGTAAAGAATCACCACTCAGCTTTTGAACTGCCACTCTTTTCACCACTACTGCTGTGTGCTGCTGTCCTCAAATAAAGAATCACTGACTCAGCTGAACTGCCACTGTTTCCCACCACTACTGCTGTGTGCTGTTGTCTCAAGTGTAAAGAATCACTGACTCAGCTTTGAACTGCCACTGTTTCACCATTACTGCTGAGTGCTGCTGTCTCAAAAGAATCACTGACTCAGCTTTTGAACTGGCATTGTTTCACCACTACATTGCTGTATGTTGCTGTTTCAAGTGTGAAGAATCACTGACTCAGCTTTGAACTGCCACTGTTTCACCACTACTGCTGTGTGCTGCTGTCCCAAATAAAGGAATCACTGACTCAGCTTTGAACTGCTACTGTTTCACCACTACTGCTGTGTGCTGATGTCCTTAATAAAGGAATCACTGACTCAGCTTTGAACTGCCACTGTTTCACCACTACTGCTGTGTGCTGTCCCAAGTCTCAAAGAATCACTACTGACTCCAGCTTTGAACTGCCACTGTTTCACCACTACTGCTAAAGTGCTGCTTGTCCCCAAATAAAAGAATCACTGACTCCAGCTTTGAACTGCCACTGTTTCACCATACTAATGCTGTGTGCTGCTGTCTCAAGTGTGAAGAATCACTGACCACGCTTCTTAACTGCCACTGTTTCACATTACTACTGCTGAGGCAGCCGTCTCAGGTGTGAAGAATTACTGACTCAGCTTTAAACTGCCACTCTTTCACTACCACTGTTGTGTGTTAATGTCCCAAATAGCGAATCTCTGACTCAGCTTTTGAACTGCTACTGTTTCACCATACTACTGCTGTGTGTTGTTGTCCAAATAAAGGAATCATTGACTCAGCTTTTGAACTGCCACTGTTTCTCACCATCATTGCTAAAGGTTGTCCCAAACAGCGGGAATCACTGACTCAGCTTTGAACTGCCACTGTTTCCCACCACTACTGCTGTGTGCTGCTGTCCCAAATAAAGAATCACTGACCTCAGCTTGAACTGCCACTTGTTTCACCACTACTGCTGTGTGTTGCTGTCCCAAGTGAAGAATCACTGACTAGCTTTGAACTGCCACTGTTTCACCACTACTGCTGTGTGCTGCTGTCTGTAAAGAATCACTGACTCAGCTTTGAACTGCCACTGTTTCACCACTCACTGCTGTGTGCTGCTGTCTCAAGTGTAAAGAATCACTGACTCCAGCTTTGAACTGCCACTGTTTCACCACCACTGCTGTGTGCTTGCTGTCTCCAAGTGTAAAGAATCACTTACTCAGCTTTGAACTGCCACTGTTTCACCACTACTGCTGTGTGCTGCTGTCTCAAGTGTGAAGAATCACTGACTCAGCTTTGTACTGCCACTGTTTCACCACTTCTGCTGTTTGCTGCTGTCCCAAGTGTAAAGAATCACTGACTCAGCTTTGAACTGCCACTGTTTCACCACTACTGCTGTGTGCTCCTGTCCCAAATAAAAGAATCACTGACTCAGCTTTCAACTGCCACTGTTTCACCACTACTGCTGTGTGCTGCTGTCTCCAGGTGTGAAGAATCTATGACTCAGCTTTGAACTGCTACTGGTTTCACTCACTACTGCTGTGTGCTGTTGTCCCAAATAAAGGAATCACTGACTCAGCTTTTGAACTGCCATCGTTTCACTACTCACTGCTGTGTGCTGCTGTCCCAAATAAAGGAATCACTGACTCAGCTTTGAACTGCCACTGTTTCACCACTACTGCTGTGTGTTGTCTCAAGTAAAGGAATCACTGACCCAGCTTTGAACTGCCACTGTTTCACCACTACTGCTGTGTGCTGCTGTCCCAAATAAAGGAATCACTGACTCAGCTTTGAACTGCCACTGTTTCACCACTACTGCTGTGTGTTGCTGTCTCAAGTGTAAAGAATCACTGACTCAGCTTTGAACTGCCACTGTTTCACCACTACTGCTGTGTGTTGCTGTCTCAAGTGTAAAGAATCACTGACTCAGCTTTGAACTGCCACTGTTTCACCACTACTGCTGTGTGTTGCTGTCTCAAGTGTAAAGAATCACTGACTCAGCTTTGAACTGCCACTTCGATACACCACTGCTGCTGTGTGCTGCTGACCTCAGGTGTGAAGAATCACGACTCAGCTTTGAACTGTCACTGTTTGACTACTACTGCTGTCTGCCACTGTCCCAACAAAGGAATCACTGACTCAGCTTTTACTGCCACTGTTTCACCACTTCTGGTGTTTGCTGGTGTCCCAGTGTAAGATAATCACTGACTCAGCTTTGAACTGCCACTGTTTCACCTACTTACTGCTGTGTGCTGCAGTCCCAAATAAAGGAATCACTGACTCAGCTTTGAACTGCCACTGTTTCACTCTACTACTGCTGTTGCTGCGTCTCATGGGTAAAGAATCACTGACCCGCTTTTGAATGCCACCGTTTTCACCACTACTGCTGTCTGTTGCTGTCTCGCGTAAAGAATCACTGACCTTGCTTTGAACTGCCACTGTTTCACCATTGCCAGCGTGCTGCTGTCTCAAGTGTAGCAATCACTGACCTCAGCTTTTGAACTGCCACTGTTTCACCACTACTGTGTGCTGTCCCGGTAAAGACCACTGACTCAGCTGAACTGCCACTTTCACCGCTATTGCTGTGTGCTGTTGTCCAAGTTCATGGAATCACTGACCTGCTTGAACTGCCATTGTTTCAGCACCACTGCTGTGTGCTGTGCTCCGGCTGAAGAACCCGACTCAGCTTTGAACTGCCACTGTTTCACCACTACTGTGTGTGCTGTCTCAAGTGAAGAATCACTGACCAGCTTGAACTGCCACTGTTCACTCATAGCTATGTGCTGCTGTCTCAAGTGAAATCACTGACGCTTTGAATCCACTGTTTCACTATACTGTGTGTGCTGTCTCAATAAAGGAATCACTGACTAGCTTTTAACTGCCATTGTTTCACCATACTGTTGTGTGCTGTCCCAATAAAGGAATCACTGACTAGCTTTGAATTGTCACTGTCAATACTGCTGTGTGCTGCTGTCTCAGTGAAGAATCACTGACTCGCTTTGAACTGTACTGTTTCTCACTACTGTTGTGTGTGCTGTTCAAGTGGTGAAGAATCACTGACCAGCTTTGAACTGCTACTGTTTCACCACTACTGCTGTGTGTTGTCTCATGCAGAATCACTGACCAGCTTGAATTGCCGTTTCACCACTACTGCTGTGTGTTGCTGTCTCAAGTGTAAAGTATCACTGACCAGCTTTGAACTGCCACTGTTTGGCCACACTGCTGTGTGCTGTTGTCTGTTTGAAGTTTCACTACTCCAGCTTTTGAACTGCCACTGTTTCACACTACTATCATGTGTTGTTTGTTGAATAATCACTGACTCAGCTTGAACTGCCTCTGTTTCACTACTACTGCTGTGTGCTGCTGTCCCAAATAAAGTAATCACGGACTCAGCTTTTGAACTGCCACTGTTTCGTTCACTACTGCTGTGTGTGCTGCTGTCTGGAAGTGTAGAAGAATCACTGACTCAGCTTTGAACTGTCACTGTTTCACCATTACTGCTGTGTGCTGCTGTCTCAAGTGTGAGAATCACTGACTCAGGTTTGAACTGCCACTGTTTCACTACACTGCTGTGCTGCTGTCCGAACAAGTGAATCACTGACTCAGCTTGAACTGCCACTGCTTCACCACTGCTGTGTGCTGCTGTCTCAAGTGAAGCAATCACTGACTCAGCTTTGAACTGTCACTGTTTCACTATTACTGCTGTGTGCTGCTCTCGTGTGAAGAATCACTGACTCAGCTTCACTGACTCAGCTTTTGAACTCCATGCTGTTTACTACTACTGCTGTGTGCTGCTGTCCCAAATAAGGAATCACTGACTCAGCTTTGAACTGTCACTGTTTCACTACTACTGCTGTGTGCTGCTGTCTCAAGAGTGAAGAATCACTGACTCAGCTTTGAACTGCCACTGTTTCACCACTACTGCTGTGTGCTGCTGTCTCAAGTGTAAAGAATCACTGACTCAGCTTTGAACTGCCACTGTTTCACCACTACTGCTGTGTGCTGCTGTCTCAAGTGTAAAGAATCACTGACTCAGCTTTGAACTGCCACTGTTTCACCACTACTGCTGTGTGCTGCTGTCTCAAGTGTAAAGAATCACTGACTCAGCTTTGAACTGCCACTGTTCCACTTCACTACTGCTGATGTGCTGCTTGTCTCAGAAAAGCAATCACTGACTCAGCTTTGAACTGCCACTGTTTCACTGCTACTGCTGTTTGCTGCTGTCCCAAATAAACGAATCACTGACTCAGCTTTGAACTGCCATTGTTTCACTACTACTGCTGTGTGCTGCTGTCCCAACTAAAGGAATCACTGACTCAGCTTTGAACTGCCACTGTTTCACCACTACTGCTGTGTGTTGCTGTCCTGTATGTAAAGAATCACTGACTCAGCTTTGAACTGCCACTGTTTCACCACTACTGCTGTGTGCTGCTGTCTCAAAGTAAAAGAATCACTGACTCAGCTTTGAACTGCCACTGTTTCACCACCACTGCTGTGTGCTGTCTCATCAAGTGAAGAATCATTGACTCATAGCTTTGAACTGCCACTGTTTCACTACTACTGCTGTGTGCTGCTGTCCCAAATAAAGAATCACTGACTCAGCTTGAACTGCCACTGTTCACCACTACTGCATGCTGCTGTCCCAAATAAAGAATCCATGACTCCACTTTGAACTGCCACTGTTTCACCACTACCTCGCTGTGTGCTGTCTCAAATAAAGGAATAACTGACTCAGCTTTGAACTGCTACTGTTTCACTACTACTGCTGTGTGCTGCTGTCTCAAGTAAAGGAATCACTGACTCAGCTTTGGAACTGCCACAACTTTCACCACTACTGCTGTGTGCTGCTGTCTCAAGTGTAAAGAATCACTGACTCAGCTTTGAACTGCCACTGTTTCACCACTACTGCTGTGTGCTGTCTCAAGTGTAAAGAATCACTGACCCAGCTGAGACTGCCACTGTTTCACCACTACCGCTGTGTGCTGCTGTACTCAAGTGTAAAGAATCGCTGACCCAGCTTTGAACTGCCACCGTTTCACCACTACCGCTGTGTGCTGCTGTCTCAAGTGTAAAAATCACTGACTCAGCTTTGAACTGACACTGTTTCACCACTACTGCTGTGTGCTGCTGTCTCAAGTGTAAAGAATCACTGACTCAGCTTTGAACTGCCACTGTTTCACCACTACTGCTGTGTGCTGCTGCTGTCCCAAGTGTAAAGAATCACTGACTCAGCTTTGAACTGCCACCGTTTCACCACTACTGCTGTGTGCTGTCCTGCAAATAAAAAGAATCACTGACTCAGCTTTTGAACTGCCACTGTTTCCACCACTACTGCTGTGTGCTGTTGTCCAAGTGTGAAGAATCACTGACCCAGCTTTGAACTTCACCACAATTCACTACTACTGCTGCTGTGCTGCTGTCCCAAATAAAGGAATCACTGACTCAGCTTTGAACTGCCACTGTTTCACTACTACTGCTGAGCTGCCCTGTCCCAAATAAAGGAATCACTGACTCAGCTTTGAACTGCCACTGTTTCACCACTACTGCTGTGTGCTGCTGTCCCAACAAAGAATCACTGACTCAGCTTTGAACTGCCACTGTTTCACCTCTACTGCTGTGTGCTGCTGTCCAAATAAAAGAATCACTGACTCAGCTTTGAACTGCCACTGTTTCACCACTACTGCTGTGTGCTGCTGTCTCAAGTGTGAAGAATCACTGACTCAGCTTTGAACTGCCACTGTTTCACCACTACTGCTGTGTGCTGCTGTCCAAGTGTAAGAATCACTGCACTCAGCTTTCAACTGCCACTGTTTCACTACTACTGCTGTGTGCTGACAATAACAGTCAAGAATCACTGACTCAGCTTTGAACTGCCACTGTTTCACTACTACTGCTGTGTGCTACTGTCCAAATAAAGAATCACTGACTCAGCTTTGAACTGCCACTGTTTCACCACTACTGCTGTGTGCTGCTGTCCCAAAATAAAAGAATCACTGACTCAGCTTTGAAACTCACTGTTTCACCACTACTGCTGTGTGTTGCCGTCCCAAGTGTAAAGAATCACTGACTCAGCTTTCGAACTGCCACTGTTTCACCACTACTGTTGTGTGCTGCTGTCCCAAGTAAAAGAATCACTGACTCAGCTTTGAACTGCCACTGTTTCACCATCACTGCTGTGTGCTGCTGTCCCAAATAAAGAATCACTGACTCAGCTTTGAACTGCCACTGTTTCACCACTGCTGATGTGTGCTACTGTCTCCGTGTGAAGAATCACGACTCAGCTTTGAAATGCCACTGTTTCACTACTACTGCTGTGTGCTGCTGTCTCAAGTGTGAAGAATCATGACTCAGCTTTGAAACTGCCACTGTTTCACTACTACTGCTGTGTGCTAATGTCTCAAGTGAAGAATCACTGACTCAGCTTTGAACTGCCACTGTTTCACGCACCTACTGTGTGCTGCTGTCCCAAAAAGATCACTGACTCAGCTTTGAACTGTCACTGTTTCACTACTACTGCTGTGTGCTGCTGCCGCAAAAGAGAAGGAATCACTCGACTCAGCTTTGAACTGTCACTGTTTCACTATCATTGCTGTGTGCTGCTGTCTCAACTGTAAGAATCACTGACCAGCTTTGAACTGCCACTGTTTCACTACTACTGCTGTGTGCTGTCCCAAGTGAAAGAATCACTGACTCAGCTTTGAACTGCCACTGTTTCACTACTACTGCTGTGTGCTGCTGTCCCAAATAAAGGAATCACTGACTCAGCTTTGAACTGCCACTGTTTCACCTCTACTGCTGTGTGCTGCTGTCCCAAATAAAGGAATCACTGACTCAGCTTTGAACTGCCACTGTTTCACCACTACTGCTGTGTGCTGCTGTCTCAAGCGTAAAGAATCACTGACTCAACTTTGAACTGCCACTGTTTCACCACTACTGCTGTGTGCTGCTGTCTCAAGTGTAAAGAATCACTGACTCAGCTTTGAACTGCCACTGTTTCACCACTACTGCTGTGTGCTGCTGTCTCAAGTGTAAAGAATCACTGACTCAGCTTTGAACTGCCACTGTTTCACCACTACTGCTGTGTGCTGCTGTCCCAAGTGTAAAGAATCACTGACTCAGCTTTGAACTGCCACTGTTTCACCACTACTGCTGTGTGCTGCTGTCCCAAGTGTAAAGAATCACTGACTCAGCTTTGAAATGCCACTGTTTCACCACTACTGCTGTGTGCTGCTGTCCCAAATAAAAGAATCACTGACTCAGCTTTGAACTGCCACTGTTTCTCCACTACTGCTGTGTGCTGCTGTCTCAAGTGTGAAGAATCACTGACTCAAGCTTTGAACTGCCACCGTTTCACTACTACTGCTGTGTGCTGCAGTCTCAAGTGTGAAGAATTACTGACTCAGCTTTGAACTGCCACTGTTTCACCACTACTGCTGTGTGCTGCTGTCCCAAATAAAAGAAATCATTTTAATCTAGCTTTTGAACTGGCACTGTCAATCACCACTGCTGTGTGCTGGGCTGTCCCAAATAAAGGAATCACTGACTCAGCTTTGAACTGCCACCGTTTCACACTACTGCTGTGCTGCTGTCCCAAATAAAGGAATCACTGACCTAGCTTTTAACTGTCACTGTTTCACACATGGTGGGTCTCAAGTGTGAAGAATCACTGACTCAGCTTTGAACTGCACTAATTTCTGCACCACTACTGCTGTGTGCTGCGTGTCTCAAGTGTAAAGAATCACTGACAGCTTTGAACTGTCACTGTTTCATCACTACTGCAGTTTGCTGCTGTCTCAAGTGTAAAGAATCATGACTCAGCTTTGAACTGCCACTGTTTCACCACTACTGCTGTGTGGCAGGTCCCAAAAAAAAGAATCACTTAATCAGCTTTGAACTGTCACTGTTTCACTACTACTGCTGTGTGCTGCTGTCTCAAAAAAGAGGAATCACTGACTCAGCTTTGAACTACTCACTGTTTCACCACTACTGCTGTGTGCTGCTGTCTCAAGTGTGAAGAATCACTGACTCAGCTTTGAACTACCACTGTTTCACCACTACTGCTGTGTGCTGCTGTCTCAAGGGTAAAGAATCACTGACTCAGCTTTGAACTGCCACTGTTTCACCACTACTGCTGTGTGCTGCTGTCTCAAGTGTAAAGAATCACTGACTCAGCTTTGAACTGCCACTGTTTCACCAATCACTGCTGTGTGCTGCTGTCTCAAGTGTAAAGAATCACTGACTCAGCTTTGAACTGCCACTGTTTCACTGCTACTGCTGTTTGCTGCTGTCCCAAATAAACGAATCACTGACTCAGCTTTGAACTGCCATTGTTTCACTACTACTGCTGTGTGCTGCTGTCCCAAATAAAGGAATCACTGACTCAGCTTTGAACTGCCACTGTTTCACCACTACTGCTGTGTGCTGCTGTCCCAAGTGTAAAGAATCACTGACTCAGCTTTGAACTGCCACTGTTTCACCTCTACTGCTGTGTGCTGCTGTCCCAAATAAAAGAATCACTGACTCAGCTTTGAACTGCCACTGTTTCACCACTACTGCTGTGTGCTGCTGTCTCAAGTGTGAAGAATCACTGACTCAGCTTTGAACTGCCACTGTTTCACTACTACTGCTGTGTGCTGCTGTCTCAAGTGTGAAGAATCACTGACTCAGCTTTGAACTGCCACTGTTTCACTACTACTGCTGTGTGCCACTGTCCCAAATAAAGGAATCACTGACTCAGCTTTGAACTGCCACTGTTTCACCACTACTGCTGTGTGCCGTATCATCCCAAATAGCGAACCACTGACTCAGCTTTGAACTGCCATCACTTCACCACCACTGCTGTGTGCTGTCCCAATAAAGGAATCACTGACTCAACCTCTTGAACTGCTCATATTTCACCACTACTGCTGTGTGCTGCTGTCTCAAGCGTGAAGAATCACTGACTCAGCTTTGAACTGCCACTGTTTCCACTTTTCTGCTGTGCTGTCTCAAGTGTAAAGAATCACTGACTCAGCTTAGAACACACTGTTCACCACTACTGCATGTGCTGCTGTATCAGAGCGAAAAATCACTGACTCAGCTTTGAACTGCCACTGTTTCACCACTACTGCTGTGTGCTGCTGTCTCAAGTGTAAAGAATCGCTGACCCAGCTTTGAACTGCCACTGTTTCACCACTACTGCTGTGTGCTGCTGTCTCATGTGAAGAATCACTGACTCAGCTTTGAACTGCCACTGCCTCACCACTACTGCTGTGTGCTGTCCCAACAAAGAATCACTGACTCAGCTTTGAACTGCCACTGTTTCACCACTACTGCTGTGTGCTGCTGTCCAAGTGTGAAGAATCACTGACTCAGCTTTGAACTGCCACTGTTTCACTACTACTGCTGTGTGCTGCTGTCCAAGTGTGAAGAATCACTGACTCAGCTTTGACCGCCACCAATACTACTGCTTTCGTGTGCTGCTTGTCCCAAATAAAGGAATCAGACCTGCATTTGAACTGCCACACCTCTCACCACTACTGCTGAGTGCTGCTGTCCCAAATAAAGGAATCACTGACTCAGCTTTGAATCCAAGCACTGTTTCACCACTACTGCTGTGTGCTGCTGTCCCAAATAAAGGAATCACTGACTCAGCTTTGAACTGTCACTGTTTCACTACTACTGCTGTGTGCTGCTGTCTCAAGTTTGAAGAATCACTGACTCAGCTTTGAACTGCCACTGTTTCACCACTACTGCTAAAAGCCTGTCTCAAGTGTAAGAATCACTGACCAGCTTTGAACTGCCACTGTTTCACCACTACTGCTGTGTGCTGCTGTCTCCGGGCGTAAAGAATCACTGACTCAGCTTTGAACCACCGTTTCACCACTACTGCTGTGTGTGCTGCTGTCTCAAGTGAAGAATCACTGACTCAGCTTTCTAACTGCCACTGTTTCACTACTACTGCTGTGTGCTGTCCCAAATAAAGGAATCACTGACTCAGCTTTGAACTGCCACTGTTTCACCAGTACTGCTGTGTGCTGTCCCGAGGTAAAGAATCACTGACCCAGCTTGAACTGCCACTGTTTCACCACTACTGCTGTGTACAGCTGTCCCAAAATAAAAGAATCACTGACTCAGCTTTGAACTGCCACTGTTTCATCACTACTGCTGTGCTGCTGTCTCAAATTATGAAGAATCACTGACTCAGGTTTGAACTGCCACTGTTTCCACTACTACTGCAGCGTGCTGCTAGTCTCGAGAAAAGAATCACTGACCAGCTTTGAACTGCCACTGTTTCACTACTACTGCTGTGCTACTGTCTCAAGTGTGAAGAAACACTGACTCAGCTTTGAACTGCACTGTTTCAACCACTACTGCTGTGTGCTACTGTCACAAATGTAAAGAATCACTGACTCAGCTTTGAACTGCCACTGTTTCACCACTACTGCTGTGTGCTATGTCACAAATAAGAATCACTGACTCAGCTTTGAACTGCCACTGTTTCACCACTACTGCTGTGTGCTGCTGTCACAAAGTGTAAAGAATCACTGACTCAGCTTTGAACTGCCACTGTTTCCACCACTACTGCTGCTGCTGTCTCAGTGTTGAAAGAAATCACTGACTAAAGCTTTGAGACACCTGTTCACTACTACTGCTGTGCTGCTGTCAAATAAAAGAATCACTGACTCAGCTTTGAACTGCCACTGTTTCACTACTACTGCTGTGTGCTGCTGTCCCAAATAAAGGAATCACTGACTCAGCTTTGAACTGCCACTGTTTCACTACTACTGCTGTGTGCTGCTGTCCCAAATAAAGGAATCACTGACTCAGCTTTGAACTGCCACTGTTTCACCACTACTGCCGTGTGCTGCTGTCCCAAAAAAAAAGAATCACTGACTCAGCTTTGAACTGCCACTGTTTCACCACTACTGCTGTGTGCTGCTGTCTCGCAAAGAAAGAATCACTGACTCAGCTTTGAACTGCCACTGTTTCACCACAACTAGCATGTGTGCTGTCTCAAGTGTGAAGAATCACTGACTCAGCTTTGAACTGCCACTGTTTCACCACAACTGCTGTGTGCTATTGTCTCAAAGTAAAGAATCACTGACTCAGCTTTGAACTGCCTCTGTTTCACCACTACTGCTGTGTGCTACTGTCCCAAGTAAAGGAATCACTGACTCAGCTTTGAACTGCCACTGTTTCACCACTACTGCTGTGTGCTGCTGTCCCAAATAAAGGAATCACTGACTCAGCTTTGAACTGCCACTGTTTCACCACTACTGCTGTGTGCTGCTGTCACAAATAAAGGAATCACTGACTCAGCTTTGAACTGCCACTGTTTCACTCATTACTGCTGTGTGCTGCTGTCTCAAGTGTGAAGAATCACTGACTCAGCATTTGAACTGACACTGTTTACACCACTACTGTGTGCTGCTGTCTCAAGTGTAAAAGAATCACTGACCTCAGCTTTGAACTGCACTGTTTCACCACTACTGCTGTGTGCTGTCTCCAAGTGTAAAGAATCACTGACTCAGCTTTGAACTGCCACTGTTTCACCACTACTGCTGTGTGCTGCTGTCTCAAGTGAAAGAATCACTGACTCAGCTTTGAACTGCCACTGTTTCACCACTACTGCTGTGTGCTGCTGTCTCAAGTGTGAAGAATCACTGACTCAGCTTTGAACTGCCACTGTTTCACCACTACTGCTGTGTGCTGCTGTCTCAAGTGTAAAGAATCACTGACTCAGCTTTGAACTGTCACTGTTTCACCACTACTGCAGTAACATGCTGTCCCAATATAAAGAATCACTGACCCAGCTTTGAACTGCCACTGTTTCACTACTACTGCTGTGTGCTGCTGTCCCAAGTGTAAAGAATCACTGACTCAGCTTGAACTGCCACTGTTTCACCACTACTGCTGTGTGCTGTCCCAAGTGTAAAGAAATCAATGACTCAGCTTTTGAACTGCCACTGTTTCACCACTACTGCAATGTGTGCTGCTGTCTCAATACAAGAATCACTGACTCAGCTTTGAACTGCCACTGTTTCACCTACTACTGTGTGACAGCTGTCTCAAGTAAAAGAATCACTGACTCAGCTTTGAACTGCCACTGTTTCACCACTACTGCTGTGGCCTGCTGTCTCAAGTGTAAAGAATCATACACTCAGCTTTGAACTGCCACTGTTTCACCACTACTGCTGTGTGCTGCTGTCAAGTGTAAAGAATCACTGACTCAGCTTTGAACTGCCCACTGTTTCACCACTACTGCTGTGTGCTGCTGTCCCAAGTAAAGAATCACTGACTCAGCTTGAACTGCCTACTGTTTCACCACTACTGCTGTGTGCTTGCTGTCCCAACAAAAGAATCACTGACTCCAGCTTTGAACTGCCACTGTTTCACTACTACTGCTGTGCTGCTGTCTCAAGGTGAAGAATCACTGACCCAGCTTTGAACTGCCACTGTTTCACTACTACTGCTGTGTGCTGCTGTCCCAAGTGTAAAGAATCACTGACTCAGCTTTGAACTGCCACTGTTTCACCACTACTGCTGTGTGCTGCTGTCCCAAATAAAAGAATCACTGACTCAGCTTTGAACTGCCACTGTTTCACCACTACTGCTGTGTGCTGCTGTCCCAAATAAAGGAATCACTGACTCAGCTTTGAACTGCCACTGTTTCACTACGTCACAAGTCCATCCCAACTGTCCACCTGCCCACCATCCATTCACGTCCTACCTGACCCGAACCGCCACTGTTTCACCACTACTGCTGTGTGCTGTCTTGGCAAAGAATCACTGACTCAGCTTTGAAGTGCCACTGTTTCAAAACTACTGCTGAGTGCTGCTTTCGCAACTATAAAGAATCACTGACTCAGCTTTGAACTGCCACTGTTTCACCACTACTGCTGTGTGCTGCTGTCTCAAGTGTAAAGAATCACTGACTCAGCTTTGAACTGCCACTGTTTCACCTCTACTGCTGTGTGCTGCTGTCTCAAGTGTGAAGAATCACTGACTCAGCTTTGAACTGCCACTGTTTCACTACTACTGCTGTGTGCTGCAGTCCCAAATAAAGGAATCTCTGACTCAGCTTTGAACTGCCACTGTTTCACCACTACTGCTGTGTGCTGCTTTCCCAAGTGTAAAGACCACTGACTCAGCTTTGAACTGCCACTGACTACCACTACCACTGTGTGCTGCAGTCCCAAATAACAGAATCACTGACTCAGCTTTGAACTGCCACTGTTTCACCACTACTGCTGTGTGCTGCTGTCTCAAGTGTGAAGAATCACTGACTCAGCTTTGAACTGCCACTGTTTCACTACTACTGCTGTGTGCTGCTGTCTCAAGTGTGAAGAATCACTGACTCAGCTTTGAACTGCCACTGTTTCACCACTACTGCTGTGTGCTGCTGTCCCAAATAAAGGAAATCATCGACCCAGTTTTGAACTGCCACTGTTTCACCAATACTGGTTGTGTGCTGTTGTCCCAAATAGTGAATCACTGACCCGCTTTGAACTGTCACTGTTTCACTACTGCTGCTGTGTGCTGCTGTCTCAAATGTGAAGAATCACTGACTCAGCTTTGAACTGCCACTGTTTCACCACTACTGCTGTGTGCTGCTGTCCCAAGTGTAAAGAATCACCGACTCAGCTTTTGAGCACCACTGTTTCAAACTACTGCTGAATGTACCTTTACCGCAACTATAAAGAATCACTGACCCAGCTTTGAACTGCCACTGTTTCACCACTACTGCTGTGTGCTGCTGTCTCAAGTGTAAAGAATCACTGACTCAGCTTCAACTGCCATCGTTTCCCCTACTGCTGTGTGCTGCTGTCTCAAGTGTGAAGAATCACTGACTCAGCTTTGAACTGCCACTGTTTCACTACTACTGCTGTGTGCTGCAGTCCCAAATAAAGGAATCTCTGACTCAGCTTTGAACTGCCACTGTTTCACCACTACTGCTGTGTGCTGCTTTCCCAAGTGTAAAGAATCACTGACTCAGCTTTGAACTGCCACTGTTTCACCACTACTGCTGTGTGCTGCTGTCCCAAATAACAGAATCACTGACTCAGCTTTGAACTGCCACTGTTTCACCACTACTGCTGTGTGCTGCTGTCTCAAGTGTGAAGAATCACTGACTCAGCTTTGAACTGCCACTGTTTCACTACTACTGCTGTGTGCTGCTGTCTCAAGTGTGAAGAATCACTGACTCAGCTTTGAACTGCCACTGTTTCACCACTACTGCTGTGTGCTGCTGTCCCAAATAAAGGAATCACTGACCCAGCTTTGAACTGCCACTGTTTCACCAATACTGCTGTGTGCTGCTGTCCCAAATAAAGGAATCACTGACTCAGCTTTGAACTGTCACTGTTTCACTACTGCTGCTGTGTGCTGCTGTCTCAAGTGTGAAGAATCACTGACTCAGCTTTGAACTGCCACTGTTTCACCACTACTGCTGTGTGCTGCTGTCTCAAGTGTAAAGAATCACTGACTCAGCTTTGAACTGCCACTGTTTCACCACTACTGCTGTGTGCTGCTGTCTCAAGTGTAAAGAATCACTGACTCAGCTTTGAACTGCCACTGTTTCACCACTACTGCTGTGTGCTGCTGTCTCAAGTGTAAAGAATCACTGACTCAGCTTTGAACTGCCACTGTTTCACCACTAATGCTGTGTGCTGCTGTCTCAAGTGTGAAGAATGACTGACTCAGCTTTGAACTACCACTGTTTCACCACTACTGCTGTGTGCTGCTGTCCCAAATAAAGGAATCACTGACTCAGCTTTGAACTGCCACTGTTTCACTACTACTGCTGTGTGCTGCTGTCCCAAATAAAGGAATCACTGACTCAGCTTTGAACTGCCTCTGTTTCACCACTACTGCTGTGTGCTGCTGTCCCAAATAAAAGAATCACTGACTCAGCTTTGAACTGCCACTGTTTCACCACTACTACTGTGTGCTGCTGTCTCAAGTGTGAAGAATCACTGACTCAGCTTTGAACTGCCACTGTTTCACTACTACTGCACGAGCTACTGTCACAATGTGAAGAATCACTGACTCAGCTTTGAACTGCCAATATTTCACTACTACTGCTGTGTGCTACTGTCCCAAAATAAGGAATCACTGACTCACTTTGAACTGCCACTGTTTCACCACTACTGCTGTGCCTGCTACTGTCCCAAATAAAGGAATCACTGACTCAGCTTTGAACTGCCACTGTTTCACCACTACTGTCAGTGTTGCTGTCCCAAACGAAGGAATCACTGACTCAGCTTTGACTCACTGTTTCCTCTACATGCTGTGTGCTGCTGTCTCAATGTGAAGAATCACTGACTCAGCTTTTGAACTGCCACTGTTTCACCACTACTGCTAATGTGTGCTGCTGTCTCAAGTGTAAAGAATCACTGACTCATGTTTGAACTGCACTGTTTCACCACTACTGCTGTGTGCTGCTGTCTCAACTGGGTAAAGAATCACTGACTCAGCTTTGAACTGCCACTGTTTCTCCACTACTGCTGTGTGCTGCTGTCCATGTGTAAAGAATCCCTGACTCAGCTTTGAACACCACTGTTTCACCACTACCGCCAGTGTGCTGCTGTCTCAAGTTTGAAGAATCACTGACTGAGCTTCCAGACTGCCACTGTTTCACTACTACTGCTGTGTGCTGCTGTCCCAAATAAAGGAATCACTGACTCAGCTTTGAACTGCCACTGTTTCACTACTACTGCTGTGTGCTGCTGTCCCAAATAAAGAATCTCTGACTCAGCTTTGAACTGCCACTGTTTCACCTCTACTGCTGCGTGGCTGTCCCAAGTGTAAAAGAATCACTGACTCCAGCATTGAACTGCCACTGTTTCACCACTACTGCTGTGTGCTGCTGTCCCAAATAAAAAGTCACTGACTCAGCTTTGAACTGCCACTGTTTCACCACTACTGCTGTGCTGCTGTCTCAAGTGTGAAGAATCACTGACCCGCTTTGAACTGCCACCGTTTCACTACTACTGCTGTGTGCTGCTGTCTCTGGCGTGAAGAACAATCAGCTTTTGAACTGCCACTGTTTCACCACTACTGCTGTGTGCTGCTGTCCCAAATAAAGAATCACTGACTCAGCTTTGAACTGCCACTGTTTCAACTACCGCTGTGTGCTGCTGTCCCAAAGAGTGAATCACTGACTCAGCTTTGAACTGTCACTGTTTCACTACTTCTGCTGTGAGTGCTGTCTCCAAGTGTGAAGAATCACTGACTCAGCTTTGAACTGCCACTGTTTCACCACTACTGCCCAGTGGGTGCCATCTCAAGTGTAAGAATCACTGACTGAGCTTTCAACTGCCACTGCGTTTCATCCACTACTGCTGTGTGCTGCTGTCTCATGTAAAGAATCACTGACCAGCTTGAACTGCTCATGTTTCACCACTACTGCTGTGTGCTGCTGTCCCAAGTGTAAGATAATGACTCTGCTTTGAACTGCCTCTGTTTCACCACTACTGCTGTGTGATATGGTCCCAAATAAAAGAATCACTGACTCCAGCTTTGAACTGCCACTGTTTCACCACTACTGCTGTGTGCTTGTCTCAAGTGAAGCAAGTCACCGACCCAGCTCTGAACTGCCACTGTTTCACTACTACCACTGTGTGCTGCTGTCTCATGAGTGAAGAATCACTGACTCAGCTTTGAACTGCCACTGTTTCACTACTACTGCTGTGTGCTGCTGTCCAAATAAAAAGGAATCGACTGACTCAGCTTTGAACTGCCACTGTTTCACTACTACTGCTGTGTGCTGCTGTCCCAACTAAAGGAATCACTGACTCAGCTTTGAACTGCCACTGTTTCACCACTACTGCTGTGTGCTGCTGTCCCAAGCGTAAAGAATCACTGACTCAGCTTTGAACTGCCACTGTTTCATCACTACTGCTGTGTGCTGCTGTCCCAAATAAAAGAATCAGTGACTCAGCTTTGAACTGCCACTGTTTCATCACTACTGCTGTGTGCTGCTGTCTCAAATGTGAAGAATCACTGTTTCAGCTTTGAACTGCCACAGTTTCACTACTACTGCTGTCTGCTGCTGTCTCAAGTGTGAAGAATCACTGACTCAGCTTTGAACTGCCACTGTTTCACTACTACTGCTGTGTGCTACTGTCCCAAATAAAGGAATCACTGACTCAGCTTTGAACTGCCACTGTTTCACCACTACTGCTGTGCTGCTGTCTCAGATGTAAAGAATCACTGACACAGCTTTGAACTGCCACTGTTTCACCACTACTGCGGTGGCTGCTGTCTCAAGTGAAACGAATCACTGACTCAGCGTTGAACTGCCACTGTTTCCTCCACTACTGCTGTGTGCTGCACTCCAAGTGTAAAAAATCACTGACTCAGCTTTGAACTGCCACTGTTTCACCACTACTGCTGTGCTGTCTCAAGTGTGAAGAATCACTGACTCAGCTTTGAACTGCCACTGTTTCACTACTACTGCTGTGTGCTGCTGTCCAAATAAAGGAATCACTGACTCAGCTTTGAACTGCCACTGTTTCACCACTACTGCGAAGTGCTGCTGTCCCAAGTGTAAAGAATCACTGACTCAGCTTTCGAACTGCCACTGTTTCACCACTACTGCTGTGCTGCTGTCCCAAAAAGAATCACTGACTCAGCTTCAGACTGCCACTGTTTCACCACTACTGCTGTGTGCTGCAGTCTCAAGCTCTGAAGAATCACTGACTCAGCTTTGAACTGCCACTGTTTCACTACTACTGCTGTGTGCTGCTGTCTCAAGTGTGAAGAATCACTGACTCAGCTTTGAACTGCCACTGTTTCACTACTACTGCTGTGTGCTACTGTCCCAAGTAAAAGGAATCACTGACTCAGCTTTGAACTGCCACTGTTTCACTACTACTGCTGTGTGCTACTGTCCCAAATAAAGGAATCACTGACTCAGCTTTGAACTGCCACTGTTTCACCACTACTGCTGTGTGCTGTCACAAATAAAGGAATCAATGACACAGCTTTAGAACTGCCACTGTTTCACCACTACTGCTGTGTGCTGCTGTCCCAAATAAAGGAATCATCGACTCAGTTTTGAACTGTCACTGTTTCACTACTGACTGTGTGTGCTGTCTCAAGTGTGAAAGAATCACTGACCCAGCTTTGAACTGACACTGTTTCACCACTACTGCTGTGTGCTGCTGTCTCAAGTGTAAAGAATCACTGACTCAGCTTTGAACTGCCATCACAACTACTGCTGTGTGCTGCTGTCTCAAGTGTAAAGAATCACTGACTCAGCTTTGAACTGCCACTGTTTCACCACTACTGCTGTGTGCTGCTGTCTCAAGTGTAAAGAATCACTGACTCAGCTTTGAACTGCCACTGTTTCACCACTACTGCTGTGTGCTGCTGTCTCAAGTGTGAAGAATCACTGACTCAGCTTTGAACTGTCACTGTTTCACTACTACTACTGCTGTGTGCTGCTGTCCCAAATAAAGGAATCACTGACTCAGCTTTGAACTGCCACTGTTTCACTACTACTGCGGTGTGCTGCTGTCCCAATTAAAGGAATCACTGACTCAGCATTGAACTGCCACTGTTTCACTACTACTGCTGTGTGCTGCTGTCTCAAGTGTGAAGAATCAATGACTCAGCTTTGAACTGCTACTGTTTCACCTACTACTGCTGTGTGCTGCTGTCTCAAGTGTAAAGAATCACTGACTCAGCTTTGAACTGCCACTGTTTCACCACTACTGCTGTGTGCTGCTGTCTCAAGGTAAAAGAATCACTGACTCAGCTTTTGAACTGCCACTGTTTCACCACTACTGCTGTGTGCTGCTGTCTCAGTGTAAAGAATCACTGACTCAGCTTTGAACTCCACTGTTTCACCACTACTGCTGTGTGCTGCTATCTCAAGTGTCAAAAAACCACTAACTCAGCTTTGAACTGCCACTGTTTCACCACTACTGCTGAGTGCTGCTGTCATCAAGTATAAAGAATCACTGACTCAGCTTTGAACTGCCTCTGTTTCACCACTACTGCTGTGTGTGCTGCTGTCCCAATAAAAGAATCACTGACTCAGCTTTGAACTGCCACTGTTTCACCACTACTGCTGTGTGCTGCTGTCTCAAGTGTGAAGAATCACTGACTCAGCTTTGAACTGCCACTATTTCACTACTACTGCTGTGTGCTGCTGTCTCAAGTGTGAAGAATCACTGACTCAGCTTTGAACTGCCACTGTTTCACTACTACTGCTGTGCTACTGTCCCAAATAAAGGAATCACTGACTCCATTTGAACTGCCACTGTTTCACCACTACTGCTGTGTGCTGCTGTCCCAAATAAAGAATCACTGACTCAGCTTTGAACTGCCACGAGCTTCACCACTACAGCTGTGTGCTGCTGTCCCAAATAAAGAATCACTGACTCAGCTTTGAACTGTCACTGTTTCACTACCACTGCTGCTGTGCTGCTGTCTCAAGTGTGAAGAATCACTGACTCAGCTTTGAACTGCCACTGTTCACCACTACTGCTGTGCTGCTGTCCCAGTGTAAAGAATCACTGACTCAGCTTTGAAGTGCAAATGTTTCAAAACTACTGCAGTGTACAGTTATCCATAAAATAAAGCAATCACTGACCAGCTTTGAACTGCCACTGTTTCACCACTACTGCTGTGCTGCTGTCTCAAGTGTAAAAATCACTGACTCAGCTTTGAACTGCCACTGTTTACACCTCTACTGCTGTGCTGCTGTCTCAAGTGTGAAAGAATCACTGACCAGCTTTGAACTGCCAACGTTTCACTACTACTGCTGTGTGCTGCAGTCCCAAATAAAGGAATCTCTGACTCAGCTTTGAACTGCCACTGTTTCACCACTACTTCTGTGTGCTGCTTTCCCAAGTGTAAAAAGAATCACTGACTCAGCTTTGAACTGCCACTGTTTCACCACTACTGCTGTGTGCTGCAGTCCCAAATATCAGAATCACTGACTCAGCTTTGAACTCACTGTTTCCACCACTACTGCTGTGCTGCTGTCCTAATGTGAAGAATCACTGACTCAGCTTTGAACTGCCACTGTTTCACTACTACTGCTGTGCTGCTGTCCCAAATGTGAAGAATCACTGACTCAGCTTTGAACTGCCACTGTTTCACCACTACTGCTGTGTGCTGCTGTCCCAAATAAAGAATCACTGTACCGCTTGAACTGCCACTGTTTCACCAATACTGCTGTGCTGCTGTCCCAAATAAAGGAATCACTGACTCAGCTTTGAACTGTCACTGTTTCACCACTACTGCTGTGTGCTGCTGTCTCAAGTGTGAAGAATCACTGACTCAGCTTTGAACTGCTGTTTCACCACTACTGCTGTGTGCTGCTGTCTCAAGTGTAAAGAATCACTGACTCAACACTGAAGTGCCACTGCTTCCAAAACTACTGCTGAGTGCTGCCGTAACTATAAAGAATCACTGACTCAGCTTTGAACTGCCACTGTTTCACCACTACTGCTGTGTGCTGTTGTCTCAAATGTAAAGAATCACTGACTCAGCTTCTGAACTGCCCACTCACTTCACCTCTACTGCTGTGCTGCTGTCTCAAGTGTGAAGAATCACTGACTCAGCTTTGAACTGCCACTGTTTCACTACTACTGCTGTGTGCTGCAGTCCCAAATAAAGGAATCTCTGACTCAACATTTGAACTGCCACTGTTTCACCACTACTGCTGTGTCCGCCAAGCGTAAAGAATCACTGACTCAGCTTTGAACTGCCACTGTTTCACCACTACTGCTGTGTGCTGCTGTCCCAAATAACAGAATCACTGACTCAGCTTTGAACTGCCACTGTTTCACCACTACTGCTGTGTGCTGCTGTCTCATGTAAAAGAATCACTGACTCCAGCTTTGAACTGCCACTGTTTCACACTACTACTGTGCTGCTGTCTCAAATGTAAAGAATCACTGACTCAGCTTTGAACTGCCACTGTTTCACCACTAATGCTGTGTGCTGCTGTCTCAAGTGTGAAGAATGACTGACTCAGCTTTGAACTACCACTGTTTCACCACTACTGCTGTAAAAGGCTGTCCCAAATAAAGGAATCACTGACTCAGCTTTTGAACTGCCACTGTTTCACTACTACTGCTGTGTGCTGCTGTCCCAAATAAAGGAATCACTGACTCAGCTTTGAACTGCCTCTGTTTCACCACTACTGCTGTGTGCTGCTGTCCCAAATAAAAGAATCACTGACTCAGCTTTGAACTGCCACTGTTTCACCACTACTACTGTGTGCTGCTGTCTCAAGTGTGAAGAATCACTGACTCAGCTTTGAACTGCCACTGTTTCACTACTACTGCTGTGTGCTACTGTCACAAGTGTGAAGAATCACTGACTCAGCTTTGAACTGCCACTGTTTCACTACTACTGCTGTGTGCTACTGTCCCAAAATAAGGAATCACTGACTCAGCTTTGAACTGCCACTGTTTCACCACTACTGCTGTGTGCTGCTGTCCCAAATAAAGGAATCACTGACTCAGCTTTGAACTGCCACTGTTTCACCACTACTGCTGTGTGCTGCAATCCCAAATAAAGAATCACTGACTCAAGCTTTTGAACTGTCACTGTTTCACTACTAGTGCTGTGTGCTGCTGTCTCAAGTGTGAAGAATCACTGACTCAGCTTTGAACTGCCACTGTTTCACCACTACTGCTGTGTGCTGCTGTCTCAAGTGTAAAGAATCACTGACTCATGTTTGAACTGCCACTGTTTCACCACTACTGCTGTGTGCTGCTTTCTCAACTGTAAAGAATCACTGACTCAGCTTTGAACTGCCACTGTTTCACCACTACTGCTGTGTGCTGCTGTCTCAAGTGTAAAGAATCCCTGACTCAGCTTTGAACTGCCACTGTTTCACCACTACCTGCTGTGTGCTGCTGTCTCAAGTTTGAAGAATCACTGACTGAGCTTTGAACTGCCACTGTTTCACTACTACTGCTGTGTGCTGCTGTCCCAAATAAAGGAATCACTGACTCAGCTTTGAACTGCCACTGTTTCACTACTACTGCTGTGTGCTGCAGTCCCAAATAAAGGAATCTCTGACTCAGCTTTGAACTGCCACTGTTTCACCACTACTGCTGTGTGCTGCTGTCCCAAGTGTAAAGAATCACTGACTCAGCTTTGAACTGCCACTGTTTCACCACTACTGCTGTGTGCTGCTGTCCCAAATAAAAGAATCACTGACTCAGCTTTGAACTGCCACTGTTTCACCACTACTGCTGTGTGCTGCTGTCTCAAGTGTGAAGAATCACTGACTCAGCTTTGAACTGCCACTGTTTCACTACTACTGCTGTGTGCTGCTGTCTCAAGTGTGAAGAATCACTGAATCAGCTTTGAACTGCCACTGTTTCACCTACTGCTGTGTGCTGCTGTCCCAAATAAAGGAATCACTGACTCAGCTTTGAACTGCCACTGTTTCACCACTACTGCTGTGTGCTGCTGTCCCAAATAAAGAATCACTGACTGCAGCTTTGAACTGTCACTGTTCCCACTACTTCTACGAAGTGCTGCTGTCTCAAGTGAAGATCACCACTCAGCTTTGAACTGCCACTGTTAACCACCTGCTGCTGTGCTGCTGTCTCAAGTGTAAAGAATCACTGACTCAGCTTTCAACTGCCACTGTTTCATCACTACTGCTGTGTGCTGCTGTCTCAAGTGTAAAGAATCACTGACTCAGCTTTGAACTGCCACTGTTTCACCACTACTGCTGTGTGCTGCTGTCCCAAGTGTAAGGAATCACTGACTCTGCTTTGAACTGCCTCTGTTTCACCACTACTGCTGTGTGCTGCGGTCCCAAATAAAAGAATCACTGACTCAGCTTTGAACTGCCACTGTTTCACCACTACTGCTGTGTGCTGCTGTCTCAAGTGTGAAGAATCACTGACTCAGCTATGAACTGCCACTGTTTCACTACTACTGCTGTGTGCTGCTGTCTCAAGTGTGAAGAATCACTGACTCAGCTTTGAACTGCCACTGTTTCACTACTGCTGTGTGCTGCTGTCCAAATAAAGGAATCACTGACTCAGCTTTGAACTGCCACTGTTTACTACCACTGCTGCGTGCTGCTGTCCCAAATAAAGAATCACTGACTCAGCTTTGAACTGCCACTGTTTCCACCACTACTGCTGTGTGCTGCTGTCCCAAGTAAAGAATCACTGACTCAGCTTTGAACTCGCCACTGTTTCAACCACTACTGCATGTGCTGCTGTCCCAAATAAAAGAATCAGCGACTCAGCTTTGAACCACCACTGTTTCATCAACTACTGCTGTGTGCTGCTGTCTCAAGTGTGAAGATTGCTCAGCTTTGAACTGCCACTGTTTCACTACTACTGCTGTGTCTACTAACGTCCTAAGTAAAGAATCACTGACTCAGCTTTTGAACTGCCACTCGTTTCACAATACTACTGCTGTGTGCTACTGTCCCAATAAAGAACCACTGACTCAGCTTTGAACTGCCACTGTTTCACCACTACTGCTGTGTGCTGCTGTCTCTAAAGTGTAAAGAATCACTGACTCAGCTTTTGAACTGCCACTGTTTCACCACTACACTGCTGTGTGCTGCTGTCTCAAGTGTAAAGAATCACTGACTCAGCTTTGAACTGCCACTGTTTCACCGCTACTGCTGTGTGCTGCTGTCTCAAGTGTAAAGAATCACTGACTCAGCTTTGAACTGCCACTGTTTCACCACTACTGCTGTGTGCTGCTGTCTCAAGTGTGAAGAATCACTGACCCAGCTTTGAACTGCCACTGTTTCACTACTACTGCTGTGTGCTGCTGTCCAAGAGAAAGGAATCACTGACTCAGCTTTGAACTGCCACTGTTTCACCACTACTGCTGTGTGCTGCTGTCCCAAAATAAAGGAATCACTGACTCAGCTTTGAACTGCCACTGTTTCACCACTACTGCTGTGTGCTGCTGTCTCAAATAAAGGAATCACTGACTCAGCTTTTGAACTGCCCTGTTCCACCACTACTGCTGTGTGCTGCTGTCTCAGAATAAAAGAATCACTGACTCAGCTTTGAACTGCCACTGTTTCACCACTACTGCTGTGTGCTGTGCTGTCCCAAATGTAAAGGAATCTCTGACTCTCAGCTTCAGAACTGCCACTGTTTCACCACTACTGCTGTGTGCCGCTTTCCCAAGTGTAAAGAACTTCACTGACCCCAGCTTTGAACTGCCAATTGCTTCACCACTACTGCTGTGTGCTGCCATCCCAAATAAAAGAATCACTGACTCAGCTTTGAACTGCCACTGCTTCACCACTACTACTGTGTGCTGCTTCTCAACTGTAAAGAATCACTGACTCAGCTTTGAACTGCCACTGTTCCCACCACTACTGCTGTGTGCTGCTGTCTCAAGTGAGAAGAATCACTGACTCAGCTTTGAACTGCCACTGTTTCACCACTACTGCTGTGTGCTGTCCCAAATTTAAAGGAATCACTGACTCAGCTTTGAACTGCCACTGTTTCAACTACTACTGCTGTGTGCTGCTGTCCCAAATAAAGGAATCACTGACTCAGCTTTGAACTGCCACTGTTTCACTACTACTGCTGTGTGCTGCTGTCCCAAATAAAGGAATCACTGACTCAGCTTTGAACTGCCACTGTTTCACCACTACTGCTGTGTGCTGCTGTCTCAAGTGTAAAGAATCACTGACTCAGCTTTGAACTGCCACTGTTTCACCACTACTGCTGTGTGCTGCTGTCTCAAGTATAAAAGAATCACTGACTCAGCTTTGAACTGCCACTGTTTCACCACTACTGCTGTGTGCTGCTGTCTCAAGTGTGAAGAATCACTGACTCAGCTTTGAACTGCCACTGTTTCACTACTACTGCTGTGAGCTGCTGTCTCAAGTGTGAAGAATCACTGACTCAGCTTTGAACTGCCACTGTTTCACCACTACTGCTGTGTGCTGCTGTCCCAAATAAAGGAATCACTGACTCAGCTTTGAACTGCCACTGTTTCACTCACTACTGCTGTGTGCTGCTGTCCCAAATAAAGGAATCACTGACTCAGCTTTGAACTGCCACTGTTTCACCACTACTGCTGTGTGCTGCTGTCTCAAGTGTAAAGAATCACTGACTCAGCTTTGAACTGCCACTGTTTCACCACTACTGCTGTGTGTTGCTGTCTCAAGTGTAAAGAATCACTGACTCAGCTTTGAACTGCCACTGTTTCACCACTACTGCTGTGTGCTGCTGTCTCAAGTGTAAAGAATCACTGACTCAGCTTTGAACTGCCACTGTTTCACCACTACTGCTGTGTGCTGCTGTCCCAAATATAAGGAATCACTGACTCAGCTTTGAACTGCCTCTGTTTCACCACTACTGCTGTGTGCTGCTGTCTCAAAATAAAAGAATCACTGACTCAGCTTTGAACTGCCACTGTTTCACCACTACTGCTGTGTGCTGCTGTCTCAAGTGTGAAGAATCACTGACTCAGCTTTGAACTGCCACTGTTTCACTACTACTGCTGTGTGCTGCTGTCCCAAATAAAGGAATCACTGACTCAGCTTTGAACTGCCACTGTTTCAATTACTACTGCTGTGTGCTGCAGTCCCAAATAAAGGAATCACTGACTCAGCTTTGAACTGCCACTGTTTCACACTACTACTGCTGTGTGCTGCTGTCCCAAGTATAAAGGAATCACTGACTCAGCTTTTGAACTGCCACTATTTCACCACTACTGCTGTGTGTGCTGCTGTCCCAAATAAAGAATCACTGACTCAGCTTTTGAACTGCCACTGTTTCACCACTACTGCCGTGTGCTGCTGTCTCAAAATAAAAGAATCACTGACTCAGCTTTAAACTGCCACTGTTTCACCACTACTGCTGTGAGCTGCTGTCTCAAGTGTGAAGAATCACTGACTCAGCTTTGAACTGCCACTGTTTCACTACTACTGCTGTGTGCTGCTGCCCAAGTGTGAAGAATCACTGACTCAGCTTTGAACTGCCACTGTTTCACTACTACTGCTGTGTGCTACTGTCCCAAATAAAGGAATCACTGACTCAGCTTTGAACTGCCACTGTTTCACCACTACTGCTGTGTGCTGCTGTCTCAAGTGTAAAGAATCACTGACTCAGCTTTGAACTGCCACTGTTTCACCACTACTGCTGTGTGCTGCTGTCTCAAGTGTAAAGAATCACTGACTCAGCTTTGAACTGCCACTGTTTCACCACTACTGCTGTGTGCTGCTGTCTCAAGTGTGAAGAATCACTGACTCAGCTTTGAACTGCCACTGTTTCACCACTACTGCTGTGTGCTGCTGTCCCAAATGAAAGGAATCACTGACTCTGCTTTGAACTGCCTCTGTTTCAACACTACTGCTGTGTGCTGCGGTCCCAAATAAAAGAATCACTGACTCAGCTTTGAACTGCCACTGTTTCACCACTACTGCTGTGTGCTGCTGTCTCAAGTGTGAAGAATCACTGACTCAGCTTCGAACTGCCACTGTTTCACTACTACTGCTGTGTGCTGCTGTCTCAAGTGTGAAGAATCACTGACTCAGCTTTGAACTGCCACTGTTTCACTACTACTGCTGTGTGCTGCTGTCCAAATAAAGGAATCACTGACTCTGCTTTGAACTGCCACTGTTTCACCACTACTGCTGTGTGCTGCTGTCCCAAATAAAGGAATCACTGACTCAGCTTTGAACTGCCACTGTTTCACCACTACTGCTGTGTGCTGCTGTCCCAAGTGTAAAGAATCACTGACTCAGCTTTGAACTGCCACTGTTTCATCACTACTGCTGTGTGCTGCTGTCCCAAATGTGAAGAATCACTGACTCAGCTTTGAACTGCCACTGTTTCACCACTACTGCTGTGTGCTGCTGTCTCAAGTGTGAAGAATCACTGACTCAGCTTTGAACTGCCACTGTTTCACTACTACTGCTGTGTGCTGCTGTCCCAAATAAAAGAATCACTGACTCAGCTTTGAACTGCCACTGTTTCACTACTACTGCTGTGTGCTGCTGTCCCAAATAAAGGAATCACTGACTCAGCTTTGAACTGCCACTGTTTCACCACTACTGCTGTGTGCTGCTGTCTCAAGTGTAAAGAATCACTGACTCAGCGTTGAACTGCCACTGTTTCACCACTACTGCTGTGTGCTGCTGTCTCAAGTGTAAAGAATCACTGACTCAGCTTTGAACTGCCACTGTTTCACCACTACTGCTGTGTGCTGCTGTCCCAAGTGTAAAGAATCACTGACTCAGCTTTGAACTGCCACTGTTTCACCACTACTGCTGTGTGCTGCTGTCTCAAGTGTAAAGAATCACTGACTCAGCTTTGAACTGCCACTGTTTCACCACTACTGCTGTGTGCTGCTGTCTCAAGTGTGAAGAATCACTGACTCAGCTTTGAACTGCCACTGTTTCACCACTACTGCTGTGTGCTGCTGTCCCAAATAAAAGGAATCACTGACTCAGCTTTGAACTGCCACTGTTTCACCACTACTGCTGTGTGCTGCTGTCCCAAATAAAGGAATCACTGACTCAGCTTTGAACTGCCACTGTTTCACCACTACTGCTGTGTGCTGCTGTCCCAAATAAAGGAATCACTGACTCAGCTTTGAACTGCCACTGTTTCACCAATACTGCTGTGTGCTGCTGTCTCAAGTGTAAAGAATCACTGACTCAGCTTTGAACTGCCACTGTTTCACCACTACTGCTGTGTGCTGCTGTCTCAAGTGTAAAGAATCACTGACTCAGCTTTGAAGTGCCACTGTTTCACCACTACTGCTGAGTGCTGTTCTCAAGTGTAAGAATCACTGACTCAGCTTTGAACTGCCACTGTTTCACCACTACTGCTGTGTGCTGCTGTCTCAAGTGTAAAGAATCACTGACTCAGCTTTGAACTGCCACTGTTTCACTACTACTGCTGTGTGCTGCTGTCCCAAATAAAGGAATCACTGACTCAGCATTGAACTGCCACTGTTTCACCACTACTGCTGTGTGCTGCAGTCCCAAATAAAGGAATCTCTGACTCAGCTTTGAACTGCCACTGTTTCACCACTACTTCTGTGTGCTGCTGTCCCAAATAAAAGAATCACTGACTCAGCTTTGAACTGCCACTGTTTCACCACTACTGCTGTGTGCTGCTGTCTCAAGTGTGAAGAATCACTGACTCAGCTTTGAACTGCCACTGTTTCACTACTACTGCTGTGTGCTGCTGTCTCAAGTGTGAAGAATCACTGACTCAGCTTTGAACTGCCACTGTTTCACTCACTACTGCTGTGCTGCTGTCCCAATATAAAGAATCACTGACTCAGCTTTGAACTGCCACTGTTTCACCACTACTGCTGTGTGCTGCTGTCCCAAATAAAGGAATCACTGACTCAGCTTTGAACTGTCACTGTTTCACTACTACTGCTGTGTGCTGCTGTCTCAAGTGTGAAGAATCACTGACTCAGCTTTGAACTGCCACTGTTTCACCACTACTGCTGTGTGCTGCTGTCTCAAGTGTAAAGAATCACTGACTCAGCTTTGAACTGCCACTGTTTCACCACTACTGCTGTGTGCTGCTGTCTCAAGTATAAAGAATCACTGACTCAGATTTGAACTGCCACTGTTTCACCACTACTGCTGTGTGCTGCTGTCTCAAGTGTAAAGAATCACTGACTCAGCTTTGAACTGCCACTGTTTCACCACTACTGCTGTGTGCTGCTGTCTCAAGTGTGAAGAATCACTGACTCAGCTTTGAACTGCCACTGTTTCACCACTACTGCTGTGTGCTGCTGTCCCAAATAAAGGAATCACTGACTCAGCTTTGAACTGCCACTGTTTCACTACTACTGCTGTGTGCTGCTGTCCCAAATAAAGGAATCACTGACTCAGCTTTGAACTGCCACTGTTTCACCACTACTGCTGTGTGCTGCTGTCTCAAGTGTAGAAGAATCACTGACTCAGCTTTGAACTGCCACTGTTTCACCACTACTGCTGTGTGCTGCTGTCTCAAGTGTAAGAATCACTGACTCAGCTTTGAACTGCCACTGTTTCACCACTACTGCTGTGTGCTACTGTCCCAAGTGTGAAGAATCACTGACTCAGCTTTGAACTGCCACTGTTTCACTACTACTGCTGTGTGCTACTGTCCCAAAATAAGGAATCACTGACTCAGCTTTGAACTGCCACTGTTTCACCACTACTGCTGTGTGCTGCTGTCCCAAATAAAGGAATCACTGACTCAGCTTTGAACTGCCACTGTTTCACCACTACTGCTGTGTGCTGCTGTCCCAAATAAAGGAATCACTGACTCAGCTTTGAACTGCCACTGTTTCACTACTACTGCTGTGTGCTGCTGTCTCAAGTGTAAAGAATCACTGACTCAGCTTTGAACTGCCACTGTTTCACCACTACTGCTGTGTGCTGCTGTCTCAAGTGTAAAGAATCACTGACTCATCTTTGAACTGCCACTGTTTCACCACTACTGCTGTGTGCTGCTGTCTCAAGTGTAAAGAATCACTGACTCAGCTTTGAACTGCCACTGTTTCACCACTACTGCTGTGTGCTGCTGTCCCAAGTAAAGAATCACTGACTCAGCTTTGAACTGCCACTGTTTCACCACTACTGCTGTGTGCTGCTGTCTCAAGTGTGAAGAATCACTGACTCAGCTTTGAACTGCCACTGTTTCACCACTACTGCTGTGTGCTGCTGTCCCAAATAAAGGAATCACTGACTCAGCTTTGAACTGCCACTGTTTCACCACTACTGCTGTGTGCTGCTGTCCCAAATAAAGGAATCACTGACTCAGCTTTGAACTGCCACTGTTTCACCACTACTGCTGTGTGCTGCTGTCCCAAGTGTGAAGAATCACTGACTCAGCTTTGAACTGCCACTGTTTCACCACTACTGCTGTGTGCTGCTGTCCCAAATAAAGGAATCACTGACTCAGCTTTGAACTGCCACTGTTTCACCACTACTGCTGTGTGCTGCTGTCTCAAGTTTGAAGAATCACTGACTCAGCTTTGAACTGCAACTGTTTCACTACTACTGCTGTGTGCTGCTTTCTCAAGTGTGAAGAATCACTGACTCAGCTTTTAACTGCCACTGTTTCACTACTACTGCTGTGTGCTACTGTCCCAAATAAAGAATCACTGACTCAGCTTCGAACTGCCACTGTTTCACCACTACTGCTGTGTGCTGCTGTCCCAAATAAAGGATCACTGACTCAGCTTTGAACTGCCACTGTTTCACCACTACTGCTGTGTGCTGCTTTGTCAACTATAAAGGAATCACTGACTCAGCTTTGAACTGCCACTGTTTCACCACTACTGCTGTGTGCTGCTGTCTCAAGTGTAAAGAAACCATGACTCAGCTTTGAACTGCCACTGTTTCACCACTACTGCTGTGTGCTGCTGTCTCAAGTGTGAAGAATCACTGACTCAGCTTTGAACTGCCACTGTTTCACTACTACTGCTGTGTGCTGCTGTCCCAAATAAAGGAATCACTGACTCAGCTTTGAACTGCCACTGTTTCACCACTACTGCTGTGTGCTGCAGTCCCAAATAAAGGAATCACTGACTCAGCTTTGAACTGCCACTGTTTCACCACTACTGCTGTGTGCTGCTGTCTCAAGTGTAAAGAATCACTGACTCAGCTTTGAACTGCCACTGTTTCACCACTACTGCTGTGCTGCTGTCTCCAAGTGAGAAGAATCACTGACTCAGCTTTGAACTGCCACTGTTTCACCACTACTGCTGTGTGCTGCTGTCCCAAATAAAGGAATCACTGACTCAGCTTTGAACTGCCACTGTTTCACCACTACTGCTGTGTGCTGCTGTCCCAAATAAAGGAATCACTGACTCAGCTTTGAACTGCCACTGTTTCACCACTGCCGTGTGTGCTGCTGTCCCAAGTGTGAGAGAATCACTGACTCAGCTTTGAACTGCCACTGTTTCACCACTACTGCTGTGTGCTGTCTGTCCCAAAGTTAAAGAATCACTGACTCAGCTTTCAACTGCCACTGTTTCACTCACTTCTGCTGTGTGCTGCTGTCCGCGTGAAGAATCACTGACTCAGCTTTGAACTGCCACTGTTTCACCACTACTGCTGTGTGCTGCTGTCCCAAGTGTAAGGAATCACTGACTCTGCTTTGAACTGCCTCTGTTTCACCACTACTGCTGTGTGCTGCGGTCCCAAATAAAAGAATCACTGACTCAGCTTTGAACTGCCACTGTTTCACCACTACTGCTGTGTGCTGCTGTCTTAAGTGTGAAGAATCACTGACTCAGCTTCGAACTGCCACTGTTTCACCACTACTGCTGTGTGCTGCTGTCCCAAATAAAAGAATCACTGACTCAGCTTTGAACTGCCACTGTTTCACTACTACTGCTGTGTGCTGCTGTCTCAAGTGTGAAGAATCACTGACTCAGCTTTGAACTGCCACTGTTTCACTACTACTGCTGTGTGCTGCTGTCCCAAGTGTAAAGAATCACTGACTCAGCTTTGAACTGCCACTGTTTCCCACTACTACTGCTGTGTGCTGCTGTCCCAAGTATAAAGAATCACTGACTCAGCTTTGAACTGCCACTGTTTCATCACTACTGCTGTGTGCTGCTGTCCCAAATAAAAGAATCACTGACTCAGCTTTGAACTGCCACTGTTTCATCACTACTGCTGTGTGCTGCTGTCTCAAGTGTGAAGAATCACTGTTTCAGCTTTGAACTGCCACTGTTTCACTACTACTGCTGTCTGCTGCTGTCTCAAGTGTGAAGAATCACTGACTCAGCTTTGAACTGCCACTGTTTCACTACTACTGCTGTGTGCTACTGTCCCAAATAAAGGAATCACTGACTCAGCTTTGAACTGCCACTGTTTCACCACTACTGCTGTGTGCTGCTGTCTCAAGTGTAAAGAATCACTGACTCAGCTTTGAACTGCCACTGTTTCACTACTACTGCTGTGTGCTGCTGTCTCAAGTAAAGGAATCACTGACTCAGCTTTGAACTGCCACTGTTTCACCATGTACTGCTGTGTGCTGCTGTCTCAAGTGTAAAGAATCACTGACTCAGCTTTGAACTGCCACTGTTTCACCACTACTGCTGTGTGCTGCTGTCTCAAGTGTGAAGAATCACTGACTCAGCTTTGAACTGCCACTGTTTCACCTACTACTGCTGTGTGCTGCTGTCTCAAGTGTAAAGAATCACTGACTCAGCTTTGAACTGCCACTGTTTCACCACTACTGCTGTGTGCTGCTGTCCCAAGTGTGAAGAATCACTGACTCAGCTTTGAACTGCCACTGTTTCACCACTACTGCTGTGTGCTGCTGTCCCAAATAAAAGAATCACTGACTCAGCTTTGAACTGCCACTGTTTCACCACTACTGCTGAGTGCTGCTGTCTCAAGTGTAAAGAATCACTGACTCAGCTTTGAACTGCCACTGTTTCACCACTACTGCTGTGTGCTGCTGTCTCAAGTAAAAGAATCACTGACTCAGCTTTTGAACTGCCACTGTTTCACCACTACTGCTGTGTGCTGCTGTCTCAAGTTTGAAGAATCACTGACTCAGCTTTGAACTGCCACTGTTTCACTACTACTGCTGTGTGCTGCTGTCTCAAGTGTGAAGAATCACTGACTCAGCTTTGAACTGCCACTGTTTCACTACTACTGCTGTGTGCTACTGTCCCAAATAAAGAATCACTGACTCAGCTTTGAACTGCCACTGTTTCACCACTACTGCTGTGTGCTGCTGTCCCAAATAAAGGAATCACTGACTCAGTTTTGAACTGCCACTGTTTCACCACTACTGCTGTGTGCTGCTGTCCCAAATAAAGGAATCACTGACTCAGCTTTGAACTGCCACTGTTTCACCACTACTGCTGTGTGCTGATGTCCCAAATAAAGGAATCACTGACTCAGCTTTGAACTGCCACTGTTTCACCACTACTGCTGTGTGCTGCTGTCCCAAATAAAGGAATCACTGACTCAGCTTTGAACTGCCACTGTTTCACCACTACTGCTGTGTGCTGCTGTCCCAAGTGAAGGAATCACTGACTCAGCTTTGAACTGTCACTGTTTCACTACTACTGCTGTGTGCTGCTGTCTCAAGTGTGAAGAATCACTGACTCAGCTTTGAACTGCCACTGTTTCACCACTACTGCTGTGTGCTGCTGTCTCAAGTGTAAAGAATCACTGATTCAGCTTTGTACTGCCACTGTTTCACCACTACTGCTGTGTGCTGCTGTCTCAAGTGTAAAGAATCACTGACTCAGCTTTGAACTGCCACTGTTTCACCACTACTGCTGTGTGCTGCTGTCTCAAGTGTAAAGAATCACTGACTCAGCTTTGAACTGCCACTGTTTCACCACTACTGCTGTGTGCTGCTGTCTCAAGTGTAAAGAATCACTGACTCAGCTTTGAACTGCCACTGTTTCACCACTACTGCTGTGTGCTGCTGTCTCAAGTGTAAAGAATCACTGACTCAGCTTTGAACTGCCACTGTTTCACCACTAATGCTGTGTGCTGCTGTCTCAATGTGAAGGAATCACTGACTCAGCTTTGAACTACCTCTGTTTCACCACTACTGCTGTGTGCTGCTGTCCCAAATAAAGGAATCACTGACTCAGCTTTGAACTGCCACTGTTTCACCACTACTGCTGTGTGCTGCTGTCCCAAGTGTGAAGAATCACTGACTCAGCTTTGAACTGCCACTGTTTCACCACTACTGCTGTGTGCTGCTGTCCCAAATGTAAAGAATCACTGACTCAGCTTTGAACTGCCACTGTTTCACCACTACTGCTGTGTGCTGCTGTCTCAAGTGTGAAGAATCACTGACTCAGCTTTGAACTGCCACTGTTTCACCACTACTGCTGTGTGCTGCTGTCCCAAATAAAGGAATCACTGACTCAGCTTTGAACTGCCACTGTTTCACCACTACTGCTGTGTGCTGCTGTCCCAAATAAAGGAATCACTGACTCAGCTTTGAACTGTCACTGTTTCACTACTACTGCTGTGTGCTGCTGTCTCAAGTGTGAAGAATCACTGACTCAGCTTTGAACTGCCACTGTTTCACCACTACTGCTGTGTGCTGCTGTCCCAAATAAAGGAATCACTGACTCAGCTTTGAACTGTCACTGTTTCACTACTACTGCTGTGTGCTGCTGTCTCAAGTGTGAAGAATCACTGACTCAGCTTTGAACTGCCACTGTTTCACCACTACTGCTGTGTGCTGCTGTCTCAAGTGTAAAGAATCACTGACTCAGCTTTGAACTGCCACTGTTTCACCACTACTGCTGTGTGCTGCTGTCTCAAGTGTAAAGAATCACTGACTCAGCTTTGAACTGCCACTGTTTCACTACTACTGCTGTGTGCTGCTGTCCCAAATAAAGGAATCACTGACTCAGCTTTGAACTGCCACTGTTTCACCACTACTGCTGTGTGCTGCTGTCTCAAGTTTGAAGAATCACTGACTCAGCTTTGAACTGCCACTGTTTCACTACTACTGCTGTGTGCTGCTGTCCCAAATAAAGGAATCACTGACTCAGCTTTGAACTGCCACTGTTTCACTACTACTGCTGTGTGCTGCTGTCCCAAATAAAGGAATCTCTGACTCAGCTTTGAACTGCCACTGTTTCACCTCTACTGCTGTGTGCTGCTGTCCCAAGTGTAAAGAATCACTGACTCAGCTTTGAACTGCCACTGTTTCACCACTACTGCTGTGTGCTGCTGTCCCAAATAAAAGAATCACTGACTCAGCTTTGAACTGCCACTGTTTCACCACTACTGCTGTGTGCTGCTGTCTCAAATGAAGGAATCACTGACTCAGCTTTGAACTGCCACTGTTTCACTACTACTGCTGTGTGCTGCTGTCTCAAGTGTGAAGAATCACTGACTCAGCTTTGAACTGCCACTGTTTCACTACTACTGCTGTGTGCTGCTGTCCCAAATAAAGGAATCACTGACTCAGCTTTGAACTGCCACTGTTTCACCACTACTGCTGTGTGCTGTTGTCCCAAATAAAGGAATCACTGACTCAGCTTTGAACTGTCACTGTTTCACTACTTCTGCTGTGTGCTGCTGTCTCAAGTGTGAAGAATCACTGACTCAGCTTTGAACTGCCACTGTTTCACCACTACTGCTGTGTGCTGCTGTCTCAAGTGTAAAGAATCACTGACTCAGCTTTCAACTGCCACTGTTTCATCACTACTGCTGTGTGCTGCTGGGCCGTAAAGAATCACTGACTCAGCTTTGAACTGCCTCTGTTTCACCACTACTGCTGTGTGCTGCTGTCCCAAGTGTGAAGAATCACTGACTCAGCTTTGAACTGCCACTGTTTCACCACTACTGCTGTGTGCTGCTGTCCCAAATAAAGAATCACTGACTCAGCTTTGAACTGCCACTGTTTCACCACTACTGCTGTGTGCTGCTGTCCAAATAAAGGAATCACTGACTCAGCTTTGAACTGCCACTGTTTCACTACTACTGCTGTGTGCTGCTGTCCCAAATAAAGGAATCACTGACTCAGCTTTGAACTGCCACTGTTTCACCACTACTGCTGTGTGCTGCTGTCCCAAGTAAAGGAATCACTGACTCAGCTTTGAACTGCCACTGTTTCATCACTACTGCTGTGTGCTGCTGTCCCAAATAAAAGAATCACTGACTCAGCTTTGAACTGCCACTGTTTCATCACTACTGCTGTGTGCTGCTGTCTCAAGTGTGAAGAATCACTGACTCAGCTTTGAACTGCCACTGTTTCACTACTATACTGCTGTGCTGCTCTTCCCAAATGAGAAGAATCACTGACTCAGCTTTGAACTGCCACTGTTTCACCACTACTGCTGTGTGCTGCTGTCCCAAATAAAGCAATCACTGACTCAGCTTTGAACTGCCACTGTTTCACCACTACTGCTGTGTGCTGCTGTCTCAAGTGTAAGAATCACTGACTCAGCTTTGAACTGCCACTGTTTCACCACTACTGCTGTGTGCTGCTGTCTCAAGTGAAACGAATCACTGACTCAGCGTTGAACTGCCCCTGTTTCACCTGTACTGCTGTGTGCTGCTGTCTCAAGTGTAAAGAATCACTGACTCAGCTTTGAACTGCCACTGTTTCACCACTACTGCTGTGTGCTGCTGTCTCAAGTGTGAAGAATCACTGACTCAGCTTTGAACTGCCACTGTTTCACTACTACTGCTGTGTGCTGCTGTCCCAAATAAAGGAATCACTGACTCAGCTTTGAACTGCCACTGTTTCACCACTACTGCTGTGTGCTGCTGTCCCAAGTGTAAAGAATCACTGACTCAGCTTTGAACTGCCACTGTTTCACCACTACTGCTGTGTGCTGCTGTCCCAAATAAAGAATCACTGACTCAGCTTTGAACTGCCACTGTTTCACCACTACTGCTGTGTGCTGCTGTCCCAAGTGTAAAGAATCACTGACTCAGCTTTGAACTGCCACTGTTTCACCACTACTGCTGTGTGCTGCTGTCTCAAATGAGAAGAATCACTGACTCAGCTTTGAACTGCCACTGTTTCACCACTACTGCTGTGTGCTGTCTCCAATATGAAAGAATCACTGACTCAGCTTTGAACTGCCACTGTTTCACTACTACTGCTGTGCTGCTTTCTCCAAGTGTGAAAGAATCACTGACTCAGCTTTGAACTGCCACTGTTTCACCACTACTGCTGTGTGCTGCTGTCCCAAATAAAGAATCACTGACTCAGCTTTGAACTGCCACTGTTTCACCACTACTGCTGTGTGCTGCTGTCCCAAATAAAGGAATCACTGACTCAGCTTTGAACTGCCACTGTTTCACCACTACTGCTGTGTGCTGCTGTCTCAAATAAAGGAATCACTGACTCAGCTTTGAACTGCCACTGTTTCACCACTACTGCTGTGTGCTGCTGTCCCAAATAAAGGAATCACTGACTCAGTTTTGAACTGCCACTGTTTCACCACTACTGCTGTGTGCTGCTGTCTCAAGTGTAAAGAATCACTGACTCAGCTTTGAACTGCCACTGTTTCACCACTACTGCTGTGTGCTGCTGTCTCAAGTGTAAAGAATCATTGACTCAGCTTTGAACTGCCACTGTTTCACCACTACTGCTGTGTGCTGCTGTCTCAAGTGTGAAGAATCACTGACTCAGCTTGAACTGCCACTGTTTCACTACTACTACTGCTTCAATGCTGTCCCAAATTAAAGGAATCACTGACTCAGCTTTGAACTGCCACTGTTTCACCACTACTGCTGTGTGCTGCTGTCTCAAGTTGAAGGAATCACTGACTCAGCTTTGAACTGCCACTGTTTCACTACTACTGCTGTGTGCTGCTGTCCCAAATAAAGGAATCACTGACTCAGCTTTGAACTGCCACTGTTTCACCACTACTGCTGTGTGCTGCTGTCCCAAGTGTAAAGAATCACTGACTCAGCTTTGAACTGCCACTGTTTCACCACTACTGCTGTGTGCTGCTGTCTCAAGTGTGAAGAATCACTGACTCAGCTTTGAACTGCCACTGTTTCACCACTACTGCTGTGTGCTGCTGTCTCAAGTGTAAAGAATCACTGACACAGCTTTGAACTGCCACTGTTTCACCACTACTGCTGTGTGCTGCTGTCTCAAGTGTAAAGAATCACTGACTCAGCTTTGAACTGCCACTGTTTCACCACTACTGCTGTGTGCTGCTGTCTCAAGTGTAAAGAATCACTGACTCAGCTTTGAACTGCCACTGTTTCACCACTACTGCTGTGTGCTGCTGTCTCAAGTGTAAAGAATCACTGACTCAGCTTTGAACTGCCACTGTTTCACCACTACTGCTGTGTGCTGCTGTCTCAAGTGTGAAGAATCACTGACTCAGCTTTGAACTGCCACTGTTTCACTACTACTGCTGTGTGCTGCTGTCTCAAGTGTGAAGAATCACTGACTCAGCTTTGAACTGCCACTGTTTCACTACTACTGCTGTGTGCTGCTGTCCCAAATAAAGGAATCACTGACTCAGCTTTGAACTGCCACTGTTTCACTACTACTGCTGTGTGCTGCTGTCCCAAATAAAGGAATCACTGACTCAGCTTTGAACTGCCACTGTTTCACCACTACTGCTGTGTGCTGCTGTCCCAAATAAAGGAATCACTGACTCAGCTTTGAACTGCCACTGTTTCACTACTACTGCTGTGTGCTGCTGTCCCAATTAAAGGAATCACTGACTCAGCTTTGAACTGCCACTGTTTCACTACTACTGCTGTGTGCTGCTGTCTCAAGTGTGAAGAATCACTGACTCAGCTTTGAACTGCTACTGTTTCACCACTACTGCTGTGTGCTGCTGTCTCAAGTGTAAAGAATCACTGACTCAGCTTTGAACTGCCACTGTTTCACCACTACTGCTGTGTGCTGCTGTCTCAAGTGTAAAGAATCACTGACTCAGCTTTGAACTGCCACTGTTTCACCACTACTGCTGTGTGCTGCTGTCTCAAGTGTAAAGAATCACTGACTCAGCTTTGAACTGCCACTGTTTCACCACTACTGCTGTGTGCTGCTGTCTCAAGTGTAAAGAATCACTAACTCAGCTTTGAACTGCCACTGTTTCACCACTACTGCTGTGTGCTGCTGTCCCAAGTGTAAAGAATCACTGACTCAGCTTTGAACTGCCTCTGTTTCACCACTACTGCTGTGTGCTGCTGTCCCAAATAAAAGAATCACTGACTCAGCTTTGAACTGCCACTGTTTCACCACTACTGCTGTGTGCTGCTGTCTCAAGTGTGAAGAATCACTGACTCAGCTTTGAACTGCCACTGTTTCACCACTACTGCTGTGTGCTGCTGTCCCAAATAAAGGAATCACTGACTCAGCTTTGAACTGCCACTGTTTCACAACTACTGCTGTGTGCTACTGTCCCAAATAAAGGAATCACTGACTCAGCTTTGAACTGCCACTGTTTCACCACTACTGCTGTGTGCTGCTGTCCCAAATAAAGGAATCACTGACTCAGCTTTGAACTGCCACTGTTTCACCACTACTGCTGTGTGCTGCTGTCCCAAATAAAGGAATCACTGACTCAGCTTTGAACTGTCACTGTTTCACTACTACTGCTGTGTGCTGCTGTCTCAAGTGTGAAGAATCACTGACTCAGCTTTGAACTGCCACTGTTTCACCACTACTGCTGTGTGCTGCTGTCTCAAGTGTAAAGAATCACTGACTCAGCTTTGAACTGCCACTGTTTCACCACTACTGCTGTGTGCTGCTTTCTCAAGTGTAAAGAATCACTGACTCAGCTTTGAACTGCCACTGTTTCACCACTACTGCTGTGTGCTGCTGTCTCAAGTGTAAAGAATCACTGACTCAGCTTTGAACTGCCACTGTTTCACCACTACTGCTGTGTGCTGCTGTCTCAAGTGTGAAGAATCACTGACTCAGCTTTGAACTGCCACTGTTTCACTACTACTGCTGTGTGCTGCTGTCCCAAATAAAGGAATCACTGACTCAGCTTTGAACTGCCACTGTTTCACTACTACTGCTGTGTGCTGCTGTCTCAAGTGTGAAGAATCACTGACTCAGCTTTGAACTGCCACTGTTTCACCACTACTGCTGTGTGCTGCTGTCTCAAGTGTAAAGAATCACTGACTCAGCTTTGAACTGCCACTGTTTCACCACTACTGCTGTGTGCTGCTGTCTCAAGTGTAAAGAATCACTGACTCAGCTTTCAACTGCCACTGTTTCACCACTACTGCTGTGTGCTGCTGTCTCAAGTGTAAAGAATCACTGACTCAGCTTTGAACTGCTACTGTTTCACCACTACTGCTGTGTGCTGCTGTCTCAAGTGTGAAGAATCACTGACTCAGCTTTGAACTGCCACTGTTTCACTACTACTGCTGTGTGCTGCTGTCCCAAATAAAGGAATCACTGACTCAGCTTTGAATTGCCACTGTTTCCCTACTACTGCTTTGTGCTGCAGTCCCAAATAAAGGAATCTCTGACTCAGCTTTGAACTGCCACTGTTTCACCACTACTGCTGTGTGCTGCTGTCCCAAGTGTAAAGAATCACTGACTCAGCTTTGAACTGCCACTGTTTCACCACTACTGCTGTGTGCTGCTGTCCCAAATAAAAGAATCACTGACTCAGCTTTGAACTGCCACTGTTTCACCACTACTGCTGTGTGCTGCTGTCTCAAGTGTGAAGAATCACTGACTCAGCTTTGAACTGCCACTGTTTCACTACTACTGCTGTGTGCTGCTGTCTCAAGTGTGAAGAATCACTGACTCAGCTTTGAACTGCCACTGTTTCACCACTACTGCTGTGTGCTGCTGTCCCAAATAAAGGAATCACTGACTCAGCTTTGAACTGCCACTGTTTCACCACTACTGCTGTGTGCTGCTGTCCCAAATAAAGGAATCACTGACTCAGCTTTGAACTGTCACTGTTTCACTACTACTGCTGTGTGCTGCTGTCTCAAGTGTGAAGAATCACTGACTCAGCTTTGAACTGCCACTGTTTCACCACTACTGCTGTGTGCTGCTGTCTCAAGTGTAAAGAATCACTGACTCAGCTTTGTACTGCCACTGTTTCACCACTACTGCTGTGTGCTGCTGTCTCAAGTGTAAAGAATCACTGACTCAGCTTTGAACTGCCACTGTTTCACCACTACTGCTGTGTGCTGCTGTCTCAAGTGTAAAGAATCACTGACTCAGCTTTGAACTGCCACTGTTTCACCACTACTGCTGTGTGCTGCTGTCTCAAGTGTGAAGAATCACTGACTCAGCTTTGAACTGCCACTGTTTCACTACTACTGCTGTGTGCTGCTGTCCCAAATAAAGGAATCACTGACTCAGCTTTGAACTGCCACTGTTTCACTACTACTGCTGTGTGCTGCTGTCCCAAATAAAGGAATCACTGACTCAGCTTTGAACTGCCACTGTTTCACTACTACTGCTGTGTGCTGCTGTCCCAATTAAAGGAATCACTGACTCAGCTTTGAACTGCCACTGTTTCACTACTACTGCTGTGTGCTGCTGTCCCAAATAAAGGAATCACTGACTCAGCTTTGATCTGCCACTGTTTCACTACTACTGCTGTGTGCTGCTGTCCCAAATAACGGAATCACTGACTCAGTTTTGAACTGCCACTGTTTCACTACTACTGCTGTGTGCTGCTGTCCCAAATAAATGAATCACTGACTCAGCTTTGAACTGCCACTGTTTCACTACTACTGCTGTGTGCTGCTGTCCCAAATAAAGGAATCACTGTCCATCTTGAAGCAGAGCATGCCTGTGTGCTATATGAGATCTGTTGCTTAGCAACCACACCCACACTGCACTTGCCGCACACTGTGATCTGAAAACACCTGCATTCACTTAACTTTGCTGCAGTCTTATTTCCTGTTGGTGGTAGATTCATGGGGAGGAGTCGTCTGCCTATTTAAGCCTCCCTATTTAGAACACAACAGCATCTACATGGCAGTGGCAAAGTGGGTGAGGCAAAGTGAAGCACAAGAGTCTGACTGGACTCAGACGAGATTCAGATCAGGACATAGAACACTTTCAGACAAGACTTTAATGAACATTACAGTCAGAAAAATTATTTGGCATTAACTGTGTGTTGTTGAAACATTATCATGACTACAGGAGGGTTAATAATTGGCACAGTGTTTATAATTTGTGTACTGTGCACAGATGTTGTAATTGCTCATATTAGCAAATGTGAAACTGGAAACAGAGCAAGAACATCTAGTGATATGGTGGATGGCACAGTATACAATTATACACTGAATTATTGTCATTCTGTGTGATCAATAGGCAAATATATAGGTTATAACTTAGGCTACACTATTAGGAAACAGAAGGTTTTGGCTTCAATGTCACAGTTCTGTTTTCAAGCTTGGATCTATCGCTTGCTCCTGCTGATGCGGTCTGGGGACGTTAAAGCCAACTCTAGACCTATTGTTAATGACTTGGCAAACAGTGATTACTTTAGATTACATTCCCTTAGGCTCAGGATTGTGCACTTTAACACCCATAGTTTACTGTCTAAGTTTTATGAGGTGGAAGCCTGGACTGCTTTGTATAACCTGGCTGTCCCGGCACTAAGTGAGACTTGGTTGAATCCAACAGTATTAAATCCTGAAGTACATTTTTTTTTACCAGAAGAGACACACTAAGCTGAAGCTCGTTTACAGGTGCAACCTGGGATCACAAGGAAGTTAACTGACTTGCTCGGGGTCACACAGTATGCAAGTGGGGGCAGTGTGATTCAAACCCAGATCTCCAGGTTTGCAGCTCAGAGCCTTAAACTATTGTGCTATATTGCCTCCTTATGCCTTATGCCTACATATTCCAGGCTATAAAATATTCAGGAGGGATTGTATTCTAGGGAGGGGGATCATGTTATACATAAAGAAATTATTATTTAGTGGAAGAGAAATGTATCATGATGGATAATATTGTTTATGGTGAACATCTCACTATTCAAATCCTGTTAGGTTCTACGCACAAATTATCAATTTGTTGTATTTATGCTCCTCCCAAAGTGAGTAAGAAGAGTTTACAGGAATTTCTTCATCAATTGGATACTAAGGCAGTAGGAGAACTTGTGGTTTTAGGTGATTTTAATTCTATTTGGTGTGGTTCTGAGATTACTAAACTAAGTGGGGTATTGATCCAGACAAATCTACAGCAGATGATTACAGTTCCAACTAGATTAAATATTAGATGAAATAGGCATACTGTATTGGATTGGTTAGTAACAAATAAACCAAATCACATTTAAATATGTGGTATAATTGTGGATTCTTAAAATGATTACCACCCCATATTTTTTCTATGGAAACATAATAACTTAAAAAAACCTAAACCAGTTATACACACATCTAGGAATTTTTCCAGTTTTGATTTGCTGGGTTTCCATATAAAACTGAATAATATTGATTGGTCCTATTTACATCTCATTCCTGATATCAATTGTGCACTTGATTTTTTTTTTTATTTCTGAATTTACGGTAGTCCTGGATCAGTTTGCACCTTATGTAAAGCAAAGAACAATCAGGAAACAATCTAATTGGCTTACTTACCCTCTATTGACATTAATGAGAAATGTGATAAGGCGTGGAAAAAATATAAACATGATAAATCAGAGTATAATTATCAAAAATATCGATGTTTAAGGAATCAATGTAAATCTCAGATCAAAGTGGCAAAATTGAATTATTTAAAGCAAAAACAAGCTGATGACCTATCAGATAACAAAAAATTTTAGATAACAGTTAATAGCTTAATTAGACCCACTAGTGAGACAGAAATGTCCGTGAAGTCAAAAGATAATTTAATAACTTGCCCTCGGAAAATAGCTAATGAATTCAATAAAGGTTTTACTAACTTGGACATATATCGAACAGAGGCTGAAGATTGTTCATTAGATGATGTTATAGATGGTCTTAATGAGAGGTCTAAATTTTATTTAAGTCACTACATCTAAAGAAGTAAGAAAATTATTAATACAGATAAAAAGTGATAGTTCTGGAGGATGTGATGGGCTCGTTTCCAATTTAATGAGAGATGCTGCTGTGGAATTAGCTTACCCCATCAGTATTCTTTTTAATCTACCATTCACACTTGGGCAGGTTCCTGATATTTGGAAGCATTATTTGGTTGTTCCTGTCCATAAATCTGGCTTTGTACATGACTTTGGAAAATACAGACCTATATTTATTTTATCAGTTTTGGCACAGGTACAAGAACTTTTTTTTATAATCAATTTATTGAATTTATTAAAAGATTAGGATTGTTGTCTAAGAACCAGCATGGGTTCAGGACGGGCTGTGGGATGGGGACTACCTTGGTTGAGTTCACGGATGTGGTTTTATATGGTATGGAGAAAGGGTGTTTGACTGCACATTCCTGGACTTGACTTGGTTGACAATGGGCTCTTGATTAAAAGGCATGGAACTCTTTGTGTGGGTCAGTCTGCCATGTGGTGATTTGAGGATTACCTCGGGGTAGATACCAGAGGGTTAAATATGGTGATGTTGTTTCAGATATTGCACCTTTAAAGTACGGAGTTTCTCAGGGCTCCATAATAGGCCCTGTTTTGCTTTCTGTATGGTGTTGGGGGATGTTCAGCTTACATTATATGCTGATGATGTGGTGATTTACACTCAAGGAGCTACTGTTGCTGAATTGAATAGTATTACATCAAAAGAAATATGTAATTTACAGCAGTGGCTCATTTCTAATAGAATGGTTTTGAATAAATGTTTACAAAAGCAAGGATCATAGAGGGAGAGAGGATAGAGTCTGCAGGTGAAGTCACTTGATTAAACCTGTTATGAGAATGTTGACACCTTTCAATATTTAAGAGTCTTACTGGACCTTAAATTAAATTTTGAGTCCCATTTTTCCAAGGTGACCTCTATGGTTCATGCAAAGGTGGCATTATTACATAGATTACGTTTGTTTTTTACCAGTGAATCTAGAATGGTAATAGAAAAACAGTGAATAGCCTCTATCATAAACTATGCTGCTCTGGTGACAGATAATACTTCATATAGTATAGTAGCAAAGAAATCTGCATTATTACAGTTAACTAGTAAATTTGCATTACTGGTTCCTAGAACTACAGTACACACCATTGTGTGAGCTTGAAGCAGACGGGCTGGTTACCAGTCCATTTGAATTTTAAATATTCCATGGTTAAATTTACTCTCAGAACCATTTTGTCTGGTGTCCCATTAAGCCTGCTTAGACATTTACAGAAATATGACCTGGGTTTTTATTCTCGACAGAGGGTAGACAATATGGCACTGAAGGTTCCTCTAATGAAAACCACAAGTGGCCAACATGCTTTTGCTTATCCCACTCCAAGTAATTGGAATAGCATACCCCTCACTGTTAGAAATAAAAAAAAGTTTAAATCTTTTTTCACATGCTCTGTTATGGCATTTTACAACACTATGTGAATGTGGATGTTTTAACTGAATTGTATTGTAAACTGATGTGGAAGTTTTATTCCTATTTTTGTGAGTGATATGTGTAATGTGAGTATTGTATTTATTGTATTAATTGTGGGTCACACCTGTAAATTGAATTCATTTTCCATTGTGCTTACCTGTTAAGCAAATAACAAACAAACAATTCTGATGATGATCAGCTACATCTTTAAAAATTCTTGGACAGTAAAAGTTGCTAAGCAGTTATTCAGAGACTGCATTATAAATGGCTCTCTCACAATGTCCTGTATGTAAATGCCATCTATTGACCAGGTGTCAATTTAGACTTCATAGCTTGGATCTAAATGACAGCAAAAGGTAAAAAAAGAATATTTTCATGATAGTGAGCTATTATCCCTGAGGAACTGTAAAAAAAGAAAATATAAAGCACTATATGAATGCTTGTATCAAAGAAGGGAAATATGATGCTAGTATACAAATACTCCTGAATTGTAGTGATTGTTTAGTGTCTCTAAGGTTTGAATGAATACTCAGAGCAATGACTTTTAGAAAAGGACATTTATTCAGTGTGGCAAACAAAGATATTGAACCCATCTTGTGTGTGTGTGTTTTGAGAAAAACAGTCTTTCCCACCAGGCACCACACAGATATAGGCAGGCCAAAGCTTATCTTCCAGAATACTTACACACTGGTTAGAAAGCAAAAATAGTTGTCCTGTGTGACAATTTATTGTGATTGTGTGTGTGTGTGTGTGTGTGTGTGTGTGTGTTTTGCTATTATTTTTGTTATCATCTATGCCTCTATAAATTATTTCAGCTGAGGTGGTAGGTCTGGTGAAAACTGAAAATTACATTCTTCTGGTGTCCAAGCTACAGGGAACTAGTGCAAACAAGCTGGCATGGGTAACATAAGTCTATTGATCTAAAAGCTTTTGTTTGGACTGACAGAGTCCTTTAAAAAAGGACATGTTTTGAATGTAAATAGTGTCCAAGGTTAAGAAAGATGTTTCCAGCCATACAGACAGCAATGATAACAAAAGAATCAAGTTCTAAATAATGAATCTTATTTGGACCAGCCTGGGAAAAAGGTGGTCCATTGATATCAAAGGCAGAGACAGGGAGTGATGTCAGAGAGGCAGGTCCAGTGATGTGGGGGATAGTGGGCCAGCTAGCTAAAGGTATTTATTTTGTATGTTTCCAGTGAGAATTCTGTTATGTCTGGGATTTTTAGCTGGTAACATTACAGGTAAGAGCCTACAATAACTTATAAGTTTCCAGTTGGGGATTAGTTTCTTCTACTCTATATAAAATTTAGCTAGATTTGAATTAGGAGTTTCCTGTGTGATCTCAATCATTTCAAATGAGTTTATTTTTATCTCTGTAGAAACACTGTACTTCCCACAGTCAAGGCCACTGATTTATGGTGATTAAAATAATGAAATTCCATTTTCAAGAGTTTAAATCCCAGGAACTACACCTGTGATTGTAAGTCTAGTTTCCACATTTTACCAGGATTCTACTGCTATTCTTTTACTATATGTATAAATAATCAGACTATAAGAAGGCTTATTATATAGAGCATTAAGTGAAGCATATTGAAGACAGAATAGGAAGCAATTATAGGAAAAATACAAGTCCTATAGATTTGCTTATCTGGTATAAGATGCCAAACTCATTGAAATTCTTTGTTTTTTCCATTATGTAGACTGCCCAAATTCTGGAATTTTACTAGGTTTTCTGGTAAAAAATTAAAACCAGTAGCCTTGCTCATAGTTTTTAGTGTGTATTATCCTGTAACATATGTAAATATCATGGAGTGCTAAATGTTATCTTTATATACTTCATGCTTTCCATGAAAGAGTCATTTTAGGTATAGGTAACCAGGAGTAAACTGACAAATCTGTGATCCATTTCCAAATAGACAGGCTACAATGTTACCATATCTAAAGCAATATATTATCAGCTGTGACAACAGGGGTGGGTCATTTGCCCTTTGGGAAAGAACACTGTACTGTGTGAACAGCACCTCTAGTGGGGTTAAGACCTAGTGATATCCAGAGTGAGAGTCACACTGAGTGGTGGCAGCATACCAAGGTAACCATTCAGGTTACTGAAGGGCTATGTAAACTGGCAGCAGTGCAGACTTACAGTAGTTCTGGGAGTGAACCAGCCTGTTACATCCTGTGTATTTTATGACTGCATATTGCAAGCTGTTTGCATAGCATGTGTTCTGTTTTTAAATCAAACTGTCTATCTTTGTTTGTGTAGTGAAGGCAAAATCTGTTTTTAATGTGAGATATCAATATGATAGAGAACACATATGTTTAATCAGACAGAAGCCAGACTTCACTTAACAGGCCTGGGTCTGAGAGAGAAGAGGGAGCCAAAGATCATTGTGTTGGTGTACATGCTGGCTGTTGTGAAAGAAAATGAGGAAGAATACTGATATCTTCCAAAATCTCTGAAAGACAGAGGGTTTGTTAATTTTCTGAAAGGCATCATTTGCTATTTTTAACCTGTGTTAGTACAATCCATGAGGAAAGCTAAGTGTTACATTTCTGTATAATCACCTTTTTCTTTGCATTTTTTTCTGTATGCACTTTTGTTTTATTTCTTGCAATTACCCCATCTATACCCCATCTAGGTATCATAAGAGGCTGACTGGGGTGCATTTTATTTATTTATTTATTTATTTATTTGAAATTCGGATAACACCTTTAAGCACAAGTTCTCTTTCCAAAGGTTCCACGTCAGTAATTAAGATACATTTTAAGAAGACAAATGCAATTCTCACTCAGATCTGAGCCTGGTCAGGTACACTCAATGGAGCAGATGGACAGAGGTAAGTTTAACAGAAAAAACAGACAATGAGATATAAAAAGGGCATACAGTAGGTCGGAATCAATCAGTACTGTAAGATACCAGAAACATTTAAGATATAACCTCATGTAGTTTACATTTGGGGTTACAGTCAAGGATGAAGCAGCAGGGAAATCAGGCAACTGGCAAAAAAGTAGGTAGTCATATAATACAAGGGGTATTTAGTCATTTGAAACAACAGGTTGATTTCATTGTGAGCTCTTTTTTTAGGGAGGTCTTAAGCTGTGAGATTTTAGTGACACCCACCATGGATTCAAGGAGTTAATTTATCCAGCAAGCAGCCCTAGTTGTACATTTTAAAGAAGTTATAGGTGTAGGTATAGGTATAGGTATAGGTATAGGTATAGGTATAGGTATAGCTATAGTTATGAACCTCTGAGGTAGCCATCATTCTGAAGAGACTATTATAAGTAAAGTTGCTGCAAAAGATATAGAAACATAGAAATATAGACTTTGATGGCAGATAAGGACCACTTGGCCCATCTAGTCTGCCCATTTCCCTACTTACAGGATAGGCCGCATATCATAGTTAACCAACAGCCTATTTCTTCCTACCCCCCACAAGAATTGCCTTATGTCTGTCCCATGCATTCTTGAATTCTCCCACAGTTTTAGATCCCACAACCTCCTCAGAAAGGCTGTTCCATGCATCCACTACCCTCTCTGTGAAATAATGCCTCACATTGCCCTGAACCGCCCCATACTTAAATTGTGTCCCCTTGTTCTTGCACATCTCTTTTTCTGAAAGATGCTACCCTCTTGGACTTTGTTGATTTCACTGAGGTACTTAAAAGTTTCCATCATGCCCCCTTCTTTCCTCAAGGGTATACATATTAAGCTCCTTCAGTCTCTCCTCATCGACTTCTCTTGCAGACCCTGCACCATTTTAGTTGCCCTCTTCTGGACTGCCTCTATCCTGTCTATGTCTTTGCGGAGATGGGGTCTCCAGAACTGGGCCAGTACTCCAGATGGGGTCTCACCAACTGTCTGTACAGGCGATAACAACTTCCTGTTTTCTGCTGCTGATGCCTCTCCCTATACATCCCAGTATACCCCCAGCCCTCCCTACTGCCTTCTCACATTGCTTGCTAACCTTAAGGTCATCTGATATGATTACCCCCAGGTCCCTTTCCTTTTTTGTTGTGCTTACTACCCCCCATTGTGTATTCTTCCCCTGGGTTCTTGTTTCCCAGGTGCATTATTTTGCACTTCTTTGCATTGAATCCTAGCTGCCATACTTCTGACCATTCCTCCAACCTTGCCAAGTCCCTTCTCATCCTTTCCATGCCTCCTTGTGTATCAACCCTGTTGCAGATATTTGTGTCATCTGCAAAGAGGCGTACTTTTCCTTCCAGTCCCTCTGCAATGTCACTTATGAAGACATTAAAAAGGACTGGACTCAATACTGAACCCTGCGGTACCCCACTAGTAACCCCTCTTTCTTCAGAGTGGACTCCATTTACAATTACCTTCTGTGTCCTGTTGTCTAGACATTGTTTTACACAGGCTACCACCCTGGGACCCACTCCCAGGCTGGTTAATTTGACTATTAATCTTTTGTGTGGGACTGTGTCAAACGCCTTGCTAAAGTCTAGGTAGGCCATGTCCACAGCCCCTTGCTGGTCTACTACTTTGGTCACCCAGTCAAAGAAATCTATTAGATTTGTCTGACATGACCTTCCCACTGTGAACCCATGCTGCCTTGGGTCCTGTGCCCTACTGGCCTCTAGGTACTCAACTATTCTTTCCTTCAGAAGTGACTCCATCACTTTCCCTACCACAGAGGTCAAACTGACAGATCTGTAGTTTCCTGCCTCTGTCTTGGTCCCACTTTTGTGAAGGGGAATCACATCTGCCTTCCTCCAGTCCTCGGGTACCACCTCATCCTCCCATGATTTATTAAAAAGAGTAGCCAGTGGTTTCACTAGTTCCCCCCTTAATTCTTTTAGAATTCTGGGTTGAATTCCATCGGACCCCATTGCTTTGTCCACCTTCAGTTTTAGGAGTTCTTGCAGAACCCTTTCTTCTGTGAAAGGACTGGGATCGACCCCCCTATCAAGAGTGCTTCTGTTAATTGGATTAGGCACTTCCCCCTCCTCTTTTGTGAATACTGAGCAGAAATATTCGTTCAGTATCCCTGTTTTTTCACTGTCCCCCTCTTCCCACCCACCATTCATTCTATTCAGCCTCACTATCCCTCCCTTTGTCTTTCTACACTCGCTGATGTGCCTATAAAAGGTTTTATCCCCCTTCTTAATCGAGTTGGCTATCTTTTCCTCAGTTTGGGCCTTTGCTATTCTGACTTCCTTCCCTGCTTCCTTCTGCCTTAACTGGTACAGCTCTCTGTCCTACTCCTTCTGTGTTTCCTTATGCTTCTGGAATGCTATCTTTTCTTCCTGACTTTCACAGCCACCTCTTTTGAGAGCCATAGTGGATTTTCTTTCATTTTGATTTGTTTATTTGCTTCACACAAAGGCTTGTTGCCTCTGTGATGGCAGTTTGATGATTCCCATTGTTGTCCCACCTCCTTCTAGCCTGTTTGCTAGTGCTTTTCTGAGGCACTCTCCCATCTTGCCAAAGTCAGCACTCCTGAAGTCCAGTACCCTCACTCTTGTATGGCTTGACTCTGTAGCTGAGTTTAACGTGAACCACACTGTTTGATGGTCACTTGTTCCCAGATGGCAACCCACTTCTAGATCTGAGATCCTCTCATTGCCCCCGTTTGAGAGTACTAGGTCTAAGATTGCTCCCTCATGAGTAGGTTCCAAAACTAGCTGTCTGAGACCTGCCACCTGTAGGGCATCAAGAATGGCCCTGCTCTTGGACGTGGCTGCAGCAAATGTGCTCCAGTTAACATCTGGCATATTCAGGTCTCCCATCAACAGTATCTCCCCTTTCTCTGCCATTCAAAGAATGCCTTCTATCATATCCTTGTCCATTCCCTCCCCCTGACATGGGGGTCTGTACACAATCTCTGTGCAGATTGTGGTGCCCTTTCCAGTCTCCAAGATGACCCACAGTGCCTCCTCTCCTCCCTGTTTACTCTTTTAGTCAGATATTTCCAGAGTGAGAGGCACACTGGCTAGGGTGTGGGCAGGGGGTTTGCCAGATTCACAGGCTGAAAAATATTTTGTTATGCTTTAAGAGGGAGCACAGAGTTATGGTAGCATGAACAATGCTTCAGCATACATTCCAACTCTAGCAAAACATAAACGCATAGGTTATATGCACACACTGAACGAAGAGGTGCATATCAAATACAGCAGAACCATTCTGGAAGGGATTCAAAGGGATCACAAACATTAGAAATATTGTCAAAAAGTCATGCTGCACATCAACTTTTATTGAGCAGAAAAGTGTAATGAATGTTTGGAGCATGGCTTAAAACCACAAAGGAAAACATAACCCTATGACTGCTAAGATTTGGAAACATTTGTATTCTAACATCGCATTTCCCACATATTGCTTTTGTGCTACAACCATACCTGTTGGTTTAATGTTGTTTCTTGCACTCAGTTTGTATACTTTTTTTTTAAAGGACATTTTTGATAAAATATGTAGACTAATTTAAATAGACAATGCTTGCCAAATTTCTTTTGAGCAACACTCCCTGGTGTTCAGTAATGTACTGTCTCATTCTCCCATTCCAAGCACTCCCTAGTTTTCAGTAGCACAATCACTCTTCCCACCTTGTTGCAGGAATTCCTTTTTGTCCGGTGACACCACTCTGTCTACTGGTCTAAATACAAACAATCAATGATAAATAACCACATCCCCCTTCCAACCCTGTCCCAGTCCAGAAACTCTCTGGTGTCCATAGCACCCACATTCCTCTCCCTGTCCCACTGAAAGATTCCCTGGTTTCAGTGAAACCTTATATTACTGTCTTCTTCCAAAGATTTCCTGGAGTACAGTAGCGATACCCTCCAGTCTAGTGCTGGACTTCAAATATTGAGAGTATTCCCTAGTGTCCAGTGATGCCCCTATTCTGTTACACTGCCTATCTCCCAATAACAACTTGCACCACTGGTAACCAGTCAAAACGGCAACTGAAATTGAGCAACATGAATATGAGCTGCTCAATTTCAGTGCTCGTCATGTAGCTAACCTGAAAGGATAGTAAGGGGTGAACAACAAGGTGACCAGAAGAACGGGAGGGGGAATGGAACAGGAGGGAAGGGAGGTATTGTGGTGAGAGGCTGCTGAGCTGTCCGTGTGTTATGGTGGTGAGGGTAGCTGGCTACAGTGGGGGAGGGTGCAGGGTTCGGGGATGGGGAGTCTCATAATATTTTGTGTTTTGCAGGTAGAAGTATTTTCTTTTTCACAAGTTTCTCCCCCTCCCCAACATGCACCCCCCTGAAGTTGAGAATCTTTAGTAAGGTGGGGTGCAAGGGGTGTAGTCCCTGTTTAAAAAAATGTTTTTGCCAGCATGTCTTTGCTGAGAGTGTACATTGCCTTTTTGTTTTTTTGGTGATGCAAACTCGCTATAATGGCAGTCGGTAATTGGTGATCACTGTTATGACATGGACCCCACAGCCCCCACTCACTTCTATGGCCAGTCACTCTCTAATTTGGAAACTCACATAATTGCATTGCTAATACCAATGAATGGCTTGGTTTGCAATACTGATTTTTGCTTTACTATTACCTGTGCAGATTGCAGAGTTCACAATTAGACAATAGTCAACTGTGGAGATGATGACAAGTTGGTGCTGGTCACTTTGAAGGGTAGGTGGCTGAGGGGTGCAATGTGGTGGGGAATATTACAGGACATCAGGGAGTACTTTGAACATTTGTGGAGTCTGGGTTCAGCTAAGGGGGAAGTAGTGGAAGGATTTGATGTATAGACCGATGGGGAAGGGATTATTATTATTATTACTGCAGCTTCATAGCTAGGTAACGGGGAGCATTAAAGGACTGGGGAAGAAATAGGATGGGGAAAGAATGTATTGTATAAATACTAGAGTCCAAGATCAGGTGAGTGATAAGGATTCAAGGATTCAGTAGGATGTGGTATTTCTTAATTATTCATTAGTCTGGGACTAGGCAGAGGGAGCAGGGGGAATTGAGGATGCAATGAGTATGAGGAAGATATAATTTATCATTTCTGGGGATCTCAGACCATCTGAGGGGAGAGGGGTGGGATCAGTAATTTAGTGGGATAACCTTTTTCAGGAGTCAGTGTCCAGCAGATGGAGTGAGGAATTAAGGATGCAGCAGGACAAGGTGAAAGGATTTCTTGTGTGTTTAGGTTTTTTGCAGTGTGGGGGGAGGAATTAATGATGAAACTAGCTTGCTGTTATAGTATATTTATCTGCATCACTCACTTTATCCTGGATGCCCCTGCAGAGAACACCATTGCATATCATACAATACTGTATCATAGACTGGTTGAATTTGATTGAACATAGGCAGTAGCATGTATTGTTTTTTAAGGACAAAAGTTATATCAAAAAAGTCTCTGGATACATTCTTGATCAGTTGGGACCGAAGCAAGTAATGGATGGCCTGTGCTCTATTATCGGCATTTTATTTTCTCTCCTTATGATCAAGACTAAACATGGTTTTACCAGTTTTTCCCATGCAGGTCCTCTCATTTGGAGTATACTTCCTCGTAGACTTTCACCATGAAAGAAGTTGTTTCCATTATCTAGGCTTATCCAAAGCTAGCTCTTCAATAAATAGTTATAATGTTAGTGTTGGTTGATGCATAAAAAAATCTTTAGAAATCATATCTAATCCTCCAACTAAATGTTATTTGTACAGGTATTGTTATTATTACAGTATGTATTCTTGTACATAACTTATGTTAAATGCATTTATTGCCATTTACATATATATCTTTGTACATGAATAGGAGACTATTGAAAATGCACTTTTGGCTCAAGGTGTCATCCTTTTAGAAGAATGAAATTATCCATTCTTACTACTACTACTGCATGCAACAGATGAGGAAGGGATTTCTTTGATTTTCAAGGGGTTAGTGTCAATTTGGGAAAGTAGAGAGTGAGGACACAGTGGAATGTGAAAGGAATTCATTGACATTGTGGGAGGTCTTGTGGTCAGGTGGTGAGTACAAGGAGGGATTGGAGACACAGCAGGAGTAGAGGAAAGTTTTTAAATTCGTTTTTTTAATATGCTTCTGAACAGCTGTTTGTGAGCACCATGATTATGGGACAAGGCTATAACCACATGGTACATTCTTGTGGTCTCATGTCATGCAATTACAGTCACATTAAGACACTGTATAAAATGCAATGAAAAAGTGCTCACTGGCATTTGCAAAAGGCAGGTTTTGACTAGTTGCAATTTTTTTTATTTTATTTCCAGGGGGAACAATTATGAACAGTGCCCATCACAGTTTGAAAGTCCATGAAAAGGTTTTCTTTTAACTAGTCATTGGGCATACCTGTAGTTTGCAGCTGTGCAGAGATATTGATGACTACAGACTCTGTCCAGAAAAGAATCTCTTACATTCTGTGCCTATGGGATAAAACTCTTGAGAACAGGGTCCTACTGTAAGTCTACCCTATATTGATACTAATATCACTCTTTCTGGAGCCTTGTGATGCCACAAAGGAAGAGGCTGTGCCTTGACTACCACACTGCAGGTAAAGAGGTGTGCCAATTTTCTGATCATAAATGTTCCTTTCTTAATTTTAATGATGACATTTACAACAGTACCATATTTGTATAAGGGTCTGATGAACATAAAAGTTTCAAATCTTCCATATTCAAAGTAGAGATACCAAGAATTTTAAATTTGTGATTGATTCTCCTGTGAAACAGGGGGTACTGCACTTCAAATTTGAATGAGTTTTCGCAAGTATTTTTTTATGAAAACCACATGAGAACTCCATAATATGCCAATTTTTCATGCGTTCCAGGAAAATCTGTGCTTTATGACTTTCAAGAGGGGATGGGAATTATACACTTCACAAGCAAAAAAACTCCAAGAATTGCAGAAAGCTCACAGAAAAATAAAACTCTTCAAAAGGAACTTTTTGCACTTCACATACTGTATATCTAGTTTTGAGCATTCCCTTCCCAAAGAATAGCGTTATGCAGAATTTGCAAATTCTGGCAGAACACAGTTTTGTGAAATTTCAGAAAATCCTGACTATTTCCTTGAAATTTCATTGAAAGTGGAATGACATGGCTTGGTGGCACTGAGGGCTGAGTTGCTGGGTGCTGTACCATGCATTGCACCATGAAACGGGTTTGGGAAAGACTGTGGGTTGTCGGGAAGCCGGCATGGGTGGAGGGAGGGAACAGGATTGAGCAGCCAAAAGGCAGCTCTTCTCTCCCAGGGGAGGTTGCTTGTCCCACCATAGTTCTGCTCCCATCAGGTGGAGGTCTGATGGGAAGTGTAGGCAGAGGGGGTGGCAGATGACTGCCACGGGTGGAGCAGAAGGGACCAAGACAGTATCTGGTGTGCATGTGCACCTCCATGCGCATACACACGCTTATCTGCCTGGGTCCCGGGGGGGAGAAAAGTGCAAAAATCGTAAATAAAAAAAAAGTGGAATGACAGAATTCTGCAATGGAATATAGAAACAAAGAAACATTGATGGTGCCTGCAGAACAATGCCCATTGGCCATAGTGTCTATCCAGTGCTACCTATCTAAAGTGGAATGAAGGAGCCTACTGGCTCTTCACTCCTCCTCTACCCACTCCCTTTTGGATTATGTCTTTAAAGCAGCAGTATTTGTTAGTCTGCAAAAATTTTTACCATATAGTTTGGTTTTTTTTAAGCAAAAATGTTATTTCTGTCTTTCTAAGATATATCATTAGTGTATTTTTAATTTTTAATTGTCAGGAAATTATCCTGTTAGGAACAACATTCTCCTCTTAGGAATGATATTATCCTGTCAGGAAATTGTCCTGTCAGGAACCTCCTGGTACGGTTTTAACCTCTGCAGCTAAAGAGCTCAGCTTCACTGCTGTGCCAGCTTTGTGGAGTAGTGGAAAGGTCTACAACCTCATAACAAAAGGTTGTGGGTTTGAATCCACACAACATCCCCTCACTTCTTTTCTCAGAATTTCACTTGAGTGGTGATCCATGGTGTTTGGTGTTGTGGTGTTAGAAGAGTAAATATATATGGGAAAAGGGACTTACATGACAGAAACACTGAATGTAATGAGTGGGTCACCAAAAGTGTCCTGACAGGAAAATCTCATGGCACCTTTATCAGGCTTGCTTCTGTTTCCCTCCCCACAGGTTTCCTTCCCTCCCTCCCACCACACAGGTCTGTATCTGTTCCACTGCCTCATAGTGACATTACACATGCTGGCTCTTGCCTGCCACTGTAACTTTTTAAAATTTTGTTTGTGTTATGAATGTAGCCATTTCTTATGTGATGTGACAAGGAGTATGGCCATTGAGCCAATCGGCGATTGCAATTACTGTGGTGCAATTGTGCAGGACAAAGCCAATTAAAGGTACAGCTTTATTTTACTTTACATTAATGTTACTTTTAAATTATTGTTTGTTGATCATGTTGGGGCATACAAGGATGTGCAGCCACCAAATTCTGGAGTGAGCATGGTGCTATTGTGTGCAAACACTACAATGACTGCATTTCCGCAAGATTGGGAGAGGAAGCCGCTGTTATGGATTTCTCTAAGTTTTCTTTAAGGAGCGATGAGAACATAAGACATTTATGAGGTCATATCATACAGCTATAAAATGGTGAAAACAGCTGTTAGTGAATTGTTGTGGCTATCAGGGGAATGTGAAGCTGTGTCAGCTTCAGAGTAGTTGAGCATGAAGGGATATGATTCACTGTACTTTGGTCATCTTTGTGCCTAGCCTAGATACAGTGATGTTTCTGTCAGATAACTTCACTGTCTCTAGCATGTGGAAGCAAATCACATTACTGGGATTATCCTTGCCATTGCATAATAAGGGGAAACTGGGGGGTGGGAGGGTTTTGTTCATCTGGTTATATGGCTTGTTATGATTACTGATCAATGAATCATTTAGTTTATAGATTCTCTTGGGCACTATGCCTTCAGTTTGGGGTAGGTGGGCTTTGGACTCATTGGTTGATCCAGCCCTTACTCTCCTCATCCCAACTCAGTTCACTATCTGTTACTCTAAGTTATGTTGGTTCTGTATTATAATTGTTGGTTATCTTCTCAGAGGTCAATATGTGCTAAGTATAAAGGTCAGAAATTTTGCTTTCCTTGTAGTGTTTTATTGTTTCCAACTACTTGGTTCACCTGGTGCTGCTAGTTCTGGGCACAGATGGGAGGGGCTGGTACGTAGGCCCCTTTCTCCTCACATATTCTCACATGACACACTTTCTCCACTTATCTTGTTGATATTGTTTAACATCACCTATATCAGGTTATGTAGCGTGCCACAAATGGAATGTGCAAGGACTTAAATCACCAAGCAAATGAAAGCAGTGGCTGTTCCACTTGAAAAAGCTGTTGTCTACCCTGGCCTTTCTGCAAAAAAACAAGTTATTAACCACCGATGCTGCTTTCCTTAAACATGACTGGGTTGGTATGAAAACGCCATACCTCTGCCACAACAACAAAACAAGATGTTACCATCTTGCTCTGTAAATCCTTGTGATGGAACACTTGCATGGTAGAGGTCAATCCCTAAGTGAGTTGGGTGATGGCACTGATAGATACCCCCACTGGCCCCATCTGTTTATCAAATGTTTGTGTACCAAATGTGGTCTGGCCTGAGTTTTTCCATGAGTTTGCTCATAAGGCTAGCCATCTTACTTCTGCAGGTACCCCTACCCTCATAGGTGGTAACTTGAATCTCACTCTAAACCCAGCTGTAGACAGAAGTCATTCAGCCATGGAACCCCAGCTTAAAGGAGCCAAAGCTATAACATTGATGATTTGCGATCATGGCCTCACTGACATCTGGTTCACCTTTCACCTGTAAGGTAGGGATTACACCAATTATTCATCTGTACATGGTATGCTTAGCCACCTAAGTAAGTGGCTAATTTCTCCCTCAATCACAATGGCAGCAGTGGATGCAGACAACCTTCTGATAATCATTTCTGACTATGCCCCCATCTGCCTCCACTTTCTCTGGGGCTCACAGGAACCCAGCTCCCCCTCTTGGAGACTTCATCCACTTCCACTTAGACAGCCTCAGTTCCTTGCCTGGGTTCAGCAGAAACTGAGGCTTATCTCCATGAGAATGACAATGGCACAGTCTCTGCAGGTGTGGAATGGGAAACTTTTAAAGCCACCCAGTGAGGCAAAATTATTGATTATGCAGTGCATCACAGCCACAGATGTGAAAGGTAGCTTGCTATCCTAGAACAAGAGTTATAGGCAAAGAAAGCTGAATACAAGACCTCTTTACACTCTGACTTGTACAAAATCATGGGCAGAGTGTGTCTGGAGGTCAATAAATTACTCGCCAGAAAAGCAAAAATTGCAATCCTGCAACTGCATTATAAATATTGAGAAGGAGGTGGGGGGGTAAGGTATTTACATATCACCTTCGCAAACAGCAAGCAGAGGCACAATACTGACCACCAAGATACTCAGGAATGCACAAGGGCCACCACTGAGGCAGTTAATAGCACAATGAATCAGTTTTATGGAAAACCGTATCTGTCACCTGCCCCCCAATGGTGCTGCTATTCAGACATTGCTGGACTCTCTTCCTTTCCCAAACTCTCCCCTGAACAAGCTTCCCAGCTGTATGCACCGCCTGAGAAAGGAAGGATCAAGCTTCACGAGGGCAGCTCTGGATAGAGGGGACATGGCAGCCCACGCTTGATCACCACCTGGTGGAGACCAGGTGGTAGCATTTGTGGCGGCACTGAGAAGAGAGCAGTGACAGCCACTGGTTGACGGTACAGATGTATTTGCTTCATTACACACCTACATTTTTAGAGTAGGAAACCAGGATGAGGAAATCTCCGAGTCTGGTCTACTGCGGTTGATATTTGCACCCCTTCCCCCAAGGCTCTCACATAGCTGACAGGGTAAGCCACCCCCCACAACTGTGGCTTTGGGTAAGTAGTAGGACATTATGTCCCTAAGAAGGTTGGTGATGGGGCTGGGGTGGGGCACACTGGAGACTGGAGAAAAAGTTTGTTAGAAAAAGATTTGCAATCATGCTAAATACTGTATGTTTTCTTATGATTAAGGATATTGATACATAGATACATAGATACATAGACAGTGTCGGCAGATAAGGGCCTATGGCCCACCCAGTCTGCCCATTTGAGTTTGTAAGTTCAGTTTATGTTTTCCTAGAAGCCTCTTGCCCTTTACCCCTGACCTCCAGAATTCATTTATGTCTATCCCATGCATTCTTAAATCCTGTGATTGTTTCAGTCCCCACCACTTCCTCTGGCAGGGTGTTCCACTTGTCCACCACCCATTCTGTGAAGAAATTCTTCCTCAAGTTTCCTCTGAATCGTCCTTCCTCCAACTTCATCCCATGCCCTCTAGTCCTGGAACATCTTTTTCTCTTAAAAATAGTGTATTCCTGCACCCTGTTCCTCCCTGTAAGATACTTGTATGTCTCTATCATATCCCCTCTCTCCCATCTCTCCTCCAGGGAGTACATGTTCAGTTCCTTCAACCTGTCCTCATAGGACTTGTGATGCAATCCTTGTACCATCTTTGTTGCCCTCCTCTGAACCTTCTCTACCCTGTCTATGTCCTTACATAGGTAAGGTCTCCAGAACTGTACACTGTACTCCAGGTGGGGCCTCACTAGTGTCTTGTATAGTGGAATTATGACCTCCCTTTCCTGCTGGTGATGCCCTGCCCATGCATCCCAGCATCCTATTTGCTTTACCTGCTGCCTTGTCACACTGTTTCCTACCTTGAGGTCATCAGAGATGATAACCCCAAGATCCCTTCCTGCTTGGTGCATGCTATATCCTCACCCTCAACTGATATATTGTGCCAGGGTTTTGTGCCCCATATGCATTATCTTGCACTTCTTTGCATTGAATTTCAACTGCCAAATCCCTGACCATTCTTCAAGTTTCTGCAGGTCTCTTCTCATTCTGTCTACACCCTCTGGTGTGTCTACTCTCTTACAGAGCTTTGTGTCATCAGCGAACAATGAAATTCTACCTTCTAGGTCCTGCGCAATGTCACTGATGAAGATGTTGAATAGGACCGGTCCCATCACTGATCCCTGTGGTACCCCACTGGTCACTCTTCCCTCTGTGGAGTGACAGCCATTTACCATCACCCTCTGTGTCCTACCGCCCAGCCAGTTACCTACCCACCACCCTACTGTCCTGCCCACACCCATATTCCCCAGTTTGTGTAATAGTCTTCTATGTGGCACAGTGTCAAAGGTCTTGCTGAAGTCCAGATAGGCCATGTCCACTGCCCTCCCTGATCTACCTCCTAGTCACCCAGTCAAAAAATTCAATGAGGTTGTTCTGACATGACCTCCCCCTGGTGAAACCATGCTGCCTTGGGTCCTGTAGTCCATTGACAACCAGATGTTCCACCAATCTCTCCTTCAGTAGTGCTTCCATGATCTTCCTCACTACTGAGGTGAGGCTGACTGGTCTGTAGTTCCCCGCTTCCTCTTTGTTCCCACTTTTGTATAAGGGGACTACATCTGCTGTCCTCTAGTCTGTATGTGTACTGTATGTGCTCTTTGTTTGCTCTAACTTCGCTGCTGCTGCTCCATGACACCTTTGTTAATGATACAGTTACAAATGCTTTACATTCCAGTTAACTAAAGACTGTTACTATGGCAGTGACCCAGGCTAGGGAACAAACCTGGAGTGCCAGAGTGCCATGGGGGGAGGAAAATTGAACATCCTAGAGGATGTTTTCCTGCTCTATGGAGGAAGGGTGCAACATACATAAATAACAAGTACTTCTGTTCAGTCTTCACTAAGGAGAAAGATGGCCCAGTACCCCAGGGGAAGAAAGGGGGAGGAAAATGGGGACATGGAGTGAGATTGAAACAGGGTGAAGAAAGGTTTAAAGGTCATGAAGGTAGACAAGTCCCGGGAGCAGACAGCATACACCCAAAGGTACTGAGGAATTTAGCAGATGTGATGGAAGAACTCCTGTTGGACCTATTTAACACTGCTCTGCATTTGGCAGAAGTACCACTGGACTGGAGGACAGTACATTTAGTGCCACTACACAAGAGTGGGCCAAGGGACAACAATGGTGACTATGGGTCAGTCAGTCTGAACTTGATAATGGGGAAGCTCATGGAAACCATACTGAAAGAAAGACTGATAAGCTTTCTGGATGATAATGGGCTCCATGATGATACGCAGCATGGGACTGTATCAAGGCAGTCCTCCTAGACTAACCTGTGTGATTTCTTTGACTCTGTAAACAGGCCAATGGACAGGGGCCAAGCAGTGGACATACTGGGCCTGATTTTCAACCGGGGATGCAGGGCATGTAACCAAGCCCTGCATCCCTGCAAAGTTTGTGCACCTGTGTCCAAGGGTTTGATGCAAGTTATGCCCAATTTTAGAACCTTGGATGCAGGTTGCGATATTGCCCTCATTTTATGGCATCTTGTGCCAAAGCTGTGGCACAAGCCCCATTAACCAGCTGCCCCATGGACATAAAGCTACGCCGGGGGGAGCTGGTGTAACTGAGCTGCATTGCCGCAAGAGACCTGTGGCAGGGGGGGTTGCAGTGAGCTTCTTCTGAAAATTGTACTTACGGCAGAGGTTTGATGCAAGTCACCACTTGCATTAAACTCTGTGCTGCAAGTCCCTTACAGTGCAATGAGTCCTTTGAAAATCCAGCACTGTATCTAGATTTTAGCAAATCTTTTGACTCAGCTCCTCACAAGAAATAATTAGGAAACTGGAGGACCTGGGTTTGAGGCAAAACTGGTTGGATGGATTAAAAATTGGTTACATAATGGGAGTCAGAAGGTAGTAGTCAGGGGAATTCTCAGAAGCTAGATCAGTCACTAGTGGGTCACCACAGGGCTCAATGCTCAGGCCAGTGTTGTTTAACATTTTCATCAGTGACATTGCAGAGGGGATAAATAGCATGATAAACATGTTTGTGGATGACACAAAGCTCTATGAAAGACTGGGCAGAGAAGAGGGGACACAAGGCAGTACAGAAGACCAGGCCAAGACGGAGAGGTGGTCAGGTCTTTGGCAACTGGGATTCAATACCAAGAACAGTAAAGTAAAGCTCTTGGGGGCAAAGAACCCAGAGGGAAAATACTGGCTGGGAGATGTGCAAGTCATCAAGTCAGAAGAGGAGAAAGATTTGGATGTGATCATTATGAGTGACCTGAAGCATTCAGCACACTGCAAGAAAGCAGTAGCCAAAGCAAATTTGATGCTGGGATGCATAGCCAGGAGTATAACCAGCAGGAAAGCAGAGGTCATGCTGCCGCTGTACAGGTCATTGATTCAAGTGCATCTTGAGCACAGTGTGCAGTATTAGAGCCCTTACCTAAAGAAGGACAGCAAACTACTGGAGGTGGTCTGGAGAAGGGCAACCATGACGATCCAGGGACAAGAAGGCAGGTCATATGAAGAGAGAGACTGGGGAATCTCAACATATACTCCCTGGAGGATAGACAGAGAGTGATGGCATGATTGAAACCTTTAAATACCTTAGGAGGTTTCAACACATTGATCTCTGAGGGTCTCTTCAACCTTAATGGGAGCAGGACCACTAAGGGACACTGCCTCAAACTGGGGGGACAAGGATAATTCAAGATGGAAATGAGGAGACACTTTTTCACCAAGAGGGTGGTGGCAAAATTGAATGAGTTGCCGGAGGAAGTTATCTTCTTGGAGACTGTGGGTAGCTTCAAGATAAATTGGGACAGATTAAAAGGGAAAGTTGCATGGGGAGGGAAATGTGGGGGTGAGATGAATAGTGAACAGAAGGGAGGAATGGCTAGAGATGGGCAGATCCCTCAGTAGATACTGGGGGTCTGCAGTATGGAGCAGACAAGATAAACCACAAGGCCTTTTCTGCTGGCAATATTTATTTATTTATTTATGTCTTTGATTACTGGGTAGGTGCACTGATCTGAGGGACCGTTTTCAGGCACAACCCGGGCCATAAAAGATGGCAATGTTAAACAACAGTTAGAATTACAAGGCACAGGAATATTACAAATTAAACAGAGGTCAAACATTTTTACATACGGGGATAATAAATACAGGAATATTGGCATCAGGGTACATACATCAGGACATAAGAGAGTACAACAATCCAACCCTGCCCCCCTAATTAATCACACCTTTGAAATTCACAGCGAGACTGAGAGAGAGATAGAGAGAGGGGAGGGGAGGGGAGAGAGAGAGCTTAAGAACAGCTTGGGTAGCATAGATAAGAAACTCCCCACAGAAGTCAGGTTAGTGCAGGGTTAGAGTTGCTGGGTGTAGGGGGGCTACCCTGGTGGGCAAGAGCAATGGGCCCTGTCCACAAGCCATATACAGAAGAGGCATTTGAAGGCTGAATGCATGTTAGATGAGTGGAGGGGAGCAGACATCCCATTCCACACTGTAGGGGCAGCAACTGATAAAGCTTTCCCTTCCATGCTGGTAGAGACCCTCGCTACCTCAACGGGAGGGACAGTGAACAAGCAGAGACACCTAGGTAGAGTTCTAACCTTGAGTAGGGGGAAGAGAGGGGACACATCACTGCTTCTGATTGTACTATCCACAGTACAGCCAAGGGTAAAATCAAAGCAGCCTTGGAGGGGTAGCCAGCCAAGGGTACTGTAGGGGTTGCAGTGATGAGTTGAGAATGGTGCCATAAGAGCAAAATGGCAGGCACTATTGTAAGCAGACATGAGCCTGGTTCTAAAGGCAGAGGATGTATGAGAGTAGATGGGGGAGCAGTGATTGATGACAGGAAGTAAGTTACCCTGAACAATTGCTATTCGAGCCTCAAGGGTTAGTAGGTGGTGTAGATGGTAGGTGGCCCCAAGTTTTTGATTGACCCTGCAAACCACAGTATTGAAGTGGTCTGAGAAGGTTAGTGCCTGGTCAAGTGTCACCCCCCAGATATTTGAACGAGGCAACATCTTCAAGAACCAGACCATCAGAGGATAGTATTTAGAGGGAGGAGCCGGAACTATGTATTTTGGTGAGGTGGTGTTTGGATGCAAATAGCATTGTTTTTTTTTTTTCCATGTTAACCAATAACAGATTTGATGTGAACCAGCCAGAAGCACTGCTGTAGTTCTGAGTGAGGACTGAAGAGACCTGGGTGAGGGACTTATCATTGTGGTAAATAACAAGGTCATCTGCATACAGAAGCAATTTACAGTTTAGACTTTCGGTTGCGAGAGAATTAATGAAAACTGAGAAAAGTAGTGGGTCCAGAAAGGAACTCGGGGGGACGCTAGTTGAGACAGGGAGGGCTGGAGAGATGGCAGAATCAATACACACCAATTGCGAGTGGCCCAAGAGGTAGCTCCTAAACCAATCGGTGGTCTCAATGGAGCAACCAAGGAGGTGTAACTTGGAGAGGAGGAGTGCATGGTTGACCAAGTCGAAGACCTTAGTAAGTTCCACAAAGACAGCCCTGGTGGCGTGCCCACAATCCATACTAGTAAGGACATGGTCAGTAAAGAGTGCAAGAGCAGAAGTGGTGCAGTGATTTTTGCAAAATCCATGCAGTTGGCTACACATAAGATTGTATTTATTGATGTGTTCCAGCAGCTGGCAGTGGATAAGTTTTCCTAAACATTTGCTTAGGTGGGGGAGGATAGAAATAGGATGGTAATTATCAGACAAGTGGGGGTCCCCTGCTTTGAAGATTGATATAACTTTCACAGATTTCCAGGTATCAGGCACGGAAAAGGTAGACAGAGCCAAACTGGAAATAAAAGTGAGAGGCTTGGTGATGGCGGGGGAGATGAGTTAGAATAGGATAGGTGAGAGGCCGTCTGAACCTGGACTACCCAGTCTGGGAGATTCCTTAGGAGTTTGATGGTGTCCTGTGTTGATATGATCTTGAAGTGAAAGTGGGGGATGCCTGGAGAGGTGGAAGTTGGCTACAGGTCTGTGCAGGCTCCTGGGCTGGAAGGAGGATTGCCAGTAAGTTTGCCAAGATGGGTCAACAGATCAGTGAATTTTATATTAAAAGACTGAGCTACCTCAGATGGCTCGGTCAGGGGGCTAAAGGGGGAGTTGGGTTTGATAACAGGTCTGTTGGTGCGGAGGTTGGTGAGGGAGCTAAGGGAGGCCCAGAATTTCTTGGGGTTACCTAGGCAGTCCTTCTGGAGGTTAATGTAATAGTTCCATTTTAGGAATTTAGCAAGCTGTTCACACTGATTTCTCAGACACCTATATTTGGTCCACAAGGAAGGGGAAGGGGACAATTTATGATCAGCCCACTTACGATCTTGAGCTTTCATGAGTTTCTTTGTGATCCAGTGTGTACATCCTCCCACACCCTCCTCGTCTTAAGGGGGAAGTGGCTGTCCTTAATATTAGAATGGCATTTGTGAAATAAGTCACTGCCGAGGTCATGTCAGGTTGCGTGTAAAGGCTTGACCAGTTTATAGCTCTAACTTCTTTCAGGACGGCAGAGGCATCAGGGCATTGGAAATTGCAGAAGGAGAGGTACTTGGGCAGTGGGCATCTAGTCCTTGTGGACTGGATGATGTAGGTGGGAGAGTGGTTACTTATGGAGTCAGTGAGTGTCCCAGCCTGAATGACACATTCTTCCTAACAGGTGACTATCCAGTCCAGCAAGTTATGTGAAGAGGTGCGCTGGTTCTGCCTGGTTGGAATTGAAATGGTCAGAATCAGGTTATGCTGTTTCAGTATGTTGGCATAGTCAGATTCCTGGGTGCCTAACCAGTTAAGGTTAAAATGACCAAGTAGGATGGTGTCTCTGCAGGGGGTGAGAGAGAGAGAGCTGAGACCAGACAGAAGGTTTTGAAGGCCAGCAGTACTCCTTGCTGGAGGGTTGTAGTAACAGTCTAGGAAGCACTTTTTAGAATAGCCCAGAACTAACTCAGCAATGAGCCACTTGCTGGAGGAGGATGGATCAGACCTGAGGGAGATGGTGGCAGATAATGATTCCCATATGTGAATAGCTACACCACCACCCTTTTTCTTTTCCATCCAGTTGTGGCAGAGCAAGGTGTAACCAATCAGTTGACACATGATGTCAGAGATGTGCAGCTTTAGCCAGGTTTCAGAAATCCAGATAACATGAGGTTTGTGGAGGGCTACCCAGGCTTGAAGCTCTCAGTACTTAGAGGGAAGGCTGCATATAATAATGTGGACAAGCCATTTTCAGTTCATGGGGGTTGGACCAGATACTATGAGTGGAGATAATAGGGATGTTTACTGGGCCAGGGTTGATCTTGATATCACCCGCAAGTAATAGCAAGGAGAATTGGAGGAGGAAAGGGTAAGCAGGCCAGGGGGAAGAGAATGAGCAGGAGTACAGAAAGGAGCCAAGAAGACGTGTATCTGAGTTAGTTAGGAACAAGAGGGTATGTGGGCCATAGGTTGTGCATTCCCATCTGAGCGATACAGAAGGGAGGTCTAATTGTATTCAAGAGACAGAGAACATGTGCTGATTAGCTTGATGGTGTGCTAGTATCAAGGCAGAAGAGTCAACCATCCAGATGGTGCTGAATAGTGAGGCTGTCAGCATCAGTAGGAATAAAGAATTCATTGCTAGAATGGTTAGAAGAGGTGCAGTAGGTAGCTGGAGTTTACTGAATCCACAAGGTGGTGCAGCTAGGGATCAGCTAAGGCACAAGGAATTCTGGTAGCTAATAAACTCCTAAATGAGTTACTGCAGTATTGTTAGACTAAGTAGGGGTGGAGGCAATGACATTAGCTCTAATTTGGTGAATTAGCAAAATGAAGAAAAATCAGCAGAAGCAATGGTGTCAACTACTAGGATGTTAGGCTGTGACAGCATATGTCACTATTTGGAGTGGAAGTGATATCAGTTACCCTCTGCTGGTGGGAGAGTATAGCCTGCAGATGGAGAATTCAACACTTAAAGAAAGTAGAGGCCTTACCACATGACCCTCTGTGTCTATAAATTGCAGGCCAACCAAGGGTGGATTTGGTGGGGGGCAGATGCGGAGCTGATGCACAGTGTCAGCGGGAAGCAAGCAAACAGACAGCGGCAGCCCTGCAGTGAGTGGCTCCAAGGAGAGCAGAGATTTCTACCAGTAAAAATAGGTAGAAAATTAACTTAGCAGCAGCCCTACAGTGAGTGGCTCCAAAGGAGAGCAGAGATTTTTACCAGTAAAAATGGCAGAAAATGTATTTAGTAATAGCTCCAGTAGGTACAGCTGAATTTATAGCTACTACAGAGTTGAAAAGTTACAACTATGGGAAAATTAGCAACTACAGGACAGGATCTAGGAAGCTGCTAAAATCCTGTGAGTGTTACGCACCGGAAGTAACTCAGGAGAGCTGCAATTAGTTAAAATCACAAACAGGAGGTAAAATCTGCTAGAATCCTGTGAGTGCTAAGAGATCTCCAGTTAATTAAGACCATGAACAGGAGGTAAAATCTCCAACTCGGGGGAGCTCAAGTTTAAATATAATCTCAGCCAGGACTCAGAGAGCTCAATTAAAATGAAAATCAAGTTTGATTGAATGAGCTAAAGGTTAACTGAAAAGCCTGTAGCTCTCAGAGAGATAGCTTTAGAATTACTGAAACAGGTTAAGAACTAAGGTTGGATGTGTTGTAATTGAGGGTGATAAAGAAAAAAAGAAAAAGAAATTACGATTTAGGGCTAAAGGTCATCAATTATTAGGAGTAACAATAAAGTATAATTCCTTGGGCTGAAGGTCATCTAAAGCCGTGGGTTACAGAGAGGGATACAAAGGCACAGCTCTCAGGTAGAGAAAAAAGGCACTAAGATTCAAAAGAAAATACTGGTGAGGGCACATGATGTCCATTGGTGATCTCAGCTGGGCATATCTGATGTGATAGTTTGGTGAGCGGGGAGCAGCTCTTGCAGCTATGGCTATGGCTAGGGATTGCCAAGGGGGTGAGACTCGGGCTGATGTGATAGTTCAATGGATGGGGAGCAGCTCGTAGGGAATGCCCAGGGGGTGAGACTCAGGCTGCTGTGATAGTTTGGTGGGTGGGGAGCAGCTCCTGTGGCATACATATTTGTATGATCATAACATGCAAGTCCCTGTTGTGCAATTATCACATTAATGAACACAGAAGGCACTGATGCTGAAAGGCTTGGTGATGGCAGAAGGATGTCACCAGGTTCTGTTTGGGCCTGCTGCTGCAGGCAAGTGCTCTGGGGTCCTTGCAGCTGGCAACCTATGGGATGTATAGAAAAAAAGGGAAACAAGTCAATGTGGCAGCAGTATGGCAAACCAGAGACATTCCCTGGACCCATTCCCTCGCAGGCCATGACAGATCCTGTTCTACAAGAAAGTAAGACACTGCCACAGGCCCCACAATGAGGGTTAGATTATAGGGATACTGGCAGGGAGAAGGTTGTTGGGGTTGTGAGAAGACCCAGGTCTGGACTGGAGGATTGCAGCAAAGATGAAGGGCAAATAACAAATAATAAAAAAGGCTATTACAGTACTAACATCTGTTTGCAGCATGCAACCTGCAACATGAAATTCATTTAAAACAGACTAAGCTGCAAACCAAGATTTGCAGACAAAATTGTGGGTTGTAGGGTTTGCAAAACCTTTGACCCGGCATCTCTGTGAATGCAAGACACACTGTTTTTGTGCTTACATTTTTTTTATTGATTTCTATTTTAGCCACATAAAAAAAAGAATACATTGACTCAAATTTACAGACACACTTTGAAGGCAAACTCCCACTTGTGTCCAGTTCTGATATGCACCTTACATGGTCAGGTAACTGCATTCAAGCCATGAGGATATTAAAGCACAAGTCATTTTGATCATAATTATAGTATAATTATGGAGTACTAGATGACCCAAATAATAGCATAAGTTTTTGGGACTAAACAAAGAGTATCAGATAGAAATCAGAGCTGGCCAAATTTGGAACAGACTTACTACTGATACTGAAATAACAGCACACATTTCAGGATCACTGAACTTGTGTGAGCTCAGTTTTCGTTAAACTTGAAACTAAAGTACTTTATTTATAAGAGGAAATTCCTATAAGCCATTTTGGTACACTTTGGCACCTTCACATGGCAATCATTGCACATTATTTCTTTCTCAAGGTAGAAATATTATTATATTCATGCAATTATAAATCTAATTATCATAACAGCTGTTACAGCTTTCTCCAAGTATAGCATCAGTTTGGCTCTGGTATTACCCTTTGGCAGGTTCAGATTTTTGAGGGGATTGTATTTAAACAAAACATGTTATGCCTCCATATTGAATTATGCATGGGGGGGGGGACTGTAGTAAATTCATCAAGTGAAACTGGGGACACAGTAAGTCAAAAGGCTGACAGCAACAAGGGACATAATTGGGCTGAGTAGAAGCCTACAAAATGGTGACATAATGATAATGACGTTGTTACCTGCCGTGGTATACTGGTTGGGGCCCCCCATGGCTAATCTTGATGGGGCCCTAAAGCATAAGAACACTTCTGCTTACCCCAACTCACACAAGCACACACAACGAAAGAAGGGGGAGACTTCATGAGCAATTTACAGTAACTACAATATATATTTTTTTCGGACACTGTAGTATGCTATGCCTTGAGGATGGCCAATCAGGGAAGCAGCTGCAGCAGGTGAAAAAGTACTAAGGGGGTTTATCATGCTGGGGAATAGGTTGGGGTCCAGTCTTATGATTTCTCTGCATAAGAAACTTGCTTTCTTGCTGTTATCCTTTTTATTATCTTTTTAAATTTTGCAATCTCCTCCCAAGACAGCCTCCAATCTTTAGTGTCACATTCATCATCACTATTAGTCAGTGGAGTAACTATTTTTCCCCTGTAACAGAAAGAGCTGGAAAGGACATTGAGATTAGATGAGCACAGCGTGAGGAGTTCTTCATCTCCTACATCACTGATTGGCTGTTGCAGGTCATGTGGCTTGTCAAAAACATGGACATGCTTGGTGTGTGCTTCCTGTAAAAAGCGATGCATCATGTTGTTGAAGTGCTGAAGTGTCTAAGGGAAACATCTCTTTCAAACTGGCACCACCAGTGTCCAAAATGCTGGATTCTGGCATGTGCGTCAAATACAAAGTCATCATCGGCTCAACCATAATTCACACATACAGATACATAAGTAACGGATTTGGAGTGATTAGAGAAGATCAGGTGCACTTTATTGTTTGACTATAAAATAGCAGCACAAGAAATATGTGGCTTGACCACATTATTATATGCAATTAAAACAATTTTTACAAGTTACTTATTGAAAAGATCACCAGTAAACAACGTGTAGCAAGTAAGCATTTAGTATGTTATTAATTCTTCTGTTGCAGTGTACATATCATCTTCACATACTTACTTATAGTACTGTTGCAATCAGAAAATCAGCAAGTCTAGTAAGTAATTTTGTAGAGTTTAAACTCAGCAAAAAAATAATGTTACTATTAGCAGTTTAAATATACGTATTGTATGCCAAAAATCTGCATATTATTATATTATATGCATAATATGTTCTTCAAATCCAAGGTTACAGTCACAGGCAATGTTAATAACGGTGTCCTTATTTAACCTATCTATTAAGATTCTATTCTTAATGGTTCTGAATTTAAATGATATAATATTTCTATACTTTAGATTTCAGATTTTGTATTTCCTTTTTCAGTGTTAGAAACAAACTATATCAAGAGCACGAAGTCTTGGTTATATTGCTCTGTGTCTTCAAATCTATAGCTCTGTTCTTTTTTTATGTTCTTAGGATTTAGTTTAATACTATTTGTGTCTTGGCACTATCCCAAAATAATAAAAGTCACTTTGAGTAAACTTGTTCTTTACTAATATAATTTATAGAGTTGGGCATGTCCATCTAATAAGGATTTTTTTCGAACATAAAAAATACAATTTGTGTGAAAACATGTTAAAAATTTTAATCCAATATAATGAAACAAATTGGTGCTAAACATAAAAATGGCAGTACCCCAAGCTCAGCCACAGCCAGACCAGACAGAACTGAAAAATAGAGATTCAGAACAGATCTTTACAGGGTTTGTTTTCAGATTCATTGTGCAACAGTATTTACAAATTGTGTCTCCTTGTGGTGCCTCAGTATTCAGCTTTTCATTAATTGCCAGTAACATTGACTTAACTACATAACCACAATGTAATCAGTTGAATTTTTGTTAACCCAATATTGTCTATTTTGATTCAATAGATACTTTTTAACATATTTATACTGTTTAGTATTACTGCAGAATGATAACCCAAGTTATTTAAACTACCTTACAGTCTCCACTTTATTGCCATTTATAGGGCAAATTGGTTTAATTCTGTTCAGGCTTACTATGTGAACAGCACTTTCAACTGCATTAATATACTGTATGAGAGATACACAACAGGGAGCTGTGGAATGCATGACTTATTCCATGGGTGCTGTTTGACCTTGGGTAACCTCATGAGTGGCAAGAGCCATGAGTGATGTGCTCAAGATCAAATAGCACAAGGGAAAATAAATTGTGTATTCCACAAGGTCCCTGTTGTGTATTTCATTTATGCAACAGGAAGTGACCTTGTGTTTCACTTGTTTTCTTATTTAGGTTATGTTTTTCCCTTTCAAATTTTATAAATGTGTCATTTTGTTCTTAAAGAAGTCCTCCACTTTTAAAGACCCCATTTCCATGGAAGTTCTGCCATAATGCTGTGCTGATATGGGGGAATGTCATCCCTGAAAGGTGAAGGAGAACAGCTTGTGAAGAATACACAGGAAAACATGGTGGCTCAGTTTAGCATGGGAGTGAGGGAGCTGGTGTGTATCTCCACTATTGTCCCAGCATGCATGTTTCTTTTTTATTGCATTTATGCAAGGATATGTAGATGAGATCCTGGTAAAGGATTTAAACTAGGAGAGGGGGAGTACAGAACTAGGAAAGGGTTGGAGGAAGAATCTTGAGGGTCTTGCCTAGTTAGTACTTCCCCACGGGGGGGCAGGGGATATAGGGATGAAAAAGATTGAGCATGGGGAAAATTGGTGGAGGGGTATGCTGGTGAATGCTAGAACTATGGGAAATAAACAGGGGGAGCTAGAGGCCACAATGTTGGAGGAAGGACTGGCCTGGTTGCCATAACAGAGATGTGGTGTACAGAAAATCATGACTGGGAAGTGGCTATCCTGGGGTGCAGCCTTTTAAGAAAGGATAGGACAGGAAAAAAGGGGGGAGGGGTGGCACTATATGTAAAGGGATGGGATAAAGGTGATAGAAAGACAGGATAGTCAGAGATCAGTAGAGATCATCTGGGTCATGTTAGTCAAGAGGACTGGAGAGGCAATATGCATGGGAGTAGTTTATAGACCACTGAATGAAGTGGAGGACATGGATAAGGAGTTAATAAAGGAGGTACATAGGATGGCAAGCAAGGAGAAACTTCTGCTGGTAAGGGATTTTAATCTCCCAGATGTCGATTCAGAGATTCCAACAGCATCATCAACAAGGATCAGGGTGTTACTGGAAGCCATGCAGGAAGCAGTCCTGCAGCAGCTGGTCAGAGAACCAACTAAGGGTGGGGCTTCACTAGACTTAATTTTGACAAATGGGCACAGTGTAGCAGAGGTCTCAGTGGGGGAAAATATAGGGGCAAGTGACCACAGAGTAGTTAGGTTTAGTCTTAGGACTGGGGAGTCCAACCACTACTAAGGTGCTGGACTTCCAGAGGGTGGATTTCTATAAAATTAGGGAATTTTTCAGGGTTGAAATGGAAGGCAAAGAAAAGCTGGGGGATGTGGAAGAACTGTGGAAGGTAATAAAAGGAGGAATTTTGAATGCCAATGAGAGGTACATTAGAAAGGTGGGAAAGAGCAAATGAGGAAGGAGGCTGCTGTGGTAAAGGTAATGGGGAGGCAAAGTGGACTTTCAAGGCATACAAAAGAACACAAGGAAGGGAGGAATACAGGGAAAAGCTTAGGGTGGCAGGGCAAACAATCAGGAGTGTGAAGGTGGATGCAGAGGAGAAACTAGCAAATGGGACCAGAAGGGGCAACAAAAAGTTCTTCAGATACATAAGCAAGAGAAAAAAAAAAAAAACAAGAAGGGTATACTGAGACTTGAAGGGAAGGGGGGAGTACTGGTTGAGAGGGATGAGGAAAAAGTAGACTTACTAAACAAGTACTTCTGCTCAGGTTTCACAGCCAAAAAAGAGAAAAGTGAACTGGAATTACAGGGGAAGGGCACAGAAGCTAGGGAGGTGGACACTAGCCCTTTCATTGAGAGCAGGGTATTGGAGGAATTGAGTAAGTTAAGGGTGGACAAGTCAATATGGCCAGATGCCATACATCCCAGGGTGCTCGGGGAACTTAGGGAAGAGTTGTTGGCACCACTAACGAGGCTGTTTAACTTGTCTCTGGACACAGGGAGAGTTCCAGGGTACTGAAAAAGAGCAGACATGACGCCATGGCACAAGAGGAGGGGGAAAGAAGAGCTGAGTAACTATCACCCGGTCAGACTTATCTCGATGGTGGGTAAGCTTATGGAGACACTCCTTAAAGAAAGGTTAGTACAATACCTGGCAGAAGGTGAGCTTCAGTATAACAGATAACACATGTTCATGGGGTGAAGATCATATCAGACAAACCTGATCGAATTCTTCAACTGGGTGATGAGGGTGAGCGATCAGGGAGGGGAGGTGGACGTGGCTTATCTGGACTTCAGCAAGGCCTTTGACACACAGCCCTCACAGGAGGCTGGTGAGCAAGTTGGGCAGTTTGGGGGTAGAGAAGAAATATAGCAAATTGGGTGGAAAATTGGCTTAGGGACAGAGGTCAAAGGGTGGTTGTCGATGAGGTTCACTACAGGGAGGAATAAATGACAGTGGGGTACCCCAGAGGTCAGTATCGGGGCTGATACTGTTTAACATTTACACTGGAGATATATCAGAAGGACTAAATGGGAAGGTGTGCCTATCTGTGGATAATACAAAAATCTGCAATAGGGTGAACACACTGGGGTTGGGGGGGTGGAGCAAATAAGAGAGGACCTTCTAAAGCTGGAGAGGTGGTCAGAGAGTTGGCAATTGATGTTTAATACAAAGAAATGCAAAATAATGCACATAGGGCACAAGACTCCAAAGGCAACTTACTCACTAGGCGGGGAGGAGGTTCTGACAATGCAACAGGAGAGGCATCTGGGGATTATCATATCAGATAATTTTAAAGAGGCAAATCAATGCAATAAAGCAGTGGGTCAGGCAAATGGAATGCTGACTTGCATAGAGAGGGATATTACTAGTAGGATAAGAGAGGCGATCATGCCCCTTCACAGGTCCATGGTACCTTCACATCTTGAGTATGGGGTACAGTTCTGGAGACCTCACCTACAAAAACAAACTGGGACCCATGTGAGAGGTAGCTTGAGAACCAGGACAATGTACTGGTGGACAGGCCAAGAGATGCAAGACTGTTGAGCAGGATGTGATGATTGATGGTGTCAAATGCTTTGGCCAGGTCAATAAAGATTGACCCAACCATTTTTCCACTATCCAGGGAGTCATATAGGTGTGAAGTAAAGTCAGTGAGTGCAGTAACAGTGCTGTGGGATTTATGGAACCCATGCTGCTGAGGGCAGAGGAGGTTATATTTGTTGAGGTACTCCGTGAGCTGATCTGACACAATTCTCTCTAGGGCTTATGAGAGGGGTGGTAAACTAGATATGTGGCGGTAGTTGCTTATGCTGGTCCTGTCTCCACTTTTAAAGACTGGGGTGATGAGGGCAGGTTTCCACTTGTCAGGGAATATGTTTGACTTAAGGGATATGTTAAATAGTTGTGTTAGTGGGTGGGCAAGCTCTTCTAGGGTGATGGTGAGAAGCTTCATGACGAGCATATCACTACCCATTCTAGTTTTGCCAAGGATCTTCTTCACATATTCATTAGTGCCTGCCTTCATGATCATTTTGAAGTGGAATGGGGGTTGAGTGGTGTATACAGTGGTAGCAGGGTCTGGGGGCCGGCTGATAGGGTCAGTAACAAGAAACTCTGGAGGGAGGATGGAGCTGAGGTCTGTAAAAGCCAGATTAAAGGCATTAGCTAAGTCTTTGGGTTGCTGGAGAAGGCCCGCAGGGGTGACAATTAGATCTGGTGGAGCTTTGGATTCTTTCCCAGTCAGTGTCTTTACATTCTCCAAGAATCTCTCCCATTCCCCCAGCACTTCTGAAGTTCCTTTCTGTAATAAGAGGCCTTAGCATTCCTTATCATGTGGGTGCATTTATTCCTTGCAGTCTTGTATGCCATAAAACCTGCTTGTGTTCTGGTAGCTCTCGTTACATGCCAGAGGTTGTCCCTGTTCTTCATTAGTTCTAAAACGGGGGCCATTAAGCAAAGGATTGGATGCTCCTTTTGGTTTGGATGTTCTGAATGGTGCAAATAAGTCACAGGCTTTATTGAAGATGGTAATAAAGTATTCCAGAGCCTGGTTAGGGTCAGGACAAGTGAGAAGGGGGAGACCAGTCTGTGTCTGTCAGGTAGCTCTTGAAGAGGCCAAGTTGCCCTTTCCTCAGGAAGTATTTTTTTCTGGTTTGTGGCATGTCCGTGAGGTGCTTGTTAGACCAGGAACAGATAATGGGAGAGTGGTTGCGCAAGGTATCTGGCAGTATGGTGATATTTTGTATGTGCTTGGAGAAAGTAGCTAGGAGCCAATCAATGAGCGTGCTAGTACCTGTTTGATAGTTCATCCCAGTTGTTTGATTTACCATCTGCGTTAGGTAAAGGGCATGTATTTCATCCTTGATGGTACAGTAAGTATATCCTTAGCTAGCCAGTTTGAATTAAAGTCCCCAAGGATAACCTGTTGTCAGCCCTGCTTTGCTTTTTTGACGTGTTCAGTGAATAACTCAAGTCCCGGCAGTTGTTTTCCTGGGGGTATGTAAACTGTTGTAAGTAACAGAGTTTTACCTTGCTGGCCAATTGAAAGTTTAATGGAGAGTAGCTGAGCTTCCTTGGCATTTGTATTGTAAGGCATGATTTGTCCACAGATGCTGGTCTTCAGGTAGACTAGGCACCCCCACCTCATTTGGAGAGCCTGTCCATATGAAAGATGGTGTAACCATCCAGAGAGATTGAGGAGTCTGGAACCTTGGAGGAGATCCAGGTTTCTGAGAGCGTGAGAACATCAGATATGTGAATTGTTACCCGAGCTTGGAGTTGGGCAAGTTTGTGAAAGAAGCTACAAATGTTAATAGTGACAATTATTATAGAACCAGTAGGCTGGCGGTTGTAGTGGTTTGCGGGTCCAGGACTGGGGTGAATATTCCCAGATAGGAGCAGGAGGATAATAAGTAATCTGGCAAGGTATCATTTCCACCAAGTTCTTGCTATTCAAGCTAGCCTGTTGCTGTGGGGCCTGGGTGTGCAGAGATCCTTGGAGGATATGTTGTAGCACATCAGAGCCAGAAAGGTTTCGGGGGGATAGGTGTGCATTGGTGCATCCTGTGGAACTCAAAGTACAGGTATGTGTCAATAGGGATTTCGAGCTGGATATCTATTGTGACTGAACTAGTTGCTTGTGTACTTTGATTTATTGGCAGATCACTAAGGGGAGTGGGGGTGTGTGCTGACTGGTCATTTTTGAGGGTCACACTGCCCTTTCCCTCATGACCCAGTGACAGTTAGTTAAGGAGAAAAAAGATCATCACATTCATCAGCTCTGAAGAGCTCATTTTGGAGGTGTCTTAGCTCCTTAAATAAAAAACACAAGGTCCCTCTAGTGGCAGATCTGTATAAATCATGAATGGGAGACTGGACACAAAGTTAAAAGTTGCAGCCCACAAACTTATAGCAGCTCTAATAGAAGGGGCACAGAGATCAGGGCAGATAGCATACACTATCTTAAAAAAAACTCTATCACAACTTAAATCAACTCTAACAAGTCTCTACATCAGACTAAACATTGCTTAAAGTGAGAAATCAAAAACATTTCAAACAGAGAGTAGTCCTGGCATCAATTTTTTGGCAACAGTTCGTAAAGGACTTCTGGACAGCTGCACGTAGTGTGGGGAAAAACTCAGCTTGCAAACAGGAGCAAGTTAGATTCCTCCAGGGGTAAATGCCAAAATTCAGAGTTCCAACCCGTACCATGCTTGTAGAGTGAACTTCGGGCGGCTTTGCCTCAGGCAGGTTTTTCAAACTGCAGATGCAGTTTGCTTGAGAGAAGCAGCCCGAAAGGGCACAGTAATCCCTTGAGGAAAGAAGGGGAGAGGACAAAATTCAATAGCAGGCTTGGAGGGGAGGGGAATCAGAAAACAAAAGGGAGAATAAACAGGATGGGAGGGGTTGAAAATTAAACCAAGGGAGAATAAGCAGGGAGGTCCTGAAGCAAGTTGGGGGTTGGGGAGGACACAGAAGTAGCCTCTACAGGAGAAAGCAGCAGCCTCCACAGGAATTGTGGAAGGAGCTCTGATTTAAACCAGGGCACAGAGCTGAAAATTAAACAAAGGGATAACAGGCAGGGAGGTCCTGAAGCAAGTTTGCGGGGGGGGGGGGGCACTGCAGTAGCCTCTACAGGAGTTGTGGAAGCAGCGTAGATTAAACAGGGGCACATTGCTCCAACTGCAGCCCAGAAACAGAAGCTTCCCCTTAGGCAGATTTTTCAAACTGCAGATGCAGGAGCAGCCCAAAAGAGCACAGTAGTCCCCTTGCTTGTAGGGTGAGCTTCGGGTGGCTTCACCTTTGGCAGGTTTTTCAAATTGCAGATGCAGTTTGCTTGAGAGGAGCAGCCCGTAAGGGCACAGTAGTTCACTTATTTGTGGGGTGAGCTTCGGGCGGCTTCAACTTAGGCAGGTTTTTTAAACTGCAGATTCCCTCCTTTTGGTAACAAGGGTGCAAACCTCAAACTTCAAGTGTGTTATTTCACTTCTACAATGGGATATTGGCTGGTAAAATGTTATGGCAGACAAGTAGGTTTAAAGAGCTGCTGACCCCTCAAAGAAAACTTTGAAAAACATAATATTTACTGTAGGTACAATTCAGCTTGCATTCCATACATATTCTATAGATTTCTCCTCCACATTATTTATCACTGAGGAAATTTGCATGAATACATAATCTTTGGACCTCAGACTTCATCTGCCTCTATAGTTTATCCATATTGCAAGTTATAATCCTTTGTTGTGAAACAGCAGTCGGTTGTCATGGGAGAAACTGTGATGTCACACGCAGTGCATTATGACTTCAGGTAGGTAGAAAGTAACCAGAATGGATGAACTCTTCAAGAACAAAGACCCTGTTTTCATGCAAATTACATCAGTAATAAATGAAGAGGAGGAGGAATACAAAACTAATGTGAAATACAAGCCAAACTGTGTTTAAATATTATGTTTTGTTAAAGTTCTCTTGAAGGTGTCAGCTGCTGTTTAATCTGTTATATTACACAGGTATGTTTAAGCATGAAAGAGGTTGTTTTACATAAAATTGTATAAATTGTGATGTTGATCCCAGCTGTAATTACTGTCTAAGAGTTCACATTAGATTACAAATTTAAGTTCAAAAACAGCTATGGCAGTTATTGTCTAGACCTTGATTTTGCAGCAGTAAGAAAGTAAATGATTTGTTGACATTTTTTCATTATTATTTATTTAATTATTGATAACTTTGTTTTGTAATTTACTTGGTGGAGATATCACATTAATGTAATGGGCTGATAAGCGTCATGGGGAAGTACTCCCTTAAGAATTAGAATAGAGATTGACAAGTGAATGATGACAAGGAAATTATGTCATTAATGTCTGACCTATAAAAATGTAATGTTTTTAAACAAAGGCCATGCCCCCTGAGGAAGGCTTGCAGCTGAAGTGCTGGGGCAGTGTGCATACTGGTGAATTTAATTTGTCTTTCCAGTTTGGAATAAAATTTATTTTGCTATTTAGCAGTTTCATTAATTTTTGTGCATGAGATATTGGTGGTGCCAGTTTTTTCAGCTTTATCAACCCTTATTGAGTGCCCCACTCCATTTCATGAGAGCGCAGGTAAAAACCTTTGGAACTGTATAAAATATCTCAATGCCTAGTGTCTGGGAAGGAATGTATTCAACTCATTGGGCTCATTCACTACCAGAAGCAGCAAAACCTGTGGAGGGTTGAGAGAGACAGCATAGTGAGGACCCCAAACCCTCACTCTCAAACTCTCAAAAAATAGCAATAAAATCTGCCAAGACTACAAATGTGACAAACCACGAGTGTGCAAGTTATGATAAAACTCTCCCAAAAATGAGTAATGATCTATGAAGCTAGCCACATCAACTTAAACCATTAAAAACAAATGCATCCGTGTTAATAGCAGTGTCATAATTGTGCTTTTACCAACAAATGGATTTCTAAGATGTCTCTGAAATGCACACTAGTAATATGAGCTGTACTCCACAGCCAGTGCTAACTAAAAAACTTTACCTGTGCCACCCCATCCTCAGATGAACAATAACAAATAAAAATTAAAACTAATAAAGCTAATGATAAAAGTTGTTTTCACAACATAAATGGCAAACCATTTATTTTCATAAACCAGCCTGAATCAAAGTGCCTCGGTCAGAATGATCACAGCCCACAGATCACAACACTTCCTCAGCAGATAGATGTCATCTTCCTTTATTGAATGTCAAGTTTAATATAAATAGGATAATAGATAGATGAGGGTGTATTACAAGGCAATAAGACCATCGAGAGGTTTTGGAGACTTGGAAACTTGACAGCGAAACTCGAGAGGTTCCCAAAGTCCCCAAAACCTTGAGATGGTCTTACTGCCAAGAAATATACCCTCACCTATTTTTTTAATTTTTTGTAATATATAGATCCATTTTAAATTTCTGTGGCTTTTTGTGAGATGTCCAACTGTGCACTGTGCTGGTCAGGTGAAGAATGTCTCTCTCACTCCGCCGCATCCCCCCCACTGCCACACCTCTATTAGATCAGTTTGGAATTTTGTTTTGTGAGACATTGAGTCCTACCTTTCCTTTCCTTTTTCTAGTCCTTGTGAGGATGGAGCAGATAATTCGATTATTGAAAAAAATATTAAAAAAATACGGGTGGCCGTCCGCTAAGCGACAGTGAATAGCCGCTATGTTTTAAAAAGGTGTTGTGCCCGCCCCACAGAGGAAAGCTGCCAATAAGAAGGCACGTCATTACTTTGGCTCTGCAGGAAGGAATGCGGCACCTTGACAACTGGGTCTGTGTGGCAGGTAGACTTGCACATGCGCTATGTAATTTATGTGATAATGCTATCGTTCAGAGCTGAAACGATAGTATTATCAGCTCTGAACGACAGTATCACAGAGCAACAATGGTATTATCACTTTGGCTACTGTAGTATTACCGGGATTTTTTTTGTATGGGATAGGATAGCATTATTTGGCCATCTCCATATATTACAAGACTGTAAGCTCAGTGGATTCACTGGCATTACATACTGTGAGACATAGCACATGCTGCTTATGTTCTTAGTAAAGGTCCTTGGATAGCAGCTAAAAATTATCATATTTAAGAAATTTTACAGATTATTTTTCAGATTTTAGAGTCATCAGATTTTTGTTTTTACTTTCTGATCCCAGGTTTGATCATGTGACAGCTCAGACTGTATTGTAAACAATCCAATGATCTGATCAGAGATCTCTGCTGCCTAGTGGAACCCCCTCCTTCTTCCTATCCTGTGCAAATAAGCGTCCATGGTGTCCATTGTCATCCCCTTCCCCATCTCATGTCAAAATGAGTCATCAGTGTTCAGTGGCACCCACTCCCTCTCCCTATCCCCAATCATCAAGTGTCCCTGGTCTCCAGTGGATCCTTGCTCCTATCACCTCACATGGCAGCTAACACAGCTTCCACTCACCTTTTCTGTTGGCCACTATCTAACCTCAAACAATGCAAACCACAAAATCCTATACCAGATTATCAAAATAGCAGTTTGTGTGATTTTCAGTTAAACATCAAGAACACCACTATCTCAGTAGCCTGGTATATGATAAAGTGGTTTGCATAATCTGAGGAAGTAAGTGAAGGGATGTGATGGTCACTATTTGGGGATACTGCATGGGTGCTCCACAGGACACCTGGGACATTTCATTAAATGGGATGGGGAGCAGAACAGGGTTCTCAGTGAATACCAGGAACACTTCATGACACAAGAATGACAGAGAGAGGAGCATCACTGGACACAAAGCAGGAACACGTCTTGGCACAGGATAGATTGGTTTGATGGAGGGGATGCCACTAGCCCCCTTTAATTTATTTTAGGGGTACCACAGGATGACAGATAATTGGATCAGATCCAAATATCCATGATCTGAAATCTGATCTGACCTCAGAATGGAATTTGGATTGGATTTCAGATTTTTCTGACAATCTGGTGAAAATAGATTGGCTTTTTTTTCTGCTATTCATGCACAACTACTGTAAGTGTCACTAAAGTACCAAGTGAGAAAACAACTCACATTGAACATGACACTGGTCACAAGTTGCTCGGTCTTATCCACCCCAGACTATGGCCTTGTTATCTATAGTGCTGGCACTGACACTGCCCTCAAAAGGGTAAAATCCCTACTTAACAAAGCCTGTCACCTGGTTCTGGGGGTGGATCACTGGACACATTCTTGTGCCCACTATCAAGAGACAGGATGGCTTCTTCTTCACCATAGGATTATATACCAAACATGCCTACTTGCTAAGAAGTCCTTGCTGGGGTTTACCCCTATTTCAACTTTCTGTCTATTCCAAACCACTTAACCTACTATTAGGACCTGAAATGCAGTTAAGGGGGGGCTTGTGGTGCCATTTAAGTGAACAGCACAAGCCCAGAGATCCCTCTCCTTCTGTGGTCCCAAGTGGCTCAATGAACTCCCCAAGGACCTGATCGAGTATAGTAAGGTTAGCAAATTCAAATCAGGCCTCCGAGCCCACTTAGCCCAAGAGAATGTCTGTAAATGATTCCATAAACACTAACAATATCTAGCCCTTGCCAAAGCAGAGATCCCAGGCTCCTTTCATACCACCCCTTTGGACACCGGTGTAAACTGTTAAAATTATCCCACCTCCCTCCAGTCACTGTTGCCCCCCCACCTTGCATCACTTCCCCCCTTGACCTTCCCCATGCCACCCCACCTCCTTCCTCCTATCAGCTCATCCCCTTGCCACCCCCCCACTCCCCTGGTTCACCCCCTGGTATTCCTCACCTCATCCTTCTTCCACCTACTCCCCTTCCCCTCTGTTCACCCCTACCATGATTCTCCTCCTCCTCACTACATTCCTTCCCTTATGCCAGGTGCTGACAAAGCCTTCTCTGGCTGCTTCACTAATTTGAGCAAGTTTTGGGTTCTAGTCCTCATGCTGTACTCTGCACTTACCCTGGCATAGCTTTACGTTACAATCTGCATCTGAAATGTAAACAGCTTGCTCTATATTGCACTGAACTCATATCTCATCATGTTGTGTCCTGGGCTACCAGGTTCACTAAGTTCCTCTGCAACCAATGTACTCATGTGGACCCTTTTGTAACTTGTAATATAACTTGCTACTGAATCTGTGTAACCTTATGTAACCAATGTGTCGTTTGATTATCTTATGTATCTCTATGAACAGGAACCTTTGTAAACGAGTCCCTGACTCAAAGGTATTATTCCCAATCTGAAATAAATGACACCAATGAGTTGGTTTTGCATTTTTTTGCAGTTGTCACTACTGTACTGTACATTGAAAACTCACTCACTGTTGTTTTTCAACACTTAGCTAATGTGAGAGCAAATTTATCAAATATTTCTCAGCTTAACTGTAATGCCTCTGCATTTTTGTTCTGATGCAAAGTACAACTGAGATGTAACTCTTAGGCAACAGTTTTTGAAAGACTTTATTCAGGACCAAGTAACATGTATTCAACTCATTGAGAAATACTAGATTGTTGTGATGGGTTAATGTGAACTGCTGTGCACTTCTGAGTTTAACAATCGGTTTTCTAGAGAAATAGGAACAACTCTGGTTAAACATCAATGAACAGTGTATAAGGATTTTTGTCTTATTTTGAAGAAGGAAGTATAGCATTTCATTGGTCCCAACTCATTTCTGTTTACCTCCATCGGGTTTCACATACACATCTCTACTTATTTGCTTTCTGTATGATCTTCAAAATCGTTATGCATTTGACTTATTTTTTTATTTATTTATTACTGTTGACCAGAAAAGGCATACAAAGCTCCTGCAGCTCATTTCCAGGTTTGTTCTGGCGGTTAGGGTGGGGGACGGTTTCATGAGTCTGTTTTATTTACAGGAGCAATGTTGGCCAGGACACTGGTGGACATCCTGTACTCTTAAAAAATGTTGCATGGGAATGTTAATGTCCTCCTGTGCATTCACTAGAGATGGGCAGAAGAAACCTCAGTTTAAAACCTTATCAGAGGAACAGCAAGTCAACAGTGCAGCACCCTTTAGTGCTATGGCACGGTGTCAATATGGGGTATACTGCAGCTTAATTTCCTACTGAGAGACTAAAACTCAGAACTTTCTGATCTTCTAGCCCCAGAGATGGGCATGCAGCCTACCAAACTGCGGACACTGCTCCTCCCATCCACTATAGGCGCTCCAAACTGTGACATCATTGATTTACTCAATCAATCAGTAACTTTAGATGTGAATCCTCTGCTTCCATGGGCTGCTACACTGATGAATATGGAGTGACTCTTCAGTGTGTTCCAATTTTATTGACATAGCAGCTTTTGCAATTAAAAGTATCAATACTAAGAGCCAATGACTGATTGCAGCAAATTATACAATTGGTTTGAGCACCATCATTGGTATAATGGGAGGGGGTTCTGCAAACAGAATTGGTTTCAAACACCAGGAACTCTTAAACAAAAAACCAGAGAAGGATACTGAAAAATAATCATGTATAATACAAAGTCTGCCAAAGTACTGAAGCAGACGTCCCCTTGTATATGTCCCCTGCCCTGCAACTTATAGTCTGGCAGGTATGGTTCCACCCCTGGGGTGGGTAACAAGCCCTGGTACCACCCCCTGAGGAGGAACAACTGGAGCTTCCCACAGGATGGTGGCAGTCTGGAGGTTGTGGAGAGTGACAGGTTAAAAAGAGCTGAAACCACCCTCTTCAACTGTTGCAGTCATGTAATATAGAGGCTTGGGAGTATCAGATTGCAGACTGATGGCAAGGGGGGGAAGAGGGTTAAGTCAAATTCTTCTGAATGATTCCTCTCCTTTGGTCAGCATGAGGCTTGGGGGACTGCAAGATCTGGACTCCATGTGGGAGGGTCATGCTCCAACCTCATCAGGTTTGCCTGTGGGTGCGGTGATGCCAGATGGGAGCAGTTGCTCACCACTCAGCCACTTGTCCTCCCTGCCCTTGGGGCTAGGTTACCAACCCAGGAGGTACATCCTTTCCATAGCCTGCATAACCCTTCACTGAACGAGGTGCTGAGGCCAAGGTGTCTGCTGAGATCTCCCAGCTGAGCATGTCACTCAAATAGTGTAATATTAGTGAATTAACATATGGCTGCAGCCATTCCTCCAAGACCTGTATGTGTGTGTATTCGTCAGGATAAGGGGTATGGGGACTACTAAGTCAATTAGACATGAACTGGAAATACTACAGTGATGCACTCAACTTTTCTGCAACACACTGTCAGGATTTAACAACTGGATTTCTGCCCATTCTCCCCCATTCATTTTAATGGGGGACAAAATTTAACAATCACCTCTACACAGCCCATGAGCGCCCCCTGTAGTACATCACTGGAATATTGCAATACTCTGTAGCCCCTGACATAAAAGAGATGTAGCATTACGGTACAGTACCAGAATCAATAAACTTGTAGAGTGAAAAAAAAAACAAAGTTGTTTTCTTTCTTTACCATCCCTTGGGATTTCAAATGTCTGCCAAACAAACCAGTATGCTATTATAGTTTCTTCCTGGGAACAAATTCTGTTGCACCACAGAGAGCTAAATTACCATATACAGCTGGTCCGAACAAGATTTACCTACAGTACATCAAGGCAGCCAGTTTTCTTCAGGTCTTGATACCAGCTGATTATTGAAAAATAATGTATGATCCAGCCAACCAACAAAAATACCACATTTCCTTGTTTGCACTTCTGAAACAAAAACTCCTCTGCAATTAAAGGGTATTTAAGACTAATTTTGGTTAGTGGGTGGTTCTGTATTAAAATACTGGTAAGGAAGTCTTTAAAAAAGTTTATTTTCTCTGCTACCCCTTTTGACATTCCCTGTGGATTAGGAAAGTATTTCAAATTAACAATCCTGAAACTGCCTCATTTTTCTTGCAGCTATAAAAACAGTAACGCCTATCTGTGTTGGCAGAGGTACAGGAGACGCAGATCTTTTTATATCTTCATAGAAAATAATCTCTGGTTTGTGGCCTGATATTTCTTTTAAAAATCTACAGAGTAACAGATCAGGCCCCCTTTTCACTATGACAAAGCCACACTGACCAAATTCAGGTCCAGTGCTTTGATCCAGAATCACTTATCCAATTTTCTTGATAATTAAAACTACACTGAATCCAAAAACTAAGGTTTTTATGTGAGGAATAATATCTGTATAATTTATTTCTATTTGCTTTTTCTACTAAATGACTTTATCATAGACATAAACTGCATAGTAATGTATATAGCACTGAGGCACTGTGGATCTGGTACTTTTTACAGGACAAAATATGGTATATTGTACAGAAATATGTATATTGGTCCAGTAAGGAGCATTCTAATTTACCTGAAGACCAATATGGCAATAAATTCTTTCTTGGCAATACACTGTATGAAAGTATGATATACGTTACACTGCAGCATATAGGAAAGACTGGTTTCTGCATCACTATCCCAAACAAACACACGCTGTAATGCTCAAGCCATGTACAAAACAGCTTGGGCAGCCTTCTGCAAATCCTAGTGTATGGTGAGTGTTTCCCAAAAAACTGGCTTTTGCAATCAGTCCAGTTTAGAATGTAATTACTGTATAGCAGGTGTTATTAGCGGCTGATATATTTAGTGCGGTGGCTATGCCTGGACATTTTAACGCCCAATATATTTAGCGCTCTCTATGCCAGCAGTTGCAGCAGTTCCCATTCTTCTCCTGTAGCCTACCACTGCTAGCACTAATTGCATTAATTGCTTGACTAATTACCAGTAGTAGCAGCTTACTCACACATTAATAAGTCCACACCCTTCCCTTACACACCCTTCCCTTACTCCGATGTCAATACCTATAACTACGGTCAGAGAAAATGTCGCTGCTAAAGTGGATGCAATCCTCACAAGTAAAATGCAAATATCCCATTCAAGTGCCTACTGTGTCTGGTACAGAGTTGGCAGAGTGCTATGGCATGGACTTAAGTGTTGCACCCACGGTCGCCAAAGAGCTTTCTTCTGCTTCTCCTCCTCCTGCAAAAAGAAGTCGCTCCTCTTACGCCTCCTATACACCTGAGACCAGATTCAAGCTTGGTCAGTATGCTGTTGAGTACCAGTAAAATGAAGAAGTGCCAGAATGTCATTTTTGCTGAATGAAACAGAGCTAAGCAGAGCTAAGAACATTGCAGTGAAAGGGCTGCAACTTTATTATTTTTTTTTATTTTGTTGATGGGGTCACATTTTTTTAAGTGAGATAAAAAGAATAAATAGAGAAATAATGTGTCTTACTGTATGAGTCTTCTTTGAGCTTCTGTGAGCTTTTATGAAGGTATGTTAGTGGGTTGTTAGCAGATAATATTAGCAGGTATTTAAATTTAGCGGGTTTTTCTATCCCGCTAATAGCACTAAAAGTTTCAGAGCGCTAATAATACCTGCAATACAGTAACAAGCAGTGGAAATGGTTCAACCTACCTTGTTACAGCTGCATGGGTGGAGCCATGCTGACATATTGCTATGATGTAGGACAGAGAATGGACTGTGGAAGCATGTGACCAGATACCTAGACTGTGTCCTTCCACAGTGGAATCAAAGCACATGTGGTCCTGCCCATTGACATGAGTCCCCCCCCCGCTTTGTTCATTCTCCGCCCTCACTTCTGGACCACTTCCAGTTTTGGAGCTTGCCAACAGTGCTGCACAAGAAGAAGAGTAAGAAAAATGCTGCAGCAGCCAGCCAGAAAGTGAAATTAAAAGTAACATTTAGCGGTGGGAGTCTGCAAGTAAATTGAACCATAGTTTCAGGGAGGGTTATGTCCGATCTGGGTTTCAGAATGGAAAGACCTTACTCTTTTATGCTACTGCTGTTTTTCCTGCATAGCACACTTAAAGAGCAAGTAAGCAAGACACATATCATAAGTTTGTTAGATAGATAGATAGATAGATAGATAGATAGATAGATAGATAGATAGATAGACAGACAGACAGACAGACAGACAGACAGATAGAGAGGTACTTTATTTCTACAGTGACCCTTTCCAGAGACTCGGAGCTCTTCACAATTAAGACACAATGCAACAATTTTAAAATATTCATTAAGTACAAAGTTGGAGCAAGCAGCAATATCCAAACAACATAATATATTTAAAACTATCTATCCAATCAATTAAAATCTAACTCATACTATCTACAAATTAAAAGCCTGGCTAAATAAATACATTTTTAGTCCTTTTTTGAAGGTATCCACAGAGGGTGCCTCATGCAGCTGTTTAGGTAATAAGTTCCATAGAGTAGGTACAGCCACCGAAAACACTCTATCACCAGAGTGACGTAACCTAACCCTAGGAACACTAAGGAGACAACCCTCAGTGGAACGGAGAGCCCGGGATGGACAGTGAAGCACAAGGAGATCTTGCAGGTAGACTGGTTCCCCTTCACGTAGGACTTTATAGGTCAGTAATCTGACTTTGAAGGCAATCCTCCATCTAACCAGCAGCCAGTGCAGTCTGCAGAGGACAGACGTAATATGATCATAGCTACAAGCACCCGTCAATAATCTTGCTGCTGCATTCTGCACCAGCTGCAGTCAGCGGAGGTTACCTCCAGATAGTCCTAGGTACAGGACATTGCAATAATCCAGTCTAGACATTATGAAAGCATGTACTAGCAAGGTTGAGTCCTCAATGCGTAACAGGTCCCGAATCTGGGCAATGTTTCTTAGATGATAGAATCCACTCTTAGCAATGGCTGACACCTGAGCATCAAACTTCAAGCTGCTGTCGAGGATCAAACCCAGATTCTTCACCCATTCAGATGGGGTCAGTGGCACCTCCCCAGTACAAGGCTAGGGGATTTGCACAGACCTCCATCCCCCCACGATGACCCAGATCCACTACCAGCACCTCCGTCTTGTCTGGATTGAGGCCCAACTAGTTATGGGATATCAAAGTCCAGATCTCAGACAGGCAGTTGTTAAATATAGAGTCCACTGTCTGGTTACTTGGTGCACAGGACAAGCATAGCTGGGTATCATCTGTATAGCAGTGTAAACCCGCCCCATACACCTGATAATGTCTCCCAATGGCAGCATATACACTGTGAACAATAAGGGTGACAAGACCTACCCTTACAGGACACCACAGGTTAGAGGCTTCAGGCTAGATGAGGTCAACCCCATCACCACCCTCTGCACTCTACCTGTCAGGTATGACCTGAACCATATGATGACCTTACCAGTCAGGCCACACCAGAACTGCAGTCGGTCAAGCAGCACCTCATGGTTCACAGTGTCAAATGCTGATGAGAGATTGAGGAGAACCAAGATGGAATGATCTCTCCTGTCTCTCGCTATTAGGAGATCATTAGGCACCTTCACCAGGGTGGTCTCCATACTATGCCCAGCCCTAAACTCAGACTGGAAAATCTCATAGGTGGAGGATGAGGCGAGTCACTCCTCAAGCTAACTTGCCACCACTTTTTCTATAACCGTCTCTAAAAATGGGAGGTTAGAGATCGGCCTGTAGTTGACGAGACAGTCCAGGTCCAGTGAAGGCTTCTTTAATAGGGGTCTAACCAAGGCCTCTTTCAAGGCCAGTGGGAAGACCCCACTCCTCAAAGAACTCCGGATGATCTCAGCAACGACAGGTCCATATATCTGACCAAAAGTCATGTCAAACCTGAGTCCAAATCACAATGTGTTGGCTTCAGTCTCGAGACAACCTTCACCATGTCCTCCACCCCAACCGGATCAAACTCAACCCAGACACGAGGAGTGCTCCAGCACACCCCAGACTGGACCCCACAATCCCTTTGAGTTACGCTGAAGGAGATCTCAGCTCTGATAGAGGACACTTTGTTGGCAAAAAACAGAGCAAACTTCTCACACCTAGTGCTTGAACCCGCTCCCCACATGGAGGCAGGCAGGATGCAATAGCTCATCCACCATGTGGAAGAGCTGAGCCGGTCTTTTCCTTACCACAGCAATCCCCCTTGACAAAAATTCTGCCTTCTTACAGTAGATTGCCCCCTGATAATCTGTATAATGGGATGTCAGGGCCAAATTGTCCTCCATCAGGACAGAGCCCCTCCAACATCTCTCTAACCTCCGACCCTTAATCTTTAACTCCCTAAGTTTCCCATCAAACCAGGAAGGTCTCTGGTATATGGCTAACAGTCAGAAATGAATGGGTGCAATCGAATCAAAGGTGGTGGTGACAGCCTCATTATAGGCCGCCACCACCTCCTCTTTTCCAATTGCACATGCAGCCCCCACATTCAATAGGTGCAGCACCACCAATAACCCTAATGGAGACAAACCCCGCAAAGGATGGTACCAGACCATTTCCACAGAGGCAAGGGCTTCGGGGGGGGGGGGTCCCAAACCTGAACCTCATAGTGCTATGATCGGACCAAACTACTGGATCAACTCTAAGGTCAGTGGTCTCAAGACCTAAGGAAAACGTCAAGTCCAATGTGTGGCTGCATGAGTGGGTCACTGAAGTAACATTTTGCATCAGGCCCAGAACCTCCATGCTCGTAAGGAGATCACTACCAAATACGGAGAGCCCATCATTTACCCAGGCATTGAAGTCCCCAAGAATTAACCATACAGGGGACTCCAACACCAGGCCAGTGATGAGCTCTCTGATCTCCCTCAAAAATTCACCCTCCCTACCTGGGCGGTGATAGAGCAGGAGGATCCTGTAACCTGCACCAGGAGCCCCCCCCCCACATGGCAACACATTCAAAAGACTCCATGGGACCCATAGATAGCACCATGAGGCCCAAATCAGATTTAAAACAAATGGCCACCTCCCAACAATCCATCCTTGGGCTGTGTATCACAGAGTACTCAGCTGGCACTGCTGCCTCAAAAATGGAAGCCGCATTTTCATCCAGCCAGGTCTCCATGATGCAAGCCAGATCTAGCGAGGCAATCATGTCCGCCATTATGGCAGTCTTGTTCCTCATTGACCAGGCATTGCCTATAGTATAGAGCAAAACTTCAGTTTTGTTTCAGCCCAAGTGAATCACTTGAGTTGTTGATTTTTCTCTTAGTTCAGACAGCAGGACAAATTTATTATCAAAGCCAAAATAAAATATGCGCTCTTCATTTTTGTTTCTTGTGCTCTTTTAACATTCTTGCAGGGGAAATGCAGCTGGACAAACTAAAGTAAAAAAAAAACAAACAAAAAAAAACAACAGAGTATTCACTTTTAAACAATAGGGCTTGCCTTGCTGAAAATAAATTTGTGAACAAAACTTCAGTGTACACCTATTATGTAAACGCAAGTAAAAAAAAAACGCTGTCCCTATGCCATTTACACAGCTAGCCCATTTAATAAATCTAACTTGAGCAGTTTTTACACCACTCTGGGAGCTTTCTTTATTAAGAATGGATAGTGCATTTATTTTTTTTTTTGTGGCTTTTTTATGTTATGGTATTGTGAACCACTGCTCTGTTTAGTTAAGAGGTGTGCACTGAAGTTTTGTTCAAAATATATTTTCAACCCTAACTTCCCTTTATTTTCAGGTTTCAGTGGTATTATTGTTCCTAAGAAAAGTTTTTTTTTATTTTTTATTTATAGTGTGGGGCAGACCGCTACCCTATGCCCACCAGAGATGTACGCGCTGTTCTATATTTTGATAATCTGCATACTTAGCCCTCTATAGTTAGAAAGCCAAGGCAATTTTAATGTACTGGTAACCCCAAGGTTGAATTTCCAAGATTACTACTGAAGAAATGGGAGCCCCAGCAGTCCTGATCAGCCGCGAACTGCCTTCAGCCTGAATGATTTCACAATGGGGTAACTTCACTCTTATCGCTTGTTTTTAACAACAGCCACTAGTTCAATTTAAATCCCTCAGCTTGACACATAACAGGACTCCCAACCTGCTACCCCTATATATGTCCTCTAATCTTTATCCATTAACAGGGGTACCTGATTTTATTCACATAGTCCCACTGGTTGGAATGTATTATGGCTCCTGGGTACAACTATTTTACCTATAGGCAGGGTGTCAGTCCACGGTGTATAGTTCTGGTCTGCCACACACTTTATAAGATTAACTTTACAAGATTTTTTTCTCTTTTAGTGAACTAGCTGTTTCTGAGTCAGTTGCTTTACCATATATATGTAACACTGGTCACTGCATTGGGGAGTATCCCTGATACATTGGTTAGCCACAAATTGCTTCTTTTTTTTTACCTTTTTTTCGGCTGTATCAAGGTGCAAACAATCTATCCTCGCCAAGCTGACCCACTTACCAGCACCTATTACTTTTTAAATTCCCCAGCTTCAGATATTGGGAAATTTGTTATATAGTTCCCCAACCTGCACCTTACTATAAGGATCTTTACTGTAGGTCCTTCAACGTTGGTTTCATATTCTCCCTGTTTGGTACAGGGACTGACCCAGGACCCCAAGGGCTGTTTTACCACAACAGTGCGAGGGATTTGCACTGCTCTATTTTGACAATCTGAGGAGTAGTTCTAACATATTATAATTTTTCAAAGAAGTTTGCTATATTAGTATTGTTGATGTCCCATAGCCTAATTTAACAGTTAGTGTGTTTCCATACCGTGCCCTCCTTTGTTGGCTGCATCATCATATATGTTGCTGATGTGGCTGTCCTGATATTAATTTCTGAAGCTGGTCACCAAGTACAATGATGCACTTGCTGGTTTAGTTTTGTGCTCTGTATGATGGGTGGCTATATGGCATGAAATTATTTATTTTCCTGAATATCTCCCTTCATGGCTAACAGTTATTTTATATCCTGTTATTCTTCATACAGCAGGACCCCCTATATGTTTTATAATGTAAACTTTAGCCTTTGTTATAGTTTGCATATGTAGCAGCCCTGGATTTTGCCTATTTCCCTAAGAGGTGGCCCTATGTTTGTTCCTGCTGCTGAGATCCTGCCTATCTTATGGTATGGACTAAGTTTGCTACATGCCTACATCGCTATATTCACTCAGTCTGGAGGTGGATAGTGAGACTCCCTGCATACTGCATGTCACCTTTTGCATCTGCCTTTTTACTATGTGTTTGGGTGGTGACACTCCTACTCATTCCCTTTTCCTTCTCCCCAATTTTACCCTTTGCTAGCCCTTGCATACAGGAGGTTTGTGGTGCCTTGGACACACACCTTACCTCCTCCCTAGGTAGCTGGAGGGTCTAGTTGCCCAGGGCATTAGAGATCTCGTATTCAAGCTCTCCTGCCTTGAACGTTCACTCTTTTTTTCAGAAACCCCTGTTGGGGCCCCCATTATTTGTCACTGGTTGTTGTGATGTTTTAATGTTTATGGTTGTTGTGTTTTATGATTCCTGGTTCTCCCCATCATTTCATCTTAATGCTCAACCCTATCCTCCTTGGCTGACCCCGGCACCCCAGGCTCACGTCTGAACGCGGGTCCCCAGCTTGGAAAAAAGTAAGGTACAAAGCACCTGAGCCCTCTTTACCACCAGGCCCATGGACAATGCCCCTTTAAAACAATATAGTAGCCATGTTGGCTCTGACTAGAACTTGTTTTCCTCTGTTCCTAAACTGGTACTTGGCTGTGATAGTGACTGCCCAACACAGAGGAGTCCCAAAAGGATAAAAAAATTATTCTATAGTTTGTTGTTCTCAGTCTAAACTGGAATGAATTTAAATGCCTGTTTTCAGTCAACTTTTGTTCTGAGTAAGCCTTGTTATCAACCCTTCACAGGGATTTGCATGATACCTTGCTATGGATTTAAGATTTAAGCAATATACTATGATGGTGTAGGTTATGTTAAGAGTTACAATTCCTGGTGTGTTGTTTGGTCACAAGGCCACTAGCCAAATGAGCAAAACATACCAGGTGTTGTAAATCATAGCATTAACCCACATCCTAGAGTGGTATATTGCAATTATTCAATGTCCCCTATACTTAATATGGATGTTTCCCCATTTTAAATCATTTTTATAAAATGTATTATTCTGCCACAAAAAATAATTCCCTGTTGCTAAGTAGAATGATGTGCTTCCCCCCCCCCCACATGTGTGCCAGGCTTGTTTTTATATTATTACAGGCTTATGTTTTATAGTTTATATTATTAGTTTTATCAACCTCCCCTCAGAGTGTGCGAGGATTCGCTTATTTTTTAAGTTTTGTACTTTTAATAGTTCAGCTGTGTCACATGATGATGCAGGTACAGTGAGTGCCTCAGTGAGTGCTTTCTATAACTGGTGTAGAGGAGGTCATTGTGGCAGATAGGAATTGTATTGTCCATGACCGTGGAGGTCTATAGCGAGAAGGTCCCTCTTTTCCTGGATATGGTGTTTTTCTGTGCTGCTTGTGTAAGAACAAGAAAATAAAACACACTGCATGTCTTTTACTTTTTCAGTGCGGTGTGGCGTGAGAGGAAGTCAAGTGCATTTTTTTTGTATGTCAGCGGTGAAAGGTCACCGGCAGTATCTGGTTTCCGAGGTCACTGTGGTGTTGTGGTCGGGAGCTCATAGTCTGTGTTTTATTTCTTTTCGTCTTCAGGGAGAATTCTATAAATGGCATGTGGCTAATGCAGTGAGCGTGTACATTGAAGGAGCATTTTCTGTGGAGCTGCAATTATGAACTGGGGAGACTGCGGAGATCATGGGTATACTACGGGGTAAATAATTGGAGAAAGTTTTGCTGAGCTAAATAAAGGTGAAGTGCTGTTAATTGCAGTTGTGGATTTGTTTTCAGTTGTTAAAAAATAATGCCACTTGTGTCAGAGTCCACTGTACCTCTGTTAGGTAGCCGTTTAGACCATGATCTCACTCTGTGACCTTCGCCGTCTTTTTCAGTGCAGTGTTTGTCAGAGTGATTTCAGGGAAGTTCTTGATATAGCTCACTGGATGCTGGTGCCTCTTCCCATTGGTATTGTGGAGGATGTACAATGTGCAAGAGGTGGCAACTGACCAATCTGAGAGCAGCCTTCTTGTTCCCCATTCTATAATCTAGAATATACAGTATATGTGTGTGGTTGGGAGACAGAAATGGAAACCAAACAGCTTTGCAACATATAATACTGTGAACATTTATTTCCAAATGACCAAGTAGTTTTCTTTTCACCCAGTGTTGTATCTGGGTGGATTGAAACACTAGGAGGTCAAGTAATTTTCAAGGTTAGACTGGACAAAGTTTTGCTTACCGAGGGAATCACTGTATACCCTGATTAGTGAGGTCGGTGCTGAATCCTTATTAATTAGTACATGTCTGAGAAGCACACTTGTTGGACCTGCTTGTGATTTGGGGAAGACTGGCCTTCATGGGTCGGGAGTCCCTTCCAACCTTAAATTACTTTGTTACTATGATTTTCTCAGGGAAACTCATAACTCAGTAGCTATATTGCGATTCAAATGCATCTTACCCTAGATCATAGAACTGTTCTTTAAGTACTGAACTACACACAAGTTTGTTTTCACAGCAAAAATCATTGAAGGTTAAACTGGCTTGAAAAAATTTCTCAAAGAGCAGCTGACATCTCTAGAATACATATTAGAAAACTTATTAAAATCCAGCTCTGTTTAAATTTCATATACATTAGTGCTTTAGAGCTTACCTTTCCATTCTTTATTGCCGCGGACACTTGCATGGTTGTCCCACTGCTTATTCCCCATCTGAAGTCATAATTCTCTGTGATGTCACAATCTGTTACTATGAAAATAACTGTGATTTCACAATCAGGGGTTAACAACCTCAGTTTGGGAAAAACCAACTGTCAAAGATTAACTCCATTAGAAAGAGATCCTTTATTCATACTAATATAATAAGGAATCTGTGGAAACAAATGCAGCACATGCAATTCTGAAATAGAAGCAGAATTGTGTCTAAAGAATACATTTTTCAAAGTTCTTCCCGAGGCATCAGCTTCTCTTTGGCAAGCTCCAAACGATGGAACAAAACTTCACATGGAAAAGAAAAAAAAAATTAGATCTGGAAATTTGCATTCGTATGGAAGACCCCACCCCCAAAAAATGTGGGCCTGTTAGTCTCATCTGTTCCTCTCTACAGCAGGGTGTGGCCTTCACTTAGTATGTTCCAGTTGATATAATTGCCCTCAGAAGGAATGGCACAAAAGACTTGATTCTAATCTAGACAAGAACACCAGGGTGATAGAGGCTGGCCTCTAGAGTCCCAGGTGTTTGATCTAGCCCCCTACTCTAGCTGTGACTGGCTAGAGGCCACCCTCACCACTTTCTCCCCCGCCTCTATCACATCCTCCTCTCCCTTCTCTCTAAAGCTTAACTACCACAAAGGCAATTATTGCATATTGTATATATCTTGTCTATGTCATCCACTTTTTTCTTTTTTGTACTCAGTATTTCAGTTGTTTTACACTTGTTCATACCATATTACCTTGTCTAATGTTATACTGCTTGTACCCTGACCTTGTTCTAAACTGTATTTTCACTCAACCTCTTATGTCGACTGTTCTGACCTCCTCCCACTGTATTACATATTTCATGTGCTGCGTCTCATGGTGTGCTTATGTATTGTCTACCTGTATTCTTCCAGGTCGTGCCTGAAAATAGGCATTCCCATGCCTAGTGCACCCACCCGGTTACCAAAAGCAAATACATAAAATAAAGGGGCAATTGCCTGACTCAGGGGATGGCAATATGGCTTCTGAGTCTAGATGAAGTAAAGTACTGGTTTCTCATCAGGCCAATTCCTGGTATGCCTGTGCAGAAGGTAGAGAGAGAGAGAGAGAGAGAGAGAGAGAGAGAGAGAAAACACCAGAGGTATAGCGAATGACTGGTAATGAAGGTTTTCCTCAAGGGGTTTGGCCAAATAGCCACATTCTTTGTTGTGATTGTGACTCCTTGACATCAAAGGTAAGAGGCCCCAGTCATTTCTTGGGACCTGGAAAGGTTTAAGGTACAATGCTGTATCCCAGCACAGGGGTATGGGTTCTGGATATAGATAAGCTTTGCTTAGGATACTATTTGAGACTGTGAGCTTGGTTTCTTTGTAGTTCTTACAGTTGATCTGCCTGGTAAATTGTAGTGGCTAGACAAAGATCAGTTACAAGACATCTTGGGGAGTTAAGGGAGTCAGTGAGAGGATAACCGGTTAGAATAGTACTACAATAATAGCGCAGGGAAAGAGAGCACGGTCTAGAGAGTGGTCCCATGGACATTGATAGGGATTTAATAGCACTATACAGTAAGCGCTCCCCAGGTCTCTGTCCATGGTGCTAGGGAATGATATGAAAGGCAAAGGATTTCAAGAGACTGACCAAGCTGTTCCCATGGTGGGGAGGACTAAGGCATGAAGTAGTTTGGAAGAATGGTGTCAGAGACCAGGGTTCTAATCCTGGTCTCCCTTTACTTCTTTGTTGCTGGACTTGTTTTTTTTTTATTTTTTTTTAACAAAGGGCAATAGAAGCAGTATTCCACTGACCCACACATTTGTCTTTCCCCATGATCTGCACCCTGTCAGAGTGAGAATCTTTTAGTCCGGGGGGTGCTGAAGGCAGAGCATTGGGGTGTATGGAGGCAGAGCCCCCCACATACAAATACATTAAAACAGTGTGTTGGTGCTTTGTGGTATGGCAGCATTCTGTCCTGCTGCTGTAGTGAAGAGCACTGTCAATACAGCACAGTAGTGGATGGCATTGTTATTGACAGTGCTGTTCTGACTCAGTGCCCAGTGAGAGTGTGAGCTGGTAAGGAAAGGAGGGGCCAGGTGCTGTCAGTGCCAATGCAACAGGTATACTGAGAGGTAGGATTCACACATGCTGCCAACTTCAAAGAACTGTGTCAAGTGCAAATATATGAATTTTGCCCTAAAGGCGAAAAGACCAGAGTTAATATTCTATCAGTCTCTTGTTAGGAGTGGGAAGTGTTACTACCTCACAACTGAGATAAGAGTTAGAGAAGTTCTTTATGATTGTGTATTTCAGAGACTTACAGTCCCACCTTAGGTGCCTAGCATTCACCACCAGAGCCACCGGTTATGTTCCCTAACATGAGTGGTGATCTCAGCATTCATCTCTATCCATTATGCTGTATTAGGAATAGAAGGTAAACTGAAAGTTATCAATGAATCAGCTGCATACCATCTATGTGTGATTACATCCGGAGACTTGTGTACACTGTGTTAAACTTCTTTTTACTCAATGGGCACTTGAAGTCAGTGTGTCTTGATCATATTTGCCTGCTGCAACAAATATAGACTAGTGTTGAGGGTCACACTTAGTATTACAGTGTATGCTGGGGATGAGTTAGAAATTAAGTTTTGAACCAGTAGCCATAAGGGTGAGACAGCACAGTACTTAGTCATAAAAGGTAAATGTACTGTCTAAGTTTGTAGCCCTCTGCCCCACTCCCCAGAAGATAGGAAAACCAAGTGCCACTGTACAATCTATACATTTCCCAAGGGAAAACACCCTAGGATACTTCTATGAAAGGAGTGGCTTCATGTGTCAGCACCATACCACTGGAATTAGGCATTTACGACTATGATTTTAGGACCATCTGCCCAAAGGATGAACCCTCTACTTAACTTGCTATGCATTATATTCCAGGGCTTAGCCTTTGACAATACTTGTGGACAGGAATCACAAGTATAATAGTAATAGCATTAATTATTAATTATTTCATGGCTATTGAATGCTACTTCAATAATGTTACAGAAATGGGGAACTATTGCCCTAAAGTAGTAATAAAGGATTACCTAATCACTTCTGAAGGAAGGAATTGTTGAGTACCTAGAGGCCAGTGGGGCGCAGGACCCAAGGCAGCATGGGTTCACAGCAGGAAGGTCATGTCAGATGAATCTAATTGATTTCTTTGACTGGGTGACCAAAGTAGTAGACCAGGGAGGGGCTGTGGACATGGCCTTCCTAGACTTCAGCAAGGCATTTGACACAGTCCCACACAAAAGATTAGTAGTCAAATTAACCAGCCTGGGAGTGGGTCCCAAGGTGGTAGCCTGGGTAAAATATTGACTGAACAACAGGACACAGAAGGTAATTGTAAATGGAGTCCACTCTGAATAAAGAGGGGTTACTAGTGGGGTACAGCAGGGTTCAGTACTGGGTCCAGTCCTTTTTAATGTCTTTATAAGTGACATTGCAGAGGGACTGGAAGGAAAAGTATGCCTCTTTGCAGATGACACAAAGATCTGCAACAGGGTTGATACACAAGGAGGTGTGGAAAGGATGAGAAGGGACTTGGCAAGGTTGGAGGAATGGTCAGAAGTATGGCAGCTTGGATTCAATGCAAAGAAGTGCAAAGTAATGCAACTGAGAAACAAAAACCCAGGGGAAGATTACACAATGGGGGGGAGGTAGTAACAACAACAAAAATGGAAAGAGACCTAGGGGTAATCACATCAGATGACCTTAAGGTTGGAAAGCAATGCGAGAAGGTGGTAGGGAGGGCTGGGGGTATACTGGGATGTATAGGGAGAGGTATCACCAGCAGAAAACAGGAAGTTGTTATCCCCCTGTACAGACAGTTGGTGAGACCCCATCTGGAGTACTTCGTCCAGTTCTGGAGACCCCATCTACACAAGGACATAGACAGGATGGAGGCAGTTCAGAGGAAGGCAACTAAAATGGTGCAGGGTCTGCAAGAGAAGCCATATGAGGAGAGACTAAAGGAGCTTAATATGTATATCCTTGAGGAAAGGAGGGAGAGGGGGAACATGATAGAAATGTTTAAGTACCTCAGTGGAATCAACAAAGTCCAAGAGGGTAGCATCTTTCAGAAAAAGAGATGTGCAAGAACAAGGGGACACAATTTGAAGATAGAGGAAGGACGGCTCAGGGGCAATGTGAGGAGAAGTATTTTTTCACAGAAAGGGTGGTGGATGCATGGAACAGCCTTCCTGAGGAGGTTGTGGGGTCTAAAACTGTGGGAGAATTCAAGAATGCATGGGACAGACATAAGGCAATTTTTGTGGGGGGTAGAAAGAAATAGGCTGTTGGTTAAATAGGATCTGCAGCTTATCCTCTAGGTATGGAAATGGGCAGACTAGGTGGGCCAAGCAGTCCGTATCTGCCGTCAAAGTCTATGTTTCTATAATAGCATTGTTACTCAAGCAATAAGGACCAATGCACTGGTCATTTGTCAGATATTTAAGTACCAGGAGCACAGTCCAAGCCTTCAGGAGAACCCAAAAGTACGTAACAATCAGCTCAATCTGAGGTGACAAAATACTGGGTCCTTATTGTTGCAATAAACCTCTCAACATATGTTTTAATTAAAACACTATGTCACTGAAAAGATCATTATTGTAATAAAAAAAAATACTAAGATCAAAGGGGATAAGGGGGAGTGTGTGGAGGAGGACCAAGGAAAAGCATCTATCCTAAATAGATACTTCTGCTCAGTATTTACTGAGCAGAAGGTAGGGCAGAGCCCACTGCTCAGCACCATGAACACAGGGTGGGTGGGGAGGTGTGTACAAGTCCCTTCACAAAAGAAAGGGTCCTACAAGAGCTCACTCAGCTCAGGGTGGACAAGGCAATGGGACCGGATGGCATACATCCCAGGGTATTACAGGAGCTAAGGGTGGAACTAGCAGAGCCATTATCTGAACTGTTTAGTAAGTCTCTGAGCACAGGAGAGGTCCCAGGAGACTGGAGAAGGGCTTATGTGATCCTGCTCCACAAGAGTGGTAGCAGGGAGGTGGCAGGGAACTATAGGCCAGTCAGTCTTACCTCAGTAGTGGACAAGATTATGGAGGCACTCCTTAAGGAAAGGATAGTGCAACACCTGGAATCCATAGGAGCACAAGATCCAAGACAGCATGGGTTTACAACAGGAAGATCCTGTAAAACTAATCTCATAGATTTCTTTGACTGGGTAACCAGAGTGGTGGACAAAGGGGGTGCAGTTGATGTCACCTAGCTTGACTTCAGCAAAGCTTTTGATACTGTTTCATATAGAAGATTGATTAATAAGATGGGTAGGCTTGGGGTGGGTCAGAATAATAATAATAAAACTTTATTTATATCGTGCCTTTCTCAAAATCAAGGCTCATTACAATAATTACAGATAAAACAAATAAAACATCAATCTGAGCTCATAACATCCCAATAATCAATCAGGATAGATCTTAGACAATAAATAAGTCTTTAAGGCCTTTCTAAATTCCTCCACAGGCGCACATTTGCGAAGTGGACAGGGTAGTGAATATCAGAGGGTAGGGGCAGCATACATAAAAACACTAAGAATCTCTAGCAACCCCTCATCTGCCAAGCGGAGAGACCGCTTAGGGCAGTAGGGCATCAGAAGATCTTTCAAGTAGTCTGAGCCCTGTCCGTGTAGGGCTTTGTAAGTCAAAAGATCAACTTTAAAGGTGATCTGTCTCTGTATTGGCAGCCAGTGCAGATCATGCAGAACCGGAAAAATATGAAAAGCACAGGAAGTACCCCTCAATAACTGGGCTGCAGCATTCTGCACCAGCTGCAAGCGGCGGATATCAACCGCAGGAAGCCCTAGATAAAGGGAGTTGCAATAATCAAGATGTGAGGTCACAAAAGCGTGGATCAGTGTAGGCAGATCACTGGGCGGAACAAGGTGCTTAATCCTGGTGATGTTCCTAAGATGGTAAAAGGATAGTTTGACAACTGCCGACACCTGCAAATGCAGTGTCAGCTCATCATCAAAAATCACCCCAGGTTCCACACCTGTTCAGAGGTAGGAAGCTGGACACCCCCAGAAATAAACCCGCAGGTAAACCAGCTCCTGTCCCCTCTACCCTGTGACCCGGGTCCACAACCATTACCTCAGTCTTCTCTGAGTTCAACTTCAGCCAGCTTGAATTCATCCAGCACTGGATTTCAGTGAGGCAGCTATTAAATACCAAGACAGCTCTATCCTGGTCAGGTGCAAAAGAAAGGTAGAGCTGGGTATCATCTGCATAGCAATGAAACCTCAGCCATTCCCTCTTACAATGTCTCCGAGGGCAGCATATACACTGTGAACAACATGGGGGACAACACCGAGCCCTGGGGAACCCCACATGACAGAGAGACTGGGTGGGAAGAATTAATCCCCAACACCAACCTCTGAGTTTTGTCTGTGAGGAAAGATCTAAACCAACTGAGAACTGTACCTGGCAGGCCACAGATGAACTCCAGGTGCTCGAGAAGTACCCCATGGTCCACAGTGTCAAAGGCTGAAGAGAGATCAAGAAGAATCAAGATGGAGCTGCTCTTCTGATCTCTAGCCATCAGGAGATCATTGAGCACTCGAACCAGTGCTGTCTTGGTACTGTGCCTCTTTCAAAAACTAGACTGGAGTGGTTCATAGATGTCATGGATGGTTAAATGGTTCTCCAACTGTATGGCCACTACTTTCTCAATAACCTTCCCTACAAAGGGAAGGTTAGAGATCTGCCTGTAGTTAGTATGGCAGTCTGGGTCCAGGGAAGCTTTCTTCAGGAGGGGCATCACCACTGCCTCCTTCAGGGAGCTAGGAAACTCACCCATATCCAGGGAGCAGCAGACTAGCTGTGCTAGAACTGGGCCAATAATATCATGACAACCCTTTATCAGGGAAGATGGGCCCAGGTCCAAACTACAGCATGTAGAGCGCATACTCTGGACAATCCTCATGACATCAATGAACTCAGGCTGGTCAAAGGAATTCCAGGAGAGACTAGAGGTTGCAGCCAGATGCTTATCTACAGCTTGTCCCACACAAGATGCAGGCTGGAGTACTGCCCTGATGTCGGCCACCTTAGCTGCAAAGAAGCGAGCAAGCTCATCACACTCCACTTGTGAAAAAAACTTTCTGAACCTGCAGACAGGCTGGGTTGCACAGTCTGTCGACAGCTGGGCTGGTCGGTTCTGAGCAGCCACAATCTCCCCGGACAGGAACTCTGCCTTCTTACTGGAGATTGCAGAATGACAGAGTTGATAATGTTTCATCAATCTAAGATGGTCGGCATCAAGGGCAGATCTCTGCCAACAATGCTCTAATCTTCATCTTTGTTGCTGCATCTCCCTCAAGGTCCCATCAAACCATGTAGACCAAGGGCAAAGGGGAAGAGGATGAACAGGGACAGGAACAATTAGATCTAGAGCTGAGGAAATGGCCCTGTTATATGCCAGCACCAAGACATCAGGATCATTGCTCACTCCAGAAAATTCTGATGGGTCAAGCACCGCTGCCAGGCCTGCAGAGCAAACATCTCGCAAAGAGTGGTACCTGACCATCTCCACAGGGGTAGGCCTATGGGGGAGGGGTGCAAAAACTGAACCCCACAGTGTAATGATCGGACCAACTGACAGGTTCCACCCCCAAGTCAAAGGCTTCGATCCACAGGAGGAAGACTAAGTCCAAAGAGTGACCACCCTTATGAGTGGCAGAAGTAACCACTTGTGTGAGGCCCAAATACGTCATTAATATGAGGAAGTGTTGTCCAAACTGTGAGAGTTTGTCATCGACCCAGGCATTAAAGTTACCCATGACCATCAGCCTGGGCAACTCAAACACCATGTCAATGACGGTCTGCTATTTCCTGCAGGAAATGCTTCTCATCACCTGGTGGACGATAAATGAGAACAATTCTGCAGCCTACACCTGCCACTACAGTACACTCAAAGGACTCAGCCCCCTCAACTGGTACACTTGTGAGGCCCAGTTCAGTCTTGAAACACACCGCAACCCACCCTGTGGTCCAACCTCAGGCAGTGTAACACTGAGTACTCAGCTGGAACTGCTGCTTCCAAAATTGGACCCACATTCTCATTATGCCAGGTCTCAGTAATGCATGCCAGATCCACAGAAGGTAGTCAACTGGGTGGCAAACTGGTTGGAAGGCAGAAAACAGCGAGCGGTGGTAAACACTATACAGTCAGAAAAGATGCAAGTCACAAGTGGAGTGCCTCAGGCACCAGTCCTGGGGCCAGACCTCTTCAATATCTTCATCACTAACATTGTAGATGGACTGGAGGGTGAGGTTTGTCTGTTTGCAGATGACATCAAGATCTGCAGCACAGTAGATGATCCAGATGGGGTGGGCAGAATGAGAAGAGATCTGGATGAACTGGCAAAATGGTTGGAAGAGTTGCAACTGGGGTTTAATGCAAAGAAGTGCAAGATCATGCACATAGGGAAGAGAAACCCTGAAGCCACCTATAGGTTGGGAGGGGTGTTGTTGGCAATCATAAGGGAAGAAAGAGACTTGGGCATTATCATCACAGATGACATGAAATCATCCAAGCAGACCACTAAAGCAGTAGGTAAGGCTAGGGGAATGTTGAGGTGTATTATTAGGGGTATCACAAGTTGTAAGAAGGAGGTAATTATCCCTCTTTACAAGACACTGGTTAGGCCCCATCTGGACTACTGTGTGCAGTACTGGAGGCTGCACCCTCACAAGGACATTAACAAAATGGAGGCAGTCCAGAGAAGGTCAACCAAAATGGTTCAGGGACTGCATCAGAAAACATATGAGGATAGATTAATGGAGCTCAATATGTATACCCTAGATCAAAGGAGGGAAAAAGGTTATATGAGCAAAACATTCAAACACCTTAAGGGCCTTAACAAGGTGAAAGAGTCTAACATGTTTCAGTGTAAGAAAAATAGCAGGACAAGAGGACACAGCATGAGATTAGAGGGAGGCCAATTAAGGAGTAATGCGAGGAAGTTCTTTTTCACAGAAAGGGTGGTGGATGCATGGAATGACCTACCTCAGGAAGTGGTGGATATGAATACAGGGCAAGATTTCAAACAGGCATGGGATAGGCACAAGGGAGCAATACAGATTAGTATGAATAGATAGGCCACTGAACGAGTAAAGGCCTATGGCATATTTATAAGGAAGAAAAAATATGGGCAGCCTGGATGAGCCTTGCAGTCCTTATCTGCCATCAGCATCTATGTTTCTATGTTTCTATGTATAATCACAGCGAATACAAACAAGTAAACCAACAGTCTTTTGGATGGTATGAGGTTACGGATGATAATATTTATCCAGGGGTGTAGGTCATCAGACCTGAACCTGTCTAAGTCCCGTTTACTTCTTTTTACAGGATATCTAAAGGTTATTCCATATATTCCAATACAACTACAATTGATTTACTCATTTGTATGCATTGTGATTCATGTCAAATTGCTACTCATGATGATACTCTAGAAATTGTGTTTCTTTATCCCTATAGTTGTATCAATTGGATCTAATATTACAGCTTTAGCTATACAGTTTTGATCCTCCTGCACTGTTATTTAACTACACAGATTTTGCACTATTCCTGGCACTTTGTTTCTGCTACCCTTACTAAACAGGACTGTCAGGATAAATGGCTAGAAGAGAAGTTCTGTGAAATGGACAGCACAGTGTTCCTTGACTTTATTCGATAGTAAATTCTGCAGCAATTTTGAAATATTTTTCTACTTTCATGTTATTCAAACTTATAAAATAATGTTTATGATGATAATGAGTGCTTTTTATTGTATATATTGTCATCCTTGTACTTTATGCTCTTAGATTTTAATATTAATTAATTCTTTTGTATAGTGTGGATCTGCTGTTTTGTCACATTGTAAAGCCACTTGTCATGCACTAAATTTGAAACTTAAACTAAAAAGAAATCAGAGAGGTATGTGCAGAAAGTTCTGTTTACATCTGCAGCCCTTTATCTGTAACATCTAGTCAGGCAGTTATAGCACAGTACATGTGATTGTAACCTTCAGTATGGTTTATAATGCATGACACAAAATGGTTTCCTGCTATACAAGAGTGTTCAAATGTATGGTGCATAAAATCTATGAGGAGGGACAAGAGGTGTTTAACACATTCACCCTGGAGAAAAGGACGATGTAGGGAGTTTTGACCTCAGTCTTCTGCATACTGCACAGTATAGACAAGGATAAATAACAGGTGGAGATGTTTGATTTGGCATGTGCCAGCAGATGCAAGGACATGTTTTGTAGTTCAAAATTAGGGAATTTTGGGGTAGCATTAGGAAGCACTCCTCCCTGAGGTTGGGGGAACCTATGGACCTACCCACCAGTGAAGACAGGATAAGAAGACAGTAATAGCTTTCAAGGTACGCCTTTTGAAAAATATCTGCTTACCAAGGGAATCATGAAGTAACTTGGGTAGTAGAGTGGGAGAGGAATCCCTGTAAGTTAGGACATGTCTGCATAGCATTCTTGTTGGTCCTTAATTATAAAGTAGTAGGGGCAGAAGTAATGGACCTAGAGTTGCTTCTGACCTTAAATTACTATATAGTGTATGGCTGAACGTGATTGTGTATGGAGATCCATACACTGTGAAAGTCATTCTGCTGCAGTAGTGATGTTCACACTTATACAGAATGACTTTTCATTCTGCATTGCTATGAATGTCACAATGCAAATGACCTCATCAGCGCTGTCGATAGGGCTAGTGGCAGTTGAAGCGTTGGTTGAAGCATCGTGCATAAGCTGGCAGGTGGGTGGATGGCTGAGAAGTGTGGGTTGCAGACAACAGAGACTGACTGTCAGAACAAGAAAAAGTAAGTGATTGTGTTGATTTGGGACCATACACTATACTGAATGGTGTATGATAGCTCAAATACAAAATATTGCTGTTCTCATACCTCATGGTTACTATGACATCAGAGGGACCTCTCAAGCTTCACTCTCAAGGTACTTGATGTCACAGTAACCACTCGGTGTAAGAATAGTGGTGTGTATGGGCTACCATACACTATTCTATATGTTATGTTACTATACAGTAATCTGATTGGGCAGTGAGGGTTAGAACCCATGGGTAAATCTTAATATGATGACCAACAGTCTTGAATCTTGCATTGCTCATGTATTCTGTGCAGTTCAATTTCTTTTTTAATAAAATATGTTTCACCATTTTATTTAAAAAAACATTTGAAACTGTAATTCTTTTTGCAGTTGCAATAAATTACCCAGATTGTGGGTTATTGTGGGATTTACCCATTTCTTGGGTGCTTTAAGGCATTCCATGTTGCCTTGTGCTACACCTTTCAAGGCAGGGTTAATAATAATGTTACAATCACCTTGTTGTGTCTAACTATTTAATTATCATGTGGTAGTCATCCATAAAACAGTGAATACAAATTGCTTGGAAGGAAGATAAGAAACTCAAACCTTTTTGAATATTTTGTGATTCCGATCTGAACAACTGTTAACTTGAATTAGAAGAACTTAACCCATCCTTAATTTATTGCACGGACATTTACTACTATATGTGTGTGTGTGTGTATATATATATATACTGTGTATATATATATATATATATATATATATATATATAATGTGTGTGTGCGTGTACAGAGATTGATAGATATTCTTGGCAAAAAAGCATTGTTAATGCATCAGTTAGGGTTTCAGTGACAAAGGTTTTGAAATGTGGTGTTAGGGTTTCCACCCTAAAACCCCACCCCCACCCTGCATGCAGCAACAGGTGTGGTGGTGTGCCTTGGGGTAGTCAACCCTAATACTCACCCCATTCCATGAGTAAATCAGCTGAGATGGGTACAACATAGGAGACTGGGGTGAGTATTAGGGCTGACAACCCAAGGCACACACCCCCATGCCTATTGCTGCTTGCAGGGTGGGTGGGTTGTTAGGTTTGGAAACCCTAACACCACATTTCCAAACTTTTGTCACTGGAATCCTAACTGATGTATTTACAAAGTTTTTGGGTGATAATTTTCTTACTGTTAGAGATAATATAATCATAGCCTTATTTGCTTGTCGGGCCCAGAGGTCCTATCCATCCATAATTTATGAGAGATTGTAAATGTATCCTTATTTCCCTGTGGGAGCACAGGGTCTGCCAAGCCCTGTGCTCCCATGAGTCCATAATCATATCTGTATTTGCATGTGGGAGTGCAGGGTCTTCAGGGCCCTGAACTCCCATTCTTGCCATAATTCTTCAGATAGTGTAGCGATATCCTTATTTGCCTGTTGGAGCGCAGGTTGTCTGGGCCCTATGCTGCCATCCCATAATGTGCAGCACCAAAAACACCTCACATAACAATGTTATTCTATAGAAAACACAGCAAAATGTGAAACCTGTGTAGCTAGACACCAAATTATTATATTTTCACGAAATGAGAAAAGGCACATTGGTGGTACAAGGCCTTAGTAACCTGAAAATTTCAGAGCAAAATTGAAAACCGTTTCTTCACAGCGTAGTAACAAAGAAACAACTGTCTAAACTTCACATTACAATGTTACCCTACAGGAAACAAACTGAAATATAAAGCCACAGAACTCCACAGCAAAGTAATATATTTTCACCAGATCAGCAAAAGGCACATATATGGCTCAAGCCATCTGTACCCTGAAAATTTCAGGCCAAAATCAATAACTGTTTGTGAACTGTGGAGTGACAAAGAAACAGCTGTCTTAAAATTCTTTTTTCACAAATTGTGAAAAAGAATCCTTTTCAGCAGTTCCTTTTTTGCAATTTGCAGAAAAAGAAGATCCTTTTTCACAAATTGTGAAAAAGGATCCTGTTTCACGATTCCTTTTTCCTGATTTGCAATAAATGAAAATCTTTTCTCACAAAAAAGGATCCTGTTTTGCAGCTTTATATATATATATATATATATATATATATATATATATATGTATATATATATATATATATATATATATATATATATATATATCTGATATATATATATCATAGATATAGTGTGAAAAAACATATGGATATAGCTTTTATTATTTGTTTGTACACTACAGATCCCAGAAAGCATTGTAGGATACAATGTGCATGAACAATACTATGCAAATTCAAGTTTGAATTGTACACTGTACAGTTCCTAAAGCAACACTACAGTTAAGTGGTATAACAGGTTCAAACCTAAATGTAGTTTATGTACTATCAAGTGTAGCAGATTGAAATTATACTGATGTAGATGCCAAATGCTTTACATTGGTAATATCCACTTTTTATGCTTGCATAGTGAAGGTGAGAGAGTTATTAATAATAAGTACTTAATTGATTAAACTCGAATCTGGCTGTTACTAATGCTTCCATCACTATTTTGTGAACACAAAGTGCTGTCTAGTTGAAGGCAGCATAGCCTACTCATTAGAACACTGACTTGGGAATCAGAAAATCCCAGGTTCAGTAAGTATTGGAGCCAAACACTCACAGTCTGACTGTAGCAAATCATTCAGAGTCCCACGGCTCCAGTTCACCCAGCTGTGGAATGAGTCAGAAATACAATCCCAATGGAAATGAGATGCTGCATCTCAGCTGAACCATTCCGGATTAAGACACTAAAAAAGAAATATCACAGTGGTAAATGTAGGTATTTTTAATCTCATATTTGCTAAACCCCTATTTTTTTAACTGCTATATGTTGAAATGCATGTAACTGTGTGTATTATTTAAAAAAAACACTGTAAATTAATCCTGACATTCTTAACCTTTGGAACCCTCTTCTGGAAAAAGTAATTCATGGCAAAGCAATTAAAATAATGAGGTTTGAACTCCAAAAGTCTGTGTATAAATATGTATGTCTTTTTTTAATTTTTGTGAAATTTGTGCATGAAATAATTGCGTTTTGGTTAGGGTGCACTGAAATTACTAATTGCTTCAGGGTTCTTCCATTTCCTGCTGGGAAATGTAGTATTTTACCTGCGTTCAAATGATTTAAGCCTCAAAGCAAAAGCATCTTGGGGACTGCAATTTCCATAAATACCTGGCTTGGTTATACTATATTTATATTAGATTCTGCTGGCATGTGGTTTTCTGCTTAGCTCTGGGAACTGCAGTTTTAAATAGAAATCTTATAAAGAAAGTTCCAAACCAAATATATTTTAGAATTTTCAGCTCCCAGGATGTACTGCAGTTTCCAGAATGTGCTGTAACTGATGCAGGCTTCCCATCACATTGACTGGATCTCTATTAGGTTTGCGTGAGCAGTACTCTTCTTTTTCTGCACTTATTATTTGGCACCCCACAGCCTGTCTCCAGAACCACCTTCCAACTACAAAGCCTAAATCCTGTTGTATAAATTCTGAAACTGATAATTTTACTGCTAGTCTCTGCTCAACATTACTTCCAGAGCACTGACCTATAATACACAACTTGTCCTTTGTGTGGGGGACCCTGCGAGTTCTTCCAAGCCAGGAAGCAGCCTCACTTGATATGGTAGGTACAAACAGACTCTGGCTAGAGCTGATAGGGCTGCAGGTGAGGAATTTGGGCAAGACTGGTTCCATTGTAGGATGGTGGTCCCTTGTGAAGCACCACAACAAGCAAGTTGCCAAACCCGAGCGATAGAAAAGAGAACAAAGCCAGAGACCAAGTAGGGTCTGTGGTTTCTGCATCAGATAGAGAAAATTGGCAGACTGTGTGGGCCTATCAGTCCTTATCTGCCAAAAATGACTACTTTTAAAATGTGGGCCTTGTGATATGCAAAATGCAAAGATCCTGATAAAAAAGTGAGATGCAATCTTATGGTTAAGTCAGCATGTGTGACTATAATTGAAAGCAAACTTAATGCATAAAAACCTGATTAAACGGTACTATCCAATAGCCTCCTTTGTAAAGCAAAGCAAAATAATAAAGAACTTATTCTCAGAATGTTCCTTTACTCACAACATTGGGGCTATGTTTTAAGGGTCTTAAGGGAATCTCTTTTGTGCAATCCTCAGGATGGATGGATTGTTTACAGCCTAAACTCCCTTCCACAAGGGAAGTGTGAGGTGGAAATGCAGCAGTTGATGTTCATCATCTTCAGATATTTTCTGTGGCAAGCACAGTGCCAAGCATCTCTTATACTAACCAGGAGGAGGTACCTGAAATCATGGTTGGACAATTGTAAGTCTTAATTAGGTTGCTATATTAGGAGGAATTGCTAATAATGGAGACTGACGCTTTCCATAACTAATGGGAAAAACCTGTCAATACCCCCCATAATGATGTTACTAGAAATACTGTGTAGATGAAATTGTGGAAAAGATGTGCATATAAGGGGGTGGGTCTTAGGGGTAGGGAATAATGACATGATATATTTATGAATATTATATTATAATGTGCTAACTGTTTTTAAAATATAAAGTTCTTTGACTTGCACTAAGTTCAATGAGATCTTTAACTTCCACCTGGACAACCAGAAAAGATGGACAGAAGAGACCTTGGTTTAACATCTCATACAAAGGCTAGCACTTCAACATCAGTGTAGTACATCCCATACCCAGGTGCTACACTACAGTATCAGTACTAGGTATTAGCACAATTTCCTGGTGTGGGCATCAGCCCATATCCTTCTGGCCCCGGAGGCAAGCATGCAACCTACTGAGTCAATAACACTAAATATTTAACATGTTCATAAAAACAAATAATTGGATATTGATGAAGACTGGATGGCCCCTCAAGGCCCACTGCTTTCACTAATCCAAAGCCAGTGTTAATTATCTTTGCATAGGTGAGAGTAATGATTATCAACCATTCGCTACAGAGCAAGAAACAAATTCAAGTTACAAAAGAGCAGTTACATTGTTCTTCCATTGAGGGTCTTGATCACAGCAATGAAAGAAAATGGAGGAGTGGAGGCACTGAGGTTTGGCATTAGGTTTCAGAGCTATGATTTGAATCTGCCTAAAATTAGTAAGTGTTTAAAATGTGTATTTTCTTGATTTTTGTTATGAATGTAATGTCTATGAAAGAGATCAGATTGACAGCACCAAAGTATTGAATTGTCATTGAGTATGAATGACCCCTACAACCACTAGAGGTGGCATCTCCCACAAAAGATTAAATGCTGGCACCAGACTCTGGGCCACTGGAGGTATCTGACTGGATGGCAGCTGGTGGTGGCTACAGGCTGGTGAGTGGTGGCTACTTACTGCAAGCTTCTTGTACATGGATCTTTGATCCTCCCTCACCCTGCCAGCCCCCGAGCAACCTGAGTTCATTCCCAAACCTGGGTCACCAGTGTGGCAGGAGGGAGCTGAACAGTACCTCAGCCCTCCATGCCACTGGACTAGCATGCTAGGTGCACCTTGAGGTTCATTGACCTTAGGCTCAATTGCAAGATGGACCACAAGTATTCCAGGATGCTAGCCACAGGGCAAGAGAGGGGTTTGAACTCTCTGCCCTGGCACCAAATGGAAATAGCACTCCCATTTGAAGGCATAGCACTGACAACTTGACTCCTTTTGAGAGGTCTCTACAGCATGAAGGACCTTGTCAGAGAGACCCAAAGGCTGGAACTGTAGCCACTCAGGAACTAATACAAATGGCAAAAATTGTAGCCCGCAGATAATTCCCAGAGATGCAAATCATGTGATATACCCCTATCATCACCATTGTATTCTTTAGTTGTCAATAGCATGAAAAAACAGTGATATTTGGTATGTATGTTCCCTTTAACTAAATTTGCTCTGTTTTAATGTGGCTCTGTAATTTGCAAGCTGTAGTAAATTGTAGCACTCACTATCAGAACAAAAGGGGTTACAAATGCTTACATCTTCTGTTATTGCAAATCCCAGAAACTCCTGCAGCTGGCCTTCGAACAGCATGCAGCAGTGAGAGATTAAGTAGCCTGCATTGTATGTTAGAGTTTATATAAGTTCATGGAGTGGGTCCAGCCCAGCCAACCTTGGTATAAAGAAAATGTAGTTTAAATGGGAGAAGTCCAGTACCAATCAAGGCAACCTGGAGGTGGATCCATAATTAAAGGGGTGTACACTAATGGTGGGTCAGGTGCTCCTCATAGGAGAGTGTGTGTGGTGGTGGTGGGGGGGTGAAAGTTACACTGCAGTTCATATATGAAAACAAGACTAACCAATGATGCTTAGTAAAATATAATGTATAAAAATTGCATGCAATGGTGTTACCAGGATATATGTTCTGTAACAGGTACATCATGGGTTCTGTCTAGGGAAAGTGCACGATCCTGTATGAGATGAGCTACCTATCTATTCCTTCTCTGTTGCTTGCACTGTACTGTATGATAGTTGGTGTGTATGTGCCCCCCAACTGAATTAGATATTTTAATGTGACTCTGTAATTTCCAAGCTGTAGTAAATCATATCGATCACCATTAGCACACAAGGGGTTATTGACACTTTTTACATCTTCTGTTATAACAAATCCCAGAATCTCCTGCAGCTGGCCTTGGAACAGTATGTAGCAGTGAGAGATTCAGTAGCCTGCATTGTGTGTTAGAGTTTATACAAGTTCTGATATTTTGTGTGCCGGTCCTGTCATCCTCCCCAGGCCATGTACAGTCACACAGGGCTGACCTAACTAGAGAGTAAGCAAAAGCTCTATCACGCACTATGAGCTATTGAATCTCCTACAGCTGCCCACTGTTCTGATGTAGCTAATAATACACCCCCCACACACACACACATATCACAAATGCATTCACAGCAGTTGTTTTATGATCAGTATTCTTGTTGGAGTTCCTCTATTGTTTACACTGTACTGTATGATAGTTGGTGTGTATGTTCCCTTCAACTGAATTAGTTGTTTTAATGTGGCTCTGTAATTTGCAAACTGTAGTAAATCATAGCAATCAGCATCAGAACAAAAGGGGTTATTAACACTTTTTACATCTTCTGTTACTACAAATTCAAGAGTCTCCTGCAGCTGGCCTTAAATCAGTATGCAGCAGTGAGAGATTCAGAAGCCTGCATTGTATGTTAGAGTTTCTATAATTTCTGATATTTTGCTTGCTGATCCTGTCATCCTCCCTGGGCCATGTCCAGTCACACAGGGCTGATCTAACTGGAGATTAAACAAAAGCTCTATCATGCACTATGGGCTATTGAATCTCCCACTGCTGCCTACTGTTCTGATATAGCTGATAATGCAACACCCCCCCACACACACACACACATATATATCACAAAGCCATTCACAGCGGTTGTTTTATGATCAGTATACTCGTTGGAGTTGCTTCAAAGAAACAGGACTTGATTATGTGTTTTCTTTTCTTTTTCGCCCACTTTCTACTTGAAATGAATGGGAAAAAAGTCATAATTCAAGCAAGGCAGTCAGGCACAGTGGGCGAAACAGTGGGTGGAAACTTAGGGAGGAATGTGGAGTCCCTTTACTCATCCCAAAAGGTCTTCAGGGATACTTCCACTTCAGCCTTAAAAAGGAGCTGGCAATCAAAGGGTAATACCAGTAAGATCCTACATTGATGTGTGTGTGGGGGGGGGGCTTCATTTGCTTGGAAGTTGCTGGATAATTGTATTATCCTTTAAACTTCTTACCATCTCTCTTTACTCCCTCAAGGATATACGTTGAAGAGGGGGAGAGAACAAAGCCAATGGGAGCATCATAGAGAGTGAGTTAGTACCTCCTCTTAGTCTTTGCACCTAGCTAGCACTGCTCACAACTCATGGTGTCTCTCCATCATGAGTCAGTTAACCAAGCACACCTCCACTGCATTTTCTAGGCCAAAAACTCTTTTCTATTTTAAGACTTTACTGTTGGTCTGTTTCTCCCTTTATACTGCTGCATTTTTTCCTCTAAAACTCTTATTGCCATTTTACTTTCCATGGTACACAGACTGCAGTAAGTTTGAAACATGTGGGGAAGAGGGGAGAAGAGAAGAAGAGCACCATTACCTCTTCAACACTTGACCTATTTTTACCTGTACAAATTCAATACTACTTTTTTAATCTCATTTCTATTAAGTGCGTGTTGTTTTGTTTCCACTGCTATATTGTATAGGCAATTTAAAGTTCCACTTTGAGAAGAAAATAACACTGCTAACAGAAATGTTTTTCATTTTAAAAGTTTATTATAACTTCATTCATTTTGCCACTTGTTCAAAGATTCATTATGTTTTTTACTTGAAAAGTGTCTGGGGAAAAGGCACGCTAAGCTACATAATGAGCAATAAATAATAACACCACTTGCAGATAAGACCTAAGCCAATCTGCATTCTGCACAATCAACAGTGGGCATTATTGTTCCTTACAATTTTCTGTTGGTTTCGAATATACAAATGAAATCCCTTAAATTTCCAGGAAGTGTAGTCGCTAAAAATGATCAACAATATAATCCTTAAATATTGCTTGTCTTGCAATTTTCAGTTACAGAATTTTACTGGCAAAGAATTATGCATTGCAGCCTATTAGTGATTATTTTAGCTTTACAGTTCGAACATAGTATCTTCTTGTTGTTTGGAAGACACTATGACTGGGTCTTGTATTGTTAAGTCCCATTGCAATCATCAGCTCTGGAAGGAGGGACTTTGTGTTCAAGGCTTATGCTGCAGGTACATACAGATATGTTCCTGAGTGCATGCAGGAAGATAGTGCAACCTAAAATGCCCCCCGCCCCCATCTTGCATTTATTAGCCATTAAACTGAAGCAAAAGCTGGAAATCCATGAACCATTTGTGATGCTGCCCTTAACTCAGTCCTTCTGAGGCTACCATTTTGTATAAAGGTTAAACAATGAAATGTTCAGACTTCTATAAGTGCTATTAGAGATTGTGGTCTAATCACCTTCTCAGAAGTACTTTAACATGCCACTATCAATCCATACTTCCTTTTCTTTCAAACTGAAATTCTACCAGGTACTTGGGGTATGGCTAGGGCAATTTATAAATAAGGACATTGAGGTCCCAAAAATGATCTCCAACTCCATGTCACTGTGCCAGCTTGACATTTGTGAAAAGAGTGAATTAGGCACACATATCCCAAAGAAATACAGTGTCTCCTGCTGATGTACAGACTTTACCTGTTGATGGGGATGAAGATGGGGACACTCAAGCCTGAAAAAGAAAATCATATCTCCCTTCTAGTTTTCTACCACCGTTTATTAGCTTAGAGGAAGGCAGATGCATACCAGCTCCAGCGACTTTCTGCATCTCACTGATGGTGTCCCAGTTTCATCTACTGTACCTACAGCTATGAAGCTGCAGGCACATACAGACCCCAAAGAAACTAAGCCCATTTCCCTAAGGATCATCACTGCTCTAACCCAAGTACCATGTAAGGCATAGCTTAAATGTATTGGTATTTGCATTCATGTTTGTGTGTGTGACTGTGCACCCCTAGTTGAAGAGTAGTGCACTTGAAATGCCTAAGGGATTCCCATCCCAGATCCCTGTATGGTATGTCAGCTCTCTTATTTGCATGCTGCTTAACCACATTAAAATACTGTGCATTACTGATGTATATTTGCACTTGTGTGCTGTATTTCCTAAACTTATGATGTGCCAATAAAATATTTTCACATGGTACCGATACTTGTTTCCACGACAGTTGTGTGTCATAGACACTTTTTGAGCTTTGGAGTACGCTGGATATGGTTGTTTCTATGTGTGTGTGTGTGTGTGTGTGTGTGTGTGTGTGTGTGTGTGTGTGTATACATGTGTATTTGCTCTATCAGGTACTTACTAGGTTTAAAGAGCTACTGACATAATAATTAGGTACAATTCTGCCTGCATTCCATTTATAGTTTATATATTTCTCCTCCCCATTATTTATTACTAAGTAAATTTGCATGAATATATGATCTTTATCGCTTAGAGTTTCTTTAGAGTCCATCTGCTTCTATAGCTAACCCCCTACTTCAAGTCATAATCCTGTGTTGTGACTTCACAATCTGTTGCCATGGGAGTAACTGTGATATCACAAGCAGTGCTCTGTGACTTCAGGTAGGGAGAAAGCAGCAGGAATAGACAAACACTTCAGGAGTTAAGATACTGTTTTCATACAGATGACCTCCATAATAAATAATGGGGGGGAGTAATACAACACTAATGGGAAATACAAACTGGGTTATGTCTAAATATTAGGTTTTGATAAAGTTCTCTTGAACGTGTCACCAGCGTTTTAACTATAGATTACCTCGTACCCCATTTATTCAACATCTAGATGTAACATAGAAAGAACCATCACAAGGCATGTTTTATTGGGGCACATTTATGCATATAACAAGATACTCTGAGATTTGGAAACAGACTGTAGTTATGAGAGATACATTTAGAGCTGCTGAGGAATTAAATTCTGCCAGTGGAATTACCATGGAAACAACATTCTAGGAAATCTGCATTCCAAGGAATAAATTCAACATTTAGCAGTACTACAGATTTTTTTCCTACAGAGTTCTTTACTATTTAGTCAAATTTGAATGTGGAATTCCATGTAATAGTGCACATTCAAGCCGTCCAACTCTGTTTTCTGCAGAAAGTCAGAATTCTGCAGATTTCTTCACACTTTTTTTCTACATTCTGCATGTGATTCTGCAAAAGCAGAAACAAAAATATCTCCACAATGCACTAGTAAGGATACAGATCTGATTGCCTACAGTGGCAACTTGAAGTTCTCACTCTCTAATACAATACAAGCACTCTGTTCACACTAGTACACTACTGTAGTGAACTGTGAGACCGGCATCAGCATAGGTTCTGAATACTGACACTCAAAGCTCGATTCAGAAGATACATAAGACCGAAACAGAGCTGTGATTTTTGTTTCCATTCCCCATCCTGCCCCCTACACCTAGTGCTAAACTTGTTGGCAATCCTTGATTTATTGGATAAACCCTGAAGTAATTTAAACCAATAACATTTTGCAAAGAAAATTAACAGAAAGAATATGCAAGTGTTCAGTTTCAAAGCAACAGAACCATTTATTTGCATCACATGCAGTTACATCTCTATTACTGCTGTGACTGCAAAAAGCTACATACAGGAGGTTCAGAAACTCACTGTCATTTCCTGAAATGACTCAACACAAACAAGCAAATCCAGAATCCAGTAAAAGAATCAAACACATGAAACTCAAATTAAAGCTCTGTAATTTATTGTCCTATTTGGCATGAGAGAGAGATGTGTACATAGAAGAGCAGCCTGTGTGGCCTAGACATGCAGTTCATCAGAAGGGACATATTTCTACCTGTCTGATACTCATTCATAATTCATTCTTAATCTGCCTTCAACTGTTCATCTCAACTGGGTATGCTAGAAGTGACTTTGCAGGCCCAGTCTGAACCTGGGCAGTCTGAAATATGAACACCAAGGTAAGAGTCATTCATTCTCTGTACTACAGAAAAGTATACAGCTGCATGTAGCCTTTCAGAGCCAACAAAACCAAATTTTTTATATCATTCAGCTCCAGACTTGCATCCTCTTCTGAAAATGGATATCACAGTGTGACCCTTGCAATAGCTCACATTCAACTCTCAAATGTCTGTCCTCTTATGTTTCTTAATTGAGAGATTTATTTAGGGGAACAAATCATTTTTATAATTTTTTTCACATTTTATATCAGGGTAGATATACAAGCCCCAAATTAAAACAAACATTTGTCAATGCCAAATGTTGATTGTGTTGGTCTGTTGAGCTCATTCAGTGGCCCTGTCTGTTTGTCCTGGTGCTGCAGGCTGCTCTTTTGTACTGGGCTGCTGCCTGCTTTGGCACCTTGTTCTGCTGAGGAAGAAATCCGCAGCTGTCCCAATAGAGCTCCATTGAGGTGGCTCACTCCCCCTCTCTCACTCGCTCATTCTGTTTCTCCTGGTGCTGCAGGCTGCCCTTTTGTACTGGGCTCCAGCCTGTGTTGGTGCCTTTTTCTGCCCACAAAGAAATCTGCAGCAGTCCCAACAAAGCTGCGTTGTGCTTGCTCACTGCCCTTCTCTCACTCGCTCATTCTGTTCTGCCGGTGCTGCAGGCTACCCTTTTCTACTGGCTCCTGCCTGCGTTGCAGCCTTCTTATGCCCACAAAGAAATTTGCAGCAGTTACAATGCAGCTATGTTGAGCTCACTCACTCACTCATTCTGGTTTTCCTGCCACTGCAGGCTGGCCTTTTGTACTGGGCCCCTGCATGCATTGCTGCCTTTTTCTGTCCACAAACAAATCTGCAGCAGTCCCAACAGAGCCCCGTTGAGCTCACTGACTCCCCCTCCCTCACTCGCTCGTTCTGTGTCTCCTGGTGCTGCAGGCTGCCCTTTTGTACTGGGCTCCTGTGTGCATTGGCGGCTTTTTCTGGCCAGAAAGAAATCTGAAGCAGTCCTGACACAGCTCCACTGAGCTCGCTCACTCCCCACTGTCACTCTCGCATTCCTTCTGCTGGCGGTGCAAGCTGGCCTTTTGTACTGGGCTCCTGCCTGCGTTGCCACATTTTCTGCCCACAAAGAAATCTGCAGCAGTCACACTAGAGCTCCGTTGAGGTCGCTCACTACCACTCTGTCACTTGCTCATTCTGTTTCTCTTGGCGCCGCAGACTGCGCTTTTGTATGGGGCTCCTGGCTGCATTGGCACCTTTGTCAGTCCACAAAGAAATCTGCAGCTGTCCTGACAGAGCTCCATTGAGGTTGCTCAGTCTCCCTCTCTCATCGCTCATTCTGTTTGTCCTGGTGCTGTAAGCTGCCCTTTTGTATGGGGCTCCTGCCTGCATTGGCGCCTTTTTCTGCCCACAAAGAAATCCCAGCAGGCCTGATAGAGCTCTGTTGAGCTCACTAAGTCCCCTTGTCTCACTCGCTCATACTGTTTCTCCCACCGCTGCAGGCTGGCCTTTTGCACTGGGCCCCTGCCTGTATTGATGCCTTTTTCTGCCCAGAAAGAAATCCGCAGCAGTCCTGACAGCACTTTGGTGAGTTCGCTCACTCCCCCTGCCTCACTCACTCTCTCGTTCTGTTTCTCCCAGTGCTGCAGGCTGCCCTTTTGTACTGGGCTCTTGTGTTGGGGCCTTTGTCTGTCCACAAACAAATCTGCAGCAGTCCCGGCAGAGCTCAGTTGAGCTTGGTCACTCCCCCCTCTCACTTGGTAGATCTTAATCTGTCCCAAACACTGATTTCCCAGAGTGACCATGCTATTGTCCGGCAGGAGTGCAAAAACATATTTTAGCCAGGATGTGAAAAATGACAGCTGTAGTGTTCATAAGGAGTTGTGAAAAAATGCCACTGTTGAAAATCTGGTGTGACAATATTACAAATCTGCGAAGTTACAAGGGTGCGTGGAAAGTGCGCAACGCACACTTGTAACACAGTCAATTGATGGGTTATCATCACCAAATTTTCAACATAGGCATTTTAGGACCTCTGCTCATGAACAGTATCATTGTCATTTTCTTAATCTGTCCCGAACAGTGATTTACCACAGCGACCGCTCTCTTCTGCGCCGGAAGTGTGAAAACACATTTCAGCCAGGATGGGAAAAATGACAGCTGCACTGTTCATAAGTAGGTCTGGGAAAATGGCAATGTTGAAAATCTGGAGTGAAAATATTATAAATTCGTGAAGCTAAGAGCGTGCGTGCCAACTGCCCAATGCACACTTGTAACACAGTCATTTTATGGAGTATCATTACCAAATTTTCAACATAGGCATTTGAGGACCTCTACTCATGAACAGTGTCACTGTCATTTTCTTAATCTGTCCTGAACACTGATTTCCTACAGCGACCATGCTATTCTGTGCCGGAAGTGCGAAAACACATTTTGACCAGTATGTCAACAATGACAGCTGTACTGCTCACAAGGAGATGTGACAAAATGCCAATGTTGAAAATCTGGTGTGAAAATATTGTAAATTTGCGAAGTTACGCACGTACGCAGCAACTGTGCAATGCACGCTCGTAAAACAGTCATTTTTTTGATTTTTTCTACCAAATTTGCAACATAGCCTTTTTGAGAGCCCACCTCATGAACACTGGCACTGTCGTTTCGTTAATCGGCCCAAGGTGATTCTGCAGTGACACAAAACCACCTTTCAGGGCCGATTAATGCCATGACAGTTCAAGAATTCATGAGGAGGGTTCCCAAAACCCCATGTTGAAAATTTGGTGAAAAAATTCCCAAAAATGCCCAAGATATGCACTAAAGTTGAAAAAACCCTATTCATTACATTATTCAGCTTACCGGCATTTCCTCAGTTCGTGGTCAGCTTTGAAGAGGGCAGATGTGTTCCTGGTCCACCAAAGATCATCGTGCCGAGCTCTGAAGGTAAGTTTGGGGTGAGGGGGGTGTGAGGAGACAGGGTGCGCAGTGGGTGGATGTGGGTTGTGGGAGGGGGCAGGGAGACTACGAGGGACCGTTTCCTTTTTTTCAGGTAAAAAAAAAAACACGTCGCGGGACGGTTTTTAACTTCACATGGGCATGTTGCACCACCGGAGTCTTGCTTTGGGTGGGGCAGCTGTAGCTGACGGGGGATTGGGCACCCCCATCAGCAAACAACAAGGGGAGTAGTTTCTGCTGACAGGGATTGGGCACCCTGTCAGCAAACAACAAAAGGGGATTCGCTTCTGCCAAAGGATTAGACACCCCTGTTGGCAGACAATAAAAGCGGGGGGGGGGTGTTACATTATGTCGACAGGGAGTGGTCTCCCCCATCGGCAAATAAACATGGGGAGTAGATATTGTTTGTGAACATGGCAGCAAGCTGCTGTCATGTTCACAAACAATATCAGAGATCCTACATCCCGCCCTGCAATGATGGGTCACTCCCTCATTGCAGCAGATGGCTGACGCTGCAATGACGAGGTGGCCCCTGATTGCAGCGGCTGATTTTTTAGAAGGTTGTGGCATGCTGGCTGAACTAATCTCAGCAGCAGCATGCCACAGCATTGGAGGACGGGGGACAAGCCTTTGCAGGCTGTGGGGACATTGGGCACAACAGTGCCACGCCTCCACAACCTGCTTGTGGTGAAAGCTGACGCAACATGTTTCTTGCGCATGCACGCAATCAACATAAAAATGAGTGCCAGTGTGAACGTAGTTTGTACTGGCACTAACCCGAGTTTGCACAGGTGCTTTGGGCAGAGCCATATTCAGAGGCCACCAGAGAGTATCCCAAACCTGGCTATGTCAAGGAACTAAAATACTGCAGTGCCTGTGCAAATTAGGGGACCCCTCATGCATATTGACATGGCAGCATTTTCAAAGGCTTCCAGTGGCTATAAATAGTGACCCCAAGAGTCACTGTTTACCATCTCTGAAAAACACCTCTTAATTAGGTGCTAAGCCCATGCCCCAACACCCCTGAAGGTAGGGCAGCTGTACTGCAGATGCCTGCCCCTGTGCTGAGTTCTCCTTTGATCTCCCGGGACACTTGTATCATAGAAACCTCTGGTGTTCAGCGGTTCCCCTTCCCCCTGATTCCCCATTATATTTGTATTATAAGAACCCTGAACAGACTCAAGCCCTCCACCTGATCTGCTTGCTTACATCCCACCTCCCCGCACTCCCTTCACCCTGTTGTCCAATGCTTAAAGCTAAGTACAGCAACTGGCACAGCCCTACTCTCACCTCCATAGTTGGCCACTATATGAGTTGCTAGTGAGCATGTGTACTGCAGAAACAGCTATTTCTACAGTATGTGCACTCACTGACAGCACATACAGTGGCTGATCATGGCAGTGAGAGAAGGGCTTTGCCAGTCACTGTACTTGTTGTGAGCACTGGACACCAGGGTGATGAGGGGTTGCATGGAGGTGGAATGTGAGCAGGCAGATTTGTTGAGGGTCATGAGACTGTTCAGGGAAAGACCACTAGATGCCAACAAGTTCTATAATACAAATGTATGGGGTGGTGAAGAGAACCACTAAATACTGGAGATTTCTATAACACATATGTACTGGGACAGCAGGGAGACATGGGAACCACTGGACACTAAGGATTTCTACAGTGCAAATATACTGGGGGATTGGGTTGGGGGAAACAATGGACCACCAGTGTTGTCCTTTTATGGATACAGGAGTGATATGAGGCTGCTGTACCCCATGCAAATGAGCCCATAATGGGCATACAAATGGCCCCTTAGAACTTTTCATGACCTATGGGCTCATTTGCACACTCAGGCTGAATACGGTCCACAAGGGATTTAGCTCTATCCCATTTTGAGCAGTGCTATCCCCTGTGTGCCATGTGCAGCTCTGGTGTGTGTCTGGGATATAAAGATACACTTAGCACTGTGCTGATATGGACCAATATTCAACCAGCTAATGCCTTTCATCACCAAGTGGCATCTGTCTGAATATCACAGGACCTGGGAGGAGTTCTGGGGCAAGTGCAGTGGAAATGGCTGTGCTGCATTTTCCACATTTTTTTAAATAGCAGGGCTCCAATGTATTTCAAAAGGTAGGCTGGGGTTTTTGGTTCTTGTCTGAAAACAATTTTGAAAAAGCCTGTGATACTACCAATGCAATAAATCTTTAGAATGCTTCATTTTAACAAAGAAAATTAAAGGGAACATAAATCTGCCTTTTCCCTTTTTTGGCACCAAAGACAGTTTGAAGCCTATTGTCACTGGTGTGACTATTTTATGTCTCAGAATTTCTGCAGTGAGGTGTGTATGAAGCAATTCTCCACAGACACCCCATTAAAAAAACAGCTGTGTGATTTACCTAGGTTTGCTCCATCGACTTTGAATGGCGCTGTAGTGGCATCCAGATATTCCTGTCATTAAAAGGCCTTGTTTTTCCTGTGTTTGCTCTACTGGCAGCAGATGTTTGGAGATGCTATTGAGTCATGGTAAATTTGGAGGAGGTGATCACTGACAAGAAATTAATCAGAATATCAGTGAAAAGAATTCAGTTTCAGTAGGAGGTACATTTTTTGTACTTAAGACACATTTCCTCTGGCGGTGTTAGGACACTGTCTGAATGGACTCTTGCCTCTCAAAAACATGCTGCTTTTTGTTTGCTTGTTTTCTTTCCCTTTTTAATTTAGGTTTTACACTTGCCTGTTCGTTCAAGTCAGGATGCAGCAGCAGGAGTGGGGGAGATGTACTTTTGTGGGGGTTGATGTACCTTATTGCCACCTGCCCCTATTCTCCACCTTGTGCTAGTTCTATGCAGAAGTGAGAGTGGGGGTCATGCAGTTTGGTGGGGTGGAAATGTACCTTTTTGTAGCCCACCTCTATCCTCCACATTTTGCTACTTGTATGCAGCAGTGGGAGTTGGGGAGGTGAGGCACTTTGGTGGGTGGGGGAGCAATTTACCTTTCTGCCACCCACCCCATACTCCACCTTGTGCTAGTTCTGGTTGCCTATTTTTTCAGCTTAGGAACAGCTGTAGCAACACAGAAGCTACTGCACAACAATAAATGAACCTGGTGCAGTTGCAGAGATGAACTGTCACAGAACACAGCACAGGAACTGTAGTCTTGGGAAGGAAAAAAAAACATGAGTTGGTTAATTATGAATACAGCACTTTAATTTAGCACAGGAGCAAGGACACAACATGCATTTGTTAATGCCAAATGTTGTCTTGCTGGCATTGGCATTAGTAGTGCAGGAGTTAGAGAAATGCATAACAGGAATGGCAGTGAAGTATTGAACTGATGCCAACCCAACCCCCACCTTGCAGAGACTGTCGGGCATTGGGGTGTACCTTTGGGTCATCGGCCATAATGCTCATGTCATTTCACCTCACCCTACTATGCAGACCAGTGTTGCGGTGTGCCTTGTGGTCTTTGGGCCTTACGCTCAGCCCATTCCATATGGAAATATGCTGAGATGGGTGCAGTACATGAAAATGGGATGAACTTTGGGGCCAAAGAGTCCAAGGCACATCTTGATGCCTGTCACTGGTTGCAGGGTAAGGGTGGGGTGGAATGGCATGAGTATTACAGCTAACAATCCCAAGTCACACCCCTGACACCTGTCAGTCTCTACAGGGTGGGGCATTAAAGTTGAAAACCATAATGCCCCCGACATTTGTCGGTATTTTCACTCAAAATTTTCAACATGGGCTTTTTGGGACCCCACCTCATGAACAGTGGTACTATCAGTTCATTAGCTGAAAGGTGATTTTGCACAGCGACTGTGCCATTTGGCACCACAGGTGCAAAAGCACATTTTGGGCAGGATATGAAAAATGACAGCTGTACTGTTCATGAGGAGGTGTAAAAAAATGGCAATGTTGAAACTCTGGAGTGAAAATATGAAAAATTGAAGTCACGAGCTTGCATAGAAACTGCTCAATGCACGCCCGCAATGCAATTATTTTGGGATTTATTTAACAACATTTTCAACATAGGCATTTTGGGACCTCTGCTCATGAACAGTGGCACTGTGATTTTGTTAACCTGTCCCAAAAGTTGATTTCTCACAGCGACATCGCCATTGTGTGCCAGATGTGCGAAAACACATTTTGGGCAGGAGGTCAAAAATCACAGCTGTACTGTTCATGGGGAGATGGGAAAAATGGCCATGTTGAAAATGTGGCATGAAAACATTAAAAATTGTCGACATTACGAGAGTGCATGGAAACTGCACAATGCATGCTCATAACACAGTCATTTTTTGGACTTTTTTCACCAAATTTGCAACATAGGCTTTTTGTGACCCCATCTCATGAACAGTGGCACTGTTGTTTCATTAATCCATCCTGAAAGGAGAATCCTTGCAGTGACCAAGAAATCACCTTTCAGGACAGAATAACGAGATGACAGTGCATGTGTTCATGAGGAGATGTCTCAACAACCCCATGTTGAAAATTTGGACACAAAATTCAAAAAAATGGATGAGATATCCCACTAATGCCAGTATGCAGCTTATCAGCATTTTTCACTTTGCAGTTTGGCTTTGAAGAGTCCAGGCGTGCTCTTGATCCACCGAAGATCGCAGCACTGGAGCTCAGGAGATAAGTATGGGTGAGGGTGGGTGGGGAGGTGGGGTGCACAGTGGGTGGGTGGCTGTGGGTTGGGGAGGGGGCATCGTGGACAACAAGGGACCATTTTCTTTTTTCAGGTAAAAAAAAAAGATCCAGACATCACAGTGCTGACCCAGTCAGCTTTGTGTGAGCAACAGTACACTGTGGTGGGCTCCCAGTGTGCCACAAAATGTGGGGGGAGTGGGGGACAAAATCGGACCCAGACATCACGGTGCCAATACGGTCAGCTTTGTATGAGCGGTGGCACACTGGGGTGGACTCCCAGTGTGCCATGCAATGTGGGTGGTTGGGGGACATGCCAACACTGGGATTGCAACCCTGATGTTGGCTTTGTTTGGGGATTGTGTGCCATGGCCATGTTTATTGAAATATTTCACCAGGAAAGGCATGTATGGGAGGTGTGTCATCTCTGCAGCTGCATGACAAGCTTGTCTTTGATTGCAGCAGCACATTTCTTTCAAGTTGGTAGCACTTTAGATAATTATTGCATCAGCGCTAGCATGCTGGCTAATTGGGGAATGAGGGACACACCTACTAGAGTGTGCCCTGCATTCACCAACACTGACATACTTCTTACTGTGCTATTACTGCCGCAAGATGTTGCTTGCGTGTGCACAAGACAACATAACAAAACTAGTCTCTCCAAAGAGGGAGAGGAGGTTTGCTGTATCCTCGTTTCTGTGCTTAATAAAAGCACTGTATTCTTGTGCAAGTTGGGATGCAGAAATGGAAGGGTGTACTTTTCCAGTTTTCAGCCACCTGCACCCATTCCATACCTTGTGCTACCGGACAGCAATCACTGCATGTTGGTGGTTCTGAAATGACAGTGCATAGTGTGCCCTATTTATATTAGTGTCCTGAAAGATGATGATGCACAAATGATCATTAAATTAACTGTAAGTATGGCCGACTCAGTGGCATGGAGTGTTCAGATGCTGGACACCTTAACTCCTCTCACACCGGTGACCCGGGTTTGGGAAAAAGTCTTAGTTCTGGTGGTTGGTTGGGGGGGAGAGCTGGATTGAGCTGCCACTAGGCAGCCCTCCTCTCCCAGGGAGGAATGTGGATTTCTTGGCTCTTGGCTGCCACCAGGTAGAGCTATATGGCAGTCCCAAGCTGTAAGGGAGCCAAGCATTAGGCTCGGTGGGAGAAAGAGGCTGTCACCACAGCAACAGCGCATATATGCGCACCTCCACACACATATGTGATCATGTTTTGGGGTCCCGGGATAATGGAGGGAAGAAAAAAGAAATGGGGCACTGGAGCAGGCTCAATGAAGCCCTGAGAACAGGGCAGATTGAGATCCTCCACGTGAGGACTGCAACTTGCCTACCCCGCAGCCCTGACAGTAAAAAGCTATATAGGAAAAAAATAATTAACTGTAAGCATGACATGAAGTATCACCACAGTGCCTTTGAATACCATTTCAGATTATATAAAGTAATTTGGGGATGGCTGTCTCATCGGAGCTGACTTTTGACTGAGGAATACCATAATTGTACACAGTATTTGTATCTGTGTGTGCCTGAGGTCTCTGATTCTGACTCAAGGTGGGTATGTTTTTTTTTTTTTCTTAAAAGTCTGTTTTTAGTCAACTCAGTTAATACACAGTGGTTCACACACCCAGAGGCAGTGAGGCACTAGTTCGCAGGCCGAGCGCTTTCAGCCCCTTGAAGTGCAGTATATAGGAACATAGGAAAGCGATGGCAGAAAGGGACCGCCAGGCCTATCTAGTGTGCCCATTTGTCCAGCAACCTCTAGGCTTGTGAGGATCCCCCTCCACCCTTCAACAACCCTCTATGCCTGTCCCAATCCTTCTTGTAAAATCTGTTCCACTAACACCCCGTACTGTCTTATTGCATTTATAAAATGGGCTACTTTTTAACAATGTGTTTACTTATATAAAAAACAAATTTATCTATATACTAAAAGTGCATTTTGGTCAGTATTTATGATAAAATAGTTCTCCCACAGGAAAATAATGATGTCATGATGACCCCCCCCCCCAACTGTTAGCAGGCTTCAGAATAAACTGCACTGAGAAAGTGGAATTGCATTGAAAGTGCATTGAGTGGCAGTGTTTCTTTCTGGCAGGCAACTTGCCAGAAAGTTCAGTTCACAGTCTAAACATTTAAAAAACAGAAAGAAACTGATTATTTTTGGGGGGTTAAGAACTGCGGAGGCTAGGAGTGCTACTGATATGGGAGACAGTAGCAGCCATTATGATAGTGGACCACTACTACCCTCCTGAACTTCACTGTCACAGCATAAACTTAACAGTGAGACAAAACAAGATACAGAAAAAGATGGCAGCATGGTTATTAATGACAGTAGGTATAGTGGAAGAATGGCAGAGGTATCGAGAAAATGGGACAGTGGAGGCTTGGTAGCATGACTGGCAGTGATATTTCATCATAAGCAGTTAGTATTTTTTTATTTTTATTTAAGGGTTCCATGTGTAGGGCTAAGTCAAAGAGCAGCATCAAGGGTTTTTCTGATTGACTGCAGCTCATTTTCACTATTTTTCAATGTAGTCCCACTCTTAGGCACTTGTTATTACCTGTGCATGGAGCAGATTTCATGCACATATAATAACCAATGAAAGCGCAGGATTTACTCTCCATATTTTATAATCATGGTTACACATTCATCAGCTAGATGGCTATTACTACGAGTTCAAAGCATGACCAACACACTTCCGCATATGGATGTTTAAAATTTAAATTTAAAACACTGTAGTAAAATGTTACTACTTGCAGAACTAAGTGCCCTGTAACTGGTAGTATCTTTCTTGCAATTTACAACAAATCAAACCAACTGAGCAATACAGGAAAAACACATTCTGCAGTCTGGCAGATGAAACAGTGCATGAAAAAGGAGCACTGTGAAATGGAAGACTGAAGCTAGGTAAAGTACTAAGGAATTTTAAAACTCAAGGAAGAGGAGCAGATTCCTTGGCAAGCGTACATTTTATTAATATAAATTATAAAATCGATTGAGACACTGAAGAAATTTGATTGGCTGGCAAACCTTGCCAGCTATGTATTTTTTTTCTTTTTGCTTAAACTGCAGTAAATATAAAGGCCAAACATAGCAACCGACTTGCCAACAATATCACTGTGTCACCCTGCCTTCACACCAATGAAGTCGGCCATCTTCTTTGCCCACTTAGAAAAATGTCTAAGACAGACGTGAAAATCAAGCAAAATTAGAAGCCACAAAAGTAACTAAAACACTAACAACACTTATTACATCTAGTTTGGAAATCCTCCTGCTATCCCTTCCAAACCACTCCTTTCTCTTCCTCAGCTACAGCTATTGCAGACTGTATGATCTCCCTCCTGACTTGCAAGCAGAGACATACCACCTGGAATTCAGTGAGAAGTGCTATAGCAGATGGTAGCGTGCTGCCAGCAAGACAGTCAGGAAACCGTAGTCTTACCAGTGGCTCACAGCAGTCACCCACAGCACACCACAGTGCCCCTAGTGACAACAGCAAGTGGCACAGCACCCCAATGAAAAGAAGAGGGACTATTTAAAATATTTTTTTTGTTTTCCAATTTTTACAAAATTCCACAGTTTCTCAATATATGCCCATTTTATAAGTGTAATAACACATGCTGGGGTGTGGGTTATATAGGTTATGCTTGGATAAATGCAGTTCTAGGGGTAATAAGGTACTTGCCATGTAGCCTTGTGCCTCACTAGTTACTATATCCATAGGCATGAGATTATGAGAGCATAACCCATACCCTGGCGTGTGTTATTGCTTACTTGTTATGTACTTACCAGCTGATAAATATTTGCTCCTCAGTCCCTCCCTGCCTCCTATCATGTAGTCACAGCAGTATAACCTAACCATTAGTTTGTAGTCTGAAGTATTATTTTTGTTTATTTAGCTTTTTGTTGACCGGGTAAGTGCACTAGACAAATCCTGCCTATTTTCAGGCACGACCTGGGGAAGGGGGATACAGATGAATGCCAACTGACCTTGAACCAGATTAAGCTGTTGGTGGTATTTTTAGTGAATGAGGGAAATTTGGTCAGGACACTGGGGAAATTCCCCTACTCTTTTCGATAAGTGCCATGGGATCTTTAACATCCACCTGAACTACCACCAATCCAGGCAGATGGGACCTCGGTTTAACATCTCATCCGAAAAACGGTATTATTTATTACATTTGTTGACTGGGTACGCCCACTGAGACTAGAAGTCCCTTTTTCAGGGGCAACCTGGGGAAGGGGGGAACAGACGGTAACCAACTGAAATTAAAACAGATTAAGCTGTTGGTGGTATTTTTAGTGAATGAGGGAAAATTGGCCACTGGGAAAAGTCCCCTACTGAACTCCTTGTCATCTTGGCACTCTGCCAAGATGGCAGCTGTGGCCAACTGTGAGAAGCAGATGGAGGTAGAGGTGACAGAGGACCATGTCTTCTCCTCCTCTGCCTCAGCCAATTCAGAGACTTATGCTGACCAGAGTAAGGAGATGGAGACTGAAAATGCTCTGGAGCTACCTGATGGAGATACAGTCCCTGATATGAGGTCAGGGATGGAAACAAATCCACGGATGAGAGTTACGGGAGATAAAGATACTGAAAATGAAGCAGCACAAGCTACAGTAAATCAGGTACCTAATACATTTACTCTAGCTGCTGAAATTGTTTTATGGAGTGGCAACAGGCTTTGCAGAACCAGGGACCAACTCTGCAAGCAGTGCCAAATAGGACTGGGACAGCTGACAGAACTCCACAGCTGACTGTCAAAAAGACGGCTGCTTCAAAGGCATAGCCCATCTGTCTGGCAGGAAGGAAAGAGACTGAGGAAAATATGAATGCAGGATGCTGAGACAAGCTGGGAATGGCAGATACACGTTCGCTAAGACTCGACCTAAAGTTGTCTCAAATCGATGCAGGAGCTGAAACAGAATGGTTGGCAAAAAGAGCATCCAGAATAAATGGCCATGAAAATGCAACACAGAAGTAAGACTCTGCTTCAGGTAATAATTAGAACTTACCCTCTGAGCAAAATATTTCTGCCACAACAGTACATTTTTTAGAACTCTCACAGGACTTACAGCTAACTCAGACCCCCAAATTAAACATTAATATGGCACTATAGGATGTGATCTCTTAATCTCCTCGAAGCAAACAATTTGATTCGGACCAAGCAGATAGTGACGTTGCGTCTTTGCAGACCACACCCCATACAATGAAGACTGTAAGGGAGCTAGTAGTGACTGAACACCGTAAAAGTGAATTACCTCAGCATGATAGTTTGGGTGTGACTGGGAGAAGAAGTTCAGAGCGGAAAGTTACCACCGCACTAAAAGCCGGCACATGGACTGCAGCTACAGTGCTGAGGAATGCAGAGTGGATTGAAGCTTCTGACAGTAGATGGAAGCTGAATTCAGCAGACCCTGCGGTGGCTCATTTTGAAAATGCAACTATAAGTGAGACAGGTAAACTAATTGATTCTTCTGAAGGCCATAAGACTAATAAGGAGATTAAAGCAAAAACTGATTTAAGGGAAAATATTACAGCATCAATAATGGGCAGGAAAATGTGGTACAAGGGAGCACTTCTGAAACTGTACCGCAAAATATATATTTAGAACCTACAGTCATTGTTTTACCTTCAAATGCAACTACAAATGGTATTCATGCTGTAAGAAAAGAGAATCAGGTAGCACTGAATACGAATGGTGGGGTACCCCAGCCTACAGAGTCAGTTGTAATTTTGACTAATGCACAAAATCAACAAAAAATGAACACTTATAGGCCAGCATTATGAATCTCAGACCTTTTTACAAATAGAGGAGAACCACAGCCAAGAAGGAATGTGGTTCACTTGCTATATATAGGAGGTCTGGAGACTCCCCCTTCCCGAAAGAGTTTATGTGGGGAGAATTTTGTTAAAAGATTCTTTAAAATGCTCTGCTTCAGAAATATTTGTCCTCATACCTACTAATGACTATAATTACGACATAAGTTTTAAAACAGTAGAAAGTTTGGATTGATTTTAGACAAAATATAATACTTTAAAAGACCCCCCCCCCATGTGGACACCTTTTGCAGTAGTTCCAATCGCAAAGTCTGCAGTTTGGATTGTTACTATTATATTTAAAATGAAGGAGTAAATGTGACAGGCATATTAGTTTGGCTTAAAAAAAGAATGTGAAGTCTTAGAACATCCCATTCCTATTATAGATTTCGAACAGATTTGGACAGGGGGTGGAGGGTGAAATGTAAGCTAATGATAACTAACAATGGCATTGTTCATTTACCCAGCTGTTTTTTACCCTGGCAAGGGCAGAGGAACCCTATTTTATCCAGGGCAGCCAAAGTAGTGCCATAAATGTGGTTCACACTTGCACTTGAGTAATGCGTGTGATACACCAAAATGTACACATTGTTTAGAACTAGGTCATGTAGCAACTGCATGCATGAACCTATTTCACTGCAATATTGTGTAATAATGTAAGGAATAGGGTCATTCTTATGTTAAGTGCCCATCCCATAACAGTGAGGGAGGTTCAGCACACAAATCCTTAATCATTCAAGTGCCAAGGCAAGGTTGTGCAAAAGCTTCTGAGACAAGAATGCAAAATATATTGAGAGAAAAATAGCAGAGAAAGAAAAGGGAAAAGAACCACTAACAGCTGCAGTGGTTGCACAGGATAGCAGACAAGGTGGTAGCATGGCAGATAACCCCCCACACACAATATAATACAGAGTCAGCTAGAATAGAACCTTCCAGTTCAGTATGAACTCCACCCCCGCTGAAGGTACAGAATCCACTGAGTGGAATATGGAAGAGGTAGATGGGACAGATATTAATGTTATTATTTCAAGTGACATTTCAGAGCCTACAAATCAGTGAGATCAGGATACTGTGACCCCCCTCACCTAAACCTCCACATGAAGAGGTTTTCAAACCAGTAACATATAAAAAGAGACCTAGAGTTAAAACTGGAGATAAAGTGGAACCTTGGGGAAAACAAAGGAAAGTGCAAAAAAAAGGGAAAGTACTATCCGGGAAAGCATTACCCAAAGGAAATAAATATAAAGTATTACCAGTAGAGACTACTTGTGGGGCTACAGAAGAAGGAAAAATAGAATCCCAGATTCATCTATAGCTTCTTTAACAAAAGGACATTCCTCAGGGCTGGAAGACACAGGCCAAGGGGATGGGACAAAGAGAAATTGAGCACTAAATCAAACATGTGTATTTAAAATGATTTGAGATAACTGCCATCTCATAATCTATAGTATAGCACAGTGGTTTAAGGCTCTGAGCTGTAAACTTAGAGACCTGGGTTTGAATCCCATAGTCCCCACTTGCATACTACTGTGACCCTGAGCAAGTCACTTAACTTCCTTGTGCTCCCAGGTCGCACCTGTAAACAAGCTTCAGCTTAGTGTGTCTCTCCTGGTTAAAAAAAAAATAATTATATTGCATCCCTCAAAATTCTAACTTTGAATACTAACAGCATTAAGAATAGCAAAAGATGTTTAACCATGTTATCAGAATTAGCCAGATATAATACAGATATTATTATGCTTACAGGATACAAGACTGATATCCCTTTATGAAGTATCACAAGCAAATAAACTATGGCAAAGGGGTGCTACCTTTTGGTCACTGGGTACTGAGTCCTGTGATGGGGTAGGGATACTCTTTACAAACAGCACTTTAAAGGTCATGAGACTAATTGACTAAGAACCAGGCAGAACATTAATTTTGGATCTTTAGTGGGGTTTTTTTGTACAATTCTTTTTTCTAGCTCCACTTTGGTCTTGGGGAACTCTTGTGGGCATCCACTTACCCTCAGCTCTACTCTGGGCCTGAAACTCCTCTTCTGGCACCAGCCTGGCTATCCCCTCAACTCTAAGCCCCTCTATGTGGGGCCACCCTATCCATCCAGGGTGCTCTATCTAGAATTCAGGCCAGGCTGGGCTCGGCCCAGGAGTTGAGTGGCCACTGGAGTGTGGCTAAGAGGGTGGTGCCATCGCCTATCCCCAGGAGCGGGGATTTTCTTAGTTATGTCCCTTCCCTCCTCCCCCCCTGGCAGAGCCCAGACATGCAATAATGCTAGGCACATCTGCTAAGGCTCTGTGTCCCCCTTTGCCATGTCCTAGGCATTACAGTGCCTCCAGTCACCACCAGGAGCTGCTACAGTGCTGGGCAGATGTCTGGATCCCCCCCGAGAGAGGAGAGCAGTCCTCTGGAAACTCAATCCTCTCTCTCCCCTGCCAACCTCTGGTGGCCCAGGCTCACTCCCGAACCCCGGTGGCTGGCATAGCGTGAGGTGTGGCATCCAGTGCCTCAACCCTCAGCACCACTGGGCCAGCTTTGGATCTTCAGTATGGACAGACTAGTCTTAGGTTAGTTAATATCTATGCTACCCAAGTAAAAACACAAAGAATTTAGCTATTTAGGAAATTTCAACCCTAGCTACATGGGTTTATGTGATAAGGGTGCTTTGTTTGAGTTGCGCACCAACAACAGTGACTAAAAAACCATGCAAAATCACAAAAGAGAACAAAAACAGGTTGACTGCCACAAACAACGATGGTCAATACATTCATTTACCAACAAAAGTTTTCTGAATGCCCCCAAACTAACAGATTCTCAACTCCAGTGTGGGGGCGGTGTGACTTAAAAATATAAAGAAAGAAAACTGAAGGATGTACAAAAGTCATATCCAGCCCCAGGATCCAAAACCCGGATCTTTCAGCTTCACAATCGGTGGCTCTAGCCTCTACACCAAATGGCCAGCTTGGTGGAGGTTGGCCACACTGCCTCTCTTATCATCATCAAGTGAGTACAGATCATGGACACACTCATTCTCGTCTGTTCTTCAATATACTGCACCAGTAGTTCTTCCAAAGAGCTGTTTTATTGAGTCGCTCTTAATGAGTAGCTTAAAAAATCTTGCTTGTATAACATGATACTTATCTACACACAGCTAGGTTAATGATCTGGGGATGGGGACTTTAATTGTGGAATACAATAGTCAGACAGAGGATTTAAGACACAAAAACTATTTTGCAATATAAGTGCACTAAATGACATTCTAAATACAACTCAATTACAAGATGCTCATAGGATAAAATTTAGTTCTGGAGGATATACATATATTAGAGGAGTCCATGCAACCAGAATGGATTTTTTCTTTGTATCCAAAGCCTTACTAGTGAAACAAGTAGCAGTTCAAGATGTGGCATTTTCAGATCATAGACTACTCCAAATAGAATTAACATGGGGTAATATCTCCATATGTAACAAAAGGTCCTTGGTGTTTTAATTCAGAATTACTCAACTTTCCAGAGATTATAGTTGAATGTAAAAAATAATGGACTAGAAAATTGGTTCAGTGTATGTATGATACCTATGCAGAATGGTGGGAAGACACGAAACACAGTTATAAAAATATGTTTAAGAAATTAGCAGGGAAACAATCCACAACCACTTATTTGAACTATTTAAATCTAAGAAAATAACTGAATATACTTATATCAAAGAAAGAAACACTAAAAATAAGATTTGAGTAAGAAAATATTGATAATAAAAATTGAAACGTATAGACAGCAATACAATAGGGCAGAAACTCCACAAGAGTTAAGATTCGGGACAGAAAGTAAGAAGCAAATGTTTGATCCATTTAAGGACTGTAAAAAATTAACAAAAAAAAAGCTAGTTTTGAAATCAGAAGATAAGGCTGGATGGATACAGAATACAAGAACAGGAATTATAAACACTATTAATAAACATGTATTCAGTTCCTTTGGCACCCCACCTGATGTATCTTTAACTTCACAATATTTAGATTGCTTACAGATACCAAGTTTAACAGAACATCAAAAACTTTTTAGAAGCTCCTATTAGGGAAGAAGAGGTAAAAACTGTGATACAAGCCTTACGAAATAATATAGTGCCTGGAATAGATGGGATTACAACAGGATTTTATAAAAAATCCTCAGAACTCTTAGTACCAGAATTGACATGTTTATATTAAGAAATATTGAATTCTTTATCATTCCTGGTTACTATTTCTACAGCATATTTTATTGTTTTATTTATAAAGGGCAATATACATGATTTAAAAAACTGGAGGCCAATTAGCCTATTAAGTACAGATTTTAAAATATCAGGAAAAATACTAGCAAGAAGATTGGCAAATATCTCAATTACGTTAATAAGTACATCACAAACATGTTCTGTACGGAAATGAGGCATTCAGGAGAATCTGATTATGTTAAGAGAGTTATTTCAAAGATGCCAGGCAGGTACCGAAGAAGGGTTCCTGTTAAGCTTGGACCAACAGCAGGCATTTGATTCAGTATCACATGACAACATGTTTGTGGTATTATAGAAATATGGTATACTAGAATAAATCATTGGTTGGAATAAGAGTATGCATGAAACAGCTATGGTAACACCTAGAGTAAATGGATGACAGAGAAAGGGGAGCTATTGTTGATGGGGGACCTGAATATGATAGATGTTAACTGGAGCACCACTGATGCAGCCACATCCAAGAGCAGGTCCATTCTTGATGACCTACAGGGGGCATGCCTCAGACAGCTAGTGTTGGAACTCACTCGGGAGGGAGCAATCTTAGACCCAGTACTCTCAAATGGGGGTGGAGAGAAGATCTCAGAACTAGAAGTGGGTAGTTATCTGGGAAAAAGTAACCACCGAACAGTGTGATTCATGACAAACTCAGCTGCAGAGTCAAGTCATACAAAAGTGAGGGTATTGGACTTCAGGAGGGCTGACTGTCAAAATGGGAGAGTGCCTCAAAAAAGCACTAGCAAACAGGCAGGAAGGAGGGGAGGAGCAACAATAGGGAAACATCAAAACTGCCATCACAGAGGCAACAAGCCTTTGTGTGAAGCAAATGAACAAATCAAAACAAAAGAAAAGAAAAAAACACTATGATTCTCAAAAGAGGTGGCGGGTAAGGTTAGGGAGAAAAAGATAGCATTTAAGAAGTGTAAGGAAACACAGAAGAAGCAGGGCAGAGAACTGTACCAGTTAAAGCAGAAGGAAATGGGGAAGGCAGTCAGAATAGCAAAGGCCCAAACCAAGGAAAAGATAGCCAACTCAGCTAAGAAGGAGGCATGGAAAGGATGAGAAGGGACTTGGCAAGGTTGGAGGAATGGTCAGAAGCATGGCAGCTTGGAAAACAAAAATCCAGGGAAAATTACACAATGGGGGGGTAGTAACAACAACAAAAATGGAAACTGACCTGGGGGTAATCATATCAGCTGACCTGAGGTTGGCAAGTGTCGTGGAGAAGGCGGTAGGAGGGCTGGGGGGATACTGGGATGTATAGGGAGAGGTATCACAGCAGAAAACAGGAAGTTGTTATCTCCTGTACAGACAGTTGGTGAGACCCCATCTGAGTACTGTGTCCAGTTCTGAGACCCCATCTATGCAAGGACATAGACAGGATGGAGGCAGTTCAGAGGAGGGTAACTAAAATGGTGCAGGATCTGCAAGAGAAGCCATACGAGAAGAGACTAAAGGAGCTTAATATGTATACCCTTGAGGAAAGGAGGAGGGGGGCATGATAGAAACATTTAAGTACCTCAGTGGAATCAACAAAGTCCAAGAGAGTAGCATCTTTCAGAAAAGAGATGTGCAAGAACAAGGGGACACAATTTGAAGATAGAGGGGGGACTGCTCAGGGGCAATGTGAGGAAGTATTTTTTCACAGAGAGGGTGGTGGATGCATGGAACAGTCTTCCTGAGGAGGTTGTGGGGTCTAAAACTGTAGGAGAATTCAAGAATGCATGGGACGGACATAAGGCAATTTTTGTGGGGGGTAGGAAGAAATAGGCTGTTGGTTAAATAAGGTCTGCAGCTTATCCTCTAGGTAAGGAAATGGGCAGACTAGATGGGCCAAGCGGTCCTTATCTGCCATCAAAGTCTATGTTTCTATGTTTCTAAAACCTTTTATAGGTATATTAGGGAGCGTAGAAAGACCAAGGGAGGAATAGTGAGGCTGAATGAAGGGGACAGTGGGAGGGCAGAAAGGGACAGTGAAAAAGCAGGGATACTGAATGAATACTTTTGCTCAGTATTCACAAAAGAAGAGGAGGGGAGGTACCTCATCCAATCAATAGAAGCACTCTGGATAGGGGGGTCGATCCCAGTCCTGTCACAGAAGAAAGGGTTTTGAAAGAACTCCTAAAACTGAAGGTGGACAAAGCAATGGGGCCTGATGGGATTCACCCCAGAATTCTAAAATAATTAAGGGGAGAACTAGTGACATGGCTGACTGCCCTTTTTAACAAATCATGGGAGGATGGTGTCATACCCAGGGACTGGAAGAGGGCAGATGTGATTCCCCTTCACAAAAGTGGGAGCAAGACAGAGACAGGAAACTACAGACCTGTCAGTTTGACCTCAGTGGTAGGGAAAATGATGGAATCACTTCTGAAGGAAAGAATTGTTGAGTACCTAGAGGCCAGTGGGGCACAGGACCCAAGGCAGCATGGATTCACAGTGGGAAGGTCATATCAGACAAATCTAATTGATTTCTTTGACTGGGTTACCAAAGTTGTAGACCAGGGAGGGGCTGTGGACATGGCCTAACTAGACTTTAACAAGGCATTTGACATAGTCCCACACAAAAGATTAATAAACAAATTAGCCAGCCTGGGAGTGGGTCCCAGGGTGGTGGTAGCATGGGTGAAACATTGGCTGAACAACAGGACACAGAAGGTAGTAGTAAACAGAGTCCACTTTGAAGAAAGGGGGGTTACTAAGGGGGTACTGCAGGGTTCAGTACTGGGGCCGGTCCTTTTTAAAATCTTTATAAGTGACATTGCAGAGGGACTGGAAGGAAAAGTATGCCTCTTTGCAGATGACACAAAGATCTGCAGTAGGCTTGATACACAAGGGAGGGGAAGAAAGGATGAGAAGGGACTTGGCAAGATTGGAGCAATGGTCAAAAGTATGGCAGCTTGGATTCAGTGCAAAAAAGTGCAAAGTAATGCACCTGGAAAACAACAACCCAGGGAAGATTACACAAGGGGAGGTAGTAACAACAACAAAAATGGAAAGGGACCTGGGGATAATCATATCAGATGACCTAAAGGTTAGAAAGCAATGTGAGAAGTCAGTAGGGATGGCTGGGGGGATACTGGGATGTACAGGGAGAGGCATCACCAGTAGAAAACAGGAAGTTGTTATCCCTCTTTACAGACAGTTGGTGATACCCCATCCGGAGCACTGCATCCAGTTCTGGAGACCCCATCTCTGTAAGGACATAGACAGGATGGAGGTGGTCCAGAGGAGGGCAACTAAAATGGTGCAGGGTCTGCAGCAGAAGCCATATGAGGAGATACTAAAGGAGCTAAACATGTATACCCTTGAGGAAAGGAGGGAGAGGGGAGACATGATAGAAACTTTTAAGTACCTCAATGGAATCAACAAAGTCCAAGAGGGTAGCATTTTTCAGAAAAAGAGATGTGCAAGAACAAGGGTACACAATCTGAAGATGGGGGGTGGCTCAGGGGCAATGTGAGGAAGTATTGTTTCACAGAGAGGGTGGTAGATGCATGGAACAGCCTTCATGAGGCGGTTGTAAGTTCAAAAACAGTTGGAGAATTCAAGAATGCATGGGACGGACATAAGGCAATTCTTGTGGGAGGTAGGAAGAAATAGGCTGTTGGTTAACTAGGATCTGCAGCTTATCCAGTAGGTAGGGAAATGGGCAGACTAGGTTGGCCAAGTGGTCCTTACCTGCCATCAAAGTCTATGTTTCTACGTAAGGAGTGCATCAGGGGTGTCCAATTAGCCCTCTATCATATATATATACTTTATAGACCCTTTTGTACTGAACATACCAATTTCAACACAAATTGAGGGAATACGTTTGACAAACACAGGATCACCATTGAAAGTATTGGCTTATGCTGATGATGTGGTACTTATAATGAATAAAAACACAAAAGAAGAGGCAATTCAAGCCCAGTTAACTGAATTTTCCAAACAATCAGGATCAAAGATAAATATAGAGAAAAGAATTGGAATACAGTTAGGAAGAAATCAAACACCGAAACATACAGTTTACGCTGTCATTAAATTAACACAGAAATTGATTTCAGTTTTAGGCATTCAGTATGGGGATGGAGATTTACCTTACTTAAATTGGGAGTCAAAACCTAAAAAAAACAAAGGGATAACAGCAAACCAGCAGCACAAGCAAATTTCAAAATGAAAAAGAGTATTTTTGATAAAATCATTAATAATCCCAATATTTCTTTATGTAAGTTATGTTTTTCCACCTCCTGTGTAGCTTGAGACATGAATGTATAGTATTTTTCTTCCAAACACTATGGAGGAGTCACCTGAACCCCATTAAAAAAGAGAACACATATAGATCTATTTCAGAATGGGTGTAGGGATGCCACATCCTTTGGCTTTATTCTATAGTTTTATTCTATATTATAACGTATTTCCACCTACATATAGATTATGAAAAATGACAGTGGCAGAGTAGACAGGAATTTGTACACAGGTATGGCAACAAAATAAAAGTAGATTAATAATAATAATAATACATTTTATTTCTCACACGCGCCTTTTAGCCATCAAGGCGCTTTACAAAAAGATAAAAGATCATGATAAAACTATGAACAGACAGTAAAATAGTCAAAAGATCTAAAATTTAGTCAGTGCCACCGAAGGCATGGCACCATAAATAGGTTTTCAGTGCCTGTTTACCCCCAAGTCGTGCACTCCCGAAGCTGACGGGGTAGAGAATTCCAAAGGGTTGGGGCCACGTGCATAAATGCATAGGCCCCTGAAGATTTCAAACACACCCTTGGAATCTCTAACAACCCCTCATCAGCCGAACACAACTGTCGCACCAGGCGGTAAGGCACAAGGAGCTCTTTCAAGTATTCAGGGTTCAGATTGCTGTCTGGAGCACAAATTGTTCCATTATATGTTAAATCTATGTTCCAAAAGTTAATTAAATGGAAAGTACCATATGACCTAATGCAGCCAAAAAACAGATAAGGGATATATGAAGTTATAATTGAGGCCTTATGCCAGAGTGATTTAATAATACCAAACGGTTCTCCAGGCCAAAATAAACAGGCACTATCACAACTGACAAATAATAGAATACCGGCTTTTACTTGGGATTTACTGTGGCTCAGCATACATGGTAGGCTTAATGTAAAAAATAATAGTAAACATAAACAGGTAACAGAAAGATATGGTCCTAGTACATGCTGTAATCAGATCTTGAAAACACAAGAACATTTATTTATAGAATGTAAATATGCAAAATAATTTTTGAGGGGGCTATCTAGAAAATAGGGATCTAGCTTGTTTAGCACATTGTCCTACACAGAATCGATTCTTTCGAATTATTCTCAGAAGTGAAATATATTTTATAAAGACACTCTACAAGTGATTTGTGTGATTCTAAAGTACTATATATGACAAGAACGATGTAAATGGATATTGCAGCAACAATATATACCTCCTGATGGCCTACTGAAAAATATAAGCACAGCAAATTCAACAAGTATATGACCTTGATAGGAAAAAAATGTGCCTGAAGTAAAACTGAAACTGTGGAAATCATGTGAAGTAATTTTATCAGCCGAATGATCAACTCTGAAATGTAAAGACAATACAGATAGTATGTATTTCAGGAAATATGTGTACCTATTTTTGTAAGAATTGTTTTGTTTTGTTTTAATTTTACTCCCCTTTTCCCCCAACAAAATTCCTCTACTCTTGTCAGTAGGGGGAGTCACTGACTCTCATGGTAGACAGTGCAGAGGAGATGGAGGTAGCTGGTGTACATGCAGGAGGGCAGATCTCCCTCCCAGCAGGTCCAGCTCAGGAGATGGGCAAAGAGAACGTTAAGCTGCCTGATAGCAAGCAAACAGATATGCAAAGTTAGGGACCTGAACCAATGATTCCAGAGAGCATTTTGCAAGGTAAAACTGAAGAGGAATGGGTGCAAGTGATTCTGCAAAAGAAACTGCAAATTCTGCAGACCACAGGTATAGCATTCAACCCAGACTCCAACAGCACTGACTTCTGACTTCATCCGCATCAAAAGTCCCAGATACAAGGATACCGGAGCAACAAGCGGTGGATAACATGCCAGATGACGAACAGGAACAGAACACTGCTGACAGTTTGACAGCAGCAAGTGAACACGACATAGGCACATCAAAGGAACCGACACCAGCAGATTATCAGTGGCCTTTGGTTTTGGCATCTGACAACGCTGCAAAGGATTACACGATAGCGTAGCAACCAGCTATCCAAATGGTGGGACTGGAAAGGACAATTGAGCCACCTGTGAGTACTATACATTTTTCTGAAAATACTATGGATAAAAATAAAGTTTTTTTTTTTTTATGGAAAGGCAAGGCATTCACCACACAGAAACATCAAGGTGAGCTGGGGGAAAAAAAATACCCTGGTCACTGGTAAACTCTCTGCATTGCAGGGTGGAAAAAAGATGCAAATGGACAGTGGCTCACAGACCCGGAACTCAGTCCTATTCCTGGGTCTCCCCCAGCACACTCAAACAAAGAATGGATGGTGAGCGACTGTGGAGAGAACCCCCCCTCCCTCCCAGTGTTAAATAAACAGAACGTATCCAGGACTTTGTCACTGACTTTAATATGGACCTCAATGCAGAGTCAGTTTTACCTAACTCCCTCCCAGACTTCCCATCATCAAAAATGAAGTACCTATCATGGATTCAGGAGATGAAGATCCAAGTAACCATGATGTCACCTGGGAAGAACAGATAGATATGCAGGCCCCAACCCCTCCCCCACCCACCTCTATGGCTGATAGAGCAAAAGTAGCTTGACTAAATTTAGAAAACAGGACCAGTTCACCCCACAACAAGCTCCAGCCCAGTGGAGAAATGCTGTATGACTACAGTATTTAGGGGGTTTGGATACCCCTCCAGATAGAATATACAGTGAAGCCCACCAGGATGAAACACAGTGTGATAGGTTTACTGCATGAGAAGAGGGATTAACTCCCATTTAAATTGTACTGTTTACTAACATAACTCTACTGCAAATTCTGCAGTGCTGCACTTCATCTTGGTGGGCTTCACTGTGTGTGGGGTGCACACTCATTAAGCAATCACTGGGTTTCTTTGCAAATAAAATATATGCCCTAATTCACGCTTCTGGGGATGCCATTTTTGACATAAGTTTTAAAACCCAACAGGGTTTGGGATAGGTTCTGGGCAAAATATGATAAAATAAGGTTTTCAATGCTGTATTTACCTTTTTAAGTGATTCCCCTGACAAAACCAGCTTTTAAAACTGTGATAGTACTTTTCAGAAATGAGGGGATAGCATTGCATTACATACAGCACTAGCTTGCACAATGCTGTGATCTTATGGGTACCCCACAGTCAATTTTTGATGAGGAGCATATTTGGACTGGGGGGTGGCACTTTAAAGTTAAACTTCGTATGTCCAGTCTGGGAGCCACATCTCCCCAATAGTCTTTTTTTACGCAAAGACCGAGGTCACCGTTTCTATCCTGGGCAGCCAAAGACCTTCTTTAAATGTGAATCTCACTTGCACCTGAATTTGGCCTGTGATCAAATCAAATGCAATCTGTGCCTGGACTATGGACATGTAGGCTTGGATTGTACCAATGAAATGAAATGTAACTTGTGTGCAGATAAACAGGTCATGCATATTGTGCATTCCCATGGGGCTACCCACAACAGGTCAGATCAACCAGACCAGGAGTCCATGGTAACTGCCACCCAGAAACAGGACATAGATAGACAGAGGCAACAAACAGCTTGGGAGGCAACCCACAACTCCTCCACCGCAGATGCTGCAACAGACAAAGAGGAACGGTCTGCACCTTTGAACCTAGAATTTATAGACACTACAGCCCCCGATCAAATAGAACCAGTGACAGAGGCCTCTGAAGACACAACAGTACAAACCAAAGTACACACTCTGAGTGCCAGTGCAGATAAGCCTTGAGAACATCAGCAGGCCCTAGAGATTTAGTAACCCCTGAGGTCAATACCACATCAGTAGATATGACACCACCCATGACATGATTCGGGTTTAAAAAAAAAAAGTAAACTAAAACACTTCCAGACCAAACCTAAACTATCAAAGATCCCGGGCACAAAGGGTGGAATCCCCCTAGAAAATGATGAGGCACTGAATACAACCATTCAGGAGTCAGATCCCAGGGGGGATTCTGAAACTTCTTCCAATGTGTCCTCCCAACAAATGATTTCAACAAATTCAGAAGAAGACCAGCCTAAGCAGGCCACTGCAAGAGGACAACAAAGAAAGCTTAGTTTACAAACTAAATGGAGTACCGTAAAAGGCAAAATCATTTTAATATCATAAACTCATGTTGTCCCCTTTTACCCTTACTGTGGCCACCCTAAATATGAATAGCAAATACCAGGAGAAGACTTGCCTTGCTGTCAGTAGTAAAGGATCTTAATTTTGACATCTGTTTGATACAAAATCACATGTATCAGCAACACAGACATTATGGTGTTGGGAGCCCTCTTTTTTTTCCTTTAGGAGTGACACATGTGCCTGGGTAGGGGTTCTTTTTGGACATACAGAAGTCACTATGTCTCGGGTTTTAGATATCCTATCTGGTAGAGCTTTGCTCATTGATTTCAACATGTACAGTTCAGCTTGGAAAGTGGTTAATATCTATGCTCCACAGGGAAAAAAAAGATAAGGTGGAGTTTTTAATTAAGTAAAACCTTATTTACTCAGTATTAGACAACTATTGTGGGCAGGGGATTTTAATTGCTCATTATCAAAAGCTGATAGAGGACCAATAACGACTATGGACTATTGTGACACAAATTGCCTGAAATCTATGATCACAACAGCAGGGTTAATAGATGCATCCACAGGGAGGTCATACTTTCCACAAAGGTCAACTGCATACTAGAATACATTTTTTTTCTTACCTCTAAATACGTGTCTATACACAATGTACAGACATACCCTATCGAAACCTCAGACCATAGTATTGTGGCTGTTACTGTGGGTCTGCAGGATAAGAAACCAGTAGGGAAAGGGTATTGGAAGTTAAACTGCGCATTAATGGACAGCCCAGATATTCATGAACAGGTACTGGACTTATTTCAAGCTAGAAAAACAGTGGCCTGTATGGAAGATAACCTCAGTATATGGTGGGTGGAAACAAAACAAGATTTTAAACTTTTATTTCAGCAACATGTGAATAACATTCATTCCACACAATTCAAGCAGTACTTAAGATTACGTTCATAAATGTCCACCTTGATGTCCCTTAACAATGAAGGTCGAGGAGATTACACCTCCCAGATTAAACTATAAAAACAGAAATGGAAGCATTACAATACTCGAGAGCCACATCCTTATTATAGGAACATAGGGTATGGATATTTTTGAGAGATGTAGATTAAGACTAAACTCCAGAACCATGAACTCCTTACAGACTGATGATGGTGACACAGTGAGTTCCACGAATGGGATGTTACAGATAGTAAACAAGCAAATAACAAATCTATACTCTGCTACAGTACAACACCCAAACAAAACATAATAATTTTTAGACTCAATTAATATTCCCCCTCTCTCACAAGAAGTGACAGACCCTTTACTTGAACCCATACAGCAGAATGAAATTGAAAAGGCAACAAAGTTCTTACAAAATAATACAGCACCTGGTTTGGATGGCCTTTCGGCTGAATTCTACAAAAAATATCTGACTGAACTACTTGACGTATTGGATGTAGTTTTTAATTGGATGCTGCTAAATCATCCCATTGATAAATGACTAGGCACGGCAATACAAATATTTATCTATAAAAAAAATGACAGAAGAGACAAACAATTGGAGACCACTAAGTCTGCTGGAGACAGACACAGAGATATTGATGAAAATGTTGACAGCCCGGCTAGCTACGACAGTTTCCTACCTAATTGAGCCAACCCAAACATGTTCTGTAAAAGGAAGAGAGCCAATGGAAATATGAAATATGGAAAATCTACAGGAATATGTAATTTCACTTGACCAAAAGAAGGCCTTTGATAAGGTTTCCCATAGCTTCATGCACCAGGTCCTAATAACATATGGTATACTGAGAAAATGTGTGTGACTGGATTTTTTCTATTTATAATATTGTTACATCACTCCCTTTGATTAACGGGCACTTTGACTCCATCATACCTATAAGAAGAGGGTCAGACAGGGCTGCCCTATGAGCCCGCTTCTGTATATTTTCTGTTTAGACCCTTTATTATGGTCCATACAACAGGAAGATTCTGTCAGTGGGCTATGTCCACCACATATGGCCTTAGAGGTTAAATCCACAGCATACGTGGATGATATATGCATTTTCATTGCAGATCCATCTTCTGGAAGACAGGCTATGGCACATGTGGGAAGATACTCTGAGATAGCTAGAGCAACAGTTAATAAATCTAAAAGCAGAGGGTATATTTTAAGTGACTCTACAGACCCTATATCTGAATTGGAAGGAATCCCCATGACCAGAACCCTATTAAGATTTTAGGAATTACTTCTGGGAGAGGGGAAATAAGCTTTTTGAACTGGGGAAAAAAACTGACCATAGGAAAACAAAAAGTAGCCTTATGAAAATGATGGCAGCAGACAAAAAGAAAAAAGTTGCACTAATAAAAACATTTTTACTTCCCGTTTACTTTTTTAAGTGTAATCTTTCCCATCCCCTCACAGTGCGATATGACTCTTTTAAGTTTAGTGTTCCAAGTTATATGAGGGAGTAGACTGAACCCAATAAAACATGAAGTGTTATACTTAACTATGAAGGAAGGTGGGCTAAATTTGACAAATCCCATCAGTTTTTTTTACAGTATGTTTTTATCAGTTAACTTTGCTACTTTAGAAACTCAGTCTACTGCAATATGGAAATATGTCACATTTACATGGCTTCATCCCTTTACGAAAGTTTGGAAAAAGGCTGTTGTTTTACCTAATACATATCGGTTAGTACTAAAGTTTTTTAAACCTGTGACTGCTAAACTACGAAAATGGAAATTGCAGGCCTCTCTTGTTATTAAGGTGCATATACAGCAGCAAGCTTTTATGGTGCAACCTGAATTTAAATGAATTAATGTACAGTACTATCCAAAAGTGGAAGCAACATTGTTAGGCCAGAGAACCCCACAATGGATGTGGGATGTTCTTCGGTTAAGCTGCCATGGAGAGTTGGGAGTGAAGGGCAATGCTAAACATAAACGTCAAGCAGAAAAAATGTGCCCAAGACAAGCATATATCATGCAAGAGAAATCCATGGATTACTTTCTCTTGAAATGCCCATTCTCTACAGCCTTTTGGTCATTGTTAGCAATACAATGGAAAAATGTAAAGTGGGGGAAACTGTCGTATGAGGAACTTCAAGATTAGTTTAAATATGGACGCAGGTACTATGATTGATTTTTACCTGCATGCATTTTTTAATGGCAAATACATATTTCAGCAGACTGAACTAACTCCATTGACTATAAGTTTGAGTTTAGAAAAGGAATTGAGAATACTGAGTGATTATGACAAAACTCATATCGGAGAAAAAGCCTGGAGAGACAGGTGGAGAAATGTACTGTGCTTGAGTTTTTCCAATAATATATTATAAAGTATAGTAATATTGTATTTGATTTACAGGAAAAGATAACATAAATATGGAATTTTACCTACAATCTATCATGTTTGGATGTTGACATATATATTATAATGAAATTATGTTTGGCTTGTATCATTGTTTTTGTTCTATCAAAATAAAAATGTCCCTACTTGTCAGTAGAGGGTGCTGCGACCAGTGTTGCATGACCAGTTCAACTCAGATCGCAACCTGCATGGATGCAGAAGATGCTAGGGAGCAGGTCTCCTCCCTTGCCTCAGAACCTATGGAGACTGATATGGAGCTTGTTCATGAAGAACGTGAGAGTACTGTCCAGGATGACTTACTGGAAAATGGGCTACCCTCTGAGGTGGGAGCTGTCACTATGGACCACAGATCATCGATGAAGGATGCACATAATCTGTTTACCACAGATTTACAGGTTATGCTTCAGAAGGAAGAATGCTGTTTCACAGAATTCAGAGCATGGTTGGAGGCAGAAATCCAGACCCAAAATGTGGAAGGATCAGCAGTGGTGATGCAGAGAGGATCATGTGACGCGCATGGAGGAGTAGTAGTAGTTTCGCGGGTCTCCCTCTCCAGCGCCGAGTTTTGGGCTTTTTTTAAGAAAATCACCATGCAAATTCTGACATCCTACCTGCCCAGTTAACAAGTTTTGGAAGGAGTCTGGGGCGATCATTTTTGCAGCGAGAGAATGCAGGCTGCCGAACCGGAGTTAGAAGCTAAACGGCCATGGAGAAGCTCTCAGACAGGGAACCAGAGGCACTGGCTCCAATTTAAAATCTACGGCGATTTGGCAACAATAAAAGATGCTCTATTCAAACTTATTGAGGACGTGGCGGAGTTCAAGCCGGCTCTCACGCAATTAGCCAGACGAGTAACTGATGCAGAAGCAAGGATTTCGCCGAACGAAAGGGCTTTTGGAGAGAGCTGGGCTCATACGAAGAGTGCAAGAGGAGCCTGAAGAAACTAGCAGACCGCCTCGATGATTTGGAGGGCAGAAGCAGGCGCAATAATTTGGTCCTCTTGGGCCTGCCAGAGGGCGAAGAAGGGGCCAATACAATAACTTTCTTGCAAAAATTGCTAAACAAATCGGTGGGCCCTTCGCCTAATGGCCCTGAATATATAATTGAAAGGGGCCATAGATCGTTGAGAGCAAAGCCAGCACCCTCAGATCCACCAAGACCGATAATATTTAAATTGTTGAACTTTCTGGATCGTGAGCATATTCTGAAGGAAGTTAGAAAACTAGCCCTCTTCCAGTGGCAAGGCAAAAGGCTTCGCTTGGCACCAGATTTAACGTGGAAGATGAGGCAAGCACGACTGGCTTTTCACCCCTTAACCTCAAAGCTTTGGGCAGCTGGAATTCGCCACAGGCTATTATATCCTGCAAGATTGGAGGTTTCAATGAAAGAAGGAGTCAGGCGTTACGATTCTGCGGAGGATGCCCGGGTCTCCCTAGAGACTTATTTTCCTGATCTATTCCCTAAAAATAAGGGATGAGAGCATGTTGGTGGGAAGCTCCATGATGCAATCCGTGGTTGTATCTGTGGACTTTACCCTGGGCATTTAATAATTCTCACTTGAGAAGGTTTAAAGAGATTCCTATTCCAAGAAGGGGACTGCATTGGACTTTTGGACACTTTAAATTTAGCCCTTTTATAAGGCTGGTTATGCACCCAGTACTTTTGTTATTAACCTGAGTCATTGTTTTTTGTTTTTGGAATATAACTGGGGTGTTTTATGTTCACTCCACAAGAGGGTGCCAATGGGGCTGATATTTAATGTTATTAAGTGTTCCTATTATTATATGTTTTGCAACTGATTTAACTGCAGGCCCAAGTTCCAAATATTGTTGTAAGCTATGGATAACTTAGGATCGTACATATGGTTGTTCTTGTTATTTGATCTAATATAAGCAAGCTTATAGGGTCCTCGAGGCATGCGTTACGCATACTCTAATTTAGTGATGTTGCAGGGAAGTACAGCCTTTTTTTTTTTTTATTTATTTCCTTATTGTGGAGACTCCTCCCTATATTTAGATACGCGGATGGAGGGGGGGCCCGGCCTCTATAGCGCTTCATGACTCAGAGGCAGTGGAGTGGGCTTCGGGCCTGGGTTTCTTGTTGGGGTGTTTATGTTATCGGGGTTGAGTTGTTTAGGCTTTTAGATATGGTAGTTGGTGTTTTTTTTTATTTCTGGGTTACGGGTTTTGTTATTGGGGGAGTAGCTATCCATACCCGTAGAAAGAAACTACTAATTATTCATGGCTAGTGGATTGCGTATGATTTCGTGGAATATTAAAGGGGGGAGGGATAATTGCAAGAAATTTATTATATTAAACCATTTGGCTCACTACAAGCCGGCAGTGGTGTTTCTGCAGGAAACGCATGTTTTGACAGATAGATTGATACATTTTAAAAAGAAATGGGTTGGGCAAGTTTATGGGTCCGGGCTTTTCTTCTAATAGTAGAGGAGTGGCTATTCTGATAGCAAGGGGAACCCAGTTTATCCAATCAGAGGTCATCGTGGACCCCAATGGTAGGTACATATTTGTTTCTGGCACACTTAATGGAGCTAATTTGGTGTTGGAGTCGGTGTATGGACCCAACCAGGAGTCCCCATTCTTTTTTGTCCAATTATCACTCATATTAGCTACTTTTAAGGAGGTTCCAATCATCTTGGGAGGTGATTGGAATTTAGTCCAACTGAATAAGTTGGATCGGTCATGGAGCAGAGGGGTGAAACCCTCCCCGGCTCAGTCTGCTTTAGAGGAATTTAAATCTTCCTTGGGGTTGGTGGACCCCTGGAGGTTGATCAATCCTTCCACAAGAGATTTTACATTTTTTTCTCATGTCCATATGTCATTTTCGAGGATAGATTATTTTTTTTTGTAAGCAAGGATTGTTTGGCTGGTATTAAGGAAGTAACCATTCTCCCTCGCGTCATCTCTGACCATTCTCCAATACTTTTGGAGTGGTCGCCCTCTCTCAATTTCCCAAGGGTTTACTCTTGGTCCTTAAATGATAATCTTTTGAAGGACTCGGAGACAGCTTCTTATTTTAAGAAGTTTCTATCAGCCTCTGTTGAGTCGAATTGGGGGTCTATAGAGGCTGTTGACTACACATGGGCCGCCCTTAAATTGGTTTGGAGGGGTGAGCTGATTCGGATAGCATCTAAACGTAAAGCTAAAGAAGTCTCAGAAATGGAGAATTGTTTGGAGAGGATTAAAAGGCTAGAAAGTGCCCAGGGGGGTAAAGGTTTTGAGTCCCAGGAGCAAGAACTGATGTCTTTGAAGGCATGGTATGCTGACACCTTAAGGGAAAGGGTGATTTCTTCTGCAGCAAAAATTCGGGCTCTCTACATAGGTCAGGGTAATAAGGCTGGAAAATTGTTAGCTTGGCAACTGAAACAGAAGGCCACAAAAAGATGGGTAGCAGCTCTGCGACACCCTGTAACGGACACCTTAATAACTACCCCGGTAGGCATATTACAGAGATTTGTAGAGTTTTATCAAGAACTCTATTCGGGTAATTCACCTTCGCTTCAAGATGTTTCTAATATAGAGAGTTTTTTGTCCAGCACCCCCCTCCCCTGCTTGTCAGAAGAATTAAGGCCCAGCCTAGCAGCTCCTATTGCTGAGCTAGAAATTGGGCAAGCAATCGATTCCCTTAAAATTGGAAAAGCACCAGGCCCAGATGGTTTCACGCCCTTCTTTTACAAATCCTTTAAACAATTTATGGTCCCTCTGTTGAAACAACTCTTTTGTTACTGGATAGATAAGGGGGTTGGAGACCAGTCTCTGTTTGAGGCTAAGATCATTCTCCTTCCAAAGCCTGATAAATCCCCGGAATTAGTAGGTAATTATAGACCTATATCTTTGTTGAATTTAGATGTTAAGATTTTTGCCAAAGTTTTGGCATCTAGGTTGAAAAAAGTTTGGGGTGGTTTGGTAAGTCCTGAACAAGCAGGCTTTGTGGAGAGGTGTTCCCCATCTGATCATTTTAGAAAATTATTTTATTTAATCTCTGCGTCGGAGAGCCCAGGGTTGGAAGCATCCCTGGTCTCTCTAGACGCAGAGAAAGCATTTGACTGAGTGGAATGGTCATTTATGTTTGCAACCCTATATAAAATGGGTATTCCGGAGCACTTTATTAATATGGTAAAAGTGTTGTATCGATATCCCTCAGCTAGAATTCAGTGCAATAACTTGATTTCAGAGGCCTTTCCCCTTAAGAGAGGAACCCGTCAAGGATGTCCGTTATCCCCATATTTGTTTAATTTATATATTGAACCCTTAATAAGAGCCATTAATGTGGATCCCCGGATTCAAGGCATTAAAATTGGATCCGAGGAATTTAAAGTGTCAGCCTTTGCAGACGACTTATTGTTGCATATTCAAAAATCTTCTACCGCTCTTCCTCAAGTTTTAAATCTTATTACAGGTTTTGGGGAACTCTCGGGTTATAAATTAAATTTGTCAAAAACTATGTTATACTCATTATCACCTTGGCTTTCCAAAAGTTGGTGCGCGTCTTTGGGGCTGCAGTGGCAGTCAGAGGCCCTATCATACTTAGGTATTCGGATTTCCAGGAACTTATAGGATTTGCCAAACCTAAATTTGAAACCAGTTTTAAAATCTATTAAGGATGACCTAGATAGATGGATGAAACTCCCTTTATCCCTTTCAGGTAGAGCCAACACAATTAAGATGGTAGTTTTACCCAAACTTTTTACCCCCTTACCTGTCTAAATACTTACTTGCCCAAATCCTTTTTCAGGCCCCTGACAAAAATTTGCTCTAATTTTTTATGGCTTGCCCTCGTAGGAGGATAATATTATAAGTTATGTTATCCAAGGGGGAAAGGGGGTTTACAGTTGCCAAATTTTTTCATATATTACCTAGCAATACATGCAGCTAGGGCGGCCGTATGGACCCAAGATTTGAATGTAACAACACCGTCTTTGGCACTTGACAGGGCGGTTGCTAGAAATGTTAATCTGGACCTCGAGGCCTTATTATACATTCCTTGGGTGAAGATTCCTAAAGCAATTAGAGATTCACCCATGGGTTGGGATATTCGTGTCATGCGCCAACTGTGTCTAAAGTTTAGCATTCGCCAAAAATTTGACCTTGCCCAACCAATACTTAATAATCCTAGTTTTTTAATCAATAAGCGACCTATTAGACAACCTTTTTTTACCTCCTGCCCTAAACCATATCTGGCTGACTTTTTCTCCAATGACCCACTGTTGTCACCGTCTGCACTGTTTTCAAAATTTGGGGTGAGACCCATTTTTGGGTTCAGATTACTACAAATCCACTCTGCTATTAAGGCATTTTTGGGGAAAAATCCTTCTTCTGACAGGGCAAGTTCACTTTTTAAAGTGCTAGGCAACCTTTCTCTAAGGGGCAAAAGTGTTTCTAAATTATATAAATTTATTTTGGATGAAAGTACACCCCCATCTGTACAATCTCCAATGTATTGGTCAGTAAACTTAGCTCTGGATTGGTCAGTGGGGACATGGGGAAATATATGGAAAGATACCTATCTCTATATTCAACAAGAAAGGTTGAGAGATGTGCAATTTAAATTGTTGCATAACATGTATTTTTCTCCAGCGAGATTATACCGAGTAGGCAGACTGCCTTCTCCATCTTGTACTGATTGTAATGACCCTTTAGCGACGACCATTCATAAATTTTGGTTTTGCCCAAAAGTACAAAGGCTGTGGGCTCTGGTGGCTGTTTGGGTGGGCCCATACACCGATCTTGCTCCATTCTTTTGTTTTGAGACCTGTATATTGGGGAGATATGCTCCGAATCTAAAGAAGGAGCAGAAATATCAGCTAGCATTAATCTCCGCAGTTACTAAGTTGTTAATTTTGCACCATTGGCGGGAGGATTGGACTCCCTCCCATAAGGAATGGTGGGAAGAGTTCCTGAATGCATTTTATGCGGAAAGATCGGCTTCTAGATTATCGAGAACCGTATCTAAATTTTCTAGATATTGGGAAAGGCTTCTTCAATATCTTAAGACTAATTTTGGAATTCGGGGCTGAATAAATGCTCCCCTTCTCTCTCTTTTTCTTCTTTTGCTTGGCCCCTTTTTTTTTCCCCACATACTCTCTTTCTCCATGCTCCCACCTTCCTTTCCTTCTTCCCCACCACTCCCCTCTCCTTTTAACCTCCTTACTCCCTTTTTTACAACCCTTTTTACCTCCTATTTTTTAGTTACCAGAAATCGTATTATTTGTCTAGGTGACATCTGAATGTTCCACTAGCACTTCTTAGGTATCAATATGAATTTATACTCAGGCCAAATTTTTTTTTCTTGTTTATTTTAGATACCTTGATAAAGTAAGAGGTTAACTATCTATGTGTATGTTCGGGTTTTGCCAGGTTATTTGATATCCCTGACCGGGGTTTTATATAGCTATTCCCACACTTATAGTGAAGGAAATGTTGCATTCTATTCGGGTTGGATAACTGGGGGAGGAGGGATATCTTTTCTTATTTTTAGGGGTTACGAGGGTTGGTGGGGGGTGGTTTTTTTTTTTTCTTTTCTCTTTTAAAGATAAGGAACCACTAACTGTGTAGTCTGCTTATTGTATGTATACTTGTGTATTGTGGTTTAATAAAATTTGGTATTATAAAAAATAAAAAAAAAAAACAGTGGTGATGCAGAAGGAGCCTGTCCTGCAGGCTATGGAGGCTATGGTTGGTACAAAAGAAAGTGATACAGCTGTGGTAGAGGCGAGACTGATCATATTGACAGTGCAGTGTGAAGGAATTTCAGGCACTGTTTCAGCAAAGTTACTTTTGAATGCTGAGTCCTCTTCTTTGTCCAATGCATCTGGAGGACAAATTGGGCCCAGTGTTTGTATGGTGGTGGGAAAGTCAGACTCTGAAGCATGGGTCCAAACCACGCAACTGACTCAACAGGGCAGCAGTAAAATGGCCGTCCTACCAATGGCAGTTTACTATAGGAACATCTATAGGAAAAATTAAAAAGGAGCAGAAGAAAACCAATGGTATGGGGCTTGCTGCTAAGAATGGGGGGGGGCAAAGTTTCCCCTCTGGATACTAGACAAGGAATTTCAGGTGCACCAAAAGTGGATCTCCATGCTGCAACAGCAGCATGGGTCTCGGCAGCTTTAAAAAATGTTGCCTGGGTTAAAACTGTAGATGGCAATGGATGGGCTGCTAATCTCCCAAGCCTCTCAATGGTAGTGGCAGAGCAGCCTTTGGCTGCTATGGTGGGGGGTGGGGATACAGGATTCCCCAATACCAGGATATCCTTTGCAGATTCCACCAGAACAACCTGTTGCCTCCTCAGGCCATACAGAAATACATGAGGAGGAATCTGCACAGCAGGACATGTTGCAGAATATAATTCATTTGGAAGGGGATGAAAGGGCCAGTATTGTCATTATAGTCCCGAATGATACACAGATGCCTGTCACCCCAGAAGTTGCTACTGGAGATATGGGACTGTGGAGGATTCACCAAGGCAGGAAGGAATGGGACAGGGTGGAGGTTTTGAGTCCACCCAGGCCCACCCGGCTACTGTCTGGAGCTTGAATGTTTGTTTCCAGAGTCTGCAAGGCTAGCCTCTGAACCTGCCAAGAGGCAGAATGCTGTCAGACTGAAGTATCAGTGAGGTGTTCTGGACATTCCAGATAGACTATTTGTGGGACTTCCCTTATCAAAGACAGCATGACATTTTACGCATATAAGGTCTATACGTTGATACATATGCCAGGAGACACATTGCATGACATTAGCTTCAAACATCCAGCAGGTTTGGAGTGCTTTTGGAAGCAATATCAACTTTTAAAGTACACCCCACTCTGGCGGCCTTTTATGGCAATGCCCCTCACAAAACCCTCCTTCAAGTGAATCACAGTGTTGTTTCGTAGTGAGGGGGTGAATGTCACTGACGTTACCTTTTGACTTAAACAAAGGTGCAACATTAATTGGTTTCCAGTACCCATTTTGGACGATGAGCACTTTTGGACTGGGGGATGACAGCACAAGGTGACTCTGAAACAGGTTAATGGAGAGGTACAGTATTTGTCCAACTGCCTCTTTTGGGTAGGAACAGAGGGGTAGTCTTTTATTCTGGACAGCCCTGAGCCTGCTACAGGTGTGGGGACACTGGGCACCTCAGCAGTGTGTTCAAGAAAATGAAATGTGGCTTGTGTGGGACTTTGGGGCATAACATTGTGCAATGTGCAAACCCCATGCACTGTAACTTGTGTGAGGAGCAGGGACACACCTTTAGAACATGTTCCTGAGTTTCTCACAACAACACAGACCTAGCAGAATGTGTTGAATAAGATGTGTACGTGACCTTGGCCCAGAAGGAAAGGTTACGGATGGTCATGGAGATGGTTGGTGCTGGGCCTTCTGATGCTGGCAGGCGTGTGGAACCCGCTGCTGCTGGGAAACCAAACCCAGTGTTACCTGAAGTATATCACCTACCCCCCACCTCCCCGACTCCAACTATGAGTGCTGCTGTTGAGTCTTAGCAGAACCCACAGCAAGATAAGCCTGTTGCCATGGTGGTGCCTGAGGTAGCTGTACCACAACATATAACTTCTACCTTAAGGGATGTGTCTAATACTGATGTATATGGTATGAACAATGCACCAATAATGCTCCTCCCTCAAGTATAGTGGAACGGGTTTTTAAGATAGTTACTTGTTCAAGGACATTGTTGAAACCTCCCATTCTAACTGTGCAATAGGGAGATGTGGAACCAGTGGTGGTGCAAAATAAATTTTCCATTTTACAGGAGAAAGACTGGGCAAAATCTGAGGGAGAATCTGATGTGTCCTCGGTGGCATCTTCTCAAACAGATGCCAATATGGAAGTGGCAACGCTAGACAAGCAGAAGTCCAAAAAATGGGAGAAGAAGAAATTATTTAGATGCTTATGTGTTTAATACTTAGGGTTTTTTTCCCCTCCCTTTCCCTGTTAATGTCAGAGTTAAACAGAATTACATGCAATGTTAATAATATTAAATTTGGGGCTAAGCGACAGGTCACCCTCTCCATATTGTATGATTTACCGGGGTAGATTGTTTTTATACAAGATACCCATTTGCATACCATTCCAGAGATTAGACGGGCACAGAGAGATTGGAGATGGGGCCCTCTCTTTGGTCAGTGGGGGGGAAGACTTATGTTCTGGGTAGAGGATCTTATTTTCTGGACAGTTGGTAAAAGTCATTAGCGTGGTCAATGTCTGCCCAGGCCAAGCTCTGGTAGTTGATGTCCTGTATGCAATGAAACCCCTTTGACTTATTAATATATATATATATATACACCACAGGCTAAGGCAGAGAGAACAAAATTGTTACACCTAGTGGAATCCTTTTTGCATACTTCCAAACTGACCCTATGGGGAGGGGAGTGATTTTAATTGTGGGTTAGCCGAAAGGGATTGGGGGAGAAAAACTGATAAGGTATATTGCAATACTAATTAGTTGAAAACTATTTTACAACATTCAGGTTATCAGGACATTTATGATACAATAGGTATGACACCCATGCATACATTTTATAAAGGGTCCTTATCATCCCAAATCGACTTTAGGTTTGTGCAAGATAGGACACCTATTTGTGCTACAAGAATTGTGCCACTGGAAACCTCAGATCATGCTGCAGTGTGGGTGACACTGAACTTGGCACAACATGCACAAATGGGGTGGGGGTATTGGAGGTTGAATACTTCACTGTTGCAGGAAGAGTCCATTAGATTGGAAATTATGGAATTCTTGGAGGCTAGACGGACAGTAAGATGTTTATATGATAATCCATTAGACTAGTGGGAAGATGCAAAACAGGATATTAATTACCAAATGATACAAGTGTCTCAGCAGGTAGTAAAGACAAAATACAGTTGTTTGAGTTTGCGGACACAGCTCCTTCATCTCCTCACACAAATGAAGGAAACAGGGATGGACCTGACAGCACAAATTATGGAGGTCAGAAAGAAAATGTTTCAATTTCAATATGGCAGGGAGCAGTCATTACATACATAACAGAACTTTGGATCTCAAGGTTCCGGATTCCATGTTAATCCATTTGATAGTCACACAGATAGACTTAACAAAAGAGTTATGACCTCCTTGAAGGATGGCATGGGTATGGTGGTTTCAGATACAGTATGACTTCCATTAAAATGGTTGTTCAACAGCATGTTAAAAATAAATTTATGGGTGATGGGGTTCCAGTTCAGGAAACATTCCTTGACTCACTGGTTACCCCTCCGGTTTCTGCATTCGATCAGCAGTTTTTATGTGAACCTTTCAAGGAAGTGGACATTGGAGACACCATTAAGTCCTTGTCCATTAACACAGCACAGGGATTGGATGGCATCCCTAATGAGTTTTATAAGCTTTTTTTGGAACAGATTTTTCCTATGTTATATGATGTTTTCCTTGCCCTTCCCCATTTAGGAAGATTGAGCCCTAGTATGGAGGACGGTGTGATGTGCTTTCTCTTTAAATCAGAGGATCCAACAGACATAAAGAATTGGAGACCATTAAGCTTGTTGACATCAGAGTATAAGATTTTGGTTAAGTTAGTTACCATAAGATTGGCAAGGGGAGCACAACACTTACGTTTGGATGCTCAGACATGTGCAGTACCAGGTAGAAATATCTCTCAGAATCTGATATTTATAAGTGAAGTAGTGGAACAAGGCTTAGACATGACTTTAGATGGATATATCTTAACAGTAGACCAAGAAACTGCCTTTGATTCAGTGAGACATGACTATATGTGGCAGACATTATATTTGTATGGCATTCCAGCAGGATTTCTTTCCCTGATACAAATCTTGTATAAAGAGGCACAGGTGAGTAGAGATGCAGTGAAATTTAATTTAGCTGGTGAAATTCCGGCAAAATCATATATTTCGCCACGTGAAATATTTTGTGAAATTCATGCATTCCACAAAATATTTCACTGATCTGAAATGCAGAATTTCACCAGAAAAATGCAGAATTTCACCCATGAATGGTGAATTTCACCTGCGAGTGGTGACATTCTGCTGTTCGTAGTTGAAATTCTTAATTTCTCTGGCAAAATTCTGCATTTCCCCGGTGGAATTTCACACTCGCAATACATTTCTCGAATTTTGCAAAATATTTTGCAGAATAAAATTTGCAGATTTTGCCCATCTCTACAGGTGAGACCCCTGGTGAATGGGCATTTGGGACCGCCTATGTATTTACACAACAGGGGGAGGTAGGGGTGTCCCCTGAGTCCTTTATTTTATGTCTTTAGCTTGGATCCCCTTTTATGGATGACAGAGGGGAATCATCAAATTGCTCCAGTAATAACTAGGACTGGTACATCTCTATTTAAAGTTTTGGCATATGCAGATGATTGTGTACCAGCATCTTGGTTAAAATTTAATAGAAGTACAGTATATGTGATGTTAGCATGCATAAAATGGGTAATTTGGCAGGTTCAATTTGAAACATTTTTGAAGGGGGAAGTGGTGACCTTGAATGATATACTTTTTTAACTACAAGCTGAATTAGATACTGCTTACCAATATGAACTTTCACATCTAGGGGAAACTCTGTGTCACCAGTATTGGAAGGGCATTGATTGGGTGGGGTGAAGGGGAGGATGTGTGTTTTCTTTTTCAATAGACATGTTACAGTACTGGTTGAGATTTTCATTGAGTTGAGTCATTATGCTGATTTTTACTGTTTATATGTGTAATGTGCAAATTTGCTGTTTGTTTTTGTTTTTGGTTTTGAATAAAAAATGTCCCTACTTTTTTCAAGAAGTGTCTTGGGATCTTTAACATCCAGCTGAACAACCACCACAACAGGAAGATGGGCCCTCAGTTTAATGTATCATCCAAAAGATAGCACCTCAGGAATGCAGCATCCCCCTCATGATACACTACAGTGTCAGTATTAGAATTTACCCCAAGTGCTGGGTGTGGGGCAAGAACCCACAAAATTTAATCTTATGGCCTCAGAGGTGAGTGTGTCAGTGTCAGTGGCTCAGTAGGTAGCACACTCACCTCTGAGGCTGGGAGATCAAAGGGCTGTGGGTTCAGTTCTCACATGTGGCACTTGGGTTAATATCCCAGTACTGACACTGTAGTGCAGCATGAGAGCGGTGCTGCACTTCTGAGGTGCCATCTTTTGGATGAGACATTAAACCGAGGTCCCATCTGCCTGGATTGGTGGTAGTTCAGGTGGATGTTAAAGATCCCATGGCACTTATCGAAAAGAGTGGGGGAATTGCCCCAGTGTCCTGGCCAAATTTCCCTCATTCACTGAAAATACCACTAACAGCTTAATCTGGTTCAAGGTCAGTTGGTGTTCATCTGCATCCTCCTCCCCAGGTAACGCCTGAAAATAGGCAGGATTTGTCTAGTGCTCTAGTGCACTTACCTGGTCAACAAAAAAAAACAAAATGAACCTGCTAAGCCACTGACACTGCAATGCCATCATCCTCCCTCCTAAACAAGGTGCTGTCAACTGATAGTTAAAGGAGGCAGCCTTTCAACTCTGACTGCAACCCACCTTCCCCCCATCACTTAGTGATGTTATGCTTCTACAGAGTTACATTGCTACCTGCAAATAGCTAGCCAGAGAACTGGTCTGTATGCATAGAATGCTGCCGTAGTTCAGCTATTCTTCCTCCGTTTATGTCCACAGTGGCACAAAAGTATGACATTCCTGCATGCTCCCTCAGTATTTGATCACATTAAAAATACAAGTTTCCTATATTGTCTTGTTACCTTGGTAGTATCCAGTCTAACCATATGTTGGTAATTATTTATTACCTACTTGTATCCCCTCTGGCACATTACAAACAGTCCACCTGAGAGTCTGTGCACATCAATAACACATCCAGCAATATATCTGCAGTGTCTATGTGTTCCCCTGTTTCTATCCTCATTGTAAAATGCAAGTCTAGCCCTTCTGGACAGACCAGCCACACACACCATTTTAGTTCACCATCTCAAACATACAAACATATGAATTTGCCAGCAGAAATAGGCCACTTGGTCTATCAAGTCTGCTCGAGTCTGCAGCTAGCACCCTCACCTTGCAGCTGCCCTGACCCCCTCCTCCCCTTCCCAATGACCCCCCTCTCACCTGATCCCTCCCCTTTTGAAACTACCCACTGTCTTACAGGCTACTACCTCCTCCAACAGAGCATTCCATTCTGCCATGACCCTCTCCATGAAAAAATGTCTCCTCATTTCCGTCCTAAAATCTTTCCTCCCCTCCAATCTAAGGCCATGCCCTCTCGTGTCCCTCCCCCTCCTCAGCCTGAGTATCCTTTCAGTACCTGCCTTGTTTATCCCCTTCATGTATTTAAAAGTCTCAATCGTATCCCCCCCCCGGTCCCTTCTCTCTCCTCCAAGGAGTACATGTTCAGTTATCTCAGCCTCTCCTCATATGGTCTGTTCTCCAATCCCTGGATCGTCCTTGTTGCCCTGCATTGTACCCCTTCCAGTAATTTTACATCCTTCTTCAGATAGGGGTGCCAGAATTGTAGAATACTCCAGGCGCAGCCTGACCAGTGATCTGTAAAGAAGCAGGATCACCTCCCTGCTCCTGGAGGAGATCTCTTCTTATTTTATTTTTTCCATTCAAAAATGCCCTCTGTGAAAGCCCAGTGTTTCGTCATGATTGGGCTTCCTCAGGGAAGATGGCTTCTAAGTAAAAACATGTAATAACATATAATACACATGTATCAGTATTTTATAAACTCATTACAAGTACATACAATCAACACCCTTCAGTGCTTCACAAACTCTCTATGAGGTACCCTATTCCAGGTTATCCAGTGTCAGAGTACATCAAAAACATTCCCTAAATCCCATGTGACACTTGTTACATATGTATTTAGTGTATGGAAAAAACAATAAAAATAAGAAGAGTTGACTAATTAAAGTGGTGTATGTGGCAGGTTTGTTCAGAGGGACCAGGCTTTTGCATTTGGAGATTAGCCACCAGTCCCCAGAACTAATAACATTGATAATTATACACAAGAAGGGCACCCATTTGGGATTCATTTCTGGCCTCACTGTAAAAAAATCATTATTTGCATTGCTTTCTGTAGTTCCCAATTAGCTCCAATCACTATCTAAAAGGAATGAGGCAGCACTGTGTGTAGATCCTCAATTGAAATGCAATACAGAAACACACATGTGTGCAGTGTAGATCAAGCCTGGGGAGCATGTGTAAAAGATAGGTCTCTGTATGAAGAGCAGTCAAGTTACTACAGTTTGAGCCAGTGTTGCAATGTCTCTTGCAATGAAGTACTGGTTAATTTTACAGTGAGAACATTAATGTGTGCACTGATAAAGCTTCCTGATTTATTGTGATTTATGAGTTACAGTAGTTCCTGTGCACTGACAAAATTTTCTGGCTTACTGTAGTTTATGATTTACACCACTTTCTGCATCAGTTACACATAGGGCTTGATTCTCAAAGACTAGCGCAAGCTGCACCAAGGGCAGCTTGTGCTGATCCTCACTGTGCCTGTGACTTTATGCCTGATTCAGGTACAGGAGGGATGCCAGCAGCAAAGTCCCACAGCTTACACCAAGCACACCCATGCGATTAAGGGAAGGTGCATGGAAGAAGAATGCCACAAGCTACGCGACAGTCATGTGGCACTGATATCACCAGTGGATATGTCATGATGCCCACTGCAGTAGTCTGGCCCCAACCCTGGTACTGATGCTTTCTGCCAGTACTGGGACCCCTGGCTGGCATGCTGGGGTATGTTTCTGCCCCCTCAGAAAGGAGAGCAGAGTGCTACATATGCTCCGCAAGTGGCCCTGGCATGACAGAGGGTGTACCCCAAACAGCATTCCACATTTTCAGCAGTGTAGCTAGCACAAGGTCCATGCCTGACAGCAGACCACCACTATCGGTGCCAGTGGGCAGCAAAGACACCACCATGCCCTGGGGGGTCTGCACGTTGGACAACTTTTGGTGCACCAGACATTAAACCAGCTCAGGGCTAGTCTAACTCTGGGCTGGTGCTGCAGACATTACTTCCCTTACAGAATTCCCCCATAGAGGATATGGCAGCTGCTTACTGGTGCAACACCCCTCAGTACTATGGCATTGCCTGCAGCATGCCGCAAGCTGGGCGCAAGGGTGTCTGGCACACTGGGTCCCCTTGGTGCCACAAGCTCCTTTTGAGGATCAGGAATGTTGTAAGGTGTGGCACAGTGAGCCCCTTGCATCTTGTTTCTGTGACAGAAGCACCTTGCATCATTCTTGACCATTTGAGAATTCAGCCCATAGAATCTAAATTGCACGGCATTATCCTCTGTTGTTTAGAAATTATTGGAATTGAAGCATGAAAACATCAAGAGTTTCTTGTCATCCGTCTCAATCAGACTGCCCCCTGTCTTTCTGTCTGTGCCATTTGCAGTGTTTTTGCATCCCATCCCATCCCATCCCATACTCCATCTGGCACCACAACATCAAGTGTCTTCCAAATTCAGTATGACAGTCAGTGCTCTTCTGCTGTCCTCATCTGTAGCAGGTTCTTCAACATTCTAATCTTCACCAGCTATTGTAAAGTAGTCCCTTTTGGTGCAAGTGCATCCTTTCTACATACTATACAAGTAAATAACACAATAAATCATACTGTGGCTCGGAAAACCATGTGCAGCCGTTTCTTCAGTATGCAGTAGAGGAATATCATTGCCTGGGGGATGTATGGAGTGAGGTTCAGCACTAACAAAAGACTGCCAGCAGAGCTACAGTTATGAAGCTCTGGGGTTTCTACTGGCTCATAGACCCCATAAAGATTTTACAGTGCTTGCAAATCCACTGGCACAGTAAGTTGTTGCTGTTATAAATGCTGAATTGTGTTACAATTAAGATGTTGGCACAATATAATGATTGGGGGGGAGTGGAAGAGGGCAACAGCAAGATTATAATAAAGACATGAGCCAAGATGCAGAAGTATATAAAAAGAGAAAATCTGATATTATAATTTACATATAGCTAAACTGATAGACTATAGTACATAAAGTATATGCTTTGAGGCAGTCTCTGTTCCATTGTTCAGACACATGACACAATTACTTCCATGTTCATCAGATTTTATTTTTAAACTGAAATATGACATGAGAAACCTGTTTATGAGGGCATACAAATAATATTGCCCACTCTTACAGAGCTGTTGCAATTGAGTTTGTATTACTTTAAAATGTGTTGCAGCAAATAACTTTTTGGATAGCATACATGTAATTTTCCATATCAGATACTGTGCATGACTTCCCTATTCATTTTTATACCCGCTATTCAGCAATGTCCTCAAACAATTTTGTAACTGTCTGAGCCAATGGATGCAACATATGATGGTCTCCTCACTTCACTGCATACATTGATAGCTGCCTTCATATCTCCAAACATAGCGTTAAATATCTGCAATATGAATTTGTTTTAGGATGCACAGATTTAGGGGTTATACATACAAACAGCCTCGTTATGTTTATTTTCTCTAGTCTCAGAACCAATCCACTCATCTGGCAATTAGTACATGCAGTTCAGTATGTCTTTCTGCTAAAAACTTTATGAATTAACTATACCACAAAAATAGTATTACAGGGCAGTAATGGTTTTTGTATGAGCAGATGTAACATTCTTACAATATAACAGAGTGGTAACATCAGTATAAGTAGTACTACATCACATGTCCTCATTCAAAACATTCTTGTAATGAATCTTTCCTCTGTGAATATAAAATATGATATATAAATTCATGTTTGGAGGATTGTTGGTGTACATGAAATCAATCAAAATACTGTTTGGCAGTTAAAATTAGGGTGTATTCAGACTACAGAGAGGCTGCACAATGATGGTAGGAAAGCATGGAAATGAAGCAATAAATAATTATCTTGATGGGTTTAGATGGGCACTAACAAAACTGAATTGAAGCAAAACAAATTCTGATTTGTTGATGTACACATACACCAAGGGAGCGTGCAGGAAGAAAGTTTTGCTTGCAGCTATGGACAGCAACAAAGGCAGACAGGCAATGGATCTGTCACAAGGGGGAGATAGGTGTCTCAACCAGAATGAGTACTAACAAGATCTGGGTGCAGGGGTGGATGCCAACTGTATGCACCACTTGGGCAGTGACAGGACATAACTCACTTACTGTACTTAGCACTGATTCCTCTCCATATACAGTGCAATGCACCAGACAAGGTTGTGTGTGCACAAGACACACATACTGTACATATAATGCTTTAGTATATCTTCCCTAATACCACTAATCCAAATTAAATATCATTGCTGCAAGTAAGACTCAATTGTCCTTTTATTTAATTTAATCTGTGTTGGCACAGAAATGGCTGCTTCATTAAGAGGTATTCAACATGCTGGAACTGCCCAAAATGTAGAGTGAGAGCAGAGTTTTAATTCTACCCATTGAATTCACACTCCATTATGGTGGAGTACTGGTTCTTTGTGATGCTGAGCAAAAGACTGGAGGGGGTCACATGCTGACCTCTCTAGTCCTTTATACATTTGACCTCTATAGGCCAGAGTCATGGAGTGATGTTATCTTTGACCTCCTGGCACAGGCTGGCAGGGTACAACCTCTGCTTAGTAGCCCAGTACAGAACAACAGCAGGAACAAGGAATACAGCAAAACAGTTAAAAATAATTTAGTACATCATCATAGGGTTACAATTAGTAGATAGTGATACAACAAAACTAGAGTGGTCAACTGAAATCAGTGCTCATTTAAAGGAAGAAATATGGTACAGGGCATGGAGAGAAAACAGTGATCTCAAATATGCAACTGCAAGTACAAGAAAATCCAGGATGTAGCAACATTTAGTGTAAAAGATAAAATGCACACCAGAGAAACCTGATCAGAGAGTGCTTGCTTTAATGCTAGGGCAGGTTACACAAGAGAGGACACACACTGTTGGCAAGTTCAATAATGGGAACCACCAATGTGCTGCTAACACAGATAAACCATCTGTATGATGAAACTGTGTCTGTAACTGTCACTGTCTGCATAATAAGTATGGGTATTTTTAATTTTTTATATCTAAAATAGGATTGATTCTGTGTTTCAGATAACAGAAACAACCATGAAAATCATATCTGGTAGATTCGTGCAGCATGTCATTTATTTTCAAAGTGTTTTGAAAATTTCTTGCTGGTGCAATAAAAGGCATCAGATCACCTACTTTGTTCATACATTTTCACAAAATTGGCTAATTTTGAAAATGTTTGTCATATAACTTTTAAAAATATTTACATGCACAAAATAAGCAGATGCTTCTCATCCCCAAGATAATTACTTGTCCGAAATATGGTCCTAGCAATTTTACAGATAAAAACTGCTGTACTTATTATTGGCACAATTCTTTCTATAAACTGAAATTGTTAATCAATGAATTCAAGACTGACAGGAAGGGGATTTGCGGCGTGACCAGGAACCCTAATAGTAGCCTCATCTATGAGCTCCATGAAGCCTTCTGAAAATCCCTGGCATATAGCATTTTTATTTCCCTCTTGCAGTCTTTATTTTGTACTGCAGGCTGCAGCATATTGGTACCTACTGGGGGACTACTCTGTGGTGTTGGTTGTTTCTTGGGAGCTGTCTTTCCCTTCAGTTGCAGTAGCTGTGTCACACTGCCCCACTGGACTTAAGTGCCAGTGGAATGGCTCCTATGGAGCCACATGCAGCAGTGGGTCTAGCTGACCTTTCCAACATTTGTAACATGCTGCAAGCATTAACATAGGATATTCCAGGGATTAAAACTGCTGTCTCACAAATGGAAGAACAGATGGAAGCCGCACAGCATCAGGTTGTGGATGCTAAACTATTCATGCTAAAAGTAGAATCCAACATGGCTATTCAGAAAGATAAAATTAGCCATTTAGAGCAACAAGTATTAAGTCTGGCTGCAAATTAGATAACCTGGAGAATCGGGGTAGGTGCAATAATCTGCTCATCATTGGAGTGCTGGAGGGATCAGAGGGTCCCAATATGTGTGACATTCTTCAACAGCTGATTCCACTGGCCCTCGATTTCTTTTGGGACTCTCTGTTAGAGACTGAGTGGTCCCATAGGTCTCTCGGCCCCAGGCCAGCTAGAAGTATGCCACCTTGACCTATAATTGCTTATTTTTTGTGTTTCTCCATTAAGGAACAAATCCTGTGATTGGCAATAGAGAGGGTTCCCATAAACTGGAATGCCATACTATCCATTTTTCCAAAGCTTTTCAAAGGAGGTGGCTGCCCAGAGGAAGACTTTTGTGCCCATCTGAAATGAACTGGCTCAGCTCTGCATACAGTATGCCATGTGTTACACTGCTGTTATATCTATTCGATGAGATGGCCACTGGATAAAGATTGAATCTCCCCAAGGCGTACAGAGATTCCTTAAAGAGACTCAGAGGGGTGCACCAATCTTGTTGCCTGGAGGGTCTGGCCAATCCACTTCATTAATTCAGCATAACCAGGCTGTACAGAATGGACATAAAAGTGGTAGACATTCACCTCATTTAGACCCTGTTGCAAGAATGATGCAGCATACCCCTACAGCCCCATTGTTTGCAGAAGAGTTGCTTCCATCCTGTAAACCTAAACAACAAAAGATTCCTCACCCCAAAACTGCAAGTCGCTCCCTCTCAGGTAAAGAGTCTGGGGTAATGAGTGGAAAAAGTGGCTTGGAACCTGCACAGAAGTCTATGACACCTAGCCTGCCTGGATGGTCAACAGATCCTGACCCAAAACATTGAAGGATGTCTCCCACACCGACAGAGGATTTCAATGCTGCTGCTGGGTTGGAATGGGTGGATTAAGTCGAAGAAGAATTGGTGGCCTTGTTACCTCCCATAGAGGATTCCTCTGAATTGCAAGGTACTTGTCCGACCTCTGGGACTGGGGGATAGCTTCTCTGCAGGCAGCTGGATCCAATCAGACAGGACCTCAGCAGGAAATATGATATCTAATACAGCAGGATGAAACTGGACCAGATGATTCTAGGATGTTTATGGACCTTAATGCATGGCAGGAGCGCTGCTGCTGTTCTATGTAGTTGGCTTAACATATGATTGTCTATTTTCTAGTTTTTCAAAAGACATTTCCTGTATGGGTGGGAGGCTTGCAGAGTGGGCGGACTTGTTTTGTCTTAGTGATTATTGCCAATGGGTCTTATGTGTTGGGTTTGTATGGGTAATGTGCTTAATAATTATTATTACTATTAGCCCATAGGATTGCTTGCTCTTTCTTAGGTGAATCCTTTTCAGGCTCCCATTTCTCTTCTCTCCGTATAGGTGGAGGTTGTTGATTTGAGAAGCTGCTGGAGGGGGAGAGGTGGTCTGGCAATATAAACTCTCCCTCTCTGGTCCTTACTTTCTCTATTGGCAGATGTATGTTTGGGCAAGATTTTTGGGCCCTAAGATTAGAGTGGGTATATAGTGGTCTTTTTCTACAGAGGGATAGGTTTTTTCTCCCTGCAATGACTGGAGCACTATAGGTTGTGTGGCTGGTTTAGAAAGCACTGTCAGAGATGTCTATCTCTGCAGCTGCAGAGGAGTGAGCGGATCTTGGTGGAGTGATACCGCCAGTCCCTGAAGCCCTGTTCTTACTGCCTCTGGTTGGATTATAATAGCCATTTGGCTTTTTTTGATTTTGTCACTATTGTAGGTTTATTCTTCTTAAGTTTTGACTGTTATTGGTTCTTGCATACTTGGCAATGTTTCCTCATAGTTATAGTCCAGTTTCTGAATTACATCCTAATATATAGTACTTTTACTTTTTCAGCACATTGACTTGATGTTGTTATTATTAGAGTTAGATAGTGTTTATGTATAAATGAGCTTTGCAAGTTATGTTTACATGAAGTTATACAGGTGATTAGAGGGAGCAATAAGGGGCGTGTGTGGGTTCCTAATAGCTTGTATCAGGTTTTTTGGCATGCCCCTTGTCGATAGTACTTCTTCTGTTGGGGATGTATTTTTTGAGCCCTGCCTTGTGGTTGCTTTTCTTTTTGGATACTGTATAATCATTTTCTCTGTTTAATACCTCCAAGATACATGGAATGGCTAACTTAAGAATTTTGAAATGGAATGGTCAAGGCCTGAATCACCTCATTAAAAGGAAGAAAATACTGTAATATTTGGTGTCCTGTAAATGTGATATTGTGTTTTTACAGGAAACCCATCTCCTTAAAGCAGAACCACATAAACTGGTGAGAGAATGGGTGGGTCAGGTGGTCTCTAGTACCTTCTCCTTGAAGAAATGGAGAGTTTCACTGTTATTTAAGAAGGGTTGCCCTTTACAAGTCGAAAAGGTTTATCCAGATAAGAAGGTTGATGGCTCCTTCTTCAGGCCAAAATACTTGGTATTTGTTTTTTTTTGCTTAATATGTATGCCCCAATACTGACACCCCAGATTTCTTCGTCCTGATAACCAAACCTATTTCAGAATGGTACTATCCCCCTTATGTACATTCTTGTTGGGAGGGGATTTTAATCTAGTCCGAGACCCCCTTTTGGGCAGAACCCCATGGAAGAGAGGTGCCCCTTCGTATCAACAAGTTCAGTCCAGTATCTGTGTTCAGAATTTGGGCCAGAAGATTGCTGGAGAGTACTACACCTTGAGGCCCGAGATTATACCTACAGGTACCCCAGGTTTCAGACCTGCAGCAGGCTGGACTTTTTTCCTCCATAGCTCCTCAATTCTCTCTTGCATCATTTACATATCTATCCTTCTCATCCATTCATCTGATCATGCACCTGCTAGCTTGGTCTGGCTTCCTCAGGGGAACATAGTTAAGTCTTCTAGGTGGCAGTTTAACCCAGCCCTTTTATGGTTCACAGAATTTAAAGAATGGATGAACACATAGATACTGTAGGCTTTTCTTTTGAGACTAGCTCTACTCCAGGAGTTACCACATCCACACTGTGGGAGGCATTTAAAGCTTATGTAAGGGGATGTATTATTTTCAATGCCTCCAGGGAAAATAAAAAAAGGAAACATGAACTGGAGGACCTCACGGCCAAGATTAAGCAATTAGAGGAGGAGATATATCAAAATCTCCAGGACCACAATCAGCAGATCCAATAGGTTACAGCACTAAAATATAGGTTAAATACTATTTTTCATCAGCAGACCACCAGGGCAGTTTTCTTTTTAAAGCAGACCTATTGGGGAGTCCAGAAATAAGGATGGTAAATTGTTGGCATATCACTTGAAATGGAAAACAGCAGAGGTCCATGTGTGTTCCTGAAATCAGATGGTAACAGGCCCATTACTGACCCCATCCAAATCAGTGACAGGTTTCAAGAGTATTACTGGCATCTCTATGTCCTCTGGGTCCCAATCACAGAGGGCGTATGACTCTTTTTTTTTTTGCAGTTAGTTCTCCCTCAGTTGTGTCCAGAGTTAGCCCAGTCCCTGGAGGAACTTATTACATTGCCTGAGATTGAGGTGGCACTTCACAGCCTAGCCCCAGGCAAAACTAAAGGCCCCGACCTGCTGAGTACTAATTTCTACCAGGCCTTTGAACAGGTTCTTTCATCTAAACTTTTGAATCTTTTTTGATTGATCCAGCAATCAGGCAGTATACCCCCACCATGCAGGAGGTGACTATCACTGTCCTGCCCAAGCCCAATAAAGACCCCACCATATGTGCTAATTATAGGCCCATTTCCTTACTCAATGTGGACTCCAACATTTTAGCTACCCACTTGGAAAACGTTCTTCCATCTTTAATTCATAAATTGCAAGTGGATTTTATGTGGGTCAGGCAGGGCAGTGATAAACTCTGGACTGTGATAAATCTTATTCAAGTGGCAACCAGAGGACCTAACTCTGCAGCTCTGATTGCTATTAATGCTAAAAAGATATTTGATTCAATTGAGTGGCCCTACTCATTTCATGCTCTTGAGAGGGTGGATATTGGTCCCAGTTCCCACAATTGGATAAGGATTTTATACTCCCCACATAACTAATTATCATGTAGTCTTTACTTTAAAGAAAAAGTAGATGATGCTGCAAGGGGGAAAGGTGAAAGGGGGAAAACAAAAAAATCTCTAAGTGTATACATATATCAATATGCACTAACTCGATTACAAGATTAGTTGCACTCTGTCTTCTCTTTTTTTGGGGGGGGAAGAAGTCAATCAAATAGCTTAAAAATTATCACTTGTCGGTGAAAGAACAAGCCTCACCCATATACTTTCTCAGTACTATGACCATCTTTGCAGACTGTCTAATGGAGGGAGGGGGTAACTCAGTACTACGACTGAGAAGGGGGGTATTGTAGATGTAGCTATTCGGGGGGAGGGGGGTATAGGATGTTGGATCAAGAAAAGTCAGGCATATGTTGAGAACTTAAATTTAAGGCCAGGAAGGTTTACAATTATGACAAATAAGGATGGCAGAGCAAAAAGCTTAGGGATTTTGAACAAAAAAAACACTTTTTTGGTTTTAAAAGATTAAATGGCTAACAATCTAAAATATTTATGTTGGAATATAAAGGGTGCTAAAGATAGTGAAGATAAGAAAATGTGTGCAATATGCTAATCAGATACAGGCACACTTTTTGTTGCTACAGGAAACCTATTTGTTAGATGCTGATTTCAGATATATATTTAACCTATTCAGGTGCAATCTGGGTGCACTCTTCTTTTACTGGTAGCTCAAAGTGGGTTGCCATTATTATAAAAAATAACATTAATTTTGATAATATAGAGAAAATAATAGCTAAGCATGGTCGGTATGTTATGACTACTAGTCAGATGGCTAACAAATGTCTTAACAGTTAGGTCTATTTATGGACCCAATGAAGAAGACCCAAATTTCTTTGTACAATTTTTCATTACTTTGTCCAACTTTCCAAGGAGCTGACTTCAGTCTTTCACTATCCATATCCATATTAGATAGAGCAGAGGGAACAGAAGATACAAAAAATTGAGCAGTTAAAAACTTTATGTTGGATCAAAAACTTATAGATGTTTTGGGGGAAAATTTACAGAACATGGAGAAAATATTCTTTTTTCTCTAACGTACACAAAATATCATCCAGAGTTGACTACTATTTAGTCTCTGAAGAAGTGGTGACTGACGTTGTCAAAATCAAATATGGAGCTATTAAAATCTCTGATCATACCCCTATACATCTGTCAATAAAGTTTATTTCAGAGGAAGGCTGGCATAAAGATTATAATTGAAAAGTTGACAATTTCTTATTGATGGATGAAATCTTTAAATGAAAACTTAGAGAGGAAGGGAATTTTTTTTGGTAAATAATAAAATTGAGGAAACATCCTTTTCCATAATTTGGGAGTCCCTAAAAGCATACTCAAGAGGCTGGATCATTTCTTTGTCTTGTTTTAAAAGGAAAAAAAAAGAAAAAACATAATACACTAGAGCAGTAACTATTAGTGGCAGAAGCAGCTTATAATATTTCAGGCCCAGAATCAGATTTGACTAAATCATTAAATTTAAGAGAAGCGCTTAATAACCTGATCTCTTATAAAGCTGAAAAGGCATTTCAAAACTCAAGGTCTAATCATTATTTTTTCTCCAAAAAAAATAGATAAACTTTTGGCATATCAGATACAACATGAATGCAATAAACACACTATATTCAAAATTCAGTTAAATACAGGAAGGATACTGAATTCTTTATTTAAGCAATAAGGCACGACAGGGTGTGTGTTATTGTGTAATAACGTCACTCCTGGGGTGGGTCGAAGCACAAGGCAAATCTGAGTGCTTCCACTACCCCAGAAGTGATGTTATTTCACAATAACACACACCCTGGAGTGCCTTATTGCTATTATACAATGGCTCATTTTAAAATAATATTAAAAAGTTGAAAAAAAAATGATGTTATATTTGTATTGCTTTTTTTATGAGAGGCATATTTTAGAAATGAAAGAAAAAGTAGTTCAGTAGGTGGTGCTGTTGGTAGCATTTGCATTTCTTGTGCATGGTGATCCCCTCCACACACACACACAGACACTCACTCATCTTGTATCTTTGGGTGAAGAATATGTTATCAGTGTGCTTCTGCTGCTTGTCCTGGGAGCAGTTGAAGATTTGTTTTTAATTTTCTGAGCACTGTGAGGAACATATGGAGACTGTAAAAGAGAACACCGAAGCAGAGCGGTTACTTCCAGTTTCCCACTTCGCTCAGTAACTGGACATGAGTCAGAACCTGTAAGTTACAGGTCTTTTTTATTTTATTAAAATGCTTTTTGGGGATGTTTGTTTGGTGAGAAGGTGGCGAACGTTTGAAATGTAATTGGGAGTATTTGTGGGTTTCTGTTTAAACAGCCGAGCGCGTGTAGTTTCACAGTCACAGGCAGCTACTGTGAACTTAAAGATGGACAGTTGCTGGTTTTTTTTTTAATGTTGTAGCTTTTGCGTACTTGTGTGAAGAATTGAGGCAGTTAGGTAGGAAACGTGTGTTTGTGGGTGGGGGGGTGGAAAGGTGGCAAGCTAGGCTAAGGTGTGACTGATTTAGGGACTGTCGGCTTCCTGGTGGCATGCGTGGGGAGGATTTGTTTCACTGCTCTGCGGTCATTTGTATACCTGAACTCAATACAGTGATGTTATTGTTCAATAACATCACTGTCCCAGGCACACACGGACCAATCAGAGTCCAGGAAATTTTCTTGCCAATGTATAATAGAAATTAATAAAGGCTTTCAGGGCTTTTATAGTGAGTTATATACCCCAGATGAAAAAATATTTGAAGAGATTGCTATGGGCAGCTACAAACAGTGGGTGATTGTGACACTATAACAACAACTCTCAAAATTTTATCCAAAAAGTAATTCATTATTTTGGGGCTGATGACATTATAGAGAACTGTCTGAAGTTAAATGGAATGTCCTGACCCACCAGAATGCCTACCACAACCTGTAGCTTTGCCCCCATTCAAACAGAAGGCACTCCATCTGGTCAGGCAGCATTTTAGTGGATTGGGGATCATTCTGATTGTGTCAAATTGACATTCCTGTAGGTAGAAGAGCATTCCAGCTGGTCTGAGGCATTCTCATGAGTTGGGGTCATTGCATTCAGGCTAAGTGGCACCATTCTGGTTCCACTCAAGTTCCTTAAAGGAGAAGACTCCTGTATATTTAAGATCTGGCTATATCTGATGTATTTATTATACATTACATCAAGTACTGTACATATGTCAATAAGAGATCAGCCATTTCTTCTGTTGCATCACATATCTAGAGTTTGAGGCTCTGACACAAGGTAGTAAAATGTCAAGCAAGCCTCCATTTACATGCAGATAAGTCACTTGTAATGCTGCCCTTCCCATTCCTTGATGTCACTGCAGCAACAGTGCAGAACAAAACATAAGGGTATCAATGCTGTCTAGCCTGATTTTAGTTTAAGTTTGCAATGGCTTAAGACAGTTCTGTCATGCAACTCACACAGGGAGTGGTACTTGTAGACTTAATACTGCATGTGTAGAGAAAATAATACATATAATAGTATTTCATTCACAGGAAACAAAAGCTGTTCCTGTGTGCTGCTCATTTCTCTCTGTGAGACAGTTGTAACATGTTGTGGAAAGCAGTAGACTGAATCAGTTAATCAACCAATCAATCAATCGAGCAGTCAATCAGTCACTCTGTAGTGAACCAGGTGAACACCCTTGAGAGGATTAATTTACAAGGTACTTGGTACTTGGTACTTGGTAGAAAGGACAAAAGAAGGCCGTATCCCATCGAGAATGTCCTCCACAAAAGTGGATCATTGAGTTAGGGGACCTCCTAATAACCATATGTCAATTTTATTTTTAAAAGTCATAATAGTGGGAGAATCAACAATATCTTGTGGTAAAGAGTTCCATAACATTGGGGTTCTAATGGTAAAGTAATTTTGTCTTTTATTGGTATTACATTTTTTAATGTCAATTTGTTTGTTATGTATCCTAGCAACAATTTTTCTGTTAGATAATGATAAGCCACATTGTTCCATTAGAATAGAAAATTTCATAATTTTGTATATCTGTAAGAGATCACCTCTTATTCATCTTTGTTTTAGTGAATATAGACCTATCTTCTGAAGTCTGGTGTCGTAATCTAAATTAGCATAATGTGGAATCATTTTTGTTGCCCTATGTTGTACTTGTTCGATTCTATTTATGTCTGATGCTAAGTATGGACTCCAAAAGGAGGAGCCATAATCCAGATGAGGTCTGACATGGGATCTGTACAAGGTCATAATACAATGTTCAGACTTTGAGACAAATGTACTTTTAATCTTACGCAAAAGAGCATTAGTTTGTATTGCTATTTTATTACAATGGGAAGATGACGAAAGTTTATTATTTACTAATACCCCGAGATCTTTTTCCAACGAGGATACTCTAATGGTTGTATTATTTAAGGTATATACCTGTCTGGGGTTATTCTTTCCCATATGTAGCACTGCACATTTTTTTACATTGAAGTCCATTTTATTTATACCAGCCTAATGTTCAATAGAAGCAAGATCTGATAATAATGTTTGAATTGTACTGGCATTGTTAACCATACCACCTAATCTGGTATCGTCAGCAAATGTCATAAGTATGTTAGGAGAAGAAATTTTCATATCACTGATGAATAAACTAAAAAGCGTGGGACCCAAAACAGAACCCTGAGGAACTCCACTCATCACCCTTCCCAAATCTGACAAAGCCCCATTAACTCTCACCCTCTGAGTGCTGTTACTCAGCCAGCTCCTAATCCAAGAAACCAAAGGTAATGAAAATCCTAGGAGAATAAGTTTTTTAAGCAGAATATCGTGTGATACTCTGTCAAATGCCTTACTATAATCTAATAGGATAACATCAGTTGGTATGCTTAAATCCAGGTTCATGCTGATATAATTATAAAATGATAGAAGGTTTGTAAAGCAAGAAAACCAGATTTGAATCCATGCTGGGTTGTATCAAATATTTTGAGAAATTCCATTTCTTTTCAAGAAGAGTTTTGATTGATCTTTCCATTAATTTACAAGGAATAGAAGTTAGACTGATTGGACGATAATTATCTACTCTAGAGTAAGAACCTTGTTTAAAAATGGGAGTGACTGTTGCTGTTAGCCAATCAGAAGGTACCCTAGATTCATACAGTGATTTATTAAAGATTATAGTTAGTGGTAAGACTATAGTTTCTTTAACTCCTTGTAGAAATTTAGCACATATGTCATCTGGACCTGGACTGGTTGTTCCCTTTAAGGTTAATAGTAAGTCATAGACTTCCTTCGATGTGATTGGAGATAGTGTATGACTAGAAAAATAACTATCAAAATGAATTTGAGGTGGGCTTGAGCAGTTTCCCAAAGGATCACACAAGACTGAATTCCTCCTTTGCACAAATTATACACTCCCCTTTCAGCAGCCTGAAAGTGGAGAGCTAGATCACTTACTTTATAAAGTGTATTGTTTTGCATTTCTAATGCTCCTTACATCTGGGTTCTGACTGTAAATACCAAGATACAGAATGCATATGACATGGGAGGAATGAGCTAAGCAAATACAGAGTACTATAAACACTGAGACTGATTAGTTTCTTTACCTACAACAGCTGAAGTGTAACATCTGATTTGTGAGGGACATCCTACCTCAAATGCTGGCATTACAAAGGGGGGGGGAGCTGCCACAGCTTGTTTTCAGTACTTTCAAAGTGAAGTGCTGTAGCTCTCACATCAATGCTAATGATTTATAGTGGGAATGGGGGCACTGTTAAAGTCATGGACCTGAGGGGCCGTCACAGTTCCCAAGGAGGTTAAGGGAACTTGTTAAGGGTTAGAGAGCAAGAGACTTTAGTAGGATTTGAACCAGAGTTTCCCAGTTTTTGTGCCTGTGCTTTAACCACTAAATTGCTCTTCTTCCATATGCTGCAGCTGATGTTGTCCTGGTAACCTATTCCTTATTATAGTTGAACTCTTTATTGCCTTACATCAGCCATCCAATCACTGACTGCCTAGTTACAAAGGGAAAGGGGCATTTGTGCAAGATTGTGTCTTACTGCTGGTGTCAATCAAAACAGAGAATGCTAACATACACAGAACATAATACAACAGCTATATAATACCACTTAAGACTCTTGTTGTACCCAGAGTCATTTATTGGGTAAACTGTTTTTGCTAACAGAAACATTAACACAACACATACAGGCACTTCCTTATAAGCATACTGTGTATACATGTCAAATCAGTGCTGAATCACACTCATATGATCCTAGTCCCTATTAGACCTGTACTTCAGGATGTGCACAATACTTAAAGAGTTCCCCCATTACTCCAGTGGGGGACCAAACATTGTGGGTTCTGTTTACTGGTGGAACAGCATTTAGTGCAGCACCATTATTTGTTGCTCTGATGACATCATCCTCCAGCAGCATTTATGGTAAAATGGAGGACAAACACATTGATAACTTCTGGGGGCTGTATATTTTTATTTATAATCTAGATTTGGACAGCAATAGGACTGCTGGCAACTAGAGGAGGAGGAAGACAACAGTTACACATAAGGAGTTGGGAAAATATGGGTGTGAAATTATGGGAGACTTCCCCTTTAATGCTGGTTCTAGCTGCATTACAGTTTGTACTTTCATTCAGGAGACCAACAATTTAGTATTTGTTTTACACTCCCAGCACCATTCTGGTGGAATAAAGGAAGCAGACAGTGCTCTCAGACCCAGGGGGAGGGGCATGTTTGCTACCTTAATGCTTCCTGTGGTGAACTTTTGTAGGCCATGAATGTTGCTGGTGACCCCAATGTTCTGCCTCTACCACCCCCCCCCCACCATGCTGGCAGTATGAATGAGTGTGTTCTACAAATTCAGGCAGTGGACAGGTTCATTACAGTGGGAAAGACATTTGTCAGTTGCATGCATGACTCTGGAGTGACCCAACAACACAGACCCAGACACAGCTCCCTGACTAATTCTCCAGCTACAGGTTAAAAAAGTGTCAGGCCTGGGAAGTGATAAACCCCAGGGACCCCTATTGCATGTGTTTTGGGGAGGGGGGCCTTTCTCTGTTGGGTGTCTTAGGTGCCCGTGGCTTGGCCAGATACATGTGGATGGGTGTCAGCTAGATTGACAGGCAGCAATAAAAAAAAAAGTGACCCCCATCTTCACCCCATGTCAACTCCTACATCTTACTATTTATCCTTTTATTTGTAACATTCACCTAATGAACAGTTAACATTTCATGGCTTGGAGCCACTTCTTCAGAACAATGGTAGTTACTACTTCAAAAGTGCTTGTCTAATTGCCTGCCAGCACACAGGTTTGTTACCAATTTCTATTCATATGCTCACTTGGCCACTTCAGTTCTCTTCATGTTTAAGTTCCCTTCAGGGATATCTGTTATGTCCCTCTGGAACAGCCATCCTCCATGTTACCGGAGCATAAACATGAAGTGAACTGAAGTGGCCAAGTAAACAAATGACCAGAAAGAGGTAAAAACGTGTGGGCTGATAGGTGATTGCCAGGTATGACAAGGTAAAATTCTCTTCTCAAAAGATTTCACAGCTGCACACAGTTATAGAAATTTCCAGGAAAAAGAATGGGGGATGCTCAACTTAACCTGAAATTACTGGAAAAAGCAAGGTATCAGTATAGAGGATGGAAATATCAACTATGGTTTTGATTCTCTTTCTTTCCCACCCCTCCCATAGAACAGGTGCACACCCTATTAAGACACTGGGTTTTCCATATGTAAGTCAGCTGCTGGGGAAGGAGTCTAAATGTTTTGGGAGTTGAAGTGAGTGCCATACAGTTATCACAGGCTTGGACTGTGGCTAGAAAAATAGTATGCAATTGGGAGGGTCCTGTGTGCTTGTGATCCAATGTGATACCAAGGAACAGCACTTGTGCTATGTCAGTTTCCAACCATGCAAGGGGTGAGAGAAGCCAAGGCTTCTTAGTTTCTTTATTGGAATGGGGCCATCCAGCATAGTGACTTGGTCTAAGGTGAGAGATAAGAGTTGGAGACAGGAAAAGAAAGAGGCATAAACAATTGCGTCCTTGGCACTCTTTGAAGGAGGACAGTGAAGAGTAAAACTCCTTCATGGTGGCATTTATGGCAGCCAGCGAGGAGTGTAACATTGCCCTCTTATCCTGCAGTGCAGCAGTGAACTGCTCTATATGTTGTTTCCTTGGGTGGTATGAGTGCAATTTCCCCGCTTTCTCTCCCACTTCCTGGTAGCAGTGTTTCATGGACATAAGGGCTAATTCAGCTATCCCAGGGGGAGAATATTGAGCTGGAGACAGAGGCCACCTAGCTCAACTAATAGTTGAGGGTCAGGGAGAGACAAAGGAAGTAGCCTTATACAGGACCTATATGCGTAACAGTTTCTTTTCTAGATCTGCTTGTTTGCCTGCTCTCCATGGAGTAAAGGTGGAGGAAGACATAGAGCAACTAGTAACTAGGGCTGCTAACACTGGATTTCAAAAATAAGGGACAAACCCCCCCACCTCAAGCCCCGGTCAATCTCACGGCCCATCCTTGACTCCCAGCCACCCTCCCAGTGTCTACCTGGGCCCTGCCCTGCTATGACCCTCCTCCCCCCTCTGCTCTGCTGCTCCAGACTCTGAGTCCTCCACTGAACAGTTAACTACCTACCAGGCCACACCAAAGTCTACAGCCACCAACCAGGCCCCTTGTCTTCAGACTGCAGTGCACACCTCCTCCAAGTCAGTCCCCACCCAGCCCGAGCTGCTGCCTTCCATCCTGATTCCTGTCAGCCATTGTCTATTAGTGCAGAGACTTTGTAGAGTAGACAGAGAAAGGCCAACACTCACCCCCTGAAAGGCACCCAGCCCAGTCATCCATGATCTCACACCAGTGCATTTACTTTTTAAGTTTGCTCAGTCCAGTCCTCACTCACTCAAGTTGCTCCCGAAGACTCTGTCTGTCCCTCTGAATAACTCTTCTCCGACGCGTACTCTGATGAATTTTTCATGCCAACCAGGCCCAGGTCAGCTTTTCCACCAGCAGCAGCAGGCCAAAAAGTGATCCCCATCTTCACCCCATGTCAAAGAAAAACAACCTGTAGCCTGGCATCTGCATCGTGGTGATGACTTTCCGACAGCCGGTACTCACAGTTGGGATGGATGAAGGATTAGGATAGTGCCAGTCTGTGCACCAAAATCAAGTTGCAGCTACCTCAAGTTGCAGACCAGTGGACGATGGATGCAGCTTGCAGCAGCACATGAGCATGGCAAGAGGATGCAGCAGCAGGCTTCCTGCTCTCTCTGAGGATGATGTCCCCGACCCCGACTGTCCCTCACACATGCGCACAACACCACTAAGAAAACTGGGACACTGAGTTTTAAGCACTGCCAGCAGGTAACCCAAAAATATGGGATAATGGGCATCCTGTGTGGATTTCATATGGGACAGGCAATTTTACCCTTAAATATGGGATATCCTTTAAAATACGGGGCTGTAGGCAACCCTACCAGTAACCAGCACTCCCCAACCTGTCCTTTGCCAGAAGAGCCTAGCGTACAATAGTACGACACAGTGGAGGAGACAATGTCCCTCTGAGACAATGGGAACCCCTATGGGGAAACCCACATATCACCATAGAAGATAAGTCAATATGCTATTCCCACTAAGTAAAGAAAGGGATACTTACAGTTGGTAACCTAACACATTCCAGCTCAGGGGTACTTCACACATTCCAAACACTGAAAGCAACACATGACCTCCCCAAAACAGACTTCTGGATGTATCTAGAAATCAGTGAGGCTATTAATAGTTGTCTGAGAGAAAAGAAGGGCCTCCACACTCCATCATTGCATGGTCTGCTGTCCAAATAGACCCGAAACACCAAACAGCTGGGAGGTAAGATATACTAGTATATACTCACCACTTACTGTTCCCCCCCACAAGCAGAAAAAAGACTGGAAGAATGGCCTCAGTATCTCCCTAATAGATGAAGCCTGGGCGGTATATTATGTAAGGCTCATACTTGTTTTCAAGATGGCGGGTAACAGCTATACAAAAGAAAATATTGCATAGGTGGTACTGCACCCCGGTTGTTCTACACAAAATGCGTCTATATAGCATGGACAAGTGCTGGAGATGTCAGTCAACAGCTGGCTGTTTGGAGCACATTTTGTGGTTTTGCCCTCACTTTCTCCATACTGGCCACAAATTTTCTATGTGGAGCAATACTGCATTGTCCAGTGTTAAGTGACCCTCTGCTCTGGGTGCTAGGATACATGTCACTGTTAATGACCCTTAAAAACCCTCTAAAGCCTGGTTAACCTCAGCAGCACTGGATGTAAAGAGGCCAATCCTCCTTAAGTGGAGATCTGCTACAGCTCTAACCTGCACCAAGTGGGTCTCTGCCGTCTCCAAATTGGTGGAATATGAATGGCTCTCGCACATAGCTTCTTACAACCTCACCAGAATTAACAGAATCTTGGACCCCCTCATCTCCTTACTGCCCTCAAGAAGCATACCAATAAACACATCCAGAAGATATCCCTCCTCCCCCACCCCTCCCCCCATGAAAATAAATATGAGGTGGGCTGCAGCCACAACAGAACCCTTCGTTTCACCAGAGTGCCCTTGTCTAAAGCTGACACTTGGCTGTCTCAACAATTGCCACTTTATTGTACCTAACCCACTGGAATACTTAAGGAATCCCTAAGTTTTTGTCCTTCTCACAGGAATCCAGCAGTTATGTCAAACCGAATGAAAAGTGTTTCTACCCCTGTTAAGGCCAATGCTGGATATAACACTTCTTATAGTACCAGCCACTTACTACTACAATGATCAAATGTAAAGTGGAAAATGAGGGAAATGTCCCCATTTATTACATAAATACAGTCACACAGGGAGGACTTAAAAGTTTCCCACAACACTCAGGAGGATACCTCACCAGTGTCATTTAGCTGGAGGTATTCCTTAGTGTCATCCTGTACCAGCTAGTGAAATCAGTATTCCAGAGAAGGAGAGGGTCTAGTCACCAAGAGGATGAGCCCATACTAGAGAGTTACTGGAGCATGGTCTGAGATATACCGCATAAGGTAACAATGGTGGAGAAAACAACCACGTGGGAGATCCAAGAGGAAGTAAACGACCAGTCCAAATGAGTGGTTGTAAGTAAGTAAGTAAGTAAATTTTTATTTTTAAGCGCTTTTTAAAACCAAAGCGCTGTACAATTAAGCAAACATTAGAATTTACAAACTATGACAAAAATAACAATAATAACAGTAAAATCACAATAAAATCACAGCAAAATCACAATAAGATCACTCTCCATATGCTTTTTGGAATAAATAAGTTTTTAACTCTGACTTAAAACTCTCGACAGTCAGGCATGCAGTATCCGGCCGAGGTGGGGAATTCCACAGGGTGGGGCAGCAGAAAATGCACGTGTCTCCAGATGTTTTGAAGTGTACCTTGGGAATCACTAGCAATCCCTCGTCAGCGGATCGGAGTGAGCGAGAAGGACAGTAGGGAATAAGGAGATCTTGCAGGTACCGCAGTCCCAGTTCATGTAGGGCTTTATAGGCCAGTAAACTGACCTTGAAGGTGATCCGCCACTGAACCGGCAGCCAGTGCAGTCTGCGCAGCACAGGCATAATATGACTGCTTCTGGATGTCCAGGTCAAAAGCCTGGCTGCTGCGTTCTGCACCAGCTGCAAGCGGCGGATATCAACCCCCGGTAGCCCTAGGTACAGGGCATTGCAGTAATCAAGGCGAGAGGTCACAAAGGCATGGACCGGTATGGGAAGGTCAGCCACAGGAACCAGGTGTTTCACCTGGGCGATATTCCTAAAATGGTAAAAGGAGGATTTGACAACGGATGACACCTGCGATTTTAGGGTCAAACCGTCGTCAATAATAATGCCCAGATTACGCACCTGGTCTGAGGTTTGGAGCTGGGCACCATCAATCCATATACCTGAAGGAAGCCCAGCCCTGCAACCCACCTCAAGGAGACCTGGGTCCACCGCCAACACCTCAGTCTTATCCGGGTTTAACCTCAGCCAGCTAGCACTCATCCAATCCTTGATCTCAGATAGACAGCTGTTAAGTATAGAGACTGCATCTTCCTGTACGGGACTAAAGGACAGATACAGCTGAGTATCATCTGTATAGCAGTGAAAACCCAGACTGTATCGCCTAATAATGACTCCCAATGGCAGCATATAAACATCGAACAACATGGGTGCCAAAATGGAACCCTGCGGTACCCCACAGGACAGGAAGATGGCATCAGAGGAATAAATTCCAGTGATAACCCTCTGTCTCCGACCCGTGAGGAAAGATCGAAACCAATGCAGAACTGTACCAGACAGTCTGCAATAAAGCCGCAGGTGTTCCAAAAGCACACCATGGTCCACAGTATCAAATGCTGCAGCGAAATCAAGAAGGACTAGAATAGTACGAGCCTTTCAATCTCTCGCAATCAGGAGATCATTTAGAACCCGGACAAGAGCAGTCTCAGTACTATGTCTTTTCCTAAATCCGGATTGAAGAGTATCATAGATATTGTGATTTGTAAGATGGTCATCCAGTTGTAGCACAACCACCTTTTCAATAACCTTACCCACAAAGGACAGGTTAGAGACAGGTCTGTAGTTAGCTGGACAGTCCGGATTCAGTGAAGGCTTTTTCAGGAGTGGTTGAATGACCACCTCCTTTAGGGGATCAGGAAAGACCCCCTGCTCCAAAGATTTCCAGACAATTTCAGCAAGGATCGGGCAGATAGTATCTACACAACCCAATAATAGTGACGTAGAGCCCGGATCCAAACTACAGCTGGTTGCATTACAGTCTGGACAATCCTCACAATATCCATGAATTCTGGCCACAAAGTCACACCAGGTGACACAGGTGTTGTTTCCCTTGCCGATCACGCGAACCCTTAAAGAGTGAGCTTGGCCGATATCCGACCTAATGCCGGCAATCTTATCTGTGAAAAACAGAGCAAGCTCATCACACTTTATTTGTAAAAAAATCTCTTCCAGACTGTAGACAGAGTGGATTGCACAGTCTGTTGACAGTCCGAAAGAGTTGAGCTGGTCGGTTTCACGCAGCAGCAATCTCCCTGGACAGGAATTCTGCCTTCTTACGGGTGATTGCTGATTGACAGGTACCATAATGGTCCATCAACCTAAGTCTGTCAGCATCCAGGCCGGATTTCCGCCAAGCCCTCTCTAGCCTTCGCCCACTCTCCTCAGTTCCTCAAAGACTCATCAAACCATAGAGTCTTAGGGCGCTGAGTGAGTGGGCGAACATGGACAGGAGCAACTAGGTCCAGGGCCTCGCTCACCGCTTTGTTATATGCAAGAACAAGGTCTCCTGGACCCATGCTCTCACCAGAAATGCCCGATAGGTCCAGTACTGCTAATAGACCCTCTGGGGTAACTCCCCTCAAAGGGCGATACTGAACCATCTCCGTAGAGGCAGGCCTATTAGGGGGTGCCCCAAAGCTGAATCTTATGGTGTGATGGTCTGTCCACACATTCGGTTCCACCCCCAAATGCGTGACATCCAAATCCAGAATGAACACTAGATCCAATGAGTGACCTCCTATATGGGTAGCAAAGGTAATTACCTGTGACAGATGTACCATGAACGGAAGAGAGGCAGGTATAATCCCACATCGAGGGATGAAAATCCTCCATACGTCCACTAGGGCAAATTCAGAAATCAATGCCCAAAAAACTGCAGAGGCCCCTGTGTGTGGCTCCAAAGAGGAAGCAGATCTGTCCAGAGGTACACAAAGGATGAGGTTGCTGTGTCTCCCTTCAACAGAATGGGGAGGCTTACACTGTTGAAATCCACCAGGGCTTGTTGAAAGTCATAACAAAAATCCTTATTGTCACAGTTAGGCCCATAGAGGTGTTCAAGAATGTAGGGGCCAGTTCAAATGGAAAAGTTCAGCCCTCTAGGACACTGAGCCAGTGCTGACCTGAGCTGCCAGTCCTGAAACAAAAAGCAGTAGAGAACAACAGTAGCACTCCAGAGGAGATAAGTAACAGAGCCAGATACCTTTTAAAGGAAAACAACAGGTAAAAGTAATGCAGCAATTGCTGCACAGATCAGGGCTTCAGTACCCCAATCCCCCCTGCAGTCACAGTATGCATCACAGTATTTAAATACCTTAGCATTCATAACTTTATAGAATCCTCCTGGTACAGCCAGCATTTTGTAATCCCATGGTTCCCACTCCCGCGATCTCGCTGATAACCACGTGAGATGATGACGCACCTTTGTCTCTTCCTGTACAGTGCCCATATGTATGGAGATTTAATAATCTCTGTATCTCCTATGCCCTGCTCTAATTTCACTGACTTTACCTTAATGCCATGTGTATGTCAGGCACCACATGATGGGGAAATGGAGGAACCAAGCTTGTACAAGCAGTAGCTGGCTCCTCAGTTTTGGTTTGGGTGCAAGACAGTGGCTGACCCACTCCACTTCTAGTTGAGGACAGTTGGTTGCATTCAGGATCTCCAGACTGGCCCTTCAAAGAAAATGGATCATATCTGCTCCTTTGACTGCTTTACGGAACTTGATGAGAGGAATGTTGTTTTGCCAGGCCCTGCTCCCTAGGTTATTGACCTTGTCGTGCAGGTACTGAATCTTGCACTCATGCTCTCTCAGGTAGTTGTGTGCAGCAGCAGTGCAAGCCTTCACCATCATGACCTTGGACTTAGCTGCATCCAGTCTGTGGCCAATGGCCACTATGTCTGTGACTTTTGTGGAGTAGTAATTTTTAAGTCAGCTGTCTCCCCCAGAACCTGTGGCAGCATCACAGTAATCTGGTCCAGGTCTGTTGTAGCAGTCACAATCTCTGCCATGCTGGAGGTCAGAGCAAAAGGAGGATAAGCAGTGCAGGGAGACCTCACCAGCAGAAACTAGGAGAAAGACAATCAAATCTCAGCCAGTTCCATCAAATAAAGGTACACATATACTGCTTACAATCTAAGGAAGACAATTCCAACAATAATATTAGTGGATTCTAGTACTAGACTGTCAGATGTCACAGAATTAGGACGGGACCCATTAGAGCAAAAAATTCAAGATACCATTCCTCTGCTAGGTAGGCCACATCCTCATCAGATGATGAATTGAAAGAAATAAAAATGTAGAAACATGGAATTTCACCATCAGAAAAAAAGCCCTGCAGTCAATCAGATCTGCCCAATGCAGATGCATATACACATTTGGGGCTCATGTCTCTCCACACCCCTTCCTTGGATACCCTGACCCCTCCCTTGACTTGTCTCACCCCCTCTTGAAACTCCCCACAGTCATAGACAGTTACAGCAGAAAAAGACCAAAGGTTCATCTAGTCTGCCCGGAGTTCCCTATCTGCCCCTGGATCTTTTGTCCATATGTAGTTTTATCCCTTTCAGTTCATCCCCCTCCTCTCCTCCCTACTGCTGACTACCTGAGCAGCCACCAGACCTTTCATTCTGTCCTAGCCTTGCTTGAGATCGCTTACAGTCTCGGTGCCCACCACCTCTTCTGACAGACTGTTTCACAGCTCCACTACCCTTTCTGTAAAATAGAACTTCCTCACATCCATCTGAAATCTTTCTCCTGACAAATTCCACTCATTATATTGGGTTCTTGAATCCATATGCCAGATAAATTCCCCACAGTTTACCTTGTTTATTACCTTCAGGATCTTGAAGGTCTCTAGCATGTCCCCCTGTCTCGCCTGGTCTCCAGCGAGTACATATTCAGTGTTTTGAGATGATCTTCGTAAGATCTGCATGTTGCTCCTGAATCATCTTGGTCACTCTTCTCTGCACCATCTCCAGCCTGTCCCCATCCTTCTTTAGGTCAGAATTCCAGAACTGAGCAAAGTATTTCAAATGTGCCTCACCAGTGACATATATAGAAGTAGTATACCTCCTTTTCCCTGCTCTAATACCCCCCAGCATGCAATTAGCCTTACTGTAAGATTGTTACACTGGCAATTGTTTGAGGCAGTCAGTAATAATCATTCCCTGTTTTCCCCCAGGTGCATAAGCTTGCATTTTTTGCCATTGAATTTCAACTGCCAAACCTTGAACCACCTCACTAGCCTTTGTAGTTCCCTCTGCATCTCCCTGATCTTGTCACTATCTACACACGGAGATAGTATAGTATAGTGGTTAACAGCACTGAGCTGCAAACCTAAAGAACTCTACTTTGAATCCCACTGCCAGCATTTGCATGTTGTATAACCATCTGCAAGTCACTTAACTTCCTTGTGCTCACTGGACACACCTGAAAAAAAACGCATCTTTCCTGGCCAAAAATGTAAAAATAAATAAAATGAAACTAATCCGTGAAGAGACACAAATTCCCTGGGATGACTCTCCCATGCCATTGATTAACTTATTGAATTGACGGGACCCAGGACAGATCCCTGCAGCACTCAGCTCATGACCTCCCTTTCTTCTGATTTGACCCTGTTTACCACTACCCTCTGATGTCTCTCCCTACACCAGTTTCCTATCCATCTAACTATGTCCCTAGTTGGGCCCAGGTCATCCAGCTTCTTCAGCGATCTTCTGTGTCACACTGAATAGATAGCCTTGCTGAAACTGAAGTAGAATAAATCCACAGCGTGGTCCTTATTTACTACCTTTGTTATCCAGTCAAAAAAAAACTATAAGGCTCCTACCATAAACCAGTATTTGCAATCCTATATACCATTGCTTTCTACGAAGATCACAAAGTTCTCTTTGAACAGTGACTATCATTTTTCCTACTACAAAGGTAAGGCTGATAGGACTGTAATTCCCAGGTTGCTCTTTGCCCCACTTGTGTAGCGGGACTAAGTCTGCTATCTTCCAGTCTTTTGGAACTCTCCCTCTTGGAACTGAGCTATTCAATAGCACTTCTAGGGGTTCAGCCAGTTCTGTAGTCAATTCTTTGAGCATCCTTGAGTGCATCCCATCCTGCCCTAGGGCTTTATCTATCTTTAGGGCTTCAAGCCTCTCCTGGACCCTTTCTATGTTAAATACTGGTTACCTTATTTCAGTCTTTGTATTTACAACCTCCTTTAGCAGCTTGTTCCACTATACTTTACTGTACTATACTATGCTATGCTATGCTATGCTATGCTATACTATACTATACTATGCTCCGCTGTAGTGATCTTATAATTCAAATAGTTGATGCAGTGCTGTAAGACCAGTTAGAATAATATTGCCTCAAATGACACTTGGAAATTGAATGAGAGATTCTATTAATGAAAATGTATTGATGACTGGGCCATCATGGATAATAATGTTACAAAAGGAAAATAAACCAGATGGAGGAAAACAGTTTTGATCCATAATGGGAATCATACAAGGAAACTTAGGACAAACAAAGGCCATTAGCCCATAGTACTGTTACCCACTACTAAGTTGTAATAATCACCAGTTAGTCCCCCATGGGAGGCCATCAGGCCTTGCTGAACAACAAAATTCTGCAGGTGCAGACATGGTTCTTCCATCACATCCATAAGATACTCTTGATAAAAATTTGCTGAAATAAGTTCTAACTAATTAACTGGATAATAAATTATCAGTGTTGCATAGCAGAAGGCAAAAAAAAATATATGATCTGCCATCAATAAGGGGAAAAATACCTTTTCTACTAACAGGATTCAGCTGCTGTGCAACCCGGGGTGAGGACAGGCCACAGATGAGCTGCCAGTGTTCAGGGTACAGTAACTTTGAGCTGCTGGCAGTTTTCTTCCCTAACGAAAGTCAGGAAATTGTGGGATACTGCTGCCAAGTTGGCAGTTTAACAAATCCTCTTTATCCTGGTAGCACTGAAAAACAGGATAAAGAGGGCATTATGGCATGTTGTAGCTATTGATTTTGAAATGACAGCTGCTCAAGTGGCGGGGTGCTTGAGTGTGAGGGAGGCATATCACTGAGTGGCCAAGAGTTTATTAGAACAGCAGTCAGCTGTTTGGGCTGGGGCAAGGCAGTTGGGGTTCAATGAGCTACCAGAAGTCTGTCCTGCTAAGTACATAGATTTGCATGGGGGAGGGATGGCAGGTTGGGACACATTTTAGCAATTAGCAAGCATTTTCTACTAACAGGAGTTAGCCTTCTGGGGTGGATTTGGGGTGTCACTAAGCCACCAATATTCAGGGTAACACTGAGCTTCAGGGAGTTTTTTCACTAACAACAGTCTGGAAATTACAGAGCAGTGCAACTAAGCTAGCAATTTAGTAAAGCACCTGAATTCTGGGAGCACCAAGACATCACAGAACACTGCAGGACACTGTGTCTGTTGGTTTTGGATATGGAAGCTTACAAAGACTTGATTTGGGTGCAGCCCTAAACTGAACCTGGAATGTCTTGGATTCACATGGAAAAAGTGTCAGGACCATAGTATGTTGTCAGACAGGGTCAGGATAATCAGTCTATTTAACTTCCCTTGTCATAAATAGAGTAGCAAGATAGCTTTATTCACTGGTATATTTTTAATGTTTGCATGTGACTGCAATGCTTGTGTGCTGAGTCTAGGTATACAATACACAGTTGTTGACTCCATTAATTCATTACACAGATACAGTTCAAAATGAATAGTTTGGTGCCTTCTAATACCATTGATACTTTAATATACACCTGGACTATGATTTTTGGAGGAGCAATAGTCCAATTACTTGGCCTAGTACTACTAGGCATGCACCTAGTCTACTGTTGGGACTGAGACATACATTGCAGAACTGGGAAGAGGGCTGTTGAGTTAGCTAGGCAATACACTATTGCACCCCTCAATCAATCATGAACCATGGATTAGGATGGGAAGGTCCTTTACCAAGAAAAGGTACAGTGTAGCCTGCCAGGATTAAACACTCTTAAGATAAAATTGTCACCTTATCCTGTATGAAAAGTTGGATTAACTGGCATGGGTTTACATTGTGTTCCTGCAATATCCAGCAAGAAATCACTAGCAGAAAGAGGGACAAGACAACTTCATGCTAGAAGGTGGCACTGTATGTGTTTCCTGGAGCAGCATAACCAAGGAACAAGGTTTAAGTCCACCTTTGACTTTGTTCTCAGCAGTGGGGATGGGGTCATCTCCAGTGTGAATGTTCATGATCCAGCAGGAGACAGTGACCACATCCGTGTAACCTTCTCCTTATGGCATCAGAAGTAGACACAATGCAGCTAGCATATACAGTATGCTGCCAGCCTTGGTAGTGGACTACCTGGTAAAGATCAAGGTGGATGAGTCCCAAAAGAGAAGATGGAATACACCCCAGGATCACAGTGGAGCAAACTGAATAATTGACTACTTGCTGAAATCGTTTAGGAGTTATTCCAGTCAGGTGCAGTGCCAAGGGACTGGAAAGTGGACAAGGTGGCTCTCATTATCATTCAGAAATATTGAATGCTACCTCAGCATGTGAGCTGCAAATAAAATTGATTATATTCGATGTATACTAGAAAAAGAAAATAAAGCTAGAAATTTGGTGCTGGATTTTCAAAAGCATTAAACACAGATGCAAATGCATGCTACTGTACATCTGTGTTTGTGTCCACCCTATTACATATGAGAAGCCATGCTGCTATTGGTAAAAACTACATCAATATTTGACAAAATTCATGATTTGCAGAAAAAATTGCTATCTTTATAGACACACAATTAGACAGTATTAGATGATCCAGTGGATGGTCTAACCATTTGGATGACATGTCTTGGAATTAGTAGTGGATGGACCTCGAACAGATCCTTGTGTAATCCCCCTTAATGTTTAGACAATAGGTCTTCTTCAGGAATTATCTAGAAAAAAAGTAAGCACTGTTACTGAAGAGAGAGAAGAAATAAGAGGGTGTGTTTTTTTTGTTTTGTTTTTGTTTTAGAAAAGAAGAGATAAGAGACCAGTTAAGAGCAGAAGTTGGAAAATATGATGGATGTGTGTGTGTGTTGGGGGAAGGTTGCAATAAATAAGTGCAAGTTAGGGGAGGAAGTCATAAATCAGAGTTTAATCTTGGGATGGGAAATGTGGCTTTGACCTAATTCACATTCTGGCATGGATCGAAAGAATTCAACCTGAAAAATTTGCTCATATCCAAATTAATCCACCTTAAAGGTGGTTTGATATGAATTGGGATCTGGCTACATGTTAAAGTATAGGAAACCCTTCCATGGCCTGTGTCCCATTCATCTCCTGAGTGACTCAGATCTCCAAACATTTGACTAGGATGATCCAAATTGACAGCTGCTCTTTTCTGTGAAGCACTGTTGGGAGTTGAGAGTCTGGTCCTGTGAGCCCTTCAGCCAGTGGCAAGTCAGGCTAACCTCTTCCAATACTATTCATATCTCTGAGGGGGCAGGCAGCAGCACACTGGAGGAGTATGGAGGATGTTATTAATAGGGACTATAATGCCATTGGCAGCAAGATAAGGACACAGCCTCCCAGGGAAAGCAGCAGTAAGTTGTGGTAATAACAGGGGACCATCAAAATGTTCCAGTGGAGGTCCCTGCCAGAGTAGGCAGCAGCAGTGCATCAAGGGACCATTCTGAACATAAATCCCCCTCTTCAAATAATTAGCAGTTGTAAGGGGGACAACAAGTATATAAAGGGATTGGTATTGGGGGAAGGGTTGGAAGTCAAGGGGTGGAAATGAGGGCCCTTTTTTTGTAGATATTGTTTTTTGCTGTTTTTTTGAGGGTGAGGCATCTTGAAACAAACAAATCAAGTTTGAGACTTAATGCTTGGCTTGTTTAAGTAGTTCAGCAAGTCCAAAAAAGCAGCACACTTGAGAACCCAGGTAAATTAATACATTCAAAATGAAAAATAAAAACAAGAGAGAGCCATTGAAGTGTGCTGAATATTTATTCCGCCAAAGACAGTTGTGGCTATTACCGTGGCACTTCAACTCTGACATGAGTCTTCTTCAGGGGGGGCGAGGCTAAAACAAGTAAGGCAGGTACATTTATTCACATCAGAAACAGGTGTATGCCATTGAACAATTCACAATGTATGGTATGCTTTTGTACAAAAGGTATAATAATAGAGTATAGTACCCATAGCAAACACTATTCATAATCAGATTGTGACTGAGGTATAAACAGTGACATATGATAAATGCAAACATTATTAACACTAATGGATTGATAATACAGAACAAACGTAGCAACACTGAAACGAAGTATAAACCATTCACCAATCTCTGAGGTGAAATAGAATGTAAGGTGCAGGTAAAAACAGGTTGAAAACCAACCCAGAGCTTAAAGTTTCAAAGAGAAATAGAAATAATACGTTTAATATAACAAAATGAAAATGGCGAAGGAAAAAATTGGATCAGGAATTAAAATGGACAGGTAACAGACACAGTGGTCCATTAACTCCAACGCAAATCTGTAAAAGGGGACAACACTGGAAAATTGTGTGTGTGTGTGTGAGGAGGGGGGGATGAAGAAAAAAGGAACAAGGGCTACCTAGAGCCAAAGACTCAAAAATCAAAAACATAACTAAAGCAACAAGTGTTTCCAGAATATAGACAGGGAGCCCTTAAAAAAGAAATGTATGTATGAAAAAAAAATGTCATGTAATGGTGAGATATATTCCAGTAGAGTGAATAAACAGGGGCCTTGCTAGAAATACAAAATAATAAAGATTCTTTTTATTTGGTTTTAACTGAAGGCCAATCAATCTAATAATGATCACATTACCATGTTGTATCAGCAAGGTAAAGACAGAAGGGGAATAGGTTATAGCCACAACTCTCTTTGCCTGAGTAAATAATCAACACACTTCAATGTCTCTCTGTTGTTTTTATTTTTAATTTTGAATGTATACATTTACTCAGATTCTTGAGTGGTCTGCTTTTTGGGGATTGCTGCATTTGGATATTCTCAGCCAGCACCAACTTCCTAGCTCTGTAGTGTGTGGCTGGGTGCTTTTGTGTTTTTTGACTGATTCAGCCAGCTTGAACCAGGTTTAAATTCATAGTGCACATTTTTACTTAGAAGTCTGATTTTGTCCAAGAGAAACTGAATAGCTGAAATTCACTATGTTTGCTACTTTCTGTGAACCAAACTGAAGCTCTGATACATAAGGGTCCACATATTTAGAAGGTTAGTGTGGTGAGAACAGGAATAGAACTGTGCTAACTGGACATAGCACTTCTGAACAGCATGTGGGCAATATTCAAAGGGCCCTTCAGCACAATGCTCAGTGAATAGTGTGATCGTATGAAATACATCACTATATTCATGCAGACAAGGGAACCCTCTTGCATACAGTGTACAGTGATATATTGAGAGGATCCTGGAAGCACTTAAAGGCTGCAAAGCAACACTATTTACCACATAACGGTGACTACACATACGCTGGCAGGTACTCCAATTTGTTACTCAGAAGAAAGTGTCATCTTTATCACAGAGGGCTTCATACATTTATCATTGGGGTGTGGAGAAAGATGTCCATTCAGTGGTGACACATGAGAGGGATGAAGCACTCTGTGAAACATGAGGGGGATGGAAAAAGGTAAGAGAAAGGCCTGCCATTTAATTTAAAGCACTTCTTGGAACTTACGGGGTTGCTATGATTTAGGATACTATGATTTATTTCAGTAAATTTTATAGGTAGATAAATATACATTTTCCTGATCTCCTGGAATTCTTTGACCCCATCTAGACAGTGGAACACTAACAGGTATCATTCTGTTAGACTTTAGTAAAGCATTTGATATAGCATCACATCATGGTATTATCAGTACATTACATTCCCTGGGGCTTGACAATAGACTTCTTAAATGGATAATGTTATGGCTAACCAATAGAACCTGAGCTGTATGAATTAGTAAGTTTTCTTCCTAAGAACACAGAGTGAGAAGCGGGGTGCCACAAGGATCTGTACCAGGATGGGCGCTCTTCCTGATTTATGAAAGCAACACTGAGGATGGCTTAGAGGGCTGGTGTGCCCAGTATGCAGGTTATATGGAACCAGGTAATAGTGCAAAAACAATTAATAGCAAACTTCCGCAAAATGACCTTGACCAAAAAATGGGACTGGAATTTAATGTCAATAAATGTTCTATCATACACAGAGGGCAGTATAATCCCATGCTTGATTACTTCCTCAGAACCAAGAAAACTAGAGCAAAGATAGCTAAAGAGCTATTGTCATTATAATAGACAAAGAAGCTAAACATAAATTCACATTATATCAGAATAGTTAGGAAGGCTAATTACTGTATATGATCCATAACACAAAAAAGCAATTAAACCAAGAACAACAGAGTATGAGATTAAACCAAGAACAACAGGTTATGAGATGAGATTTAAAAAACATACATATATCCACATTTAGACTACGGCTTCCAGTTATGGTCACTCTATAAGAAAGGAGACATATTAAAATAGAATAAATGCAAAGGTCCGCAGAAATTATTTTGGGGTTAGAAACTGACATATACAAACAGACTAAAATATCTTAGCTATAAAGCCCGAAAGACAAGAGAATTAGGGGAGACATATTAACAGACGTGCAGCTTAATACAATATGAGACATTATTAAACAACATGGGTAGTTCAATGCACAAAATCAATCATAATTTCAGGGAGGGTATAATAACTAATTAAAGGGGTTAAAGATTGTTCAAAACAGGAAAAGGAAAATATTTTCACAAGGAATCACTGGTATCTGGAATACACAAACACTAATTAACTATATAGTAAACTAAATTTTCAAGGTGCATTTAGAGAAATTAATGGGTTCAAATAATAGTATCAGCTGCTACTGACAAGGGTGGGGTAGATTTGATGGGCATCATAGCCTATTTCTGGCTCTAGAGACATTAGTATTAACATCTTCACTTCCCATGTGTCTCACCACTGAGCCCTCCAACTTTATCCACTGAACAGGCACCCCTACTTTATAACTTTCAGTATCAGCTCTTCAACTCTTAACATTTCTTTAATGACTTCCCTAATCCCCACTATTTTGTTTCCTAACTTCTGCTCTCAGCTTGCCTCATTTCATCTTTTCTTCAAAATGCCCACCTATTTACCTTCCTCATACACACATTTAAAGACCTGAGCTTTCCCTAACCAGAAAATGCTCCTTCATGTATTGATGAAGTATCTGCCATCCATCTCGAGTACCTTTGTTACTACCACAGAGTCATTTTTACTCCAGTATTTGAATTGAACTATCTTGACAGAAGAAAGCTGCATTACTTTATTGGAAAATTATTACAATTACAATTTATTTCTATGTGGCACTTTTTTTTTTGTTACACGTGCTGGATCACTGTAACTGAGCTACTGAAAGTGAATGAATCCCTATAAGCTTGGGAAATGAATTAACCAATTATACATTAGCACCCTCCCTACATTTTTCATATGTGAACAATTACTGGATTTGCTTATCCTGAATATGGAAATGGCTACATACCAGCTTCACTGTCGTTTAATCAAGGACATACTGACTCCTGCCATGATAATATTTAATTAAACATTACTTTCACTATAGAATGAGACTAACTCCCTATCTAAGCTGTAAGAACTTTACATAGCATGCAAGCTGAACTCGTCCTGGTTTTTAGAGGCAAGATTTAAATGAAAATAATCCCTCATCTTTAGAAAAAACAAACTTTAAAAATCATAGGCTTGAAAGAGGATGCTGCATCCTTTTGAAACTAAATGGCAAATTCCAGTGTATAGTCTAGTCACTGCTCCGTGAATAGGAAAATTTAATTTCACTTAAAGAAAATAAAGTTACTTTAGCACAGTATGATCAGACACAAACCCATATCCTTCTGTAGACCCTGTAAGAACAATCTCTACTAGTGCAGCATCGTTATCATTATGAGCAGAATACACCAATAACATATCAGGTATTCCAGCAGGTATTGCCCCTTTTACTATTCTACCACAATATAGTTAATGAATGAACAGAAACAATTTAATTAATGTTGAATTTTCTTGTGATGACATAGGGCTCCAAAAACAAGGGATTCAAATAGTATGACCCCAGTGCAAGTCCCAGTTTTTGATGCAGCCAGCATCATGCTACGTTCTTCACAATCTTTAAATGCTGCTTATATAGGTTTTGATGGATCTATGACAGTTTTACAGCTTTATGCATATTGTGTCAAAAAAGTGATGCATGAGCCACTTTTATAATGCAGGTAGTACCAAAAGTGCTTCAACTTGTGGCATGTGCACCTGACATCTAAAACACCTTAAGGGGGTCTAACTTCCCAGTGCAAATCACAAAAATGCAGTGGATTCATGGTACAAGGACAAAGGAAGGCTTTGAACCCCGAAGATTTAGACAGTCATTAGCCATAAAATATGTCATGACAAGTCATGTTTATTCAATGTCATGAGACAAAAAAAATCACAACATTGAAAGTAAATGAGAATTGGCACTTCAAGGTAGGAAGTCAAAACCGTGGGGAACAAAAGAGCGAGACCAGAAGTTCAACCAGCAATCCTTTTACAGTTTCGGTAACAACTTTTGATGTTTGATACAGAATTCCATTTGGGGGGAATATCCCCTAACAAATTCTGTACAAACTCTTCAAAGATTCATCCCCCCATGGAGTTAGAATAATTAATTTATGTGGAGTCCAAGATTGTGTGTGGTCAGCATGCTCGAAGTCCTCTGGTGTACTCCACATAAATTCATCAATAAAACCCCATGGAGAAGAATTTTCTAATGCTAAATACAGTATCCGTTAGGGAAAATCCTCCCAAAATGAATTCTGTATTAAACATTACAAGTTTTTACCGAAATTGTAGAACGATCACTGGTTGAACTCCTGGTGTCGCTGTTTTGTTCCGTGCGGTTTTGACCTAGTTCCACACTTCTAGTTGCAATTATTTTCAATGGAAATAATGAATTCTGTGTATCTCAAACCATTAAATCATAATTAGTGAAGTTGTCTGTTTAAACATAAGAGAAATGAATATGACAGATGTCGTCAATGTCCATATTAAAGCAGCAGTGCAACAAAATTGGGTAAAAATGTTGACCCTAACTTTTTTTTAACTATAAAATTCAAACCAAAATGTGAGTATTTTGTAAATGTTTTGATTGAATTTTTTCTCAAGAAAAAAAGATGACCATCACATTTTGAATAGAAATAACATTGTAGGCCTGGCAAGTGATAGGATGAAATAAAAATAAAAACAAAGACTCATGGGGCCAGATATTCAAAACTTTGCACTGGGCGTAAACCATTTGTGCAGGGATTAGTGCGGGTCTGCTATATTCAGATGGCCAAATAGCGCACGCAAACTGCATTAGTGCCAGGCAAAACATAATGTATGCAAGGGGCAAAGTGAGGGGGCGTGTCAGCGCAATGCTATATTCAGCAACTGGCACCACGCAAAGTAGTTTTGCATGACTTAGCGGGACACTTAGCGCAAAGCACATTAACATCCAGGAAAAAGTAGTCTTAACCCTGGGCAATCAGCTTTGTGCAACATTTTGGCTTTGCACGGCGTTTGCGCAGCTTTTTCAGTGGCTTTGCATGACCCTAATGAAACAATATGACACATAGACGAAGCCAACAAAGAGACAACATGCTGCTCACAGATGGCATCCCAATGATGCCATCATCTGCCACCAGTCCTAGCCATATTAGGCAGTAAGTGGTGACCCAGCCACCAGTGGACACCATGGCAGTGTGACTATGCAGCACACACCTACAGACCACTTTACCATGGACACCAACAGATGCCAGCACACACATGCAGTACTGTGGGCATGGAGGATGTTGAGGGGAGAGTGTACGGGTGGCCAGGCTACACCAGAGACCAGGTGTGGCCCCAATGCTGGGACACAGCATGCAGTGCACATGGGCCAGTATTGGGAATATCCCAACACCAGTGTGCCTTTCTGATCATATATGCCCCCCCAGCCACATCCCACACAGCTGTTCAACTGCCACAGCACACACAGCCGGACACGTATATGTCACTGTGAGCATCCCATGCTAGAGGTGCAGCATCTGTGGGTCACACAACAGCATAACAGTAATGTCCACTGCCAGTAAACACCTGCATGTTGGACCCATCACTGTGTATAGTGCAGTCATCAGCACTGCTGTACACACCATAGGCAGTGCTTTGTCCACACGTTATTGGCCCCCATGCTACTGTAGTGTCTGCTGTGCACTGCAGCATGACCTACAGTGTGACAGTTGCATGCAGCACCACCACCATCTGTGCCTATGCTGTGTTGTCCCCTGGGGTACAATATTCTATGCTATGCTGTACTGTACTGTTTACATGTAGCCAACAGCTACCATCATGCACTGCCACACTGACCTACAGGTGGATCTGCGGTCAGACGTGGCCAGCCCCTGTACTTCCAGACTGACCTACAGCTGGAGCTGTGGGACCCTGCAGTAACGCTGGGCAAACTGCAGCAAATCAGGGCATAATGAGATGCTAATCTGAATGTTTGCCCAGAGACTACCTAAGTAGGGTCATTTGCATGTCACTTTTGAATATGGCAAAGTTTAGCACCGGCAAACGTGTTTGCACCGAGCAAACAGTTTAGCTCTGCGCTAACCCGCGCAAACGTGTTAATGCTGCGCAAACAGTTCAGGGAATATTATACAGTTTTGAACACTGTACTTTCACATGCGCTACTGCCTGCAGCTGTACTGGGTCCACGCATTTTCTGGCACACACATCGGCCACATAGTTCACCTCTACCTACATTCACATCGCTGTGCACTGTGTTGCTGTTGTGGTTTGCACTTCCTGGTTGCTATATTCAGAGCTGTCTTATTCCAGAGCTAAGTTTGCCCTGCACTCACAGCCCAGTTTGCCCTGCCTCATTCCCATGCTATATTCAGAAGCTGTTTGCCCTGGGCTATTCCTTTCGAATATAGCTTGCTTTTTGCTCTGGTTTAAGTTTGCCCACTGGGCAGTGCTAATTCAGCCCTGGGGCAAAAGTTTGAATATCTGGCCCATGGTGTGCAGCATGGGAGGTACCTAGACAGGTACATTTGACAGGAAATGCTAATATTTTTCTTAACTGTAGCTGAAATTAGCTTTTTTGGAAAAACGTTTTTCATTGCACAGCTGCTTTAAATTAAAATTTCATTATGAACTGAACATGTCTGATAGCATCTTGTATATATTTAAATATGTTCCTTTTATAACTATTCATGTATTTTATGCACAGTAAAGCTATGTAACACTCTCAGTGTCTAACTTCATCAATGTTTTAAACTGAACTCAGCAAAGACGGAATTGTTCAGCTTGTGTTTGCCTGTTTAATGTAGGTGCCTATCAATTAAGGCTGCTTGTAGCAGCAGTAAGAGAAGAAGCCATTAAAAATGATCAAAACAGATTGTCCTGTCCCTTTACGCTTCACCTTACTACCCCAAATGAAAGCGCTAGGGTTCTTCTTGATGCTTAATTCAGCTGTCCCAAGTTGCTGCTTGCCATGTCAAGAGGAACCTGTGTTGAATGCCCCAGGTCCCATGTTACCCTTTTGCTGCCTCCCATGGGATATTTACCACTGTCAACATTGTGGGGACTTTTGAATGCCCCTTCCCCCACCCCATGCTACAAGAAGAAAAAGAACTGGCATTTATACTGTATAGTGTTTTTCATACATATTGTATCCCTAAGTGCTTTACAAGCAATGAGAGACTGGTAGTGAAGTAACTTTAAACATGTTATAGCAGCCATCTAACACATAAACACCCATATACAGCCTTGTACAATTGTATGAACCAGTGTTATGGGAAAGAGAATGTTGGCCAGGACAATGGGGGAAGTCCCCTAATCTATCTGCTGGCCAGAAGGTAGCCCAGCTTGCCCTCCTCTCTGTCTTCCACATGCTGGATGGCATACCACTTGAAGTAATCCCCGCTTTTAAGTACCTTGGTGTGTGGTTAGATAGCAGGCTTGACTTCTCTGCCCACATTGATGCCATCCATGCCGAACTCCACTCCAGACTCAGTGCCCTGTACTACTATAAGAACTGCCTTTCTCCCCAGGTCCACTGGGAGCTAGTCACCAAAATGGTTCCTCCAGTTTCCAATATGCGGATGTGGTTTATGGCATTGCCCCCTCCACATCACGTGTCAGACTGGATACCCTCAGCAATGCTTTCTGCTGCTTAGCTTCCAACTCAACCTCTCATACTCACAATTGCTCCCTTCATTCCTCCCTATCCATCGTCACTCTCCCCTCACCATAAAAGTCCCACTGCGCGTCCCCCATCTCAAAATATTGGTCTGGGTCCCTCCCCTCATACCTATCCCACCTCCTTCCCCATCCCCTCCTCCTCCTCCTATTCCCTGCACTCGAGAGACTGACACATATTCTCCCTTCCCCACCCACATTCTTCAGCTTGGAAACCTGCTTTCTCATACCACCTCCCTTCCCTCTGGAACCAGTTACCCTCCTCCAGCTGTCTCAGTCCCTTCCTTCCCTCCGTTAGACACCAGCTAAAACTCCATCCCCTCTCCCCCTGCTCCTGCCAACCCTCTTCCTGATCCCTTCTTTACCCTCGTCTGGCTTTTGAGCATCCCTTATCTCTCCCTTCCTTCTAATCTCATAGTTCTGACAGCCTTGTTGAAGTTTATCAACCTGTTTTGACTCCTACTTTCAGCACCAGCTCAGCCTCCCTTCACCCTGATGCTGTGCACTTTCAGTTTGCCCAGTTTGCACGGATGATTTGTATACTAATTCATTTGTCCTCTGTATGTAGTGTTTTGCCATTGTGTCTGTCCTGCACTCAACTTATGCCCTTTATGTCACCCTCATTGTAACCACATTACGTGACTGGCTATATTTTGCTTGTAATTCTGTTTCTCTCCTTTCCCTTTCCCCTGGGTCACACCTGGAAAGGAGCCTTGGCTCAGTGTTCCTCTCCCAATTACCAATTTTAAAAACATAAATAAAGTAATTAAGTATCACAAACTCCCTGAAGGCTGCCTACTTGTGATTGCAATGCCTTGTCTAGCTCTCAGGTATTGTCTTTATAGAAAAATATGCACTGGATGTTTTAATATGCAGATGGTTTGTTTTCTTTTTCTTAGATATTAGGGATAATGACACCTATATAAGGTGATAGGTTTGAACTGACAAAATAATACTGTGTACACAAAAGGTTTTATATTTTTCTAATAAAAAATTCCTCTACTCTTGCAAAAAGTGCCAGGAGTTCTTTTACTTCTACCTGGGCATCCACAAAGTTTCCACCAGAGATGTGCAGAAGGGGCCTCGTTGCAATGTCTGACCCAAAGGATGGCTTCCCCAGAGACTACAGCACCCCCCTATGACAGCACTCAGGTGCCAGCATTTCTAGTATGAGCCCAATCCTGGTGTGGGACTAGAACCCATGACCTTCTGGCCCTGAGGTAGATGTGCTACCAACTGAGCCATGCTGCCACCAAATGCACCACTGCCTGCCCTGGCATGCTGGGTCCTAATACCATCACCACCTCCACTATCAGAGTGCTTTCACCATACTCTTCAATATCATAGATGCACGTATGTACCAGGGTCCCTACACAGACTACTGTAGGTATATGCAGGCACTTTGCAGGGCAGTCTATGATGTTCTGTACTATGTAAACAGAACACTCCTAAAATGTCAGAGCAGGCTGTGGCATATTACTGCAACACGGCAAGGGGGATCAGAAGGCCCCTCCAGTGTAGAAAATAATTAAGATCACTTCCAGACAACAGCAGGGAACCAGGAATGCAGGGCAGTCATCATTAAAATGTTATGTCAGGGCAAGCAGCTACAAGGGATAACTGGTTTCTGTCTCACTTATGCACAGTTTGCAGGAAGAGGAGAAATGGGGTGGAACGCTATTTTTAGGCATTTTAAATATGTTACTTTGCAAACATTAATTTGCATTTTATGCCAATGCGTGACACAGTGCAAGACAGATCATGCACACAAAGTTCAAGGTGTTTGTTTCTTGTATTGAACGTGTAGCTGTTTTGTATAGAATAGAAAATATTGTATATGGAGCACCAAAATGTCAGGCTATTAAAAATAACATTCATGTACTGTATGGTTAAAAAGCTTTGTATCCATGTATAAAAGGAGTCTCAGCTTGAAAGTGACATAAAGCACTAGGTTCTACAGAAAATTGTTCCCAAGAAATCAGCTGTCTTGTTTGAACTTTAAAGGCGAACTGTCAGCACTAAGAGCACCTCACACCCAAGTATGGGGCTGGTCCTAATTTGCACTTTGTGAGCAAAAAAATTTTATTTATTTACTGTTTTCTGCAGTATAGTAGATTGTATCATACTAATTCCGTTGACCTGCAAGCTGACATTTTCTGTGACTACAAATCCCAGAATCCACTGTAGCTGACATCAGAGGAGGGCTACAGCAGTTAGAGATTCAATAGCTTGCAGTGTATTTTAGAGCTTTCATAAGCTCAGATCATATGTTTGCTGGTTTAGCTGTTCTCTCTGGACTAAGCACAGTCATCTGTGACTGTACTTATCCAAGTGAGGACAACAGAGAACATCAAACAGAAGATCAGAGCTTATAAAACTCTAACATGTACTGCAGGCTATTGAATCTCCAAATGCTGCAGCCCTCCTCTGATGTCAGCAGCAGGGGATTCTGGTATTTTTTGTTACAGAAAATGTCAACTTGCAAATCAACAGAAACAGTGTTATACAAACTACTGTACTGCTGTAAAGAGTAATGTTTTTACACACAAAATGTAAGTTAGGACAAGTCCCACACTTGGGTATGGGGCACTTAGTTTTGACAGTTCCCCTTTAAGACGATCAAGGTGAAATTGGGAAAAAATTAGCTTACTGCCTTTTGGATTTGACAAGTATGTGCAATCACAGCATTTCATATTGACTTCAGGAAGGCAGACAAAGAGGAAGCAGCTGGGAACTTACAAAGAGGGATGAAAAAAGAGCTTTTGCAAAAGAAACAACAAAGGACACAAGAGGGACGTACCACTAGCTCAGACTGGTGCAGCTGCAAGAGTCAGCAACTCACTATAAACCCCAGGTGCAAGGCAGTGCTCACAGAAGGCAGAAAAATTGAACATCAGTTTAATGAAATGCTGTTGCCACTGATGGATGCAGCTACAGTATGTGTGAAGTAACACTTACTACCCCCTTAGGCTAGCAAACCATAGTTGTTTTAGCCTAATTTGAGATTTAAAAGTATAACATTTAAATTGTTTTAGGGCGTGCTTCCCCCTGGTTTTTTGCTGTAAAATATTTACTGAGGGAGTGAAATCACATATTTATTGGTACACCACACACACACATCATTGCATGGAGCACTGCCAGATCATCATGGGTTCAGCAGTATTTCTTTTAACTGAATTAGGATTTTTCAGTCACTTGTGTGTGCTGCCTTTGCCTGTAATTTGCAACAGAAGCAAGTCTAGATTCTTCAATGGAAGAGTGACAGAAAAGCCTTGAATGGAACCAGTGGTATTGTAGTAGTACACTGCACTGCAATGTGGAACATTAGAATTCACAAGCAAGTCCTAAAATCCCCTACTCTGGCCAATGGTATGCCACGTGTATTGTGAAGGTGAGGTTCTCATCTTCCAGAAGGTGGGGGTGCTCATCTCACAGGAAGGGGGTGCACAGCTCCCAGGGAAAGGTGAAGTTCTCAGCTCCCAGGAAAGGAGAATGTGCTCAGTTCTCAGGGGAGGGAGAGGTGCTCAGTTCCCAGGATGGGGTGAGGTGCTCAACTCCCATGGAAGGGTGAGTTGCTCAGTTTCCAGGTGAGGGAGAGCTACTTAGCTCAAGGAAGAAGGATGAGGTGATCTGCTCCAGAGGAGGTGCACAACTCCTAGGGGAGATTAAGGTGTTTAGATCCCAGGGGAGGGTGAAGTGCTCAGCATCCAGGTGAAGGTGAGGTGCTCAGCTCACAGGAGTGGGTGAGGTGCTCAACTCCCTAAGAGGGTGAGGTACTCAGCTTTGAGGGCAGGGTGAGGTGTGCAGTTCTGATGGCAAGTTGAGGAACTCAGCTCTCAAGGGGAGGATGTGGTAGGTGCTGTGCTCCCTCAGGAGGGTGAGGTGCTCAGTTCCCATGGCAGGGTGAGGTATACAGCTCCAATGGCAGGGTGAGGTACTCAGTTCCCAGTGGAGGGTGGGATGCTTGGCTCCCAGGGAAGAGTGAGGTGCTCAGCTGTAAGAGAGGGTGAGGTGCACAGCTATCAAGGAGGGTGAGATGTTTACACCCAGCAGACATTGAGATACTCAACTGCCAGGGGACAGTGAGGCACTCAGCTCCTTGGGAAGGGGGAGGTGCTCAGCTTACAGGGGAGAGTGAGGGCTCAGCTTACAGGGGAGAATACATTTATCAGCTCCCAGGCGATGGTGAAGTTCTTAGCACTCAAGGTGGGGTACTTTACTCCAAGAGGACAGTGAAGCTTTCTGCTCACAGGGAATAGTGAGGTGCTCGTATACTAGTAGAAGATGAGGAACTCAGCTCCAAGGGAGAGTGAGGTGCATAGCTCCCAGAGGAAAGTGAGGTGCTAGCACCCAGGGGAGGGTGGAGTGCTCACCTGCCAGGGAACAGCAAGGTGCTCAGCTCCCTGGGGAGGGTGAGTTGCCCATCTTCCAGGAGAAGTTGAGATGTTCAGCTCCTAGGGGAGGATAAGTTCATCAGCTCCCAGGTGATGGTGAACTGTTCTGCTCCCAGGGCAGGGTAGGGTACACAGCTCCAATTGCAAAAGTGAGGTACATTGTTCCATTTACAGCGTGAAGTGTTCAGTTCTCAGGGCAGGGTGAGGTACACAGCTCCAATGGTAGGGCAAGGCACACTGCTCCAATGGCAGGGTGAGGTACTCAACTCCCAGGGATGGTGAGGTGCTTAGCTCCCAAGGGAGGATGAGATACTCAGCTCCCAGAGAACAGTGAAGTGCACACCTCCCAGGGGAGAATAAGCTGTTGGCACCCAGGGGAGGGTGAGGTGCTAGCACCCAAGGGAAGGTGAGGTTCTCAACTTCCATCAGAGTGCAAGGTGCTCAGCTCCCTGGGGAGAATGAGGTGCCCAGCTCCTAGGGGAGGATATGTTCCTTAGCTCCCAGCTGATGGTGATGTTCTCAGCACTCAGAGTGAGGTACTTAGCTCCCTGAGGGGGGTGAAGTTCTCAACTTCAAGAGGAGAGTGAAGTTATCTGCTCCCAGGGGATGAAGAGGTGCTCATATCCTAGTAGAGGGTGAGGAACTCAGCTCCCATGGGAGTGTGATATGCTCAGCTCCCAGGGGAGAGTGAGGTGCTAGCACCAGGAGAGGGAGAGGTTCATCATCTCCCAGGTGATGGTAAAGTGTTCAGCTCCCAGGGCAGGGTACGGTGCACAGCTCCAATGGCTGGGTGAGGTACTCAGCTCCTAGAGGAGGATGAGGTGCTTTGCTCCCAAGAGAAGGTGAGGGGTTCAGCTTCCAGGGGCGGGTGAGGTGCTCAGTTTCCAGGGAGGATGAGATGCTAGCATCCAAGAGAGGGTGAGGTGCTCAAGTGCCAGAGGAGGCAGAAGTACTCAGTTCCAAGTGGAGGGTGATATGCTGATCTCCCAGGGGTGGATACATTCATCAGCTCCCAGGTGATAGTGAAATTCTCAGCACTCATGGTGAGATACGTAGCTCCCATAGGGGGTGAAGTTCTGAACTCCCAGCAGTGGGTGAAGTTCTCTGCTACAAAGGAAGGTTGAGTTGCTCATATCCTAGCAGAAGATGATGAACTCGTTTCCCAGGGAATGGTGAGATGCACAGCTCCCAGGGAAGGGTGAGGTGCATAGCTCCCAGGGGAGAATGAGGTGCTCATTTCTCAGGGAAGGGAGAGGTGCTCAGCTACCAGAGGAGGGTGAAGTGCACAGCTCCTAGGGGAGGGGAAGGGGTCTAGTGCCCACATGATGGGAGGGTGAGGTGCTCAGCTGCCAGGAAAGGATTAGATGCTGTGCTCCCAGGAAAGGTGAAGTGCTCATCTGACAGGGAGAATAAGTTGATCATCTCCCAGGTAACAGTGAAGTGCTCAGCACCCAGGGTGAGGTTCATAGCTCCAGGAGAGGGTGAAGTTCTTGACTCCAAGGAGACAATATAGTTCTATGCTCCCAGGGGAGGGTGAGTTGCTCATATCCCAATAGAGGGTGAGCTACACAACTCCCATGGGAGGGTGAGGAGTTCAGTTCCCAGGAGAGGGTTAGGTATTCAACTCTCAGGGGACTGAATGGGGCTCATCAGCTCCCAAATGTTGATGAGGTGCTCAGCTCCCAGGAGAAAGTGAGATGCTCAGCTCCCATGGGAGGGTGACATGCTCAGCTCCCATGAGAGGGTGAAGTGTTCAGCTCCCATGGGAGGGTGAATTGATCAGCTCCCAGTGGAGGATGTGGTGATTGGCTCCCAGCAGCTACCAAGGAGGGCGAGGAGTTCAGCTATCAAACGTGGATGAGGTGCTTAGCTTCCAGGGAAGGGTGAGGTTCTTTGTTACCAGGGGAGGGAGATAAGCTCAGTTACCAGGGAAGGGTGGTGGTTAAGTTATTTGCTACCAGGTGAGGGTGAAGGGCTCAGTTTCCAGGGGAGGATGAGGTACTCAGCTCCCAGGGGAGGGTGAGGTGCTCTGCACCCAGGTAAGTGTGAGGCACTCTGCAGCCAGGGGAGGGAAGTGGAGGTGCTGAACTGCTAGGGGAGAGCAAGGTGTTCAGCTCCCTGGAGAGGAAAAGGTACTCAACTCCCCGGGGGAGAATGAGTTGCACAGCTCGCAGGGAACGGTGAGGTGCTCTACCCCCAGGGAAGAGTAAAGTACTCAGCTCCAAGGGAAAGGTGAGTTACTCAGCTCCCATGGGAGACTGAGGTGCTTGACTCCCAGGGAGGATAGGCTGATTGGCTTGCAGGTGTTGGTGAAGTTCTTAGAAGCCACAGTGAAGTGCTTAGCATCCAGAAGAGAGGGAACTTCTCGACTGCCAGGGGAGGGCAATGTTCTCAGCTCACAGTGAGGTGCTCATATCCCAGTAGATGGTGACGTACACAGATCCTAGGGGAGAATGAGGTGTTAAACTCTGAGGGGAGGGAGAGGTGTTCAGCTATCAAAAGTTGGTGAGGTGCTCAGCTCTCAGGGGAGGTTGAAATGTTGGTGAGGTTCTCAGCTCCCAAGGGAGGGCAAGGTGCTCAGATCCTAGGGGAGGGTGAGGTGCTCAGCTCCTAGTGAAGGGTGTGGTGTTCAGCCACCTGGGGAGGGTGAGGTATTCAGCTACCATGCAGGGTGAGAAGCTAAGCTATCAGAGGGGGGTGAGGTGCTCAGCTTCCAGGGAAGGCTGAAGTACTTAGTTATCAGGGCAGGGTGTGGAGTGCAGATACCAGGGAAGGGTAATGGTCAGATGCTTTACTACCAGGGTAGGGTAAGGTGTGCAGCTTCCAGGGGAGGACACGATGCTCTGCACCCTGGGGAGGGCATGATCTGTCCTGTGTTCGTGCACCCTCTTTTGAACAATAAAGGAATAACACTGGCATTGCTATGCAGTCAGCCACTTGCCTGCTCACCTGTCTTACCTGCTCACCTGGCAAGAGCATGGGTGTAGCCATGGTTGGTCCAACTGTCTGAGTGAGGAAAACAGTAGAAAATATTATTAGAAAAAGAAAGCCTACTTTGCTGATCAGTGCTTTACGGTGATTAAAACAAATTCCACTTTCAAGACTTCAAATTGCAGAAATTGCACCAGTGATTGTTACTCTAATTTCTCAGTTCTACTGGGATTCTGCTGTCATTATTTTAGAATGTGTATAAATAATCAGAATAAAATAAGGCTTACTATACAGTGCATTAAATAAAGCAAACTGAACATAGTAGAGGAAGCAATTATAAGAAAAATGCAAGTTTTATGGGTTTACTGATCTGGTATAAAATGTCAAATTCATTGAAATCTTTGTTTTTACCAGTGTTCAGGCTGCCTAAATTTGAGAATTTTACCAGGTTTTCCAGTAAAAAGTGAAAACCAGTGGCCTTCATTCGGCCTATTCTCTCATTACCACCCAGGAATGGATAGTAGCTCATGATTTGGGGGCATTTTTATGAATGGTTCATGACCAGGTGAGGGTGAACGTTATCTACTGTTATTCAGTTCAGGTCATTATCAAGTTTATGAGCTGTTCAGCAACACAAAGTTTAACAAGTTTAACAAGTTTCCCTTAATTGGCCATGATGACGTACTGTAAACCACTTTGCAAAATAAATTTGCATATGATGATTCATGGTTTCCCGCTGTAAGATATATACATAATCACAAACTCAAAACTGTTTCAGTTTAGAAGTAGAAATATTTTTTCTACTAAGCAATTAATTTGTGTGAGAACACAAAAGGATTAACAGTTAAACTCTGTACCTCTTAACAGAGTTTTAGATTTTGGTGATATAAATTGTAAATGGCTCTTTCTTTTCATGTAGGGAAGGTATGCAGCAGTTCCATTTCAAACAACATCAGAAAAAAATAACAGTATAAGGTAAAGCAAGTGACTAATTGTAAAATACATGGCAATAAAAAAAATCATTAAATTGTTGAGCTGCTTATACGAATTGCTTAGGTGTTGTGATAAAACAATTGTTTCTGAATAGCTTCACCTCTGATTTGTACTAATGGCAAGATCTTTTGTGTATAGGCGCCCTTACATTAAAATTGGGTTGCCTGATGAATTATTCATTACCAACAAAGCAGGGCATTTCCAATTACAAAACATCATTAATTGAACTTGTCCATGAATATTCATTGGACCAGTTTCATGAACTTTTATGGTCCTTTAAAACATTATGGTCATGAATGTTTATGAATGAACACAGGTGTGCAAATTAATGATCCTGCAGAATACATGAACTTCCATAAACACGTTAATGCATTGTTGATGAAAGTTTAAGAGCTGAGTTTGGGAACTGTTCAGTAAGTAAGTAATAAGCCATGATATGATGTGCATTATAGGATTTTAATTCACACTCCAGGGGTGTAGTAAGGCATGAGACCAAAGGCTAAGTGTCCTTACACCCCTGGGAAGTGCACCCATATGATGCACACCTTGGAGGGGCTTATTACATTTATAAAATGGTTCTAAGTAGGTTTTTGGAGGGAGGAAAATGAAATTCGTCACCTAACCGTGCATTTATATAGATTTAATGCACAGTCAGGTCACGTCTCTCAGCCAATTAAATTTCTAGATTTCTTTTGCTACTTTATAATAAATAGTTCATGATCATTTTCGCTGGGAAATGATATGCCTCACACTTTCTTCCAGTGCTTCTCAGCTTTTTTCCATACTTTTTTTCCACCCCCTGGAGCACTCCGTCATGGAAAAACAGAGATGTGGCTGTGGAGCATAAAGCAGAGTGTAAACATGATTGACTATAGACATGACTAACTGTGGATCAGTGTGGATCATGTGGCCAAGATCATATGTACTGCAGTTAAATTAACAGGAAGCACTGGCATTTCTTAATTGTGCTCAACATTACTAACTTGTACGTTAGAAAAAATACACTTTCTTTCTGAAATTATGCTATCTTGAGGTCTACGTTTTATTATATTAAATGTTAATAAACAATTCAAAATAAACAAGCATTTGTCAATGCCAAATGTTTCCTTGCATGGTGTTTGTGGCAGGTGTGTAATGATGAAAATGAAAGTGAAGGTTCAGATCCCACCAGTGCCACCTACTGTACCTATTCGTTTTCATTTAACCAGTTAGTGATTAAGTGCCCCTAGCTGTAAAAAATGATAAAATGTAAATTATATAATGTATGACCTCAAAAGATGTTTGTGTCACTAATTATGCACAGGGATGTGCAATGGATTGGATATGACATCTAAAGAACCCCATACTGGGGGTTATGCAATCTCATCAAATGCTGGCTAGAACACTATCACTGTAATAACCCTTCATAAAACAGCATCATAATCCAAGGGACGTGGAAGATGAAATACATTTTTGATCTATTTTGTCCAAGAGGTACTTACAGGGGATACAGGAATACATAATTTTAGAAAGGCCTGTAATTGCCAGCCCAGTGGCGCTGAGGGTTGAGACACTGGATGCCACACCTCGCTCCACGCTGGTGACCCAGGTTTGGTGACAGACTCAGGCCACTGGGGGTCAGCAGGGGGAGAGAGGGATTGAGCACCATCGAAGGCTCTCCCTTCCTGGGGAGGGTTCCATGCATGCCCCATTGCTCTACTGCCATCTCCTGGGTGAACCCGGGTATTGGCATTGTAGTCGGGATAGCAGCAAAGAGAATGGGAGAGGCTGACATTGGCCTAGGGCCCTGGGCGAAGCCGTGTCCTGGAGCACTCCTGTCCTATTGGCCCTCCATGTGTGCAGACACAAGCAGGGGAGCAGGCCACAAGAAAAGAGGAAACACCCCACGGTGAGCCTAGGTGATGCTGTCTCTGGTCACCCATGCTACTGAACCAAGGACAGACTCCGCTGTGCAGGCATTCCTTTGAAGTCATGGAAGGTAAGGAGGAACCTTCCTTGTCCCATCCGGGGGGTCATCCAGGCTTCTAGAAAGTACCAGAGCAGCCTAGCACTCTAGGAGCAGACACCACGGCAGTCATCAGGGTGTGAGAGAGCTGATTGAGTGGATTGACGAGGGCAGTCAGGAGGGAAAAATAATAAGTAAAAAAAAAAGAAAGGCCTGTAATTCAGTGTTGTCACTGAGCTTTGCTCACTCATCAGGACTAGATGGTGGACTGCTTGGAGTCATCACTCATTGCCCATCATTGTTGGCTCGGGGTGTCAAGTGAGCTCAGGGTTCAGTTTGGTTCAGTTCGCCAGTCCATCTGAGAAAAGAAATAATATGATGCTGGCTACTGACGGCATGGGTGGGCTGGTGGAGGTGCCAAAAAAAGCACTCCCTTGAGCAACAGCACAGCAGATTGCCTTAATTGGTCACACACAGCAGTGTCAGCATGTCACCCTGCAGAAGTCTAACCTGACTCCAAGTAACAGAAAACATGGCGACCACAGGTCAGGCTAGACTTCGGCATCGCTGGCAGCAGCACAGTCAGCCCAGGGAGGACAAAGATGACTTTAGTGTGAGTGCACATTTCACTTGCCGGTGGAGATGGGGGGGGGGAGGCACTAAGGGCAGCAGTATAGGATGCCAACACAACAGTGTTTTTTTTTATGAATGATTGGTCCACAGGCAGTCTGCACATACCAAGGACAGAGCATGGAGAATCTCACAAACTGGGAAACAGCATATTTTGACCAGGGCATGTGCCCTGGTATAATGCTGCTGCTAAGCACAAAGAGGAAGGGGGCAAGAGGGTTTTTTTGTTGATAAAGGGATGGGGATTGGAATGGGGGTGCACTTAGGGGGCAGCAGCACTAAGGGCAGCAGAACAAGAGACCAGCATAAAAATGTGTTTTTTTACTGATGATCTCTCCACAGACAGCCTGCACATACTGTAGCAAGGACACAGCACAGAGAATGTCATGAACTGGGGCACAGCATATTCTGATCAGGGTGTGTTCCCCAGTGCAACACTAGCACTAAGCACACAGAGGGAGAAGGTGGGAGGGTTTTTTAAAGGAATAATGCCCAACAGGCTAGGTGTTATGCTGGGATAAAATCCCACCTCTGCGGTCCTGCACCAGAGAAGGGATGTTATCCCAGCATAACACCCACCCTGTTCCTATTATACAATGGCTAATGTTTAAATAGAAGAAAAAACAGTTTAAAGAATTATTTTTTAAAGAGTTGTTTTCATTTTTTTTTCTGTGTGGAAGTGTATTTGTATAAAAATAGTTATGTTTTCTGTGTGTCCAGCAGATGGTGCTGTCTGCTGTCCCCCCAACTGTATTTGGCTTGCTGTTCTTCTGGTACAGTTTGGTGCCATTATTAAATGTACTGGGAGATTATCACTGCAGAGTTTGGAGCTCGCAGAGATACTCTGCTGCCAGTCTTCCTCTGCTGCCACTTTTGTGCAGGTAGAGAGGAGGTAGGGAGAATGTTTTTTTTTTTCAGGTTTGCCGAAGGTTAAAAAAAAAGAAATTGAGCGTGAAATGAACAGCGAATGAGAGAACAGTCACGTGATGACTGTTATGGCTAGCTGTTTGCCCGCTCATTTGTGTTACTTTAGTTTTTTCATTTAGAGAGTCACATGGTCTGCTGACAAGGAAATCCCAGGTATTCTTTACAGGGCATTTTGTTTGTGGTTCTCCCAGTACAGTTTTGGGTTTTGCACTGGGAGACAAAAGTTATACACACACTCACAATGTCTTTATTGTGGGCGGAGAGTGCCAAGTGTGAGCGGGGGCGGGAATCGCCGAGTGCGAGCAGAGCGGGGATTGGTGAAGCACACAGAGGGAGGGTGTGAGTTTTTTTGTTTGTTGATACAGGGATGGGAATAGGGGTGCACTTAGGGGACAGCAGGGATGGGACAGCTGTGGAGTTACCTTTTTTAAAGTTTTGATGCAGTCTAAGTGTGCTGGGACTAGAGCCGGGATGTTATGCTGGGATAACATCCTAGGTCCGGTACCAGTCTAACCAATCCGGGACCAGAATTCTTTCTTGCAATTGTATAATGTTTATTGATACAGGGACAGGAACAGAGGGTGGCAGTGGCACGGGAGGTGGCTCAGCTGCTTGCTGCAGCTTTATGCAAATGAAAATACTGAAGCGCTTTCTCATTGACGCGCTTCAGTTTTTTCAAGTACATAAAGCTTACACCCAACAAACTCTGACTAGTGTACAATCTGGCTGCATGGTCATTGGTCTGTCAGGGATGAGCCCAATGTAGATTGCTCTGTATTGGGCTAGTCTCTGACACACCTCTGAAATGCCATTCTCTGAAGTAAAGCAAAATGTTTCTTTCGCACGTGCATAGAAAACATAAAAAGGATGAATTTGTGTAATTCAGCTCTAAATCTGCTCTGCTTCCCTGATGGGCAGGGTACTTATGAGGCAGAATGGTAACTGGAGTAGGATACAAATATTGCCTTTCACAACATTCTAAAGATGATTGTGGCTGTCGCTTTTTTTAGGATGCAAATGCACATACTCACTATGCCTGTTTCTTTGTCTAGCTCTACTGGGTTTCAAAGGGTTTGGGGACTGTTCAGAGCTGTAGTGCTCATTTCATCTGTTTAAAAAAAACTTCTAGATAACAAATTAAATACTAAAAATAATTAATAATAAAAGTTTGTAGCTTAGTTATTTAGGGGAGGGTCCTTGCCTTTGCATTGCCTGGTATAATTCTTCACTTAAATGTGTTGATTGTACTAAACTTTGTTAATGTCAGATTGTTTGGAAAGCAATTTCAATCTGTGTCAAGGTTTTTCTACCTGCTCCTGACTTTGTAGTTGTGGTGATGTCGTATAATGATTTTTTCTGGTTTGGAATGGAGATTTTAAGTGTGCTGGTGGAGAAGAGGTAAAAGTTAGAATAAAACATTGTTTTATGATGAGCAATGTGGGATGTTACTCTCATGGAAACTTTTTGGTTACATAGCTAACTTTCTTTTCAGATAAAAAAAGTAATGCTTCAACTGCCTCCCCTTCTCTATACAACATTAAACATGGGTATATGAAGATTTCTGAGACAATGATTAGATGAAGAAATGAAGAAGGGGTAGAAGAAAGGGGACCTGTGGAGGATGGAGTGAAACTGGAGTGTTAAAGGACATTTAAAAGAAATCATTGAAGGCAGAGGTAACCACAAGCAGTGAGAGGAGGTGTAATAACCCAGCTTAAGGGTAAAAGATGCAGCTTGTGTAAGGGGTTCAAATATGCTGTGAATTACATTCCAAAATTTAGAGGGGTTGTTCAGATTCCTTTTGAGACTGGAGGCAGTATGACTAGCTCTTTTTACTGCGTTGGTGAATACATTTTGGTGGGTATATAAAATATTTGCTTGTGGCCTTTTTTTTCTTTTAAGTGCAGAAGTGGTGGAGTGTCGCGACTGTTTGTTTTAATGTACGTTCTTTGTTACTGAGCACCCACATGTCCGAGTGCAGCTCTTTCTGTTTTCTGGTTTGCAGTATGGCTAGCTTTGGCCATGCTTACAATCTGAGTGCAGGTATTGAACAAGTAAGGTATTCCTGGTTGCCAGATTCCTTTCATAAGTACTAAGCAAAATTATGGGATTTAAGGTAAGCAATAAGCTCAACTGAAACCTAGGGGAAATGGGGGCCATTAAAGCATGTTTGTCCTGGACAAAGGGACAACTACAGTAGTACACAAGTAATTTACAGTGGAGCTGATATTGGTACTGTATGTGATAGGGGACCAGGCTGGGTTATGGAAGTCAGCCAGGGAAGCAAGATCAAGGTTCCAGAAGAAAAATGTGAGCATTGCCTTTAGAGAGCTTTAAGGGGATGGATCTTGACACATCATAAACTATGCAATGGTCATTGAATGTACAGTATTAGGATGTATACCAGTCTAATTAATATGGTGGTGGTGGTCAGAGGATAGTACCAAGCTAATTGGGGAGGGGGGGTATTGGAGTTGCAGGGAGTAAGCAAGTGGGATCATGAACATCAAGGACTTGGCTTTTTGCACCAGTGTTTTGGTGGATGGCATTTCCAAATGATGCTGGCGTCCATAAGACATGGACTTTCCAGAAGAGTCAGGGGAAAAGGAGGACTGTATTTCAAGGAGTGTGTCAATGCCAAGATAACTGCAGACATCAAATGGGAAAACAGAAATAGAGGGGAAGGAGACTTGCCCTAATTGTGGCTTGATGGATTTGGGAATGACAGCACTGTCAATTATCTCAGAGCAGAGGTTGAGTGGAACATACATGGCCTTCCCAAATGCTTGTTGTAATTTTCCAAAAATTCTGTAAAATTCTGACTGCTTTTTTTTAACCTAAAAGGCAGATTAGTTTTGTGAAATCATAATCCATGGTTTAGATAACCCACAGAACACTGATATGTGGTTTACTTACAGAAAATCATGCAACACTAATCTATGGTTAATGTGCTCATGAGTCTAAAACAAGACACATAAACCATCCTGTTAGGTGACTTTAATGTCAACTGGCTTTCGTCAGGTGCCAAAAGGCATAGGAATGAGTTACTAGGCCTGAACTTTACCCAGTTAATAATAACTCCAACCAGGATAAACTATAAGACTGGAACTAGCACACTCCTGCAATGGGTCTTAACAAATCATCCAACACATATCTCCCATTCTGAAGTATTGCCCGACACTAGCAGTGATCACTCTCCTACCAAGTGTTATTGGTCTAACAAATTTATCAAGGCCCCTGCCAGAACAATCACAAGTAGAGTGCTCTTCCATGGCCACCTGCAGCGACCAAAGTCTCTACTCGGATAACAAGACTGGTCTTACATTGAAACTGCACCTGATATTGACTCAGCTCTACAATACTTCATTGAACATTTCAATAAAGCCTGTGACATCCATGCCCCTTTTAGGACATGTAGGATCAGTGGACTTGATAATCCCTGCATCTCCTTTAGCCTTCTGGCTCAAATGAAAGATTGTGACCACTTCAGGCAGAAGGCCAGGACCTCTGGCAGTCAGCCTGACATACAGGCCTATAAGAAGGCCAGGAATGCATGTACTAAGGCTATCCGTGAGCATAAAGTGCATTACTATAAGGACATCCTTGCCAAGACCTGGGCTGATAGGAAAAAATTCTGGGAAAACTTCTCAGAAATCACTGGGAAAGCATCCAAACAGGCTCCAACTATGTTAAATGTTGATGGGTATATCACCCATGACCCAATGTTAATTTGCCAACACATTTAATTCATTCTTCACAGACCTTAGCCAAACTCTGCCCCCAAATTTCTTTGAACCACCCAGTACAGCTCCTACGTCCACCAAATCAGAAGAGGCCTCTACCCACCCATGTTTCTAATTCAAAGCTATCTCGGAAAGTGAGACCAAGACATACCCACGTAAAGTTCTAGGAGGAACTAAGACAAGCAGTGATTCCCTTGATCTAAAACTTCTTACCCTAACTCTAGATGAAGTCCTATCCCCCCTCACCAAGCTTCTCAATCACTCCCTTATACTTTCACAATTCCCCCAGATCTGGAAATCCACTCTGTTTACACCAATTTTTAAGAGTGGAGACAGATTACTACCTGGAAATTATAGGTCAACATCTATTCTTCCCCCATTGTCCAAAGCACTTGAAAGGATTGTTGCTGACCAGTTTGTAGAGTACTCAGAAAATACAACCTTCAATGTGCCCAACAACATGGTTTTTGGAAAGGGCATAGCACATCTACGGCCCTACTGGAATTCACAGGTTTCATTCACCATACTCTTGATCAGGGTCAACTTGTTGCTACAACTTTATTGACCTGTCTAAAGCATTTGACTTGGTCAATCACCATTTGCTGACACATCAACTTGCTGGGATTGGTATATCTTCAGAAGCCCTAAAGTGGTTCACTAGCTATCTAACAAACCACGCACAACAGGTGAGAATAGGGTCTGCCCTTTCTGCTAAACTGCCTGTCTGCTCTGGGGTTCCTCAAGGATCGATACGGGGACCCCTTTTATTTAGCACCTTTCTCAATAATCTTCCAGCATCCTGTTCCGAACCAGTACTCCTCTACGTGGATGATGTGGTCATTTTCTCAAAGACTGCTAACCCTACCATCTTTCAGGCCCAACTTCAGAAAAGTTTTACTGAAGATGAGTCCTGGTTCATCTCTCATAAATTGGTGCTTAATTGCAAAAACACTAAGGTCATGCTCTTACACTGTACCCACAGCAAGTACAAAGCCAAACAACTGGTGATTAAAAACAGTGGACGTGTCATCCTTGATCAAACTCAATCTTTTAAATACCTAGGAGTTACTCTGGATAGTATGCTCTCCTACTCCAACCATGTTGAAAATGTTGCCAAGGCACTTAACATTCGCCTAGGCCTTCAACACAGGCATAAACACTGCCTTACTACTGAAGCCCTCAGATAGGCTATCCAAAGTTCAATTGTGTCTACTATTGACTATGGTTTAGTCATTTATGGTTCTGCCACAGACCCAACCCTACGTTGGCTCACCACAGTTCTGAATAAGGCATGCTGTCTACTAACTGGTGCAGCGTATTGTACTCACGCATGTGACCTTTACGAACAAGCAAACTGGCTTCAACTCCAGGCTTGCATTGAATATCAAGCCTGCCTTCTGGCAAAGAAGGCAGATCTCAGTCTCTTACCACCAGGTTCCCTTCAGCTTTTCAGTACCTTCCAGGGCACTCCGAGCACACAAAGTTCTGTGAGCCAAACTTTTACTGTCCCACCCTGTCGAACCTCACTCCGACAGTGATCCATTGCAGTTAGAGCTGCTAATTTATATAATTCCCTTCCTCCTGAGATTGCGATGACTGCAACCTTGAGACCATTTAAGCGAAAGCTGTGTCAATTCCTAGTTTCCAGAGCACCTTGTGACTGCTATACCTAATCTCTGCTGACAGCTAAATGCACTGGGACCTCCCTCTTTTACCATTTACCCCTGTATAACCCTATCCTGTTGCTGCGCTATTCCACTCACAGCACTTCCTCCCTTATCCCTTTCCACTTCCTGCCCTCTTTTCATCCTACCTAATCCCCCCTTCCTTTACCCCTCCACTCCCACTTCCCCGTCTCTTCTGTTTCCTCACCTTGTTCTCTCCCTCTACCCCCCTGCCCCACGAGTCTTTCCTGCTTAAGCTTCATTGTGGAATCTCCCTCCTGGCTCTTAATTTGCTCCTTCTGCCCCCAATTCACCTCCTGTACTTTCTCTCCTTGTAAGCCCTTTCACCCCTCTGCAGACAAGGCCACTGGTTGCACTTGACACAATATTTATCTTGCCATATTGTTCTTTTGTTTATGTAATTACTTTCCTCATGTTTTACTATTTACTGAAACCATTGTAATTTGCTATTCTTGTGACTTGATGTGGAACCTCTGTAAAAGAGCCCTTGGCTCAAAGGTCTTTCTGATTTGTTAAATAAATAAAAAAATATAATTTAAACTGTTGATTACTCATTTGCAGTTTACATAATCCACATTTGGTAGTCAGAATTCTACCTTCCTCTTTCACTGGAATTCCATGGAGTTAGAATTTTGTAAAATTCTGTGGAATTCTGTTCCACTTGGATTAATATATTCCACACAGCACTACTATGTGCTGTAATTTACTGGTTCAATAAAATGTATCACAATATTCAGTGCACACTGGACACTGACATCTGCAACTGGCAATGAGTGTACAAGCACTGAAATGGAATATGGGCACTATTTCAAAAGCAAATTCTCCATACTGTAGTAACTTTTCCTTCTTATCACTTAAGAATGCTTAGTATAATTTGTTTTGGGGGAGCCAGGCACGATGGAAAAATAGTACATTTTAAAGAAAAATCACTATAAATAATGAACTGTGCATAAATACATGTATCCTATGACAGTGTACAAGTTCTGAGCCCACAGAATCATTAATTTACTGGGGCCATGACAATAGTGCACAAATTACCTCAGGAATTTTATTTACTAGTGGAGACTAACTCTTGGCGCAAGCCTCAGTCCATGAGCCAAGTACATTTTGTTTATTTTTTTCTCTGTCAATCATAACTATGCTGGCATTTCCACGAGACAAACTTCAGTTTGTTTACATTAATGTCTGGGCATTATAGTGCCCTGCATGTCAGACTTTACATTAAGATCGATGAAAAGCTGTTGACCTGGGCCTCAACTTTGCTAAGCCATTTATTTGTTTTCCTATAGGCACTTGCCCAAAACTGCACTGGCTCCCTCCACCAGCCAAACATTTAATTAAAATGATTTTCCAGATTTCTGCAAGAAAATTACTGTTGGCATCAGAAGGACTCAAATCTTATGAGATTCCTCCCTCTCCTGAGCAATGTTATGGAAACAATTATCGGAACTGGTTATAGATAAACATTTAAAGGGACACTGACAGTGTCTGAATGTTACATTTTCAGAACTGTAATCTATTACTCTCTAACATATTGTATGTACTTTGCATATTCTTTTGTAAGCATTTGTTTCATAATGTGGTTTAATGTGCTTACTTTCCTAGTTTCACTGAAAAATACAATTTTGCTAGGATTAAGTTTGTACCTTTAAACTTGATCTGAAGTTGCACTGCAGTGTAACTTGTTATACTAGTTTCTCTTTATTAGAAATGCCTATGTGAACACACACATCTCCTATCTGGTGTGCAGATATAGAAAGTGGCATAACAAACTGCTAACCCAGTTGTAAATAGTAATGTATTTTGAAATGTTTTTCACTGTACATAAAGCACACAACATTGAAATAAGCCATTCCATTATTAGATATATGAAAAGTGAATTACACTATTCTGTTTAATGAGAATTACAAATGTTTAAACAAGCTGCTTGAGTATAATGATTCTGAATGAGCACAGAAAATGAATCTTTCCACTTTTCAAATATTAATAGGAAAAATGCCTTGCATATTCAGATGGTCTTGCACTATTGTCACTATCTCCATCAAGGTTACAGAGGAAATGAATGCTCTAGTCAAATCTTGTAAAGATTGAAATTTAATAAGGAATCTAGACAAAGTTAAGGTGGTAATTTTTGGGTGTGAATTTAGTTCAACATATTTGGTATCTAGAGGGCAATAAACTTAGAACAGTATAGAAATATGTGCATACTGTATACATATATATATCAATCACTGATATTTAGTAATACGTGAATAGAATAAACATAAAAATAAAACAATGATAAGGTTAAAGCAGACATTGCTGGCTCTACAAAGATTCAAAAGAATACATGAGGATAACTTGATAAAACTGATGTTAAAAGCAATCTTGTCCAAACTGAATACTCAAGATCTCTATTCAGTTGAGATTTGGGGGCTTTCAATTGTAAATGAGGTCAACATTGTGGTTAACCAGCTATTCATATCACTTTTGGGATTATTTATCATGATACCAGTGGCTGCAGTAGAGCTGATCCAGGCTTAGCGAAAGAGTATAAAAACAGATCCAAACAGATTACCTGTGGTATACCTAAAAGTAAAGATATGATAAATAGATCTCAATTATATGTCAGTTTAGCTAATTTATTTGGAAAGGTTACTAGCAAAAAATACTCTCGGATTCTTATGGGAATATTAAAAAAATGTAATAAGTCCTACTTATAGAAAAATTACTGCTAACAATTAATAGACATTTCTAAACAGAATATTTTATTGACTGATGTTTTTTTTGGTAACTGGGTAGGGCCATTGAAACACAATTTTTCTTTTTCAGTGGCAACCTAGAATTAATTACATAAAGAAGCATTAGATGGACCAGTATTAGTAGAAACAAGAACATGATGACAATAAATAAATCAAGTGAATTGGTTATACATAGGCAAAACAGGTAAGCAAAAACTTACAACAATTCAGATCACAAACATTACTGAAATAAAATACATCAACTTGATGCCTGGGTTGATATATATACCACATATTTACTGGCTGTACAGTTGTAGCCATTCACATTGTCAGATATTTCTAGCTATTTCCAGAGATTTTTAAAGAGGTTCTCTCTGGTGGCCATAAAATGGTACTGTAGACAGGCAGGAATTTCTCTAGCAATAGCACAACATTTCAGGACATATTTGACAATAGCATCTGAATCATAAATTAAGCCTACAACTGTGCTGTTGCCATTTCATTGTCATACTGAAAACCATGCTGTTCCAGAGCAATCAAACCTAAGGCCTGCATTTGTTTCAGTAACCTAGAATATGCTAATGTTGTTGCATTTTTGCTAATACTGGCACAATGGCAGTTGGGTGATAACTTTCCATACTTCTGTTATCTCCTGCTTTGAATATGGGTATACTCCCAAGCATTTCTGGCTCTGGGAAATTTCTATAGTTGTGATGAAATGTTTTAAATACTCGCAATGGACATCATAATACTGAGGAAGGAATTGGAAGTATTTTAAAGTGAGTTCCACCACAACCTCCACTTTTTATCATTTTACCTTTTACCTTTAAGCAAGCATGTGATTTCCAGAACTGAAGGTTTATAGTAAGAGTGTAGCTGACAAAAAGCTGAGCTTCTGGGAGAGGCAGAGGAGCATTTCAGCACAAAGGCTGAATCATCATTGAAACTTAGTACCCAATTCTAAAATGCATGTGAAGATGAAGTATTGAATCCTGACTTCAGTATTTTTATGTTTGCTTGCACGCATGTGCAAGAAACATAGTGCCATCATCTGAGTTTTCGGAGGTGTGTCACCCCCTCTTCCAATTCAGTCAGTGTGTTGGCAGGCGCGGCCCCTGTCTGCCAATGTATGCTGGAGCTGTCTATGACAAGCTCCAAAATGCAGTGGCATACAGCTGAAAGGGGGAGCTACGCTTCAGTGAGCAGTGATAAGATATCGCCTGCTCATGCGCAGCTCCCCCTACACACACACATACACACGCACACATACTGCATGCTGCCCCCCCATGCACACACTCTATAGCCGACGGGGGTGCCCAATCCCCCATCGGCTGTGCTGTGCTTCCCCGCCAAAGTCTTCCAAATGCCACGCTGGGTACCCACCCCAGTGTGGCAAGTTATTGTATAGCTGATGGGGGTGCCCAGTCCCCCGTTGGCTCCACTGTCCTCCCCCTGAAAGTACTGGGTGCCACGCTGGGAGCCCACCCCAGTGTGACAACTGATGCTATGGCAGATGGGGGTGCCCAATCCCCCGTCAGCTTCACGCCCCCCCAGCCGTCCTTGTGCCATGCTGGGAGCCCACCCCAGTGTGGCAAACATCCTGCATCGTCTTTTAAAAAAAAAACCCTGAAAAGCAAAAATGGTCCCACGCAGTCTCCTTGCCTCCCCCACCACAACCCGCACCCACCCACTGCGCACTCCTGCCTCCTCACACCCCCACCCCATACTTACCTCCGGAGCTCGGGCGCTGGCGATCTTCGTGGACCGAAACATATCTGCACTCTTCAAAGCCGACCGCGAACTGAGGAAATGCCGGTAAGCTGTATAATGGGATAGATAGGGGGTTTCTCAACTTTATTGCATATCTCAGGCATTTTTTGGAATTTTTGCACCAAATTTTCAACATGGGGTTTTTGGGACCCCTCCTCATGAATTCTTGCACTGTCATGGCATTACTCAAGCCTGAAGGGTGATTTCACAGCCACTGCACAAAATCACCTTTCCGGAATGATTAACGAAATGACACTGCCAGTGTTCATAATGTGGGCTCTCAAAAAGACTATTCTGAAAATTTGGTGGAAAAATTCCTAAAAATGACTGTTTTATGCGTTGCAGTTCTCATGCCTTTCGTAAGGATCGCGATTTTCAGTATTTTCACTCCAGATTTTTCAACATTGCCATTTTACTACACCTTCTTATGAACAGTACAGCTGTCATTTTTCACATCTTACCCAAAATGTGTTTCCACCCATGTAGCACACAATGGCACAGTTGGTGTGTGAAATCAATGTATGGGACACATTAAGAAAATCACACTGACACTATTCATGAGCAGAGGTCTTAAATGGCTATATTGAAAATTTGGTTGTTGCGCAGTTCCTATGCATGCTCATAAGTTTGCAAAATTTCAATATTTTCACTCTAGATTTTCAACATTGCCATTTTACCACACCTTCTTATGAGCAGTACAGCTGTCATTTTTCACATCTTGGCCAAAATGTGTTTCCGCCCATGTAGCGCACAATGGTGCAGTCGATGTGTGAAATCAATGTATGGGACACATTAAGAAAATCACAGAGACACTGTTCATGAGCAGAGGTCTTAAAATTGCTATGTTGAAAATTTGGTGAAAAAATTCCAAAAAATGACTGTTTTACGAGCGTGCGTTGCGCAGTTCCAATGCATGCTAGTAAGTTTGCGAATTTAATATTTTCACTCCAGATTTTCAACATTGCCATTTTATTACACCTCCTTATGAACAGTACAGCTGCCATTTTTCATATGTCACCCAAAATGTGTTTTCGCACATGTAGCGCACAATGGTGCTGTTGGTGCGCAAAAGCAATGTTTGGGACAGATTAAGAAAATCACAGTTACACTGTTCATGAGCAGAGGTCTTAAATGGCTATGTTGAAAATTTGGTGACAAAAGTCCATAAAATGACTGTGTTACGAGTGAGCATTGCGCAGTTTCCACGCACCCTCGTAAGTTCATGACTTTGTAATATTTTCAGTCCAGATTTTCACCAGTGGCATTTTTCCACACTTCCTTATGAACAGTATAGCTGTCATTTTTCACAACATGGCCAAAGTGTGTTTTCACACTTTCAGTGCGGAGATACGTGGTCACTGTGGGAAATCATTGTTCAGGACAGATAAAGAAAATCACAGTGACACTGTTCATGATCGGAGGCACCAAAATGCCTGAGTTGACAATCTGCTGTAAAAAATCCCCAACCTAATTATATTATGGGTGTGCGTTGCACAGTTTCTATGTACACTCATCACTTCACCATTTTTTTAATATTTTTACTGCAGATTTGCAACATTGCCATTTTTTACACCTCCCCATGAACAGTACAGCTGTCATTTTTTACATTCTGTTCGAAATGTTTTTGCACCTGTGGTGCTAAATGCCGTAGTCACTGTGCATAAGCAGCTTTTGACTAACAAACTGATATTCCCCCTGTTCATGAGATGGGGTCACAAAAAATGTTGAAAATTTGGAGTGAAAATACCAATGAATGTCTGAGGTATTAGGGTTTCCAACCATAACGCCCAACCCTGTAGAGAATGACAGGCATCAGGGGTGTGACTTGGGATTCTTGCCTGTAATGCTTATACCATTCCACACCCTGCAGCCAGTGAGAGGCATTGAGGTATGCCTTGGACTCTTTGGCCCCAAAGTTCACCCCATTCTCCTATATTGCACCCATCTCACTGTATTTCCTAATGGAATGGGGTATGCATAAGGGCCAAAGACCCCAAGGAACACCGTAACACTTGTCAGTGTCTGCAGGGTGGGGTGTGGTGAAATGGCGTGGCCGTTATGCCTGACAACCCAAAGGCACACCCCAATGCCTGTCACTCTCTGCAGGGTGGTGGTGGGGTTGGCTTCAGTTCAATACTTCACTGCCATTCCTATTACGCAGCTCTGTAACTTCTACACTACCACTGCCAATGCCAGCAAGCAAACATTCGGCATTGACAAATGCATGTTTGTGGTGTTACAGGTTAGGTCAGGCCTGCAAAAATGTTTGAGCCCTGCATTAATATCCTTCATACAGTAAGTAAAATCTACAAAAGTTGTGAAGGGAATCAACATAACATCTTGACAGACATTAATATTGCAAGTTTATAAACTTTTCTTGAAATCAGGCTCAGGAACCCTATTGAAACATGGCACAAGCTGAAAGAAGGCATTATTTGACATCTCATTAGACAAATTGCAATTCTCTCATCAGTTAATTTGACAAGAGCTAAACCAGATACTATTTAAAATATTTCATAGAGTTTATCATATCACTTATGTTATGATAAAGTATAACCTAACACTGTCTCATCCGTGCAATAGATGTCAGGAAGCCATCAACACACTCAAGCATTTTATTACCACATGCAGACTGATAAGACCTTCAGGGGGAATGAATATGGACAATGAACATGGTTATGGGTGTATATGTGCCTTTGAAGCTGATGTATGCCTTCTGGGAACTTCATTCTACCAATTTGTTCCAGCAGGGCCTACACAAAATTGATAAACCATGCTCTTCGTAATGCAACACACTATATTACCTGATGGTGTAAGGACCCCATTCCACCTTTTATTGGATTATGCAAAGGGAGATAATTAATTTATGATGATAGGCAAAACATAATATCATATCTATACGTGTTTGTTATTTTTATTAATCAATATGTAACCCTCAACAGGTAGCAATCCTCAAAGGATGGTTTTGACCATCTTTCACCTGAAGCTCAGGAGATGAGATCTGAGGTAAATATAAGAGTATTCTGATGGCAGAAATATGTTAAATACATATGCTTAACACATGTAAGGAAATTCGTACAGCTTAGCTGATGTATTTATGCCAGGTCCTTTGTTGTCCATCACTCCACTTTAATTGTTTCTTTGCTTTTTATCTTAGTAAAAAATTGTTGGAGCATATAAAATGTTTTAAAAAAATACAAGTACAAATGCAAAGTGGTTGCAATGACAACATAAGCTTCCACACACAGTTTGCACCTTCTCTAAGCCATGTTTAGTAATACTTAACATTTTTCCCAGACAACCACAAAGATGTTTGCAATTGCCCAGGAAAGGGGGTGGGAAAAAAAGGATAATTCATCTTGATGAATTTTAAAATCTACTGATGAGCTTGTTTAATTGCAAGTTCATCCAACAGAAAGTTTACTTACCCTGTTTGCAAGTGCCCCTTCTCTTTTCCTTAGTTACGTGCATTATGGGGCACATTAGTATCTACACCCCCATACATCTGAGTCCCCTGGGATTCTGGAACTAAAATGTTATCTTTGTCAGTCTTTGCCAGTCCTGCAGGATGCTCTTTCCCACTTCTGTACCTTTAACCCAAATTATTGCCTCAATACACTGTTCTATTCTTGTTAATTTAGAGGGGGAAGCAGTGCTGCATGGCTGTGGCACAGCAGTTCTCTAGCAGATAGAAGTCCCTTTCTGAGCTCCATCCAAGAGGCAGAGTGGCAAATAACATAGCAGCTGGGCAGGATGTTGCATAATGGTGTCTTTTGTGATCTAGTGCCCTTATACAAATCCTACCGAACCACAATCACACATCACCATTTCACATACAACTAGGTGGAATTCAATAAAGTAAGCCCACGTGCCAGGACACTGCCATGTGATTGTCCCCTAAATGCGTCCCTCAGCTCACAAAACAACAAAGGAGTGACAATTGATGAGGTGGCAAATTGAATTAGTTTTTCATTTCATTTTATTAAGCAATAAATCCTTTTTGCAAAAACCTATTTTCATAGAATCTGGAGTCGTGTATACTGTAAACTGTGCAGAATTATTAGAGAAGAGCAAAAAGCTTTTTAAGCAATGGTAGGAAATAGAGGCATGCCAAAAGGAAATGGGGAGGGTCTTATAGTCATGGTGGCATTCTACTGTGGTGACATGGCCAGTCAAAAAATGCACTTTATTTCCTGCGCCCTTACAAATACAGATACATCAGTGTGTCCCTGAAGAGACATAACTATGGAAGGGTACAAGGTCAGAGGGTTTGAAGGCTGAGAACATGGGCACTGGGGAGAACTTTATGATGTTTCCTTATCTCACATCTGCAAAAAGTGAATTTTAATAATAATAATAATAACTTTATGTATAAAGTGCTATTCACAAAGTATCAAAGCACTATACAGTACATACAATATAATTAAAAAAATAAAATTCTAAAAACAGTCATCCAATCAGTTATTTAAAAACACAGCTAGAGTGATCCAACATAAACTAGGTAATATCTCCAAAGGTAAGCCCAAATAACTAAGTTTTTAAAGCAGTTTTGAAGCTCTCCACTGCTAGGCACTCTCATATCCAATGAGGTACAGAATTCCACAGGGTTGGGGCTGCAAATGAAAAAGCCGGCGATCCAGAAATTTTTAGCCATGCTCTCCAACAATCCCTCATCAGCCGAGTGGAATGGTTGGAGGGGACAGTAAGGATGCAGGAGATCTTGCAGGTAGCTTGGTCCCTGCCTGTGTAGGGCATTATAGGTCAATAAGCTGACCTTGAAGGTGGTCCTCCACTGAACTAGCAGCCAGTGCAGTTCACGCAGCACAGGTGTAATATGGCTGGATTGAGATGATCCAGACAGCAACTTGGCTGCAGCATTCTGCACCAGCTGCAAGTGGCAGACATTAACCCCTGGAAGCCCTAGGCAAAGGGAGTTACAGTAGTCCAGGTGTGAGGTCACAAAGGTGTGGATCAAAGTTGGAAGGTATTAGATGGAACTAGATGTTTAATCCGGGCGATATTCCTCAGATGGTAAAAAGAGGACTTAACCACAGCTGACACCTGAAAATGAAGTGTCAGCCTGTCATCAAGTATTACCCCTAAATTTCATGCCCATTCAGAGGTCTGAAACTGGGCACCCCCAAGCTAAAGCCCTGAGGAACATCCTGCTGCAGGCCCCTGTATCCAGTGACCAGGATTCACTACCAACACCTCAGTCTTGTCTGAATTCGGTTTCAGCAAGCTGGTCTTCATCCACTCCTGGATTTCTGTAAGACAGCTGTTAAACACTGAGAGTGCACTAGCCTGGTCGGGTGGAAAGGACAAGTAGAGCTGTGTATCATCTGCATAGCAGTGACCCATGGTCCATGGTGTCAAAAGCTGAAGAGAGATCTAAAAGTACCAAGATGGAATGGTGTTACTGATCTCTCGTAATCAGGAAATCATTAAGTACCTGAACCAGAGAGGTCTCTGTGCTATGCCTTTTATAAATACTAGACTGGAGAGGGTCATAAACATCATGGATGGTAACATGGCTCTCCAGCTGTAGCACCACAACTTTCTCGATAACCTTTCCTACAAAGGGAAGGTTAGAGACCGATCTGTAGTTAGATAGGCAGTCAGGGTCAAGCAAGGATTTCTTGAAAAGGGGAGTTACCACCGCTTCCTTTGGGGAGCTTGGAAACTCACCCAACTGCAGTGAACACCAGACTAACTCCACAAGGATGGGGCTGATGACATCAGTACAACCTAATAAAATGCGAGTAGGGCTCAGGTCCAAACTACAGCAAGTTGGGCATGTACTTTGGAATATCCGTGATCTCTGGCCACTGAAACTCCATCCATCAGAACCGAGGAGTAGTGACCCCGCACCAACCACTTTTCCCCACCAATTTCACAAGAAAAATGCCAATTTTTGTGATTGTGGGTGAATATGGCAAGGAAAGGCAATTTTATTTCTCTGGTGCACAATCCTAGAGACTCTGGGCATGTTATACAAGTAAAAACATTATAAATGAAACAGCATACAACAAAAAGGCACAGAATTTATATAATTAGATATCACATTACCTATAAGAGATATTAAAAAGAGGTGTTTTCAGCCATTTTTTAAACATATCAACTAAGGGGGCTTCTCTATTGTCTTGTGCTTATGCATTCCAGAGCGTCAGTGCAGCAATCCTGAATACATGATCCCATTAAGATTTAAAGCTTGATCTCTGGATACAGAGGAGACCTGCCTCAGAAGTTCATAGTGAACAGTTGGGAGTATATAGGACTAGGAGGTATTTAAGGTAGCCCAGGCCCAAACCATGCAGTATCTTGTAGGCCAACAAACATAACTTGAAGCTCAGGCACCACTAAACTGGCAGCTATTGCAACCCACGGAGCACCAGCATGATATGCTCAGACCAGGAGGTTCCCAGCAATCAAATAGCCTGCTGCATTCTGCAAGAGCAGTAGGTGATGAACCAGCCTCAAAGACAGCCCTAGGTAGAGAGCATTACAATAATTCAATCTAGATATGACAAACGCATGCACCAGGGTACCCAAGTCAGTGGGTGCTAAGAAGGGATTGATCTGGGCAATATTTCACAGGCAGAAAAAGCCACTACGAACAGCCACTGACACTAAATGCTCTTGGGTCAGCTTGGAGTCCACAATGTGAACCTTATGTATTTCACCCAACCCAAATGCTAATGCCCCACAGGGCAACAATCAAAGCATTGCATCTATCAAAAATGGGATCACTAGAAAGAGGGGGTGAATGGGGTTATTGACTATTAAAATCAGGTCATTGCTTCGTGTGACTGCCTACAACCATGTGATCCAGGTCTCTAGGTGCCTTTATATTACAGGGAAAGGCAGAGTGAGCTGACTGGTGCTGGAAAAGCAGACTCAGACTGGTGCCGGAATGGCTGGAGACCAGGAAATAATACCTGAGTCAAGGGCATATACCACAGTATGACAGGCAAGAGCAACTACTGTATTCAGAGACAGAATTTCACAGGCAGAAAAATACTTACTGTCTATCTAATTTGCCAGGGCCTTATCTTAGCCCTGTCACTAGTACAGGCCAGGTTAAGGATGTGGTTGTAAAGAGGAAGGGTAGGTGAATATGGATGGGTCAGGAATTAGAGATGTCTGATAATGGAGTTGAGGTTGAGGGTAGCAATGGAAAACAGACAGCACACATGCTGTGGGGGTAAGCAAGTGGGAGGCGCAGCTATGGAGAAGCAAAAGTATCTTGTGCACTTTAACATGTGCTTTATACACCACTTCTGCAGCTACTAAGTTAGTTTATTTAAGTGCTCATTTTCAGTTGCGATTCAAGGTGCTATACAAGTGAGCAAGTTCATGAAAATAGATTAAAAACACAGCAATATCTGTTAAGATAATAACAATTCAGGTCAGTAATTAACTGAAGAAAAAGCTTCCCTAAAGAGAAATGTCTTCAGCTCCCTTTTGAAGACATTTGCTGATGGGGCCTCTCTGACAGAACGAGGAAGTGAATTCCACAGGGTCAGTGTCATGAACAAAAATGCCTGGGCACCAGAAGATTTCAAACATACCCTGGGAATCACCAAAAGGCCCTCATCAGCTGACCAAAGGGGATGGAGTGGGCAGTAAGGCTGCAGAAAATCTTGCAGGTATCCCGGCTCCAACCCGTGCAGGCCTTGTAGGTCAGCAAGCCAACCTTGAAGGTGATCTGCTATCTAACAGGCAGCCAGTACAGAGAACGGAGCACAGGTGTACTGTGACAAGACCTAGAAAGCCAATAAACAACCTGGCTGCTGCATTCTGCACCAGATGCAGGTGGCGGAGCTCAACCCCCAACTTACTTATCACTAAGATTTTAGAGGACACTGCCATCGATAATGTTCAATAATTCTCACAGTGTATGTATGAGTTGAAATGTATGTCAGCCATACTTAAAATAGTTGCTGCAAACTAAATAAGTTAAGATCAGTTTTAGTTATTTGCACTGTACAGCACAGACTAGGGGTAATCCTCCCTCTGTGGTGTGAGAATGTCTTTGAGTGTGCTGAGTTTGCTGGCAGCACGTTGGAACAGATGCAAAATACCATTCTGTGCCACCTCAAAAGCTACTTAGGATTGAGCACTTGTCCCAAAAAAGGAATTCTCACTTTCAATTTACGAAAACCATGTCACAGTATTTTATGCTTTCCAAAAATTTACCTATTTTACGAAAAGAAAAATACATTCCATTCTCTGTTTCCATTCATCCATAAAATAATCTTTAAGCCAACAAACATCCATTAAGAGCTACTTCATAACACTCCATAGGCCTCATTAAAATGATAAATTTCAAGTTCAAGAAGAATGCTATATATTTATTTGAAAGAAATGAAATAAAGTACTGTTCAAATACTGTGCCTTCCATTTTCATTGCTCTAATAAATCACACCTTTCAGCTACACACCAACATACATGCAACCTTTGCATTTTAAGAGTATATTACCCATATCTTTACTTCTGCTGAAGGAGCTGTACTATATGAGCTGTAGTTCCACAACCACCCTCTAATTTTTAGGCCACCATATCATAAAAATGTCTCCTATAAGTACTGTGTAAAAATAGCTTTATCATTTTTACATATCTCTAGGACAAGATACTTTGAAACTTAGCATAAACGTTATGAATGGCATGGTTATGAAATGAAAACTCATTGTGTGGTCACAGAGTGATCTCTTCACTTGATACAATGAGTTGGAATGTATTGACATCTGCATCTCTTGAATTATAAAATTACCTGTGCAATAAGTAATAGTGCTGTAATTCTCTGGGACTCATAAAATTTTTTAGTAACAGCATTAAAAATAACACTTGTGCAGTAGCACAAGTATCAGCTATCAGAACTAGTATACCGAAGGTTAAAAAACCCTTCTCATTCCTGCTGTACAGGTAGTACAGAAACATAAAAACATAGCCAATGATGGCAGAAAAAGATCAATGTCCCTCCAGTCTTCCTATAACACCCTTTCGTACTCTGAGACCTTTTGTCAATACAGTATTTTTGTCTACACTATCCCCCTTGCCCAATGTCTTACCACTACCCTTGGAGTAACTGTCCCCATCTCTCCTTAAACCATTAGAGGTTTCAGCACCCCCATTTGGAAGACTCTTCCATGGCTCAACCAATTTTTCTCATGTCCCTCCTGAACCTCTCCCCACCAGCTTCCACTCATGTCATTTATGTGTTAGATGTATTACTCCTTTTGAATAGTTTCTCGCAGTTCACCTCGTTCATTCCTTTCAGGAACTTGGAGGTCTCTACCATATCATTCCACTTTTGTCTGGCCTCGAGTGAGGACATGTTTACTGCCCTAAGCCAGTCCTCATAGGATCTGCACTGCTGGCCCCGAAACATTTTCGTTACCTTACACTGCACTGACTCCAGTATGTCCTTGTCTTTCTTTAGGTAAGTACTCTAGTACTGGGCACAGACAGTACTCCAGATGTGGCCTCACCAGTAAGCTGCAGTATAAAGAGACAGTAATACCTCTTTCCTCCTGCTGTCAAATTCCCTCCTGATACATCCCAGCATCCTGTTTGTCTTACTGTAGCCCTTGTTATATGGGCTAGATTGCTTAAGGGAGCCACTTATGATGGCTCCAAGGTTTCTTTCCTCAGATGTAGTACCCAGGTTAACCACTCCCATCCACAAAATCAGTTCTGGGATTCTTGTTCCTTATATGTGCATCACCTGGCACTTCTTGGCATTGAATTTCAGCTGCCAAACCTAGGTTCCTCTCCATCTCCCTTATGATTCCTCACTGCCTACCCTACCACAGAGCATAGTGTGACCTGCCAAGAGGCACATCTTGCCCCGACTTCCTTCTCCCCTGTTACTAGTGAACATACTGAAAAGGACTGTATCCCAGACTGATCCCTGTGACATCCCAATGGTGACCACTCTCTCTCCTCAGATCTGGCCTGTTTATCACTTCCCTCTGCTGTCTCCCTTTCAACCAATTTCCCATACATCTAACTATCTCCTTCACTGCACACAGATCCTCTAGCTTCTTCTGCAACCTTCTGTGAGGCAGAGAGCTGAATGCCTTGCTGAAGCTGAAGTAGAGGAGTAAATCCACTTCATGTCCCTTACCCACTGTCCTACATTGATATAGACTGTAGTTGATGAGGTGATTGATGCAATAAATACCCCTCTTTCATAAACAAACCACACACACACATGCACACCCACATACTGTGGAGCCCAGCATTAGGTTCCACCATGACTAGGGATACCACTGATACTACAGACATGATGTCATTAGTAGTAATTATTTGCAGTGTTTGGTGTTACTTGGCATCATTGTTTTTAAATGTTTTAAAAGTGTCAGTGGCAAAGCAGGCAGTACACTCGCCTCTGAGGCTGGGAGATCAGAAGGCTGTGGTTTCTATCTCCACACAAGGCACTTAAGTTAAATCCCAGTACTGCCACTGTAGTGCAGCATGAGGGGGCTGTTGCACTCCTGAGGTGCCATCTTTCAGATGAGACATTAAATGAGGTCCCATCTGCCTGTTCTGGTGGTGGTTCAGGTGGATGTTAAAGATTCCATGGCGCTTCTTGACAATAGTAGGGGAATTATGTTTTGGGCGGGAAAAGGGTATAAAATTCAAAACAAACATCTGTTTCATTACTAGGTACATATGCATGTTTTATCAGTTCTCTTCCAGTTATTTTTCCTTTTATAAAGTCTCATCTTGTTCCATTTAATACTGAACATCCTTTAAATATTCCATTCCATTGTTGTACATTCCTCTCCTTTTTTTTTCTTTTCCATCACTTTATCAAATTCCGATCCTGGATTCTGGTACATGTCTTCAGCCAGTTACCTTCCCTTTGGCTTGTCCTCCTTTTATTTTTTTATTTTATTTTTTGTTAAAACCCATACATGTCCATGTGCCACCATCACCCTTTTTACAGTATCTTGAGTGTCTTTTAACTTTTCCTTCTCCTCCTTTTTTTTTTGAGTCACTATCCTGATTTCACAATGTCTCCATGATTGATCTGCAGTTCTTCCACAGTTCTCCTAGCCTTCCTGTGGACACCTTCCCTTTGTCTTTTTCATATACTTGTTGAAGTGAAATAACCACATTCTTCAAAATTACGTCTGGTGAAGTCTCCTGCTGTTGCAGTACCCATTTGCACCTGGCTTGCCATAGATAGTACTTAAATAGAATGAAAATGACTTGTAATGCCCCAGTATTGAATTTCTCCCATTTTGGGGGCTAAATAGCAAGGACTACTTCCTCATAGGTTAGGTTGTGAAATAGGTCATACTGCCATGCTCTGGTTACACTGTCCAAAATTCTCTCACAAATGCACATTCCAAAAATAGATGCTCTTGCGGTTCAAAGATTTGTATACATGAATTTTTTGGACAATATCTTTCCATAAGCTATGTGTGTTTTTTATTGCTTTTTACATTGAGTCTCCCAGGTATATTGAGCCATAACGTGTACCATGAAAAAGCCAGAATTCTTGTATCTGTCAATTGTTTTAAAGCAATGTTTATCCATGTAGATGAACACTTCGGTATTTCTAGCTCTTTTCTCCCTGTTTGCAACATCGCATCATACACCCCTTGTCTTGTACTTGAGTTCATGCTTTGAAAGGGAATTTTCCACCTAATAATGAACTGAATCATGGATTTCACATATCCAGGAATCATGGTCGTTGCAGATAATATTCTGCCTTTCCTCTGGTCCCATGTATGTGTACAGATTCCTACCCATTCTGAAACTGCTTCTTCCCATGATTTCTTCTCTGTCGTTGGTTTGGGAAACATATTGAAATACATAAAGGTGCTATAATAAAATAGCACTGGGTCTATTCATGTCTAGGCCCCCTTCTTTATTGTCCTATATCTTGTCTCTTATTTGTTAGGGTTCAACCTACTCCCCCCACAAGGCCTGGGAAAAGGTACAGTACAGTACTGTATAGTTGCAGAGCACAGGGCTTTGGCTTCATTGGGGACTGGGGGTCCACCTGGAGAGATAAAGGTCTATACTGGCACGATGGTCTGCATCTGTCCACGAAGGGAACCAAGCTCCTAGGTGACAGGCTTAAATGCTTCCTTGGCAAGCTTTTAAACTAGCCAAGGGGAGCGGTGCTATTAAAAGGCAGGAAATTTCAAGCCTCCCCCCACAAAACATGGCAGGTAGTAAGGTAAACACTGAGGTACAGAGCTCAACACAGGGCAGGACAGGGATAAATGGAAAAATAGAGAAGGGCAATAAGAGCAGGGATGGGAGAAAAAAAAGGATAAAGCCAACATTAAATAGAGGGCAATGAGTACCAATGCCCGTAGTCTGGGAAACAAGCTTCCTGAGCTAGTAGCCCTGATGGAAGATGAACAGTTGGATATTGTGGCAGTCACAGAAACATGGTACACAGAGAACCATGACTGGGATGTCAACATACCAGGGTACACAATCTACAGAAGGGACAGGGAAGATAAAAGAGGAGGTGGAGTAGCTCTATTGTATACATAAGGGAAGGGATCAAAGCTACAGAACTAAAAAGTAAAGGGGGAGGACAAGAGACGCTCTGGGTCACCTTGGAGACAGGGAATGGCACCACAATCTGCACAGGGGTTGTATACAGACCCCTGTCTCAAGGGGAGGAAATGGACAAGAAAATGATAGAGGACATTCTCAAAATGTCTGAAAAAGAGGAGATACTGTTGATGGGGGACCTGAATATGCCAGATATAAACTGGGTGACATGTACTGCAGCCACATCCAAGAGCAGGGTCATTCTCGATGTCCTGCAGAGGGCAGGCCTTAGACAGCTAGTGTTGGAACCCACTCGGGAGGGAGCAATACTAGACCTGGTACTCTCAAATGGAGAGAGGATCATAAATTTAGAAGTCAATAGAAATCTGGGAACAAGTGACCACTGCACAGTGGGCTTCACAATTAGCACAACCATGGAGATAAGCCATACAAAAACAAGGATACTGGACTTTAGAAGGGCTGACTTTGGCAAAATGGGTGAATACCTGAAGAATGTACTAGCAAATGGCCAAAAAGGAGGGGTGGAAGAACAATGGAGAAAAATCAAGACTGCCATCAGAGAGGCAACAAGCCTTTGTGTGAAACAAATAAAGAAAACAAAGCGGAGTAAAAAACCACTATGGTTCTCAAAAGAGGTGGAAGGGAAGGTTAAGGAGAAAAAGGCTGCATTCAAAAAGTATAAGGAATCACAGAAGGAGCACGACAGGGAACTGTATCAATTAAAGCAGAAAGAAGTGGGGAAGGCAGTCAGAATAGCAAAGGCCCAAACCAAGGAAAAAATAGCCCACTCAGTTAAGAAGGGGCATAAAACCTTTTATAGGTACATTAGGGAGCATAAAAAGGTTAAGAGAGGGATAGTGAAGATTAATAAAGGAGATGGGAGGTGGGCAGAGGGGAGACAGTGAAAAGGCAGAAATACTGAATGAATACTTTTGCTCAGTATTCACAAAAGAAGATGAGGAGGAGTTACCTAAACCAGACAATAGAAGCACTCTGGATAGGAGGGTTGACACCAGTCCATTTACGGAAGAAAGAGACCCGAAAGAACTCCTAAAACTCAAGGTGGACAAAGCAATGGGGCCTGACGGGATTCACCCCAGAATCCTAAAAGAACTAAGGGAGGACCTAGTGACACCACTGACCATGCTTTTTTAACAAATCATGCAGGATGGGGTGGTACCTGAGGACTGGAGGAGGGCAGATGTGATTCCCCTTCACAAAAGTGGGAGCAAGGCAGAAGCAGAAAACTACAGACCTGTAAGTTTGACCTCAGTGGTAGGGAAAATGATGGAATCACTTCTGAAAGAAAGAATTGTTGAGTACCTAGAGGCCAACGGGGCACACGACCCAAAGCAGCATGGATTTACAGCAGGAAGGTCTTGTCAGATGAATCTAATTGATTTGTTTCACTGGGTGACCAAAGTAATAGACCAGGGAGGGGCTGTGGATATGGCCTACCTAGACTTTAGCAAGGCATTTGACACAGTCCCGCACAAAAGATTAATAATCAAGTTAGCCAGCCTGGGAGTGGGTCCCAGGGTGGTAGCCTAGGTAGCAAACTGGCTGCACAACAGGACACAGAAGGTAATAGTGAATGGAACACTGAAGAAAGGTGGATTACTAGTGGAGTACCTCAGGGCTCAGTACTGGGTCCAGTCCTCTTTAACATCTTTATAAGTGACATTGCAGAGGGTCTGGAGGGAAAGGTATGCCTCTTTGCAGATGACACAAAGATCTGTAACAGAGTTGATACACAAGAGGGGATAGAAAAGATGAGAAGGGACTTGGCAAGGTTGGAGGAATGGTCAGACATATGGCAACTTAGATTCAATGCAAAGAAGTGCAAAGTAATGCACCTGGGAAACAAAAACCCAGGAGAAGAGTACACAATAGCAGGGGAGGTACTAACAACAACAAAAATGGAAAGGGACTTGGGGTAGTCATATCAGATGAACTAAAGGTGGGTAAGCAATGTGAAAAGTCAGTAAGGAGAGCCAGGGGGATACTGGGATGCATAGGAAGGGGCATCACAAGTAGAAAAAGGGAAGTGGTTATCTCTCTATACAGACAGTTGGTAAGACCCCATCTGGAGTACTGTGTGCAGTTTTGGAGACCTCATCTATGCAAGGACATAGACAGGATGGAAGCAGTCCAGAGGAGGGCAACTAAAATGGTGCAGGGTCAGCAGCAGAAACCATATGAAGAGAGACTGAGAGAGCTTAATATGTATACTCTTGATGAAAGGAGGGACGGGGGACATGATAGAAGTTTTCAAGTACCTCAAGGCAGTCAACAAAGTCCAGGAGGGTAGCATCTTTCAGAAAAAGAGATGTGTAAGAACAAGGGGGTACAATTTAAAGATAGAGGGGGGACGGCTCAGGGGTAATGTGAGGAAATTTTTTTTCATGGAGAGAGTGGTGGATACATGGAACTGCCTTTCTGAGGAGGTCGTTGGGTCTAAAACAGTGGGGGAATTCAAACATGCATGGGACAGACATAAGGCAATTATAGTGGGGTGTTGCAGGAAGTAGGCTGTTGGTTAACTGGAATCTGTAGCTTATCCAGTAGGTAGGGAAATGGGCAGACTGGGTGGGCCAAGTGGTCCTTATCTGCTGTCAAAATCTATGTTTCTATGTTTCTAGTTTAGTTTTTATCTGTGTCGGAGGGGGGGAACATAACTAATGTAAATAAAGAGGGGAAACAATATATTTTTTATCAATAATACCCATTTTCTTTTTGAAATTTGTTGGGATTTCTACTTTGAGGAAATTCCTTCTGCCTTTTTTATCTTATCCTCCCAATTCAAAAGGGTTAGATCTCCATTCCCAAAAATAATTCCAAGTACCGTATTGATATAGGTTCTCCTGTGAGCCTAATATCCGCATAAGTTGTTTTTGCTAAATCAATACTACTTTCTATCTGTGCTCCAATACTTTTCTCAAAATTAATTCTGGATCCTGAATTATTAGAAAATTCTAAAATCTGTTTTTTGATTTCTCTTTTGTCTGATGTTTTATTGACTGCTATTACAAAACCATCTGTATAGACTAAAGTTTTTACAGGGGTTCCTCTCTGTGTTAATGCTATGCCTTTTATTAGCAATGAATTCTGGATGGACCATAAAAAAGGGTTAATGCAGAAGATATAAAGAAGGGGCTGAGGGGGCAGCCTTGTCTGACCTGTCTCTGTAATCCTATGGTGTCCCCAGTCCACCCATTCACCCTAGGGGTTAGTGTGACCTTTGATACATACACTGGATCCATCAGATAAAAGCCTTTGGTAAACCATAGTGTCTTAGAACAGAAAACAAAAAGGCATGTGATATGGAATCAAACACCTTTTGTTGGTCTAGACTTAGTACATATCCATCTTCTATCCCCATCTTGCCTCTTTAGAACACTTTCTCTTAAAATTTTTAAGTTATCATGCATCCCTCTTTTGGGTATTGCACAAGTTTGTGACGTGCTAATTAACCTATCTGAGACTTATTCAAGCAGTTTTGCTAGGATATAGCCAAAATCTTAAAATCCATGTTCAACAGGCTTATAGGCATCCATTTTTTTATGACTTCTTTTTAACCTTTTTTGTACAAGAAAATCAAGTCTGCTTCTGTCATGGAAAAGGGGTAAGGCTCCAAATGCTAATATTTAATTGTACAAAAGTGTAAGTTCGGGAACTAACTGTTCAGAGAATTGTTTATAGAACTCTCCGGTTATTCCACCCTTCCAGGGGATGTACCATTTTTCAAAGTACCTATTGCCTGCTTGACTTCTTTTTCTTCCTCAGTCCATCTTGCTACTTTGTGATTTTGACATCTTGGGAATATTTATTTGTTCTAGATATTCCCGCTGTATTTTTACCACTGGAGGCTCCCTGAAATTTCCCTTCACATATTTATGGATTGTATGCAGGATTACATTTTTAGTCGATCAGTGGTGTCCTGTATCATCAGCTACTGTATCTGTAGGATGGTTTACTTGTCAGATCTTTTTTGGCAGTCCTTGAACATGTTGAAGGTTTGCTTTTTGCATTCTGTCCTAAATTTCATTTCTTGTAATGATTTAGCCCAATTGTATTGTTTAAGGTACATTTCTTTTTTCATAACAGTGATTTGTACACTAAAATCTATTTTTAGCATTTCTATTTTGGAAATCAAAGCCTGGAGTTGTTTCCTTAATTGTAAGTAATCTAAATAGGAGGTCAGGGCCTGTTTACTGGCCATCCTTTGCAAGAACTCCTTAAACAATTTTTTTGACTCCTCCCACTACTCCGCCTGTGTGTCATACATGCATTGCGCCGACTTCCTAGCAATCCATAACTTCTCCCACTCTCTAACTGCTCCTTCTGACTCCATCATTGAGCTATTAAAATGCTATGGGCCTTTCTCACTCATAAGTCTGTCCTCCCATGCAATTAACATTGACAGGCCTTTGTGATCTGAAAAGCAAAAACATTGTGTAGATATATTTTTTATCATGATGTATTTAGATACAAAGAAGTAGTCTATTCCAGTACAGGGGGTCCTCAAAAGTATGTATTTCCCCCTGTACTATATTTTGCCCTATACGCATCCTGTAGGAGTGCTTTATTCACTATATCCCTTAATGCATTGGAGTCACAGTACAATTTATTTGTGTTCAATCCCCTGTCTGCTACTTGCATGGCACAATTAAAATCTCTCCCCATACCACTACCCTGGAGGTATGTAAATACAGTTGGATTTTGGAGAATAGTTCTATTCTGTTTGTTTTGACCTGTGGGACATAGCTATTTATTACTCTAAGGCGTGAGTTTCCATATTGTATGTCCAGAATTAGGGCTCTCCCTGGGTCTAGGTCTATTAACCTTGTAACCTTGAGCTGTGAGTTATTGCATAAAATTCCCACCCAATCACAGTTGTCAGTTCCTTGGGACCAAAAGGTTGGTCCTTTACCCCATAGTCTGGATGCTTGAGCAATCTTGAAAAAGATTTTGATTCTTGTATCCTGTACCAAAAGCATATCTGCTTTGCTGGTTTGTAGTTCTGAAACTATGGTCAAACATCTTTTACCATTCTAGATACTGTTGAGATTAACAGAAAGCAGAAGTAGAGATGTCATATAAAATTAGTAGAAGTGTATCTCCCAAAAATATATCATTTAGGCCTAATATTTCATTTATTCCTCCCTGTGTCACCCTTTCCTCCATCCTCCTTCCCTGAGGAGTGCTCCATGGGGGAAGATGACACCAAGGAAGAGTCTAAGTCATCTTCATCCTCTGTGTCACCCCACTCTTTCTCCTTCTCTAGTACTTTGTATGGGTTAGATGTTGCAATCTTCCCTTTTCCTTTGGCTACTTTGCGTTCTTTTCCTTTTGGTTCATTTTTTATACTCAGTCTAGTTCTGGGTTATTTCTTATATGTAACTGTTAAACGGAGTCTTCTGAGCTTTCGTTGGGGATGGGGTCATTGCTGTTTGGTCCGTATGCTTTTTCGTGTCCTCTTTGTTCAAGGAAGTAAGATCAACTTGACTTCTGTCATCTCTTGCATCCATACTTGTCTCAACTGTATCCTGAGGCTGTGTGGTGGGGGTTGACGGTTACCCTGCAGGAGGGGGTCCATTTCTCCAGAAGGATCCTGGTTTTGATGTAGAGTTTGTTGTCCCATTTTTTTGCAGTCTGTTTCCTCTACAGTCTCCATAGTGCTAGGTGTTTTCTGGTCTGTTTCACATTCTTTTGTAGTGAGACACTCCATGGAAACCTCTTGTTGTGAAGGCACTTCTTTCCTCTCTGTTTCTGTTTGCTTAGCTTTCTCTTTTTCCTGCCATATGGCCTACATTCTTTTCTCTGAAGCTTGAGCACAACCTTTTTTTTGTGTCTGCATTATTAAGGCTTCATGACATACCCCTTCTTCAGCATTATGGGAAGCCCATGGACATTTAACATAGGTGTGTCCTTTTTCCTCACATAGATTGCACCTAAAGGTGTTCACAAATGATGTTGCCATATGCCCCAACTCCAAGCAATGGGTACACCTGAGGGTATCACAAGCATTGCTTAGATGCAAACAAGAGTCACATTTGTGGCAATATTTTGGGTGTCGTGGGTAAAAAAGTGACTCTCTGTCTCTCCCCAAATAAAAGCAACTTGGCAGATGGATGATACCATTATTTCCCATTATCAGTTTGCATTTTATTCTCCAGCCTCCTGTCCAGATTTGTTCCAAATTGATGACTGGGGTGGAATGTTCTAGTACTTCACATTTCTTGAGCCAGAAAAGTATATCTGAGATGTTTATCCCTTCATTTTTTAAAAGAACATTACCAGTTCTTATTGCTGGTTTGGTTATTGGGACTGCAAACAATGGTGTCCATAAAGGGGTATTTTTGATTGCATTATATTTAGGCCAAAACATGATCCAGACATTCTAAAGTTTTAAAACTGTCATAATTGTGTTCATCTGTGTGGATGAGCACAAAACCTCAGATGTGTAAAACTTTAGAGAGTCTTTTAGTAATGTTCTTCCCACATATACTCTCTCTGGTGATATTTCTAGGCCCTCCTTATATAAGAGTCTAAAAGCATTGCATTGTGAGGCAGGCTCTCCCTTATTTTTAAAGAGATCCACTATTCTTAACAATGGTTTAAAATGTTTTTTTTTTTTTGCTGTGGTTCTTGTGTTTGTTCCAAATACCTATTGGTAGCATATCTTCTTCTGCATATGCCCTATGCAAGTCCTCCTGCATTCTATTGGACCTGTCAGTTATCTGTACAGGAGGAATAGGCCCTTTATCCAGAGGTGCTCTAGAAGTGGAGGCTACAGGAAGCCTTTCATCAGATTCATTACAGCCTTTTTTTCCCTGATCCCTGCTTCCCCCACACAGTTCTTTCATTGTATGTTGTCCATATCCCCCTCTCTGTACAAGTCCTTCTATAGACTTTTTTCCAAGGCAGCTTCCATTTGTTTATCCATTGAACCAGTCATACTAATGCTGTTTACATTTTGGTCATTACAAATAACTTCAACTCTTTTAGGGTAATGAATATTTTACCTGTTGCCATGATCTCTGTATCTTTGTATTGTGCCACTACCAGGTCCCTGGGATCTGGGGACCATCCGCCTTTTGGCTCCTCCACCCAACCTGCATTCTGCAGAGCTTTGACTGGCATCCAAACCTCCAAATTGTCCCAAACATCATTCTTTCCTTTGGGTTTGGTACTCGGTTCTCCCTTTTCTTTGGGAAAATGAGCAGAAGCACCAAGCATTTTCCTCATGTATTGACCACTGTGCTTTCCAGTTTCAGAGACATTGCAGTTTTCCTCCATCCATCTAGATGTAGTCTCTGCTGATGCACTTTCCTCTCCTTGCTCCTATATCACCTCCATCTCTGCTTCCATGGGTCGTTGTAGCATCTCTGAAGCCACACAAAATGTATCTTCCTCATCAGCTATTTGCTGCAAGAGGTATTATTGTTTGGTTTCTAACTCTTGTCTCAAAGTTTCTGTAGCTTTCGAGGAACCTTCTCCTCATCATTTGGGTAATCAAAGTCCTCCCGTGGAACTGCATAGACCTAGTCCATGCCATCTGATTCTTCCAAGATGTCTAGAGGCAATATCACATTCAGTCCAATGTTTACCTCATCTGACACCCTTGGAACATTCTCATCCTGAGACAAGTTTGGCTCCAGTGAACAGTCCATACTAGTAAGTGGTGAAAACGGTATTTCTTCCTCATTTTCTGTTTCCTCAGATGTAGAGGCCAAGGGGTAGACCTGTTCCCCAGCCTCCAGAACATCCATCTCCTCCTCAGCAGCACCTGGAGTGGCCATCTTGCTGACGGCCAGCAATCTCCCTACAGGTGAGTAGGGGAATTTCCCCAGTGTCCTGGCCAAATTTCCCCCATTCACTAAAAATACCACCAACAGCTTAATCTGGTTCATGGTCAGTTGGCATTATCTGTATCCCCCTTCCCCAGGTCATGCCTAGAAATAGGCAGAATTTGCCTAGTGCACTTACCTAATCAACAAAAAACAAAATAAAAAAATAAATAAATCTATCAATATACAGTACACTGCCCTCTACAGGGCTGTTAAAAGGTCAGAAGGTGGCATTGTACAGAACTGGTGCTGTGAATGTATGTGCCTGGAAAAGCCCTTCAGTATGTGGGCTTTAGTTGTCAGATGGCAGATTGCAAGAAGACAGCAAAGTGTAAACTGATGGCTTTGTGTATTGTAAATAGTTCTTCATTCAAGATACTGATTGACATAACTAGAAATGAGGGAAATTTATGCTGGGCACCACAATACCCCCCATACATGATCACTATTAACACTAGTGGATGCTAATGTTGAAAATAAGTGCTAATGTGGTCATTTTGTTAGTTTTACAGGGGCTCCATTCAAGTGCTGCAGTTTAATAATGATGTAACTTTAGAAAAGTTAAAAGGGACACTGAGCAGACTGTCAAACTGACAGTAGACATGGAACCAGAGTGACATCATAAGTAAAAATGTGACTCTCTGATACAAATAAATAATTGACCTTATTTCAAAATAGCTCCCCGTAGGTACAGAATTACATACAACCTTTTGAAAACAGACCCAAAGTGTCTCTAATTTGGCAAGCATTTATCTACTGTACTTTACTGCAGTGACTCAGTTTGAATGTTCTGTAGGGTAAAGCTAAATTCATAGAAAATTAAAAGGTACCACGCCACCCACCAGGATCAAGTACTCTTATCACAATGTTGACTGTGATATATTGCAAGATACAGAAGAAACTCAGTGTAACCTTCTGGTAATTTCTCCATTTTCAGGCAATAAATTGTGACATCTCAGAGTGTTTGTCTCCTTATCCTGGTGGGAACAACTGTTGTGCCTGTTCATCAACAGCAAAGTAACAATCTTCTTCACCACTGTGGTGAGCAGGTAGTGTATTCATTTCTAGAAAGGAATGCAGAATAATAATCAGTAGAAAACTGAAGTTTTAGCAAGAATGTATGGCTATAGTAATTAAGGCTAATCATATGTTGAACTGCATAAAAAGAGGAATAGTGAGTGGGTCAAGGGATGAGGTGCTAGAACTGTACAGATCACTAGTAAGGTTACATCTAGAATACTGTATGCAGTTTCAGTCACCACAGTACTTACAATATACAGTACGGAACAAGTATAGTGGGAACAGCATAGGACTGCAAAATGATTAGAGGGTTGAGGCAGAGATAGGTGAAGAGATCGAAATTTGCCTCACAAATTGCTTCACAACAGTTGGCAGAATTCAAGAAGTGCCAACTTCTCAACATTCTTGCCATACAAAATGGCCCTCATTCAATGTGAATTGACCAAATTTCATTTACGAAGTTTCCCTTTCCCAAAGTGCTCCATTAAAAAAAATGTTAATTTTACATGGAAAACTTAACAAAAATGGTGAAGTGCAAAGTTGAGCTTCCTAATAGTAACTTTGCCAAGTTTCATGATGGTGAATTCTTGATTACTTTGTGGTAACTTCACTGGTGAACTTTAAATGTGCTGTATCTCTTGTTGAAGGGTCCAGCAATGAGGAGAGATTAATGCACTTAGGTGTATTTACACTGGAGAAGAAGAAGAAGGCTATGGTGGATATGGCAATGTTTTGATCTGGATGGTGATTTAGAGAGTGCACTAGAGTATGCTTTTCCTGCTAGTATGGAGTAGTAAAACAAAGATAAACAAAGGGGCAAGGTAAAAGGATACGGAAAAATATTAACAAATATGTTTTCACTCAAAGGGTGGTGAGCCCTACGGAAGGAGTTTCCACAGAAAGTTGCAGAAACAGACAGTGGACCCTTTGACATTTATATTACCTTGCATGGTAGCACAATATCACTGACTATAAGATTAGAAGCAATATTTAATATGATGGGGGATGTTAAAGGGCTCGCAGGTCCCTTGATTCTGTACCTCTGTTTGCCCTAGCAGTCACCTAATCATGAACAGCATTGGAGCCTCCTGATAGAATAAGCAAGAGAGGAGGTAGCGAGGTTCAAAAATACTTTGGAATTTTCACAACTGGATAAGTCTCTGGAAAATAAAGTATGCAAGCATGAGAAAGAAGTGATAGAACGCAAGCAAGAGAAATTGCAAAGGGATGCCAGGGACTATGAATTAGGAACACCATATATTTTACAAAAGGGTTCAGCTGGGAGATCTTTGAGTACAGGAAGAGCTAGGAACAAAAGTAGGAATCAGAATAAGGAGGAAAATAGAAATAAAAAGGCAAGAGAGCATGAGGAAGGAAAATCAGTATCCATTGATTTCACTAAAAGTTCTGAACCTTTTTTAGAGATGGAACCAGGGTGACAAGGAGAAAAAGAAAATGCACCTGAAGAGGGAACCGAGGGAGAAGAAAGAGGAAGCAAAAAGAGAACTCTCAGAATTATGAGGAATCCAGTTTACAAGTAGTGAATTTAAGTAAGTAATTTAATCACAGAGGCTCAGGTTTCTCTGCTGCAAAAGGGACTGAACTTTGTGCCAACACCAGTAGTTAACTGTTTCACAGTGTTTGTCAATATTTTCAAGTTGTTCCAAAAAATAAGATTCAAATATTACTTTGCCTTGAATAAGCAAGAAGAGAGTGTGAATAACATGGGGTTGGAAGAAAATATGCAAATGAGTGCCGTTTGTGAAGATTTGGATTATTTACTTGAAGCAACTATGGAGCTTAATGATATTAGAGAGGATGGGACATCAACTGGGGCAAATATTCACTCAGAAGAATCAGTCATTGAGAAGAGCTCCATGTTAAGAGAAAATGCTACGGATTTGCAATTAATGAGAGAGACCTTATTTAGGAGCAGTTTGGATTTCTGTTCTATTGTCATAAATGGAAGTAGTACAACCTTTGAAAATGTGGTTTTATACAAGAGTTCTTCTATGTTCATTCTACAAGGCCAAGCATAAAAGAGAAAATCCAAAAAAATTTTCTTTGATCCCAATCTATTGAAAATGCACTGTGGATTTGATGTTCCTTCCCTTCTTACCATGTTCGATAAAATTATTTCTCTTTTTGTAAAACATGGTTCATATATATAGATAATTTAAGAATGCTTTTTGTACAGATTAATGCTGGAGGTTTATTTGCTGACATTCATTTAATGCTAGCAAGTGATATGCATAATATGTTTAAATAAAAAAAGTGTACATTTGTGGTTTTCTCCTTTCTTTGTATTGTAGGGAATACTCTGTGCTAGTTCCAGTTATTCTGATACCTGACAAATGGCTATAAAGGAAATGCATAAAACTTAAATTATTATTTTGGTGTGTCCCATTTTTTGGAGAACTCATTAATAATGTTAAAAGTAGCCATAAGTTGGATATCTGATTTTTGAATTTTTCGTTATAGTGACTTGCTTCCTGTTCTTAAGCTTAAGAGGGTCTTTTTCAAAATGTTTTGTGTAGTTGTGACTTACTTGTGAATTCTGTATTTAAATAACATTTTGGAGTGAGCACTGCAATACCTGCATTTGTTTCTTATTTGGCTGGCTGCTATTTTTGCAAGCAAACTACCATGGACTGAGCACAGGACAGTTGTTTTTTATCTTTTTTAATTTGATAGAGTAAGCAGCATGCTTTAAAAATAGAACACATTTCTAACATAAAGCAAAGCTTAAGAAAAATGTTATACTGTCAATCATTGACTATGGTTTAGTAATTTACTTTGGTGCTCCAGAAAAATGCTCTTACAAGGATCTGTAGAGTCCTGCATTTCTTTTTAGCAGTAAAATAAGTTTTGTGCAGGATATAACCATTGCACAGAAGCAGAAAGGGACAAAACTTACTTTCCTTACATCCAGGAAAAACAGACAATGAAGTAAGGCATTGTCAAGCTAAAAAAAAGAGCCAAAGTGAGTAAAAGACAACAAAGGAAAGGCAGAAGTACAAAATGATTATTTCTGCTCAGTATTCACAAAGCAAAATAGGAATGAGGAAGGGGAAGGGGTGAGTGAAATTATGTGAGAAAGTAATTACAGTGGACAGAGACCTCAAGGTGCGCTGGGCCCTTAGGGTTACCAAATCTCCTGGGCCAGATGGTATGTACCCTATGGTACTGCAGGAAATGAGGGACATCTGGAAGCCCCTCTGGCTGACTTGTTCAACAGCTCACTGGACACAGCAGTGGAGATCCATGAATGGAGAACAGTAGATGTAGTGCCCCTGCATGAGAGTGGGTCAAGGGATGAGCTAAGGAACTATAGATCAGTCAGATTGGCCTTAATAGTTGATAAGCTGATGGAGACCATTCTAAAGGAAAGGTGGGTCAAATTCTGCAAAGAAAAGGGACTGCAGGATGCTAGGTGCACAAGTTAATAGCACGGAGGTTGTGGCAAACAAGCCTGATCAATTCATTTGCCTGGATTTTAAGGTTGGTGGACAGAGGCCATGAAGTGGAAAAACTGTACCTGAACTTCAGCAAGGCCTTTAACTCAATCCCCCACACAGAAAGGTCAAAAAATCAGAGAACCTAAGAGTGCAAAGAAGTTGACAAGGTGGGTTGAAAACTGGCTGAAGAGAGAACCAAAAGTGGTAGTAGTGGTATTCTGGAATGAGGAGGTCACTAGCAGGAGGTCTACAGGGGTCAGTGCTCAGTCTGGTGCTGTTTAGTGTGTCCATAAATGACATAAGGGACATGCCTTTTTGCAGATGCCACCAAACTCCATGGGAGAGTGTACATGGAGGAATGGATCAGAGATCTGAGCAAGGAGCCGCCTAAATAAGAAAGCTGGTCTGGATTCTGGCAGCTAGGGTTCAATGCAAAGAAGTGCAAGGCCATGCACATTGGGAGCAAGATCACCAGGGCTGAGCACAGGCTAACAGGTGTGACAGTCATGCTGTACAAGAAGGAGAAATACCTATTTATCACAATCAAGAACAATCTGAAACTGTCACTGCTTTGTGTTGAGGCAGCAATGAGGGCAAATAGGATGCTGGGTTGCATATGTAGGAGCTTCAACAGTAGGAGGAAAGAGGACATACAGTACTGCCACTGTACAGGTCAATGGTACCTCTGCACCTGGAGTACTTTGTGAAATGCTGGAGCACATACCACATCAAGGACATCAACCTGTTACAGGCAGTTTATTTAGACAAAAAGAGTATGCACAGGGAATGTGGTGCTCTAGAAACAACAAATGATACCTTCACAGCAGTGTTTCGAGCACTCACAACCTCTAAAGAGGGACATCAGACCAGATAATCATATCAAATCACCATTTTATTAGAGACATAAAGGACATACCACAGTCCTGCCTGACACATTTCAGAATCACAGTTCTTTTATCAAAGGCCTTTGATGAAAGAATTGTGATTCTGAAACATGTCAGGCATGACTATGGTCTGTCCTTTATGTTTCTAAGAAAATGATGATTTGATATGATTATCTGGCCTGGCATCCCTCTTTAGAGGTTGTGATTGCTTGAAATTCTGTTACAGGCAGTCTAGGGAAGAGTTATGAAGATGATTCTGGTCCAGTAAGGACTCTGTTATGATCAAAGACTGGAGAACCTAAACATGTACTCATTCAGAGAGAGAAGACAATGATATAGGACTTCAGATACCTCAAGGGTACTAACAAGGTTGACCATGGATATATCTTTATGGTCTATGAGAACAGGAATGCAAGGGGGAACAGTTGCAAGCTGGCAGGTAGAAGTTTCAGAAAACAGTCCAGGAGGCATTTCTTTAGAAAAAGAGTGGTTGCAGGGTGGAATAGGAAGTGGTGAGCCCCCCCCCCCAAAAAAGTGGGAGATTTTAAGAGGGAGTGGAACAACATCAAGGGGAGGGTAAGGGTGACAGGAGAAGGAGGGGAGAGTACCATGTAACACAAGTTACAAGAGCTCCACATTGAGCAGCCTTGATAGACCATAAGGTCATCTTCTGCTGGTATTTTCATTTGTTTCTATTTACAAAAGTGTCCTATACCTGTCATATAAGTCACACATCTAAAAAGATTTACATTCAACAATAATCAATATCCATCAGTAAACAGCATAAAATATACATTAATATGCCAGACAGCAAGTTTGGGATGCACTTCCCTGAACAGTAAACCATTATTTCAATTTATCAAGTGAAGGAAGAGAACCAGAGCATAAACAAAAATTGTGAGACAATTTGGTTTCATACTTTAGGACCCATGTGACCAAATGCAGGTTTACCATAGTTTAAACTGTTCTGTGGTTCAGAGAAGGAAATGGACTGGGAATATCTACAATTTGATTGAACGATTCTTAAGGATAGTAATTCAAAAATGCAATGTGGGACTTTATACTGCACATATCTACACATTAAGTGACCAGTATGGAACAGTATGGAAATAACATCATATTTGCAATGACAACGAGGCTACCTCTCTATAGAGTACACAACGATGCATTAATATATATGCAGATTGACTAAATGGCTTCTGCTTAATTTAAGACAACAATATGTTTTCTGGCATTTCTAAGTCAGAAAATCTGAATGGATGAAGCAGCCATGTAGCTAAAGGATCTTCATTGGCTACTAGTAATAAACATGGCAAAAGATCAAATTCTAGAAAGGACCAAGCCTTTCCTTTTAGAAAGACTGGTTATGGCCAGAAATGTCTTTTATAAAACAACAGAAGTTTGGAATACCCTACCGACAACTCTTTCATGCCATGTTAACTTTAACTCTTTTAAACGTGAGCTGGAGTTCCTTTAAAATTACTTTACAGAAGTATCTGTATCATAAATAACTAAAGTTGTAGTACTTATACCATTTTTAGAGTCTCGATCGAGGTTGCCTTTGAAAATAGTCAAATGTTGCTTAAGGTTTACCTAAAATTAAGAATAAAACTAAAATGAAAAGACTGCACATAAATTATCTGAAGGGGGTATTAAAACATTTTTGTTTAGCTTCCTGAAACAACCATTTTGGTACTGATTTAACATAGTTGTATTGGAGCGGCTATCTTTGCTGGAAATGTGAAACTAATTAGTAAAAGCTTTGACACTCTCTCTCTCTCTCTCTCTCTCTACATCTCTGGAGGCAGTTCAAAGATGTCCATATCCATGGAAAAGTTGTGTGTTTTCATTCTACGATGCTGGTCACACATTATACAGGGTTTAAATAAGGCATTAGTCCACAGGAGCTCAGTTTCACCACCGCTTAAAAAATTGTATAACAGTTCCACCATCTCTGACAGCTTTTTCCACTGACTGCTATAGTAGAGTTCCACCACTTAGATATGGCAGTTCCACCATTTAGAAATCTAGATGCCAATGTGCTCCCACCTGAACATTACCAATTTAACCACTGCACATATTGTATATATTGCTATCAAAATACACACCAAGCAAAAAGAATGCACACTCTAGAAGTTGCAGTTTCTAAATTATAAAGCATGAAAAGGAAAATTCAGTAACTTGATTCATTTACTAAGGTTACATAGTGGTATAACATTTCTGTCCAACTACACTTTTACAGTAACCCAAACTACATGCATATAGACAGAGACAGCCACTGCAATTATTATTTTCTATCCAAACTGTATTGTTCTTTACAAATATTTTAAAAAAATATGGTTTTAATCTTTCATTTGCCAGTTATCCATTTTTCACTATACATGGGATAACACACATTAGGGTGTGCAATTGTTGGTAATATGTAACCAACTGAGAGTATATTTCACAATGACTGTACAGTCCTGTGTTATCCCCTCACATAGCTCTAGACTGCAACTTACTATGGTTTGCAAGATCTCAAAAGGAAAACTAAAATTCCTAGAGAAAAAGAGGAATCACAATCTAGTCTGAAGAATGTTAAGAAAATGTTTGTACTGATATGTACACCCTTACAAATCCAGTTACTCTGAAAGTCGCAATCCTCAGATGCTTTGTTGGTGCTAGACTTAGATTACAGGGTCTCAAGTGCAAACTATGGTTCCTAGAATTAATTAATGTATTTAATTATTTAAAATTTGGTAACTGGTAAAGGCACACTGAGCCAAAGCTCATTTCCCAGGTGCGACCCAGAGAAGGGGGAGAAGGAGCAAAACAGCAGCAGACAGTAGCAAAACAACATCTGAACAGACAGATGAGCAATGTGTTACAGTAATATAATACATAAATATAACTTGCATGTACCACAATTAAACAAAGTGCAGTGAAGTTTAGTAGTGTTTAGAATCACAACCAAAAAGTTGTATGTGTTAAAATCAAGACTTTAGGGATAACTGGAAGAATGGTAACAGGAGCAACTGGGGGTGTTGAAGTTTCAGCAGTCATTGGAAGGACTTAAAGGAAGGGGAGAGATGGAGGGAGGTGGGGAGTTTGTTTCTGAAAGAGAGAGAGGGAAGCCTATAGGATAATGCAGACTGTCCAGCAGTGGAGCATGGGTGAGAAATGACAAAAGTGCCATGGTTCCTAGAGTGGAGGGAGTTGAAGGCAGGGGCAATTCAGGGCAGGATAGGAGGGAAGGGCATTGAACAAATATTGGAAGATGAAAGTAGAACAATGGGTCTGTTGGTGAGATGGAAGAAGGAGGATGGAAAGGTATGAGTAAAGAAAACAATGATGTGTGCATGAAGGAGAGTTAGATGCAAAACAGCAGAAGGAGATGAGGAGGGTATCAAATCTGGCAAGGAAAGTGGAGGGGGCACAGCCATAGACTATATCTGCATAGTTAAAGACAGGGAGAACCATTTTGATAATTAACTCCCTGCAGACATGTGGAGATAGGCAGTCTTTGTAATGAAAGATGGCACCAAGCTTGGGATGTAGCTTGGCATGGATGACATCAATGTGGGACGAGATGTCAAGCTTACTGTCCAGACACACCACTAGGTACATAAAGGACTGAACCACTTCAAGAGGGGTGCCTTCCAGAGTGGTGAAAACAGGAGGGACAATGAGTCTGGCTAGTTTCTGACTGGTGCCAAAGGTCATAGAGACTGACTTTTTATTGTTAACTCTAAGTTGGTTAGAATGGAACCAGTGGAGGACATTGTTGAAGTCCCACTGAAGCAGAACAGCTAAGAAGAGAACTATAGTGTTTGTCAAAACAAGAACAACTGTTTATTTGAACAGTTAATTTACTAATGGACAGTTCAACACATGACAAAATAACACAATAGAAAACTAATAATTATCGGACACTAATAGGTACATTGCAGGACAACATAAATATTGAGAAAGCCATGAAGGTGTCTGCAGGAATAGTAATGCAGTGAAGCTCCTCCCCCCAATACACTTTACCCAGAAGCACAATCATGTATAAAGTGAAAACACTTGTTGAATTCACCAGGCAAGTTGGGATAATTAATCAAGCCAGCACTCTGGTCAACACCTATCAAGTTGGTAAATTTACATTTTAGATGTGGCATCCTGAGTAGTGACTACAGTAATTGTGGTAAACATGGATGATACAAGCAAATGTCTGGTTTTGGAATTACCTTCAGTCAGAACTATTTTATTTTATTTTTTTAGATTTGTTTGGCTATGAACGGCACACTATACCTCTCAACTGCTATGAATTTCACATAGTGCTATAATTTTTACATTCAGATTTATCCCACCTACTCAAAGGTTTACCATTGTTCTTAATAATATTAGAGCTACTTCTGGACCAACAAACTATTAAATGACTGAAGTAACTTTGATAGCAACATTCCATAACACTAACTATATTGGGCCCACTATTTGTAGACATATTATTCTTTGAAATAAGAAAGTGCTGCACATTCTTGCCAGTTGCTATGATATTTGAAGGCCAGTGCTATGATTTTTAAAGCTGAGAGGTTAAGAGGTATGAGGCACATTGAGCCTAAGGTTGTTTCAAGGTTTTATCCAGGAGCACAGGGAGGTTAAGTGACTTGCTTCAGGTCATACAGTATGCTAGTGTTGGTTCTGGGATTCAAACTCCAATCTTCTCAGTCTACAGGCTCACAGCTCAGTACTCTTAACCACTAGGGTATACTGACTGACATAGATGATGAGTTTGAAAAAGACACTGTTATATTTTTAATGTAGGAGTTGCGAAGCCATGATTAATAAAATAGTTTCAAATAGATTAAGCAAAATCCATATTTCAGTTGTTCTGCTTTTGCACCTTTTGTATTCTGTAAGTTTTAATTGACAGTACTTCAAATATATTTAGAAAATGGATCGAACATGGATTTTCTTTGGGCATGCTGATGAAAACAAATATTTATATGTCACTGAGTTTCCCACATGACTACAAAATTATACAGGTGTGCTGGAAAACATTTTCAAAATTTGAGTAGTAGAAAACAGCTAAAGTTTGCTAGTCAAATGTTAACAGACTTAACTGAGTTTGTACATCTGGTGGGATTACTGGCAAAATGAAAGAAACAAGCACCGCTACCAAAGTCTTCAGTTTTCCAGATGAAGTCATTTCCTTTTGGTAAACTAGATGCCAAGTTTCTCAAATTCACTAAAAGGTCTGCAGGAGGTTAAGGGCAGAGAAATATAATGTAGGTGCAGCTTGTCAGCTAATGATTTTGTTTATTTTGGATCATGGAAGACACAGCTGTCATTAAACCCTTCCATGTTTATAAATTCTGTATAAGCACACCAAAATCTTTTTAGCAGCAGCAATTGTTATTTTCATCAGTCAACAGGTTCTTGCTCTGTTAGCAAAGATTATTAAAAAGACACATCTTTGCTACTTCAGCAACACAGTTTAACTTTTATTCACTTAAGAAAACTATCAACTCTGAATTCTGCTAAAATAAAAAAAAACAAAAAAAAGAAAAAAAAAGAATCTGAAATGTAAATACTTGAAAAATGAAATGACATATCAAAGGAGGCTGAAAACATTCTAGGAACAGTAATTCCTCCTTGACCTAACTAATATCTCACAGTTATTATTTGAAAAAGATTGTCCTGTTTTAAAGATGTTGTTTGCCAAAAATAATTCAACTATGGACCTACTTCTTGACAGATGTTTTTTTATGAGAAAATCATCTGTTGAGGAAAATAACAGGTATGTGTCTTCCAGGACAAATTGGCAAAGTGCAGAAAAGGCTGCATATGCAGAACTTTGCTCATCATCATCATGAGACTGCTGAGTCAATGTAAACATAGCCTCCCAGGGAAGGGTAACAAATACACAGGATCTGCCAAGTCCCTTTCATTTCAAGTGGAACTCATTTAGTTTTGGATCCACATTTTGGGATTTTTAGGCTCTCATTTCAACAGTAAAAATTCACGAAGCAGCTCAATGAATATGTGCAGTAATTGTTCACACAACAGATCAATGATTCGTTTCCAAATAAAGCAAAATGTCAAAAAATGGACTGCACGTGCCTCCTAATTTGCAACAAAAGGCACTACTAGTCCAAAATACTGTACTGTTCCAACAGATGTTTACTGTGTAATGTATGCAATAAATATACAACAGGCAATAAGTACAAACACAGCAAAATGTAGAGCATATACCATGGATGCTGAAACAATATCCATGGACCTGACATTCTGGGGCTTTATCCCTATTTTGCATTACATCTTTTTATGATAAATCACTTTACTAGCAAAATGTCAGGTAAAATCAGATGTTGCAAAGTGGTCTGCAGATTGTAATTATTTGTTCCCTAGTTAGTGTTCACTATGTAATATTATTGATAGTTATGGATAGTCCTTCAGGGAATCCTGATACTGTCTTTTCCTGATTTCTGTGTTCAAGCTGCAGGAATTTTGCCTGTGTGCAGAGGCTGAGCTGAGTTGATGTTAAGAATAAATCCTGATAAGATGCAACTGAGGTGTATTGGTGTTTACTACACTGTTTCAGTGTTCTGGGTTTACATGGCACCTTTTACTGTGTTTACACTGAGTGCCTTCTATATATCTGTTGCACCAGCTACACAAAAGGCATCACTGGAACAGTATATTGAGTTAGCAGCACCTTTTGATGCCATTTGGAAGATGTGTGTAGTTCTTTCTGTTGCTTCGTAGTTGGATTTGGTTGGGGCTTGCACCATTTTAGTCTTTGAGAGGCTCTTTTGATTCCCTTCTGCAGCTGAACCCATTTAAATGCACAGCCATTTCACAGTCTGCTATTGTGGCAATGATGCAACACAGTAAGGGAGGGTTATTAAAAAGATGGAGCATTATTATAAGTTTATTTTAGCACAGTATACAGCAGTAGTGTTACTTGCCTCAGTAAACATTAGAGTTTATCATTTATTTGGTGCTGAAGTACTTCAACATTTAACTGTAGTCTGCCTGTTCTGGTATCTGTCAATGTAATCTTACCCCAGCTGGAAGAAAAAGTACATTATTCCAGTTCACTGAAGAAGTAATAGTAAATATCTTTATTTTTTAAACTGGATAAAATGCTTTAAGACCCGGAGTCCTGTAGAGTTACTTAATCAGTTACAACTAACATTGACACTAAAACAATAATGAAATATAACAATAAACATCAGACAATCATACAAAACAAATTCAGTTTCACAAATAAATCACACATTTCAAAAACTAGAATCATGATGCAGAATTTCATAAATCATCTTTTTGAAGACATTCAATTTAGTATGATTTCTTTCTTCAGGGGTTACTTTGTTCCAAGTTTTAGGAACTAAATAATTGAGAGAACGTGAACTATACTTGGTTTGTATTTTAGGTACCACCAGCAATCTATGTATAATGCTCCTCAATTGGTACCTTTGTGAGATAATATCACATGTAAATGTCAACACTGAAACAATACCTTATCTCTTCTCAAATACAAAGGGTTCCAAGTCAGTTTGTTATAAAAGTGACAGTAATGAGTGTGATGCTTGGCCAGCTGGTTATGATTGTTCTATGGTTTTGTAATATGAAAATGTAGTGCATGATTGTCTGTCATGAGACATCCTGTGCTCCTGGGATGCCCCCCAAGGTTTCAGTTACAGGATGTTAACCTGAAATCAGGAGGTAATTAAAGACTAGAGAGACCTAATTAAGGGTCTCCTGTTTATATGACTTAATTGGAGCTGACCAGCTGCCAGGATATAGGGATCATAAATGTTTATGACATTTTAGAGGAATTGCATTTTATGGCCATGTGTATGGCCTCCTGCCTTTGAAGCTGGGAAACTAAAATATCCTTTGATCCCCAGGGAAGCAGGAAACCACTCAAGATCAAAGAGTCATATTGGGAAATGAGTTTTTGCTGATGTCACCTTATTTAATATACCTCCTGATAGGACATCCTGTGTGTATTATTTTTTTATATTTAACAAGGAGGAGCTAGGTGACATTATGGAAGGTGTGTGTCTAGGAGACAGTTTAAGCTATTCTGTGTTTGATATTTAGACACATTTCTTTGTGGGCTCTTAGAAACAACATCTAACTTTAAGCACTGTGTAGAGGTATACATTAGATAGAAAAAAGTCTAGCTGTATGTTGGTAGGAATTTGTACTTTTACTTGTTTTCTTTTAAGTGATTGTATGCTTTGTGATATAGTGTTCTGTGTTTACATTTTACATATTTTTATCCATTTTTAAGTAAACCTCTTATTTTAAAGCGACTGCCTGGTGTGCCTTTGAAGTTCTTTCTTTTGCATGTGAGATATAGATGGTTAAGAATGACTAAACTGTTCAAGGCTTGATGGTGTACTAAACTGGGAAAAGTTAAGAATATACCTAAGGTCTTTTATAGAGTTTTAAATGGTTCATTTTGGATACCTGGTTAGGTGCCCTTAGACGAAAGATATCTGGCATTCCCCAAAGAGCAGAATTATCTGAGCCTGTACATTTGGGTATGCTAGCATAAGGTTCACAGTTCAAATCCCCCCAGAACTTGAGACCAAAGGTGATTTGGACCCACAAGCAGACAGGAGGGTTACCCTGCTCTGTTACCTGTTCACAATACTGTGCTTGGAGGTTGGCACTGTGGGAGCAGAGGGCCTGACCTTGCTGAGTGGGGTTTGTGATAATGAGTTCCCATTGGACTACATAAGACAAATCTGGCAAATTTATTATATGCCACATCGAGCTTATCAAGAAGATTTTCAGAGGCATTTTGTACACTGAGCTGCCATGTTCAAAAACTGGCAGAATGAGCTAGGTTACAATATTTATCCTCACCCTTCTAGTTATTGCATATGCATTCCTCCTTAGTGCCCCAAGTCTATAATTTACTTTCTTAACTATATTATTATATGCTTGGCAAATTTTAATGAAGTGTCTATTAAGACCACTAAATATTTGTATTCTTTTACAGTAGCTATTTGTTCACCAGTTTACAATTTAATATTCAACCAACTGCCTCTTTCCTTTTTGCTAGAATGCATTCTGAATAGCACAGAATGGTTCTTTTCTCACTGAGGACCAATCTATGATCCTTAAACCAATTCACTAACTCATAAAAATCACTCTGTAGTTTAAATTCCATTTAATTTCTATGTGGTACAGATGTAATAAGAAATGTATATTCCACATACAGTCTGATTTCTGAGTCAGTTTTTATTACTTTTGTTAAATCATTAATATAAATTATGAACATCAAAGGTCCCAAAATGGACCCTTGGGGACACTTCTTAATAATGAGCTCTTATTTGATCTCATATTTTCTAAGGTAGCAAACTGTGATGTGCCCACCAGATAATCTTGAAACCACTTCAAGATCTCACTCACCACTCCTATGGTAGCCATCTGATCAAGTAAAATTGCATGACTGACCATGTCAAATTCTTTAAAGAGATCAAAGAACACCATACCCACAGTCTTTCCTTATCCAGTGCACCTGCTACAGTGCTGACAAACTGCATGAGTATGGTGTCAGTTAACCTCTGAGCCATAAAACTGAACTGTTGATCTGTCAGCTGAGAATAAGACTCCAAATACTTTATCAGTTGGTTGCTGACCAACCTTTCCAACAGTTTGGAGAGATTGACAGCATGGCACTCAGCCTATAATTGGATGGATAATTTCTCTCCCCTCCTTTGACAATGGGTACAACTTTGGCACACTTCCAATGTTCTGGAAAACAACTTTCTTTAAGACTCAGACTCATATTAAATAATTTAGTAAGTGCAGGAGATATAATAGTTGATGACAGCTTTAAGAATTTGGGCTCAATCTGTTCTGAGCAAGGAAATTTGTTGCATTTTAACTTTTTTAATTTTTCTATCAGGTCTTTATTTTTAATCACTCTAAATCTAAATTGTGAAACATTTAAGTTTTCAACAACAGTACTTAGATCTCCCAGATTCGAGTTATTGTTTGGAATTTCTATCTCTGGGAGCTGACAAACGAACTCATTCATGACATTTGCTGTGGTTTGGGGTGTTTGATTTAGACCATTACCAAATACAACATTTTACCTTAGATTTGGGGTCTTTCATAAGGTCAAACCTTCTAATCAGATTCCAGTAAGATGATGGTTTGGTTGTATTTTCTATTTTTTATTATAATATATTTTGTTTGGCTCTTCAAATAATTTTTTACATTGGTTTCTTAGTACTGTAAATCTAGACCAGTCATCAGTATTTAAGGTTGAATGGCTTTCTTACACATTCAATCTTTTATTTTAATCAACTTTTTTATTTTCTCTGTAACCAGTGGCATATGACATTTTTTTAAATCTGTTGTTTTTATATTGGGGCATATTTGGTACATACACTCAGAAACATGTCTGTAAATTCTGTAATTGTTAAGTCTAAGTCAGGTATCAGCTCCAATCTGTCCCACTTTTCTTCATGCAAACTGTTAATAAATGCAGAGATTACAAAATAAAGCATCTTTGTGAACAATATTGTTGATCCAACTGTTTATTGCATGCTGTTTTGCAATAATCTGAATTATGGTCCCCAAGATTAGATGAAAGCACTTTATATTTGACTTCTTTCAAACCTGATGTTAAAAATACTAACTAGAAAACAAATTTACCTTACATAACAATGAACTTTTTCTGGTTAGTTTGGATTTGTCAAAGATCTAAGGGGCTCATGCAAAAATCCAATTTCTCTCCTCTTGTACCCATCCATGCTGCATTAAAATCTTCTAAAACTATCAGTGATCTCCCCTTCAGATTAACGTCAATTACGTGGATCACATTTTTTCCACAAGCCATGCTAATTTTTGATAGGGAAGGGACAACCCCGACATAGATCTTAAGATGGACGTCATGTACTAATACACATTCTATTCCATTAACTGACTCAGAAAAATAATAACTGTGAATGCCCCAAATCCTGTTTCACATAAAGTAATACCCCTCATCCTTGTTTAGGATGATCATATCTAAAATGACAGTATTCATCCAATGGCACCTCATTACTTGAAATTTTACTAGATAGCCAAGTCTCTGCTAGACCCACAATATATGCATTTTCATTACTGACCCATAATTTGAAAACATTCAGTTTCTTAATTAGGCTTCTTGCAGTATCATGGGCCACCCTTAGGATCTGTTCTACAGTCTGGCCTGGATCAGGGTTTAATTCAGCAACTCCCCCAAGGATCACCATTAAGGTCAGTAGAATAATGCTTTATCCAAAATTTAAGCATTTGGCTGTAGACAAGTTTAATAAACGTGCCTGGTCTCTGGATAAGTTAAACTGCCTCTATCTGAAGGTAAAAGGATTTCTTCTACTGACTACTCAAATTGATATTTGTCTTTCTACTAAAGTGTTCCAGCTACTTAAAACAAAACCAGAGGACCCAATATTAACTTCATTTTCAGTAGAAGCCGGTTTTGACCACAACACCATTAACACAATACCCCATAAAACAATATTACATTGAACAGTCATGATAAGCTAAATCGATCCCACAGATCAATGGAATATTTTATCAACTGCAACCCTATCAACTTTGTAACAGGTAGAAATACTATTCACCAAGCATTCCCAATTTGGTCCCTAACAATTACAGACTTATTTACTAACGAATATTCTAAAACTTCTGTAAGTTATATGTACCTCAAAACAATGTTATAAATAAATAAGATAGAATATCTAAAACTAATAGCATGCATATTCACACATGCATGGTATGCACTAAAATGGTTGTAAATTCTCAGTTTACAAGAGTGCTCAACTCTACATCAATACTGACTTACCGATAGCTGCAATATGACTTTTTAACATTAAATAACTATTAAAAACAAAACAAAAAAGTTATTTTATAAAGGCCTCCTCATGGCCATCCCCAGATGGACACGTGCAGCTGCACCTTTGTACTTGGCTTGTCCCTCTGCTGGTGACATCACTGGCATTGCCTCAACCCCCAGTAGCCCCCCTCACTTATTGGGAACAGGTGGGCAATTCAAACAGTGGTCTGGGTGCCTGGGCTGTAGCAGAAGTCAGATTGCAGGCTGCTGGCAGAAGTCAAGCAGGTAGCAGTTCTTTTGCAGATCCATAGCAAACTAGCAGTCTTAAATGGTGCTTCTAAAAGGCAATCTTTCAGGCTGTGTGCAGATTTGATGTTACATGTTGCTATAAATCACCTAGAGTGGCTGTGCCTTTGTTCTCAGCTTGACCCACCTCCACTGATGTCACTGGTACAACCTCCACCAAGAAGATAATTATCTCTCTCAGCAGGATCTATACTGATGTGCATGGCAGTGTGATGTGCATTGTACAGTGCACAATAAACAGATATTTTTAAGCTGCCAGTATGGGAGGAAAAATTTAACCAGACACATATTTATGTAATATGCATTTAAGTGTGCTCTGTTGCATTAAGTTTATAAATATCCATCCCGGCAGGGGCCTCGAGCAGGTCTAGGGACATTGTGGAGGTCCTACGGATAGCAGGCCTAAGAAAATTGATACAGGAGCCCATGAGAGACAGGAATATCCTGGATGTAGTGCTCACCAATGGAGACAGGATCACGAATCTCCAGGAGTAGGGGGACCTGGGGTCCAGCAACCATCACATGGTTTGATTCAAATTGGACACAGGAATATAAGCCACATATAAACTAGTTAAAATCCTAGATTTCAAAAGAGCTGACTTTGCAGAGATGGGAAGGATGGTTAAAGAGGAGTTGGCTAAGTGAAGGACAGGAGGGGGCATGGTGGGGCACTGTGCATCCATTAAGGAGCCCATTGTCAGGGTAATCAATCAATGTGTGAGGGTGAAGAACAAGGGCAAGAAAGGAGAAAGCCACTCTGGTTTTCTAAGGTGGTGGCAGATAAAATCAGGGCCAAAAGGGTAGCCTTCCAAAAATACAAGGGTACACAAGGGAATGGGGACAGAGAAGAGTACCAAAATTGTTGGAGAGAGGAAGGGGTGGCAGTAACAAGTTCTAAAGCACAGACAGAAGAAAGGCTAGCACAATCAGTGAGTAAATGGGACACAGCATTCATTAGGTACATCAGTGAGAGGAGAAAGTCCAGAGGGGGTAAAGTCAGACTCAAAGGGGACAATAAAGAGAGGGTAGAAGGGGACCTAAAGAAGGTCACAGTCCTGAACAGGTACTTCTGCTAGGTCTTTACTGGAGAGGAAGCAGGGCAGGGACTGCAACTGGAAAACAGATGTGCAGAGGGGGAAGAACTGAGCTTCACATTTACAGAACAGAGGATCCTAGAGGAACTTATAAAACTAAAGGTGGACATAGCAATGGGGCCAGAATGAGTACATCCAAGGATCCTAAAGGAACTGAGGATGGAGCAGGCAGCACCTTTGGCAGCCCTGTTCAGTGAGTTGCTGAACATGAGGTGGTCCCACAGGACTGGAGAAGGGCAAGTGTGGTCCCTCTTCACAAGAGTGGTAGCAAGGAGGACACAGGGAACTACAGGCCAGTGAGTCTCACCTCAATAGTGGGGAAGATCATGGAGACACTGCTTAAGGACCATATTGTGGATCATCTGGCATCCATTGGAATGCAGGATCCAAGACAGCATGGGTTCACATAGGGAAGATCCTGTCAAACAAATCTGATAGATTTCTTTGACTGGGTGACCAAGGTGGTCTACCTGGGAGGGGTGGTGGATATTGCCTACCTTAATTTCAGCAAGGCCTTTGACACAGTTTCACATAGAAGGCTGGTAAACAAGCTGAGGAGTCTAGAGTTGGGACACAGGGTGGTGAACTGGGTCAGAAATTGCCTAGTGGACAGAAGGCAAAGGGTGGTGGTAATGGCACACAGTCAGAAGAAATGGGAGTCACCAGTGGTATGCAACAGGGGTTAGTCCTGGGACCAGTCCTCTTCAATGTCACACCTGAAAATAGGCACTTGGCAGTATAGCGCAGTGTTTTAAGGCTCTGAGCTGCAATCTGGTGACATCCAGCAGACCAGACCTGGGTTTGAATCCCACAGCTTCCACTTGAATACTGTGTGACCCTGAGCAAGTCACTTAACTTCCTGGTGCTCCCAGGTTGCTCCTGTCAAAAAGCTTTCAGCTTAGTGTGCTACTCCTGGGTAAACAACTAAATAAAAAACAAAATAGTGTGCTTACCCGGTTAACAAAAGCAAATAAATAAAAATGTCTTCATAGTAGACATAGCATAGAGGGAAATGTATGCCTGTTTACAGATGACACCAAGATCTGCTACAGAGTAAATACTCCAGGTGGTGTAGAGAGAATGAAAAGAGACCTGAAAAAGCTGGAGAAATGGTCTGAGGTATGGCAGTTAATGTTTAATGCAAAGATGTGCAATCATACATGTGGAGAGCAGAAATTCTGGGGGGAAGTACATGTTGGGGCATGAGTTGTTAATGGTCACCAGGGAGGAGAGGGATTTGGGGGTCATTATATCAGATGACCTGTAGTCCACCCAACAGATTGCAAAAGCAGTTTGGAGGGTTACTGGGATTTTAGGGTGTATAGGAAGGGGTATTACAAGCCATAGGAGGGAGGTGGTGATCCCACTGTAAAAGACACTGGTTAGGTCTCATCTAGAGTACTGTGTGCAGTTCTGGAGGCTGCACCTGCATCAGGATATTGACAGGGTGGAAACAGTGCAGAGGAGAGCAACTAAGATGGTGCAGAGTCTGCACTACAAGGCATATGGGGATAGACTTAGGGACCTCAGTATGTACACATTGAAACAGAAACAGGTGAGGGGGGATATGATTGAGACTTTTAAATATGTTAAGGGCATAAATAAGGTAGAAGGGTACAGCATCTTCCAGCATAAAAACTACAATGGAACTAGAGGGCATGACATGAAATTGGAGAGGGGTTGCATAAGGGGTAATGTGAGAAAGTTCTTTTTTACACAGAGGGTGTTGGATGCATGGAACAACCTCAGGAGGCGGTGGGAATATGTACAGTGGAGAGATTCAAGAGGGAATGGGATAGGCACAAAGGAATCATACATATGATGGGGGCATAGCTGAAGCCGCTGACCTAGTAGAGGTAGTGGGAGCACATTGGTAAAATGGGCAGACTGGATGGACCTTGTGGTCCTTTTCTGCCATTAACTTCTATGTTTACATGTTAATATCAGCTACTTCTTGCCACATGGCACATGCTGGAGTGGAACAGATAGGGTTGAGAGGAGACTTTTGATCCAGTCACTACCCCTCCCCCCAACAATCATCACCAGGACTGGTGAGACCGCTCCATTTGAGAGCCAGCAACAAGCCAGCCCCCTGCAAAAATCTGCAGCCAATCCTGTGGCTGCAAGGGTGGGACTGTAAGCCATTTAACTCTGGGCTACCTGCCTTTGTTCTGAAGACTATTGGCCATGCCTTGCCAATGGCACATGCTGGAGAAGAACAGAGGGGGTCAAGAGGAGGCTCTTGATCCAGCCATTACCCCCTCCCCCCAATGGTCACTGCCAGGACTGGCAGGACCACTCTGTTTGAGAGCCAGCAACAATCTAGCCTTCCGCACAAATTGGTAGTCAATCCTGTGGTTGCAAATAGAGGACTGTAAGCCCTTTAACTCTGGGCTACCTGCCCTTTGTTCCAAAGACTATCAGCCACTCCTTGCTACATGGCACATGCCAGAGAGGAGCAGATGGGGTTGAGAAGGTATCCAGCAAATACCCTCTCCCCTCCATGATCACTGCAAAGACTGGTGAGACTGCTCTGTTTGGAAGCCAGCAAAAATGTGTCCCCCTGCACAAATTGTAAGGCAGTCCTGCAGCTGCAAGGGTGAGACTGTAAGCCCTTTAACTCTGGGCTACTTGCCCTTTGTTCCAAGACTACCAGCCACTCGTTCCCACATGGCACACACTGGCGTTATAAGTTATAATCTGAAGCTAGAAACAAACAGGAAGCTGAATCCTAGTTGTTCTAAAGCCAATAATGAAATAATCTATTTAGGAACACAAGATCCTAAGCCCCTGAGGAAGCCCGGTGTTGGGTGAAACATTGGGTGTACCTAGGGGATCATGGTGTTCTAAGGAAATATCAAAATAAAACTACATTTCTTATGATGAACTGAGTGGCTGATCTCCAGAAACTTTTTTTCAACACACCAGAGAGGAACAGATGGGGCCAAAAGGGGTCTCTTGATCCAGCCACCACCCCTTTCCACCTAGCAATCACTGCCAAGACTGGAGGGACCACTCTGTTTGGGAGCCAGCAACAATCCATCCCCCTGCACAAATCAATAGCCAATTCTGTGGCTGCAAGGGTGTGACTCTAAGCCATTTAACTTTGGGCTAGATGCCCTTTGTTCAAAAGACTATCAGCCACATCTTGCGACATGGCACACTCCAGAGAGGAACAGACAAGGTCAAAAGGGGGATCTTGATCCAGCCACTACCCCTGTCCCCATTGGTTGTTGCCAGGACTGGCAGGACCACTCTGTTTGGGAGCCAGCAACAATCTGGCCCCCTGCTCCACTCTGCTGTCAATCCTGCTGCATTTCTGTGTATTTACTGGCAGGCGGCCATACAGTCCTAGCACTACAGCCCTAGTGCAAAGGACCCATGCAAAGGACATTAACAGTCTGCCTGGGAGTCAGCCATGGAGGCTGCTGGCAGCCATAAACCCTGGCCATTTTAATGAACACTTTGTACCACCAAGGTAATTTATAACTGCCATGTCATTATTATAATGTTCAACTATGAATATGGTAAAATAAGTGATCTATAGTGAGATCATGTATCTTGTGTTAACAGCCAGGTGACCATACTATATGGTGGTCTCTGTTGTAGTGCTAGCCTATGTTCTCAAATTTGCAAATACTACTGTTTGACTCCCTAAGGTTATTGGTAATAGAGTATCTGTACTGTGATATCCACCATCTCTGCCTACTGAAATGTAACTGCACCTAGAGTGTTATGCAATGGGTTACATATTGTTTTTGGTAGTTGTTAATTCCTGCCTGCTTATTTTTCCTGTTATATATCATTGATTACATATAGGATAAAGTATAGGGTGCAGTGTGTTATGAGAATTTAACACACACCTGAGTTGTTGGATGGCACATAAAGCCCGATAGCCATCCAACAACGAGGGTGTGTGTTAAATTCGAGTAAAAAACACTGCACCCCATACTTTATTTTATATAATTGAAGGGTTCTGTTTTTTTGTTGTAGGCTTTGAAAGAATAAAAAAAAGAAAAGAGACTTTTACCTTGTGTGAAGTAAACGGTTTAATGAAGAACACAAAACTGGAGGTTTACAAAGTAAATATTTAAGCATTTTATAACAAAAGTAATAAAAAAATAAATGTCCTGATCGTTGTTTCTTTCCTCGTGGTGCTAGTGTTTTGAACTGGTGGCATCATTTGACCTGCAGAGGAAAGGTGAGGGTTGAAAGAGACAGTGGTTCGGGAGCAACCAGGAAGTGTTAAACTAAGAAGTTTGTTATTTTGTAGGAACAATGAATGAATTTAAATTTGGTTTAGGTTATTTGCCCGTGGCAGAGACAGTTTCAAGCTGAGCGAATGCAACTGAGGAGGTGAGTTATTTGTGTCAGAAAACGGACGCTGATGCTCGCGCTCACTTTCTGTTTCTGTGTCGAGCATATTGCTATTGGAAGAAGCCGTGTGAATGCCGTAACACCTACTCAGGTGTTACGGCATTTAACACACGTTTTTTTCCATTGTAAAAAATGGAACCCAGTAATTATATGCCATTAATCTACCCTCATCCAGAGCCAGATCAGGATGCATCTAACTTTCTTACGTCAAATTACTTATTATATAGTGATAAGAACAGGAATACTGCTTGCATCCTAAGGTACAGTATCAGTGTCTGTGCCATCTTGCCCATTTTCTTAAAAGGTCCTGCTGGTCTTATGTTTCCACTATCTCCCACCTCTGGCTATAATACTGTAGTAGTATTGGCCCTAGCCCTTCTACTCATTGCTGTGGATAGTGAACCCAACCCTGGCCCCCTGCCAGATTCCCCTATTAACACAAATACGCATGTTTGGCAAGGCCTTAAGGGCATAAAAATTGGCCACATGAACACCAGAAGACTTATCCTAAACCATGTTGATCTCTTTGCCTAGGTTAACCACTGCACCTCTGATATACTTGGGGTCACAGAAATATGGCTGAAACCCTTTATTTCTGACCATCTATGTGCTGTGCCTGGCTACAACTTTATCAGAAAAGATCATCCTGGATCAAAGAGGAGTGGTGGGACCATGGTGTACTTTAAATGCCACCTTAACCTCATTTCTTCTGGCACCACTGTCCTCACTGACAAAGGCTTTGAACTTTATCCTGCTGTTCTCCTGCTAGGTTGAACAAAACATGTTACATCTTTTGTTACCTATATTCCCCCAGCTGATAGTTGACAGGCACTCCAGCCTCCCCTGAATACTATAGGGCCCATAGCTAAAAAGTATGTGTTTTTACTATATGATGACTTTAGTGTTGATTGGCTCAGTGTCAAAAGTAAAGATGCTGATCTACAGCTCGGTAAGCTGCACCTTATTCAAATCATATCTAAACCAGTGAGAACTGCTTTAAATGGGAGCAAAGCTTCATTAGTAGACGAGATCCTAACAGCCAGCGCTGATAGGATCATTTTCTCTGGTGTGCTACCTGAAGTAATCAGTGACCATTCAGCGGTATTCTGTTTGTGGACAGCTAAATCTCCTAAAGCCTCCTCAAGACTTCTCACATTTTTTAACCCCATACATTTTAACCCTATCCTGTTCAAGCAAGATGTAGGTGGTACTGACAGGTCTCACCTATGGAACACTAATGATATTAATCTGGCTGTGTCTCATTTCAACAAAATATTTTCAGGTTTACAGGACAAGCATGTCCTGCTTACTACAAGGAGGGTTCAGGGCCCTGTAACCAAATGGCTTGATTGTTTACTCCTTACCTTGATGAAGGCAAGGGATAAATCCCAGTATGTGTATAAAGCAAACTAGGCTTGTGTCTGACTGGACAAAATACTGTACCCTCAGGAACAAATGTAAAAAAGCAATTCACCATAATGAGAGTACCTACTATAGGTTACTCCTCAGTTCCACTGTAGGAAACCCAAAAGACTTTTGGAAGTATAGTAAACTGGCTATGACTTTATCTAACAACCCTCCCCTCCTTGACATGTGTATAAACAATGTCAATTGCAACAATCCCAAAATCATAGCTAACACTTTCAATGGCTTCTTCTCAGACCTCTCATCCAACATGGGGGCCTTCCCACCTTCACCACTGACAATGCGCCCTACCAAGGATCCATGCTCTGACACCACGCATGTCACTCAGTTTTACTTCTGTATGGTTAAAGTGCTAGAAGTATGTCAACTACTACAGAGTATCCCTACAGCCAAATCAGTAGGCTTTGATGGCACTGATCCAAAGCTACTAATGGTTGCTTATACTGAACTGTCATCACCTATCACCAGAATTATCAACCTGTCACATGTGTCCGAGGCTGTACCTGTACTATGGAAACTATCTCATATAATCCCAGTTTTCAAGAAAGATGATACAAAATGAAAGAAGCACTGAAAATTGCGGTCACTAGCTCCGTGCTGTCAATCATCGATTATGGCCTAGTGGTTTAAAGTGCCGCAACTCCCACAGCTCTCAAATGGATCGAGACTACACTTAACAAGGCGTGTTCGCTTGTACTGATGCAAACCGGTTGATCCACTCATGTGAACTGTACACACAGTCTGGTTGGCTTAACCTAGACAGTAGAATTTAATATCAAGTCTGCCTCCCGGCTAAGAAATCCGCACTTAGACTTACACCTCAGGAGTTTGGAACCTACTATGCCTACCTAACTCCACTAGAAGTACCAGGGGCATGAACAACCTCTCACTAAAAGTCCCTTTCTGCCACACCTTGCAAGGCCAGTGGGCATTTGAATATTGTGCACCTTCCTGGCTAAACTACCTCGAGGAAAATGTGCAGAAGGAAGCTAAGCTTGGACTGTTTAAAACCAAACTTTGTGCACTACTTACAGCTACTAATGGCTGCAACTACTGGACCTAATATCTTTTTTTACCTCCTTATATAGGTTTCTAGCCTCCAATCTCCCTTAGTTAATAGCTTCCCCCTGTCTCTACCCCTACCCATTATTCACCCATCTCCCCTTTATCTCCCCTCCTATCTTTCCATATAAAACATTATTCTATTATCCCCAAGCCTTCTCTTGATTCTCTAGTGCTAATTTTCCTTTCTCCTCCATTCACTGCTCTTCTTCTCCCCCTGCTGCCCCCATATTGGTACTTTGCTACTTTGGTGTATAGGGCAAAAGGAGGCGATTTGACCATCATGATTGTCTTCCATGTACATGGAACATTAACCCAAAACCCTTCCTTCCAGCCATTTATCTAATTTATTTTTGAATATTGCAATGTTTGGTTAATCAACAATATCCTGAGGTAATGTATTCCATATTCTAGGTGTTCTAATGGTAAAATAATTTAGTATTTTATTGCTATTAGCTTTTCATAGTGTCAGTGGCTCAGTAGGTAGCACACTCGCCTCTGAGGCCGGGAGATCAGAGGGCTGTGGGTTCAGTTCCCACATCTGGCACTTGGGTTAATATCCTAGTACTGACACTGTAATGCAGCATGAGAGGGGTGCTGCATTTCTGAGGTGCCGTCTTTCGGATGAGACGTTAAACCGAGGTCCCAACTGCCTGGATTGGTGGTAGTTCAGGTGGATGTTAAAGATCCCATGGCACTTATCGAAAAGAGTAGGGGAATTTCCCCGGTGTCCTGGCCAAATTTCTCTCATTCACTAAAAATACCACCAACAGCTTAATCTGGTTCAAGGTCATTTGGCATTCATCTGTATCCCCCTCCCCCGGGTCGTGCCTGAAAATAGGCAGGATTTGTCTAGTGCACTTACCCGGTCAACAAAAGCTAAATAAATAAATAAATAAAATAAATTACTTCCAGCTGTCTATTGTGAAGTCTTGCCACAATATTTCTTGTGGAATATGCAATACTACATGTTAATATTTGTTCCGGGTTTTCATGAATTTTAAAGAGCTGGAGTAGGTCACCTCTGGTTCTTCTTTGCTTAAGAGTATAAAGTCCTGTTGGTTGTAATCTAGTATTGTAATCTAAGTAAGTTAGGTGTGGGATAAGTTTGGTGGCTCTGCGTTGAACTTGTTCAATTCTATTAACATCTGTTTTTAAATAAGGGCTCCAAAAAGGCGAACCGTAGTCTAAGTGGGGCCTAATGTGAGATCTGTAGAGGGACATAAGGCATTGCTCTGATCTGAACACAAAAGTTTTACTAATTCTATGAAGTAATGCATTGGTTTGATTTGGTATTTTGGTACAGTGAGAAGTTGAGGATAATTTATCGTTGACTAGTATTCCCAGGTTTTTTTCTTTGTTAGAAGTTCTAATGATAATGTTATTCAGATAGTATATTTGTCTGGGGTTGTTTTTTCCTAGGTGTAATACAGCACATTTAGATATATTGAAATGCATTTTGTTAGTAAGTGCCCAGAGTTCCACTAAGGCTAAATCAGTTTGCAAGCCATATCCATTGCTCTGAGTATTAGCCTTTTCCCCCAAGTTTAGTGTCATCAGCAAATTTGACCATGATGTTATTAGCCGATATACACATGTCATTTATGAATAAATTAAACAAAATAGGCCCAAGCACCGATCCCTGGGGAACCCCACTGGCCACATCTCTTGTATCAGACAGTGAGCAATTTACCCTAACACTTGGGGTTCTGTTGTTCAACCATTGACTCATCCATAAAATTAGCGAGGATGAGAAACCCATATTACTAAGCTCATTGATCAGGCTAAGGTGTGAAACTTTATCAAATGCTTTACTGTAATCTAGTAAAATGACATCCATAGGTGTATTACAATCCAAATTATAACTAATGTAATTGTAAAAGGAGAGTAAGTTTGTAGTACAGGAAAAACCTGTTTTAAACCCATGTTGATATTCATCCTTAATATTTAAAGTTAACATTTCACTTTCTAGTTGTTGTTTAATGATTTATTCCATTAGCTTGCATGGTATTGATGTTAAGCTAATAGGGCGATAGTTTTCAACTTTCGAATGGGAGCCCTGTTTATAAATAGGTGTAACTATGGCAGAACGCCAGTCAGTAGGAACTAAGGATTCTTGAAGAGATTTATTAAAGATAATTGTTAGGGGTAAGGTGATGGAGTCCTTTGTTTCTATAAGAAATCTTGAAGTTATATTATCTGGACCTGGACTAGTGTGTTGTTTTAAAGAATCCAGTGCTGTCAGTGTGTCCTGAATGGAAATCCTGTGTGGTTCAACATTTAATGTTGTTACAATAGGTGGGGGAGCCAATTCTTGAATGAAAACTGATGAAAAATAATTATTTAATTCTATTGCTGTTACTGTGTCAGATGTTACTGTTTTATTATTAATAACTAAAGGTCCAATTAAGCTGTTATTACCCTTTTTTCATATAAGTAGGAGTACAGAGTCTTATGACAATCTTTTGTATGTGCTATTTTAAATTCTAAATTACGTTTAGCCAGAGTGATTTGTTTTTTCAAGTTTTTAACTATCTCCCTATATGTTACCATTATAGAGTCTTTCTGAGGTAGTGGACTTTTTTTAGTTTAGAGAAAAGTTTATTTATTTGTGTAATTAATTTTTTAATATTATTGTTGAACCATTGCAGAATTTTTCCTTTGTTGTTATATTTGTTTTTTTTCAGGTACGTATTATTTTTCAAGTTGAAATATTTTTTCTTTCAGAAAATCCCATGCTTCCTCAGTTCTTAAAGGGAAAATAATCTGTTCCCAATTTAATGAGTTTAGACAGTGGTTTATACTGTTGAAATCAGCCTTATGGTATTGTTTTATTTTCAATTTATTGATTTTGGGTTGAAGAGGAAATTGCATTGAGAAAAATACAGACATATGGTCACTGTTATACATAGATACATAGACAGTGTCAGCAGATAAGGGCATGTGGCCCACCCAGTCTGCCCATTTGAGCTTGTAAGTTCAGTTTATGTTTTCCTAGAAGTCTGTTGCCCCTTACCCCTGACCTCCAGAATTCCTTTATATCTATCCCTAGGGGAGTTAGAATCCTAGAATAGGATATAGGAGTGTCTAAGTTTGTTATTACAAGATCAAGTGTGTTTTTTCCCCTTGTTGGCTCTCTAACAAATTTGTTTGAGGCCTATGTTTATGATGACAGAAAGCAGTTGTTCATCATATTGATTGGTGCCAGAGAGGGTGTCCCAATTTATGGTGGGAAGATTGAAATCCCCCAGTGTAAGAACTGAATCTTTGTGTGCTAGTTGCATAATCTCTTCAGCTAGCTGTCTAGTTAAGTTTATATCGGATGATGGTGGTTGATAGCAAGTCCCTATGAGTAATTGATAAGTGCCTGTAGGTCTGATATAGACCCATACACTTTCAGTTTGTATATTTGTTTCTAGCTTACAAGATGAAATATATTTTCTTTCATATAAGCTAACCCCTCCACCTTTTTTTGAATTCTCTGTATTTTTGTAATAATGTTTATAACCAGGAAGTTCTACAATCCATTCTTTTTTCTGAATTGCCCCAAGTTTCAGTAATGGCTATCAGTGCTAGGTCCAGAGACTGAGTTAATACTTCAAGCTCAGCATACTTAGAGATGTTCATTGATCGAACTTTAAAAGTAGGGATATTTACTTCAGTGCTATAGTGTTGTCAAGGATTATTAATAAGAGACCTGGGTGTCTCCCCATTCTCCCCCTTATTTGTTAGTTTAAATATGTGTTTATGTATGATATTATCTTTTGCCCCATAATAGTACTGCCTCTTCTACTAAGATGCCAGCCGTCCCAACAGTAAAGTGATGGTCTGTCCTCAAATTCCTCCCAGTATGTTATACACTTAATTCCTTGTTGGTAGCACCATTTACAATGCCACTCATTCAGGGCTTTTATTTTAGAGATGATGTATCTGGTTGCACTTGGGATTGGTAGTATTTCAGAACTACAGACAGCACAGCCATGTTCAGTTAGAATGTTATATAGTGCAACAAAGTCTTGTTTAATTTGCAGAAGTTGGGATCCCCCAATATCATTGGTGCCTGCATGAATGATTACTAAGGGATTATCACTAGCTGTGGACAATATAGGTTTGACCATTGATGTAATATCTGCAATTTTGGCCCCTCTAAAACTAGAACAAGTTCGATGTTCCTTATCAGGGTTGCATACTGTCCTGTCTAGGTATTTTACAATTGAGTTACCTAGAACAATTACCTGCTGCTGTTTGGGTGTGTGGTGCTACTAATTTTACCGGGGAATATAATACTGAGGTGTTTACCATGGGATTCATAACCAGAGAGGAATTTGTTGTTGGTTTGGCGACTGTTTCTTTATGGACCTGGGCTTTTGGTCCCTTACTAGACTTGCTAGACTGTGGTGTAGTTGTTAAAGCCCTGGTTTCTATATTACTAAGTGCTCCAGGAAGAGTGCTGGAGTTACCATCTTTAGGTGCTATGTTACTACAGTCTCCGAATACAACATCTGCTTCTCTATCTGTTTTTTGTAGGACGGATTCAAATGAATTTTGTAGGGGGATTGCTTGAGTCCTATTGAGATGATTACTTTTCCTAGTGTGTTTTTTATAGGTTATTGTTGTCCATTTATCGTTATTGATAATATGAGTTGAGGGGGTTGAGGAAATAACTGGTTGCTCTCCTGAAATAGAGGCGGGGGGGTTATTTTAGAATGATTCACAGGAAAGTGAGTTTTCCAGGTGCTTGGTGGTAAACACATTGGTCTCAACTAGAAGTGACATGTGATCAATATAATCCTCTAATGCTCTGATTTCAGAGTTGAGAGTCTCTTTAGGCTGCAAGCATTTTACTTCTTCCTACAGATTTTTCAGCATTATGCATCTGTCACATACAAAATTGGCTACCTATTTACCAGTAGTATACATTAAGCATGATGCACACAGTTTATTTGCTTTCTTCATGACTAATACTGAGAAAAAAAGCTATAGTGAGAAGAAACTGACAGTTTATAAGTTATCTTATTGGTAGTACCTTGGTCTGGTGCCCTAGGCCCATTGTCCCCAGTGGACATGGTAGACATGTGCAGGACGTGCATGTTTCTGTGTGCATCTCCATGTGCTGCCCTGTGCACGCTCTCCCCACTCGCTAACGTGAGTAGTTATATGTGGTGAAACCGGAAGTACGAATGCTGCCTCGCTCTCAGGCTATCACAAAAGTGCCCAAATGAATAAAATAGCCTTTAAGAAGGCTTGCCCCAGTATGGTAAAGGGTGCAATGTGAATTAAATAGCACCTAGTGCTCTGTTTCTGTGGGAGAAGCGAGTGTTAGCAGAGAGATAAGCCATGCTTCTCAATGAACCTCCCTTCCCGCTGGGTCCCATGGCTGCCCCTTATATGCTGCCTACCATTTCCATCCATTTACCAATATCTTATACCCCACTCTACTAAACACCTAGCCTATTGATTACCTCAGTCACCTACTATTTCTCCTTCTTTCATGTCTCCCCCTCCCCCGTCCCCCTTATACTCTCCACAGGATGGACATATTCCCCTAAGCAACTCATCTTCCTACCCTTCTGTGCACTTTGCTTTATGTAATAAGGCAATCCTGATGCCTAAGCTGCCTTGCACTTAGACAAAAGAATTGTTTTCTACAAGTCAGGCTATTTTCTCCTCACCATTAACTAGCACCATTGTAACTCTTGTATGAGACTCTCTGTATATATTGTTCTAATTAGTTCTAATGCATCTAGTATGTATTATGGTACTTCAAATGTATTTCACCACAAAATGATTGCATTCTGCTTTTACACTGTACCGTGTTTATGACATGGAACCTCTGTAAATGAGCCTTTGGCTCAAAGGTATTTCCAAAAACTAATAAATAAATAACTAGTCAGGAGCTATGGACCCATACCTCTCAACATTTCTTCACAGAAATGTGTGACACGATGCGTGACAAATGACCAAAATGTGTGACATATCATCAAACACGGCACTGCAAGCTCAGAACACTATGGCTATCAGCGCACTAATGTTCTTAATGTTTACTGATAACTGAACATAATAGAGTATTATGAATTTCTGCTTTAAAGTCTCAGTGGGAAATGTGGAATATCACCTTCCCCATGTGGGACAAAGAATTTTCTGAGAGCAAAATGAGTGATGTACCTCGTGATGTGTGACAGTTAAGAGGTATGTATAGACCAATTGCCATACTTCCTGTATGCAACAAAATACTGGAAAAGCTTGTTGATTCACAGTTATCTGAGTTCCTTCCAAAGCATTATCTTTTGTCACTGGCACAACATGGCTTTTATAAAAGTCATAGCACTACTACTGCTCTCCTCTACTTCACTTCCTAGGTTGAAAATGCTATGGATAGGGGTGAGTAAACAGGAGCAGTATTAATTGATCTCACTAAAGCATTTGATCTGGTAGACCACCATTTCCTTTGTACCAGACATAGCAACCTGGGGGGCTCCTCCTCTGCCCTATCATGGTTTAGGAACTATCTTATTTTAATCCATTTTACTCTTCTCTGGATCTCTATTTCTCTTCCCTCCCCTGGTACTCTTCAGGCAATTGTGTTGGGTTATACTTTTATACATCAATCAATTAAACTCTTATATATTCTGTAGACGTTTTTTGTTTAGGCCCTGCTGTTATCATTTTTCTCATTGTAACTGCTATGGTTCTAAACTTTATATATATATATATTTTTTTCTCTCTTACTGTTGTAAACATTGTGTTAAATTATGACTATGTATACTGTCCAGGTCCATCTTGAAAATGAGCATTGCTCAACAGTGTTCGCCTGGTGAAATAAAGATTTTGATTGATTGATCTTGATGGAAGACTTCAATGAGTAAAAGTTGGAATTGCCTTCTCTGATCCTGCCCCTACCACAGTGGGAGTGCCACAAGGCTCCATACTTGGACCCCACTTATTCTCACTTCACATAAATGACATTTACAAGACCATCACCCACTGCACCCCTATCTTATATGCAGTTGACCTCGCCCTGCACCTAAGCTCACATAGCATGACTGATATTAACACTGGTTTATCTGCTGACCTCCATGGAGTGCAGCATTGGCTCATATCTAACAAACTCCTCTTAAATACCACAAAGTCACAGGCCATGCTGTGTGGCTCTGCTCCCAAAATTAAAAGCTGTACTACTCTGCTAACAATACTATGTAGAGATGGACCCCCCTCCCCCCCACCGTATCACTGCCTACATTCAATTAGCTTGGTCTCACACTTAATGCATCCCTTGATTTCTCCCTGCACATAATGGGCATCTGTAAATTGGTAAACACTAAATTTAGTTTTTTGTATAAGCTCAAACAAAACCCTACCCCTTTAGTATGCCTAGCCATAGTCCGTGGAGTCCTACTACTTAAGCATAACTATGGGGTAACTGTAGTCCATGCATCTTGCAAAACCAATTTTCAAAAATGGGATGTTACATACAATAACATCTGTTGATTCACCATGTCCCTAAGCTGTCAAACCTATCATTGCACTTTATACGCCAAACTAGGATTGCTTGCTCCTGCTGCCTGCGTGACCTAGCACTTGGAGGGGTGATTTACAATCTCTTGCAAAACAAGTTCCCTTTTTCACTGTCAAATCTTCTCCATTCTCCAACTGGCACCTGCCCACTAAGGTCTGCTATTCATGTAGAATTACCCATTCCCAGAACTAGGAGACATCTGGCAGACATTTCTTTCTCTGTTGTTGCCCCAGGCTATGGAATCCAATACCTCCTAGCCTATGCCAGTGCCAGACTGCTACTACCTTCAAAATGGGATATTGCAGCTGCCTACTCAGGTCTCATGTATGCTCTTGTGACTAGAGATCTATGTTTTGAATTGGTGGCTACACCACAGTCCCAAATGTTAGCCTACTCGTTGCTACCAAGACTCGCCTTGCAGTGCCTGGTTTGTCTATTTATATTGTCTGGTTTCAACAGTAAGCAGTTGGCCTGCTTCTCCAGTGCCTTGTAATTATGACCTCTTTTTTTACTTATCTATGTACTGCCTTTGCTATATAATCTGTTATATATGCTGTTATCAATGTTGTTCACCATTGCTGTATTATAACTTGTTGTTCACTGACCCTGATCCTATGTAATCTCCCAGTCAGTGCCTGCAAATAGGCATTCAATTGTCTAGTGCACTGACCTGATCAACTGAAACAAATCAAATAAACTCATACAGTAGTTTTTAAATCCTTTCCATTGCAGTGCTCTGGGGTTAGCATGTTTTGTATAGTGGTGATCGTGGAATATGAAAAATGCATCATATAGTTACCAGCATGGACAGCTGGTTGACACATAGAGCTGCTAGTGCCTATAGAGTGGGAGTGTCTTGTTTTGCCAACCTGTGAGCAAGCTGAGGATTTTGAACATAAATGGCATCATCACGATTGCCCCTACTGTTTTGGAAGTACTATGGTGAGAGAATAAATTTTCAAAAGCCCACATTTGCAGGCTGATGGCCTGCAAATCTATAGCCTCTATTGCAGCTGAAATCTACTGTATTTTCAAAGGAGAATGGTGTGGTCATAAAAACTAGTTTATGGTACCAAATATCAATCATTATTGCTGCAGTTTAACCATGAAATGCAAATGGCCCTGGAAATATGGCCTCCAATACCACAATTATTATTCTTTAAAATATACATTTTTATTGATCTTTTTCTTTTAAATATGGTGGTTTCTCCTTGCCCTCAAGAAGTAGAAGGTGAGGGCTAATATAAAGTAAAACACATAACGAGCTGTGTGCTAGAACACAATCAGTGTAGAAGGCAAGAGTTCAAGAGACAGTAGAGCTGGTTAAAAAACCTGTAGTTTTTATTTGAACAACAGACAGTGCTCTGACTACTGAACACCTCAGGGCTTCATAGTGCACAGTCACTTGGCCCCCGAATGAAGTGCCAAGGTATTCAGCAGTCAGTGACCTGTCTAAGTAAAAATGTGGATTTTGAAACAGCTCAACTGACTCTCAAAATCCTGTCATCTTCACTGAGTGAACATTCTGGTACCCAGTTTCTTCATGTGTTTCTGTGTGCTAGTTTCTGCTTGGATCTGCAGGACAGACAGAAGTCTACACACAGCTATCTGGGCATTGGCGGCACACTATGGACCAGCATAAGTAGTGTAGCAGAGTAAGCTATGCTATTTATGTTACTTAGGGTTAGGGTGTGGTTGTAATCATTGTTTTTTAAAACATTTGAGTAGGCAGGATCCATCCACAATGATTTTCTTATTTAAAACAGGGTGTGTAGTGGCAGATCCCCCTAGCTCAAACAAATTAATAAAACAAACACCACAACCCTACCAGCAAATCAAACTGCCACACAAGAGGCTGCTAAAAAGTGGAAGGAGCAGAAAAGGGATTAGTAAAGTGGGTGGGAAACCTGCTTGGGGGAAGGTGGCAGAGCATGGTAGTAAATGGGATCAAATCTGTGAAGAAGGTGATGATGAATATGATGCCACAGGGGTCAGACTTGGGACCTGTCCTATTTCATGCATTCATAAGTGATATAGGGGACAGTATCCAGGGAAAGATGTTTCTCTTTGCTGATGACACAAAGCCCTGCAGTAGGGTGGACAATGAGGAAATGGTGGAAGAATTTCAGAGAGACTTAAAAAGGCTTGAGATATATTCAAAGGTCTGGCAGTTGAGATTCAATACCATGGCATGCAAGATGCACTTAGGGAATAAAAACTCATGCACAGAGTACTGGATGGGAGAGGTAAAGTTGGTCACTTCAGCAGAGAAGTGGGATCTTGGAGTCCTTATCAGTGACTCACTCACGCAAATCAACCAGTGAAATAAGGTCTATGGCAAGGCATCTAGGATGCTGGGGTGTATAAAGAGGGTTTTTAAAGTAGGAGGGGGAGGCAATACTTTCTCTATACAGATCCCTGGTGAAGCCCCACCTGGAGTACTGTGCCCAGTGATGGAGCCCTCGTCTGAGAAAGGACACTGATATGCTGAAGTCAGTTGAGTGTCTTAAAACTATTCAGGATTAACAAGGCAGATCCGATGAGGAATGGCCTCAAGCCCTGAATATGTACTCTATGGAGGCCAGACAAAAGTGGTGACATTATTGAAACTTATACATTCTTAATGGGCATACATAGGACAAATTGCTAAGACCTGTTTGTTAGAAATAGAGAAGCAGTCATGAGGGGCATTATTGCTGACTGGTGGGAGGTAGGACCAGAAATGTTTTTGGGGAGTGACTGTCCAAGGGGCAGATGAGATGCAAATTTTACCCGCCTCACAGAATACATACATGTCTGGTAAAATTTTAAGTAATTTAAGAAATCTGTTTCTTAATCGAATTGAGCTTAGAAACTGATGCCCCCCTGGAGTAGCAGACTTGTGCTCTTAATAGGGCTAAGTAACTGGTGCTGCTCATAGTACAGATCTGAGCCCTATATAGTGCTGACTGGAACTGGCAACTCTGACAAGACAGACTAGTGCCACTAAAGTTTTTTTAATTGCTACCCCAGTGCTGTTAAAGTTTTTTAACTGATCCCCTTCAGCCTTGCTGGCCTAATATATGTTGACTATATTAAAGGATAATGAGATTCCCCCCAACACATACACATCAGTCTGCTTGATCAGCCTGAAATGGTCTTTTATTGCTTCCCCTCCTCTTTTATCAACCTGCTCTTCCTGCTTAACCCCAACAAGGGCTTTTAAATGTACCCTTTATCCTAAACTGAATTACTGTATATCTGTCTGCTGTCAGCTACTGTATATGCAGCCCATAAAGTTTTATTTTAAGTTGTTCCCACCCAGGGCTGCAGCTATGAATCCTGGGGCCCTGGACAAGTCACTTGGAATGGGCCCCCGTTTCCCAAACCAGCTAATGACAGAGGTAATGCCAGATCCTCAGGAGGGCCCCTCCTGAGCTCGGGGCCCCGGACAACTTCCCCACTTACCCCCCTATTACTGCGGCCCTGTTCCCACCATCATGCATATCAATTCCCTTTGAATTCAGTCAATGCCAGCACTGCACACTCTTCCTTAGCCCTGACAGGTGCTTGTTTGATTTTTTGGTTTTTTTGGCTAATCGTTCTCCTACTACCAGCTACTACCCAGAAAACAGCTTTCTTAACAATTGCTCCACAAGCCCTAAAAATGTGTTTTCTGAAAAACTTATCTTCTACTGCTGCCTCTCCTCATTGCAGCGATGAATACAGCTGAGGCAAGCACAGACTGGCAACTGTGGTGTGGGACAAGATCAGCATTCATTATGCAGTTGCAAGTTCTCCTGAATCTATACCCACCAAAACACAACATGAGCGCAGAGCTGGAGATCATGTGAGGTCAGGTTATGCAGGGATGGTGTACACAATGTGACATCATGATGCAGTGGGTCCTTCACTACCCAAGTTCACAGATGCCGGCAGACTGACTCTCTTTAGCTCCAAGGTCCTACTTCCCATAAATTGTGCTACAGCTTCCTGCCTGTCCCAGGGACAGTCAAAGGTAACAGAACACCTGTCATTTGTGAAAACTGGCTGTCTGGGATGGCAGCCAGTCAGCTATTCTGAGCCTTGGTGTGAGGTAAATTCAGGAAGGATGTGAGAAAGTTCATCTTCCTTGAAAGGTAGGTGGAGCACTGGAACAGATTGCCAGTGAAGGCTGTGGGGGCCAGGACCCTGAATGGGTTCAAACATGGGTGAGGCAAAGCTAAGGGACTCATAGTCCTACTTAGGGGAAGCAAGGAGGAGGAGGAGGAGGAAATAGAAAAGGGAGTAGGGAGTGAATAGCCCACTGCGACTCTAGGTCAGACAGTAAGGTAATAATAAACATGGCCAGACTTGATGTGCTGTTGGTCTCTTTCTGCTATTAGAGTCTATGTTTCTATGTTTTAAAGTAGGATAAATAGTCTATTGTACCACTATCCTATAGTACACTAGCCAGATGTTGGTGGATAGACCTCCACTTTTTCTTCTGTTTGTGTGTTCTGTTGAGGGATAATACATAAAGATACAAATCACAGCACTGATCAATCCATCAGGGCATGTACTTGTTTTTATCAGTCTTTGTTTTCCATTTATGTCCCAATGCTTCTGGCATCCTGCATCATAACTCTTGTGCCAGGACTGCTGTACCTTGCCTCCAGTCTGGAGGGCGGCTGAGTTTTCTCAACTGACACCAGTGGTACTGCTTAACTGGCCAGCCTGTGGTTATGAATGCTGGGTGATCTGACTCCCACCCCTACCAGAGAGCCAAGTGCTTCATTGACCAAAATGTAGATGGACACCAACTGACCCAAGTTTGGGATTTGGGGAATCAAGCATGACCCCCATTCTTTCTCCCATGTGCTGGCATGATGTGCTACCATTGTGCCACTAGTCCAGCCCCTGCATATCTTAGACTTGTATACTTTTATTTAATGTTATGAGAGGCAAACAAAATTAGGACATGAATCAACCTCCAAAGGATAATCTGATGTGGGAGGGGATCAGCCTTTTGTAAAGTTTTCATTTAAACATTTTAAATAGTTGATGAGAGCAAACAATGACAAACTTTTATTGCAAATAGACTATTTTATAGGTTAAGCACACCGCAAAGTATGTCTGCAGACAGGAACCTTTAAACAAGGATTTTTAAATCAGCCACACCCACAAGCCTTAAATTACAGCATGGCATACAGGACCATAAATCATACGAAAACGCAGTCTTCAAAGTGCTGATAATAATAGGCTATTGTTTGGTTTTAGTTGTATTATTTCACTGAAAAAAACACCTCCTAGTTCTGGGAAGAAAGTCAAAATTGTCGCCTAAACAGATATATTTCACAGTAAGGCATAGAAAATCCTAAATTGTTTTTACATTTTATAATCACTGTAGGGGTGATCAGCAAGATGAATAAGGACGAAAAAGGGTAAAGAAAACATCATGGCTCATGAGGAAAGTAATGAAGGCCATGAAGGCTAAGAAAAGGGCATTTAAAAATAAAGAACCAGCCAGGCAGAGAGAGACAGGGTGAAGTTTCACAGCAGGATGAAAGGGGCAAGCAAAATCCTGAGAAAGGCTAAGACTGACATGGAAATGAAAACTGACAAGGGGAGGAAGAAGGGGGATAAAGCCTTTTTTCAAGGGAGGGAGGAAGATGAGGGAATAAATAGTCTGGATGAAGCAAGAAAAGTAGTGGGAAGAGGAATATACAGTAAAAATATGGCAGACATCCTGATAAAATATTTCTGCCTGGTAATCACAGTGAAGGATAAGGAGTCACTTCCTGACTTTGTCATCGGTTTAGAGGGAGAGAAGGGGTCAAAGAGGTTGTGTATCCCGAATCAGTTAAAAGGGTATTGGAGAGTTTAAGTGCACTAAAAAGGGATAAGTTGATGAGCCTTGAGATGCTATATGTCTTTGTGCTTAAAGAGATTGGACAGATCCTAGTTGAACCACTAGCTGAGCTATTCAATAGCTCACTGGAGACAGGGATATTTCCCAGGGTATGGAGGATGGTAAATGTAATGCCCCCTACACAAGAGCGGGAGCAGGGATAATCCGAGGAACTACATACCTGTCAGCCTAATGTGTATTGTAGGTAAACTGCATTTGACTATAATAAGAGAAAGGGTAGTAACATTTCTGGAAACATGGTCTGCAGCACAAAAGACTACGTGGGTTCACAAGAGGGTTTGACTGTTTGACTGAGTGACAAAGGCAATGGACAAGGGACACGTGGTGGACATACTGTACTTTGACTTCAGTAAAGCCTTTCCTTCTATCCCACATGGATAATTGGTTAAGAAGTTGCAGGATGTCAGGGTTGGGAACAAAATTACAGGTGCATGGGAAATTGTTAAGTGAAAGGACCCAAAAGTTGGTAATAAATGGTGAGTTCTCGGGGTCAGAGGAGTCACTAGTGGGTGTCACAGGGATCAGTCTTGGGACTGGCCTTCTTCAACATCTTTGTCTGCAACAGAGGCATAGGGATTCATTGCAAAATATGGCTTTTTGCAGATGAAGCAAAATCTGTGGGCAGGTCGATAGTGATGTGGGTGACAAAATTATAAAGCTGGACCTAGTATAACAGCCTAGATAGACTGTTCCACCAAGAGAATAGGGACAGCCTAGAAGTTTTAATGAAGTCACAAAATAATTAGTCAAGGATGCAGGTCTGAGACCAACAGTAGGTAGGAGCTGCCAGAGAAATATAGGATAGCCCCTGCAGTGATAAAAAGACTAGATTCAGAGCTCATAATTATACCACATTAGAGATTAGGGACTCAATTCTCAAAATGGACTTTGATTGGTGTAAGCTGCAGCAAACAGCAGCTTGCGACAATGCCTGGTGCAACAAGGACACTGCACCCAATTCTCTGTCTGTCTGGGTCCCGGCAGGCAAAGTCCCACAGCTTGCGGCAACCCTGGCAGTGCACCAAATGGACAGTGCACCAGGAGGGTTCGCTATCAGCTGCGGGGGCCGGGGCACTGCTCTAGACCTAGGTAGTGTAATGTCCTTTCCCCTCCTTGATCCCCAATAATGCCCTGTAAAGTAGTATTGAATAAAATTAATCTCACCTGGTGATCTAGTGACCTGCACCACCATATGCTGTACTACACTGTTTGCTGAACGCGAGATGGATAAGTAAAGAAAAACTTTAGCAGCACTTTTTGTGGTGGATGTCTTTTTCTTTTCCTGTGACAGGAGTGAGTGCCTTGTATCCCACAGAACAATATGATTGAATAAAATCAATGCCACCTGGTGATCTAGTGGCTCCCTCCCTGATCCCAATGATGTTCCCTAGGGGCCCCCACCCCAGCAGGTAGTGTCCACTACCCTGCTCCCCCCCACCAATCCTGAAACACAGCCGGCAACCACCAGAGCCCACCTCTCACTTCCATGACTGGCCACCAACTGAACTGTCACTGAGCACAGACTGTACTACATGGTACAGTCTGTGCTCAGTGATGGTTCAGTCAGTGGCCAGTCGCAGAGGTGAAAGGTGGGTTTTGCCAGTCGCTGGCTGTGTTTTGGGATTGGTAGGGAGTGGGGTTGTGGGCACTACCTACTGGGGTGGGGGGGCCACTAGACCATCCGGTAAAAGTGATTTTATTCAATATTACATTATGGTGTATCATTGGGGATCAGGAAAGGGGGGTCGCTGAACCACCACTGAATGGGTACTTAATATTTGTAATATTGCAGGACATTGGGGATCAGGGAGTGGGGGGTCACTGGACCACCACTGAAAGGGGAATTAATATCTGTAATATTGACAGGACATCGGAGATCGAGGAGTAGGGGATCACTGGACCATCAATGAATGGGGAATTATGTACTATAATAATGATCAGACATTGGGAATGGATAGGGGGACCATGGCACACTGCTGTATACAGGCTACTCTCCAGTGGAGGAATTTCTAAGTACTCTTAGACCAGACGTGGCTGGTCTAAAGGTACTTAGAATTTTTCCCTCTGGGAGAGTCTGTGGATTCAACATTAAGGGATGTGGCAGCTTGCATCTGCCACATGCCCCCTAATGCCAGGTCACAGACCATATTTGGGTGCAGGGGTGGTGCAAGTCCCATTTGGGGCAGGCAGTCTGTGGTTGACACAAGCTTCTTTGATGAATAGCTCAGGGGGCGGTGTTTGATGCAAGATACCACTTGCCCATTTATGTCTGGTGCAGGCAGCTTGCATCAATCACAGGCCTTTGAGAACTAAGCCTCAGTAGTTTTAAATACTTTTGGTTGCAAAATATGCCGTGAGCGTATCATTAATTAAAGATAGTGGGATGCAGCACAGGGGGGAAGTGGAAAGGACTCCTGGCCCTGCTGTTTCACACACACACACACTCACAGTTTTACATATACTATTGAGATTGGCATTATATTCGATAGAAAAATATAGCATTTATAGTAAAACAGTGAAATGGTAAAATTGGTGGCCAGTGGGCTATTAACTGACTGCCTTGACTAGTTATACAAGTGCTGGTAGCCCAGTATGAATTTGGACTGCCTGAGTTTCCAGCACTGATTTTTGTAGTAAAATACTTATTTCATATTTATTCAATCGCTCCTGTAATGTTAGCTGCTGTGTGGTTAAGTTTTAGTGATGCAGAGTGGCAGCTGCAGGTGCTACAGCCACTACAGGTGCCAAAAACTGAGTGGGAGGCAAAGTGAGAGATCGAGCATCTGTCCTACAGCACAGCGCTCCTCACTTAGTCAGGAATACTTGGGTCTGCTTTGGGCAGCAGCCTCACTCTACAGCTGTACAGAAGCTAGACTTTGGCCTAGAAGGACACTCCTCCCGCTCAAAGTGCTGAGAGGTACAGTAGATGCATGATTTGCTCCTCTCGAGGCAGGATCAGTCAGACAAAACAATTCCCTGTTTATTAGTTGGCAAGCGAAAAGAGCCAGGGACTGTTGTTTTAGGGACTGTCTCCTACTGAATAAATAAATAAAATGTAAAGGGAGCACATTGGAAATTGGGACTCTGGGAGCCTACACTCAGTAAAGAATGCACACACTAGGAGCTCACAGGGAGCCATTTTGTGCAGTACAGGCTATGGTTGTGGCACGGGAGCTGAAGGCTTCGCACACACGTAAAATTCACATAAATTGACTAAATAATTAAAATAAAAGGCATGTGGGGGCTAGAGGAGTCTGTGGCACAATACATTATTATCAAAAAGTTCTGAAAGGGCACATAAGCTAAAGCAGAGCACTTTGAAGCACGCACTGTCAAAGTAGAAGGCAGTCATGATATAACACATTTGTCATGTTCACCATCATGCTGGCAAGCCTATTTTTGATAGAAATGAACCAAACTTGTCACACACTTTCCTTAGAGTGCCCTACACATGAAAAAGGTTTTATATGCCTAATGTATAAAATAAGGGAGTCACTTACCTTGAAAGGGAGAGTGGGTCCTGAGAGAAGCTAATCCAGGCAAGCAGTTACACCGGAGGCTGGGGTTGGTGTGGGAAAATGAATATTTAATGTCTGAGTGAAAAAACTGTTGTGATCAGCTCAGTTAAATGGAAAATTACTATTCTGACTAAAAAAAGAATAGAAAAGTATTCAGAAGTAATTATTTAAGTACTTTAGTAATACAAGAACAGTAGTCTTAGTGACTCTGCTTTTCTAGGGGCTACTGTGTACAGAAAAAAATCAGCAGAAAGCTTGGGAAGTCAGCTGTCCTGCCATTATAATGAAAAAGTGCTTATCCCGTGGGAAATATTCATTTTATGTGACAAAGAAATTGTATATAAATATGACCTCAAGTTATAAACAAGCATTTGTCGTTGCCGAATGTTTGCTTGCTGGTATTAGCACTGGAAGTGCAGGAGTTAGATGCAGAATAGGAATGGCAGTGACGTATTGAAGAGATGCCAACCCAACCCCCACCCTGCAGAGACTGACAGGTATTGGGGTGTCATTTGGGTCATCGCCCATAACGCTCTCACCATTTCACCTCACTCTACCCTGCAGACACTGACAAGTGTTGAGGTGTGCTTTGGGGTATTCGGCTTTACAGTCACCACATTCCATAGAAAATACTCTGAAATGGGTGCAGTATAGGAGAATGGAGTGAACTTTGGGGCCAAAGAGTCCAAGTCACATCTCGATGCCTATCACTGGCTGCAGGATGGGGGTGGGGTGGAATGGCATGAGCATTACTGTCGACAATCCCAAGTCACACCCCTGATGCCTGTCAGTCCCTACAGGGAAGGGAGTTATGGTCGGAAACCCTAACACCCTTGGCATTTCTTGGTATTTTCACTCTAAGTTTTCAACATGGGCTTTTTGTGACCTCACCGCATGAACAGTGACACTATCAGTTCGGTAGCCGAAAGGTGATTTTGCACAGCGACTGTGCCATTTCGTGCCACAGGTGCAAAAACACATTTTGAATAGGATGTAAAAAATGACAGTTGTAGTGTTCATGAGGAGGTGTAAAAAAATGGTAATGTTGAAAATCTGGAGTGAAAATATAAAAAAATTGGTGAAGTCACGAGCGTGCATAGAAACTGCGCAACACACACCCATAATGCAATTATTTTGGGGATTTTTTTACACCAGATTTTCAACATAGGCATTTTGGGATCTCAGCTCATGAACAGCAGTGCTGTGATTTTCTTAATCTGTCCTGAACATTGATTTTGCACAGCGACCACGCCCATTGTGCACCAGATGTGCAAAACCACATTTCAGACAGTATGTGAAAATGACAGCTGTACTGTTCATAAGGAGGTGTGCAAAAATGACAATGTTGAAAATCTAGACTGAAAATAGTAAAAATTCTCGAAGTTACGAGTGTGCGTGTAAACTGCGCAATGCACGCTCATAACATAGTCATTTTGTGGAACTTTGCCAACAAATTTTCAACATAGGCATTTTGGGACCTCTGCTCATGGACAGTGTCACTGTGATTTACTTCATCTGTCCCAAACATTTATTTCCTACAGCGACCGTGCCATTGTGCATCAGATGTGCAAAAACACATTTCAGGCAAGATGTGAAAAATGACAGCAGTACTGTTCATAAGGAGGGGTGAAAAAATGGCAATGTTGAAAATCTGGAGTGAAAATATAAAAAATTCTCAAAGTTACGAGCATGCATGGAAACTGCACAATGCACGCTTGTAATGCAGTCATTGTTTGGAATTTTGCCACCAAATTTTCAACATAGGCTTTTTGGGAGCCTACCTCATGAACAGTGACACTGTCATTTCATCAATTGGTCCCAATAGGTGATTCCACGCAGTGACTGCAAAATCACCTTTTGGGACTGAATAACAACATGACAGTGACTGAATTCATGAGGTGGGGTCCCAAGAACCCCATGTTGAAAATTTGGCACCAAAAGTCACAAAAATGGCCATGATATCCACCTATGTTGAAAAAAAAAACCATTTATGCCATTATACAGCTTACCGGCATTTCTACACTTCACGGTCGGCTTTGAAGAGTGCAGACATGTTCCCACTCCACCGAAGGTCGTCGTGCCAGGCTCCAGAGGAAAGTATGGGGTGAGAGGGATGTGGGGAGGTGGTGTGCACAGAAGGTGGGTGCGGTTTGGGGAGGGGGCACCACAGACATCAAGGGACTGTTTTTTTTCTTTTACAGGTAAAAAATTTAAAAACACATCACAGGAAGGTTTTCTTAATTACAGGGACATTTGGTATGCTGGGTAGGCTCCCAGAGTGCCACCTCGGTATTTTTTTGGGGGGGACTGCAGCTGACAGGGATTGGGCACCCCATCGGCAAAAAGAAAAACTTGACCAGAGGGTGAGTCAAGGAACGAGGGAGCAGGGAGGACAGCAGCAGAGGGAGGAAGCGGGAGGGATTTCTTTTGCAGTGACATGCAGGAGGGCAGGAGAAATTACTTGACATCAATATGCTAAATGTACACACGTTACCATCGCTGATTGCAGTGGTGGTTTTCTTTGAACTGAAGATCACTGCAGCTGAAGTGCTGTCATAGACAGCTTGTGCATCCATTGGTGCGATACGGTCATGCCTGCCAAATGGAGTACTGCATTGGACAGGAGGATCACACACCTTTAAAAAGTCATATGGTAGCAATATGTTTCTTGCGCATATGTGCAAGCAAACATAAAAAGGGGAGCCTTAGAATGTTCAGAGTGGCAGCTGAGCTTCAAAATTGAGAATTCCATTGTGGCTTATGCTGCTGCAGGGAAGAATTTGATTGATGATGAGCCTGTGGACAGGTCAGTGTCCAATCAGTGACCATACATTTAAATACACTAATGAGATTTTGGCTATGAAAAGATCTTCACAGCCAGTGTGCGGTCAGTCTGAGCACAGAGAGAGACCAAGAAGGAAGGTGCCCATGCCAAAGGGGTGTCCTTTCTGAAGAGGTCTGATTAAGAGAAAAAGCCTGCCAGAGACAGTTTAATTTAAATACAAGTACAGGAATAGGGTATCACCTGTATCCCAGAATATAGTCAGATAGAGCAGTAAACAAGAACAGGGTAAAGAACAGAAAGCCTGTTGCCTCCTGTGCCTGATGATCCTGCATGACAAGTTTTCCTCACAGAAGAACAGCTGCAAATCTGAAGAAAAATCATTTATCCTTATAACATCTTCATCCTGCTGACTCAAAGGGGGCCCTCCAACTAATTCAAGCTACAACAACTTTACCCAGATTTTCTTCAGTAATTACAAAGGAGTGTGGTATACTGAAAAACCTTGTTGATACAGTTTGGGGACAATTTTAAAAGCCACAGTGACACTCTTTTACAGAGAATGTATTTCTATCCTTCTGAATCTAAGAGACTTTTGGTCAAATGAAGGACTGAACCTGAGGGGGCTGAGGGGGGATTCTGTCACAACTTTTAATGTACCAGTATGCAACATTGTTTAATGCCATTGCCCATTTTTAAAGTTTTGCAGTGATGAATTTATAAAATGCCAACAGATTTTTAATGATTTTAGAGTACAGAGAATACAGTACAGTAAATAAGTATTGGATACCTCGGTGGGTATCTAGCAGAAGGGGTCAGTGGGCTGACTGAGGTAGATAAGGCCTAGTAGTCACTGTACGCCCTGAAGGCAATATATCTTGTGCTTTTTTTCTATGTTTCCCTTTTTGCCAAAAGTATGGCAAATAAAATTTAATGGCAAGAAGTGCAAGATGATACACAATGAAGCAATGAATCAATGCTTAGTGCAGCATATATGGTTATTAATGAAAAGCACTACAAAGGAAAAGGACTTGGGAGTAATAGCTGTGGACAGTCTTAAGACATCAGCTTAATGAAACAGGATGTAGGGTAGGGCATGTAAGATGCTGTGGTGAATAGGGAGGGGGAATCACCAGTAGGAGAGGAAAGAGGCTGCTACCACTATAGATCACTAGTTCTTCCTCCCCTGAAGTACTACATGCAATTCTGGAGCCCACATCTGAGGAAGGACAGGGATAGAGTGGAGGCAGTGCAGAGGAGGATAACCAGGATGATTCAGGGACAGCAGGAAAGGAAGTATAAGAACAGGTTTGCAGATCTGAACATGGACATGCTTGAGACAAGAAGGGAGAGAGGGGACATAATTAAAACATACAAATACCACCACCAGGTAAATAAACAGGATTGTGGGGAATTGTTCAGATGGAGTGGGAACACAATCACCTGGGTCAGTTCCATGCATGGCAGGATTAACCTGTATGCAAATTACGCCATGGCGTAGGGCCCTGAGGTTCAGGAGGGCCCCTACTGTTAACCTATTTACAGTTGCTTTCTTTAATCCTGGCTGTACTGGGTGACTGCCGACAGGCTGAACTGCCCAAAAAGCACCCCCTTCTTGGAGTCAGTCAGCCCCCTCCCCACTTAGTCAGCCTGGTGGTGGAGACCCCTCCCCGCAGTCACTCTGGAGCAAGACAGCCTCTTCGTCTCTCCGATGGGCAGCTCCGACTTCTCCTCTGATCCACCCTGAACCCACAACACACAACCAATCATGTCCATCAGAGGTCCTCTGGAGGTGTGGCTACTGGGGAGCTGAAATCAGTGTGTTCATGTGTGTGGCATCAGAGTGTGTGGCCAGGCAGTGATGAGGAGTAGAGGAGGAGAACAAGAGAGAGCTGTGGTGGTCAGTTGTTGGTGCCGGTGGCTGGTCTCATCTATCAAAGAAGAAGAGTCTCTGCCTAAAGACACAGAAGTAGAGAGAGAGAGTCTGAGCAGGCTGCAGGGGACCACCTGGAGTTGGATTTGGCTTCAGTGCAGCTTTGCATGCTGCTGGTGTTTTCCATGTAGCCACTAGCCAGAATCAGTCAGTGCTGCTGCTAGTTGGGCCTTTGGTCCTGCTGTGACTGTGAGGAGTCCTCCCATGCCGGGCCGCACTGCAGGGCCGAGTCATGTCACCACTGCCTGTGTGATCTTGAGGAAACAATCAAGAGGACAGACTGGACTCATCACATTCACATTCACATCAGTCAGGCCACACCAGGTATGTTGTGTTGACTAGTTGTCTGTGTTCTGCAGTGTCCTAGCCATTTGTGCTACAGAAATAACTATTTTTATTGCATTGGAGAAACAAACTAAGTTGTGGTTGCCTCTGGTCATGGTCTGTCTGTGAGTGTTCAGTAACCTGAGTAGTGTACTAATGAGTCTTTAATAAGATTTGAGTTTGGCACTGAGTGGACCATGGGATGCTAATAAGTCACCTGAGGGGGAACTAACTTGTGTGACTTACTCTTACTGGCACAGTTTTGTCTTGGTTTGATTTGAATCATATACATTACTGGGAAGTTGCAGTAGGTTGCTCTAGGAAACTTAATCTCTGAAGTGACTGCAGTCAACACCTGCAGGTCCTGCAGGGTTCTTAAGGCTCAGTCTTCTTGGCACAACTCTCCTTAGCTGCTTTGGCATCAATGACTTGGAGTGGGGGCAAGGATGTGGCAACTCAGCATTGGCAGCAAAGCAACTTTTAAGTTGACAACAAAACTATAAATGACAATGGAGATGGAAGAGAGGAGACAGTGGGGGAACAGACAGAACTGAGGACAAAGGTAGCTGCACAGAGGGTGATTGTGGCAGATGCATTGCGGGAGGCAAGGAACTTGAGCATGTCTCAGGTTTGGTGCTTGAAGGAGTCTTGAGCAGGGAAATGATGCAAGGGAGCTGTGAGCCCCATTAACTGCTTCAATACACTCTTCAGTTTTTTTTTGGTTTTGACAAAGAGAAAAGATATTTAAGGAGGCATGAGCAGGGAGATTGTGTCAGCTACAATCCCCATTTTTATTAAATTATTTATGTTGAATTTGAATTTGATATCTGGGAAGGCAGGGTACACTAATCAAAGTCTAATGTCCAGGTGTGTCTCGGAGGAGGGACAAAAAGAGGAAGAAAAGAGGATCCATAATTAATAATTAATCCATAATTAATAATAACAAAAATAGTTACAAGGTACATACAGTAGTGACAAGAGAAAAACAAGACAAGTTATAGGTAACTAAAAAGTGAAAATTTACAAAATGTTAATACTGTACCGATAAAATATTTCTTTATGCAGTAATTGGTCATTCTGAATTGTGTTGTTTATAATCAAGGGCATGTGACCTGTCAAGTCATGTGGCATAACACAGCATTATAAACCACATCCTGCTTGAGTACCCTGGTCATTGCTGCCTTGCCAGCCCAGCACCGTAGAAGAGAGGGATGTTGGCATTTAGGGGCCCCCAGGCCACAAAATATGACTTGGAGTAGGGCTCCCACTTCCATTAATCTGGCCATGGTTCCATGAAACTGGTGGGGGGGGGAAGAGGAGGCAGCAAATTTAAAAGAGATGCCAGGAAGTACCTTTTCACAGAAAGAGTGGTGGAGGGATAGAATAAGCTGCTGGAAGTGGTGGTCTGTGCAAAATCAGTGAAGGGTATTCAAAGCAGAGTGGGACAGAGACAAGGGCTTGGAATGAGGGGGAAGGGAGAGTGAAGAGCATTCAGGGCTATCTCCTTCAGCATTAGGGAGAAATGGATGGATCGGTTGGGCCAACAAGCCTTTTTCAGCCCACATGTTCTATGTTTCTATGGAATATGGTCTACATTAACGCAAAGAGAACAAAACATACTTTACAGAAAATATACAAGTGCATACTGAAAGTTGCATTATAAAGCTAATAAACATTCTGGGTTTTAAATTTATATAGAACAAGCTGTTATAAACTGCATTTATTGATTACACTTAAATAGCTACGGATACAGAATGATGCTCCAAGTGAGCCATTTAAAGCAGCAGTGCAATGAAAATGGGCTAAAATTTGATCCCACCTTGTTTTCTTCCTAATTAATGCCACGTCTTCCACTTCATTTCGGTGGTGACATTCTCAGTTTCTGTTATCATTTAAAAATGTTACGAAAGTTTTAAAATAATTATTTCTCAATAAAAAAAAGATGGCTGCCTCATTTTTGCCTGGAAATAATATTGAAGACCTGAGGAGGGTAAGACTCCCTACAAAAAGGCAAATGTACAGTACACAGCATAGGAAGCATCCAGAAAACCCAGATCAACGGCTCTGCTAATATTTTTCATTGCCACAGCAGAAAATTAGCTTTTTGGAATAACCTTTTTAATTGCACTGCTGGTTTAAGTGATTAGAACATAAATTTTAATATAGCGATCATGGGGTCACATTAAAAATGTTATTACTTGACCATTTGGTCACATTTGGTCTAGTTTTTTCTTACCAATTTATTTTTTTTAAGAATGCTATGTGATATTGTGAGGTTCCGCATTCTACATGCTGCAGGTTCAGATGTTGCAGTGTTTAATACATTTCTTCTACATGATTGAAGACAGGATGAACTTCATGAGGATATGTGCATAATTTACAATATATCTACGCCTTTCCTGTGTACATCACTGCCTTTGTACATTGGTAATATACAGTTCCTTGAGTCAGCAATTTCTGCATTATCTATTACTGTATAATGATGGGGTTATTATGTTTTGCTATATATGTAGGTACTGACTAATAGCCATATGATATTTCTATTAATTTGATTAAGCATAAGGTAATAATCATTACATGGCAAACTGTTAGCACATCAGTGTTAGATAACATATTCACACTTGGGCCATAGTACTATTTTTTAGGCCCCCAGAAGACAGGTTTATGCATTTGTATCTTTCTTTTTATGTTTGCCCTTATGCTTGCTCAAAGTGAACATGCTGGTATGACAGTGGCTTTTGAGATGTGTGTCACAAAGGATCCAATGCAGGGCAGTCTGCAAGGGACTCGACAGTGTCAGACCAGCCATAAGCCAGGCTGATCATGACACTCTTCTGGTCCTGCTGGGTGGAAACTTTGTGTAGTTCAAAGAAAGGAGCCACCCAAATCATAGGGTGGCTCTTTTCTTTGATATGCATAAGTGGCTATGCAAGCAGAGCTGATCAGCATCATGATCAGCCTGTGGTAGTCATTCCCGCAACATAAAAACAAACGGTCCTTCCATCTGGCAAGTATTCTTCTGACCTCCCATTGTTTTCCCTTCTTAATTTTTCAACACCAGGGTGCCCAATCACCGGCTCTGACTAGTACCCCCCACCCTGCTAGTTTTCATTGTGTGGCACTGGGAGCCCTTCCCAGGTGCCACCAAATATAACACCAACACTGGGGTGCCCAGTCCCCAGTGTCAGTACCTGAAATAAAGGAAACTGTCCTTTGTAGTCTTTTTTATACACCCTGTGAAAAAGAAAACTGTCTATTGATGTCTGTTGCCACTGCTAGCACACTGCCACTGTTACCAAGTGAGGTAGTGGCCACCTATAATGGAGTGGTTTCTGAAGCACTGGACATCAGCACTCCAGTTCGTATATGACCTATATCCTCTCATTTGAGATCCCCTTGGTTCAATGGGGATCTCAAGGTGATGAAGCTCAAGGGTCAGAAGTTGGAACATTGCTGGCAGAAGACCCAGTTGGAGGCCAACAGGCTGGCCCTGCATGCTCACTATGAAGAGTACCAGGGGGCAATTTCCTGTAAGAAGGCAGAATTCCTGTTCAGGAAGATTGTTGCAGGGAGAAACAGACCTTCTCAGCTTTTTTGGACTGGGATAGGCTTCTTCATCCTGCCAGTCTACAGCCAAGAAAGACTTTTTCATCCACTCTATGTGAAGAGTTTGCTCTGTTTTTTTCTGCCAGAGCGTTAGCTATCTGGTTGGGGATTCTGTCAGGGAGGCAACTGCCTTGCACTGGCAGGACTGGGAGGAACAGAGGCGCTTCATCTGTCTGGGAGGAGTTTTGGTCAGTGGAGGTGTCTGAAGTGACTAGGGTGATTTCAGAGCTAAAGCACACATATTGCGAACTGGTCCCAGCCCCGATGTGTTTCTTAATGGGATGCATCAAGGCTGTTGGCCCAGTGTTCACCAGGATTGCCAGGTGCTCAATGGTGGAGGGGGTGTTCTCAATGGCTTTGAAAGAAGCGCTCATGAGATCCCTCTTTAAGGAACCTTCCCTCGACACAAATGTCTGGGCAAATTAACGTCTGATTTCCAACCTGCCCTTTTTGAACAAGGTTGTTGAGAAATTAGCGGCACAGCAGCTAGAGGATCACCTTGTGTCCTTTGACATCTATAAGCCATTTCAGTTGAGTTTTTGGGCCAGACATAGCACAGAAACCGCTCAGTTAGAGTACATAATGATCTGCTCAGGGCTAGAGATAGAGGGGACAAGTCAGTTCTTGTGTTTCTTGGTCTATCTTCAGCATTTGACACTGTGGACCATGTTGTGCTTCTTGATTGGCTCTGTGAGTTTTGTGAACTCACCGATGTTGTCATAAGATGGTTTGAGTCATATCTCTCTGATAGAATGAAGCGGGTGGTGATGGGGAATTTCTCCTCCTCCTCAATGACCCTGTCATGTGGAGTACCACAGAGCTTGATCTTGTCCCCAATGCTGCTTGTGGTGTACATGCTGCCCCTGGGTGAGATCATTCAGCAATACAGCATGGAATTCCACTGCTATGCAGATGACACCCAGCTGTATTTGTCATTTGCACCCAGAACATCCATTGCTGTTGATGTGCTTAACAACTGCCTGGTTAAAAATCAAAGACTGGATGGCTTCCAGCTGGCTGAGTCTAAACCTGGATAAGACGGAGGTACTAGTGATCGAGCCTGGTCACAGGCATGATGGAGTACCACCTGGAGCCAAACACAGGTCTTTTCCTTAGGTCTGCTCCGCTGGTGGCCTACCCAAGGGTGTGAAATCTGGGCATGATCCTGTACAGCAGGTTGACCTTTGCAGATCAGTTGTCATCTGTAGTAAAAAGTGGTTCCTACCACTTCTGGAACATCACCAGGATCAAGCCCCTCATTCCACCTGAGGATCTGCCCATGCTGGTACATGCCTTTGTTACCTCTAGGCTTTACTACTGCAACTCTTTATACTTTAGGGTCATGAGAGGGACCCTTTTCAGAATGCAGCTGATGCAGAACATGGCAGCCCGGTTGCTGAAGGCCCTTTCTAGGTCCAGTCATGTAACTCTGGTCCTGCATGCTCCGCACTGGCTGCCTGTCAGGTGAAGGGTCCTTTTCAAGGTGGGTTTACTCACCTATAAGACCCTACATGGATTAGGTCCTGGCTACCTGTCAGAATTCCAGACACCTGTGACCTCTGCTCATTCCCTCTGCTACTCTTTGAGGGGCCTCCTGGACCTTCCCAGTGTTTGGCTCGAGACATCAGGTGACCGTGCTTTTAGTGTCTCTGGGCCATCCCTGTGGAACTCACTTCCACCTGCAGTCTGGGAGGCTCCCTTGATTGGGGTTTTCAAGCTAAGGTTGAATGTCCACCTCTTTAGCCTGGCTTTCACGGAATGAGGATTCCAGCCATACCACCTTAATAACAAGAAGCTGATCCTCAAGCTGTTATTTTGAAAATGTGAAACATTTTATTCTGATAATTTTATTATGTTTAATCAAGTGTTTTATCTTTGATATGTTTTGTTAAGGACCCAGAGCCTCAGGGAATGGGTGCCCTATAAATCAAATTTGCCTTGTCTTACCCTCCCACCACCAAACCCTCCCACTAAGCACCCACCATTCCAAACTGTTCTATCCCTTACTTTTAATTTTCTGACACTGGGATGTCCAGTCCCCAGTGCTGGCTAGTATACAATTCTCCTGCCTATTTTCATTGTGTGGCACTGGGAAGACCACCCCTCATGCTGCCACACTTAACACCCATACTGGGGTACCCAATCCCCAGTGTCGGAACCTGGAATAAAGAAAACAGACCCTCGTAGTCTTTTTGTGTTTTTATGTACTGTAAAACTTGAAAGTTTCACTGTCAAATTATTTTTGCTATATTTTCTGAAGCACTAATTTGTGCTAAAACTAATTTCCAATAATTAGTGTTATTAGCACTTTTCCCATTGTAGTGTATTTGTTCCTAATGACTTAGCCCTAAATTAAATTTACAAACTTATGGTAGCATTTCTGTTTGTGCTAAAATTACTTTGCATGAAAATAAGTAGTTTTTGGTACTCTGTAAAATATAAAACTGTCCATTGATGTCTGTTGCCACTGCCAGCACACTGTTGCTGTTACCCGCCACTACCTGACCCTTCTACTCAGCATCCATGACCCCATACCCCCTCACCCCTTACTTACCTACCAGAGGTCCAATACCATAATCCTCTCTGAACTGGAGATGCAGCTTCACTTTCAATGCTGGGCCAGGAATAAAGGAAACCAGGTATTTGTTTCAATCTATTTCAGTAGGTTTTGAACTTGTCCTCATAATTTTGTCATTTTTGAATATTTTTTCCCAAAATATTTAACATGGCCTTTTATGGGACACCACCTCATAAACAAGGGTGGTGAAATTATGCAAATCTGTCCCAAAAGGTGATTTCACAGGCACTGCAAAAAAATCACCTCTTAGGCAGGATTTGAACATGTTCTCCATATTTGTTCATGAGGTGGGCTCATAAAAAGGCTATGTTGAAAATTTTGAGTAAAAATATTACAAAACAATGTTATGAGCATAAATTAAACATTTTCAACACATACTCATAACTTTGAGCATTTTCAATATTTTCAAACATTTTTTCACACCACCTCATGAATGTGATAGCTGGCATTTTTCAAATCCTGGCCAAAATACGTTTTCACACTTGTGGCAAAAAAAAAATCACCTTTTGGTCAGGATTTGAACAGTTTCTCTACCCTTGTTCATGAGGTGGGATCATAAGAAGGCTATGCTGAACATTTGGGGTGAAAATATTAAAAAAAAAAGTTATGAGAGTATATTGAAAATTTTCAATGCACGCTCATAACTCAATTTCAACATAACCATTTTTTCACATGACCTCACAAATATGATAGTTGTCATTTTTCAAATCCTGACCACACTTGTGGCACAAAATGATCTTTAGGCTACTATTTTATAAATGACACCTATCATGTTCAGATAGAGTGGTTATACAAATACTATGTTGAAAATGTGGGATTGATATGTGAAAACAAAATTTAGTTAAGAAGAAACATTGAATTGTTCCATTTACTCATACTTTTATTTTTGCAGATTTTGACCTATAGTATTTAACATATCTCTTGTGTTACCCAGCCTCCTGAACATGACAAGTGTTTAGCAGAATTCTGGTCAAGGTTCATGTTGGGATACTGTAATCAAAAGATCATACACTAAATAAAAATAATATTCTATATCATCTGTATAAGAAACTCTACTTTCTTCAAATACTACATTTGTTTACAAAGAATTTCATTAAAATATATTTCATTTTGAGTTTATTCTGATCTTGTCTAGAACATTTCTTCACCTTTCGTGACAAATAATAAGTTAGACACAATTACTGTTTCATAGCAGCTCCGTATCGGTTAATTGCTTGAATTAAATTAGGTCAGTACTAGATTCTGAAATATCAGACTTCTCCAAAATTAATATTTTTAACAGCAGATTGTTGCCTCAAGAAAGATGAACCTGGTCAGTATAAAAAATATATATATATGTCTGTCCCTTAAGTATAATCTTAACTTTGGCAGGTTGAGAAGGAAAAAAAATGTCCTCCTATTTTTTAACCTGATCTTTAAATTGCAGAAGGCATCTTCTCCTCTGTTGTTTAGGACAAGAAAAGAAAAAGGCTGAGTAAATAAAGATGGTAGTTGTTCTGTGAGTAAATTTGCCTCAGATCATTGCAAGGTGAATCACCAGCTCTCTATTTCTTCCCAAAGAAAATTTCACAAGGATAGTTGGGAGTTTTAAAGGAAATTGATTGATAGGGGGTTACTGAGCTTGATCTACTTTCCTGGGTTTTTAAGACACTCTAAATGCATTAGCAATGAAAGGTGGCTTAACTCAAGGAAGACTGAAGGTTTCCATGATCACTTCTTTGACAAAGGCCTTTGTTTTCTAATGTGAATCCTCTTCAAGAGATGAAGGGATTCTGACAAATGTAAGGTTTTTAAAATGAGTTTAGATTTCAAGCTGCACAGTACATCAGTGTGATGTTACACTGTCATGAACTACTGCCACAATAAGTACATGAAGTGTTTGAAACTTTGGATTTACTTTTTCTTCATAACCTCAAATGTGTTTGACTTGTGTTTGAACATTCTCAACTCCCTTTTCAAGGAAGGACTTCATCTTGTTCAAAGCATCTATCTGGGCATCAAATTTTGACGTCTATTTATTTATGTTAAAAAAGAGTATTGTTATGTCATAAAACTTTCAAGAATATATGAAGTTCGCTTATTCAGACCAAAATTCTTTATTTATGGTACTGCACCCCCTCTGTACTACATTGTATGGGCCTTTTAAACAATAACCATTTCTGGCTGTGTAATTCCCCTAATGGTGACCTGCTTCATATTTTACGGCATTGTGACCCTATTCATAAACTCTGGCAAACTATCTACCAATTTACTTCTAAGGTAGTAGGTGACAGTTTCGTTTTTGACCCTAAATACTTTTTATTGGGCATTCTTATTTCTCCAGACCATATATTATCTCCAGACCTATATACTGTAGATGGTTAAGCTTATTATTTCTCCAAGTAAAATGTCTTATCCTAATATATTGGAGAACTACCACCATACTTAATCTTTCAGATATCCTCAAAAATCTCACACAATATGCATCTTTTGAAAGGCTTACCTATGCTGCTATGGACTGACTAGATGTATATGAAAGATGTTGGCAGGACTACTTCAATTATTTAAATTCAATTAGTACCAATATTAGTTGATGCGCAATTATATATGGCATATTATATATCACTAACATCATAGGACATTTTATAAATGAAAATGTCTCTCCGTAGTTAAAGTTTTCTTCCTGGTTGTTAATAACATTAAGGTGATTTTTTTCTTGACTGTTCACCTCTTTGTTCTTTCACCCACATTGTACAGCAGAGATATCTTCTGCGTCATATTACATTGTTAATTAGGACCTATATCTTTTTGTACATCTTTGCACTTTATTGCAGGTCAGTGAATTAGCAATTATATAACATATATTATCTCCTGATTGACTTTACCATTATGTATTATTCTTCAACACTTTGCGTTCTTATTGCTTTGCTATATGAAGTTTGTATGTTTTGCTTTTCCAATGTCGACTTGCACTACTTGCCATGTTTTTTTCTTAATTATTGTATATATGGAAGCTTTTTCTTTTCTTTTTTTCTGAAAATATCAATAAAAAGATAAACTGCAAAAAAAGAGTATTGTTGATTTTTTTGGAGCATTTGAGCATGTATAGCATTAATGTCAGGACTACCCTACTCACCTCTAACACCCACAGCCTCAGCCTCTGATGAAAGAGAAATGCCTTTCTGCATGGAAGTCAGTGAAGGCTGCATAGCACCATTGGGTTGCACAGCTTTAAGAAAAAGTTTCCTGTGGAGGTAAGAAAGAATGCCATCACAGCAACTAATCTATGCCCCACATGAGGTGACAAAAGCTGTATACCACCAGTAGACCACTGGACATCAGATGCAGTATCCTGTGCAGTTAATAAAGGCATCAAACCATCCGAGGCATTTGTCACATGAACAGAACTCTGTGAGGTAATTTTGTATCTAGTGATTGGTACAGTATCTCTGACTTTGTCTCTTTGAATGGCTGTCTGTGATCTTAAAGAATCTGGTGGTACAGTGATAGTAGTTCAAGCAGTGATGTACTTGTGCATAGGCCAGGTTTCTGAGAGGGCACACTAGCTATACTCAGAGCTTGATCTGAGACTGGATGTCAGATGTCAGAAATTATTTATCAAGCTGCCCAAAGTGAATAGAACTATCATCACAAGAGGAAGAAATTTCAGTCTTTCATTTCTTATCTTGGAGTTTTAGATTTTTAACAAATAAGACATATAAAAAGAAAGCAAAACCTATAACTAAGTATATATAAAGCAATTCTGCTATATGGCCATGCGATGGGTCTCAGCCAATCATAGCTCTGTAATTGGCTACCAATTTTATAAAAATATAAAGTGCAGAGTAAGACCAAAAGTAAACCAGCAACAAAGTTGAAGGCACAAAGGAATCATCAAGGTTCATGCCAAATTGTTAAAATCACACCTGACATATAAGCTTTCAAAAGCTGAGGAAGGTCTCACTCAGTTTAGCTACTGTGAAATAATGGGTACCTTCCTAACTGGGACATCTGTAATGAGGGCTATTTCAGTGAAGTATTCTGAGTAACCATTTCATATGGGGATGATTCTATCCAAACTGTAAAGTGCTGAAGGAGTAGTACAGAGTTATTGTTAGAATATAACTAAGACATTGTAATGTTTATTTTAAGGATTTACACTGTAACTACAACTGGTAACACATGCTTGCAACCCTTTCCTACACACATTCAATGGTAATATTTCCCCTATTCAACATTACTCTAGGACACCATTATCAGACTCTTTGTTGTTTAGTTTCAAGATCTAGATTGCAAGTATTATAAAGCTTAAGAAACAGATGATGACAGAAACATTGTGAAACGTCTGCTTTAAAAAGTTTTAAATGGCCTACACAAATTCAATGGTAAGATTTCTCCTATTCTACATTGCTCTGGGACACCATTATTAAACTCTTTGTCCTTTACTTTCAAGATCTAGAATGCAAGTATTATGAAGATTAAGAAACACATGATGGCAGAAACATTGTGGAAAGTCGGCTTTAAAAGTTTTAAATGGCAAAAATCATACCTTTTTTGCATACCATTGAAGATATATTGTGAAGGCCATAAACATGTTTGACATTCTATTTTCACTGACTGCTTTTGGCTCTTTCATGAAAATGTGGGCTACATTCAAAAGCAAATAACAACCATTTCCAGTTTTGTTTGGAAACTACAGCTGAAATGCTACATTATAATGATTTACTGTAAGCCTTAGTCAGTCAATTACTTAGGCCAGAATGAACTGCTGTTTTAGTAATGGTGGGTGTCATCTCACATAACCCATTCCATGTTTTGTATAGTGGAGTTTGCCTCCAAACTGTAAATAACATGGGCTATTGGAAATCAGCTCTTGTAAAAAGGCAACAGGCCTCTGATGTTAGTCCTGTGAGTGCCTCTTGTGGCTAACCCCCTATAAAGGATTGCAAATAATCTTTGCATAACCTCACTATCTGGAGGATTGTGGTGGAAACTCTGGAATCATCATTAAATAAGGCAAATATTAAACAGGTTGACTGCATGTGCATGACTTTCTTCATGGAGCATTTTCATTTTGGAACAATAGTTTTAGCCTAACTATAGTTACAAGAATGACAGTAATTCTGTTCCTACTGTATGTCAAAAATCTTTTGAAAACAGGACCACTGGTGAGTACGCAGAGCTGCAGGGAGTCCAGAAAGGATGCTAGGAATTAAATTAATTTTTTCCCATTATCTGTTTATCTCCTGAGCTGCCCCTGCTGTCCCCTTGCTAACGACCTCTGCAGCCCCAGCTGCTCTGGGACTTACCTTCCTACCATTGTCCTCTGCCACAGAACTGTAGAGCATGCCTTGTCACTGGTGTGGGGCCTGTGAGGAGTCAATCATCATCCTGCAGCTGGGGTTTTCCACTGATTTTTCTTGCTGGGCCCACAGGACATGCAATGGGTGCAATGTGTGAGCTCCATCTCCATGGAGATACCCCCACTGTCCTTAATGTGGGTTTTCTTCCCTCTCCTAGTGATGCTGCTTGCACTGCCACTGGATGGCAGTCAGAGAACAAGCCACAGCAACCCCTCTCCCTAAGGGAGGAGAGCAGTCTTATGGATGCTCTATCCTCCCTCACCCGTCCAGCCCTGAGTGACCAACACCAACCATTTCCAAACCTGCATTGCCAGTGTGGCAGGAGGTGAGGTGCATGGCACCTTGGCCTGGCTTGAAATGAAATTAAACTTAAAAGTAAAGATCAAAAGTGGGCCTTCTGATTTGCTGGAAGAGCAGTGAAACACAGACATTAAATTTTGCATTTGTTTAAAGTCCTTGTCACATTTCAAAACAGTCTGTGATGATACTGATATGACATCATTTCCCAGGTGGTTGAAGGCATGTGGCTGTGCCTTGTGCCTCACAACCTACTCTGGTTATGCCTTTATTCTCACATCACCAGACACCTGTTTGTGGATTATTCCTTACGTAACCTACACCTCTTAATGTCTTGGCAATTAAATGTGAGGTTTAAGAAGAGGGACCAGAAAAGACTGTAGAATGCCAGCTATCTCTTTAAAATATTGTAGCATGCTATTTTATTTATTTTTGAAAGTCAGATTTACAACCTTTGAGTGAGGTCTCATTTACAAAGGCACCTCGTCGCAGGGAGGGTTGACATGGTTACAGTGTGAGCTACAACAGTGGTAACATAGAGGTGCAATACAGATAACAAAAGAAAACAATATAACAGTGGTTTACAGAAGAAAGTTACATGCAGTAAATAGCAATTGTATAAAGCATAATTATTGTTTTCTTTCCAGTTTCCACTCTTGGTTCTGTAATACATAAGATTCCCTGGAGCATTTGAAGGACAATGGGACTCCTGCAAGTAATGCTGAAATTTTGCAAGAACCAAGGAGGTCATTAAGCATTTTAAAAACACTTTCTGATAAGCAGCTTAAAGAATGGGATTGGCTGCAGTGGCTCATTTGGTTGTTTGGTACCTGGTGAATCTTTTGCACCTCCCACTGAATGTTGTACAGTAGTACTCCAAATTATGACTCATACTCACCTGTATTATTTTAAAGTGATGGACCATAGTGTAGGAATACTTTATGAAACTGTGTTACTGCATTGGTATTTGTAAAACCCTACAAATAAACAGATCTTCTTTTAAACTTGTAAAGCAGTCTAACTTTCCAGCAAATCGGCGCTTACTATCAGCCTACCTCTTATGTGGTGCACAAATGCCACCTCATGCTGCCAGATTAGTTGTTTTCTTGGTGCAGTAATGGTGTCTCCTCACTGCCTCAGAAGCGGGTCTGTTAGAAACTCTCATGCCTACAGCTCAATCAGGGAAATCTATCATAGGGCTATTTTCCTTACAGTTTTTCATTGGTAGCCCGTGAAGATACCGACTCCCAAATGGTGAGGAGTCAAAACGGCAGAATAATAGTGAGTGCCATATTGGCAAACTTTCTGTGCCCCCCCTCCCGAGGGTCTGACTCCCCCTGGAGTTGATATATTAAGTAAGGGGGGATGTGGGGAGCAAAGCCCCCCACAAACAGAAAGTTGGCCGATAATGGCACTCGCTATTATTCTGTGCTGTTTTGACTCCTCGCCATTTAGGAGTTGCTATTTTGACATGGAACCTTTTTCATTTTGTAGTTTCACAGATGAAAATTGGGAAAGAGAAACTGTTCAAATCACCTCTTCACATAAAATGCTTGTTTATGAGCAGCACCATGACGTCCTCCATTCTGTGGGGCAGGTCACACCTTTTCACCCAGTAACAGAAGGGGGGGGATAGAAAACAAAAGGAAAGAAAACCTTCATTTTAAAATACCTCGCTCACTTCCTTTCAATTCAAAGCAGTTAGATTGCTTCATAATATATTAATATGTATACTTGTGTGTGTTTCTGAAAGCATAGGAAGGTTATCGTGTGCTGTTTGGGCTGACAGAATTGCTCTGCTTCGCTTTGTGGTTCTCTTGCCAAAAAAGGACCACAAAGCGAAGGTGAGTAGTTCTGTCAGCCCAAACAGCATGGAGATAATCTTCACCTGTAAGAAACACATGCAAGTATACAGATTAACATACAGAAAATTCTGCAAAAGAGTACCAGGGTCTACAGAAATGTGTCATGACCAGGTTAAAAAAAAACTGCTGGAAATAAGGGGCAGAACGCTGTAACATAGGGATGGACACTTCTAAAAGCAGAGTTTGGTGGTTGTAGTCCATTCTAATTCCTAATTACCTGCATTTACATGTACTGAACAAGTTTCATGACTTGTTTTTAGTGCTGCTGTCAACACTTGTTCCCCTTTGTTAAAGGAAAATTTCTTACTTTAGGATACACTTTGGAAAGCATAAAGTAGGGTAACAAATAAGTTCAGGCAAGTGGGTAAGGAGTTGTGGACACCCAGTGCAAGTCAGGCAATGGAAGGTGGGTTATAAAAAGGAAAACAAGAGACATCCTATCTAGGGTAGCGTACCAAAAACATTTCAGATAAGCAAAGCATGAGGTGGGAATTCAAATGGCATAGGAAAGAAGCCATAAGGCACATGGAAGTTTCAACAGGCACTAAAGGAAGGAAAGAGTATGGGAGTGGTGCAGTGCAACGAGTGTGGAGCTGCAGTCTTCCTGAACAGTTTTTGGAGACTGAGGTGTTGCCCATTTGTGCTCATCTTTCTGGATTGAGGGCAGAGGTTGCTGGACTCGGGGCCAGACTGTCATGGGTGAAGAGAACCTTCTGCCCCACCCAGGGGCCACCAACTGTGCTGCTGCTCACCTGGAGGATACCTAGGCAGAGGCAAAGCAGTCAGACTTTGGTGGGCTTTGGGAGGGTGGCAGAGGAAGGAAGGGTACACACTCCTGAGCTTGTACCACAGTGCAGTTCATTCATCCTACTTATAGGACATGGCAGACAGGATGAGGAGCCTATAGCAGTGAGAAGGGAGAAATTAAAGTGGGAGGAAGAGGACGTTAGCTGAGGATGAAGCAGTTGCTGGTGAGGAACTCTATTGTTAGGGGAACAGACTTGGGAGTGGAGCAGAAAGAGAGAGAGAGCGAGATAGGTGAAGTGCCTCCTTGGTGCTTCAGATTGGAGGAACAGAGAGCAGATTCAGAGGATCGTTAGGACAGCAGAAGACATGATAGATCTAGATATCATTGTCTACCTGGAGACAAATTACCTGGGAAGGGACAGGGTAGGGTTAGTGTAGCAAAGGTTTATAGTGCTGATGAGGGGCCTCAAACAGGTGGGATGCACAGTGTTTTTTTGTTGAAGTTTTACCTGTATACTGCCAGGGAGAGGATAAGACACTCCTTACCAGGGCTTTTAACAATTGCTTGAAGGCATGGTGCATGAAGGAAGGCTTCAACTACACCTGGGACTGGGGCCAACCTGACCTCTATGGGAGAGATGGCCTACATCTGTCCAGGAGAGGGATCACAGTCCTTAGCAGGAGGTTCAAATTCCACTTAGATGAGCATTTGAATAGGCCAGAAGTAAAATCTGTAAAACTAAGGAAAGCAACAACTGCACCTTCCCAGATGATAAAGCAGTCAGGAGGGAGAACCTGAGGGGAGTATGCTCCCCCCAGGGCAGGGGCATTAGAAGACAGGGTTTGGGACAAGGCAGAGAACAAAGGTGGTATAAATGATGAAAGCAAGAAGAAAGGAGTGAAGGAGACCAATAAAGGAGAAGTTTACAAGAGAAGAGGGGGGTCAGAGGGAGCATCAGGGAACAGCACAAGCTAGAGTAGGGAAGCAGGCAGGGAAGGAATAAGGCATGGAGAGCCATGTGCATCAGTGCAAGGAGTTGTCAGACCAGGAGGTCATCATGGTGGAGGCTAGCCTGGATTTAGTGGCCATAAAGGAGTCATGGCGCACTAACAGCTATGACTAGGTCATGGCCATACCATGCTACTATCAGTTAGAGAGAGACAGAGAAGGAAGAAGGGGTTGCACTTGATGTGAGGGATGAAATCAGGGCAATGGAAATACAGGGGCACCGAGAGGAAAAGGAAGGGCTTGAAGTGCTGTGGGTCATCCTGGAGACAAGTACTGGGGCTGCTATTAATACAAGGGTGGTATACAGATCTCCAGCACAGGGAGATGAGTTGGATGAGGCACTTGGGGACGCCATCATCAGGATGGCAATTAAGGGGAGGGGAATTCAATCTTCCAGATGTGGATTGGAGCTTTACAACTGCAGCCTCCATAAGGAGGAGGGACATCCTTGACTCCCAACAGGGGGCTTCTCTCAGGCAGCTAGTCAAGAAACTGACTAGGGACAGGGCAGTGCTGAACCTGGTGCTTACAAACTAGAACAGCATTGCAGACATCACAGTGGGCAGCCCCTAGGTACCAGTGACCAGTGTACAGTGTGATTTAATGTTAAGACAGGAACAGGGGCAAGCCACATTAGGATGAGGGTCATGGACTTTAGGAGGAAGGATTTTAAAGAAGCCCACTCACCACCCGTAGGCCACCTATTTGTGCCTGTCATTCTTTAAAAGATACATGCATCAATATCCCACAACTGGGATAAAACATGTTTCTTTATTTTTGTTTCTCTTTGAAACAGCAAGTACAGCCATTAACAACAATCACAATCATGAAACGAAACGTCCAGACTTCCAAAGGTACCCCCTCCCTAGAAAGATGCCAGACATTCTCCCACAAGCCAGAGAAAACCACTGTTGTTTATATACTGTAGTCTTCCTAGGACATCAGAATAGCTTTACAAACTGCACCAGACAAATGTCTGTGCACAGTATGTGAACAGACTGTGTCTTCTACAAAACAAAGATGACCCGACACCGACTTTCGGCAAATGATCCAGCACCACCATTCAACTCCAGTCCTCCCTGCACTACAAACCTGACATGCCAAAGTAGGCAGCATTTCATTATTTAAAAAGTCAATTCAAACAGCACAACAATAGTCAATAAGGGAAGAGGAGGAGACGACAAGTACACTATAGGAGCTACTTTTTGTTTATAATTTTTAAATCTTACAATATTTAATTTTTTTTTATTCTTTTTTTTTCACCCCTGTCCTGACCTGCCCCATTCCACTGTCCCCCCCAGCCCTGTCACCCTGGCGTCTACTAGACTCACCTCTACTTCTACGAGGTTCTGGCTGACCAGGTGTGGCGACTGTGGGAGGTCGGCAAGAAACAAGCTTCAGACACGGAGCAAAACGTAGGGGCAAGCAAAATAAAATTATTGAATCAACTGAAAAGTCTGGATAGTATTTTTTGAAGGGGTTCCACCTATGGAATATTAGAAGCTCTACCAACACACCATGGTCCATGGTGTCAAATGCTGCAGAGAGATCCAGAAGAACCAAGATGGAACGGCTCTTCTGATCTCTCACGATCAGGAGATCATTGAGGACCCGAAAAGGGTCATCTCAGTGCTAATGCCTTTTCCGAAATCCAGACTGGAGAAGAACATAGATGTCGTGGATGGTCAAGTGATCCTCCAGCTGCAGTGCGACCACCTTCTCAATAACCTTACCCACAAAGGGAAGGTTACAGATGGGTCTGTAGTTAGCAAGACAGTCTGGGTCGAGAGAGGGTTTCTTACAGAGAGGTGTCACCACTGCCTCCTTCAGGGTGTCCAGAAACACACCTGACTCTAACGAACACCAGATGATCTAAGCTAGGACCAGGCTGATGACCTCAACGCACCCCACAAGGAGGCACATTGTACCCGGGTGCAAACTATAGCGGGTCAGCCGCATATTCTGGATAATCCTCACAACATCCTCAATCTCCGGCCAGCTAAAGTCAGACCAAACAGACTGAGGAGCTGCAACCGACCACTGACCACTGCCATCCCCATTGGAGTGAGCTGCACAGATCTTGGACCTGATGTCAGCAACCTTATCGGCAAAGAATCGAGCAAACTCGTCACATGTCTCTTGTGACAACGCTCTCCGAGTCTGCAAACAGGCTGGATTGCACAGTTTGTCCACAGTCCAAATACCATGAATAATAAAAAACATTTGGCCCCAATTACACCCCTCCCCCAGTATTCATGGTATTCAGGGATCAAAATTCCTTACAGCTGTATTGACTTACACCAATTTACGCAAGGTAGCAGATGTGATGGGGATCTAGATTCAAAAGTGAAATATACGTAACCAAGAGACTTTAACAGTCTTGAATAATTATATATTTAAATGATCATTAGTTTGAAAAAGGTAGCATTACTACCTAGCACATTTTGTTCATTTTGTGATTAAACCACTGGACCCCACTGCCTTCTTTAATCCATACGTTCTTATGTAGACCTCAAAGCCTGATAATTCAAACAAACTCTGTTCAGAGTCACAATGGTTGCTAATGTTATAGCATTGATATAATGTGACATAAACCTCATTTTAAACTAATTATAATGGTAAATACTAAATTAAATAGGAAATATTGTTATTTGCAGATTACCCATTTTACTCTGTATTTACCCAGGCCAGACCAACAGAAATGTATTGTCTTTTTTTTTTTTCAAACTCTATTTCTGCACCCTTACCACATTGGATTCTCTTCAGCATGGTCCTTCACTGAACCGGCTGTTCCCATCCTCCTGAAGCCTTCCGCCACTTCTGATCAGCACCTCCTCCTCATCATGTCACCAACTCCCCCCCCCCCCGATCTACGTCCCCCGGGAGCAAGGACCGCCACTCCACCCGGTGCTCTATCTATAGTATCTGGTGGGACACATAGGACGAGAGTCAAAAAGGCTTCTATGCCCAGAATTGGACACGGTGCCGGTGCCCTAGACCCACCTTTGCCTACTAATGAGAAGGGGCATTTTCCTTGTTACTTCCCCCCATTAGCCCAGCAGTGCAATGCACCCCAGTGTGGTGTGTGAGTGCTCCTGCTCATGCCCACAGAAGAACAGTGGTGGCCATTCCCCCACTCTGTGAGGACCCAACTGCTGCTAGACTCCCAGCCATCACTAGAGTTCACCAGACGGTGAGACCTACGTCCCCCCTCCCTCCCAGGAAAGGAGAGCTGTCCACTGGATGCTCAATCCTTTCCTTCCCTGGCAACCCCCAGAGACCCGAGCCTGGGTCACCGGTGTGGCATGAAGTGTGGCGTCCAGCGCCTCAACCCTCAGTGCCACCGGGCTGGCTATTATCTTGTTTTGAGTGGCATCTTGCTATCACCCATATTTACCTTGTATTTGACCAGGGTAGCCCAGCTGAGATGCAACATCTCATTTTTAGTGTGGTCTAGATTCTACAAATTTTCAGACTGTGTTTGTCCAGGTTAGCATAAACCAGCAGAAATGTTACTTTAGTGTTTTTCGGAATTTTCAAATTGACAGAACAGAATCCTTTGGAATTTCAGAAAATGTGAAATTTCAAAGTGGGATGGTTTTCACTGATTAATTGTCTGCAGTTTACAGAAACTGCAGATTCTTTTTCTGCAATCTGCAAAATCTTTTTTTGTAGTTTACATGATCCACAAAACATTATTACATGCTTTACCTAGAAATGCTTTTTGAAATTCCACGGAATTTTAAAAGAAGGTCTGAAAAGCATTTTCGAAGCAGAATTGCCATTCTGAATGAATTTCACCACTGAAATTCTACATAGCTCGAGTTGCTTTTGAAAACTAATGAATAAAACAGTGACTAAGGAGATTCCTAGGTTCAAATCCCACCATGGCCACTGGCTCACTGTGCCACCTTGAACTAGTCACTTGACCTCCACAGGGTTCATGTTCCTCCCTGCTAGAAAACTGGTAAGAAAGCAGGGCTCCAGTTAACATATAATGTCCCATCCCATACATACAGTTACCAAAAGGTTGTGCCGGTGAGCAGGCTGAATTGAGCCAGTGCACACTACAAAAGGGCGGCCAACCCCAAATTGCATATATGTTCCATCCCAGCTGGTCTCTCCTAGGGTAAATTAATTTAAATAAAATAGAATTGTTTAGACTTTTGTTTATACATACACAGATGTTTGAATCAAATCATTTTGGTGCTTGGGATGTGCTACCAGTGGAGTTTTGTTTTTTGTTTTAGGTTTTTCCTTTTATTCATGCTTTTTTCTCACAGTGCCGGCTCACCTGGACTTTAGTTCATGACTTGTTGTTGATGTAACCCAGTGATCTCCCAGTTCCATTAGCTGCTCTTCCTGCTGTCCTCCCAGCAGGTCAGTGCAAAGCAAGGTCTGAGCGTGTCTGCCACCATCATTCACTGTAGATCGCACTGGGGAGGGTTACCTCATTTTCTCACTAGTTGGCCATCATTCTCCTTCCCCGTTTTGCCAGGCCACCCCATGATATGATGCAGCGTGCATATTCTGTGTCCCCTCAGCTGGAGAACAATCTCACAACCCACCACTGGGGGCTACTACAGCATCACAACTGTTGCTTCCTTCCCTCCTTGCCGAGAAATGCTGCAAATGGCAGCACTTGCCCAGCCTAGCTGCCTGATCACTGGCTCCCAAGTCTGCTCCTTAACCCAGTTTACTGGCGTGGCAGTGCAACTGGGCCACTGAGCAGCTCTGCACTCTGTCTTTTTAATCTGTTTACTACAGCTCCTACTGTACCAGAACTCCCTTGGAAACAGAATGCTGCATTCTGCAAATATCTGGGTTAAAGCTATTTTAAATTAAATAGATGCTTAAATGAGCTTTAAACAAACTGCAGGTGATGTCTACCTGTAGTCAGATTAATTTTTTTTTCACATGTGATGTTTATTATTTCCCCGCTTCCAGTATTTTGGTGAGAAAAGTCTCATTTGTACTTGTGTGAGTTTTAAACTGTCTTGTGAAAACTCACAACAGCAGGAGAATGTTGGTATATTTTTTGTCATCAGGATGTGCAGAACTCTATAATACAGAAGTAAATCCCTAGAAATATAAACTGATTGAAAATCCAGGCTGAGTATTGCTTATGTAAATGTGGAACTCATACTGGACAGATTTTTAAAAACATTTGAACATGAAATGTGGCTGCTCAGCATTAGTTTTTGATATGGAAAATGTGTACTTGTTTATTCCATCTTAGGTTGCCATTTCTGCCTATTGTAAGATGCCCTTTTTTGCAATTTGCAGTCTACTTTAGCATCGTTTTTGGAATTTAAACAGTTAATGTGCAGTTGTGACCTACACTTTTCACTGGTGTCCCCAGTGTACAAGGATGCCCTCTTGGCCATTACATGAAATGCTGCTTAAAAACAGTTGTGGGCAGGGGTGGGGGTTGAAAAATAAAATGACTGCCAAGAGTTTCCAGGTCTATCACCAGAATTCATAACATTTATATCAACTGTGGTGATCTGATGTCCTGTTTTGGTAAGCATTTCTGTACCACCCAAACTGTTTGACAAGCTACTTGATCAATCTTCACTGCATGTTAGAATGTTTATTAGAAAATGTCCCATATTGTATGTTGCAATCTCTGTTGTACTTTCTCTGCATGACAGCTTCACAACAGATCAAGCAGAAACCCTGGAAAGATAACATTCTGAAGCCAATCAGAAGCCTAGATACAGCCTTCATACAGGCATTTATAACTCTGTAATGGAATTAGTTTTTTTAACATGCAGAAGAAATCTAGACAGACATGCTGTTTGTCCATTAGGGCAAGGAACCAAGACACTGGCACTCAAGATGGAAATGTTGTTCTGAGAGTACGATAACACATTGTTGACTTTACCTGGACTTCAGGATGTTGTTGGGGCTTTCTGCTTCTTGTACGATTGGATCCTCAGAAGGACTCTTGTCACATGCACTCACTGGCACTCCCAGTGTTGCCTGTTGCCACTAGGTGCCAGCAGAGCTCACTTTGAAGTGACATGCAATCCGTCTAACACATGAGCCAGCAAATGGGGAATTTTCACACCCATAGCATCTGTACTGGCAAAAATATGGCCAATGCTGGACTATGTAATAAAACAAGACTGTACGAAAGGTGTTGTACTGAGTTGGCCCCATTGGTAATGCAGTATACCTTGCCACTTGAGTCCAGCCCATCCCTGATTTCTATCAGATATCTCCTCACAAAGGCACTGTTTGGTGGAAAAATGCATCTGCTCCTTCCCAGACTGAATCCTAACCTGCACCAACAATCACAATCCTACTCCTCCTAAAGCATCACCACAAAACGTCCTACCCATCACCTGCCCCTTACACCTTAAGATCGTCCACACTAGCACTCATATCTATCCATTTATGTGGCATCCTGGAGCATTTTGATGTGAGTTCTATAATAAGGGGAATGATCTTGTTTTGCACTACTGCTTTTCATATACCACCATCTGCACCTGATGGTCACACTCATAATCTTCACATGCACCTGGAGCTGGGCAGAAGTTTTGAATTCCACTTTTGCAGAACTTTGTCATAATTTTGCAAATTTTGTGAAATTTTCTAAACTTCTACTTTTGGTGAAATCCAAATCTTCCAAATGTGTTTGTTGAATTTTTGCCCTGTTCCACAGAATTTTCTGGCTGAATTGTGGAATAATACAAATGAACTGTGGAATGGCAGTTCTGAGGAATTTTATTCCACAGCTTAATAGATCATTCTGCAATACATGTAATCATTCTGCAGTTCAGTCATAAGTTCTGCAGAATTCCAGTATAATGTATTAATCCACAATTCATACATTCATTCTGCAGTTCAATGAATCACCAAACTGTGGAATGAATGCATGAATTATGGATTAATGTATTAAAACTTCAGAAAGAAATTCTGCAGAACTGGCCACTGACAGTGATCATTTCTGTGGAATTTCTTTCCACAGTTTAATACATTAATCTGCAATTCATGTCTTCATTCTGCTGTTCTAAGTAGAGATGTGGTGGAGCTTGTACCAAGTGATGAAATTCACCACTTTGCAGAGCTTTGCGAAGTTTTTCCAGGTCTGGGAAACTTTGACTTTGCCCTAATTGTGACGTTTATGCTGTGAAATGCAGAATTTCATAGGTGAAATTCTGCACTTCACAGTAAAAAATTTGCACTTCACAATCTGCAAATTGCATGAATTTCATGAATTGTGCTTTGTGAATTGCGCACAATTTGCAAATTAATTCACGGAGTGAAGTTTGCTGATTTCGCTCATCTCTAGTTCTAAGTCAGAATTTTGATGAAAATTGCCAAAGTGCATTCTGAAATGTCAGGGGAAAGTGAAATTCTGACTTTCCCCCAAATTCTGCCAGCGGAAGTTTAATTTCATACAGCAGCATGTGCACCCCAAGCACATTATACTACCACTTATGTACATCCATTCTCACTTTTTTACTGTTTACCAACACACACACACACACACACACACACGCCTGCTCTTATTTGCATGCTTGCACCAATAACATAACTCCTATCCCCACCATACCCCAACCACCTACCCTCACATGCTCCTACTCCATCAATGGAACATATCCACTCATGTCCTCAACCAGATAAGCTCAATAATGACCCTCAGACACATATGCCTACCCTTCATTTCCACCAACAGACCTGACCTTCAGACACAAAAGAAAGGAAAAAGCCTACACCACTGATATTTTTTCCACCATGCTTTTTCTCTTGCAGTCCACCCGGGTGTGGCTTATCAAGCCATCCCTGCCACTCACTTGGTGATCTACCTCCACCCAGCTGGCTCCTGTAGACTCCTATGAATTGTCCTACATGGCGGGGCTAGATGGAGAAGGCTGTCCTTCCCCCACCTGGAGACCCACACCCAGTTTCTGGGTCTCGGCTTGGCAACAATGCAGAGCAGAAGGCTGACAGGCAGGATGTCACAGAGCCCAGGCAGACCTTTTCCCCTTCTCAGACCCATGGGAGTATGTAGGATGCATTCATATGGAGGTGCACATGCAATTTGGAACTGCAGTTCCTTCCACCCCCTCTTGACCTTAGTCTGCCTCCCTAAGCTCAGCACTAGCACCAGGCCTCTACTTGATGGCAACCAAAAGCCTGGATAACACTCAGGGCCAGATTAAGGCAATCTGGGGCCCACCTCACAACAACCATTCCCCTTCACCATAACTGTGCCCCTTCACCATAACCATATCTCTTAGCCATTGTATATCAGTTACTTAAACTTGACAAAAAATGTTCTTACTGTCCCTAAAAGGTGGCATAAAACATTAATAACCTAACTGAAATACATGGATACATAGACACTATCGGCAGATAAGGGCCTATGGCCCACCTATTCTGCCCATTTGAGCTTGTAAGTTCCTTTTACATTTTTCTAGAAATCTGTGCCCCAAACCCTGACCACCAGAATTCCCTTATATCTATCCCATGCATTCTTAAATCCCATGATTGTTTCAGCTCCCGCCACTTCCTCTGGCAGGGTGTTCCACTTGTCCACCACCCTTTCTGTGAAGAAAATCTTCCTCATGTTTCCTCCGAATCACCCTCCCTCCAACTTCATCCCATGCCCTCTGGTCCTGGAGCATCTTTTTTTGCTGGAAAATAGTGTATTCCTGCACCATATTCCTCCCAGTAAGGTACTTGTAAGTCTCTATCATATTCCCTCTCTCCCTCCTCTCCTCCAGGGGATATATATTCAAGTCCTTCAGCCTGTCCTCATAGGAGTTGTGTTGCAATCCCTGCACTACTTTTGCTGCTCTCCTCTGAACCTTCTCTCCCTGTCTATGTCCTTACATAGGTAAGGGCTCCAGAACTGTACACTGTACTCCAGGTGGGGACTCACTAGTGTCTTGTATAGTGGAATTATGACCTCCTTTTTTCTGCAAGTGATGCTCCTGCCTATGCATTCCAGCATCCTATTTGCTTTACCTGCTGACTTCTCACACTGTTTCCCTGCCTCGAGGTCATCAGAGATGATAATCCCAATGTCCCTTTCTTGCTTGGTGCATACTATATCTCTGCCCCCCCCCCAACTGATATGTTGTTCTAGGTCTTTTGTGCCCCATATATATTATCTTGCACTTCTTCACATTGAATTTCAACTGCCAAACCCTTGACCATTCCTTAAACTTTTGCAGGTCCCTCCTCATTCTGTTTACACCTTCTGACATGTCTACTCTATTACAGTGCTTCGTGTCATCAGCAAACAGGGAAATTCTGCCTTCTAGGTCCTGCACAATGTCACTGATGAAGACATTGAATAAGACCGGTCCCAGCACTAATCCCTGTGGTACCCCACTGGTCATGCTCCCCTCTGTGAAGTGACAGCCATTACCACCACCCTCTGTGTCCTGCCACCCAGCCTGTTACTCACCCACCACCCTACTGTCCTGCCCACTTCCATATTCCCCAGTCTGTTTTGTAGCCTTCTATGTGACACTGTGTCAAAGGCCTTGCTGAAGTCCAGATAGGCCACATCCACTGCCCTTCCCTGATCCACCTCCCTTGTCACCTAGTCGAAAAATTCAATGAGGTTGTTCTGGCATGATCTCCCCCCTGTGAAACCATGCTGCCTTGGGTCCTGTAGTCCATTGGCAACCAAATGTTCCAACAATCTCTCTTTCAGTAGTGCTTCCATGATCTTCCCCACTACCAAGGTCAGGCCGACTGGTCTGTAGTTCCCTGCTTCCTCTATGTTCCCGCCTTTGTATAAGGGGACTACATCTGCTGTCCTCCAGTCTTTAGGTACCTCCCCTGTTTCCAGTGATCATCTAAACAGGATTGCCAGAGGTTCAGCCACCACCTCTCTTAGTTCCTTTAGGACCCTGGGGTACACCCTATCTGGCCCCATCACTTTATCAACTCTTATTCCTTCCAGTTCCTTTAGGACCCTTTCCCGTGTAAAGGGACTTGTGTCCATTTCTACGCCATTCCCGCCCCTTGTACTTCTGTACTCCCTTCAGGCCCATTACCCTCCTATTCCTCAGTAAAGACTGGCAGAAATATCTATTCAGTATGTCAGCTTTACTGTTATCATCCTCCATGGGGCCCTTATCCTCCCCCTTCAGTTTCACTATCCCTCCCTTTGTCCTTCTTTTTTCACTTACATATCTGTAAAAGGTTTTGTCCCCTCTACCCACTGATTTTGTGATGCGCTCTTCTGTCTGAGCTTTGGCTTCCCAAACTGATCTCCCTGCCTCACTTTGCTTCTCCTGGTACTTCTCCCTATCCCCTTATACCTGTGTCTTTTTGATTGCCGAAATGCAATCTTTTTGTCTTTCACTTTCTCCACTGCCTCCTTTGAAAACCATAATGGCTTCCTCTTCCTTTTCCTCTTGCTAACTTGCTTAATGCATAATTCTGTTGCTCTTGTAATCTCTGTTTTAAATATTGCCCACTGTTCCTCCACCTCTGATTCCTTCCACATTCCCATTAGTGTCTCCTTGAAACATGTCCCCATTTTCCCCAAAGTCTGCCCTCCTAAAATCCAGGATAAATGTTTTTGTGCAGTTTGGTTCTGTTCCTTCTGTGATTTCAAACTAGTGACCAGTGGTCACTGTTCCTCAGGTGCTCCCCCACTGTTACCCCTATCCCACTGTCCCTGTTTGTGAGCACGAGGTCCAGTATTGCCTTCTGCCGAGCTGGTTATTAAACTAATAATACTGGTATGGGAAAACAATTTTCTGAGTTTTGATCATTTAGAGAAAATGAGTTTTATCATTTAGAGAAAATAATTACTAACTGGCAAGGCACAAATAATATTCTGGGTGTGAAATGTCAAGATTTGCAATTCTCAAAGCCCCCCCACCCACCCACCCCACCCTCTGAGCATACATGTGTGTGCTCATAGTCTGGGTGTTATAATTTTGTCCAGTCAGGTAGTATGAACCAGGGTATGGGAGTTTTGTTCGGTAGGGTAGGAGGCCCATCTCCAAAAGAGGCGAAGTCTTGGATGGTGCAGGAATTAAGTTGCAGTTTACTTAAGAGTTACGAAAGTTAGGGATTATACTCCGAAGTGAGTGATTGTTGGAAAAAATTATTCCCAGGATCAAACATTTCTGTTATTGATAAGTAAGCCAGAGTCAATACATGGCAAAATTTACCATTGGGAAGCTATAAATATGTTCATTTGTTCACCCTAAAAATGGAGCTACATCAAGGTTTGAACTTCAATATGAGAGAGATGAGGGAATTAAAAAACAAGAGTATGATTTTTAATTGCACCATTGAAGCACATTGTAGATTTTCTAATTTTAGGAGTGGGATTAGAAATCAAGGATACACATTAAACTGCACTGTTAATCTTTTATATTTAAGAGTAAAACTTGATTCTAAGTGGAGATTCTAAATGGGGGTGGGAGACAAAGTGAAGAAAATGGCCCTGTTCACACCTTAAAGGTCAGCCTGGCTGGGGCCCCCTGAAAATATTAGTTGCACTTAACACCTAATCAGTGAACTGAGAGTCATGTTACAGTTCAGCCCCTGCCTTGTTCAGATTATTCAGTGGCTGTGTCCTTTACAAAAAAAGACTGCTCAGGGAGAGATAAAGGGATATACAGTAAATATACGTTGGGGATTGCTGGGACCCCTTGGAGGCAGGGGCCCTAGGCCTATGCTGCTTATGCTTTTATCCAGCCCTGACAACAGTTCAGCACAGTAGAGTTGCCAGGTGGCCACTCAGTCCTCTCCCAGCCCTCTCCCCACCAATCCTCATCAACCTAACTCTATTCCTGAACTTGGATCGACAGCATGGTGAGAGGTAAGGTGTTACAGCACTTCAGCCCTCTGTGCCACCAGGCTGGATTTTTACTCCACTGATTTAATATGTGCCACAGTTTAATAGTTCACAGCAGGCAGTGACAAAAACAAGAATTAGACACTACTGCAATATGCTGAAAAAAGCTTCATTTACGTGACATCAGCAAAAAAAATGCAACTATAAAAATATCAACCTGAAGATGGGGAAGGGCACAGGAACACCCTAGCCAGTTTTGTATCAAGTGCCTCTACCATGCCTTGCTACCTTGACATATAACCATACTCCTAATCTTCACCTATGCACACAATCATACCTCTCAACCTCCTGCCTCATAAATCAGGGACAAGGCTTAAAAAAATCAGGGACAAAGGCCCCAAATCAGGGACACATTTTTAAAATTGGTGATATCCACTCAGCAAGTTAGCAGAATAAGGGACTCAGTGTATAATACATTTTCTGAAGAATAAGAAGTATGCAACTTTATTGTTTGACATAATTTTATTCTTACAATCATCACTGTTTAGTCAGGGGAACACAGATTTTAGGAGGGACAGAGTAAAATTTTGAGGTGAAATCAGGGACATCACTGAAAATCAGGGACACTTGAGAGGTATGCACACAATAGTACCTTTCATTTACACACACTTGCACACCAACCCCTTACTTGCTTATGCATGCACAGACACATACCTCTAGAGACAGAGATGTTCACTGTGACCTTCCACAACCTCCAGGATACTTTCACTGTAAATATCCTCCCACTCCTACCCCACACTAGGACACTACTACTGTATGTCTTCCAGTCCTCTTCAAGGGTATATGAGTGTCATACCCCCATCATCACCAAGAAGTCGTTACACAAAAACATAACATTTGTCCGCAGAAAATGACCCCTTGGCCTGCCCAGTCTACCCAGTCTTTCCCCTGCCTATTCTCTCCTAGCAGACCCTAAGTCGTCTCCAGCACCCCACCCTTTTATTTCCTAGCATTCCCCTATGTCTATCCCATTCAAGTTTGAAATCTCCTAGAGTTTGTGTCACTGCTATCATCTGTGGCACACTGTTCCAGGCATCCACCACTCTTTCAATGAAGTAGTGTTTCCTTGCATCCCTCTTAAATTTCCCCCCTTTTAGCTTTGTTGCATGCCATCTTGTTCTGTTGCACATTTTCATTTGAAACAGGTTCCCCACCTGTACCCTGTTCACTTCTGTAAACTATTTGTAGGTCTCTATCATGTTCCCTCTCTCTCACCCCTCTTCTCCAAGGTGCACATATTGAGATCCCTCAGTCTGTCATCATACAGTTTCTCATGCAACCCATGTACCATTTTAGTTGCCCTCTTCTGAACTGCCTCTACCCTGTTCCAGTCTTTTCTGAGATGCGTCCTCCAGAACTGTGCACAATATTGCAGGTGTGGTCTCACTAATGATACATACAGTGGTGATATCATGTCCCTCCTTCTGCCTCTCCCTATGCACCCCAGTATTCCACTGGCCATGTCCACTGCCTTGTCACACTGTCCTTAAACCTGAGGTCATGAAATATTATAACACCTAGGTCCCTTTCCTTCTTAGTGACCAACTGTACTCCCCACTCCCAATTTTATATTCAGCTCCAAGGTTTCTATGCCCCAGGTGTATGATTTTACACTTTTTTGGCACGTAACACCAACTGCCATACCTTTCACCACTCTTCAGTTTTCTAAAGTACTTTCTCATTTTTTTCTACCCCCCCCCCCGCAATCCACTCTGTTTGCAGATCTTGGTGTCATCTGCTAAAGGCATACCTTCCCTTCAAGCTCTTTTGTGATGTCACTTATGAAGATGTTGAACAGGACCAGCCCTAATACTGAACCCTGTGGCACCCCGCTGGTCACGCTACCTTCATTAGAGTGAATGCCATTTACCACCACCCTCTGTCATTTATCCATTAATCAATTTTTTACCCAGTTTATAAATTTGGCTCCCACCTCTAGTCTTTTAAACTTCTTTATCAGTCTCCTATAGTATGTGATACAGTGTTGAAGGCTTTGTTGAAGTCTAAATCGACCACATCCACTGCTCTTGCCTGGCTTATTTCTGTGTTCAACCAGTTTAAGAAATCTATCAGGTTTGTCTGACATGACCTTCCTGTCATGATTACATGTTGTCACTGATCTTGCAACCCACTGGATTCAAGATATTTCACTATTCCTTCCTTTAACATGGTTTCCTTTAATCTCCCCACCACTGATGTGAGACTGGTATATAGTTCAATGTGCTTATACAACTAGATGAGATGAAATGATGCTTGTGTAACTTGATTTGCTTTTTGGCTTTCTGCCTCTCTGTCGATGGGATATACCACCCTGTAGGGGTATGACTCAAGGAACCCAAGAGGAGGGTTCCCCCTTACAGGTGCCATGGGAATGATTGTGTAGGTGAAAGGTAGGTTAGGAAGAAGCCCACAGGTAAGAGAGATGAGCCACTGGAGGAGGAGGGGTGGATGGTGGGTAACAAAAAACGAATCCTGGAAGGGCCCAGGATGAGTGGCCTTTTAAGACCGATGGGGGAGTGACATTGTTGCTCCGCCCATTGAACCTCGGGCCTAAAGCCCTCCCATTCAATGTGTTTATGCAACTAGATGAGATGATGCTTGTGTAACTTGATTTGCTTTGTGGCTTTCCGCCTCTTTAGCCATGGGATATACCACCCTGTAGGGGTACGACACAAGGAACCCTAGAGGAGAGTTCCCCCCTTACAGGTGCAGTGGGAATGATTGCATCGGCTAAAGGTAGGTTAGAAGAAGCCCAAAAAGAATATCCAAAGGTGTCAAGCATCGAAGAGGCAAGGATGATGAATGAAGGAATTCTGAGAAGAAGATAAGGGCGGACTTCCTAATGAGAGAGTGGAAAGCCAGAGGCCACCATCCAACAGTGGAACCTAACTAAGTAACCTTAGAAAGCACTAACTCTAACTAATATTATGACCACTGGCACGAAGGAGAGGAAAAAAAACCTTTGAGGAGGAAACCTCTGGGGATCCAAGGCCTAGGTCGCCTTCCCTCCAGGATGACAACGTTTGATTTGAGGACATTTAATCAAAGAACGTATGTTGGTAAAGAGAAGGATTCGTTAAAGAGAAGGATATGAGTAGGGAAGATGATGATGAGATGGGGAAAAAACCCAAAAGAAGGCACAGATCGAAGAAGGAACATGAGGCAGTGAAGAGGACTGATGATGATGAGCGCCACAGGAGAGCAGCGGGTCGATGAGGTGCAGGTTGATGAGGCAGCATAAGGTCCAAGGAGAGGAATGCTTGATTGAGCAATGCGAGTAAGTAGATGCTGAGGCCGATAGGGTATGCTTGATTGTGCACTTTAAACGAGTAGATCCTGAGGTCAGAGTCAATGAGGTAGCAAAGGAGTCAATGATTGGAATGCTGGAGTAAGCCAGGTAAATAAACAAAGCCTGAGGTAAGGAGGAGAGAAGGATGACCGGAGTCAGGAACCTGATACATGCGGCACAATGGCTGCAGGTCGATGAGGTGGCATATGAGTCATGTTAGTTACGCCCAGAAAGAAATATCAATTGCAGGCCTGGAGTAGAGTGAATCTGGGAAGGCCGGTACTGAATTGGAAGAGGAGAAGACAGGAATGAACTTGAACATGAACTGGTATGAAGGTAGTATGAGTAAGTAGGCTTCTCAAAAGGAGGCAGACTCCGAGGTCAAGAAGGCATGTCTAGAACCCGAGGCAGCTCAGGTTGAGTGATCGAGGAGCAAAAGTGGACAATGTATGATAAGGAGTGAAACTAAGAGTGGAGGGAAGCCATGATGGCTGGTACTAGAAAAGGTGCTAGGACAAGGAAGGTAAAATTTAGGAAACGGAGGAGGTGCGATGATGGATTGAAGCTATGCAGGCTGGTACATGAAAGCGAGGTATGAAAGGACAAAGGACGGTAGAGAGGTCAATGGGGTAGCATAGGATCCCGCTGGTACGGAATGAGAACTGCAGTAGGGCGAGTCAGAGTAGGTGGCATAAGATCCATGATAGGGATGCCCAAAAGAAAGTACATGGAGATCGAGGCAAGTCAAGGTAGCAGAGATGGTAGGAGGGTGAAGGAGAGGGAATCAAATGGAGAATGATGAGGTCAGGCTACAATAAGCCAGAGATGGTCAGTGGTAGGCTAGAAGTAGCAGACATAGGAATGACAGGCAGCTTGAGAAGCAGAAGCGAATGCTGGAAGTACTGAATAAGAGACATGACAGGATGAAGAAATTGAAGCCTAGAATGCAGGTAGTGATAGGGCAGGAACCCCAGTAGGCCATGAGAGGAAGAAGTATTGAAGGGGCAGAAACCCCAAAAGAAAACACTGACATTGAGCAGGCCGGGGCCAAGGTGCTGGCCACATGGGAAGGCCCAGACACCAGAGAGCAGTACAGAATAGAGAGACTGACCGAGAGGAGAGACAGAGAGATCAGATGCTGGCTGCAATAAACATACTGCCTAAAGACCCAATGCATGAAGTCACACAGTACTAGAGGCACAAAAAAGAAAAGTATGCATAGAGGTGTGCTCCGTGAGACTTGGAATGCAGTCAGAACATAATCAAAGAAGACTAAGAAGCACTCACAAAACCTCACATCTGAATTGCTGCATTCTGGAAGAGTGGAGGAGATGGACAGAAGCAAGGAACATCATCAATAAACAGCCTTTCAGCAGTCCGAAGTTTCAGCAGCCGGTACCAGAGGAGCAGAGACAGAGGCGCGGATATCAGGGTGCTGATCCATGCAGGTCAGCAAAAGTACCGGCAGTAGGGTATGCAGGTCACTCGGTACTGCAGATGCACGACGTCCGGGCATGGAGTTCAGCTATGATGGCAGAAGGAGTGTGCTGGAAGTGGTGAGAAAATAAGAAAACCAGGAAATGCCCCAGAGCCATGGCAGGGGCGTAATGTCATTGAATTCAGGACCCCTGTGAAAATATCCCAGCCCAAACCAGAAGGAAATCTGAGCAGGTGCAGATTGCTTGGTGATGATCTGAGTGGATGCAGCAGCTACAGAGAGCCAGATATGAAGACAATGGCGGGGGGGGTGGGAGAACAAAGCTGACAGCTAAGGCATGTGTCTTGCGACGTGGAATGAAGGAGCAGCAAACAGCCGTGAGCTGTGAAAAAATGGAGAGGAATAGGGGAAGAGACGGGAGGTGGGATGAAGCAGCAGAGCCATGAGAGGGAGAGAGAAGAAGCTGAAGCATGTGGAGAGGTTGGTTCTCCAGCAAAGATGTGGGAAAAGAAGACCAGAAAGGGAGTGATGTGAGGAACGAAGGGAGGGCTGCCAACAAGTGGCAAGGGAGGGGCAGAATGCCGAGGGCTAGGGCAGAAATGGCCTATGCAGGGGTGGTAGGCGGGGAAGAAAGGAGAAGGAGAAGGAGAGAGAGCAGCAGAGCAAGTGGCAGCAGGAGGAAGTGAGCCAAAAAAACAGATTCACAATGAAAGCAGTGAAGCGGGTGGCCAGAGGCTCTGCGAAAACACAAGAAGAAAGAAGATACATGAAAACAATACAGAGAAATGAGCAGCAGCGCCTCTGGCCACAATAAAAAATGAATCCTGGAAGGGCCCAGGATGAGTGGCCTTTTAAGGCATATTGGGGAGTGACGTTATTACTCCTCCCATTGAACCTCGGGCTTAAAGCCCTCCCATTGTTAGCCTCCTCCCTGCTGCCGCTTTATGGAGCGGAACTACATCAGCTCTCCTGGAGTCCTCTGGGACCCCTCCTGTTTCTGGTGATGTGTTGAATAAGGATGCCAGTGGAACAGCAAGCACCCCTCTCTAAGTTCCCTTAGTACCCTTGGATGTAATTCATCCACTACCATGGCTTTGTCCACTTTCAGGTTTACAAGTCCCTGCAAGTCTCTTTCCTCTGTAAATTGACTTGTGTTTATCCCCCATCCCTTCTGTGTATTTACTGCTTCTTGTCGGCCTGTCCTCCTTCCTCTCCAATGGGAAGACCAAACAGAAATATCTGTTCAGGATGTCAGCTTTTTCCTGATTATCGCCTGTGCAGTCATCATCTACTGACTTTCTTATCCTCACAATCCCTCCCTGTGCCTTCCTCTTTTCAGTTATGTGCCTGAAGAAAGTTTTATCCTCTTCTACCTCTCCTTTAGCTATCATTTCCTCTGTTTGCAGTTTTTCTTGCCTCACTGCTCTCCTTGCTCCCCTCTGTTTTATCTGATGCCATCTGATATTTTTCCTATACCCCTTTCTGTGCTTTTTTGAACTTACTAAATGCTATCTTTTTTCCCCTTCACTTTCATGGCCACCTCCCTAGAGTCCCACAGTGGCATTTTCTTCCTCCTGCTTTTACTCATGTCTTTCACATAAAGGCTGGATGCATTCACTATATTTTCCTTAATTTTTTTCTTTGCTCCTCTACCCCACCCTGGCAATCCACCATCATTAGGCTGTTTCAAAGGCAGTTTCCCCAGCACTTTGAAGTCTGCACTTCTAAAGTCCAGGACCCTTGTCATCATGTGGTTTGCTTCTGTACCCTCCTTGATACTAAATCACACTGTATAGTGATGACTGGCCCCCAAGGCACTTCCCACTGCGCCATTTGTTACTCTGTCTCTGTTAGTGAGCACCAGGTCCAGTATTGCCTCTTCCCCAGTTGGTTCACTTATTAACTGCCTGAGAAACACTCCTTGTAAAGAGTCTAGAATTGCTCTGCTTCTAGTCAAAATTGCTGTTTGCTGTTTGGATTCTCCAGTCCACATCAGGGAGCTTGTCATTCCCAACCAGAAGTACCACCCCTTATTTGACATCTGCCGATCTTTTCCCCAATGCCTTGTCCAGTTCTTCTCCTTGTACTGGAGGCCTGTATACCACCCCATGCGAATAATGGCCACTGCTTCTATCTCCAGTATGAGTGTGATCCACAGTACTGCCAGTCCTACTCCTGCCTCTAGGTTCCCTTGCACTTCCATAGCCATGATACCCTACCTCACATACAGAATAACCCCTCCTCCCATCCCTATCACTTCTGAACTGAGTGTATCATGGTATGGCCATATCCCAGTCATGATTTTCAGTGTACCGCAACTCAGTTACTGTATGGCCACTATATCCAGATCCTCCTCTACTATAATGCTATTTGAGTATGCCTCTACCCCAAAAGGACACTGGTATTGTGTGTTCCCCATCTTATACCATGGCACTGTCTCTGTGTAACTCTACTTCCACAAAACACCACAAATGTGCCTCCCCTTCCCACAAAGGACACATCACTATGTGACATCAAGGTCGCAATCACTGTGTGCCTCCTTTTACCAGTACAACTTCACTGTGTGTACCACTCTCCTCACAGACACAGTGTGTCTAACAGTACAATAAGGATTTTGTCACTGTGTGTCTCCTTCACCCAAAAGGACACCATCTTTATGTAACACACAGAACACTGCAACTGTGTGTTCACTTCCACTCCCCACCCACCCCACTCCAGGACACCATGTGTCTCACCACTATTACAAGTACACTAGTGTCACTGTGAGTCTACCCCCCCATTCACATACACACATAAAGTTACAGTGTATCTTCCCACCCCCAACACATTGCCACTGTGTGACTCACCTTACCAAGACACTGTCACTATGTGACCTCCCACAGATATCATCACTTTGTGTCACTCACAGGATGCCATCACAGTGTGTACTCACTCCCTATAATGATAAAGCTCAATCAGCCATTATTAGCTCTAGCCAACTCTTGTTATATCTGCAGCGGGTTCAACACATGTAATCTGCCAGCAATTACCACTGTATTATTGGCCGTGATGCATGAACTCAACAAGTGAAATAGACATACTGCTTGTTTCAATGTTAGCTTTTTATGTTCTACCATACCAAAATGCAATTTCTTGCTCATTCTGTGTTTATATTCTCATATAAAAACACTGTCCTATAATGTTCGCATGGCATGGGTAATACAATCAGACATGGCAATGACCAAGATGGCAATGCTGAGTCCTTTTCAGACAGAAAAAAAGAATAAAATGCAGCTGTGAGAATATGCAGTACCAAATAAATGTGGAGACAGCCTGTGTTTCAAATAATGTGATATCATGCATAAGCAGGTATGAGTGAACAGCAGTGTTCTGAGACTACAACCTCAGCCATAAAACAAGCATTTGTCAATTCGAATGTTTGCTTGCTGGCATTGGCAGTGTAGAAGTTACAGAGCTGCGTAATAGGAATGGCAGTGAAGTATTGAACTGAAGCCAACCCCACCACCACCCCCCTGCAGAGAGTGACAGGCATTGGGGTGTGCCTTTGGGTCGTCAGGCATAACAGCCATGCCATTTCACCACACTCCACCCTGCAGACACTGACAAGTGTCACGGTGTGCCTTGGGGTCTTTGGCCCTTATGCGCACCCCATTCCATCAGGAAATACGGTGAGATGGGTGCAGTATAGGAGAATGGGATGAACTTTGGGGCCAAAGAGTCCAAGGCATACCTCGATGCCTCTCACTGGCTGCAGGGTGTGGAATGGTATGAGCATTGCAGGCAAGAATCCCAAGTCACATCCCTGATGCCTGTCATTCTCTACGGGGTTGGGCGTTATGGTTGGAAACCGTAATACCTCAAGCATTCGTTGGTATTTTCACTCCAAATTTTCAACATGTTTTTTGTGACCCCACCTCATGAACAGTGGCAATATCAGTTTGTTAGCCAAAAGCTGCTTATGCACAGCGACTACGGCATTTAGCACCACAGGTGCAAACACATTCCAAACAGGATGTAAAAAAATGACAGCTGTACTGTTCATGGGGAGGTGTAAAACGGCAATGTTGCAAATCTGTAGTGAAAATATTAAAAAAACTGGTGAAGTCACAAGCGTGCATAGAAACTGTGCAATGCACACCCGTAATGTAATTAGTTTTGGGATTTTTTACAGCAGATTGTCAACAGAGGCATTTTGGGACCTCCGATCATGAACAGTATCACTGTGATTTACTTTATCTGTCCCGAACAATGATTTCCCACAGTGACCACGCATCTCTGCGCTGAAAGTGTGAAAACACATTTCGGCCATGTTGTGAAAAATGACAGCTGTACTGTTCATAAGGAAGTGTGGAAAAATGCCACTGGTGAAAATCTGGACTGAAAATATTACAAAGTCATGAACTTACAAGGGTGCATGGAAACTGCACAATGCTCACTCGTAACAGTCATTTTATGGACTTTTGTCATCAAATTTTCAGCATAGCCATTTTAAGACCTCTGCTCATGAAAAGTGTAACTGTGATTTTCTTAATCTGTCCCAAACATTGCTTTCGCACACTGACTGCACCATTGTGCGCTACATGCGCAAAAACACATTTTGGGTGACGTGAAAAATGGCAGCTGTACTGTTCATAAGGAAGTGTTATAAAATGGCAATGTTGAAAATCTGGAGTGAAAATATTGAAAATTCGCAAACTTACCAGCGTGCCTAGGAACTGCGCAACGCACGCTCGTAAAACAGTCATTTTTAGGAATTTTTTCACCAAATTTTCAACATAGCCATTTTAAGATCTCTGCTCATGAACAGTGTCACTGTGATTTTCTTAATGTGTCCCATACATTGATTTCGCACACCGACTGTGCCATTGTGCGCTACATGGTCGGAAACATGTTTTGGGCAAGATGTGACAAATGACAGCTGTACTGCTCATAAGGAAGTGTAATAAAATGGCAATGTTGAAAATCTGGATTGAAAATATTGAAAATTCGCAAACTTAGGAGTGTGCGTAGGAACTGCGTAACGCACGCTCATAAAACAGTCATTTTTAGAGATTTTTTCACCAAATTTTCAACATAGCCATTTTAAGACTTCTGCTCATGAACAGTGTCATTGTGATTTTCTTAATTTGTTCTGTACATTGATTTCGCACACCAACTGCGCCATTGTGCGCTACATGGGCAGAAACACATTTTGGGTGAGATGTGAAAAATGACAGCTGTACTACTCATAAGAAGGTGTGGTAAAATGGCAATGTTGAAAATCTGGAGTGAAAATATTGAAAATTCGCGAACTTACAAGCCTGCGTAGGAACTGCACAACGCACGCTCGTAAAACAGTCATTTTTTGGAATTTTTCCATCAAATTTTCAAAATAGGCTTCTTGACAGCCCACCTTATGAATGCTGGCAGTGTCGTTTCATTAATCAGGCCCAAAAGGTGATTTCACGCAGTGACTGTGAAATCACCCTTCAGGCCCGAATAACGCCATGACAGTGACATAATTCATGAGAAGGGGTCCCAAAAACCCCATGTTGAAAATTTGGTGTAAAAATTCCAAAAAATGCCTGAGATATGCATCAAAGTTGAAAAAACCGTATCTATCCCATTACACAGCTACAGCATTTCCTCAGTTCGTGTTCGGCTTTGAAGGTGCAGACGTGTTCCGGTCCACGAGATTGTCGCGCCAGACTCGGAGTGAAGTATGGGGTGAGGGGGTGTGAGAGGCACGCACAGTGGTGGGTGCGGGTTGTGGGAGGGGGCAGGAGAAGCCGAGGGACAGTTTTTTATTTACATTTTTTTTTTTTTTAAACTGACGACGCGGGACGTTTGCCACACTGGGATGGGCTCCCAGCGTGGCACAAGGATGACTGGTTGCTGGGGCGTGGAGATGACAGGGGATTGGGCACCCCTGTCGGCCATAGCATCAGTTGCCACACTGGGGTGGGCTCCCAGCGTGGCACCCAGTACTCTTGGGAGGGAGGACAGTGCAGCCGATGGGGGATTGGGCACCCCCATTGGCTATACGATAACTTGCCATGCTGGGGTGGGCACCCAGCATGGCATGTGGAAGGCTTTGGGGGGAGTGCAGCACAGCCGATGGGGGATTGGGCACCCCGTCGGCTATACAGTGTGTGCGGGGGGGCAGCACGCAGTATGCGTGCGTGTGTGTGTGTGTGTGTGTGTGTGTGTGTGTAGGGGGAGCTGCGCATGAGCAGGCGATATCTGATCACTGCTCACTGAGGCGTAAGCTCCCCTTTCAACTATGCGCCACTGCATTTTGGAGCTGTCATAGACAGCTCCAGCATGCATCGGCGGACTGGGTCCGTGCCTGCCAACACACTGACTGAATTGGAAGAGGGGGTGACAAACCTCCAAAAACTCAGATGATGGCACTATGTTTCTTGCACATGCGTGCAAGGACATAAAAACAGCATAACAGATATGGGGAGGGAGGCATTTTTCACTCCTCCTACAATGCAAATGTGTCAACTGAGCTCCTATTACATCTCTAACAACACATTTACATTTAAGTACTCTTTCAGCTAACCTACTATTCAGTAAGTAACTCTTTGGCAACCCCCTAAACTCTATGCAATTGCTAGAAGGCATACAGGTAAATTAAATTTCAATGAATAGATGCTCATACATGTGTGATCTTTCCACTGCTTGCAGGTGAACTGCATTTAAGACACAAGCCAGTATTTTCTCTAGAAGTCATTGCTGATGTATACATTCTTTTATCTGTCTATCTGTACTGGCCTTGTAATAAAAGTATAAAACAATAACAGAGCTCCGAGTAGTAATGAATTACCCTTTGAGTTTTACAGTACTTTTTTTCTGTATAGTTAGCCACTTCATTAAAGAAAATACTAAATTATATGTTAGACCGTGAAGAAGTATCACATTATATGGCTACAGCCATGCTAAAATTGTTGTTTAAAAAGGGAGATCTGTTACATTTAAAAAAAAAAAAACTGAAGACCTAATAGTCTCATAAATGCTGACCAAAAAATATTTTCAACAACTGTGGCTACCAGTCATCCACCTTGACCTGTCACCTGCCTTTAAGACCAGGAACCATGCAAGTTTGCTGGCCAGACCTGAGGGGCCCAGTGGTGTATTGAGACCTAGCATACAATGGTTCTGATCCTTCATTGGGGAAAAGAGCAGTCAGTGATGCTTAGTATTTGGAAGGTGTAGCCAGCTGCTCTGAACTGCTGAGTCCCTCAGGGTTCTGTCCTGTCACAAGTATTGTTTACAGTGTATATGATTTTGCTGAATAATATTATTAGATGCTACAGCATGGAGTTATGCAGATGGATTTCCAACTGTATGTGTCTATTGCTCTGGACAGGACATCATCAATGCCAAAATTAGAACAATGATTGGAGGAAATCAGGGTTTGGAAGGCCCCCATTTATTGGCCTCCAGTCTCACTAAAACTGAATTACTGTTGCTGGGGAGTGAGAAGCAAATATTGGCCATTTCCGGCAGTCTCTGTCTCCCTATCTTTGATGGGGAGAGACTGCAGGTGGTAGGTGAGGTTTGTTTGTTTGCTTGTTTAGATTTTGTTGACCAGATAACCCACTGGGCCTAGAAGTCTCTTTTTCAGGGGCCACCGGGGGGATACAGATGGTAAGCAACTGAGATTGAAGAAGTTTAAGCTGCTGATGGTATTATTTTTTTTAGTGAATGAGGGGAATTTGGCCAGGACACAGTGGGAATTCCCCTACTGGTTGTCAGTAGGGGGAGCTGCTGGCCTATCGTTATGGCCACTCAGCTGAAGTCGGTGGAAGGTATGGACATCTCTGAGGCAGGGGAGAGGGCCTCCTTCCCTGTGCTCGAAAATCTAGAGGCTCTCACGGATTCACACAGAAATAATAATTCAGCAGCTACTCTACCAGATATGGAAGAACCGGGACGTTTTTCAATGGCAGTGTTTCCAAAGGATAATGTGTATCAGGTCTCAAGGACTGAGCAACAGATAAGTGATGTTTCTTTACTAAAAAAAGATGCAAGCCCCTTGTTCTCTTTGGAGCAACTTATACAAAATGCAAGAGAACTTACTATTGTAACTGGTAATCTTGGAGCTGTAGATACCAGCTCTGCTGACAGCCCTGTCAATTTCAGTGATGCAAATGCATCAAAGGATGGCACCACCCCAGATTCAGCGCATCTCCCCTGTCAAACGTCTCTTGTAACTGTGCTCTAAAAATGGGAAGAAATGGCTGGCAGTGAAATCGCTAAGAGCAGCGAGTGCCAAAAGCTGTTCCCTTTTCAGAAAGCAGTTCCTGAAGAAGTTACACCTGGAGTTCAACAAAAGCCGCTCATATGTGCTGAGAATTCTAATTCACCCCAGGTACCTAAACAGATTGAGGTGAGGCAAAGGGACGACAAGCAAGCAAAACTTTTTACCATTTGTTCCCATTCAGCTGATGATAAGGGAACAAGGGCACAAGGGTGGTGCCCGTCGTATATCACAGAGTGAAATTATTTTCCAAATGGATTCTTTTAATCAAACCCAAGTGACTAGTTTCTCTTTTCAAACTAAAAGTCAAACTTCTAAAATGTCTCCTGAAGCATTTAAAACTAAAAGAGCAGCTTTGACAGCAGCAAACCGCAATCTGAATACAGTACCCCCACTACGGAAGATGGAAAATAGTTCTACTGCAGTACAAAGTGCCTCAACTTCTACCCTTATTCAACAAGACTTTTCTCTTCCTCCTAGAGTAAAAGACAAAACTGAAATCTGGTTCCCAAATACAGCCCTGATTGAGTCAGGATGGAAAATGGGCCCCACAGGGATATGGATTCCAGACCCGGACTGGTCTTCTTCTTCTCCTCTTTCTTCATGCCCCATTGAGTTGTCTCCTGCTGTTGTAGATCAGACTAATAAGCCTACCCCTAATTCTTTTGATCAAAAGACTGAAGTTGGCAAAGGACTCTTACCATGGGATACAGAATTTGGAAAAAATAATGTACCTGAGGAAAAAGATCCTAGTGAAGTTCCTGAGATCTCCCCGCAACCTAGACCCCTTCTTTCTAAACTTTTTTCCCAAAAACGGAAAGAAGCAGCACATTGGAGGAATGCAGTGAGGATACAGTATAAAGGGGGCCTAGCTGAGAGACCAGATCGGGTGTATCTGGGAAAACATCTTCTTAATGAATCCTTACAGTTTTCACCAAAAGATGTTTTCGCTTTTACTAACATTTCTAGGGAGGCTAACTATGATATTAGCTTTAGATCTCCTTTTTTGTTAGATCTTTTTGGCAAAGGTACAATCAACTCAAGTTCTCCCCTCTGTGGTCTCCCTTTATAGTTACACCACTAACACAATCTTTAATTAAATATGTGACTGTGATGTTTAGAAACGAAGAGGTTCACATTGAAGATATCACTTTTTGCCTCTCTCAGAAATGTGAGGTCCTGAGTGCCCCAGAGGCAGTGCTAGATACAGAGTTTTTCTGGACTGGTAGTTAGAAAAGTAACGTGAAATTGAGACAAACTGACAATGAGATTGACCATATCCCAAATTCATTTGCCTTAGGGAGAGAAAGGGGAGTATGTTTTTATGCAGGGCAGCCCAGAGCCTGCAATAAATGTGGAGCTTGGACACATCTCTCTAGCTCATGTGATACTACTCGGTGTGAGATATGTGGGGAAATAGGGCACTGTAGTTTTCTGAGTGCTAATATGGTGAAATGTGACCTATGCAAAGAATCTGGACATGGATATAGGAACTGTCCTTTGGCAGCCAAAAATAAGGCCACACTTATCAGTCCTAAGCTATTGATACAAAAAGCCCAAGATGAAGCCTTTTCAAAAAATCAAAAAAAGAGGCCTGACCCCGCCCCCCCCGAGAGAGAAACAATGACAGGGAAGGAATGTGCACCAGATGCAGGCCCTCCCCAAAGGCAGAAGACGGAGTCAGAAATCCCAGTTATTTATAACAAAAATGATTTTCCTCCTATATGTTACCAGGAGATTGAGCATCTGAAACCCCAAAGACCTGTCCCTAATGAAAAAAGAGTAACTAGGCATTCAAACCCCCCTCCCACATCCCCCCAACTTCTGAGGATCCCCTTATCTTTGAAATGGATAATTCTTATGCCCCTTTAGATACAATGGGAGGTGATTCAGACATGGATATAGGAATTACAGGCCTTTCACAATTCTCTGGGAGCAAAACATCCAAAAATGATTACAAAGTGGAAAAAAAAGAAAAGAAGGAAAAAAGGTCCTTAAATAAATTCTTCTGGCTAAACTAAGTATGGGGTCCCTAAACTGTAGCAGTTTATTGAATAAATTCAGAAGGACTGCTCTTTTTCAATTCTTCCACCAGGCAAACCTTGATATTTGTTTTTTCACAAGAAACATGGATATATACATTAGATCAATGCAGTTTTGTAACAGCTGAATGGATTTGGGGACCCTCCTACTGGTCCCTTGGGTTAGATAGAGCAGATGGTATAGGAATTCTTTTTGGCTCTTATAATTTTGCCCTTAGAAAATTGATAGATTTAATACATGGGAGACTACTAATAAGAGATGGGATTTGGAAACAGGCTAATTTTTGATTTATAGTTGTCTACAGGCCCCAGACTAAAGCTGGATGGGTTAACCTGTATAACACCCTTTTACCTTATTTAGCTACTATTAGTCATATTATTTTGGGGGGAGATTTCAACTGTGAATTTCCATCTTCTAGTACAGGTAAACCAGGTAAGAAATCATACTGTGATACTATAGCTTTAGGGAAAGTTATTAATTTAGCAGGTTTAAACAATGGTAGGAACTACCAAAGGGGGGGGGGTGGTTATTGTATACTTTCAGAAAAGGGAAATTAACATCAACTATTGATTACCTCTTTTTTTCAAATAATCATCCCCCCCATCCATAAAACCCTTATAAATTAATTTTCAGATCATCTACTGATTACTTTAAGTTTTGGCTCTTCTCCTTCTAGAAACACTAATGGAAATAGATGGAAACTTAACATGTCAGCATTACAAGACCCTAGGGTTGTGAAAGGTATAACTACACTATTATGGGCATGAACACATGTAGCTGATCTCTATGATGAATTATGAGATTGGTGGGAGGACACTAAAAATGATATTAAGAAATGATTTCAAAACTATGGGAAACATATGGTTACAACACAATTTTTTAATTATTTAAGATTAAGAGGGAAATTGCAGGGTTTATTCTCTAATGCTAACACTTCTAGAGTTGATTTTTCTTCACAAATATATCAAATTAAGTTAGCAAGGAGAGTGTGTCAGTACAATAGAGCATGGACTCTGCATACAGAGCTTTCCTTTGGCACACAAAAGAGCCCAATGGGAGATCCCTTTGAGGCCTTCAAGGACAAAAGAAATTCCTCAGGTTTGGAAGTCTTACAAAATGACAATGGGGAGCTTGATACCTCCCCTATTGATATGTATAATATTATCCAGGACCATATAAGGGAACAAGAAATGTTGGATGTTCCACAACATAAGGAAATTGTAGGATTTCTTCAAAATATTAATTTACCACACCCCCCTGGTTTGGAACTTTTTAAATTAGCAAACCCTATATTGGGACCTGAAATTCTTTAAGTTATCTCTTCTTTAAAATTGGGGTGTCCCCAGGCTTATACCTTATGAGTTCTATAGATGTTTTCGTAATATCCTGGCATTATGCCTTGAAAAAGTTTTTTTTCCCTTCAAACAGCCCCTCGCTTGCCCTTAAGATTTATGTCTGGTTTATTAGTATATATTGTTAAAGGGGGAGATAAAACAAAAGTGAATAAGTGGAGACCAATTACAATCCTGAATTCTGACTTCAAGATTTTGTCTCAGGTACTTAATAATAGGCTTAGAGCAGTTTCTAGTGATTTGTTATATCTCCTACAATACTGTGGAATACCGGATAGAAAAATTCAGTTTGCTTTAATAATTATTAGGGAAATAATCGAATTTTCCAATAGATACCCATCACAGAGCTGTATTTTATCCCTGGATCAAAATAATGACTTCGATCGGGCTTTTAGGTCTTTTTTATTTTCAGTATTAAAACATTATGGAGTCCGTCGAGGATTTACAAAATGGATTAAATTGATTTATGAAACTGTCCTAGTTTACCCAGTTATTAAAGAAAAGTCTTCTCTCCCTGTTTCAGTTAAATTTAGAGTAAGACAGGGTTGCCCATTAAGCCCCTTATTGTACGCATTCCCCCTAGAGCTGTTACTTAGGAGCTTAGCTCTTTCTGATACTCTTCCAGGTATATCAGGAAATCTGAAAGGTGATACTGTGGTCATCCAAGCCTATGTGGATGATGTCTGTGTTTTCCTAACTAATGTAGATCAAATTTCTGCTATAATAGACTGTCTTGGAAGCTATGAGAAGGTTTCAAACTCTAAATTAAATTTAGGGAAATCCAAAGGCCTCCTTTTAGGGCCGGTGACAGATGATCAGATAAATGTATCAGGAATTATTGTTCCCTCTAAACCATGTAAAATACTATGTATACTTTTTGGATCCCAGAATCTCCCTGTAGAAAACTGGGAAGTGGCTTTAAAAGAGGCAGAACTGAAGGTTCAGAGGTGGAAAGGGTGCAGACTGTCAAAAAAAAGAGGATTTCTATAATTAAAAAATTCATTATACCTGGGTTATTATATGTTGCCATGGTATATCTCCCTCATTTGGCTTTAGAAACACGTTTATATGACTGTTTCTTTTCCATGTTGTGGGGAAGTAGGCTTAACCCTATTAAACAGTGTTACACTTATCTACCTATTACTCAAGGAGGTTTGGATATGGTGGATCCTGTAATTTTTTTCTATGCTTTATTTCTTTCCCAAAATTTTAATTTTGATCCTCTTTGTTCAATGGCTTTACAACAATTATGGGAACTAAATAACTTTAAAAGTTTCTTTAAGATATGGGAAAATCTTTCCCCTAAGATCCCAAAATGTGTTTATGTTCTATTATTTTTAAACCTTGTGCTCAAAAATTGTTCAAATGGTCCATTTCTCACCTATTTGTGAGAGATAATATAGGAGCTGAGCTGTATAACACTACTCTTGGGAAAATCTACCCAAATGTGCCTGAATTTGTTAATTGCCCCCCCTCCATTAACAGAGTATGCCATTAAACAGCTAAATAATCCCAGAATACCTTATCATATGTGGGAAGTATTATGGCTCTCTGTTTATGGAAGACTGAATATTAAAGGGAATGCTAAACATAAGATGATGAGTGAAAGGTATTGTCCTTATTTACAGTGTCATGCTTTAGAGGAAACTATGGATCATTTTTTTTTATTTAAATGTACTTATGCAAAAGGTTTATGGGATTTCTTGAGTATTAAATCAAGTGTTAGATGGTTATTAAAGCTGGATTATCAGACTTTGATTTTGGTTTTTTTCCCCCACCTCATTTCCTCTTATGATTGGGGCACACTAATAGTCTTTTTTTGTTGTTTAAAGTTTTATTTATGGCAGGCTAGATGTCAGTGGGTTTTGCAGCAAAAATGTATGCCCTATGACACTTTTTATGTATTATTGATAGAAGCAATGAAATCAGTATACTTGAAGGATAAAGAAATTTTTACTTCCATGAAAGTTTTTAAATGGTGCAGAGGGTTGCACATCTTTATTAAATATAAGTAAAAAAAAATCTGTTTAAAAAAATGGGAGACAGTATATATTTATATATATAAATAAGAGGTAAACTTATATATACCTTATAGAATATTTGATAAAGGGGTATTTAATGAATTATAGTTTTTTTTTTCTCTCCTTCTTCCCCTTTCCCTTCCCTTTTAGGGTACATGTCTACAAATTAGCTTTAAGAAGTATTGTAACATGGTTTATTGATGCATTGTTATATGTGCCTTGTGTTTTTCTTTCCTTTTATTATTAATGATTCTTTTGTATACTGATGTGTTTTTGATGTATTTTGATGCATTTTCAATAAAAACTCCCTTACTGTTTTCAATTAGTGCCATGGGTTCTTTAACATCCACCTGAACTACCACCAATCCAGGCAGATGGGACCTTGATTTAACGTCTCATCCAAAAGACGGCATCTCAGAAGTGCAGCACCCCCTTCATGCTGCACTACAGTGTCAGTATTGGGATAGTAAGCCAAGTACCAGATGTGGGACCTGAACCCACAGCTTTCTTTTTCCTGGCCTCAGAGGTGAGTATGCTACCTACTGAGCCACTGACACTAGTCTGGTACAGTGCCTTCAGAAAGTATTCACCCCCCCCTGGATTTTGTCACATTTTATGATGTTGCAAACTCAAATTAAAATACATTTATATGGGATTTTTTTTGTCATGTATCTACACAAATTACTCTATAATGTCAAAGTGGAATGAAACTTCTGGAATTTTTTGTACATGTAATTTAAAATAAAAAGCTGAAATGTCTTGATTTGATAAGTATTCACCCCCTTTGCTATGACACTCCAAATTGAGCTCAGGTGCATCCAATTTCCTTGTGAGATCACTCTAAAACTTGAATGGAGTCCACCTGTGGTCAGTTCAAATGGTTGACATGATTTCAGAGGAAATACAACTGTCTATATAAGGTCCCTCTGTTGACAGTGCATGTCAGAGCAGAAACTCTACCATGAAGACCAAGGAGCTGTCCATAGAGCTCCGTGATAGAATTGTGAGAAGGCATAGTTCTGGGGAGGGGTATAAAAACATTTCTAGGGTGTTGAAAGTTCCCAGGAGCACAGTCAAGTCCATCATTAGGAAATGGAAAGATTACAGAACCATCCAGACTCTTCCTAGAGCAGGCTGTCCTCCCAAACTGAGCAACCGGGGCAAGAAGAACCTTGGTCAGGGAAGTGACCAAGAACCCACTGACCACCCTGACAGAACTACAGAGTTCCATGGCTGAGATGGGAGAACCTGTCCAGAGGACAACAATCTCTGCAGCACTTCACAGATGTAACCTCTATGGGAGAGTGGCTAGACGGAAGCCACTCCTGAGAAAAGGCCACATAATAGCATGCCTGGGAGTTTGCAAGAAGGCACATGGCAGACTCTGAGACCATGTGGCAAAAGATTCTGTGGTCTGATGAAACAAAAATTGAACTCTTTGGCCTGAATGCAAAGAGCTATGCCTGGTGCAAACCGAACACAGCTCATCACCCATGTAACACCATCCCTACCATGAAGCATGGTGGTGGCAGCATCATGTTATGGGGATGCTTTTCAGTGGCAGGGACTGGGGCACTTGTCAGGATAGAGGGAACAATGAATGGAGCCAAATACAGGCACATCCTTGAGGAGAAACTGCATCAGTCTGCAATAGACCTTGGACTGGGGCAAAGATTTACGTTCCAACAGGACAACGACCCCAAGCATACAGCCAAAGCAACACTGGAGTGACTTCAGAACAAGAAGGTGAATGTCCTTGAGTGGCCCAGCCAAAGTCCAGACTTGAATCCCATTGAGAATCTGTGGAAAGACTTAAAGATTGCAGTTCACAGATGCTCCCCATCCAACTTGACAGAGCTTGATCAAATCTGCAAGGAAGAATGGGCGAAAATCCCAGATCCAGATGTGCAAAGCTGATACAGACATATCCAAGAAGACTCAAAGCTGTAATTGCTGCCAAAGGCGCTTCTACAGAGTATTGACTCAGGGAGGTGAATACTTAAGTAAACAAGATATTTCAGTTTTTAATGTTACATAAATTTTTGTTACACAGTAAAAATATTTTTTCCCCTTTAAATTGTTGAGTATGCAGTGTGAATCAAGGGGGAAAAATCATTTCAATGCATTAAAAATTCTGGTAGTAACACAACAAAAAGTGACAAAATTCAAGGGGGTGAATACTCTCTGAAGGCACTGTACATAGTCTGGGAGCAGTCCATGACAGATGGATGTCATTCATTTTCTCCAGTGTCTTCTATGACCAGGAACTGCTTTTACCATCTGAAGAACATTGCCAGGCTGAGCCCTCTGCTCAGTTCTGCTGATCTCCTCATCTAAGTAAACACTCTCATGTTCCCTTGCCTAGACTAATGTTGCATGCTCTATAAAGGCTTACCCAGTAGTCCACTGCATCCTCTGCAGCTGGTACAGAATTAGGCAGTTAGGCTCCTGACCTCCCTTCTGAGGTCAGTGTGGCAGACTATGTCATTGCCAGTCAGATGTACAGATATATGGTGTTATATTCTGTTATATTTTGTGCGTGTTTAAGCTGCCACAAGGAAAATGGATGTCAACGTCACAGAGAGAGAGAGAGAGAGAGAGAGAGGCTGGATTTTTAAAATGTCTGACCTTCTTCTAACCTGAGGGGGAAGTTTGCTGGGCAGGAAGCCAACTTAATTCAAGGGCTGCTTAACAAGGATGTGCCAGAAAACCATCACCTGTCGTAAACCTTTGCACTTGAAAGGCAGGATGCTTGGAAAACCAGGTTTTGGGAAATAGCCCTTCTTGACAAGCTGGTGTAAATTATCTTTCCAGTAAGGCAGTAGGACATCACAAGCAGCTAGAAAATTTTACTATGAGGAAAGCACAAGAGTGACCTCTACTGGCCTAAAAGAGAAGGCTACCCTTGGAATCAGACAGAGTTTGTTTTCAGGCTATACCCAGACTATTTAAGCAGCTCTGACACAGAGCAAACTCTCTCATTTTCCTGGAGCATTTCATTCTGGACACTCTCTTGACAAGACAAGATCAACTGCCAGCAGACATTGAAGGCCAGTGGCTGCAAGAGAATGAAAGGATTCTTCAGACCTTATTTATTCTTCTGAACTTTCAATTCACTACAAACATTAAGGTAGAACTTTAGATAACAGTTGTAGTTCATTTTTCACGTGTATCTTCCACTTTTATTTCTGTTAGTCTGTAACCAACTTGATAAAACCTTCTAGTTGTAAATGTATGATAATTAATTATTTAGTAAAAACATTTGTTTTTAAGAAACCTGCCTGAGCGAGATTGTTATATTGTATGTCCGATTGTGGGAGGTTTAGTAATAATCTGTGACTAAACTATTATTGCTAAGGGGTGTCATCATAAACTATCAAATTGAACAAGGGTCTGAAAAGGGAAAGCCTGGTTAAAGATAGGGGGACTACCAAAGTCTCAAGGAAGGGTCTGTGGGGATTTGAACCATGTTATTGCATGCCATGTGGAAGAAGGTAGAATCAGGGTTACAATGCTACCCCAAAGAGGTTGTAATGCCTGAATCTTCCCCATTTGTGTAACAATCAAGAGGGGTTCAGACCCTGCCCAAGCAAGCCCTCAGCTGCTGGAGACACAGCGAGGCTCTAAAGTCCTCTGCAGCATCCCCCAGCTCCACTACAGACCCTGCCAAAGCAAGCCTTCAGCTGCTGGAGATGCAGCAAGACTCTAAAGATAATTATTCCCTCCTAGTTCCTTCTGGAGGAGTGTTCGGGACAATCGGACTGTGTCTTTAGTGTCCTCCAGACACCAACTGATTGCTTTTACCACGCTGTGTACTGCCATTCTGGACTGGGATTTAGTGGGGAGTCCAACGGAGCCTTAAGATCATAGTTAATGCAGTTGGTGTTATAGCATAGTGGGATTATCTACCTATGTACAGCCTAGTTTAGGAACTATCTGTGGGGATGTGTACTCCTACTACATGCTGGGGATAGCACTGTTTAGAGTTGCTAAGTCATGTAGCTGGTACAATTGTTTGCAGTGCTAGTTGCTTACCTGTGCATGTGTGCTTCAGTCGCCATCTTGGTTAGCGCATGCACAGTACGAATGGACACCCAGCTACCAGGACCAACACTTGGCACATGTGCACACGAGTAGTACACCCCCACCCGCTACCTGCAGCTCACCTCCCGCTGCATGCTAATGATTTCCTTTTGTTCTGCTCCACATATAGGCCTCTGTAGCATCCCCCAGCTCCACTACAGACCCTGCCCAAGCAAGCCCTCAGCTGCTGGAGATGCAGCGAAGTTCTAAAGGTAATTACTCCCTCCTAGTTCCTTCTGGAGGGAGTGTTAGCCCGTAAACTTTCCCTTTATTGCTGTAAAGAGGTAACAGGACTTGTCATATGACCACCCCCTATTTTTTTTCTAAGTGTCCATTTTCCCATCTGCAGGTTATTCGAAGTGGCCACTAGAAGTCACTGCTGTGCACTCTCAAACTCCTACTTCTGCTGATCTCAACTGCTCTATCTTCCCCCTTCACTCTACTTTCCTCAGCTCTCACTGACACCCACTTAGACATTTTACCCCCTTGCTGCATACTTAGCCAAGATCCCTCATGTCAGATTTGAACCCTGTACCATTGGCACCAAAGTCTGTAACCCTTCCACTGTGTCATTGGGTCAGTACATAATTACCCTGTGCTTTATCTCACTTATCCTCATCACCCACCCCACCCCCAAGAGCCCGCACTACTAAACCTTACCTTGGCCACACTCACCATCGCCAACATTATCTATCACCCCCTACCTTTTTTCTTATACTACACCACTATCAGGATAGATGGCCCTCAAATCTGTTGCATACCAGGGCTCTGCCTTTGCACCCCAGAGTCTGTTTCAGGGGACCTGACCCTCCACCCCTGGACCTTCCCCTTCTCTACCATGACCTATAGGGCTCTCGGGATTCCCCCATCCATCCCCGGCCACTGTGGACTAGGCCTTACCTCCCGCTGGTCACTGCCTTGTTTTGCATCTACCTTTCTAAGGGATATGCCCACCCCTGTCTGTGTACTACTCCCTGCTTGTCCTACCCAAACACGCTCTAGGGTGTTTACAAATCTGAGGCTTGCCTCCCTATTGGTATTAATGCTATTCCTCCTGATCTCTGGAAACATCCACCCTAACCCTGGTCCTGCCCCCCCCTTGCCAACAGCTAGTCAGACAGCACCCAGGGAACTTTGTATAGACTCCATCAACATCTGCAGTTTGCTAAAAAAGTTTGATAATCTACAAGGGTGGGTTGCTCAACAATGACCAGACATTATCTCAGTGGTAGAAACCTGGCTAAATGGCCACACCCCTGACTCTGAAGTAGATCTGCCAGGGTACACAATATTTCATGCTGACAGACTAGCCAAAAAAGGTGGAGGATGTGCAATCTACCTCCGTGACACCCTCCAAGGTCTCACTCTGCCATCCACAACTATTGACCATGGTGCCAGGTCCTCTCCCTCCAAGTTAATGTCACTCCCTCAAGGGCACCTCTCTTCATCTCCTCTATCTACATCCTGCCCAGGAATCAAAAAAGTGTGTTCCAGTCACTTTCAGCCCACCTCCAGCAACACCCAGATAAGGCACAAATTATTGCCCTGGGTGATTTTAACATCAATTGGTTAGTGGACACTGCTGCACCATTTAGGGATGCTGCAGCTGCCCTCAGTCTATGACAAGTTGTGCCTGCATCCACCCAACACAACCCGAGAACAGGTACCTCAACCATTATTGACCTAAATTGTACTAATCATCCTCACAAATTCACCCAGGTCTCCGTGCTATCTGACGCACTGAGTGACCACTCACCAGTACTCGGGCACTGGTCCTATTTGGCTACAAAGACCCCTCTAAAAGTTAGCTTTCAGTGAAAACTCAGGCCAGGCAAGCTACAGTCCTTGAAACACCTACTCATCAGCTGGGACTGGTCTCCCATTGCTGCCTCGCCTGATATTGACTCAGCACTGGAGTACTTTGTCAGTTCCTTCAATTCCACCTGTGACCTTTTTGCACCCTTCTGCAAATGGGTCATTAAAGGAGCTGACACTCCTTGGATGTCCCAGTCCCTTCTGGACCTCATGGGCCACCATGGCACTCTCTGACACACAGCCTTAGAGACTGGGAGGCCCGCTGATAGGCAGCGCTACTGTGGGGCCAGAAACCACTGCACCTGGCAGGTCTGACAGGCAAAGGCCAATTACTACAGAGCAGCCATCACCACCACCTCCTGGGGGAGGGGGTGCAATTTTTCAGACTTCCTCAAAGAACATAATGGCAAAATTTCTAATGCCCCCCCTCCCAGATACTGGTAAATGGTGGTATCTCAACGAACCCTGACACAATAGCAAATGCACTGAACTCCTCGTTCTTGGACCTCAGCAGCGTGTTCCCTGCAAACTTTTTTGTACCCACCTCCCCCACACCACTGACACCTACCCAAGTACCTGCTTTCCACTTCAAGGTTATCTCCCAGTGTGATGCTGCCCTCTCTTCTGCTAAAGGCACTTAGCAAATCCAGTTTCAGCACTGACACTCTCGATCTTAAAATACTAAGACTCACTTTCTCTGAAGCACTCTTCCCCCTCACTGCCCTGCTAAACCACTCCTTTGCCCTAAGTCAATTCTCCTCCATGTGGAAAATTGCCCTCCTCACTCTTGTCCTGAAAAGTGGTGACCATACCCAGCCTGGTAATTATCGGTCCATCTCAATTTTGTCCCCTCTCTCCAAGGTTCTTGAAAAGATACTGTAGTAAATCCCAAGTCACTGACTACCTTGCTCAATACAATCTCCTCTGCCCTGAACAGCATGGTTTCCATAAAAACCATAGCACAACAACCACACTTCTGGAATATACCAACACTGTCCATGCGACCCTGTACATAGGCCAGATTGTTGGTGTTGTACATATAGATTTTTCCAAAGCATTTGACACCGTCCACTGCTTACTTCTCCTAACCTCACTAACCTAAATAGGTTTCTCACAGGATACCATGATTTGGTTCTCAAACTACCTGTCTGACAGAACCCAGAGAGTCAGGCTAGGGCAAACCTTATCGTCCCCCTTCAGGGTTACATCCAGGGTCCCTCAAGGGTCAATCCTTGGTCCCCTACTCTTCACTCTATTCCTTAACTCCCTGCCCAAGGACTGATCTGGGAGTCTCCTACTATATGCAGATGATGTGGTTTTATTCAGCACCCACACCAACACTGCTACCCTCCAAATAGGCCTCCAAAGGTTGTTTAATGAGGCCAAATCCTGGTTTGCTGACCATAGGCTTGTTCTAAACTATAAGAAAACAAAGTCCATGCTGTTTGCCCATGCCCAAAACAAGTTCAGTAACCACCCCCTGCTCATCCATAACTCGCAAAATGAGACCTTGGAACAAGTTTCTACCTTTAAATATTTAAATAGGGCTTACCCTAGACTCTGGGCTAACCTACCACAAACACATCCATCGGCTCAATACAGCTGTAAATGTGTACATTGGTCTGCTCCACCGCTACAAGCACTGTCTCCCCCCTGAAGCCCTACAGCTAGCCATCTCCTCCTCTATCCTGTCACACATTGATTATGGAATTATTTTCTATGGTGCAGCCAACAACACCTCCCTCAACAAAATTGGGGTTTCCCTGAATAAAGCCTGTAGACTGGCTGCAGGATGTGACCGGCTCACACACACCTGTACGCTCTATACCAGTACAAACTGGCTTAATTTCAATGATCACCTAAAGCACTAGACATGTCTCCTTCCCAAAAAAATCATGTCTGGCCTCATGCCTCCTGCTCTTGTGGCACTGCTCCCCCCATCAGCACTAGACGTATGCGCCACACTGAAAAAGTGCCCTACCAGGTTCCCCACTGTAAAACCTCCATGGGGCAAAGAACCTTCAGATACTGTGCCCTCAGTTGGCTGAATTCACTGCCCAAACCAGTACTCCAGGCTCCTGCCCTGGGACTGTTCAAATCCCTTCTCTGTAGCAACATCTTGTGTGACTCCATCTGTGACTGTACCTGACTGACCTACCCATGACCTAAAACTGTGCCATGACAATGGACCCACTTGGTCCTGCCTCTAGGGTGCCTGTCCCTGGCTTCGGTCTCACCCTAGCCTTATATGAGATGACAATCATTGGACTGCTCTGCTTGCACAATTCAGTCATAAATATTTTTCTACATCACCTACTGTACTGTATGATTGCCCCTGTAGATAATGTATTTATATATTTTTGCCTCTGTACTGCATTGTCTTTGACTGTTATAATTATCCTGTACTGCATCTACCTGATCTACTTTACTCTGTATCAATTGTAAGGTGTGCTATTTCCCATACCGCTATTTATATTGTAATGTATGTACACTGTATGCTCTGTATTGTTTTCTATGATGTGAAGCCTTTGAAAAGGATTCTCTGACTCAAAGGTATTAATTCTGATTGTTTCAATAAAATAAATAAATATTTGGCTACAAGACTCAAGACTAGTATTGTACCCTGATCCAGAGTAAAGAGGGAACCCTGGGACTTCATTTGTGAGTGTTCAGTTGTGAACTCAATGAGCACTTCAGAAGTACATGAAGAGGGTATCCTCTGTTCCCCCTGCCTGTCATGGATTGCACTTGTGGGTGGGCGCTGTTAGCTCAGTGGACCTGACCCTCTTGAGTGGGTTTGTGACAGATCTGGTGTGCAGTGGTGGGATCCGAGAGATCTGGTAGCAGTGAGATTCAAGAGATATTGGTGGCACAGGCATGACAGTTGGATTTGAGGCCAGTGTATCAGATTTATAAACTGAAAACAGTCCACATACAATCAAGGCAGAGATTTGGAAAAAAAAAATTATTTGGTTACAGTATAAAGTTCCCTACCTGTTTTCTTTTTTTTTCTGTCAGTGTAAGTGTAGCAGTAGTTAGGGAAGAAGATGGCTTCCAACTACAGTGAATACACTGCAGACTACCTAAGGCAGCTGTGTCAAGAAAGAGGGGTCCAGTGTAAGGGGTGAACCAAAAAGCACCTCATGGAGGCTCTTGTGGCACCCAATGAGCAAGCAGTTGCTCCGTTCCTCCAGTCACAGAAGGTGACTGAAAGGGACCAGACCTTGGGCGTGGGGGTTCCAGGGTCCATCGCAGAGTCCAGTCCCCGGGAGGAGGGCAGTGAGACCAGAGGGATCCCAGACCCACAGCAGCAGGGGAAGAGCACCACAGAGCTGCAGCTAGAAGGGAACAGGCTACAGCTAAAATTGAGGAAATTGGAGCTGAAATTTGAACAGAGAAAGTTTGAAACACAGCAGCAGTTCAAGCAGAAGAGGTTTGAACTGGAGATGCAGGAAAAAGAACGGCAGCACCAGAGAGAGTCTGAGAGAGAGAGAGAGAGAGAGAGAGAGAGAGGAAAAGTGCACCAGAGGGAATTCAAACTGGAGAAGTTAAGACTCCAATGACAAACACCAGAGGAGGTAAGAGGCAAGGACAGACCTGAAACTCCAGAGCTGGGGTATAAATTAAGTTCCAGATTAATAGAGGAATTTAAAGAAGGGGAGGATATGAATGCATGTCTGTATGCAGAGAATCCTGGAGCTTTCAGCTATCCCTGCTAATTACTGGTAAAGGGCATAAGGCATAGGCCAAATAGACAATAATGATAGCCAAGATTATGAGAAACTTAAAGCTGCTTTGCTTTAAAAGTATAAACTGACTCCTGAGGTCTACAAGGTTAAATTTCATAAACTCTGGAAAAACCCTGACATGAGCTTTGAGGAACTCGCTACAAAGCAATATCAGTTTTTGAAACATTGGTGGAAGGGGCTGGAAGCACACTCTGTGGGGAAAATTGAGGAGGTTGTGGTTTTAGAACAGTTCTCTTGGGCTTGCCCAGCAGAGTTGAAAACCTGGCTAGAGGACCAAGATCCAAAAACAGCATAGCAAGTTGCTGAGCTCTTGGATTGCTATGCCAGGAGCAGGCCTGCTCTGAAAGGAAGTGGAGCAGGTGTGGCATGGCTGAAAGGGAAAAGCGCACCTTCAGGGCAGCTAAACCCCTCACAGCCTCTGCAGAAAGGGGGAAGCCCCAGGTTGCAAAAAAGGGATTTCTCAGATAAAAGGAATGATGACTGTTGGTTTTATAATCAGCAAGGGTATCTTTCTAGACAGTGTTCTAAAAAGGCACAGAGTGGACAAGGTGGTTCTCAAACAGCATTTGGTGCACTGTGTATCCCTGGAAACATGTCTGTAAACATGAGGGAGCACATCCACTAGGTTGCTGTAAATGGGGTGCAGACCTATGGGTTAAGGGGCATGGGGGCATCTCTTACCTTAGTAAAAGGGTATTTGGTTGGGCCTGAACAGCTTATACCTAATCAGTTCATAACAGTGAGGGGATTCACTGGGGAGGAGAAAACTTTGCCACTTGCTAGTGTTCTCTTGGACTGGGGTGAGACAGGAGAGATGGTGCAAAAAGTGGCAGTGGTAGACAACCTCGCCCTGGATGTGATAATAGGGATTAATCTCCAGAAGGGGTTGGTGTGTTTGGTTACCCGCAGTCAGACAGAAAAGGCTGCTAGTAGTTCCCTGGACCCCATAGAAGCCCTTGTGGAATAAAAATGGGAGTCTGGTTCCCCTGTGACAGGGAGGTAGGACTTCCCCTGGTAGCCATTCACAAGACAGGTACAGAAGGTTACACCAAGGAGGGAGGAGTAACAAATGGTCAGAGGGTTAGGGAGGGTAATGATCCAGAATGCCCTGATGCTAGAGCTATGGACCCCAGTTTAGGAACTTACGGGGACATGTCCCATGCCTTGGGACAATGAAAAGATGTTGCAGCTGCTCAGAGAACTGACCCTAGTTTGGAGAGGCTGAGGGCTTGTGCAGAATCTGATGGAATACAGAGAGATGACATGAGACATAGGGTATTTTGGGACAATGGACTGTTGTATACCCAATACATGAGAACAGAGGGAGGGGTGATGGGCAGAGAGCTTGTCACTCCCACGGGGTACAATAAGTGGTTTTTCAAGATTGCTCATGATATCCCCATGTCGGGGCATCTGGGCATCATGCAGCAATTGACCCAGAATTTCTATTAGCCCAACTTCACCAAGCAGGTGAAGGAATATTGCAGGTTGTATCATCAGTGCCAACAAATAGGGAAGACAGGCAGTAAAACCAAAGCTGCCCTAATTCCCTTGCCCATTCTGGAGGAGCCATTCTAGAGGGTAGGAATGGATATTGTGGGAGCTTTGAGTAATCCAAGTTCCTCAGGGAAAAAGTTTATCTTGACGGTGGTCGATTATGCCACCTGATACCCAAAGGTGGTTGCCCTCTCCTCACTTAGGACAGACAAAGTGGCAGACACCTTGCTAGGGATTTTCTCTCATGTCAGATTTCCACATGATGTTATGACTGATCAAGGGGGTACCTTCATGTCAGACCTGATGAAGTGTTTGTGGGAGAAGTGTGGAGTGGTGCAGAGACATACGACACCTTATCACCTACAGCCAGTGGGCTTGTGGAAAGGTTTAATGGTACCCTAAAATCAAGCATTTGCTGAACAGCATGGGAGGGACTGGGAGAAATACCTTCCCCACCTGTTGTTCACATATAGGGAGGTGCCGCAAGAGTCAACAGGATTCTCCCCCTTCAAACTCTTACATGGACATAGGGTGTGTGGGCCCCAAGCCTTGATCCAGGAAGACTGGGAAGGCAAGCACGCCACCCAGGGAACTCCCATAGTGGAGTATGTCCTTAAGTTTAGGGAGAAGCTGAAGGAGCTTATAGAAGTGGCCCAAAGCAACCTGTCAGCAGCCCAACAGAAGCAAAAGGTCTGATACGACCAGTGAGCCAGAATTCACTCATACAGCATATGTCAGAAAGTCATGGTCCTAATCCCAGTTTGGAAGGACACACTGCAGACTGAGTGGGAAGACCATATACAGTAGTCCAACAGGTGAATGACTGAACTATATTGTAGAACTGCCTGACAGGAGACATACCCACAGGATGTACAATGTCAACATGATGAAGCCATATGCAAATTGGGCTGACATGGTATTTGCAGTGTGTAGTCTTGGGGAGGGGATCGACAAAGAAGATCCTCTACTGGACTTGCTAGAGGAAAGCAAGCAGGAATAAAACTGTCACCCTAGTTGACCCTGGAACAGTCTCAGGAAGTGAGGGATGTTTTAGAGGACTTTACCCCTTTGTTTACAGCCATGCCTGGGTGAACTCCTTTAGTGACACACGATGTAGACACAGGGACATGAGTGCCAATACAGCAGATAGCCTACTGGGTAGCTGAGGCTGTCCTAAAGGACTTTAGGAGGGAGGTGGAGGAAATGCTGGATTTAGGGGTAATCCAGAAATCCAACAGTCCCTGGGCCTCACCTGTAGTCCTTGTTCCCAATTCAGAGGGCTGTACTTGCATTTGTGTGGACTATCATGGACTCAACACAGTCACAAAGTCTGATGCCTACCCAATGCCATGGACGGATGAACTACTAGACAAGTTGGGAAGGATGACATACCTCACCACAACTGAATTGACGAAAGGTTATTGACAGGTGGAGTTAACCGCCAGAGCTAGAATATGGTCGGCTTTCATCACTCCAAAAGTTATTTGAGTCCCTGGTAATGTCTTTTGGAATGAAGGACATCCCTGCCACCTTCCATATGTTGGTCAACCAGATGTTACATGTTACTGAAGAGTATGCAGTGGCTTATCTGGATGACATTGCCATCTTCAGTACCAGTTGGAAAAAACACCTGTCCCACCTGAAGGAAGTGTTGGGCAGGACACAGAGGGGCTCACTGTCAAGGCTCAAAAGTGCCAGGTTGCTATGGAGGAGGTGGCATACCAAGGCCATGTGTGGGGCAAGGGCAGCTTCACCCTAATAAAATAAAGATTGAGGCAATAGAGTTGTGTCCTATACCTGAAACCCAGAAACAGGTTAGAGGCTTCCTAGGGAGTGCAGGGTACTATCAAAAGTTTGCTTGAAATTACAGTAACCTGGAAGCTCCCCTATCTGGCCTGCTAAAGAAATGAAAGCCCAAAAAGCTAGATTGGGAACCAGCCTGTGAATGAACCTTCATACAGCTAAAGGCAGCACTGTGCAGTGCCCCTGTGTTAGCTAGTCCAGATTACAATACGCAGTTTGTTGTACAGACAGATGCCTCAGATGTGGGGATTGGAGCAGTATTCAGCTGCACCTCTAATCAGGGAAAAGATCACCCAATAGTGTACCTTAGCAAAAAATTTACTTCCCCTGGAGCAGGCATATGCCACAGTGGAAAAGGAATGCCTTGCACTGGTATGGGTCCTGAAGAAATTAAAGCCATACCTCTAGGGGAGGTGCTTCAAGGTACAGACCAATCATAATCCCCTGGTGTGGCTAAATCAGATGGGTAAAACAAATGGTCATCTCTTAAGGTGGAGTATAGCCCTACAGACCTATGACATGACAATTACCTACAGGGCCGGATCTGCCAATGCCAACACAGTTGCCCCATCTCTCCAGTTAGAATACAGAATTTATGAAAACCTTACCATGCGGTAGGGGGCATGTTCCCACAAATTCAGTTTAGGAGCGAGAGAGAGAGAGAGATGTTGTGAACTATGCCACTGCCAGTCAGATGTACAGATGCATGGTGTTATATTCTGTTATATTTTGTGTATGTTTAAATTGCCACAAGGAAAATGGATGACAGGGTCAAAAAAAGAGAAAGACTGGATTTTTAAAATGTTTGACCTTCCTTTGACCTGAGGGGGAAGTTTGCTGGGCAGAAAGCCAACTTACTTCAATGGCTGCTCAACAAGGATGTGCCAGAAAACCATCACCTGTAGTAAGCCTTTGCTCTTGAAAGGCAGGATGCTTAGGAAACCAGATTTTGGGAAATTGCCCTTCTTGACAAGCTGGTGTAAATTATTTTACCAGTAAGGCAGTAGGACATCAAAGGTAGCCAGGAAATTAGATTGTGGGGAAAGCACAAGAGTGACTTCTACTGGCCTAAAAGAGAAGACCACCCTTGGGATCAGACAGGGTTTTTTTCAGGCTGGACCCAGACTATTTAAGCAGCTCTGACACAGAGCAAACACTCTCATTTTCCTGGAGCATTTCATTCTGGCCACTCTCCTGACAAGACAAGGCCAACTGCCAGCAGACACTGAAAGCCAGTGACTGCAAGAGAATGAAAGGATTCTTCAGACTTTATTTGTTCTTCTGAACTTTCAATTCACTACAAACATTAAGGTACAACTTTAGATAACAGTTGTAGTTCATTTTTTCATGTATATATTCCACTTTTATTTCTGTTAGTCTGTGACCAAATTGATAAAACCTTTTAGTTGTAAATGTATGATAATTAATTATTTAGTAAAACATTTACTTTTAAGAAACCTGCCTAAGCAAGATTGTTATATAGTATATGCGATTGTGGAAGGTTCAGTAATAATCTGTGACTAAACTGTTATTGCTAATGGGTGTCATCATAAGTTACCAAATCGAACAAGGGTCTGAAAAGGGAAAGTCTGGGTAAAGATAGGGGGAATACCAAAGTCTCAAGGAAGGGTCTGTGAGGATTTGAACCAGTTTATTGCACGCAGTGTGGGCGAAGACAGAATCAGGGTTACAATGCTACCCCGAAGAGGTTGTAACACCTAGATCTTCCCCCTTTGTGTAACAACCAAGAAGGGTTCATATTTGGCTACAAGACTGGAGACTAGTATTGTGCCCTGATCCAGAATAAAGAGGGGACCCTGGGACTTTGTGGTGAGTGTTCCATTGTGAACTCTGTGAGCACTATAGAAGTGCACGAAGAGGGTATCCCCTGTTTCCCCCTCCCTGTCACAGATTGCACTTAGGAGTGGGCACTGTGAGCTCAGTGGACCTGACCATCATGATAGTCAGAACATATTACCCCCTCATTACTAGTTCTGGACTAGCTGCCTGTTTGATGGAGCATTTATTTTTTAGATTATTGTAAGGACATACAAAGCCTTGAATGGACTAGCCCCAATATCTCAACAAGCTCCTGATTCTCTACATGCCTCTGTGGATTTAAGATCCAGTGGGCTGGGATTGCTATGAGTACCACCACATAGGCTGAAGTCTGTGGGAGATTGGACTGTTTTGTTTGATGGTCCCTTCCTTGGAAACATGCTCCCTGAGGGGGTACATGTGACTTGTACCTTCTCCTCCTTTAGCTCTAAATTAAGAAAATATTATCTATTGCAGGCTTTTAGGTAATTTCCTTAATTATTCAAAAACTTTACAGCTGTGTATTTATATAATGTGCACTGTATCCATATTGTTACTGCAAATGGGTTTTTCACTGTTGATTTTGAAGCTGTATGTTTTTATTTATGAATTTTTGTAATGTGTAGTAGAGGCACTGCAAGCTTTGGATGACTGCCTTCATACAAAAAATAAAACCTAACCAAACCAGTCCTTTCACACTGGTGTGGCACTGAAATAATCAAGACTACTCAATTTCAGCGCCTTAGTTGATTGAATTATCTGCACTGTTCTCTCAGCACCTCTTCCAGCTTATGTTATCACTGGACCTCACACAGATAGTTGCAACTGCAGCTCATTATTTGGGTCACACCTTGAACCTGATCTTTACAATGAGGCTAGACATATCTGATGTCAAGGTTGCTGTGATAGCTTGCTCAGATCATCATCAGGTGTACTTCCAGTTCACCTCCCCATGTAAACAGCCCGGATGTGGAAATGGTTAAGAAGCAACCAAAGTGTTACCTTGGGCCTTATACTGTACCTTTGGGAAGATACTGGATGTTTTGACTTTGCTTGCTGCCTCCACTAGGGTTGTAAAGGCAGCAGTGGATGGTAACAATACAGAGGTCTGCCATTAATACCTTCACAGAGCATTTCTACCATACAGCCACACACAGAAATGCACCATGGTATAATGATGCACTCAGGTGGTTGATGCTGCTAGGCCACAGTCTGGAGCATTCCTGGAAGAGGTCCTGCTCTGTGACCTGCATACCAGATCTGAGGGCTTACAATGGTGTGTACCAAAGGGCAATTACTACAAGGAAATCATAATATCTTTGTAGCCCCCATCGTCACCCCACCCCACTAGGGATTTTCAGCTGGCTATTGCTCTAAGGGAGGGTGCCCACCACAAACAATTAAATTTATCTTAGGTCTGCAGACTTAGGGCCTACAGGGCACAAGTACAAGGGGGTACTCAAAAAACATACAGGAGACACAAAAAAATGACACCTTTCACCCATCCACTATCCTTCATCTGAACCTGTAGCCTCCTGTCCAAAGGTCAAAGTACAGCTCCAAGCCAGTTCCTTGTAGTAGTACACTCTTCAGAGGTAGAGAAATATTACTCATGACATGTTGCCAACATAATCTTCATGTAAGGCCCTGCATTAAGAAAAGATACCATGACATGGTGTAGGCATTAGGGATGACAACCCCAATGAACACTCCACCACGGATTTTCCAAGACTCCGGAGACCCAAAACCATAAAGTTTTTTCATTTCCCTATTTTGTGCAATTTTAGTCTTCTACCCTAATGTCTGCATTAATGTAGTTTTTGCAATTAATTTTTCTTCTTCTTGTGATGGTGGAATTGTATTCTCATGAGTGCACTTCTGCAACCGGAGATAGAAATCCATAATAACCAAACTGCAGGACTACTTCAGCCTGCAGAAGAACAGGCTTCTGTGGACCTAGAGCATCTGCAGCCACAGGTACTCATACACACTGTAAGACATATGCACACTTTTGGCTGCTGATACAAATCCACAGAGGTAGCACATCAGTGCTGCTGCATTTGTGTCACCTAGAAAAAGTTGTATGTTGTTTGTCTTACCTGATGATGGCTGTCTCTGGTTGTTTGTGTGGTTTTGTGCTTTTGCTGCTTGGGGGGGTGGGGCAGTTAGAGTTGTAAAACCAAATGCAACATTTCCCCTACTTTTGTGGAGTTAAATTGAACCCTAACTGGTGCATGAATTCAGTTTTTGCAATTAATATCCTTTCTTGTGAATCCTCAACCATGCAGGTCCCTTCAGGACCTGTTTGAAAAGATGCAGATGGAAAGGCTCTCTGGTTCCTGCACCAAGGGAAGAGAGTCCATCTGCTTGAAGAAGTGCACAGTCCTCTGGGCACCGTACTTCCATGTGGCTACAGATAGAAAGAATATGTGGACTGTCAAGAGGGGTCTGGATGTTAACATGTGCTAGAGATGCAGATGTGCAGGGCCAAGAGTCTATCCGGCTTTGGAAGCACAGGGCCTTGAGGGCTCTGTACTTTCATACAGCTATGGGTACAGAGGTACAGGGCCATCGGGGTCCTATGCCAAGAGAAGACTTCTCTTCTCTTCTCTATATAGTTACTTTTTGCCCATGCAGCCAACAGTTTACCATCCCTGCCAGGCTTGGGTTGGTGCCACAAATTGCGATGCTGTCCCCCCAGCCTAGGGCCATCTAGCTGGCTCACTGAGCTCTCCCCCAACTTAAGCTTACTAGCACAGAATCACAATGCATTACCCTCTGGGCCAAAGGCCAGCTCTGCACACAGTGTTTCTTCATAACTTTTCTTTTTGACATTTTGATCCCACATTTTCAACATAGTCATTTCATGACTTCCTCTTATAAACATGACAGGTGGAGTTTATAAAATATTGGCTGAAATATAATTTCATACCACAAGTGTGAAAACATGTTTTGCCCAGGATTTAAAAAATTACACCTTTTATATTCATGAGGTGGTGTGAATAAATGGCACCTTTTATGTTCATGAGGTGGTGTGAATAAATGGTTATGTTGAAAATTTGAAGTTCAAATGTAGAACATTACCAAAGTTATAAACAAGTGTTTTGGAATTTCTACATACAGTACCTTCACAACTAGCTGTTTTTTTAGTATTCTGATGTTAAATATTGAATATAGTCTTCTTATGAACTCAAGTCATGAACCCGGTAGGTGAAAATGTTCAAATCCCACCCAAAAGGTGATTTCACAGAGTGACTGTAAACTCCTCTTTTGCACTGCATTTGAAAAATGTCTCCCACCTTGTTCTTAAGGTGGGATTCCCAGAAAGCCATGTGGAGAATTAGATGCTGAAATAAATAAAAATGATGAAGTTATGAGTAAAATTGCAAAACACATTGAAAATACATTGAATACGCGTACCTTGTTTCCTCCGTTCACAGTCATGGTTCCAAGAGGAGGACATCTTTTATCACAGAGAGTGGATTACACATTGGACATTCTGTAGATGAAAAATGGTGTGAGGGAGGTGGTGGGTGCAGAGTGGAGGAGCTGGGGTGGAGTGGGTGAGGGGGGTTGAGGAAGGCCGCAAAAGACATCACTGAATGGTTTTCTTTGTTTCAGCACACGAGCGAGTATTGGTGGACTGCAGATAACATTGCAGCAGATCAGGACCAGGGCTTCAATGGCCAAAGGGGTGCTGGGATGTTGCACCACATGGATTGGGAAACAGGTAAAGAGAAGCCTCATTTAAAAATGCCCATTTTATATAGCTACAGTCTGCACAGAATGTCAGTATGTTGGGCCCCTTGCAACCCATGAGTGAGGCAAAGAATTCTATCATTTATAGGGGCCAAAAAAATCACTGAAATATAGTCCATTGTCATAGAAACCAGATAATGTTATATTTTGGAAAGTAGGCTGCATACTCTCATACAAAGTATGGATGAAAAAAACAGGATACCTGTTGTTTACATTGAGGGTCTATTTAGAAAATCCAGTATCCATACAAGTGATGTTGCCTTTCTACAGTACATCTTCCCTGATCTATGGCAACCTTCTGTTGATGAAGGCTGCATCCTCAGTTTATGTGTGGAGAAGTTGGATTTTATTATTGATTGTAGCTCTTGGCATTGCTGGGTACCTCATGTCAAATCATGTTTTTTTAGGACCCCTTTTGGAAAATCCTTATAAATCTGAATGGCAGAGCCATCATAGGAAGGTCGCACTCTTACTTTAGCCAGGTAAAGGACAGTTGTTTTATCTTGATCCCACAAGAACCATAGTACAATGGCTGTAGGTTTGTGAAGGTGTGTCTGTGTGTAAGTACCCTGTGTGTGCAGTCAGGCTTAATCTGTGCTGCAGCTGCAAGCTGAACATTGAATGATTTAAAAACAGGCCAAAAGTATGGTTTGGAAAATTCACAGTCAGTCTTTTCCTTCTGCGCCCTCTAGTATAACAACAAATCTGAGGTTGTTTCTGCATGCCCTCCCCTTCTGGTCTATAACTCTCTCAGTCAATTTACTCAATTTGTGCTCTAAATAAAGTCACTTTGTCCACAGGGTTTTCTACTGCTGTCAACTGCAGTGTGTCTGACATAGCTCTGTCTTCAACATCAGATATCGTTTTACATTTTCTAACTCCATTAAAACAATTTTACATGATATTTAAGTGTGAACCAAGAATTCTTTGGTTTCAGCACTTTATATCTAATCAAAGAATTCTCGACTGATGACCAAGAAATCAAACCTATCGCTGATCTAGGCAGCCAAGATTTTGCACTGTCCAAAAAAAGTATTTCTGGGCCATTTTTTGAAAAAACTAGCACCAGAATCTAGCTAAACAGGTCCTGTTAACCTAGGTGTAGGTGTTTATTTTTGGAAAAATCATCATTTGTATGTATTTTCAAACTTAAAAAAAATAACAAGAAGGCTGCCATCACAACCAAAAATTATTTTTCTCATGACCAAAAAACACAATTAGTCATAACACAAAAATGGCTCATAAGACAAATTTCAAACTTTGTAACTATAGAACCAACTACTATTTTTTCACAAAGGCTTCAAAAGGCATACCCTTGGTACAAGCCCCCTCTGCCCTGAAAATTTTGGAACAAAAATCCATACAATCTTGGCTGTAGGTGACAGCCAAAAAGGGCCACAAAAAGTGCTTGTTCTGTATTTTTGACATTTCTGGATCTCAAAATCCAGATAAGTGTCCATCATGAAACTTCTCATATCTTGCCACCCAGACATCACATACCAAATTTCACACAATCTTGTCAATCATTGTCAAAGTTATTAAGGTGTAAAGATTTGGGCTAATGATTTGGGCTTAACATTGAAAACCCTCTCTACCCTATCTATACTTGCACTACTGTAGATAGAGAGAGAGAATATCGGACAGATAAGTGTCAGATATAAGGAAATATCACCATTGAGGGATCGAACAAGCTATAATGCCATGAGCCCGAAGAGCATATGGCCCTTATGAGCTTTTTCAACCCCAAGATGGCAATATTTAATGAATATCTGGGACTTACCTGTGAGATAGGGCATATGTTTTATAAAGCTCGCATCTCTCGGGGCCTGGCTGAGAGCAAATAGAATGGTCCTAAATGCAGGCAAAATTAAGGCAATGCTATTCGGACACAACGCCCTTGGACATGACAGGTCTAAATCTCTGCATCTCACCGCTATCTCTGGAAGTGACATCAAGGTTGTGCCCTCCTTAAAATACTTAAGACTAACATTGGACCATTATCTTACCTTCAAGTGCCATGTGGATCAGGTTACCAAGACCATACATTGTAAACTTGGTACCCTGTACCGACTAAAGGACCAGTTCATCCCTGAGGCCAGGACCTCAATCACCACAAATGTCCTCCTTCCCACCCTGAATTATGCTGCCCCAATCATACAGGGCATGGCCAAGCAGGAGGTCACCAGGATGCAAATCCTGTATAACAAGGTTGCCCAGTTTGCTACTCAGGACCACTCGCAAAGTCACCATTGTGACACACTTGCCCAGCTACGTTGGGCCTCTCTAACCACTTGTCTTTATTACCCCCTGCTCTACTTGACCTTCAAGCTACTCAGCCCTTTAGCTCCACCCAGCATAGTTGGAACTATCACAATCAAACACAACCCCAAGAGCCTACGGACATCAGGATGAACACTGCCTGAATTTCCAAGAGTCAGGACTAAAGCTGGTGGCAGGTTGTTCTCCTACTCAGCCCCCTACCTGTGGAACAAACTCCCACCCCCAGTGCAGGAAGCCTCCTCACTGATGAATTTCCGCACCAGACTCAAAGCCCATATGACTGATGCTAGCACTTGCCATTGCCACAGCTCATGAGTTCCCCCCCTTGCTTCTATCCTCCTTACAATCAGATCCTCCATGCACCTCAACAGGTTCCATGTGGCTTCTCTCTAAACATCGTCCCACAGCTAACTTTCCACTGAACTATGCCAGCCAAAAGCAATGAGCTTATCATGTAAATTTATCTTTCTTCCACACCTATTGTTAAATCTATTGCCAACCTATTTGTAAGGACCGTAGCATGATGATAACCATGGCTGTAACCTGCATACTCACCTGAAACTACTCTGTAACTCAAGTCTTTCTCTGTATGAAAATATGTATTGTTATCCCAGGTTGCCCCTGAAAAAGAGACTCTCGGGGCTCAGTGGACCTACCGTGTCACCAAATTTAATAAATAAATAAAATAAATAAAAGCTGTTCTTTTTTGTTTCCCAGTGATTTATGAGTTTCCTTAGTGTTTTTTCTTTGAGCCTTATTTTTTTTTCTTATAATAGTGCTCTTCCATAATGTGGGGGGGGGGGGGCTTGCACAGCTATGCATGCATGTGTGCATATTACTGGTATGCCCATCTATGGGGCATGGTAGGGCAGGTGATTCCTTTCATTTTCAGGGAAGTGTGAGCTGTTGGTGCTGGCAGCATGACAGTACAGTATGTTCGACTGTTTTCATTTTTGCAGTTAGAAGCATGGGAACATGTGCCATAGCAGAGAAGCAGCAGCAGCAATAGGGGCAAAGGAGCAGCAGAAGGGACAGAGCAACAGCAGCATGGAGGGCCTGGAACAGACGCCTGGCACATCAAGGGAAATTAATGTTTTCTGAGTCGCTGGAGGGAGGATGTCATTTAAGCAAGAATTTTTTTTGTAGATAGTTTTGATTTTCACTATGGTAGTTTTGTTTTTTGGAGGTTGTAATTATTAGAGGTTTGGGAATTTGGGGGTGGCTGCTTCCTTTTTATTAAGGTGGCTGTTACATGTTTAGTTAAGCAAGCTAATAGTGTTGTAATATTGAGTATATTTTGTATCAATATTTGTAACAGTGAATAGGTTGCTCATAATATTGTAATAAGCTGTGCAGTTATATACTGTATGTAGTAGTGCTGTGTGGAATTTTCAAGTTCCAGTAGAAGGAAATTCCACAGAATATTAAAAATTCCATTGAAATTCTGCTGAATTCCTTTGGAAATGGAATGGCAGAATTCCGCGGCATTAAATAGTTGTGGAATGATTTTCCATGGAAAAAACACTGTTCTATTCCACAGATCTCAATATTTTCTGTGGAAATTGTTGTGGAATAATTTTCTGCGGAAAAAATACTGTTTCACAGAATATTATTCCGCAGACCACAGTAGGCAGAATTCCACAGGTGAACAAGCAAAAATTCCAGTGGCAATTCCACCAGCGGAATGGTCATTCTGCACTAATTCCACTTTCCACACAGCACTAGTATGTAGTGTTCATTACCACCAGATATGATGAAATATCTAGTGGTTTTTATAACTGGAAAAAGTGGTAACTATATAAGATATAAACATTTATGCAACAGGTTTAGACTCTAATGACTGCTGATAAACACGTCTGTCAGACCAACTATATGGATAAATTGGTGACAATGAATTTATTAGCATATCACTGTCATCATCACCAATTTATTTATATAGTACTGTTGTCATCACCGAGCTAGCCACACACCCCACCCTAGCTGGTACTACCTGCAGTATTTCTAGACTGCTTGCTTTCACTTTTAGAAACATAGAAATATAGAAGTTGACGGCAGATAAGGACTGCATGGCCCATCCAGTCTGCCCATTTCTTTTTCTACCTTATAAATGTGCCATTGGCCTTTGCTCTGTCAGTGGCCTATTTATTCATACTCATTTGTATTGCTCCCTTATGCCTATCCCATGTCTGTTTGAAGCCCTGCACTGTATTCATAGCCACCACTTCTTGAGGTAGGCCATTCCATGCATCCACCACCCTTTCTGTGAAAAAGAATGTCCTCACATTCCCCCTTAATCGGCTCCCCTCCAATCTCATGCTGTGTCCTCTTGTCCTGCTATTTTTCTTATATTTAAACAAGTTAAACTCTTTCACCTTGTTAATGCCCTTAAGGTGTTTGAATGCCTTGATCATATCACCTCTCTCCCTCCTTTGCTCAAGGGTATACATTTTGATCTTTGTTAATCTGTCCTCATATGTCTTCTGATGCAGTCCCTACACCATTTTGGTTGCCCTTGTCTGGACTGCCTCAATTTGGTTAATGTCCTTGTGAAGGTGTGGCCTCCAATACTGCATGCAGTACTCCAGATGGAGCCTAACAGTGTCTTGTAAAGAGGGATTATTACTCTCCTCTTATGACTTGTGATACCCTCTACTATACACCCTAACACCCCCCAGCCTTTACCTACTGCTTTACAGGTCTGCTTGATGATTTCAGGTCATCAGTGATGATGATGCCCAAGTCTCTTTCTTCCTTTGTGACTGCTAGCAACTCCTCCCAGCCTATAGGTGGCTTCAGGTTTCTCTTCCCTATGTGCATGATCTTGCACTTCTTTGCATTAAATCCCAGTTGCCACTCTTCTGACCATTTTGCTAGTTTATCCAGATCTCTTCTCATTCTGCCTACCCCATCTGGATCATTTACTCTGTTACAGATCTTGGTGTCATCTGCAAACAGACAAGCCTTACCCTCTAGTCCATCTGCAAGGTCACTAATGAAGATGTTGAAGAGGACTGGCCCCAGGACTAATCCCTGAGGTACCCCACTTGTGACTTGCATCTCTTCTGACTGTATACCATTTATCACCACTCTCTGTTTTCTGCCCGTCAACCAGTTTGCCACCCAATTGACCAACTTCTGACCCACCCAGGCCTACCCAGCTTATTTATCAATCTTTTATAAACAGTGTCAAAGCTTGCTGAAGTCAAGGTAGGCGACATCAACTGCTCCCCTTGACCTACCACTCTGGTTACCCAGTCAAAGAAATCTATGAGATTAGTTTGACAGGACCTTCCTTTTGTAAACCCATGTTTTCTTGGATCCTGTGCCCTATGGATTCCAGGTGTTGCACTATCCTTTCCTTAAGGAGTGCCTCCATAATCTTGCCCACTGCTGAGGTAAGACTGACTGGTCTGTAGTTCCCTGCTCTCCCTGCTACCACTCTTGTGGAGCGGATCACATGAGCCCTTCTCCAGTCTTCTGGGACCTCTTCTGTGCTCAGAGACTCACTAAACAGTTCTGCTAATGGCTCTGCTAGTTCCACCTTTAGCTCCTTTAGTACCCTGGGATGTATGCCATCAGGTCCCATTGCCTTGTCCACCCTGAGCTTAGCAAGCTCTTGTAGGACCCTTTCTTTTGTGAAGGGAGTAGTGCTCACCTCCCTCCCCCCTGTGTCCATGGTGCTGAGCTGTGGGCCCTGCCCTACCTTCTCTTCAGTAAATACTGAGCAAAGGTATCTATTTAGGATAGATGCTTTTACATGGTCCTCCTCCTCACATGCTCCCTTTTCTCCATTAAGCTTAGCAATACCCCCTCTGGACTTTCTCCTTTCACTAATGTATCTATAGAAGTCTTGTCACCTTCTTTTACTGTTCGTGCTAGTGTTTCCTCAGTTTGGGACTTTGACTGCCTAACTGCTTTCCTGCTTCCTTAGGGCAGTTTGGTATGCCTCCTATCTTCATCCCACTGTGTTCCTTTATATTTCCTGAAGGCCAGCCTTTTGGCTCTGACCTTTCTGCTACTGTATTTGAGAACCAAAGTGGTTTCCTTCTTCTTTTGCACTTCCTTTTCTGTCTAACACAATGGGATGTTGCTTCAAGTATTGCATCCTTAATGCTTGCCCACTTTGCCTGTACCCCCTCACCTGTGTTTCTTTTTGCCAGGGCTAGCTTAACTCTGTTGGCCATTTTATCAAAGTCAGCTCCTCTGAAGTCCCATATTTTTGCCTTGGAATGGGATGATTTAGATGTAGTAGCCAAATTGAACCATACCATGTGATGGTCACTGGCCCCCAGGTGACCTTCTACCTGGAGATCTGTGATCCCTTCCCTGTTAGTCAGTACTAGATCTAGGATAGCCCTGTCTCTTGTGGGTTGTTGTACTAGTTGTTTGAGACCCTCCCCCTGCAGGGAATCCACTATGTGTCTAGTTCTGGCAGATGTTCCTGCTGGTATTGATCAATCTGTATCCGGCATGTTGAAGTCTCCCATTATCAGAACCTCCCCTTTAGCTGTCGTGTTTTGTATATCCTCTAACAGTAATGTGTCTATGTCCGCCCCCTGGTCTGGGGGCCTGTAGACAACCCCAGTTCTTATGGCTGTCCCATTTCCTGTTTCCAGGGTGACCCACAGTTCTTCTGGCTCCTTTTGTGTATTCTGAATTTCTGTAGCTTTGATATTTTCATTGACATACAGGTCCACTCCTCCCCCCCTCTTTTTGCACCTCGGTCTCTTCTGAACAATACATAGCCAGGCACTGAAGTCTTCCAAGTGTGGTTACTGGTAAACCACATCTCACTAATTGCTACTATGTCCAGTTTAGCCTCTGACATTATTGCCTACAGGTCTGGGATCTTATTTCCCAAGCAGTGAACATTTGTGTACATGATTTTCCATTGGGCAGATTTCGGTGTGTTAGTTGCTGGGTGAGGTTTGGCATTACCCTGTGCATCATATAGGGAGACAAACCTTTTTTCTTACCTGGTGATGCAAATGAACTGCAAACATGCTGAATCTCTGTTTGACCACTAGCTGAGGGGGGAGGGGTGTTCTTCCCATTCGACGTATGGGGTGCTGCACCCCTTTCCCCATTTGCTAGTTTAAATATTCTGCAAAGACATCAAACTTTTGCCCCAATGCACTGACTCCTCCTTAGTCAGATGCAGTCCATCAAATTTAAAGAACCTTCGCTCCTGAACTGTTGCCAGTTCCTACAAATCTATGTCCTTTTCCTGGCACCAGCCCTTCAGCCATGTTTAGCTCCCTATCTCCCTTCTCTGACCTTCCGTCCATCTGCCCCCCTCTCCCAGACTGGCAGGATCTCAGAGAAGGAGATGCTGGACGAAATGGATGATAGTTTGTCACCCAGCCTGGTCAGGTGTTCCTTGGTCTCCATAACTGACTGGCTGGTGAGATCATTAGTCCCTATGTGTACTAGGACATCAATGTTTTCTCCTGCTTTGTGAACAATTTTAGCAATGCGGTCAGTGTCTCTCCATGCTGATGTATCTGGGAGACATTTGACCATTACCCCTGGCTGGAGATGGGTATCAACTCCCCGAATCATGGAGTCTCCTACAATCAGAAGTTTTTTGGATTTCCTTTTTGCTTTTTTTGTTTTGGTTCCTGATTTGGATGAGTTTTGTTGTGCTAGCTCCTGTGCCACAGTGTCCTGCTCTGCAGTGTTGTCTGCCTCTTTGTTTGATTTCAGAGATAGAGGCAGATACCTGTTTGTAGTGTTTATATGGTTTTTGGAGGTAATATGTTGGAGAGCAGAGAGTGATGGGGCACCCAATTTGCCCCTCCTAACCACCTGCCAACCTCCTGGTCCAACTACCCTCTGCGGTCGAGGTTTTCCTGTTGGATGCTGGGGAAATGGCGGGTGGTTCTTATAATGTATTTCGTCTTGAATATGAAATTTGAGGTGTGCAATCTCTGCCCATGCTGCCCGGAGCTGAGCCCTAAGATCTCCAATGGCCCAGCATGTAGGACAGTGTCCTAAATCCTGTAAGACTGTCCTTCTGAAAATTGTTCCACAGTACCTGCAGTTAATGATATCAATTCCAGATAAGTTGCTGGGTTTATAACCTAGTCAGAGTAATTAGAAGGAAAAAATGCTATTACTACTTGCCTCTGGTCACTCACCACCACACTTTTTTTCCTCCCACCACAGATTACATTTTTAAAATCTTACCTTGACACAATGCTCCCTCTGAGCCACTGCTGTTTTTTTTTAACCATAAACCTTGTTCACTCACTCTGCTCTGCAACATCTCAGTCCCAGGTCTCAGTCTCCATGCCAATTCTAACCCAAACATGCATGCAGCCCAACTCTAGCAAACCACAAAACAGCCCAATCGCTCTCCACTTTGCCATGAAGTGTCTTTTTTTTGCAACAATTTCATTTACTCCACTGCTTGTTTTTTTTCTACAGCCCCCACTCCTGATTGTGAAAGCCTCACCACACTACTGCCTCTACCACTTTCACCCGATCTTGCCATGATCACTGACCCTGACACCAACAAACGCAAATGCCAGCATTCAAGCAGACTGCACCAGTATATTCTGCCTGAACATTTAACCCGAGTTTTACTTTTCATGGCAGCAATTCCTATTGTCAAAAGCCACCTGCTAACACATGCTGCCATTTTTTAAACTACTTTCAATTTGCCTGCTCACTAAATCAGTCATTTCCCACATTCTGATGTTAGTGCAATGTCCTCATGGTGACTCCCTAGCAACTAAACATTACAGAGGCAGTAATACTGGCTTGTCACAAAATGAGCCCACACAAGTTTAAAAATATATTTTATTCAACAAACATTGTGGAAACAAAAACTACACACACAACTCCCTACCCTAGTGCATAAATGAAACATGTGATGGGGAGCTGTGTGATACAGAATTTATCTGCACTCAGGCAGTTGGAACACGGGCACATCACTTGTGGCTTACTCCACTCATAAAATTACCAAAGGTCAAACCGCCCTTTGCAGATAAATGACATATCTTACAGCTCCCCTTTGCATAACATATATATATATGTGTATATATATATATATATATATATATAGGACACAGTAGCACCCCAGCCTACATGGTGCAGAATTCTTTCATGAAATTTTCAGGGCAGGGTTGAAGGGCCTGTGCCAAGAGTGTGCCTTTCTGAGATTTTGTGAAAAATATCACACCATTCCAGAGTTATAACAATTTTGTTTTTTTTCCCTTTGTTGCATGGGGGTGAGGCGGGGAATTAGGGTTGGAAACCCTAATACAACATTTCCATATTTTTGTGGCATTAACTTGAACCCTAACTAGTAAATTAACACAGTTTTCTGCAAAGTATATATATATATATATATATATATATGATACATGATGGGCAGGAGTGTGATATGTAAAGTATTATCACTCCTGCAGAATGAGCTCTAGATACTCACAAGTGCTGAAGGCATGAGTGAGAGTATCCAGAGCTCCCTCTGCAGGAGTGAGAATATTTTCCCTAGCACAATCTGCACATCATGTGTGCTATTTATACAATATGGATAGGAGCTTTAGAAGTGTTGTTACATTGTGTGCTTTCCCTGTTTCTGTGTGTTGTGTGCTCTGTTTTTTATTTTAGTTCTTTGAAACTGGGTAATTTTTCATGGGTAACTTGGGAGCACTAGGCAGTTAAGTGATTTGTTCAGAGTCACATAGAATGCAAGTGGAGGTTGTGAGAATCAAACCCAGGTCTGGTCTGCTGGATATACCAAGTTTGTTCACAGCTCATTACTCTAACCTCTAGGCTATACTGACAGCACTGTCTGTGTGTAGTCTGAGTGTGTGTGAATGTTTCTGAATGGGCTGGGAGTGTTAGCAACACTATGGGAAACAGGTGAGTGTGTTTTGCAGTGCTAATTGAGTTAGTTGCAGCTAGCAGTGAGAAACAGAAATTGTGTGGTGAAGCACTGTTATTTAGAATGCAGACTTTTTTGAAGCTTAGAGCAGCATAGTACTGGGCTGGGAGTTTTAGAAACACTAGGAAACAGATGGGTGTGTTTTGCAATGCTAATTGAATTAGTTGCAGCTAGCAGTGAGAAACAGAAACTGTTTCGTAAAGCACTGTCATTTAGAATGCAGGCTTTCTTGAAGCTAAGAGTAGCATAGTAATGGGCTGGGAGTCTTAGAAACACTATGGGAAACAGCTGAGTGTCCTTTGCAATGTTAATTGAGTTACTTGCAAGTAGCAGTGAGAAACATATTTGTGAAGCACTTCAATTTAGAATGCAGACTGTACTGAGTGCACAGTATGGATACATAGCATTTATCATCACAGTAGTGATGCCATTATCATTTATCACACTCCAGTGAAGATATCTTCATTTAGCACACTCTAGAAGCTCCCACTCCATATATATAAATATATGTATATATACATATATATATATATTCTATGCAAAAAAACTTCATTAATGCATCAGTTAGAGTTCTTCTACATTGACAAAAGTGAGGAAATTCGCCATTAGGGTTCCCACCCATTGAACCCCACCCCCACCAACAGGCATCAGGGTGTGCATTGGGTGTCACAGAAATGGAAATGTGAACGCAAGCGCATACAGAAACACAAACCGTTACGTACATGGTCATGGTACCACAATTGTAAACACAAATGGTAACAGTAACAGCAACAATCATGGCAAAGGAAACAGAAATGGAAACACAAATGCAAGCGTGTATGGAAACGCAGACCATAATACGCACAGTCATGGTACCATAATTGTAAATGCTAATGGTAATGCTAACAGCAACAATAATACCAAAGGAAACAGAAACGTAAATGCAAGCACGTATGGAAATGCAAACTGTAATGTGCACGGGCACAGGAATGCAATTAGAAACACAAATGGTAACGTAACAACAATGATGACACAAAACAAAAGACAAACGCAAACGCAAAAGGAAGGGCGGCCGCAAAAACAAATGGCAACATGCATGGTGACGCAAAGTGAAAGACAAACAGAAACAGTACTGTAGACACAAATGGTAAGAGTAACGCAAATGCAAGGGCAAACAGAAACACAAAGGATAACGCACACGGTGGCGTACATGGGAATGCTAACGCAAATGGGTATGGAAACGCAAGTGGAAATGCTAAGTGCAACAGTAACTGGAGTGCATACCCTGGTTTTTCCAAACAGCTGCATAGAGAAACACAGTGAGTACAAAGAATGTATGCATAATAATGGGGCTCAAAGCAGAAAATGAGGAGTTGGAATATTAAATTGCTTATATCTCAGGAACCGTACGATGTAGAAAAAAGATACAAATTTTGTATGAATTATGACTTTCCTGGCTAGTTTTGTTCTTATGAAAAGTCCTTATCTCACACCGTTTCCATGATATAGGCCCTGAAAGGCACGGCAGATGCCACAATGTTAGTCTATGGGAAAAAGTGTCAACTTCAGAGCACTGTAACTTTCCATCTGTGCAACAGTTTGTCACCAAACCACCAAAAGGCACATCTGTGGGATGTTGGCCTTCTTCTCCCCAAATTTAAGCCCAAAAGACCAAACCATTGTTTTGCAGCAGGGTGACAAAAAATTCCTGTTATTTTGGGCATAGTATTGCAAAATAGTGTCGCAAATCACAACACTTTCGCAAATGAAATCACGAAAGTGTCTTGAGTGCGACACTACTTTGTGACACTACTTTTTCCAAAAATTTCAAAAACATATTTCTGGGGTGTTTAACCCACAAAAAAAGACATGGCTAACATCCTCAGGGTCCAACTAGGTGAACACAAAAAGAATTGTGTCCCTAAAGGGTCACAAATTTAAATGCTAAGCATTTTGTGACCACTAACTGAAAAAAAAAATGGCTGACTCACGACACTACAGGGGTCATTTGCAACACTAAAAACTGCATTTGAGACACTGTTGAACTTTGCATTAACTTTTCCCATTGACTATAATGGGAAAATTGTTTTTTGAATAACTTTTGAACCGTTCAATATTTTTCATCAAATCTTCAAAAGGCACATCGGGGATCCCAGTCGCACATTCCCTGAAGTTTTTGGACTGATTGCATAAACCATGCAACCTGTAAACATGAGCAAAGAATGCTCAAAAAAACATAATTGCACACACGGATGTCACTTAATAACTCCACAACCGTATATCCAACCAGTACAAAAGTTACCAGATCCCAAGACCCATGGTTATGCCCCATGGCTGCCAAATTTCAGAAAAATTCATTGAACGGTGGCAAAGTTATTAAGGTGCAAAGTTTCACCATTTAACCTTAAAAGGGCTATGCTACCAAAATATATATATATATATATATATATATATATATATATATATATATCTAGATAGATATATAGATATATATATATGTATGGGAAATTATATGTACGAGTGTTAGACAAACTAAATATTTTCATCAGCTATAATGCCATTTAGAAGCCATTTAGAAGCCGCAGCTTCTGTCACATTTTTCTGTTTTGAGCCACAGCTTGTAAACAAGGGTGGCTTGTATACTGAGGGCGACTTCAATTAACAAGAGACTGGCTGGAGGGAATAAAGTACCTTTAATCACTGCTGATGTACCAGCAAGATAACTGTGTCTCTCACCTCATTTCCAAAGGGAACAAACAGCAGCTACTTAACAGGCAGTGGTGGCAATTCAGAACTAGTGTCTCTCTGCATTTTAGATTTTTTTCTATGTCTTTCTTGACACACTCACACACCCGACTCACAGCACCAAACCAACCAACCAATCAAGTTCTGTATCAGTGATCCCATCCTGTTTCTGTGTCTCTCCATTTCTCCTCCATGCACTGACAGCCACGTGCACAGTGCCAAACTAGCCATCCTCCATATCAGGTAATACAGCATGGTGCAAACAATGACTCCCTCCTTTAGTTTAATTTACTTACTATCTAATTTTACTAGGATGGTTCCAGGGCAGTATCCAGATTCTCCAGGGTTGCTAGGTTTCTGGAGTCACCTAGATACAATTTGGCATGTAATGACCGAGTTTGTTCAGTTCAGGAGCTACTATATCAGTATTTGTACAGCTTCTAAAACTGCCTATAAGGAGTGAGTGAGTGAAAAAACAACATTTAAATTTTTAAAATGGATTGAAAAAAACATGGCACGGTACTTCAGTGTTTTGAAACCACAGTTTGAATATAGTATAGCTATTTTCATCTCAAATTGTAACTGCTGCAACAATTCGAGGCAGCTTCAAAGTGGTGAAATATTGTACTTGCCTTTCTGACCTCACAAGTGTCAAAGCCACAAGTGAGGTCAGAAGAGGTCAAGTATAGCAAGTGAATATATTTCCTTCTCACTGTCACTCATGTCATATTTGATTTGTACAGCAGTTGTGTAGGCAGTTTTGTTGTGGAAATGATAAAATGTTACAAAAGGAAAAGGGTGAAAAGTGTAAATTGTGCCCTTCTGATCAATGGCTCAGCATAAAAGAAGCAAACAAAGGCAGTCCAAATCAATAACATCAGTATAGTAAAAATCAAAACAATCAATACAGAAGCAATCTAGAAAGCAACTACATCTACAAAGCATCTCACATCTGCTGGCTTCAGCGTTTCACATGGCTACTGTGATGTCATCAGCATTGTGACAGGTTGACCTCTGTCATAGTGGGCACCCCAGGATAAATTGAAACCCCTTCCCCAAGTAGTTTATATGTTTTGTATACTTATTTTTTTATTTATATATTTATTAGATCATCGGTTTACAGACCTTTGAGTCAAAGACTCATTTACAAAGGCACCTCATCAAGAGAGTAATACATCACAGCAAACAAAATAGTACAGTACATAATGCTTAGATTAAAAAAACAACTGATTGTGCAAACCATGCAAACTGTAAACGTGAGCAAAGAATGCGCAAAAAAACATAATTGCACACACGGATGTCACTTAATAACTCCACAGCCGTATATCCAACCAGTTCAAAAGTTACCAGATCCCAAGACCTATGGTTATGCCCCATGGCTGGCAGTGTTACAAGCATTCACTGGTGGTACATGCTTAGTAATAGGTAGATCATAGTAGTCATAATATAGGTACACGAGTACCACATTAGGTAGCAACCAGAGATATTTTATTACATTAGTCAGCAGATGTTGCCTGAGACCCCAGGTATATACAGCAAAAGCAGATAGAGCAGACCCAGCCTAGGGGTGAGGGTAAGGGGCAGGTGTGGGATTATGTGCTGTTGCAGCAGCGAGTGCTTGTCAGATGGCTTCCGAGGGAGACCTTGAAAGGATCAAGCTTAGTGGAGTCAGCTATGTTGACTGGGAGAGAATTGAGCCAGGAGGGAGCCTGATAGCAAAAGGATCTCTGGGCCATAGAGGTCCTTACCCTGGGGACAGTAGCAAGATTTTGACAGTGCTGCGGGTGGAGACTGAAGGGGAGGCATGCTGCAGGGAGGTGGTGACCCCTGGGAGGAGAGTTCTGGCAGGGTCTTTTTTACAAAAAGGCAGGTTTGGAAGTGGAGTCTTTCTTCACGTTTGAGCAAGCTGGTGGTGGAGTACAGCAGGCATGTATGGATGCACATTGGGGCTCCCAGCACTAGCCTGCAGGCCTTGTTTATAGAGAGCTGGATTCTTGCAAGTGCAGTGTTGTCGGCTGCAGCATAGATGGGCAGCCCATAGTCGATTAGCGACAGGACCAGAGGAGGTGATTGCCAATCTAAGGGCCTGTTGTGGAAGGCAGTTCCTATGGCAGTATAACAATCCAGTACTGACATTGGTGGCGGCAGAAAGGGCATTGATATGGGAACGGAAGGAAAGTGCCATATCAAAAGTAATGCCCAGGTACTTGTAGGTGGAAACCTGCTTGATGGGGTTTAGTGTGCTAGGCAGTATCACGAGAGGGGCACCACTGGCTTTGCTTTGGTGATGCGAGAAGAGCATAGCTTTGGTCTTTTTTAGGTTCAGGACTAGCCTTTGTGATGTGAACCAATGTTCAGCTCTATCAAAAGCTTGTTGGAGGGTGGTCTGGAGTGTGTTGGGGTTGGAGTCAGAGGTGAAGAGCACAGCATCATCCGCGTAGAGGAGGATCTTACTTGGGCAAGCCAAGGGGAGGGTGTTGAGGTAGAGACTGAAGTGGAGAGGGCCTAAAATGGAGCCCTGGGGAACCCCAGAGGGGATAGGTCGTGTGTCAGATAGGGTGCTATTGATTTTTAGACACTGAGTTCTGGCAGAGAGGTAGCTGGTGAACCATGCAAGGGGGCCGGGGAGAAACCAAGGCATCTGAGGGAGTCAAGCAGGAGGGGATGGCAAACCGTGTCAAAGACCTTGGAGAGGTCAATGAGCATGGCACCGGCAGGACTTCCGGCATCAAGAGCATAGTGCAGGAAGTTGCAGAATTCAAGTAGCATGGTTGTGGTGCTGTGACCTGCATGAAAGCCATGCTGTTCATGGCACAGGATATTGTGCATGGCCAGGTATTCGGCAAGCTGGTTGGCAACTATTTTTTCAAGGGCCTTAGAGAGTGGGGGGAGGATGAAGATAGGTCAATAGTTACCTGGGGTCACTCGATTGCCACTTTTTAGGATGGGAGTGATGATGGTGGTTTTCCATGTGCTGGGGAACTGCCCCAGGCACAGAGAGTGGTTGAGCAGCTTGGTATGTGGGACCAGGATTGCATCCAATGTCAGACGAAGTAGCCTAGTGTCCAGTAGGTCAGTGCTGGGGTTGTTACTACTAATGGCTTTTTACAGAAGGGGACTATCCTCCAATGGGGAGATGGTACGTAGGCAGAAAGGAGGTCTCTGGAGAGTGGGCAGGGGTGCTACTGGGATGGGATCAAAGAAGTTATTGGGCAGGACTGAACTCAGGTCTCAGAAAGTGTGGTTTAGGTAGTCTGCAATGCCAAGGGGGTCAGAGCAGACAGTTCCATTAAAGGAGAGCTGAGAGGGGGGGAGGGGAGTGGGATTTCCCATTCAGCTCCTTTACATTATGCAAAGGTTTCTAGCTGACCCCCAGGAGGAGACAAGAGTGGATTGGTAGTACTGGGCTTTGGCCTGTCGAATGGCACAAGTACACTTATTGTGCTCAGTTTTGTACTCTTGCCTATCAACTGGCTTGCCAGATTCCACGGCAATGTGCCATAGGTCATCTCTCATTTTAAGTTTGTGAAGGAAGGAGGGGGTAACCCAGGGTGAGCTTTGTTTTTTGGTGTGATTTCTAGTGAAAGGGGCATAGAGGGCACAGGCAGTGTTGAAAGTGTGAGTGAAAAAATCCAATGCCTCGTCTATGGACAGAGCAAGCCTGATTGGGGACCAATCCAGTTGTGAGAGGTACAGTTTAAGGCGATGCTGGCTGCCTGGGTGTAGGCGACATCAGTGGGTGGTTTGTGGTGCAGGTTTGCTGTTGGCAGCAGACCAAGAGAATACGACTGGGGAGTGATCACTAAGTGAGTTGGAAAGTACAATGATATTGAGCACCCTCTGTGGGCATTTGCTAATGGTGATATCCAGGAGGGTGCTGGAACCAGTAGAGGGGTTGAATCTAGTTGGGGTGGTGACAAGCTGAGACATGTCAAGGGCATCAAAGATATCTCTGGTTTGGGAGGCCATGGCAGAGAGCCAGTTGATATTTAGGTCACCAACAATTATGTGGGCCATTTTGGGCTGTAGGCCAGAGAGGTAGTCAGCAAGCACCTCTATGGTGAGGTCTTGCTTTCTGGGGGGAATATAGGCAACCGTGAGAAAGAGTGGGCCCTTACCAGGGTTGGGGGTGGTTTTTAGAGTGAGGGCTTGCCCCCGCTATCAAGCTTGGGTGGTGAAAGTGCATGTCCAGAGAGGGAGGGAGTCATGCATGTAGACAGCACATCCACCTCCACGCTTACCCACCCCATCTTCCCTGAAAAGGGTGTAACCAGGGAGGAAGATGAAGGAGTCGGGGTGGATTTGGATAACCAGGTTTCGATGAGTGCAACAATGTTCGGTTGGTGCTGAGTAACCCAGCATTGGAATGCAGTGCAAATATTCATAGAAGCTATGCAGAGTCCTTGAGCCTGGGCATGCTTGTTCATAAGGTTGGGCATGGGGCCAGGGTTTGGATGAATGTTACCTGATAGAAGCAGCAGGAGGGTGATTAGGCACACCAAAGCATGGTAGTGATTGTGGTATCTCCCCGTGGGACTGGACATGAGGCCAGGTGCTGGGGTGCAAGGGGTGGGTAGAGTACAATGAGTGAGAAAGGCATTGAGGAGAAGAGACCAAAGTATGATTGGGAAGTAAGAGGTAGCAGGGATGGAAGTGTGGGGCGGTACCGAGGGGGGGGGAGGTGATCGGCACTCGGGGGTCTGGTAGAGGTGTTGTAGATAAGACGGGGGTACTATGCGTAGAGGGTGACAGTCCTAAGTGAGGTGGGGCTGGTGTAGGAAGTCAGAGGAGGACCGTAGTCAGTGTCAATGCACTTGATCCAAGAAGCATTGAGGACAATAAGTTATTTGGGCACGAGAGAGGATCACCCCTTTAAGAAGTTATAGAAAGGAGAGCCCCTTTAAGGAGTTGCTGTAATTGACTAGTGTGAGGCCTCAGAGGGAAGGGATCACTGGGGAAGTGTACTAAATAAAGTAGGGAGGAGGTGGGTGAAAAAACTGTCCAGAGAGCAGTACAGCAAGGCAGTGGCCGAGCTGTGTTTTGAAAAAGGTGCCCTGTGTGCTTTCTTTCTCAATGGGGATCTGCAGCATCCAATTATGAAGCAGCCACAGTCCCCATGAGCCAGTCCAATTACGGGGATTGAAGCCTGACAGCTCCAAGCTAGGAGCTGACCAAATATACCTACTTTCCTTGATCAGGGGGTGGCGGGCTGGATGCAGAGGTCTGGCCACCAGCAGGTAGCAGTGTCAGTGCCACTTGGCTGAAGTGGAGAGCCTGGTTTGGGCTTGTGGCTAAAATAGAGCAGAAAATGTCCAACATACTGGTTGGCTGGTTATAAATTAAGTGCTGACATGCTTATAAAGCTTTCTGTGCATATTAACCTAAAAACAAAACTAAGAGCACAGTTACAAAATAAGAATGCTGTCTCAATATAAGAATAACAAAAACTTGTGTCTGCTTTTTCTAGATATTAGCAGTCCCCTTCTAAGCTATATTCTGCATCATACAGCATGAGGTAATTTGACCCTGCAGGAGAGTTTAGGAGAGCACAGAATGCTCTGCCCTTTAACAATGTTGTAAACAAGTTATGTTATGTGCTCCAGGTGCCAAATAACTGTTCTCTGTGGTGCAACAGTAGCCCCTAGTGGCTAGTTTTATGTTATGTCTGCTTATCAAAAGGACAGGAGAAATTGTTTGTCCATCTTCTATTGAGTTTATAAAAAGCACTGCCTCAGTTCTGAGAGAGGAGACATAGGGTGGTCAGTTGGATACTGAAGGTGGAAGACCCCCTGGTAGTGTGTGCTTTCACACTGTTTGATTCATGCTAGGCTGAACAAAATCCTTGGAAGCTGTTGAAACTAAGCAGTTGTCTGACTTACTATTTAGTTTTCTGTATAGCTTACTTGATAAAAATAAAATGATAAATGCAACCATGCATTTTTCATGCACCTGATTTGTGGTATCTGCTGTGTTATCCTATGCCCACACCCGGTGACAAGCATTGTTAAAGCTGCTCTCTGCTTGGTTCAGTACAGTGATGTTGTGAAGTTTTACTCACCCTGTAAAGTCACCAACTTCACACCACAAAAAGTGTTGTGAAATTGGCTTCTGGTTATGAACTTCTCCAGTACACTTCGAAAACTTTGAAGTTAACTTTGACTTTTGTTAGTAACTTCGATGTTAGTGAAAAACATGGTTTGTCACATGGTTCACTGACAGCAGGTCACATGGGAGACTCCTGGCAGCCAGGAAGTGAATGTTTCAATTTCATTTTGGCAGTTAGAACTGGTTCAGACCAGATCTTGTTCTTAAGAGAAGTCTGTCCTCCTCATTAGCAAGAGGCTGTATGATATGCAGCTCCTCTTCATGACCAGTGTCATCATGTTGTCTCAACATGTCACACCTCATCCTCACCCACTGGACACACATTATCAGACTCTGAGTGATCATCAACAACAGCACCACTTTCCAAGTGCACTTCATCAACACCAACCACCTCCATGTCCACAGTTGATTGTTTGGTGGTGCTGCTGCTGCTTCCTGTCATTGTGTCACTTGACACATCAATCAACATATCTGCCACAGATTTGGCAGAGAAAACTTTTGAGGCAGAAAAGCCACCACTACTGCAAAATACATTGGTTCTATTACTGCTACTGCCTGCTGCAGAGTCATCTGAATATTGTCCCTCTGCTCCCAATGACCCCTTCTTCGTACGTGCACAACTTTTAGAGGCAAACAACTGAGAAATGTTCTTTGTAGGTGTTCCATGGCCTCTCTCTCTCTCTCTTTAGTTACCCTTTTCTTCCTAGCCATTCTTCTGTGCTTTACTATGTATAGTTACTCAACAGTAAATTACACCTGTGAAGGTGCAGGCAGGAGTGGGACAGTGATATTTTTCCTACGGTAGGTGTACCGACAGGGATACAACAATCACTCTGGTTAAATTACACTCAGGAGGACAGTGATATATTTCCTAAGGTAGGTGTACTGACAGGGACACAAACAACAATCACTCTGGTTAAATCACAGTCAGGAGGACAGTGATTGTTTTCCTAAAACATGTGTGCCAATAGGGACACAACAATCACTCTGGTTAAATCGCAGACAGCAGGACAGTGATTTTTTTTCTAAGGCAGGTGTGCCAACAGGGGCACAACAATCACTCTGGTGAAATCGCAGTTAAGAGGACAGTGATTTTTTTTTTTCACAAGTCAGGTATGCTGACAGGGACACAACAATCACTCTGGTTAAATCACACTCAGGAGGACAGTAATTTTTTTCATAAGGTAGGTGTGCCGACAGGGACACAGCAATTACTCTGGTTAAACTGCAGTCAGCAGGACAGTGAGTTTCTTTCCTAAAACACATGTGCCAACAAGGACACAAACAAGAATCACTCTGGTTAAAGCACAGTCAGAAAAGTTATTTTTTTCTTGAGAAAATACAGGGCACTGGACTAGTGTTTTTTTTTTACTGAACACAAGTGTGCCTTCTAAATTGCTCTTACCTTCCCCTACACAAGCCACCAAACCACTACTTCTCTGTTAAAACAAAACTAAATACTTCTAGTAAAGAATACAGGAGTAAATCAACACAAAAAAGTACTGTGTGCACAGAGCACTAACAAACACAATTTTAAGTAAATTTGACCACCAAAATGCTCTTTTATATAATGTAATATTTAGATTTTGACTCTAGACTGCCTACAACAAGCACAAACTCTGCTAAGTCTGTCTTCAACACATTACACTCAGAGAATGACTAAACTAGTTTCTTATTGGCTGTTCAGCAACATGTGACGTCCCATCCCATGGTACACTGCAAACTTCGTATATTATGCTAAACTTCAACAGAGAAGTTTCAGCTTTGCTGATCTGGGATACTTCCATTATTAAATTAACATGGGTCAAAGTTTTTTACTTCAAAATTTCGCAAAACTGACAATAGTACATGAACTACAGCTTCGAACTGTGGAAAACTTTGAGGAACCATAAAAATATGCACAATTTTACAAGGAGTGAGTTTTTGCAACTTCGCACACCTCTAGTTCGGAATTCCACTGTGACATACCCAGCCTTGCAAGATAGTATCATTGTCTTGTCACATGTGAGCTAGTAGTACTATCTTGCAAGCTGGCATAAGATGATAGTTCTATCTTGGCCAATCCAGATCCACAACTGTTGTATAAATATATATAATGCTAGGTAAGTGCACTGTGGGAAAATATGCCATGAACAGGGCCTAATTAGCTCAGGGATTATGAGCTAATTAATCCCTCAAGATGGTAGATTTCTCCATACAGAGGCTTGCCTGTTAATATTATAAAATACATTTAGGTGGTGATTCATTTTAGTTTAAATTGCACTTTGGGTTTGCTTTTTATTTGTTAGTCATATTGATTTTCCATAATGTAGAGGCATTTTTTTGTCCATGGTTCCTTTTTGCCCTCCTTGTTTTCTGTACTGCATGGTCCCCCACATAAAGATTTGTGGATGGGCCAGTCAGTACCTTAAGTGGTCTGCCTGAAGTTCAAAGTAGCATGCTTTTGCAGTCAGAAGTAGCTTGCATATGCAATCAGAAGAGGCAGCTCCCTACAGATGGGAGCTACATATGTTTGCAGTCAGGGGCAGTATCTAAAGGACACAATGCTGGGGAGCAGCATGGAGGGCATGGCTTTTAAAGATCCAGCTGGAGCATTAAGACACTTTTCTGTGTTTCTTGAGTAAATTGAAAGGGGGGGTTGATTCTGATGTGTTCCACATACTGTTTTTTTCAGCATTGTATTGAAATAGGTTATGTTAGTTGTATGTTTATAAAATCAGGGCCTGATTCACCTCTGCAATTTTTGTCGACCTGGTCAAAGCCTTTGACACTGTAGCCCACCCACTCCTCCTTGCAAAACTCTCTGCTGCAGTATCCCCCCCACAAGCTACATATTGGTTCTGTTCATACCTTCTGGGCTGACCTCAATCAGTTAAAACTGGTAACTCCATGTCCTCCCTCTCCCTATCAGCACTGCCGTCCCCAAGGATCAGTGCTTGGTCTCAACCTCCTCTCCATTTTTCTAAATAGCCTCCCCTCTGCCTGTACATCTGAATCCATACACATATTTGCAGTTGATACTGTCATATTTGCCTCTGTCTCCTCCCCTGCTGATCTGATGACCAACCAACAGCTGGATTTCAGCAACATCCATCTCTAGTTCCGCTCTATGCAGCTGTCCCTTACTGCAAAAAACAAATTGGTCTCTATGACCTTCAGAAGCAGGCAAAAGCTCTCTAGACTTTCAGTCCTCCCCTCTTTCCACACCCTAGATGGGTCCATCCTTGAAGACGTCCCTTTCTTCAAGTACCTAGGGGTGTGGCTTGACCAGCACCTAGATTTCTCTGTTCACATGGACTCTATCCACAAAAAGCTTTGCCCAAAACTAAGTGCCTTGTACCGGAACAGAGGGTGTATCCCCCTGCTGGCGTGCAGAGCCATTTTACAGAGAATGATTTTCCCCATATTGAACTATGGAGACACCATTTACGGCAATACCCCAAAGTCCACCCTAGCCAGACTGGACCCCCTCTATCACTCCTTCTGCCGATTTGCTCTTGACTTCCCTCCTCTGACTCACCACTGCTCCCTCTACACCTCACTCAGACTTCCCTCTCTTGAAGCCAGATGACTTTCATATGCTTCCACCCTTATTGCCAAGTACTGGCTGTACTCACTCCCCTCCTACCTCACGTCTCTACTCTCCATTTCCACTTGCTCCTCCAATTCCCTTCATAGCACTGGCTGACAGATCCTAGCACTCCTGTCTAAGTTGTCCTTTTCCAGCCAAGCTGCAATCTCCTTCTGTCTCCGTAAACTCTGGAATTCTCTCCATCTCCCCGTCCATATCCATACTGCAGCCCCCATCTGCTCCCTCTCTTGTCTTCTACAAGACATCACCTCTCCTTCCTGCAATTTCACCTGAGCTTTCCACCCCTGCTCCACTACTCTGTCTACTTCCCTCCTTCTCCCTCTTCCTCCTTTCCTTCCATTATCTCTACCATTACCACCTGGTCTCCTCCTATAAACCTCACCTCAGTCCTTACCTACTATATTCCACTCCCTTCTTCACTGCATGTCTTTATGTTGTCTTTGCATTTTGGCTGGCCCTATCGAGTGTTGTATATGCTGAAGCTAGGTATGCGTACTAGAATATTGCTGCTGCTTAGCTCTGCCTACTATTCACAGTAAATGCTCTATGTCAATTAATTGTACAATCTACCTATGTACTGTAACTACTATGTTTATTTCATTGTACAGCTTATCCTATTATGTCCTGCAAATACTATGTATACAGTATATAAATACTATGTATATGTATATTTCTCCCATGACCCCTTGCCCAGGACACAACTGGAAATGAGCTGTTACTCTGCTCAGTATGTCTTTCCTGGTGAAACTTTTTAAATAAATAATAAAAGTAGGGGGTAGGTTTATGTGTTCACCATCCACTGTTTATTAACATGTCATAATTAATGGGCTTCCCTTTTTCCCATTGGGAAACCGTGGCATAATTTGCCATTATAAAGGAGTGTTTATAATGGCAAACACGTGCATGGTTTTCCCCACATTGTGCAGGCTTGAACTCCTCACTCGCTGTGTCCTTCCCAAACAGGAAACCCTACCACAAACACACCATGGAAAGAGACTGCCGTGGACACTTGGCAGTAAGTACTTTTTTTAAATTACTTCAGATGTTCCACATGGCTTCTGGATGGACCTCCATAACAATATTTAAAATAAAGTGAAAGCGGATCTCACGCGCTGACGTAATCTGACTGCGCCGACACAGCAGTCTTTTTTTATTTTATATAATTGCTGAGGTGAAAAAGAGAAGCCCAACAATTATATAAAATAAAATACGGGTCTCAGTATGTAAACTTGAATTTACACACACCATCGGGGTTTGATGCTATGCATAAACCCCTCGTGTGTGTGTAAATTCTCACTACACACCGAGACCCATACTTTATCCTATATATTATGACTTGCATTTGTTCAGCATTGGAACTTTTAGATTCAATGTTAATTGTTGGTTACATTGTTAACTAGGCTTAACTGATTGTTATTGTTTAATTAGTGGTGTGTTTAATGTGTACAGGTTTTCTATGTGTATGCTTTTTCCTCCACAGTATACAGGATTTCCCCTAGATGTATACAGCATTAATTGATAAGTATGCAGATGTAACTGGAAGGTGCAATATACAGTTGCGTTTGGTTGGAATGCAACATTATTTGGCAAGGTGTACTGGGAAATAAACTGATAATATTAGATAGATAGATAGATAGATAGATAGATAGATAGATAGATAGATAGATAGATAGATAGACAGACAGATAGAGAGGTATATATGAATACAAAGAACAACTGTTTTTATGAAAGTTTTTTAAAATGTTCTGCTTAGCAAGCAGAGTTGTGGGAGGGATATGTGATTAATTAAGCCTTTCTGGTACCACAGTATGCCTTTGCTACAGTCAGTTTTTACTCACAAGTATAACCTCGTGAATAAAGTAAACTGAAAACGGGCACAGCTTGTAATACAAGAAGTAGACAATATACACATTCATTACATGTACTCCAGGCAGCCATAACTTATTTTCACAGCTCCAGTGCCATGTGGGTTCCAAGAAGTTCTGAATGTCTAGCAATCTGCCATGTTTACCTGGGACCAGTCCCAAGTAGTATGATGTATCAAAATTCAGCTTAGAATAAATGTTGCCAAACCAAACTTTCACCACTTTGGCTTTACTTCTTTATTGACCTCAACATTAGCATAAGCTTCTCTTTTATATGGTTTATGGCCAAACATTCAGGCAATTTGAGCACTTTAAAAAAGGTTATGGGGTTCAATGCAAATCTCTGAAACAAGTGTTACACTAAATGCACATTGGCAATAAGGTAAGTGTTAAACAAACACAAATGTAAATGTGCCCATTTAATGCAAAATATCATGGGCAATTTATCTAAATCCACAAGAAGTAAGCCAGCTGAAATTCTTCCATAGGGACATGTATATATTACCCAAGATGCCTTGTACTATGAGATATGTGGAATTTTGCATTTCATGAACACTTGGCTTGACTGTCAGTCAAGATTGGATTTAGACTTAATGGTGCCTTAAGCAGAAACACTTATAGTGCCCTGTAACCACTCGCACCTCCCCCTTTCCTCTCTTCTGCCCCCCTTGCAGCACCCAAAAAGTGGTAATAATACCTTAACACAAGGGTGACAACAACAATATTCATTTTTATATCATCACTTTATGCATTTCATGTTGATCTCTGTTTACACTTTCTGCTTTAATGCATCTGTTCTGTGCTGGCACCCCATGCTGCCACTTCGTTCACTTGTGCTTAACATCACCTCTTTTGCCAATGCACTTTTAGTGTCAGTCATTCTTCAGGATGCTGCCATTGAAATTCTTCTCCTTTAAATTACTTTCCTGTTTTGGACTCACCATAATGCCAGCTATTGTCATCATTTAACTGGCTGACAATCCCACCTATTCAGGGCTGCAGCATCAGCTACAGTATAACACACTGATGAACCCATATAAAGACAAAACACATGTATGTGGACTGCTATTTTTCCAGCCTTTGCAGCATGATTCTGACACCTTTTGGCACCTTTGGCTCCTGCTTAAGTAGTCAGTCTAAATTCCTTTATGGTAATTTGTATGGTGTCACCCATGAATCCTTGCATTATGGGGGAAATTTGGTTAAGTTTTTTTAAGATGAACCAACACCTCATGGAAAAATTTTCCAAACATAACATTTGGACAAAATATAACTTTTTCAAATATTGTCATTATGTCTTCTTATTCTTTATTATTAGTATTACTGACATGAAGACTGGGTCCTTGCACTTCAGAGTTTGTCTACTCTTGCTGTTCATTCCCTATTTGAACTCATAATCCTCTTTCTGTGATATCACACCCTATTGCAAAAGAAGCAGCTGTGATGCTACAGTCAAAGGAAACATAAAAACATAGAAGTTCATGGCAGATAAGGACCACAAGGCTTATCCAGTCTGATCATTTTTTCTACCTTATGAATGTGCCATAGGCCTGTACTCTGTCAATGGCCTATCTATTCATACTCATCTGTATTGCTTCCTTATGCCTATCCCATGCCTGTTTGAAGCTCTGCACTGTATTCATATCCACCACTTCCTGTGGTAGGCTATTCCATGCATCCACCACCCTTTCTGTGAAAAAGAACTTCCTCACATTACCCCTTAAGCTGCCTCCCTGTAATTTCATGCTGTGTCCTCTTGTCCTGCTATTTTGTTTTTATATTGAAACATGTTAGACTCTTTCATCTTGTTAATGCCCTTAAGATGTTTGAATGTTTTGGTCATATCACCTCTCTCCCGCCTTTGCTCTAGGGTATACATATTGAGCTCCATTAATCTGTCCTCATATGTTTTCTAAAACAGTCCCTGCACCATTTTGGTTGCCCTTCCCTGTACTTCCTCCATTTTCTTAATGTGCTTGTGCAAGTTCTGCCTCCAGTACTGCACATAGTACTCCAGATGATGCCTAACCAGTGTCTTGTAAAGAGGGATTATTACCTCCTTCTTACGACTTGCGATACCCCTACTTATACACCCCAACATCTCTCTAGCCTTACCTACTGCTTTAGTGGTCTGCTTGGATGATTTCAGGTCATCTGTGATGATGATGCCCAAGTCTCTTTCTTCCCTTGTGATTGCCAGTAACTTCCCTTCCAACCTATAGATGGCTTCAGGGTTTCTCTTCCTTATGTGTATAATCTTGCACTTCTTTGTGTTAAACCCCAGTTGCCACTCTTCTGACCATTTTGCCAGTTTATCCAGACCTTTCTCATTCTGCTCACCCAATCTGGATCATCTACTCTGTTGCAGATCTTGTTGTCATCATTAAACACACAAACCTTACCCTCCAGTCCATCTGCAATATCTCTGATGATGATATTGAAGAGGACTGGCCCCAGGACTGATCCCTGAGTTACCCCAATTGTGACTTGCATCTCTTCTGACTGTATACCATTTACCACCACTCTCTGTTTTCTGCCTGCCAACCAGTTTGCCACCCAGTTAACCAACTTCTGACCCACCTCTAGCCTACCCAGCTTATTAATCAATCTTCTATGTGAAACAGTATCGGAAGCTTTGCAGAAGTCAAGGTAGACAACATCAACTGCACTTCCTTGGTCCATCATTCTGGTTATCCAAAGAAATCTATGAGATTAGTTTGACAGGACTTTCCTGTTGTAAACTCATGCTGTCTTGGATCCTGTGCTCCTATGGGTTCCAGGTGTTGCACTATCCTTTCCTTAAGGAGTGCCTCCATAATCTTGCCCACTACTGAGGTAAGACTGACTGGTCTGTAGTTCCCTGCCTCCTCCCTGCTATCACTCTTGTGGAGCGGGATCACATGAGCTCTTCTTCAGTCTTCTGGGACCTCTCCTGTGCTCAGAGACTCACTAAACAGTTCTGATAATGGCTTTGCTAGTTCCACCCTTAGCTCCTTTAGTACCCTGGGATGTATGCCATCAGGTCCCATTGCCTTGTCCACCCTGAGCTTAATGAGCTCTTGTGGGACCCTTTCTTTTGTGAAGGGACTTGTGCACACCACCCTCCCCCCTGTGTCCATGCTGCTGAGCCATGGGCCCTGTCCTACCTTCTCCTCAGTAAATACTGAGCAGAAGTATCTAGGATAGATGCTTTTCCTTGGTCCTCCTTCACACATTCCCCATTATCCCCTTTGATCTTAGCAATACCCCCTCTGGACTTTCTCCTTTCACTAATGTATCTATAGAAAGTCTTGTCCCCTTTTTTTTACTATTCATGCTAGTATTTCCTCAGTTTGGGCCCTTGCCTGCCTTACTGCCTTCCCTGCTTCCCTTAAGGAAGTTTGGTATGCCTCCCTATCTTCGTCCCATTGTGTTCCATTACGTTTCCTGGAGACCTTTGCTTAACATATAATGCAATTAAGGATTCGCTCCTAATCGAAACCCTAGGTCTAGAAACAAAATTTACAGTTACACAAACTAGGTCACATAATCTTAGATTAAGAGGGGCTCATTGTAAAACCAAAAAGAGAAGCAATTGGTATACACAGCGAGTAGTTAACAAATGGAATATTCTACCAGGAGAAGTTATTGACAGTAATAACATAGAAACATTTAAACATAGGTTGGATCAGTAAATGGGTAATATAAAATTTGAATATTTCTAGAAAATAATCCACCTTCGGGTGGCAAGCTCATATAAATGCACTGCCTCCTGAAGCTTGTAAAACTAGTATGATACTATGATACTGAAGGCCAGCCTTTTGGCTGTGACCTTTTCTGTTACTGTTTTTGAGAACCAAAGTGATTTCCTCCTTCTTTTTGCTCTTGCTTTCTCTCTAACACAGTGGGATGTTACTTCAAGTATTGTATCCTTAATGCTTGCCCTCTTTGCCTGTATCCCCTCAATTGTATTTACATAGAAACATAGAAGCCGACGGCAGATAAGGACCGCAAGGCCCATCCAGTTTGCCCATTTCTTTTTCTACCTTATAAATGTGCCATCGGCCTTTGCTCTGTCAGTGGCCTATCTATTCATACACATCTGTATTGCTCCATTATGCCTAGCCCATGCCTGTCTGAAGCCCTGCACTGTATTCATAGCCACCACTTCCTGAGGTAGACTGTTCCATGCATCCACCACCCTTTCTGTGAAAAAGAATTTCCTCACATTCCCCCTGAATTGACTTCCCTCTAATCTCATGCTGTGTCCTCTTGTCCTGCTATTTTTCTTATATTTAAACATGTTAGACTCTTTCACCTTGTTAATGCCCTTAAGGTGTTTGAATGTTTCAATCATATCACCTCTCTCCCTTCTTTGCTCTAGGGTATACATATTGAGCTCCGTTAATCTGTCCTCATATGTCTTCTGATGCAGTCCCTGCACCATTTTGGTTGCTCTTCTCTGGACTGCCTCAATTTGGTTAATGTCCTCATGAAGGTGTGGCCTCCAGTACTACATGCAATACTGAGATGGGCCTAACCAGTGTCTTGTAAAGAGGGATTATTACCTCCTTCTTATGACTTGTGATACCCCTACTAATACACCCTAACATCCCCTAGCCTTACCTACTCCATTAGAGGTCGGCTTGGATGATTTCAGGTCATCTGTGATGATGATGCCCAAGTCTCTTTCTTCCTTTGTGACTGCCAGCAACTCCCCTCCCAGCCTATAGGTGGCTTCAGGGTTTCTTCCCTATGTGCATGATCTTTCACTTCTTTGCATTAAATCCCAGTTGCCACTCTTCTGACCATTTTGCCAGTTTATCCAGATCTCTCTCATTTTGCCCACCCCATCTGGATCATCTACTCTGTTGCAGATCTTGGTGTCATCTGCAAACAGACAAGCCTTACCCTCTAGTCCATCTGCAATGTCACTAATGAGGATATTGAAGAGGACTGGCCCCAGGACTGATGTCTGAGGTACCCCACTTGTGACTTGCATCTCTTCTGACTGTATACCATTTACCACCACTCTCTGTTTTCTGCCTGTCAACCAGTTTGTCACCCAGTTGGCCAACTTCTGACCCACCCCAAGCCTACCCAGCTTATTTATCAATCTTCTATTTGGAACAGTGTTGAAAGCTTTGCTGAAGTCAAGGTAAGTGACATCAATTGCTCCCCCTTGGTGCACCACTCTGGTTTACCCAGTCAAAGAAATCAATGAGATTAGTTTGACAGGACCTCCCTTTTGTAAACTCATGCTGTTTTGGATCCTGTGCCCCTATGGATTCCAGGTGTTGCACTATCCTTTCCTTAAGGAGTGCCTCCATAATCTTGCCCACTGCTGAGGTAAGACTGACTGGTCTGTAGTTCTCTGCCTCCTCCCTGCTACCACTCTTGTGGAGTGGGATCACATGAGCCCTTCTCCAGTCTTCTGGGACCTCTCCTGTGCTCAAAGACTCACTAAACAGTTCTGCTAATGGTTCTGCTAGTTCCACCCTTAGCTCCTTAAGTACCCTGGGATGCATGCCATCAGGTCCCATTGCCTTGTCCACCCTGAGCTTAGCAAGCTTTTGTAGGACCCTTTATTTTGTGAGGGGAGTAGTGCTCACCTCCCTCCTCCCTGTGTCCATGGTGCTGACCTGTGGGCCCTGCCCTACCTTCTCTTCAGTACATACTGAGCAAAAGTATCTATTTAGGATAGATGCTTTTACACGGTCCTCCTCCTCACACACACCCTTTTCTCCTTTGAGCTTAGTGATACCCTTTCTGGACTTTCTCCTTTCACTAATGTATGTATAGAAAGTCTTGTCACCTTCTTTTACTGTTCGTGCTAGTGTTTCCTCAGTTTGGGACTTTGCTTGCCTTACTGCCTTTCCTGCTTCCCTTAGGGCAGTTTGGTATGCCTTCCTATCTTCATCCCACTGTGTTCCCTTATATTTCCTGAAGGCCAGCCTTTTGGCTCTGACCTTTCTGCTACTGTATTTGAGAACCAAAGTGGTTTCCTTTTTTCTTTTGCACTTCCTTTTCTGTCTAATACAATGGGATGTTGCTTCAAGTATTGCATCCTTAATGCTTGCCCACTTTGCCTGTACCCCCTCACCTGTATTTCTTTTTGCCAGGGCTAGCTTAACTCTGTTGGCCATCTTATCAAAGTCATTTCCTCTGAAGTCCTACATTTTTGCCTTGGAATGGGATGATTTAGATGTAGTATCCAAACTGAACCATACCATGTGATGGTCACTGGCCCCCAGGTGACCTTCTACCTGGAGATCTGTGATCCCTTCCCTGTTAGTCAGTACTAGATCTAGGATAGCTCTGTCTTTTGTCGGTTGTTGTACCAGTTGTTTGAGGCCTTCCCCCTGCAGGGAATCCACTATGTGTCTAGTTCTGGCAGATGTTCCTGCTGGTATTGACCAATCTGCATCTGGCATGTTGAAGTCTCCCATTACCAGAACCTTCCCTTTAGCTGTCGTGTTTTGTATATCTTCCAACAGTAATGTGTCTATGTCCTTCCCCTGGTCTGGGGGCCTGTAGAAACCCCAGTTCTTATAGCTGTCCCATTTCCTGTTTCCAGGGAGACCCACCGTTCTTCTGGATCCTTATGTGTATTCTGAATTTCTGTAGCTTTGATATTTTCATTGACATACAGGGCCACTCTGCCTCCCCTTTTTGCACCTCGGTCTCTTCTGAACAGTACGTAGCCAGGTACTGAAGTCTCCCAAGTGTGGTTACTGGTAAACCATGTCTCACTAATTGCTACTATGTCCAGTTTAGCCTCTGACATTATTGCCTGCAGGTCTGGGATCTTATTTCCCAGGCTGTGAGCATTTGTGTACATGATTTTCCATTGGGCAGATTTTGGTGTGTTAGTTGTTGGGTGAGGTTTGGCATTTCCCCTGTGTGCTGTATGGGGAGACGGACCTTTTTTCTTACCTGGTGATGCAAATGAACTGCAAACATGCTGAATCCCTGTTTGACTACTAGCTGAGGGGGGAGGGGTGTTCTTCCCAATCGACGTAGGGGGTGCTGCACCCCTTTCCCCATTTGCTAGTTTTAATATTTTGCAAAGACATCAAACTTCTGCCCCAGTGCACTGACTCCCTCCTTAGTCAGATGCAGTCCATCAAATTTAAAGAACTTTCACTCCCAGAAGTGTTGCCAGTTCCCTACAAATCTGTGTCTTTTTTCCTGGCACCAGCCCTTGAGCCACATGTTTAGCTCCCCTATCTCCCCTTCTCTGACCTTCCGTCCATCTGCCCCCCTCTCCCAGACTGGCAGGATCTCAGAAAAGAAGATATCAGATGAAATGGATTATAGTTTTTCACCCAGCCTGGTCAGGTGTTCCTTGGTCTCCACAACTGACTGGCTGGCATGATCATTAGTCCGTATGTGTACCAGGACATCAACATTTTCTCCTGCTTTCTGAACAATTTTAGCAATGTGGTCAATGTCTCTCCATGCTGATGTACCTGGGAGGCATCTGACCATTAACCCTGGCTGGAAATGGGTATCAACTCCCCAAATCATGGAGTCTCCTATGATCAGAAGTTTTTGGGACTTCCTTTTTGCTTTTTTTGTCTTGGTTCTTCTTGCCAGGGCTAGCTTAACTCTGCTGGCCATCTTATTAAAGTCAGCTCCCCTGAAGTCCCATATTTTTGCCTTGGAATGGGATGATTTAGTTCTACTGGCCAAATTAAACCATACAATGTGATGGTCACTGGCCCCCAGGTGACCTTCTACCTGGAGATCTGTGATCCTTTCTCCATTAGTCAGTACTAGATCATGGACAGCCCTGTCTCTTGTGGGTTGTTGTGCCAGTTATTTGAGGCCCTCCCCCTGCAGGGAATCCACTGTGTGTCTAGTTCTGGTGGATGTTCCTGCTGGTATTGATCAATCTGTATCTGGCATGCTGAAGTCTCCCATTACCAGAACCTCTCCTTTAGCTGTCATGTTTTGTATATCTTCTTACAGTAATGTGTCTATGTCCTCCCCCTGGTCTGAAGGCCTGTAGACAACCCCAGTTTGTATGACTGTCCTATTTGCTGTTTCCAGGGTGACCCACAGTTCTTCTGGCTCCTTATGTATATTCTGAATTTCTGTAGCTTTGATATTTTCATTGACATAAAAGGGCCACTCCACCCCCCCCCTTTTTGCACCTCTTTCTCTTCTGAACAGTATATAACCGAGTACTGAAGTCTCCCAAGTGTGGTTACTGGTGAACCATGTCTCACAATGGCTACTATGTCCAGTTTAACCTCTGACATTGTTGCCTGCAGGTCTGAGATCTTGTTTCCCAGACTGTGGGCATTTGGGTACATGATTTTCCATTGGCCAAATTTCAGTGTGTTAGTTGTTGGGTGAGGTCCGGCATTTCTCCTGTGTGTCATGTGGTGATCCAGACCTTTTTCCTTACCTGGTGATGCAAATGAACTACAAACCTGCTGAACTCTTGTTTGATCACTAGCTGGGGGGGGAGGGATGTTCTTCCCAATCAATGTATCAGGTGTTGCACCCCCTCTCCCCATTTGCTAGTTTAAATATTCTGCAATGATGTCAAACTTCTGCCAAAATGCATTGACTCCATCGTTAGTCAGATGCAGTCCATCGAATTCAAAGAACTTTCGCTCCCAAAACTGTTGCCAGTTACCTACAAATTTGTGTGCTTTTTCCTGGCACCAGCTCTTGAGTCACATATTTAGCTCCCCTGTCTCCCATTCTCTGACCTTCTCTCCATCTTCCCCCCCTCTCCCAGACTGGTAGAATCTCAGAGAAGGAGATGGCAGATGAAATAGATGACGGTTTATCTCCCAGCCTGGTCAGGTGTTCCTTGGTCTCCACAACTGACTGGCTGGTGAGATCATTAGTCCATTTGTGTACCAGGATGTCAATGTTTTCTCCTGCTTCCTGCATGATTTTAGTAATGTGGTCAGTGTCTCTTCACGTTGATGTACCTGGGAGACATCTAACCATTGCCTCTGGCTGGAGGTAGGTATCAACTTCCTGAATCATGGAGTCTCCTATGATCAGAAGTGTTTTTTGGATCTCCTTTTTGCTTTTTTTTGTTTTGATCCCTGTTTTGGGTGAGTTTTGTTGTGCTAGCTCCTGTGCTGCAGTGTCCCACTCTGCAGTGTCCTCTTACCCTTTGTTTGATTTCAGAGACAGAGGCAGATACCTATTTGTTGTTTTTATATGGTTTATGGAGGTGATATGTTGGAGAGCATGGAGTGATGGGGCACCCTATTTGCTCCTCCTAACCACCTGCCAACCTTCCGGACCAACTACCCTCTGCAGTCAAGGTGCTTCATTTGGATGTTGGGGAAATGGCGGGCAGTTCTTGTAATATATTTCCTACTGAATATGTGATTTTAGGTGCGCAATCTCTGCCCATGCTACCCAGAGCCCTTAGATCTCCAATGGTCCAGCATGTAGGACAGCATCTTAAATCCTGTATAACTGCCCCTTTGAAAAATGTCCCACAGTACCTGCAGTTAATAATATCAATTCCGGATGAGTTGCTGGGTTTATAACCTGGTCCTAGTAATTAGAAAGAGGAAAATGAAAGCAAAAGTTTGATTTTTTGTTTTGTTTGTTTGTTTTTGTACAACTTGTTATAACAAGTTAAATTATGTGTGCCTCTGTAAGTGAGATCAGTCTGTGGATACCCCTCTGATTCTTCCCTTCCTGCTTTGCTACAGAAAATGTAATGACTGTGCTACTCTATAAAAGGAGTGTCGCATGGGATGGTTGGGGAGGGTGGGTGGCTGGGCAATTCCCCTGCCAAAAAAAGAAGAACCATGAATGAAAGGAACAAGGAGGTAAGAGCAGAAACAATCAACCAACAACAAATGCAGTAGCCCTGAAAGTTTAGCCTAATGATAGATAAGACTGTAAAACCTGTAAAGCACCACCTGTAATAATTTCACAGAAGATACACCCTGCAAAAACACTTTGCTACAGAGAAAAATAAAGCAGCAACAGAAGATAAACTTTGCAAAAAACAATTTGAGTCAGAGAGGATTACAGCAGTAATCTGTAAGCATAAAACAGTAACAAACCTGTAGGCACACTCTGTAATATTGAAGCAGAAAGTATACCCTGCAACAGCAATTTGAATCAGAGAACAATAAAGCACTAAAATATTAACAAAAAAACAGAAACAAACCCTGTGAGTACAAAAAAAAAATAGTAACACAGTAAATCTGCCTACCCAAAAGAGGCCTTAATCTTTTTCCTTGCTCTGATAATGTTCCTTGCTCTGTCCTTACAAGCAAACCTAGAAGAAAAGAGCTCAGGTGAAGCTACAGTGGTTGTTACAGAAAAGTTGACGGTACTTCGGTAATTCCTGTGGGACCGTGGTAAAAATCATCGTGATTTACCACAGTACCATGGTAAAATCCCATTGAATAACATTGGGGGTTTTACCGTGGTAGCGTGGTAAATCATGGTAATTGTTTCCGCTCTAGCGGGAATTACCGCAGTACCGTCAACTTTTCTGTAACAACCACTGTAGGTGCCTTTGCCAGCAAACCTAGTCTTCCAATAACTTTAGATAAGTAATAAGCAGCCACAGCAGATGAAGTCCTACATACATTCAAATATGCGTACTAAGGAAAAAATATGGGTCAGAAACATTAAGAAAATATAGGAAGTATAAACTGAGTTGTGTTTAAATACTGCTTTTAAACACTTAGCTTGATTGCTAATGCACATTTAGCATAACCCTTTGCTTCTGTTCTTTTGCATTGTGATTCTTATCTTGGTCACACATTGTCAGTTTCAATGTAACTGCATGGTAGGTTATCACTAATTACATGCAACAGGAGTAATCATACTGTAATTACACATTTGCTGTGTGAAACTGCATTGCAGTGTAGGTCAGGAAACTTAAAGTGTTACCCTTACCTTCAAATGAATTTTCTCTTCTGGATTCACATGTCATAAACCATTATAGTATATACAACTGCTGCTGTTTAATTTTTGCACTAATATTTTTTTCCTGTTATGAAGCTGCTTTACGTGTGATGCCCTACTTTCGTATTTTTTCAAAATTTCAGATTGTGTGTTTTTCTTATTGTTATTGTGCTGATGAAGTAAGTTATTTAATTATCCAATGTTGTGCCTGAAAATAGGCATAGGCATTCCTAGTGCATTATAGTTGGTATCAAAAAATAATGGTTACCCCTTGAGTAAGGATTTCTATCCTAACTGAAGAACTGCTGAGACATGATCAAATGTCATAGAATACTTTTGTACCCTTCTGTGGAACAACAGTTTTTTTTAATTAGAATGGCAACTTGTGCCACCCATTCTTTTACTTTCAGTTTTCACAAATATATAAACCAGACCATACCCTAACATAAAATGCTCTGCTATTTCATTAAAAAAAAAGAAAACCACCCCTCAACAAGGTGGATTTTCAGTAGCCCTATGAGGGTGTTTTTTTAAAAAAAAATAATAGAAACTTAAATTAGGATTTTTGGGGAAAAAATAAAAAAAGCATTTTGAAGGTGTTATATTTCAACCCATATACAGTACTATGCTAAATAACACATAGTCAGCCATGAACAATTTGGCTATGTTTCCATCTTGGGGTTCTCATGACATCAGGGACCGGTCAAGCTTCGCTCTTGAGGTCTGTATGTTGTCCTCAGTACCACTCGATGGAAACACAGCCCTCCTGTGCATACTTGCCCATGCATTATTCTCTCTGTTATTGTTTGGCTGGTCGACCCAGCATTCTGAGTGGAGGCAACTGCTATAGCAAAAAAATAAGGCCTAACAAAGAAATAAAGTAACACATCTGTGGTTTGCCTTTCAGCCTCTGCAGATTATTTGTATGGCCTCCTGGCACCTTTATAGCCCTGCTTAATGCCTAGCCAGCTGAAATTCCTACTGGTGATTTGTATTCATTGAACTTCATTACCTTTGTCTCTAAATGTGGTACTGTAGTTTATATATAAATTTGTTACGATCAGACCATGATAAATGAATTCACAACAGAATCCTTCCTTCATTCATGGGAGGGTAATTTCTGAAATGATATTCTGTATAGAATAATGTATAGGTGACTGTGGGATATGAGACTTTATAACATGGAGTTGGGAAAAGCAGACATCCAATTAGTGTAGCAACATCAGGTGACTGTGCACTAATGAGTGGTATAAGCACAGTTGCTGTGAAATGTCTCCGCAGCAAGATCCCGCATGACTTCTTGCTTCATGAGGCACAGTAAAGCTGCACAGCAGCCATTGCAGTCACCACACATGACCACACCCCTCCCATTGCCTGTCATGCAGTGGTGTACTGACTCTGTCTTTCCCCTCCCATCCCTTGTGTGCAGTGTAGCTCCTTGCCATACAGGCAGACTGGCCAGTAAATGTAGACAGAATGAGCCCCCCAGCTGACAATGTCCACTCCCCATGCCACCCTTTTCAGACATGCAGTTCCCGGAAGCTTAACTGTGTTTTCCTCCTTGTCCCCCCCAGTCCTCTTCCCCATTGTCAGAGCCAGTATCCCCAACAGGCAGTGTCTCTGCTAGTGTCAGCACACATAAGACACACACAGTTTTTGTGCTTATCCTCCTGGCCACCTCTCCATGCACACACCGATGTCCATTCCTGTCCTTCACAAAGCAGAAGTCAGCCATTGGAAAAGCCTCAAGCTGTGCACAGCTCACAGAAATGGAGAGATAGTGACAATGAAAGAAAGAGCATTCCAAAGTCCAACAGCACTCTTTCTGTGTCTAGAGTGTTCGGTAATAGGGACTGTTGTGTCTGTGTGTGTGACAAAACTGAGCTGCTGAACCAAGTCTTTATGTGACAATAACAGATAGAGAAACAGAGAGGGAGAGAGACAGTGACATGGCAAAAAACAGCAGAACCTTACATGATAAAATGGCAGTGTCCTGTCTTTGTCTGGCTGTCAGTGACATGGACTTCTCCCTCTCTGTCAAGTATCCCCACTCCAACCTGTATGACAGGTGGTGCTCGATCTCGAGAGAGAGAGAGACAAGGGGAGAGCGAGCAGCAGGCGATCGCATATTAGAAAACTGCTTCAACACAGAAAGAGACACTGCATGCTGTGGGGACAGCGAGACAGAGAGAGAGAGAGAGAGAGAAAGGCAGAGATATCACACACATGGTTCACAAGAGAGAGAGAGAGATCCATGTTGCAGGGCAAGAGAGTTGCAGAGAGAGAAATAGAGACAGAAAAGGGGAGAGACCAAGGAAGACATACTGTGCTGCGGGTAGCAACAGACAGAAAAAGTCATTGGGAAACACACCTAAAGAATGATTTTATGGACAAGAAATGTCACAAAGTATTTCAGGACTATCTTTATGGCACTTCTATGTCCATAAAATAGAAATGTCACAAAGTATTTCAGGATTATATTTGTGGCACTTCCATGTCCATAAAATATTAGACATATACATTGTTTCTATGGACTAATTTTCAAGTTGGTAGTATACACTTCCTTTTTCCTCTTCAAACAGGGAAAAAAGAGCTTTCTATCTAAGGTCACCACCTTTTAAGAAGCCCAAAGTGGGACATTTCTTACAGCAACATGATTTTTCCCAGGACAATATGTCAACTTGACCAATGAAACAGACTTATTTTCTCTAAATAATCAGAATTACGACTGTGTTGTAGTTTTTAGTTGATTCTAGTGTTTCTTATCATTTTAAGGTATTTTAGATATGATACTATATTTTTTTGCAACATTTAAAGGAAAGTCAGAAAATATTTGTTTCTACTATAATGTCAGGACATGTAGTATTTTTCATACATTTTTGCAGCACACAGCTGCCCAAATTAGGACTGTCCTGTGAAAATTGGGATAGGTGCTAACCCTATTTCTATCTTTCCTTTTCATTCCTAAACATACCCCATGTTATAAGTGAAATAACCCACTCCAGGGTACAGGGTTATTGGGGGATTAACCAACATCCCAGGTGCTGTGAGGGCACATGGCCTGTGGACTCATGCCTCACAACACACCTCTGGGTGTTGATTAATCCCCAAAACCCCCATACTCTGCAGTGGGTTATTGCTTACTTTTTACACACACGAGGTGTATTTAGCCACAAAAACCATGACAGAGTCACTCCTCAGGTTTATAAAGGATGTATAAAAATTGTGTACACAGTCAGCAAGCAGCAGATCCAGTGCAGTCTTTACCAACCTGCAATAGTGGAAAACTCAAAGGCCCCATACACACAGCCAGACATACATCGTAGCAGTTCCCCACTGCTCACTCTTCTCTGTCTGTGCCACTACCCTCCTCTTGTACACTGCAGCAGAATATATTAATCTTGTGGCTCTTCCAGTGGTTCTTCAGCCTTTCTGAGCTGCCGAGAGCTTGAGACTTTCCTGTTCAGTGTGTGTGTGTGTGTGGGGGGGATAGTGTTTCACTTTACATATTGTAACAAAGTTCAGCTAAATATATCTTCACATAGTGGAAAGACAGATGAACTTGGTAAACTATTTAGTTTTCAGAAATGGGGGCTAAAAATACTTTGAAAGTGCTCCAAAAGTGGAGCCATGATACCGGGCATGTGCTTATGCATATTCATATTCCAAGGGGGACTGCCTGACAAATGTAAAGTACTTAAGATTTTGGGTGAGACATGCTAAGAGGGTGCACCAGGGATTGGATTACATGTTCAACTGTCAGAGCGCAAGAGGGATACACGGAGTGCATTTTTAAAGGTCTGGCGTGATTTTGAGTGCCTAACAGATGCTGACAGGGAGTTCCAAAGCTTGGGGGAAGCCAGAGAGAAACCTTGTTCACCCATTTTTGTACTGCATTTTAAAATGTTTAGAAGAGACTTTTCAGTAGACCTCAGTGAATAGGCCTGGGTTGTTTGCTTTAACATGTAGGCCAGGGTCTCTAGTGTACCAAGCCTAATGATGTTGTCTGTTGTAAAGCCTGCAGTGTATATACAATAGGAGGCTGGAGCCAACCAGCCCAGACTTTAGTATAATATACAGCAATGAGTGCATCTGGCTACTGACAGGGAAAAATGGCAGACATTATTGCAGCATGTGACCCATTTTTTGCAGGACCCCTTTTTTGGCATCCTGGTACGTCATTAGACCATATATTAGTTTAGGCCTAAGGATCCCCTGTGGTATGGCCAGTTTTGCTGCAGTATTAAGAGAAAACCTGATTTTATAAGCCAGTCTATCGGGGAGGTATCCCCACTGAAAAGTTTAAATGCTTCCTCAGCCAGCATTAAAACTAGTCAAGGGGGGAGGCAAAAGCAGTCAGGGAAATTACTGTAGCACCCCCCACATCACATATCTGGAAATGTGGAGGCCGCAAGTAACAGATGGGCACTATCAAACCCAAAACAAAACTTAGATACAATGGAAAGGAAAACAGTAAATGGAACTCAAACACAACACAGTGCATAGACCAAAAAAGGGGGCAAGGAGGGTAGATGCACAAGTTGGAAGGTAATGTGCACAAATGCCCAAAGTCTGTGTAATAAAATCTCACACATAATGGTGTTGATGGCAGCTGAAAACCTAGACATCGTGGCTATTATACAAACATGGTACACAGGGAACCATGACTGGGATACAGCCATACCAGGATACACAGTTTTTCGGAGGGACAGGGGAGTGAAGCGGGGAGGGGGTGGCTATGTATATAAAGGAAGAGATTTAAGCAACAGAGGTGCAAAGGGTACATGAAGGAGTAGAGGCACTTTGAGTCACCCTGGTGGCGGGGAATAGGACAGCCATTCACACTGGAGTGATTTATAGACCTCCTGTGTAGGGGGAGGAAGCAAATGAAGTTCTAGTGGAGACCATCCACAGAATGACAACCAAAGGTGAACTACTACTAATGGGAGACTTCAACATCCCAGATGCAGACTGGAGCACTTTGAATGCAAGTACGAAGAGCAGGGACTTTATGGCCACCCTGAAAGGAGCAAACTTAAGGCAGCTTGTAGCAGAATCAACCCATGAGGGAGCTATATTGGACTAGGTGCTGACCAACAGGGACAGGATCACAGATGTTGAGGTAGGCAGCCACCTTGGTTCCACTGACTACAGGACAGTATGGTTTAATGTAACCACAGTGGTGAAGGCAAGCCATACAAGGATTAAGGTCCTAGATTTCAGGCAGGCCAACATTAAGGAGATGGGTAGTCAGCTTAAAAGAGCCCTAGCAGAGGGATGTATGTGGTGTGTGTGGAAAAATAGTGGCATAGTCTCAAAAGAGTCATATCAGAAGTAACAAGTCACTGTGTCAGAATACATAGTAAGAGTAAAAGAGAGAAGCAGCCACTATGGTTCTTGAAGGTAGTGGCCGAAAAAGTAAGAGAAAAAAGAAAGGCCTTCAGGAGAAACAAGGAAACGCAAAAGGACAAAGACAGAGAAAAATATCTAGAGAAACAGGGAAAGCAGTCAGAAGGGCTAAGGCACAAACAGAGGAAGGTATAGCACAAGCTATTAAGAAAGGAGACAAGACCTTCTTCATATACATTAACGAGAGGAAAAAGACCAAAAATGGGATTGTTCCATTGAAGAAGCAAGGGGAAGGGAAGGAGGGAGGGTATAGGATGACCTGAAAAAGTCTGAAATACTGAGCAAATACAGTACTTACTAACATACTAAAATGCCAGCAGAATAGGCCTATTGGTCTTTTGTGTCTGCTTGTTTGGTCAGCCCCCACCATGGGAGCTGACCTTGCTGCCCCCTTTGTCTTCTCTGGCTTCTCCTTTTCCAGTCTGGATATTCTCTCTGCACTGGACTTTGCTTACAGAACCCTTCCCCTGTACTTGTCCCACCCCCTCTTGAATGCCTCCACTGTCTCTGCCTCCACCAGCCCCTTGGGGAGTGCATTGCATGGCTCCACCACCACCCTCTCAGTGAAGTAGCACCTCCTCCTCCTTTCTCCCCTGAATCTCCCCCCCTCCAGCTTCCATCCATGCTCTCTAGTTGCCCCCTTCCTTTGGAGCACCCTGACTGCTCCTCCCTATTTACCCACTTCATGTACCTGAAGACCTCTATCATGTCCCCCCTTCTCCTCTTCCAATGTGTACATATTTAGCTCTTGAGCCTCTCCCCATAGGTCCTGTCCCCAAGCCCCAGATCATTTTGGTTGCCCTCCTCTGGACCCTCTCCATGAGTTCAATGTCCCTCTTTAAGTGTGGCCTCCAAAACTGCACACAGTACTCTAGGTGCAGCCTCGCCAAGCAGTTATACAGAGGGAGTATCACCTCCCTCCTTCTGGAGGGGATCCCCCTAGCAATGCATCCCAGCATCCTGTTGGTCTTGGCTGCTACCCTCCTAATTTTGCTCAGTATTGACCAGGGAAGGGGAGGTTGAGGGATCAAGACTCATTAGGAGAGATACTCAGGGGAGGGAGGTAGACACAAGCCCATTCATGGAGGAAAGAGTCCTAGAGAAACTCAGGGGGAAAATAAAAACAGACAAAGCAATGGGGCCATATGGGATTCACCCTAGAGTATTAAAGGAGCTCAGGATGTACTGGTAGGTCCACTGACTGCTTTTTTCAACTCATCTCTAGAGACAGAGGAGGTACCTGAGGACTGGGGGAGGGCAGATGTGGTCCCTCTCCACAAAAATGGAATTAGAGAGGAGGCAGGCAATTACAGGCCTGTGAACCTGACCTCAGTAGTGGGGAAGCTAATGGAGTCCCTATTTAAGGAGAGGATTGTGGAGTTTCTGGAGTCTAGTGGGGCACAGGATCCAAGGCAGCATGGATTCTCATTGGGAAGGTCCTTTCAGACAAGTCTAATAGATTTCTTTGACTGGGTGACCTGGGTGGTACAGTAGTAGCCATAGGCATCGCAAGCTATTTCCAGATATTTCGCGACATTTCTAAAGAGTTTCTCTCTGCTGCCTCTACTGTGGAAATGGAGAAAGCATATTTCTGGAAATATCACAGAAATTTCAGGAAATAGCTTCAGTGTCTGTGGCTACTACTGTAGATCAGGGAGGGATGGTGGAAGTGGCCTACCTGGATTTCAGCAAGGCCTTTGACACCGTCCCACATAGGAGATTGCTAAATAAGTTAGGGAACCTGGCAGTGGGTCCTACAGTAGTAAAATGGGTTGGGAACTGGCTAAGAGAGAGAGAACTCAGAGGGTGGTAGTGAATGGCATGAAATCTGGGGAAAGGGAGGTGACCAGTGGAGTACCACAGGGATCAGTGCTGGGACTAGTCATTTTCAATATCTTCTTTAGTGACATTGCAGAGCAACTGGAGGGAAAGGCATGGCTATTCGTAAATGACACCAAGATCTGCAACAGAGTTGACACACCGGAGGGGGTGGAGAAAACAAGAAAGGATCTGGGCTTATTAGAGGAGTGGTTAGGTATGTTGCAGCTGTGTTTCAATGCTAAAAAGTGCAAGACCATGGACCTGGGTCACAGAAATCCAAGAGAGGAGTACAGGATGGGTGTTGAGGTTCTGGCCACCACAAGGCAGGAGAAAGATCTGGTGGTTATCTTATCAGATTACCGAAAGGTTACCAAGCAGTGTGAAAAGGCTATGGGGAGAACAATCAGAATGCTGGGGTGCATAGGAAGGGGGCATGACCAGCAGAAAGAATGAACTGGTGATGCCACTGTACAGATAGATTGTCACATCGCATTTCGAGTACTGTGTCCAGTTCTAGAGACTTCATCTCAGGAAGGACATAGACAGAATGTAGGCAATCCAGAGAAGAGCAACAACAATGGTTAATGGGATGCACCAGAAACCTTATGAGGAAAGACTCAGGGACCTCAATATCTATTCACTGGTGGAGAGAAGGGAGAGGCAGGATATGACAGAGACATTCAAGTACCTTAGGGGTATAAATAGGGTACAGAAGGGTAGCATATTTCAGAGAAAGCATTGCACAAGGACAAGGGGACATGCTATGAGGCTGGAGTGAGGAAGGCTCAGGGGTAATGTTATTTACTTATTTATTTATTTTATTTTGTTTTTGTTGACCGGGTAAGTGCACTAGACAAATCCTGCCTATTTTCAGGCATGACCTTGAGGAGAGGGATTCAGATGAATGCCAACTGACCTTTAACCAGATTAAGCTGTTGGTGGTATTTTTAGTGAATGAGGGAAATTTGGTGCAGGACACCGGGGAAATTTCCCTACTCTTTTCGATAAGCGCCATGGGATCTTTAACATCCACCTGAACTACCACCAATCCAGGCAGATGGGACCTTGGTTTAATGTCTCATCCGAAAGATGGGTTAGGAAGTACTTTTTCACAGCAAGGGTGGTGGCTCCATGGAACAGCCTTCCAGCAGAGGTAGTGGAGGCAAAAATGATACAGGGGTTCAAGACAGCATGGGATAGACATAAGGGTACCCTGAAGATGGGCAAAAATGGTGAACCACAGGTCAGATAGGATCTGGGCTAGCACACTGAGTAGGGAAATAGGAAGACTAGGTGGGCCGTATGGACCTTATCTGCCATCAGATTCTGTTTCTATGTTTCAATCCCAGTTTTGTTTTTATGGCTTTGCATGTATTGGCTATGTGCTGATTAGTTTAGTGTGGAGTCAAATGTTATTCCTAGATACATAAAGGAATCAACCACTTCCAGCTGGGAGCCTTCTGGGCCTGGAATTGTCAGAGCTGTTTCACCAGCTTTGATCCTGTGTGCAGATCCAAATAGCACTGCCACTGAGTTTTTTTTTTTGGCATTCAGTAGTAGCTTGTTATGAGGCTGAGAGCTGCAGATGCAGGTTGCATGTTGTCGAGTAGTGGGGTTGGGGTCTGAAAAGTAAGCCTCTCATATTCTGAGAGGTCTGAAAAGTGAAAGTTTAGTGCATTTGCTATTGTATTAATATTATTACAGTTTGCCCCTTCTTGTGTCATATCTGCTATCATTGAGTTGCAGTCTTTTCCCATGAATGATTTTATGTGGTTCCAAAAACTACGGACGTCCCTTACAGATGCCTTAGAGTAGATCCTTTTCACTGTTCTTATAGCTTTCTTGCTTGCATTCATCTGCTTTTTGTATTCCTCCCAGTCAGTTTGCCGGTTAGACTCATTTGCCAAGGCCCATGATTTATCCTGCCTCTCATGGTGGCTAACAGGTCACTGTGAATCCATCTTTTACCTAGCTTCTCAACCTCCTTCTTTTTAGGGGTACGTATTTATTCTGAACCTCCTGGAGACTGGATATGAGGATGTAGGTGCTGGATCTTACCAGCTCCCTAAACTGTGGAATGCTTTTCCTACACAAATCTGTTCTTCCTCCTCCCCAGGCTCTCTAAACAAAGCACTATACGCAGTGATTTCCTCTCTGTAACATGCACTTGTGCCGGGCTCCCCTCTCTCCCTCCTAGTCCCTCACCCTTCTCCCTGTTAGTCATCTCTTACCCTCATCGCTGCCCCAGCTAGACTTTTTTCCTCCTTCTTGTCTTTGATAGTATACCTTATCAATCTCTCTCTCTCTCTCTGGTACTTTCTCCTCAGCTTGTGGGATTCACACTGGTCTCTAGCTCCTTTGCTTGCCTCAGTTTTAGTTTCCCCTCTCATTGTTTTCGTCTTGCTTTATTATAGTCCTCATATTGTAAGCCTCTAGATAAGTTTGGAACACCTTACCAACTATTCTGCCTCGCCCTCTAGGTTATAGAATAGGCTGAATCCTTGGCTACCTTGTAACTACCCATGCATTTATGCTTCTTAAGCCTTGCATTATATGCCTTTGTGTAAACTGCTTCTGTGCTATTGTGTGTACTATTGTACTACATGCCATTGTATGCTTATAATCCATGCCTTAATGCTTCTTGTTTAAACTGCTTTTGTGCTATTGTGAGTATTCTATATTACTATGTAACTCCCCTACCCGCTCCCCCAGGTCGTACCGGGAGACGAGCAACTTGTTGTTTAGTGTACCTTACCTGGTGAAACTTTTCAATAATTAAATAAATAAAAGTCTAGCGCTTCATGCTAGACATAGACTTGCTATACACAGGCATGCTATAATTTTTTAAGTAATTGGATAAACAGAATTCTCACTGATACTAGAAGTGATCTGGGTAAAGTTGTTAAAGAGAAACATTGGAAAAGGCACAGCTTTCCACAGTCACTACAAAAATGTCCAATCAGTGCTTTCAGATGGTAATTTCTTTTTTAATTACCTCTAAATGCTTTTCTAGTTATTTAAAAAGTGACCCTCAACTTTCACTTTCTATTGCTGGCAGCCACCATCTCATGAGCAGCAGAGAGCTTCCAGAGCTCACTTTATGCTAATATGTCCTGCCAACCAATAGCAGAGGTCAAAGAGACATATTAGCATACAGTGAGCTCAGGAATCTGACTGCTGCTCATGAGATGGTGGCTGCCAGCAACAGAAAGTAGTAGTTGTGGGTAGCTGTTTTAAATCATTAAAAAAAAGTTATTACTGTCTGAAAGCATTAATCAAGAGTTTCTGCAGTGTCTTGGGAAAGGTGTGTCTTTTCCAATGTTTTCCTTTAAGACAAACTCACACACCACAGTCTGTTTTAGCTTGATACAGGGGGGCTGGTGACTGGACTCAAATGGTCCGGGTATCTGGGGCATGCCACATTCACAGAGAGCAAAGGGTGGGCATAATACACTGGACAGTGAAGCAAAAGGGAGGTCTGCAGCAACCAGGGGCAAGAGGGGCACTGTCTGTGACACTGGATTTGTTGGATGGTATAAAAACAGGAATAAGTCAATGCATATAATATATGATGTAATGCTGCTAGAATATGTGACCAGCATGTGATTTGAACAGGCTAGTGTGTATTGCAGTGAAATTAATCACACATTTACTTAAATAGGTTGTTAACACCTAGAGAGAACCTGGTAGCTGAATTTCAGCACAAAGAAGTGTGCAGTGATGCACAAGGGCAGGAACCCTCACTTAGATTACACAGTTGGGGGGGAGAAAATCAGGATCACGGATCAAGAAAGGGACCTGGGGATAACAGTCACCAGCAACATAATGGTGGGGAAGCAGTGCACCAGGGCCGTGGGGAGGGGATATGGAATGCTGGCAAGAATAAGCAGGGGAATAGCAAGCAGGAGAAAGGAGGTCCTGACACCCCTGTACCAAGCCTTAGTGAGGCTGCACCTTGAATATGGTGTCCAATTCTGGAGGCCTTATCTCTGGAAGGACATACAGTTGGTGGAAAGGGTTCAGAAAAGAGTGACCAAGATGGTGCTGGGGATGGACAACAAGCCCTATGAACAGAAATGTAGGGAACTGGGGCTCTACACATTGGAGAATAGAAGGGAGGGGGCATGATAGAGACCTTCAAGTATGTCAAAGGGATCCATAAAGTGGAGGTGGGAAGGTGGCTCCATAGCGCGAGGGCACAGCCTGAGACTACAGGTAGGGAACTTTAGGGGTAATGGGAGGGGACAGTTCTTCACTGAGAGAGTGGTGGAATCCTGGAACAGGCTGCTAGAGGAGGTGGCAGGGGCCGAGACTGTGTCTGGTTTCAAGATAGCATGTGACAAGCACATGGAGTTATGGGGAAGAGCCTCAAGGCGGGGATGGTGGACTAATGGGGGGGTGAAGGGTAGACTTGGTGGGCCGGAGGGTCCTTTTCTGCCTTCAATTTCTATGATTCTATGATATGATTCTATGAATTTAAATCAGACACTGTAGGAGACTTAGAATTAGGGTTGCCACCTGTCAGGTTTTTTACCTGATAATCAGGTTTTCAGGGTCCCTATCCAGTAATCTGGTTTTGCTCAGTACTGGTCAGGTTTTTGAGCCAATCTGAGTGCTCACATACTTTTGACTGCTTTAACTAGCCAAGCCCTATATCTTGAACCCTGTATACTACTTTTATGTTGTCCTCCTCTTGTACATCTTCAACATGTCAGAAGCACTCTTGATAGGGAGGTCAATCCCAGTCCTTTCACAGAAGAAAGGGTTCTGAAAGAACTCATAAAACTGAAGGTGGACAAAGCAATGGGTCCTGATGGAATTCACCCCAGAATTCTAAAAGAATTAAGGGAGGAACTAGTGAAACCACTGGCTACTCTTTTTAATAAATCATGAGAGGATGGTGTGGTACCTGAGGACTGGAGGAAGGCAGATGTGATTCCCCTTCAAAAAAGTGGGACGAAGACAGAGGCAGGAAGCTACAGACCTGTCAGTCTGACCTCTGTGGTAGGGAAAGTGATGGAGTCACTTCTGAAGGAAAGAATAGTTGAGTACCTAGAGGCCAGTGGAGCACAGGACCCAAGGCAGCATGGATTCACAGCGGGAAGGTCATGTCAGATGAATCTAATAGATTTCTTTGACTGGGTGATCAAAGTAGTAGACCAGGGAGGGGCTGTGGACATGGCCTACCTAGACTTTAGCAAGGCATTTGACACAGTCCCACACAAAAGATTAATAGTCAAATTAACCAGCCTGGGAGTGGGTCTCAGGGTGGTAGCCTGGGTAAAACATTGGCTACACAACAGGACACAGAAGGTAATTGTAAATGGAGTCCACTCTGAAGAAAGAGAGGTTACTAGTGGGGTACCACAGGGTTCAGTATTGGGTCCAGTCCTTTTTAATGTCTTCATCAGTGACATTGCAGAGGGACTGGAAGGAAAAGTATGCCTTTTTGCAGATGACACAAAGATCTACAACAGGGTTGATACACAAGGAGGCGTGGAAAGGATGAAAAGGGACTTGGTAAGGTTGGAGGAATGGTCAGAAGTATGGCAGCTAGGATTCAATGCAAAGAAGTGCAGAATAATGCACCTGGGAAACAAGAACCCAGGGAAGAATGCACAATGGGTGGGAGGTAGTAACAACAACAAAAAGGAAAAGGACCTGGGGGTAATCATATCAGATGACCTTAAGGTTATGAAGCATTGTGAGAAGGCAGTAGGGAGGGCTGGGGGTATACTGGGATGTATAGGGAGAGGCACCAGCAGCAGAAAACAGGAAGTTGTTATCCATCTGTACAGACAGTTGGTGAGACCCCATCTGGAGTACTGTGTCCAGTTCTGGAGACCCCATTTCCACAAGGACATAGACAGGATAGAGGTAGTCCAGAGGAGTGCAACTAAAATGATGCTGGGTCTGCAAGAGAAGCCGTATGAGGAGAGACTAAAGGAGCTTAACATGTATACCCTTGAGGAAAGAAGGGAGAGGGGGACATGATAGAAACTTTTAAGTACCTCAGTGGAATCAACAAAGTCCAAGAGGGTAGCATCTTTCAGAAAAAGAGACTTGCAAGAACAAGGGACACAATTTAAAGATAGAAGAGAGGTTCAGGGCAATGTGAGGAAGTATTATTTCACAAAGAGGGTAGTGGATGCATGGAACAGCCTTCCTGAGGAGGTTGTGGGGTCTAAAACTGTGGGAGAATTCAAGAATGCATGGGACAGACATAAGGCAATTCTTGTGGGGGGTAGGAAGAAATAGGCTGTTGGTTAACTAGGATCTACAGCCTATCCTGTAGGTAGGGAAATGGGCAGACTAGATGGGCCAAGCGGTCCTTATCTGCCGTCAAAGTCTATGTTTCTATGTTTCTATGTCAAGCCCTGCTAGTCTTCCTTTGTCCACCCTGTTGCTAACCCAGTACCCACCTCTTCTTAAACACCCTATTGTTCTCCATTTACTACCTCCCCTTGACTTCCCCTTATCTCTGATATCTTAGCCCTCACCTTGTCCTACACCTTTCACACCTCCCCCCTTGACTTCCCCTTACCTGACACCCAGCCCCACCCCAGCTCATAAGTCTTGTTGCGACTGGGCAAATATTGTTTATATTGTAAATACTGATTTGTATTATTCTGTAAATATTTTTTGTTCTTGCCCTATCAATGTTGTATTTGAGTTTTTGAGGTCTACTGTACTGTTAGCCACATTGTATGCACTGTTATTTATGCTTAGCTCATATTTGCTCTATATGGACTATTGTCTCATTGTATTATAGCAACATTTAGCTTATGTGTTTTTGTTATGACCTACCCAGGTCCACCTTGCAAATGAGTCTGTCTCAATGGTGTTTTGTCTGGTAAAATAAAAATGATTGATTGATTGATTGAGTGACTGATTGAAACAGATTTCATTCATTGTTTCAGCTGTATGTCCAGGTTATAAACAAGTTATGTTGTCAATACAGCCCTTTGTTTGTGAAAGCAGTCAATCTGGGATGTGTAAAGTATGGCAGTTAAGATTGTTAGCAGTTACTTAACTTAATCTTTTCCACTCTACATCTTAAAATGGCAAAGCAGCAAAGCTGGGCAAAATGCCTTCCCCCACCTTTTACAACAGTAAAATATCCAGTTGACTTCCACTTTCATTTGCTGGTAAACATTTTCATCTGTAACAGAATTTAGGCATTTTTAGATGTTTACATTTTTTTTCCCTCAAGAAAGAAAGTGTGGTAATTTTGAAAAGGTAATGGAGCTGGAAAAATATATAAAGTAAACATAATAGGAAGCTATTTCTTTATTACATATCATTATATACCATGTATACTATTGTATGCTATTTACAGTATTTCCCTTATGTCCCCCCGATCATATTTGTAGATGAGATTTATTTTATCTATGTTTATCTGGTAAGCCAATGTCAATAAATAAATAAATAGGAAGAACCTAGGAAAGTAACTTTAACAGGTATAGTATGTGAAAATTGTTGAACTGCTGCTTAAGTGTTGTCTTTTACTGGCATAACCAATGGCTTTGGAGGAGGAGGAGCAATGCACAATCAGTCACAAAAAGGGGTGAGGCTAGGAGCAGAGTATAGTATCCAGTTTTTTGCCTTATGCAAAGGTGGCAATCCTAACTTAGGTACTATTCTTTGAAACTTCATTTTGCAAATCTATTTTATAATTGCATTAATGAATATATACACTTACAAAATATGAGTCATAGATTTTTAGTATACTGTAGTGGCATTTTGGCTCTTTATTTATGGAACCCACTAAAGATTTAGGGTAGTCAGCCATTCTATACTGTGCTGTATATCTATATATATATACTGTATATATATATATATATATATATATATATATATATTTTGAAAAAATTCATTAATGCATCAGTTAGGTTGGTTACAGTGACAAAAGTAGAAATGCGGCATTAGGGTTTATAACCCTAATATCCCACTTCCACCCTGCAGGTAGCAACAGAGGTGGGGCATGCCTTGGGGTTCTCAACCCCAAAGCTCACCCCATTCTCATATACTGTACCCATCTCATCTTATTTACTTATAGAAAGGAGTGAGTGTTAGGGTTGAGACCCCAAGGCACACCCCACCCCTGTTGCTGCCTGCAGGGTGGGGTGTTAGGGTTGAAACCCTAACACTACATTCATCTACTTTTGCCACTATAACTAACCCTAACTAATGCATTAAGGATGTTTTTTGCAAAGAATTTCTTACTTTTTCAGACAGTATAAATGTATCCTCATTTGTTTGTGGGAGCACAGTGCCTTCCTGTCCCTGTGTTCCCATGTTGTTAAGGAAGCATTTCAGCCAAAACAGCAACCAAATTGTCAGCAAACCCTTGTTTTTACCCCACCTCATTAACACTGTGCTGAGAATTTTAAAATCTCTGCCAAAACATTACTCTGTGTCACAACACCATAAGTGAGAAAACACATTTTTGCCAGGATTTGAAATGTGACAGCTGTCACATTTGTGAGGTGATGTAAAAAAATGGCTAGGCTGAACATTTGGGATGCAAATATTTAAAATTACCAAAGTTAAGAGTGAGGGTAGTAAAATTGAAATGCATGCACATAACTTCACTATTTTTGCATATTTGGACCCCAAATTTTCAACATAGTTTTCTTATGACTCCACCTCATGAACAAAGTCAGTGAAAATGTTCAAATCACGTAAGAAAGGTGATTTAATCAACCAGCTGTAAAATCGCCTTTCGGGACAGATTTGTGAAATTCCAGTGACATTGTCCATGAAGTGGGGTCCCCAAAAGGCCATGTCAAAACTTTGGGGTCAAAATATGCAAAAATGGCAAAACTATGCATCAAAATTAAAAACCCATTGAAATACATTGAATTGCAGTTACCATAGTTTCTCATATTCCAGTCTGCAGTTCCAGCAGCAAGACATGTCTTAAAGCAGAGAGTGGATCTTCACTCTGGGACCTGTTCAGGTGAGTGAGGGTGTGTGGAAGATGAGGAGGGTGTGGGGGGTGTGGGGTGGTTGGTGCTGAGTGGGAGGTGAGGGTAGGAGGGTGAGAGTGGCAAGGAACAATTTCATGTTTACAGGCATTAAAAAAAAACATCAAGGGATTGTTTTCTTTATTTCAGATTGGAAGGGCATTCAGAGGGTATGGGGTGCCACTGGACACCAGGGATAATAAAAGGAATAATGGGATGGTGATCAGTAGGTGAGGGGGAGCCACTAGACACCAGAGCTATAACAAAATAATGGCAACAACAATCCACAACAGAAGGGGAATCGGAGGGTGGGAGGGTGCCATTAGACACCAGCAATCACAAAAGCAATAATGGGAATGGTGTCCAGTGGGTAAAGGGGTGCAACTAGACACCAGGGATAATGAAAAATAATGGGGATGGTGATCATAGAGTGGGGTTGCCACTACACACCAGAGAAAATAAAGTAATGGGGATGGTGATCTGAGGGTGGGAGGGTGCCATTAGACACCAAGAAAACTATAGAAACAGCAATCAGAGGGCAGGGGGCTACAAATACAAAAGAGAAACAAGGAGGCCAGTGATCAGTGATGAGAGGGTGGGGGTGCCACTAGACACCAGGGGAAATATGGCAATGAAAATCAGAAGCTGGGGGATGCCACTAGACACCAGGAAAATTATTTTTATCATGAAAAAGGATCCTTTTTTGTGACTCATAATATGAAAAAGAATCTTTTTTACATATCACGAGTCATGAAAAAAGATTTATAATGTTTAAAAAAAAAGAAATTCAAGGGCATTTCTGTAACAGATAAGTTCAGAATGGAGCTGAGGGGGTCCCAATAAGCAAGCTACGTGTGGTGGTCTCCACCAAACAAATCATGTTGTTGAGTTATTTAAATTGGTTTGCCTCACTAACTGAAAAACAAGATAGTGGCAGCATAAAAAAAGATTCCCCATTTACAACACAGAATCCTGTTTTGGGGCTCACATCTAACTTTTCCCATTAAAAAAAGGGAAATTTAAAAATGTAATAACTTTTGAACAGATTAACATGTTTTTACCAAATGTTCAAAAGGCACATCTGCAATCCCAAACCTTCCTACCCTGAACATTTCAGACCAAAACCTCAAGGCATTTTTGCACAGTGGTGTGACAAAGAATTTTACAAAAAAACTGTAATTTTCACATTTTGGGACACTCCGTATCTCTGCACCCGCACTTCTGACTGAAATGAAACACAGCACATCAAGAGATCTGCAGTCCCTTATGGTGCATGCAAACTTTCAAGCAAATCGGTTGAACAGTTGAGAAGTTATTAAAGTACAAATGTTTGAGTTTAACATAGAAGTGAAGGTTTAACCCTAACTATAGGGGCATGACTGTGCCCCTATAATATATATCTATGCCAAAAACATTGTTAATGTACCATTAGGGTTACAATGTCAAAAGTAGGGAAATTATATTTTAGGGTTCCCAATGCTAAGACCCCACCCCTACCCACAGTTTCCAACCCTAACACTTCATCCCTACCCTGCATGCACAAACAGGCCTGAGAGGTGTGCCTTCAGGTTGCGAACCCTAATGCTCTCCCCATTACAAGAGTAAGTAAGCTAAGATGGGTACAGAATAAGACAACGGGGTGAGCATTAAGGTTTGCAACCCTAAGGCACACCCCTCACACCTGTTTGTACATGCAGAGCAGGGGTAGGATGTTACAGTTGGAAACTGAGAAAGGGGTGGGGGTGGGGTTCTAGGGTTCAGAACCCTAAGATGTAATTTCCCTATTTTTGATGCTGTAACCCTAATGGTGCATTAACAAAAAAATTTTTGCAGAGAATTTCCTTACTTTTTGAGAAAGTATAATGGAAGGCTTATTTGCTTCTGGGAACACAGGGCCTGGACAGCCATACATATTTTTTTCAGAGACTGTAACTGTGATTGTAACTGCCCAGCACTTCCATTACTCCATACTCCTCTGTGTATTTGTGTGTTGGAGTGCAAGGCCCAAAGGGCCCTGCGCTCCCATCCATGCATCAGTTCCTATTAGTATTCATATTTCTCTTTGGGAGTGCAGGGCCCTCCGGCCCCTCTACTGCCATCCATGCATTAGTCCTTAATAGTATCCATATTTGTGCATGGACATCACTACTTAATAGTATCCATACTTCTGTGTGGGAGTGCAGGGCCCAGAAGTGACAAAGAAACACTAGCATCTACGTCACATTACAATGTTATCCTATGTGAAATTAAGGAAAATGTAAAGCCACTGAACTCTTGAGTGAAGTAATATATTTTCACCAAACCAGCAAAAAGCACATCTGTGAGGCAAGCCCTTTGCACTCTGAAAATTTCAGCCAAAAATTCCAAACCGTTTCTTTGCTATGAAGTGACAAGAAAACAGTTACATAAAAAAATCCTTTTTTGCAAACTGTGAAAAAAAAAACCTTAATGCGAAAAAGGATCCTCTTTTGCAGAAGAAGATTTCCGTGATTTGCAGTAAAAGAATTCTGCAGATAAAATGAACATATTTCTGGTAATTTAAAAAAAAAAAATTACCATGGAATTTGATTCCTTAGGCCTCGATTAGGTAAACACAACTGTTGGTAATTACCAACTGTAAGTATTTTTTTGAGAAATAAAGATTAGTTTGTCTCACTAACAGAAAACAAAATGATGGCAGCACAAATGAGAATTCCATGTTGGTGGACTAGGATTCCGTAATCACGATCAAGAATCCTCTTTCGAGCCTCACATCTAAATTTTCCCATAGGAAATAATGGGAAACTTTGACTTTTAATAACTTTTGAACAGATTAATATTTTTTCACCAAACCTTCAAAAGGCACATCTGTGACCAAATACCTGTTTACCCTGTAAATTTCAGATCACAACTCTACACTGTTTCTGCACAGTGGCATGACAAAGGATTTGACAAAAAGTGGAGATTTTCACATTGTTTGACAATCCATATTTCAACACATGTACATCTGACTGGAAGAAAACTTGCTTTATCCAGAGATCTTTGGTCCCCGATGGAGCAAGCACAATTTAATGCAAATTGATGAAATGGTTGCAAAATTATTAAAACTCAAAATTTGGGGTTTAACATAGAAGTGACTATTAAACCCTAATATAGGGGTGTGACAGCTATGTATATATATATATATATATATATATATATATATATATATATATGTAATGGATAAACCACTCTGAGGTGTGCAGTCACGCTCTGATATATGCACGCCTTGGTGTGTGTTGTTACGCACGAGGCCACAGACCGAGTGTGTCACCCACCCAAGGCGTGTGTATATCAGAGCATGACCACACACCTCAGAGTGGTTTATCTATCTTATAAAATGTCAAAATTGTTTTGGAGGGGGGTAAAAGTGCAGATGTGCGGTCGTGCTCTGATGTATGCAAGGTTATATGATGTGTTCCAACAAATCAGCAGACAGAGATAAATATGTATATGCTTTGCAAAAATCTTTGTTAATGCATCAGTTAGGGTGAATACCACAGCAACAAAAGCAGGGAAATAAGGCATTAGGGTTTCCAACCCTAGTGCCCCACCCCCAGGGTTTCCACACCTACCACACCATCCCATCCCCCACTCTCCACACACCATCAGGCATCGGGGTGCACCATTGGGTCATCAGACTCAACTCTCACCTCATTCCATGTGTAAACAAGCTTGCACACTACAGTATAGGACAATGGGGTGAGAGTTAGGCCTGATGACCCAGTGGCACACCCCGATGTCTGTCAGTGTGTGGAGGGTGTGGGATGGGGGGTGGTAGTTGTGGGAAACCTGGGGGTGGGGCATTAGGGTTGGAAACCCTAATGCCTCATCTTCCTGATTTTGTCACAGTGGTATTCACCCTAACTGATGCATTAACAAAGTTTTTTGCAAAGAATGTCCCTTCTTTTTCAGATAGTATAATTGTATCCTACTCCATCCAGATAATACAACAGTATCCATATGTTACTTCGGAACCTGCACTCCCATCCCTCTATTAAGATAGTACAGCAGTATCCATATGTCATGGCAAAAGCACAGGGTCTGAACCCTCCATCAAGATAGTACAACACTGTCCATATGTCACAGTGGGAGCACAGGGTCCTTCGGACCCTGCACTCCCATCCCTCCATCGAGATAGTACAACAGCATCCATATGTCACGGTGGGTCCCATCCCTCCATCCAGACAGTACAACATTGTACAACAGTATACATATGTCACTTCAGACCCTGTGCTTGTATCCCTCCATCGAGATAGTACAATACTGTTCCTATGTCACAGTGAGAGTGCAGGGTCCTATCCCTCCATCCAGATAGCACGACAATGTCCATATGTAATGGGGGGAGTGCAGGGTCCAGTCCCTCCATCAAGAAAATACAACAGTGTCTATTTGTCATGGTGGAAGTGCAAGGTCCTTTGGACCCTGCACTTCTATCCCTCCACAGATGCACATATGTATCTAGCTGTGGAAACACAGGAGTCTTGAGCCCCTGCACTTCCACACATTAAGTTATTAGCAGGTATATTGAAACTGTAACAAACAGTCATTAATTTGTAATCTCAAATAATTTTCAACCCCAAATGTTCAACATAACCTTCTTAGTACCTCACCACATATAACCAATACAACAAACTTTCAAATCCCCATCAAAATGTAATTCCGCATAACTGTAACAATGTTTTTGTGCCATAGTTGAGGAAAAACATTTTCAGTAGGATCTGAAAAATGAAAGCTGTACTATTCGTGAGGTGGTGTGGAAAAATGGCAATGTCAAAAATCTAGAGTGAAAACAGGAAAAATTGATGACGTTATGAGCTTGTGTAGAAACTGCACAATGCACACTCATAATATGGTCATTTTTGGGGAATTCTTTCACCAAATTTTCAACCTTGACATTATGGAGCCTCCCCTCATGAACAGTGCAACTGTGATTTTGTTAATCCATTCTAAAAGTTGATTTTGCACAGCGACTGCACCTTTCTGCACCACAGGTGTGAAAACATGTTCTGGGAAGGATGTGTAAAATGACAGCTGTACTGTTCATAAGGAGGTATGAAAAAATGGAGATGTTGAAAATCTGAAGTGAAAATATTAAAAACTGGTGAAGTTACAAGCATGTGTAGAGACTGCGCAATGCACACTCATAACACAGTCATTTGGGGGAATTTTTTCACCAGATTTTCAACATGGGCTTTTTGGGATCCCATCACATGAACAGTAGCACTGTCATTTCATGAATTGGTCCTGAAAGGTAATTCTGTGCAACAACTGCAAAATCACCTTTTGGAACTGAGAAACAAAATGACAGTACCAGTGATCATGAGGTGGGGTTCCAAGAACTCCATGTTGAAAACTTGGTGCAAAAATTCCTAAAATTGACCATGCTTTCAACATAAGTTGAAACCCCCCATTGACTCCCATTATATGGCTTACCTTGATTCCTCAAATCGCAGTTTGGCTTTGAAGAATTCAGACGTGTCCCACTCCAGAGAAGATTGCCAATACCAACCTCCAGAAGATATAAGTATGATGGGGGGATATGGGAGGTGGGTGTGCAGAGGGAGGGTGGGGATAGGTGAGGGGGGAGCAGGGAGACAACGATGGACCATTTTCTTTTTTTCAGGGTTTAAAAAAAAAAAAAGATTATGGGGGACAGTTTTCTGTATTTACAGGAGAAGTGTTATAAAAATAAATATGAGCACACTGGGGTGTGCTCCCAGTGTGTCAGATGAGTCTGGGGGGGCATACATGATGCTGACAGGGGGATTGGGCTCCCCTGTCAGCAGTGAAAGTGGGCAGAGGGAGGGTGGGGTCATCCAACACTGGGAGTGGGCATCCCAGTGTCAGAAAGGGTTAGGTATATAGTGGCACACTTGGGTGGGCTCCCAGTGTGCCACAGTACTGGAGGGGGCAGATACACATCTACACAGGGATTGGACACCCCAATGGCAGTGGACGGGGAAGACTAGTTCTATGCAGGATCCTGCGTCAAAATGTTTGCAAATTATGATGCAGGATTCTGCATTGAAGGAAAGACATCAGGGGACAGTTTCCTTTTTCCACAGGCTTTTGGTTTTAAATAATGTCAGGCACACTGGGGTGGGATCCAAGTGTGCAAAATATGTCTGTGTGTGCCGGGAGGATACATACCAACATGGGAATTGGGCACCCCATGTCGATGGAAACAAGTAGGTCTTCCTTGACTCCGCAGCTGGCAGTACAAGTTCCAGCTGCAGCTGCAGAATTCAAGAAAATACCACTCATCTCATACAGAGAATGGCTTACAAGCCATTCTCTGTATAAGCTGGCACCCGAGAAATAAACTTGTTTGGGTCTAGCTTAAAACCCCCCAAAAACATAAGAATACACCTGAAGGAGTCCTCTTTAGCTGTTTTCTGATTTTTCTTTTGTGTTTTAAATGTTCGATTCTTTAACATTCTTGCTAAGTGGCAAACAAGACTGCGGACGCAACACATTTCAATCGATTGAAACTCTGTGATCTGTGCACACAATACCAGGTTTCCATTCACAAAGAAGTTGGTATTGCGTGCACATTATTGCTACTGTACACACAATACCAGCCTTCTTTGCAAAAAGAAGCTGGTATTGTGCACTCAATATTGTATTTTGTGAAAAATATATTTTTCATGCCTGACACATACATTTTTCCATAGGAAATAATGGGGAAATTTTAAATGTCATAACATTTGAATGGATTAATATTTTTTTACCAAACCTTCACAATCCACTGACGAGGGATTGCTAGAGAGTCCCAGGGTACGCTTGAAAACATCTCGTTTAGTTTTATGGCACCTACCCTGTGGAATTCTCTACCTCGTCAGGTGCAAGATTGCCCGACCATCCTTAGTTTTAAGGGAGCGCTGAAAACCCACCTTTTTAATATAGCTTTTAAGGATTTTTATTAGTTTGATTTATTATATTTATTGTTATATGTATTTGTACAGGCGCTTTGATTTTAAGAAAAGCGCCTTTTAAAAATAAAGTTGAATTGAAAATTGAATTGAATGTGCATCTGTGACCCAGAGGCTTTCTTCACCGAAAATGTCAGACCAAACCCTTAAGCCATTTCTGAGATCCAGGATGATAAAGAAATGTTAAAAAACCCAGATTTTTCTGTTTTTTCAACACTTTATTTTTCAGAAACCGCTTGACGAATTCCCCATGAAATTTGGCAGGTCAAGAGACTTACCACTAGAAATTACATATGCCAAATTATAATGCAAATCCATTGAAGGGCTCTGAAGTTATTAAGGCTCAATGTTTGGACTTTAACATAGAAGTGCTGTTTCACCCTAACTATACTAGCACGACCATGCCAGTATAATATGTTCATTGCAAAAAATGTTGTTAATACACCATTAGGGTTGAAGCATCAAAAGCAGGGAAATACAACCTTAGGGATCCCAAGCCTAAGACCCTATCACCACAGTGCATGCAGGAATAGGCATGAGGAGTGTGTTTTGGGGTTGTGAACCCTAATGCTCACCCCATTCCGTAAGTAAGTAAGGTAAGATGGATATAGCATAGGAGAATGGGGTGAGCATTAGGGTTCGCAACCCCAAAACACACCCCTCATGAATGTTCCTGCATGGATTGTGGGGGTGGGGTCTTAGACATGGGAGTCCTAAGGTTGTTTTTCCCTACTTTTGATGCTTCAAGCCTAATGTTGCAATAATGAAGTTTTTGCAATGAATTTCCCTACTTTTTGAGAAAGTATAATTATAGCCTTATTTGATTATGGGAGTGGTAGGAGCACAGGACCCTTTGGACCCTATGCTCCCAGCCATACCTGTAGTAAATGTCCCTCATTTCCATGTGCAAGTGCAGAGACTGGTGGGCCCTGTATGCCTATCAGTCCATAGTGAGTGGTAGGGCCCTGTGCTCTCATACATGCATATTGTACTTGTCCTTCATTTCCATGTGGGACTGTAGGGCCCTGCAGGCCCTGCACTCACATCAGTCCGTAGTGAGTGATGGTGGCACAGGTCATTCCAGGCCCTATGCTCCCATCTATGCCTATTGCAATTTTCCCTCATGTGAGTGTGAGACTCCCATTAGTGGATACTGTTGTGGTACCACTGTGCCCTGCATAGCAGTACTGCTGCCATGTTGATAATGCATGCTCCAGTAGAGGTTATATGTGCCCTATTCATTACAATTCACCAACAGTTTGAACCAGGGCCTGGTAACATGCAAAATAACTTAGTACACCCAAAGGTGTACTAAACTACCCATTGCGCCAAAGCTGTATCTCAAAGCGTTTTTGAGATATAGCATCTGAAAAGTACCCTGACCATCACAATGTTACCCTAAGGAAAATTCCAAAATGTCAAAGTGTTATAACTCTGCCATACAGTAAAATGTTTCCACCATACTAGTTAAGGCACATCTTTGGGGCAAATCCTTTGTGCCCTGATAATTTCAGCCCAAAAGCCCAAACCATTTTTTAGTTATGAAGTGACAGAGGAACAGATATTTTTGAGAAAGTACTATTGCAAACTGCAGCAGTACCCTAGTTCTTTTGGCAAACAATGTCTCAATTAAGCAGTTCAAACTAAGTTAGCCACATCAACAGATCTGTCCCCATGAGATTATGCATGCAAAATTTCATGCACATCCGTTGAAGGGTTTCTAACTTATTTAGGTGCAAAGAATGTAAAACTGGAAGACTTCAAAAATGGAAAAACATGTAAATTTAACGATGTTTAAGGCACAGTATCTCAGAAACCAGAAAAGCAATTCAAATGAAATTAGCAACATCAATAGATCAATACCATGAAGTTATGCATGCAGACTTTCATGCCAATCTGTTGAACAGTTGCAAAGTTATTAAAGTGCAAAGTATGCAAAACTGGATGACTTTGCGAAAATGGGAAAAATGTAAATTTAAGGATAATTGAGAAACAGTATCTTCAAAACCACACAAGTGATTCAAATGGAAAAAGACATCAACAGACCAACCCTACAAAATTATGCATGCAAAATGTTATGCACATATGTTGCAAGACTCCAAAGTTATTAAAGAACAAATTTTGCAAAACTGGAAGACTCTTAGTAAAAATGGAAAAATCATGTAAGTTTAATGATGTTCGAGACAAAATATCTCATAAGTCACACAAGAGGCTCAAATGAAATTGATCACATTTACAGATGTACTGCCTAGGATTATGTATGCAAGCTTTCATGAACATCTGTTTAAGGGCTCTAAAGTTATTAAGGTGCAAAATATGCAAAACTGGATGACAATGTGTGATAAGTACTTTCACTTTCATTATAGATACCTTTTTTCCCATAGGAAATAATGGGAAATAAAAAATCTAATAACTTTGGAACAGATTAATATTTTTTTACCAAACCTTCAAAAGGCCAATTTGTTACCCAAAGGCTTTCTACCCTGAAAACTTCAGACCACAACATAAAGGCATTTCTAGCTGGCCTGGTGGCACTGACACCACACCTCGCACCACACTGACAACCCGAGTTCAGGAATGCACCCGAAGAGTCAGGGATTGGCTGGGGAGAGAAAGGATTGAGCATCTGATGGACTGCTCTCCTTTCCTGAGGGAGGGTTTGGGGCTTCCATCGCTGTGTCGCAGCCCCCAATGTTAATCGGAGGCACTGCAGGAGTGAGGAACTCGGGGTGAGGTATGAAGGATGTCAGCATGCAGTGCCTGGATGTCATTGCACATCCGTACCTCAGGGGAAGAAAAATTGGAGTAAAATGTCAGTCGGCTGAGCAACTTGATGGCTGCGCCTCTCACCTAGTGGACCTCTCATGGAATCGTGCTCCAGTATTACATCCTGGCTGGTGAAAGGAAGTGAAGGGGCCTTAGACAAATAGCACACATGGTAACTTTCTCGAAGGTGCTGCCTGTCTATGGCACGGATGAGGCTAGGGTACTCCACACCATGGGATTCAATCAGTGGTTGAAAAACTGGTGCAGAGCTCAGGGATTTGGCTTCATTGGAGACTGGGGGGTCCACCTGGAGGGATGCAGGCCTATACTGGCATGACGGTCTGCATCTGGCCAGGAGGGGAACCAGGATCCTAGGTGATAAGTTTAAATACTTCATTGACAAGTGTTTAAACTAGCCAAGGGGGGAGGTACTTGAAAAGAGCATGGAAATCCTAGCCCCCCCAAAATATCAGGGTACTAAGTGAGGTAGACACCAACATAGAGATGTCAATAGGGAGAAGTGCAGGGGTAAATGGAGAAAGTGACAAATGTAGTAAGGACAGGGATGGGGCAAAAAGGGGTAAGGCCATCAAGAAATGGAGGGTAATGAGTACCAAAGCCCATAGTTTGGGCAACAAGCTCCCTGAACTGGTGGCCTTGATGGAAGGGGGATGCCTGGATATTGTGGCAGTCACAGAAACATGGTACACAGAGAACCATGACTGAAATGTTAACATACCAGGGTACTCAACCTACAGGAGAGACAGGGAGGGCAGAAGGGGGGAGTAGCTCTCTATGTAAGGGAAGGGATAAAAGCAACTGAACAAAAGAGCAAACAGGGAGGAGAGGAGGCACTGGGGGTCACCTTAGAGACTGGAAATGGCACCACAATCCGCACTGGGATTGTATATAGACCTCCATGTCAGAGGGAGGGAATGGACAAGGATATGACAGAAGGCATACTTAGGATAGCAGGGAAAGGGGAGATACTGTTGATGGGGGACCTTAACATGCCAGATGTTAACTGGAGCACCTTTGCGGCAGCCACATCCAAAAGCAGGGCCATTCTTGATGCCCTTCAGGTGGCATGCCTCAAACAGCTAGTTTTGGAACTCACTCATGAGGGAGCAATCTTAGACCTCATACTGTCAAATGGGGACAGTGAGAGGATCTCAGATCTAGAAGTGGGTAGCCATTTGGGAACAAGTGACCACCAAACAGTGTGGTTCACAATAAACTCTGCTACAGAGTCAAGCCATACAAAAGTGAGGGTTCTGGACTTCAGGAGGGCTGACTTTGGCAAGATGGGAGAGTGCCTTAGAAAAGCACTAGCAAGAAGGCTAGAAGGAGGGGTGGAGCAACAATTGGAAAATGTCAAAACTGCCATCACAGAGGCAACAAGCCTTTGTGTGAAGCAAATAAACAAATCAAAATGAAAGAAAAAGCCACTATGGTTCTCAAAAGAGGTGGCGGTGAAGGATAAGGAGAAAAAGAGAGCATTTAGGAAGTATAAGGAAATGCAAAAGGAGCAGGACAGATAACTGTACCAGTTAAGACAGAAGGAAGCAGGGAGGGTAGTCAGAATAGCAAAGGCACAAACTGAGGAAAAGATAGCTAACTCAGTTAAGAAGGGGGATAATACCTTTTATAGGTATATCAGGGAGCATAGAAAGACAAAGGGAGGGATAGTGAGGCTGAATAGAATGGATGGTGGGTGGGCAGAGGTGACAGTGATAAAGCAGGGATACTGAATGAATACTTCTGTTCAGTATTCACAAAAGAGGAAGTGGGGGAGGTGCCTAATCGAATTAACAGAACTCTGGAGAGGGGGTTGATCCCAATCCTTTCACAGAAGAAAGGGTTCTGAAAGAACTCCTAAAACTGAAGGTTGACAAAGCAATGGGGCCAGATGGAATTCACCCCAGAATTCTAAAAAAATTAAGCAGAGAACTAGTGACACCACTGACTACACTTTTTAACAAATCACGGGAGGATGATGTTGTACCTGAGGACTGAAAGAAGGTGGATGTGATTCCCCTTCCCAAAAGTGGGACCAAGACGGAGGCAGGAAACTACAGACCTGTCAGTTTGACCTCTGTGCTAGGGAAAGTGACGGAATGACTTCTGAAGGAAAGAATTGTTGAGTACCTAGAGGCCAGTGGGGCACAGGATCCAAGGCAGCATGGGTTCACAGTGGGAAGGTCATGTCAGACAAATCTAATTGATTTCTTTGACTGGGTGACCAAAGTAGTAGACCAGAGAGGGGCTATGGACATGGCCTACTTAGACTTTAACAAGGCATTTGACACAGTCCCACACAAAAGATTAGTAGTCAAATTAACCAGCCTGGGAGTGGGTCCCAGGGTGGTAGGCTGGGCAAAACATTGGCTGAACGACAGGACACAGAAGGTAATTGTAAATGGAGTCCACTCTGAAGAAAGAGGGGTTACTAGTGGGGTACCGCAGGGTTCAGTACTGGGTACAGTCCTTTTTAATGTCTTTATAAGTGACATTGCAGAGGGGCTGAAAGGAAAAGTATGCCTCTTTGCAGATGACACAAAGATCTGCAACAGGGTTGATACACAAGAAGGCATGGAAAGGATGAGAAGGGACTTGGCAAGGTTGGAGGAATGGTCAGAAGTATGGCAGCTTGGATTCAATGCAAAAAGTGCAAAGTAATGCACCTGGGAAACAAAAACCCAGGGGAAGATTACACAATGGTAGGGGAGGTAGTAACAACAACAAAATGGAAAGAGACCTGGGGTAATCATATCAGATGACCTTAAGTTTGGCAAGCAATGCGAGAAGGCGGTAGGGAGGGCTGGGGGGATACTGTGATGCATAGGGAGAGGTATCACCAGCAGAAAACAGAAAGTTGTTATCCCCCTGTACAGACAGTTGGTGAGACCCCATCTGGAGTACTGCATCCAGTTCTGGAGACCCCAACTCCGCGAGGACATAGACAGGATGGAGGCAGTTCAGAGGAGGGCAACTAAAATGGTGCAGGGTCTGCAAGAGAAGACGTATGAGGAGAAACTAAAGGAGCTTAATATGTATACCCTTGAGGAAAAGAGGGAGGGGGGGACATGATAGAAATGTTTATGTACCTCAGTGGAATCAACAAAGTCAAAGAGGGTAGCATCTTTCAGAAAAAAAGATGTGCAAGAACAAGGGGACACAATTTGAAGATAAAGGGTGATGGCTCAGGGGCAATGTGAAGAAGTATTTTTTCACAGAGAGGATGGTGGACGCATGGAACAGCCTTCTTGAGGAGGTTTGGGGTCTAAAACTGTTGGAGAATTCAAGAATGCATGGGACAGACATAAGGCAATTTTTGTGGGGGGTAGGAAGAAATAGGCTGTTGGTTAAATAGGATCTGCAGCTTATCCTCTAGGTAGGGAAATGGGCAGATTAGGTGGGCCAAGTAGTCCTTATCTGCTGTCAAAGTCTATGTTTCTATGTTTCTATGAGACCCCTCCGCAGGTATGTAGTGTGCTAGCCAGTTGCGAGTGAGCCTGCAGGCTGGAAAGGGTGAGAGAATGGTGGCTGGATGTAGGCAGGCTGTGCTGTGAGGAGTAGAAACTATGATATGAAAAAAAAGGCATTTCTGAGATACAGGTAGACAAAGAAATGTGAAAAAACTGGTAAATTTAGGATTTTTTGTCAGTTTCTATCTCAGAAACCACACAACAGATTCACATGAAATTGGACCTGCCAAGGGCCCTACCCTGAGAGATTATACATGCTAAATTCCTTGCAAATCCGTTGAATGATTCCAAAGTTATTAAGGTTTGGGTTTAACATAGAAGTCTGCACTCAGCCCTAACATACTGGCGTTACTGCACCAGTATGACACACATATCCATATATGTATATATATATATATATATATATATATATATATATACACACATTGTATATATTCTTTGCCAAAAAACTTTGCTAATGCACTAGTTAGGGTTGAAGCTACAAAAGTAAGGAAATGTGGCATTAGGGTTTCCAGCAGAGTTTTTCAGGATCATGTAGGTAAGAAACAAGTTAAAGGCAGTGAGGACCATGCAATGTGTAGAATTAAGGTGACGAAATTATGTCAGCAATTCGAAGTATTAAGGGGTCATGTAAAAGTGATGCCATTTGCACTGCCCATCACACTTATGCCATCTTCTGATGAGAGCAACAAGGAGGGCAATTCTTGGGACTCTGGACGTTTGAGGCCTCACCCACTGTAGCCGCCTTGAATGAAAAGGATAAGCAGGAGGTGGAGAGCATGACTGAGAAGGCTATCTGAAAAGCTGGGGTCTCTGATGCAGAAGCCAAGGTGTTGAAACAAGCTGTCAGCAATGCGCTGAAGAAGGAGGTGGAACAACAGATTCTCTTTCAGGGTGTGGCCACTGCCATAGTCGAGGTGGTCGCCAGAACCATCATCATGCAGATACCGCAGGGAAGGCAACAGGTGGGCCCTAGTGCCTTGCAGCCCTCACAGGCCATCCAAAACATTGCAGACAAAATTGACCGTATGGCAACTATGGACAATCTGAGCTGCCATTTGGAGAAAGTGCAGCAACATTGTCAGATGCTCAGCCTTGTGCCTGAGTACCAAGTCGAAGTTTTAAAGCAAACTGTGGACCCCACATTGTGGGGAAAGTTGCCAGAAGTCATATGTAATGATGTCACCACTCCATTTAAAAAAGTCACCTCTCACCTCTCACCTCTTGGCAGCGCACAACCCTAATATGATCGGCATAATGCTAGTGAACCAGGTGAAGCAGTGTGTCAAAGAAACTCCAGCCCAATACAACAGCCATTTGTGGCTCGCATATGGTACAGGCAAGGAGTTGGCTGATGAGTATCCCAGCCAAGATTCACTGGAGTACAAGGCCCTATTCTTGTGAAACTGCCAGCCCGCCATCAATGAGAAGGTAGAAGCCACCAGATTTCCCAGACGGGAACCAGTGCATGACGTCATGGAGAGGGTGGAGCACTTGTATCAAGTACACATCAGGGACCTGGGCCAGGGCCAAAAGTCTAAAGTTGCTGCTGTGCAGCAAGGTGAGGACTCTTCTAATTAGTATGACGTAGAGGGGAAATCAAAGGATTCCCAGCAAAAGAAGCATTCATACAAAAAGAAATATCAGAAGGGGAACAATGGACAGAGAAAGTAGTCCGGTTCCTCTTACAATTATTTGGAAGCTGAAGTGAAATGATATTGTGAGTACAATGCCCAAATGGAATCAGGACAGACTGTAGCAGCCGTCTCCAGATCAAACACTGATCCTGAGGAAGGTGGGCAGCAAAAGACCCTGTATCCCACAGAGGAGCTCCATGCAATGGATCCAAGCCTCTATGGTGCCTTAAAGGCACAGATGGACCAGGACTGATGGTGTCAGGCCCCCGGTTCAAATGCTTACTTCTCTTGTTTCCAAATGTCTGTTGTAGACCATGTGTGGAAGATCTGGTTGGGGGCCATCAGCTTGCATTGATTTTTGATACAGGAGCAGCAATCTCAGTGTTACATCAGGATGATCCTGAATATTCACGTTGGTCTTCAGGAAAAGCAAGCATTGCCCAGACCTTCAAGGGAACCATGATCAAAACCAATAGATCCAAGCCGATACCGATCAGCATTGGTACACTGCAAGTGCTGCACCATTTTGACCTCATGGTTCTCCCCAACCATCAGAGTATCTTGAGTGCTGATTTTCTCTCAAGATACGGTTGTTTGGTAGACCTAGCCAACAGGCTATTGCTACAGGTATACTCCCTTAACCAGGTACTGCTCATTTCAGACTCTCATGCGGTGGCAGCAGTAAAAGTCAATGACACAGAATATGGCATCATCTCCATGTTTCAACAATATCCTCTTTTTGAGGATCTGGAGCCTATACTGGAAAGGCACCAAGATGCCTTTGCCAAAAACAAACATGACTGTGGCATACAGGTAACTGGTGAGGACCCACTGATGTGAAAACAGTATTCTTTCCCAGCAGAAGCTATCCCTTCCCTGAAAGCCACACCTGAATCTCTTTTGAAACAAAGGGTCATCAGGCCTTGTGTGTCCACTGTCAGTTCCCCAGTTTGGCTGATGAAGATACCCAATAATAGTTGGAGATTAACCATTGACTACAGGAGGCTCAGTCATGCCACCCCAATCTTTGCACCCGCAGTGGCATCATCCCCGGATGTGCTCAAGCTCCTCAAGCCTGAACTCAGATGGTTCAGCACCCTGGACATTTCCAATGGCTTTCCGTCACTGCCATTGGCCCCTGAGTAGCAATACAAGTTTGCATTCACCTTTGAGGGATGCCAGTACTTGTGGACCTGCCTCCCACAGGGATTTCACAATAGTTCCTCCCTCTTCCATATTCACATGAGGGATGCCCTAATGGGGTTTTCGTCCCCAGAATGCCTTCTGCAGTATGTGGATGATATCCTAATTGTCACTGCAGACCTTGAGAGACACCTACAGTACATCTCCTAGAGGAACTACTTGCACGTCTGCAGAAAGCATGCCTCAAGCGCAATCCAGCAAAGGCCTGACTTTGCTTACCTAAGGTCTCCTTTTTGGGCCTATGCATTAGAAACATAGAAACATAGAATTTGATGGCAGATAAGGATCGCTTGTCCCATCTAGTCTGCCCATTTCCTTACCTAATGCATAGGCTGCAGATCCTAGTTAACCAACAACCTACTTCCTCCTACCCACCACGAGAATTGCCTTATGTCTGTCCCATGCATTCTTGAATTTCTCCACTGTTTTTGAGTCCACTACCTCCTCAGTAAGGCTGTTCTATGTATCCACAACCCTCTCTGTGAAAAAATATTTTCTCACATTACTTTTGAGCCGTCCTCCCTCCATCTTCAAATTGTGCCTCCCTTGTTCTTGCACATCTCTTTTTCTGAAAGATGCTACCATCTTGGACTCTGTTGAGTCCCTTGATATACTTGAAAGTTTCTATCATGTTCCCCCTCTCCCTCCTCTCAAGTGTATACATATTAAGCTTCCTTAATCTGTCTTCGTATGTCTTCTGGTGCAGACCCGGCACCATTTTAGTTGCCCCCCTCGGGACAGCTTCCATCCTGTCTATGTCCTTGCAAAGATGGGGTCTCCAGAACTGGACATAGAACTCCAGATGGGGTCTCACCAACTGTCTGTACAAAGGGATAACAACTTCCTGTTTTCTACTGGTGATGCCTCTCCCTATGCATCCCAATATCCCACCAACTCTTCTTACTGCCTTCTCACATTGCTTTCCCACCTTAAGGTCATCTGATGTGACTACCCCCAGGTCCCTTTCCATTTCTGTAATTGTTATTATCTTACCCCCCATTATGTACTCTTCCCCTGGATTTTTGTTTCCCAGGTGCATTACTTTGCACTTCTTTGCATTGAATCTAAGTTGCCATATATCTGACCATTCCTCCAACCTTGCCAAGTGCCTTTGCACACTCTCCACCCCACCTTCTGTATTAACCCTGTTGCAGATCTTTGTGTCATTTGCAAAGAGACATACTTTTCCTTCCAGTCCCTCTGCAATGTCAAATAAAGATATTAAAGAGGACCTGTCCCAGTATTGAACTCAGCGGTACCCCACTAGTAACCCACCTTTCTTCAGAGTAAACTCCATTTACTATTACCCTCTGTATCCTGTTGTCCAGCCAATTTTTAAAACAGGCTACCACAATGGGACCCACTCCAAGGCTGGCTGACTTGTATATTAATCTTTTGTGAGGGACTGTGTCAAATGCCTTGCTAAAGTCTAGGTAGGCCATGTCCACTGCCCCTCCCTGGTCTACCACATTGGTCACACAGTCAAAGAAATCTATTAGATTAGTCTGACACAAACTTCCCACTGTGAATCCATGCTGCCTTGGGTCCTGTGCCCCACTGGCCTCTAGGAAGTCAACAGTTCTTTCCATTAGAAATGATTCCATAATTTTCCCTACCACTGAGGTCAAACTAACAGGTCTGTAGTTTCCTGCCTCTGTCTTGCTCCCACTTTTGTGAAGGGGAATCACATCTGCCCTCCTCCAGTCCTCTGGTACTACACCATCCTGCTTTGGACAAGGTTCAAAGCATTCAAGACTTACCTTTGCCTATGAGTGTTTCCACTCTTAGGCATTTTCTGGTGATGATTAACTATTACAGAGATCTTATCTGTAATTTTTCACAGAATGCCTCACTTCTGTATGATCTACTGAAAAAGGACATTCCTTACTGGTGGGGATCAGAACATACTGCTGCTGTCACATCCTTGAAGTGAGCATTAGCCTCAGCTCCAGCTCTGGTCAATCTGAACCCAGAATTGCCTTTCCATTTGGAAACAGCCACCACAGACACAGCAATGTCTGTGGTACTGGCAGAGAAGGTACATGGAGCATCAAGATCTATCACTTATACCTCTCAAGTCCTATTCCCAGTGGAACAGAAGTATTCTCTTTGTGAAAGGAACCTCCTTGCTACAGCTTGGGCTATCAAGCATTTCACATATAACATAGGCTTCTCGCCATGATACTACACACCAATCACACTCCTACCAATTTTCTGCTATCAGACAGAGTTAAGGATGGGAACATCTCTAACAGTAGACTTGCACATTGGCCACTCCTCCTACAAGACAGAGACATTACTGTACACCCCAAAAAGATGCCATCTATCTTGGCACATGGACTCCTTTATCAAAGAGAACCACATGAGTGTGGCCTGGATCCACCAGTTCTACCAGATCTGAGCCCGTTTCTGCTTGCCACTGCTATTGTATTGGCAGACACAGCCATATGCCACATCTTCACTGATGGCTCCTCCTTTTATCAAGAAGGACAACAGGTGGCAGGAGCCTGGTGTTGAAAACAACTTAAAAAAAGTGGTACTTTTTTCATTCATGATTGGCTTATAAGTCAGTCATGAATGAATGAATGATGAAATCACCATCGTTCAGTGTAGGTTTCCATTGGTGGACAGGTGACAAACACAATGTTTTTGTTATATTTCATTTGTGATTGGCTTGCAAAGTCAGGAATGAATGAAAAAGTTGGCTTTTTTAATAGTTTTGTTGATTGTTCATGCATTGATTTGTCCTTTTTTAAATTGTTTTAGTTCACTAGCTATTTGGCCCCAGAGCCTCCACCTGCTTTTGTATTTCAGGACCATGTCTCTCCCACCCCATCACCTACTTCCCTCACCATCAAGCAATTGGAGATCCACTCAAATCAGGGTCTGAAGGACCTGGTGACCATTATTTAGATAGCTTGAGGCACATATCTGTTTTGTTCCTTCTCCCTACTTTCCAAGTCCCTACCCTCATGTTGGGCCATGTCTCCAATGTCCTCAGACAGAATCACTCTTTGAGCCAACACTGCAACTCATGAAGGAGCAGGCTCCGTAGCTCACCAGGAGGGGCTGCTGCTATTCCAAAACCAAGATATGCCCCTACCTGGGCTGGCTTGCTTTGTGGTCAGAAGTACTCTCCAGCTCTGGCCAAACTGATCCTGTTTTCCCTAGTCTGCTTCTGAACTTGAGTCACCAGCAATGACATATGCCACACTTCTGCTGGGTCATCAGGCAGCTGTGGTTTAGCAGTTTTCAAACCCTTTTAACTGTTTTAGGTTGGACTTTTTTATATCACAAAGCAATGGAAATGCACTATTATGTGTACCAATACATGATGAAGCTTAATGTTTCAGGTTTTAAATTGGAGTGTGTTTTTTTCATTATCTGAGTACAAAAAATTACTTACAATGGGGGATTTTCCATAAATGTTACAATCTGTAGCCTGTAAAGTACTAGACCTACTGTAGTGTTTTGAAAATTGGCATGGTTTTAGCCTCTGGAACAGAGAAAATGCATGCCAATTTTTAAAATCCTTGGTTTTAAAGGAGAACTGTGATGAATCTAGAACTCATTTTCCTAGTAGTAGCTGTTTTTTTAAATACTGGTTCAAATTCTGTTATTTCTCTAGCTATCCCGGCATTTTAGTTATCTTATTGGGTGTTTCTGGTCTGCATGCTGCTGGTAAGAACAATTTTAGAACTGTATGATGTAGTTTATGTTCCTGTTCTGCTCTTCTACTGTTGGCACAATGCATCCATGTTCTACTGTAGAGCTCTATGGCTGAGATGGACATAAACTACATCATACAGTTCTAAAATGGGACTCACCACCAGCTTGTAAAGCAGAAACACTCAGATAAGTTACTAAAATACATGTATAGATGGAACAATAACAGAATTTTAACCAGTACATAAAAAACAGCTTTATGCTAGGAAGAATGACTTACATGTTTAGTGTAGTTCTCATTTAAGACAGATAAGTTAGAAACTGTCAAAAATAGGGATTTTGGCACAAACACTAATTCAACCCTAACATACAGTATTGATGCTACCATGCCAGCATGACATGCACAGTGCTCCCTCAGTTTCCTGACCTTCAGTTATCCACCACCCTCCTTGCAGTGCCATTCTACTGTTTATAATTTTTCCACTGTTTAACACCTAATAGAAAATGGGCTTTTAATCTGAAGGCATCCGATTGGCAGGTACTTATTCCACAGGGGTACATTAACTTTTAATAGATGCCCACCAAATAAAAATTCCCAGCTCAAACTTGCCTTATGCCTAGCTAAGTATCCTTGTGCCTAGCCTGCTTCATCATTGGCTGAAGCACTGGGCACACAGTTTGAAACTGCCTCCATTTTTTTTACTGCTTAGCAAGAAAATGAGTGAGACCCCTCCCCACATACACACTTACATTTTAGTCCATACACCACTAAGTAACTGCCTAAAAGAAATCTGCATACCTATTTTCACTCTCATAAACCATTCTTTCATTTCTTGTGTTTTTTATTCTATGAGTAAAACGCCCCACTGCCAGTATCACCGCTCGCTCACCACAAACATGCACAGACTCAAAAGCCACAGACCATAAGCAGCCCTCATACCAAGATACATTAAAAGAGAAGCAAAAGACAGATTGTTTTTCTTTTAAACAGAACTGCAAAGCCAGAGTACATGTGGCAGTTCATTTCAGAATTTAGTGCTACTCCCGCAGCATACATGCAGATGGTCCTAATAGCGCTATTCCCACCTTTTTGCTGTTTTCATTGATCACCGACAGAAAAGGGACTAAAAAACAAAGCAGCTTCACCATCCTAAGAAGAAACTGTACCTCTCCTGCACTCCACAAAGCAGCTTCAACAATAAAAATGGAAATGGTACCTCTCCTGTGCTCCATTGCCCTTCCCAATCACAGTACTTCCCCAGCGCTCCGCTGCCCTTCCCGATCCCATTGCAGTCAGTACACACATCACAAAACAGCACAACCTGTGTGTGTGTGTGTGTGTGTGTGTGTGTGTGTGTGTGTTTGTGTGTTGTAGAAGAAAACAAAGAAGTTTTTAACTGCAGTCTCAGTTAACGAAATAATTTAAAAAAAAGGAACACAAAAGAGCTGGAGGGGTCAACTGCCAAGGATGGTAGGTACTGTACACAGCAGTAACAAAGCAGTGAAATGCTGTGGTGCCCTCTACTGGTAAGTATTGTAAAGAATACCAGTAGAGGGACTACTTTATTAACCAAAGTAACTATAAGATAATTTTTAGTCTTTCTTAAATTTGTTTTTTAATTCTTGATTACAAAAAAAACTTTACAAATAGTCCATTCTCTAAGTGCAATAATACCCTCCAGGGTGGGCAGTATGGACAATACCAGACCTTCCAGGGGCTACAAGGCCCTCCAACTGCAGCACTGTGCCTCATTACGCCCCTGGGCAGTCCAGTATTGGCCAATACCACCCACCCTGTTGGGTATTATTGCTTGCTTATATTCAAAGCTCAATATACTGCTATCTGTCAGGATATTCAATGGGCTACTGACTGTTAACCAAGGCCTCTGGAATTCTGTGATTCTGCGGTTGTGGAATTTTCTGCAGAATTTGCATCATGCCGCAGAATATATATAGTGCCGCAGAATTCATTGTTTTTGGTGAATTTCCATTCAAATATACTGTTTTTTCATAGTGTCAGGCTTTCTTTCCCATCTCGTTTACCTGAAGCCCCTCCTCTATGCTAATCATATGATGTCATTGATGACATCACATAATATTTAGCCAATGGCAGGACTGCGTTCTGACAGAGAAATTAATAAATCATGCTGCAGAAATCAGAAAATGCTGCCACAGAAACCAAGGAGCCCTGCTGCAGAAATCAGAAAATTCTGCTGCAGAGTACTAGAGGCCCTGCTGTTAACTGGCATTGTTAGGTGTTAATTATCCTTCATTAACCACCAGCTCACCAGCCTGAGGTGCTAATTGCTTTAGCTCTTAATCCCTCTCACCTCTCAGCTCCAGTCTCTGACTCCTTTCTCAGTCCCAGTCTTACAGGGGTTTTACACTACCAGATCTGCACTGGTGCCGTAGGAGCAGATGGGTTGCACCAGTGCAGATCTGGTTGTAAAGAGTTGCTGGAGCATTGCAAGCTGCTCCATTTTGGCACAAAGCATTCCCTGATTTATTGGGAACCCAGAGCAGAGTGCACCAGTGCAGGTATTGTTTGAAAGTGTGTAAAAATGCTGCTTTGCCTGCACTGGTGCCACTCCCATTCACTAACCTCTCTGCCAGAAATACCCTTAAAACACAGTAAGGCCATCAGGAATGCTGCATAGCCACAACATGTAAAAGAAAAGTTGTCAGTGTGATCAGAGTGGAGCAAGCCTATTCAAGACAGCAACACTCCAGATAAGCTGCAGTATAAAAAGGGCTTTAATGTGTTTTTTGAGATGCTTCCGGATAGATCTTTCACAACACAGGGCAGCAAAAAAGAGCATCAAAAGGTAGTATACCCATCAATCCAATGCAATGTTATTCAGAATAAAAACCACCAAGCAGAGCTAATTTACAATGGTGTGCTGTGAACACAAAACTTCTGATGACAAGTGAACATGTTACATACATAAACTAGTTACAGATACAGTGTACAGCTTGTAGACATTGTAGGTTTACATGTAAAATAACAAGCCGAGGAGGCTAATGAGTGCAAGGCAATAACTAGAAGGATGAATGGCTTTATGGGTATTTTCCCACATACTGTATAGGGTTTATCCATACCTTTTTTTTATATATAGCTTTTTATGGTATTTTTAGGTATTTTCTTCCTGCTAGCCTGAGGCCCTGGTTCATGGCCGTGTGTGCATGTGGAGGCACACACTCACACTGTGGCACCAGCTCAGCCCCTTCCACCCACTTGTAATAGTGCCACCCCCTCCCACCTTTGCTACTCCTCAGACCTTCACCAGGTGGGAGCGGAACTACAGTGGGCAACAACCCACCCCCACTACCCGTGGGAGAGAACAGCCTGCTGGCTTGCTCAATCCTGCTCCCCCCTTGCACCAGCACCCGATGACCTGAGGTAATTCCTGAACCTGGGTCAATGGCATAGCGTGAGGCATGGCATCCAGCACCTCAACCCTCAGCACCACTGTGCCCCCATACTTTATTTTATACAATACATTGTGATTGACACTTTTGCATGATGTTTTGCGAGTTTTGACATTTTTATTATGTTTTATTGTTTTTTCATTGTGTAGTGGATTTTTTCATAGTTTACAGTTCTAGTATTTTAGGAACTGTTACTTTTTTGTCCCTGTGATGTCTCCATAGTGTAGGTGCCTTCTATAAAAAGAGGCATGACACTGGCGGTTCCTTGTTTAGTCTTTCCAGGGATTGTGAAAGGCATAGCACGTACTCTGAAAAAAGTTTGAAGAGTTTTGTCAGCAGCAATGTGCAGAGTTCTGCCTTGGGCAGCATGTAGTTGGGAGTGCAGTCTGGAGTAGCAGCAGAAGAGGCATGGTGCTTGCAACTGGGAGCACTGTGGCAGTTAGAAGCAGCACAGGGACAGTGGCAGCATGGAGGACCTGTGTCAATGAGAGAGCTGCAGTGTCAAGGGACATGGCTGTTTGGTGAGTGAGGTTAGAGGGAGGTGTTTGGCAAGTGTTAGTAAGTTAGGCTAGGATAGTTCTTTTAGATGGGTGATTTTTGCTGGGGGTTTTTTGGGTATTTGTTTTCAGGAACTGTATTTGTAAGTGGTTTGAAGGTTTTCAGGGTAGTCGTTATATGTGTTAAGGTAGCTGTTACATGTGTTAATAAGGTGGCTGTTACATGTGTTAATAAGGTGGTTGTTATATGTGTTAAGGTTGTAATGAGGGGGTTCATAGAGCCATTGTTAAGCATTAACATGTCAATAAGTGTGAGTTATGAAAGTCCTGCTTCCACTCAAGTGATGATAAACTCTGTATTATGAGTCAGGCCATTGCATATTTGAGTTACACAACATCAGTTTACAAGTTATACTTTTTGTAAATGTGCTCTTTTTTATATGAAAATATAACTGTTTCTATTTGATTTCAGCTGCTGACTTCATGTCTGCAGTAGGCTATTATGAGTTCACTTGTTCACTTAGAGTTCAATTGGAGTTCAGGAACAGTATAAGATACAATGGTCCATTATTGCTGCCCTTCCATATCAGTGGTAGTGATCCTTAATCCCAGCCCCTGTCATGTAATCATCCAGCCTATTTTTGAATGTACTAAAAGTATCTCTCTGTACTACATCTGCAGGCAAGCCATTCCAAATTCAACAATCCTCCTGGTATAATATTGTTTCCTCCAGTTTTTTTTAAATGTACATGATTTGATCTGTTTACTATGACCTCTTGTAATATTGTTCTGTTTTAGCTGCATATTCATACCATCAAATAATTGTTAGTCCTTGCTAATCCTACACATGGATGACAAATCTCCCCTTATTCTTCTTCTATGAAATGTGAAAAAATTAAATGTGTTCAGTTGTTCATCATAACTTTTACTTTCCATTCTGTTTACTTTCCATTCCTTGTATACTGTGTGATCCTAAGCAAGTCATTTAACTTTTTTGTGCTGTGCTCCCAGGTTGCACCTGAAAACAAGCTTCGGCTTAATGCACCTTTCCTGGATAAAAAATTTCCCCTTTCTCCTTTCCTTTTCCTTTTATCAATGTTGTCATACATCTTTGTATTTTTTCTAATTAATGTTTTTCCATTATTTAGTCCACCCCAGGAGAGGTGAACAATAATCACCATGTGACCACACATGGTTCTTATATAATGGAATTGCTATATCACTTGATCTGTTAATAACATATCAATTAATGGAATTTACTAAGTAGTTAGCTTTAGTAAATATTTAGCACAGTGCCATTTTAATTTTTTATGTATTTATTATTTTTTGGGGATATCAACAGGGAGCTCTGGTCCCTCCCTTGGAGGGACTCTTTCTCTGACCCAGTAGTCAGGTCATCATGGACCCTGTTTGGCTCCCAATATTTTGTGCTTCTTTTTCCCCCTGGACCCATGACTGTGCAATAGACCGGCTGTCTCTGCCTCCATGGAGACAGCCTAATGCCCTGGATGGGCCATTTCCCGTTCTTGGCGGTGTGCCTGTGCTGACAACCTGCCGCCACTGGGTGCCAGACTACAGTGTGCCATGCAATCCCCCCCCCCACAGAAGGAGAGCTGTCTGCAGATGTGCAATCCTTCCTCACCCTGCCAACCCCCGAGCAACCCAAGTCCATTACCAGACTTGGGTCAATGGTATGGCGTGAGGTGTGGCGTCCAGCACCTCAACCCTCAGCACCACTGGGCCGGCATTGCCAGTTCAATTTTAAGTGAGATCATCAACATTGTGAAAGCTTAACTCTGATTGGTTCATTATGCACTGTGACATACCTTACTTTGCAAAATAATACTGTGGCTTGCTATGTTCTATCTTGATACAGTATTTATCAGTACACACATGTTGTGTGTATGTAATACATTAATGCAGATATTAGGGTTGAAGAACACAAAGTGCTCGAAGTAGGGAAATTAAAAACATTAGGGATGAAGTCTTGGACAATTGTTGGTGGGGCATTCCTTGAGGGTTTTAACCCTAATGAGCCGCCTCTGTCCCCAGGCTTGTAGCCTCCTGTCCAAAGCACAAAATAGCACTTCAAGCCAGTGATATAGTCTAGAAGTATGGCTCACCGCATGTTGCCAACAAAATCAATCATACAGTAGCTTTCTTCACGAAAGGCCCTGCAAAACCTGCATGAAGAAAAGAAATCATGTATGACCCTGTTTGCTCAGGAGAGGGTTTCAGTATTACGGTTGGCAACCCCAAGGAAGAAACCACCATTTGTTTGCCATGACTCCTGAAACCCAAAACCCTAATGTTTTTCATTTCTCTACTTTGGGCACTCTGGGTTCTTCAGCCTTAATGTCTGCATTAAAACTGTTTTTTTGCAATGATATATGTGAAAGGGATCAAACAGAACAGTGGAGATATTTCAGGCTTCATTTTTTCATGTCAGTCCACTCCTCCCAACACAGTATGTGGCCCTGTCAGGCCTTGACATGTACCTTGTGAGGGAAGGTTTCCTGCACTGCCACAAGGTATCATCTGTGTGGCAGAACACTGCAGTCCCTTTCCAGAATAGGAGTGGTGGCACATGAAAGCACTAGCCCTCATCCTCCTGCTGCCTAGTCAGCTTTCTGAGCTTGACCCCAACCTCAAGTCACTGGTATGGGAACACAAGGGAGGGAGATAGTATAGCACAGTGGTTTAAGGCTCTGAGCTGCAAATCTGGTGACCTGGGTTTGCATCCCACAGCCCGTATTTGCCTACTGTGTGACCCTGAGCAAGTCACTTAACTTTCCTGTGCTCCCAAGTCGCACCTGTAAACAAGCTTTTAGCTTAGTGTGTCTCTTCTGGTTAACAATTGGTAACACAATGCATTATCCTGTGGGCCAACAGCTGGCCCTGCATACAATGTTTCTTCATAATTGTTTTTTTTTTTTTATTTTTTGCTTGTTTGTTTATGTATTGACTCAAAATTGTTGATATAGTCTTTGTATGACCCCCATCCTCTGAACACAACGTGTCATTTATAAAATACTGGAAACAACATCTTGCCATGCCACAAGTATAAAAACATGTTTTAGGCAGGATTTGAAAAGCATTCCCTGTCATGTTCATGAGGTAGGGTGAAAAACTGGTAATGCTGAAAATTTGGGGTTAAAATATTGTGTTGAAAATTTGGGGTTAAAAATATTGAGAATTGCTAAAGTTATGGTTGAACATGAAAATTCTGAATGTACTTTCAGAACTTTGTTATTTGTAATATTTTGACTCCAAATTTTCAACATAATCTTCTTATGACCCCACCTCATGATCCCAATAAGAGATATTTTTCAAATCCAACTCTAAAAGTGATTTTGTGGTGTGACTGCAAAATCACCTTTTGGGGTGGATTTTAAAAAAATCACCTACCTTGTTCATGAGGTGGAGTCCCAAAGAGACCGTGCTGAAAATTTGGGTAAAAAAATATTAAACAATGAGCGAGTTAGGAGTAAATGTTCAAAACTCATTGAAAATAAATTAACCACATTTACCTTGCATTCTTTCAGTTCATGGTCGGGCTCCAGAGCAGCAGAACGTCCCATAATCGAGAGAGGATTTACTTTGGTGGACCATGTTAGGTGAGTGAGGGGTATGGGGGGTGTTGAGTGGGTGGTTGTGGTGGGTGAGGGGTGCAAAACGGCAGCAAAAAGACATTGGTATACAGTTTTCTTTGTTACAGGTGTTGTAAAAAAAAGACTACAAGGGACAGTTTTTTTATTTGCAGGTACTGACACTGGCGATTGGGCACCTCAGAGTCAGGGTGCTTTTCACTGGCATTAGGGATAGACACCCCAATGATGGAACCTATGGGGGAATATAAGAAATTGGGGTGATGACGGGGCAGACAGTGGCACTGGTGATTTTTGCACCCCAGTATCATGACATTAGTAGTGGCTCTGAGGGTGAGGACTCCAGTGTTGCAAGTAATCTAGGTGGAGGGGAGGGCACTTGAGCGGTTTCTGGAGGTTGGACACCATGGTGCTAGCAAAGTGTTTCTAGCAGTGGGACTGAGTGCACTCACCACCAATGTTATGCAGTAGCAGCTGTGTGTGGGGAAAGATACCTGCAGCAGGACTGGGTACTCACTGCTAATTCAGTTAACAGAAAGAAAGAGAAAACCGGGAGGGGGGATAACAGTGATACCAGAGCCAGCATTGACAGCCCGCATGAATGGACATGATAATGATGTAGCCCTGTCCCCTGAGAATGGCAACATGGTGTACTAAATTAAAGCTTTAGTGCACTGTCCTGCATGACTGTATGAAAGCATATTGTGATGGTCTTGCCAAATGAAAATATCACAACATGCTTTTGTCAAAATACAGTTATTAGAAAAAAACTACTGATTATGCACAGAAAAACTGAATAGTACTTTTTAAATATGTTAAAAAAGGTTCAACGTAGGAGCCCAAAATAGCAAAGGTATTCACCTATATGCCAAACTGTATCAATAGAAGTTCAAGACACTGCAGCACTCTTTAATAAAGCATTCGGACCATGACTTATGCCAAATTAACATTTATTTAACTGAATAACTAGCTCTTAAACAGGTAGTGATGCTAAGAGCTACATTAGCAAGTACTCCAGGTGCCCTAGGGCTTCACATGTAAAGCTTCAGCAGAGGACAGTCGCCGGTTCCAGCAGCAAGACAGGTCTTCAATTGGAGAGTTGATCTACACTGTGGGGCATGTTCAAGTGAGTGAGGGTGTGTCAGGGAGTGGATGCTGAGTAGGAGGTCAGGGTGAAGTGGGTGGTGTGGTGGTGTGTGTGTGTGTGTGTGTTTGTGTGAAATCAGCAAAGGACTGTTCTTTTTTACAGGTGCAAACAAACAAGAAATCAATAAGAAATGTTTTTCTTTAAAAAGAAAGAAAAGACCATATGTCTTTAATTGAGGTCAGCACTGTGTGTAGTTTAAAGGGTCTATAGACTGCAATGAAGATGACCGCATACACGGTCGAAATGTAAGTGCACCCAGAATCCTTTGCAGGTCTCCATACATGAGTTTCAACTGCACCATGTGGCGTTGGTATTCGAATCAGGCACAATTTTGTTTGTTTGTTTGAATCTAGTGTTATTTTGGGTTTAGTGGTTCTCCCTGGATATGAACTTATTGCGGTGGATTCGGTGGTACGTTTCTCTAATTGGGAAGAAAGCTTCACTAGCAATACCCAGGACTTTTGAATACTGGCATTTACTTTGCACTGAGCCTACCCCATGAAGGATAAGCAGACAGAAATTCAAGACCTGGTGATTTACAAAATAACAATACTTTCCTGCTTTGTGACATTTGCTCTTTTTGCACAGACTTTAATAGGTGGATTAATCTTATTTGTGTGTCTATTTATTTGGCACTTTTATGAGTGTGCTAATTTAATAAAGGTTTCTTTATATTTGAACATTGCAGTCTATAGACCCTTTAAGCTATACATAGTGCTGATCTCAGTTAAAAACCTTTGGTCTTTTCTTTCTTTTTGATTCAGTTTAGCTCTGAGGTATTAGTTCACTTCCCTGTTTTGTTGAGCCCCCCACAGACTGCATCTGTCTGGAATTTTCTTTTTTTTCCAGATGTTTTTGTTTGTTTCAGGAGACTTTCTGACACTGGGAATTGGTCACCCCAGTGTCAGGCTACTGTTCGGCACCACCAGGGGTGGGCACCCTGGTGCTGCCATGTATACAGTGGGAGAGGGGACAGGTGACCTGGAGAGGAGGGGGTTAAGATAAGCAACACTTTGGATGGGAAACTGTGAGTAAAGAGCTGTTCCAGGGAACCTGGGTGCTTAGTGACAGAATAGTAATCCAGAATGTATAAGTCATGGCACACACATACCTCAAATAGCAGGAGTCTAGTCCAAATATCAAAAATAAATCTCCTCTTTAATCACAGAGAGCACACAGCAATGAGGAGCAGAAAACACTCTGATGTTTCACCTTGACAGGCTTTCTCAAAGATGTGGGTGGGCACCATGGGACACTTCTTAAATATAAAATTAAACAAGGTAAATGGGGTGGCTGACTTGGGCACAGGGTCATAATGTCGCAAGACATTATGCCGTATGGCAAAATCATGCTGTCAATACAGCACGATATTGCCATGCGGCGTAAGTCTTTTTTCTGTGGGGGACTCTGCCCCCCACACCCCACTGTTATGGGGGGCTGCACCCGCTGGACTCCTCCCACTTAAGATTCTCAACTCCAGGAGGGGTCCAACTCGGGGAGTGCACATTTTGTGGAGAAAAGTAAAATGTCTGGGGCCAGGAATCAAATCCGGTCCCAGACGCAGAGCCTGGGTTCCTGCTGCTGTGACTCAGTCCAGTGAGCCACAGCAGCTGCTCAGCAGAACCCACTCCAGCAGAGGTTTTATCCTCTGCCTGGGAGTGTGTGAATGGTGCAATACCACATACAGCAGTATACACAGTATTGCACCATTCACTATCCTGGACAGCACTCTTTCAGGCTAGCTATAACGTCATACACTATTAAGCGTACGACATTATGACCCAGTAGGGGTGACCTGAAGAGGAGGGGGGTGAAAGAAGCAGTACCTGGGGTTGGCATCCTGTTCTGTTAGTAATTTGAACATCTAGATAGCTAGATAGATAGCTGGAAAGAAACACAGATAGATAGACACATAGATAGATAGATAGATAGATAGATAGATAGATAGATAGATAGATAGATAGATAGATAGATAGATGGATGGGTGGATGAGGGAACTGCTGGTTCACTGCTCCAGCTGAAGCTGGTAACATGACTCCAGCTGTAACTTCACAGTTCAAGAAATTCCCACTGTTGTCATACTAAAAATGCAGGTGAACGGCTCCATTTGCTAAGCTGGGCACCCAGAATTTTTGAGCATTTAGAAGTCTTATTTCCAGGGCAAATTTCAAAAAACAAACACCAGAATCTTGCTAAACAAGTCCCGTTTACAAAGGTTCAGGTGGTTACCTTTTGAAATACATCATTTTTATGTATTTTCACAGTTTTTTTTTTTGTTAAAAAACAAGATGGAAGCCGTCATGGTCAGCATTTGTTCTCATGACAAGTTCACAATCAATGTGTTTTTCACCATTTGTATCAGAGGGATATACAAAAAAATTAGCTTTAAATCCTTATATCTCTGGAACCATATAATATTTTTTTCACAAAGCCTCTGAAAAGTCATTAACTCCATACAGGCTATTTCTACCCTGAATGTTTTGTGGAAAAATTCTGCACCATCTAGATTGTGCATAAGTGCAAATAAACACCATGTTAAGTATAGGAAATCCAACATATATTCAAATTATTAGCAAACCATGGTGCCCAACTCAGTACCACTTTTTTCTGTCCCCTCCCCTCCAGGTCACCCCTCCCCCCTCCCATGTTTAATTTTAAGTGTAATAAGCAGATCAGGGAGGCCCACCCCAGCACCATTTCTCTTCATCCCCTCCACTCCAGGTCACCCGACAGCCTTCCCACTATATACTTGATGGCACCCCCGGTGCTGCTGAACATTAGCCTGACACTGGAGTGCCTAATCCCCAAAGTCAGAAAGTCCCCTAAAACAAAGAATGCTGTCCTTTGTTGATTTTTGTTTTGTTTGTTTGCATCTGTAAATAAGAAAATGGTCCCTCATTGATCTAATCACCCCACCCTGACCCACTCCTCATCACCTACCACCCCACACACCCTCACTCACTTAAAAATGCCTCATGGCATAGATGCACTTTCTGATGGGAAACACATCTTACTGCTGAAACCAGCACCTGCAGTATGAGAAAAATCAGATAAGTGCACTTTAATGTATTTAGATAGATTTTTAACTTTTATTTCTAACTTTGTCATTTTTTGCTATTTTTGCACCACATTTTCAAGATGGCCTTTCTTGGATGCCACCTCATGAATAAGGGAGATGAAAATGTTCAAATCCGTCCTGAAAGGTGGCCGCTTGGTCACTGTGCAAAATCACCTTTCAGACAGGATTTGAAACTTTTCACCTGCTGAGTTCATGAGGTGGGGGTCATAAGGAGGCTATGTTGAAAAGTTGGTGGAAAAATATGGTAAAAAGACCACATTATGAGTGACTGCTGATATATTTCAATGTTCACTCATAACTTTGATGTTCTTCAATAGTTTTCCAACCAAACTTACAACATAGCTATTTTACACATGACTTCATAATCCTGGCAGGTGTAGTTTTTCAACTCATGGCCAGATGTCTTTTTAAATTTCTGGTGTTAAATTATGATTTAGTCAGTATTCTATAAATGCCATATGTCATGTTTCCAAGGGTGAATCATAAAATGATTTTCTTGAAACCTTAAAATTTGGGGTCAATGTATAACAAAATATTCATTATTAAAAAAAATTATGTGTAGTGCTAGCCTTTAAACCAGTGGGTAGTGCTTTGTGGTAATGTGATGGTGTGCTGAGTTCAGGAGTGAGCTCAGTAAGCCAGCTGGAAGGCTAAGACTGGGGAGAGGGCACCGTCATATGAACCTCCCCAGCCTGGGAAAGGAAAATGTAGAGTTGACTGCATGGCCCAAGTATCATATAGTGAAGAAAACTCTTCTCTTGGCATAGGATCCTGCACCTCTGCACCTGTGGAAGCCAGAGGGTCCTGTGCTTTGGCTGTGAGACAGACTCTTTGTCCCATGCATCTTTATGTGCAACCATGTGGAAGCACAGAATCCAAAGGGCTCTGTGCTTCTGCAGCCACCAGACAGCCCCATGAACTCTTAACATCCACTGCTGAACAGAACTATAGGTGAACAGAGTCATCCCTTGCCAAGAGCCCAGTGAGCCCTCCACATCTGCATCTGTTCACAGAGGTCCCAAAGGGACTTGTGTGAATGAGGATAAGATTCCACTATCTCAAAAAGAAAGAAAACTCTTTGCATAAAACTGTGTTAATGCACTAGTTAGGGTTCAACTTTGCCACAAAAGTAGGGAACTATGACTTTAGGATAACCAAATCTAACTTCCCACCTCCACCTCCAGGCAGCAAAAGGGGAAAAAAACTCTGAGGTCTTGGTGAATCAATGGTGGGGCTTTGGGGTTGTCAACTCTAATACTCCCCCCTTCCCCCAGGTCATAGCCTCCTGTTTGAAACACAAGGTACAGCTCCAAGTCAGTGCATCATAGTGATGCACTCTTCAGTGGTAGAGAACTATGTCTCACTACATGCTGTCAATAGAATGCATTGAAACTTTCCCATGCAGGCCCTGCTTGAAGAATAGAGATCATGTCTGACCTTGTATGCTCAGAGCATGGGGTGGGCATTGGAGTTGACAACCCCAAGGAAAACGCCACAGCTGATTCACCAAGGCTCTGGAATTTTTCATTTTGCTGCTTTGGCCCTACTTTTTGGATATTAAGTTGAAACCTAACTGATGCATAAACACAGTTTTTTATTTGCAAAAAATATATATACTACCAGTACATTGTGCTATTAACACCTTAATAACACATTACTACTCAACACACTACAAACAACCTCAATAATACATGTAACAAGCCTCTTAATAACACAAGTAACAAGCCCATTAGCAGTACATGTAACAAGCACCTTAATAACATATGTAACAGCCAGCCTATCCCCCCAATACCATGGCAAAACATAGGACACAGCAACCCGTGCCCAACCTAATGCATTATATCACATCAAAGATGGCAAAGGCCATCATACTCATGAAACAATACCATCTTGGGGTAAAAAAACCTCATGGCTTGTTCAACCTCTCTATGGTATTATTTCCTTGTATACCACTTTTCACCACCATTTATTTTGTATACATACATATATATAGAATACATAATGGGTGAGGGTGGTATTCAAGGATGCATACCCATCATGGGGGCTAATTAGGGCTATAAGGCCATGAACCAAAGGTCGAGTGGCTTTATTGCCCTAATTAGTCCCCAGAGATGGTTATACTTCTGAGTGTTCTACCTTTACCCATTGTTTGTTGAATATAATACATTAGGATGATTATTCTTATGGACATCACACTTGCAATTACATTATGGCAACTGAAGGTCTCTTGCAGCAAGTAGGAAATGGTGTGTAGTGAGTGCAGGGAGGAGTTTGGTGGATTTCTGGGATTGGGAGGGTTTTATGTGTCTTTTTCTTAGATTCTTTTATAGATTGTTAATTGGCTTGGGTAGCTTTCTAATGATGTGTTAATTGTGTTGTTAGTGTTGTCTCATAGGTCCCAATTCTAAAATGGTTATCTCCGATGTGAGGTGCTTGCATCAAACAGCAATGACGCAAATTGCACCATGTGTCATAGTTTGTGGCATTCACTATTCTGGTACGTGGTCTGCTTTGGAATGGGAAGCCACTGCACCAAATGGGCACTGCACCACCCTTGTGACCTGCATCTGGGTATGCCAGGTCACAAGGGGGCTTGCACCATGGTAGTGCTGCTACATACCCTACTTTTGAATTCCAAAATCCCCACCATAGCCATAGCAAAGGGCTCCACTTAGACCCACCTGTGGCAGTCTAAGCCCATTGCGCCAGTGTGGCACACAGTGTGTGATAGCCACATGTGGGGTGAGGGGGCAGAGAGGCTCAGAGGGGCATAGGGTGGGTTGATGGGACAGTAGGAAGGCAGGGGATTGCTTTGGCACCCAGCGGGGTGCATATGCCTCTGTATTTATAAGACATAGGCACATGCACCCAGCCTGGTTCTAAACCCATCCCTGACCTCCCCGCTGTCACACCAACTCACCCTATGCCCCCCATGCTCCTCCTTCCTCCTCAACCACTCCAGGCATGCAGTTACCCCCCCTCACCACCACCACCAGTGCTGCCCATCCTGTGTTGCACCTACAAGAAGGGAGACAGATCCTTGTGGCATGTGCCTCAACTGTGCCAATGGTTGGGCACTGATCTGCAGTTGCGGCAAACACAGGGATTTCGGTGCTGGGACCCTGCTTTTTTGCAGAATCCAGCACAGGGTCCCTGGCACACCTGGGTATTGCCACATCCCTGGAGCATCACAACTTGCATCACTCCAAGGGAGCATTTCGGAATCAGGCCCATAGAGTTTAAGTGTTATTAGTATTGTCCCACAGGGTTTAATGTAGTGTATGCAGGTATATACTTTTTATTAGTGTAGGTATATACTTTCAGTTGTTTGATTAGTACAGGTATACAGCTTTAATTAGTGTAGGTATATAGCTATAATTATTTAATCAGAGCAGGTATAGACTTTTAATTGATTAGTCACAGGTATTCAGGGAAATAAATGATGGCCTTTTCTATGGGGAAGTTTCCATCCATTGAATTACTGTCTGTCTGTCTGTCTGCCTGTCTATCCACATACACACACACACACACACACACACACACACACACCCTCCACTTACACCATACACAACATGTATGGACAGCCACTTTGTAAGGATAAAAATGAATTCCCAAAACCCATCACCTTGGACCCCCGCACAGTAAAACCCTATGATAAAACGTACTATATCATCTGCCTATAGAGAACACCAGTGGAACCAACAAGGTGCTAATCTGCCTACTCACACATACCCAGACGACCACCCAGAGTGCCTGATGAGGAGTCAATTTGGCACTGGAGGGAGAAAATCAGTTCAGAGGTCCTCTTCTAGTCAGTGGTGTGAATCAAATAGTCTGTGGCAGGTAAAAATAGTGAGGGGCTGACTTTATATCCTGCTGCTAGCAGGATAGCTCCTTAGTTCCTCAGTTTTATTTGCAGTTTTTAAACCCAACAGTCCAAACAGTGGCAAATTCCAAATAATAAATAAGCCTAAGTTGTTGTTTTTGTAATAAAAAAAATTGAGTTTTTCATACATATGATGTTTATGATGGCTACATAAATCACAAGAATGAATTATGAGTGATTTATCAGGTCATCACAGACCAAGGGTGTTTCAAAAATGAATTTAGATAACCCCCCAGTTCAGTATTCCATTGTAATCTACTGTTTCTGTCTATAACTGGTGTGTGTGCATGTGCGAGCGTGCATGGGTAATGACATATATATATATACGTATGTATGTATGTATATATATATATATATATATATATATATGTATATACGTATGTATGTGTGTATATATATATATATATATATATATATATATATATATATATACACACACACACACACTTTGCAAGAAAAATGTGTTAATACACCAGTTAGGGTTTAACTTAACACCACAACAGTACAGAAATGTGGCATTAGGGCTTACAACCATAACTCCCCACCCCTCACATCAGCAAAAAGGACAATACCAAACAAGCAACCACAGACAGCCATCATCAGGTAAGACAAACAACATACAATTGTTTCCAAATGACACAAATGCAGTAGAACTGATGTGCTACCTTTGTGGATCTGGATCTGTAGCATGCAAACCACATGACATACACACTCACTTGTCACTGCAGCCAGAAAGTAACAAAACTCAAATCACAACAGAAGCACAGGCCCCTGCAGCCACAGATACAGATACAGATACAAATACAAAATACCCAAATAACAACAGTTCTTTTGTCTGTAGAAGCACTCGTCCCTATGGGTTCAGTGCTTCTGTAGCCTCAGGTACTCGTGCAAACTGTAAGACATACACACCCTTGATGGGCCTGCAATTCTGCAGCCACAGGTGTAAGACATGCACACCGACCTCTGGCTGCAGAAGCACAGGCACCATAAAATCCATGATGCCAAAATTGCAATAGTACTTCTGTCTGCAGAAGCACAGGCCCCTGAAGGGCCTATACCTCTTCAGCCACAGAATTAATACATGCACATCAGCTTCTGGCTTCAGAAAGGCAAATCCCTTTGGGGCCTTTAGTTAAGCAGAAAATGTACTTTTGCAGTATGGTAGCAGTTTTTTTATTTATGCAGATACACATAGGAAAGCATGCACTAGTGGATCATGCTATCTAGTGAGGTACCACATAAGGCATGCTTGAGTACCTCTGGCTGCAGAGACATAGCCTCCATGATGCCTGGGCTTCTGCAGCCATACATACTCATGCACACAGTATGATATACACATGCAGCTGTTTATGTATAAGCACAGGCCTCTGTGGGGCCTGTACTTATGAAGCCACACTGCATTTGTGTCATCTGGAAGCAATTGCATGTTGTTTGTCTTACCTGATGATGTTGTAATGGTTGTCTTATGGTTGAAAACCCTAGCATCACATTTCCCTACTTTTGTGGCATTAAATTAAACTGTAACTGGTGCATTAGTGCATTTTTTTGCAAAAAATGTCCTTTCCTTTTGAGAAAGTATCACTGTATGCTCATTCATGAAGGTCCCAAAAGAACCTGCATGAACAGATGGACCCTCTGAGCCCTGCACCAAGGGAAGACTTCATGCAACTACGGAAGTGCAGAGACAGATGGCAAGAATTCATGGGGCTGTCTGGTGGGCTGCAGAAGTGCATGCTGTCTGGAGCATGGGCTTCCATGTATGCTGCACAAACAAACACTCAGAGCAAAGAAGCCATCTCCCAGTCAATGCACAGGACCATCTGACACCCACAAGAGCATAGGTGCAGGACCCTATGCCAAGAGAAGAGTTCTGTTCACTATATGGTACCTGGGCCTGTGTGGACAGCCTTGCACCTTTCCTTCCCTGGCTGGGAGGCTGTTGTCACATAACAGTGACATCCTCCCAGCCTTGCCCAATCCAGCAGGCTCACTGAGCTTGTCTCAGAGCTCAGTTCACTGGAATGGGATCAAAAAGCACTACAAAGCATTGCATAAAGGCTGGCACGACACACAACTAGAACTGTGTGGAATGAGAAAATTCTGAATTTACAGATTATTGATGGGATTCCTTGAAATTCTGGAAAATGTCATGGATTTTCATTGGAACTTCATGGAATTTTGGAAATGTATTAATCTGGTCATAACTTAGCTGTCAAAGGAGCTAGATCTCTTACATGTGTCATTATTACTTGTTTGTTAGTGCTCTAATGGTGTGACAAATACCTTGATATTAGGATGTATCATCTCAAAATTATAGGTGCTCAAAGTCTGCCATTTTATTTTTTTGTGGGAAATATGAACATTTTTATCCACATGTTCCTCAGGCACTTTTAAAGCTAGAAACATGAAACTAGGTAGATATATATATTAGAGACAAATTCGGTGTTAGAGTTGAAAACTCCCCTTGGACCCCCCAGCCCACCCCTCAACTGGCATTGGGGTGCACATTGGGGTCATCGGCCCTAACTCTCACCCCATCACATGTGTAAAGAAGCAGAGGTATAGGAGAATGGGGTGAGAGTTAGGACCGAAGACCCCAATGCACACCCAATGCTGGTTGGGGGTGGCCTGAGAGGTCAAGGGGTTTCAACCCTATAACCGAATTTCCTCACTTTTGTCACTGTGGAACAACCATAACTGATGCATTAAACAGAGTTTTTTGCCTCTAATTTCCCTTCTTTTTGAGAATGATAATGAGAAATAGTGAATGTAATGTGGCCCTGCGCTCCTGCCACATAATACATCTTGTGATATAGTAACAGGAACAGCAGCAAAACAGGAGCACTAACAGTGGCACACATGATAACGCAAGTGTGAATGAGAACAGAAAGGGTAGCACACACGATGGGGTAGACGGGAACGGCCCAGCACGTAATGTCTTGTCATATAGTAACATGGTGCCTGCAAACGCAAATGGCAATGGGCATGGTGACGCAAAGCAAAACAAAAAGAGAAACAGTACTGTAGAAACAAATGGCAAAAAATAACGGAAACGCAAGCGCAAATGAAAACTCAAAGGATAACGTACATAGTGGCGTAGACGTGAATGGTAAGTGAAATGAGTACAGAACTGCACTCCCACCACGTGATGTCTTGTGATATAGTAACAGGAACAGCAACGCAAACAGAAGCACTAACAGTGGCACACATGGTAACGCAAGTGCGAATGAGAACTGAAAGGGTAATGCACACGGTGGCGTAGACGGGAACGGTCCAGCACGTGATGTCTTGTCACATAGTAACATGGTGCCCCGCAAACACAAATAGCAATGGGCATGGTGACGCAAAGTGAAACAGAAAGAGAAACAGTATTGTAGACACAAATGGTAAAAAATAACGGAAACGCAAGCCCAAATGAAAGCACAAAGGATAACGCACATGGTGGCGTAGACATGAACGGTAAGTGAAATGGGTACGGAACCGCAAACGGAAAGGGCAAAGGTAACAGTAATGGAAGCACACAGGCTGGTTTTCCCCAAAAGCTTCATAGAGAAAGACAGTGAGTACAAAGAATGTACGCATAATAATGGGTCTCAGAGCAGAAAATGAGGAGTTGGAATACTAAATTGCTTATATCTCAGGAATCGTACGGCGTAGAAAAAAAATGTAAAAGTCATATGATTTATGACTTTCCTGTCTAGTTTACACTTTGCCCCTGCGAACTAAAATATTTTCTAAAGAAAGTCAAGTATCTTGCACCGTTTCCTAGATACGGGCCCTGAAAGGCGACGTAACGTTCGTAATGTTATCCTACAGGAAAAAAAAGAGAAGTTCGGAGTGCCATAACTTTGCCTCCCTGTAATATTTTTTCACCAAACCACTGAAAGACACATCTGAGGGATGTTGGCTGTCCTCCCTCCAAATTTCAGCCCAAAAGACCAAACCGTTATTTTGCAGCAGGGTGCCAAAGGATTGCTGCAATGCGTCAGAATCCGTAATGTTATCCTATGAGAAAAAGCATCAACTTTGGAGTGCCGTATCTTTGCCGCCATGTAATATTTTTTCAACAAAACACTGAAAGTCACATCTGTGAGATGTCGGCTGCGTTCCCTCCACATTTCATGCCAAAGCACCAAACCGTTCTTTGCAGCAGGGTGCCAAAGAATTGCTGTCATTTTCCCACAGCCTAGAAAAGTACTGTCGCAATTTGTGAAAGCTTTCACAAATTCATTCGACAGTGTTGCAAGTGTGACAGTACTTTGCAAAAGTACTTTTTCCAGAAATTTGAAAAACATATTTCTGGGGTGTTTTACCCCAAAATAAAAACTTGGCTAGCATGCTCAGGGCCCGACTAGGTGAATACAAAAAGAATTAGGTTGCTAGAGGGTCCCAATTTTAAATGCCAAACATTTTTCTGATCACTAACTGAAAACAAAATGGTGGATTTGCGACAGCAAAATGGCCATTAGTGAAAGTAAAAATTGCATTTGTGACACTGTCGAACTTTTTGCTAACTTTTCCCATTGACTTATAATGGGAACTTGTTTTTTGAATAACTTTTGAATCGTTCAATATTTTTTCACGAAATCTTTGAAAGACACATTGGGGACTCCGGCCATTCCCTGAAAGATTTGGACCGGTCCCTTTGCATAACCGTGTGACCTGTAGGCGCGACCGTAGAATTCCAAAAAAGCATAAACGCACGCGCAGATCACACTTAATAACTCCACAGCCGTACATCCGACTGTTACAAAACTTGGCGGATCCCAAGGTGTATGGGTCTTGATCATGTATTCCAAATTTCAGATAAATCCATCAAATGGTTGCAAAGGTTTTAAGGTGCAAAATTTAAGGTTTAACATGTAAATGGCTCCTCAACCCTAACTATGGTAGCACTACCGTGCTACCATAATATATATATATATATATATATATATATATATATATATATGTGTAGTAATAACCCTTATACCTACAACATTTTAGAATATTTTGATGAATGTTCTCAAAATGATATTAAAATAACTAAAATTGAAATATTTGTCAAAATGTTTGTCAACGTATAGAAGTGCCCCTTAAAAAGCCTGATACTTAAAAATTGGTGCACATACCCATGTCACAAGTTTCTCTGAATCATGACACTATGGAGAAATGTGGCTAAGAATGTTTAAAATTAGATGGAAATAACTGAAAATTAAATTTTGATTAACTGTTTGGCCATCCACAACTCACCCACTTTCAATCTAGGACTCTGAAATTTCATAAATTTATGAAAGCCATAGTACATGTATACCTGCCAGATTTGGTATCATTTGTATGCATACTTTGAAAACTAGACCAAAATAACTGAAACTTAAAATCTGACAAAATTTAGTGGCATTTTTGAAATTCATTAATTTTTTCATAACTCAGTTTTCAGTTGAGCTAGAGATCTGTAATTCGTATGATTACTTGCTGATAGGAGTTCTAATGGCATGCCAAATATCATGACACTAGAACACATTGTCTCAAACTGATAGGTGCTCAAAGTCAATACCTTTCGAGGTAGAAATCTGAAATGGGGTACAGACAGTATAACATTTTGATGAATGGTTTAAAAATTATACTAAACTAAAAATAATAATTTTGGCAACATTTTTGGCTACCTATAGAACAGTCCCTTTAAAGTTTGAAATGTGTCCAATGATCGTCTCCGGCTGATACAATTTTATATATTACACAATATTTATTACACTCCTGTAAAACTTTACAAAATGGGCAAAGTACCAACTCAGGCTTGTTTCAGATGCAGTCAAGATACAGGAACGCTGCTTCATGTATTTTGGGAATGTCCCAGAGTGAAGCCTGATCCAGAGGAAAGCTGATCTGTTACTGGGTTTACAGGAGTTATTCACACCCCAGATTTGTGTGCTGGGAGACTATAGCAACATTCCAATTAAAGAAAGATGGTACCATATGTGTATTATTTCTTTATCGGTCAAAAAACTTTTTCTCCGACACTGGAAAGATCAAGCTGTGATAACTTATTCTGAATGGGTAAATGAATTGCTTTACAACCCCAGGATTGAAAAAGCAATTGCTAACCTTTGCAGTAATATCGCCTTGTATAAGATTAGATGGGAGAAGCTATATACCCTTTGGTCTTTATCTTCTCCTTAAGAAACTATAGAACCGTCACAAGATATGAGTACCTGGGTTTCATGTAAACTATCGACAGATGTGAGACACTTGTTCCTTTATGATATTATTGGCTTTTTGAAGGGTGGGGGGGCTACTGGGTAAGGATTAATTGTTTGAGATGGGGCCGGGGGCAGGGTTTAAGTTGTTAAGGGATGAATGCTACACTCTTTGTTTTATAATCAGTAGGTATTGTATTGTTACATTTATTTCTGTAGAGCATGTACTGTCTTGATACTCTGTACATTTTTAAAGTGTCATGCTGTTACAGACTCTGTACCTACTGTATATTGTATTGTGGGTAAATAAATAAAATATATTAAATTAAAAAAAAGTTTGAAACGTAAAGCTTGGTGCATACAACCATGTTGCATATTTCTCCAAATCCCGAAACGTTGGAGAAATTTGGATAAGGAATTTTTAAATTAGATGGAAAAACTGAAAATTTAATTTTGATTAAATCTTTGGCCACCTATAACTCAGCTCCCATTCCATGTAGGATCATGCATGCCATCACTACCTGTATACTTACCCATGTGGGAACATTTAGATACATACTGTAAAAACTAGATCAAAATGACTGAAATTTAAAATTTGGCAAAATTCTAAAGAACGTTCACACAAATTCCATTAAATGCAATAGAATCAGAATAGTAATTCCACAGGAAGTCTGCCAGTGGAATTTTATATTCTGCACAGCTGTATACACACAGTTTCTTAATAGTTATCATTTTAAATTTTTTTTATTTTCAACCGAAATTTTCAAGATAGTGATTTTATGACTCCCCCTTATAAACATGACATGCACCATTTATTGTATATTGGCTGATACGTCATGTCAGACCACAAGTGTGAAAACATGTCTCATCCATTATTTAAAAAATGACACCTGTCATGTTTACCAAGTGATGTGAAAAAAAATGATTCAACATTCACTCACAACTTAGTAGTTTTACCATATTTTATACCAAATGTTCAACTTAACCTTTTTATGAACCCACCTCATGAACCCAGTAGGTGAAAAAATTCAAATGCTGCCCAAAATGTGATTTTGCGCAGTGACTGATAAATCACTTTTCAGCATAAATCTCAACTGCTTTCTTCATGAAGGAGGATGACAAAAAGGCCATGTTGATAGCTTGATGGAAACCTATTGAAAATTAATGAAGTTATCAGTAAATGTTGAACTATTTTAATGTTCACTCATAACCTGGTCATTTTACCATATTTGTGTACCAGATTTTCAACATAGCCTTCTTATGACCCCTCCTCATAAATCCAGTAGGTGAAATTTTTCAAGTCCCACCCAAAAAGTGATTTCGCACAGTGACTACAAACTCAACGTTTGAGACAGATTTGAGTAATTTTGTCACCTTTGTTCAAGAGGTAGGGTCCCAAAAAGGGGTTAAAGATCATGTGCAACAGTTTTTGCATATTTTTAATAAAAGCTTTAAAAGCTGATATTCAAGTCCTTGTGTCATTATTAGTGTTTCCTGAAAATTTCATGCTGTTTGGTTTTGCGGTTTTCTTTAAATCAGCATTTAACTTGCTCTACAGTGGCTGAAAACAGTGGAGTTATTTCTGTCCTCTCACTCAAACTTAGAGTGTGAAGACCTCATTTTGGAGTTGCTAGCTGTTTCAGATTCCCAATCAGAGCAGTACTTTGTAGTCTCATACAGGGACAGCAGGTGAATGACTCCTGTCACTAACTGGGCATCCTGCATTTTGGGGTGCTAAGAAAAAGTATTTCTGGTCATTTAAAAAAAAATAAACACTATAATCTAGCTAAATGAGTACCCTTTTTATTAATAATTTTTATACATTTTCCATGTTTCTTTTTTAGTTTGGGGGGAAAAACAAGACGGGGCCATCATGACATAAACATGTTTTTTGTATTACAAGAAGCAAATGGTGAGAAACTACAAATGTTATTGCAATACAGAACTTTTTGTGTTGTATAAGTTGGTCATCTAAGAAAAAACTTTAAATCTTCATAACTCTTTTTGAAATTTGAAAGGGAGTACCTTGTCACAGGCCACTCCTACCCAGAAAGTTTCAGACAAAAATTATGTTGTGTCTAGGTTGTAGCTGAGAGCAAAAAAAAATCTCATGTTAAGTAGATGGAAAGAAATTGATAACTACATGAAAATGGCATATGCAGATCTAAGAAACTGCACAAGCTGACATCACAAAATGTTCCACATATTTTGACCTTGCCACCTAGACAAGGCATGACAAATTGCAGACAATTTTGTCCAACACTGCCAATGCTATTAAGTTGCAAAGTTAGGAGTTAAACTTAAAACTTGCCGGTCAACCCTAACTATACTTGTGCTAGAAAAATACTCTTTTAATCTCAGTTTACTCAGTTTATTAAGGCAGAAGAAGGTACTAGGTACATCGAGACCACCTTCCACACTCTGTTTGGGGCAGATTTAGCTACCTTTTCCAAGGAGGTATCTATCTAGTTCTAACTTGACCCTAATATATATTATTTGCAAAAAACTGCATTAATGCACCAGTTAGGGTTCAATTTCACCTCACAAAAGTAGGGAAAGGTGGCATTAGGGTTTCCAACCATAACTCCCCACCTCCCAAGCAACAAAAGGAAAAAACCTGAGTGGTTTGGATCTCCAGAATCTTAGTGAATCAGTGGTAGGGTCCTCCTTGAAGTTGCCAACCATAATGCTCCCCCCTCCTCCAAGCTCTTATTCTCCTGTCTGAATCACAAAGTACAGCTTCAAGCCAGTGTTTCATAATGATACACTTTTCAAAGGTAGAGAAGTATGTATCACTACATGTTGCCAACAGAATCTGTTGTAGCTTTCATCACGTAGGGCCCTGTGTGAAGAAAAGAGATTATGTCTGACCTTGTTTGCTCAGGGGAGGGGGTGGGCATTAGGGGGTGACAACTTCAAGGATGACCATACTACTGATTCACCAAGACTCTGGAGACCCAAAACGCTTTTCTTTTTTACTTTTGCTGCCTTGGGGGTGGTGCTGGTGAGTTAGGATTGGAAACCATAATGCCACATTTCCTTGCTTTTGTGGCATTAAGTTGAACCCTAACTGGTGCATTAATGCAGATTTTGGCAAATATTTTTTTGAGATAGTGAAATCATATCCTCATTCATGCAGGTCCCTACAGGACCTGCATCAACAGATGCAGATGTACAAGGGCATCTAGTCCCTGCACCAAGGAAAGAGCCCATCTACCTGCAGAAGTGCAGGGTGCTTCCATGCCCTGCACTTCTATATGACAACAGATGTCAAAGATTTGTGTGGCTGTCTGGCAGGCTGCAGAAGAGCAGGCCCTCTGTGCCCTGCCATTCCATGTGACTTCAGACACAGACATGCAGGACAAAAAGTCCATCTATCTGCCAAAGTGCAGGACCCTCTGGCAACCTCAGGTACAGGGTTGTAGGATCCTATGCAAAGAAAATATTTCTCTTCACTACATGGTACTTGGGCCTGGGTAGGCAACCATGCACCTTCCCTTCCCAGGTTGAGGGGGTGGTGTCACATGACAGTGTCACCCCATAGCCTCAGCCTATCTACAGTAGCTGGCTTACTGAGCTCACCCCAGGACTCAGCTCACAGGACTGTGCTCACCAGACTCAGCTCACTGACATGAGTCACTAAGAACTATCTACTGGGGAAAAGGCTGGGATTATACATAGCATTTCTTAATTATTTTTTTACCCCAAATTTTAAAGATAATAATTTTATGACTCCCTCTTGTAAACATGATGTAGCATTTATAGAATACTGGCTGCAATGTCATTTCACACCACAAGAGTGAAAAAATAATCCTGAGATTTGAAAAATGTATCACATTTGTGAGGTAGTCTGTTAAAATGGCTATGTTGAAAGTCTGGAGACAACATATTTAAAATTAGCAAAGTTATGAATGAACATTGCAATATTTCAATGTACACCCATAACTTGGTTATGTTATCATATTTGTATGCCAAATTTCCAACAAAGTCTTTTAACAACACACGTCATGAACCCAGTAGCTGAAAATGTTCAAACCCAGCCCAAAATGTCATTTCATGCAACGAAATCTCCATTTGGAACAAATTTGAAAAGTTTAAACTGCCTTGTTCATGGGGGTCCAAAATGGACATTTTGAAAGTTTGTTGGAAAAATATTGAACATTAGTGAAGTTATGAGTGAATGTTGAAATATGTCAATGTTATCACAAAACTTGGTAATTTTACCATATTTTCACACCAACCTTTCAACGTGGCCATTTTAGGACCCCACCTCATGAACAAGGCAGTTGAAAGTTTCAAACATGTGCTCAAACATGATTTTGTGGAGTGAATGCAAAATCATCTTTCAGCATGTACAGCATCTGAGAACTTCCAACTGACTTGTTCATGAGGTGGGGTCCAAAAAAGGCAATGTTGAAAGGCCAGTGGAAAAATATTGAAAATTAGCAAAGTTATGAATGTGCTTTGAAATATTTCATGTTTTACTCATCTTCATAATTTTACCATATTTTCACACAAAATGTTCAGCATAGTCTCCTTATTACCCCACCTCATGAATCCAGTAGGTGACAATTTTCAAATCCTGCCCAATAGGTGATTTAGCACAGTAACCATGAAACCACCTTTTGGGATGGATTTGAAAATGTTCTCTTTCCTTGTTTATGAGGTGAGGGCCCAAAAGGCCATCTTGAAAATTTAGTGTAAAAATACTGAAATGTGACAGTTTTGAGTAAAATTTCAAACCCCACTGAAATACATTATGCAGACTTACCTTGCCTCTCACATCACAGTCTCTGGTTCCAGCAGCAAGGTGTGTTTTCAATCTGGCACTGAACACTTTTTGGTGAGAGACAGTGTGTGGGGGCATGCAGGGTTGTGGGTGTTTCATGCGGGGTTGAGTTGGGCTGGGTGGGGGGCGGGTGGGGGTCAGATCAACAATGGATAATTTTCTTTATTACAGGTTTTACCACAAAAACATCAATGAGGGATGGTTTTCTTTGTTTCAGGGGACTTATCCGACACTAGGGATTGGGCACCCCTGTGTCAAGCCACTGTTCAGTGGCACTGGAGGTGGGCATCACATGCCACCATCTATATAATGGGAAGGGGGCAGGTGACCTGGAGTGGAGGGGTGAAAGAAGTGGTACTGGGGTGGGCACCCCGTCTGCTTTTTATGCTTATAATAAACCTAACATTGGAAAGGGGGGCAGCCAACCTGGAATGAAGCAGCACAATGGGTGGGTACCACTGTCTGCTAGTTATCTGATTAGAGAGAGAGAGAGAGAGAGAGAGAGAGAGAGAGAGAGAGGGTATCCAGTGAACACAGGGACTGTGATTGAGCACTTTCAAAATGAGTGACTCAATCATGGTGCCTATGTTCAGGGCTACCTGTCAGGGTAGCAACCAGATGCCTGGGTGGGTGAAGTAGGGTGATGGGAAGTGTACGCACATGTACACACGTGCATACACGTGGGCAGGGAGAGGAAGGGGAAGGGAGGTATGTGGGAAGGGGTGTGGTGGGCAACTGGTGAGCTGATCTACAAGCATGGGGAGGATGGTGGCCAGATGGGGTGTACAGGGTGCAGGGTTCACATCTGGTGTGGTGCTGTTTTTTTTTTTTTTTTTGTGCTGGCAGGTGGCTTGTTTTTTTTTTTTTTTAAGAATTTCACATCCCCGAAATACACTCCCTTGGAGTTGGTAAACCTTAAGTGGGGGGGTGAATCCCCCCATGGGGGTGCCTCCCACATAAATGCAGAATCTGTCACCACCCATATGAATGTAGAATCCTTCACTGCCTTTTAGTTTTCCACAAGTGTACATCGCCGTAATTAATTTTTGGCTATGTACACTCTCCCAAATGGCGATCGCTACATTACCACATGGAACAGATAGATAGATAGCTAGATAGATAGATAGATAGATAGATAGATAGATAGATAGATAGATAGATAGATAGACAAAGGCACGAGAGAGAAAGAGAGATCAGGTGATTGCTCACTCACTGCTCACATTGCAGTCAGTAGCATGACTCCAGCTGCACAACTCAAGAAAGTCTCGCTCTTCTCATACAGAGAACATGGGTGAGAAGCTCCTCTTATGAAGTTGGGCACCATAGATTTTGGGGTGCCCAGAAAATGTATTTCTGGAAGCTTTTGTAAAAAACGAACACCAGAGTGTAATTACATGGGTCCTGTTTACCTAGGTTCAGGTGTTTGTTTTCACAAATCATCATTTTTATATATTTTCCATATTTTGCATTTGAAAAAAAAGATGGCAGTCATCACAAACTGGAAAAAATAGTTTCAGTTCATGACAGCTATTTTTTGTTTGTGACTCCTAAGTGATGTGAACCGAAAATGTCCTCACAAACTGAAACATTTTAGTTCGTATCAGTGGGTTATCCAAAAACCCTATTGAGCATGCTAAGAAAGGCTCAGAAAAAAAAGCCTAAAATCCTTATAACTTTTGAACCATTTAATAGATTTTTCACAAACACTTTGAAAGGCACTGCCTGAGCACAGGCTGCTTCTACCCTGACAGTTTCTTTAAAAAATTCTGTAGCGTCTTGGTGGTGCATGAGAGCAAAAAAAGAAAACCCATGTTATGCAAAGGAAAAAAGTCTGACTTTTTCAAAATAATGGTGTGTCCAGATCTCAGAAACTGCACATGGTGCTGTCACAAAACATTTTGCATCTTGAGACTCTGCCAGCCTGACCACGCATGCAAAATTTTGGGCTAGTCTGTCAAATGCTGCCATTGTCATTAAGGTACAAAAACTGTAATGAACCTTGAGTATTACACTCAACCCTAACTATGCTGGTGCTATGACCTGGGTGAAACTGAGAATGTGATAGTAGCAATATCTTCCCAAGCAATACTTGACCTCATGACCTCATGAGTGGCAAAGCCACAAGTGAGGTCAGAAGAGGCTAACTATAGCAAGTCAAGATATTTCTACTATCTCACTATCATCCATGTCATATTTGATTTATATAAGTGGTGTCTGGGTAGTGTTTTGATAGAAATGATAAAAATTACTAACGGGAGAAAAGTGTAACATTTAAAGTGTGCCCCTCAAAGTATCTCACATATGGGAATCCATAGGCTCAACTATGAATACAGCCAGGAATAGCAGATTCCATCAATACAAATAAAAAAGGGAGTTCTTTAAAACAAATATAAGGGGACAGTGGTTCAATCAGAGAGTGGTTACCATATGGAATAAACTACTGAACAAGGTGGTGACCAGTACTATGACTTTAAAGCATCCTTGGATGTATTTATGGGTGACAGGAAATATGCCTTTTTAGAATAAAATAGTCAAGTACCAATGGCTAATAGGCTCATGACTCGTACTCTCCTATGACCTATGATCTATGATGGCTATTATAATGTCATCAGAATAGTTAAGTCTCTCACATTTGCTGGCTCAGGGCTGCACATGGCTATTGTAATGTCATCAGAATTGTTAAAACTGCCCTCTGATTAGTTTATTACAAATCCCCATTGTGATTTCAGCCAATCAGCATGCAGAGCCACTGTACATCTTATCCTGTGTACATTGTGCTCTCATACTAAATTGTAAGGGGATGAGTGCTCCACTTCAGTGCCAGAAGGGGAGAAGGATGGTATAAATAATTAAAAAAAGGGTCAAAACCTACTATAAATCACTTAGGCTAAACTTGAGTGATTTATAATAAGTTCATAAGGCCTCAGAGGGGTGCCTGTTATGGTATAAGAGACACTTCCTGTTAGATTTGGGCAGACAGAACTGCTCAGCATCGCTTCGCGTTCCTCTCGCCCAAACCTCATGCTCATGTGTTTCTTATACCATAAGAGACAACCTTCAAAGGTTCTATTAACTTGTAGTATTCCATTGTGACATAACAACTTGCAAGGTAGCACTACTGTCTTTACAGTGGCCAGTGAGATAGTAGTGATATCATCATCAAATTTAAACTGCGCCTGTTGTATAAATATATTTATAAAATGTCAAGAAAAAATCTGGAAATGTCATTGGCCGAGAGGAGTCACATGAATGTGCATTATATCTTTATTATAAAATGGGTTGGCAGTTTTCTGCCTCCTAATTGGCTAAGAGGTACCTTTGGCTGTCTCCTTATCAGTGCATATTGTGCCAATAGGTACCTCATCAGCCAGTCAGGACATTTTACAACAGAAATCCCTGTGCCCTACTGTGCCAAATGTCCACATTTTAAAAGTACATGGACCTGCCTGACCAAGCTAGACTACAGTCACACTACACACACACACACACACATATGCGTGACACACACACACACACACACACATGCAACTGCACAGCATTATGTGATCAAAATCACTTTAGGGCAAAACATTTCAAAATGAAACTCTGACCTGTGCTTCTGCTATAAACAGAAGTGACTGCAACAAAGCCAAGTGATGGTGTGCCACCAGGATGTGACTTTCAGATAAAAGCCCAGACCTGCTTGGGACAGGGAGCTCCTGCCACTCTTGAGGACCAACCTTTCCTTAAATCTGTTGCAACAGCTCTTCTATTTCTTAGCCTAATCTGTCCTTTACAATTTCTAGTCCAGAAGGTTGCCCACCTATGGGCACCCCCTTCCCTTTCTTGACTATGCCATAGTGTCCTCTTTAATTATCCTTTTCCCTCTCAGGTCTTTGAACAGGGAGGTTATGGCGGTGACCTCCAAGCATATGTAAAACAGGTTGTGTTTATCATTGTTGGATTTAGTTTGTAATAGCACTACATCATAAAATACCTTGATGTGCAGTATATATTTTACGTTTATGAAACCTGTAAATGTTGAAAATACCATGGTACTAGGTGTTTTTGATAATGGTAAAAAGTATTAGGTGACTATTATATAAATTAAGTTAGTTGTGCTATTTAAAATGCATGTAAATTGCTGTAAGTTGAACAAGTCTGAAATTTCATGGTGATTTGCATATATCCCATGATGCTTTGCATTATGGAAGTATGTATGATGTTGTATTTCTTTGAAACTTGACTTGTTGCCAATGCCCTTTGGGGTAACCCTTTTTTTCAGTGCTTCTGCACTGAAGTTCTTTGTCTATAACTTTTTTTTCCTTTTTGAGCCCCCACTACCCAAGCAAACAAGGCCCACATAGGGATGAAGGGTTTTTGCTGAAAAGTTTTTAGATCAGAGGTCAGTGTCAGTAGGTACTGGTTAAGTGCAGAGAAAGAGCATTCATAGTCTGTTGCTGCAAACTGATGTACTGAATAAGAAATATGACATTGCTGAAGCTTATTTCCTGTATTTTGAATAAACATCACACAGAGATTGTGTGTTGAACCTGAAGTTTGATGTCTGGTCCATTTGTTATCCCACAACCCCTCCACACTGCTCCTCCACTGGCTCTTTTATATGTCAGTTTTTAAAACTAAAACATGAAGGTTTTCCATATTGTGGCAGAGCAAGCAGCCCGATATTATAAACCACAACCATGGGAGCACTATTAGAAAAGCACTAACTACAGTGGCTGGCATGGGACATGCTGAATTTCAATGAAACTGACCACTCACTCTCAATGAAACGGCTGCTCTGAGCATTCCTTAGTAGCAATGACACCATTTATGAATATGGGTGTGTGCCAGTGGATTGTCTAATTTAATACGGTGTTTGGTGGTGGGGGGGACAACCTGCACAGTATCTGTCTGTGTGTGGGGAGGGGTGCCATGTACTGGCCATTACGCACTTCAGAAATTACCTTAATGGGGGTCTAGGTTTACTATTTCAGGTACTAAACTTCATTTTTTTTACACTTTTTGGCATATTTTTGTTCTTTTTCTTTCTTAGTTAATGAAAGAACTCATTTTATAAGCAGAATAAGATGATTCGAGGTGTGGTTTATGGGTTGATAAGAGCACTTCCAATGTGCTAAAGGCATCTGAGGCATGCTCTTATCAGCCCATAAACCACCCCTTGTCATCTCTTATTCCTTACATAATACAGATCATGTCATGGCTTACAACTTACATATACTGTATATACTTCTTTACTCCCTACCAGTCTGACTTTAGGAAGTCCCACTCTTCCTCTACCTCCCTCCTGTAGCTGACTGACTCCATCCTTTCTGTCATGGATCAGGTCTAGGTCACCACCACCATTTTTGTCAACTTGGTCAAAGTCTTTGTTAGTTTTGCTCACCCTGTTCTTCTAGCCAAGCTTAAGGTGTCAGAGCTCTTCCTCTTTGGTTGAGTGGTTCCATTCCTATCTTAAGGGCATGTCTCAAGCTGTCCGTACTGGCAACATTTTATCCCCCCCTCCCTATCTGCCTTGGTGTCCTCCAAGGGTCAGTACTTGGCCCAATTTTATGCTCCATATTTCTGAATGACCTTCCCTCTGCCTGCTCCTCTGCATCCATTCATATGTATCCAGATGACATGGTACTTAATATTTCAGGTTCCTCTACTTCTGACCTCATGCCCAGGCTTCAAGTGGATCTCAGCAATATCCAGCATTGGTTCTAGCCAAATCCGCTGTCTCTCAGTGCCAAGAAAATCATCCCAATAACTTTTGGCACAAGGCAAACACTTGCCAGGCTCTCTCCTTTCCTATCCTTCCATACCCTTGATGGTGTTATGATTGAGGATGTCTCCTACTTTAAATGCCCTGAGATCTGGTAGGATTGTAGCCTTAGTTTCTCAATTCATGTGGATGCCATCCACCAGAAGTTTCACCCTAAACTAGATGCACTTTACAGGAATAAAGTGAGCATTCTGCTTCCTGCCTATAGAGAAATCATCTGGAAGATGACTCTACCAACATTCCACTACAGTGATATTGTCTATAGAGCTGCTCCCAAGTCACCCTTAGCCAGACTGGACCCTCTCTTTCACTCCTTCTACCACTTTGCCCTGGACTGCTCCCCTAGAACCCACCACTGTTCACTTTATTCCTCCATTTCTTCTTCTTCCCTTGATGCAGGACACCTCGCTCATTGCATTACTTTCATCTCTAAATTCTGGCTTGGTTCCTCCCCTCTTGCCTTTCATCCCTCTTTACTTCCCCTCCTTCCTCCTCCTACTCCTACTCCCTTTGCTACTCTGATCCTTGCTCTCTCCCTAGTAAAATCTTCTCCTGGCCAAGCTGCTTTCTCTTTCCTCTTCCCCAAACTTTGGTGCTCTCTCTTTACCCCTACAACTCTTTTTTTTTTTAAATAGGTATACTCATTCAGGTTTCTTCAACAGATAATGGTACAACACGTAACAAACAATAGGAACATACGTCATTAAAAAAATGGATATGAAGTAGGACAGAAAAACAAAATGTACACAACAATCCCACCCTCCCTGTCCCCTCCTCTCAGTCAAGGGAGTCAGCCTGCTGGGTAAAGCACTTATGAGTAGACAAGGGTCAACACACCAAGATGGAAGTGAAGACCTGAAAATTATTTGTGCAGGAGACAAGTGTCCACACTATGCCAAATCTGTGATTCCTAGTAAAGCATAAAGTGCCTCCCAAATGGTGGCAGAAGGAAGCATATCTGTGTCACAGAGAAGCAAGCATTTATTCCATGTGGTGAGCCTGCATGGCTTTTGGATGGCATTCCTGAAAAGTAAGAGCAGACATATCTTTCCAGTGTTATAAAATTAATTTCTTAACAGCCAATGTAATGAGCATAAAGTGGTATTTATGGTGACCCATGAGGTATTCAACTCCTAGTCCTAGTAGGCAATTCTCAGGGGTGAAGGCATCCTGTAGACACAGGAGGGGGTCGAGCTGTTGAGCAACCTGGTGTCATAGTGACTGAATCTCAGGACAATCCCAGAGGATATGTTTCAGTGTACCAACCTTAGAGCTGCATTTGGGGCACAAGGGATAATCAATTATCTTCCTGGCTTGCAGTTTTTCAGGAGTATAGTACATATTGTATAATATTTTCACCAGCTTTAACCTATAGTGGTCTATTTTGACATATTTGTGGGTGGTGCACCTAATGCTTTACTGTTGCAGTCAGAGGCATCCCAGGACAGGCTTCCTCCCAATAATTGGGATGGTTACCCAAATCTGTGTGGCACCAGGGCACAAATGGCCTTATACAAGGAGTAAATGTGGTGGGGTGCACCAGCAAGTTGTATCAACTGGGGCAAGGCTGGGTATTCTAGGTCCCTGACAGGTTGGGTGCATAACACTCCCACCAAAGCATGTATAACCTGGAGGAAATAGTAAAAGTCTTTCTAGGGAAGATGACTTCAGGCTTAGAGTTGGGCACAGTTGGCCCAATTGTCATCATAGGAGAGATTGGCAGGAGTGGACAGGCCGCTAGCCTGACAGTCTGGCTGATGTAAAGTTTTCCCACTGATGCAAAAATTGTGGTTATGCCAAAGGGGTTGTGTCAATGAGGCTGCTAAAGGGGTTTTAACAAGCTGTGCCAGCTGAGCATGAAGAGTAAGAGAGGTAGTGCTAGGGGTATCCCTGAGTCTTAGGTAGAGAGGCTGCTTTTGTGTAGAACAAAGAGGGAAGGGTGAGCTATGTTGGGCACAAAGGTCTTCCTCTATGGTAATCCACTGAGGACAATATGAGGCATTGTGGAAAAGAGGGGGAGCCTTACTGAAAGTATTGTGCTTCTTGTGCTGTGTGATAATAGACTAGGAATTCAGGCAGGCTAAGGCCTCTGGAAGATTTGGGGGGCTGCTAGTTTAGTGTAAACACAACTAGGATGTCTACCTTGCCAAAGGAAGGAAGAGATCATCCCATAGAGAGTTTGAAACCAATTAAGAGGAAAATGAATAGTGAGCATATTAAAGGGATATAAGAATTGGGGGAGGATGTTCATTTTGATAATGTTGATCCTACCCCACGATGTAAGAGGGAGGAAGATCCACCTAGGGAGATCCTTTTCAAGCATAGACAGCAGGGTCAAGAGATTGTCCATGATTAGATGATGCCAGGAGGTCAAGATGCACATGCCCAGGTACAGAAGGGAAGAAGGGGCTCCAAGTTAGACCGAGGGGAGCTAGATCTTGCCTGCTGACTTTGTGATTGAAGGGGAAACCATGGTCTTAGTTACATTGAGCTTGTAAAAAGAAAGGTTAGCTAAACTCTTGGATTTGCTGAAGGGTGGCCTCGAGGGAGGGGAAAGGGTGCTGAAGATGCAGCAGGATGCCATCTGCATATAGGGAAGCTCTGTATTCCTTCCCCCCGTAGGAATGCCCCTAATGGACTTGTTCTGGTTAAGTTTGATAAGATGGGGCTCCAGATACAAATGAAAGAGAAAAGGAGAAAGGATACACCCTTGTTGTGTTCCATTGGATAGAGGGAAGCCCCAGGATAGGACCCTACTGCAGCAGACCTTGACCGAAGGGCAAAAGTACAACAGCCAGATCCATTGTATGTAGAGAGAGGGGAACCCATAGTGTTCCAAGATTTGGAGCAGGTATGGCCAAGAAAACCTATTGAATGCCTTCTCAGCATACAAGGAGGTGAGGACCACAGGCACCTCCACCCCCCTAGATGCCGAGATGAGGTGGAATAATTTTCAGAGGCATTCAGAGTACATTATGCTGCTGACAAACTCCACCTGCTCTGGTACAATCAGGTTAGTCCAAACCTGCTGCAGCCTGGCTGCTAGCAGTTTTTCCAAGATTTTGAGAGCTGTGTTGAGTAGGAAAATAGGACAGTAGTTTTGCACTTGGGTAGCATCCTTCCCAGGCTTAGGAAGCATGAATATGGTAGCTTGCTAAAGGAGTGCATCCACGATGTGGGTCTGGTGGGCCTCAACATACAGTATGTTGCATATAAGAGAGCTGAGATCTTGGCCAAAGGAGCTTTGTAAAAATTGGTGGAGAAACCATCAGGGCTGGGGCTTTTTTGGAAGATAGGGCATTAATGGCTTTCTGGATTTCTTGAATGGTGATTGGGAGTACCAAGAACTCTTGTTGGTTCGGTGTAAGGGTGGGGAGCGGAATGGAGGACAAGTAGGCATCAGTGTCATCCAGGGAGGCCAGCAGGAGTGGGAGATTGTATAAGTGAGAGTAATAGGTTTGGAAACTATGGGCAATGAGCCTGGAGTCCTTGAGAACTTGACCTGTGTCAGGGTCCACTAAGAACGAGATGGTCCACTGGGTTTTCTGTTGCCGGAGGTGTGAGGCAAGAAGCTTGCTGGCTTTCTCCCCTTGCATAACGTATAAAGTTTTGGTCCTAAATAGGGTCAGTTCAGCCTGAACTCTATTAAGTTTGTTGCACTTTTCATGGAGGATGCCCAATTCACTGTGGACCTCAGAGAGAGAGAGGAAGGAGCACAGAGGCCTGAAAAAGCTTGCTCATTTTCCACTTCATAGACAGCCGGATCAGCTCCCCTCAGATGGCACATTTGTAAGTATTCCAGAGGGTTGCAGCAGCAGTGACTGTGCCCATATTCTCATGAAAAAGGTGGTGGTAAAGTGTTTGAGGGAGTCTATAATTTGCGGGTCCTGCAGCAAGTGATTATTCAATTTACAAGTCCTATCACACTTGGACTTTCCATCCATGGTCAGAGATAGTCAGACCAGCGAGTGGTCAGAGATGACCTGTGGGAGAATCTCCATGGATTACAAACTGGGTAAAAGGCATAAGCTGATAAGGAAACAGTCTAAGCAGGACTATGTGCCTTTGGGGATGGAGTGTAAAGTAAAATCCTAGAGCGTAAGGTTTAATACTCTCTGTTGGTCCACAGAAGTAAAGCTATCTGCTAGGACCCTCAGGGTCTACTGATCTGGGCAGAGTCCTTTTTTGGAACAGGCTGATCAGTCTAGGTCAGTATCCATCACTATGTTGCAATCACCCACTAGGATAAGGGGGTATTGGGACCATTCAGTAAGATGGGTGAGCAGGGTGGCAAAGAAGGAAGGATCAAAGTGATTAGGGCCAAAATGTTGGCCAAGACAACTGTGGTCCTATCTAATACATCTTTTAACAAAATAAATCTCCTGTGGGGATCAGAAATTTGATCTAACAAGTAGAACAGAGTATGTCTGGCTATTACAATGGCAAAGTCAGCTTTCTTAGATGAAAGACCAACACCAAAGGCTTGTCTCACCCAGCGGTATCGTAGAAAGGGAACATATGGAATGCAGAACCTCATGTCTTGGAGGAAAATGATGGAATGGGTATAACATTTTAAGTGGGTGAGTATTTGAGCTAATTTCTGAGGAGAATTGGCTCCTTTCACATTCCATGTGATAAAGGAAATAGAGGTGTTAGCCATGGAGACTACTATAGGTATCCATGATAAGTGGCCTATATGTCCAGGATCCTGTGGGGCTGTCCAGGAAAATATCCTATGGCAAAGGATTCCAATTCCCAGAGAGGCTAGACCAGCCCATGACTGAGCGCACCCTCCCTCTCCCCCCAAACCTCAACAACAATGCAGCAAAGATAAGTCCACAAACATTCATCCCCATACTTTACAAAGGCTGATGTGCCACTAGAGGCATTGTGCTGTAAAAATGCTGGCATGATCTGGACCTAAGCCAAAGGTACAACTGCATCCCCTCTGAGGTGTAGGTTTGCATAGTCTCCACCATAATGCAGGAGAAACTCCCACCATCTCGACCTAGTTGCCAGTCAGAGTGGACCCTTAGTTCATGGAGTCATGCAGGGACCCATGCCAGTGATGCCATTATGTTCTGCAAGTAAGAAAATCCCTCAGCCCCTCACCCAAACCAACATCTGGCAAAAACATCATAAACAGTAAGCAAAAGACTACTTTCTAAAAGTCGGTATACAACTGTGCCTAAAATAACAAGAAACAGATGAGCACTTAAGGAAATAAAAACAAAAAAACCCAGAGAAAGTCCATTCGATGTCCATACATACAGCCAATAAAGTCCAGAGCTGGGGATGTGAGGGTGGAGGCCCTCAAATCCAGAGGCCAGGCTGCGAAGGTGAAGAAGGCTTAGTCATAGAAGGAAGCATCCAACGCCATACCATTCTCTCATGGAAGACCAAGTGAGCAGACTGTCCAAGCTATGCCGTGAGATCTTGTTACCATTGTGACATATTACAGCTACCAATTGGGTGATATACTGATAGAAATGCAAACTCCAGAGGCAAGAATTAGGAAACATGGCTACAGCCTGCGAGAGATGCAATGAGCCCTTGCCCATTTCCATGTCCAGCGATGACCCAATCACTGCCATGGGATAGAAGAGACACTATTGTCTGATGAAAGGCAGATGAATGATGCATTTTATGAACATGGTCGCTGCCCAGCAAAAGGTGGGAAGAGGTAAGCTGGCAGGAGGAGGTGAGACCATAGTGCCATGATAGCGGGCTATCAGAGAGGCTCCATAAACAAGGCAAGCAGGGCTCCCAAGAGAAACATGTGAGTGGCTAGGTTCTGAGTCATTGGCAGTCATCCGACACAGAAATTAAGGTGACAGAGCAAAGGAGGCCCCAGATCTGGCATTAGGAATTGCCCCAGTCTGTAGAGCAGCCAGCCACTCACCCGCATCTCAGATCTTCAGGATAAAGGAAGGGAAAAGAAAAATAAAGACCTGATCATGTAATTAAGAGTCCATTGCAGCAGGTGAGGGCAGCTCAGGCCAACTAGAAAATAGTTTAGGCATAAGAGTCAGAAGCTGCTGGGAGGTGGCTAAAGCCAAGTCAAATGTGTGGGTACCAGAAGGCAAGGGCACAATCAGCCAGGCTGGGAACACTATTCAGAATCTGACCTGTCTAGCATGGAGCTTAGCTTTAAAATTGTTACAGGCTCTTTTTTGCTCATGCACTGCTTGGCTGAGGTAATTAAAGATGTAGTAGCAGTTGCCATTCCAGTACAAAGAAGCTTGGGCATGTGCTGCCTGCTGTATTTTGAGTTGATCCTGATAGCTGAGGGATTTACAGATAAGTGCCTGAGTCCGTTCTCACTGTGGTGGAGGTGGTCAAAGGGTCCTATGTGCCCGTTTGGGCAGGTAGGAGGTGCCATGGTCTGTAGTTCTCACAATTTGAAGAAAAAGCTGGCTGAGAAAGGCAGTAGGGTCTTTGCCCTCGGCATGTTGTGGGATGCCCATCAGTAGCAAATTGTCTCACCTGTTATGGTTCTCCAGGTCATCCAGTTTGTTTTCCCAGTGCTGATCTCCGTGACAGAGCTCCACCACTTTGTGCTTGTCTTTGGCTGCGCTGTCTTCCAGGGAGCTAACCCGGGTTTCAATGCCATTGATGTAGCAGGCCAAGGAGTCAAGGGACTGTTTGACTTCCTAAAGATAGTTTTCATTATTTGTGATGATTAATTTGATGGAGGTGAGCTCAGTAATGCAGCATTCCAGGATCAAAGATTCCACAATGGGGCTTGGTGGCAAATTGATCTTAAGCCATTTAGAGGCCTGGGAACATCTGTGAATGATGGTGGCTGAGCAAGGTCTGACTGTGAAGTGGGATCCATTTCTTGGAGGATGTGAAAGCTGCTAAAGTACACCAGAGTGAGGGGAAAGAGCAAACAATTGATAAGAGGAGAATGGGATGAGGTCCAGAGTGTTTAAAAAGTTAGAGTTTTAGGCATTGATGACTCCGAAGCATGTCTAGTGCATGATCGCTCACATCAGGTATCTCACTGGAAGTTACCCTCTTATTGTTCATTCTGTTCCTCCTCCCACACACTAACACCGCTTCTCCTTGAATTCACTACTCACTCATGTAGCTGCACCAGATGCTGGGTTTGGGTCTACATTCTACCCCTTACATAGAAACATAGACTTTGACAGCAGAGAAGGACTGCTAGGCCCATCTAGACTGCCCATTTCCCTACCTACAGGATAGGCCGCAGATCCTAGTTAACCAACAGCCTATTTCTTCCTACCCCCCACAAGAAATGCCTTATGTCTGTCCCATGCATTCTTGAATTCTCCCACAGTTTTAGACCCCACAACCTCCTCAGGAAGGCTGTTCCATGCATCCACTACCCTCTCTGTGAAATAATACTTCCTCACATTGCCCCTGAACCGCCCTCCTTCTATCTTTAAATTGTGTCCCCTTGTTCTTGCAAGTCTCTTTTTCTGGAAAATGCTACCCTCTTGGACTTTGTTGATTCCACTGAGGTACTTAAAAGTTTCTATCATGTCCCCCCTCTCCCTTCTTTCCTCAAGGGTATACATATTAAGCTCCTTTAGTCTCTCCTCATACGGCTTCTCTTGCAGACCCTGCACCATTTTAGTTGCCCTCCTCTGGACTGCCTCTATCCTGTCTATGTCCTTGCGGAGATGGGGTCTCCAGAACTGGACACAGTACTCCAGATGGGGTCTCACCAACTGTCTGTACAGAGGGATAACAACTTCCTGTTTTCTGCTGCTGATGCCTCTCCCTATACATCCCAGTATACCCCCAGCCCTCCCTACTGCCTTCTCACATTGCTTGCTAACCTTAAGGTCATCTGATATGATTACCCCCAGGTTCCTTTCCTTTTTTGTTGTTGTTACTACCTCCCCACCCATTGTGTATTCTTCCCCTGGGTTCTTGTTTCCCAGGTGCATTATTTTGCACTTCTTTGCATTGAATCCTAGCTGCCATACTTGTGACCATTCCTCCAACCTTGCCAAGTCCCTTTTCATCCTTTCCACGCCTCCTTGTGTATCAACCCTGTTGCAGATTTTTGTGTCATCTGCAAAAAGGCATACTTTTCCTTCCAGTCCCTCTGCAATGTCACTGATGAAGACATTAAAAAGGACTGGACCCAATACTAAACCCTGCGGTACCCCACTAGTAACCCCCCTTTCTTCAGAATGGACTCCATTTACAATTACCTTCTGTGTCCTGTTGTCCAGCCAATGTTTTACCCAGGCTACCACCCTGGGTCCCACTCCCAGGCTGGTTAATTTGACTATTAATCTTTTGTGTGGGACTGTGTCTAATGCCTTGCCAAAGTCTAGGTAGGCCATGTCCACAGCCCCTCCCTGGTCTACTACTTTGGTCACCCAGTCAAAGAAATCTATTAGATTCGTCTGACATGACCTTCCCACTGTGAACCCATGCTGCCTTGGGTCCTGTGCTCCACTGGCCTCTAGGTTTCTCGATTATTCTTTCCAAGTGACTCCATCACTTTCCCTACCACAGAGGTCAGACTGACAGGTCTGTAGTTTCCTGCCTCTGTCTTGGACCCACTTTTGTGATGGGGAATCACATCCGCCTTCCTCCAGTCCTCGGGTACCACACCATCCTCCCATGATTTATTAAAAAGAGTAGCCAGTGGTTTCACTAGTTCCTCCCTTAATTCTTTTAGAATTCTGGGGTGAATTCCATCAGGACCCATTGCTTTGTCCACCTTCAGTTTTAGGAGTTCTTGCAGAACCCTTTCTTCTGTGAAAGGACTGGGATCGACCCCCCTATCAAGAGTGCTTCTGTTAATTGGATTAGGCACTTCCCCCTCCTCTTTTGTGAACACTGAGCAAAAACTTACGGTGCTCAGAGAGCTGGCGTTATGGAGCTGAGCAATCAGGGCATGAAATGCAGGTTTTCACAAACCCCTCCCCAAGGTCCACCCCACTCGCAGTAGGAACCATTAAGTAGGGGAGTGGGGGGTGTGGGGGGCACAGACCCCTGTAAAAAAGTGATCAGCGACATTGCCGATAGGTGCCCTAGTTGCCCGGCACCGGAACATTGGTGTGTTCTGAAGGTGGAACCACATGCTATCCTCTATACTTCTCTCACACCTCTTGCCCTAATTCAATTCCCCCAGCCTCCCCTCCGTCCAGTCCATTTTACCTTGCTGTAGACAGCAGTGCCTTATTTGCCCTGTGCTGTTATTGCTGCAATATGTACTTTATTGCTTAGTTGCTCTTCTGATGCTATGTTCTGCACAACTTGTTCATTTTGTTACTTACTGACTTTATAACTTGTATTTTTAATTTTGTCACTTTATTGTGTAACTTACTGCTGCAACTGCACTCTCCTCATCCCCTTCCCTCCAAGATGCTTCTGGAAACAAGCTTCCATAACTCAGTACTGTATGTCTTTCTTGGTAAAACATTTGAAACAAATAAATAATAAATCATAGAGAAATGAGTAAAATAAATAGTGAAGCAGTACACCACCTTTACAGCGAGTTGCTAAAAAAATAAACAAACCTAAACTGAAAATGAGAAATGCAGCCTTGTTATTATTGGCTTTACTAAATCCACAAGAACCTATGTGAGTCAAATTGTTTTACTGGCATAGTTTGCTCCATGCAAGGCTCTCATTTTGGATAATTTCTATTCTCATGCTACACACTGAAGTTAACTGGTTCTCTCTTTTCCATATATCGCAAACAGTTCACCAAGCAATTGAATACAGTTACTCAAAAAGATAGTAGCAAAATGCTTCCATTGACCAGACAAATGGGCAATGCTTTGTTGTAATAATGTAAGCATCTAAATTTAGATGGTCACTACTGACCTACTTCACAGAGTATAACAGAGAAAATATAAATAAGTCCTTTCTAGCTGTTATACAGAGATCTGGGAGTGCTTTGTTTTTAACCCCAAAACAGTATTATTCCCATTTGATTACATTTTCTGTCACCTAACTCTAAAACAGAAAGCTTGAGTTTAGCAAGAACCATTCTAGAAATATAGAGGCTTTATGTATCCCCATCCAGTTTCTGAACTAAAAGGTGCTCCAGCTTGGGTGAGAACAAAGCTTACTGTTTAAATACCCTATTTATGTCAAGGAACTAAAGAACACTGCTTTGGAAATTCTCTTTAAAGGGACACTGTCTACCCTTTTTGCATCATATTATTTCTAATTGAAAGCCCACATTATATGAATGCTTACCTTCGCTAAAATACGGTGATGCTGATCATTGTTTATCTGCTTCCTATCTTAGCAGAACTGGAATGTATGCAAATGATGTAACTATACCTAACCTTATTTTGTTTCAAATCCTTGATCTACTCTTATTGCATACTTCCTGAAATGACAACCATCCCAACACAGTGCAGTTACTCATGATGTGATAGTCTCCTTTCCTCCTATGGCATCTTAAGTGTCTAGACTGTGTTGGGGGTATTCCCAAGTCCATGAAAAATGCAGTGGAGTTTATCAAGGAATGGAAACAAACATGTTTTTGCATGGTAACACCAGTGTGGTGGACAGTCTGTTAGTCACTTTTTAAAGGAAAACAGAATCAGAATCAAACAACCAGCTGCTGTACTTCAGCAATCTCAACAGCATGTAAGCAATCATAACATGTGTTTTATACCTGGCAAATTTGAAGCCTAAAGGGGTTGGCAATGTCCCTTAAAGGAAAACTGAACTTTCCTGTTGAAGCTGTTTTGCAAACATAAGTTTCCATTCTGTTATTGTTCTATCTTTGTTGGCCTTTAAGTACATCCAGTATTCAACTGTCACTTGCATACTGTGAGCAAATCACCTAACTTTCCTGTTCTCCTGGGATACACCTGGAAATGATTTTCAGCTCAGTCTGTCTTTCCCAGTGGAAAAAATTCTAACACAAAAGAATGGAAATCCTGACTTAATCCTTTTCTATGTGGCTCAGCTAGTAGTGCTCTCACCTGTTACCAGAAGGTCATGGTTCAAGTAGGGAATTGCACCAGACTCTGAATTTCTTGCCAGATCGTTACCGAAGGAGCTGCTCCCAGCTCGCATATCCAAGGAATCATTTTGTGCCTTGCTCCCTGGGCATTCCCCACCCACAGTCACCACTGCAGTAGCTGCTCCCAGCCTGCATATCCAAGGAATCAGTTTGTGCCTTGCCCCTGGGCACTCCCTGCCCACGGTTGTCACTGCAGGAGCTGCTTCCACTCTGCATATCTGAGGAATCAGTTCATGCCTTGCCCCCTGTGTTTTCCCCACCTGTGGGTGTTACCGCAGAAGGTGCTCCCAGCCCACATATCTGAGGAATCATTTCTTGCCTTGCCCCCTGGGCAGTCCCAGTCCACAGTTGTCACCACACAAGCTTCTCCCAGTCCACATATCCAAGGAATTAGTTTGTACCTTTCCCCTGGGCATTCCCCACCTGCAGTCATCACTGCAGGAGCTGTTCCCAGCCCGCATATCTGAGGAATGAGTTTGTGCCTTGCCCCCCGGGGCATTCCCCACCCATGGTCATCACCAAAGGAGCTGCTCCCAGCCCACATATCTGAAGAATCAGTTTGTGCCTTACCCCTGGGCATTCCCTGCCACGGTTGTCACTGCAGGAGCTGCTTCCAGCCTGCATATCAGAGGATCCAGTTTGTGCCTTGGCCACTGTGTATTCCTCACCCACGGTTGTCACCGCAGGAGCTGCTCCCAGTCTACTCATATCCAAGGAATCAGGTATGCCCTCCAGCCTGCAATGGACCCTGCCATAGGTTCCTCTGTTTTTGAATTTTGGTGCCATTTTTCTTTGAGGACTTTAACTTCACCACCTACTTACCGCTCCTGGGGTTTTACCTAATGCTGTACTGTGCCCATTTAAAGTGTATAAAAATAATTTCTCTCCCTGTAATCTGCTGCTCAGATTATAGCACTGCAGCATGTTTGTAATATATTTTTGCTGAGTGCTGCTTCCTGTCCTAAGCTTAGCGAGTGCCCATTACCAAACTTGCTATGTGCAGTTTATCTAAGAACTCTTGGAAAAACACATAAGTAATATAAAAATGTGTTTCTAAGCACTGTTTGAGCACAAAGTGCACTGGACCCTCTTTCCAAGCCTTACTTTCAAATCAACCCGTATTTGATGCAGGATCCTGCTTCAGAGTTGGCTTACCAGTTTGAAGCAGCATTTTAAATCCCTGACAGAAGGTGTCTTAGAATTTGGAGCTTCACTCTGCATCGCAGTTGGCGAGTAGGGAGCTCTGCTTCGGCTCATGAGTTTTTATCTAAAGGAGCGCAGGAATTAATTTCAGAGTCCCTGCCCAGCCCAGGTACTTATAGTGGAGAATTAATGTTTTAGAGTGCTTGCCTAGCATTATTAATCAGGGAGCCTGCCTGCTCCATTTCTACTTACTGTTGAGAATTAATGTTTTAGAGTGCCTGCTCAACATTATTAATCAGGGAGCCTGCCTGCTCTGTTTCTAGCGGCACGGTCTCCTCTAGTGCCTTACCTCTGCCTCTATGTTATGGCTTCTCACCCACCTTGCACCACACCCACCCTTTGCTAGCCTGCCTTATATAGTTACTGGGGATCATGTGACCAAGTGTTGATTTCCCTATTGGTAGATTATGTTTATTCCTCATCAGAGGGCTTTGCTTCTGATTTTCCTGTTGGCAACCAGCCCACTTAGCTCACATTATGAAGTCTACCCTGCTCCCTCTACTGGCAGACACTCTACTTTGTACCTTAATGTGGTTTGACTTCTGTGCTTCTATTCTTGCCACTGAACAGAAGTGTCTCACACATTGCTCGCCATCTGTAGCACCAGATGATCCCCCCATCAACCTCATATATGGAAGCTAACTAAAACTGGATCCCTACTTTTTGCTTTTCTCTCAAATCTCAAAAAATGGCAATTAGACCTTTTTTAGTCCTCTCTTTCCCTGTCACTATCACTGATGTCCCCCCCTTACCATCCTATCCTCTTCTTGCTGCTTCTAGCTGGGGATGTGGAGACCAACTCTGGCCCCTCAAATGTCCCTATAGCCTATTCTCACATCACATGGACCAACTCCCCTGTGGTTAAGATAGCCCACCTGAACATATGCAGCCTACTTTCCAAATACCCTGACCTTGAAGCCTGGTAACTCTTTATAAACCTCATGTCTTGGGTCTTACTGAGACATGGCTTGAACTACACATCACTGATGATACCTACAGATTACCAGGCTACTCCTTTCTGCACTGCGATCGCCCTGGGAGAAAGAAGGGTGGTGGTGTTGCTCTTTACATCAGAGCACCCCTAACAGCCACCCTTGTTTTATTATCTGATGCAGTCTCCCCCAGTAAGTGGATCATCTCTGAGTTAACCCTGGGCTTCTCTAAAAAAATGTACCTTGGCTGTTGCTATAACTCCCCCCAAAAGTGGGTACACCGGGCCTCATAAATCTCCTAACTGGCATAGGTAAACTCTGTCCTCTGGGGGATACCGTTATTCCGGGTGACTTTAACCTAAGCTGGTTAAGCCCTCATGAATTTGAATATGCCAACCTTCTTAAGCATCATAGCCTAGTGCAAGATGCCGAAATCCACATTAGGCAAAACACCCGTACCCTAAATCACTTCCTTCTGGACTGGGTGGTCACAAATAGGGAGGAGAAGGTTCTGCAGGCTGAGACCTTGTCTGACTCCATCAGAGACCACTTCCCTACTTATATTACCTAGTCAAACAAAAGTGTGCATTCTCCACCGAAGTACATGTCATTCTGTAATTTTAAGAAACCTGATTTCAACAACCTTCTACATAATGTCTATGCTGTAGGCTGGTCTGCCCTCTACTCCCTAACAGATGCCTCAGTGGCAGTGAATTTCTTCACTGAAACCCTCCTGAGGATACAAGATAAACCTTTCCAGATAACTACTAGAAAGGTGTGTGGTGGCTGCACCAGATGGGTCACTAAGGAGCTCCTGGTCCTTATGAAAGAAAGGGACTCAGCTTGGGTCGCTTATAAACAATCACCCTCTCCCGTCCTTTGGCACTATTTTAGAATTCTGTGTAACAAGTACATGCAGTCTGCTAGGGCCCAAAAATGTGATTTCTACCAACAACTTCACACTGAAAATCTTGTTAACCATAGACAATTTTGAAACACCCTTAGCTCCCTCCTTACTCCTCGTTCCCACAGCCCTATAGTCCACCTAAATTCCCTCACAGGCCTGCTGACTGACCCGTCACAGGTTGTACAAGCCTCCAAGTTAAAGTTCCCTGACCTGTCTGCCCACGTTTGCAAACTACCTTCCTAGCAACCTCCTTCTCCAGCAGCGGGTGACAGTGACCCCCCCCTTCCCATCCCATTCACCCAGCTCCCCCCACCTTTCTACTTTAGAGTTATCACACAAAAGCCTACCTCCAAGCTCCTTAGAAGCCTCCCCACCCATGGTAGCCCTGGCTCTGACGGCCTCTACCCCTCCCTGCTCAAGCTCATTGCTCTGCCATCTCCAAACATCTGACATTCATTTTAACCTTGCTTTGACCTTGTCTACTATGCCTGCACCCTGGAAAGTTACCAAAGTTGTCCCCATTTTTAAAGCTGGGGACCCCCTCTCCTCTGACAATTACCAGCCAATCTCCATTCCCTCTTACCTTAGAAAACTCCTGGAAAAGGTTATCTACCATCAGCTCTCCAATCATATTGACAAGTATAACCTCTTGTGTCTTCAGCAACATGGATTCAGGAAGAATCACAGCATCATCTCTGCCCTTGCCCTATTTACCAATCATGTCCTTAGAAACATGGTCTGGGGAAAGGCCACTGGGGCAGTGTTCGTAGACCTGACTAAGACTTTGACCTGGTCAACCACCCCTCCTCCTTACCAAACTCCTACAGCTCGGCTGCTCTCTTGACACTTAGCAGTGGTTCCTGACTGGCTGCACCCAGTTGGTGACTATTGGTACTGCCACCCTGCCTGGCCTGTCTGTCACTACAGGTGTCCCCCAGGGCTCCATCCTGGGACCTTTACCATTCTCCCTATTCATTAACTCCCTCCCGGCTGACAGCCTTAACTATCCTGCCATACTGTTTGCTGTTGACTTGATCCTCTGCCATAGCAACAAATCCATTGAGAACATATCCTCTGTGCTTTCCCACAATTACAGACATGCACATAACTGGTTCTTATCTAACATGCTCCTGCTTAATGAGAAGAAAACCAAGTCAATGCTCCTTAGATCCAAACCCTACCTGGCTAAAGCTGCTAACTCTAACTCCTCCCTTTTGGTGCTCTCTTATTTTTCAAATTACATTTAACCCCCAATCAAAACAAGTTATGCATCACAAAACAAAACAAACAAAACAAACAAAAACAAGCATTTGTCAATGCCGAATGTTGTCGTGCTAGCATTGGCATTGGCAGTGCCGGAGCTAGAGACGCATAATAGGAATGACAGTGAAGTATTGAAGTGATGCCAACCCCACCCCCACCCTATAGAGAGCGACAGGCATTGAGGTGTGCCTTTGGGTCGTCAGCTATAACGCTCATGCTATTGTACCTCACCCTACCCTGTAGACACTGACAAGTGTCAGGGTGTGGTTTGGGGTCTTTGGGCATTATACTTACCCCATTCCATAAAGAAATATGCTGACATGGGTGCAGTATAGGAGTGTGGGGTGAACTCTGTGGCCGAACAGTGCAAGGCACACCACGATGCCTGTCAGTGGCTGCAGGGTGGGGGTGGGGAGTGGAATGGCATACGCATTTCATCTGATGATCCCAAGTCACACCCCTGATGCCTGTCAGTCTGTACCAGGTGAGGTGCTACAGTTGGAAACCCTAACACCATAGGCATGTGGTGGTAGTTTCACTCCACATTTTCAACATGAGCTGCTTGTCAGGCCACCTCATGAAAAGCGACACAATCATTTTGTTAGCTGAAAGGTGGTTTTGCACAGCGGCTGTGCCATTTGGCGACAGAGGGACGAAAACACATTTTTGGGCAGGATGTGGGGAATGGCAACTGTATTGTTCATGAGGAGGCATAAAAAAATGGCAACGTTGAAAATCTGGAGTGACAATATGAAATATTGGTGAAGCAATAAGCATGCATACAAACTGCGCAACACACGTCCGTAACCCAATTATTTTTGGGAGTTTGTTAGCCACATTTGTAACATAGGCATTTTGGGACCTCCCCTTATGAACAATGATGATGCAATTTTGTCAATCTGTCCCAAAAGTTGATTTCCCACAGCGACCACGTCATTGTGTGCCACAGGTGTGGAAACACATTTTGGGCAGGATGTGAAAAATGACAGCTGTATTGTTCATAAGGAGGTGTGAAAAAATGCCAGTGTTGAAAATCTGACTTGGAAATATTGCAAATTTGTGAAGTTATAAGGGTGTGTGGAAACTGCGCAACACACGCTTGCAACACAGTCATTTTATGGACTTTCGGCACCAAATTTTCAACATAGGCATTTCAGGACCTCTGCACATGAACAGTGTTGCTGTCATTTCCTCAAATTGTCCCGAACAGTGATTTCACACAGTGACTGCGCTGTACTGCACCAGACATGTGAAAACACATTTTGGCCAGGATATGTAAAATGACAGCTATACTGTTCATTAAGAGGTGTGGAAAAATGCCAATTTTGAAAATCTGGAGTGAAAATATTACAAATTCACGAAGTAATGAGCATGCATGGAAACAGCGGAATGCACGGTTGTAAAACAGCCATTTTTGATTTTCCACTAAATTTGGCAACATAGGCTTTTTGAGAGCCCCTCATGAACAGTGGCACTGTCGTTTCATTAATCAATCCCGAAAGGTGATTCCGCGCAGTGACAACAAAATCACCTTTCGGGGCCGATTAATGCCATGACAGTGCCAGAATTCATGAGGAGGGGGTTGCAAAAACCCCATGTTAAAAATGTGATGCCAAAATTCCAAAACATGCCTGAGATATGCATCAAAGTTGAAAAAACCCTATTTATTCCATTATACAGCTTACCTTCATTTCCTCAGTTCAAGGTCGGCTTTGAAGAGTGCAGACGTGTTCCCGGTCCACTGAGGATCATCGCACCAGACTCTGGAGGTAAATATGGGGTAAGAGAGGATGTGGGGAGGCAGGGTGCACAGTGGGTGGGCACGGGTTGTGGGAGGTGGGCAGGGAGACCAAAAGGGACCGTTTTCTTTTACATGTTAAAATAATAAAAAATACATTGGGGACTTTTTTGCAGGGCTTTGGCACTGGGGGTGGGCCCCCAGCAGCATGGCATTCCTAAGTGTTTCCTGTGGGGATGCTATAGCCGATGGGGGATTGGGCACCCCATCAGCACCCACAATGAAAGCGGGGCAAGAGCCAAGGGGAGTGGGCACCCCCCCTCGACACATAACAAATGGGGGATGCATTATGTGCGCGGGAGTGGGTTTCATTTACATTGCCAGGGCATGCCGACAGTGGAATGGGCACCCCTGAAGTCGGCAGTATGGTAGGCAGTGTGCCGCAATGTTCATTTTCTTTTTCACCACCAGGGAAAGCATGTCGGGAGGCCCGCTGCGTATGATGAGTTTAACTCGTATTGCAGCAGACCTTTTGATTGATCTCATCACCACATTAAGTATGCACAGTGTGGTGCTGGCACACAGGCAGATTGGGGAATGAGGGACACACCTACTGATGCGTGCCATGCATTTGCCCAACAGTGACCGAGCCTCCAAATCTGCACTACCACAAGATGTTGGTTGCGCAAGTGCGCCAACATAAAAATAAATAAAAAGATAGTTTTCATCTTGCAGGAGCATTTCCCAACTGCCATTTGACTTCAGACGCTTTCTGGTGAACAGTAACTCTTTTGCTGTCTCCACTGTTGTCGGCTGTGCATATCCAGCTGACACATTAGCTACTGCTGTGCCCCATTGAAGAACCTACTACACCTGCCTGCCTTACACTTCATTCACTTGTCTGGTAAGGAGGGGGAGCTGCCGGGAAGTGGAGGCAGGTCAGGTGTTGCAGGGGGTGGAGACTTCACTTATATCTTTCTTGCAGCATTAGCGGCTGCACGTGTGAGTAGTGCACGCAGGAGTGGGAGAGTCACTGGTGGGATTCAACGGTGGGAGGCTGCAGGGAGGCTGTGTAGCAAATATTTATTATATAGTGTTTTAAGAAATTTAACTACAGTATTGTGTGTAGACTGTTTTTAAACATGAACGTTTCCTATGCATATATGATGTCCTGTTTGATTGGGCTAGTGTTGTTTGATCAGTGTTTACACTGCCTGATGTCATGTGTAGTCCAGGGTGAACAGTTTAGTTCCTCTACTGATTTCACTTATTCAAATACCCTGGTAGCTTCTATACACTCAGTCCCTATATATGTGAAGGATTTGGGTAGTTTAAATCAAGGGACTGTATATGACATTGTGCAGTATATAAAACTGGGTAAAAATTTGCAAATTACTCTGACTATGTTAGTATCCATTGTAGTTTGTTCTATACTACATTTAGCAGGTGACGTCAAGACAAACCAGGGTCCCATTGAGCCAAATGAGTTGGACGGAGGTTACTGGCAGAGGGGTGGCCTTAGATTTGCCCGCCTTAATGTCAGGAGCTTTGTATCTAAAGAAACAGAGGCTGAGGCCTGGGTGGTCTGATATGATCCTGACATTTTTAATGTAACTGAATCATGGTTTAACCCAACTATAGCTGACCACTTAGTGGCACTGGAAGGTTATCGGTATGACCGTAAGGATAGGGCTTTTAGGAAAAGGGGAGGAGGTATTATTGTATTTTTTAAAACTGAATTTTCTTTGACTGTATTAAGAGCTGATAATAAATCCATCTCAGATTGTGAATGGTTATTGTTAGAATTAAAACAAGATGATTCCTATAAACTGACATTTTGCACAGTCAATAATCCCCCAAAACAGGTAGTGAAGGGTTGGAGGATCTTTTGAATTTGTTCTCTTCTTTAAATTCTGGAAGTGATCTCTTGATCTTGGGGGATCTAAATCTGCACTGGGACCCTTTGAAAGATCCAAGTTTGGAGATCTCCATTATGAATACTGGGTTGTCTCAACTTATTCATAACTTTACTCGTATGAACATGGGGAGTTCAAATCACACAATCCTTGATTTGGTGATAACAAATAATGTTGCCAATGTTATGAGTGTTGGTGTATTTCCAGATGTGATAAGTGATGATTTGGCCACCTATTGTACTTGGAAATGCAAAAGACCTAAACCACCCCTAGATTTATCTCTTATAAAAAATTTACAACCAAGTTAAGTGAAGAATTAAAACTTGATTTACAGCATGTGGATTGGACTTATTTAAATGCCATCCCTGACGTGAACTGTGCAGCTGATTTCTTTATCTCCGTCCTTTTGGACTTACAAAATAAACATTTTCCTAAGGTTATAAAAAGAGTAAGTGTAACAGCAAATAAATGGATTACACCAACTTTTCTTCATTTAATGAAACTCAGAGACTCACAATGGAAACATTTTAAAGTTACTAGCAATATTACTAATTTTAATGAATATAGAAAGTTAATGAATGAGTGCAAAATAAAAGTTAGACAGCATAAATTGATCCGGCCCTGTGGCACTGAGGGTTGAGGCGTTGGATGCCACACCTCGCCCCACGCCAGTGACCTGGGTTCGGGAATGGACTCGGGGTGCTGGGGGCTGGCAGGGAAGAGGAAGGATTAAGCATCCCACAACCACTCTCCTTCCTCTGGGGTGGGTATGGGGTATGTGGCTTGCTGCAGTGTCACCTAGTCAAGCCTAGGCTCACTGTCAGTGGCGTGCATTCCAAGGGAAGGGAGCACGGCAGACGTTTGCACATAGGTGCATCAGACATCATTGCATGTCCAGCTCCCTGGGGCAAGTAATGGTGGAAAATTGCAGGTCGACCACGATGGCTCGTGGCCGAACCCTGAGCCCCTGGACATGAGAGGCATGGCCACCTGGTTCCCAGTCATGGGCCGCCAGAGGGGGGAGATGTCCCGTTAATTTCACTGGGGCCTGTGTGAGTCAGGCGCACATAGCGTATGCCAGACCTGGTCCAGGGGCTTGGGTGCCAGCGGCTGGCAGCCATTGTGGCCCCCTCCACAATGGAGGAGCTACAAAGTGTTAAATGATAAAAAAAAGACAGCATAAATCGAAGTATTGTCATGACTTGCAGAATATATTTTTATTTATTTTTTTATTTTTTATTTTATTAAATTCTAGGATTACAAATACCTTTGAGCAGGAACTGCTCATTTATCAAAGTTCCACGTCAAAGGATGTAGGGTAACATACATACAAAGGTCAACAATGGTTACAGTCTTAAAAACACAAAACTGTCTAAGCATTTATTATACAGCCAAAAATGGAAAGAGACAACATAAGCCAGCTTCAGACAAGTTTCAGGGTGAACAGTATACAGTCAGTATAGGATAGGAGTGAGTCAGGAAGAAGTAGGCAGGCTAAAGAGCCACTGTCAGAGGGTAGAAGTGGGTGGCAAAAGTGCAAGGTGGATGGGCTGGAAGGCCCCATATCTGAAAGTGCCATTAGAGAGGGAGGGGTGGGTAAGGCAGTGTGGTGGGGGGTAAGGGGTGACAGTTGGAGAAACTGGTACCAAAAAAGTGGAGCTCTAAGGGAGGTTACAGGTCACCTTCGACTAGGGTAAAATGAGGAGGCAGTTACTTAGGAGAGGCAGTCACATTGAGTGGTAGAGGTGAGGATTAGTTTGAGTTGCCTTTTAAAGGGACCAAGCATCGCAGTTATAAGTGTTTCTTTGTTAAGGGTATTGTACCACTGAGGAGCCCTGTGCATGAACGACATCTGACCCATTGTGGTCCGGCATATGGGAACCTGGATGGTTTGATATAGAGCACTGCATGTTAGCTGGGTACTGTTGTTGGCAGTAAGGAACTTTGCCACTCCTGATGGCATAAGCCCAAGGAGAGCTTTTCTGGTTAACAAGCAGGCCTGGTATTGTATTCTGCTAAGGAGTGGTAGCCATCTGGCCTGGGCGTACAGGTCACAGGTGTGTTTTAGGCAGGTGGCACCTGTTAGAAGCCTACAGACCTTGCTGAGTGTCACCAATATCTTCTGGAGGGCAATAGGGGAAGCAGAGCCATAGATGACTAGACCCTAGTCGACGATGGAGGTGACGGAGCTGTAGATGACCAGTCTAAGGGCATCAGTGGTCATGCAGTGTTTGTGCTTGTGGAGCAGGCTGATCAGTATGTTGGCGGCCTTAGCTACATTGCCAATGTGCCAGGTGTAAGAAAGGGAACTGTCCAAGGTGATGCCGAGATATTTAAACTCAGGAACTTGTTCAAGTGAAGTCCCCATGTGGTTCTTGATGGTGAGGGACAGAGGTTTATACTTGCTTCGTGGATTGCAGAATGTCATGACCTTAGTTTTGCTGTAGTTCAGGATGAGTTTATGTGAGCTAAACCACTCTTCAACATGCCTGAAATCACACTGCAACTGACTCTCAAGTTGTTTAGAGTCTTGGTTGCTAGTAAGCAGTACTGCATCATCCGGATACAGCAATATTCTGTGTTTGCAGATGCTAGGGAGACTGTTCAGGAAGAGAGAAAAGAGTAATGGCCCCAGTATAGACCCCTGCGGGACACCTGAGAGGACTGGTTTTTCATCAGAGGTGATGCCAGCAATCCTAACACATTGGACCCTTCCCCCCTGAGGTAGCTAGCAAACCAGGGCAGTGCATCCTTGGAGAGCCCGAGAGTGGTCAGGTGCCTGAGTAGGAGTGGGTGGTTAACAGTATCAAAGGCCTTTGTCAGGTCAATGAATACTGCCCCCCCCCCACAGATTCCTTGGTCGCAGGTGTCATGGATGAATCCATTAAAATTCCAACAGTGCCGCGGTGGTACTATGCCCTTTTTGGAAGCCATGCTGTTCTGGGCACTGGATTTCATATTTGTCCAGGAACTCGATAAGCTAGTCCAAGACTATTCATTCCAGAGTTGTAGATAAGGGGGAAGGATGGAGATGGGCCTGTAGTTGGTGTGCAGTGACTTGTCTCCACTTTTGTGTACAGGTATGATAGTCACGTTTTTCCAGAGTGATGTGCATTGACCAAATCTTAGGGAATGTTTGAAGTTTTTTGTCAGGGGTTTAAAGGATTTCATCTAGGATTGCAGAATCCCAGAATGTTTCAGTCAGCTATAAATTCACTCATAAAACCTAATGTTCAAGAACAGCTTGAAGTTTTTCTTAATGAAGGTTATAACCTGACAAATCCTCAGGAGATTTGTGATGTTTTTTGGACAGGCTTTTGAACTTGATTAGCTATACCCATGGTTTTGAGTATGTCTGTGAGGTTACTAATTTGTCCAAAAATCCCAATGTGTTGACAACATTTTATTTTAGAGCTGTAAAATCTAATCAAGTTAAAAAACATTATTACAGCATATGACAGATTCTAGCCCCAGGATTAGTGAACTGGAGCCTAAGTTTTTAAAATTAATTTCAGATTACATATTTTGTCCATTAACTCAGATCTTTAATTTATCGTTTGTTACAGGCTGCTTCTCTAAGCAATGAAAGCAGACTTTAATAAGGCCTATTTATAAATCTGGAGGTACTGAAAATATGGACAACTAGCATACTATATCATTGCTTCCTCCTTTGGGTAAAATTCTTAAGAAGTTGGTAAATGAACAGCTAACTGAATACCTCCACTCCACTGACCTTAGGGCTCCCCAGCAGTATGGTTTCCAGACATTTCATGGAACGAGCACGGCCTTGGCCAGGTTCATGAACCACACCTACTTGGCTGTGGATCAAGAGTTACGTATGGGTGCTGTGTCCGTGGACCTGTCCAAGGCCTTTGATTTAGTCGATCACCATCTGCTGCTCGGGAGCCTTAGGGACATCAGACTGGCGGCTTCTCCTCCTCAATGGTGTAATAGCTATTTATCACAGTGGCCATTGAGAGTTGGTTTAAGTGGCAGTTTGTCTAATTGTAGGGTGTTGGAACAGGGGGTACCCCAAGGCTCAGTCCTTGGGCTCCTCCTGTTTACATTGTTCACTGATGCTATCCCTTCTTTAATGAAACAGATGCATTGTTTTTATATGCTGATGATATTATTTTGTTTTGTAGCTCAAACTCAGTGGAAGACATAAATATGAGACTAAATGAAGATTTTTGTGTTTTGGGTGATTGGCTGGTGGAAAAACATCCTTCCCTGAACAGTATGAAGACTAAATGTATGCTTTTCAACCCCAAACAGAAATTGGTTAATGCCCCTGATCTCTTGATAATTGATTCTCATGGTCACAAATTGGATCAAGTTGCCCAGTTTAAATATCTGGGCATTCTTTTAGATGCACATTTAACTTTCCCCCCATATTAGATCTGTTAGCCAGCAGGTTAACTTAAAATTGGGATCTTTATTTAAATTGCAATCTATGCTTACTGTTCAGACATGGATGGCCATTGCAAAGGGTATACTCCTTCCTATTTTTAATTATAATTATTTTCTCCTTTCTAATTTGGCAAAACAAGATCTTTCTATTCTTACTTCAGTATTTCATAGTACTTGTCGATTTACTTTTAAGCTATCACATTCCACTCACCATTGCGTTTTGTATAGTACCTCTGTATGGCTTCCCCGAGGCTGAGCAGCCTATATAGTTTGGGTTGTCTGAGTGATAATATTTTCCGTCAAGGAGAAAATTCTCGATTGTTCTCGTTGCTTCGTATAAGCAATAATATTAGGGATCTTCATTCAAATGATATGATTTGACTTATGGTACCAAGAACCAAAACTAAAATGGGAAATCAATCCTTTTATTTTCTTTTAGTGCTTTCTCAAATTGGAACAACTTGCCTAAATTATTTTCTGCCAATATGAGTCATCAAACTTTTAAGGTTAAGTTGAGGAACCATTTGTTTGCTCAATTATGCTGTAATTGTGTGTGATGGTTTCTATGTTCTGACATGCTCTGACTTTTCTTTCTGTATTGTTCAATGTTCATTATGTTTATATGTAACATCTTGACTGTACCTTTATGGTCCCAGGTCATGCATGAAAATGGGCCTTTGGCTCTTTGAGGCCACCCATTAAACAAAAGCGAAAATAAATAAGTAAAAATTTAAATGTTGGGCATTCCATTTCCCTTCACAATATTTTCCATCCATGGATGAATATTTTTTTGTTTTCTTTTACACATTTTTTTCTTTTTTTTAGGTTTATGTACATTACTTGACATAGTTTGAACACAGACACTGTCTGCTCACAACAAAAGGTGTAGTACTTAACTGCTGACTAGAGGCCATATTTGAGAACTTCAGCATACACACCTTTGCATGGCTGGTCAGAACTCTAATTCTGTTGTTCCATTCATGGTGGGTGGGGTCAGGTGATGGGTTTTATATAATTGATACTGACTGTGTGTGCTCAGTGTGACACCTGATCATATTGAACTTGTTGGCAATAACACTGTGTAAGTTGTAGTGTCATCATGAGGAGCAGTTGCACTGGTAGTGCTGGGAATGAGCTGAACTGTGGTCCCAGTGCCAGAGGAAATAGTCCCTGGAGACTTACCCATGTCATCAGGAGGTATCAGGGCAGCAGTGGGACTAGTAGTAGATGTTACTTTTTATTTGCAATTAAGTAAACTTTATTAAGTATAATGACAAAATTACTTCAGCTAACAGTCACACAATGTACAATCCAGAAAAGGTCAACACCTTCCCAACCTCCCTCACCCCCCAAAAAAAAGATTCAGAACAATAAAAATGGTATAGTATGAACAGATATCAGACAAACCTCCCAAAACAATCCACCCCACCCCTCCTCCCCAAACAACTAATCCTCCACCTCTCTAATCCCCTTCTAAATGTAGTCCAAGTTCAGAATATAGACAGAAAAGTTAAAAAAGGGTCAGAAAAAATATTACATATAGTAACCCACTGTCTATCTTATAATGATATCAGTCCCCAATAGATGGAGAGAGAGAGAGAGAGAGAGGATGTAGTCAAGCCATAATCTTCCACTTCCCTGCCAAAAATTGTAAAAGGGGCTCCCAAAAAAGGTCTGTAATTTTGATAAATTACTGTATTGTACTGTTACGGCCCCCTCTGCATTGACTGCAGAAAATATTTCTTGAAGTCATTACTGTTTAGTTGGGAATGAGTCATTGATCCAATGTTTAAGTACCAGGAGCTTAGGTCCTGCTGTGATAAGGGCCATATAACATTTATGTTGTATTGACTGAATAGCAGAATAGTTGCCAATAATACAGACTTCAAGAGAGAAAGAATTAGTGTGACCACAGAAGGAGGAGAGATAGTCTTTAAGAACATGCCAAAAGAACGTTACACCAGGACAGGTCCATACCACATGAATCAGGGAACCATCCTCTTGAAGACATTTATGACAAGTGGCAACAGTTCATCTACCCATACAATGCAGTCTAAGTGGAGTGTAATACAGATTGTGGAGAATATTGAATTGTATAATGTGTAACCTATCTTGTTTTATATACTTATATATATATATATATCTGATCAAATCAACTTCCACTTAATATCCTCATATGGCAATTTCGCAGCCAGCTGCCAATAATAAGCCAAGGGAGAGATGGAATTCCAGAATTTGGTACCCAATTCCCTATACAGCACAAGTCACATTAAACTGTTTCACCAATGAGTTGGTTTAGCACTGTTTTTTACAGTTGGCAATGCATTGGCAACTCATATTGCACTGTTTTTCAGTGCTTAACCAGCTCAAGAGCAATATTTGTAAAATGTTTTGCAGCTCAGCTGGAATGTATCTATAGTTCAGTCACAATGCAATGTGAAACTAAGTTCTAACTCTTAAGAAACTGTTTGTACAGGGCTTTGTTCTGGATCCAGCAACACTTATGCAACTCATTTAGAAATGCTACTCATTGGAGGAACAGTTTAATGTGGCTTGTACTGTACAATCTAGATATTGGCCTATCCTGGATTACTAGGGAAGCCAATAGAGAAAACCATTTTCAGGCCCCATCAGACCAAGGTGGTGTCCCTAAAGTGGAATGAATATAGTGTTTTATCTGAGCATAGCCAAAGATCGGAAAAGCAGGGAGGTGAAAAAAGTCTGTAAATTGTGACAGAGATAAAAATGTATCTCCTTTGAGAAATTCTGATAGAGACAATACTTTCAAACCCCTCCAAGCAGATGACTGGACCATGTTATTGCCTATCTGAATATTTAAATTATTAAAGAATGGCTGTCCAGAGTCTTTCTGAATGTTCAGTTTATATAAATGACAAAATTGCTGGTGTGCCCTTAGAGACCAACTAATCGGTGTGTGCTTCAACTGGGCAGGAAGTTTACTAATGGGAGTGTGTAGAAGTGAAGGTAAAGCTATATGATGAGATTTAACTCAGAAGTTCTCTATATTCCACCATGCCAAGGAAGAAGATCCAACCCCTGGATTCTTCAACCACTTAAAATATTTACTACCATGAAAGGCAAAGTAATATAAAAGAAGCTGTGGGATTTGTAAACCCCCAATTTCCTTGGGTCTGCATAGTTTTCCTAGAACCCTCCTTGGATGTTTTCCCAATCACAAAAATGAAGACCAAATTGCATTAATTCTTTGGAATCATGACTTCAGGAGAAGGATGTTTAACATTGAGGCTGGGTACATAAAATGTCGTAATATGGCCATCTTTAAAATATTAGCTCTTCCCCAGATGGTGAGTGGTAAATGTTTCCACCAGGAAAGATCTTGATCCACATGTCTCACAACTGGGTCCAGATTCAAGGTTGTTAAAGACTGTAAATCTGAAGTGAGGTGTATTCCTAGAAAAGAAAGAGAGTGAGAGACCAATTTAAGACCCAGTTCCTTGACTGCCACCCTAGAATAAGAGCTGAACAGTGCTAAGACTATAGTCTTATGGCAATTCAATTTATACCCTGCCAGCCTACCATAGTCCACTATAATGTCCAAAACCATAGGGAGAGATAAGGCCCAATTTGATAAATGCAATAACACATCATCCACAAACATCGACAATTTGCATTCATAGGGTCCACATTTTATGCCCCTCACTCCAGGTAAGTTGTTAATCTTTCTGACCAAGGGCTCAATATAGAGATTAAAGAGCATGGGTGAAAGGGGGCAGCCTTGGCATGTTGCTCAAGTCAGAAAGAAAAATGGGGATAGCACCCATTACTCATAATTTTCGCTGAAGTGAATAGCTATAGTATTTTAATCCACCAAATAAATTCCTGAGGTAAACCATAATGGGGCAGTATATCAAATAAAAAATTCCAAGCCAACCTGTCAAAGTCTTTCTCCGCATCTAGGGAGACGAGTGCCCTATCAGTGTTCCCCTCCCCAGACACGGAGAGAAAATGAAAGATCTTATGAAAGTGGTCGCTAGAGTGTCTACCTGCCACAGCCCCCCACCTTATCATGTCCAATTAAGACTGCCCACACCTGTTTAAGTTTGTATGCTAAAATGTTTGCTAGCAATTTAATTTCTGCATTCAAAAGGGAAATAGCTCAATAATTATCTGGAAGCATCAGATCTCACCCAGGTTTTGAAATCACCACAATAAGTGCTTCAAATAGAGCCATTTCTCTAACGTCATAAAGGAATAAATAATTGAAAAGTTCACACAGAATGGGTGCAAGCTCAGACTTAAAGGATTTGTAAAATGGGGGCAGAAATCCATCAGGACCCTGGACTTTGTCACCTGGAAGGCGGGCAATAGCTTCTAAAATCTCATTTAAAGTTATTGGGCCTTCAGGGCTTGTTGCTGAATAGGGTTTAACTGTGGCAAGCCCACATCATTTCAAAAGTTATTTAGGAATTCGAAATAGCTATCCACCAAAGGGCGGAGTGGTATATAAGGATTAGTAAAAATTTTTAAAGATCTCCACAATTTTAGAAAAATCTGAGGTTGGCAATCCCAAGACAGGGTCTACCCGCACTGTGACCCAACGAGAAGCTTTCTGCTGCTTCAGCCTAGCAGTGAGAAGCTTCTCCACCTTTTCTCCCTGCCTGATATAGGTCACCTTCACCCGGGATGAAGTATGAGTCACCTTGTCCACTAAAAATGCTGAATACTTGGCCCACAAGGATTGAAACTCTGACCAAAGGTTTTCGGCAGAACCTCTAGACATACTATACTCAAGTTCCTTGATTCTGGACAGCCATCCTTCCACTTGTAAGTTATTTTTTTTTTTTTTTTGTACGGACGGTATCCGTATAAGCTCCCCTCTCCATTAGGCTTTTAATGAACCCCAAATATTATCCAGACAGTCTATAGAATGGGAATTTTCCTGCCATGCTGTCAGAATAAAATTTTTCATATGGTCCAGAATATACCCATCAATTAAAAGTGAAGTATTAACGGACCAACTGCCAACCCTGGGGGAACATGGTGATAATGTTATATTTAGCCAAATAGAAGAGTGATCTGATAGCACCCTAGAATGAATACCCACTCCATCTATCTCCTGCATGCTAGAAATACTAAGGAGAAAGAAATCTATGTGTGAGTATACTTTGTGAGGTGGGGAATAGAAGGTATAGTCCCTATCATTTTTATGAAATACCCTCCAGGGGTCATCCAAACCTAAATCTGACATGAATTCTCATAACCCTTGCTGGGCTGGGGAGAGTCCCACTCTCATTATGAAAAGACCTGTCCAAATCATTGGAAAAAACAAGGTTCCAATCCCCTCCCAGGAGGCATGGAACATCCCTTAAGGAAGCTAATATACCAGCCATCGGTGGAAAAAAAGAGGGGGTATCTACATTTGGATCATATACTGAACCAAGGATGATTTCCACATTGGCCAGCCTACCATGGACAATAATATTCCAGCCATCTGCATCATACCACTCCTTGATCAGCATGAATGGGTTTGCTTTATGTATCAAGAGCGCCACACCTCCACGCCCGACACTTAATCCCACACCAAACACCTGACCTACCCAGAGTTTTTTCAAATTATTCATCTGATCTCTTGAAATATGAGTTTCCTGTAACATTACTACACTAGGATGATAACGATTTAAATGTCTGAACAGACAGTATTTTGTAAAATTTTCCTTCCCCCACTTTAACATTCCGTGATATGATCTTAAGACTATTAATCACAATAACAAAAACAGACTGTGCCCTAACATACCTTCCCTGAATGACCAGAAACAAAAACATATTCTCCTCCCTCTAACCCTCCCCCCTCCCATTCTCCCGTGACTAACATAATCCCCTAGCTTCCCACCTTCCCCACCCACATCTATCCTCCAGGCCAAACACCTACTCCTATCCATCAGGTCCATGATACCTGAGGAGGTTGAAGACTCCATCAAGATCTTTGCTAAGTATGAACTACAGTATATTCCTTTCCACTACGGTCTATGAAACCATCCCCCGTGCCAGCCTAAGAAGAGGTTTGTAGGAGCTGTCTCATTTGGCCTCAAAGCAAAATTACCATTTTGTCCGGGTATAAGACCTTACCATAAAACTCCAATGTATCCCCGGCTTGTATAATAAATGTATGATAGAAATATACTGTATACACTTTTGTTCACCTCCCACTAACAGAGGTACAGAAATTCACATCTCAGTCCTTCTTAAATAGACCCACATGGAATAAATAAAAAGGATTAGGATGTGGGGGTATACAAAAAAAAGGAAGCTAGGGTTAGATTCCTAGCTTCCAAGAAATAAATTATGAAAACTAATGCTGCCACTTTATCTAATTCAGCATTGCTCCTCCTCCTCCTCCTCCTCCTCCCCAATGCTTTCATTATGTGGAAAGGGAGGAAAATAGGAAAAGAAGTTCTCAGCAACAAGGAAATGAATTATTACTATGTCGTCCCCACCTGGCGCCTACTTGAGCATCTAAGAACTTCTCCATGTTGCCAGTTACTTTTGCATAATCTATTTCTAATAGATACTTCCAACAACTATTCTTAAAATTAAATATCTGAAAAAATTACGAACAACTGTCAACAAATAGAAGACTTATCTAAGTGAGATTCCATAATGCCATGGACATTGTAACAAATAATAGTAATGAACTCAGTTACAAAAAGTTAAAAAGTAAAACAGAAGCCCTTCCCCTCAGGTGCCCCCATCTTTAACATATTAAGTTGCCACCAGAGATTCACAGAATGGGATACCAAAGTGACTTTTATATAATGCACTGAAAGGAGGCAGTCTGTAGTTCACTTGTATTTCCTCACAAGTCCTAGTCTTCATCTCAGAAATGAATAAAAGATAAGACTGTAGATATATAAAACTGGCAACTGAATGTTTCAGTTTGAAGACCATCAGATCAAATAAAAATGCAACTGGGTGTTAAGACCTTGCAAAAGTCTCCATGCAGAATCTTCTCATTCAAGTATGCCAAAAGAAAAGGAAAGTTACTGCTGCTAGAGCCATAAACCAAAGTTCTGCATAGTATTGGGATCCAGGCACCTGCAGATCTTCCCTGTAAAATAAAAAACAGTTCACTTACACATCAGAAGTCCTATAAAATTGCAGCTGTATCAAACTGGAGCAAAAGGAAAACATAATTTTAAACAAATAACTATCAGAAGTAGATTATTATGCCCCTGGGCTCCAATTAACAAAGCTGTCTGTAGTCTTGATTTGGAAAATTACATTGAAGGATCTGTTGGTTGCGCAGCTGAGTCACTGCGATGCCCCACAAAAACAAACTTTTTTTGGATGCAGCCTCATAAGGATAACTAAGATGCTGGCCCTTGAAATCCAAACTAATGAGAAATAATGCAAATAGTTTCCTGTAAGGGCCACTTCCCACCCGGCTTTCAACACATTCCACTGCTGAACTAGCCAGTCCATTGCACCCCATAACAATGAAGAGGTAGACTTTGTAAGTAGCGGCCCCAGCATTGATATAAACAATTCCAGTTTTGGTAGAAGTAAACCAAAACACTAACTTTGCCTCACAGAAACATTCAGCCAACCTCCCACTGAACCCAACAGTTTTTTAATGGTCCAGCAGTAATTTGCCCAGCTCCAAGGCTGCTTGAGTAGCTAAGTCATAGCGATAGGTTCCCAAAGCGATTGATACCTCCAGCTTGGAACGGTAAAGTATGCAGTGTTTAATTTTTGCTGCTCACAGCTTGGATTGCAATGGCCAGAAAGTTGTTCTCTCTTGCCAAACCTTGAGAGTGAGATCCGAGACTAGCCTCAGGCACCTTCCTTCCCATTCCAACTTGTCAGTACTGTGAGCCACCCTCTGGAGATGATCTCTGTCAAGGTAATTTAGTACTGTACTTTGAAGATTATCAAGTGCAGTGGGTCTCCCGGTGCTGGCCTGGGGCAAACAGAATGATGGACCCACTCTATAATATATGTTGGGCCATGAGGAGATGGACCTGCTAGTCGGGTACAAAATTTTTGTAGAAATAATATTGGAGATAAGCCTTCCTCTCCTTCAGGGAGTCCCAGGAAGACAAGATTATTCTTTCTGGAGTGTCCCTCTATGTCATTGACTTTTTCCTTTAGCTTTTTAATATTGTGGTGGAAAACCACCACTTCTGGTTCCAAGTTCCCGATCCAATCCTCTGTTGATGAAATGCGCACCTCAGTGCCAGCCACTCTCTGCCCCAATTCAGATACAGTAAGTTTCTAGTCTTGAAACTCAGCTATTAGGATAAAGAGTTCTGTCTTAATCATTTGAATGTCCAAGTACATCTTTTCTGGAGTTGCACTGGGAGCTGCATCTGGAGACATCTCGGTAAGGGAGCTATTCAGATATAGCCTCTTGGCTTCCAGCACAACTGCGGCCTCCTGCTCACCTTTGGAATCTTTGAGAAGAAGTCCTAAGTCAGGTGTATTTTCTTTCAATTCCAGAGTCATAGCTTCTAGTAGTAAGTATCAGCAGTGCAGAGGTATAAAAGGTAGTAAAATATTTGAGTAGAATTTCAAGTGAGAAGGTTTATTTCTCAGTATTGATGGAGCTCCTCTGGAGTGCTGCTACTCCTCAGAAGGCATCACGTGATTCCTAGTAGATGTCACTTATTGTACATGTGAATTATTGAATGGCTATTTAATGTTGATCCTTGGAAAGCTGAATTTGAGAAAGGCTAGGAATTGAAGAGTCTCAGGATCTAGCCTTCATCTACTTGATGATGCAATATCCACAGTTGCACTGAAACATCTTTCTAAAGTGGCCAATTTGGAGGGCATCCAAGAAAAAACAAAGCCATGTTACCCAATACTGGCCTAATGACTTGCCTATCTTACCAGAATTTCACTGAATCACAAGTGCATTTGCAAAACAAGGTGAATGGAGCAATTCTACATCATTTATCACCTTCAGCATGTTACTGCCACTATCTGTTATGAAGAGTTCTACCCTTGGATTGTGAGGGTATAGCCAGATCTCCAGCATTGATTGAATGAACCCCGGAATGTTTTCCCCATTGTGTTTCCCCCTCCAGGACCAAGACATTAAGTAAGGCCCTTCCTCTATTAGTGTGCTCCTGTGAAGCTGGCTGCTTCAATGTAACTCCTGAAGGAGCTGGTGATGGCAGCAGAAGCAGTAAGGGAATGGTAGAGGAACTTGATTTGGACACCATCCAATGGGCAGTGCAACTAAGGAAGCTTTGGTTTGTGCTACTGCTCCAGTTGTAGGAAAATGCACATAACTTCCCTGCCTTCTTCAGAAGTGTAACCATCTACATGCATGCAGATTCCTACATGGTGAAAGAACATGCTGAAAAAATGTGATTTCAGAAAATGTGATTCAAGAAAATATGTTCTGCAGAAATGTGACTGGTCTTGACTTTGTCTTTCTCACCCCATTTCACATAAAGTTACTTGGTTACTTGGTTGGAGTAGACAAAGAAGGCATATGCCCATTTATTTGTCTCTTACATTGGTAGGTTTATTTATCCAAAGCCCCTGTTAGCAATAGTACATCTAGGGAGGTTTTAAAGCTTCCAAAGTTAGTAGCTTGTACTATGTTTAATGGTAAGGAATGCCACATCCTAGCCATTCTAACAGTATAAAAATTAAGTATTTTAACTGTATTAATTCTAGACACATATAGTTGTTTTTTATTTTATTTTTTTATCATAGGAATGTTTTATTGAATTTTCTTTCATTAACAGAAAGTTTACAATATATTATCACTTATATATCCATCTCAGTGATACACTTCACATTTCAGGTTTACAAAATACTGCTGATTTGTGTTACAGTAGAGCTGGTACAATTCTGATTTTCATCTAATGAAATACATTCCATAATACTGTGAATGCAGTTATTAATCTCTCCCCAACAGTCTTCCTCCTTAGAGAGCTCGTGTATGTAAGATGAGAGGTTATTACCACTAAGTGAAGTCAAACATGGTTATGAGTAACCTGACCCAGAAAGGTAAAAGAAAGAGAATAATTACCAGGAAAAGAATAATGAAAAAAGATAGTGAGTAGAGAGCTACCTTTTCCAGCTGGGTATTCACCCCTCTCCCTATACCATCTAGGCTCCTCCAAGTCAATCATCTGTTGCTGCATACATGAGAGTGGTGGGTGGGTTACCTGGAGGTGGAAGGGGAGCTTTACACAGTGTAGAATTCAGGAACAATCCCAATTTCAAATAATAGAAAGATAATTTACCCTGATTGGCATACTTCAACCTTTCAAATGTGGCTAGCCTTGTTACCGCTGAGTGCCAGAGGGGATTGGGGGAGTTGTGTTTGTCTCCAAGATAAGAGCAGCAGCCTCTTCACTTCCAACAAAATGGTCAACAGCCAGCTTAAGTGAGGCCATGTCAGGAAACCCACAAGGGATGGATCCCCCAACAAAAGGAGTGGGTTGGAGATATAAATGGGAATATAGTTGTTTTTTATGAGACTTAAGATTGTTATTCCTTGTGTTGAACTCAATGCCACATTGTTTCATTAAAGTCTGATTTTGCAATATTTTATAGAGTAGTAACAAATCACCCCTTTTTCTTCTTGTCTCTAGTTGAAATAAATTCAGTCAAGTTAAACGCTTCTCATATTTATTTATTTGATTTTTGTTTACCAGGTAAGTACACTAGGCAAGAGTATTGCCTATATTCAGGCATGACCTGGGAGAGTACAGGCAGGAGAGACCAGAGTCAACAGTATAAAATATTTCATGACGCAGCATGAAGTGAGAACAAAACATTTGACACTATACTGACAAGTACAGTCCTTATCAGTGACAACTAAGACAAAACAAATAACATTACATTAATTAATTTTTCCAGATGATATACCAATGACTAATTGAACTACATACAACAAACAAATTTGAAATAAGTAGCTTTTATAACATTAGGATTCCTGATGGAAGTAGGAACATGCTGATTTTAGAAACAAGAAGGGAAACAGTAAGTGCCAATGGGAAGAAAAGCTTCTAGGAGTAAGTCTCAAGTTACAGTACAAGAGCAGCAGTCAGATTATATTAGGCATGCCCAAAGACCCAGTTTGAAAGCCTTGTGGGATTTGGAGAGTTTGATGTGGGGGGAAATGGAGTTCCAGGAAAAGGGGACAGATATGGCAAAGGAAAGCTCTCCTTTTTAGCGAGATATCTGGGAATTTAAAGTTGGGTTTGAGCAGATGCCCTAAGGAGGTATACTTGGGAGGGCTGTGTTAACTGTTTAGCAAGGTATTCAGGGGTCCCTGTTCTGATAATACTATCAATCACACAGCCAGCAGAATAGTGTCTGAGCAAAGCTGGGGAGAGCCAATTCAGTTTAGAGTAGAGATGACAATGATGGGTAAGTCTGTGAGCGGAGAGAGCAAATCTGCATATACTGTTATAGCAGGTGCTTCATTTCTGGACAGTTCCTTTGCTAGCTTTAAGGTAAACCTGTGAGCAGTATGTCAGAGGAGGGAGGAGAAAACCTTGTGCAATAGCAAGCCGAGCAGCATCATTGAGGGAGGACCTAATATTAAAGGCAAGACCAAGTTTGGAGTAAACCGCCTTACATGTAGCCACAGTGTGGAGGTTAAAGTCAAGAGATGGGTTGATAGTGACTCCGAGGTACCTGAAAGAGGTAATGAATTCCAAAGGGGAGTCATCTAGAGAACGTATCAAAAAATCCGGAACAAGAGATCTGATTCTAGAGGGGGAGCCAAAAAGTATAGTCACAGTTTTCTTAACATTAAGTAGGAGCCTGTTTTGTAGTAACCAATCCTGCAAGCAGTTGAAGTTGGCTTGAAGATCTGCCCTTACTGATAAGGGATCTTTACCACTAGAAAGAAGCACCATGTCATCAGCATAAAGGATCAACGAGGAGAATCAGGGAAGGGATGGCAGGTTGTTAATGAAAAGAGAGAAAAGTAGAGGGCCAAGAATAGAACCTTGGGGGACTCCAACAGAGGTAGGGGAAAGATTTGAGATGGCAGTTTCAATTTGAAAAAATTGCAACCTCCCTGAGAGGTAGCTATCAAACCAGGAGATGGCCAACTGATCAATGCCCAGGCAGGACAATTTGGAGAGTAGCAGAGAGTGATTCACACGATCAAATGCCTTTGTGAGATCAATAAATATGGCCCCTGTAAGCAGGCCCTTATCCATCATTAGTCACCTGAAGTAGAGCAGTTGTGGTGCTGTGCCCTGTTCGGAATCCATGTTGGGCAGGGGATAGAAGGTTGTGAAGGTGCAGGTAGTTTGAGACCTGGGTGCGACGGCCTTCTTGAGCAGTTTATTTAGGGTAGAGAGGGAATGACAATCAGTCTATAATTTGCCATATTTTTGGTATCCCTTTTTTGTGAACAGGGACAACGTGAGTGGTTTTCCTCAGCATAGGCACTGTCTGGGTAAGTATGGAAAGATTGAAAATTCTAGCAATAGGGACAGCAAGAGCTGGAGCTGCCTGTTTGATAAAGCTTGGCAGTAACCAATCCGGACCCACAGATCCATGTAGGGATACTGATTTAAGGAGATGCAGCACCTCAGTAGAGGAGACTAATCTGAGACGAAAGGAGGTTTCAGTTGGAATTTGCACCTCAGGAGGTGGAGCAAGAGGTTGGTTAAATTTCTCAAGGTATTCAGAGAGATCAGAGAATTGAGCATTAAGAGCATTTGCAATAATAGGTAACTTTTTACAGTTTTCATCATTCAGTGTCATGTCAGTAATAGCCGTCTTGGGCCTTTGCCCTATGAAATTTTTGATGTGGTTCCAAAAACCCCTGGTATCACCCACTGAGGACTGGAGAAGCTTAAGGCAGTAGTTCCTTTTGGCCATCCATATATCTTTTTTGCAGGCATTTCTCAATTGTCTATAGTTATCCCAGTCTTCTCATCATAGGGACTTCTTTGCCAAGGCCCAGGCCTTGTCTCTTTTTCTCATGGTTCGAAGGAGGTCTTTTTTTTAACCATTTGTTAGGAGAGCCCCTGAGATGCCTTTTTTTCAGAGGGATGTGCAGATCCTGAAGGGCTAGAAGCTGAGAAATCAGGTATTCAAGTGATGTATTTACATCCTCAGTGTGATAGATAGGAGACAAGTCAATGTTATTAATATCATCAAGAAGTGCAGTTAGGTTTAGTTTGGCAAAATCCTGAAATTGTATGATTCTTGATGGGGGTTTAGGGCAGTGGCCATTCCCAAACACAGAAAGTAGGCAGGTGATCACTAATAGAATCAGAAAAGGTCCCTGCAGCAATTATTTTATTTGCTCTATTAGTAGCCATCCAGTCCAGGACAGACTGGTGCTCAGTATTGGCTGAGATTCGTGTAGGACTAGAAATCAGTTGAGCTAGGTTAAGTCGGGTGAGAGCTTCAGTGTACGAACTGGCGTGGCCACCAGATAGGTCTAGGTTGAAATCTCCCATTAATATGACTTCAGATCTACCTTTTAGAGTGGACAGATAATCCAAGAGCCCATTTAAGCCAGGGAGAGTCCCCTTAGGGGGATTGTATGCACAAATCAAATTTAGCCTTTTATCACCACCTAATTGTAGAACAGTATGATAGACTTCTCATACCCTTAATAGATTTAGTCAGTTTCCTTTGCATTTTTTCAATAAGGCAAATATCTCTTTTGTGGTACGTGTTCCATAATGGGGATCCATAATCTACGTGTGGTATACTATACATTTTATATAATTTAAGTAAACATTCTTTATTCCTAGTGACAAACTCCTTCTTTATAGATCTTATTACTCTATTTGTTGTAAGTGAAATCTGACAACACTGTCAAACAATGAAAGTTCTTTATTAATTAGAATCCCTAGGTCTTTTTCCCTTTTAGATTATTAATACTGAGCCATTCAACACATAATCATAGCAAGGATTTTTATTTCCCAAAATGCAGAACAGTACATTTGGATTCATTAAATTTCATATTATTTTTAATTCTCCACTCTTCGATCTTTTTTAAATCGGTACAAAGGATTTGATGCTGTTTCAAGGAGGAGACAGTTCCACCAATCTTTGTATCATCGACAAATTTTGATATAAAACTGCAAGAGCCTTTGCCCATATCGCTAATAAATAGACCGAACAATACAGGCCCCAGGACAGGCCCCGGGGAACTCCGCTACTCACAGATCCCTCATCTGATAAGACTTTATTTATTCTGACAGATTGTTTTCTATTATTTAGCCAGTCTAATATCCAGTTGACAATGTAGCTATTTAAACCCTTTTTTGATTAGTTTATTGATTAGTAAATCATATGGAACAGTATCAAAGGCCTTCCTCATGTCAAGTAATATGACATCGACTGGTATTGCTTTATCTAGGTTCACACTTACAAATTCATAGAATGAAATCAGATTTGTAGTGTAAGACAACCCTTTTTGAAATCCATGTTGAGAGTAGTCACTTAGGCCAAGTCTAAGTATTTCCTTATCAATCTCTTTTTTTAGTAGTCTTTCCAATAGCTTCCCACAAATTGAATTGAGGCTGATTGGCCTATAATTTACAACACTCATTCTGTTACCTTTCTTAAAAATTGGAACAACAATGGCCGTTTTCCAATCCATGGGAACCGACCCAGATGGAACTGATCTATTAAATATGATTGACAAGGGGTTAGACAGTACACTGGCTAGTTCTTTAAGCACAGTCAAATTCAACTTATCAGGCCCCGAGGAGGTTGATGTTTTTAGTTGTAATAATTCCTCATAAATCTGTTTATCCTTGACCTGTATTAAATTACTTTCATCTGGGCATTGTGCAGATGTAGTATTTCCTTTAATGTTAAACACAGCTACAAAATAATTACTAAAACACTGTGCAATGGTATTATTATCTGTGATCTTAAGCCCACCATGTGTGATATTTGTAATTCTATTACTTGTACTTTTATTATTATTTATATACACATAAAAGCTTTTATTGTCTTTCTTTTGGGCCAATTTCATTTCAAGATCTGACTTGGCATTTCAAATTAGTTTTTTAACTTTAGTTAGTTGTTTCCTGTATAAGCGTTTAAGTTCAGGGGATGGATTTTTTTTTTTTTAATTTTTTAAATGCAATATATTTTTTTAAATTTGGTTGTGATGTTTTTATTAAACCATAATGGTATTACACCTTTCTTATTACACTTGTTTCACATAGGAACATATAATTCTAAAGCCTCATGGACAATATTTTTAAATGTGTTCCATATATCTTCCACATTTAACCCACCTGGTAACCTGTTCCACTCTATCTGTCCCAGTAGTTCTTGTAGTTTAAACCAGTTGGTATTTTTATAGTCAGGTATTTTAGTGTTGTTATAAGTTCTTGTCCTTTTTGCCAGTATAGTACACTGAGTTATATTATGATCACTGGATTCCAGTGGGGCATTAACCATAGGATTTGTCAAGCATTCAGGGCAATTTGTTATTATTAATTCTAGGATACTATTTTCTTGTGTTGGTTGGCGAATTAACTGGTCACAGCCACAAGATGTTATAGTGTCAAGTAATTCCTTTTCAAAATCTCTTTTACTGGTTAAGTCATTCCAATTAATACCTGTAGCATTAAAATCACCAACCATGAGGATGCCACCAAGTTCAGATATCATCTAAATTTCATGTAATAACATCGAATTATAGATACTGTCACTATTTGGGGGCCTGTAACATACCCCTAAAATTAATTTAGGCATATGGGTAGGCTTTAAAGTAAGTCATAAGGTTTCTATATCTGCTTCGTGGTCAGTATTCATTACTAAATTGGCACAAGAAAACTCATTGTCGACATAGCAGCAAATGCCCCCTTCACGTCTATGCACTCTATTTCTGTAAAATAACTGAAATCCTTCCGTATTGTTACTCCATGCCATGGTGTCATCCCACCAGGTTTCTGTGACACATTTCATGTCTATATGTTTGTTTAGTATTAATACCTGTAATACAGCTAGTTTGGGTGTACTCGGATGGACAGCTTTTAGATTCAGAATTTTATAATTATATAATGGTACATTATTTTGTGTTTTTATTTTGCTGTTATTGACAATTGTATTTCCTGAGTCCCCCATATCTGCTAGTTTAAAGGATGCAGTATAATGTTTTCAAATGTTTTACCAAGCTTGAATGCCCCTCTTTTGCTAAGGTGTAATCCATCCCAACAGTAATAAAAGTTATTATTTATAAATGACTCCCAATGTATAACAGTGTGGAATCCTCTCTGGAGACTCTACTTCCGGAACCACTCATTGAAGGTCTTTATCTGTTTTTCTTTAGTGTGATTGGCTCTTGGGATGGGTAGAATCTCTGAAAAATGTACTTCACAGTGAATATATTAGATTTAAGAAAATGTGATAACATGAAACATGGGTCTTGACTTTGCCAGTCTGACAAAATTTTACATGCCGTGAATATATTAGATTGGAAAAAAGATGATTTGAGGAAATGTAATTTAAGAAAACCTGACTAGTCTCATCTCATTTTACATGAGGTATGCCTTTTACATTATGGAAAACATGATTTGTGAAAATGTAACAAGTCTTCACTTTCCTTCTCTCACTTCATTTTACATAAGGTGAAAATAAAGGCCAATGAGGATTGAAGATGTCTCAGAAACTGCAAGCACTTGGAAAAGGAAGAGAGGGAGACCAGTTTGCCTATGGATTGCTCAGGGTGGCTTCTACCATATGCCCAGAATGGCCAGTTGGTAAAGCTGCTTGCTGTGAAAATGGCACCAGTGGACCTCCGGGGACAAATGAATCATGGTTTCCATGTCTATACTATCACACACAAAGAAACCATGTTTACTTTGTCCATACTATCACACATACACAGCTACAGCCTTCCTCAGGCATAGCCACTGCCCCAATATTATGACTTTCAGTCCCTGTTCTGACTCCTTCTCCACCACCACTGTCTGCAAAACTGATACTTGGTGGAATCAGTGTGGTTGAACCTTTCCCTGCTCCTTTCCTCTCCTGCATTCTGTTATTCTCCAGTTCTTTTTCTTCATGATTTCCATACAGTGACACAATGGCAGATGCCCCCCCCCACACACACACTGTTGTGCGAAACTGAGAAATTTAATTGCACAAAATATTTTGTGAAATTCACACATTTTGTGAAATATTTCATGGATGCAAAATGTGAAATTTTGTATTTCGAGGTGAAATTTGGCATTTTCCGGTGAAATTTTGCATTTTGCACAAACAATATATTTTGTGAAATGTGCAAATTTCACAAAATATTTTGCGTGGCAAAATTGCCGATTTCACAGCCATTTCACTGCCAAAATTTTATTTCATAACATATCACACACACACACACACACACACACACACACACAGGCACATGCCTGTAGTTCATGCTGACATACTCTTTGAGTCCCCCTCACCCTCACTGAGAGAATGAAAGTCTCATTGCAGCAGCCTAGTCCACTTACTTTTCACTCACAGTGAATATAATGGATTTGCACAAAATTTTGCATGTGCTGTCAGAAACCAAAAGTCTCTTGATATGTCAAGTTTAGTTCCGATCGGATGTGTGGATTCCAAGATCCAGACAGCGCAAAATGTGCAAAAATCTGTGTTTTTTGCTGGGGTTTTTTGTCGGCCCCTAGTGTCCAGTCAGTTGGTGACCCAGTCCCCCTTCCCCTTTCTGGGACATGTTACTCATTTAACTTGCATTCAAATCTATCACTTGATGTAGCATATGTTCTTTTCTTCTGGGCCATTCAAACTCATATAATCAGCTTTTGTTGCTGCATTGTTTGTGCAGAATTGATTTTGCACATTAGAGGGACAATTTTCAAGCTCCTTGGTGAAAATTGTTTTTTAAACTTATTGGCTGACTGACTATATTTATTACAAATCTGCATTTATTTGTCTGATTTCATGTAGTTTTTAACTGCAACATTGTACTAGTGGAATATACCCATTCAACAAACTACTATTTAGTTTTTGGGAATTTCAACAAATTACTTTTTAGTTTTTTTAAGTCTTTTGACTGTTGTATGAATTAAAGCATTTGGAAATGTGACTTCGTCCTTGAGTGCTGCTTTTAGTCAGTCTGTATTAACTTTATTTGAATGTTACCTAAACACAAAACTAGGTGCTGGATACCACTGTTAATGGAGGAGTGTTTTTGGATCTTCTGGAAGTCTTTGAGGCAGGGTGGCTCCTAGAGTAGCATAAGCAGATTTATATAGAGACATATCCCCTACTGGATTGAGTTGGTGCTGTAACAAGTAACAAATCCGACATTTGCTTAAATTGTAAATGAAATTGTCTCTTCCAATTTAAGGTTCTATGTACTTATATCAAGGAGCTGACTTGCTTGCCAGATTATCATATATAAATATTATGCTGCAACAGCTAAATTATCCAACACCAGCTAAATTGAGAGCTGTCTCTTCCAAAAGTACAGTTTGCATACGCTAAACCAGGAGGCACCCTGCTTCTCAAATTGTATAACAGTGATTAGGTCATGAAATGATCCATTTGTGAAATAGCTGGGGTAAAATATTCTTGTAAGACTTAAACATTTAACTGTAAAGACCTGAACCACTCACCATTGTAGCTTTTTCTGCATATAAAAAATGCTCAGATCAAATAGCAGTCCTCCCAAAAAATGGGCTCCAGCTCTATTTGCTCAAATAGCTAAAATAGAATGTTATACTCAAAATAGCTGTAATTTTATAAACTGTAAAGTGTCTCTTGCACCAACACATTCAACTCAAATAGCATCAGAGCCCCTGAATTCATGTACCCACTGAACTGCATCTGTTTGCATATCATAAATGATTCTCAGTTCCTATAAGTATCCTTTCAAAAAGCTCAGGCTGTGTTTGGGGGAAGCCAGGGTGTGCTCTGACTTGTTTTTGTCAACCTTAACTATAGTGGGGCTTCTGTGCCACTATAATTTAGATATTGTTCTTATTAGGTATTAATATGTTATTAAGGTATTAGTAACACATTAATATAGTGGTAGTAGTATATGTATATATAGGTTTTATATATATATATATATATATATATATATATATATATAGATATATAAACACACACATTTATATATATGTATATATATATATATATAGAGAGAGAGAGAAGCGAGCGAAAGGCATTAATGTGTTATTAAGGTGTTAACACATTAATACAGTGTAATTAGTTAAACGACATCATAGTATACTAATTGGCTTCAATTACATATGAGAAAATATATGATGTTTTTTTCTATGGGGACAACTACCAAACCATGCATTATGTATGTATATACATACATATCTATATGTATTATACCGGTGCAGTCACGCCTGTATATTAGGGTTGCCTAAGCAGTTCTATGTTAAACCCACATTTTGCACATTAATAACATTGCCCCCATTCACCTGATTTGCATGAAATATGGAAGTCTCAGCCTCTATGTCAGAATCTGTTGTTCCTGTAAATTTCTTGTAGATCGGTTCAGGGGAGGCAAAGATACAGAGGTGCAAAAAAGCATAAAAGTCTCCATTTTTGAAAATGTTAAGACTTTTTTTGTCAACCAAAAACTAAAAAAAATAGTAGACTTTGAAAACTGAAACTTTCAGGTTTGATAGAGGTTGGTCCAAGGAGTGTGCTTTTGTGTTTTTTAGGTTCCACTGGTAAGTAGTTTTTAAATTATTTAATAAAACTGTTCTGTTTCTGAGCATGCTCAATTCAAAAAATTAACGTTCTATTAATAACTGAATTTTTGTGAAAGCAGCAGTTTGCACTATATATTCACAGCTGTCTTTAATAAATGACAGCTTTGTCGTATAGTGCAACCCCTGCTGCTAAAACCACTGGTAGGCCAGAGATGGGGCTACTGTCATTGTAGCCCTGCCAGCCTAACTGTGCCTTCGACTGTATCTGCACACTAGTGACCCCAATCCCTAGTGGCAGTGTCTGTATGTATGTATGAATGTATGTATTTATTTAATTAATTTATTTATTTATCAGTAGACTCTGACACCCCTACAGCCTGTTGTTTCATGTAATTCACCCCCACACACACACATACACACACAAACAGCTGAGTGGAATACTGGGGATCCCATCCCCAGCGTCCCAAGATAGATTACGTTTACTGTGTATGTGTACCTGCAAAAAAAGAAAACTGTCCTCAACATCTTTTTTTTAATTTAAACCTGAAAGAAAGAAAGCCATCCCTCATCATCGCTGCTCACCCCCTCCCCCATCCTGTTTCTCCCACTGAGCATGGACCTCCCTCACCCCCTTACCCTATACTCACTTCCGAGGTAATCCGGTGTCATCTTCTGTGGACCAGGACGTGCCTGCACTCTTCAAAGCCAAACCGCAAACTGAGGAATAAAAATTAGTGTCGTATAATTTGGTGGATAAGAGCCGATTGCACTATATGACTCAGCTGTCATTTAGTAAAGGACATCTGTGTCATATGGTGCAAACTATATGACACAGCTATCATTTATGGCAGTAAGTTAAAGTGGTAGTTCAGTGGTGTTGTTTCACTAATCTATCATTTCTGGAGAATCAAGTTATGCAAGATTTGACCCGAACCACAAACTGAGGAATAAAACTTAGTGCCGTTTAATGTATTTGGTGGCTAGAAGTTGGTTACACTATACAACACAGCTGTCCTTTAGTAAAGGACAGCTGTGTCATATAGTGCAAACTATAAAACACAGCTGTCCTTTACTAAAGGACAGCTGTGTCTCATAACGCAAATGGTTCCTTTCTGCCAAATTGTACTGCACTGAGTTAACAAAATGTAGCAGGACATAATCTCAGAGAAAAAGTTGAAGCTGTAACAAACCCACACTCCACTCCACTCCACTCCCCAACCTCCTAATCAACTCAGAATCCAGGCTTGTCATTCACTGGTGACGTTTTTTTTTTTTTAAATGCTGTGCCTGAATTAGTATTACTGAACTAAACCAGATTAGGGGGAATGTAAATTTGATCTGGTAACAGATGGTGCTGTGGAAATTAAAGGTGCTTTGCAAATGGAAGCGACAGCAGCTTGCCTCCTCTCTTTCTCTAAGGCCCTGTCCACACTGCACTGAAAATCTGTAATTTTTTTGAAACCATTACAGATTGAAAGGCCCTGTCTACACTACCCTTGAAATCCCCTCTGTAATGTTACAGAGGGTCCAAACCGTTATCGTAATGGTTTGCGTTTACACTGGTAACATTACAGAAAGCGTTTTCATAACCATTACAGAAACCTGTTGTGAGGTGGTTTCAACAACAGTTTCTGTAATGGTTTCAAAGCTCTATTTAACCCTGTCCACACTACACAAGTAAAATCCTGTAATGTTTTCAAAACGTTTTCAGTGGTAGTGTGGATGCATTGTAACGTTGTCTGTCTTTACCAGTTTCAAAATGTTACAGATTTTCAGTGCAGTGTAGACAGGGCCAAAACATTAAAGTGCATCCACCCTACCACTGATAACGTTACAGGATTTTTCTTATGTAGTGTAGACAGGCCCAGAATATCAGTTTTCAACAACGGTTTTGAAAACGCTTTCTGTGACGTTACCAGTGTAAACGCAAACCGTTACAGTGATGGTTTGGACCCTCTGTAATGTTACAGAGGGATTTTCCTGGTGTAGTGTGGATGGGGCCTTACTTGATAGATAGGTATAAATCACTACAATCCCATCATGACAGCCAATTTCGAGAATCTGATCTGGTTAAAGACATGGCTTTTCTGCTTCACTCACCGAAAACAGTCTCTATTTTATTTTTTATACAGGCCTTTTTCATGTTTATAAAAAAGGACCGTATGAAATGAAAACCTGTTTTTTTTTAATTGAAAAATACTGTTCATGACATTTTCATTTATGTGGGATTAACTGATTGCATTCCTGAGTTTTCATGTTATCTTGTAGGAAATAGAGATGTACATTTGTATAGTATACATTATTTGTACATAATGCTTTCATCAGTAGGACAGTTTGTTAAACACAGTGGTGCCAGCTTTTTATGGCAATATAATGATTAGATGAAGAAACTGTTTAAAATATCCATTCACTCTTAAATGTGTGGCATTCTTTTTTCATTCATACTGTGTGGTCTATATCAATTACATTTCAAGAAACAAACAGTGTAATCCATATTTTGGTAAAGAAAGGTATATATGTCAATCATTCAGAAAATTTATCAAAAATTATTCGCTATTAGGGGAGACCACGTGATGCAGTACGCCAGCTAGCAACACCACTGTACCGCTCCAGCCACCCAACTCCTTCTAACTCAATTTTTATGGTAAAATATAAGAATTTGTCTCCTACTTATTTTTGCCAGAAGATCTAATCATCCACTTCAGATTGGAGTATCTTGCCATCTCCATGGATGCCGAAATGAGGAAGGCACCACAGAAGCATACTCCGCCTCTTAACGCCAGAGAAGGTCCCAAAGAAACCTCAGGCCTCCAGCTCCGTGGATGTGCCAGCTACATCAGCCATATCTGCGGATCAAGAGCCTCTCACTCTCCACAGAATACTCAAGGAATTCCAGCCCTTCAGAGAAGACATGCATAACATCACAATCGAGTTGAAGTCACTTACCCAGGAAATTGAGGATGTTTTACAGTGAGCCTTGGACAAACACTGCACAGATCAGCTCTCCCAAAAAATGGACCGACAGATTGGATCCAGACTTGGTAGCTACCAGGCAAAGAATGTCCTGATTGGAAGTGAAAGCAGAAGACCTAGAGGGCCACAGGCACAGAAATAATGCGGTCCTCATAGGTCTTCCAAAAGAAGAAGAAGGCCAAGATAAAGTGCTTTTTGTGCAGTGAATGGCAGAGAAAATTGCTGGCCTCTCACCATTTGGGCCCAAATACATTATTGAGTGGGCACATCGAGCTCTCCACCCAAAGCCGCCAGCAGGGGCTCAACCACATCCCCTAATCTCCCACTTCTTAAGGTTCCTTGAGTGCCAGCATTTTTTACTAAAAGTAAAAGAATTACAGGAGGTAAGGTGGGAAGGTAACAAGATTAGAATTGTGCAAGACCTTCCTGCTACAGTACAGCAAAGATGGGTGGCCTTTCACTCTCTGGTTTCAAAAATTATAGCCGTCGAGATAAAGTTCAAAATGATTTACCTGGTGAAGCTTCAGGTGTTGGTGGCCAGCAGTTGGGCAAACTATGAAGATCCCAATGCAGCAGGGCTCAAAGCTGCCCTTCCTGATCTTTTTCATGACCCCTGATCTGAAGAAACCGGCTCGAGGGCAATAAATCAAGCAACAATTAAGGGAACTGTTGCTTTACTGTGCAAATATAAGTTGTAGAAAGAAATATAATGGCTTTCATCTGGTGGCCAAAAACCACTCACTTCATGGTTTCTGCATATACCTCAGATAGCGCTGCATCTGTGTGGCAAGGGCAAGGACTGTTAAAAGCCAACTATAGCTTCAGACTTCCCGGATTTATTTGGCTGGAAGGACTTTCCTTTTACTAGCGACTGGGGTTGTAAGCGGACAGTCCTTCCCTTCACGACAGTGCGCACGACCGAGAGCGGCCACTGAGTTAGATCTCACAACTGCAATAAGCACATACCATCACTACAGGGAGTGTGATAGCTAACTAAGTATCGATGGATGGGCTTATAGCACCAATGATCACCCTACTAGATGGAACTTGTTATTGATATGTGAGATACTTTTACTAGGAAACAGAGAAGAATATGCCTCACTAAGGTGGTTGCTTGATAACTGACTGGAGTAAAGTAAACTGTTTGTCATGTGTAAAGTCATTACATCAATGGGGCTGTTGATAAATAAAGTTTAAAGCTCGGGATTTTCCAGGGGCAGGTTCATACTGTTACGCTACCGGAAATCTGAGCGGCCTGTTTTGGTTGTGGCAAATGAGCCGTTTATCTCGGATGGTTGGATGAAGCACTTAAACTTTGGGGCAGAAACAGCTCTTTTTGTTTCTTTCATCTGAAGAAACGCACCAGCACACCTTTATGGACTACTCACAGCTGTCTGGTTCCCCGAGTGTTCACAGGGACACATAATACCTGTCTCAATCGATTATCCCAGGGCTTTTGCCAATTTGTTACAGTTGGAGGAGTTTCTCTCTCCTATGTTTTATGGTTAAAAGGATCAACACATGGTGTATCATTGGTACATGCAGAATCACTAGCTCAAGAAGGACATACTTTGTTTCTTAGAATTGTATATTAATTTATCATGAGGGCAGAGACTGCACAAAACCATAATAGCCAACTACAGGGCTATACAGTGCCAAACTAACTTCAGTTTCATTTAAGCTGATAGCACCAGCCGAGATTTGGGACTGGTGGTGTTATGTTTCACCCAATATTTTTCTCTTTTCTTTAATTATTAACAGTTTGGGTTTGCAACATTTTCTTTTTATTCATGAAAAATAGCTCATTCAGCATTGTTGCCTGCAGTTTCAAGACTTTATATTCAACCAAACTGCCTGTAGTTTCCTAAAAACTGTCAATCTGATGTTTTGGATGTTCTGATCAGTACAAAAATTAACATGTTGACAGGGCCAAAATGACTAAGTACGGGACCCTTATATGTTAATTCTAGCCATTGAAAGCATTGAGATTTTAACAGTTTGCAAATAGGGGGAGTTAATATAGGGTGGCTGGAGGGGGGGCAGTAATGTGGTGTTCTGTGGAGCGCAGTTCAAAGCAGTGAGGGGGAAGGGAGGGCAGGGGTTGTTTTACACTTTGCTATTATGGTTATAGGGTTAGGAAATTTGTTGGGATGTACGGGATTGTTAGGTTGGGGGGAGAGGAGGGTGGGCAGCACAGAGATAATACAGATGAAGGTACAAGAAGCAACAATGAACAGGAGAAAATCAAAAGGATCACAGCTTGACAGCTTAGGGATAAATGGCTAGGGACTTAACGTTGGCTACATGGAATGTCAAAGGGGCTAGAAAAAAGGTGAAGCAATACAACATTTTAAAACATCTGAACTTATTGAAGGCTGATATTATATTCATGCAAGAATCTCATATGCTTAACTCAGAGGCCATAAAGTTGAGGAGGCAGTAGATAGGGCACATTTTTTCTGAAGAAGGATCTATTCAGAGTTGAGAAGTCATGATATTAATAGCCAGGTCTGTACCATTCTCTCCAGTTCAAACCATCAGTGACCCCCAGGGTAGATTCTTGCTAGTCAAAGGTACACTACACACGTCTGATATCTTATTGGGTAGCATGTATGGTCCAAATATAGACTCTCCTGGATTCTTTATGCATTTAATCAATATACTTGTTCCCTTCCTGTTCATCCCGGTAATTATTGGGGGTGACCTAAATTTACCCTTTGACCCAGGTATGGATCGTTCAGGAAATTCTTGTAAAGGCCTTTCTCCTGCTCAGAGGGCATTATGGGAGCTGATGGACCAAGTGGGCTTGTGTGACATTTGGCGAGTCCTCCACCCCACAGAAAGATGATATACATTTATCTCCCAAGTGCATGGGACCTCTTTCTGAATTGATTACTTGCTCATTTCACAGTCACTCCTTCCTGGGATGTTAGACTTGTCAATTCATCCAGGACCTCCCTTGGATCATTCCCTGGTCACATGCCAGATCTGATTCTTCTTTCTTCCCAAACAAAGAGGATGTTGGAAAATTAACTGTCAGTTTTTAAAGGACCCAGGAGTAGTTGAATACATTTCTGACAATATTACTCAATTTATTTCCACTAATCAAAATTCTTCAGGTAAACCAGATGTGGAGTGGTGAGCTTTAAAAGCATATCTAACAGGGATAAAGACTGGTTTGGCTTCGAAACAGAAGAAAAAAAGGGAAGAGCAATTATTGTCTCTTCTTTCTCAAATTCGGGATATGGAAGCCAAGCTAACGTTTTATTCCCCAGAGCAGCATAGACGGGAACTTATTAAATTGAAAGATTCCTGTCTAGAACTTCTGAGAGAGAAGACAGAATTCACAATTTTGAAAGCCAAAGCTTCCCATACAGATCAAGGGAAAAAAGCAGGTTGTTTACTTGCTTTAAGAATCATCAAGTATGGTTTTGTTGTCTGGCTGAAATCCATTACAATATACTAAAATACAATCATACTAAAATATAAGCACTTCTGCTCACAGTATACAGATTAAATTATCTTATTCACACTGTATCCATATTACAATTCAGTTCCATTCAGTTCCATTAAAAAATATATATATTATTCTTCCAGTTTCCACTTTCCCACAGGATAAAAGTTCCACCAACAATTTTCCTATACAATTCAACATTAAATCCATTAGAGAATTACGTTAACTAATCATAATATGAAACATGTATTATCAGCCATATCTGTAAATAATTAGATATAATTTTTATTTTGCAGCTAGTTGCCATCCAATGGGACCTGGTTTGATTCCCATAAGAAAGCCAATCAGAACATCCACCTAACATCCCACTAAAAAAAAAACTATCTCCCATCCCCACACATGTCCAACACTTAGCCAACATGTTTGGGCCATTCACAGTTAGGAGCTTCCTCATGGAATTACTATGTAGGAAGATTATCCAAGGGTGCCTGCTCACCAGACCAAAATTAGGAAAACCTGTGTTGCTAGCAACACCCATCCAATTGGAATGCTATCAAAGGAGCATCCCACTGTGCATGCAGTCCCATGCTCCTACTGCACCCCGGTATAATGGGATTTATATGCAGACTGCTTCTGTAATCAACTATTAGTCTTTTAGAGACTGAGCTTTTCCCCAGAAAAAGTTCCCACATTTCTCTCCATTTTCGAGCCCATTACTATGGGACTGAATCCCACCAATTCAGGCTTAATCGAGCCTAAATGGAGATATAGAGAAGTTCCCTCAAAAGCACATTTGTTATCTTTCGGCTGCACCTCCAGGTGCTTACCTCCAAACAAGATCAATATTTTGACTCCTCGTTAACCCCTCAAGAAGGCGCTAGGCAAGGACCCCTCAATTCAATTCGATTCGGGCTAAGAGACAGCCGCGGCATCAACAAGCGTGTTGGATAAAATCATGCAGCACCATAAAAGCACCAAGAAAGCACCAGACTAAACACTTGAGCCTACACAGGGGAATCACCGGGGGTTTACCGGGGGTTTACCAAAGATTTACCGTGAAACTAATTCAACAAGTGCAGCCCATTGAAAAAATTAGGCAGGGTTTCATTCATCTGAGCTTTTTTCTTAGTAAAGTAACAAAATGAGCATATTAAATTGTCATTAGTGGACAGCGAGAAGGAGAGCGAAACAGCATAGTAGCCATCTTGCTGCTAGCCCTGCCCAGCTCCCATCAGCTCACGCTTTAAGAATCAAGCAGCAGGAATCCTCCAGGCTAATAGCAGCTGTATGTTCCCTGGAAAATGGTTCCTTACAAACTTCCCCCTCTGATATTGTTGCTGAGTTCAGCTGTTACTATAAACAATTGTATGGTCCCATGGCAAACCCTCCTTCAGTGCAACATCTGGATAGATATTTAGCAGACTCTCTTCTGCCTTCTCTCTCAGAATCTCAGCAACTCTCAATGATGGCGACCATTTCACAGGTGGAGTTGGCTAAAATAATTAAGGATCTGCCCACAGAAAAGACCCCTGGGCCTGATGGCTTTTCCCCTAACTTCTACAAAATATTTGGAAAACAATTAATCCCTTTGCTTTTACCACTTTACCAACATACTATATAGCAGGTTGAATTAGCGTCCATTATATTTAGCACGAGTCAACCTTCTATATATGTTAACATCTGATAGAATTAGTGTGGATGGCTTACTGTTCAATACAGTACCACTAACAATCAGCTGTCCATTATTATTCACTATTCATTTATTTTTGCTGATTTTCAGCAATAGCGAATATAGTGAAAATAAACAGATAGTGAAAATAACCTTTTGTAGAGTATACTGTCAGGTGCTGAAACTGACAAATCCATGTTTGACGCTCTGATTGTCCTCTTACCCAAACCTGACAAACGTCCAGACTTAGTGACAAGCTACAGACTAATATCACTTCTCAATCAGGATATTAAAATATTGTCAAAATTTTTGGCTGACCGTATAGGCAAGGTTCTCCCAGATCTTATATGGCCGGAGCAAGTAGGCTTTATGAAGGGCAGGTCCTCCGTAGATCATGTATGTACTTTGGCACATGTCTTCTTGGTGTCCAGGGATGCAAACTTTCCAGCTGCTCTAGTCTCCCTGGATGCTGAGAAGGCATTTGATAAAGTTAATTGGAACTATCTTTTGTGAACTTTGAATGCATTTAATGTTTACCCAGAATTTCAGAAGTGGATACGTGCCCTCTATAAATTGCCAACTGCCTGGGTATCCAGCAATGGGGTAATATCCGACCTGTTCCCTCTACAAATGAGGAAAGGCTGCCCCTTGTCACCACCACTCTTTAATCTATACCTGGAACCTCTTATACGCAGATTGACAGACTGTCACGGGGTCCAAGGTATTACCATTCAAGGCCATATAGTTAAAGTTTTGACCTATGTAGATGACCTGCTCCTTCAATTATCACATCTGGTCACTTCCATCCCATCTATGCTAGGAATCATCAAATAATTTAGTAAGGTTTCTAATTACAAATGAAACATTGAAAAGACTGTTATGTTTCCCCTCAACCACAAAGTTTTCAAACATACAATCTCTACTCTGAGGCTTTCCTGGAAAACTGATTCTTTGCGTTACCTTAGTATTGAACTCATGAAGAACTTGCCCCTTCTCCAAAAATTTAATTTAGACTCCCTTGTCCACATGCTTAATCAGAATATGAAAAGGTGGTCCCTCCTTCCAATATCCCTTTGGGGTAAAATTAACCTGATTAAGATGAATGTTTTTCCTCTTCTCTTTTATCCACTCAATTTACTAAACATCTGGCTTCCTCTCTTATGGTTTGAAAAAATCCATGGGATTATTACAGACTATTTGGGCCTATAAAAGACCACGGATGGCATTCTATTAACTAGCTGTTCCTAAAGTCAAGGGGGGTTTACGCCTACCACATATCGCTCTCTATTACTGGGCCAGTCAGGCCAATAAGTATCTCAGGTGGACATCTTCTGGAGATCACTAGTCTCCTCTTCCTTTCATACCTGTATGGCTCAAAATTGAATTAACCCAAATAAAAGCTCATGGTCTCTCCCTGTCCACACTCCTATGCACCAAGCCAGGTTCCCTCCCGTCACAACTAAGAGCCTCTCCCATAGCCACCTCCATTAGAATTCACTCCCAGCTTTGCACTTTTCTAAAATACAGTCACACCCAGGACCTGTCTCAAACCTTAAGGGGTAACCCTAATATTAAGATAGAAGGTAAAACTCTCTAATCTGGGTGGCTACCACAATTAGGAGATTGCCCACTCACGTATTTTGTTAAAGAAGATGGGACGCAGCGTTCCTCTCCGGAAATTATGGGTAAAGCCAATATTACGAAATCAAATATTTTTAAAATATTTCAACTGTGCCACCTTCTGGTTAAGGTTTCTGGAACTCTTCCCCCACAACCTTCAAATTTCTCTCCCACATAGAACTGAGACCACTAGTGGGCTTCCTGCAAGCAGTATCCAAAATGTATGGAATTCTATATAATTGGATCTGCCCAGATTGTTTTGGTCCTACTGCTTTTTGGTCCTTCCTCTTTCCAGAAATGACAATAAACTGACCTCTCCTGTGGAAAAATTGCCACAGGTTTGTCACTCAGGATAGGCTCCATCTTATGCAATTCCAAATATTGCACAATTTATATTATTCTCCACAAAAACTAGCCAAATTTGTAACTACAATTGTCTCCACCTGTGTTCAGTGTTTGCAGGAGGAAGGTACCCTGCTCCATATTTTTTGGTCCTGCCCAAAAATGGCCCCTTTATGGGCTCTTATCAAGCAAAGAGCAGATCCCCTCTTAGGCTTGCGTGACCTATTCTCACCAGAGTCTATCTGCTGGGTGATTTCTCTGCAATTTCAATCCTTAACCATAAATATCTCATGGCCCTAATATCAATGTCTGTCAAAAAGTTGGTCCTGAGGCACTGGAAGGATAGTAAGGAAATCACTTATACTGAATGGCTGCAAGATTTCCTAGCAAACCTCAGGACAGAAAAAGCTATAGCTAGCCTTCATAACAGATTCAAAAGATTCAACAAAATATGGGACCCCTTCCATTCTCTCTATTCTTTGCAACCTACTGGTAATGGTACCTCAACTGTAGCTTGATACTGTACAATTTTGTGACTCTGTGCTGGGCATCTGGAGAGGGAGGGAGGTAGAAAGGGGGGGAAGGAGGGAGAGAGAGAGAGAGAGAGAGAGAGAGAGACAGAGAGAAAGGATAGATCCTCTAAATTGCAAGGCAAATGTCGTATGCTTCCTGTATGTGATGGATCTATTTTCTGTATTGTAAAACCCTTAATAAACTGAATTGAAAAAGGAAAAAAAATTTGCTTTAAAATAAGCAAGTGCTTCATCTTATCCACTTCTTTGCTGACTATTGTTTTTGCTTGTTAATTTAAGATTAAACTGTGTAGCTTGATTGTCTATGGGAGGAAGATGAATCAATGTATTTTAGTAGGCATATACAGTACAATTCTCAGGAATTTTTTACATTAGAGTTTTGAAAAGAGCATCAGCAATTTTAGCTTGATAAAAAGGTAAAGTTTAAAATGGAAAAATTCGTTTCTATAATGATTTATGCTAAAAACACCCTCTTTACTTTATGTCTTTTTAGAGGATGTGGATAGATTGATGACAGATAAGAGAACATGCCTATTCTGTTGCTGTCCCCCGATGTTTTCTTTATTTGTTCTTAACAGCAAAAATAGAAAACTGCCCCTTGTCCTCCCCTCCCCCATCCTGACCCTCCCACTGAGTACCCAGAACCCCACACCCTTACCCTATACTTACCTCTGGAGGTCAGCCAATGTCATCTTCTGTGGATTGGGATACATTTGCACTTTTTAAAGCCAAACTGCAAGCTGAGAAGTATATGTAAGTGCCGTATAATGTATTTCAATGTGTTTTCAACTTGTGTTGATATCGTCTCCATTTTTAGGTGTTATTGCACCAAATTTTCAACATGGGCTTTTTGGGACCCTGCCTCATGAACATGAACACTGAAACTGTCATTTTATGAATCAGTCCCAGAAGGTGATTTTGCAGTTGCTGTGTGGGCTCACCTTTTGGACTGATTAATGAAGTGACAGTGCCAGTGTTTATGAGGATTTAGCTAACTAGAATGATAATGCATGATACACTGATGATTTTGAACTCTTCAGATAAAAAGTCATTCTTTTTTACATAAAAGGAGCTTCTTCAGTAGCCAGTTCATTCCCTTGTGACAGACAGCTGGAAACTGCACTGAGATGTGTGTTCTCAAGTGCCAGTAATCTCTGATAGATTGCTATACTGTAGGTCATGAGACTTGCCAACAACTTGGGCATGCTCAATGTGTGCTGTTTGTTAAAAGTGCAGTGTCTTGATGTTAAAGTCCTGAAATGGTGATGGAAAATCACTTTTCTATTGACTGCTGTGCTGGTGGCCAAAATGGCAGTTTTCAACATGTTCATTGAGTGCAAATTCAGCACTGGTTCATCCCTAGCCCCAAATACAATTGGTACCATGAAATGAATCAGGGGTGGGGGGATTAGGGGTTAGAGTCTCTTAATAAAATTGGATTAATGATTGGGGATAGCTAGGTTTGCTGCTTAAGAAGTGTCATAAGTGTAGCAAGAGTGGTGGGGTCTTGGGTGCTCAGAGACTCCCCCATCTTGTTTTCAATAAATTTATTAGCATCTGAACTGATGCACATGTCCCGAGCCGCAGTTATGATTTTCAAAGCAATAGTTTTAAGTGTTCCCATCCTCATTTTTCAATATAAAACATACTGCGATGTCGAGGACAAAGTCCATTTTTAGGTCATATGTTTATCTCATAGTGCTTAAAATATGCATAACTTGTGAATGCATGAGTTTGTGGCAACCTTGCTGAGAAGCACTTTTGCTTGCCCTCAGGAGCTGCAGAGGCAGTGGGTGGGTGGAACATCAGACAAGCTATGAGGCAAGAAGCTCAAGCCGAATAAAAGTACATTTTGATTCAAAAATAATAATAATCAACTAATGAATAATGCCAAATGGGCACCCTAGATACAGTCAGCAATCTGTGACATGTAATCTTTGACAGGCACACTGGTCTCATAGAACCAAAATTTAATACTGAAAGCTGACAGCACCACCAATGTGAACATAAATGTGTACATAAAATACAGCCCTTCCCCCACAAAAGTATTGTAGGTGTAATTTTTCTTACTTTATCAATTTCTCACTCACTGGTGAGACCCCATCTGGAGGACTGTGTCTTGTTCTTTAGGTCGCATCTCAGAAATGACATAGACAGGGTAAAGGCAGTTCAGAGAAGGGCAACTAAAATGGTTCAGGGTTTGCACAAGAAGCCCTATGAAGACAGACTGAGGAATCTCAACATGTACACTGGAGAGGAGAGGAGAGGAGGAGAGGAGAGGAGGAGAGGAGAGGAGAGGAGGAGAGATGAGATGGGAGGGAAGGGGAGGAGAGGGAACATGACAGAGATCTACAAGTAGCTCACAGGGTGACTAGGGTACAGGAGGGAAGTCACTTTCAAATGAGGAAGAGCAAGTGACGAAGCTGGGGCGGTGATGTTTAAGAGGGATGTGAGGAAGTACTACTTCACTGAAAGAGTTGTAGATGCCTGGAATAGACTGCAAGCAGAAATGTGGAAGGCAAAAACATTAGGGGGCTACAAAAATGCAAGGGATGGAAGTAGGGGAATATCAGTAAATGGGCAGGGAGGAGGGAGGTTCGCTGAAAACCAATTAGAGTCTGCAGAGACAGACTAAGCAGGGACCATATGGGCAGACTGGGAGAGTCAAGTGGTCCTTTTCTGCCAAGAAATCTTTTGTTTCTTTTGTTTCTATGATTTAAAAACATGATAATAAACATAAATGACATGATAAGCATATTTCAATAGCATTTTATCTGCACAATTAAAATAAGAGATGATGTTAAAAGTGTCTGTATGCACCAAGCCCATTGTCATAGCATGCATTCAGAATGCATACATAACTGCTTCAATCTCTATGCCAAACAACTACACAGCGAATAGCAGCAAACAAACATTTTTGGTTGGAATTGGCCAGCACTTGTCAGTATTGAAAATAAGGATGTCCCCGTGTTGAAATTTACTAAAAGCTATTATTTACCAATGTGCACATTTCATTGTCCTATTATAAAATAATTTAACCCATAAAGAGTGACACAGATATTTATCAAACAGGCTATGATTATTCGATCTTACTCTCACATTGAACATAGGACTGCAATAAATCTTGTTAGATAATTTGTCCATAGCAGTTTCAGATTGCTCAGAGGTTGACATGGATTCCGTTTTTCTCTATTATGTGCCTTGAGAAACTCCACTAGTTGATCTGGATGGAAGGAGAGGTCGGTTGCTTCTTTGTATACAACCTTAATTTTGACTATCTCATATTTTATGCTGAAGAGTAAAGAAAGGAAGGTTTGGATATATGAAAAATGTTTTACAAGACTTCCTATTACCTAGACAATGCCTGCATGTGCCAAAAGCAAATTGCTCCCAAATCATAAGGCTTTTAACATTAGCTGTACATTCTTTCAATCTCAATCTAAAAAATTCTTTCTATGACAGAATTCTAAATAATTTTGCTATGAGAGGGGGTTGTCACTTGTCACGTGGCAAATCAAATGCCTTCAGGATTAACTCCATCATGAAATCTTTTGACATACAATTTGAGTCTGTCTCTATAGTCAATAAGACACGTACAAATCACATATTTCTTTATTTGGTCTGATTCTCTATGGCTCCAATTATTCAGTTTATTCCACCACTATCTTTCACCCCAGCTGAAGTGAGTGCTCCCAACATTTGCATCTTAATTCCTACCTTTGACGTATGACCTGTTTGGTTTTAATGCTATGTTTGATGATATCAGCACTCTTATCAAGATCATTCATCCTGTTATCCATTGAGATCACAAGACAATCAAAATGATCCATCCATTTATTTCTGTTTCTGAATGTGGGGTTCATTTTCTGCTAGGTAAGAGTATTTATATCAGTGGAAGTGCTTTGTGTATCAGCCTTGAAAAGTATACTTGTCTCTTCACTTTCTCTTTTTTTCTATAGATTTTTTTATCTGGCCTCCAGTCTGATCCTCTCATGATGGCACCCACCAAGCCCTGTCACCAACCTTTTCAGGGACTTACAGGATAACCCTCACTTACCCAGGACCACTGTGTGGTGGGTAACTTCAAGGTCTCCCTCAGAAGCCATCTGACAAGCAACCGTTGCTGCAACTGCACATAATCCCCCACCTGCCCCTTACCCTCACCCCTAGGCTGGGTCTGCCCCGTCTACTTTTGCTGTATAACCTGGGGTCCAAGGCAACATCTGCTGACTAATGTAATAAAATATCTCTGGTTGCTACCTGACGTGGTACTGGTGTACCTATATTATGACTACCGTGATCTACCTATTACCAAGCGTGTACCACCAGTGAATGCCTGTAACACTGGTTGCTTTTTTAATCTAAGCATTATGTACTGTACTGTATTGTTTTGTTTGCTGTGATGTATTGATCTCTTGACAAGGTGCCTTTGTAAATGAGTCTTTGACTCAAAGGTCTGTAAACTGATGATCTAATAAATAAATAAATAAATAATTTGCCCTGCTAGTTATGTGTGAGCCTGTAGGGATGTCGGTATTGCCTGGCAGACTGAGATATTTTGCCCACTGGCTTTTTCCCCCCAAGGGTGCTGGCTTGCAATGTCACACATGCATGCTTTGCATCCAGTGGCTGCCCCTCTCCCTTTTGTTGGTGCCTACTGTGATGCCACCTGGTCACCACCAGGTGGCAGTCATGTAGTGGGCTACAGCACCTCTCCCTTGCCCGAGGGAGAATATCTGTCCTTAGAACATTTGATCCTCTCTGCCCTGGCCAACCACCAATCTGGTGTCACTTTCCAAACCCTGGACATGGGTGTAGCAGATGGTAGCATTACAAGTGCACTACCAGGCCAGCTTTGTTTCTTCACTTTTGCAATTGGATATTGAAAAGAAGAGAGCCCCGCTCTGGACCCCTCCTCCGTTAACTCTGTAGTATAAGTGTGATCAGCAAGACACATTTTTTTTATTTTTTATTATATTTCATTATTTTTCTTACAAATAGATTAAACAGTTTATGCCTATGTTACAAACTCAGCAGCTGTCAACTGACACATGTTTCATTTGGAAGTTAACTAATGTAATAAAGGAGTCAACCATTCTATTGTCCTCTGTTTTGTGGCATGTAACTGGAGCCTCTTCCAAGAGATGATTGCTGTTTCCACATATGTGTGCACTGTATGTATCTCAGTACAAGTACTGTATTACTTAATTACAGTATAACCCCGATTATCCAAATGCAACGGGAGACATCAAAAATGTTCGGATAATCAGGGTTTTGGTAAAAAGGGAGATTAATACTTTTATGCAACATTCATTTTGTTAAATACAGTGCAGGTACTGTGTTTTGATAGTAAGACACAGAGAAGGTTGTTTGGTAAAAAATATAGTTTACTTTACAGTTACTGGACATTTCATTACATCTGAAGTTAGGTAAAAAACATTAATCTCAGCTACATCACAGTGAAAAACTGTGTGATAGCACTCTGCTTCTTAGAATTATTTGATTTTTCAAATGCCTGTAGTCTAAGTTTTCTAAGAAGCAGGGTGTGGAGGTAGTCCATATTTTCTTGCCTTTCTAGCCATGGCAAACATTTTTCGAAAGCTTCCATGGCTTCAGTCGCTATGGGTACCTGTACAGTCCCTGCAGCTCCATCTCCCATCTCATCATCCTCCTCCTTCATCGCTTCCATGACCTCAGGATTATTCTGTGCAATAGCAAGGATATCCTCATCATTCAGTTCCCCGAATCCATCATCGTGGACATCACAGTCCACCCATTCTTGCACTGCCTCGGCAGAACACTCGGTCTGTTGAGCTATGCGATGCAGTGCATCATTAGCCTCCTGTTCTTGTGGCACCAACACAGGCTCTTCTGATTCACCTTCAGGCTCTGTAAGAACAGTCGACTTCTCCCAGCATCTTCTGATAGTCTCCTGTCTCACCTCAGACCATGCCTCTCCCAACAGATAACACGCATCCTTGATTGTCAATTTCTTAATGGCATCAGTAAGCGTGAGCTGGTCATTTTCATCTGCGAGCAGTGGCCAGCAATTTGCCACAGTACAACTTCTTTAAAGTTGCTAAGATGCCCTGATTCATCAGCTGCAGTTTGGATGTTGTGTTTGCTGGCAGAAAAACACAACGCACACCCCCGTCAGATGATGTTAACTGTTCAAGTTTGGGGTGAGCACCGGCGTTATCAATCAAAGGAATAGCCTTAAGACGCAAGTTAATTGACTGCAAATGTGATCTTACTGCAGGCACAAAGTCAGTATGGAACCATTGCTTGAAGATGTTACAGTTCATCCAGGCATTGCTTTGTGCCGTATAGGTGACAGGCAGAGTGAGCATATTGATGTGCTTAAAGCACCATGGCCTCATTGATTTGCCAATGACAAGGAGTTTCAGACAGTGGGACCCAGTGGCATTTGTACACCCCAGCACAGTAAGTCTTTCTTTGTTCACTTTAAACCCTGGCACACACTTCTCTGACCATGATGCTAGGGTTTTCTCTGGCAGCAGCATCTTCCAATATGCCCCAGTCTCATCTGCATTATAAATCTGCATGGGACAAAGCTGTTCTGCTTTCATAAGGTCTGACAATTTTTTTTGAAAAAGTGCAATGTCATTATTCGCAGCAGACAGCAGACAGCAACTCCCTTACCACAGATAGCTGTCTAATCCCACGTCTCTTTTTAAAGCAATTTAACCAGCCTTCACTTGCAGTGAGCACTTCATCATGCCCAATCAAGTGTTTCCTTTGTGTGTGCAATGCAGCATTGGGGGATGTAATGGAAAGCCTGTGTTTAATTTCATTTACATTTAACAAAAAATGTGGTTAAATATAACCATGATTAGTAGAACCTGCTTATCACATTTTTGTAGGGGGACACAAGAGAATTTCGGATAATCCGGAGGTTCGGATAATCGGGGTTATACTGTATTGACAACTCTGAGTCCACATTGCTTTGAGATGTTAAATGGTGTATTAGATGTCACACCCAGGAAATGTTTCTTTTATTTTTTTTTTTATCTTACTAGCTATGTTACTAGCTATGTTAACTGTAAAATTACTTTCAATGTTGTTGACCAATTTAAGTAATATTTCTTTGTTGCTGAATTATCTCATATTGCTTAATTTCTTCTGGATTGTGCAGGTAATTCTACCCTGATTCTATGTGAAGTTTGTTAGAGTATTATGTTTCTTGGCTGTATGTATTTTTAGTACTGACAGCTTTGACTGTTCTGGCCAACAGAATGTGTAATCGTCCTGTACCAATGTTATTCTACTTGTTTTTGATTGTTGTAGTCTCCCGGGTCATGCCTGAAAATAGTAATTTCATGACTAGCGCAGTTGCCCGGTAAACAAAAACTAAATAAATAAATAAAATATTTTAGTGTGTGTGCATTCCTGGGTTTTTACAGAGGCTGGGTGTGAATAGTGACATTTTTTGTCTTGCAACTGCTCAAGGCAAGGCAATCTTTATTTATATAGCACCCATTCCTGTAGGCTCTGAGTGCCATACATAGTACATAAATAAATTCTAAAGGAAAACTGATTCGAACAACACTTTAAAATACAGTTGAATAAAACTAAATGAAGATAAATTAGCTAGTGAAGAAATACTTGTTCAAACAAAAAGGTACTTAGAGAGGCTTTAAAGGCCTCCACCATGTTGGCCATGCAAGTATATACTAATAATGCATTCCACAAAACTGGAGCACCAACTACAGATGCTCGGTCCCCCATTAGTCTGAGCCAAGAAGGAGCAAAGCAGCAAGCAGACCCACATCAGTGGAGCAGAGGGGGCAAACTGGGTGGGTGGTAGGGAACAAGGAGCTCTTTCAAGTAGTCTGGTACCAAACCACACAGGGTCTTGTAAGATAACAAGCAAATCTTGAAGTTGATGTGCCACCAGTGCCATATAGGCAGCCAGTACAGTGCGCACAAGACCAACGTGATATGGTCACTCTGTGAGGAGCCAAGTATGAGTTGGGCTGCAGCATTCTGGACCAGCTGTAGGTGTGCATCAAACCTCTACATATCCCTAAGTAGAGAGCACTGCAATAGTCCAACCTAGAGGTGATGAAAGCATGGACAATCATCACTAGTTCTGCCTGAATTAAATCCATGTAAGCACCCCTTTTCATCTAAAAGATTTTTCTTTTGTGGTTAAACTTCAAAGGGCTGCTCCCCTTTCATAACAAAAGGACATGTTTTGAAGATAAACAGGATCCAGGCACAATGAATCCAGCACCATAACCAAGCACTTTATTTACACCACTCTATTATTGTAGTGCAGTGACATAATGAGCAAACTTCAAGGTCCAAACATTCCCAGCAGACATAAACAACAGCTACAGAATGTCCCAATCAGTTTTGCACATGCACGCTTCCTTGGGAGACCAGTCCAGCACCATGACAGTAATTTTAAACTGCATCTTTCTTAAAGTTACAGTGCATATATTGCATAGTGAAAGAGTGAAAACCAGTGAAAAATTTGCAAATGGGCAAAAAACACACAGTGAAAACAATAGAAAGACACTGCTGTCAAGTGCAGAACCCAAATTAAGAATTATTTAAAGCAACTGCAACAACAACATCATGAGTCCAAAACCAATAGAAATAATTTTAAATGGTGGACTCTGGCATCCAAAAGCTCCAACCAAATGTAAGTAGCAGCACCAAGTAAAGTACAAAAGTGGTTCCATGAAATAATGATACTTTTGCACCATTGTGGACCCATGGAGCTATCATTGCAATTATTTTAAATAATTTTCGGCACTTGGTAGCAGATATATGAACTGTCTTTGAACCTTGAAGTTTGCTCATTATATCACTGCACTACAGTAATGATTGTTGCAAGCAAAGTGCCTGGTTCTGGTGATGGTTTCCTTCTTTGCTACATGATTTTTTTTAAATAGGCATACACATGAGTGGAGCTGCTTCATTTGCTTGGGTCTAGGCAGAATGAGTCAATTTATTGATGGGTAGCCAGACTGGAGAACACAAGGATCGAGGCTGCAGTCTACAAAACCAGAGTCTAAATAACAAATCCAGTTTGGATTTTGGACCTTTTCTTAAAAAGGGTGGTCCCCAGAGTTTAAAGAACTGGTGTAGGATGTGATGTCAGAGAGGCATGTACAGTATGATGATGTGGGTGTAGTGAGCCAGCCAGCCTTAGGCATTTCTGGTGTGCGTTGGCGCTAAAAGCTCAGCTATGTTTTTGGACTTTGAATGAACAACATCATGGGTTGGAGTCTGCCACAGCTGACTAGTTGTGGTAGGCTTCTTCTCTTCTATTTAGACGATAGATACATTTCAAGTTAGGTAATTCTGTGTGTCTGCTATCTCTTTTAAAAGTCTTTATATTTTTTATCTCTGAAGAAACACTGTATTCCTCCCCATAGCCTTTAGTGTGTATTATTGTGTAACATATGAAATATTGTGGAATATTAACTGCTATTTTTCTACACTTCATGCTTTCCGTGACCAAATCATTTCAAGTAAAGATAACCATAGGTAATTTTGAAAGGATATGATCCATGTCTAAAGCAAAAGTGTTCTCAGCTGTAACAGGAGTGGTGGGTCATTTGCCCTTTGGTAAGGGGCACTGCATTAGGTATGAGCAGTGGCTCAGGTGGGATTCAGACCAAGAGCTACACTAAGTGAGGTTGCATCGAGTGGTGGCAGCATACCATGGTTACCCGTTCTGGCATCTGAGATGTTATGAAACTGATAACAGCAGCAGATTGCATTCTCAGAGAGAACTAGTCCATGACAAATGGGTATTGGGTAGGTTGGAGGGGTCAAAACTTGAAGAGGTGAAATGAGGAAGGATGAACCATTTTAAATCATGAATTAAAGAAAAAACTAACCAACCATTTGATATTGGTTGCAACTACAGACATTTTCTAAGTTTCCCATTTTAATTTTTTGTTTCAGGCTTTGATTAAAGGTTCCCTGGCCCACAGAAGAGGAGTCCAGGGTATCTTTTTCCAGTTTGATCTATGGCACAATGTCTGATTATTTATCCATCATGTACATTTACCAACTTGTCCATTTGTTTCTGAATAAACTCATCTGAAATCTTAATTGATGTGTGTTTTTTTTCTATTTAGTAAATGTTTTTCATTATTTCCTGCCACTGTTGGATTATGGACAGCGCAGCCGTGAGCCATTGCCTTGTAGTCACTTTTTACTCTGGCCAGCATTATATTAGAAACAGTAAGTAGGTATAATTTTTATTTTTTAAGGTTAGGTGGGCATACCTGTAGAATTACTTGTTTTGGCCCAATGAGATCTTGTCCTGATATTCTTTCACTAGTGTATTTCCTTTCTTGCTCCCAGAACTATGCTACCTTAGTGCAGTTCCACATAATAGGGGCATAGTTTGCGCTCTGTCCTCCACACGGGCTTCCCACCCGCCAGTGGGTTGAGATTTGTTATTGAAATTTAGCCTTAATAACAGGGGTGTGAAAGAATATGATCTTGTTCTTACACAAAACTCCTCCCAAATACGGGTGGACTTGGTGCTATACTGGTCCAATGCTGAAGAATTACATTCTTCTGTGACTGGATTAGGGATTTCAGCATCCAAGTTTGTAGAATATAACTACTTTTATGTTCCTGTACTTGCTGGAGAGCCTTGTACATGTGGGAGATTATGTGATTCTGTGGTATTCCACCTATTGCTTCTTTTATTATATTGATTCACAGGTTCAGTGGAGAATTAAGTGCATAGCATGCTTGTATAACATTGTAGTGATTGTGCTACTACAGAAAAGGTTGTGGTTTGGTGTGTGTGTGTCATTTTGTGCTCTCTGTTTCAGAGGAACTTCCACCCTTCCAAGATACTATGGCACAGAAACCTCTTGAGGAGGATTCCACACTTAGAGGTGCTTGCTGCAGGAGTAAGGTCCTGTTGCTGAAGGTAGCATAGGGATGTTGCCTGGATGGAGAGGTGAGCTGCCAGAGAAGTGAGTGTATGATGGAAGCAATTAAATGAGTAGCCAAATAATGCTTAAGAAATTGAACCCTTATAGTGCTCGTTGGTGGCGCGGGGCATGGTGAAGTCAACCACTGCCTTATGAAACCTCAGGCAATCCTGCCATTTCACTGGTCCAGTGGATGACTAAGTGTATAGGATGGTTGTGCAACATGGTAGTGCTTGTGCTATTATGGAAGAGGATGTGGTTGGATGTGTGTGGCCTTTTGCACTCTCTGTTCTAGAGGCTCTACCACCCTTTTTGAGGTACGATGGCACAGAACCCTCCTGAGGAGGGTTCCACCCCTAGAGGTGCCACAGGAGTGAGGTCACTTGGCTGAAGGTAGCATAAGAAGACATCCATAAATCAAAGCAAAAGGCACAGAAGACCTTCTGGACATCATTATGCTATTTAGTGAGGAAAGGCCACAGCTGTACCAAGGGAAAGAGCCCTCATCTGAATCCCAACTCAACTGCTGGATGAACTACAAATTAAAATTACCTATCTACTAGTTATGTGTGGTTCATAGCTCAGTGCTTATGTTACATACTGTAGCAGAATGATGTAAATGGTTGTTGGATACAGAGGCCAGCTGGTAAGTAGACAATGGTTGCCAGGTACTAGTAGTATGGAATGATGTGCTTAGGTACTTATTATTTGATGGTTTTGTCTTTTCTCTGTATCCCACCTGTAGGGAGGAAGCTTTGTCTAGTATTATGAGACACCCCCAAAAGAAATAATATCGATGATTGATCTGTATCCGACTGATGAAATAGTCGAGCAGGAATAGACCCCTAATAATATGAGTAGATGATCACCTCCTCCAACTCCAGAGAATGTGACCAGTAGAACGCAGAAGAGGAAAACCCCCTTGGGGGAAACCTCTGAGGACCCATGGCTACTGACCTGCCCGTCCTTCTGGGCATACTAAAGGAGAGTAATCCTAAATAATATAATCGGCTAGTCTGAACCCCAAATGTAGAACCCAGTCCAAAGAAACGTAGAACTGAAGACGTCTGGAGTAGTGACATGTCAGGCGAATAGAGTAAGCATCCATCCAGTAAATCCCAAGTTTGAGAGTCCATGAGCAGTATGAAATGAAGAGTCACAGGCGGTGCAGCACTCCAGCAGGTGAGGACGACTTTGCAGAGCAGATCCAGGAATCAAGGCTTAGCATCCGCGTCAGAAAGAGAAATGTTGAGTCAAGTTCAGCATGGAAAGGGTAGCAAATGAAGGCCATGGTGATGAAGCACAAGAACTGGAACATGCCACTTAATAGGGAGGATGGAGCAGTGGGAACCTTCAATCCAGAGGTAAAGTGAGCATTATGTAGGCATAGAATGTACTGAATATGTAGAAGTAGACAGACACGTTTCCAGCTCACGAGGAGCACAGCTAGTTGCAACTGCGAGTTAGAAGGGATGACCGCTAGGCCCAGGAACGGCAAAGCAGGTAGCATGAGCAAGTAGTATGAATAAGTGGACCTGTACGTAGGTTAGTCGATGGAGCAAATAGCTACAGGAGCAGATGTGGTAGCAGGGAAGTAGCACTGCAAGATGAGGTATGTAAGAAGGCGAGGGGCATGAATGGTACAAGCAAGGAAATCATAGAGCTTTGTGGATCCAAGGTTGCGTAACAATGTTGACATCTACGGTTCCAGCCAGGATGATATCGTAGCTAGAATTGACTTGTGAAGAATATCCTAATGAGTCTTGAATAGTCGAGCGTAGGAGTCCTTGATGGCGATAACTGAAGAGGCTGAGTCAAATGAAGTAGCATTGTCACAGGGTCCAAGAAGCATTAGAGCATAAATCAGGATAGTGAAGGCTTTCAGGAGAAGCTCAACTCAGTGTCCTGGAAAGAGTGGGGTGAAGGCAGGTCGTATAAGCAGCAATAATGCCACACGGCTAAAGCAGCAGGGCAAAGCATCCAAAAACAGATGATGAATGGAGAAATGTCCATATGCGAATCCAGGAAAGGAGTTTCTGACTGGCCAACACAGCAGCAGGTAGGCGAATAGGAGAATGTGTACATCTCTAGGCCCCTAGCTTGGGTGAGGCAGAAGTAGAGCAGAAAGGTAAACATCCCAGCCTGATGGGTGAAGGCAGGTCGTATAAGCAGGTGATCAGCATGTACATCTCCCAGCCCTATGGGCGAATGCAGGTCATAGAAGCATGTGAGTAGCAGGTAAACCTCCCAGCCCAAAGGGCAAAGGCAGGTCATAGAAGCAGACGATTAGTAGGTAAACCTCCTAGCCCGATTGGTTAAGGCAGGTCATAGAAGTAGACAAGTATGGTTCAAATTCTAAATACATAAGAACAAAGGACTGCGGGGCCCAAGGGGCATAGTTCTGACCAAATGTGATGGCTAACCTCTGGTCCTGCAGGTGAGACAGATTGCAGAGCAGTGGTAGATAATGCAATGGAAATGTTGAACTGCATGCAAAGCATAGGGTCACGTCCTGGTATGAGAGATCACAGTAAATATGTAAACATAGGTTAGAAGGACGCCAGTTCATGAGGAAAGCAGTAGATTGTAATGGCAGGTTAGTCATAAGGACCCCTAAGCCCTAGAGGGCAAAGCAGGTAACATGAGCAAGTAAGGTAAAGAAGTGAACTGCATAAGTTGTAGTAGTAAGCCAGCTGCATGATGCAGATGTAGTAGCAGGGAAGCAGGCAAAGGCGTCCGAGAATAGATGAGGAATGACGAAACTTCAAGATGTGCAACCATAGTAAAGAGCTCCTGGGCTGGCTGCCACAGCAGCAGAGAGGTGTATAGTAGAATAAGCGATTCCATCCTGAACTGGTGAGGTGGGTGGAGTAGAAGTACTGCATTCTTGGCCCGAAGGGCGAAGCAGGTCATAGAAGTAGGCAACTGTTGTGCAGCTGGACCCCACGAGTGTCAGCTGGTAGTGGAAGCAAGATGACTGCCAGACCCATGTAAGCCAGTATGCGTAGTTGGACCCCTCGTAGGTTAGTTGGTAAACTAAGTAGAGTAGCAGCTAGCCCTATGAAAGCTAGCATGCGCAGGTGAACCACATGTAGGTCAGCTGGTAAGGTAAATAAATAGTGGCAGCAAACCCCCATAAAGGTTATTCAATATGGCTGGACTACTGAGGTCAGCTAATAATGGAGTAGGAGGAAAGTAAAATGCAGTGCAGCAATACAGGAAGCATCCAGGGACATAAATTAGAGACGCAGTAGAAAGTAATTCATTAGTGGAGCAAGACTTGCATCCTAGATAAATGAAGAGTTGGAAGCAGGGTGAGAACAGCAGCATCCTGAAGTCCAATGGCGAAGTCAGAAGATGTCCTGGAGGGTAGTGGTCCTTGCCATAGAGGAGTCTCCCATGTCACTGGGACTGAACATGGAGAAGGTGGTAGAGAGATGGGCATGCACTAGCTAGGACAGATGGATAAACTGCAATGCCAGGTGAATGAACTCAGGTAGAACAAGGTGGACACCAACATCCTGCCTGCAGCAGTATGGATGAAGGACTCGAATGATTATCGTCCATCCAGCATGGAAGCAACTGTGACTCCCCATAGTCTGGGATGATTTGAGGAACACCATTATTAGAAAATAGGAGATCACCGAGCTTATGGTGCCATCTAGTGGACTGATGCATGATGCATGGGCGTGGAATGGACTGCAAGTCGATAATAAGAGAAGAGTTGTAAAATAAATAGAAGCACCCATCTACCAAACTGGGAGTATGTCGGATCTGTACAAACATCGACGCACAGAGCTATATATGATAGCTGATAAATGAGGCATGAGGTAGCCCAAGAAGCGTGAAGTGCAAGTGAAGTAGATAAGTGCTGGCAGCATGAGTAGGTTAGAGAAACCAGAGAGGGCAGGCAGCAGTGAGATGCTGCGTTCAGATATCAGGTGTAAACTCAGTCCGAATCCAATGTACAGGTGGCCAGGCAGGCATGTAAACTGCAGAGTAAGTTCCAGTACGGCAAGTGGTATAGCAGGCAGGTGTAGCAAACTGGTCGTAGGCTCCTTGGCTGAGAGAAATCCAGGTAAGCAAGAAGCAGAAACATCAGACAGGCAAGCACGATTTTGAGCTAACCTGAGAGGGTCAGAGTAGTTGGGAGAACATGGACTGGAAATGAGAGAATTTGGTTGCAGCCAAGGCGACGGACAAAACAGAAAGGCTATAACATGAGGCAGTCGTGAGCAGCAGGAGGAGAGGTGATGGAGGAAGCTCTGGTAGCGAAGGTCGAAAAGTCATAAGAGAACAAATCAGGAAGCAGAGAACACAGTGGCTGCATGGCCATGGTTGCAATGAAAACAGGAAAGCGAATAAACAGGTAGCCAGAGTAGGAAGAAACACAAAACAACGGCGGCTAAACAGCGGCCAAGAGGTGTATGAGGAAGTAGAAAGAGCTAAAGAGCATGGCTAGACACAGAATCCTCCCCCCAAAAGAAAGGAATTCGGACAAGTAGACATGGAAAACAGCACAAAGAGGATAGGGAACGGACGAAACAAAAATGAGCAAGACAGGAGACAAACATGCGGGGGGGGGCAGGGTGGTGGCAGGCACAGGAGGAAAAGGAGAAGCAACCATGACCTAGCAGCACATAGTGAGCACTACGAGTATGACTCGCTCTAAGCAGAGCGGGAGTCTGCTGCTTGGTTTATGAAGGATGTGGGGGAGAAGCTCTTTCCCCACATAACCACAGGCTACGCCCTTCAATGATGTCCTTCAGCATGGTGAAGAGGGACAAAAACCCTGTTGAAGATGCCACTGGGGATCCATGGCTTTAGGTCACTATCACTCCAAGTGACATGATTGTTTCTTTGACGTGATTGTCTTTTGTGTCCAGGTGTAATAGGAAACACTAAAAACTTTGTGCAGATAGGATGAGGAAAAAACTGTGCAATGTGAGTGGCATGAGCTTTTGTGTAATTGAGGAAGGAACAGGGGACTGGCATACTTTGGAGGAAGCAGAAGCTTGCTCCATCCATCTAGAGGGATGATAATCCTTGAAGATGTCACAGACCTGATATTGTATGACTAAAGGAACCCAGAAAGAAGGCCACAGCCTTGGAGAAAGGAGACTTGACTCCCATAATAAAGAATATTAGCCTCCTACAAGGAGCTGATCTCTGCTATAAAGCAATTCTCAACTTATGAACTCATAGGAAGCCCAAGTCTAGGTGGGTGTTGCAGAGTTACTTTGGTATGAGTAAAGCAGCCCTAAGCACTAGGGCCGCCCTGTGGTTAGTGCGCAAGGTCCCGTTAAAGGAAGGGATATGGGTAGAGACCAGGCATATACATTGCAGGTGCAGTGGATGAATCAGTGTCCAGCTAGTGAGCTTCCCAAACACCTCCTAAATTTAACAGGTTGAGCGTGTCACAGAGATGCAGTGATTTGAACAAAGGAACCCTTAGTTCACCCCTACTACATGCTCAGACTACAGGACAGCTAAACTACCCTTGGACTACAGAACAGCTAAGGCTAGACCTGCGGGTTACAGCACAGAAAAGAAATCTGAATACCACTCATCCATATCACACTAGGGCCTCAAGCAACCCTAGGAAAACTAGGATTTAACTGATCCCAGAAGGAGTGGAAGTAGCACTATGAGGAAAGAGTGTAGTCAGAGACAGGCCAGGAATGGGTTGGTCAGTATGGAATCTTATGGGTAAGGTAGTAAGCTCTCACAGTTATTGATACTGGGGACACTAGGAGAATATACCTTGTACATAAATGGCTAAGCTATTGCTCTAAGTTAATGAACTACTGTGTACTAAGTGAATGCACAAGCTGCCATATGTTTTAAATGTCGTCTCATTGTAACTATGTATGCATGTATTTTTTTCACTATGTATTGTCGTTTTTAGTAGATCAACAAATATTTATATAAAAAAAGGTAGTGAGTCTTGGAGTAGCTCAGTTAGTTGCAATATGATGCCAAGAAAGGCAATGCATACTTAATCCTGAGGTCATCACTGGGGTGAAGCCCAAGTTACACTGGAAGTCTGACTGTCGCATGAGACTGGTTGTTGTTGTTAGGGTGAGAGCCTAATAATTCTAAGGACATGAGCCTGAATGGTGGTTAGGCAAGAGCCCAGTAGTCATAGGCAGGTACCCCCTAGTCATGGGGCAGAGCCCTGTGGAGACATAGGAGACAGGCCCAAGGCTGGCAGACAGGTAAGCAGTGAGAAATGCCCAAAGGAAAAAACAAAGTGGAGGTCACTAACAGCAACAGCACCCAGCTGGCTGGAAGTAGAAAGGAGCCAGACACCACAAACATCCAGCAAGCAAGGGGGCAAGAGGAAGAGCAGTAATTACCGAAGCAGCCAGGCGGCAAGCAGGATGACCTCCACAGCAGACCTTGCAAGGGACCAGGGAACAGCAAAGCATGAAGGTGGAGGCAAGCAACACATTCCAGCAGGCAGCAGGAACAAGTGGGAGACAAAACAAAGGGCCAGAGAGTGGTCAGTAGGAGCAACAACAGAAAGCAGGAGTTCTGGAGAGAAGCACACAGTGCCAAGCAGAACAAAGGACAGGAACAACAGAAGCAGGGAAATAGAACTGAGAAGGCAGTATGCCCACAACTGCTAGAGTGAACCACAAGAAGAATGACCCCCTATCTCGGCAGACAGAAGGGCCAGGAGTTGTGCGGTGCCCAGCAGCTGGCACTGAGCAAACCACCATGCTGCTGCAGAACCAACAGCCCTCAAATGGAGTGGAAGAAAGAGTAGGGTCACCCCAAGCAGTAGCCACAGGGCAAGCGAAGGAAGATGGAGAGGGCAGGCAGGAAGCCAGCAGCCATGCAACTGCAGCAACAAAATGAGCATCTAGAGGATGCTTAGAAAGGCATGCTTTTATAATGCTCCCCTTTGTGGGGGGCATGCAATGGTCATATCCATTGCCCCACCAAACCTCAGGCAAATTGTCAATTTACATTTAGTGCCAAATCAGAAAGATATATTCCCATTCTCTTATTTTTTTTCAATATAATGTCAGGCTTGAAAGTATCTATAGTGTTCTGGTTAGCAGTTGGTATTTGTGCTGCAACCTTGTGAAAGTAGTTGGAACCAAACTCTCCAAATATTGGAAGATATGGTGTGAGCTTTGCCTTTGCTATATTAAAAGTTTATGGTCTATTTTGGGCAAGTGCCATGTATAGGGGGTAAGGAACTGCAAAGTAATACTATTTTAATCCATTCCACAGCCATAGTTGCTGCCACTGTACCAGCATTTGCTATGTATATCCATTGTCAGTGTTTGATGTGGATGAGAGAAAAGCATTTGTGTTATGTTGGGCTGGCTGTTCTTCCAGCACGCACTTTAGGAGGTGACTATCCAAAGAATTTGTGTTTGTAGGTTTGCTGCCATATGCTATTGTCTGAGATTTGGCAGAGCCAGGCCCCCATTCTCTTTTGGTAGCTGTGGTATGCTAACTCTAATTCTTGGTCTCTTTCCACCCTATATGAATGTTGAGATATGTTTATCCCACTGGGTGAACATTTGTTTGGTAGATCTGACTGGGGCTGTCTGAAAGAAATGTAACAGTTGAGACACAATGTTCATTCAAATGGTATCCATTATTTTAAAAAAGCTTAAGGAGAGTCATGTGAGGTCACATTGTATTTTGATCACTAAATATTTAATATAGTCTAGATTTTAATTAAAGTTATTGGTCTGTCTGATGGTATGATAAGGGCTGTAGCTGTATGCTAGCATTTCTGGCTCCTTTTTCAATATAAAATTTGAGTTGAAATTCTGCATCGTTATGCAGTTCATACAATTTTTTCTGCTTGGACAAACTTATCTTTATGTTTATTCAGTGTTGTTAATGTTCTGGGCTCAATACATTTTTTACATGGAGCCATTATCAGCTCATGTACAGATGATATTATGTGTGTCAACTGCTAGTAGAGTAGCCTCCTGGGAGGAAGACACTATCATACTGACACCTGGTCTTGAAACTGGACAGCAAATATATTTGTCCAATGGACCTAAAGCATATAAAACTGTCCACTGAGGATGTTGACAGTCACATCTCTTGTAGCTGTTCAGGTAAAAACATTCCACAGCACTTTTTGAAAAAGGTTAGATGATGACCTCTTATTTCCAGAACAGCACCACCAGTGCCAAGAAAACAGAACCATGTGCAATTGTCCATAACTGTGAATAGGTGACTGCTAAGCACATAACAGTTTCAGCCAGTAACAAACTGCAATACATTCAGCTAACAATACATCACAGGAAGTCCCATTCATTTCACTGGCATCTCCTGTGATTATATCATAATATATTGTGATATGCAGTACTATAACTGGATATACAGCATTGTAGCCTGTTACTGGCTGCAACTGTGATGTCAACCCATTGACAGCATATGCACTGCATTACCTGTTCCTACCTCATTGCACTATAACAAAATTAAAATTACAGGTGGTATGAAATGTGTTACTGTACATAAAAACCCAAATTGTGTTGTGTGTATATCTGTGGCACACCAAGTCCTTACATTTAGGGCCATATTCAAATGATAGGCTGCAAGATGCACATGTGACCTTGCATTCAATTTCAAGATCCTCCCTGCACTCCTTCTGCTCCTATTCCCATCAGTTCTTTATGTGCATCTGAGTAAGTTGCTAGCACAGTCACCGAGCTCCTGTATTTCAAGAATAGATATACTATTTTTATCACAAGGTAAGAGCTCCAATTCCTATATTATATGTCAAGAATCACCAGATTAGGCAGGGTCTGTCATATTTTTGCTATAAATTACTAGAATTACCACTTAGATACTACTAACCTGCCCTGGGTAACATTCTGACTAGCCAGGGCCATGTCGTCATCTGGTCAGAGACTTGAAAGCTAATCTCTACAGGCTCTCTATCCAGTTGTTGATCCAAAAGCCAGCATCAGGTACCAATATCTGCAGAGTGTGCATGCTGTCCAGAATCTGCTGCCAGTATATTAGGCACTCCCCATTACGAGCAGGAACTTCTAGAGCCTGTGTGCCCCTCCAGTCCCTTTAATAGCAGCCACAGAGGAGCACGTACACAGTTCCAAAATCAACATTTTTAACACTGCCATTAATTAACACTGCTGTTAATGCTCATTGTGAGTGCTCCTTTGGCTGGTGCTCTCCTGTCCAGTGGGGCACCAAAGCAGCAGGGGCCATGTATTTTATTACAGGCAGGTGTCCCCAGCATGAGTGGAATGGTCTCACAGGCACTGCATTGATCAATTCCCATGTAGGAAGTTCTCCCCCTTATGAGCTGGGAGATCTCGCAAGCATAACTGTTTTAATCATGGAGTTTTCACTGAAGCAGACACTTCCCCCCCACTTCCCCACATCAGATGTTTTACCTCCCTGTCTAAGACCCATGGAGAAACATTGCATGGATTTCTTACCTTCCCACATCAGCAGTACCATGCCCCTTCAGTGGGGGCTCTGCTGTCAGGTTCTCCACTGTGCAATTGCTCCAGGACCTATCCCACCACTGGGCCATTTTCCAATTCTTAGTCTTCTCCTTTGCCTCTCTCACTAGGATTTGCGCCATTCTCCTGCCCCCTCTTCATTTGCCCAATGGGAGTCACGCCATTGAGCTGAGCAATACGGCACATGCACAAGGCTGCTGCTCAAGTGCATGTACAGAAGTGATATGCCTCACTCACTTCTGGCACAATGACCTCTGAATGGAGTGAACAGCAATTGGATGCCTCACATAGGGGCATAATTCAGTGGGGGAGGCTACTAATATCTGATCGCCCCAACTCTTGCAGCACCACTGTGTAGACTGCCATAAAACAGAAAACTCAGGGTACGCAAGATGATGTCCGCATCATGATGGTGGCCATTTTGATAAGGTCAGTCTTTGGGCAGCCATATTCTTAATAGAAGGTCCCATTAAGCTATGGGTTATTACAGATACACTCAAAATTGTGGTTAGATTTCAGTGGCAGCCATCTTGGGTGAGACTGTTACTAGTTCATACAGTATAGCAGTCTACCATGCATAAGCCCACCTTCCCAGCCTTAAAGGGGAATACCATATCAGCCATCTACCCTCACATGCATGTCCCCTTCCCTTCAAGGATCACTGAGTTGCAATGCCATATAGAAAGCTAAATTACTTAAGACACCTCACGCATACTACTGGGGCTAATCCTCTAATACTACCCATTTCTGTCTTCCCAGATGGCAAAATCAAGAATGACCTGCTACCCCACCACAATGGACCCCACTGTCCCACATGTGATATAGAAGAATCAGACCAGTCCTCTTCCTTAGAGATGTGCTCTGTGGAGGTAGGAACCTCTGAAAACACAGGGTGGCAGCTGGATCCCTCAGCTCTCATGCTCAAACAAGCCATGGCAGCCATCATAAAATGGCAGCAAAAGTTCATGCTTAAGATGATGGAAAGACTAGAAACACTGTCTCAACCCACCCCTAAGGAATCATCAACAGCTTCAAGGAAACCCACAACTGTCACATTGGCCACAGACACCAATACCAAAGACCCAAGACCAGGCTCAGGTCACCCTGCATAAAATGGAGATGACCAAGAACCAAGTGAGGATGAAGGATTGAAGCAGGAGCAGGATGATCAAGAGGGCATCATTGGAAACTGAAGAACCATCACTAACATCAAAGCTTTATTCATACGAGGCTGCCCCCAAACTCCTGAAAGCCATCAACTCAACTATGGGGTTTGACTTGCCACTCACATGACTAGAGAGCAAGCTAGATCCCATGATAGGGCAAAAGCCAGAATAGTCTGACTTCATTTCAGTATGTCCCACCATTAAGGATATTTTTACCAAGGAATGAGAGGCAACAGATCCCACCCACATTCCAGAGAGGAGAGCGTTGGATCACATGTCCCTGATTCAGGAGGACAATTTAACTATGGAATCCAGAGCAGGCTGTGTCTCTTCACAGATGACACAAAACTATGTGGAAGCGTGGATAGTGATGAGGGAATAAGGGATATACAGAGAGACCTACAAAAAATAGAGAGATGGTTAAAGATCTGGCAGTTACAATTCAACGGCAAAAAGTGGAAGGTACTGCACCTAGGGAAAAGGAACTTCAAGACAGAGTACTGAATGTATGGGGTGAGACTTAGCACTACAGAAATAGAATGGGATCTAGGAGTTATCATCAATAGCTACCTTAAACAAAACAGACAGTGCAACAAGGCCTATAGCAAGGCTAACAGGATGCTAGGATGTATCATAATGGGTATAGATAGCTGGAGAAAAGAAGTAATACTTCCCCAATATAGATCCCTGATGAGGCCTCACCTGGAATTCTGCATCCAGTTCTGGAGCCCTCACCTCAGAAAGGATAGGGATAGGTCAGAAACAGTGCAGTGCAGAGTAACAAAAAATGATTCAGGGCAAGCAGGGCAGATCCTATGAGGAACACCTCAAGGCAATAAATATGTACTTACTGGACACCAGAAGGGAGAGGGGAGATATGATAGAGACCTTCAAGTTCCATAAAGGAATTAACAAGGTATCCTGTGAGGAATTATTTACCCTGAATACCAACTCCAGGTCATGCGGTCATGAGTTGAAATTAACAAGAGGTGGTTCAGGAGGAATATGAGGAAGTACTTCTTTATAGAAAGGGTGGTGAAACCTTGGAACAGTCTGTTTACTTAGGTGGTGGGTGCAAACACAGTCAGGGGATTCAAGCAGGCATGGCATAGATTGAAGGGAATAGTGGTCTCCCAGGGTGACAAGACCAGGGAGGAGAATTAGCATAGGATGGGGAATGTTAGTACCCGGGAGGAACAATAGGTTCCAAGGAAAGTTTCAGGGATTATTTGGAATATGGGCAGACTGGATGGACCTCTGGTCTTTTTCTGCCATCACGGTCTATGTTTCTATGTTATAGTGACATGGAATAAAAGGATGGTTATATCAGCAGATGGAGCAACTATACTCAGGAACCAAGCTGACAAGAAGCTCGAGGAAATGTTGAAGAAGATCTTTGAGATGGTGGGCCTAGCGGCAAGAGCTACTACAACAGCAACTTACGTGGCAAGAGCACACATTAGGTGGAGAGAGGAGGCCATAAAGGACATGGACCTGAAATCACATCAGGCAGATCACCTGAAGTGTACGCTCCAAACATCCAAGTATTTGGAAGATTTATCAGTAGATGCACTAAAACCGAATGCAAGAGCCATTGTGATGATGAATAGATCAAGACAGTCTCTGTGATTAAAACTATGTGATGTAGGCAATGACTCCAAGAACAGGCTACTTAAACTACCTTTCAAAGCAGGCCAGCTATTCTGGGATAGCCTATAAGAGTTCTTAAAGTAGAAGGAGAAGAGAACAGAAAGGACACCACTAAGAAAAAGCACACGTACTCCTACCGGCCGTCCTTTTGGAACACATTTTGCCCCAACAGGGCCCAAAGTAGCAGACACAGAAACCAAGGCTTCAGGGGCAGAAGTAGGGGCAGGGGATACTACACCAGCAACAACAGCTACAGAACCATGAACTTCTCATCCTTCAACTACAATTTCAAAGCCAAAAACAGAGGGGGGGACCTGCAAAGGGCAGGTCCTTTGCCAACAATGGAAAGTCAAACAAGCAATCACAAAAATGACTACACATTGAGTACACAAATGAGACAAGCAGCCCACCCATAGGAGGGCAACTTTCACTATTCCAATGAATTTGGCACAGCACAACCACAGACACTTGGGTTCTGAAGATTATTTCAAAATGATATGCAATTGAATTCTCAAAACAAACACCTCCAGAGACAGACTAATCCTATTGTCAATATCAAGAAAATGGGTGCACCGTCAACAAATTCAAGAGTTACTAAACAAACTCCTGGCAAACAAAGCCATATAACATGTACCAGATGAGGAATGAGGAATGAGGAATTGGGTCTACTCAATCTTCTTCTTGATTCCAAAGAAAACAGGAGACCTCAGACCAATCCTAAACCTGAAATCCCTCAATAGGTCACTATAGTGTCAAACATTCTAAATGGAGACATTAAGGGTTACACTTAAAGTCATATGACAGGGAGACTTTCTGACATCCATAGACCTCTGAGACACCTATCTGTACATACCAATTCATCCTTCCCACTCCAAATACCTAGGGTTTCACATCCTAGGACAGCATTACCAGTACCAGGCACTGCCATTTGGCCTGGATTCAGCCCCCAGAATGTTCACCAAAGTGTCAGTGGTAACAGCAGCCAGGTTAAGGGAATAAGGTATAAACCTGATTCCATACCTAGGTGACTGACTCTTAACTCTGTGACTCTTATAGCACTGTAACAATAAAGAGGGCTAGGGCAGCATTGCAGAAGGAAAATGAAGCAGGACAGGGAAGGACGTACTAAAGGGGGGTATGGCAACTTGTGAAGTGGTTGAGGACAGCAGAAAGGTAGGTGGGCCAGGGAGCAGCAGGACACCTGGAGGGCCAGCATGGGTAGAATAGCTGTGGGCAGGGAGCGGAGGGGCACAGAGGAGAGAGGAGAGAATGGATAGGGGAAAATGATTGAAGAAGTTGGTGGAAAGGACAGGAAAGGGTGATGCACCAGGGGGAGGAACTGTGGCAGCATAAGGGGAGGTGGGATCGGTGGCAGTAGGGAAGTAGTGGATACAGAAGAGGGAGGATCATGAAGTGTAATAACTGTGGAGCAGCCATATTCATGGGCACCCTGTGGAGGCTGGAGGAGTGCCCAGTTTGTCAAAGGCTGGGGAGGCTGCAGGATGAGTTTTTAAGGTTAAAGATGGAAATGTCTTGGACAGAAAGAGAAGAGAAAATGGGAAGCACAGACTGTAACCAGGTAAACAGAAGAAGGGACAGGGGGTAGGGATTGGAAATGGAGAGAGCAATCCACACATGGAAAAGAAGGGGGAGATACAAGTACAGTAGATAGGGGGCCAAAAGGAACGGGGGACAGAGTTACTGCACATAGGCATACAATAGGCTCATACAGGTACTGGCCATTGATGGTAATGTTAGATGGGGACAAGGGGCTGTGGAAGAACAGTCCAAGGGAATAGAGAAAAATAGGACGGGGGGATGAGAAGGGAAAAGAACCTAATATATGTCAAGATAGAATGAGCACGGGAGGGAGTACTCATGAGGGTAGTATAACAGGGGTGAACGGTGTGCAGGAGGAATGAGTTAAGACAGGAAGGGGAAGGGAGGATGGGAGGGGTGACAAGGGAGAAAGGGGTGGAATCTTATTGTTGGGGGACTCAATACTGAGAGGCGTCAGGTGGGGTAGCAAGGGAGAGAGGCATAGTTGGGTCTGGGTAGAAACCATGCCAAGAATGAAGGTGGAAAGGGTGGGGCAATCAGTACTAAAATATGCCAGAAAGGGCAAAGAAAAGCCACATCAAATTCTGCACCTGGACATGAAAGACTTAATTTGAGGATTTAGGTCCAGTTTGTGAGGGGCAGGAAGATCAGTTACCTTCTCGGAGGTACTTCCAGTTCCAAGGCCAAGTACGGCAAGGAAACTAAGGATTCAGGAGTTTAATGAATGGCTGGCAACCTGGTGTCAGAAAAAAAGGGTATGGGATGGTAGGAGGGTGGGGGGTGACCTGGAAGGACAGCAGTCTATATGCTGACGATAGATTGCACTTAAATGAACAGGGGAAAAAAGTACTGAAGCAAAAGCTTGGGGAGTATATTGAGGAGAATTTTAACTAGGAGAGGGGGATGGCAGAAGGGATTGAGGTGCTCAAACGTCTTGGGATGGGAAACCATATGGGCTTATCCCCCATAAAAGTGAGATAAGGTGAAGGGCAAACAATTCAGAAGGGCCATAAAGGAAGAGGAGGAAGAAGAGGGAGAAACAAAGGGGATGGAGGGTAGTATCTTTAAATGCTAAAAGCCTGGGGAATAAAAATGTGGAACTACAGTCTCTCATGGTGGAGGGGGGTGGAGATGGTAGCCATCACTGAGACATGGGCCACCCAAAACCATGACTGGGACCTGGTGGTTCCATGTTACAGACTATTCCACAAGGATAGAGTTAAGGGGAAAGGAGGGGGTAGTGCTCTATGTGAGGAAGGGGCTAAAGTGTGTTAGGGAAGAGGGGGAGGAGAGAGATACAGAGGCTCTATGGTTACAAATCCAAGATCCAAAAAATAGGACACTAGGGTTGATGGTGGTGTACAGACTGCCCTCCCAATCGGAAGAGACAGATAGGGTATCGTCGAAACAGATCTGTGGGAACTGTGGAAAGGGTGGGGTAGTGACAGTGGGTGACTTCAAACTGCCGGGAGTGGAATGGAGGACACCTGCCACCAAGTGTAGAAGGTCACAGATAATACTAGACACCATTCAGGATAACTTCCTGATGCAGTTGGTTAGTGAACCAGCTAGTGAAGGAAACCCCCTTGACCTCATACTGCCTAACAGGGAGTGGGTGAGGGATCTGAGGGAGGAGGAAACACTGGCGGGGAGTGACCACTGGACAGTATGGTTCCAGTTGCAGCTGGACAGGGAGGGGGGGCATCTGGCACAAAGGTGCTAGACTTTAGAAAGGCTGACTTTAAAAAGATGGGTGAAGTGGTGCACTGGTTTCTGGACAGAATTCAGCCTAATATGGACACAAACCAGAGGTTGAAACTCATTAAGCAAAGGATAGTGGAGGCAACAAATTCCTGCAGCAAGGCCCAAAGTAAAAAGACTAGGGTGAAGAAACCTAGCTGGATGAGCAAGGGTGTCATAGACAGGGTGAGGAGGAAAAGAGCAGCCCATAGGAGATACAGGAGAACGGGGGGGGGGAGGAGAGGAAGGAGTACCTGAAGGAATCATGGAGGTGACCAGGGAAGTAAGGGCAGCAAAGGTGTCAAGGGAGCTCAGGCTGGTGAAGGGAACTAAGGAGGAGGAAATAGGCTTCTTCAGGTACATCAGGGAGAAAAGGGGTTGTAAGGACCAAACAGGAAGGATTAAGAAGGAGGGGGAATGGGTGGAAAATGGGGGCGAAAAAGCGGAAGTGCTTAATGACTACTTCTGCTCAGTTTTTACTAACGAGAAGGGGGGAATAACTAAGGTTGGGGGGAGGATACAATTAGAGGGGAAGGGGGTGATGGACATGGAAATCACAGAAGGAAGAGTGCTGGAGGGGTTAATGGCACTGAGGGTGGACAAGGCACTGGGACCAGATGGCATACACCCCAGGGTACTGAAAGAGCTAGCAGAGGTCCTGGCAGGCCCATTGGCAGGCCTGTTTAATGTCTTTTCTGGACTCAGGGTCTGTACCTCAGGATTGGAGAATGGCTCACATGGTTCCACTCCATAAGAGCAGTCCCAAAGAAGAACCAGGGAACTATAGACCAGTGAGTCTCACGTCTATTGTGGGAAAACTGAAGGAAACAATCCTGAAGGAGAGGCTGGTGGAGGTCAGTGGAGGGCAGGACAGTTGGCAGCATGGCTTTGTCAAGGGCAGATCCTGCCAGATCAACCTAGTGGACTACTATGACTGGGTGAATAGGGAAATGGACAAAGGGCATGTGGTGAATGTCTTGTACTTGGACTTCAGTAAGGTATTTGACTCGGTGCCACATGGAAGACTAGCATGTAAGTTAAGGGGCACAGGGACGAGGGCAAAATTGGTGGGATGGGTGGAGAACTGGCTGCAGGGATGGCAGCAGAGGGTGGTGGTGGTGGGAGGAGAATTATCATCCCAAAGGGCAGTGACAAGCGGGGTCCCTCAGGGGTCAGTGCCGGGGCCAGTGTTATTTAGGGTATTTATTGCAGACATCTTGGTAGGCATAAATAGCAACATCAGTCTATTTGCCGATGACACCAAGATGGGAGCAGTGGTGGATGACCAAGGGGGTGGCAGAGATTGCAGGAAGATCTAACAAGGCTGGAGACATGGTCTGACATCTGGCAAGTTGATTTCAATGCCAAAAAATGCAAGGTGCTGCATTTTGGGGCAAAGAATGCAAAGAGGAGCTACCATCTGGTGGGGGGGGTGTTCAGCTAGATGTGACTGAGGAGGAGAAAGATCTGGGGGTACTCATAACGGGAGCAATGAAAAACTTTGCACAGTGTAGGAAAGCAGCAGCAGTAGCCAACAAGATGCTGGGTTGTATTGCAAGGGGTATATCCTCTAGGAGGAGGAAGGTGATTCTGCCGTTATACAGATCGCTGGTCAGACCCCACCCGGAGTACTGCATCCAGTTTTGGCGCCCTTACCTAAAGAGGGACATTAGATTACTGGAAGGGATGCAAGGCAGAGCAACAAAGATGATCCAGGGTTTGTGGGAGTTACCATGTGAGGTTAGACTGAGAGAGATGAACTTGTACTCTCTGGAGGAGAGGAGGGATGGGGGGTTATGATTGAGACCTTTAAGTAAATAAGAGGAATAAACAGAACAGGCACTGAGGGACTGTTCAAGGGGAAGGTGGGGAGAGACACTTGGGGTCATGATATGAGATTGGAGGGTGGAAGATTTAGGAGGGAAATGAGGAGACATTTCATTACAGAAAGGGTGGTATCAGAGTGGAATGCACTACCGGAAGAGGTGGTGGCCTGTAAAACAGTGGAATGCTTCAAGAGGGGCTGGGATAGGGCAAAAGGGAGGGTCATGGGAGGGGGGTAGGGTAGGGTAGAAGGGGCTGCTGCAGTGTAGGGGTGCTAGCTGCAAAATCGAGCAGACGCAATAGACCAAATGGCCTTTTTCTGCTGGCAGTTTTGTATGTTTGTTTATTCGTATGCACCAGTTTAAAGATACAGGCAGAAAGAGACACAAACAGTAATGCAAATGCTTGCTGCACATGGTTGGGTCATACACAGGGAAAAGAGTTCACTGGAACACTCTCAAAGGATAAAACACTTGGAGGCCACCATTGACATGATGATGAGACTAGTCCATCCATCAATGAAGAGAATAGACAAAGATATCAACTCTAACCCACCAGCTACAGTCAAAAAAGTCATCGACCCTTCTACAAGTGACATGAGTTTTAGGGGCAATGGTGTCCTCCATAGACTGGGTTCCTTGGGCCAGACAAAACATGCACCCACTTCAATTATTAGCCATACCATATGGAATACTGACAGAAGAGAACTTGCACACAATGGTGCACTGAACAGATCAAGTGAGGAGATCATTGAAATGGTGGACCAACTTACAGAACCTGTCAAAGGGAGCTCCCCTAGAGAGACATTACAAAGCAATCATAGACACAGATACCAGTCTTCTAGGCTGGGTGCCTCCCTGAGGCACAGAATGGCTCAAGCAAGATGGACATAAATGGAAGCAAAGCTGTCGATCAATATACTGTAGATGAGGGCAGTATTTTATGCTCTCACCTCATTCAAAAAATACATCAAGTGGAAATCAGTGCTGGTCCAATCGGACAACAGAGCAATAGCAGCTTGCATAACCAAAGAAGGAGAAACCAGAAGTTTTGTCTTTATGAGGGAGGTGACAAGAGTACTGGGCCCAAACGCATCTGAACCACACAACAGCAATACACCTAGTGGGAAATTGAGCACCACAGCGGACTGGCTGAGCAGGCAGCAGATCCACCTGAGGGACTGGAAGCTGCACATGCAGATACTCAACCAGATCATCAGGAGATGGGAACCTAAAACAATAGACCTTATGGCAACATTACAGAATGCCCAAGTGAAAAGCTTCTATGCAAGGTTCAAGGACACAAACTCAGAGGGCATAGATGCCCTACACTTCTTGTGGACACACGATGAGGCCTTCATTTTCCCACCATTTCCCCTGATCCCACAGGCATTATCAAAAGTAAGACAATCAAGAAGACAGATCATAATGGTCACCCCATACTGGCAAAGAAGAGCATGGTTCGCCACCCTGGTAGCAATGGCGCTAAAGAAAAAAATTACTCACAATAGTAATCTTGTTTCTTTCCAGTGATACTCAGGTATTCATAACTTCTGCAGTGTCCCTTTAAGACAGAGCTGCCCAGAGAGATGGAATGCTATGCAAATGATGGAATCTTTGCATGTGCTGATTATCAAATACTGCCTCTAACCAATTGCCTTGGTTCTAAACCTTCAGATTTCCTTGGAGCCTGGAAAGACATGTCTCAGAACTACAAAATAGCACCTACCATCTAAATGATTGGAATTATAATAATAATTAAGTAATACCCATAAAAACCCTCCAAAGGGAGGTCAAAAACCCCAGAATTGAGGATAAATAAAAATAACCACAACCCTGAATGCAAGAATCACCTGAAGGGGAAGAAGAACAAGAACACGAATTACAAACAATAGTGCCTGATTGTGACACCCACATAGTAGGCCAGATACATACTCCCAGGAATGCAGAGGCTACTGGTTCTTGAAGAAGTGGCAGGTTGGGTAGTTAAGAATACCTGAGTATCACTTGGAAGAAATAAGATTACTATGGTGAGTATTTTTTTCTTCTAACCCCAATAATACTCAGGTCTTCATAACTTCTGTTGACTATGAAGCAGTACCTCTGGAGATGGGCACAGAACCTATTTTGGAAACAGGCTGCAGGACTGCTGTGCCAAACCTGGCATCACTCCTGGACAAGATGTCCAAACTGTAATGCTTTGTGAAGTTGTGTACTGATTTCCAGGTAGCTGCTTTACAGATGTCCATTAATGGAACGTATCTGGCAGCTGCTAAGATAGCAGCTGTGCCCCTTGTGGAATGGGCCCTCAGCCCTGTTGGGGATTCCCTTCCTGCTTCAGAGTAACAAAACTGGATGTACTGAACTAACCAGTGAGAAATGTACCTTTGAAATGCTGGGTCACCCTTTCCCACATCCCCATAAGTCAGGGACAGTTGTTTTCTGTCCTGCATATGGTCCTTAGAGGCTGTCATGTAATAACAAAGGGCTTTTTTAACATCCAAACTGTGGACCCTCCTTTCATCAGAGGTGGAGTGTTCAGTAAAAAGTACAGGTAGGGTAATGGTTTGGTTCAGATGGAAATCCAAAACCACTTTGGAGAGAAATTTCCTGTTTGTTCTCAGGGTCACTTTGTCATTGTAGAAAGAAATGTAATCCTTGTCTACACAAAGAGCCTGAAGCTCACTGATTCTTCTGGCAGAAGTCATTGGCACTAGAAAAAATGTTTTCTAAGTGACACATTTTAGGCGAGTTGAAGACATAGGCTCAAAAGGAGGTCCTATGAACTTGGCTATACACACATTAAGATCCTATGCAGGCACTGATTCCCTGTGAGGGGGGTGCAAATGAGAAAGGCCCTTAAAGAACCTTTTGAAAATAGGATCTGAAGCCAATGAGAACTTTTGCCTGGCTGAAATGTAAGCAGAAGCTGCAGCCAAATGTACCTTCAATGTACTGGCCTGAAGGCCCAAAGAATGTAAATGAGTATGATAGTCCAACATGACTGATATCTCAGCCTGTGTTGGTTCAATATCCTGTGTGAAACACCAGTTGGAAAACATTTTCCATTTTGCAGAATAAGTTTTCTTAGTGGAGGGCTTCCTGTAGCCTTTCAAAATATCGAGAACACCTTCAGAAAGGTTTAGTCCTGCATATTCTATGTCCTCAAGAGCCAGGCCTTGAGCATGAAGGATCTGAGATTCAGGTAAAGGAGTCTCCCCTGACTGGAGGTTAACAGACTGTGCTTCCTGGGAAGGTGTATTGCTTCGGCCACAGACATGGAGAGCAGTAGAGAGTACTATGGCTGCCTGGACCAATCTGGTACTATTAAGATTATGGATGCTGACTGGGACCTGAGCTTGAGCAAAACTCTGTATACCAGAGGGAAGGAAGGGAGAGAACACATACAGGTACTTCCTTGACCAATCTAGAATTAAGGCATCCAGAGGGATTGTTCCCATCTCTGGTGGTCTGCAGCAATATTTCGGCAGATGGTGGTTCTGGTGGGATGCAAACAAGTCCACCTCTGGAGTGCCCCACCTCTTGAAAATTACCTGCACCACTTGCCCATTCAAGATCCATTTGTGATGGGCCTGGTTGATCTGACTCAAGGTGTCTGCCAAGGTATTGCCCTTGTTTGGCAGATGAATGGCTTGGACAGAAATTCCCGAGGAGTAAGCCAAACTCCATATTTTCATAGATTATGTGCAGAGAGGATTGGACCTTGTCCCTCCCTCCTTATCTATGTAGTACATAGTGGTGGTATTGTCTGCTCTGATCTGTGCCACCTTTCCCTGTAGCAGAGGTGTGAAGGCCTTCAGTGCTAACAAAACTCCTCTGAGCTCCAGTAGGTTTATGTGCAAGAGTGGCTCTGCACTTGACCATGTACCTTGGGTAGTGTGATCCCCCAGATGGGCACCCAACCCCAGGAGTGATGCATCCATTGTGAGAATTACTGATGGGGGCTCCTGTTGGAAAGGAACCCCTTCTCTCAGGTTGTTTTCCTCTTTCCACCATTCGAGAGCATGTAACAGAGTTCCTGTTACTAGAATTCATTTTGAAAGAGGGTATCTTTTCTGACACCAGTGAACCCTTAGATGAAACTAGATGTCCCTCATCTGGAACCTGGACCCTAGTACTGTGCCAGTGGCAGCCGCCATGTGGCCCAACAGTTGAGGGAACTGTTCTGCAGTTTTTGACTTGTTCAGGACAAATGAACCAGCCAAGTGTTGAATGCTTCTTACCCTAGTGGCTGGTAAGCCTTGCCCTGCAGAATATTTAGTTCAGCTCCTATAATCTGCAATATCTGAGAGTGTTACAGAACTGACTTCGTTTATTATGAATACTACAGACTCCAGGAGTTCCTGAGTAAAAAGCAGCTACTCCCTGACATGCTGGGGGGACCTTCCCACTACCAGCCAATCGTCTAGGTATAGAAAAATGGTGACACCCTGCTTTTGAAGGTGTTCCACCACTACTGCCAGGCACTTTGTAAACACCCTTGGTGCTGAAGTGAGGCCAAATGGCAGTGTTGAGAATTGATAGTGACCTGAAGTGAGTCTGAACCTAAGGTATTTTCTGTGAGACTTCCTTATGGGGATGTGGAAATAGACATCTTTTAGGTCCAGTGATGCCAACCAATCTCCTTTTTGGAGGGTTGGCAGAATCAGGTCTAATATGGCCCGCCACTCCGCATGCTTCTTTGTGGTATGAAAGTATCTTGAATAGTCCCTTTCCCTTTGAGCTGGTTGACACTGGTTCTACTGCTAAAGCAAGGATCAGCTTTTGAACCTCTGCTTCCAGGGGTTTTCTTTCTGTATTTGAAAATGGTTTGAAAACTTGAGTTCTTAAAGGTGGAAGGGATCTGAAAGTCAGAGATGGCCCCCTGACTTACTATCTCCAGGACCCACTTGTCTGTGGTGATGTTTTTCCAAACATGAAAATAGTGAGCCAGTCTGCCTCCCACAGACAGTAGGGAAGCAGCCTGAACAGACACGTCAGCATGCCTGTTTTGCTTGGAACTGAGCCTGGGGCTGGGAACCATACTTGGAACCCCGGCTGCCCCTTCCCCTAAAGTATCTTTGCTGTGGATAGTACTGGTATGGGGTTGTAGCCATGGGTTGAAAGAAAGTCCTGTTCTGAAAGGCCCTGCCTCTGCCTCCTCTTCCATAGGGTCTAGTGGATGGGGAAGCTTTTTCCTTTGCAGAATTGCTTCTGTAGGTGGTTTTATACTCATCTACCTTTTTCATGTAAGCCTCTGTAATTTGCCCAAAGAGGGAATGTTCCTCAAGTGGGAAATCTAATGCTTTGGTCTGAGTATCCTGGGTCAGGTTTGTGGGTCTCAACCAAGCAAACCTTCTTTGAGCCACAGTGTTTACCATCCACCTGGCAGCTCTGTCGTTAGAATCTGCAGCCATTTAAAATTGATACTTGGCTGCTTCCAGACCAAATCTAGCTGTTTCAGCTAAGTCAGCTGAGACAGGAGACTGTACCTTTTCAGACATGGCAAGCACTGATTGCCAGAGTGATTGGTCTGTCTGATAGCCAAGGAAGCCGAGAGAGGCAGCCTTTCTTGGCCATGCTATCTATTTTCCTCGAATGCTTGTCTGGAGGATGGGAGGCTAGTGGGACCCTTGCCTTGTCACAGGCGGCCACCTGCACTAGTCTTTGGTAGTCAGGGTGAGAGAATAAAAATTCTGTACCCTGTCTTTCCAGTTGGTACTTTTTGTCCAACCTCTTATCCAAAGGATAAGGGACAGTACTAGGAGTCTGCAGTATTTTTAAGGCATCTTTTTTAAAGAATTTATAAATGAGGAGAAGAAGCTTTTTGGTGGATCTGAACCCCATCATTTCCATATACTCTATTTCTTCTTCATCCTCAATAACTTCACTTGAGGGGATGTCTAAGGCATCCACCATTTTTCTTATAAAAGTGAAGTGAAAGGAAAAATCCTCTGATGCCCTAGGAGGAGAACCAAATTCTTGTTCAGGGTAAGCCTCCGGTTCAATGGGGTCCCCTTCCTCCTCCTCCTCATCCTCAACGTCCAGATACTCTTCTTGTTCATAAACAGAAGACTGAGAAGAAGAGCCTATCTGACTGGTTGGTGTCTGAGGCAAAGGGGTAGTCAGCCTTTGTAAAGCCTGGATCACATGGAAGGCCTGTGCAATCTCTTCTGCACTTGGGATTTTTATTGCAGGTACAGAAGTCCTCAAAGGCTTATCAGCAGGGGGTTCTGTGTGCTTAGACCTTTTAGACTTTTTTGAGGGAACCAGAGAGTCAGCCGGTTCAGCGAGGCTCTTTGAAACTGCTTGAGTACCCCTTCTCAGGGGTGGCAGTTACAGTAGTTAAAATTAATGTGGTTTCACCCACAGGCATAGATGGTATCAGCTGATCAGAGCCAGAGGGACCCTTTGAAACAGACCTCTTTTTCTTTAGCCTTTCTAGGCCCTTTTCCACAGTTTTATTCTAGAAAAGTTTTATAAATATCACAGTCTGTTTTTAAATTTTCAAAACCCAGACAGACCACACAAAGGGTGTGCTTGTCAGCTTTAGCAAAAATCTCACCACAATCAGTACATGGTTTAAAATCAGGTTCACCAGTTCTTCTTTTCAGTTTTTCAGACATTCTGAGAGAAAAAACAGAATTAGTAAATAACCGCTAAATAAGAAAGGTTTTAAAACCTTATTTAGTGTTAGCGGTTGGTTCCTGAACTGAGAAAAAGTTATTGGAATCGGAACTGAACCGAGAAACTGAACTGGAGTTAGCGTTTGCAAACCGAGATTAGCGGTTCAAATAAAATGTAAAAACTATAAATTTAAATAAAACTAACTAATGGAGTTCCTTAGTCAGGGAACTCCAAACACACTAAAGAAAGCCCTGGTTCCCCACCAGTTATACCGAACTGGGAGAAACCAAGAAAACAAAGAATTTAAAACTAAAACAACGGTTTAATAACTAATAACACTAGTTAGAGGCAGTGTAAGAAAAAGGATAAAAAATACTTATGTATTTTATGAAATTTTAATGCATCAGGAATAGATGATGAGGAGAGAAACTCTTGGCTTCTGGTCTTGACAAGCGGAGAGTGAAATCTGAAGGTTTAGAACCAAGGCAGTTGGTTAGAGACAGTGTTTGAAAATCGGCATATGCAAAGATTCCATCATTTGCATAGCATTCCATCTCTCCAGGCAGCTCAGTCTTAAAGTGACACTGCAGAAGTTATGAATACCTGAGTATTACTGGGGTTAGAACAAATGGCATCTACCGAATTGGGAGGACATATTAACACAAGGATCAATCACACACCCCAGCCTATACAAGCTCAAGCTTATGGCCTGGATCCTGAAAGGAAGAGACTGTTAATGTCTGGATACCATGAATTGGTAATAACCACCATGCTTCAATCCAGACGACCATCCATGACATCCACATACAGTAGGTAATGGGACATTTTCAACAGATGGTGCAAAAAAAAATCACATAAGCCCCAAGCTATTACAGTACCACACATTTTGTAGTTCTTACAACAGGGCCTGGACAAGGGACTGTCCTCTTCATTGCTCAGAGTGCAGGCCTCAGTGATAGGACAGCACTAGAAAAGATAGGGGATGCGACTCCAGGTTCTCACCCAGACATACTGCAGTTTCTGAAAGCTGACAACAGAATACGGCCATATACCAGAGCAACTGTGGCCCCCTGGGACCGCAGTTTGGTATCGAATGCCCTAACAAAGCACCCATTCGAACCACTCAATGAAATTTAACCATTCTGGATGGGTCTAAAGACTGCATTCTTCTTAGAAATCTGTTCCGACAGAAGAATAGGAGAACTGAACTCACTGTCATGCAAGCAGCCCTTCATCCAATGCAATCAGGACAGTGTGTTATTACAAGCAGTTCCAGCATTTACACCCAAAGTGACATCCACCTTCCACTTAAACCAGACTATTGAACTGCCCTTGTTCTTCCCAGATCACTCAAACAAAGATGAGAAAGCCCTACACACACACTAGGTGTTATGAGGACCCTAACCATTCACCTGAACTGAACCGAAGAGTTCAGAAAGTCAGACAAACTTATTATCATCTCACAAGGCCACAGAAAATGCATGGTGGCCTCAAAGACAACCATAGCCACATGGTTGAAAAGGACAATCCAAGAGGAATACAAATCAGTAGGAGAGACACCCACTGAAGGAATCAAAGCGCACTCCACAAGGGTAGCAGCCACCTCATGGATGGAGAGGAACCAAGCTTCGGCTGCAGAAATCTGCAGAGTGGCAACATGCTCCAGCATACACACCTTTGCCAGACACTATAGACTGGACACTAACATACAAAGTAGAACCTCTTTTGGAAACAAAGTACTGGAAGCAGTCACACTTGCAGGAACCAAATGATCTGCCTTATCCCCTTCCAGTTAAAGAATACTGCTTACTAAACAACCCTATACATAGGGACTTGGCGTGCCACGGATATACACTAACACAATGGTAGTTTACTCAGCTGGTAAAGTCGATTGTGTTAGTGTTCATCTGTGCCACTCCACTGCCCACCCAGATGAGGTAGACCATTCAGTACCAAAGAAGAATATAAGGTCTGGGCTTACTGGCATGCTACATGGACCGGTACATTTATGTAACAGAGACATTTTAATTCAGATCACAGTAAACCCTTTCACCTCTAATAACTAAGTCTGGTGTCAGAGCCTGCATTTTTAAGTTTATTTAACAGGTACTACCCAACTTAGGGAATGTTTGAACTGATGGGAATAGGAGCAGAAGGGGCTTAGAGAGGATCTTGAAATTCGATACAAGGTCCCATGTGCATCTCACAGCCTGTCAGGTGAACATGATCCAATATGTAAGGACTTGGAGTGCCACATATATGCACTTCACAATTACCTTTACCAGGTGAGTAAACTACCATTTCCTTTTCTTTTATTCTATTCTATATTTTGTGACTTGGCACTGGACATGTTTCAGCAAACACCCCTTAATCTATTGTCCACACCAACCTCTGTTTTAAATAACAAAGTATGCTGACATAAACCCCCTCCTGAAAGACTACACTAACATTAACCTTCTTTTATTAATGTAGCTGACACACCATGGAACACATTTTATTCTATTGCAGGCATTTTTCTTCTCTTAACACAACTCTAAAAGCTCAGACCTTGGCTGCCATGTAAACAAGGAATTATGACTACAGACTGCTACTTCAGTTTCGCAACACTGAGCAGACACCAAGCTGACAGGAAATACTTGGGAAAAATTATGTCTTTTTTGACAGATGACACAAAGGTTACTCATTATTGCACCATAATCCACAGCAGAGTCACTTTCCCTTAAGGCCAACTATAGTAACAAACTGCAACATCTCAACAGTAATTCTAGACAGTGAGTCGAATGAAAGTGACTCATAGACCTATGCCTATCTTGAGATCAACACTATCCTGATTAGGAACTAATACATTGAAAATGTACTTCTGCTGTTTTTTTCAAAAGTAATTTGTTATTTAAATGTTGCAATGTACACCAAGACTGTAGCAGTATGACACATATTTCCAGTCAAAAGATTAACTCTGCTTCCAAGAATATAATAGTAAATCAGTCCTAATTAAATAGTTTACTTATGCAATGTTATGTAAAAACACTCATTACCAGGAATTATGAATCACACCACTATGTCACAGTCATATACAAGTTAAAATGCAGTGCAGAAGTAACCTTAGCTTTATATGATAATATTGCTGGATTAAATGCACAATGAAAACAGATTATAGATCCAGGGATCATTCCCAACCAATCAGAGTGCACCTTTCCTCTGTGTGTGAGACAGAGTTATTCTATGAAGAGTGTCTTATGCACAGCTGCTCTGGAAACAGGCACATTGGGGTAGTTTTTTGTTTTAATTTTAATAGTAAAGTAAAGTAAAACTTTATTTATTGAACGCCTTTCTAAAATCAAGGCGCTTTACAAATATAAAATACATCATTTTAAAACAGTTAAAACTAGTTACATCCATAGATGGCAGCAGATCTAAAAACCATCAGGGAATGCCAAACAAAATAGGTGGGTTTTAAACTCAGATTTGAAACTTGAGACACTCAGTCATTCCCTTAACTGATGAGGTAGAGAATTCCACAGGGTCGGGGCAGCAAATGAAAAAGCATGTGCACCCGATGTTTTTAACCAAAGTTTTTATTGATCAAACATGATCAAAATATATTAATGCAGTCATCCAAATCACCCTTATCCTGTTAAAAATTGTACTGAATATACAACAAGCAAATAGATAGAGTAATGAACATTATAACTAAACATTAGGCATGGAAAAAATAGCATCGCACAGAATTTATTTTGTTTTGTTTTGTTTTTTTCCAATAATTTTTTTCACCAGGAGTAGCACACTAAGCTGAAAGCTTGTTTACAGGTGCAACCTGGGAGCACTGGGAAGTTAAGTGACTTGCTCAAGGTCACACAGCATGCAAGTGGGGGCTGTGGGATTCAAACCCAGGTCTCCAGATTTGCAGCTCAGAGCCTTAAACCACTGCAATATACAAAATATGGCACAACATATAAAAGCATAGGAGGCAAATATTCCCATAAAGCATAAAAACATTATATGTATGATGCCATAAATAAAGGAGATAGAAAAATTAACAATACAGCTATTAATATTGCAAGAGGCCTGACAAACATTATGTCAGAAATAATCACAAGTAACAAACATTAAGGGAGGAATAGCACCACAAATAGTTGAATGGGCAAAGAAGAGACTGAACTAGCATGGCAACCGAACAAGAGGAAAGTAAAAATATATAAAAAAAAAGTGCTATGAAAAGGCAGGGAGAAAGACATAAGGACATCCTAGACTGCACAAGAACCAGAAAAACTCAGGTAGACTAAGCACGAAGCCATCCAGGAAAGGGACTCTAGCCACAGTCAAAAGTGGTGAGGGTACCAAGCATGATATGGGTGAGGCACTCATTATGGGCCAAAGTGATCAGTTCAGTTATCCAGGCATCAGTTGAAGGAACTGCAGCAGACTGCCATCTCTGGAGCAAGAGCCACTTTGCCTCAGTCGCAGCCACAGTGAGCCATTTAAACAGGGAGAGAGGAATATGGGGAATCTGAAATGGGAAGGACAGAAAAAATACAGTAGGGGAGAAGGAGATAGACACATTCAGAAAAAAATGGGAAAAGGCATGTGCCTCCTGCCAAAAGGGATGGATACTGGGCACATCCACAAAATGTGGAGCAAGGAGCCATTCATGGAGTGGCATCGCCAACACTCTGGGGATTGAGAAAGACCAAGCTCAAAAAGGATGAGTGGAGTGTGATATCAGTAATGGAGCACACTATTTTGAAGAAGCCAACTGTGCACATCCCTATGAGCAAGGTGGGCAATGGACCAAGCCTGGGCCCAGTTCTCAGGGGGGACAACCATGCCCAAGTCCCGCTCCCACTGATATTTGGCTCACTGTGCCTGGCTGAGCATAGAGTTCCTGACTACCTTATAAATAAGGCCAATGCATCCCTTCAAAGCACAGAGTCAGGCTAAAAGGGGAAGTTCAAGCTGGGGGTAACACAGGCTGAGGGATACGTAGCAGCTTCTGCAAAAGAGTGCGAAGCTGCAAATATTTCCAAAAATCCTGTTGTGGGATATTAAATTGCTTAACTAGAGTATCAAAAGCCAAAACCTGTGAGGAGTTAGGAAGCAAGAGGTATCGCACCTGTAAAAACCCATAAGCCTTTTAATTGCGCCACAAAAAGGAAAAACCCACAACCTGAAGCCGAGGGTTAAGCAAAAGGGGCATCAGTTCCACAGGACAGAGGTCCACATGGAGCTGTTTACTCAGCACCCCAAAACAAAAGAAGAAGCAACAACTGTGGGGTATAAACGAACACAATGTAGAATGGCAGAATAAGGAAGGGATCCAATAAAAAAACTGAGAAAAGGCATGGATTCCAACTGAAGCCACACCAGGGCTCTATCAGTCTCTTCTAGGAACCAATGTAATGTTTGCACAGCAAGGAAGGCGAGATGATAGCCTTTAAAACAAGGAAGACCCCATTCCCTGAGAGACCAGTAAGCTAGTAGCTTGGAATGACTGTACCTGGCAGATGGCCTTCCTAAAGAAAGGATCCAATAAGGTCATCGATCCTAGAAAACCAAGAATCAGAAATTAAAAGAGGAAGATGATCGAGGACATAAAGAAGTTTAGCAGCAGATACCATCCAGATTGCCTTGATCTTACCAGTCAAAGAAAGATGCAGAACCTTCCATCACTCAAAATCCACCAGAAAGGTGTGAAGTAAGGGGTCGAGGTTAACTTTAGGGATACAAGGGATGAAAGGTACAATATGAATACCAATATATCTTATGCTTGCAGGGGACAAGGATAAACCCACAGAAACAAACGGCTGGGAAGAGCAGAATGAAGTAAAGGGAAGAACCTGCATCTTCCAGGGATTGACACAAAGTCCAAGCATTTCAGAAAAATGGAACAGGATGCATATATGGGCAGGAATGGAAGTTTCAGGAAAGATAGCAGCACTGGAAGACCACACACTTAGAAAAAAGCCGAGACCTCAAAGCCATTAATGTTGATACACAAAATATCAGAGCTGGAACGAATCGCCACTGCCAAGGGGTCACTAGCCAGTGAAAACAACAAGGTGAGAGGGGGCAGTCCTGGAGGGTGCCAAATTGTAGGGGGAAAGGGATCAGATGATAAACCATTAGTAAGCACTTTGACGGTAGGGTCTGTATATAGCAAACAAACCCATCATTGGATGTCCATACCACAACTGAAGTGGCAGAGGACCTGAAAAAGATAGGGCCACAGAACAGAATCAAAAGCTTTATCAAAATCAATTGAAACAGCCATAGCTGGGAGATGGGACGTTGGGTGAAAGACATCGCAGGGAGAAGGGAATGGACGTGATCCAAACCAGACCTTCCTTTCACAAAACCAGCCTGCAATGGGTGAACAAGCTGAGGGATCACTGCTTCCAGTCAAGACACCAGGATTTTGGCAAGGACTTTACAATCTACATTAAGGTGAGAAAGTGGTAGATAATTAGCACACAATTGCAAGTCCATGTCTTTTTTCGGAATCACAGAGATAATGACACCTCATAGTGAGGGAAGGGCATCTTTGGTAAAGGCATGGCGAAATGTGTTAGTCATTGCTGGGATAATAAGGTCAGGAATGAGTTGGTAAAGATCAACTGGCAGACCGTGGTCACCAGGGGTTTTAGATGGTGAAATGGCCATAACAGCATGGCGCATTTCATCATCCGTAATACAGCAGGTTTAGCCAGGATGCGATGGTCTTCGATCAAGAGCTGGGATGGAGAAAAGAAAGGCAGAGACACGCAGAGGGTTCAGGGCATAAGTGCATGGTAAAGATTTTTATAAAATGCACACACAACTGTATTAATAACTTTGGGAGTACTATGAACAGAGCCATCCTGGTCCTTAAGGGATAGTATGTGTCTGGCTGACCTCTGAACCCAAAGGCAGTAAGCCAACAGATTCCCAGCCCATTCCCCCACCCTCCCAAAAACGATGTCTGGCGTGAGCCAAAGCTATCTCAGTTGGCCTGAAAAGGAGATTATTAAGTGAATACTTAAGGCAAGTGATATCAGCTAAGGCCTGAGCAAAAACATCGGATCCATTACAATATACCTCTTCTTTGTGACGTAGCTCAGACTGCAAGTCTCATTCCTCTTGCTGCTGCAGCATCCTACTGTGAGTAGCAAAACTAATAATAGCTAGCCCCGTGAAGATAGGCTTTATAAGTCTCCCAGAAGACCCCAGAAGAAACGTCTGGGGTCGGGCTAGTAGCAAAATAAAGCAAATTTTCTGTCACAATATATTGCTTAAAGGAAGGGTCCATGAGAAGTACGGGATCCAGACGCCTTAGTAGAGAAAACTTCCAAGATATAAACCAACCCCACAGACAAACTAAACACAAAGGCCATCAGCAAGGACTCAGTGGACTCCAGGCAAAACTGCAGAAGGTGTGGAGAGGGGAGAGGAAAGAAAAAAAAACACTCGTCACACCAAGAGTAGATAAATGCGAGATAAGGAAGACAAAAGCAAAAAGCATCCAGGAAAGGCCAAAAGGCAAGGAAGGCCAGCATGAGTGGCAAGAATGGAATTCATCAGAAAACAGCAATTGGGAGAGTAGAAAAAATAAGAAAAAAAAGGATTAAGGATATGACATACTAAAAAAGATGAAAGGTCACGTGATGTAGGTACCGACTGCAGGCTCCTCTCGGTTGCTTCAGCCATCTGATCGCTTTCTACACTTATATCTCAGTTAAAAGTATAAGAAATTAATTGAAAAAGTGGGTGAGGGACGTCTAAAAGGATCGCCTTATTGCTAGACTGCATAGTGTCCCGAATGGAGTAGAAATGAAAAAGAACTTGCCTAAAAGAACACCGCCCTCCACTCATGAGAAAGGCCCCAAGAAGTCTAGGCCTGCAAGTATGGCTGACTCAGGGGAAGCATCTTCCACTGCAGCCGATCAAGAGCCGTTAACTTTGGCTAGGTTTCTAGCTGAATTCAGACCCTTCAAGGAAGAGCTCTCATCGCTGACTACTGAAATTAAAGCGTTATCGCTTACTTTGGAGGAAGTATCCCGACGAACCTCGGACTCTGAAACCAAAGTTCACTTTCTGGAGAAAAGATTTGATAAAATTGATACGGAGTTAGTAGCCATGAGGCAGAAGATTGTCAGGATCGAAGCTAAACTGGAGGACCTCGAGGGTCGAAGTAGAAGAAACAATGTAGTCCTGATAGGATTGCCTGAAACCGAAGAGAGGCAGGATGCAATTATTTTTATCCAGAAATTTGTGGAACATATTGCTGGTCCCTAGCCTTTTGGGGCTAAGTATTCTATAGAGAGGGCACATAGGGCCCTCAGACCACCTTCCCCATCTGGATCGCCACCGAGGCCCCTGATCTTCAGGATTCTCAATTTTCTCGAGCGCCAGCACTTCTTGAAAAAAGCCAGGGAGACACAAGATATCATCTGGGAGGGTAAGAAAATAAGGGTTGCCCATGATCTCCCAGCTACTGTCAGACAGCGACGCACTACTTTTCATCCTTTTGTCTCGAAATTAATAGCAGCTGGAATTCATTTTAAGATGCTGTATCTGGCACGTTTGCAGGTTCTAATCTTGGGTGTCTGGCATAATTTCAATGATCCGGAGGCAGCTCATACTGGCTTAAAAGAAATTCTGCCTGAGTTGTTTCATGAAGTGTGAGATGTCTCGACTCCCAATTCTGAAGTTAAAGGATACTTCATAGGATGCTGGTTGAGAAAATAGCTTCAGAAATCTGCTCCTCTTTGTCCAGAAAGAGAAGTGATTGCTAAAGAATCACAAACTGGTTCCTCTCATTTGCTTCCTGGTTCTTCTGGCAAAGCGAAAACAAGAGAGGCAGGACATTAGCATTTGAGATTCAAAGGGATTGTACTGAAAAGCTGTGTAAAACTTCAAAACAAAAAGACAATATTTACGTTTTACCTCCTGATGTAGGAAGGGAATATTGTTTCTATTGCTCGCTGTGATCACTACAGGGAACCAGCAGACTAAATTATAGTCTTGTGTAGTACGCTAACATTACTTATATGGGGCACAAAACAGCATTTTGTTTGTAATCATATTTTTAAGGGGCTGTAGGTATACCAAACAAGCTCTAAATGTGGGCAGTCTCTACTCCCAACTCTGAAGTAAAAGGGCAGTTCATAGTATGCTGGTTGGGAGAACAGCTCTAGAATTCTACTCCTTTAGTCCAGGAAGAGAAAAGGTTTCTGAAGAAACACCAGCCGTTTTTTCTCATTTGCTTACTGATTCCTCTGGCAGAATGAAAATAAGAGAGGCATGACATTATTATTTGAGATTAAAAGGGGTTGGATTAAAATAACAAATTGAGTAGAGCTTCAAAGCAAAATATTATCTTTGAGTTTCAGCTCCCGATGTAGGAAGGGAATATGATTTGTGTTGCTCACTGTGATCGCTAGAGGGAACTAACAAGTCAAATTATAGTTATGTGTAGCATGTTGATATTGCTTATACGGGGCACAAAAGAGGATTTTGTTTGTAAAGTAATCTTTAAGGGACTGTAGGTAGACCAAACCAATTCTTATTATTTCCTCAGGGTTCTTTAAATTACAAAGAGAACTACAGCATAAGAATATAGCATTTAAAGAGATACAGCCACTTAGAATTCTATTAAAGTAATCCTATATATGTTTCCTCTGGCATGTACCATTTTTAGAATTTAATCTGACTGATGTTTAGACCATAGTTACCATGCCCATCATTGCTAAATCCAAGGTGAGGGTTACCTAAGGGTAGCTGGAGAGAGAGAGCAATGGTATTGGTACTCTGCAGAGCGAAACCTGTGATAGATTGAAGGGAGAGGGAGGGTGGGTCGGTAGATTAGTGTTGTATTTCGATTGTTGTTGGAGGGAGGGAGGGTGGGAGGGTTAAGTTGGGTTTGGGGAGGGATTCAGCACAGCTTTCTCAGGTTTTTTAGGAGAGATTAATCCGGGGAATACATTACCTGGTCAAGTTAAATTGCAAGAAATGTGTAATAATGGCTAATTTTATCAAGATTGCAACGTGGAATGTTAAAGGATTGAGACAGCGTGTAAAACAATATAAGGTCCTCAAGCACCTTGCCTTGCTATCTGTAGACATCGCATTAATACAAGAATCACACTTATTGGATTCAGAGGCAAATTGCATGAGAAGACAGCAAATTAGTTATGTATTTTCCGCAGGGGTTGCCTCTAACAGGGCCAGGGTACTGATTTTAATTAATAGAAAAATTCCATTTGTTCTTAAACAGGTGCTTAAAGACCCACAGGGCTGGTTTGTTTTCAATCACTGTATTATAAATGCCACTGAGATTCTCCTGGGAAGTCTTTATGCACCTAATGTAGATTCCCCCGATTTTTTCATGCAGCTACTTGAACTCCTATACCCATTTCTGTCTCTGCTGCTTATTATAGGGGGTGATAAAAACACCGTTATGGATCCATTAACGGATCGTTCTTCTCCTTTGAGGAGAAGCCGCTCTCCTGCACAAAGAGCTCTCCAAGAATTCATAGAACACTATGTTCTGTGTGATATTTGGAGGGTCTTGCACCCCTCAGACAAAGAATTCACTTTCTTATCGCCAGTCCATAAAACAGCCACACATATTGATTATATTTTTCTTTCTCAAATACTCCTTTCTGGAGTAATGGAAGCCTCTATACAGTCAGGTCCACCCTACAACCACTCACTGGTAACCTGTCACCTTGCCCTTTCATTTCTTCCCAAGAAAACCTCCTGCTGGAAGATCAATAACCAAATGTTAAAGGATCCCCATATAGTTAAAATTATTAATAAACATATAGAGCAATTTATAGAAACCAACCTTCAATCTATCTCTAGACCAGATATTGTATGGGAAGCTTTTAAAGCTTTCATAAGGGGAATATTAATTAGTATGGCTACACAAAGGAAAGAGGAAAAGGAAAGGGAACTAACTTCTCTTCTTGAACAAATCTGTTCCAAAGAAACAATACTTTCTCATAATTTTTCTGAATCCCTTCAGCAAGAGCTGGTAAAGCTAAATGAGGCGTATTTAGAAATATTAAGGGAGAAAGCCGAATTTGCTATTATGAAAGCTAAGGCAAATTACTCGGATCAGGGAGAAAAAGCAGAAAGGTTGTTGGCACTCCAGATTAAGCAACAGGAAGCAAATAGATATATCCCATCAATCTGTTCCCAATTACTGTAGATGGCACCCTAAAAACATCTCCGGAGAATATAGTGTTGGAATTCCAACAGTATTATGTAAATTTATACAATTCTAAGATAAACTCACTATCAGAACAGAGCCTAGACAATTACTTAGAGGCATCTGGTTTATCTTCACTTTCTGAGCCCCAACAGGAAGTACTAGTAACCTCAATATCATCTGGAGAAATTCTCACGGTTATTAAAAACTTACCCTCAGACAGGTCGCCTGGACCAGATGGTTTCTCAGCTAATTTTTATAAAGTTTTTCAAGAACAATTATTGCCGTTATTAGTCCCCTTATTTCAGTATATGTTATCGGGTGCACCTGTGGATCCTAATTTATGGGAAGCTTTAATAGTCCTCATTTTGAAACCGGGAAAGAACCCAGAATTACCTACGAGTTATCGCCCAATATCCCTGATGAATCAGGACATTAAGATATTATCTAAATTGTTAGCGGATCATGCTGCAATAGTGCTGCCTGATCTTACTGGACCCAAACAGATGGGATTCATGAAAGAGCGTTCTTCAATGGACCACCTTCGAACCCTGTCGCACGTCCTTTCTGCATCCAGAGATGCCTCATTCCCAGCTGTTTTGGTTTCTCTGGATGCTGAGAAGGCGTTCGACAGGGTAGACTGGAATTTCTTATTTCGGGCTCTTAATGCCTATAAGTTCCTTTTGCTTTTTCAGAACTGGGTTAAAGCTCTTTACAAAACTCCCTCGGCTCAAGTGGTGGCTAACGGAGTTATAACCGAAAGCTTCATGTTACACTCAGGAACCAGACAAGTCTGCCCTTTATCCCCTTTACTTTTTAATTTATATTTAGAGCCCCTTATTTGCCGACTTAAATTTTCCTCAATGATTCAAGGAATTACTATTAAGGGATACGAAGTTAAAGTGTCGGCATGTGCCGATGATCTTTTATTACAACTATCGCACCCTGATAAATCAATACCTGCCATGTTATCAATTATAGAAGAATATGCCAATTTTTCGAATTACAAATTAATTATTGAAAAATCTCTTGTCTTTCTGCTTAACTATAAAGTGATTAAATCTACTATTATAGAGACAGGTATGTCCTGGGCGCCGAAATCTTTAAGATACTTGGGTATACAAATTACTAAGAACCCAGCTTCACTTCAAAAGTTGAATTTGGATGCCCTAGTAAATACTATAGGTGCAGACCTAGACAGGTGGGCCAAACTACTGATCTCACTTTGGGGCAGAGTGAACTTAATTAAAATGAATGTTTTACCCAGGATTTTTTTACCCTTTGTATTTGCTTAATAACTGGTTGCCTTTAACCTGGTTCTGTAAAATTAATGGTATGATTACAAAACTTATTTGGGCTAATAGACAACCTAGGATTGCATTCTACAAGTTAGTGGCCTCTACGGGCAAAGGGGGTCTCCGTCTTCCACATTTGACCTTTTATCATTGGGTGAGTCACATGGTTAAATACATGAGATGGTTGGAACAGATGAGAGAAGTTAATCCTTCTGGCCAATTGTTGAAATACTAAATAATTTCAACAGTCCCAATAAATTTGTGTTTAAAATGTTTCAGTTAAAACATCTAATAATGAAACATAGAAACATAGAAGTTGATGGCAGATAAGGACTGCAAGGCCCATCCAGTCTGCCCTTTTCTTTTTCTACCTTATAAATGTGCCATCGGCCTTTGCTCTGTCAGTGGCCTATCTATTCATAGTCATTTGTATTGCTCCCTTATGCCTATCCCATGCCTGTTTGAAGCCCTGCACTGTATTCATAGCCACCACTTCTTGTAGTGAGCCATTCCATGCATCCACCACCTTTCTGTGAAAAGAATTTCCTCATTCCCCTTAATCGCCCCTCTAATCTCATGCTGTGTCCTCTTGTCCTGCTATTTTTCTTATATTTAAACATGTTAGACTCTTTCACCTTGTTAATGCCCTTAAGGTGTTTGAATGCCTCGATCATATCACCTCTCTCCTCCTTTGCTCAAGGGATACATATTGAGCTCTGTTAATCTGTCCTCATATGTCTTCTGATGCAGTCCCTGCACCATTTTGGTTGTCTTTCTCTGGACTGCCTCAATTTGGTTAATGTCATTGTGAAGGTGTGGCCTCCAATACTGCATGCAGTACTCCAGATGGGGCCTAACCAGTGTCTTGTAAAGAGGGATTATTACCTCCCTCTTACGACTTGTGATACCCCTACTAATACACCCAAACACCCCCCTAGCCTTACCTACTGCTTTAGAGGTCAGCTTGGATGATTTCAGGTTATCAGTGATGATGATGCCCAAGTCTCTTTCTTCCTTTGTGACTGCTAGCAACTCCCCTCCCAGCCTATAGGTGGCTTCAGGGTTTCTTTTCCCTAAGTGCATGATTTTGAATTTCTTTGCATCAAAACCCAGTTGCCACTCTTCTGACCATTTTGCTAGTTTATCCAGATCTCTTCTCATTTTGCCCACCCCATCTGGATCATCTACTCTGTTTTGCAGATCTTGGTGTCATCTGCAAACCGACAAGCCTTACCCTCTAGTCCATCTGCAAGGTCACTAATGAAGATGTTGAAGAGGACTGGCCCCAGGACTGATCCCTGAGGTACCCCACTTGTGACTTGCATCTCTTCTGACTGTATACCATTTACCACCACTCTCAGTTTTCTGCCCATCAACCAGTTTGCCACCCAGTTGATCAACTTCTGACCCACCCCGAGCCTACCCATCTTATTTATCAATCTTCTATGTGGAACAGAGTCAGAAGCTTTGCTGAAGTCAAGGTAGGTGACATCAACTGCTCCCCCTTGGTCCATCACTCTGGTTACCCAGTCAAAGAAATCTATGAGATTAGTTTGACAGGACCTTCCTTTTGTAAACCCATGATGTCTTGGATCCTGTGCCCCTATGGATTCCAGGTGTTGCACTATCCTTTCCTTAAGGATTGTCTCCATAATCTTGCCCACTGCTGAGGTAAGACCGACTGGTCTGTAGTTCCCCGCCTCCTCCCTGCTACCACTCTTGTGGAGCGGGATCACATGAGCCCTTCTCCAGTCTTCTGGGACCTCTCCTGTGCTCAGAGACTCACTAAACAGTTCTGCTAATGGCTCTGCTAGTTCCACCTTTAGCTCCTTAAGTACCCTGGGATGTATGCCATCAGGTCCCATTGCCTTATCCACCCTGAGCTTAGCAAGCTCTTGTAGGACCCTTTCTTTTGTGAAGGGAGTAGTGCTCACCTCCCTCCCTGTGTCCATGATGCTGAACTGTGGGCCCTGCCCTACCTTCTCTTCAGTAAATACTGAGCAAAAGTATCTATTTAGGATAGATGCCTTTACAGGGTCCTCCTCCTCACATGCTCCCTTTTCTCCATTAAGCTTAGCAATCCCCCTCTGGACTTTCTCCTTTCACTAATGTATCTATAGAAAGTCTTGTCACCTTCTTTTACTGTTCGTGCTAGTGTTTCCTCAGTTTGGGACTTTGCCTGCCTTACTGCCTTCCCTGCTTCCCTTAGGGCAGTTTGGTATGCCTCCCTATCTTCATCCCGCTGTGTTCCCTTATATTTCCTGAAGGCCAGCCTTTTGACTCTGACCTTTTCTGCTACTGTGTTTGAGAACCAAAGCGGTTTCCTTCTTCTTTTGCACTTCCTTTTCTGTCTAACACAATGGGATGTTGCTTGAAGTATTGCATCCTTAATGCTTGCCCACTTTGCCTGTACCCCCTTACCTGTGTTTCTTTTTGCCAGGGCTAGCTTAACTCTGTTGGTCATCTTATCAAAGTCAGCTCCTCTGAAGTCCCATATTTTTGCCTTGGAATGGGATGATTTAGATGTAGTAGCCAAATTGAACCATACTATGGTGACCTTCTACCTGGAGATCTGTGATCCCTTCCCTGTTAGTCAGTACTAGATCTAGGATAGCCCTGTCTCTTGTGGGTTGCTGTACCAGTTGTTTGAGGCCCTCCCCCTGCAGGAAATCCACTATGTGTCTAGTTCTGGCAGATGTTCCTGCTGGTATTGACCAATCTGTATCCGGCATGTTGAAGTCTCCCATTATCAGAACCTCCCTTTAGCTGTCATGTTTTGTATATCTTCTAACAGTAATGTATCTATGTCCTCCCCTGGTCTGGGAGCCTGTAGACAACCCCAGTTCTTATGGCTGTTCCATTTCCTGTTTCAGGGTGACCCACAGTTCTTCTGGCTCCTTATGTGTATTCTGAATTTCTGTAGCTTTGATATTTTCATTGACATACAGGGCCACTTCTCCCCCCCTTTTTGCACCTCGGTCTCTTCTGAACAATACATAGCCAGGTACTGCAGTCTCCCAAGTGTGGTTACTGGTAAACCACGTCTCACTAATTGCTACTATGTCCAGTTTAGCCTCTGACATTATTGCCTGTAGGTCTGGGATCTTATTTCCCAGGCTGTGAGCATTTGTGTACATGATTTTCCATTGGCCAGATTTTGGTGTGTTAGTTGTTGGGTGAGGTTTGGCATTACCCCTGTGTGTCGTATGGGGAGACAAACCTTTTATCTTACCCGGTGATGCAAATGAACTGCAAACATGCTGAATCCCTGTTTGACCACTAGCTGAGGGGGGAGGGGTGTTCTTCCCATTCGACGTATGAGGTGCTGCACCCCTCTCCCCATTTGCTAGTTTAAATATTCTGCAAAGACATCAAACTTCTGCCCCAATGCACTGACTCCCTCCTTAGTCAGATGCAGTCCATCAGATTCAAAGAACTTTCGCTCCCAGAACTGTTGCCAGTTCCCTACAAATCTATGTCCTTTTTCCTGGCACCAGCCCTTGAGCCACGTGTTTAGCTCCCCTATCTCCCCTTCTCTGACCTTCCGTCCATCTGCTCCCTCTCCCAGACTGGCAGGATCTCAGAGAAGGAGATGCCGGACAAAATAGATGATAGTTTGTCACCCAGCCTGGTCAGGTGCTCCTTGGTCTCCACAACTGACCGGCTGGTGAGATCATTAGTCCCTATGTGTACTAGGACATCAATGTTTTCTCCTGCTTTGTGAACAATGTTAGCAATGCGGTCAGTGTCTCTCCATGCTGATGTACCTGGGAGACATCTGACCATTACCCCTGGCTGGAGATGGGTATCAACTCCCCGAATCATGGAGTCTTCTATGATCAGAAGTTTTTTGGATTTCCTTTTTGCTTTTTTTGTTTTGGTTCCTGATTTGGGTGAGTTTTGTTGTGCTAGCTCATGTGCTGCAGTGTCCTGCTCTGCAGTGTCTTCTGCCTCTTTGTTTGATTTCAGAGATAGAGGCAGATACCTGTTTTAATGTTTATATGGTTTTGGAGGTAATATGTTGGAGAGCAGAGAGTGATGGGGCACCGATTTGCCCTCTAACCACCTGCCAACCTCCTGGACCAACTACCCTCTGCGGTCGAGGTTTTTCTGTTGGATGCTGGGGAAATGGCGGGTGGTTCTTATAATGTATTTCCTCTTGAATATGAATTTTGAGGTGTGCAATCTCTGCCCATGCTGCCTGGAGCTGAGCCCTAAGATCTCCAAAGGCCCAGCATGTAGGACACTGTACTAAATCCTGTAAGACTGTCCTTCTGAAAATTGTTCCACAGTACCTGCAGTTAATGATATCCATTCCAGATAAGTTGCTGGGTCTGAATCTGCCCCAAAAAAGAACTCAAACTTTCCTGGACAAGCTCGCCGTTATATCCGGTAAGGCCTGTTCTGTGTCTAATGTGTATAAACTTTTATATAATTATAAGTACCTGACTAGTTTTGCAGCTGAGAAGTACTGGGCTTCATGCTTTCCTGATCTGGTGGTAGATTGGACAACTTTGTGGTCGAATTGCCATAAATACATTACTCAGGATAGATTACGGCTTACACAATTTCACATTTTACATAATATATACTGTACCCCCAAAAGATTATATAAATATGGGCTTATTGATTCACCTGCCTGCTCCCGTTGTCAGCAGGCAGAGGGCTCATTGTTTCACATATTTTGGGCATGTCCGAAGGCCTCCACTCACTGGAAGGACATCCAGTGGAAAATGGACTCCTTGCTGGGTCTTTCGGATAGTTTTACCTTAGGTGACTATACCTTGATTCCAGTACTTGCTAGGTGATATTATATAGCATTGATTTCACTATCGGTAAAAAAGGTTATTTTCTGTCATTGGAAAGATGATGGAGATATCTCTTACTCGGAATGGCTTAAAGAATTGTTAGCCAATCTCAGGATGGAGAAAATGGTGGCAAGTCTTAATAACAGAATTAATAGGTATAAGAAAATTTGGGAACCTTTTCATGCGCTGCTCACCATCTAGCATATTGTATGTTGCTGTCAGCTTTAGAATTTGACAATTCACCTAACAAGTTTGAGCTGTGCTGAATGGGGAGGGGGGGGTTAGTAAGGAGGGTGGGGAAATAGGCTTGGGGGCGGAACAGCTCCAGTGTATGCAGTGATGTACTGTCTCTGATTTCATCTACAATTCAGAATTTTATGACTGGATCTGTTCTCTTTGTTCTAAAAAGCAATAAACTTTGATTTGAAAAAAAAAATAAAAGATGAAAATAACAGTAATAATAACAAGAGACCTCCAACCACAAAAGGACCCCACACCCCAACCTTGGTGCCATAAAGAGAGAGAAAAGAAATGGGGAAAAAAACCCACTCACCTTACTTGCCGGAGGATATACAAAATAAATCCAGGGAGGCCCACAGAAGATCAAAAGCCAGGAAGGATTATCACAGCTAGCAAAAATCGAGAAACCTCAGGAGACAGCCGGCAGAAAGGACAGAGAAAGAAAGGAAGAAAGGGTTAATAAAAGGGCTTGCCTAGAATAATGTAAAAATAATAAACAAGAACTGTAAGACAAAGAACAGACCCCCAGACACTCTCCTGAACAAGATACAGATCTTCACAACAAAGCCCAACTGCTATAAATAAATATCAAGGGTCGAGCAAAAGCAATAAGGAAGTACAGGCATACAGAGATCTGAAAGGTTAGGGGAGCCAACAGTTTGGACAAAGTAAACTAGGAGACCGAGTGTGGCTAACATTCACATAAAACATTTGCCCACACAAATGAAAAGGTTTGGACATCGGGCATTGAATAAAGGGTATCTAATCCCCAGAACCTAGCATGGAGGGGGAAAGAGCAGGGACCAACACACTGCCCAGAAAACCAGGGCATAGTCCCCTGATGAAGAAGCCATCTTGAGCATCCGCAGGCACCCAAAGGCTTGATAGGAATCGGGGGTGGTCAAACTGGAGATGGCAAGCTCACGCACAAGGTGTGCAAGTAACATTAGTAAGGACAAGGCAATCATCAATCACCACAACTGCACTCAGCGGAAATAAAGGAAAAGCTACCCAGGCTCTTAAAACAACAGAACAAATTAGGAACACCTCTAATCCAACACACCCCACCAGCCCCAAGTGAAACCAATATAACTCAGCAAGTCTGGCAGGTAAAAACAGATTAATGACAGTGACACAAATTGGAAAATAAAAGGTCCAAGACAAGTCCAACTCGCAGCTAGTAGCACAACTTGAAACAATAAGGACGACAGCAGTCCACAGCTGAGTCATGGGCAGCATTAGATGGAGAAGTCTGAAGAGAGTCCCACTGGTGCTAGCTGACTGGGTATCATAGACACAGGATCTTCAGAACTGGGGGAGACAGTAACTGAAGGGGCAACACCTGAGGCTACCTCTTCCCAGGAAGTGCTCAGAACTGTCTGTGGAGGAGGACAAGCTGTTGCCAGAGAAAAGGGTGGAAAATCAGATAGCCAGCTGGGAGAGGGATGATGGAAAACAGTAAGCCACTTGGCTACAGAAAGCAAAGGGGAATCATCCTTAGACCAAGATGCAGCACCACACAACTACTGCTCCAAGGACATCCAACTCAAACCTTTAATTGATCCTTCTTGTGTTTCTGGCTGTGGCCCCTTGTTATAAGCTGCCAGGTACCATCCTCCTAAGAATTGGGATCCTGAATGTCCTCAGAGCTGGGTTCAGGGGGACCAGCCGTCATTGGTGGGGGGGGTGCAGTCCATGGCAGTAGGTTGGTCTGAAGGAGCACTGGGAGCTCATGAGGAGAAGGGCTGAGGGCAGCAAGAGGGCCAATGTTGCTGAACATATTGCTGAGCAGCCTTCAGGATGTGGAAGTCCTTGAAAGTACCATTGACTGTGATCCGTAGAACAACAGGATAATGCAAGGCATATTTAACCCCACAGGAAGTTAAAAGCCACTGGACATCTGTGAAGGCCCTCTGCCTTCGGGATAGCTCCAGGGAAAAATCTTGAAAAACATGTATAGTATGCCCCTGCCAAACCAGCAGACCCCATTCTCTGACCAGTATTAATGTGCATTCTTTATCAGGAAAAAGTAGCAAGTGGGCCAGAATGGGATGGGGACGGGCACCATCCCTAGGGTGAGGGGTTAATGATCTGTGAGCCTGATGTAATTCATATACAGCCAAACCTTGTGAGTGGAGTAAAACAGGCAACACTCATTGAAGCCAGCACAATCAGACCCTTCAGCCCCCTCCGGAAAACTGACAAACCACAAATTATTGTGGCAGTTTCAATTTTCTAGATCTTTAACTCTCTGCCATAAGGTATAAAGAAGTCTATCTTGATCATGCAGCCAGGCTCGGAGATCTTCTAATCCAGTTTCTTGTTGTAGGGTCTTCTCTTCAACCGCAAAGAGCTACTGAGTAATATATGTGACTTCAGATGCAGTCACAGCACATGTCTCCCAAATTTCAGCCATGTCAAGAGACATTTTAGTGAAAATAACTTCAATCCCACTGAGGCCTTGCTTTGACCCTACCTAGACTCCTTAGTGACTCTATCAAATCTACTTAGTCTCTCTTGTATTCTTCCTCTCCTCTAGGGTATGCCCTCTGTTTCTGCATTTATTAAAACAGTGCTGCCTCTGATTTTTTCTTACTCTTATTGTTATTATGCTAAATTGTTGCCATCATGATACATTGTCTGTGTTACTTCCCTTAATGTGTACTCCAACGTAATGTACTTTGTGTAGCATCGCTGTGCTGTTTTCTCTATTTTGTATAACCGTACTTAAGTATCACCACATTGTTTTCTCTGTTACATGTTGTACTCTCGGAGGTCGTGCCTGAAAATAGTCATTTTATGGCTAGTACACCTACCGGGTCAACAAAAACTAAATAAATAAATCTACTGATAAAGCAGAAGCTGTCACCATTCCAATATTAAGCCTGTGGTAGCAGACAGGCAGTGGGAACACACCAGGACAGATAAACCTTAGCAGAGATGGCAGTAAAAAAGATACTGAAACAAAACATATATTAAACAAGCCCAGAGATAATCACACTGCCACTGAGGGATAACAGAGTCCAGGCACGTCACAAACAGAGCTGGATAATGAAACAAAATACCAGGGAATGAGATCTGCTATTATATTAAACCATCATCTTCCTCGGCATCCTAACCATGCCCTGTAGACCACTCTTATGGCTGTAAGAATAGTGTCACTTATATCTTTAGGTTATAAGAACTCCTTACCTTCAGTCTGTAGTTCTCATACCCTAGAATGCATGTGAGACCACTCTTACAACCATAAGAGTAGTATTGGCTGCTGCATTAACATGCAAAATATAATTAGAACTGATATTTTGACCACAGATCTTTCATCAAGAATGATGGTATCGATAAAAAAAAATAAGCATTGCTCTTTTTTGTTACTTTTTTCTTTACCGATAATTCAAGAAGAACAATTATGATCAAAATGCTGACTCCAACTCTATTTTCTGCTTGAAGCCATGACATGGAGCGTGGGCATTAGTGTCGACAGCAATGTACCTGTTCAGAGTCACAGCTTTCATTTTCCGACACTAAATAAGCCAGGTTAGAGTATTCATTTTGAAGAGATTCAATCTGCCAAATTCAGTCAATAGTGACAGAAACATTTTTTCATTCATATGCATTAAAAAAGTTTAAACTCACTAATGAATGAGTTTACCCATGGCACGCCATCATATTATATCATGGATGTGCAGCAGAAATGGCTGATGGGGCCTTCAAGACTAATTGCTTAATTTTGATTTTATCCTAAGAAGTCAATAAATGGTACTATTATGGAAATCCAGGGGCATTTATGTGTTATGTGTTCATAGCAATGGCAACAGGACAACTGACAGTTTATATTTTAGAAAATTAAAAAAAAAAGCTGACAGTGCCCCTTACCTACAACATTATGACCTAAATCAACTGGAATAAAAAAAAAATCTAGTTTTAAATCATTAAAAAAACTGAGAGGGCCACCTTAGCCTCTGAATCAACTTTGTTTCACCCAGAAGAGGACACTTTAATCAGAGAACATCTATTCTGAGAATTTGAAGACTTTTCATGCACCCTCTTTTGGTCTCGTTACACAGCTGTGTGGGAAAATATTTCAGAAAGTTTTATTTTCTGGCACAGTTTCTTTTTGCATGAGCCAGTTCACAGCCCATTACACATGGTTACATGTTTTTTGTACATTTTGCTAGACTGGTTCCAGAAATTTTGCTCATCATCACATTCTGAACATTACAAAGTGGTCAAGGTGCAGTTTTTCTTATAGCAGCAACAGTGAAAATGACTGAAGCAAATTGTATGCCATAACTAAAAACTTCAGCTTAAATGTAATAAAGAGGGAGATCATGTTTCACAGCAACCATTTGCAACAACTGATCTACAGGGTTCCATGTCATAATGGCGAAGACATAATAGCGACAGAAAACTGGGTGAGTGTACATTGCTGAAAACAGACAATGGCGATGTGCACTATAGTGCCCAACAGAAATATCGACCTGCGCTATTCTAAACTAACTTGAAAAGGAAACTACTCATTTTATGAGGGGGGCTACACACCCCACACATCCCTTTGTGGGGGACCTTGCTCCCCACATCCCCCCATCTTAATATAATCAACTCCAGGAAGGGCTGATATTGGTGAACGGGGCAAACTCAGGAGGGGGCTATACTGGGGACACGTCAGCAGGGAAAGAACAGTGGGGGAAACCCTACAGACATGGGTGAACAATATCAGGAAAGTGGGGTAACAGGACGGTGACAGCAACTAAATATACATGTCCAAAATAAAAAGGAAAATTGACATGCATACCTACAGTCCTGAACCCGGGTCATCCACTGCAGAGGCAGTTCCCTTCACTGCCACACCACAAGGCCAGCTCTGCAGCTCCCTCCCAAACAAAGGTACACAAACCCTTCCACATACACGTGCACGCTACACACTCAATTGCACTTTGACATTAATAGCTATTAATACTACAGTGCCGTATTACCATTCACTATTTTGACATCACCCTTTTACCTGTAGCTCACATTCAGTCACTATCATAATGGGATACCGATCTACAGTACAGCCCACAATAAACTCTTATGTAATTACTTGTTTTTTTTCTTTTTTTTTAGTTAAGAAATTCATTGGTAACTCACATTATGTTCTTCTGCAACAGTTAGCAAACTGAAAAGTAATGTTTATGAAATATTTCTGTAACTCAACTGGAATGCATCTGCTGCTCTGTCACAATACAAAACAAAATTGCATTGCAATTCTTAGCCAACAGTTGGTCCAAGGCTTTGCACTGGATCCAGCAACACTTAGGCAACTCATTAATAATAAAGGCAAAACTCATTGGTATGACAGTATAATGTAAACTGTACTGTAACGCCGAAGAGCTGCCAAGGCCCATGGGAAAATATATAATGATATACAGTTCAGCTCATATTGCATACATTTATATAATTATCCCAACCTCTTCCTTATTACTGCAGATATTTGCATGAAAATAGAATCTTTGTCCCTTCACATCAATCTGATCTTGAAACTTGTTTACAGCGGAAGTCACAAAGTCTAATAATGAAAATGTCTGTGGCTGGCATTTGGCCAGTCATATGTCCAATTATGCACACAAGACCACTAGGGTTAAAGGATGTTTTAATTTTTTATTTTTTTCAGGGAAAAAAAGTGTCATTTAAAATATATTTATAATACATTAAAGATATGTTAACCCACTGTTGATGGGCTTTGTTTCTAAGGAAGGAAATCCTAATGGATCACTTACTGTGCATCTTGCAGTCAAGACAAGACTGGACATGACACACACTTTTGGAGGGTGCAATGTGAGTCAGGGGACAAAATGAGGAAACTGTGGGTATGTTCCAAGAACAAAACTGAATGGAAAGAGAGGGAGGAATACCCAGTTCCAGAGGAGTGGTTCCTATGAACTCTAGAGGGTCATTTCTTAACTGCATTTTTTTTGGTTTACAGTCTGGGACAATGTTCCATCACCCTGAACTACTATAAGGTAGTTAAAAGCAATCATTCAGAAAACTTTCAGACAACTGAGTTGCTGTCCATTTATACTCAACTAGGGCTGTGCGAATACCTTAATTCAAAAATTCGGCCAAATATTCAGTATTTGGCTGCCAAATATTTGTTATTGGGCTGAATATTCGTATCCGGCACAGCCCTAAGAAACAGAACAAAAAATGATCCCCAACAAAGGATCCCAGTAAAATCATGTATTTCCCGCCACCCCCCACCCTCTTTCTTACCCAGCATCAACAATTTGTTAATTATTTTGTTTACGGGCAACCGGCACAACCCACCCGCCTCCACGGCCGGTCCCCGTCTTGTAAAATGGCATAAGGTAGCCTGAAGAATAATCCCTCCCACTCCCCCCCACACTGTCAGTACCCTTCTCCCACCTAGCAGCACCTGCAATTTTTAATTATTTTGCCCACCTTATTTAAAAAAAAACAACTAATGGGGACTGACACAACCTGCCCGCCTCCACGGTCAGCCCCATCTTGTAAAATGACAGCTTACCTGCAGAGTAATCCCTCCTCACCCACCACGCAGTCATCAGCATTCAGCACCCATTTCCCACCTATCCAGCACTAAAGACTCCTTATTAGGAGATCGTCACTGATCCGGCATAACCCTCCCTCCCTCCTCCACTGCTGAACACCTTCTAATGAATGAAAGCTGAGCTGCGCTTGCTATAGTAAACCCAGCAGATCATGTGATCTGCTGGGTTTACTAAGCAACTGCAGCTGTGATTTCATTGAAGGTGCTCATCAGTGGAGAAAGGAGGGTTGTGCCATACCGTGCATTACCCAATAGGTGCTGATGGGGATGGAAGAAGGGTGATGACTGTGTGGGGTGGGGAGGATTATTCTTCAGGCTAGTAACTAATGTCATTTTAGAAGATGAGGGCTGGCAGTGGAGGTGGGTGGGTTGTGCTGGTCCTCAGGTGAATGAATATTATAATGAATAATATTTAAAAAATTAACAAATTACCAAATTGCAGGTGCTGGGTTGGTAGCAGTATGGGATTGCTAGAGGGTGGAGATAAGGAAATACAGACTGTACTGTTTTTTTTTTTTTGGCTGGCGAGGAGAGCTGGGGTTTGTTTTGTTTGGGCTGTGCAGGGTGCTGTGCTGAATCTGAATACCTCCTGAATAGTCCTCTATTCAGGAAGAGCCTGAATATTCAAGCCCAAATATGTATTTCGAAATTATTCGGCCCTACTTTGTCATATACTCAACTCTCTCTGGGTTGAGGGCAGAGGTTTCAAACTCTGGGGCCAAATAGGCAAGTGTGTGGAGGTTCTTCTCCCCTGCCAGGGGCCACCAAGCATGCCATTGCTCCCCCAGAGGATACTAGGAAGAGACAGCAGATGGATCTTGGTGGGCTCTGGAAGGGTGGGAGTGACAGGATAAATATACACTCCTCAGCATGTACCACTGCGTAATTCCTTTGCTGTACTGTTGGGATGGGGCAGCCAGGGGAGGCACCCATAGCAGCGGGAAGGGAGGTAATGGGGGGGTCTGCAGAAGGAGGGCCTCAAGGTGGGAGGAAGAGGACCCCAGCTGAGGAGAAAGCAGCTGTTGGTGGAGGACGCCACTGTTAGGGGGATAGACTTGTGAGTAGGGGTGGAAAGGGAGAGGGATGTAAAGTGCCTCCCCGGTGCTTTGATTTGGAGGGATGCAGACTGGATCCAGAAGACTGCTGGGGTTGCAGGGCATGGGAGGGAGCTAGATATCATTGTCCACCTGGAGACAAATGACCTTGTAAGGGATAGGTATAGTCAGTGCAAGGAAGTTTGAGGGAGCTGGGTAGGAGTCTCTGAGGTATTACCTGTGTACAGCCAGAAAGGGGAAGGACACGCTGCACCAATACTATTAACAATTGGTTGAAGGCTTAGTGTATGGCAGAGGGCTTCAGCTACACTGGGGACTGGGGCCAACCTGTAAGATGTGGTCCTCTACAGAGGAGACAGCCTGCTTCATTCCAGGAAGGGGGACACGGTCCTTAGTAGAAGGTTTAAATGGTACTTAAATGAGCATGGGGGTTGTAAACCCAAGGGAGGAAAAAATTGCCTCCCCCAAGATAATGAAGCAGTAAGGAGGGAGGGCCTGAGGAGAAGAACCTCACCCAGGGCAGAACTACAAGAAGACAGGAGTAGGGACAAGGTAGAGAACAAGGGGATATAAATCAAGAAAGCAAGAAGAAAGTAGTAAAGGAGACAGGTAATGGAGAAGGTAGCAAGGGAAGAAGGGGTCAGGGGAGCAGCAGGGGACAGCACAGACTGGAGGACGGGGGAAGAAAGCAGTGAAGCAGAAAGGGATGGAGAAGAGTATGGAGAGCCATGCGCACTAATATAAGGAGTTTGGGAAATTAAATTCTGGACCTGGAGGCCATCAAGGCAGAGGCTAGCCTTGATCTGGTGGCCATAACAGAGTCATGGTGCCCTGACACCCATGACTGTAAGATGGTCATACCAGACTACTCTTTGTTGAGGAGGGAAGAGGAGAGAGGGGGTTATATTATATGTGAGGGAAGGAATCAAGGCTACAAGAGTACAGGGGCATCCTGAGGTAAAGGAAGGTCTGGAGGTGCTGTGGATCATCCTGAAGACAGGTGCTGGGACTGCTATCCATACAGGGGTGGTGTACAGACCTCCAGCACAGGAGAGGAGTCGTATAAGGTGCCTGGGAAAGCCATCATCAAGATCGCAAGTTGGAAGGAAATGTTGCTAGTTTGGGACTCCAATCTAGCAGAAATGGATTGGAACATTCCAAATGCAGCCTTGGCAAGAAGCAAGGCCATTCTTGGCTACCTACAAGGGTCTTTCTTCAGGCAGCTAGTCAGTGAACCCACTAGGGCTGGAGCAGTGTTAGATCTGGTGCATACAAACTGAAACAATGTTTCAGACATCCAGACATCACAGTGGGAAGTCGCCTGGGTACCAGTGATCATTGAACAGTGTGGTTTAACATTAAGATGGGAGTAGAGGCAAACCACATGAGAACAATGGTCATGGACTTTAGGAGGGTGGATTTTAAAGAAATGGGAGAATGCCTCAGAAACTGCCTCAAGGAGAATTGTCAGGGAGGAGTAGAGGAACAGTGGGGAATAATAAAGAAGTGCATAATTAAGGCAAGCAGCTTCTGCATGAAAGAAGTGAGTAAAAGCAGAAGGAAAAAAGTGTCCACTATAGTTCTCTAGGGAAGTGGCCATGTTGGTGAAAGAAAAAAAGGTAGCATTCGGGAGGTATAAGGAAAGAGTGAGAGTGAAAGACAGGGAGGTGTGCCAAGTAAAGCAAAGGGAAGCAGGGAAAGGCTTTGAGAGGAGCAAAGGTGCAGACACAGGAAAGGATAGTCAAAGGGTTGGCTAATGGAGAAAAGACTTTCTTCACATACATGAGTGAGAAAGGTAAAGTAAGGATGAGAAGAGCAGCAGGGGGGACAAACAGAAGAGAACCAAGAAAAAGCAGACAACCTGAACAGCTATTTCTGCTCAGTCTTCACAGTATGGGGGGGGAGGCAGACCACTGGGGAGCAGCAGGAACAAAGAAGGGGAGAAAGATGCAATTACATTTTCAGAAGAAAGAGTCCAGAAGGGACTTGCTACTCTGAAAGTGAACAAGGCTATGGGACCAGATGGGATGCATCCAAGGGTACTAAAGGAACTCAGGGAGGTGCTAGCTGCCCCACTGATGGTCTTACTCAGCAGCTCACTGGAAACAGCCATGGTACTGCAGGACTGGAGAATGGCAGTCATGGTCACTCTACACAAGAGAGGCTGCAGAAAGAGGCTAACAACTATAGGGAAATTAATGGAAACACTGTTAAAGAAATGGTTGGTGTGGTCTCCGTGGTGGGGGAGGTCATGTCACATGACTCTGAATGATTTCTTCAACTGAGTGAACAGGGAAATATATCAAAGCAAGGCAGTGGATGTGGCTCACCTGGACTTTAGCAAGACCTTGGGCATTGTGCCACTCAGGAGATTGTGAAAGAAATTGATCAGCCTAGGGATGGAAATATAAGCGATAAAATGGGTTAGAAACTGCTTAATGGATAGGTGACAGAGGGTTGAGGTTAACGTCCCTTACTCTAAGGAGGGGAAAGAGACCAGTGGGGTGCCGCAGGGCTCAGTACTAGAATCGGTCCACTTTATTGTCTTCATAAGTGATGGTGTGGGGCTGCACCAAAGCCTTTTAGAGGAAAGACTGATGGAACTCAACATGTACATCCTGGAAGAGAGGAGAACTACGGGAGACATGATAGAGACTTACTAGTACCTCACAGGGGTAAACAGAGTGCATAAAGGAAGTCTGTTTCGAAGGAAGAAGAGGACCAGGACCAGAGGGAATGTGATGAAGCTGGGGGAGAGGGGGATTTAGGAGGCATGTGAGATAACACTACTTTACTGAAAGAGTGGTGAACACCTGGAACAGAGTGCTAGCAGAAGTGATGGAGGCAAAAACAGTAAGGGGCTTCAAGCAAGTATGGGCTAGACATAGGGACATATTACTAAATAGGCAGGGAGAAGGGAGGGTCACCGGTGACCAGTTAGGGTCTATGGAGACAGACTAGGTGGGGACCATTTGGGCAGACTGGATGGCCAAGTGGTCCTTTTCTACTGACAGATTCTATGTTTCATCACATTATTTCAGTATTAACATCACAGAAGAAAACAGTATGTCCATAGCCTGTCAAAGTCCTTGGGAACACATTTTATTTTGAAAATATCAGGAAAGGCACCAAAGCCAAGACCATGATTCTGCATTACCACATCTGGATCTATTCATTCTCATAACAGGGCAATACTGTAGGCTGGAAATCCATCTGAATATATTGCACAATTATCTCTATCTACAGAAAATCATTTCAGTGTACAACTGATGCTCAAGCAAAATGTATTGCCTTCTGCTGGAAGACTTTTTCTTATCTGTGCCCCCCATTACTGACACAGTGTGACATTCACATCAACAGACTGGAGTGTCACAGATAAAGGATCGTGATGACAGATGTGGACAAGGAACAGGAGACAAGGGGCCAGATTCAAAAAAAACTTTGCCCCAGTGCAAACGTAGTTTGCAAGGCGTGAAACAGTTTTTGTGCCCAAGTGGTATTCCCAAAAGCCTAGTTTGTACCCTCAAACTGGGTTTGCACTGGGGCACAGTGTGAGGAGGCCACAATGCAAATAAGGGGGGGGATCTGCATTTCAGCACAGTCCCATTCACAAAGTATTTTCTCCTCACAAGGGCCATTTATGGATTCTGCGTGAGAAAATACATGCCTGCAGCCAGAACTCTGCTTTAATTCTATACTACCCTAGTGGTTGGTGGAGGTACTGTGGAAGCTCCCCCCCCACACCAATCACTGGCCTGATTTACAAATCATACTTCCCTGGTGGTAGTGGCCTTCCCTCGATCGCTGATCGTCGCCCAATATAAAAAATGTATTTCCTTGGTGGTAGTGTTCCCCTCCCTCTGATAGCCAATTACCACTCAGTATAAGAAAAAATTAATTTCAATGGTGGTAGTGCCCCCCCCCAATTGCTGATCACTGCCTGATATAAAAAAATTAATTTTCCTGGTGGTAGTGGTTCCCTCTCCCACGGTCGCCAGTTGCCATCGATATTACAAATACAGGTTTTCCCTGGTGTCCAGTGGTCCATCCCGCCACCTGATCACCTGCCCAATGTTCATGTCATATGCCCTGTTGTCCAGAGTAACCCTCTCCCCCATCCCAAGCCCTTGTATAGTAAATCTAAACATTACCCTGATGTCTAGTGGACCCCCGCCCTATCCCTGATCCCCTGTATAGTGAATTGTAAACCATTCCCTAGTGGTCTAGTGGACCTCTCCACTCCCTCAAATCAGCAGGCAGTGCCCCACCACCCTGCTCCCCCATCCCATCCCCGAGCCTGGCAACCAGCATAGCCCTCCTCTCTCCACCACAGCCGGCCACTGACTGAGCTCTCAATGACAGCATAGTATATACAGTACATGTTACTGAATGACAGCTCACTCTGAGCTGTCAATCAATGTCAATGAGCACGTACTGTATACAGGATGTGCTCATTGAGAGCTGAGTTGGTGGCCAGCCATGGTAGAGAGAGGAGGGCTGTGCTGACTGCCAGCTCAGGGATGGGACAGGGGGAACAGGGTGGTTGGGAACTGCCTGCTGGGGTTTGGAGTACATTAGACCACCAGGGAATGGTTTACAATTCACCATACAGGTGATTGGAGATGGGGAGGGGGGGTCCACTAGACCAGGGTAATGTTTATATTACTATTCAGAAGGTCAGGATGGGGAGGTTACACTGGACACCAGGGTTTACGATGTGAACATTGGATGGGTGATCGGGTGGGGTGAGGGACCACTAGACACCAGGGAAAACTTATATTTGTAATATCAGGTGGCAATCTGTGATCATGGGGGGTGAACCACTACCACAAGGGAAATACATTTTTTTATGTCGGGCAGTGATGGGCAGTGGGGGAGACCACTACTACCAGGCAAATATTATTTGTCAACTGGGCCGGTGATCAGTGAGGGGGGGAGGACCAATAGACCACCAGGGAGTAGCTGTATTTTATATCGGGCCAGAGATCAGTGAGAGGGGGGAACCACTAAACCACAAGGGAGTATTCTTTTTCATTGGGCTGGTAATCAGTGATCATGGGGGGGGCGACCATTGGCACCAGGGGCTATTCTTTTATTTTACTTGGGCTGGTGATCAGCGGGGGAAGGCCTGCTGAACTCTGTTGCGGCCCATGTAAATGGGCCCATAATGGGCATGCAACTAACCACCTAGTGCCTCGCATTTCCAATGGGCTCATTTGCATGGCTGCTTTTGTGAATACCAGATAGTGCATCTGCACTATTCGCTGCAGGGCCATTCCCCGGGATGCGGGTCAGGGCAGCACTAGTGGGGTAAGAGGTAGTGGTAATGGGGTTCCCACTGACTCGACCTAGCCCTATTCACAGTCAGAGAGCGTGGTACACTATCCATCTGTGAATAGCATTTTTTTTAACACCTGGGCAATCGCAAAGCACAATGTAAAATTTTGCATTACCTTTGCAATTTTTTGTGAATCAGGGCCACTGTATTTCAAGGGACAAAGATGTGTTTAAAAAGCAAATTGCTTTAACAAGGACAATGTTTACAAGTTTAAGAGTGGTTGCTGCAGAAGTATTAATATATTATACAAGCCATAATACCCAACAGGGTGGGCGGTGTTGGGCAATACCGGACTGCCCAGGGGCATAATGAGGCCCAATGCCACAGGAGGAGTGTCTTATAGGCCCTGGAAGGTCAAGAATTGCCCATACCACCCACTATGGAGGGTAGTATTGTGATTAGAAAATGGGCTTCCCTTGTTAAAAAAAAAAGAGACAAGACAGTATTTTTTTTAATGAGAAACAGGAATTTTATTAAGTTTATTAAGTTGTAGAAAAAGTAGTACCTTTTACTTTTAAAACTTTAGTAACTGGGGTATGTCCAAAATAGAAACAGTTGAGGCCACTATTTGTTATAGGAAATGAAGTTTATGGGGGAGTTGAAAATGCAGCCCTGTGGACTGAAGAAGTTGCTGGTAGATGGTACTGCAGACTTGCTCGTTGCTGGGCTGGCTTGATTGCTTTGTGGCTGTTGTGGTTGTCTGGAATTGATTGCTTGAGGTTTTTCTTCCAGTTTTTGTCCTCCCAGGATTCCACGCCATGCTCTTCAATCTTTTGCACTGGCAGTCCAGTAGTTCACAAGACTCTGTTCCGAGAGTTGGCCGGTCATGGCTGTGATCTCTCTTGGGCTTAATCCTGCAGTTGATAGGATCTGAACCACCATCACCCAGATGCTATGATTTGTATATCAGTGGGACAGATTGGCAGCGGAGCTGAGGTGTGGCATCATGAAACCCAAATAATTTTTCCCCATGGGTTCCACGGTGTACCAGCATGGCCGAGTATCCAGGTCTGTTTGGGGAAGATGTCGGGGGATGCATATAAAGTGGAGGAGCATTGACTGGCAACTTGGCTATGTATTTTTTGAAAGATTTTACTGGGCAGAGTGGGTTACCGGGCTGTTAATACATAAAGCCTTGGTTTTCCTGCTTCTTGGTCTCAACTGTTGGGTTTTTGTTGTTTTTTTGTCTCTGGGTTATGAGACGTAGTCACAGATCTGGCTTCTGTGTCATCTGTTTCGATTTTGAAGGAATCCTTTTTTAACTCCCTCTGTCCTTCCCGACCACAACTGCCCATAAATAGTTATATATCAAATTACACTTTAGCCACCAGGTCAGGCACAGTGTTGGGGGATAAAGCACTGGAGCTTCTAAATTTAGCTAGGTCACTTTCAGTGACAGCTGGGTGATGAGCCGCTATGTCTTTCTGGTCTTTGCAGAGTTTTTTTTAACATAGCGTACAATACATAAATTAACTGGCTTGAATTGTGCATTGCTGATTGTGCTCAAATTGTGACCTATCGTATGGGCTGTTTAAGTGGCATTTTAAGCCCACTCTCAGCGCACAGTATCCATCGACCGAATACTGTTCTCCTGAGTTCGTTCTGACCTCAGCATAGAATTTTCTGAGGTGGCTTGATGTAGTTTTTAGTGTGTCTTGCTTAAAGTTTACTTCAATGTTGTGTGCCGCTGAGACTGCCCAGACTGTATTTGTATGTGTATTTGGTTCCTGTCTTTCATTCTCTGTGTTGTCTAGTTCTGTCATACTCACTGAGGCAAACCTTCCTGATACTTTTTTTCATTTCTTTTTTTTTCCTGCAGGTGTTTCTGTCTGAATGTCTTCAGGAAATAGATCAGTGACTCCACTTTTGGCTGTCATGTTAAACTGAATGTTATAGTTGTCTGACATCTCTTCAGTGGCTTGTGTCATTTATGAGAAGTGGACGCAACTGAAAAAATGTCTGCTGTTTTCTGTGGTAAAAAGATTGGCAGCAGGATACCAGTTATGAGACTGGCATTAGTGACATGAGCTAGGACTGTTTTTTTGAGAGGGCTCTTAATGCTAGTTAATGTGGCCCTGCCAGCCAATCAGATCTCTTAGATTCTTAAGCCCATTTTCTAATGATCAGTAATATATATATATATATATATATATATATAAAATTAAAAACATCCTTCAAATGTGCCAGTTCCAGGGCAGCTGCATCTGACTGAGACATGTTTTACAGAATAATAGTGTATTGCATACAGGGAAAGGAAGCACTCCAGTTAGTCAAAAGCACTCCCTCAGTCTATGAAGCTTTATATTATTATTATGATTATCAAAAACATTTATCTTTGGCATAAAGAACTGTTTAACACCTTATGGACCTGGACAAAGGTTTGTGACTCTCAGTAAAGGCAATAACATGTTTTTCTCCCTTTTTCCTAGTTTATTTTCCTTCCCTAGAGGACAAATAGTCTCTGGATGTCAAAGTATTATTTCTGTAGCTTTTCCTGCTAATGATTTACTGACACTGTACTCCAAATTAATATATGTTTGCGTAATATCCCATACAAACATTATTGCATTTTTGGACAATACCAGTAAACTACTGCCTGAGGTTAAGGCATTTTTATACAACCACTAAATGACATAAGTTTGTACCCCATGAGTAACACTTCATTGCTTTTATCTGAAACAATGCAGTCAGAAACTGTTCTCTTTGACCTTGGATTTTCCTGAAATGATTGATGGAGATTTGAAAAGCCCTTTTATAGTCTTCTTAGCAGAATATTTCTGAGAAAGATGCATAATCACATAAACACCTGACAGAAGTGTTTTCATCTGTTAGTTATATGATCCTACAATGTAGATTTCTCTTTTTCCATCATGAGTACTTTGGAACTAAAATTAGATGAACTTCAGTTAACAGTTCTGGTGGCACTGGGGGTAGGATATTGTGGTATCATCCAGAGTCTGGCATGCACTGTGATGGCAGCATACTGAGATTCCAGGGTGGAGGGGAGCACAACTGACCTACCTCTTGAGTAATTCCTACAGTGTGCTTGGGGAAAACCATTAGACATTGTGGGTACCAATATTTCCTCCCCTCCTTTCTCATCCCCTGCAATGCCTCACTCAAAAGGCTTGCTCTGGTGCAGTGGTCTTATACACATGGAAGGCAGAAAGGGAAACAGAAGTAAAAGAAAATTTTGGAGGACATGTGGTAGGATAAACCATCTACTGGTCAATGTCTGATGCCCCTAGAAATCCTTGCCCAGTTTTGGATCCTATGTGAGGTAGGAGAAAACCCTACCATGGTGGGAGAGGGAATGCTGCAAGAGTGCATTGATTTGGGCAGGGGTCAACCTTAACTTTTTTTGCACTAGCCAGTAGGACAAGTTAATTCAAAATTGCACTAACCTGCAGATAGTGGCACTAGCCCACAATAATAATGGCAAATTTTGATCACTTATACAGGAAAAAAAGCAACCCAAGAAATACTCTGACTATTGCATATTTATCCTGTTTCTAAATTGCTTCCTACACCAGCAAAAAAAATAACAATAAAAGAGAGACTGCAATGCAATCACACAGTGTGTACCCCATTGTTTTGTACCATAGTCCCCCTCACTTCCTCTTTCTGCACCCCCTCTCCACCAAACCAGATGATACCATAATAGAAAATGTTCAGTCCAGCAGTCCTAGCTCTGCACTCTCAATAGGCAGCATCATTATGCAACTCACCACAGTCTCACCCTCACCCACAGGGCAATGAACAGAGTCAGGCAGAGAACGACATTCTCAGCCCCCACCCTGTGATCAACTAGAGCATGGCATTTCTGGAAGTTTTCATACAGTGTCAAGTGAGCCAGAAGCACATCTAGGATTTCTTTGGGGAGAAAGCTACAAAAAGCTAGAGGGATTGGGATGTAGAAAACTTTGACATATCTGTTTATATATATACCAGACAAAAAGTATTGATTTAACATGCTTTGCCCCAACAACAACAGATTTTTCATAACAGTGTTCTTTCATCAGCCCTGGGGAAACAGTACACAGGCATGATGTTATACTACCTCTCTTTCTACATAGGATGATCTTTGCACCACAGGAATACCTACTTTAACCTTACAAATTACATATTTTACTAAGATTTTGTTTGTACCATACATGCTTCAAAACACTGTTTTTAGGATGAAATTACATGCTGGGTGGTGTAAGAGTGGGATTGCATGGATGGCATTGACTGGTGTGGTCCATTAAGAGGAGCTGTGGACCCCTACACCTTTCAGCAATGGCAGCTATGGGTCTATGGATGGTCACTTCAGAGTCTGGTCTGCAGTGGTGTCCAGGGAAAGTGTAACATTGGGAGACTTGGAGGTGAGAGGGAGCAGCTATGGTGAGGCTGAGATAAAACCCACCACCTGTAGGGCAGACCATGTATACATCATAGCATTCTGTCACTGTGGTGTTCGATACAGAGACTCAGAATGTTGGAAATGAGGTACACTGGTCTTAATAATGTGGGACAAATCATCAGACAAAGACAAGTTCAGAAAGTTGGAAGCTACTGACTTAACAACACTCTACCCTTGATCACAGCATGCACACTAGTTAAAGCAGCAGTACTACCTAATCAGGAAGTGATTTATCGAAATTCTGCTTTTTGGATGGAAGTATGTGGCCATAGTTCCAGTGTCCATATCTATAAATAAATATTTTTTTTTTGGTCAGGTTTAGTTTTTCAGATATTTGCAATTTTTTTGAATTGTTGTGGCACCACAATAAATATGGCAGCTGACTAATTTTCAGCTGCGTTCCCCCTTCAGGTCTCATCAGGTCTTTTGGTTACTGCAGTGGGATCCTGTGCTGAACACTCCTGATGCCCCTGTGTAGTACTGCCAGTCATATATATGTGCAGTTGGCAGCAAAGGGGGTTGCTCTTCAAAGCAACTGGTGGCAGAAATATAAACAATGACAAAGTATAATTAAGCAAATTACAGAGTGATAGTACAATGACGGCAGGAAAGAGTACCAGGAACATGCTCAACAGAGCACAGGGAATAAACAGTCGAAAATTTGCAATTTTTTTTACATAGTACTGCTGCTTTAAATGTCCTAACAATTGAGTGATAATGACTCACATTGAGTTTTTTGTTGGATCCTCCCTCTTGAACTGCCAGATAATTGCAGCTCTGAATGAGCTGTTAATCACACCAGGCAACCTGGAACACTGAGGGAGATTAGCATGAGTGTCTAAAGTCTGCTAAAGCAGGGACTTTTCAACTTCATTAACAGCCATAAAAAAAACTGCACTAGTCAAGATGGACAAGTTGAGGGTAAGCTGCACTAGCCCTGATTAATTTGCACTAGATCCAGGGCTAGTAAAACAATGTTAAAATTGAACCCTGGGTTTGGGGTGGAAACAATGTGTAACCCGGGGCAGTGGGGGAAGGGAACTGCAGGGGCAGGATTCTCAAGACAGACCAAATTCCCGCAGCTGTGGGAAAAAGACCTGCATCACTGCGGAAATGCAGCTACATGATATTCTGAAAGAAAATCCCGCAGCTGCGGGATTTCTGCTAAAAAATCCTTCAGTTGTGGAATTCCAGCAGCTGTGGGAATTCCGCAAGTGTTGTGAATCTGCAATTGTGGATCCATAGTTGTAGAAATGTAGAGGCACAGCAATAGCACAACTCAGTAGCTGAAGCAGCAGACTTTAACATTGCTGCCATAATATGAAGCTGACAGCACACACAAGGAAACCTGCAACCAATCCCTCAACTGGGACCACTGCAGCACCACAGATACCAGAGATACTATGGCACCACAGTGGCCGACTGTCACTGCTGGTCGTCCCTCCCTGGGGTGTTCCTGTGGCCTGCGGGGGTAGCACTCGCTGCAGGCTGGTCAGGCTCTACTGCCTGTGGGGCTCCATCATGGGCTGCAGTGGGTCTGATGGTGGTTGTCTGTTGCCATATCATGACAATGTGTGCATTTGGTGCTGTACCAATAGCCACTGCTATACTATCTGGGATGCTATTACCTGTGCCTCACCTCCACCTTAACTGATTCCAATTGTTGGGGCACTACTGCAGTTTGCTGAGGGAAAGTTACACCTCATTCCACTGTGTGTAACATTTTTTCCACAACTGCGGAAAAAAAATGGTTGAGAATAGCCTTTCAGAGTCTGTGCCTTACTTATCTCACACCTTTTTTTCCTCAGGGACTTCCGCAGCCGCACTCTTTTCCACAGTCCGTAGTGTTTTTTTTCCGCAGCTGTGGAGGTTTTTGTGAATAGCACTTACAGCAATCTCCCCTTTTTATCCATAGCTGAGGCAGTTTTGGGGACTTAGGGAAGGTTTTGCACCTTCTGAAAGTTTTGTAAATCCAGCCCCAGGAGTGCACTGATTTGGGATGGAAATAATGTGTAAACTAAGGAAACAATCAACATCAGAGTGAAAACTGGATGCAAAGCAGAAGGCAGGCAGGCTCCTTGTGGGGGGTTAAATAGAGAACTAAAACAATTAACAGAACTTTCTCTATTGTGAAGGATGAATCTTTAATTGCAATGTGAAGTGTGCACAGACTGCTCTATCTGTGTTGGGTATTTTGGTTTGCATTTCCATTGTAGCTCCATATTGCTGCACCTTTGTTTGTTTGTTTGTTTGTTTTTACCAGGGGAGACACACTAAGCTGAAAACTTGTTTACAGGTGTGATCTGGGGGGGCGCAAGGAAGTTAAGTGACTTACTCAGGGTCACACAGTATGCAAGTGGGGGCTGTGAGATTCAAATCCAGGGGCTGGATTCACAAAGCTTTCAGAAGTTGCAAAACCTTCCCTAAGTCCCCAAAACTGCCTCAGCAATGGAAAAAAGGGGAGATTGCTCTAAGTGCTATTCACAAAAACCTCCTCGGCTATGGAAAAAAACACTACGGACTGTGGAAAAAGTGCAGCTGCTAAAGTCCCTGAGGAAAAAAAGCTGGGTAAGTAAGGCACAGACCCTGAAAGGCTATTTATAGCTAGTTTTTTTCTGCAGTTGCAGAAAACATTTTGGCACACAGTGGAATGAGGTGTAACTCTCCCTCAGCAAACTGCAGTAGTGCCCCAACAATTGGAATTAATTAAGGTGGAGGTGAGGCACAGGTAATAGCATCCCAGTGAGTATAGCAGTGGCTATTGGTACAGCACCAAATGCACACATTGCCATGCCATGGAAACAGGTAACAACCACCAGACCCAGTGCAACCTATGATGGAGCCCCACAGGCAGTAGAGCCTGACCAGCCTGCAGTGAGTGCTACCCCCGCAGGCCACAGGAACACCCCAGGGAGGGATGACCAGCGGTGACAGTCAGCCCCTGTGGTGCCATGGTATCGCTAGTACCTGTGGTGCTGCAGTGGTCCCAGTTGAGGGATTGGTTGCAGGTTTCCTTGTGTGTGCTGTCAGCTTCATATTATGGCAGCAATGTTAAAGTCTGCTGCTTCAGCTACTGAGTTATACTATTGCTGTGTCTCTGCAGCCATTTTTGCAGCTTCGGATTCGCAGCACTTGCAGGATTCCTACAGCTGCGGGACTTTTTGCGAAATTCCTGCAGTTGCAGGATTTTCTTTGAGAAGATCATGCAACTGCATTTCCGCAGTGCTGCAGGCTTTTTTCCTGCAGCTTCAGGATTTTGGGCCTTCTATGTGAATCCTGCCCCAAGTCTTCAGGTTTGCATTTTAGAGCCTTAAACCACTGGGCTATTCTGCCTCCCTCCTGTTTATACTCTGAGTTCTCTGCTGTGTGCCTCCTCTGTGTTATTTGATGGGATATAATAGTCTTTGATTTCATGAGCTTATTTTGTTTCATTTGATAGTTATTTTTGTTGACTGGGAAAGGAAGGCATGGAAACACTTCCTGTTTTCAGCTTCATCCTGGTGCAGAGGAAAGGGGAAATATGGATGCCAACTGATTGATCTGAAACCAGATTAATCTATTGGTGGATTAGTGAATGCAGGGAAATTTGGATAGCACGCTGGGTAATTGACCTATTCTTTTTGAGAAGTGCCATTAGATCTTTAACCTGCATGTGAACAACCACCAGAACTGGCAGATGGGTGCTCAGTTTAACATCTCATTGGAATGAGAGTATTTCATGACAGTGCAGTGTCACCAGACACCATGCTGGGTCATCACTATGGTCACTTTTTATCCAAGGGGTAACGTGCCCCCTGCAGAGCTACCTACATTACTTCCTGCAGCACTTGGTGTCCAGACAATGTCTCCCATCCAACTATTAAGCACACCCAGTTCTGCTCAGTTTTTGAGATCTGATGGGACCAGGCTCTTATGAGATAATGCTGCAGACCAATTTTTTTTATTGCACTGAAACACTGCATTTACTGTATGTTTTTACATGGATTTACTTGGAGAATACAGACAGCAAAATACTCTTAAGTCCACATAATGATGTCCCCCCACCCCCGTCCACACACACACTATTTAGTGGTAGTGTTCAATCGGTCCTGCCTCATTAATAGATCTATCCAATCTGGATTTTAAAAAAATTATATTAACTGATGTCAATAATCTCTGATGGTAGTGAGTTCCAAAATTCTAGTCACTCTCTGTGTGTAAAATAAACTTTCTTTGTTTGTTCTGAATTAGTGTAGTTTCAATTGTCTACTGTGCCCTTTAGTAATGATTGCATTGGGTTTCATTTTCATGTTCCTTTTAGAGAAGATACAGTTATCATTGTGAACATTAATTTATATATAAGTAGGAAATCACCTCTAATACAGCTTCTACGTATGGAGTAGAGATCATGGGCTTGATTCACAAAAGGCAACTCAGGATGCAAGGCAATTTGCATCAGAGAAAATGATACAAGTAGCACTTGCATCCTGAGTTACGTTGTGTCGGGATTCACAAATAGAGCCTGCGACATACTGCAGGCTGCCTGTGCCCAAGTGGACCAATGCACCTAAAACCCCCTTGCGACATGGCATAAAGGGGTTTATGGCAGCAGCTGTAAACTATTCACTAAGGATGGCTGCTACATTCCACATCAGGATTCAAAAACAACCCCCAGTTGACATCTGTCAAACACCACTTATGCCAGCTATGAGGTGGCGTAAGTGGTCTTTGCCGTCCACAGGGGGTTGCCACTGTGCCGCAGCTCTACAGCTCCTGTGGGCTACAGCTCCCCAACAGCCCCAGTTCCCAGGTATGGCACCCCCTGTGCCTAGATGGGTGTCTGGAACACCCCCATATGATCAGACCTCCCACACATGTCCAGAGCTCCCTAAATGCCCTGCCCCCACCCACATGCCCTGGAGCAAGACCCTCCACGGCATGTCCAGTATGGTTTTAGTAGTCTGTGGCCCCACCCCCTCAGCAGTGCCAGCACCCTGCTCCCCCCACCAACACCAGCTGACAACTGGCACAGCCCAGCTCTCACCACCACAGCCAGCCATCGACTGAGCTTTGCTGGGATCATGTACATTAACCATATGCACTTTATGAATGACAGCCGCTGTCATTCACAGAGCATGTATGATTACTATACATGCTCCTGACAAAGCTCTGTCGGTGGCTGGCCATGGTGGTGAGAGGTGGGCTGTGCCAGTTGTTGGATCTCCCACTGGGTGTGTGTGGGGGTGGGGCTCGCACCACTTTGAGGGGGGTGGGGGACCACTGGGCCACCAGGGCAGTTAAGGGTGTTTTGGGGGGGTATTTATGCCAAGGGTGATCGGGGCTGGAGCCCACACCTTACGGGGATCGAGGGCGGGCATGGGGGTACCACTGCTCCTGTCAGCTGGTGCATCTGCCACCTACCCCATCCTGTGGCTTGCAGCATACCTGAGAGCTGCGCTGTACCTTGCACAGCTACTGCAAGTCACAGGATGCAGGCTCCTGGACCCTGCTGGTTTCTGCATCAGGCACAGGTTCCAGGACACAGGGGCCATTGCCGCAAGCTGCCATTGTCACAGCTTGCTGCAAAAGTTTGTCTTTTTAGCCATTCATCATATTCAAAGTTTTCAAACCCTCTTACTTATTTTGTTGCCTTTCTCTGTATTCTTTCAATTTTGTTTCTTTCTCCCATATTAAATACTCCCTCAAACTGTGGACAATAATCCGTATGCAGTCTTACATATGTTCAGTATAAAGGCAATATGATTTCTTTTGATTTCTGCTTAAAGTGTCTATTAATGATGTTTAATAAGTAGTTGTTTTTTCTTTATACCTCTTTACAGTGTGTTTTTAAACTTTTTAAGTCACTGGTGATCTTAACTCCTAACCCATTCGCATGATGACTGATTCAACAGTTCATTTTGAAGACAGTATGTGTAACCCAGATTTGACTTACCAAAGTGAATATCTGTACACTTTGTTAAGTTAAACATCATACCCCACTCACTTGCCCAATCTTTCAGTGCTTTTAGGTCAGATTGTAAGGAAACATATTAATCATGGGTGTCCACGCTATCTTCAATTTTAGTATGATAAGCAAAGACACTGTACCAACTCTGCAAGTTTTTACCCAAGTCTGAGAAGTACATACTAAAAAGTATTGGGTCCAGTATAGATCCCTGTGGTGCTCCACCTGTCATGTGACTAACATGAGGAGTGTAACCATTGAATTGAACCCTTTGTGTCCTGTTAGAAGGCCACTCAGCTGTCCATTTTACCAGTAAGGGGTCAATGTCTGAGTTGTTCAATTTATGTAAAGTTTATTGTGCTGGATAACATCAAATGCCTTACTGAAATCTTAATAAATAACATCTGTAGCTATTCCAGAGTCAAGTACACACCTGACATTTTCAGAAAAAACAAATTAAATTCATGCACATGACCTTTCTTTATAAATCCCTGTTGGTGCTCCTCATTAATTCCTTTATCCCTGCACTGACTAATCAGAATGTCCTTAATACCAGTCTCTATTATCTTTTCAGTTACTCTACTAATACTATTGGGTCAGGGATATTTTGGATCACTTTTTGTGTCTTTCTTATACAGCAGATTCGGATAACTTCATCTGTCCTACAGTCCATTGGAACCTCACTGTTATCGAGTGATTTATTAGATACGTGTGTTAATGGGTGTGCTAATTTATTCCACTATTTCCTTTAATAGCCTGGGTGCTGGCTGTGTGTCCTTAGGATATATTAATGGTCATCCCTTATCATTTATACCTGGGTAGACAGAACTACTCATACCGAAAATTTGCACTATTGTTTTGAAAGACAGAGCAGAAATGATTGTTAAATATCTCAGCCATCTCTGTTTTATTAGCTATGATTTTGTTGTCTACATTCAGGGGGACCTACTATAGGTTTACTGAAATTTGATGAATTAAAGGGTGACTCTCACTATTCTCCAGGCAAAAACATGGGACCTATAGGTTCCAATTAGTTAAAACATACCAGCTGTAATGTTTATAAATAACTGACTCCTCTGCTCTTTGTACTTCATCTGGTTGATCCTGTGACCCTCCACCTACAATTATTATTCCAGGTCCCCTGCAGCAAGCCCTTTGACGACAAGACTGACAGGCTCAACTATGGGGGACTCCTATGTGCCAGCACAATTATAAGAAAATAACAAAAGGTATACAGTGCATATTTGTACTTCTAACTCTGGTATCAATTAACTGAGGAAAGCACTTTCCTCACTTGACTGGCACCGGAGTTAGAAGCACAAACATGCACTGTATATCTTTTGTTATTTTCTGATAACTGTACTGGTATATAATAATCCTCAGTGGCTTAGCCCCTCAGTCACATCATCAAAGGGCTTGCTGCAGGAGACTTTGGAATGATAATGTCAGGGGGAAGGGTTGCAGGATCAACCAGATAAAGTACAAATAGCAGCTCAGTAAGTTATTTATAAACATTATAACTGGTGTGTTTTACCTAATCGGGACCTATAGATCCCGGCCCAGATATTCAGACTGCACTAAGCAGTGGTGCAAGCCTGGGTGCAGTGCAACTGGGATGCACTGGAGCCAGGACCAGAAGATATTCAATGGTGTTGTGCCATGGCACAGCACCGTTGAATATGGCACAGACTGTGCATGGCGCAGTGCCACTGTGCTGGAGCAAGCCACGGAGAGGGAGCACAGGAATGCACCAGTGCAACTGCAGTTGCACTAGGTGCATCACTCATGATATTCAGTGGAGGGCATATAAATGAATCCACAATGTATGCAAGAAACACATGGGGCCATTTGCATGTCATTATGGCCCCATTTTCATGGCTTGTGCAGGGCAGCTGATGACTTGCACCTGGCGTCCTGCACAACATGACATTTGCACAGTGGAGGTCCTAAGGCATCCTCCACCCCATAGCCGTGAATGCAGGTAATCTCTGTACAATGAATCCCTGGTAGTCTAGTGGTCCCCCCTTCCCTCCTGAGTCCCTGATGAATATATAATAAAACAGTCCCCAGTGGTCCAGTGGACCCTCTTGCCATTACCCCAATCATGGTATATGTAATGAAATTCATTCCTTGGTGGTCTAGTGGACCCTCCTCCCTCCTGATGTCCCAATGGATGTTGAATGAACCAATCCCTGGTAGACTAGTGGATCCCCCTCCCTCCCGGGTCCCCGATCTTGGTAAATCACCAAAACATCATTCCCTGGTGATCCAGTAGCACCCCCCTCCCACCCACGCAGGACCCCTTTCCCACCTCACTCCCCCCCATTATTGGTGGGCAGCTGCAACCCACCCACATACCACTCGGCGGCTTTTCAAATGACAGGTACAGTATGGACTGTAAGCCCATCGATCCACAATGTGGACCAATGAGCTTACAGGACATACTGTACTAGACAGTTCCAGATATGTGAATGAAGTCATTCACCTATTTGGGACTGTCTAGTACAGTATGCCTTGTAAGCCCATTCTGTATCTGTCATTCGGCGGGTGGCCGGGTGGTATGCGGGCGGCTTGCAGCCACCTGCCGATGACTGGGGGAGTGGGGTGGGCAAGGGGTTCTGTGTGGATGGGAGGGGTGGTGGTGCCACTGGATCACCAGGGAATTGCATTTCAATGATTTACCATGATCGGGGATCCGGGAGGGAGTGGGGGGGTCCACTAGTCCACCAGGAACTGGTTTATTCTACATCCATTTGGGCATTGGGAGGAAGGGGAGTCCACTAGACAATGTGAGAATGGATTTCACTAAATATACCATGATCAGGGTACCAGGAGGAAGGGGGAGCCCACTAGACTACCAGGGAGTGTTTGAATGTGCATTTACCGCGATCATGGCTATGGGGTGGGGGGGCCACTACACTACCAGGGCTATGTGGGTGCTTCATGACAGTGTTCTGGGTGGGAGGGTGGCCACCCATGGCTGTCGGCTGCTGCATTGCACCATGCAATACAGCTTCCCACCTGTGGGTGGCCAGGATTTGTTCCCAACTTTCACGGGTAACTTTAAGCCCCCTTATGCAGTGCAATGCAGGGTTGTGCCAGCATATGAGCCGCATATCCTGGGCTGAATATCAGGATGTGCTGCATATGCATGGGCATGCCTCCTGCATCTGCACCGCATACAATTACATTGCGCCCCAGCGCATCAGGATTTGTGCTGCGCCGGGCAGCCATTACAATATCCCACCAGGGCACAATGCGGAGTTGCACCGGTACAACTCTGTTACACCATGCACAACCCCTTTGAATATCCAGGCCCCCATGTTTTTTGCCCCGGGAATGGTGACAGTTCCCCTTTAAAGTATCTGTAAAAGGCCTTAGGAGTATACTAGTCTCTTACAAGCTTGATTTCAAACTCTTTCTTTGCCTGTTTTCATTTGGCCTTACAGTTCTTAAATAGGTTTTCATATCTTTTGGTATGATTTTCATTTAGATGATTTTTCTTTATTTTATAGAACCCACATTTTTAGAAATACGTTGGTTAATTTTGGATGTAAACCAAGAGGGATGATTACTTTTCTAGTTATATATGATTTTTTTGTTATATATTTATCTTGAAGTCTCAAGATTTTATGTTTTAACATGGACCAACTTTGTGCAGCGTCTAAGAAGATTAATTCAGATTTCCAGTCCTGTTTTGAAAGTTCTTTCCTTAAGTACCAAAGTTCCCTAAATTATAGTTATATTTGAAAGTATTTCCATTATCTGTCACGTATTGTCTATTAAATGTGAAGAGTATGGTATTATTGTCACCTTTTTGCTATAGGATTTATTTCATATTAAAAATAATCAGAAAAATCTGATGAGATCACATCTAAAATATTATCACCTCTTGTTGGTGTAATAATATGCCGTTCTAGATGATATTCCTTGAGTATATCCCAGAATATATCACCCACCCTATTACTGGTTTTATTTTTATGGCAGTTTTTTTTTCTGGCAAATTAAAGTAACTTAAAACAAGAATATAATTTTTGCTGCTGAAATGGAGAATCATTTCTGTATAGCGCTCAATTCTCACAGCATCTTTTTTTATCAGGGAGAAGGTGTCAATTTCCAACAATCTAAGGTCTGGTTTTAATATTATTATTTTTTCACCCATTTCATTTCTGTGTTCTCAACAACTTCTGGGGTCAGTTCCATAATTTGAAATTAATTAATAAAATAAAAGGCAACACCAAATCCTTTTCACATGATTATGACAGCAGCACAGCATACTCTACACAATAAACACAGTAAGCACTAAAATTAAGGGAACTCTTTCAATACATTTCCAAAGGAATCAGAGTTAAAGGAAAAACAGGCTGCAGATAGCTTTTTTAACTTGCCTTTCCCAAATAATATTTCATATTAGAAAATAATGTATAAATAATGCATAATTATCCAGAAAAAGGGTTACAAAATGTCAGTCTAATATAAAAAATATAATTAAGGACAGATAAACAACTGCAGCTAATTATGAGAAAATCAGATGACTGTAATTGTATAATTGGCTTAGCCTTATCTAGGCCAATAGCATTGCACAACAAAAAATGGATTGACTGAAGTGACAAAGCACCAGGTCATCCATTATTTGACCATTTTGACACTATCCAAACTACTTCAAACAGTGTGGATATTGTTTGTACAACCCTGCTTTAAACCTATTAAAAGAGTATGCCAGTCTTTAAAAGTTATGTAGTAGAGAAAGAAAAAGAAGCAAGATAGAGCATGTTCTAGTTTGTTAGGCTAAAAGGGAGAATGTGGTGAAATCTAAGCAGCAAAAGGAAATGTACAAGGGAGCAGAGTGCATTCAACTTTGAGGTATAGTAAAACACATACTATATGGTGAAATACATACATCATATAGTGAAATATATACATTATATAGTGAGATACATACACAATGTAGTGAACCACATACAGTATCTACTGAAATATATACATCGTATAGTGAAATACATATACTGTATACTGAAATACATATATTATATAGTGAAACACATACACTATATAGTGAAATGCTTATATTGCATAGTGAAATACATACACTATCTACTGAAATCCACATACTGAGTACTGAAAATCCACATACACTATATACTGAAACAAACGTACTATGTACTGAAACATATACACTACCTATTGAGATACATACACTACAGACTGAAACATCCACATGAACTTTCTACTGAAACAAATACTCTATAGATTGTAACACATACACTATATATTGAGAAAAAACTGCATACACTATATACTGAAACAAATACACTATATATTGAAATACATACACTGCACACTGAAAAAAGCATATACACTATATACTGAAACAAATACACTATATATTGAAACATCTACACTTTATATTGAAATACATACACTATCTGTTGAAATAAATACACTATGCACTGAAAAATCTGCATACACTATATATTGAAACAAATACACTGTATATTGAAATACATACACTATCTATTGAAATGCATATACTACACACTGAAAAAAGCACATACACTATATACTGAAACAAATACACTATATATTGAAACATCTTCACTTTATATTGAAATACATACACTATCTGTTGAAATAAATACACTATGCACTGAAAAATCTGCATACACTATATACTGAAACAAATACACTACATGGTGAAACACATACACTATGTATTGAAACACATACACTGTAGACTGAAAAATTCACATACTCTATATACTGAAACAAATAAACTATATACTGAAATGGACTATGTTCTGAAACTACCCATCCCTCTGCCCCTCCCCCATGAATGTCCTAGAGCTGAACTCATTGCCTGCTGCATTCAGTTAGCTGCTAGCTTGATGAGAGGATGTCTGAAACTGCAGAGCTGAGGTAAACAAAACAGGGCTATCTCTTATTCTACTTCTTTATGGGTTTTTCCTTTGTTTTGCTTGCACACCTTTAGTCAAATATCAGACCATTGTGATGTGACAAGAAACTTTTAAAACTAATTTAAATGCTTTAGTTTATTCTTTTAAATAAGTGCTCCTTCATTTACTATCAGACAACACATTTGTATAGGAAGCTAATACAGGATATTCCTAACATACCTGTATAAATAGGGAGCTGCATGCATTTTTCCAAGATAAAGTGTTGATTTGTTTTATGTGTAATTAATTACTGTGTAAGTCCAGCAACTTATCTGAGTTGAATGCTTGGGAAGCACTTCAGGAGCTGTGGAAGTGTAAGCCAAAATCATTGCTAGTTTGTACTCTAAGGACTATGTTTTAAGTTTTTATTTTAAAATATATATTTTTGCTGCAATCCCTCAGTATTCAATTTTCATCAGGAGTTTAGCTGGCATATGCATATAATTTGCATTGTTTTACTAAATAACTTTACTGTGAATCCTCACTGGAGGCATGCACAGTCTGTTTTGGGGTTTGAGCTTCTCAAACTCTGTTTTATTTCTTTTTTTTTTTCCCATAGAGATTTTTATCTCCTTAGTCACCCTGCTACCCCTTTGCCCACTGACATCTCCAGCCCAATCACTTACCATCCACAGGACATATTTGCTCTGAGATCCCCCCCCCACTCACATCCCCCATGTTGGGGCCAGGAGGGGGAGGGCCATTGACAAGGAGACACATATATGAGCAGAGTCTGTTTAGCAGTGCAAAATCTGCGGCAGGCTGTTGGATCATTTTGCCATTAGTGGGTTTCTACCTTTGGTTTCATCCCCTGGGCAGCCAAGCATGGAATGATGCAACTGCATATAAAGACACATGCTTCCTTTGTGCCTGCCTGAGCCCTCCTCCTTATGCAACTCCATTGCCCTGCCAGCCCTCCTCAGCTAGGTGGATGTTGAAGAGGGGGGTGGTTAGACTTCCCCTCACTGAGAGGAGAGCATTCCCCAAGATGCTCAATCATATCTCTCCCCCCCCGCTAACCCCTGTGCAACTCAGGTCCACCCCCAAAACTGGGCCACTGGCATGGGAGGCAGTGCAATCACCACCACGCTACTAGGCCAGCCCACCAGACTGTGTTTTTATAAGTAAATAAAGACAGCATATAGGTAAAAGAAGAAAACAAACTGTATTTTAACTAGTCTGTTATAAACATTTTAAGTCACATCACAATGTTTTGAAATCAGATCAAGGTTTTGCAAGCAAAATATGATAAAACAATACATAAAGAGATAGATAAGATAAACCTTTTATGTTTACCTTCTGCATCTTAGGAGGCATCGGCCAGGATTTTTAGTCAATTGGGCCCCATTTTCAGAAAGCACATTTTCTGGAGCTGGAAGGACACTACTTTCTTCAACTGTGAGCTGTGTGAGAAATTCTATATTGCACTTGATATCTGCAACAAACGTGCACTTTTGCTTAATTCTGGGGGAGGTGAAACTAACTACCCTTGGTAATTGCTTTTTATTCACATATTTATTTATTGTTTAACCAAGAAGGGGCTTGCAAACTCGGTTTATCTTGTTAGTAACTTCAGAAAGATTTAAATACTGCATTTGGGTAGGTCCTTGGAGGTAGCTAGATTGTCTACTAGGATTTGCTGACAGTTAAACTATTTTTAAATGAATTACAGGTGTCTGAGGAGTTGAAAAAGAAACTTGCAAACTGTGCTTATCTTGGAAGTAACCTCATAAGTGTTTGAATACTGCATTCTGGTTGTCCCTTGTGAGTATCTGGATTGACTACTAGGATTTTGGGACAGAAACTATTTTTAAATAATTTACTGGTGCATAGGAGTTTGTGATAGTTAAACTCTTTTTAACAAAGTTACTGGGGTTAAGGAGTGGTCTGAGAAAAACCTGCAGTGTGAAACAGGAAAGACAGTCTTTCAAGCAACAGAGGGTGGTGGATCTAGGTTTACGTTTGTTTGTTACAATTTTAAGATTTTCAGTGCAGGAAGAGTTTAAAGCACAGCTGACTTATTTTGGGGCTGACAGCTCTCAGAGCACAAACCACCAGGCCTGTTTTGGGGCTGGGGAGGTTTACCTGTGTCTGACTTAGATGTGGATTTTCTCTGTCTGATTAGCAGGGTATTTCATCAAATTGTTGTGTAGGCATCTTGCTGACAGGAAGACACTCATTGCAGCAGTGGGTCAGAGCTTTTAGATGATCGCTTTGTGAGGGCACAGTTTAGGCCCAACCCTTCCCACCCTCACCCCACCCACCCTGGAAATAGTTCCTTATACCTGGGGTTCTGACTTTCCTCAAGAGTGCAAGGTGCTGTCACTGTCATATCCTCTCTAGCACACTGCACTGACAATATAAGCATACACATTGTATAATATAAATATATATCTATTTCTATATTACAAACCAATCACACACACACACACACACACACACAACAAAAAACAAAAAACAACAAAAAAAAATGTGGGGAGTAGTGCAATGTAATGGCTGTGGGGCAGTAGTCCTCTGGGAGTCTTTCTGGAGGCTGAGATGCTGCCCTATTTGCAGACAACTCTCTGCCCTGAGGGAAGAAGTTGCCAGTCTTCAGGCCACACTGGACAGTAGTATGGGGACCTTCCCCAGGCCACACTGGACAGTAGGAAGGGAACCTCCCCCATCCAGGGAGCACCAGAGCCACCGATTGCAAAGAAAGCACAGCAGTTGGACTACAGTGGGCTCAGGGAGGGTGAGGATAGTGGAACAGAGGCACACCCAGTCAGTTTTCCACACCACAACCCATACATCATTCTGGGGGAGCATAGCTCCCATGGATACACACGAGAGAGATTAAGGAGGCTGAGGACAACTGTCACAAGGAGGCCCACAGGAAGGAGGCAGAGGACACCACAAGGAAAGGAAGCAGCTCCTGGTGGGGACTCAGTTATTGAGGATAGAACTGGGAGGAGCTGGGAAAACTAGTAAAATGCCTGCCTGGTGCCATGGCTCGGAGGGACAGGAAGCGATCCTCAAGATCACGTGAACAGCTTGCAAGGGATTCTGAGTTGGACGAATTGTCCACCTAGGGACAAATGACTTGGCTCATCATGAGGTTAGAGCAGTGCAGGAGGACATTGCAGAGTTAGGGGTGCTCAAGACAAGTAGCACACACAGTATCATTCTCAGAGGTGCTGCCTGTCAAAGGCATAAGGGAGGCGTAGGGTAATTGGCACCATGCAGTTTAATGAATGGTTGAAAAAATGGTGTGGAGCACAGGGTTTGGCTTCATTGGGGACTGGGGTTCCACCTGGAGGGACACCAGCCTATACTGGCAGGATGGTCTGCATCTGTCCAGGAAAGGAACAAGTCTTTTGAGCAATCGGTTTAAATGCTTCATTGGCAAGCTTTTAAACTAGTAAAAGGGGGAGGCACTGACAAGCAGCAGAAAAATCCCAGTCTCTCCCTACTAAACAGGGTACTAAATGAGAAAAAGACCGAGGTAGAACGGTCAGTGGGGGATGCTGCAACAGAAGGTAAAGCCATCAAAAAATGGAGAGCAATGAGTACCAATGCCTGTAGTCTAGGTAACAAGCTTCCTGAATTAGTGGCCTTGATGGAGGAGGAACATCTGGATATCGTGGCAGTCACAGAAACATGGTACACACAAAACCATGACTGACACATAAACATACCAGGATACACTATCTACAGGAGGGACAGGGAGGGTAAAAGAGGAGGATGAGTAGTTCTTTACATAAGGGAAGGAATAAAAGCAACAGAACAAAAGGGTAAACAGGGAGGAGAAGAAGCACTGTAGGTAAATTTGGAGACAGGCAATGGCACCACAATCCCACTAGGGTTAGAGACAGACTCCCTCTCAGGGGGAGTAAATGGACAAGGAAATGATAAAAGTATACTTAGAATGGCAGAAAGAGGGGAGATATTGCTGATGGGTGATCTGCATAAGCTAGATGTTAACTGAGTGCAGTTGCAGCTGCCACTTTGAAGAGTGCAGTTATTCTAGATGCTCTACAGGGGCATGCCTTTAGACAACTAGTACTGGAGCCCACTGAGAGGGAGCAATATTGACTTGATACTCTCAATGGAGATGGAGAGGATCACAGATGTAGAAGTGGGTAGCCATCTGGGAACTAGCGACCATCGAACAGTATGGTTCACAATAAACACAGCAATAGAGTCAAGCCATACAAAGACAAAAGTACTGGACTTAGGAGGGCTGACTTTGCCTAAATGGGTGAGTGCCTAAGGAATGCACTAGCAAATGGGCAGGAAGGAGGGGTGGAAGAACAATGGGAATAATAAAACTGCCATCACAGAGGTAACGAGCCTTGTGTGAAGCAAATAAACAAAACAAGACGATGTAAGAAACCACTATGGTTCTCAAAGGAAGTGGCAGGAAGGTTCAAGAGAAAAGAGAATGTTCAGGAAGTACAAGGAATCGTGAGAAGGAGCAGGGTTAGAGAACTGTGTAATGTTAAGCAGCAAAGGAGGCTGGGCAGGCAGTCAGAACAGCAAAGGCCCAAACCGAGGAAAAGATAGCCAACTCAGTTAAGAAGGGGGATAAACCTTTATAGGTACATCAGGGAGCAAAGGAAGACCAAGGGAGGATAGTGAGGCTTAATAAAGGGGAGGAGGGTGGGCAGAGGGAGACTGTGAAAAGGCAGAGATACTAAACAAATATTTTTGCTCAGTATTTACAAATGAAGAGGGGAGGTACATAAAACAAACAGTAGTAACACTCTGGATACAGAAGTTGGTACCAGCTCATTTACAGAAGAAAGGGTTCTGAAAGAACTCTTAAAACTGAAGGTGGACAAAGCAATGGGTCTGATGGGATTCATCCCAGAATTCTAAAAGAACTAAGGGTAGAACTAGTGACACCACTGACTACCCTTTTAACAAATCATGGGAGGAAGGGGTGGTGCCGAGGATTGGAGGAGGGCAGATGTGATTCCCCTTCACAAAAGCGAGAGCAAAGCAGAAGCAGGAAACTACAGACCTGTTAGTTTAACCTCAGTGATAGGGAAAATGATGGAATCACTTCAAAGGAAAGAATTGCTTAATAGCTAGAGGCCAGAGGGCACAGGACCCAGGCAGCATGGATTCACAGCGGGAAGGTCATGCCAGACTAATCTGATAGATTTCTTTGACTGGGTGACCAAAGTAGTAGATCAGGGAGGGCTGTGGACATGGCCTACCTAGACTTTTAGCAAGGCATTTAACACAGTCCCACAAAAGATTAATATAAAAGTTAGCCAGCCTGGGAGTGGGTCCCAAGATGACAGCCTGGGTAAAGAATTGGCTGGAGAATAGGACACAGAGGTAATAGTAAATGAGTCCACTCAGAAGAAAGGAGGGTTACTAGTGGGCACTGTAGGTTCAGTATTAGATCGGGTCCTCTCAATGTCTTTATAAGCGATATTGCAGAAGGACTGGAAGGAAAGTATATCTCTTTGCAGATGACACTAAGATCTGCAACAGAGTTGATGCACAGGGTGGGGTGGAAAGGATGAGAAGGACCTGGCAAGGTTAGAGGAATGTCAAATGTATGGCAGCTTAGATTCAATGCTAAGAAGTGCAAGATAATGCACCTGGGAAACAAAAACCCAGGGGAAGAGTACACAATGGGGGTGAGATACTAACAACGACAAAAATGGAAAGGGACCTGAGGGTAGTCATATCAGATGACCTAAAGATGGGCAAGCAATGTAAGAGGGTAGTAAGGAGGGCTGGGGGGATACTGGGATGCATAGGAGAGGCATCACCGTAGAAAACAGGTAGCTTATCCCTCTGTACAGACTGCTGGTGAGACCCCATCTGGAGTACTGTGTGCAGTTCTGGAGACCCAATCTGCAAAGACATAGACAGGATGGAAGCTGTCCAGAGGAGGAGCAAATTAAATGGTGCAGGGTCTGTACTGAAGACATATGAAGAGAGACTTAAGGAGCTTAATATGTATAGCCTCGAGGAAAGGAGGAGAGAGGGGGACATGATAGAAACTTTCAAGTACCCCAAGGAATCAACAAAGTCCAAGAGGGTAGCATCTTTCAAAAAAGAGGTGTAAGAACAAGAGGGCACAATTTGAAGATAGAGGGGGCGGCTCAGACGTATTTGCAAAGTATTTTTTCTGCGAGAGGGTTGTGGAAGCATGGAACAGCCTTCGGAGAGAGTTGTGGAGTCAAAATCAGTGGCGGAATTCAAGCATGCATGGGGTAGTCATAAGGCAATTCTGGGTGTGTGGGTAGGAAGAAGTAGGCTGCTGGTTAACTAGGATCTGCAGCTTATCCAGTAGGTAGGGAAATGGGCAGACTGGGTGGGCCAAGCGGTCCTTATCTGCCATCAAATACTATGTTTCTATGTTTCTATGTAAGGTTAGCGTGCAGAGCTAAACATTACACTGTGGGAACAGCATGGTTGGATCGGTGTCGTATTCAGCATCACTTGATGCTACCCTGATCATGTGCATGTGCATATATACTACTGCGGCCCCTTGTAAATGAGTAATCCTCTCCTGCATACAGAGCACAGTGCTGTATAAAAGGTTTCCTTAGTGACCATAAGTACCTCCCTCTACATTTTATACTCAGCTTTTAGGCTTCTAGTACCTAGATGCTTGATTTTGCACTTTTTGGCTTTGAACCCGAACTGCCATGTCCCATAGCACTTTTAAGTTTCTAATGTCCCCCACTCATTCTCTCCATCTGCACCTATCAACGCTATTACAGATTGTGGTGTCATCTACAAAAGGCATACTCTTCCCAGTTTTCTGTTATGCCACTTATAAAGACACTGGACGAGGATGTGTCCTATTACTGAGCTCTCCGGCACCCTACTGGTCACTCTATCCTCACTGAGGGAGTGCCATTTACCACCACCTTCTGTGGCTGTGTGTATCTCAGGTGCAGCACTTAGGAGTGCACAACACTAATCTGAAAATAGGGGCCCACATACCTACGAGAGGACTAGCACTGCATTGTAATAAGCATGGCTGATACTATTTTAAAAGCATTCTTCTGTGCAGTGCTAACCTGTTAATGTGGGTACAATTTTATTTTTTGCACATGATTACTAATTGCAACCAGGTGCTCATGCAACTGGGGGTTACTCTAATGCATATAAGGTGTACAGGTATACTAAATGCTTTCTTGAAGTGTTAACACACTGCGTGGTTAGTGCTAGTGAATGATTCTGGGAATCGTGTTTTAACTGCACACACGCAGCCTGCCAGCAACCCCCCACACACATACACGAACAGTCAGTTCTGGACACAATAAAAAAACAAGCATTTGTCAATGCTGAATGTTGATTGCATTGGTCCGTTGAGCTCGCTCACTGGCCCTCTGTCACTTGCTCATTCTGTTTCTCCCAGTGCTGCAGGCTGCTGTTTTGTACTGAGCTCCTTCCTGCGTTGGCACCCTCTTCTGTCCACAAAGAAATCCTTAGATGGCCTGACAGAGCTCTGTTGAGGTGGGTCACCTCCTGACTTCTCATTCTGTTTCTCCTTGTGCTAGGCTGGCCTTTGTACTGTGCCCTGCTCTGTTGGTGTCTTTTTCTGTCAACAAAGAAATCTGCTGTAGTCCCAACACAGGTCTGTTGAGGTTGCTTACCCCTCTGTCACCGCTCATTCCGGTGTCTGCCGGCGCTGCAGGCTGGCCTCTTGTATTGGGCTCCTGCCTGCGTTGCCACCTTTTTCTGCCCACAAAGGAATCCACAGCAGTCACGATAGAGCTCTGTTGAGCTCATTCACTCCCCCCTCTCTCACTGACTCATTCTGTTTCTGCCACGGCTGAAGGCTGTCCTTTTGTACAGGGTTCCTGCCTGCATTGGCTTATTCTGCCCACAAATAGATCTGCAGCAGTCCTGACGCAGGTCTGTTGAGCTTGCTCACTCCCCCTCTCTAAGTCACCCATTCCATTTCTGCCTGCACTGCAGGCTGGCCTTTTGTACTGGGCTCCTGCCTACATTGCTGCTTTTTTCTGCCCACAAAGAAATCTGCAGCAGACCCGACACAGCTCCATTCAGCTTGCTCTCATTCCCCCTCTCTCACTCGCTCATTCCATTTCTGCCAGTGCTGCAGGCTGCCCTTTTGTACTGGACTCCTGCCTGTGTTGCCAGCTTTTCATGCCCACAAAGAAATGTGCAGCAGTCATCATAGAGCTCCATTGAGTTCGCTCACTCCCCCTCTCTCATTTTCTCATTCTGGTTTTCCCGCCACTGCAGGCTGCCCTTTTGTACTGAGCCCCAGCGTGCATTGCTGTCTTTTTCTGCCCACAAACAAATCTGCAGCAGTCCCAAAAGAGCTCCGTTGTGCTCACTCACTCACTCCCCCTCCCTCACTCGTCCTGTGTCTCCTGCCATTGCAGGCTGCCCTTTTGTACTGGGCTCCTGCCTGCATTGGCGGCTTGTTCTGGCCAGAAAGAAATCTGAAGCAGTCCCGACACAGCTCCATTGAGCTCGCTCACTCCCCCCTCTCACTCATTCATTCCGTTCCTCCCAGTGCTGCAGGCTGGCCTTTTGTACTGGGCTCCTGCCTCGATTGCCGCATTTTCTGCTCACAAAGAAATCTGCAGCAGTCACAATACAGCTCTGTTGAGCTTGCTCACTTCCGCTCTGTGCTCACGCGTTCTGTTTCTCTTGGTGCTGCAGGCTGCGCTTGTGTAGAGGGGCTCCTGGCTGCGCTGGCACCTTGTCTGTCTGCCAGTGGAAATCCTCTGCTGTCCTGACAGAGCTAACGCTGAGGTCGCTCAGTCTCCCTCTCTGTCACATGCTCATTCTGTTTGTCCTGGCACTGCAAGCAGCCCTTTTGTACGGTGCTCCTGCCTTCATTTGACTTCTTTTCTGCCCACAAAGAAATCCGTTGCAGTCCTGTTAGAGATCTGTTGAGTTCACTCAGTCCCATCCTCACCCACTCATACTGTTTCTCCCACCGCTGCAGCTGGCCTTTCTACTTGGCCCCCGCCTGCTTTGACACCTTTTCGCCCACAAAGAAATCCACAGCAGTCCTGACAGTGCTCCGTGAGTTCACTCATTCACCCTCCCTCACTCGCCTCTCTGCTCTGTTTCTCCCAGTGCTGCAGCCTGCCCTTTGTACTGGTTCTGGGCGCTGGGGCCTTTTTCTGCCCACAACAACCAAGAAAGCAGTCCCAGCAGAGCTGGTGCTTAGCTTCCGGTCACTCCCCCCACTCTGTTCGATTCTTAATCTGTCCCAAACACTGATTTCCACAGCGACTATGCTATTCTCCGCAAGAATGCAAAACATATTTAGACCAGATTTGAAAATGACAGCTATACTTCATAAGGAGGTGTAAAAAAAGTGCCACTGTTGAAATAGTGCTGTGAAAATATTACAAACTGTAAAGTTACAAGGGTGCGTGAAACAGTTCAATGCACACTTGTAACATAGTCATGTTATGGAGTTCGTCCACCAGATTTTCAACATAGGGCTTTTAGGACTCTGCATTATGAACAGTGCCACTGTCATTTTCTTAATCTGTCCCTAACACTGATTTACCATAGCAACCGCTTATTGTGTGTATCAACTGTGAAACCACATTTAAATAGGATGAAAATGACAGCTGTACTGCTCATAAGGAGGTCGGAAAATGCCACTGTTGAAAAATCTGGCATGCATAATATTACAAATTCTGTGAAGTTGCTAGTGGTGGAAAGTGTGCAACGATACTTGTAATACAGTCATTTGCTGGGTTATTTATCAAATTTTCAACATAGGCATTTTTGACTCTGCTCGTGAACAGTATCAATGTCATTTCTTAATCTGTCCCAGACAGTGATTTCCCACAGCGACTGGCTCTACTTTGCGGAAGTGTGAAAACACATTTCGTCCAGGATGGGAAAAATGATGGATGGACTGTTCATAAGTAGGTGTGGGAAAATGGCAATGTTGAAAATCTGGAGTGAAAATATAAATTCACGAAGTTACGAGCGTGCGTGAAAACTGCGCAACACACGCTCATAACACAGTCATTTTATTGGGTATCATTAGCAGATTTTCAACACAGCCATTTCAGGACCTCTACTCATGAACAGTGTCACTGTAATTTTCTTAATCTGCACTGAACACTGATTTCCCACAGCGACCGCTCTATTCTGCGCCAGAAGTGTGAAAACACATTTCCGACAGGATGTGAACAATGACAGCTGTACTGTTCACAAGGAGGTGTGAAAAAATGCCAATGTTGAAAATCTGGCATGAAAATATTGCAAATTCATGAAGTTACGAGCATGGTAGCAACCGCGCAGCGCACACTGAAATAGTTGCTTTGATGTTTCCCACTGAATTTCAACATAGGCTTTTTGAGATCCACCTCATGAACACTGGCACTGAAATGTTATGTTAATCGGCCCAAAAGGTGATTCCCATGCAGTGACCGCAAATCACACTTCGGGCCGATTATGCAATCATAGTTCAAGAATTCAAGAGGAGGCCTCCAAAACCCTATAGTTGAAAATTTGGTGAAAAGTCCCAAAAATGCCTGAGACATGTACTAAAGTTGAAAACACTATTTATTACGTTATACAGCTTACCAGCATTTCTCAGTTCACGGGTCGGTTTTGAAGAGTGCAGGCGTGTTCCTGGTCCACCAACATCTTCGCAAGCTCCAGAGGTAAGTATGGGGTGACGGGAAAGGGAGCAGGTGTGTGAGTGAGTTGGTACAGGTTGCAGGTGGGGCCAGACACTACAAGAAACTGTTTCTTTGCAGGTAAAAAAATACTTCACGGGACCGTTTTTCCTTTACAGGCATGTGCAGCGCTGGGATGGGACGCAGTGTGCCACCAATGGCTTTCACTGGGGAGCAGCAGTAGCCAACAGGGATTGGGCACCCCATAGGCAGGAATAAAAGTGCTGGGGTGTAACTGACTGCCGACGCGGGAGTGGGCTCTTCTGTCGACACTCAGACACAATGAAGTTCGAGGCTCTACAGGGTTTGGGGACCCTGTTAGACACATAACACATGGAGATGAGTTTAGGAACAGTATGCAACCCGCCGCCTGTTCACAAAACAATATCAAGGTTTTTATATCCCACTCTGCAATGATGGGTCACTCCCTAAATGCAGCAGATGGCTGATGCTGCAATGATGAGGTGGCCCCTGATTGCAGCGGCGAAATTGTTGGTAGTTGGTGCAAATATTCCAAACTACAGTCACCAGCAGCCTGCAATATGTTATTTGCACTGTGCGCAATCAATATAAAAATGGTACATCCTGTCTGCCCCATTTCCCATATTAATCCTCAGAACCTACTCTCCATGCAGGGTAATAGCCTTCACTATCCACTCCCTTGTTCCCCTCCCTACTACTATCAGCATAAGTAACCATTATACCCTTTACTTTGTCAGAGCCATGCATGAAACCATTTATGGTTTTGGTGCCTGCCATCTCAGTTGGCAAACTGTTCCACATTTCTACCACCATTTCTGGAAAATAAAACTTTCCATTATCCCTCTTTAACCTCCCTCCCATCAGTCTCTACTTGTGCCCCCATAACCTTGAACTGTTACTCATGCTAAGTAGTTCTCATTCATCTTGTTTATTCCTTACAGGGACTTGAAGGTCTCATGATATCATTCTCTCTTGTCTGGTCTCCAGTGAAGACATGTTCTTAGGGTGCCATGAGCAGATCCTCATAGGATTCAATATCCGTCAGCCTGAATCATCCTGATCACCCTTTGTCCTTATCTTCCTGGAAGTGAGGTCTTGTAGTTCAGAACTCTGAACAGTATACCCAGTGCAGCCTCAATCATGATCAATGAAGAGCAGTAAACCTCTTTTCTTCTACTATCAGAACCCTTCTGCACATCCTAGTATCCTATTTGCCTGACTAGATGCCTCACTGTACTAGCTTGATTGTTTGAAGTGAGCCACTAATGACTAATACTAGGTCCTTTTCTCAGCTGTAGTGCTCAGCTCTACCCTCCCATCCAGTACTCTGTCCTGGGGTTCTGTCCCCAAGTGAATCACCTTCACTTTTTGCATTGAATTTCAACTGCCAAACCTTAGGCCACCTCCTCATCTTTACATGTCAGTCTGCAGTTTCTTACTTCCCATCACTATCTACTCCTCCCATGAGCTTGCTGTCATTCCAAAGAGACAGAGCCCCAGATTCATTCTCAAACACTGTTAATGAGGAAATTGAAGAGAACAAGAGTCAGGATGGATCCCTGTGGCATTCCACTTTTGATCCCTCTTTTCTGATCTGACACCATAATCACAACCTCTGATGCCTCTCATTCAACTAAAGCCCCCTCACCCCCATCAAAACACTGCTTATATTTTCCTTCAATTCCCTGGACTTCACCCCCTTGTGCCGTGACCTAAGTCACTCTGATTGGTCCCCTATCTCATTGGTCTGCTCCACTGAAACTATGCTGACATATTTCAAAACAAAATTACTCTAAATATATATATATATTTTTAGTTGTTTAACCAGGAGTAGCACACTAAGCTGAAAGCTATTTTACAGGAGTGACCTGGGAGCACAGGGAAGTTAAGTGACTTGCTCAGAGTCACACAGTATGCAAGTGGAAGCTGTGGGATTCAAACCCAGGTCTGGTCTGCTGGATGTCACCAGATTTGCAGCTCAGAGCCTTAAACCACTGCGCTATACTGCCTCCCCTTTATGGGACTCCATGCCCCCACAGAGCAGGACATGAGAAAAGGTACACCACCTGCCCTAGATCATGGCTGACCTCATAGCTTACTTGCAAGTGCATGATTTGGCCTGGTCAAAAAATAAATGTAACCCATCCCCCATGGCTTCCAGAGGTATCATTATCTCCGCAGCACCTGTACCATGGCAATAAGCTTACCAAAGGTGAGAATTTTACATCTAACTTCAGTACCAACATTGGTTACCTGTCTAAATTTTGAAAGGCTGCCACAATCTCTTCTCCCCTCTCACTGCTTTGCCTGTCCTCAGAGTCAGTCTCTAACCTCTCCTTTATCACCATAGAGATGTAATTCCTTTTCATCACCTGTACCTCATCTCTCCTCTCCTCCCTCCCCTTCCCCTCACCTCCCTGCCAGCCTGCATGATTGTCATCTCCTTCATTCCCACTATTATTTTTTTCTCTCCAGTAACTCCATCCTTTATCCCTGACACACTTCCCGCACTTAATCCTTCCAAGGGTAGGAGCCCAGATGGCTGGGATAGCAAGCTCCTCCATCTGACTGCTTCTGCAATCTCCTCCCCATTGGATGACCTCCCTAACCTCTCTTTCTGGTGTTCCTCCATCCCTGCTGACTGGAAGGCTGCCACTGTTACTCCTCCTCCTTCAAAAGATGGTGACCCGTCAGGTATGAACAGCTACCGACTCATTTCTTTCCTCCCTCCAATATACAGGAACAAATTATCTTGTTACAACTCTCTTCCTTTTTGGACTCCTCTTTCTTTTTTACCCAATACAATTCTGACTTCTGCAAAAATCACTCCACCACCTGCTCAGGCTCACCAAATCCATCCATAATGGTATGGATCACAGCCTATTCCCTTCTGCTATCTTCATCGATCTAGCCAAAGCAGTCAACCCTGTCACCACCCAATTATTAGTTGAAACTCAGGCTGAAGGCCCTCTTACTTAGCCATCAGTTGTTCCACCCTACCACAGGGCAGGGTCCCAAGCAGTCAAAAGTGTGTGACCCCTCTCCTCCATCCTGTATCCACTTGGGTCCCACAAGTAACTGTGTTAAGCCCACTACTTCTTCTTCATTTTCTAATGATCTCCTCTCCATGTGCTTGTCTCGCATCCATTCACATGTACATGGATGACATGGTCCTCTCACTGTAGGCCCACAGACTCCAACTGACTTTTGACTAAGTTCAGCCCTGACCACACACAAATCAGCTTTTCCTCAATGCCAAGAAGGTTGTTCCATGTCCTTTGGCACAAGGCACTAGACTTCTAGGCCCTCCCTTCCTACTTTCCATACCCTGGATGGTTTCCTGTGGAAGATGTCATTACCTTTAGTTATCTTGGTGATCATGGCTAGACCAGCACCTAAATGTTTCTGATCAAGTGGATGCTATAGCCAAAAGCTGCACCACAATTTGATGCACTTTACAGGAACTGTGACTGTATCCCATCTCCAGCATACCATGCTATTATCCAGAGAATGATCCTCCAAATTTCTGACTATGGTGATGTGGTCTCACAGCGTAGCCTCTTTACTACCCCTTGCCAGACTGGACACAATCTTCAACTATTTCTGCCATTACACTCTCAACTATCCTTCTTGGACTCACCCATTGTTCTATATATAAATCTCTCCTTTCTTTTTCTTGTCGACATGGTGACTATGCCCACTTTGCCAGCTTTGTGGGCAACTCTTTGTTTCCTCACCCTCCTATCTCTTCGACTCATTCTTCATATAGCCATAACATCAAAAGCTGAAATACTCTAACCCTAGCAGTCCTTCAGTTTCCACAACCATCGGCAAAGTCGCCTAGCCACCGCTGCCCTCAAAATCTGGAACTCCCTTGCCCTAGTCATTCACCAATCTCCTCCCATGGATTCTTTCAAAACCACTCAGTGGTCTCACCTCCCTCCTGTACTTGCGTTCTAGTTTTCCTCTTGCTCCTATTACTTGTTTCCAGTTTAGGTACAGCTAAAATTTGGCACCTCATGCTTCCACTCTAGGCATTATGCACAAATGTTTATAGCTACTGTTGAAGTAAAAGCCTCCAGCCCCTTTGCGATCAGTTGCAGATGGAGCTTCCTCTAACTGTGAACTCCATCAAATACCTTGGGGTGACACTTTGATCCCCAGTTGGACTTAGGGAGTCATATCCTAAATGTCTGTAGAACTGTGAACTGTAATTGGGTCTGGCCTATAGGGCCAAAATAACCTGACACCTGCTGCCTTGTCTGGCACTTGCTAGAAGTGTACTACTTCCTCCCTTAGCTACGGTCTCCACCAATTTGCCTGTACCTAAAGCTCTTCTTACTCAGTGGCACACAGCGACAATAACATCTGTCACTTTGCACTGGTCGTTTCCCATCTCACCCACCATTGTGAGCTTTATGACAACTAGGTTTGGCTTTCCTGACCAATCACCTGAACTTGGGCTGGGATGCCTGGGGCAAAGGATTAGAACCGCCACCCTCTGGGAGGTTGGCATGCTTCTGTCAAATTTCCTCCTGACCCTCCTCTTACCCAGCACTCCAGGTCCCAGGGTCTTGGGATGCTAAAAGTACCCTCACCTGAACCTTTATGGGGACAGGGACTTTGTTGCATGTGCTCTAGGCTCTGGAACTCCTTTCTGACCATGTCTCACTCCGCCTCCCATCAGTGTTTCTCCGGAAGTCCCTGTAAGATCTAGCCGGCTCATATGAATGTCCCAAGCCTCCCTAGCCTAATTGTACTTCTGGAGCCCAACTGTTCTAAGGACCTGCCAATTATCTTTGGTCATTTCGCGATGATCCAGTTGCTCCTTAGGCATCTGACTGCACTATGTATGCTCTAGACTATATATGTTGATTATATATACTCATTAATTTCTGTCATAGTCAGTTCACCCATGCCTACCGCTTTGTGACCCAATGCATTTTGTTACCTATGTACTTGCTTTACTTGCTGTTATGTTCGATATATCTGTATTAACTGTTGTACTTCTCCTGAGGAAGTTCCTGAAAATAGGTAATACAACTTGTCTAGTGTAACGCACCAAGTTAATAAAAAGCAAGCTAAATAAATAAATAAACTGCTCTGTATTTGATCGCCAGCATAGGCTTGTGGCTCCTGACTGTGCTGTATATGCATTGTCGATTGTTTGCTTGTCACTCAAGTTCTCACATCTTGCATGTATTATTCCTAATGTAATTTGTGGTTGTACCAATTTGTTCCATGTATGCTATGTATTTTGAACTATTGTGCTACCTAAGACCCACTTGTATGAGTTCCCTTCCCCAGGATGCATCTAGAAATGAGCTCCCAGCTTAGTATTCCTGGGTGGAGCACTAGACACCAAGGATCATTTTACTATAATAATTGGAGCCATTTAAACTGTGAGCAGGTGGTAACCTTTATATGCCAAGGATCATTTTGTATTACTTGGGAGATCATAATGGTGACCACAGGTAGGGTCACAATATGAACCACTGTGTGCTCAATTCATTTATTTATTAAAAGTTTCACCAGGAAGGTGCACTGAACAACAAGTTGCTTGTCTCCGTGTACAACCTGGGAGAGAGGGTGATGGGAGTTATATGTAACAATGAGTACACAAAATACAATACACAATATCACACAAAACAGCGTGTTACAACTGAATTACCTTAGCATGAAAAGCAAATAATTATAGGGTAGAAGTGAAAACCAGTCACAGTGAGCTTGTGGTGAGACACAGAGAGAAAGCGAATGTAATAGCAATTGGGAACCAATGTCTGCAGTATGCAGATCACTAAGAATAGCACAGGGTGGGAAGTGAAGTGAGTCAGCGAGCATCAAACAGGATGTAGGACAAAAAGAGGGCGGAGCTTGGCGGTGGTGCAATTTACAGAGGAAATTATGAAGAGCTTGATTTAATGTGTGAGCTGTAGGAAGAGGATTGGATATGTGGTGTAGAGCATTCCACATTTTGGGGAGATGATAGGAGGTGGGAGGCCTGTCCACTAGCAGGATCTCAGGAACAGACAAAGTTCTGTGGTCATGGGCTCTTGAAGTTTAGAGGGGTGGGGTTGGGGGATTAGGGATTTGGTAGGGAGGGAGTGCTGCCAGTACTTAGAGATGAGATTTGTGCAATTATGTAGTCACCTATTTGTTAGGGATGGAAGGCCAAAGCTCTGCACAAGTGGCAGTGGGTAAGGTGAGGTGCATCCAGAGCAAACCGACAGAATGAGTTGAAAGAGTATCCAGGTTGGCTAAGGAGATGGCAGGCAGGGTTCAGAGCAATAAACATCTGCAATAGTCGAAAACTGGGAGGGATCATTTTTGATCAGTTCGCCTCGCCAGGCCGGAGGCAGGAGCGTTTTATAAGGCACCGAATAGATGAAGTTTTTATCATGGCATCTATATGGGCCAAGAAGGTGAGATGTTTATCCAGCCAAACGCATTGATACCTGAAAGTATTCGGTAGCAATTACAGTTGCTCCTCAAGGGTAGTGAAGGTAGGGCAAGTGAGCCTTGACAGCTTCTGATGTGTTTCAAATGTCATGGACACAGTTTTCTTGGCATTTAGGAAGAATTGGTGAGATTGAAACCAGCTCTAGGCATTATTGAAATTCGTTGGAGCCTGGAGGCAACATCCAAGGGTGAGGGCCCAGAGGAGAATAGAACCACATCATCAGCATATATGGATAGTATGAGGTATAGAGGATGGAAGATCATTCAGAAGGTGGAGAAGAGAATTGGGCCTAGTATGGACCCTTGGGGACTCTAGAGTATATGGGTAGAGGAGGGCGATGTAGTGGATATTTTTACAGACTGTGAGCAGTCATATAGGTATATGCTGGACCATTTAATGGCATGTTCAGACAGCCCAGCTGGATGATATGGAGTGTAGTAGGAGTGGGAAACCATGTCGAAAGCTTTAGTAAGATCAATAAAATGGCAATGGTTGTGACCGTAATCCATGCCTGTCAGGATCACTTCAGTGATTCAAAGCAGCGAGGTAGCGGTAGAGTGTATGTCTCTGGAACCCAGATTGATATTGGGTGGAAATTTCTGTCTGAGAGGTACTAAGGATAGTTAGTCAAGGACTAGATGTTCTTGTAATTTGGCTACGCAGGAGGAGAGATATGGTGGTAGTTCTCAGGGGAGGAGGAGCTACACTTATGGAGAGGGGAGGACACAGTACGTTTCCACTGGACGGGAATTTTAGCTAAGTGAAACCAGAGATTGTTGTTAAGGGAGGGGGGAGTGTTATAGAGGCAGACAAGTTTAGTAACTTTGGGTCCAGTCCATCAGGGGAGCTACCTTTGTTTGGGTTTAGGGCTCTCAAGGCCGCCAGCATGTCAGTTCTCCAAATTTTAGAGAAGGAAAAGCTATGAGGTGGGGGCTGAGGACTTCTATCGGGTGTGGTAGAATAACTGGTTAATAGTTGGGAAGGAGTTTAGCAGAAGCACAGAGGTAAGTGCGAGTTGAAAAGCAGCAATGCTAGGGTAGTGTGTCATGACAGTATTGTTTATTTGGAGGAGGGGGGGAGAAGGGGCTTGGGGAGAAAAGTAACTGGATTACTTTCCAGAATTTGGATGGGTTATTTTTATTAGAGTTAGATGCAGAGCTGAAGTAATCAGCCTTGGCCAAACGAGTGGCTTTTGTGCATTTGTTTCTGAGGACCTGGTAGGCCTCATAGTCTTTAAGGAACTTTGTGCTTTTATGGAGCTTCCAGGCTGTATCATGTGCCCTTAGACAAGCAATGAGTTCTGGGGAGATCCAGGAGGTGGTTTCCATGGACACGCATCATGTTAGTGGCATAAGGATTCCAAACTTGAAGGAATTGCTCTGAAGTAGTTAGCTGCTAGATTCAGGTTACTGGCAACAGATATAGGTGCCCAGTTAAAGTTGGCTGACTACAAAGAAGGGGTCAAATGTTCAGGGATTTGTAAGGATCAGATTTGTAGAGTTTTAGACTTTGATTTTGTGGAATTTACACCAGAAAAGTCATGCAATGGCTACCAAGGCATCTGCTAGAGTACCAGAATTAATGATGCTAAGGGTGTGAGTTGTAAGGCCTAAGTCGATGAGGGAATGGTTTCCGTCTTGTGATTTAGCGAAATGGATCTTTGATAATTTGGGTTGAAGAGCGATGATAACATTACTTCTAGCACTTTGCTGGGTATGGTAGTCCACTTTATGTTGAACTCTCCTATACAGGTACCTACCAGCAAGAGTACAATTAAGGTGGTTAAGGAGTTGAGGATGGCTTGGTTGGTGTGCTCATCTGGTCTCTTCAAGTCAGGGATAGTGGTCTTTTAGACATGATTTTCTGCGTGCAATACTTAGAGATGAGAAATACAGAAACATAGAAACTAGGTTCAAATCCCAACTAAGGCACTTATTTCTTTCTTTTGTTCATGAGGGACCCATATACGCATACACCACACCCCTCTGAAAGAAAATGTAATTTTCTGTGCAGCAACAGGTTGTACATTAAAGAGAGGATGCTTCTGGGTACTCCAGGTTTCCAGTTGCCTTGGTGGCACAGCTGGTAGCCAATCTGTATTCAGGGTGGTCTGTGTTTTAAATCCCAACTAAGGCACGTACTTCTGTCTTTCTTCTGTTTGTTTGGGAAACAGAAACAGAATTTGTCAGCAGAAAAGGACCACTTGACCCACCCAGTCTCGCCCAGATGTCCTCTACTAGCATGTCCTCACAAACTCTAACTGGTCTCTGGCCACCCTCTTCCTCCTGCCTATGAAATATTATTCCATACTCTGTACCATACATGCTTGAAGCCCCTTACTGTTTTTGCCTCCACTACTTCTTCTGGCAGTCTGTTCCAGATGTCCACCACTCCTTTAGTGAAGTAGTGTGTCCTCATATTCCTCTCAAACTTCCCCTTTTATTGCTTAATTGCATGCCCTCTGGTCCTGGTGCTATTTCTTCTTTGAAAGAGATTCCTCACCAGTACCTTTTTCACCCCACTGAGGTACTTGTAGGTCTTTATGATGTCCCCTGTCACTCTCCTCTCTTCTAGGGTGTACATGTTGAGATCCCTTAGTTTATCCTCATAGGGCTTTTGATGCAACCCTTCTCTATTTTACTTTACCTCGTGTTGACTGCCTCCACCCTGTCTATGTGCTTTCTGAGGTCACTAATATAAATGTTACACTATAAGGGTCCCAAGAATGAACCCCAAGGGACTCTGTTAGTGGCAGGAATTACATTTGAAAGTCATCAGTTGATCATGACACTTTACGTTCTCTTTCTGAGTCACACTTGTATCTATGTTATTATGTAATAATGTATGAGAGGCTTATTTATTAATTGAAATTGAGAAGATTACAACCTTGTTATGCCATTGCTATGACGTCAGGTTGTGGTTAACCCCTCTTGAGTATGTCATAGCAATAACATAGCAGCATTTGCACCATTGCACATGCGCGTCCCTCGGTGTTGCCCCATTTATTTTTTTTCTTTTTGCCGATAAGTTTACAATTTTCAAAACTGGGAACATTATGATCAAAACAAAAATAGCAAGTGCTCTTTCATGATGATTCTCAATCTGTCTGGAGCCCTGCAGCAGAATGAGTAGCAGTTTGCACTCTCCGAAGTCTACCTTGTGATGCTACCCACAATCCAGTGCCACAACTTACCACCTGATCAGTGCTGGCCAAACGGATAGTTTTTAACTGTATTATTTTAAATCTGCTTTTTTTTTGCTTTCTGTGGGCAGACCTAAAAATGTTTTAAAATGTTAAGTTTGCTCTATAAAGAAAGAGATTACAAAATGGGAGTGACTAGGTTTTTGACCATACACTATAAAATGTAATGATTGGGATCCGATTAATAATCACATTGAAATCACCTCTCGAGGTTACCAGGACAACAATAAACCTCTGGCTTATTTACCAGTTCACTGATGAGGGGTTTAAATGTGGAACAGTATCAAGTACTTTTTAAGTCTAGGTAGATGTTGCCTGCTCGCTATTGTTATATATTGCCATGCTTACCTTCTCATAAAACCTTGACAAATTCTTAGGAAGTCATGTTGTTTTCCAAATCTCTGAAGCCATTGGTGTATAGTTCTTCAATAATCCTGTCCCTAATAATACTCTGTATCAACGTCTCCCACAAGGTTAATTTGATAGGCCTATAATCTTCTGGACCAGCCCTATTCCTTTCTTAATGAACTGAGCAACTGTCACAGTTTGTTAGTCAAGTGGTACCTTTCCTTCAATAACTGATGGCATAATAATAGGTAGGACATACACACTGTATGGGGCCCTCTGTTACAGTGGGAGTCAAAGGGCTGGTGAGTCATGTCAACAAGTGGCTGAAATCTGACAAGTACTGCACAGTTGCTGTTAAGAGGGCCAGCAGAATGCTGTGGTGCATTCAAGAGAGTGACCAGCAAGGTAGGGACAGTAATTCTGCTACTTGCAGTTGCAGCCACTGACATGGTCTAATATTTTGAAATATTTTGTGGTATTTCTAAACATATTCTCTCTGGTGGTCTTAAAGTGGCACTGCATGCTGGCAGGAATTTCTCTAGCGATAGCACAGAAATTTCAAGAAATATCTGATCATGGCAATAAATACAATTGTAGCAAGGTCTGGTCAGACTCCACCTTGAGTACTATGTGCAGTTCACGGCTCCTCAGTACAGCAAGGAAACTGAGATGATCAAGAAGGTACAGCACAGGGCTACCAAAATGATCAGAGGCTTGGGAACAAGTGCTATAAGCAGTGGCTGATAGCCCTTAACATGTTTACTTTGAAGAATAGGAGGCTGAAAGTAGACAACAACTCTATCTTCCACATACTTAAGGGATGTTTGATCTGGTGTCCTTCAGCAGGATGGGGGGAGGAGACATGCCCTGAATCTCAGAGGTGGTAAATTCAGTAATAATTATTAGCGTTTTCAATACTGGCACAGTAATTTAAGAATGAAAATGCACTGTTTTACATTGTTTACATTAATACAACAGTAACAGCACATAGATGTCCCCCACGCCTTAGCCACCTGTTTGCACCATCAGAGGGCTGGCTGTGGGGGGACTATATAAGTCTTAGTTCAGCACAATGGTGGATGGAGGGTGCAGTATCAACAAGATAAATGCTAATTTTATAAACTACGTAGTCCTTAAAAAATATCTTATAACTCGTTTTACTTAACTGGGACCTCTAGGTCTTGCAGCATTAAACCAGGGGAGCTGAAAATTCCCTATTAAAAGCCCTTGTAATAAACTTTTATTGGGACAGTTGGGTCTTGCAACATTAAAGCAGGTGAGCTAAAAGTTACCTTTTAAACACCCATGTAAAGGACTGTTAAAGAGGTATTGGCTTACCTGTTGCTGGCAGCAGTCCAGAGGTATAGATGGCAAGGTCTACTCTATATTTGTATTACATTACTATCGTTTTAGAACCTTATGGTGTCATTGAGGGTGAATCTGTGCCTAACTGCATTGTGGTTAAACATACCTTCAACCTCAGTGACATCACAAGGTTCTAAAATGGTGGCAGTGTGGTGTCAATACACGTAGAGAATCATCAATATCTCTGGTCTGCTGCCAGCTACAGGTACACCATTTACTCCATTTAAAAGAACTTTTCACAGATTTCAAAACTACAGTATGATGACCATTACTCATAAATGTTTCCCTTAAGAAGCCTGCTAGAGACTTGGATTCCAGGCCACTGATAACAGCAGGGGCTCCAACACCAACCCTCAGGGACACCGCTGAGCATCCCTCTTCACTCAGAGTAATATTCATCCACCACAACATTCTGCTTACTGTCCCCAAGCCAGTTAGTAGCCCATTTGGTGTATGCTTCATGTATACCACACTTATCTACTTTGACCAAAAGCTTGTTAAGCACCACAGTGCCAAAGTCCTTGCTGAAGTCCAATTAGATTTTTGACTATGGCCTGGCCCTGTACCTCTTCCTGGTCACCACCTTGAAGAATGTGATCAAGTTGGTTTGGCATGATTAGACCCTCATAAAGTCATGTTTAGACGGGGGGCATCGACCCATTATTCTGACCTTGATAATGACTAATGGCTTCCAGGACCTTTCCCAGCACTAATGTCAGGCTGACCAGGCTGTAGTTTCTAGAGTCCAACCTAATCCAGCTCAAAAATGTCATTCACCGTCATTTAAGTTCCCTTTGATATCAACTAACTAGTCAGCTTAGTAAAGAAAGAATTGCAGAAATATGGACACAGGGTGACTCCAGTGTTCCATATCTATCTTTGGCTATTAGCTACTGATTTCCTTTTAGTCATTACATGCCATGTTCCGAGTGTCCCTCATTGTAAGTCTTAAAAGGCAGTGCTGGCACTCATCCCAACCACATGGCCAAACTAATGCAGGTGTTCTTATATATTTTCACTGACCTGCTTCTGACCTAGGTTTTGCAGGCCTTAATTGTAACAAAGTGATTCCATTTGATCCTCACCATTTTCTTAGACTCTTAGACTTTGGCCTAGAACAGCCCACATATTTATTTATGCACTGCTTCATTGGTCTGGTTTATATTTCTTAAAGTGCTGTTGACACAACATTGCTTTCACATGGCTAGAACTTTGATCATTAGCTTGCATCACAGTGGACTCCATTTTTTTTTGCATTTGCTACAGGTTGCTCTTGTTTTAGACTTTCTAGTCAAAACAACCTAGTGATTAGTCTATCGTTTTGCAAAGTAATTACAAATATTTAAAACTATAAACTTGCTCTTTCATTGGTTGAGCAGATTTAGTTTTATTAAAATTTACTGCCGACATCACCTGTAGATTTTTAACTCCAGGCTGACTTACTAATCTATAAGTTTGTAATTGTTTGTCATAGTCTTTCCATATACACTAGGTCTTCTTGTATGCAATAGCAAAAGTATTAAATATATTTTTTAGTGGTCAAGATAGTTTTGGCCGTACAGTTAAAAGTCATGCTTGGCAATATAGGTGGCAGGATAAAGGTGTATTTTACATATGCCTTTTATTTAAAGCAACACTTTCTGGCTATGCACCTCAGGCCCTATTCACAAAAATTTGTACACTGCTTTACATGATGAACAACCCTCTGCATGTCACATAGGGCGACTATCCAAGTGTACATGGTTCCTAACAGTATGCTCCACCCATCCACTGTACCTCAGTGGTTGCTGCCCTGTTCAGTCCTACTATACGCATGATGCTATATGGGTGGCCATCTCAGGGGGCATTCCTGGAGTGAAAGAAAGCCACACTGCATGCCAAAACCCTGACATGACCAGATTCAGGGATCCAGAGGATGCATGCATTCTACTACCCAGCAATGACATCAGTGTACCCCCTTGCTGCAGTCCTGCAGTATGATTTGGGGGACCATACAACCAGATCCTCAGTCATCACCCCCCCACCATCTTCCATTGCAGAGGGGCCTGGTATGGGACAGTGGATGCACCATGTTAATTTTTTACATTTAATTGAAAATGCCTCAGACTGTGGAGGCAATTCAATACCATTCCAAATAAGACCTAGCTCCAGAAATGTTTCTAAGTATATAAAGACGCCATTGTGACACGCAACATTTCCCAATTAGTAACTACCCATATGAGAGTCAGTCAGAGAACAGGAAACAGCACCCTACCGAAACTAATACTAAGAACTCATCCCCATACGCACATTAACACTGCAGTTCTCTCTGACTCAATGAGCGACCACTATCCTGTCATCAGCCACTGGACTAATAAGACCCATACTTCCTCTGCTAAAGGTCACATATCAGCGCACTGTAAAAAGAGGACAACTAGACCAGTTCCGAGCCTACCTTGCACAATGTGACTGGTCACCTCTAGGAACATTTAGTACTGTTGATCATGCACTAACTACCTCATCACACACACTTTAATAAAGTCTGTGATATCTTTGCCCCAGTGTGTTAAACAAATACCAGGGTGTAACTAACATACTAACATACTAAAATGCCAGCAAAGTAGGCCTTATGGTGTATCGAGTCTGTTCGGTAGTCAGAACCCTGAATGGGTACCATAACTATCTTCCTGGTTCCACCCATTTTACGCCCTCCCCACCGAGGTTCCACCCCCTCCCGGACAAGCATTCATCAGCTTTACCTCCCTCCTATACCTGTCCCAGATCCTCTTGAACCTCTCCACTGTAGATACCTCTACCAGCTCCTCAGGCAGTGCATTCCATGGTTCCACCACTCTCTCAGTGAAGTACCGCCTCCTTCTTTCCTCCCAGAGTCCTTCACCCTCCAGCCTCCAACTGTGCCCCCTGGTGATTCCTCCCTCCTTTCTGTGAAGGATCCCATTTGGGCCAACCTTATTTATTCCCTTCAGGTATCTGAAGACCTCAATCATATCCCCCCTGTCCCTCCTCTCCTCCAGTGAGAACAGGTTGTGCTCCCCAAGTCACTCCTCATATGTCCTATCTCCCAGGCCCAAGATCAGCCTAGTTGCCCTCCTCTGAAACCACTCCAAGAGCAGGATGTCATTACTTAGGTGTGGTCTCTAAAACTGCACGCAGTACTCAAGGTGTGGTCTAACCAGGCTGTTGTACAGTGGCAGAATCACCTCCCTGCTTCTTGAGGTAATGCCCCAGTGGTGCAGCCCGGCATTCTATTGCCCCTGGCTGTAACCCTCCTGCATTGCTCAGAATTATTCATTTTGACATCTGTCAGAACCCCCAGGTCTTTCTCCCCAGCTGAAGCCTGCAGGCATGTCCCCTCCTGGGGTGTACATGTGTTCTGGGCTCCTACACCCTAGGTGAAGCACTCTGCGTTTGCTGGAGTTAAATTTCAGTTTCTAGGTGCATGACCACCTCTCCAGAGTATCCAGGTCCCCCTGCAGGGCCATCCTGCCCTCTTCCCCATCTACCACCGCCCCAGCTTAGAGTTGTCTGCAAAGAGGCTCATTTCACACCTGATACCCTCTCTGATATTGGAGATACAGTATAGGCGTTAAAAAGGAGTGGTCCCAGAACTGATCCCTGTGGGACCCCACCCGTGACCCCCTTGGCAGACGAGACCACCCCACCACCACCCGCTGAGTACATCCAGATAGCCAATTCCAAATTCACCTGATCATCAGTGTCCCCACCTCCATCCTACTCAGCTTCTCCAGCAGACCTGTGTGAGGGACCGAATCAAACACCTTGCTAAAGTCCAGGAAAAGGACATCCACTGGTCTCCCTCGTCTAACTAACCCCTGGATTACTGCAGCCTTGTTATGCAAGATGAAAGCAAGACGCATCTCTGGTATCTGGCAGGTTCCACTGGAAAACCTGCTGATTGGCAGCGCACAGAGCCACCAGAAATGAATGCACCGGAAATACATAAGGCCAAAACTTCCACTTTCAAAGTGGAGCTCACTAGCTCCTGGGGAAACAGTCAAATTTCTGGCAAAGATTAAGGACCTCACTGACCTGTCAAGTAAGGCATTCCCTGATATATGTTGGTGGTAGCGATATTTCCATGTATGATCCTAAATCAATTGCAGATGCTTTTAACACAGCCATCACGGATCTCAGTCAGACCCTGACCTTTGCCTCCCTCTTACCCCTGTCTTCCCCTGCGCCCTCCCTCCCCACCCCTCCACCTCCTCCCTACCCTCCACCACTTCCTGCACCCACCCCTTCCTCTTACCTTTACCCCTCCATCTTCTCCACCCACTCCTCCTTCTGTCTACTCTACTGATTTTTTGTTTCTCCTAGACACAGGCATACATTGTACAATGCCTCGGTATAGTCTATCCATGTACCTTATCTGTACTGTTGCACCGTAACATGTTTGTATATTTACCACTGAACAGCTCTGTATCTGTATGTTTATGTATCACACTGTGCTTGTTACCTGATGTGGAACCAATTAACGAGCATCCACTCACTGGTGTTATCAAAATTTCAATAAATAAAAGAAAGGTGCTCGATCCCAACTTTTTTGAAGAGATTTGACCACATGGTACCCCTCAGTTACAAGTATCCCCCCCATCGTCATCCCCGATTTTACTTTCTTCAAGAATCACAGTTGCTGAGGTGAAGAAATATCTCCTTAGGGTGCTGGGCAAAACTCGATTCAGTGACTCTCTTGATTTGAAACTTTTCCTTCTATAGATGTAATGCTGAAACCTCTCACCACCATTCTCAATCTGTCACTAACCCTAAAACAATTCCTACAACTATGGAAGGCAGCAGTTGTCACACCTGTTCACAAAAAATGGTGACAGAACTCTACATTCAAACTTCTGCCCTTTCAATTCTCCCTCCCTTATCTAAAGTCCTAGAGCGAATAGTCACTGACCAGCTGTTTGAGTTCCTAACTAAGTACAATATTCAATATCCACAGCAGCATGGTTTCAGAAAGACTCATAGTACCACCACTGCCCTTCTGAATTACACTGACCACATTCACAAAGCCCATGACCACGGACTCTCGGTAGGATCAATCTATATTGACCTTACTAAGGCATTCGATACTTTTAATCATTTCCTCCTCTTACACTCCCTCCTTCTCCTTGGCCTCTCCTATGCAGTAACTACCTGGTTCAGTAGCTACCTGGTCAATAGGACACAACAGGTTAAAAATCGATGTTCCCATCATGCAGTCTTCCAGTTTCTTTAGGTGTCCCACAGGGCTCCATCCTGGGACCCTTGCTTTTCAGCCTGTTCCTCAACAATCAACCCAAAGCATGCACCAGTAACATGATCCTCTATGCAGATTATGCTGTTCGCTTTACCAGCCACACAGACCCCTCCGCCCTCTCTAATGAACTCCAACTCAATTTCTCTAAGGTTGAATCCTGGTTTGCGTGCCATAAACTTTTGATGAACTACAGAAAAAACAAAACAATGCTCTTGCCAGCAACCATAATAAATTCAAATCAACCTGTCTGACTATCCGGAATAACCAAAACCAGCCTCTAGAGATGATTCACGATTTTAAGTACCTTGGCATTATGCTAGATAGCTCAGTCTCATACAACACACATATCGACCAAATCACCAAGCTGATAAATGCCAGACTTGGGGGTACAGAGCATAGTCACTGTCTCACATCAGCAACTCTAAAACCAGCAGTCACCAGCTTGGTCCTGTCCATTATTGATTATGGCTCGATCATTTATAAGCGCAGCAATGAACACAGCCCTCAAACATTTAACAGTCACACTAAATAAAGCTTGCAGGCTTGTAATGAGTGCCGACAAACACAACAATACCTGTGACCTTTATGTACAATCTCAATGGCTCCATTTACAGGATAGAGTTGCCTATCAAACCTGCCTATTTGCCAAAAAATATGCCTCTCCCAAACCCTGCCAGGCACCCAATCCCTGCTTCTTCCATCAGCAAATCAGAGGAACACGAGCAGTATGTCCAAACAGTCATTCCTCGTATCTCGCTATTGAACCTCGCAGGCTCAGCATACTTTCAGCTATAGGGCACCATCCTGGCTAAATTGCCTACCAAATGATATCCTCTTCTAACCTAAACCAGGCAATTTCAAATCTGTTGCTCACAAACACCTAACAGCACAAGGCAAATGTGACTGTATGCATTAGTTTCTGTGCTCTTCTCTGGCTTTCAGGCTCTCTCAACCTACCTCTCCTTCCACACCTTGCCGCTGTTCCCTATTCTCTCCAGTGTTTTGACTTCATACCCTCTTCTGCCCCTGTTTTTTTTCTGCCTCCTATCTCCCTCACTTACTCCCCCCTCTCCCTCACTGTAGCCTCCCCCCTTGCTTAAATAAGACCCTCTCTGCGCTTAGAAATGACAAAGTCTATCCTTGGACTGCTAGCTTATATGTTGACATTGTATGCTGTCATGCCATGTACCTAATGTAACTTTCTGTATAACTTGCTGCTGTATTACCACTGTGTTATCTCACTGTTTGGTATTTTGATTCACCTGTGTCATTTTGTCAGTCTCCTGACTTGGAACCTTTGTAAAAGAACTCCTGGTTCAAAGGTAGTTGTAATTCTAGTTATCAATAAATAAATAAATAAATATTCAATACCTTAGATTTTCTTCTCACATTCACTGGGGTAAGGGGGCTACTGTCCCTTATGATACTTATAATAGGGTGCTGGTAGTGCCACTCCACTCCATGACACCAGTCAGTATATACATTGTGACCTGATGCCCCTGTTTTTTTCTGGACCTTCTACAGCGGAAGGTCCAGGGTAGGGTAATAAAGCACAGGTGGATCAATGCTTGAGTAGATTCTGACATATTTATTTGTTTATTTGTTTATTTGGAAACAATCAGAATTACAACCCTTTGAGTCACAGACTCTTTTGCAAAGGCTCCACGTCGGTTACAAGGGTGGAGGTTAGACAAATACAGTTGAGAACATACATGTAACAGGCAGAATATACATAAAAAATCAAAGGAGCAGTCCAGTCAAACTTAGTGACTGTTGAGGAAGTTAGGCAGCAATCTTGGGATACCCAGGCGGGATTATTGGGAGATACGTGGGGCCTTGTGGTCTCTGAGTCGAGCGTGGGGGGGAGGGCAGATTAACCGGTGAGCAGAGTTAGCCGCAGCCACATATGGCTTTCTCAAGGAGGTGAGCTTTGAGGCCTGTTTTAAGTTGAAAGATGCTGTGGGTCTGTGAGAGGGAGAGTGGTACGCATTGAGCCAGAGTGGGGCCCGGTATCTGAAGGATCTTTGCCAAAGGAAGTTCTACATTGAGGTACAAGGAAGGGGGCTTCACGGAAGTCTTGTATTGCGATGTGGGGTGCAGAACTGATTAGGGGAGAAGTCCGACAGGGGCTAGCGAAGGTGTATTTTTTTGCAAGGATGCAGGTGTGAACTGTAATCGTTGTTGGAAGTTTAACCAACCAGATAACGATAGAGATCACAGGTGTGGGTTAGCCGATCACAACCAGTGACTAGGCGGCAGGCTTTGTTCAGGAGAATGTTTATCCTGTTCAGGGAGGTGGGTTCAGCAGAGCCATATATAGTGATCCCGTAGTCCACCAGGGAGAGGATGGAGGAGGTGACTGTAGCCACATTGCCCGGCGGGGTAAGCAGTGCTAAAGCCGATACAGGATGCCTACCCTTGAGCTGATAGAGGTGGGAGAATTTGGGTGCCTCTAGTGCGACGAGGGGAGGTGTCTAGGTGACACCTAGGGTATTTGAAATTGGATACTTGTTGAGAGGGGCACTCTGAGCGCTCTTGATGAGGAGAGCAGACTGACTATGAGGATTTTGCGGTGGGCAAAAATCATGGATTTAGTTTATTATAGTTGATGATTAGGCGGTGTTCAGAGAACCAGGTCTCAAGTTCCCGAAGTGCCTTTGAAGGGCCTGCTGGAGGCGGTAGGGTGGGGTGTTTCCAGAACAGAACTGCATCATCAGCATAGAGGAGCAGCTGACCACTGCAAGCCTTGGGAGGGAGTTTAGAAGAGGGTGAACAGCAGTGGGCCTAGGATTGACCCCTGAGGGACCCTGGGGCAACTGTTTTAGGGGTGGAGAGGGTGGAGCATATCCTGACTTGTTGCGAGCGGCCTGTGAGGTAATCCTGGAACCAGGACAAGGTCTCCGGGACCACATTTAGTTTAGGGAGGACTTGAAGCAGAAGCTCATATTTGATCTGAATGTTCATTTAGCTTGCTATCAAGAAGTGATTTGATCAACTAGGAAAAAATTCTACCCCCAGCAGTGAAAGCAGCAGAAAATAAATGCCTGGCCACTCTTTTTCATACTGCACACAGACTTTTAAATCCTACCTGTCTACAAGGGAGGAAAATTCTCAGCAGAAGTATGACCAGTTAAACTGGCTTTTCAAGGACAAAATTATTGGCACTTCAGACCATATTTCCTCTGCCCTAAACATCATTGGATACAGAGGGATAGCAATGAGGAACTGTAACACTCTAGTTGTATGGACTGAGTTCAGCCATTTAGATGTTCAGGATGTCACCAGGTTGATTTCAGGGCTTTGATGTACTGCCTTTAGACTGGTCCCTACCCTGATTTAGCTTGTTATGGCTCATGCAGTGGTTTGGGCTCTGGCCATGAATGCTTCTGTGAGCAAGGGCTATCTTCTGGCTACCTTGAAAACAACAGTTCTCAGGCCATTGCTGAAGAAACATGTTAGTTCCTGAAGATCCCATCAATTATCGACATATTCACAAGTTGCCTATTCTGGCTAGGCAGTATCAGTCAAGGTAATTCGTCAGCTGAAGTGCTACCTTATTGTACTTAGCACAATAAGATAACATATCGCCTAATTTGGTACTTTGAATACTATTGCCAAAAGGGGGAAAATGATGTTTTGCAGTACCTTAATGAGTTAAACTTTTTTATGGTAAAGTGGAAAATTAGGATTGCTACCACTTGCAGCACGCAATAACCTTCTTCTGATGTGGAATCGGTGAGATGTTTCAGTGTTGCTCCTGCATGATTTCTAATTGGCAGTTGATACCATGTGGTGTCAGTTGGGGGACTCAGGAAGTATGTGGGGTTTTCTGGTACTGCGTATACTGGTTTTAGTCTTTCCTACAGGAATCTTTCCTGGTGTGCCGCAAGGGTCAGTGTTTGCCCAGTCTTGTTTCATGTGTTTATTAACGACATTGGGGATGAAGTTAAAGGTGTGATCTGCCTCTTTGCAGATGACACCATGCTCTGTGGAAGGATGCAGTCAGATGAAGTGGTGCAAGACCTAAAGGAAGACCTGGTTAGACTGGAGAGGTGGTCAGGCATCTGGCAACTGGAGGTCACTGCAAGAAGGTGCAAGGCCATGCACATAGGAAGGCATAACCTGAGGGTAGAGTACAGCCTAGTGGTGGTGGTGTCAAGGTTGCTGAAACAGAGGAGGAGAAGGCCTGGGATATCTATCACCAGTGACCTTAAAGAGGCCACACAGTGTCGGAAGACAATGGCTAATGCAAACAGAAAGCTAAGCTGCATTGCTAGTAGGTTCACAAGTTGAAGGGAGGAAGCTATAATGCCATTGTACAGATCCTTGGTGCATCCACACCTGGAGTACAGCAAGCAATAGTGGAGCCTACCTGAAAAATGATATCAATCACATAAGGCAGTCAAGAGAGGGCAAAAGGATGTCTCAGAGACAGCAAGGCAGGGCACAGGTGGACAGGCTGAAAGAGCTCAACATGTACTCACTAGAGGAAAGCAAGGAGAAAGGGAACATGATTAAAACCTTCAGGTACAAGAAAGGTATAAATAAAGTGGGCAGTGGGGATATTTTCTTTCTCAATGATAACAAGACCACTACAGGGCATTGTCTTAAGGTAGCAGGAGAAGATTCAAGAAGGAGGTCAGAATACACTTGTTTATGGAGAAGATAGTGTCAGGGCAGAATGAGCTCCCATCTGAGGTCATCATTCAAAAGGCGGTGGGGAGGATTAAAGAGAGGGTGGGATAGGGTGACAGGGAGATCAGGGTTGGAGGGAGTAGGGTCCACTGTGATCTTTGGATGAAGAACACCACAACTGAACAGACTCAATAGACTGCAATGCCTTCTTCTGCCATCTATTTCATATGTTCATAACAAGAGAACTCTATGGCTTTAGCTCCATTCAGGTTACACCGGATTGCTCTAATCTGTGGCCTTTTGGGGTAATTTTTTAGTTTTACTTCTTTATTTGTATTTTTAGTCATTGTACTGTATCACGGTTTGTTACATTTTCATGTGTGTTCTTACTTATTAATACTTACAAATGCTACTTCTGTTCTCCTCCCAACTATATCAACCGGCCTCAGGCGGCACCTGGAAATTATCCTCTTTTTGCTATTCCCAGTCATATAATAGCAAAAAAAAAAATTATAATAAAATATATTAATCTGCATAGTGGCCCCACATTCCCAGTCTTTCCTAATTCCATTTCCAGTCTTGAAGAAAGGGTTTGCAACCCCCATGGAGTACACTATAGCTCATGGGGTTGCAGTGTCCCCTGTGGTGCAATGTGGTGAGTGACTACTTCAATCCACCAGCTGTGACTGAGAATGGTATCAGCACAGGATCCCTAACCAGACATTGTATATAGAGAATGTTTGGATAAGTGTTTCCCATCTTAAACAGGAGCGTATGTAAAGGAGAAATAAGCAGAGGGAAATAAGCAACCATGCTAATGTGCACATGCAGCCCTAGGTAAGTAGCAGTCTATAAGGGATACAAAATGCCCTGGCTCAGACTACTGCATGCCATTTATTTATTTATTAGAAAAGTTGGATTTACAACCTTTGAAACATGGACTCATTTACAAAGGCACCTCTTCGCTGGGGGTATAGACAGAGTTACGTAGTGTGGTTACAACAGTGAGAACAGTACAGGCAGAAACATTAAACATAGAGTACACATAGGTTACATAATAATGTTACTTATAATAGGTTACAGTCAAATACAAAGTACCCAAGGGTTACATTGGGGTACAGCCCTGGACATACCTAGATAATACCTGGAGAGGGTGGAGGTAGGGATGGGGAGAGGGTGGGAGGGAGGGGTGAGGATAGGCTGCTCAGAGGACATTGTCAAGTCAGGAGGCCTGACAGGAGGATCCCACAGTGGGATTAATTAGGTGCATCTGCAGCAACAAGCATTGAAAAGATGGTCTGGAGGGCATTTTTGAAGGGACCACTTTGGCAATGTTTTGATGCAGGTGGAGGGAGTTGAATCAAGCAGGGCTCGGTAATGGAAGGACCTCTGGGCTAGTGAGGTCTTGGTTCAGGGCACCAGAATGGTGGCCTTGACAGAGCTATGGGTGGCAACAGATGAGGATGCACACCATGGGAAGCAGAGATCCGGGGGGAGAGCCCTAGAAGAGATTTTTAGCAGTAGGCAGGTCTGGTAGCGCAGACGCCTCCTCAAAGGTGAGCAGGTTGGCGGTGCAGTAAAGCAGGCAAGTGTGAGTGTGGCTGGGGCTGTGGTTGTTTGTGCGGCTAGAGGCTCCAGTCAGGAGCCTGCAGGCCTTATTGATTGAGAGCTGGATTTTAGTCAAGGCTGTATTGTCCACCGGCATAAATGGGCAAGCCATAGTCCACTAGCGACAGAATGGAAGAGGTGATGGCCAGCCGGAGGGCAACTTGGGGAGACAATCTCTATGATGGTATAGTAGGCATATCCAAGAATTTATGGTGGAGAATAGGGCATTGATGTGGGCATGGAAGGTGAGAGCCTGAGTCAAAAGTGATGCCTAGATATTTGTAAGAGATCACTTGCTCCAGAGGGCAGAGTGCTGAGGAGAATGAAATGGGGGCATTCTTGGCCTTGTTTTGGTGATGGGAGAAGAGCATTGACTTAGTCTTCTTTAGGTTAATGACAAGTCGGGTGGTCAAGGAATCACTTTTCAGCTTGGTTGTAGGTGTGCTGGAGGGATACCTGGAGAGAAGCGGGATCGGGGTGGGATGCAAAAAGAACTGTATCGTTGGCATAAAGGAGCATTTTCCTGTGCAGGAGCTGGGGAAAGTGTTGAGGTAGAGGCTGAAAAGTACAGGGCCAAGAATGGAGCCCTGGGGTACCCAAGAACAAATGGTCTGGGTATTGGACAGGGGACGTTTATCTTCCACGCTGGGATGTAGCAGAGAGGAAGCTGGAGAACCAGGCAAGGGACAAGCAGAAAAAGCCAAGTTGGTGGAGGAAGTCGAGCAGGAGGGGGTGACAAACAGTGTCAAAAGCCTTGGAGAGGTCTATGAACACTGCGCCGGCAAGGTTGCCGGAGTCAAGAGCAGAGTGCAGGAATTGAGAGAACTCCAGGAGAGCAGTAGTGGTACTGTGTCCTGGGTGGAAACCATGTTGTTCTGGGCACATTATGTCATATTTGGCCAGGTATTCAGAGAGTTGAATAGACACTATTTTTTCTAGGGCTTTAGAGAGCGGGGGAAGGATAGACATTAGTCGGTAGTTGTTAGGTGCTGCCCGATCTCACTCTTATGTATAGGGGTGATTTCAGCTGATTTCCAAGTACTGGAAACTGATCGAGGCATAGAGACTGGTTTAGTAGGTCTCTAAGGGGACTAGGACAACATGCAAGACCAGGCGGAGGATCCTGGATTCTAGGGGTCATAGCTGGGGCTGTTGCCACCAAGGGCTTTTAGCAGGTCTGGTCTGGCCACATGGGGGATATAGTGTGCAGGTAGAAAGGAAGACAATCCAAGGCAGGGGATAGTGGAGGGACTGGGTCAAAAAGTTGTTTGGGAGGACAGGCTTAGGTCAGAGAAGGTAGTACTGAGGCAATCAGCTCACGAGTTGGGTCTGTAGTGATGGTGCCATCGATGGAGAGCTGGGATGGTGGGGGGGAGCGGGTCTTCCCATTAAGCTTTTTCATGCTGTCCCAGAAAGTCCGGGTGGAACCCCAGGTGGATGCAAGGGTGGTCTGATAGTGCTCTGCCTTGGCCCATCTAATGGCCCAGGTGCACTGATTAGGCACCGCGTTGTAGGCTTGTCTATCAGCCAACTTTTCTGATTTGATAGCGACGTGCCAGAGATTATCCCATGCTTAGCTTTTGGATAAGGGATGGAAGATCCATTGAGCATTTGTTTTTAAGTGCGGATTCTGGTGTGGGGGTGAAAGGTCACAGGCCTTGCTGAAGGCATTGATGAAGAGGTCTAGGGCAGAGTCAATATCAGGTGCATGATGGATGGGGGACCAGTCCAGCTGTGCTAGATGCAGTGTTAGCTTTCTGAGACCCCCGGGGTGTAGGCACTGGTGCAAGGTGGCATGGGACACAGGTTTCGGTATGGAGGATGACCAGAGACAGAGGACAGGTGAGTGATCACTAAGTGAGTCTGGGAGTATATTGATATCCCGGATTTTATGAGGGCAGTTCAATAGTATTCTGTCTAGGAGGGTGCTGGAGCCACTTGTCTGGTTGAATCTAGTGGACTGGGTGACTAACTGGGACATGTCCAGGGCAGCGAAGGAGTCCCTGGTATGGGAGGCAGTGGTACCAAGCCAATTGATGTTAAGGTCACCTAAGATTAGTTGCTCAGCTTTGTGTGGTAGGAAGATGAGGTAGTCATTGAGAGACTGGATCACAGGGTTCTGGTTCCTCGGGGGTATGTAGGAGACCGTGAGGAAGATTGGGCACCTGACTGGGTCAGGGGTAATTTTTAGAGTGAGGGCTTGGGTGCCATAGTCAAGCTTGGGGGCTGGGAGTGCATGGCTTATACGGGTGTCCAAGATGTAGATTGCACACCCACTGCTGTCATTGTACTAACTTGGTCTTCCCGAACAGGTGTATCCAGGAGGGAAATAACGAGTCAGGGGTTGTTTTGGAGAGCCATGTCTCTACTAACGCAATAATATCGGGTTGGTGTTGTACAAACCAGCACAGGTGTAGTGGATTTCTTTAGAAGGCTGTATATGTTCAGTGATGCAACACGGAGACCAGCTCCAGAGTGGGGTATGGGAGGGCTAGTTGGCATAGGTCCAGGGTTTAGGTGTATATTACCGGAGAGCAGTAAGAGTAGAGTGGAGCAGAGTGATTAATCTAATTAGGGTATGGTGGTGACAAGGAATCTTAGTGTGGTGCCGATGTGAGGTCCTGATAGTAGGGGTGCAGGGGATGGGTAAGGCATGGAGGGTAGGTATGGCAAGGAAGAGGTGGGTCCAGGATGGGCCTGGGAGGGCAGAGGGAGCAGGGGTGTTGGTAGGTCATGGATGTAGAGAAATTGGAGGGTGTCCAAGGTGGGAGGGGGCTGAGCTGTTTTGGGTGACTTAGGAGAGAAATGCTTGGGGTGGAGGGTGGAGGCACAGGACAGGGGGTTGTCTGAGCCAGAAGGGTAAATGTGAGCAGGCCTAGTAGAAGAGCGATGGTGCCTATTGCTATGTAGTAAGTAGTTGGAGGTAAAACTGAGCCAGCAATGGTGTGCCAACTGAGAAATTAGCTGAAGTACAGGACAATTTTGGTAAAATGCCTGGAAAGAGTCACTGTAATATTGCTTTACTGTGTGGGGGTGGCAATGACAGTAGTTCTAATTTAGTGATATCACTATAAATTCAGCTAAGGCAAAGATGCCAGCTACTGGGATGGTCTGGCTGTGACTGGGTATGTCACCATAGGCAGTGGAAGTGTAAGAAATGAAAGGGTATATAGTCAATTAGGGTGAGGTCCTTAACAATAGGGCGAGTTACAGCAGTAATTGAGAGGAGTTAACTGGAGTGGCTCATAAGTGAGGGAAAAGGACCATAACTCACTCATGGTAAAGCCATGACTCAGTTGTCCCAGATTCCCCCTTGTCCTTGCACAAAAGACATCACTTGTGTGCTGTTGTGCTCAGATTGGCAATTAATTTATTATATCTCACATTTTCTTTTACAACTACCATCACCGTTTTTCATTACTGAAGAAGAAGAAGAAGAAGAATCAGCATTCATATAGCACTTTTCATACACAGTGTATCCCAAAGCGCTTTTACAAGCAATGCTAGACTGGTAGTGAAGTGACTGAATGTGTGGTGGCAGCCATATCGCACATCATGACCCACACACAGCCTGGATAATTGCATGAACCGGTTTATGGGAAGGGGAATGTTGGCCAGGACACCGGGAATGTTCCCTACTCTTTGCGAAGAGTGCTCTGGGTTCTTTTACTTCCACCTGGACACCCACCAGGACAACACCAGGATGGGCAGAAGGGACCTCAGTTTAACTTCAAATCTGAAGGATGGTACACCCCAGCAGTACCGCACCCCCCAATACTGCACTCAGATGCCAGCGATATTTAGGTGCAAGTCCAATCCCGGTGTGGGACGAGAACCCACGACCTTCTGGTCCTGAGGTGGATGTGCTACCAACTGAGCCACGCTGATACCTTTTGTGTCTTTTCACAATTCTTTATTTGTATTCCATCCAAATATCAATACCTTTTGTGTCTTTTCACAATTCTTTATTCGTATTCTATCCAATTATCAATCTCTGATCACCTCTTTCTTCCTCTTCTTCTCGCTTTCTCCAGGTGAAACCTGGTGCCTTCTTTTCTCTTTGTCTTGTAGGTAACGTGAAAACTGAGACTGCTTTTCTCTCCTTCAGTTGCTTCCTCTTCTCCTCCTCTTCCTTTATCATTGCCCCTCCTTCCCCCACTTTCCCACCCTCACTGCCATCCACCTCTGGCAGTCCACCAACATCCAACGGACACCTTCTGTCATCTACCTTTGACAGACCATCCAAGCCCCAAACTTCCCTCCCGTTCTCCTTTTAATGGGTTGGTGGGAGGCAATAAATCTTCAGCAAAAGAGGCTGGAAAACTCTGTGCTGCCCATTATATACCTCCCTTAGGCTCCTCCCCTTCCTGTCTGCCTATCCCTCATCCTGGCTCCCTGTCCCTCCTCCTACCTTCCCCCCTCCCCATCTGAGCAAACCATCTTGTACTTAGGGGAGGGGTTCACCAGGACAACTTGGTCTGCCCCTTAAAGGGCAAACTCCATTGTCCCGGATTCCCCCTTTTCCCTCCACAAAAGACAGACCACTTGTGTGTTGTTGTGCTCAGATTGGCAATTAATTTATTACATCTCACATTTTCTTTAACAACTACCATCACCATTTTTCATTATTGTCTTTTCACAATTCTTTATTTGTAATCCATCCAAATATCAATCTCCGAATACCCCCTTTTCTTCCTCTTCTTCTTGCTTTCCCCAGGTGAAAACCTGGGTGCCTTCTTTTTCTCTTTTTCTTGTAGGTAACAGTGAAAACCGAGACTGCTTTTCTCTCCTTCGGTTGCTTCCTGTTCTCCTCCTCTTTCTTTATCATTCCCCCCCTTCCCTCCTCCCCCCCTTTTTCCCCATAGCCTGTCTCCAGCTTGCGCTGAATGATCGGCCTCCCCCACCGGTTCCTTTTTTTTTTCATCTTTCTTCTTGTCTCTCCAAGCTTCAATAAAACCCATCATTTCGTATTGAACATGTCTATTGCTAAGACCTACAGGTGAACCCCATTTGACCTGTAGAAATCCTGTACCCATTCCTCCACCCTTGCAGTATTACATGCACCCCCATGCTCCTTATCAATGTCCCCACCCTTCTATTCATCTTCCTTCTGGCCCTGTCAACTGCTATGTGGCTTTGCTCATGCCTCCATACCCTCCTTGGTATCATGTCTGACCATGCTAAGCTCGCTCCCGGCCACCACTGCTGTACCTTCTCCAGATCCTGCTTAACCCGCAAATACATGTCCACCCACGGCTTCCCCCCATTATCATTACCCTCAAGGTGTATAATAATTAAGTCTGGGATAAGTCACTGCTCTCTCATTTCTTTCAGGGTCGGAAGTAGCTGTGCCCATCTCATCCCTCAAATGAGATGCCATACCAGCCTACATTGTCTGACATCCTGGTACAGCTGCTTTCTCCCAGCCTTCTTCTCCGCTCCCCTTTCCACCCAGTAAATGTAGGAATGCCTGCAGATCCATACTTCTGTGATCCTCCCTCTACCTATTGAATCAAGCAAAATATACATCTTAATCTCTCAAACCATCTTAACTTGCTCATTCCGATTCTAGCCATTTTTGCCCCATAACCCCCCCCGTCCCTTCCAGTTCCATTCCTGTAAAACAAAATAATAGATGACATGTTAATCTCAGTCCTTCAACACCGAATATACCTCTTGTAACTGGCAGACTGCCAGCCGAACATGCTAGTCGGTCTCTCCCCTGCTGCTGCCATTTTGAGGCAGTCCCTATTTGAAAAGAATGGGATGAGTAAGTAGCTGGGTCCTCCCCCAGGAACTTAATGCCTTTCTTGAGTATGGCTGTCACCTGGTAACTTGTCATCTTCTTCCTGTCCCCATGCACAAATAGTCTCCCTTCTTTTATACAATGCTCCGGGGCGTAAGCCCACAAAGCCTTCACCGGGCACAATGTCCCGTCTGCGTGAGCCTTAATGGTTACGACACACCCCTTCCCCTCTTGATCTGTCTTGGACCTCCTAATTATGAGCTGTATTTCCTTTCATGCCCAGGTTATGTCTCGCCATTCCAAACCCCCTTCTTCGTCCTTTCTGCCATGCCCCCACCTCGCTCACTCTCAAGGCCCCTGTGAACATCACTAAATAAATCATGTGGAACAACTGGGCTTCATCCATGGACTTACAAGTTGCCAGTAGTATCCCTCCTAATCTGGCTAACCACTGATCTGCTATTGGTCGCCGACCATCCTTGGTCTTTGTTTCAACCTACCCCATCCTTGCATCATTCTCCATAACAGCATTGACTTCATAGGGTCCTTCCACCTTTTCAAACTACAAACTAAGCTGATTCCTGCTAGGTACACCCGTATCATGGTGTGAGATGTCCTTTTGCCACTGATCCACTGTAAACCTTCCTAACTACTCCTCCATAAGTGGCCCACTTACCTTCATGTGGTTTACTTCCCTGAATGTTTGCAATGCCCACCATGCCCCTTCATAGGCCCTCAAGGTCCGTGGTGCCCATGAGTTGTGAAACAGCATTTTGGCTCCCTCTTGCCAATGTCCCAGATGTTCATTGGTATGGGCATTTTCCGCTCCTCTGTTGTTTGGTCCAGCATCTGAAACAATCCAGCTGCAGACGGAAAGGCTGTCAACTAGGATATTTTACCCTTCTATGTGCCTGGCCTGAATGACATATTCAATTGCAAACCTCTTAATACCAGCTGTCTCAAAACCCGCATAACTGTCTCAGACCTAGCTCCCTGTTGTTCAGGACATCCACCACTGCCTTGTTGTCACACCAAAATGTAACCTTCTGGTTCCTTAATTCCTCACCCCACACTAGGGTGCAGGCACAAATTGGCATCATTTCTAAACAATGTGATGTCCTTTACCCTCCTGTCTCTTACCCAGTCTGTAGGCCATGGTTCCGAGAACATTTTCCTCTCAAGTAATCCCCCATGCCTAATCCCCTGCTGCATCTGTATACAATTCCAGATCTGTGTTATATACCCACTCCTCCTGCCAAAAGGAATGGCCATTATAGGCTGCTGAGAAATTCCTTCCACCTTGAAATCTTCCTTTACCCTTTTGTTATATCCACCCAATGGTCTGGTCTTGCTACTCCTGCTGTGGCCCTTGCTAGCCTCCTGGTAAATGTCCTTCCTGGCCCGATTGCCCTGCAAGCAAAATTCAAATGCCCCATTACCTGCGGCACCTGTCTCAATTGCACCCGCCTCCTGCTCATATGTATCTGAATCAGCTCCCTTAGCTTTTGCACTGTGATGTCTGGTAACCTAAACACTCCTCCCAATGTGTCTATCTCAATCCCTAGAAATTCCAAAACCTTACTGGGGCCTCCTGTTTTCTCCGGTGCCAATGGCACCCCAAGCTCTCCATACAGCTCTTGAAAACTAGCCAGCATCCTCTCTGTCTCCCTGTGCCCACTGCCTATTAAAAGGAAATCATCCAAGTAGTGTATAACCATCTTGTAACCTGTTATTTCCTGGAATATCCACTGCAGGCAGGTGCTGAAGACTTCAAATGTAGCACAAGCCTACGGAGCAACCCATAGGCATTGCCTTATCAAAATAATATTGTCCCCACTTTAAAACTCAATAGGTCCCAATCCTCCCTTCTAACTGGGAGCAACCGGAAGGCTGACTCTATATCTGTCTTGGCCATCCATGCATCGGGGGTTGCCCTGATGATCTGCATGGCCTCTTCCAATGTGGCATAGGTAACCCGGCTGTTCTCTTCACCTATACAATCATTCACTGAGTCCCTCTCTGGAAAGGACAGATGGTGAATCACCCTGTATTCTCCCTCTTGTTTTTTGGGAACCAAACCCAATGGGGAAATTCTCATGTTGCGTAAAGGGGGACCTGGGTACGGCCCTTCCACCCTACCTGTCACTTTCTCTTTCTCTATCTTTTTTCTCAAAATGTCTTCCTTTCCCCTGACTGACCCCAGGTTCATAGTCTTCCTTGCCTTTCTTGGACCTTTGCACTGCAACAGAAAGCCTGTTCTGAAACCTTTATTTATGGATTCATCACACCTCTATCTAGGTACTGTTTTAGCCACTTTTCCCATGCCTCTATCTTGATGGGGTTCTTGCATCCTGAAATTGTTCTCTTCCCCTACCCCTTTCTGTCCAAAACCCTCTCCCCGGCCGAGTCTTGTTCCTCCTTTTCCTCAATAAGACTGGCCCCTCCCCATATCCTCTGCCTCTCAAACCTCTATTCCACGTCTGCCCCTATAACTCTGACCTTCCCAAAATGGCTGGTGGCTAATCCCTGCCCTCCTCCTGCCTGGGCCCCCTGTGGCCCAGCGGTCCACTCTACTCGTGGGGTGGGCCCCCACATCTTGAACATGCATGCTGAACGACATTGGGGCCATGAACAAAATGCCCTGCTATATCCCCAACAACACTTCTGGGGTATCCCCATTTTCCTATTTCCCCTCTGGTGTGGACTGATCAGTCACATAGTCCATCCACAAATCCAGCTGCTTTGTGTCCCACCTCACATCTCCCATATGTCGCCATCCTCTGGTGAAAAAACTCACGTAATATATCCACCCTCTCCTCCTTTAGCCTTTGCTCACTGTATGATCAAGGAATATGTAATAAGTGGGATACCCAACTCTGGTTTCTTTTCCATCACTATGGCTGAGTATGTGGTGAAAGCCTACAAACCACCAATCCCATGTCTTTCCTTTCATAAACTTGTCCTCTTCTTTCCTACCCAGTAAAACCACTGCCACCTCACTCTTCCCGATATTCTCTGTCTCGTCATGTTTGGCTGCCGCCTCTCTACTCACTAAAGCAAAATATCCATGTACTCTCCTTTCCATATTTTTTCCTTGGTGGTCAGCATGCATGTGTCCTCTATTCTCATCCCTGGGGCTCCTATTTCCTGTGTTCCTTTTCCTACCCATTCCATCACTTTCTCCACCTCCCTGTTGTTTCTTTATCTGATCTAATCTCTGCCAGCGCATTTTGCATCTGTCCTAATCCCCTGTCCCGAAAGCCAGCAATTATTTGACCTATGTTTTCTTTTATACTGTCTCCACGGAACCTGATACACTACATGTGGGCCTGTCTGTTCCATGTGGCCTGCTGTCATCAAGCTGCCCTGGTCCAGCTTCTTGTGGTGGGCAACTGGCTGAGGCATCGGCCGAGAGGAACCACTGTGGTCGGTGGGTCAGGTCTGGGTTCGGTGATGGCACCACCACCTGCTCCAGGGAGGTACTAATCAGTTCTGCACAGGGTTGCGGTGGTACTGGACTGACCACTTGAGGAGGAATCACCAGGTGGCTGTGACTTTTGGGCTGTGACCTCCCGTCGCATTTTCCATCACCCCTTTACCTTTTCCTGCTTTCCATTTCTCCCTGGACCTCCCCGGTTCCTCCCCTTCAACCAGCTGCCACATCTGGTTGGCCTTCTCCGCCAACTCCACGATTGCCTTGTAGGCCTCCTCCTTTGATGGCCTGTTTCTCTTTGGTGCCATCTTCTCTTGACTTTTCTGCACAAAAGCTGCAAACAGAAACTGACAAAGCGTCCACATTAGTAACCAGTCATGCTTTTTTACCATGCCCTTGTCTTGGCCTCTTACTAGGTCAAACAATTTACCGCCACCCCCAATCTTCTTTGTACCTTCTCTCTCTTGTCTGTCTTGGGCACCCACCTCTCTTTATGCCAAACCCTTCTCCTCCCTGCACCCCTCCTGCAATCACTGTGCTTCCTATGTGTGCGAAGGGCAAAAAACCACCATCCGGTCCAGGCCCTGCCACGTGCAGCAGCTCCCTCTCAGATTCAGCTGTCCCTGCCCCTCTACTCTGTTGCTGCCCTGGCCTTGCAATCGCTTGTTCTGCTTTATTTTATTTATTATTTCTCTTTTTGGGGTTTATTTTACATTTGCATTCACAATTCACCTGCTTGGTACTCGCCATGACTTATGCAGACAGTCACTTTGAAAAATCTTTTCCATTCTCTTATAGGCCCACTATTGTATTCCTACCCCCTTGCCACAAGGCCCCTGTAACAATTTGCCATCATTGCCACCAGCATGCCTCAGATCATGCCCGTACTGTTTGTAAACCTTTCCTTCTATCCCCAGCCAGCCTAGCCACAACAACCTTGTCCAAAACCCTCCTTGGGCTAGGCCTCTTCTCATAGGACCCTGCATGCCTAGAAAATGGCTTCGCATCACATGCATGGCCTGGCTGTCTAGGCCCCCTTTCAGGCTAGCAACCCCTCTTCTGTGTCCAAATTGTTCCTTCAATCTTTCCCCACCCTTATGCGCCTTTTATCTCCCCATCTCCATCGCTTCTGGGGCTGGGCCTACACTTAGCCCCTCTGACTAGGCCTCTCACCCAAGAGTGGCTCGTCGAGATAATTGACGGTCTGACATCACGTGTGTCCTCTCTTACTAGGCCTTCTCACCACAGACTACCACCTCGCCAAGACGCATCTGATGTCACCACCTCGTGACCCCCTCGCTAGGCCCATCTGCAAGCTAACAACCCCGCCTTTCAGCTTACAGTGTTTTCTGTCCCATTTTCCCACAACAGATGCGCGCTGTCATGGTTCAGAGTACTCCCAGCCACGTTTTCACTCATGTTCCTCTCTCCCCATTTCTCTATGACTATACAGAATTTACCTCCCTTTCCCCTTTCAGGGTGCTAATTCACCCGATCTTGCACGAACAAACCAATCTTCAGCCCCAGTCGTTCTGTCTCCCTGCCCCATCCCCTCTTTCAAGCCCAAAGTTGTCGCTGTATCACCCAGCGATTTTCTCCTTCGATCTTCAGACACCCTCTCTCACTTCCAACAATGCAAGGACACAAAACTGCCACATACAAACCACCCATTTTCATGTTTTTTTATTTTTTTGATTCAGTCAGGTATCGCGATATCATGCATGCCCACACATTGCTTGCCTTATCATACTATACAAAATGATCTCATACATTGTCTTTTTTTTTTCTTACCTTCTCTAGCACTCCTAGTGCACAAACCTTATCCCAAGTGCCACCTCGAACTAAAACTGCTCCAACTAATCCAATCTGATGTGCTGTAGCTCAATTGATGTTTACACCAATAAAACATCACCAAAAGAGGCTGGAAAAACTCTGTGCTGCCCCTTATATACCTCCCTTAGGCTCCTCCCCTTCCTGTCTGCCTACCCCTCATCCTGGCTCCCTGTCCCTCCCCTACCTTCCCCCACTCCCATCTGAGCAAACCATCTTGTACTTAGGGAGAGGTTCATCAGGACAACTTGGTCTGCCCCTTAAGGGCAAACTCCATTATTAAAGTCCTGCTCCCTCACAAGTGATAATACATATCTCATTTTGAGACAGGCCATTATGTATACAATTTATACTATGTATTTTAAATTTATAAAATGTTAAGCTGTTCATTTCATGAAGATTTAGCTGTTTGTGTTAGATTTTTACTGATGTGTTTTGAGTGCAGCAGAAATCATTGTATCGTCATCAGGCATTATGTTAACTGTACTGCTATTGACTAAGTGTTCGCTTGTGACCATTCCAAGTGGAGATAAATGCTAATGATGCTCTCAGATTGATATACAGGTAAATGATTATTCTTTATTCATAATGCTTCAGTGGTTAAAATAAATCTTTTATCTGTAAGGTTTGATTTTCACCTATGTTGTGAAAATATGGGATACACAATGGCCAGACTCAAAATATACAATTTACCTTTATGTGAGAGAGAGATAAAGGACCATAACTCATGAGAAGCAAATGATAAATGCCATGAATAGTCAGGTTTCTAAGTCCTACACCCTCTAGCGAACAAATAAATTATTATGCGTGCTTCTCAACTGTCCATGATTTAAAAAATTCCCTTGTTTTACCCTTCAAAATTGCTTTGTCCCTCATTGAAAAGGTGCTGCCCACACAGACAACATGCTGTAAATGCAGACATTAAAACCGAAATTCATAATATTCTTAGATACTAAATAAAAAATAAATTATGTGCAAGTAAACAAAATGGTTCCCACAATATTCTGAGCTTATATCTTCATGTTTAAGGATGTGTCTGTCCATCCTTATGAGGGTCAGTGTCCCTCATTGTTCCTCATTTTGAGTGTCCATGTCTTTCATTTCTATTACAAAAGGTTGAGAGGTATGAGTGTGTATTCTGAGTCAGGCCATTGTGTATTCAATGTATGCAACACCAACTTAAAGTTATAATTTTAAATCAGTGGTTTGTTTAAACATGTAATGGTTTCTCTAAGAGTTCAGCAGATGGCTTCAAGGTGGGACAGTACCATTGTGATATCATAGGCATTGTGAAAACTGCTCTCTGATTGGTTCTGAAAAAATCTCCACTGTGGAAAGTGATTATGCCATACAGTATGTGACTGTTAACATTTATGACTGTGACATATGCAACCTGTAAAATAAACTCAGTCATATGCATAGCTAAAATTTGAATCTTTATTATAGAGGTTATATATGGCATCAGCTAAAACAACTCCTACAGCTGTGCACTTTCCTCTACTAGTGGTGTATAAGCAAGCAATAATACTGACAGAGTAGGCAGTATTGGGCAATACTGAACCACCCAGGGCATAGGAGGACCAACACTGCAGGTGGAGGGCTTTATAGCCACTGGGAGGTCTGGTATTGCCCATACCTCCCAACTGCAGAGTGTAGTATTGCACTTAGTAAATGGTTTAACTTTGCAGTACAAGAAATTTAAATTTATTAACTTCTTTAACTTTCGTCAGTGAAGCAGTCTCTCTACTGTGATACCTGTCAATAAAAGGCACTGCAGTGTTTGACAAGTGTTTATTTTTTCTTCTGTGGTACTTCAGTTGTCTTCAGTCATCACCCCTACAGTCATTTTCTTTAAAGGAAGGCCTTAGCCACTCTGCCATGCTCTCCCTACCCCATACTCCATTCTGTATATGGATCTGACTCCCCTACACTCTGTTACTCCATGAAACATAGAAACATAGAATTAGACAGCAGATAAGGACCGCTTGGCCCACCCAGTCTGCCCATTTCCCTACCTAATGGATAAGCTGCAGATCCTAGTTAACCAGTAGCCTACTTCTTCCTACCCCCACCCCCTAGAATTGCCTTATGATTGTCCCATGCATGCTTGAATTCCACCACTGTTTTTGACTCCATAACCTCCTCCGGAAGGCCATTCCATGCATCCACAGCCTCTCTGTGAAAAAATACTTCCTTAAATTACCTCTGAGCCACCCCCCATCTTCAAATTGTGCCCCTTGTTCTTGCACACCTCTTTTTGAAATATGCTACCCTCTTGGACTTTATATTCCCTTGAGGTACTTGAAAGTTTCTATCATGTCCCCTCTCCCTCCTTTCCTTGAGGCTATACATATTAGCTCCTTAAGTCTCTCTTCATATGTCTTCCAGTACAGACCCTCGCCATTTTAGTTGCCCTCCTCTGGACAGCTTCCATCCTGTCTATGTCTTTTGGAGTGGGTCTCCAGAAATGCACGCAGTACTCCAGATGGGGTCTCACCAGCTGTCTGTACAGAGGGATAATAACTTCCTGTTTTCTACTGGTGATGCCTCTCCTATGCATCCCAGTATCCCCTAGCCCTCCTTGCTGCCCTCTCACATTGCTTGCCCACCTTTAGGTCATCTGATATGACTTCCCAGGTCCCTTTCCATTTTTGTTGTTGTTAGTATCTCACCCCATTGTGTACACATTGTGTGAATGTAAACAATGGTCAAGGGCATACCTCATAACATAATAATTCACTGTAACAGGACCGAACAGGGTATTTCCGCAGCAGTGGAAAGTTATGGATCAGAGATACAGAAGGAGGACTTGACTTAATGCTCTTGGCCGGAGTCATGGCTTTACATTTTGCACCTAAAATTACTGATGTTACAGCATTCATTTTTATAAATTTGCTACTTTGTGACACTCAGGATGCTGGTCCCTATCACAGATTGCCTTTAAAATACACCGCTTGCAAAAAGTCAAACTTTCCAAAGTGCGACTTTAGCGGTGCTTTGGTAGCATGTTCAGCATGCACGTGCCTAACAAGTGGTCTGCTGGTGTTTCAGTCAGTTCAGGGAAATATTAAAACAAAAGTGAAACAAAGGCAAGTCATACTGTTAGTTCAGCTGGAACTTATGCAGAAGCTAGAGTTAGACACTGCTACTTGCCAATTAAGTGAAAATCAACTAAAAGCTGACAGTGTCGCTCTAAGAAATTATGTTTTTGTATCATACTTGCTTTTATATTGAAGTTCTGCTTTATACATTGCTTGTTACTGCTTTTCTGCTGTGCTAAATTATACTGCCACCTGCTATCCTCTTCCCGTTGACCCTTCTGAAAATGAGATGCTGTATCTCATAGGATTATCCCAGTTGGAGAAATTCCAAACAAAATATAAATAATTGGAGACTGCAATAGTAGATTATGCTTGACAAGTGACAGCAGTGGTAGCATTGTTACATGAACACATGCAAATGTTGATTTGCTGCATCTAGCCAATTGGATTTTAATGAATGCAGGTAATGCATTCAGGGACAATTCCTATTCCATGGTAGAGGAGCTATCCCCTAATAAGGAATTCAGAAAAGTTTCCCTTTTAAAAAAAAATATTTTGAAGAAAACTCTTAAAGTCACCTAATTTGAGACTTTAGTGTTCTGTATTTTGTATTCTGTGTATTGCATTTTACTGTTTTCATAAAAAAAAAACTAACCACAAAAGTATAGGTTTTCACACAGATAGGAAAACAATTAATTGTTAGATGGATCATTTCTTCCTTGAGACACACTACTAATCTAATCATCTACAACCACACCCCGCTTGTGAGAAGATACCTGACAAGATGGAAGTTCTTCATGACCTGACATCACTGCTTCCAGCCTGACCATTAGTGATCTTAAAAAAGTAAAATAATCAAAACTGTAATATAGGATGAGCAGCAGTTTCTAAAGTCTATGCAAGCTGACTTGTGTTACAACTGATGAACAAGAGTGCACTTCTTATCAAGCATGGTGATCTTTTCCCTGTGGGTGAGACACTCTTTTTCTGTAACGACTGTTTTCACTCACAGGTGCACTTGAGACAGGTTAGTTCCGGGGAGGGTTTTGAAAATTGTAATATATTATTAAGCAACCTTGGTCAATAATCTATAAATAGTGCCACAGAGGCCATTCTTATTGTTGTAAGACTGGTCTCACATTTTCAGGATATCAGAACCACTCACCTTTGTTGCATAGTTCTCACACCCCAAGAATGTTTGTGAGATATGAGACCAGTTGTACAACAGTAAGAGTCATCAGTATTACACACTATCAGCTCTTCAAAAAACAAAGAGTTTGCCCTTGTCAGTAAAAAGGGACTGCAAGTACAGCCTTTTCTTATGAGTTTTTTTTTACACTAGGCTGTATTTTCCCAATGTCTGGATTGTGGTTTGGCAAATTAAACCAATGCAAGAGTACATAAAGAAATCTGAAGGGCCAGCATGGTGATATATGTAGGAACATTAAATCCAAATGCCTCTAAGGGGACACTGAAGCTAGTCACATTTGGCAGAGCACAAAGTAAATGCCCAGACTGATGAAGCATACTTAATGTAGTCCAAATGATCTGACTTCATTGTAAGAGCCACCAGATGGTGGCACCCTTTACACAAGATTCTTAAAATCTTGTGCTGCAACATTTTTCTCATAGTGTTCTCATTATGTTTTATGCCTAGATGTTTTAAAATAGATACAAGACCTTGGACTTTTTAAAGTATGTTTTTTCCCTTCTTCTGTTTATGCTTCCCATGACCACCAGACATTCCTCTTTTTGGGGCTAGCCTAGCACCCTGAAGCTCAAAAGTCACCCTGCTGCTATAATGCTCACCATCAACCTTCACAGACATTCAGCATGACACTAGTCTTGATTTATCCCTTCCCATGAGGAGAAAGTGAGCACAGTGCATGTGTCAGGAGGTGAGGCAATGGATTGACATCACTGCTGCCAGTTGGTGGCATGGTGGACACTGTCTGTCATCTAATGTGCCTAGTGAGGTGTCCTTTTTTTCTTGCCGTGTCTCCCCTCCTTCCCTTCTCCATGTGACTATGCTTGGCAGTGGCCCTGAAAGGGGCTGCCTGCTGGTGTGAGGTCACCAGTGCTGCCAATGGCATGCTTGGCACCACCAACACTTTCACCAGGTGCTTCTCCAAAAGCAGTGCATTATTGCCCTTCCACCTGGAAGAAGAATGTCTTGGATGCTTTTGCCCTCCTTGCTGGCCTCCTCTCCAGCCTTTCCAGGCTTGGGCCACAAATCCGTGTCACCAAACACAAGAGCCAATCTTAATTGCTTGGCACACAGAGCTGGCTAAGTAGTTTGATTTAAATTTATTATTGAATTTCAATCTTCTTATAAGGTGCCAGATTAACAGCACTGGAAATTGAAATGCTCTGTTTATCAATATAATGGGTACAGCATGGGAACCACAGTGCTGCCTTCCATACACTGCCTGGCCAGTGTGTCTAAACCATCATGGAAGGAACACCACATATGTGAGAGGGTAGCTCAGATCCCCTGCCCTTTTAAGGCAAGGCATCTCATGGGAAACTGCCACCAGGTTGCCAATTAGTTTTAACTGCTTTGATATTTTGTGCTCACTAGTAAGTACATTGAGACCACCACAAGTCAATTCACATAGGCCAACAAACAGCAATCAGATGATGGTGATGGTGATGGTTTTTGGCCACTACCAACCTGGCTGGATTTGAATCCGTGACCTTGAGGGGAAAGAAAGGCTCCCTTACTCATTACCAGGCCACTGAACCAGCTAATCCCCCATGATCTTAAATTTATCTTTAATAAAATATATTCTATCTTTAGTTCTTTTCAATCAGCATTATTATCTGATGTCCGAAATTCTTCTTATACTAGGAAACTAGTTTCAAACATAAAATGGCATAATTTCATAGAAACATATATTGTGTTAGCAGAAAAAGATCCAGAATTTGATCCAGTCTGCCCATTTCCTGCCTAGCTCCATGCTTGGCCTAACATCAGGCCAGATTTGATTCGGTATGCCCTTTCCTGCCTATGATAGCTCTATGGCCAATCTAATGCTGGGATGGATTATATATTCAATAGTCCTCATACTGATCATTACCCCTTCCCCAGGAATCCCTTCCCCTTCTGCCTTTCTGTCCCACAATTCCCTTATACTGTAAACAGCATATCCTCTTCCAAATTTAAATCCCATCATGGTACTGGCTTCAGCCACCTTTCTGGGCAATCTAATTCATCCAACACCTGCACGGAGAAGAACTTCCTCACATCCCTCCAGAATCCCACGGTCTTCATCCATATTCTCTAGCCACTGTTCCCTTCTTACTAATGAGAAGTCCTTGCAATCCTTCCTGCTGAATTACCACATAAGGATTTTTACATCATGTCTCCATCAAAATTTCAATTTCTCTCCTGACCTCCAGTGTATACATGTTAAGGTCTACCAACCTTTCCTCATATGACTCCCTCTGCTGCCCCTGGATCATCTCTGTGGTTCTGCTCTGTATGATCATTATGTGGTTCCTGTATTCTTGAAGTGTGGACTCCAGAACTCTGTGCAGCACTCCAGATGTGGCCTTATCAGGGACAGGTACAAAGGCAGTATCATCTCCTTCCTCCTACTATGAGGTCTCCTTCTTACATGGCCCAGTATCCTGTTTACCTTCTCGTATGCATTTTTGTTTTGAGCAGTTGAGACTGTTACTAATGATGATCCCAAGTTCTCTATCTTTAGTTGTCTGTACCATCCTAACTCCACCATCCGGAAATCCACTGTAGGGTTCTTTCTATGAGTTCCCATCATATTACACCCTTTTGCATTGAACTTTAGTTGCCATACTTTGAACCACTTTTTTGAAAATTTTCAGGTCTCTTTTAAGCTCTCTAACTCTGCCTTCTGTGTCCACTCTTCTGGAGATATTAGTATCAATAGCAAAAAGACACACCATATTTAGAATGTTTTTCTATATCACAAATAAATATATTCAAGAACAGGCATCCCAGAGTTGATCTCTGTAGTACCCTACTCATGTTTACCCTGGGCTCTGTGTGCTCCCCCATTAATGACTACCCTCTGTATCCTACCCCCCAAGCTGGTTCCCTGTCCACCTGTTCAGTTTGTTCACTACCCCTAGGTCACCAAATTTTTTAATTAGCCTTCTGTGTGGAACAAAATTAAAGGCATTGCTAAAGTGAAGGTACAACACATCCACTGCTTGGCCCCTGTCCACTGCCTTTGTGACCCAATAAAGAAGTTGACCTGATTAGTTTTGCAATATTTCCCTGCTGCAAACCTGTGCTGCTCTTGTTCTGCAAATCATTTGCCTCTGAGAATTTGACTCTCTATTCCTTAATGATGGTTTCCAGCAGCTTGCCTGCAATCAAGGCTAGACTGACGGTCTGTAATTACCCGAGTCATCTCTGTCTCCACTTTTGTGAAACAGTACCACATTAGCTACCCTCCAGTCTGCTGGAATCATTCCTGTCTCCAGGGAATAAGTAAACAGATTAGAGAAAGCCTCTGCCAGTGTATACCTCACCTCCTTTTATCACTCTAGGGTGCAACCAGTCAGGACCAGGTGCTTTCGCCACCTTCAGAGAATTGAGAACCATGAGCACCCACAGTGTGGTAGAGATCTCCCCGTCCGTGGTGAATACTGAACAAAAGTAATCATTCGGTGTATCAGCCTTTTCCCAGTCCTCCTCCACACGAGTCTTCCTTCTTTAATCTGACAGTATACTTCTTAGTTTTCTTTTTTCCCTAATGTACTTCAAAAAGGATTTATCTCCCTTTGACCCCCTCCACGACAGTTCCGTCTCTGCTTTACTTTGTCTTACCATCCTTCTAGATGTTTTAAATGTTTTGGATAATCTTTCTGGTTGACCTTGCTTTGTTATCCCTTGTATTATCAGAATGCTACACTTTTTGTGTTGTCTTGCGTGCAGGTGCAAGCAACATCTTGCAGTAGTACCACATTGAGAGGTGTGTCAGTGTTGGCAAATGCAGGGCATGCTTTAGTAGGTGCATCCCTCATCACTCAAGTTAGCAAGCTTGCTAGTGCTGTTGCAGAAATTATGGAAAGTGCCACCAAGTTGAAAGAAATCTACCACTGCAATTAGAAACAAGCTCGTCATGCAGCGGCAGATAATAAACCTCCCCATCGTGCCTTTCGTGGTGAAACTTTTCAAAGAACATGGCAGCTCCTGCCATCCGCCACACACAATCCCCATATCAACATCAGGAGTGGCCAATCCCCCGTGTTGGCATGTTCCCCCTCTCCACACACTTTCTTTGCGATGGGCCAATCCCCATCGGCATCAATCCCACACACACACACACACACTTTCTTTGCTGACAGGGCCCAATCCCCATTGGCATCAGCCCCACCAAACTCAGGGGCACAGTGGGAGTCCACCCCAGTGTGCCCAATATTCCCAAAAAGTTATGGAGCACACTGGGAGCCCAACATAGTGTGCCCAACATTTTTTTAGGCACCTGTAAAGAAAGAAAACTGTCCTTCAATGTCCATTTTTGTTTTCCCTGTAAAAAGAAAATGGTCCTCAATGAGTCCCTGGTGCCCCCTCCCCAACCCACACCCTTCCTCTGTGCACCCCACCTCCCGCACCCCCCCAATCCATATTTACCTCTGGAGGTCCTGCGCTGCGATTTTCTGTGGAGCAGAATGCATCTGGACTCTTCAAAGCCGAACTGCAAAATGAAGAAATGCCGGTAAGCTATATAATGGCATCAATGGGGGGGGGGGGGTGTCAACATAGGTGGATATTTCAGCCATTTTGTTTGAATTTTGGCTCCAAATTTTCAACATGGGGTTCTTGGGAGCATAATATTTTGTGGTGATTTGCATATACAGCTCATGATGCTTTGCATTATAGAGTTATGTGTGATTTTGTATTTCTTTGAAACTTGGCTTCCCAGCCAATGCCCTTTGGGGTAACCCTTGCCTCAGTGATTGTGCACTAAGTTTCTTTGTCAAATGATGCAGTCATTGTGCAAAATCACCTTTTCGGTTAACAAACTGATAGTGCCACTGTTCATGAGGTGGGATCACAAAAAGCCCATGTTGAACATTTGTAGTGAAAATACCAACAAATGCCTGGGGCGTTAGGTTTTCTGATCTTAATGTCCCACCCTGTAGAGACTGACAGGCGTCAAGGGTGTGACTTGGGTTTATCGTCTGTAATGCTCATGCCATTCCACCCCCCCACCCAGCAGCCAGTGACAGGCATCGAGGTGTGCCTTGGACCCCAAAGTTCACCCCATTCTCCTATATTGCACCCATCTCAGCATATTTCCTTATGGAATGGGGTGAGCATAAGGCCCAAAGACACCAAGGCACACCATGACACTTGTCAGTGTCTGCAGGGTAGGATGAGATGAAATGGCATGAGCATTATGGCCGATGACCCAAAGGCACACCCCAATGCCTGTTAGTCTCTGTTGGGTGGGGTGGTATTGGCATCAGTTCAGTACTTTACTGCCATTCCTATTATGCATCTCTCTAACTCCTGCACTACCAATGCCAATGCCAGCAAGACAACATTCGGCATTGACAAATGCTTGTTGCTTTTACTGCTTCTCCCACCCCTCTGGAAAACTAGATCAGCTTTTTGCTCTTTTTGTTCTTCCTGACCTCTCTTATGCAAGATGCCATCTCCTCTGTTACACCCTCTGCTATATTTTTGTTAGAATAATACAATGTCTGTTACAATATTTGACAAGGATAAGGTTGACCCTATTCAGTGGTGTTATCTTACTCGTGTTTGACTGTGTTATACTGAAGAAATCTGGTCTAGTTTAAAAACTGATAAATAATGTATCCTTTTCAGTTATTTCTTTTCTTGACACATGAACCACATAAATGTGGTTAGGCAGCAAAGTGGCTTCCATTAACCCTTTGGTCCACTCATCAGCTACAAATTTGACCCCAGCTGGATATTAAAAAGGACACTTACATTTATCGGTAGTGAGGGGGAGGGTGCTATATATTCTGTATTTATTTAAAATTGTTTACATCCAGAAAACAGCATACTGAGGTAATTTTATTTATTTTATGTGAGAGTTTCAGCACCAGGATAACCTCCTTTAGATGCATCATCTTTTTTTCATGAGGATCATAGAGTGGCATTTAAAACAGCAGCCACAGCAGCAGCAAATTTCACATAAATTACTCAGCTACACACGTAAAAACGTTAGGATTTCAGTGATAGGGTATGACAATATTATTAATTCATTGTGCATTGATATCTTATTGAGGGAACAAGTATTTGAGTGACGTTTCCAGTAGTGGTCTGAGAGAAGGGGAAACTGTGCAAGCAGGAATATTGGGTGATCCTTCAAACATAGGGCTTACAATAGTGGAATACTTGTAACCAAAACTGCTAATAGAGCCTACCACCCCCCCTCATAAAATTCTAGATATACCCCTGAGTTTGGGTCATGTGGTTTTGATTGCAAAATTTGTGGATAACAAACTCAAACTTCTCCCGTGGCATCTTATGCACTTGCATAATGGTGCATGGTGCTAAGGAACACATCTGCAGGATTGCATGGCTCTAAATCATTTTGGAGCTGGGCACTGCAAAATTCTACAAATGGAAGAGAGCAAATTAAAGCTGGGCAGCATGTGGAATAACAATCCCACATCCACAATGTTTTTTAAAATGTTCTCCGCACATTATGTAATCCAGAAAACATTATTCTGCTGTTTGCAGAAAATGAATCTGCAGTTTATGAAAACCACTGAATAATATTTCACTGTTTATACAAATCATTAATTACTAATTCATAGTTTATTAAAAAACATTCCACTTTTGGCATTTCAGTATTCTGCTTCCAATGGAATTCTATAAAATTAGGTGGAATTTCTGAAAGTTCACAGAGCTCTGGCAGAAGCAGAATTTGACAATTTCGCAGCTCAGAGAAAACTTCATTGTGTAGGACTGTTCGGTGATCTAACAGCTGAAACAAAGTACTGAGAACTGAAAAATCCTACTTCAGCTTCCAAGTGAGACACTGACTTGATATATGACTTATACAAGTTAGTGATGGCCCACTTGTACGTCAGCCCTTAGAGCTATATAGTTTGAAAGAAGTAGGACCCTACTGTAAGTAAGTTGGGCTAACCTAGATAATTATTTTTTTTTAACAGGAACCCCTACATCTTTAAAATTGGCAGACCCTCCTGCTTTTTCTGCTTGTAACATTACAACATAGTAATTTAAGATAAGACTGGTTTAGTTCCATCAGGTCCACCAACTCACTTCATAAAGAGAGATGACTTTTTGTGCTTTGCACTGTGTACTAATTTATATGGATTCCATACCCACTCTGCTACTTAGTATACCCTGTGATTCCTTTGATAAGCAGAAACTTGTCAAAGCTTACTTTGATTGCCTGTACTTTTATATTTATTATCTAGGTGTCAGTGTGGCTCAGGTGGTAGCACATCCACCCTTGGTCAAGAAGGTCATGAGTTCTAGATCACACTGGGATTGGGCTCATACCATGAACAATGACACCTGAATGCAGTGCTGTTGGATACTGTACTGGCAGGATCGTCATCCATTGGATGTTTCGTTGAGCGCGGTCCTGTCAGTCTTTTCTAGTAGTTATTAAGGTAGTCATTAACAATCCCATGGCACTTCTCAAAAGAGTAGAGGAATTTTATTGAGAATAAATCACAAAACCATATAACCGATACATATTTACATATTTACAAATCATAAGCCACACGAGGAAAATATTTTTCCAAAACAAAAAAAAAAAAAAAAGAGAAGAAAAACAAATGAAACAAAGTGCCAAAAACAGAAACTATGCCAATCAAATCAAAAAAAGACAGCTCATCATTTCATATACAAGTCAAATGCACTATATTACCTTTTAGGATACACAAAAGGACAATACAAAAAGGTTTGAAAAAAGGAGAAAAGAACATTGCAGGTAGTAGACCCCTGTCCTACTCCCTACCCCTTACCTAGGGGATATTCATAGAAACATAGCCTTTGATGGCAGATAAAGACCACCTGGCCCACCCAGTCTGCCCATTTCCCTACCTACTGGATAAGTTGCAGATTCTAGTTAACCAAAAAACAGAAAAAAGCAGGAGCACCAGGAATTGTGTGGTGCTGTATATTCCAAGCAATCAATACATACAAATAAGCACCCACACAGCTTAAGGAACAGAGACAAACGCTATAAAAAATATAATAGCGTTTAATGTCAAAAGTGCAGCAAATACAAACAGGAGAAAAAATAGACAAATTAATGTTTCACCTAGACTCTGCTAGGCTTCATCAGAATAAAATAGTGCCTAAATTCTACACCATTTAAATACAATTTCATGTGCTACCATGTGACAAGAATAAGCCAATTACCATCATAAAAATTGTTAAATTCATTAACCCATTCATGATTGACCTTTCAAATCGAATGGTGTTTATGCAAACAATATCAAATGCATGTTTAAAATACAATTAAACAACATATATGAATACAAATAAACTATTACAGTAAGTTCAAGATATCTACCCAATGGCCGTTGTTACCATGTCACTGCTTCCATCCTGTCTATGTCCTTGCGTAGATGAGGTCTCCAAAACTGCACACAGTACTCCAGATGGGGTCTCACCAACTGTCTGTACAGAGGGATAACCACTTCCCTTTTTCTACTTGTGATGCCCCTTCCTATGCATCCCAGTATCCCCTGGCTCTCCTTACCGACTTTTCACATTGCTTACCCACCTTTAGGTCATCTGATATGACTACCCCCAAGTCCCTTTCCATTTTTGTTGTTGTTAGTACCTCCCCTGCTATTGTGTACTCTTCTCCTGGGTTTTTGTTTCCCAGGTGCATTACTTTGCACTTCTTTGCATTGAATCTAAGTTACCATATGTTTGACCATTCCTCCAACCTTGCCAAGTCCCTTCTCATCTTTTCTACCCCCCTTGTATCAACTCTGTTACAGATCTTTGTGTCATCTGCAAAGAGGCATACCTTTCCCTCCAGACCCTCTGCAATGTCACCTATAAAGATGTTAAAGAGGACTGGACCCAGTACTGAGCCCTGAGGTACTCCACTAGTAACCCCCCTTTCTTTGGAATGTGTTCCATTCACTATTACCTTCTGTGTCCTGTTGTGCAGCCAGTTTGCTACCCAGGCTACCACCCTGGGACCCACTCCCAGGCTGGCTAACTTGATTATTAATCTTTTGTGCGGGACTGTGTCAAATGCCTTGCAAAAGTCTAGGTAGGCCATATCCACAGCCCCTCCCTGGTCTATTACTTTGGTCACCCAGTCAAAGAAATCAATTAGATTCATCTGACATGATCTTCCTGCTGTAAATCCATGCTGCTTTGGGTCCTGTGCCCCACTGGTCTCTAGGTACTCAACAATTCTTTCTTTCAGAAGTGATTCCATCATTTTCCCTACCACTGAGGTCAAACTTACAGGTCTGTAGTTTCCTGCTTCTGCCTTGCTCCCACTTTTGTGAAGGGGAATCACATCTGCCCTCCTCCAGTCCTCAGGTACTGCCCCATCCTGCCATGATCTGTTAAAAAGTGTGGTCAGTGGTGTCACTAGGTCCTCCCTTAGTTCTTTTAGGATTCTGGGGTGAATCCCATCAGGCCCCATTGCTTTGTCCACCTTGAGTTTTAGGAGTTCTTTCAGGACTCTTTCTTCTGTGAATGGACTGGTGTCAACCCCCCTACCCAGAGTGCTTCTATTGTCTGGTTTAGGTAAGTCCTCCTCATCTTCTTTTGTAAATACTGAGCAAAAGTATTCATTCATTATTGCTGCCTTTTCACTGTCTCCCTCTGCCCACCTCTCCTCTCCTTTATTAATCTTCACTATCCTCCCTTAACCTTTCTATGCTCCTAATGTAGCTATAAAGGTTTTATCCCCCTTCTTAACTGAGTTGGCTATTGTTTTCCTCGGTTTGGGTCTTTGCTAGTCTGACTGCCTTCCCCACTTCTTTCTGCTTTAATTGATGCAGTTCCCTGTCGTGCTCCTTCTGTGATTCCTTATACTTTTTGAATGCAGCCTTTTTCTCCTTAACCTTCCCTGCCACCTCTTTTGAGAACCATAGTGTTTTTTTACTCTGCTTTGTTTTCTTTATTTGTTTCACACAAAGGCTTGTTGCCTCTATGATGGCAGTTTTGATTTTTCTCCATTGTTCTTCCACCCCTCCATTTTGGTCATTTCAGGTGCATTTTTCAGGTATTCACCCATTTTGCCAAAGTCAGCCCTTCTAAAGTCCAGTATCCTTGTTTTGTATGGCTCATCTCCATGGTTGTGCTCATTGTAAAACACACTGTGCAGTAGTCACTTGTTCCCAGATGTCTACTGACTTCTAAATTTGTGATCCTCTCTCCATTTGAGATACCAGGTCTAGTATTGTTCCCTCCGGTGGGTTCCAACACTAGCTGTCTAGGTCTTCCCCTGCAGGGCATCGAGAATGACCCTGCTGTTGGATGTGGCTGCAGTATATGTTATCCAGTTAACATCTGGCATATTCAGGTCCCCCATCAATGGTATCTCCCCTTTTTCAGCCATTTTGAGAATGTCCTCTATCATTTTGTTGTCCATTTCCTCCCCTTGAGACGGGGGTCTGTATACAACCCCTGTGCGGATTGTGATGCCATTCCCTGTCTCCAAGGTGACCCAGAGTGCCTCTTGTCCTCCCCCTTTACTTTTTGGTTCTGCAGCTTTGATCCCTTCCCTTATGTATAGAGCTACTCCACCTCCTCTTTTACCTTCCCTGTCCCTTCTGTAGATTGTGTACTCTGGTATGTTGACATCCCAGTCATGGTTCTCGGTGTACCATGTTTCTGTGACTGCCACAATATCCAATTGTTCATCTTCCATCAGGGCTACTAGCTCAGGAAGCTTGTTTCCCAGACTACAGGCATTGGTACTCATTGCCCGCCATTTAATGTTGGCTTTATCCTTTCCCCCATCCTTGCTCTTATTGTCCTTGTCTATTTTTCCATTTACCCCTGTCCTGCCCTGTGTTGAGCTCTGTACCTCAGTGTTTACCTTACTACCTGCCATGTTTTGTGGGGGGAGGCTTGAAATTTCCTGCCTTTTATTAGCGCCTCCCCCCTTGGCTAGTTTAAAAGCTTGCCAAGGAAGTATTTAAACCTATCACCTAGGAGCTTGGTTCCCTTCATGGACAGATGCAGACCATCATGCCAGTATAGACTTTATCTCTCCAGGTGGCCCCCCAGTCCCCAATGAAGCCAAAGCCCTGTGCTCTGCACTAGTTTTGCAACCATTCATTAAACTGCATGGTATGCAGTACCCTAGCCTCACTCCTGCCATGGACTGGTAGCACCTCTGAGAAGGTTACCGTGCTTGCTACCCGCCTGAGGCCCCTCCCCAACTCCATAAATTCATTCTGCACTGCACTGATCCCATGCCTAGCTAGGTCATTTGTCCCAAGGTGGACTATGATATCTAGTTCCCTCTCCTGTGATGCTTTCAGTTTAGATTTATCCAAATTTTGCCACACATTAGCAGGCAGAAATTTCCAGTTCCGGTTGTACGCCCTACTAGTGCAACTCTAATTAGCCATTCCATTTCCACATAATTCATCAGTTTTTGGTATAGCACAGATTGGCACCTTGCTTGCCAAATGAAAAATCTGGTTGGTGAAAACAGTGGAGGAAGTTCCCTTGTGTCCTGGTGAAAGTTCCACCATTCACTGTATACCACATTCAGATTAATCTGGCTCAATTTTAGCTGGTTTGTGTCTGTAACTCCCTCCACAAGACAAAGCTGAACATAGGTTGTATTATTCAGCCCTTCTTTCCCAGCCAAGAAAACTAACTAAATAAATAAATGTATCTACACTGGTAGGCTGTATCATAGATTCACCACTCTATTGAAGAAGTACCACCTCCTAAAGTTATCCCTGAATTTACTACCCCGGAGTTTCAGGGTGTGTCCCAGTATCCTGTAGGAAGACACCAGCTCAAGCATTTCTGTCTATCTGATCTTCTCGTCTCTTTAAGAATAAATAAGTGTGCTGCTTCCATTCCGGTTACAACAGGTGCATCACCTCCATGGCACAAGATCTCTTTAATGGCCAAGGAAACAAGTCTCTCAAGGCTTGTTCATAAACCCAGGCCTCCCAGGTGGCAGCACAACAGCAGTGCAGCCCACCCACCAGGCCATCTGTAAAGGAAGCACAACAGCCAGCAGTGGAAGGCAAATGTCTTCAGTACATATTTCAGGAGTGCAGCAAGTTTCTTCTTTAACTTTGCAATTACAGATTCCCTAAGAAACTGAAAACATACAAAACTAAAAGTCACTGCAGGAGTCTTTGGTCTCATGGATTCAAATGGAAACAAACAGTTAAACTAAGGGTCATATTAATGCAATGCCTGCAGCTTAGAAACTGAGCAACCACAGTGTAAAATGCTGTGGTGCATGTCCATCAGCTGTTCTACATGAGGTATAGTTAGATGACCCTGTGCTAGTACTACACAGTCCAATGAATATTAATCTCTGAAGTTTCCTACTCCTGTAGTCAACCTTATCCTGTAAAAGAACAGCATTCATGCTTAGATTTTATCTCTAAGACATAAAGAGATCTGATATTCTGTCACTGCCAACATTTTAAGGGTCACTCCTCTTCTACAGTAGAGTGATGAAAGGCTCTAAAGTGTAATGCAGTAACAGCTGCCCCATTTATTAGAACCTGTGGAAATGATGTCATACCTGTACTGCATACACTTATTACCTTTTTTTAATGATATAAATATCAACTAAACCACATAGTGTATATTGTGGGCTTAAAACAAATATTATGCAATGCAATGCAAAAGGTACTCATACAAGTATGCAGTACTTCTGTGACAAACGGCTATATTCAGAAGCGTATACATTGGCACATGAGCATTGCTGAAACTAAATACGTGCTGGACTGTAAAGTAAAGCTCAGTAGGTTCTTTGTGCGAGCATGTGGTTGCTGAATATGTCTGAATAAGGTCAATTACAGTACAGCACGCAGAAACATTTAATACATTATTTGGACTTAAATGAAAACTTACAAAAAAGAAACATTCTTTGATGTTCTGATTAAATCTCCATAAACAAGTGGTCTTTTCCAGCCAAGTGTATTATCTTTCCTTGATCACTGTTATAAGGCAATGGTTTCTGCACTGATTGGAGTTCTAATGCAGAAGAAAAAGGGACTGTGAATCTTTTTATGACCACCAAATGACATTTCATTTAGCATTTTTTTCTATTTATTTTAATAAATAGGTTGGGGTGGAAAGGATGAAAAGGGATTTGGCAAGGTTGGAGGAATGGTCAAATGTATGGCAGCTTAGATTCAATGCAAAGAAGTGCAAGGTAATGCACGGGGGAAACAGAAACACAGTTGGGGGGGTGGTGAGATACTGACAGCAACAAATGGAAAGGGACCTGGGGTTAGTCATATCAGACTACCTAAAGGTGGGCCAGCAATGTGAGAAGGCAGTAAGGAGGGCTGGGGGATACTGGAATGCATAGGGAGAGGCATCACCAGTAGAAAACAGGAAGTTGTTGGCCCTCTGTACAGACAGTTGGTAAAACCACATCTGGAGTGCTATGTACAGTTCTGGAGACCCCATCTCCACAAAGACATAGACAGGGTGGAGGCTGTCCACAGGAGGGCAACCAAAATGGTGCAGAGTCTGCACCAGAAGACATATGAAGAAAGACTAAAGGAGCTTAAGATGTGTAGCCTTGACGAAAGGAGGGAGAGGAGGAACATGACAGAAACTTTCAAATACCTCAAGGGAATCAACAAAGTCCAAGAGGGTAGCATCTTTCAGAAAAAGAGATGTGCAAGAACAAGGGGGCACAATTTGAAGATAGAGGGGGGACGGCTCAGAGATAATGTGAGGAAGTATTTCTTCACAGAGAGGGTTGTAGATACATGAAACAGCCTTCCTGAGGAGGTCATAAAGTCAAAAACAGTGGGGTAATTCAAGAATGCATGGGACAGACATAAGGCAATTCTAGTGGGGGGGTAGGAGGAAGTAGGCTGTTGGTTAACTAGATTTGCAGCTTATCCGTTAGGTAGGGAAAGGGGCAGACTAGGTGGGCCAAGCGGTCCTTATCTGCCATCAAATTCTATGTTTCTATGTTAATAACTAGGGTATGATTTACAAAGGATTAAAGGGTCAGCCATCAATATTTTTGCCACAAATTGCACTTTGCTGTGGAACATTAGTTTACCTTTTATTTGCTTTGTGCACCAATTTCTTTAAAACTGTAATAAAATGAAGACATACCAATTATTTTTAAAAACTGTTTCTGACACAAAAGGGCCACACAATGTAAAGAGTGGTTAACCACTTTAAACTTTTCCGATTTAAAGCAAAATCACCCCTGTTCGCACACACCATATCTCCTTTCCATGGAACAATGAATCCTACATGTTTCATGGGAAGGCTTTAAGCCTGAGGATCAATGGGAGGAGCAACAACATCACTCCCCCATCAGGTCTTAAAAGGCCACTCCTCCTGGACTGTTCCAGGATTCATTTCTCGTTGTGGCCAGAGGCGCCGCTCTTCTATGCCAGAAGTTTCTCCACCTCCCATCCTTGCAGCCGCCTCACTCTCTCATTTGCTTTTTGTCTCTGTTCCTCTTTTTGGTTTATAGCATTTTGTCACTGCTTACCGCCCCTGTCTCCTTTTCCTAGCTACTGCTTGCTGCAGTCTCTGATCCTCTGTGACCCCTCCCCCCCGACCCATACCTGTTCTCCTCCTCGGGGGGGGGGACTCACTCCTTCTGGTTGTTTCTTCTCCTGTCAGCGTTGCCACCTCTTCCCCATACTTTGCCTATTTGTATTTTCCCCACTGATCTCCTCCTCATGCCATCATGCCCTTCTCTCTCTCCTTCACTTCCCCCACTTCTCACCAGCCCCTGTGCTGCTCTGTACCATGCACCTTGCCTCCGGTCTCCTGTGCTTCACTCTCCTCAGACAATCCTGTGTGCTGAGGAGTGGTGTGTCAGGGCTTCTCTCGATTTCTGTTCTCCCTCCTGGTTGCTGCATATCATCCTGACCTCCCTTGCCAGATTCCTAAACATTTCATTTTAAGGGTGCACCCCTGTAGCAGCAGAGTTTAAAATTTTACAGTGCACAGCATGGTTTGTATGGATTCATTGTTCAGTGCATTGCACAAGGTCAGGAAAAGTCTCTTTTTCAACTGTGATTGCTTTCCTTGTTCAAAGTTTCTATACCATCACAGACTTTACAGTCCAGGTTTCGATGCACAAGTCTTATTATACATTCTGTTGGGCTCGTTTCACTGATGTTCACATCTGACAATACAGAGCTCATGTTGATTCATGCTAAATATTTACAGTGACTTCATTTAAGTTGCATGTACCAATTTCAGTTCATGGCATTCCGAGCTTCCTTTGTCAGGGTTCCAGAGTTCTTCTTGCATGGTTCCAGGTTCTGTGCCACTATCCAGAGTTTCATTGGCAACATTTTGAACTTTTGCACTGCCATTCCTTCTCTACCTCTCTGGGGCCTGTTCTCTGTAGCCATTTCTTGTTTCCAATGGGAAGTGCTACACTGTCTGGCCCTTTGCTGTGCTTTTGAAGGCCAGTGATCCGATTTCATTGCCCTCCCATTCCATCCTCCCTCCATTCCTCTCCTTCTCTGACCTCTGCTTTCTTTTGGGGGCTTCCCTATCCCACAGTCCCGCTATACCACCATACCCTGCTCATTCACATCATCTAACATTTCCTTCTGCATATTGCCCTGCCCACTCTTCTCCTCCTCCAACCCTATTCCCTCATTCTAGTCAAACCTATTCAGATGTCCTCCTGGTACTGCCTACCTCACTGTCAGCTGCCAGCTTCACCTGGCCACTCTCGCTCCTACCTTCATGCAATTCTATCCATTCCTGATTTCGCTCTTGATGGACCTGGTTGGCATGCACTCCCGTAGTTACCAATCATGGGTAGCTTCCTCATGACATGAGACTGGTTCTCTTTCACTCAGTCTGACATCAGGGCTTACTCATTCACATTGATTAATCGAGCATACCTCGCTTGGTCTTATGCTACCTCATTGAACTGCTCTCCATTCAGAGACATGCCTTCCATGTCCATTGCTCCTTTGCTCAGGGCTAGCCTGAAGCTGATGGCCTCGCTGTGCACCCACAAAGTCTGCATCTAGATCATGCGTAGCTCAGAGCGGAGTCCTTCTCCCTGGCCTATAGTGAGAATGTCTTCACTCCGTGTGGACCTTCAGTCATCCCTCATCTTGGTGACATCTCTGGATGTAGAATTAATAACTTCCAGCTGTGAGGGTTGGGGCGCTCATCATCAGAGCCCCTTTGGCTGCCCGTGCGGGTTCAGAGGCACCTTCTATGCTATTCTCCATCCTGACCACCTCTGGTTCACCTGGTCTGTTTCATAGGCTCACATAGACCAGCTGAGTACCGCAGCAGTCATCTCTATCCTCTCTTGCTTTTGAGTGTCTAGTTGCAGAGACATCGCTTGCAACCCTCAGCAGCAGTCTATTTAGAAGCGTGAGGAGCTTCCTCTACATTGGAATATTTTCCTCCTCCTCGATCTTGACTCTAAATTGCAGTAGCTGAGCTATCACTAATCAAAACATCCTTCAGCCTGGAGGAAGGCAATCTAGGACTTGGATCCCCAGAGGTTTCCTCCTCAATGGGTTTTCCTCTCCTCCATGTCATGGTCATAATATTACACAGGGTTAATGCTTTCATAGGTTCCGTAGTTAGGTTCCGCTGTTGGGTGGAGTCGGATGGTGGCCCCGGCTGTTCTCTTTCTCCTTAGGAAGTCTGCCCTTCTGCATCTTGTCAGCTTTCATTTCATTCTTTGTCCTCGACATATCTTGCTCTTCTCCCATCCTTCCCATCTATGTTTATCTCCTTCCTTTCTGGTTTCGACCTATTCTGATTTCTGTCCTCTTCGAGGCTTGACACTCTTTTGGGTATTCTTTTTGGGCTTCTTCCTAAGCTACCTTTAGCCAAGGGAATAATTCCTGCAGCATTTAGGGGGGGGAACCCTCCTCTAGGTTTCCTTGCATTGTACCCCTACAGGGTGGTATATCCCACAGATAGAGAGACGAACAGCCACAGTGTATCAAAGTCACACAAGCATACATCTCATCCAGTTGTGTAATCACAATTGAATGGGAAGGCTTTAAGCCTGAGATTCAATGGTTGGAGCAACAATGTCACTCCCCCATCAGGCCTTAAAAGGCCACTCCTCCTGGACTGTTCCAGGATTCGTTTCTCGTTTCCCCACCATCCACCCCTCCTCTTGCAGTGGCTTGTCTCTCTTTCCCATGGGCTTCATCCTAAGCTAACTTTAGCCAAGGGAATAATTCCCATGGCACCTATGGGGGGAATCCTTCTCTAGGATTCCTTGCGTCATACCCCTACAGGGTGGTATATCCCATGGATAGAGAGGTGAACAGCCACAATGTATCAAAGTCACACAAGCACACATCTCATCCAGTTGTATAAGCACAATTGAAATACAGTTTCTTTTAAGATGAATTTTTAGAGCCAGCACATGGTGCTGATGGTTAAGGTGCTGGATGCCACACCTTGCTCCATGCCACCAACCAGGGTTCAGGAACGGACTCAGGCCATTGGGGGTCAGCAGGGAGGAAAGGATTGAGCATCCGAGAACTGCTCTCCTCTTCTGGGGATGGTTGGGGTGTGTGCCTGCCATTCTAGTGACCCCAGTGGAGAATGGGGAGCAGCAGTTGGGTGGCCCTCAGAACTGGGGTTGGGCAGTGGCAGGCATCCTGTGGGTGAATGTGGTAGTGTGCTCACCATGTGCTGGAAACCTTCACATGTCTGCACCTAGGGATCTTCAAGTAGGAAAAAACTCTCATGACGTGCAAGGATGACACCTTCAATGAAGCCTCCCCAACCAAACAAAGCCCAGTATAAGCCTGGGTGCAGGGGCCAAGGGTGATGCAGTGCCTCCCCCTGGTCCATCCTCCTCCCTCCATGGGGGGAAAGCCATGATCCTCCCCAACTCTGCATCTGTGGTGGAGGCTGACTGGTGGGGTAGTTGAGCACCTGCGCACAAGGCTGAATCAGGGGGTAAAATAAGCCCCTGCTATCCTGAGGAGCAAAAATAGAGTTGTTTTATGTGCAGTGTGTTAAGGATTTACTTATTTATTTGAAATGACTTCAAGTGGATAACCCCATGAGATGCAGCATCTTGGTTTCATGGGGATCCTAGGGAGGATAGTAGCAGTCAACAGTTTAACATCTTCCAGCAGGAATAGTTACTTAGAGGTTAAAATATACACAGAAAAAAAATGGTATCCAAAATGTTCAAATGTAAATAGTCTGTCAATAAAGCCAAAAGGACACATGCTCCCCCAAAAAAAGCAAGCAAACAAACCAAAAAAAAGCAGAGAGAGTTTCTGTGGGGATCCTTTATCTTTAGATTCCATGAAAATGGTATAGGGAGGAACTGGAATAACATTTGTATATCCACTTTAATCACACTAGCACTGTGGCACTGCAGATAATTCACATTTTCCTCTGCCTGTTCCCCCTCCCATTCCCACCACTGGACACAATGAGCACCAAGTCAGATCTGTAATTGGGGGAGAATTCAAATTCCCAACCATGAAACTGTGCTGGAAATCAAAGAGTCACTGCCACAGGATGCAGAATACCTGTCTATCTTTTAAACTTTATTTACTAATTGTGGTGGTAGCAATCAAACAGTGTGACAAAATGACAAAGACCAGCACATACAATTACAATGAGAGGATTTGGCTTAGACCACATTACAGTACAGCATTGCATACATGGTCAGTGATGAGACACTAGTACAATATAGTCAACCAGTCCAGTCAGTCCAGTGTTCCTAATACCATCAACGGCCAAAGAACCCCACATTTGAAAAACAATATTCCTAGAACCCCCAGACCCACTTACACCATTCTACCATGAATAGGTCCCACTTTCTATGGCTACAGCAAAGGTTGCCATAACTCATTACATTTGTCCCCCTCTCCATTAGCCATCATTGGGGCTTTCTCTGGCCTCATGCAGTCTGCTAGATTTGCAATCCGGTATGCTAGGCTGGTCCTTTAAGCCACCACTGCCACAGTCAGCCTGTGACTCTTAAGTCTCGGCATGTGGTACAGTACTACCACTGGTCATGGCTGGGAAATGAAACCACAGCTCTAGCTTAAAATATTTAGACCTTTTGTGGAATGGTTCTCTGTCTACTTTCATGCTCGCTAATGAAAAATATAGTTCCTTCAGAATTCAAACTATTGGAACAATATTGTTTTCAAGTACTTTACATTGGACGTTTGCTTTAAAGTATAATACAGCTGTTGAAAAATCTTTTCTTGTTGCCAGATTCTTCAGCAACACGCTGCACACTCCTGCAGAAGCACTTCAGACCCCGTTTAGGTTAAATGACTGATGAGAAGAGTCAAACCTTTTCACATTGTCTCCAGTGACCTCAGAACATCTTTGCTTATATCCCAACTGAATTCTCTATTGTTGCAGAATGACTACGTATTTCTCATAGACTTTTTTACAGTTGTACAACCAATATTTCCCATGATGTAGGCTAATGCACTGTGCTACATTAAAATTCAGTTGTAATGTTTACCTGTAAATGCAGTGTGTAGAGTTGCTGCATAGGCCCTTGAGTTTTGGGGTACAGGAGGAGGGGTACAGGGGTAGAGACAGAGTATAAACACCAGAGCAATAGTGTTGCTACACTGATTAAATCAAACCTGGTGTAATGTAGGTTAAATGTTTTTATAGCCAATATCACCTGATTTTTCACTGTATTCTGAAATCACAGTTTAGGGGTGTCCTCCACTTTAGTGGGCACTTGAGGAAACACTAGATCAGTAACTCCTAAATACACATTACTTAAGCATGTTTACCCACTGCTTTAGAAATACATGAATTAAACTGTTCTGTTTAGAATTTGCAGTTTAAAATTTAAGAGCTCTTTCAAGGATCATTTATATTATTTAGACAAAATGATACCATTCCCGAGTGGTCAGTATAGATACTATATGTATATTGAAACTAAATTTTCCAATAAAATGTTTGGAGTACTTCACAATTTACTTTCCACTGCTGTTTTGACATTAAATGGAATTTAAAAGACATTAAAGATTCTGGGCCCAATATTCCGAGAAGCAGCAGGGCATTAGCTTCAGGCAGCTGCGAGATGTTGGCACTCATCTGATCAAATTCTTGGGTACAGATCCCATACGATATTTGGAAGCATGTGGTAAGGATGCTGGCATGTATGCAAACTCATGTTTTCACTTGTCTGATACTGCCAGAGTGGCAGCTTCTGAAGCTGACGGGTTAGATCAAGGGATGTGTGAAGCTGGCAAGCTTCATGTCATAAAGCAATTTGTGAAGTTCCCCAGATTCACGAAGTGCAAAGTGCTGACTTTGCAAAGGTTTTGTCAAGAGAAGCTGCACTTTTCAGGAGAAATTATGCAAATTTGTTGGTGAAGTTGCAACTTCACCTTAATGTTCACAAGACTTCAACTGAAAAGTGCCATTTCCTCAGGAAAGCTTAATGCAGATTGACAAAGTGGCGAAGTGATCAGTTCACAAAGTTATTTGTGAAGGTGAATTTTGCAACTTCACAAGACCTCAACTTTGCAGCACTTCAGCCTTGCAACATCTCTCACTAGAACATACAAAAATAAGATTCACAAGTGCAAAATGTGTATATAAAATAATTTGAACAGCATCATAGAAATCACAGTGAATGCTTTGCTTCCACAAAATGTGTGACTGCTAGAGCAGGTTGATTATCATAACTGAATAAATACTCATTGTGCAGGGAGCTCTTCCCCTATCTTTCTGTATGTGCACTTTGTTAAGTTGGTTCCCAGTAAGAGCACAGGCATCATTCACATGTGACTAGACTGGACACAGACAAGTTGATCCTTTTGAAAGTATTTGGCCTACAATCTGGTTCCCAAAATGTTGCTAATTTCTTTGGAATTTGAAACACTACAATTATGGGCGTACTGGATTACTGAACGTTTCAGTAATGAACTATACCACAGCTTTGTTAGTTGCCATACTGTAGTTCTGTAAACTTAATTTTGGAGTACATTATGCAGTAGTAAACTGCTATGGTTAAACTGTGGTTGAAGTTTCAGTACCACGGAACTAAATGAATTCACTGTCCAGACTCTACCTTGGAAGAAATCTACTTTTTTGCACAGTACTTACAGATCAGCTTTACATTTTACCTTCTTACTCTATATCAGTTTGTTCATGTTTTCCTGTAATTTTTTTTTTTTTACTGAAAGCAAGTACTTTTTTTTTTTGTTTACCAATTGAAATCTATAGAAATGATAGTTAACCTTTAACTTGTTAACATTCAAGAAAAAGGAGGCTAAGAGGAACATGATCATAGTCTTCTACATAGTCAAGAGTACTGACAAGATTGAGCAGACAGAAATGTTTGGTTTGGTGTCCTCAAGTAGGACGGACAGGACCTGAAGCTCAGAGCTGGCAAATTCAGGGGTAACATTAGGATAATTTGTTTTCCCATTGGTGAACCTGTAAAAAATTCTACCCGGAGAACCAATGGACATGAAAACAGTACAGGCCTTTAAGGTAAGCCTGGACACATTTCTGTATACCAAGAAAATATCTGAATACCCTGGGTATGACAGTGTAGGGAACCTCTATAAATTAGTGGATGTTTCACGTCATACTTATTCATACCTGCATATGAAATATTTGGATGGACGTAACACACCTAGAATCCATTCTGAATTTTAAATTACTATGTTGCTGTGTTACTGCTTCCTATAGACTGCTCCACTATCCTGTAAAATACAAAACTTCATGTATAGTATATGCCCTAGTCTGGTTTACAGTGGTACCTACCATATGTTTATAATGAGTGAGGAATATGTAATGGATAAAATGTATTTCTCCTAAAAGTATTTTAATCTGTCCATTTCTTTAGCAGAAATGTGCTTCTTTTGAGTGTACAGATTCCTGTGAAGAATGATTGAATACCAGAAGAAAATACAACTGGCACACTATATGTATACACTATCTGTACACACTATAGGCCTAAAGCATGCAGGCATGACTACTGGCTTTCATTGCTGCACACCTGTAAACTAGAAAAAAGCCTCTGGTTAGCTCCCAACCCTCCTCGTACGGTCAGCAGTGCCTACGCACTCCTTTCAACAGCAGCACTTCCTTCTCAATTACCAGAATAAAGTGTGAATTTGGTAGAAAGGCCTTTGCATTTGCAGCACCAAACACCAGGAACAAACTCCCTCTCCAGCTGAGGAATGTCTCTGGCTCGCAAGTGTTTATGTCCAGTTTTTCCAACCACCCTAGAACTCCCTGCATTTGTTTTGGTCCAGAAACTCCGTCTCCCTGACCTTGATCATGATGTAGTGATCTTTGTGTGCTGTACCTGCAGTTTGTTACCTTGCTTTGATTACTGTTTGGGTGTACTTACCTTTATAGTTTGCATGTTTTTTCCTGTGTGTATTTTAGCCTGCATGTAACTGTTCCTGCTGTATTATGTTCACTTGTTGACTGCTGCTATCATCCCTGGAGCCCCCATGAAAATGAGATGCTGCATCTCATGGGGTTATACCAGTTGGAGTAATTTCAAATAAATAAAGAAATGTAAACCACCCTATATTATATGGTTAAGAGTTGTCATGTCCGGATTCCCATGCTCTCCTATGCCCTTTTGTAACATAGTAATGATGCAGCCATTGTGGAAAGCTACACCACAAAGATTCATAGGTTCTACTGCACCCCCTGACAAATATATTTTCCCATTTCATCAAATTAAAAAAAAATATTACCCAGCTGTTTACTGTGTGCTAATATGACCCTGAGACCATTCTTATGTTTCTAAGAGTAGTCTCATGAATATTCACAGGGTATGAGAACCACAAACAAAGGTGAGCAGTTCTGATACCATAAGGATGTAACTGAGACCACTCTTACAACTGCAACTGTGGTCTCAGTGGTCTTATATTATTGATTGAGATTGATCAATAACATATTAAAATATAAACACAGTTTCCCCAAACATGCATATAACCAAGCAGCTTCACGTGAGAGATTCTTCACAGAATAACAGTGTCTCACACTCAGAGGAAAGTAGCATTCCGATTGGTCAGATGCACTCCTTCAATCTGTAATACCCACATACTAACCCTGTGCTGCAAAAAGTTTGTATTATTTATCTTATGAAGGTTATTAATTTTACTTTTTAGAAGGCTCTTGCAACACAGGGCAATAATCCTTTCTGAATAATCACTTCTGTTGAACTGATCCAAATGCTTTTCTTTTTTTTTTCGTTGGGGAGTGGCAAGAAATCTGGAGAGCACATGATTCTGTGATTTTTCCAGCCATACACTATATAAAATAATGTATAGGGAACCAAACAAAAGCAAGGGTTTGTGTCCATCTTTGGGTTATGATAACATCAGAGACCTCACAAGCTTTGCTTTCTCTACCATGTCATCACAACATTTCAGTGGAAAAACAGCCTGGTCGCATATGGTTGCCCATACATTATTCTATATATTCTGCCAACGACATTTGGAGAAAGTGGCACATTCATGCAAATCTAGCCAGCCCTGACTGGTTTTCCTTAGTACTGCATAGTACTTCAGTTTTTTTTCTCTTTAATCCCTTGAACTGTATAATTTTAGTTACATTACCCTAAGGTTGGCAAAAAGGTAGTGCCAAAGAGCAGATTCTGACTTTGCAGTATCAGACAAGTATTGGTTGGCTAAAATTCAGTGGATCAGTCAGGTTTATCCTTGTGCACATTCTGCCATTTTCTTGCTCTTTAATTTTGTTAGTTTGGGTGATGCTAGAATCCCTCCTCTCCTCATGTTATATGTCCCAAAACAAGGATGATAATGCCAAACACGTTATGCAGAGAATGGCCTTTAAAGCCAGGCCAGTAGACAGGAAGAATATTGTAAAAAAGGTGGTTTGCAGCATTAAATCAGTTGGCAAGGGAGTTTTTCTCTTGCAGGCTTTACACACTCTGTTTCGTGCTTATGGATCAGAGGAAAGCACTAATTGGGAATGTGCTATTTAACAAGTAACAATGAGACTGTGGAGGAAATATCAGTTTTCTAACAGATTCAATGGCTTAGTTCAACATCTGGAAAAGTAAGGCGTGACAGCAATATTGTTTTAGTGCTCTGTCGTGTTAGCTAGTTGAGAAGCACTGACTCCCCCATAAATAGGTAGCCAGAGCCTGGGAATGATTGCAGTACACTAATACCTTAGTGTGCCATTCATGTAATCCCTATGGTGAGGTCCTTAGTCATCCATTTATGCCTCCTGCAGCTAGATAGATTGGGGGGGATTGTTTAACCAGGAAAGGCACACTAAGCCAGAGCCTGTTTCCAGGAATGACATAGGAGCACAAGGAAGTTAAATGACTTGCTCAGGGTCACACAGTACTGATATCTTCAGTTTGTGCTTCTAAGTCCCACTACTGTATGTCTGAACTGGAATAAACTTGAAAAAGGGTTTGGCCCTCCATTATGGAACACCACTAGTGTCATCCTCCCCTTCCCAAATCCAAGAGCGTGAAGGGAGAGAATGTTGCTGCCATTAGGTGAACAGAGAAGATCAAATTGCATATACTGCAGACAGATTAGAAAGAGACTGCAACAGATTAATATGGGCCCCATTTTCAGAGCTGGCCAGTAATGCCATGCACCCATTAGCTGTGCTCATATGGTAGCACACGGCAGCCTGAGGACATATTCAGACAGGCAACAGAGTTCTATTGGTGTGCATTGCCTGTCTGAATATGGGAGTTGTTGGAGTGCAGTGTACAGTGGTTATGCTCTGTGCCAACACAGCCCCCGAAGAAAAGTGTCTCACAGGAGCAAAGGGAGATAATGTGTCCCATATGGGGTACCACCTTTCTCCGTGAGCTATTTTTAGCTGTCAGTACACTAATAAGCACATGTGGATTGCAAGGTACTAGTGTTCATTTGCTCATTAGCAACTGTGCACAATTCTGCCATGCATGACTGCATGCCCATCCCCCCATCACAGATCGATTCTGTCACAGTCATATAAACACCATTAACCTGGTAGTCTCATGTCCCCCCATTGCAGGTCTCAAGTGTCAGAACCATATAAACTCCATTTACCTTGTAATCTAGTGGGCCTCCTCCAATCACAGGTCTTATCTGTCATAGCCAACAAAACCCCATTTCCCTGGTAGTCTAGTGGTCTCCCACCCCTAATCATAGGTCTGAGCTGTCACAGCTGTCAAAATCCTATTTGCCTGGTAGTCTAGTATCTCCACCAATCCCCCAACCCTCCCCATCACAGGTCTGAGCTGTCATAGCTGTAAAACTCTACTTCCTTGGTAGCCTAGTGGACTTTCCTCCCTGCCTGCTTGTCATCAGCCAGAGATCAAGTAGAGTCTGCGGCAATATAGTAGGTAGGGAAAATGGGCAGACTAATGGCCCAAGTGGTCCTTATCTACCATCAAATTCTATGTTTCTTTGTTTGAAAGGCTGAGGATGTTACAGCCATTTTAACTAAATAGTGAACTCAAACAGCATTGAGATACTACAGAGTAAAGCAGCAGTTTTTTTAGTGACCATATAGGCTTTTTTCCATCAACAGTGTTTGGTCTGGAAAAAATAACCTGAAACACATTGGGTAGGATTCTCAAAAGGGATGCACCCAGTGCATCTGAGATGCACCAGAGCATCCCCGACTTGTACACTGGAGTGATTCTGGAAGGGGTCCAATGTACCGGCACATCTCCGATGTGCCAACGCATCGCAGATGCGCCGCACAGCACCCAAAATGATATGCGGTGCATCTGGAGGTGTTGAGCAAGGGCTGTGCCCATGCATATGGTGCACAGTTCCATTCACAACCCTACTTGGAGGCACATCCCAGGAGCAAGTCTGGAGATGCACCACCAAAAGATAAGTCTAGTAGATGTACTGTAAGTGAGTGTCCACCCACAGGCAGGCTGTCCTACTGCAGACAGCAGCACGGCAGCCTGCCCACCCTGGCAGTCTAGTGTACATCTCCCCACCTGCATCCCTGTCGGATACACCAACAACATGGCAACACCCCTGTCTGCCAAGCAGATGCCCCCTCCCTGCGCAACTCCCCTGATGTAAGTCGCACACTGCTCTGGTGTGGTAATAGCAACAGCTCCACCCTTCTCTGCCCTGTGTCCCCTGATGGAGGCCACACACAGAGGTGGTAAAGTTGAGCTACCAGAACCCCCCCCCACACCCCGACCCAATTGTACTGCTGGCTACACAACGTATGACTCCCTTGGTAGGCCGGCAGACCCTCCACCCACTCAGGCACCCCAAGCCAGAGGAACTGGATATTGCAGTCGGTACAGTGTAACTGGGTAGTGGAGTGGCCAAACAGAATGCTCATGTGCGCAGGCAGGAACTTCAGCAACAGAAGGTAAGATGTGTTCCTGCCCTGTACAGATCTCTGGTGCAGCTGCAGTTGAAATACTGTGTGTTATTCTGGAGTCCACATTTGAGAAGGCACAGAGATTGGATGGAGGTGGTGCAAAGGAGCATTACCAAAATGATACAGGAACAACAAAGGAAACCCTATAAGGAAATGCTTGAGATTGCACACTGGAGGCCGGGAGGAGAGGGGGTCATGACAGAGACATGCAAACTTCTACATGGGATAAGCAGAATGGACAGCTTGGAGATGCTCACACTGAGTGCAGACATGAGCACAAGAGGAAGATCTATGAAACTTGCAGGAGGGAGATTATAAAAAGACTTCAGGAGGTATTTCTTTTCAGAGAAGGTTTAGGAAAAGTAGAATAAATTGCCAAAAAGTGTCCTGTGCCAAATGAGTGGTGGGATTTAAGCATGGTTGGGATAGACATATGGGCTGGTAAAGGAAAGCAGTGCACATGGCACAAGGGAAGGGAGAGTAAATGGCTTCTAGGGTACTCACAACATTCCATAGGTAGACTTGAGCAGGTTAGTTGTGTTGCGAGGCCATTTTTTGCTATCAATATCTATGTTTCTAGGTTTGAGGCCACCCTTAATCCTGTTCTCAGTAGTGGGGATGAGGTCATCTCTAATGTGAATGTCCAAGCACTGGTGGGATGTACAGGCCACAACTGGATAACCTTCTCCCTGGTGACAGGGGGGGATAATCCAAGCCTCAGTCACCAGGCTCTGCAACTTCAAAAAGGCAAAGTTAACCAGGATGAAAGACCTGTTGCCCAAGGGTCTTGAGCAGCTGAAGGAGGCTGGTAATGCATACTTCATATGGGTTTCATTGAAGAAGTGTCTTAAAGCAGCTGCAAAGGACAGCATTCCTTTTTTTTTTCCATTTAAAGTTTATTGAAAGTTTTACCATACATGACAGATCTTCCAGTACAGACACACATCACATAGACATAGACAATGTAAAGGACAGCATTCCTTTAAACAATAAGGAAGAAAGGGAAAATATATTGCTGCCTAGCTCAACAGGGTCCTAATACACTGACCACAAGCATAAAGAAGGTCTAGGACTACTGGAGAGAGCCAGGATACCTCCTGGCCAGAAAGGAGTACAGAATAGCCCTGAGAGACTACAAGATCAGAATAAATTAAGCCAAGGATAGACTGGAATCCAGAATATCAGCAAGAGCTGAAGACAACACCAAAGAATTCTTCCAGTACACAAGTGGAAGGAAGAAGGTGATGGAGGGTATTAGGAAGGGAAGCTCCCCATGACAGTCAGGGATGATGATTGAGATAACAAATGACTGCATTTTAGTGTTTATAAAGGGATCCCTGGTGAGGGTAGGGTGCTCATTGGGAGGGCATCTAACATCAGAGTTAGCCATAATACAGCTGGTAGGCATCATGCCTTCACTGGTGGTTACCTGGAAAATCAAGCTGGATAAGTCCCAAAGTGGCTCACAAGATATGCCCCAGGATTATTGTAGTGCTAAGGAAACACAGAAACATAGAAACATAGAATCTGATGGCAGATAAGGACCGCTTGGCCCACCTAATCTGCCCATTTTCCAACCTGATGGATAAGCTACATATCCTATTTAACCAACAGAAACTTCCTCCTACCCCCCACTAGAATTGCCTTATGTCTGTCCCATGCATTCTTGAATTCCCCACTGTTTGCGACTCTACAACCTCCTCAGGAAGGCTGTTCCATGCATCTATAACCCTCTCTGTGAAGAAATACTTCCTCACATTGCCTCTGAGCCATCCCCCCTCTATCTTCAAATTGTGCCCCCTTGTTCTTGCACATCTCTTTTTCGAAAGATGCTACCTCTTAGACTTTGCTGATTCCTTGAGGTATTTGAAACTTTCTGTCATGTCTCCCTCTTCCTCCTTTCCTTGAGGCTATACATCTTAAGCTTTTTTAGTCTTTCTTCATATGTCTTCTGGTGTAGACCCTGCACCATTTTGGTTGCCCTCCTCTGGACAGCCTCCACCCTGTCTATGTCTTTGTGGAGATGGGGTACACAGTACTGCAGATGTGGTCTTACCAACTGTCTGTACAGAGGGCCAACAACTTCCTCTTTTCTACTGGTGATGCCTCTCCCTATGCATCCCAGTATCCCCCCAGCCCTCCTTACTACCTTCTCACATTGCTGGCCTACCTTTAGGTCATCTGATATGACTACCCCCAGATCCCTTTCCATTTTGTTGTAGTCAATATCTCATCCCCTATTGTGTACTCTTCCCTCGTTTTTGTTTCTCAGGTGCATTACTTTACTTCTTTGCATTGAATCTAAGCTGCCATACATTTGGCCATTCCTCCAACCTTGCTAAGTCCTTTTCATCCGCTCCACCCACTTTGCATATCAACCCTGTTGCAGATCTTTGTGTCATCTGCAAAGAGACAAAGAGACATACTTTTCCTTCCAGTCCCTCTGCAATGTCACTTATAAAGACATTAAAAATGACCGGCCCCAGTACTGAACCCCGTGGTACCCTACTAGTAACCCCACTTTCTTCACTGTGGACTCCATTTACTATTACCCTCTGTGTCCAGTTGTCCAGCCAGTGTTTTTCCCAGGCTACCACCATGGGACCCACTCCCAGGCTGGCTAATTTGTTTATTAATCTTTTGTGCGGGACCGTGTCAAATGCCTTGCTAACAATTGCTCCATGCGAAGTGTTTAAACTGTGCTATGCATATCACTAACCGAAGTGCCACTAATTCACATGGCCTTTCATGCAATGCTATGCATAGTTTAGAGCCAACTTTGGCAGACACAAAATACATGAAGTGGTACTTTGCCCAAGAACTGTCACTTTGCATAAACTTAATCTGGTGAAGACTCTATGAGGTGTCACTTCAAGGAATCCTGCCTAGTGGCCCATTAGTAGAGGGCTGAGGATGTTCAGGGCTCACCACTGAAAACAATGTTTCCTATCCCTACACTCTTAAAGTCCTAAATTCACCCTCCTCCCCCTCACAGTTTTGACCATAATCAAAAATAAAGTACCCCCCTCCACCCACCTACTTATCAATAGCAAGTTGGTGTTTGCAATACCCATGCACCCTCCCTTTCTCCTTGCCCTCTGCCCAATGAAAATAACTAACACCCCCTCCTCACCCACCTAGTACCCGCTGCCCTCCAACCCCATGGCATAGAGTGGCACCCACCCAACCCAACACAACAATGAAGGAAACTAAAGAGAAGCCAGGTAGGAAGGATGGCAACAAACACAGACCCTCCTCTCACCAATTCAACTGGCCACTGTCTCAATGACTGAGAACAAGCATTTATAGTTAGGCACACACTCTTTTTCATTCACACTGTGGCTGGTCGAGGTGGTGAGAGGAGGCTCTGTTTCTGTCATTGTCCTCCCCAACAAACAAAACTGAACTGCAGTCACTGGACAAAAGATGAAGAAAATAAAAGAAGATCAGATTCAGATGTACTCTTGCCTAAAAGTAAAATTATTGGAAGATCTAGAGACAACATTTAGTAGGCACTTGTGAGATACAAAATTTCATTACTCCACCATAAGCCCTATTGCTTCGCTTTTTAGAGTTACATCAGGGCACCTAACAGGAATTGTCCTCCCAGCACGGCTGCTTCTTAATATTCTTTCTGGTGACTTGGGTTGAGTCAGGTTTGACATGGGGTGGAAAGTGGTGCTTGCTGAGTGGTTGAGAGTAGGGGCTTGTCTTTCTTTTGGGTCTGGGGGAGTAGGAAGAATGATTGCTGGATGTGTGGGCCAGTAGAGGGTGTTACTTCTTTGCATGGGGCAGAGGCCCAGGGGAGCAGATGGGGCATGCATGGGTGCTGCAGTTGTCAACATCGATGCCGAGTACATAGGGGGTACTTTATTTTGAGGACAGTTAGATCTGGGTAAGGGAGGGGTGGGTTTCTGGGTGCTATACAGGATGGGGATAGAACATCATTTGTTATCTTTAAGTGAAGTTTTTGGTACTTTGCCTGGTAAATTGCTGGTGAAGTACCAACTTTTTATTATTAACACATAGCACAAAGTTTTTCATTTCATCAGCAATTCACCAGTGAAGTATAGTTCTGCAACACTTCTATTGGCAGGGTTGTTGGTGTAATCTTTATTGTAAATAGAAAAAGGAGATTTGCTTCAGTTCCAGAAAGGTGCTGCCATAAGGAAAATATATAATTGGAAAGCAAAAATCATGGCACACACACTGCAGGCTAGCAGGAAAGATTTTAGTGAATCTCATATGCAAAAAATAAGACTCTGTTCAAAGGAGTATACAGAAAAAAAAACCTCAGCACAGATGTGTGAAGGTTACACAACAAGCTTCTGGGCAAAGTATAAAAGTATGGCATACATAAGAAATAGCCATGGTGGATTGCTAACTGGCTTTTGGGAAGGCAGCAAAGTATGTTTGTGGATAGTCACAACTCTGAGCAGACAGATGTACAATACACAGTGACATATGTCAGGCATCAGTGCTGGGCCCTGCAGTTTAACATTTTCATTAACGATCTGGAAGCTGATGTCTCAGGAGGCTGATTAAGTTCATGGTGACACTAAGATGACCAGGATGGTCAACTCTTTGAGGATGGGGAGAAACCTCAGGAAGACCTAAACAAGCTGCGTGACTGGTCAGACTATGGAGCCTCATATTTAATATATAGAAACATAGACTTTGACGGCAGATAAGGACCGCTGGCCCACCTAGTCTGCCCATTTCCTACCTAGAGGATAAGCTGCAGATCCTATTTAACCAACAGCCTATTTCTTCCTACCCCTCACAAAAATTGCCTTATGTCTGTCCCATGCATTCTTGAATTCTCCCACAATTTTATAACCAAATGCTAGATGCTTCACTTTGGAAAGAAAACAGTGGTAGGGCCAACACACTGTGTGGGGGTCCTTTTGCTGCAGAGGCAAAGAAAGGACCTGGGAATCATAATAATAGATAAGGTGCTGAAGCATATCAAGACATTTATGGTTGCCATGCAGAGCACTGGCATAATCTTGGGGTGTATCAAAAGACAGTGACCAGTATAGCAAGGGATGTAAACTTAACACTTTAGAATCAGGCCCTAATTAGATGACTGCATGCAGTAGAGCTGTGTAGAATGAGAAAATTCTGAATTCATGTAATGTTAATAAAATTTTATGAAATTCTATGAAATTGTGCGCATTTTTGTCTGAATTTTGTGGAATTTTTAAAACATTTATTATTTTGGTCATAACTCAGATGTCTGTTGAACTAGAACTCTAACAGTTTGCATGCTTACTTTCTGGGAAGAATTCTAGTGATGTTCCTATCATGAAATTAGGATGGATTGTCACAAAATTAGAGGTGCTCAAGATCTATCATTTTATTTTTTTGTGGGAAATTTCATGAACATTATTATCTGCATGTACCTCAGCCATCTATTGTAACAGAGACTGAAAAGTTAGCATGGTTACTTGATGATATGTGTTCTACAAAGGTGCTACATTTCATGACATTATGATGCATAGTCTCAAATTTATATGTGCTAAAGTCTGTCATTTTATTTTTTGTGGGCAATTTCCTGAAAAAATGTATCTGCATATAACTCATGCATCTTTGGAGCTAGACATGTGTAAATTAGCATGAATACTGGATTCTTATACTGGAGGATAGAGTAGTAGAAGACTTTAAAGCCCATATAACTGCTCCCCACATAAGTGGGTCAGTTAACATAATTCACTAAAAGCCATGCATCAGCCCTTTTCTTAAGCATTTCTATTGACTCGATGTCCACAATATCTCTTGGTAACCTATTCCATAGCCTACCAGATCTATTTATGTAGCTGTAGTGTCTCATTATTTTTTGCAGTTTTTACTATAATTTACTTTCATGTCTTCTCAGACACACTGTTTTTTCTGCAACTTTACTCTCATTGCATTACTTAAGTTATCATCCCTTAAGATTTTATACATACTCAACAGATCCCATCTAATTCTCAAGTGCTCCAAGGAATGTAGGCCTGTCTTCCCTAACTTGTTTCGGTAACTATATTGTCTCAAATTTCCTATTATTTTTGAAAATCATCTCTGCACTTTTTCAATTCTTCCCATTTCTCCGATTGTATATGGACTCCATATTTGTGATCCATAATCTAATATGGGTCTTATGTAAGTCTTAAATAATGGGACCATACAGGCTAAATTTTTACTCATAAAACTTATTTTTATGTTTTTTATCATGAAGTTTGTTCTTCTAATGACTGATGTTCTATGTTCCTTAAAATTCAGCTTGTCATCTATCCATATGCCACAGTCTTTCTCTAGCTTAGTTACTGTTAATGTTTCCCCCAGAAGTACATATTTCTGCTTTGTGTTGTTTTTACCAATGTGCATCACTTTACACTTGTTAAGACTAAAAGATATTCTATTTTTGACTGACCATATCGCAATCATTTTCAGAACTTGTTTTATCTTCTCTTTTTCTATTTCCGTATTAATTGGCCCACCCAATTTGATGTCATCTGCAAACTTAACTATTTTATTAACTAACCTATTGAAGTAACTATTGAACAGCCTTCATGTAATGGTTATAGAATCTCCTAAATATGAAGACAATTAGGTTATTTTTAAGTTATTGTGTTCAAAATTTTACCATGTATTTATTTGTAAACTTTTGTGAAAGCTCTCAAAAATGTGGATGTTTGTAACTTCCCTGCTCTTGTGGGCATAGACTTAACATTTGACATGCATATCCAATGTCACTGTATCCTGGTGTCTAACACAACTGGATAAAATGGCTTAGCAGTTTTAAATTTATAGTGGAAACAAAAATTGGTAACATTTTTTCAAGTATTCATGGTAGCATATAGATGAAGCATCCATCATTCTTTTTGTGGAATTTAACATTCATAATGCACGTAACACTACTTCATTTGATAAGTTGGGCTAAGCTTTTTGCAGTCTTGCTGTTCCTCTCTGGGTGACAATTTTGCCCTGCCCCCCTTTTCTCTTACCATAGCCAGATTGACTCAGTAGAATGACTGATCCCACTGATATCCTCTTTGCTATTTACAGTGGCAAAATCCCTTAAAACACAAGCAAAGATATTGCACCAGGTTGCAGGACACAATTACAATGTTTATTTATAAATACAAAATCAATATAAGACAGTACTTGGTGAAATTATTAGGACATGCTCCTGACCCGATCTCACCTATAAGGATTTATTATCGTTCCTTGATAAAGCCTTACAGTCAAAACCAGGTCAGGAGCATGTCCTGCAAATTTTTTACCACCAAGGTACTGTCTTGTATTGATTTTATATTTATAAATAAATGCTGTCATTTTGTACTGCAACCTGGTGCTGGTATATTTGCTTGTGTGATTACACTGGACCGTTGCTCTGGCTCAGGTGTTTGGAGTAGAGCAGCATTTTTGCTTCTTCTACAGTACTCAAAATGGAGTCAGCTACTCCTTTTCCTATCAACCTATCTCATTGGAATAGCCAGAATTCTTACTTACTGGTGCTCCGCCATTGCCTTCCCCACTACATCTTTTGGGTACCTCTAAGTCCCAGACTTGCACATGCATCAGGTTACCTGGATCATCAGTTTACTGTGTGTGATCCTTTTATGTCCTGCATTCAAACTGGAACTGTTGACACTCTGTGCTTCCTTGCTCCAGCTGGGGGTCTACCTCTGGTGTGCTACCCAGCTCAGATGTCCATTTCTTGGTAAAACTATGCATCAAGCTCCGAACCTGGTGACCCCTGCATTACCTGCCTCTCATATCCTTATCCTTTCATTAGAATCCCACAGGTAAGGCTGAGTGAAATTAGCAAATTCAATGTTATGGTGAAGGGCCACATAATAGGTGGGGGCGGGTAAGGGCAGGGGTGAACATATGGGAGAGGGAAGAAGGGGTGTGAGGGTGGGTCAAAGGGGGGAAGGTGGTAGTCGGGGCATGGGGACATCAACGTGCGCCCCGGTCCTCCTCATCATGGCACCGACATCTGCTTCTCCTCCTCCTCCTCACGCTGTGGTGGTGGATTCTATGAAGCATCTCCAAGGTCTCCCTCACCACCTGGAGCAGCTCAAGTATACCCCTTTGTATCTTCTGGAGTCACCTTCTACCTAGGACGAGGGAGCAGAGTCAATAAGTGTGACTGTCCAGCCCCCTGCAGCCCACCCATTGTGCATGGCATACAGCCATGTGCCACGCCCCTGTGATGGTGTGTGACCACCCACAGTGACCGTGTCCACAAGATCTGCCCACCCAGGCAGCCACAACCATGTGGGCCACTGCACACACCCACCGCCCATGTCCTGCACAGCACTACCATGGCCGTACAGTGACTTGGCAATGCGGTGTGAAGGCAGTGCCACAGCCATGTGCCCGGTGCACACGTGGACCACCACTGATGCACTCCCAGACATGCAGTGCCACTGGACAGTGCTGACCGTAACAAGCTGCATGGCAGTGGTGTCAATGGACAGGCTATGCCCGCTGCCCGCCCAGTTATACAGCATGCAATAGTAATCATGGATGTAAGGCACTCACCATCATCAGGCTGGTCCACGCACTGCTGACCACCATCATCCTTCCTGTCCCGCTGCTCCTCCATGCGGCACCTCCGGTCCCGGTTCTGCTGGCGTTCTTCGGGCCCTAAGGTGCAAACATGGAGAGGAACATCAGTACACTCCGTAGCAAAGTCCCCCACCCCATGTGTGTGCAATCCCACACAGCCATACCCATCCACCTCACACCCCAATACCACCACCACGGCCAACACCGGACGGCCCCCCCCATTTGCTGGACACATGCAACTGTGATACCTGTATGGACGATAATAGTGTATGGATGTTGCACCTACCTGGCCATGGCACCATGCCCCTCCTGGCATGTGCCAGCAGGCAGGCAAGCAGGTCCGGGTCCCTGCGCCTCAGGTCCCCTATAACGATGGCGGCACTGCCCGCTATGCACCCTATACCGTGGCCTCCTCCAGGCATTGGCTACTCCTCCTGTTAGACTGCACTCCTGGCCCTGTCCAGGGGTGCTTCTTCATACAAAGCCCCACATGGGCTCAACTATTGCCACCAGGTTGGCTAGCTCAACCTGGCTCCAAATGACTGCATGCCTCCGCTTATCTCTGCTGTGTGATAGAATCAAAATGGTGCTCGGCAGTGCAGTCCTGCCACGCGCAGATGCTGCGTGGTACAGCGCTGCGTATTCTCTATTGAGCTGTCACCGAACAGCGCTGATAGTGGTGCACCCATGCCTGACGCATGGTGCTTAGGGGGAAAAGGTCGGGCACAGGGTCAAGGGTCTCTGGCGCATGGACAGCCACAGCACGATTGGAAACCAATGTGTGTAGCTCGATTGGGTGCCTGTGTGCCACTTCCTGTAGTGGTCTACAGTGCTGTTGCCCTAGTGTGCCTACGACGCCCCAGTGCCACAGCACCATATATGTGAACAGCACTGTAGCGCCACTGGCACAATGGTGGCTGTGCCCTGCATTGCCTCCCATGCACAGCATGTCAGCAGCGCGCAGGTGCCTGCATCATCAACCCGGGCATGTGCAGTTCGGTATGTACTGTGCATGTCACAGAACTGCGCCTTGGCTCAGCACGTTCAACACAATTGCGCAAAGCGCAACAGCGCGATATTCAGCCGGCATATGCAAATCATCTAATCAGCCATTCAATGGCACAGTCGCTGCATTTGCATCCACTTAAAGATGTACCGCCTCATTTGCATGGGTTGCACTCATAAAATGCGACATTGGGCTGCACTGGCCATAGTCGGTTACTGCAGTCTATTGCGGTGAGTTGCATGCTGTTTGGGAGTGTGGACTGTGGTGTTTGGGACATGCATGTGACCACACAGTCACAGGTAACACCTGTCATTCTCTAGAATGAATCATGACAGAGCGTGTGGTGGAGGAAGAGGAACAGAGTCATGGGAGGAAGAGGAGGCCAAACTTCACAAAGGCAGAGACAGATGCCCTGTTTGAGGCCTACCTCGACCAGGAGCCGCTTCTCAGTGGACACCAGGGAATACACAGGCCCATGCTGCTGCATGGGAGGAGGTGGCGTGGGCTGTCAACCTGCATGGCAGCCACCAGCGCTCATGCAGGAGTGCAAAAGAAGATGGGCATTGTCAGGTGGAGAATTAAAGAGAAGATGGCTGCCATCAGGGCAGCACAGTCTGCACCGCTGGAGGACAGCTGGAGGTGCAACGCCTGACCCCACAGGAAGAGCGGGCTGCCGGCAGCATGCAGTGTTGCGCCATTAAGGGTGTTCCGGGTGGTGGATTCCAGATGGGTGGTAGCCCATCACTGCATGGTAGGTCATGGTCTGTCTATTGGGGGGGGGACAGGGTAGGTCACATGCAGTAATGCTGCTTTTTTTCCCTTACAGCTCCTGAGCATCTACATGGGTCAGCGGTGGTGGGCTTCTCCACTGAGGCCAGTATCATGGAGATGGAGGAGGGCCCGTCCACCTCCACAGGAATACGGGGGTCAGGGTGTCACTGGGCCCGCCTGGACATCCGGACTGATGTTGGTGGAGCAGGTGTGGAGGAGGCCCTGCCCGTGTCCCAGCATGCCAGCGTCCATGGATACAAGCATGCTGAGACTCAGGCTGGTGCCGGATACATCACCGATGATGATGGAGCTAACGTCATGGGCAGTGACATGTGTGGGCCACAGGATGGCCACACAGCAGGTGACATCGCAGCCATGGCTGTAGGTGGCGCCGCCGTGGAGGCCTGCATGTCATCACAGTCCCAGCCTGTGCCTTGTGTCCAGGGCAGTGGGACTGTTGCTGCCACTGCAGTGGCACCATTGAGCCCTGGAGAGTGGAAGCCGGAGGGGCAGTCAGCAGTCGGCCAATGGCCATGGGGGTAGCAGTGTCAGGAAGCGTGTCAGGGCACCGCCATGGACATGCCAGGCCTGGCCCTGATGTGCAGTGCCCACCCTCAAGGGGTGATGAGCATCAGGGCCATGAACACCCTGAGGGACAGCATGCCGATCAAGCAGATGACCTCTTAGATGAGCACACCCACGTACTGCAAGCATCAGTCAATCAGCAGATGCGGCTTGTGATGGCGATGGATGCACTGAGTGCAGCTCTGCGCCAAGCAGAGAATCAGTGCAGCAGAGACACCACTCTGCTCCTGGCAGGGATGGACCGGTTGTGGGAGGATGTGACCACTGCCACTGACAGGCAGACACAGGCATTCACAGCTGTCATGGCCACAATGGGCACATAGTTATTTGCCCATGCGTTGCAGACACCATGCAGTGCAATGTCCACCCCCCATTCCCGGCATCGTGTGACACCATCCTTGTCAACACCGGGTTCAGTTGTGGGCATTCCGAGCACGCCTGGTGCAGGCATGTTCGGTGTGCTGCAGACCCCTGTGCGAGCACGGTCGCGTTCACGCAGTGGAACCCCTGTGGGACCATCGGTGCCACCCCATGAGGCCAGTGGTCAGCCTGTCACTGCTGGCAGGTCTCGGCGGGGCCGCCCACATATCCGTGGTGGCTGTGGCACTGTGTCACATGACTAACCTGTCTCCCAGCACGGCTGCTGTCTGATGCTGCCCTGTGTGCATTGTGTCATTCAGCGGGCAATGCACGGGTGGGGTACCCGTCCCTGCACACACACACACATGTTCCATCTGCACACCCTCCTGGCTGCTGTCCGCTGTGGCGTGTGCATGATGATGATGCCTGCATTGTGCTGAACGCCACTGTGAAATGGTGCCCAGCGTCTGACACACGCACAATGACAGGCAGTGGGAGTGGTGGTCTGTGGACGTGTGTGTGGCTAGGGGTGGCTGTCTGGGTCGGCGTGCCTCCTACCCTTTGTGCATGTCTTGTGAGGTGTGTGTGTGTGTGCGTGTTTGACCGCATGCCATGTTAGACCTCTACCATCCCTGGCAGTGTGTGATGTTCCATGCTCGGCCACTTCCCTTGACATCATGCACCCCTGGTGTGTGTCCATGCATGTTTGTGGGTTGTGCCTTTGCCACTGGTGCTTGCACATGGCCCCATGACTTACCTGGGTTGGCTGAAGTGCTCCTCTGTGATGGTGTCCCGGTGCAGCTGTGCCAGCCGGAGCAGTCAGGCGTCCCATTGCCCAAGGGGGGGCTGCCCTTCACCATCTTCACCAGCATCCTCATCGTCCCCATCACTGACCCCCTCTTTGACCTGTATGGCTATCCCACAGTCATCGGCCATGTTGTGCAGGATGCAACAGGCCAGGAGTAGCTCGCAGGCCTTTGAGGGGCTGTACTGTAGGGCACCGCCGGAGGTGTCCAGGCAATGGAAATGTGCCTTCAGCATCCCGAACACCCGCTCGATGACATTGCATGTGGTGGCATGTGCCTCATTGTAGCATTGCTGCAATGGGGTTGTGGGCTGCCGGTATGGTGTGAGCAGCCAGGGACCGAGTGGGTATCCACTGTCACCTGTGTATAGAGGGTGGAGGTTAGTTTGGTGAACAGCGTCACCCTGCCTTGGGCCATGTAGGCCACTACCCATGTCACCTCTGACCATGACCCTCCCAAGCTCTATGTTTTTCTGCGTGGTTTGCATACTCACCCACTAAGTGGCCAGTGGGGATGTCTCCACTCTCGAATCTGTGGCACAGTGCCGACTGGTGCCAGATGAAGGCATCATGTGCTCCCCCAGGGTGCGTGGCACAGACATTGATTATGCGCCACTTGGCATTGCACACCACCTGACAGTTGATTCTTGCATAGCCCTTCCAATTGATATATGTGGCCCCCTCAGGGCCAGGTGGTGTGTGGATGGCCACATGGGTGCAGTCTATGGCCCCTAGCATGCCAGGTATACGTGCTACCCTGGAACTCCTGTATGTTTGCTGTGCTCACGGTGTGCTGGGAAATGGATGTACTCCACAGCATGTGGCAGCATTGCGCTGAGGAATTGGGTGAGGTGGCATGACGCGGCCGACTGGGTTATGCCTGTGGTGTCCCCTGTTGGTCTCTGGAAGGCACACGTGGTGAGCAGGCACATGCAAGCTGTCACTTTAGTCTCCACTGACAGAGCATGGCTCCGTGGTGTGGGTGCCTGCATCACATCACTGCACAACTCACAGAGCCGCCTCAGAATTGCCCGATTCAGGCGGTTCTGGACCACAATCTCATTATCGTTGTACAGCTTGAAGCTGGTGTGGGCTTGGTACTGCCTGTTGGGGGCATACCACCGACGGGCCCTTCCACGGCCGCGTCCCCCTGCTGCCTGCCTTCTCACCCCCCTCATTACCGCCTCCATCTGGATGGTGGCACTGGCCATGTCCCTGGCTTGTGTTCCCCCCCTGGCAGCTGTTTCTGTGTTCCCCCCACTGTCCTGGCTGCTACTTCCCCTGCACCAGGAACACCTTCCTGTGGTGGCCTCAGTGCTGTGTGGCACTTCCCCCTTCTGCACTGTCTTTGGCTGTGGCTCCCCACACCTTCCATGTGCCTCTGGGTTCAGGGTGCCTTTTCCCTGTCCTGACCTGTGTGTCTGTCCTGTCCTGTGTGTCTGCCTAGCAGTCAGCCACATGTGCCTTCCCTGTAGCGTTCTTGTGCATCTCCCTTGTTCCTTTTTATTTTGGCTCATTTCCGCTATCGTGCAACTTCCGCTTGCTCCCCAATTGCGCTTGGCGCATGTTGTTGAATATCACACTGCGCTGTTTATGCATGGTTCCTCCTGCTTCAGTTGTGCATGCATTCATTATCATTGCGTTCTTGCGCAGCGTTATTTGGGGGGGGCGCATCTGCCTCCCGGTGAATATCGCAGAATGGCACATTTTTGGACTTGCCCTGGAGCAACCCTATTGTGCATGGCGCAACCCTTTTGAATATCTGGGCCTATGTACGTATATACATGTAGGGATAACCTGTATACCTGTAAAATATTATAACATTTTAATGAAGGCTATCAAAATTATGCTAAAATAACCGAAATCTAAATTTTGCCAACATGTTTGGCTACCTATAACTCAGCTTCCTTTGAAGCTTGATACTTTAAATGTGGTGCACATACCCATGCTGTGTGTTTATGTAAATCCTAAAACTGCAGAGAGATTTGGATAAGAAATGTTAAAATTAGATCAAAATAACTGGAAACTAAATGTTGACTAGATGTTTGGCCGCCCATAAGTCCATCCTCTCATAACCTATGACTCTGAAATTTAGTACACTTATGTATGCAGTTACTAACTGTCTACATATCAAATTTGCTGTCAGTTGGATGTGTCCTTTTAAAATTGGAGCAAAATAACTGAAATTTAACATTTGGCAAAATTCCACTGAATGTTCACTAAATTCCACAACATTCATGAAATTCCACAGAATCGAATGGTAATTCCACAGGCATTCTATGGGTGGAATTTTATATCCTGCACAGCTCTAGAATGCAGCTCTGGACTGCTCAATACAAATAGGATTTTGAAATAATCAAGAGGGTGCAGCACTGGGCCACCACAGTGATCATGGATATGGCAGAAAAAGTTGTGAAGGAGGTTAAAGTCCCTTAACATGTTCAGCCTGTAGAAAAGGAAACAGAGAAACACACACAGAATGTGTTGGCAGAACATGACTCTTTGTCTCCCCAGTGTGCCCAGATTGTTCCTGCCTAGTCTGTCTCTTCAGACCCTAACTGGTCTTCGTGACCCTCTCCTTTCTGCTTATTTACTAATATTCCTCCATCTCTATCCCATGCATGTTTGAATCCCCTACTGTTTTTGCTTCCAACATTTCTGCTGGCAGTTTGTTCCAGACATCTACAACTCTTTTAGTGAAGTTGTACTTCCTCACATCCTCTTAAACACCCCCCTCTAGCTTCATATAATGCCCTCTGGTCCTGGTGATCTTTCTCATTTGAAAGAGACTCCTCTCCACCACTCTGTTAGGCACCTGAGAGGTACTTGTAGTCTCTATCATGTCCCCTTTCATATTTCTCTCTTCCAGGATGTACATGTTGATACCCTTCAATCTTTCCTCATAGGGCTTTTGGTGCAACCCCTGCAACATTTTAGTTGCCCTCCTCTGGACTGCCCCCACCTTGTCTATGTCTTTTTGTACAGCATGCTGCAGACTGGACACAATAGTCCAGGCATAGTCTCACCAGTCAGCAGTATAGTGGCAACACCACCTCCCTCCTTGTGTTGGAGATATTTACTCCCTGTGCATCCCACCAGCCCTACCCACTGGTTTGTCGATCTGCCCTGCCACTTTGAGGTCATCAGGTATAATAAGCCATGCTCCTGACCACTCCTGAAGTTTCCTAAGGTCCCTACACATTTTCTCCACCCTCTCCAAGAGTCCACCCTATTACATATGTTGGTGTCATCTGCAAAAAAGGCATACCTTCCCTTCCACTTCTTCTGCAGTGTCAGTTCTGAAGAGATTGCAGAAGACTGGTCCCAGTAAGGAGCCTGTGGCACCCCATTGGTCACTTTTCGATCATTAAAGTGAATGTCCTTAAAAGCCACCTTCTGTCTCCTTATCATTAACCAGTTTCTAACCCAATTCACCATTTTGGATCCCACCAGTATTCTGCTCAGTTTTTTTTATCAGTCTCATCTGTGACACAGTGTCAGGGCCTTTGTAAAGTTCAGATATGCCACATCCACTAATCTAGTTCTCTGGTCTCACCCAGTTGAAGAAATTAATCTGATTTGTCTGGCATGATTTCCCCTTCCCCTGTACATAAATCCATGCTACTTGTGGTCTTGCAGCACATTGAATTTGTGAACTACTGAGACAATATCATGCACTCCAGTCAAAGATCTACACCAGCTTCTTTTTAGCAGTTTCAAAGTATTTTATTGTCATTTATGATATAACACCATGCCAGTGTAGAGTGGCCACTGTAAGCCCCAATTCATGATACTCTACCAACCTTTCCTTTAACAGGGTTTCCAAATAGTGCCCCCCCCGACTGAGGTGAGACTGGCCAGCCTACAGTTGCTAGCTTCCACTCTGCTGCCACAGTTACTGTATGTAGAGGGATCATGTCTGCGCTGCTCCAGTGCTCTGGAACCATGCCTGTTTTCCAAGAGATTTTGAATGAGGCGATCAGTGGAGCAGCTAGCACCTCCCTGAGTTCCTTTACTACCCTTGGGTGTATCCCATCTGGTCCCAAAGACTTGCCCACTTTCAGAGCTGCAAGTCCTTTCAGGACTCTTTCCTCTGAAGATAGACTTGTGTCCATCTCCTACCCTTTGCTCCTGCTGCTTCTCCCTGGTGGTCTGTCCCCCCTTCATCCACTCTATCCACTGTGAGGACTGAGCAGGAGTACTTGTTCCAGATGTCTGTGTTTTCTTGGTCCATCTTCTGTGCAGCCCCCTGTGACAGAAATGGGAAGGAAGGAGTTAATGGCTTGGATTTTTGGCTGTGATTTTTCCTAGCAGTCTGAAAAAAAAAACTGGGATTCCACTGCCCAGCAGCATCTAGCTAAAGTGACAGGCAGGTTGCATATCTTAGAGAAAATGACCAAGAGGGAGGAGTGCACCTACTCACACACTCACGAAGCATTTAAAGGGATTGGATCACTCAAATATAAACTGAAGGTTAAAAATGAATATAATTGGACACTGAGAGGTGTTCAATCTGATTGGGACAATTAAACACATGGTAAATGGTTGGTGCATTCAAAGGGGGGAACAAGAATTGCCCATTCTCAAGAGAGAATATAAGATGCTGAAAGACAGTTTTAGGGGAGTTGCTCTTGGAGTTGCTGGGGAAGTTACATCTGAGAGGTTAAGCCTGGAGCCTACTCTTCTAGCTATGTCCATGGAAGCTGGCAGATAGCATAGGGTCCAGTTTATGGATAGGGAAGGGTAAGAGTAGTAATAGCATATCTCAGTAATAGCCATTTTCTTTTATCATCTGTTATTTAAAAACATTTGCTTACTTTTCCTGTAACAGGGTTATTCTCTTGTGTTAAACATATATATCCTGTAATGGAACTTTTGACATTCTGTTAAGTAAAGAGCTATTTATTTACTCAACATTTGTGGCTGTGATTTAAATTATTTCTATGGTAATTCATGGTTTCAACTGGCTGAGGCAAACTCTGTTTAGCATCCACCACCCGAGAGACACACTACCAGTCTTTGATATGTGCAATTGCGTGTTTGACTTCCCAGTTTGTGCAAGTGGGAAGGTAAGTGCTGGAGAACCCAGCTGGTGGCAGCAGATACCCAAAGACAGACATCTCTCTGAAAGCTAGTACAGCCCAGAGAGATAGGTGGTTTGTCACAACTGGTTGGCAGTGGTGGGGGTGACTGTGGACTTTTTAGCACACTGAGACACAAAGTTTGCCAGTGGAACCTTTACCTTAGCATTTATAAAACAGGATATATAAGAGAGTAGACTTGTATAACTGCTTTTTATTTAATTTTCAGTTAGCAGTTTAGTGTAGTTTGAGAGAATGACCTCCATGAATTACGACTCACTTACTGTGCAACAGCTTTGTAACAAGTGCCAGGAAAAGGGGATTCAGTTTGTAGGTCAAAATCAGAAGAAGACAGATCTCATAGCCTCCAGGTTTACCTATGCCAAATCGACGACAATTTTGTTGAAGTTCGGCATAGTGAGATCCACAATGTTGACAGGTGAAATTTCACCTGTCAGAGATTGTGTTCTTTTCTGTCGGTGGGCTATGCCTCTGAACACACCATGTGGGAAGCTGCACCCCCCATGTCCCCCCTTCTATAGATATCTAACTCCGAGTAAGAGTTGATTCGAAGAGGGGGCAAAACACAGAGAAAGGGCAAAATTTCACCCTCCGTTCCCTTACAGTGACAATCTCAAAACCTGTTAAGATTGTTACTATGAGGGATTTCGATGTGCAGGTTTCAATGTACAGTTGGCACACCTAGCCACCCTGGTGGCACATGACCAGAAGCAAAAGGTCCTTGGGGGTGAGTCAGGAGCTAGTCTATGGGCTCTCCAAATCAGCTTGATCCCCTGCGACTGCAGCTATTGCTTTGAGACAAGGAGCTGGAGGCAAAAAGACTAGATGCCAATGCGAAAAAGATGGGTTTTGAGACAAGGAGAGTAGAAGCAGAAGCAAAGACAAGAAGATGCGAAGTGGAGAAAGAACTGGAAGAGAAAAGACTGGCAGACAGAGAAAAAGAATGACAGCATGAAATCCAGAGACAACAGCATGAAGTCTAGAGACAACAGCACGGGAAGGAGATGATGACCCTGCGCAACCAGCAAAATGTGAGTAATGTTTGAGTGAGTTTTCTTCATGAAGCCAAAATTACAATAATTCTAAATTGTTTCCTCAGATTACAGATGGAGATGATCTTGATCTATTTTTAATGTCATTTGAGAGAATATGTGAGCAATTTCAATTGGCTAAAGCTATGAGGTCAACTCATCTCATATCCTTACTTATGGGGAGGGCTTTGCAGGCATTTACTAAAATGAGTGATGAAGAATATGTTGATTATGATAAGGTTAAAACAGTGTTGTTAAAATGTTTTGAATTAACTCCTGAGGCTTACAGAAAGAAATTTGGAAAGTCAAAGAAAAGCCCAGAAGATAGTTATGTGGAATTGTAGGTTCAATTGCGTACTTACCTTGATAGGTGAGTGGAAGGGGTGAAAGCAGACACTGTGGAGCTAATCAAAGATTTGCTTATGAGGGAACAATTTCTTAAAATTGTACCTGAGGATCTGAGTGTATGGCTCCTAGACAGGGCACACAGCTCCTCAAAGGAGGTGGCAGGAAGCGCTGACATGTACATGGCTAGCAGGCCATACACACAGCGTAAGTCAGTATAGGCAGTATAGCGCAGTGGTTTAAGGCTCTGAGCTGCAAATCTGGTGACATCCAGCAGACCAGACCTGGGTTTGAATCCCACAGCTTCCACTTGCATACTGTGTGACCCTAAGCAAGTCACTTAACTTCCCAGTGCTCCCAGGTTGCACCTGTAAAAGAGCTTTCAGCTTAGTGTGTCTCAACTGGTTAAACAACTAAAATAAATACAAATAAAAACAGCGTTAAGTCTCATGGTGGGGTGCAGCACATGGTTCTAAGGGATCCCATGGGGGCAGCCCAAAAGAAACCTGCCTGCAGCTGAGCCCAAAGCAGAACCCTCTACTTCTAAAGGGACCCAAGAAACAGGACCCAGGAAATGTCATATTTGCAATCAAGTGTGGCACTTGAGATATAACTGCCCTCAGAAGATGGTTAAGGGTCAGAGGCCTGGGGGAAGGGTGATCAAAATAGCAATGGCCTGTTGGTGGAGTGTGTGCAGCTTGAAGAACCACTCTTCTGATGTAAATATGCACCCCATTGTAGTTAATGGGACAGTAACCCAGGGACTGAGGGACACAGGCGCTTACATCTCCCTGGTGAGGCAGGATCTAATCTGGGAGAGCAGATGTCACCAGGGAAATACTCCAGGATCCAGAGAAAGTCACAGAACCAGCAGTCAGAATACCAGTGGCTCGAGTCTTCCTGAGCTGGGAGGGGGGGGCCATTGAGAAAAAGAGCTGGGGTCGTATAGGATCTCCCTGTAAATGTGATCATGGGGAATGATTTTGACCACAGGGAATCTCTGGCGTATGTTGCAACCCACAGCCAGGCAAAAGAGAAAGCTTCTGAGGGTGAAGAGGGGTTGACTCAACTGGGTCCAGCCCCTCCCTCAGCAGCTAAGGAAGTGGCTGGCACAGGGGAGGGGCTGACTAGAAGCAGCAGTCCTGAGCCCCAGTCACAAAGGGAGGAGCCCACAGACTTCCTTCTAAAGGGGCACTGGAAAGGGTCAGAGGAGGGGAGCTGAGTGCTGTGCAGTGGACTGATCCTACCTTGCAAAAACTGAGGGAAATAGCTAATAAGGCTGAGGGTCCTCAAGGGAGTAAAGAGACAGTTTACTAAGACAATGGACTGCTGTACAGAGAATGTACAGCAGGGGAAGGGCTAGATGGTGAGGTGCTCCAGCAGCTGGTAGCCCCTAAGGTTCACCGCCAGCAGCTTTTGGCCCTTGCCCATGATATCCCTTTTTCAGGTCACTTGGGTGTGAGACGCACAAAAAAGAGGCTGACCAACAATTTCTTCTGGCCCAGTATTGGTAAGGATATGGCAAATTACTGCAGAACTTGTCCACAGTGCCAGAGAGTGGGAAAAATGAGGGACAAGGCCAAGGCGGCTTTGGTGCCCCTCCCCATTACTGATGAACCCTTCAAGAGGGTAGCTGTGGAAATAGTGGGGCCACCAAGATACACTGGCAAGCAGTATATCCTGGTGGTAGTCGATTATGCCACAAGATACCCAGAGGTATTGGCCCTATCATCCACTGAGGCAGAACCGGTGGCTGACGCACTGTTTGGAATATTTAGCTGGGTGGGCTTTCCCCAGGAGATACTGACAGATCAGAGCACCAATTTCATGTCAGGGTTAATAAGTAGTTTGTGAGAGAAGTGTGGGGTAAAGCAGTTCAGAACCTCCCCACACCATCCCCAAACTAATGGTCTGGTGGAGCGATTAAGTTCAGCTCTTAAGATCATGTTAAGGACTTTTGCTGGCCAGCACAAGAGGGATTGGGACAAATATTTGCCTTATCTCCTATTTGCATACAGGGAAGTCTCTCAGTAGTCCACAGGGTTCTCACCTTTCCAGCTCCTGTTTGGTCATAGGGTGAGCGCCTAGATTTGATTTGGGATGAATGGGAGGGTGACCATGCCTCCTGAGTCTGTTGTGAGCATGTCCTGAACTTCAGGACCCGCCTTAAGGAGCTCATGGAGCTTGCTCAGGAGCACTTGGCCACTGCCAACAGCAGCAGAAAATCTGATATGACTGCGGGGCCCGAGCCAGAGAATACAAGGTGGCACAGTGAGTGATGGCACTCATCCCTGTCTGACAGAATAAACTACAGGGCATGGGTGGGCCATTCTCCATTGTCCAAAAGGTTAGTGATGTCAATTACATGATAGCACTACCTGGCAGGAGGTGCAGGCGAAGGGCGTATCCTGTTAACATGCTAAGCCCTACTATGACAGGGAGGAATTGGTCCTTGCTGTGTGCAGCACCCCAGAAGAGGAAACTGTGGCTGATCCACTTGTGGACCTGCTTGAGGAGGCCTGGGTTAGATCCTTTATGGACAACCTTACCCTCTCCAAACAGCTGACACCAGCCCAGGTGCAGGAGATTCGGGGTGTGTTGAGAATTTGAGGACATGTTCTCAAGGAAACTGGGGTACACCATGCTGACCAAGCACCACACAGATACTGGTACCCAGGTGCTCCTGAAACAGTCTCCCTACAGAGTACCTGAGAAGGTTAAGCAGACCGTGTAAGAGGAGCTCAAGGAGATGCTGGAACTTGGAATAATCCAGCAATATAGTAGCCCCAGGGCCTTTCCTGTGGTATTGATCCCCAAGAAGGATGGTACCACATGATTCTGTGTCGACTACTGGAGGCTTAATAGCTGCACGGAGTCTGACTCCTATCCCATGCCCAGAACAGACGAGACATTGGAGCGACTGGGGGGAGCCAAGTATCTGACCACAATAGACCTAACAAAGGGCTACTGGCAGGGACCTCTGACCCTTGCAGCCAGGGAGAGATCAGCTTTCATCATTCCATTTGGCTTATACAAATTCAAGGTAATGCCATTTGGAATGAAGAATGCACCTGCAACCTTTCAACAGCTTGTGAATCATATTCCATCTGGGGTAGACGAGTTTGCACTAGTGTACATGGATGATATAGCCATATACAGCCAGACCTGGGAGGAGCACATCAAGAATGTGCGGGACGTGTTCTGCAGGCTGAAGGACACAGGTCTGACAGTCAAGGTGGAAAAGTGCCAGATAGGTATGGCAGAAGTGTCCTACCTTGGGCACCGGGTTGGTAGTGGATGCATGTGCTCGGAGCCTGCTAAGGTCAATGCCATCCTTGCTTGGCCCTCTCCTTCCACCAAGAAACATGTAAGGGCACTTCTGGGGACAACGGGGTACTACTGGAGGTTTGTTCCTCACTATAGTGATCAGGCTAAGCCCCTGACAGAGCTAACCAAGAAGAGAAAGCCAGATAAGGTGCAGTGAACAGAGGGCTGTGAGGTTGCTTTTCAGGAGTTAAAGAAGCCCTTAAGAGAGCCAGCTGTATTGACCATCCCCAATTACAGTCTATGGTTCATTGTCCCTGTGGACACCTCAGACCATGGACTGGGTGCCATGCTGAGCCAGGTTACCCAGCAGGGGGAGGAGCACCCGGTCATGTACCTCAGCCAGAGGCTTCTGCCCAGAGAGGAGGCCTATGCCACAGTCAAGGAGTGCTTGGGAATAGTGTGGGCCCTTCAGAAGCTGCAGCCTTACCTATATTAGAGAGAATTTACTGTGGTCACAGATCATAATCCCCTGATCTGGCTTCATAGGTCAAGTGGGCAAAATGAAAAACTACTATGCTGGAGCTTGGTACTGCAGGCATACAACGTGACCATCCAGCACTGCAGTAGTAAACAAAATGACAATGCAGACAGATTATTTAGGCAGATCTAACAGCATGGATGGATACTTTGGGTACTTCCCAGCAGTTGCATGAATGGCTGTGTCTCTTATGGTGGCACAAAGGACACATCTTCATCACCTGAGGGGGGGGGAATGTGACAGAATTGGGAAGGAAGAAGTTAATGGCTTGGATTTTTGGCTGGGACTTTTCTAGCAGTCTGAAATATAAAACACACTGGGATTCCACTGCCCAGCAGTATCTAGATAAAGTGACAGCCAGGTTGTATATCTTAGAGAAAATGACCAAGTGGGAGGAGTGCACCTACTCACACACTAACACAGAATTTAAAGGGATTGGATCACTCAAATATAAACTGAAGGTTAAAAATGAATATAATTGGACACTGATAGGTGTTCAATCTGATTGGGACAAATAAATACATACATGGTAAATGGTTGGTGCATTCAAAGGGGGAACAAGAATCGCCCATTCTCAAGAAAGAATATAAGATGCTGAAAGGCAGTTTGAGGGGAGTTGCTGTTGGAGTTGCTGAGGAAGTTACATCCCCGAGGTTACGTTTGGAGCCTACTCTTCTATCTTTGTCCATGGGAGCTGGCAGATAGCATAGGGTCCAGTTTCTGTTTATGGATAGGGAAGGGTAAGAGTAATAATAGCATATCACAGTAATAGCCTTTTTCTTTTGTCATCTGTTAATTAAAAACATTTGTTTACTTTTCCTGTAACAGTGTTATTCTCTCATGTTAAACATATATATCCTGTAATGCAGCCTTTGACGTTCTGTTAAGTAAAGAGCTATTTATTTACTCAACAGCTGTGGCTGTGATTCAAATTATTTCTAAGATAATTCATGGTTTCCACTGGCTGAGGCAAACTCTGTTTAGTATCTGTCACCCGAGAGACGCACAACCAAACTTTGATCTGTGCAATTGCATGTTTCACCTCCCAGTTCTGTGCAAGTGGGAAGGTAGGTGCTGGAGAACCCAGATGGTGGCAGTGAATACCCAAAGACAGACACCTCTTTGAAAGCTAGTACAGCCCATAGAGAGAGGTGGGTTGTCACACACACACACACACACACACACACACACACACACACACACACACACACACACACACACACACACATTGCCTTCTTTATCCTCACTATCCCTTCCCTTGCCTTACTCTTCTCATTTACGTACCTGATGAAAGTCTTATCCCCTTTAGCTATTCCTTGGCAATCCTTTCCTCTTCCTGCACCTTTTTGCCTCTCACTGCCTTTCCAACTTCCCTCTGTTTTGCTTGGTATACCTCCCTGTACATCTTCCTCTGCATTTCCTTTTACCTCCTGAATATCACCCTTTTTTCTTTCACCACCTTGGCCACTTCCCTAAAGAACCATAATGGCCTCTTTTTCCTTCTACTTTTACTTACTTCCTTCACATAGAAACTGGTTGCCTGACCTCCATTATTTTTCCAACTGCACCTCTACCCCCTCCATGACAGCCCCCTCCATGAAGCACATTCTAAGGCAGTCTCCCATTTGTTTAAAATCTGCCCTCCTGCAGTCCAGGGCCTTTGTGCTCATTAGATTTGCCTCTGTTCCTGTCTTATCATTAAACCACACTGCACAGTGATCACTGGTACCTAGGGTACTGTCCACTAAGATGTCTGTGGTGCCATCTCTGTTTGTAACCACCAGCTCCAGCACTTCCCCATCCCTAGTGGGTTCATTGACTAGCTGCCTGAGAAAAGCCCCTTGTAGGGAGTTCATGATGGCTCTGCTCCTTGCCAAAGCTGCAGTTGGAAGGCTCCAATCCACAACTGGCAGACTTAAGTCACCAATTAGCAGTGCTCACCTTCCCCTTACTTGCCATCTTGATGATGGCTTCCCCAAGTGCCTAATCCAACTCTTCTCCCTGTGCTGGAAGTCTGTATACCACCCTGTATGGCTAGCAGCCCCAGCATCCATCTTCAGCATGACGCACAGTGCCTCAAGCAGTTCCTTTTCTTCCTGGTGCCCCTGCACTTCTGTGGTCTTGATTCTCTCCCTAACATATTGTACAACTCCTCCTCCCTTCGCTTTCTCCCCCTGAACAAAGAGTAACCCAGTATGGCTTTGTACCAGTTACAGCTGTCAGTGCACCATGACTCTGTTATGGTCACCAAATCCAGGCTAGCCTTTAACATGATGATCTCAGGTCCAGAATTTCATTTCCCCAACTCCATGCATTGGCACACATGGGTCTTCATATCATACTCCTCCCTCCCTCCCTCCTGCCAGCTTTTCTGCTCCCCTCTGCAGGTGCTGTTCTGTGATGCTCCCCCTGAACCACCTCTTTCCTTGTTATCTTCTATGTTACCTGTTTCCTTTACTCCTTCCTTCTTGCTTCACTGATTTATAGTCCTTTGTTTTCTACCATGTCCCCACCACTGTCTTCTTGCACCCCTCCTGGGGGAGTTTACTCTCATTGGGCCCTCTCCCCCCTGCTGCTTCATTATCTGAGGGTGGCAATCAATTGTTACCTCCCTTAGTTCTACAGTCCCCTCTGGCTAGCTTGAATGCTCACCCAAGTAGCATTTAAACCTCCCACTAAGGTCTGTGTTCCCATTCCTGGAAGGATGCAGGCTGCCTCCCCTATAGAGACCTATATCTTCCTGTGTTGGCCCCAGTCCCTTATAGAGCAGAAGCCCTCCTCCATGGACCATGACTTCAACCAATTGTTAAAAGTTCTGCTGTGGAGAATCCTTTCCTCTCTCTGGTTGTATACAGCTAATACTTTGGCAAAAGCCATTGTGTATGCCACCTCCTTGAGGCCCTCCCCAGTTCCTTGAAATTTCCCTGCACTACCCCTACCCTGTCCCCTGCCAAGTTGTTTGTCATCAGGTAGACAATGACATCTAGCTTCCTCCCATCTCCTGTTGCCCTAGCAATAATCTGGATCTGCTCTGCATCACTCCAATCCAAAGCATCTCTCAAGCATTTTACTTCCCCTACCCTTCCTCACCCTCACTCCTAATTCTAGCCCCCTAACAATAGATTCCCCCAATAGTAGCTGCTTCCTCCTCAGTTGGGGGCCTCTTCCTTTCTCCTTGGTGTCTCCCTTTCTATGGACCCCTACTTCCTCCCTTCCCACTGCTACAGGTACCGCCTCCAAGCTGCTCTGTTCCACCAGTATGGCGAATGAATTATGCAGTGGTACAGGCTGAGGAGTGTGTAGTCTTCCTGCCATCCCACCCTCCCAGAGCCACCATGATCCAACTGCTGTGACTCTGCCTAGGCATCCTTTGTGGGAGTGGTGGCAGACTTGGTGATCCCTGGGTGAGGCAGAAGGTTTTCTGTATCTTTACCAGTTCAGCCCAGAGTCTTGCAACCATTGCCTTCAACCCAGAGATGTGAATACAAATGGGACAGCACCTCCGGTCACAAGAAAATGTCCCCAAAACTGCAGCTTCAAACCCACAGATGAGGTTGAGAGTGCACATTATCTCAATCTTTTGCATACTTAAGGTTATCAACAAGATTAAACAGACAGAGAAGCAGGATGCAGGAACAGGCCCTGACCCTCATAGGTGGTAAATTAAGAGGTAAAGGTAGGAGGAACTATTTTTTCCAGCATGAAATAAACCAGTGAAATGGCGTACCAACAGAGACTGTGAATATGAAGATAGTGTAGACCTTCAAGATGATCCTCTGCACATTTCTCCTTGCTTAAGGGAATCAATGGTTACCGTGCAAATAGGGTGGGTAAGGAATCCCTATAAATTAGTACGTTTACACTGGATACTTTTTCATCCCTGCTTATGGATCTGATGGAAAAGTGCATGATGGACTTAGTGTTTCTTCAGAGCTTACATTATTAAGTTACTATGCCATTTCCCACAATACAGCATAAATTAGTTAACACTACATTACAATGAAAACCTAGAAAGAGACAGTATGAACACTGAAGGTGTAAATTTCAAAGCACACGTAAAGCACTATGAATCTTTTTTAAGGAAAAACACTGTATCAAAAGACTACAGAACTGAAAGAAGCAACAAGGAATCCTCTATGTGTAGAAATATCTTAAACTATATCACTTTTAAGGCCTACTGGAATATAGAAATAACTTAGCCCTCATTGGTTTTGACCATTGTTTCTGGATTTAATAGAAATTATTTTATTAACTTAATATTCAAATAACATCCACAGTCAGAGCGTAGTGATGCGATCCATATGAGGACTTACAAAAATAAATTCCTCCACTTGGTGGTGGCAAAACCACTTTACACACTAATGTTGTTGATAGAAACCTCACATTTGCTGTTCTGACACATTCTATCCACATGTTGGATAGAAAAAGAAGGTACATGATAGAGGTTTTACTGGGCAATCATGCACTTGGTAGTACAAGAGTATCTTGGCCACATGGGTTTTAAAAACTCTTGTATTGCTTTATTTTACCTACTTTTGTCTGTGCTTATGTCCAAGGATCAGTAAAGTTATAAGCTTACTGAGCAAACTGTAGTGATCTAGATTCATATAATCTTAAACATCCACACTCATAATCTGGTACCTTAGATGCTGTGTATATTCCTAATGATCACTATGTTTCTCTGTAGAGGAAGACTAGGGGAAGACTATAATATAGTGTATAGTTAGGGCCGGTGTTGGAATTACACTTTATGAGCTTTGGGAGCTAGTGGGGCCGATAATGGCCCTAGCTTTAAATTGAGCCCCACTTCCCATTGTAAGTCAATGGTAGTAATGTGTGAGTTACCAAGGCTCACTTCAGAGCTGGGGGGCCGAGCCCTGGCAAGCCCACCTGTAATTCCAACACTGGTTAGGGCTTGTTACACATGGAAATCCATCTTAGCTGAAATGTTGCTATACCGCAGCCAAAAGATCAAGAAATTTTGTTGTCCCTCCTGTGATACATTTCCAGCTGACTGTAAACTCTTTTGACACCTGTTTTCTCCTCAATGAACAACCACACACACAAACCACTTCAACTGAAAAGCAATGCCTCAGTGGGGTAGGGGGTCACAAACTCACAACAACTTTACCTTTTCTGGCCAATAAATCACCACTAATGAATGGGAATACAATATTAAACTAGATAAGTCCAATCTAAGTACACTTTACACTTTTTTTAATTTTAAAATTTCTGTTTGATTACTTGCCTTGCTGCTTATTTAAAAAAAAAAAAAAGAGCTGGGCACCCATAGATCCAGTAAAAACAGTCCAAACCATGAGTATGTGTAACAGGATTCTATTTCTATAAAATAATAAAACAGGTAATTTTACAGCCCAGCAGTGCTTCCAAACAAATCATCAACATTTCAAACCCAAATAGGTGCTGCTTATTTTGCCTGATTCAGTTGTTACCGTCTTCACTTTCAGATGTGCTGCTGCCACTTTCTCTTAGCCTCAAATACAGTCAATGGATCTGACTGAAATTTCTCTCCCTGATTTTTATTAGGAGTGGCACAACTCCATCCTGGAAGCACTCAGAATGGAGAAAATGATTAGCTCCCGCAATAACAGACTGCCCCAGTTCTGCAACAGATGGGGCTCCCTAGAAACTCTCTGCTGCTGAGTGCCCCCTTCCTGGGTCACAGGGTAGAAATAGCCTCTGCCTCTGAACAACCTCCTGCTACCCCACCTCTGAGAGACAACACCTGATAGCAGTTTCTGAAAGCTGGGGGGCACGGGTGTCACCCTTTGCTCCTACAGAACGAAGTATAGGAAAACTTGTCATTGTCTGTACTGTACTGTATAAATGATTGGTTCACAATATGTAATTGTCTGTTTAATTATAACCTTGATTATTCTCTCAATAAAGTATATTATATTATATTATATTAAAAAATGCACTCTACATCATAGTGACTGGGAACCAATTACCACAAGAAGCTTGTGATTCCATTTTGCGTTCTGATTTCATCAGATCTGTCTAATTTTCTTGATCAGTCAGTGAGGTCAGTGATATTTCAGAACCCTCAGTGGCAACAAAGGCTTGTTGTGCATTACTGTCCGGCATCTATTCTCTGTGTCATAACTAGATCTGGGCTTTGTTCGAGTTAGGTACAACCTGCTCTGAATGTCTGATCTCATAAAAAAAAATGACTGCAAGTCAAAACCTGCTGTGTTGGTTTGCGAATGTGTCAATGGTGGAGAAAGATATGTGTTTACAAAAAAATAGGTATTTGAAGTAGTGGACTCTTGCGTGTTACCACTAGTGAGCATAGGATCAATTTTGTTTGCCCATTATTGTCTCTGTCCTTTTTTCATATCAACATCAACTAAAAAACTTCAAAGGAAAAGCTTGTTTGCTGAAAAAAAACTTCAAATGTTTTAAGAAATTGTCCTCCTGTTCGACGTTTGCAGTAATGAAATGGCTATAAATACTTGTGCATGATTTCGCCTTCTTTCTCCATTTTGTGCCTATATTTCTGTCACACCGAGGTCTAGTAGATAGCTGTGGTGATTGCAGTTTCAAGTTCATCATAGAACATTTTGCTCACTTTGCTTGTGTGCCTCATTACTGATACATTTACATAAGGAAGGGTGATTACATTTGCTACAAGTCCCTTACCAGTTACATATGGCCAGACTGAGTACCATTTTAATTACTGACTAAGGGTGGACTCCCTGAAAGACATGCTGTAATCCGCCAGTACACATGACTAGTTGTAATGGTGGTTATGAGATAATTCAGCATTGCGAGTCAGAGCATTCCAGTGCACTAGCTGAACTTTAAACCACCAAGACAAAAGAGTCTGCACCAAACTCTCTCTCTCTCTCTCTCTCTCTCTTTCTCCTGACCATTTCTCAAGATACACCTAGAGAGGGAATGGAGGGGGATTGGGCAACAAGGGAGGCAGCAGTTTTTTTTAAACTTCTCCTCCCCACCCTCCACTTCCTAATCGGAGGCAGCAGTTTTTTTTTGACTCCCCCTCCCCACTCTCCACTTCCTAATCTAATAACCAGCAACAGCAACACACTCAAACCACAACTCGGAAATCCCACGGTGGCCTATAAACAATAAGTAAAATAGTGAAAGTCCCCAATTATAAAAAAATAAAGTATAGGGAGGGGATGTCTAATAAGGTTTTAAAGTATAGGGTGGGGATGTCTAGTAAGGTTTTACACACACCCTCATTGTGTGATACTTTTATAATCCCCTTGAGCTTCACTCTCAGAGTTTATGTAGGATCACACACATCAAGTACATGTAATCATGTATTCATTACATACTTCACCCCATACATCATCCTATGTATTTTTAGATTTTATACCTCCACTCCACAAGGGTGGGTGGGGGGAGACTGGGAAGATCCAGGCAACTACAGACCTGTCAACCTTACCTCTATCATAAGAAAGCTGATGGAGATCAGAGTGAAGGAATGTTTAGTGGCCTGCCTAGAGGGAAATGGACTGCAGGATGACAAGCATCACTATTTTGTGTCAGGGAGGTTAGTCAAACCAACCTAATACTGTTTTTTGATTGGGTGACCAAGGCAATTGACATGAGACAGACAGTAGATTTGCTCTACTTGGCTTCAGCAAAGCCTTTGATTGGGTACTACACAGGAGGCTCAGGAGGCTACTGGGGAAAGTGGAAGACTTTGGTGTGGAGTGGGGTTTAGATCAGTGGTTAGGTAGTTGGCTGGGAGAAAGGCAACAGAGTGTAGTGGTGAATAGAGTAAAAGTAGGGGACAGGGAGGTCACTAGTGTAGTGCCACAGGGATCAGTCCTGGGACTTCTATTATTCAATAGATCATAGGTGACACTGGAGAAGGCATCTGGGGTAAGCTGTGTTTCTTTGCTGATGACACAAAACTGTGTGGCAAGGTACATCATAAGTAAGAGGTGCAGGTGTCCAGGAAGGACATGAAGAAAGTAAAGAAATGGTCTACAGTCTGACAGTTGCGGTTCAGTGCCAAATATTACAAAGTAATGCACTTGGGTAGATGTAATCCATGGGCAGAATACTGGATGGGAGGAGTTAAACTGGCCACTTCAACAAAGGAGCATGCAATGACTCCCTCAAGCAAATGAGTCAGTGCAACACAGCATACAACAAGGCATCAAGGGTGCTGGGTTGTATAGGGAGGCATTTTGACAGTATGATGCTGTACAGATCCCTGGTGAGGCTTCATCTGAGGTACTGTGCCTTGTTCTGGAGTCCTCACCTGAGGAAGGACATTGACAGACTAGATTCAGCACAGCAAAGGACCATAAAGATGATACTGGGCCAGCAGGGCAGATCCGATGAGGGATAGCTGGAAGCCCTAAACAAGTCTTCACTAGTGGTCAAGTGGGAGCAGAGGAATGTGACTGAAACACATGTTTCTAAGGGGTATGAATACATTAAACAGTGAAGACCTGTTTGTAAGAAATAGGTGTTTAATCATTAGAGGACATGCCCTGAGTTTGGTGATGGTCAGGTTCAGGAGAAAATTGAGGAAGTTTTACTTCTTGAAGAGAGTGATAGAACCATGGAACAGTCTGTCAAGAAAGCGATTGGGCAGCTGTCCTAACAGGGTTAAACACAGTTAGGACAGGGCAAGAGGACTCCCAGTCCCCATGGGGTTCGAGAGGTGAGGAGACAGGGAAGGGGTAGAGGAAAACAACCTACAAGGACAGTAGCTGGGGGGGGTGAGGTAATATAGTAAGGGAAGACTCCATGGGCCTCCAGTCTCATTCTGACATAAAATTATATGTTTCTGTATGCATGTGTGTCTTATCTTGGCAGACTAAATGAAAGTTCAGATGTCTGTATGAATTAAGAATGAATATCCATAATGGTATTTCTATACAGTTTTCCTTACAATGACCACAGTTTAGATTGATATGGTTTATATGAAGTGCTTTGTGCTGAATATAAAATATTCTGATAATATAGCTGTAGCCAGTGACATGATTCCTAATATCCAGATATATCATCATACTGCACAGGACCCCGCCCCCACACTCATTTCAGTTGGACTTCCTACCCCTGTAAATCCTTGTAATTAAAATTTTCTGTTGGCATGCCAATAGGAACCCATGTATCTCAGGTGTTGTTTAGTATTAAGTTAATTTGTATGAAAGATCACTTTATTGTTACCTTTTATTGTACTGCTGCCTCCTCATTGTTAAGCCTTTACATTGTCTGTATATCCTCTGTAATCTCTCAGATCATACCTGAAAATAGACGTATATCTGTCTAGCATGCTTACCTGGTCAACAAGAGCTAAATAAATGAATAAAAGTTACCTTTCCTTCTGAACTATTATTTAGGCATGTACTAGCTTGCACTCTATGCTGGTATCTAATTTCAGACTAAGTATGCCAACTGTCTTTGCTGACTGGCTGATAAATATTTTTTAGATTTGAAGGTGGAGGATATAGTAGCAATGTTAAAATTTCTATAAAAGTTTCTGAAATGTCAAAGAGACATCAAATAAGCTATTCTCTAAATTTAAAAAAGAAAATAAATCCCAGTCATTTAAAATAAACCTATCCATGTTTAACTCAGATCATGTTTGCATTGGTTCATACATACTTCAGTGAATTTGAGAACTTCAGCCAACTTTGCATTGGACCATGTATTGAAAACTGGCAGAGAGTCTCACTTTGTGAGTTTTGGTTGGCACAGAAATTGTCAAGCTGAAATTATTTGTTTTAATGTAAATGGTTCAGGGAACTGGGCCCAGTATCTTTTTAAATTGATTGCCAGGAATGAGGCTAAAAAAATGGGTGTTGAAAAGGCTAAGCAGATGCAGTGACAGACTAATTTCAGATACTGTAAACCAGCCAGACAGGACAGTTGTGACTGATGTTCAGAAGGAGCAACAATGGCCGTGAATTTGCTTTCATGCTTCAGTTCTGTTAATCCGCTTGACTGCATTACCTTTGAACTGTGATGCACATTGGGAGGTACTGTATTTTTGAACTATGATCAGTGGCTATTCAGGATCTTGGATCAAGATTACATATGGAACATTTATGAAGGGTTTAAACAACCACTACACAATGTTACATGAAACTGTGGTTTGCTACTGAATTCTTATAAACTAGGTAAAACTAATATGCACTGCTTATGTCATTTAAAGTATGGTGAAAATTAATATATTATGTTGTAGCTTAAGGCAATCTTGGAAATATCTGGATTAAGGGGGGGACAGATACTGTTTAATCACACCATAATAGTTCAGACTGATTACTTTTTAGTGTGGGATCATATATTTTAGAGTAATTAATTTTCTTTTCTTGGCTGATATAGAACGGCCAGGAAACTGTACCAGACTACATGCATATCAACCTGCTCTCTGGAAATAGCTTTTGTTTCTTTGCATTTGCCAAATCCCCAATGAGGTAGAGCATTGGTAAATACAGAAACTTAGACAATGTCAATGGAAAAAGGTCATTGGTCCATCTAGTCTGTCCAGTGTTATCCTGCTCTTCCCTGTGTCCTATTGTCCAGATGGGGTTTTTGCCCTCCTCTCCCACCCTTGCTTCCTGCCTTATTGGTACTCCCTGAACAACTGTTAAGCCCTTTACTCTGCCCCAGCCATGCTTTAACCCATTTATGGTCTTTACACCCACCACCTCTGCTGGTAGGCTGTTTCACAGCTGCATCACTTTCTCAGTAAAGTAAAACTTTCTGGCATCCCTTCTGTATCTCCCCCAATCCCCAAAACCAGTTTTCATTCATGTTCCTTTGTTTTTTTGTCCCACCATTCCTTCTAAATATTTCCTCACAGCTTACCTTGTTTATTTCTTTCTTTCTTTTTTCTATAGAGGTGTTTCTCCAGGGCACGTTGCATGCATCTGCTCTGTCCTGTTCCTGTTTCCCCTGCTTAGCAACTGTCTCATCGACACCCCAAGCCCCCATATCCCCCATTAATTGCCCCCTGTGGTGCAGTAGGAAGGGGAGAGCTGTCCTCCCCCCACCTGGAGACCCAACATCCAGATTTGCTGGGTTGGTGTGCCAGTGGCAGTGCAGAATGAGGGTCAACAGTTAGGACTTCATGGAGCCTGAGACCGCCATTTTCTATTTTCTCCCAGTTCACCTGTCACAGCATCATGCAAGTGCATGCGTATGGAGGTGTGCACACTCCACATAACCGCAGCCCCTCCTTTCAATGCTGCTCAAGCTGATGATGCTACCTCTGCGCCTCCACCCAGTGGCAGCCAAGGGCTGAGCCAACAAACTTCCCCACCCCAGGAGAGGACAGTTGTCCTCCGGATGCTCAATCTTCTCCCCCCTTCCCCAACACCTGTGACCCAAGCTCACTCCTGACCTTGGGTTGCTGGCATGGTAAGAAGTAAGTGCTATGTGCTTCAGCCCACCATGCCACTGGGCCAGCCTCTTATTTATTTCTTTCAAGAACTTGAAGGTCTCTATCATACACCCCTCTCCCATTTGGCCTCCATTGAGTAGATTTGTACTGTACATGTGCAGTGTCCTAATGTGATCCTCACAGGATCTGCTGTGTTGGCCCTGAATGATTTTGGTCACTCTATGCTGCACTGTCTCAAGCCTGTTTCTGTCTCTACTCATGTGAGGACTCCAGAACTGGGAATAGTACTCCAGATAGGGTCTCACAAGTGATCTATAGAAAGGTAGTAATACCACTTTCCTTCTGCTATCAAAACCCTTTTTAATATATCCCAACATTCTGGTTGTCTTGTTGTAAGCCAGTTGTTACCCTGCCTGGTTTGTTTTTTGAAGTCACTTATGATGACTTCCAGGTCTCATTCCTCTGAAGTAGTGGTCAGCTAAACCCTTCTGATCCAGTATATCTTCCTGGGGTTCTTGTTCCCTATGTGCATCACCTTGCATTTTTTGGCACTGAATTTCAGCAGCCATACTTCAGACCACCACTCTAACTTTTGCAGGTCCCCCTGCAACTTCCTTACCCTTCTTCATGTTTACCCTGCTACAGATGTTTGTGCCATCTATGAAGGGACAAATCTTGCCCTGTATTCATTCTACAATGTCACTGTTGAATTATATTGAAAAAGACTGGTCCAGTTACTAACCCCTGTGGTACCCCACTCAGGACCTCCCTTTATTCTTATTTGACCCCATTTACCACCACCATCTGCTGTTTCCTTCTAACCAACTTCCCAGTCATCTAACTAGGTCCTTTGCTGCTCCCAGATCCTCTAATTTGTCAACAACCTTCTGTGTGTCACTGAGTCAAATGCTTTGCATAAGTTGAAATAGAGTGAATCTACTACTTATGCCTTATCCACAGCCATTGCTACCCAATCAAAGAATATTATCAGGTTGGTCTGACAAGATCTCCCTGTCACAAACCCATGCTGTTTACTACCCTGGAGCTCATTTCTCTCCAGGTAGTCCACTAGGTCCTCTTTGACTAATATCTTTATTGGTTTACTTACAATGAAGGTAAAACTAACAAACCTGTAATTTGCAAATTCCTCCCTTGTGGAGCAGCACCATGACTGCTATCATCCGATCTTGAACAGCCCTGTCAGGGTTTCAGCTAATTGTAATGCCAGTTTCCTGATTACCCTAGGGGCATCCCATCTGACCCTAGAGTCTTGTCTATTTTCAGGGCTGTAAGCCCATTTCTAAACTTTTCTTTTGTAATTATCACCCATCCCATTTCTGGGATCCTTTTGCAGTTGCCTTTATGCCACTTTCTAGCAGAGGCCCATTATTCACCACTGAGAATGCTGAGCAGAAGTAGTCATTTAGAACAGCTGCCTTCTACTCATTGTCCTCTATTTCCCTTCCCCCTCCATCAACCTAGTAGTTCCCTATCTCATCTTCCATTTTCCCTTTTATACCTAAAGAACTATTTTCCTGTCCCTTGGCCCTCTCCACAATGTGAAGTTCTGTGTCCACTTTCATGTCCCCAACTTCCTTCTTGGCCTCCTTCATCTTTGCCAGGTATTAGCTCAATTCCTCATTCCATTGTTTCTCCTTATACCCAGTGAAGGCCCTTTATTGGACCTTATTGCCCCCCTGACCTTGTTAGAGAACCAGATTGGCCTCTTATGCCTATTTCCCTTGATAACCATTATCAAGCAGTTTTGTTGATTCAAGAATGGTTCCTTTAACTTCTCTCCAACATTACTCCACCCCCTGATTTCTTCCACTCCATCTAACTTGCCCTTGACTTATTCCCTCATCTGATCAAAGTTTGATTGTTTGAAATCCAGAACCACCACATTTGGCGAGGGTATAATAATACCGACTGCTAGTTCAAACCATACGGTGTTACTGTCACTGAACTTCAGTGGTTCCCCTAACCTGCATTCCACTTAACATTTCTGAGTTAGTGAGTACCGTTTTAAGAGTGACTGTCTTGTTGGTTCCCAGACCAGCTGCACCAACAAGCAGTCCTGCAACATATCTAACATGTTCTGATTTCTGGTTCCCTTAACTGCTAGATTATCCCAATTCTTGTCTGGCAAACTGTGATCCCCCACAACCACCACCTCCTTCCACTTTGTGACCTCCTCAATTTCTACCCATAGTTCCCTAGCCCCCTTGTCTCCCTTTCCTGGTGGTCTGTAGACCACCCTCATGCACAACTTATTTCCTGATGATGATATGAGCTGTACCCACACTGATTCTGTATTCCCACTTTCTCCCCTGATTGACCCATCCTCTACTGCCTCTATGTCGTTTTACACAGAGGGCTAGCCCATCTCCTTTTTCCTTACCTCCAATCTCTCAATACGTGGGATACTCTGGTTCTTGCCAGGTCCCAGACTGTATTCCTGGTAGCCCATGTTTGTGTAATGGCTATGAGGTCTAACCCTGCATCATCCACCATTGCCTGGAGCTCACTAAATTTGTTTCTCAAGCTCCTGGCATTTAAGAAGACTCCATACATTTAATGAGTGTGAAAGCAAAATGGATTTCTAAATTTTAAACATCACAACTGATAATTCTGAAGGTAGCAGTGTGACCTTACTAATTTATGCACTAGAGGCCTATATTCAATTCCTAATGCCACCAGCAGAATTGCATTATTTCAAAATTACTTGTAATTGCTATATTGTAATTTAAATCTGAGATCAAGATGGCCGTAAGGGACTGACCTGCTTTGCCTTAAAGCTCTTGAATTTGGTTCTGTAAATTAACCTCATCTACAAAATAGGGGCTTTTTGCCACCTGTCAGAAAACCAGAATAAAAAATAAATTCTTCTTCAAGTGGAGAGGCTTTGTTGATGTCCTCTAGTCATAACTCAGGTAGTACATAAATTCCTGTAACAATGACTGTCATTATTGGGAGATGCTGACCTTCAAGCAGAAGCAGTAGCCTTAGAACAAGGGGGTGCTTTGCCCTGAATTTACCCCAAACTTGTAACTACTGTATTTGTGATGCAAGTCAATCCTTTACTTGGTTGGTTGTTGCTATCTAGGCAATGAATGTGAGTTTGGACAAAGCACATGCTGTACCTATACTGAGAGTTTGTAGAAAAATGATGCATTAAGCTTAGGAGTTGGGGAATGACAAAGTGATACTGCTAATGCAAACAAGATGGAGACTGCTTATGCCTTGCTGTTCACAACTATGAGAAAGAGACACTGTAAACAAAAAAAATGTTTAAAAATGTAAGATTACTTGGGTTGCAAAAGTCTTTGGAGATATAATTTTCATCCACACGAGAATTTGTAAAGGATATGACATAGAGGCGGGCTTCCTACAGGTAATTTGCAATTGGTCAAAAAAGTATATAGGTTCCGAAATAGAATGTATTTATATCAAGGGCATAATACTATGTTTAAGACAGGCTATGAAAAATATGAACTGAAGAGAAGAAAGAAGGCAAACTATTGTAAGGCAAGGTGCTACCCAGAAATGGCAGGGCATACAATACCATGGCAGTAAGATTCCATTTTGTCAGTTTCGCTACCTACCAAACTTTGAAGTAAGAATTTCAGAAATTATGGGTAGGATATTGTCAAACTAGAAAAACTATTTTCTGTTTTACCACGCTAACCTCATCTCACCTTACCTCATAACTGGAGTGATGAAAAGCCATTGCTCATATAGGGTCAGTGGCCACATACAATGTATAGGGCCTATGGGCAGACTGTATGGGCCTGGCAGTCCTTATCTGCCAACAATTTCTATCTTTCTGTGTAGCTGTAAAATTATTCTGAGAGGCATTTCTTAACTTTTTGATATACCTGTAGATTGTGTGGCTACATTTGTAAAAAGAAATGGAAGAAATGCCTGATTCAGCTATAGACTTGGATCTACAGCAGTACCAGCTAGGATGCATCTCAATACCTTGCAGTAAATTACATCTTACAAAATACTGCATGACGAAAGAACATAACTACCATTGAATTACACTGTTTCCTTCTGCATACTGCAGCAATACTGCTAGGTACTGCATTAACATTGTGGTCAGCACTGTTGTAAATGAGCATTTAAATAAATCTGCTTTATCTGGCCTGTATGACTTCTTTTCTCTGAAGAAGATGACTAAGTTCTGCATTACTGTTGTGTTGCTTCTAGCTCCTGATTGAATATTTGTTTTAATTATGCTGGTGATTTGAGTGGGTATAGTGCATCAGAAGCAGAACATTTTGCTTTTCTGGAGTTCATCAGACAATAAGACATCCAATCAGAATAGCGCTCTCATCTGCTGGTCCACTGATGCAGCAGTAGCACTACAGCTTACAACACTAGTGACCTGGGTTCAGAGGTGAGCCTAGGACACCGGATGACCTGACAAGTGAGTTGGAAACTTGAGCATCCCTGCAGATGCTTCCTTTCACTGTGGGGGAGGGCTCCAGTTACTCACTACCACAGTGCTCCTGGGCAACCACAGCGGAAGGCGTAGCGGGAACAGTAGACCTGGGGGAGGACGTCTCTGGCATCAATGGGGGAGACTTGTCATGACATCAGCACAAGCGATGTCCTCAGAGCTGTTAACCAAGGAAGGCATAGGGCCAGATGCACTGTGACTCTAGCATCCTGCAGGCCCTGCAACCTGCTGGCCAGGCACCACTCCAGCTGGAACCTGATCTTTGCTGGGAGTGGCTTTGTCCTGTTGATCTCAACATAGGGATCACTCCACGGACATATGTGGAGTGAAAATAAATTCTGGAGATAACAGGGTGATGGGGCTGGGGACACCAGACAATAGGGGCACAGACATACAGGGAGCATAAACACTGAATAAGAGGAAAAAGAAAGGAGTACACTTATGTGGAACACTGTATGGGAGTTACAGTGCCACCTGCCAAGATGAAGTGCTCTTATCACCATTTTGTCCAGTAATATCTTGCAGGAACTTGGAGGAACACAATGCAGTATGGTAGCAGTTAAGCCAAAGCATCCAGCTGCAAACTATGAAATTAGTATTAATTTAGAAGTGACTCATCCTGGTGGGGTGCACAACATGTCTCACAATTCATATTGTGTTTCTGTCACTTTAACTATGTCATTTTATCTTTCAAAGTGGGAGCCTCATATTAGAAAACACTTAAATTGGCAATCTTTTCTTAGGCTGTTATCTCCAAGATTGTTGGATACATACTTAAACAGTAGCTACTGAACTGCAGCATGCTACCTCTTGTTTGAGCTAATCTCCCAGATTTGATCAGTAAAGATGTGCTAGTGAAGGCCCACTGAGGTATTAGCTCAGTTAAGGTTCCTTCTTTTGATGATCATAGTATGTTCTACTAGAGAACCGAATGTGGTGGACTTACATTTTTCTTGATTTTACTTTATTTGATTGAAATTAGTTAACTGGATAATTGTTACTTGCTTTATTTGATGTTTATATATGTGATTTGTATGTCAGATAAAACGTAATAAAAAGAAAGTTGAGAAAATAAAATCTCTTTACTGGGACAAACTACAGATAAGAGCACTCTTGCACTATTAGTTGTGCCAGGATCTGAGGTGTAAACATTGCAGACATGTAGTGTTCAGCACACAAAAAAATGTAGCATAAATAGTACACAAGAAAGAACATTCATAAAGATATATTTTATACCTATACTTCAGGCCATGACATAAGTAACTGCACACAATGGATACAATTCGATTAATGCATTACATTATGCTAAAAATTTCAGGTATGTACAAAAGGCTAGAACAATGGCATAGTCATTGTCATAGAGGCAAATACACAAGTCATGGCAGAGCCTAGGCAAGGATTATGACATTGACAGAATGCAGGGAGGGAAATCAAGTGGTTTATTCCTTATGATTCGGAGTAATTTGGTACAGCTGCAGTACTAGCTCACTGTAATGTTCTGAGGACCAATAGAGAAACATAGAAACATAGACTTTGACAGCAGATAAGAACCGCTTGGCCCACCTAGTCTGCCCATTTCTCTACTTACAGGATAGGCTGCAGATCCTAGTTAACCAACAGCCTATTTCTTCCTACCCCCACCGGACAAGAATTGCCTTATGTCTGTCCCATGCATTCTTGAATTCTCCCACAGTTTTAGACCCCACAACTTCCTCAGGAAGGCTGTTCCATGCATCCACTACCCTCTCTGTGAAAACATACCTCACATTGCCCAGAACTGCCCCCCATCTTTAAATTGTGTCCCCTTGTTCTTGCACATCTCTTTTTCTGAAAGACGCTACCCTCTTGGACTTTGTTGATTCCACTGAGGTACTTAAAAGTCTCTATCATGTCTCCCCTCTCCCTTCTTTCCTCAAGGGTATACATATTAAGCCCCTTTAGTCTCTCCTCGTACAGCTTCTCTTGCAGACTCTGTACCATTTTAGTTGCCCTCCTCTGAACTGCCTCTATCCTGTCTATGTCCTTGTGGAGATGGGGTCTCCAGAACTGGATGCAGTACTCCAGATGGGGTCTCACCAACTGTCTGTACAGAGGAATGTAGTGCCTCAGAGTTACTGGTGCTCTACACAAATGGGCATCTAGGTGCTCCACGGCTGGCTAGGGGGTTAGGTGTGCCCCAGGGTAGGGATAGGTGCCTTAGGTAAGGTGCCCCTCCCAGAACCACAAAGCCCCAGATGGGCTTCTGGTTTTTAAAATATTTTTTTTTCCTGCTCTGTTTTCCCTGCCTGCTACACTGTTCAGAACCCCCCCCCCCCAGTTACCTTGTGCCAGGAGCCGGCGCTCATGGTTCCTGGTCACCAGGGCAAGCAGGCAGGGTCGGGCTCGTGAGGATTCCATAACAGAATCCTCAGTCCATTTGAATGATAACAGCCATTCAGTCAGTTAGGGGAGAGCGATAGAGGAAGCAGCAGCAAGTGAGAGAGGGAGCATTAGGCCGGACTGGGCTCACCCAAAGGGAAGGACTTACCTGTTTGTCTTGCATCCCTACCGATGTCCTGACTGGTCTTCCAGTTCATCACTCCCTCTCCATCTTTGGCGGCAGCAGTCCTTTGGGTCCCCGGTGCCTGTAGTAATGAAGAGTCCCATCGGGAGGGGTGGCAGCAGTAAAAGGCTGTCCCCTCCATTACTCCAGCCAGCCGCAAAAGCAGTACCTGAGGAGGTGGGTCCAGGCCTCTCAAGTTCCCACCCAGCAGTCCTTGCCTGAGAAAGTCCATGAGGGCAGCAGGGTGAGTGGCGGCAGCACTGCAGTCAGGTGTTGGCTGACGGAAAATAAGAGACTGTTTTTTTTTTTTTTTAATAAATGAAATAAACTTTGGGTGCTTCCAGGAGCCAGCCAGAGTGTGGCCTGCCTTTGGGCCAAGCAAGGCCCCCAGCTAATGGAGCGTCCCATGGGGTGGAGTAAGATGAAAAGGGGCTCTGTTGAGCCAGTGACTGTGGGGGGTGAGCAAGGCCCTTGTGAAATGAACCACCCACGGGGTGGAGCATCAAGTAAGGCTCCATTGAGCCAAGACTGTAGGGGAAGGAAAGGCCCCAGGAATGGACCGCCCATAGGGTGGAGTAATGAAAAAAGTGCTTTGTTGGGCCAGGGACAGTGGAAGCAGACAATCCCCACTCATAGAGTCGCCCACTGGGCTTGTATGGAAACAGAGCTCCACAGAGAAAGTGAGAGATGGGGCAGGAACTATTTAAATGAGTAACTGAATATGTATTAGTGCCCTGAAAGCCATATTTAAAGGGGCAATGTGCTAGAATACAGGATTTAAAGGGGCAACACACCCTATTGATTAACTGTCTTGCAGAACTGTATGCAAATGTCTAATTGTGATGTTTGGGGCCCCTGTAATGAAAGTGTGCACTGTCCCAACATCTGGGTGCCATCAAGAGACTGTCACTAAGAGACAATGCCCCTAAGCTGAGCTGCCTGAAACAGAAAAAAATGCATTTGAGAGACTGTGTGAAGTTTTGGGGCCCCTAGGGTGAACTGTGGTTGCCCAATGTGTTTTCACCCTCCTAAAGACTGTCTAAATGCCCCAAATACTGTGCTGTGCAACCTGCAGTTGCCTGAACTGGGTTAATCGAGGGCACAGCAAACTTTGCCTAAAATAATGATCAACACAAGGTTTTACAAGAAATGATTTTATTATGCTTCCACCCCGCCTGCGTGTGGTCCCAGTGTGTCCCAGCCCTATCTTTCTGGACTAGCTGTTTTACTCCTGTCTGTTCCTTCTGAGGATCCTGCTTTGTCCTGTTCATCCTGGTATCCTGGCAGTCCATGGAGGGGCTTTGGTTGGGTGATGTTCGTCTGACTCATTCCTTGAGGGATGACCTGTCCCGGTAGTCTGTTGGAGACTTGCAGCCAATGATCCGCACCACTTCAGAAGATTTCTTCAGTCTTGTATCCTTTGTTTGGTGTTCTTCTTGTCCTGATCAGCATTGGTCTCCTGACCTGTTCCTCTGTTCTTTCCCCAACAGCCACACACAAGAGGGGCGCTGGTTAAAAGTACAGAACTGCAAAGCTTTTGTCACGGCTTCCAATATGAACTACAAAGCCTTGTTATGTCATGTTTACAGTATAGAATGAATTTAGAGCCATAAGAGTAATTTAGAGTATAGAATGTAGAGCCATAGGAATGATTGATTTAAAGTATAGAACATAGAGTCTTAGTAAAAGTTTATCTTTATTTATTTATTGAGCTCTAGGAATTAAATCTTTAAGCAAATGCTCATTACTTAGGTTCCACATCATAAGATAATGTACAGGAAAGCATTTAGCATAGAATTTAGCCTAAGTAATAGTTTAGTAATGTTATAGATCTTTTTAGTGTGTAGATATTTAGTGTGTTGTTGTTATTTTAGATATGGTTAATAACATTTTCCTTGATTGCATTCGAGTCAGCTTCACGCCTCTTCTTGTATGTTTCCAGCTAGTGGCTATTTGGCCGGGGCCCCCTTCCCCTCAACTCCCCCAACATCTGCTGGCCAGGTGTCACCTGAAAATTCCACCTCTGGGGGTTGGCGTAGTCAGAATGTACTTTTCCCTCCAAGTGGTAGCTGGGTGGACCTGTGCCATAACCTGACCAGGCCATTTTGAGTACGGTCAGTGTCAGTGGCTTTCCTTGCCCATTACAGGAGGACCACAGATAAGGAGAGGGACTGTTCCATAGGTTGGAGATCAGTTCAAAGAAATATACCTGACCTATAGATATCTACATTTGAGGTTAGGAATGTTTGCTAGGTAGTACTTCTAAATGAGTTGGAGGGGTATTGTGAGAAGAAAGGTGGGGGGGTGGTGTTTGAGCAGTACTTATGGGTAAAGAAAGCACCATGAATCAGATATCTTCCCTTCAAGGGTGGTCAAGCCTAAAAAACAATGCCAGAGTGGTCATGTGGATGGAGAAATTTAGTCCTGTGTGTAACAGCACAAAACAATAAAAGGAGGTGCAGTCTGGTCAGTGAAGGTGTGGGATAGGCACTGTAAATGTTCTAATGTTTTCCCTTGTCTTGCCCCTACACCTATTCCATTCACATTAAATCATGTTTTGGGGAGTTTTATGTAAAGATCAAATAGTTACTAATAAAAGACTAAAAACTAAGATATATACAACAATTATATCAAATTTTTGTGTTTTTTCCTTTTTACTTTCTTTTATTATCGGTCTACTAAAGATTTCAGGAAAAGCAGTGCTCATTTCACCGTGACTTCCAATAAACTCTTGTCTGTTCACAACTGACCTCACAGTTGTTGTTTGTGTTATCATATTCTGTTGTGTTGGTAAGCATTTAGAGTAGTATAGCTGAAGCCCTTGTCTCTGCACAATAAGGATTGTAGATGCATATTTGCATGTGTGTGCAAGTGTGCACTGAAGTCCCCATATTGGAAGCCTCACTGTGAGCAGGGCAAAGTTGTTTGCACAGGTGGACACAGGCATCACAGGTGCACATGCCAGTGAGATAGGGTCACATTAATATGTCCCACTGGGTTATTGGAAACGTTTTTACATGTGCAAATAGTCAGACTGAGCAGTGCTATTTAACTCATACAAAACACACCTTTAAATGTAGTGCAAAACACCTGCCACCTTCACCCAGTTCCCCCCTTATCATGTGAGGGTGGAAAGCTCTTTGTGCTCCATTAACCTCCATCCCCAGTAAAGTCTCAGCCCTCACATCTAGTGGTACCTCTTTCTCCTTCTTCTTCCTGATCCCTATTAGAATGCAGTCCTGGTGATCCCAATGAGAATTATTTATTTGGTGTCAGTGGTCTTTCCCCCTCCTAGTAGCCTCTGTACTACCCTATCGCCAACACTGCATGGCCCCAAGATGGTGGCTTGCATTAACACTCTCCTCACCTCCCTGGCCAGCCACCATCTACTGCACACAACGTCTGTATCAGTATGTACCACAATGTACCAATACAGGAATTGAGATCAGAATAAAACTTTAGCCTGCATATGGCTGTAACACACACATGCACTGACATAGTGTATATTCTGTACATATGTATGTTCTTTTTCTCATAACTTGGCATAATCTGCATCTCCGACTACCAAACTTTGGTGGTAACCTTTGGATCACCTCCTCTTGCAACCACATTACTGGTGACTTGTAACTCCCACCCAAAATGAGTGTTCAGTGGGTGGGTGCTGAACACCTATTGTGGGTGGGGTTACAATTTACCATTTTGGTGGTCATGGGCGGGGGGGGGATAGTCCAAAGACTATTGCCCAAATTTGGTGGTCAAAGATGGAAATTCTGCCATGTTATGAGTTAAAGTACAAATGTGCAGAACAAAATCATGTGCATGCATATCCCGTACTTGAATTTAGATTTTATCCTGATCTCAGCCCCTATATTGATGTATAGGGCATATATAGCATAAATACAAAAGTTGTGAGCAGCAGATGGTGGCCAGCCAGGAGCCGGAACAGAGAATAAGGTTGTGGCAATCATTTCTGGGCCCCAGGGTGTTGACTTTTGGGGGGAGTATTGAGGCTACTGGGAGAGGGGAGGAACAACTGGACAACTGGGGCCTAGTTCTAAGAGGAAAATGTGTACCTTCTTCTTTGAAATACTCCCTTTCTTTCGTGTAGCAATGTATTAGTTTTTGTTCAGTTCCTATCTCTCATCATTTTTTTCTTTAGATTGTTTTGGCCAGAAAAGGCAGACTGAGCCACAGCTGGTTTGCAGGTGCTCACTGAGAGCAGAAAGGTTAAGTGATTTGCTCAGGGTCACACAGTATGCAAGCTGCAGTAGTGGATTTCAAACCCAGATCTGCTGAGTCTCCAGATTCACAGCTTAGTTATTTAACTTGTTATGCTCTCCTGCCTTCCTTTTCGTTACTGCGATCTGGGATAGTGACACTAAAAATTTAGGAACATGTGGGGCACTGGTTCTCAAAATGTAAAACACATCAAACACGGAAGCATTCACTTGAAACAATGGGAATCAGTGATCTGATTTATTTAAATGTTTCACTTTGCTTTAGCTTCTTGGATTTTTATCAATTTCTGATTTAAAGCCTGCATTTACAATGCAAAATAGGACCTTGTCATTGAGGGAACAGCCACTTTTTATGTGTGGCAGAGCAATTCTGAGAGAAAGCAAATTAATTATGTCCCTCATATTGTGGGACAGTTGGGAGGTTTGGGCTCTGTTTACTATAAAAAAAATTAACAATTATTCATTTTATTGTGCAATCCAGTGTTTCTGGCCTGCCTCAACTGTAGCTGGGGCCAGTTATGCTCGACAACTATGTACCACATCAAACAAGATTGGCTTGAACTTCAGTTTGGAGTTTGGATGAGCCTGAAACTAATTGCAATATGACATGAATGCATTTAACAGTAGAGCAAGCCAAAACTACTAAATTGCTATTGTAAAGAAACAGAATACTTTCAAGGTAGAACATAAGAACATAAGAACATAAGAAAAGTGTCAGCAGTTGGGGACCGTGTGATCCATCTAGTCTGCCCAAGGTGGCTACCCCCCAATTATGTTTTTTTCCTAAGTTGCCCACATTGCCTGTGCCAAGTGAGTCTGAATTCCCTTACTGTCTTCGATTCCACCACTTCTGGTAGCAGGCTGTTCCATGGGTCTATCACTCTCTCAGTGAAAAAGTAGTTTCTAGAGTTGCTTGTAAACTTGCCTCCCACCAGATGCAAGTTGTGCCCTCTTGTACGCGCCACCCTGTTTTCGAGGAAGAGGTTTTCCTTTTGAGTTGTGTCAATTCCCTTGACGTACTTAAATGTTTCTATCATGTCCCCTGTTTCTTCTCTGTTACAGAGAGAATAAATTCAACTCTTTGAGTCTTGTCTCATGTGGCTCAAGATGCAGCCCCTGCATCATCTTTGTGGCCCTTCTCTGCACCCCTCTCCAGATGGTCAATGTCCTTTTTTAGGTGAGGCCTCCAGAACTGGACACAGTACTCAAGGTGTGGCCTCACCACGGATCTGTAAGGGGCATGATAACTTCCTGCTTTCTGATTGTAATACCCCTTCATGTGCATCTGAGGATACCACTTTCCTTCTGTATTGCTTTTTCGCCTTTTTCCTACCTTTAAGTCATTGGTAATGATCACGCCCAGATCCCATTCCATCTTTGTCTCCTCTAGTTGATGCCCTTCTAGTATGTACTTTTTTCCTGGGTTCTGCTTCCCCAGGTGCATTACCTTACACGTCTTGGTGTTAAATTTTAACTGCCAATTTCTGGACCATTCTTCCAGTCTCCTTAGATCAGCTTTCATACCTAATGCCCCCTCTAGTGTCTCCACCCTGATGCAGAGCTTTGTATTGGCTATGAACAGGCAAACCTTCCCCTCCAGTTCATCAGTGATGTTACTGATGAATATGTTGAAGAGGACTGGACCCAGCACTGATCCCTGTGGAATGCCACTGGTCACACCTCCCTCTCCTGATAATGCCCCGTTGACCAAAACTCTTTGGGTCCTATTCTGCAGCCAGTTTCTAACCAGTTTACTATTTTCTATCTGACTCCTGTGTGTTCTAGTTTGTTAGCAAGTCTCCTGTGGGGAATGGTGTCAAAAGCCTTGCTGAAGTCTAGGTGCACCACATCCACCGCCCCACCCTGGTTTACTGTTCTGGTAACTCAAACAAAGAAATCAATCATGTTTGTTTGGCATATGTGCCCTGCTGTGAAGCCATGCTGTTTGGGGTTGAGTTTTCTGGTTTCCTTCAGGTAGTCAGCTGTTCTCTTCTTTAGTAATTTCTCCACATTTTTTTCCCACTATAGAGGTCAGGCTGACTGGGTGGTAGTTTCCTGCCTCTTCCTTGCTTCCACTTTTGTGCAAGGATACAACTGTTGCCCTTTTCCAGTCCTGACATACTCTGCTGCTTTCCAGAGATAAACTGAACAGCTCAGCTGGTGGTGCAGCTATTTCTTCCCCAAGCTCTTTTAGTATTCTGGGGTGGATACCATCTGGCCCCATGGCTTTAGCCACCTTAAGTTTGCTTAGCTCTTCTAAGACTCTTTCTTTTGTGAAGGAGCTTGTGTCTGCCCTTCCACTATTCTGCTCTGTCTTACTTAGTATAGGTCATTTGCCAATGTCTTCTGTTGTGAAGCCTGAGTAGAAGAATTTGTTTAACAACCTGCTTTGTTTTCATCTTTCTCCAATAGCTGGCTCTCCCTTGTTGCTAGTCAGACTATTCCCCCTTTACTCTTTTTTTTTCTCTTATAAATCTTTAGAAAGTTTTACCTCCCTTCCTAACCCCCTAGACTATTCTGTTCTCTGTTTGGGCTTTGGCTATCCAAATTGCTTTTCCTGCCTTCTTGAGTTTGTTCCTATGTTCCTCCCTGTCCCTTTCTCCCTTTGTTTCCTTGTATCATTTAAAAGCCCACTTTTATCCCTTGATTTTGGTTGCTACCACTTTGGAGAACCAGAGAGGGTTCTCCTTCTTTTGGCTTTGCTGATTTGTCTTGTACAATGCTCAGTCACTGGCTGATGACATAATCACCACTTAGATGACATCATCTTTTATACATGGAGGCACTTATGAGCTGCATTGAATGGCAACTCCCCATCTCACCTTCCTTAATTCACAATTCAAGACTTGAAAAAATTCCGATGGCAAGGGATGTGGTTAATTGGTGGCAGAAAAGGAACGTTAATGTTGTCTTTAACTTCAGTACAGATGCAGTATCTAAGCCATGTCCCAACATACAGGTGGTATTTAAGGTAATAAAAAGAACATCTGCATGTCTTGCACTTACGGATACCATAAATTGTACTTTTGAAAATATTGTATAAGTACAAGTTTCCTTAGATCAATTAAGAAAGTTGTATCTGTGCGATTTCCATGTTTCGTGATGAGAATGGTACAGTAATGGAACAGGGCAGCTGCAGTTTATAACTGCAGACATAGTATTGCATCAGTATGTGTGTGTGTGTGTGTGTGTTTGTGGGTGGGGGGGGTGAAAGCCCCATTGCTGTTACTTAGATGCAGTTTCTTAACCCCTTATTGAATTCTCAGATTCAGATCAGATTTAGATTTTATTTTACTAGGAGCTATGAAAAGTACACTCTTTTGCAATGACTTCCAGGGATCAAAGATAAGAAAAATAAAGAGAAACACATACTGCAGTATTTTAGCTCATAAAATACAAAGCACATTTAAACAATTAGCAATAAAACATTACTAGCAATTACATAAGACTTTAAAATTGGCATTAAGAAAATGTTTAACTCTAGGCAATTATACATATTCTTTCAAATGTAAAGAGCTGTGCAAGGAATTCCAATAAGGGTCTTTGCACCTGAAGCAGGTCGTGCCATAGTACAGTATGCTCTGGCCTTGAGTACTGTAAATATAAACCAGTCCGAACTCCTAAAGGAGTAAACTGAGTTTGCAAGGCATACTAATTTAGTAATATAATGTGCAATTTTGTCCAATGTGCTAAGATCTGACTAATGTAAATGTTATTAGGTATTGCAACTGAGATGTTGTTTAACTCCAGGGATAACTGGTTTCAGCTGTTGAATCCTTTAAGAGGGAATGATAGCCCAGTCCAGATTTTACCTGTAGAATTTGAAGACTGATACAAATAATATATCATAATAATAAAAACATCTGCAGAAACTCATAGCTCCTTATAGAAAATTTAAAACAAACAAAAAAATTACTATCAAAGTAAGCATCACACACATAGCATGCCAACCAAAACTGCCTTTCCCTGGAGAGAAAAGGTATCCTCATTTTTTTCTTTAAAAGTCATAAAAACATAGAAAAACAAGGAATGAAAACACTAAAAGTCCATCTAGTCTGTGCTTTTGTGCCGCTATGTCTCTCTGACTTGCCCTCCGCCCAGAGTACATCCCACCTCCTTCCTCCCTACTGCTTCTGATAACTCCTTTGAAGATGTCTTATTGGGTTTTGATGCCTGGCATAGCCTTTGCATTCACCATGTTGCTGAGCAGTCCATTTCTCCTGTCCACCACCCACACCATGGAAAAATATTTACTGTTGTTTTTCTTAATCTCTTCCCCCTTCCAGCGTGATGTTATGCCCCCTGATAGATACACTGATCTTTGAGAATCTCTCTCTCAGTTGAGCCACACCTTTGGAACTGTAAATCATCAGCATCAGGACTACATGGACATTTTGTTGGCTGGTGACACCCATGATGGTGCACATTGTCAGTGCCTGTATATCACAGAATGATAGAAACACAGAATCTGCTGGCAGATAAGGATCACCTGACCCATCAAGTCTGCCCATTTCCCCCTTCCCACAGTATCACTGCAGATCCTACTTGATTTCCAGTCCATTCATCCACCCTCCCTTCCCTTTCCCTCAGATTCTCTTATGCCTATCCCATACATTCTTGAACCCCACCACTGTTTTTGCCCCCACCATCTCTGCGGTGGAAGACTGTTCCAGTAATCCATCACTCTTTCTGTGAAGAAGTACTTCCTATCATCTCTCCTGATTCTACCTCTCCAGATTCTTATCATGCCCCCCTGTCCTTGGGCGCATTTTTCTTTCTGAGAAATACTTCTCTCTTGTACCTTGTTTACCTGTGAGGTATTGAAATGTCTCTCCTCCTCTCCTCTCCTCTCCTCTCTCCTCTCCTCTCCTCTCCTCTCCTCCAGGATGCACATATTTAGGTCCTTTAATCTCTCCTGGTAGGGCTTCTGATGCAGACCCTGCACCATTTTAGTTGCTCTCCTCTGAACTGCTTACACTCTTTGTCCTTTCTGGGCTGTGGTCTCCAGAACTGGACTCAATACTCTAGGTGGGGTCTTACAAATGATCTATACAGAGGCAACACCACCTTCCTCTTTCTGCCGGTGATACTCCTCTCTGTGCATCCCAGCATCTCACTTGCCTTACCAACTGCCTTGTCACACTGCCTGGCCACCTTTAGGTCATCTGATACAATAACCCCAAGATCTCTTTCCTGTTTGGTGGTAGTCAGTACCACCTCCCCATTTTGTACTCTACCCCCGGGGTTCTGTGCCCTAAGTTCATTATTTTCCCCCTTTTAGCATTGAAACCCAGCTGCCACACCCTTGACCACTTCTGAAGTTCTCTAAGGTCACTACTCATTCTTTCCATCCACTGTAGACTGTCCACCCTATTGCAGAGTTTGGTGTCATCCACAAAGTGTCAGACCTTCCCTTCCAGCTCCTCTGCAATGTCACTTATAAAGACATTAAATAGGTCCGTTCCCAGCACTGATCCCTGAGGTACCGTGCTGGTCACACTCCCTCTGAGTGAACTTCATTTACCACCACCTTGTGCCACCTATCCCTTGACCAATGTCTTACCCAGTTTAACACCGTTGGACCCACTCCTAAGCTACCCAGCTTGCTTACGAGTCTCCTATGTGGAACGGTGTTGAATGCCTTACTGAAATCTAGGTAAGCTACATACACTGCTCCACCCTGATCTAGTTCCTTGGTCACTCAGTCAAAGAACTCTATCAGATTTGTTTGACTTGACCTCCACCTCCCACCCCTGTGAATCCATGCTACCTCAGGGCTTGTAATTCACCAGCTTCAAGATTTTCCATAGTCCTTTCTTTTAACAGTGATTCCATTAACTTTCCCAGATAAATAATGAATAACAGAAACTCACAATCTCGACTGCTACATACCCAAGCCCACAATACCGAATATCAGAATACTGCAACACACATTAACTCGACACTGACAAAGTTCAAAATACATGTTGCAGGCAGGAAAACACACCAAATGACATGTGTAATGCGGGGCTCTGCTTGCCCCACCATAATGAGGGGCTCTGCCCCCACAACCTCCGCTACTTAAATATACATTCTCCAAGGCTGATGTACCTTGAGGATGTCCGCAAAAGTGAGTATCAGGCAATGTGGGACCGCTGAAAGTGATGAGCGCCTCACCGGCAATCTCAGCAATCTCATGAATGACACCATTAGGACCATGGTTCGAGATGCTGGGTGTTGAGCTCCTGAGTCTGTCGGGCATCTGAACTTGGTAAGGTAAGTGTCGGGATTCCAAGTTTCAGTATTTTAAATGAATATCACTTTCCCACCTCTGGTCTACTGGCTAAGAAAATTTGTCTTAACCTCACACACCCTGAAACTCATGCCTTAATGTTGCCCGCAGTCACTGCACATTTCCCTCAAACCAGCATTTATCATTCCATTCTGTTGTACCAACCAGGCTGAATGTGCTTTCCACACCAGGGCCCCCCTGCTGCTAAACAACCTTCCCCCTGAAATTGCAGCTGAAAACGAGCTTGGCCCATTCAAACGTAAACTCCGCCAGCACCTCACTGACCTCAGCAGTTGTGACTGCTCTTCCTAGGCTTGCAGCTTTGTTTTACCTATTCCTCCTCCTCCGTTGCTACCCTCCCCACTTCTCTTCAACCCTCCATCCCCTGCTACTCCCCGTCTCTCTATCCCACCCCCACCTACCATTCTACCTCATCTCACCTCCCACCGACCATTCCACCCCTCTCCTGCTCCTATCCTCCTGTCTCCCCCTCCCTATCACCCTATCTCTTGTTGCTCCATCCCCAGACTACCTAGCTCTTATCTTTCTGTTCTTGCACTTATGACAATGCCAAATCCTTGACTGCCTACCCCTTTTCCCCACTCCTCCCGCTCTTATCCCCCACCCCTTGCTCCACTTATGTCACCCTTAGGATGGTTTTAATTTGTATCTGTGTCTTGCTATACATACACACCTGTATTGTTAATTGTGCATTGTTATTTGCCACTGACTGTTTGCTACTGTGCTAGTCTATACACATGTACTGTCTTTTGCTACTAAGAAACTCCTGACCTGTATTGTATCTTAACTGTGCTTACTTCTATGTTAACCTCCTGTAAGTAAGTTAAAATTTATTTTTAAGCGCTTTTCGATATCAATGCGCTGTACAAATAGAACAATTTAAATACATACAAATTTCATACATATAAACAGCAACAGAAATAACAATATAATTACAATAAAATACAACGAGTCACTACCCATATGCTATTTGAAATAAATAAGTTTTAAGTTCTGACTTAAAGCTCTCAATGGTCAGGCAGTTTCGACAGTTGTTAAAGACGTCATCAGATAACCGAGGACAGTGAAAGGGACGGAGGTCCCAGAGCAGAGTGGGAGAATAGCGCCTGACCGTCTTAAGCCCCATCAAACACATCATTGATGGCTAATGTCAATAACTTCAACTAAACAACCTATCTTAATTAGCAAATAATATTATTAACCAAAAAAACCTAAAAAATAAAAGAATCATATAATCAAACCAAAACCCATACAAAGCCACATAAAAATAAATAAATAAAATAAAATAATAAACAAACAAAACAGAATAAAACAAATAAATAAAATAAAAACTCTCCTACCCCAACACAAAAATTCCCCCCCTTCCGCTCTCTCACAGCAAAGGTAAGGGGAAAAACAATCTTAGCACTCTCACTGTATACAAAAAAATAAAAATCACATATAAACAAATAAAACAAACAGCATGAATCTAAAGATATCACACAATTTAAAAACCCTAACTAAAAGTCCTTAAACTTAATAAAATTAAATCATAAGCCCCACAGTTCAAAATGTTTCGGAGTCAGTATACTTTCTTCATGTTCCTGACATTCAACCACCTGTGAGGAAGCACTCTTCACCTAGTGAACTGCAGGAGGGCTCGGATATGCAGACTGTCCCCCTTACATGGGATGCCAGACACAGCCCGGCCTCTGCCAGGTTATTCCGGCATCACCCGGAGGCCCCGAGAACACCAACCCACCGGCAGGTACTCCCAGCCCTCCCAGGTACAGACACCAGCACCCCGCAGCCACCTCAGGGACACTTAGGCTAAATTCTTAAGTCTTTCTTCCTCTTCTTCCTTCCCAACACAATTTCATGGCCAAAATTCCCAGCCAGGAGTTTGGCTTTGAGTCCTGCAGTCCAGTGTATCCAAACAGGGAGCAAACAACAAAATGTAGTACTCCTTTCCTGTCCCCAGCGTCAGCCAGTTCTATACTCAATGTCAAAAAGCTTCAATTCCCCTTTCAATCTTTCTCGTCTCCACAGCCTTCACGCTGTGACCAAAACTCTCAAACCAAAACAGTATAAAGTCATTAGGGACAACACAAAATCGGTGCTCCAATATTCCAGAAAAAGAGCTTCTTCACGGCTTCTCCTATTCCACCACAGCTTCCCACGTCGCAAATCCAAGCACAATTTATTTAGAAAGTCATACAAACTCACCGGGCAAGACTTTCCACAGGTCCTTGCTATCCTCGCATTCCAGGCTACTGTTAACAACACCTGACTCCACAGCCTCTCACAATATAAGTCGGGAGAACGGGAGACAGCGAGGAACTCTGAAAAGCCGACAACGGCAAAGCGCACAGGGCAGATCATAAAGTAAATGCAGGACTCCAGAAAATGGATGCAAAACTCCAAGGCTCCAAAGAACGACGAAACGGGGCTCCGATAAACGCTCCAAAAGACGCTAGTCGGAAAACCAGACAAAAACGTTCCGAACTACGCGGCTACAATCCGAACTTAGTAAAGCATACAAACAAACTTCGGGAAGGCTAAAATTGACTAAAAACAAATTAAGATGAATCAAAATAATAGGCAGTAAAAATCAGTATTCTGGCTGGCTCAGCTCAGCCGCCATCTTCAGGTACAGTGCTTAAAGAAAAATATGCATAGGAGAACTCCTGACCTTGTATTGTATTGTATCTTACCACTGTTTTGCTTGCACCCATTGCTGATGCGGAACCTTTGTAAAAGAACCCTTGGTTCAAAGGTATTCGTAATCCTAGTAATAAATAAATAAATAAAGAAAACTAAGGCTGACTGACCTATAATTGCCAGCCTCTTCCCTGCTTCCACTTTTGAGAAGTGGGACTACATCTGCCCTCCTCCAGCCCACTGGAACCACTCCTGTTTCAATGAGCTGTTAAATAGAGCCATCAGAGGTGCAACAGGTACCTCCTTGAGCTCCTTCAGTACTCTTCAGTGGACTCTTTCTAACTCCATTACTTTGTCCACTTTCAGATTTGCGCATCCCTTCAGGGCTCTCTCCTCTGAAAATGGAATAATATCCATATTCCCCCCTCCAGTGCACCTGTTAAATATTTGTTGCTCCTCCCGTTCTCTTTCTTCTGTGAACACCGATCAAAAGTATTTGTTCCAGATGTCTGCCTTTTCCTGTTCTCCCTCTGCACAGTCCTCACCTTCCCTTCTTAACCTTATAATCTTACCCCTAGTCTTCCTTTTTTCACTTACATACCAAAAAAAAAAAGTATTGTCTCCTTTTGATACTGCCTTAGCTATTCTTTCTTCAGTTTGCACCTTTGCAATCCTTACTGCTGTCCCTGCTTCCCTCTGTTTCCCCTGATATACCTCCCTATCCTCCTCTCTCTGTGTCTCCTTGTACCCTCTGAATGCCACTCTCTTAGCTTTTACCTTTATCGACACCTTCTTTGAGAACCATAGCAGTTTCTTTTTCCTCTTTCTTTCACTTTTTTGCTAAACACAGAGGTTTGTTGTCTTCACTATGGCACGTTTTAGTTTCCCTCACTGTTCCTCCACACCACCCAGTTTATCCCCCCACTAGGTCATCCCTTAGATATTCACCCATCTTTTTAAAATATGCCCTCCTGAAGTCCAGGAAAAAGTCACTCAGTGTACATGTAGTGGTTGTGGGATTCAAACCCAGGTCTATTCCATCTTCTGGTTCATAGCTAACTGATCTAACTGTTAGGCCATATTGCCTATATAAAACATTTAATTTTTTTATTTTTATTTTTTGTTAACGAGGTTAGGCCCACTAGGCACAAGTGCCTGTTTTCAAGGGCAACCCTGGAGCACTGGGGCAGTTAAGTAGCTTGTTACTCTAACCTCTAGATTATACTGGCAGCCTCATACCAAGGGTGGCCCCATACCCCTACAGATCTTTCTCTTCTGCCGTCAGCTTTATATCAGACTGAATAAATGCCTTCATCATGTCCTGGACTTGCACTTTGTGTTTGCTTTCAATTTTTTTTTTTGTTTTCATCATTTAGATTACTCTGCTTCAATGATGCTCTGTGGGTACTATGCACTCAGCTGTTTGTTCTTCAAGGTGACAAAACCCAGCGTCATGTTCTGGCCTCTTCAGCTTGCTCCATCCTTAGGTCTGCTGCTGTTGTAGTATGGGGACCTAGATACACGAAGCCCGCTGTTCTGCTTTTGCTGGTTTCCCAGCCTTCCCTTTGAATTCTGCTGTTTCACCCAAGGGTCCGTCTTATGAGTGAGTTCAGGCCATGTCATCAGCCTCTGTCACCACTCTGGCCAGCCTTTCAGACATCGAGGCTGGTTGCTGGTGCTGCGCATGGCTTCTTTGATGGGTGCATGTCTCATTGCAGCTTCATCATCTGACTTTGCCTCATCAATATGTTTGCTGTTTGGATGGTTCAATGTTTTCACTACAAAGCTTGTTCCATTCCATTGTTGCTGTTTTTGGCATCAATGTTTGCTATGGTTGTAGCTTGGCATTTTCTTGTTAGTCTTTCTGATACATGCACAATTTTCTGTTTTTAATACACAGGCTGTTCCAAATTTGTACAGCACCATTTTCAGCATCATCTGGTGTTGTTGGCCGGCTTCGACTCATCAATGTTCCAGCAACTCTTGGACAGTTCTCTATTCTGACATCAGAATGTTTGTGTTTTGTTACAACTGTTCTCAGCTTTGATGCCTGATGTGATCATCACCAGGCTTTGCCTACTTTTTGTCCCTCCTGTGAGAGTGTCTGTCTGTTTCTGATAGCCCCTTGCTCATCAACGGTTTCATCATCTTCTGGGGGCATCATCAGACTGCCTGGTATGCGGGCCATTACCTGGCTCTCCATCATTGATGCTCCTGCACTTTTGCTTTGGACTTCCATGCTCTGCCAGTGACAGGGACTGTTGCAACTTGGTTGTACCATTATTATCTACATTCTCAGCACTGACTCTTGATGCATGTGTTCCATTGCAGGTCAGTGGCTCTTTCCTGTACTTGAGTTGTCATTGCATATTTTTTCCGTCATTGAAGCTCCCACTGTCATCTGGTTCTTGGCTTTTCAGTCCTTCAGAAAGCCTTGATGGGGGTCTTATCCATCCATTCATTCTCTCTTGTCTAACCTTCTTCATGTTTTCCTTGGTGTACAGCTTGGAAATTATTTCAAAAGTGTGACTCAGTGGAGGGAGATATCCTTCAAGAAGCCAGGGTTCTTACTTACAATAATAGTAGATCTCTGAGAGTATCTCCTTCATTGAGTCACAGCTTACCTGCCCGCTTTCCCCCTTTCTGTCATGGGCAGCATCATCTGGGAAGTTGATGTTTCTGCTGCTACACAGTTTTGCTTCTCTCTCTCCTGCTCCCTTAACTGGGTTTCCCTCCAGCTCTGTTGACACTCCTGTTATCATGGCATCGGCGTTGATCTCCATTCTTCCTATCAGAGTAGTACACTGAAGTGTTTGTCTCCAGCAAGAGGAACTAAGGTCTATGGGGCAATATTCCAGGTCTGGCCCCACCATTGGCATACAGTATATAAAGGTAGTAGTCTCTTTTGTTTTATGTTAGAAAAATAGGGAGCTTTGCCTTCTTTGTTAACTGTAGTAGGATACTTTGAGTGGTTGCAGCTGGTAGAAGAAAGGGGTTGCTGTTGCTCATGTGGTACATTGAACTGTGGAAAACATAATCTCCTAGCCATAGCCCTTACAGCTGGTATATAAGGAATTGTGGGAGTTGCAGACCAGAAGAAATTGCCAACAGGAAGTAAACAGTGAGGTCTGGAAATTAAAATCAGAAAGGGCAACTATTCTAAAATATTTAGAGCACTGTTAGGCACAAACTTGTAATTAAGTGTTGAATTGGATGTGAGACCTGACCATAGTCCGTCCATTGTGCTGATAGCACAGGGAGTAGACTGGACAGTGCTGTTGTCACTTCCAGTCCATGAGACAGACATGATGTCATGCTTCATGAGGATTATTAAACTCACTGACCTAGGGCATTATTTGTTGTAGTAGCACTGTTTCAGCAGGCAGACAGACAATAAAAATGCACAACTTATTTGTTTACTGATTGCCGGGACAAGGGAATTTCAATGTGCTTTTGGTGCAACATTACATCTGGAATGGAGGGGCTGGCACCTGAAGTCATATAAGGATACCAGGAGTTTACTACAATTTCTTCCCCCTAACAAAAGGAAGTGATTGAGCAGAGGCAGAATCTACCTGCAGAGTTCTCTAAGGAGGAGGAGGAGGTGGCAGAGGCCAGGATACCTGCTTTTATGGGCAAGAATTAGCCATTTAACCTTACTGGAAGGAGCTAGATGAGTAGCAGACCACACATATTAGAGGCTGTATTTATGATGGGGGGGGGAGGAGTTTCAGTTTAAAGGGAAAAGTTGGTTTACAGTACAATTAATGTAGGATGTATGCTGCTGTGGAGGATGAGATGTCCCCTGCGTGTAATAAATGAAGAACAGTAGTTGGAGCCAGATGTGAAGAAGATTGAGACTAGGCTAGGGATAATGTGCAAGATCAGAGAGCTGGAGCAATGTTTGAGCCAATATAGGTGTGCATGGAGGAAATGAAGAAAAGAAGCATGTGGAGCAGGACAGTAAAAGGTTATGGTCATCTAGAAATATAAAATGGCAGAGAGAGATGGGGATAACCACGATGATTGAACAACAGTCATGGTTGGGAGATGAAGATGGAAAAGAGAGGGAAAAGAACAGATCATCCCCTTATTCATCAAAAACAGCATTCAGGATCTAAAGAAAGATCCAGTTGTTGATGGGGTAGAAGGAGGGACAATGGAGATGCAAAATAAACAGGTGGTAGTTGAGGGGAACTCAATTGTTAGATTCACTGATGGCACAGTATGTAAGGGGGTCAAAATGTCAGTTTCCCTGGATCAAGAGTAAATCATCTAAATGACAAGATGGAAATACTGTATATTAAAAAAGGCAGGAAAGGGACTTGTAGTAGTAGTAGTAGTACATGTGGGCACTAAGAACAAACAAGGAAGAAGAGAGCATGACATTAGGAAACATTTTTAGGAACTAGGGGATATATTAAAGAGAACGGATGTAAGATGTTAATATTAGAGCTACTACCTGTGCCAGAGGTTGGTCCTATCAGGCAGAGGGCAGATAGATTGATCACTGCATGACTGTAGAATTGAACCAAAAGTGGGGGGTTTGAGTTTGGGGGAACACAGAGAAGACCTCTATATATGCATGACAGATTATATTCAAATAGGGCATGTACATATATACTTAGTGAAAGAATAACAAGGGAAGTATCAAAGGCTTTAAATTAGTGAACATCAAGGTCTGGGAAACAAAGGCATCAATGACATACTTGGCTGTATGGCCAATATCCTCTTGTAGTTCTTTTCCTTCTCTATTTTGGGGTCCCCATGACCCAAACAAATAACATCCCCCTTAAGGGGTGGCTGGCTTCCTCTCCCTGGGCTACGACACAGATATGGCACACTGATGAGTCCAAATGAGGAAGAAACACATGTATGTGTCTGCTGTTCTTAGCCTTTGCTGATTGCACTGTGAGGCCTTTTGGCACCATGTAATTTTGCTTAAAGCTGAGCCAGTCCAAATTCACTCATGGGGATTTGCATATGTTTCTCATGATGCTTTTCATTATGGGGGTATGTGTAATCGTGTTTCCTAATAACATACTGATGCATAATAGAAAAAAAAAACAAGAAAGACAACTTGTCAGGCAGAATAATCAGTTTGAGATTTACACGCTAACCCTAGCCTCCAAGCTTGCAACATAATACACTGCCTTCTGCCACTGGGCCAGCCTGAAAAACATAGTTTTTAAAATATATATTTTTTATACTGTCAGTATTTGCTTGTATTATAATATATGTCAAACAAAGGTAGTTTGGTAAACATAAAATGAATTCTTTCCCTTCTGAGGCCTTTACTTGGAGTATAATGACAATGCCATGATTATCCCCAAAATGCAACAATACAAAAGCACAACCCTAAACATAATATATGAAAGAAACCATAAAAGTGCAAAAGCAAGAGGAGTATGTATAAAAAATCTGGAAACTGAGAATGTACAGTATAGTTAAAAGCTTACAGTGATATTCACAATTCATTAACATTAAGGATCTAATACCATCCACTGGATATTAACTCTACAAGGGGAAGACAATTATAGTAGTCCAAGAAATCAGTAGAGTTGCTTCTTCTTTGGACATCATCATGGGAGATTTTAATTATAGGTAAAGTTTGGGGAAAATGAGAAATCAACAGGAAATGCAGGGACAAACTTTTAGAGGTATTAAATGATTGCAACATGGCCCAATACATTCTGGAAGGAACTAAACAAGGGATTATATTAGACCTAGTCTTAAATAATATGAGATTGTATATTAAAAGATGTTCAGTCAGAAAACCATAAGGTTTAGTGACCATGCTATGTACTAATTTTTAATTAACAAACAATGGCGACTAAAAGTGAAGTACCAGACATCCAAATGTTACAATTACAGTATAATAAGGTTGCCTTCACAAACATTAGGATGAAACTCAGAGCCTGAACATAGGAGGAGGAAATAAAGAATTAGGGACAAAGGGTCAATATTCTAGTTTATGGATAAATTCAATGTATACCAAATCAATACGGTATACCCCTGTGAGAATTACAGTAAATACAACAAAAAGGGATATGGTATAAGGATAACCCCAGTTTGATTAATAAAGTTCATGAAGCAAGTAAGAGAAAAAAAACAAAACCTTTAAAAAATTAAAAATAGAGGGAAGAAGGGAGGTGAGGAAGGTACAGATCCTAGTTGAGAGAATATAAATATAGCATAAGCATGAAAAAAGAAAAGTAGAGACTAGTGGAAGGTTAAAGGGCAAAAGTAAAGAATTGTATAGGTATATCAACAGAAACAAAAGCAAAACTGTTGAACCACTTATAGCAAATTTTATAAAGCTGGAAAATGAAAAGAGAAATGCAGCTAAATGTAATGTATATTTCTGCTATGTATATATGCAACTAGAAGGGCTAGCTATTAGGAAGGCTGATGATCTAAACAACAGAAAAATTGTGTGACTGAACAGTATAAGATTAGCCCTAAAATAGTCTTTGAGAAACTGAACAAATTGGTTATTAAAACTGTAGAATGTGGCCTTCCACCATTGGTACCTGTGCAAATGTTGATTCTGCTTCTGAAATGCTTTACAGAATTTATTTTTTAATTCTGTGGAAATTCCAAAAAGTATTTCTATTGAAACTACAGAAAAACATTCCATAGATTATGTAATCAATGAAATATTATTCCACAGTTTGCAGAAAATTAATCAGCAGTTTACATAAATTGTGGGATATAATGCTATGGTTTACATTCCACTTTAAGAATATTGGGATTCTGCTTCTTACAGGTGGCTGCAGAATTAAGCAGAATTTCTGAAATTCCACTGAATTCCATCAAAAGAGGAATTCAGAAATTCTGCATAGCTGTATCGGTGACAACAAAATCAGCAGGACCAAAAGAGTTAGAGTACCATCCACCAGTATTAGTTTCTTCAGCGATATCTTGTAGAATACTGCAGGCACTCATTGCAATCCAATGGTAATAGTCCAATTTGTCATACAATAAAGTGAAACCTCACACAGAGCATTTGATCCTGGTGGATGGCACTGTACATCCGAGATTATTTGGAGAAAAAGTTTCAGAGATAGTTGGTCTACTAGCAGACATCATTTAATAAGTCATTATCTGAGAGTATAGAACCAAAAACTGGAAGGAAACTATAGAAATATCACAACATAAGAACAGGACCAAATGGGATATGAGAAATTACAGGCCAGTTAGCCTTATATATGTTGTTGGAAAGATTGTGTTATCTTTTAAGAGTAAAAATAGAAAAGCATCTAAATGTAATAGGTATGATTAGAGGTGGAGTGGGCTCAATCCACTCACAGTATTTCACTGAAGTGCCCTGCAAGTGCAGTAGTTGCCATTATGAGAATGTAGTATGTATTGAGAATAGCTACTTCACATTACTCCACCTCCACTGGTCACTACTCTTTCAATTTTTAAGGCGAAGTGCATTGGTGGCAGTTCACTTCGCCTCACTTCGCCTTGTTTTTGAGCTCTGAAGGCTGATTTTGCAGTGATTCATGGGAGTTCAGGTCACATGGGCTCTATATTGATCTACACAGCCTCAGTTCGGGGTAGTATGTGTAGGAAGGAGTAGGAGACAGTGTGCTCTGATAGCTGTCTGTAGGAATCTTTTAAAAAGCTGTTCAAAAAGCATTTTTGCTTTTTTGGGGGGCTCCAACTGTAGTTCATCAATTGTAGGAAACCCTCCTGTGCTCACATCATCGAGCATTTTTGTTTGTGTGTGGATTTTGAATGTTAATTTACAACATTGAGTGTGTGTGGTGAAAGATAGTGAAGTGTGCTGTGTGGGGGAGGAGCGTATCTGTGTGTAGGTAGGTAGGTAGGTAGATTTAAGTTGGAGAACTAGTGATTTCTTTGTGTTTTGGTTATATTTTTGTTATATAACTGACTGTGTTACTGCACACATAGTAAAATTGTCAGTAATAGTGCAAATTTTCTTGCCGTTTGTTGTGTGAATGTGGTGCAGTATTTTTTAAGGTCAGATTGTTTAAATTACAAATTTACATTACTTGGCAGTACACTGAACTTTTGCATTTGCATCGCATTCCTCGTTCATCATTGTACACAAAGTGTTCTGTGTTGTATGTGCAGTGTTGCATGCATCAAATATAGTACACCTTTTAAAATTTGTGACACAGACTAGTGTAAGTGCAACTGAGTGCAGCAGTGTGAACCTACTATCCACTGCAGCTGCCTGATTTTGTACTGCGATCATGTTCACTGTTCTTAGTTTTGCTGCTCGTATTGCCGTAAAAATCAGCACTGTCTGTATTCAGTGCCACCCCCACTCCCACGTTGAAAAGATATTTTTTACCAGACTGGATTGTTTTGTGACCCCATCAGCACCACTGGTTACTAAAGTTGTTTTAATTCCATGACAGTGTCACAACACAGTAGTCTCTTATCTGTTGCTGAAGCCACAGTTGTTTATTTTGCTTCACATCCAGCCAGCATCCCTCCAGTCAGAAAGTGAACATATCAAAATCTGAATTTGACAATAATATTTGTGGTTGTTCCCCCAAAATGCCTGCAAACAGATGTGCAAGTAAAGCTGTTTCTGGCCATGGCAATGTTGGTAGTAAGAGGGTCTGTGGGCATGGTAGTTGTACACGGATGGAGAAGTGCATTGCTGATGTGAGGAAAGGTATTTCTCCTGCAATGTTTTTTACAGCCCAATCAGTAGCTTCACTGATAGTTGGAGGAGATGATGTTTTCCCAGCTGGTGGTGTTAGTGTTACTGGTGTTAGTGGTGGTGGAGGTAGTATTAACATTGTTGCATCAAGTTCTAATTCCGACCAGTGTACCATATCCAAACATATTGAGTGTGAAGCAGTGCAAGTGAGTGACAGCATAGATGATGTCATACTTCCCAGTAACATCCCATTAACTGAACCTGATTCTGATGATTATGTCAATGACAGCATACAATGTGATATTCCGTCCACCATGGCACTTAACGTCACACATTTTCCATGCAGTGATTCACAGTGTGGTGAAAAAATATCAGGTGATGGTGGTGTAGATGCTGATGCTGATGATGAATGTGATGATGCTGATGATGATGATGTTGCTGTTGTTGCAACATGCAGTCCACATGTTAGCATCCAAGCAGAAGATGTGGATGTGTGTGACAGTGGCGTTGATGAATATGATGATGATGTAATTGACCCCAGTTGGGAACCGGAGAAAAATAAATTAAAAGTGGCTGTGTCTGAATCTGTTTGCAGGAATCCCCCCCCCCCATAAAAAACTTGTGATTTACTAGTTTTAGTTGATGATGATGATGATGATGACCCAGTAATCAATATGATAGGTAGTCATGGTGGTCAGTTGCAGTCCAGGTGTGCAGTGCCAGAAACATCACGTGCCCCCCCAACTTCAGTGCTTAAAATAGCAGACTTAAATAAGCCACATCATCATGGACATGTTGAAAGCAGAGCATCACACTCCCTTGTTTGGGATTTTTTTCTTCAAGATGCAAATGATGATTCAGTTGCAATCTGCCAGGTTTGCCATATGGTGTGAGTCGAGGTAAAAGGAGCCATCTTGGGACAGGAGGATCGCATCTTAAGAATAGGCACTTGGCTCTGTGGACCCAGCACAAGCTGGCAGCTAATACCAGATTGCGGTGTTCACCCGTATCACCGGCGGCAACCATAGGCAGCATGTTATCCCCTTCCATGATTGTTAAGCCCAGTAGGAAATTAAACGTGTGCAGTAGTGCGGTAATAAGAGCAAAGGATTACTACAGGCATGATGAGGTGGAGGACCATAATGACTTTGAAATGTTGTCCAGTGCTGCTGAGAGTAGCAGTTTTTGTGGTGGTGGTGGTGAAAGCAGTATGTCTAGTGCAAGTGGTACATCAACCCCAGTTGGCAAATCTGGAAAAATAACATAATTTCTGGGTTTGTCATCATCACCTGTGCAACCATCTTCATCAAATGTCCACACTCCCCCCCCCCACCAATGGCATTCATCACAGAGCACAACCATTTGTGACCAACAACACACCCCATGTAAAACGTTTCAGTCAGCCCACGTTACAGAGTGTTTTTGCGCATAAGCTGAAGTACCCCCCCAATCATACAGTGTCACATGAACTTAATGCTGCTAGAGCAGAAATGCTAGCAATCGATCTTTTGCCTTTCTCCTTTATGGAGAATTCTGGGTTCCGGAGGTTTGCTGCCCGTGCCTGTCCAAAATGGAAAGTCCCATCCAGGACATAATTTTCTACCCGTGCTGTTCCCGAGTTGTTCCGCACTGTTTCAGACTCAGTAAGACATGCCCTTCAACATTTCTCCTCTCCATTCATCCATTTAAGTATGGATATGTGGACAAGTGGCAAAACAGCGGGGAGTTCATATCTGTGTATAACTGCACACTGGGCGCAGGTGCTGGAGGTTGTTTGTGATGCTGGTAGTGGAATAATCAGTGCAGGAAGGTGGATTGTCACAGTAGCAATCTTCTTGAATTCACCAGCATGCAACAATTGCTATGCGCAGTGTGACCTGTTCACACACTGGTGAGAACATGTTGGACATGGTACCGGCTGAGAATGACAGATGACTACACCCTCTGTCCCTGAGAGCTGGGTACATAGCAAGTGACAATAGGTCAAATGTGGTGAAATGCATCACGAATGGTGTTTTTTTTCGTGTTCCATGCATGGCCCACTGTTTAAATCTTCTGGTTCAGAAGTTTCTGCAGCACCCTGACATAATGGAAATGCTGACCATTGCACGACGTATCTGCTCTCACTTTTCAAGATCTGGAAAGGCCCGTGACCAACTGCAGCAGTTGCAGATACAAAACAGCCTGCCTCAGCACCACTGTCACCAAATGGAACTCCATGTTATACATGGCAGAGAGGTTGTATGAACAATACAAAGCCACCTCCCAATATCTTTGTTTGCACAGTAGCCATGACAGTTCTGGGCCTCCATGTCTATGACAACTGAACAGTGGCGCTTCATGGACTCTGTAATAACAGTTTTGCAGCCTTTTGAACATGCCACACAGGCAGTGAGTGGCGAGTCTGCCTCCATTAGCCAATCAATTCCACTGCTGTGGGTGCTGAGGCAGACATTGGTGAATGTACAGCATAGCCTTGATGTTGCTGGAGACGATGGTAGTAGTATGTTGCTGCAACACATGCCGACAGTATTCGACCAGAATCGTCACATTGTGCGCATTCAGCGTAGTGACAACTTTGCCATGGCAACAATGCTGGACCCACGATACAAATGTGGAATTGCATCCATACTGGAGGGAGGGCCTGAAGAGGTAAAAAAAATCAGTGGTCAACTGGTTCGCTTTGTTCATGGGGCACAGAAGTCACATGTCAAGGTTTGCAAACCTCAGCAGCATAATCCAGCTGAAGGTGTAGCTGGAGGACCAGCAAGCATATCATGCAAGGGTAAGGGGACTGTAGTTCCAGGTGGTCTGTCATCCAAAGTGGTTGGCATCAACCTGCTTTGGGAAGCTTTGTCCCAAGTGGGTATTTGTGAAATCAATGATTCTGGGGAACAGGCTGATGCATCAACAATTGGACTTAGTGCGGCACAGAGAATGGTTGTGTCGTATTTGTCTGAAAACAGGCATCTGACAATAAGTGAAGATCCTCTTTTGTACTGGAGTGGAAAGGTCAGTGAATGGCCAGAGCTGACTGCAGTGGTACTAAAGTACCTCACATGCCCACATCCAGTGTAAGTGTTGGGAGGATATTCAGCTCAGCAGGTGCAATAGTCAGGGATCGTCGGACAAACCTGTCTCCTGCAAATGTTAGTTTGCTAACATTCATTAAAATGAATGAGAGGCATATACCAGCACAGACTGCAACCTCAGTATTCGTACACCAGCCTAGTCATGGTGGTTTTGCTGATGTGAAAATGTAGCATCCTGGTGGCACTAGCAGTGGCTGCCTGAAACGGCCCACCACTGACGTAGATGATGACACAATGGAGAAAGAATTTCCCAGTGGTCAGACTTCAGACATCGATGACTGTGAGGGCAGTTTTCTTTATGAGGATGATGATGTGGTTAATGTTGGCAGGTTTTAACTGCAGTATTTAAAAGGCAGTGTGCCCCCCCAACCCTGATCACCACCACCTCCACCAGGACTGATGTTATGCAAGTCTGCCACCATGAGTCTCTCTACACCCCCGACCACCACCACCACCACCGGGACTGATGTTATGCAAGTCTGCCACCATGAGTCTGTCTGCCCCCCATGGACCACCAGTCCACCAGTGCACCACCACTACCAGCTTCTTAATATTTAAACCATAAAGGACGAAACACGTGTTTATGTCTTCTGTTGGCACCCTTTGCAAACTGTGTGAGAGGCCTTTCCGCACCATGCATTTCTGCTTAAAGTTGAACCAGCATAATATTCTGTGGTGATTTGCATATGCAGCCCATGATGCTTTGCATTGTGGGAGCATGTGTGATTTTGTATTTCATGTGCACTCATGTTTGTTATGCTGCCTCACTTCCTTAAGTTTGTATGTTTTGTTTTCTGTAGCTTTTCAGAGCCGCAGTGGCAAAACACATACAGTACACTTCTTTTGTTTCTTTTACAGGAGAACAAAAGCAGGCTCCATCGTTAATATTCATTGGGAAAGATGCTGTAGCTATACCGTACAGAGAGGAACCGATATGATGTCCATGTGAAATCCATTCTGGTAAGCATGAAGATTTTATTTCATCCGTTTCATTGCTTTGTAAAGACTGCTGCAAATATTGCACACAACAGGTTGTCTTAGTAGTTGACAAGATGTGTCTCTGAAACGTAACTTGACAATTGGGATTGAGATTTGATAACCAGGGAGGGACACATAACAATGAAGTTGTAACTTGTAAGAAGTCATTCATTTCTTTTTTTAGGAAACTTCACGATGCTTTGTTGTTCTGTCAAAGTGGCCTTATCCAACAAAGTTCTTCAACATCAGGCTCACCCCTTCCCTGAGCTTGGGCGCACATGCAACACGCAGAAGTTGTTTCATTAGATGGCCATGACCATCATTAACAAGTGGACTCCAGAAGGATGCTGATGAAATCTGTGAAGAAGTAAAAAAATAAGAAACCATTACAGAAAAAACTGAAAATATGATTACCCCACCTCCCCCCCAAAAAAGAAATACTTACCTTCATGTGCTTGAGAGTTATCCATTTCTATTTAAGTGCAAAAAATTCTCATCGAGCACTGGAATGTGCACAGCAACAGTTTATGAGTCACCTGTGTGATGCAGAACAATAGCATGAGTACATGTCCATGTCAAGTTCAACCCCTGATCATCACCTACAAAATACACAACAATATATCTATATATATATATATATATATATATATATATATATATACTCACCAAGGCTACTATTAGTGTACATCCAAGGCACCTTTCAATCCAGCTGAGATGATCACATTTTATTTGGTGGAATCGTCCTGCACAACACATTGGACCAACAACACGAACCTCACAGTCATCATTTTATACTGGGGTATGTCCTGAAACAGTCTCTTTTCACTTCGTTACCACTTGTCAATTTTCTGCACACAAGGAGAATCCATTGTGGGCCTGCAGAAAAAATCTGAGGACTCTGTGCCACCACTGCACGCATGACTGAGTGCGCCATTAATTCTGGGGGACTTTGTGTATGCTGAAACAGTCTCATTTCACTCTGTTACCACTTGACAATTTTCTGGATACATGGAGGATGCATTATGGGCCTGCAGAAAAAATCTGGAGACTCTGTGCCACCACTGCGCGCATGACTGAGTGCGCCATTAATTCTGGGGGACTTTGTATGTGCTGAAACAGTCTCATTTTATTCTGTTACCACTTGTCAATTTTCCAGCATGGACATAATTTGAAGCTGATGTCCCTCTATGTCATCCAGCCGCTGCTCCACAGCGCTCATCCTCTCACGGTTCTCCTCAACAGCACTCCAGAGAACTGCCAAGTCAGACAGTGTTACACACACTTCTCTGGTGTCCACTCATTCGACAGGCTGACCTGCTGGTGGTGGTGGTGGTGGTGGTGCTGGTGGTGCAACAGGTGCTGCTGTGGCCCTCCTCTTCTTAGGGATGTCGCTATGCACAGCGGCACCCTCTGCCACGGAACGACCAGCAGGTGCAGACATGGTCCGTTCTGTGGCAGCCTGCAACTCCAACTGGTGTTGATTAAGCATATGGGTCGCGCTGGCCCTCAGTCCCCAGGTGACTCCCCTGGGGGCCACGGCGCACTCCATTGCACATAGGCGACACTTCACCACACTGCTGTCCCCCCAACACAGCAAAAAAACTGCCAAACATGGAGGTGCGGGGAGGACCAGGCACAGGCACAGGCAGGGGAAGGCCAGATGAACTGGCAGTAGGCTGCTCACAGTGCTCAACACTGATGGGATCCACACCTGGGCCTGGGGGAACAGGCACATCCTGCCCCAAAGGACCTTGTGCTGGACTTGGTGGTGGTGGTGGTGGTGGTTGAACTGCCTCAGAGTCAGGAGGCGGTGCTGGTTCTGCTTCCGCGGGTTGGACACTCACAAGTTTAGAGCAGTCCAACACAAATGGGCACCCACGCCCCCTATGCATGCGCATGGTACAGCGCGTACTACCACGCTTTCCCAGAGCTGCTATCGCACCAGACATTCACCCACCCTGTTCCATCTCTCCTACTGTGCTCCCTCAGTCTGAGCAATCACTACTCTGTCACACGACATAAGCACAACACACACACAGACAAACAACTAAGTAAATATAGAGGTAAGAAAATAAAATTTAGAGAAAGAACAAATTAAGTAAAAAACAGTACAGAAAAGACAAAAAAATGTAGCTTTTAAAAAAGCTGTTGGGTTATTACTATCAGACTTTAACTCTCCTCCTCACTCTGATCTCAAACTATCAGCAATCAAAACACTCCTCTCTCTAGTCCACACTCCTCTCTCTCAGTCTGCACAGGAGAAAGTGAAACTGTCTGTGTGACTCACTTCCTTCCTGCCTGACTAGACAGCATGCGACTTACAGTACTGTATGTAAGCCATGGGATGTGTGGGGGGCTGCCAAGTCTGAAACACCAAGTGGATCACTTAGAATCTTAATGAGGAACGCAAAGTCCATTGAAATCAATGACTTTTCCTTACTGTTGTCATTCAGCCTCAGCGAAGTGTTAATGACAAGGCTGAGTGTTGCACTTTGCAATGCCTACTCTGCTTAAGCGGAGTGGCAGTAGTGCCCACTTCGTTCACTTCCAGAGGATTTTAAATTGGCTACATCTCTAGGCACGATTGATTTGTAACAGCATGGGTTTTCTAAGGGCAATTCCTGCATGATTACCCTAGTAAGTGTTTACAAACCAGTAAATGAAAACCTGGACAGAGTCCCAGGGAATATACTGTAATTTTCAAATTTCAGTCAGGCATCTGATCTTCTTGTACACACACTGAACTAAAAATGAATCACATTTTACAGTGATAATGGATAAAATTGTAAACTAGATTAGAGAATGGTTGAAGGACAGAAAACAGAGGGCAGAAGGTTAATGGATTCTTATCAAAGGAGGGGATTTGGCCACTGAGTTCCCACAAGTCTTGGTTCCGAGTTCATTTTACAATATTTACAAAAGTGATTTTGATAAAGGACTTCAAAGCTGGATAAGAACATTTGCAGATAACACAAAACTGGGTAGAGTTTGGGAAACTGTACAGCAAGTGATGTCATTCCAAAGGGATCTTGACAGGGTAAAGTGGGTGGAATCATAGATGATGAAATTTCTTTCCACCAAGCTGTTTATCACATCTGCTCTCTAACTGGCCCCATTTAGATCAGTCTCCCCCAACCCATCACTTGACTTCTCTGAGCCTTAGCTTCCCAGGTGAGTCCTGCCACAGGACTGTGATTGAAGGGGTCCAGTCATAGGTGCAGGGCCTGTGAGAGACCAAATCATCACCACACTGTGGTTGGAGGGTTTCTTCCCTCTGGTTTTATCCCCACAGGGGGCCACATACATGAAATTATGCATTGTGTATGCTCCATCTCCACAAAGATGCCCTCTGAGTCTGAACAGGAGATCCACTTCCCTGCCTTTCCCACAGTGGTGCCACCTAGATTGCAGGGTTGGTCCACCCCCCACCAAGGGAGGAGAGCTGTTCTAGAGATGCTCAATCCTTCTGTCCTCCCAGCCCACTCCTGAGTGGCCATGGTCCATTCCCAAACCTGGGTCACTGTCACAGTGGGAGGTAAGGCTCCCAGTCCTGAAGCCCCTACACAACCAGGCCAGCTTAGATTATAAAACATGTTTTTAAAAAATGTGATCATGCACCAGTGTTCAAAAACACCAGAACACATTATTTCCTAAATGTGGAAAGACTAACAGTAACTGAAGAGGAAAGAGAGCAAGGTGATATAATAACAAGGGACTTAAAACACATCATGATCTGAAGAACTGGTCAGAAAGGCACACCAAATAATGAGGAGCATCAGTAGAAATGTTATTAGTACAAAGGAGGTGATACTCCCACTGTTAGTTCTCGTGTGAGACTGTAATGGAATATTGCTGCCAATTTTGGGCCCTGTATTTGAAAATGGAAATTGCAAGATTGCTAGAGGGTTTGAGATTAGGGCAACAGGATGATTAAGGCTCTTCAAAGCAATTATACTAGGATAGGTCAGCGGTATTGGGATTTTTCAGTTTAGTAAGGAGAAGTCTCAGGAGAGATTTAATACTTATGTATAAGATGTTTCATGATACTGAATTGAAGCAGAGTGTAAAAAGTAATCTCAAAGGAGGAAGCAATGTGATTGTTGTTTATGTCTTTCAACTTCAGGGAACTCAGGATAGAAGAAAGTATTTCTTCACATGTGCTGTGGTGGGGAATTACCTTTGGAATTTGGAATCTCCTCCTTGTCTTAGCAGAACATGCAAGGACCCTGAATCCATTCATTGCAGGCTCAGACAAATACAAGTACACATTAATGCCCGACGAAGGAGGCTTCTACTGGAGAAATAATGCATGGTTGGGGGAGGTTGTGGCATGGGGCTAAAGGCTGAGTGCCTACAACCACCCAACCATGCATTAATTTCCCAGTAGAAGCTGACTCCAGAGGGCATTAATGTGCTTGTAATATGACCATAACTATGTTTCATAATGTGTGCTACTGTTAAATATATTGATAATGAAGACAATGTCTATGGTTCAACAAAGCCTTTTATTTTCTCTGAAACTTTTATTTTTCACATACAGCGCATGTGCCACTGTGGTGCGCACAACACATCTACTTACATACTTGTGTGTATGCAGATTGTTAAACTGTCAGAGGTACATTTCACACAGTAACTTGTGTTATTGTTGTTCCCGTTCTGTTTTTTAACGTCTGTTCGCTGGACTTGTTCGGTTTTGTATCGGCGCGGTCAGATCCTGCGTCTTCACCGCAATGAGTTTTCTGTGGTCTGCTGCACTGTGGGATATACAGAATTTTCTGCTGTGATAGCTACTGGTGCTACACACTTGACCTGGTGACCCGTGATTAATAGTTGGAGCCAGCATTACCAGTGATTAATCCTCACTCCAACTTTGATCATGTGGTGCGATTTGTCCAATGACGTTACCTTATTTGACGTTTTTTTTGCCATGTTACAAAAGCAAATGTATTTACTTCACACGAGCCTACAAGTGGTGTATGAAACAAGTTGGTAATGAATACATGATAAATGTTTTCTAAACTAAACTAACAATACTGCAAGACCAAGCCTAAAGAGTACTGTAGACTTAATCTTCCAGTATGGTTATCCTCCATCCTAAAAACATTGTATTCCAGAGTTCTTACCCATTAAAAAAAAAATCACTTCAATGGTAACTAAACATTCCAGCACTTGCCTTGAATGAATAGAAAAATCCAAGACAAAGATTAAGTAGCTGCAGTCTTGTTCTATAGTAAATGTCTCATTGATGGCTGGTGAGAACATATCATATGCTTATTGTGTGCACACATCATGGAGACTATGTGATGCTTAGACAGTGGTCTGAATTTTTAAAGCTGATTATTTTCTGCAAGTTCCCAAAACATCAGTCTTTTGACACATGGGACTCACAGCAAATATTCAGGATATGGAATCCATGTGGCTAAAAGACTAGATTACATTTCAATAGTCTAGCGCATGTCAAATTCAATGCCACTTGCATGCAGCTTTCCAATGCTTGTGCCTGAAGGTAGACACATGTAACTGGAAAACAGGTAAAAATGTTGTAAATGCAGCCATCCATAGAAAACATGGCACAGGTCTATCCATGGGGAACTGGTACACCGGGTGCATCAATCTCCAAAGGCACAACCTACAGTAAGTCACAGACCTTGCAATGGGTTTAGAAAATGTTGGGCAGTGTGTCAAATCACAGAGATTTTCACACTTTTAGTTCTTGTTGAAATTTATTGTTATGAATGGTGGAGAGGTCAGATGGGCACTAGCTCCTTCCTGTTCATAAGACCTAGTTTATATGTTCCTATTTTATCTGCAGTAGACAACTTTATTGTATGTTCTGACACAATCTGTGTCTCCTGTTCACAAGACTAACTTCGTTTTAAGTACAATTAAAGCAGCAGTATTTGTTAGTTAGCAAATTATTTAATTATGTAGTTTTATAGTAGAAATGCATTTCTGACATCCTTAGAGTCATCCTTGGTGTATTTTTAGTTTTCCAAATATTGTAAAACAGACTTAATAGCTAATTTTGTAATTAATGACTCACATCATTAAATTCGGCTCCCACTCATACTTTTAAAAAGTTTCTTCTGTTGAGGTTACCTGTTGAATAAACATGCTAGATTCATAATGTGGAAGTATTACAATAGTGTTACTACATGTTTCTTCTGATAAACAGCACAGCACTTACTGAGTATTTAATTGTTCACAGGCAAACATGGCATGGGATTGGGAACTTTAAAAAACTTCAAAATCCTCTATCTTTGTTCAGAAGACAAAAGAAAATGAAAAGAAAAATGGGTTTCTTGATATTTTTTGATGGACAAAAATGATTGCTAAAGAAACCTGCATGGTGACTGATACATACTGCTGCTTTGCAGTAGAAATTAAAATTAGAAACAAGATTGACTAGCTTTAGTGGAAGACTAATGTAGTTCACCAGGATGGTTGGTGGTTTTATTTGATCAGTAAAGATGCTTACTATACAAATGAAAGATTATTATCCTTCCCAGCTGGAATGTCTCTTGAAACCATGTCCTATATAACCTACACTACATGAGCATCACAGTTAGTTGCTGGTATTTTCTAGCCCAGATTGGAGCAAGGACTCCCTGAGCAAAGAAATGGAATACAGTAGGTCATGTTAGGGAATTCTAATGGATAGCACTTAACCTTGATCATCAACATTGACCTTGTCTTTCTATGCTGATTTCTGTCTGCAATATGTCAAACAGATGAAAGACACAGACAGAGGAAAGAATTGCCAAAGGGGTTGATAAAGAGGATACAACTTTCTTCAGACACAGAAGTGAGAACAGGAAAGCAAGGAGAGGAATAATATGGATTAGAAAAGTGGAAGAACAAGACTGTGCAGAAGAGGACCAAGAGAAGCTGAGCGTGGTATTCCGACCCAATGGTGACACCAACACAGTGACATACTGCCCAGTCAGCAAAATTGACACTTTGCCAACAGGTCACTGTGTTGGTGCACCTGAGACAGGGCACACTGTCTTCCAGTCCTGCAACCCTCCCCGAATCAACTCCAACTGGAGTTGAGAATGTAATGTATTGGGGGGTGCTGGGGCAGAGCCCCTCCATATGGGGGGTTCGGGGTGGGAGCCCTCTGATAAAGCAACTGGACTGGGAGACAAATGGGATTTATATCAAACACAACTTGTGGTTGACATAAAATCCTGTCTATGTGATGTAGTTGACAAATGTGTTGTCGAACCAGCATCAGAGAACCAGCTGACATTATAAACAGATACTTCCACTCAGTCTTCACAGTACAGGGAGGGAGAACCACCAGGGAGAAGCAGAATGGGGGTGGGGAGAAGGACACAAGTCAATTTTCAGAGGAAAGAATCCTGAAGGGATTTGCAGCCCTGACAGGTGGACAGGGCTATGGGACCAGACAGGATACACTCCAGGGTACTAAAAGAACTCAGGAAGGTACTAGAAGCCCCATTAACAACCTTGCTTAACAGTCCTCTGTAAACAGCCATGGTTCCAAAGGACTGGAGATGGGCTAACATGGTCACTGTATGAGCTGTAGCAGGGAAGATGCTAGCAACTATAGGCCAGTCAGTCTTACTTCGTTGATGGGGAAATTAATGGAAACCCCACTGTATGAAAGACTGGTAGAATATATTAAATCCAATGGGCTGCACACCACAGGCAGCATGGTTGGAGGGTAGGTCATGCCAAATAAATCTGATAGATTTCTTTGACTGGGGTGACCTGGGAAATAGATATGGGGAAGGCAGTGGGCATGGCCTATCTGGACTTTAACAATGCCTTTGACATTGTGCCACTCAGGAGGTTGATGAAGGTGAAGAGTCTTGCAGTGGAATCCAAAGTGGTGAATTAGGTTAGAAACTGGTTAACTGATAGGAAACAGAGGTTGGTGATCAACAGCATTCACGCTAATGATAGAAAAGAGACCAGCATGGTACCACGTGGCATGGCATAATACTGGAACCAGTACTCTTCAATATCTTCATAGCGGATATTGCAGAAGAACTGGAAGAAATGGAATGCCTTTTTGTAGATGTTAAAATCTGCAATAGGGTAGATTCTCAGGAGGGGGAGACAATGTGCAGAGATCTTGGAAAATTCAAGGAGTGGTCAAACATATGGCAGTTGGGGTTCAATTCCAAAAACTGCAATTCATGCACCTAGGACATAGGAATGCAGTAGCTGAGTATAAGAAGGGGGAGTGGTACTGACAGTCACTAGACAGGAAAGAGACATTGGGGTTATCATATCCAAGGACCTCAAGATGGCAGGGAAGTGGGACAGGGCAGTGGGTAGGGCTAGTGGGATGCTGGGGTGCATACAGGGGTATATTCAGCAGGAGGGAGGAGGTGGTGTTACCAATCTATTACTCACTGGTGAGACCCACTCTGAGTACTACATCCAATTTTAGAACCGCACCTCTGAAAGGACATACACAGGGTGGAGGCGGTCAAGAGGAGAGCAACTAAAATGGTGCAAGGCTTGCACAACAAGCCCTACGAGGAGCAACTGAAGGATTTTAACATGTGCACCCTGGCAGAAAGGAGAGACAGAGAGAGAAAGAGAGATGACATGGTAGAAACCTGCAAGCATGTCACGGGGTGAATAGTGTGGGAGAGGGATCCCCTTCAAATGAGGAAGAGCACCAGGACCAGCGATCATGCAATGACACTGGGGGGGGGGAGTTTGAGAGAGACAAAAGGAAATATTTCTTCACTGAAAGGGTGGTAGACTCCTGTAACAGACTACAAGTGGAAGTGGTAGAGGCTAGAACAGAGGGGTACTGTAAGCATAGGCTAAAACAGAAGGGTAAGCATGTGTGGGATAGATATACGAGTGCACTACAAAAGAGACAGGGAGGTGGGAGGGTCACTGGAGACCAGTTCGGATCTACTGAGGTAGATTAGGCACGACCCGGGAACATCTGTGCATACTGTGTGGGCCAAGTGGTCCTTTTCTGCCAACAAATTCTACTTTTCTATGTTTCTAGCCAACATAACTGAAACATATGGGTTACGGACATGTTGGTTAATTTTATTTATTTACTTATTGTTTAAAGATGTAAGTACACCAGGCCAACAAATGGCTATTTTCAGGCATGATCCAGGAGATGAGACATGGAAAAATAAGCATGCATTTTGTACAGTATAATAGCAATGAGATATAATGAACAATAGGTTGAAATGGATTGAAAAAAAAACATCAATGAAGTTACAGGAAGTCAAATTTTCACAACAAGTTTAGTTAGTTAGTTTTTGTTGACCGGGTAAGTGCACTAGACAAATCCTGCCTATTTTCAGGCACGACCCGGGGGAGGGGGATACAGATGAATGCCAACTGACCTTGAACCAGATTAAGCTGTCGGTGGTATTTTTTTTAGTGAATGAGAGAAATTTGGCCAGGACACCAGGGAAATTCCCCTACTCTTTTCGATAAGTGCCATGGGATCTTTAACATCCACCTGAACTACCACCAATCCAGGCAGATGGGACCTTGGTTTAACGTCTCATCTGAAAGACGGCACCTCAGAAATGCAGCACCCCTCTCATGCTACATTACAGTGTCAGTATTGGGATATTAACCCAAGTGCCAGATGTGGGAACTGAACCCACAGCCCTCTGAGCTCCCGGCCTCAGAGGCGAGTGTGCTACCTACTGAGCCACTGACACTGACTAAATGTTTAATGTAATTTCAGAGCATGGCAGGCTTTTCAAACTTGATACAAGTCAGGGATTGTCTGAATTAGGGATGGGCTATGTGTTGGGTAGCTGGATAGGGTAGGTTGCTATCTATGATTTTTTGGTAGGGTAGTTTGGGTAATTTACTACCCTACCCAACACAACAGTTTATTTCATGGGTTGAGTAGTTTTAACATGAGTTAATGGGTCAGGTAATGGGTAATGTTTTGTAAAACAGGTGTTACAGGCATCCTGTGGGGTCCTGGGACTTTTCCCAGGCTGGGAACAGGCATGCAAGGGCAGCCTGGGGGCGTCCATCATGAGCACTCAAATTAGAAAGGCGCACATGACACCAGGCTGACAATCTGATTGAACAATGCTGGTGGCTATGCTCTGTCTGTTGTAAACCTGTTGCACACATAGCATGGAGTCTGGAGGAGAGGAAGAATAAGTGCTCACTCTGCATGTTTTTGCCTAAATCGTGGCAAAAAGTTAACCAATTAAAAAAAGTCAATGAAGGAGCAAGGGGTTAGGGACTGAAGGGGCAATTGGGGGATCATCCATTGTGGTGCTTGGGAAAGGAGGAGCAAGGGGGAGGAGACAAAAGGCCCTGGCTGGCAGCTGCTTGTGTCTCTGCAGTATAGTGAAAGCAATTAAGGCTGTATTACACTGTCTGTTAGGTGTTCTGAGCCCTGCCTGTGACATTAACTACACTGTGTGTCTCTCTGCAGCATAGTGAAAGCCATTTAGGCTGTATTACACACTGTCTATCTTGTGCCCCTAGCCCTGCCTGTGACATAGCTACTCTATGTCTCTGCAGCATGTGAAAGCCATTTAGACTGTATTATACACTGTCTTGTTAGGTATCTTGAGCCCTGTCTGTGACAGCTACTCTGTGTCTCTATGCAGTATAATGAAAGCCATTTAGACTGTATTGCACTGTCTGTTAGGTGCCCCAAACCCTGTCATTTATTACTGTGGTGACATAGCTATACTGTGTGTGACATCTTTCTGCAGCACAATGAAAGCCTATTTAGGCTATATTACACTGTCTGTTAGGTCTGTTAGGTGCCCTGAGCCTCTGTCATAGCCACACCCTGTGTGACATCTCTCTGCAGCATAACGAAAACCATTTAGCCTTTTTTTTGTTACTTCCTCCTGGTCCCTGCCCCAAGGAATCCTTTCCTTGGGTCTTTTCAATGGGGCCTGATGTAGCGTGGGACCTAGCATCATTCTGCTCGAGACTGGGACATTTTTTGCCTTTGGATTTCTCCTGATCCCATCCCCTGAGGCACTGACACAGAGGACTTGATTCCAGACAGGCAGGCGTGCTTATGCACATTGCTGTCAAGCATCCACAGCACCACCCCAGCTCCCCTTGAGGAGCCATTATGCCTCACCACCTGTGCTTCCACTGGCAGCAAAGCATGTGGACATCACTGCCCACGTAACCCACCTCTCTTGGAGGAGGAGAGCATCCATGGGGATGCTGAATCCTACCTCCCCTGGACAATTCCCAGCTGCCTGAGTCCGTTCCTGAACCCGGGTTGCCAGTGTAGCGTGAGGTGTGTTATCCAGCACCTTAACCCACAGCACCACTGGGCTGGCTGCAGCCATTTAGCCTTTAATACACTGTCTGTTAGGTGCCCCAAGCTCTGTCATATATTACTGTGGTGACATAGCTACACTGTGTGTGACATCTCTCTGCAGCAGAGTGAAAGCCATTAAAGCTGTATTACACTGTCTGTTAGGTGACCCGAGCCCTGTCATTTATTACTGTCTGTGATATGGGAGGCAGTATAGCGCAGTGGTTTAAAGGCTCTGAACTGCAAATCTGGTGACATCCAGCAGACCAGACTGGGGTTTGAATCCCACAGCTTCCACTTGCATACTGTGTGACCCTGAGCAAGTCACTTAACTTCCCTGTGCTCCCAGGTCACTCCTGTAAAAAAAGCTTTCAGCTTAGTGTGCTACTCCTGGTTAAACAACTAAATAAAAAAAATATAGTCAACTACACTGTCTCTGCAACAGTTAGTGAGACAATATCCATTCCTTTCACGGCTATGTCTACTGTGTCTCGTATTTCCCAGTCTAAGTCTCCTAAAAGGAAACACAATGCTGCTGCACATGCAACTGAAAATGATGTGGTCAATATGAATCATAGCAGTAATGGAGACAACAGTGTTATGATTCATATTGTCGTAATGGAGAACATATCGACAATAATAATAACATCACCAAGACTGGCACTAAATGTCCTCCTGAACTAAAAAAGCATGTTATCAATGAAATGATACTAGAGTTTTGGAAAGAACTGACTGGAGTTACTCATAGAGGTACTGAACATTTTGCCACATGTGCCAGGATACTTCCAGCTGCTGAAGCAGCATGCAAGGAAGGGGAGGCATCCTCCTCAAATATAATTTCAGATGCTGAGGCAGTGAATGCTGATAAAGATGGTGGTGATTGTGAGGACTGCAAATAGGATAGCCCAGGCTATGTCCCACCTTCCAGTTCTTCTGAATCTTGTGGCGATGAGGTCTTTAGTTTCAATGAGGGGGTAATAGAGGATGCCACTGTAAGGCATGAGAGGAAAGTGCAGAACAAAAAAATCATATGCGAAATGGAAGAATAAGAAGATGCACATGAATGATAACAATTCATATCAACAAAGAAATGGAAGTGTAGGGTTTCCTCCAGTTCCCTTGACTGTACAAGAAATAGTGCCAGGCACCATAGTACAAAGTGCAAAAGGTATATCTTTAGTGTGGAATTTATTTTATATTGACCCTACAGACAACTCTTGAGCAATATGCAATTGTGGTGCCAAAGTGGGAAGTTTTGGAACATCAGTAATAATACGACATGCAAAGACAAAACACCCATCTGAGTGGGGCAGGGCAAGGGACAGTGTGGTTGGTATGGATGATAGTGAAGGTGGTGGCAGTGACCATAGTGATAATGAACTGGAAGAAGGAACTGACATTGAATCACTTGATGTGCCCTTGCAGTCTTCTCAGACAAATATAGATCGTTTTCTTCTGACACAATCAAGTACTGCAAAATCCCAAAGTTGTACTCCACATGAAAAGACATGAAAATATATATCCCCAAAATTAAAAATAGTGCATGATTCTCATCAACTAATATTATAAGAAAGTTCCTTCTGCTTTTGTTGCCCTAAAAGGTTTCACGATCATGAACTGGATTGAACCATGATACACTATTCCCTGTCAAACATATTTCTTGAAAAAGGCTTCTCCACAGTTGTATGACTTGGTGTTTACTGCATTCATTAAGTAGTTGGAACTCTCTGAGGTGAAGCAGGTTCACATAACCACAGATACATGGACCAGCAACCAAACAATTGACCACATGACTGTTACAGCTCATGGGGCAAGTTTTCAATCAGAAAGTAATAATCCCTATTCTACCGTAAGTAGTAGGAAGCAGGTTGCAGGTTATGCGTCACCGCTTTTGAGGAAAACCACACTGCTGTGAATATTTTGCAAGAGCTGCAAAATCAATTCCAGAAATGGTGTACTCTGTATTCCTTATCTCCAGAGTTCATGGTGTCAGATAATAATGCCAACATAGTCAAAGCTGTTAGAGATAGCAGCTACAACACATACTTGCTTTGCACATTGTTTAAATCTTCTCATCCATAGTTTCTTAAATGGAAACAGAAATGTTGAAAAACAGATCTTGCTAGGAAAATATGTGAGCATTTCAGCCACTGTGTGAAAGTACGAAAAATCCTGAATGGGCTGCAAGGTACAAGGTACAAGTTTATTGAAAAAGTGCATGTGCTAAAAGTGTTACACTCATAAATCTAGGTTAAAACCATGTTACATCATCTATGTAATATACAATTATATATATATATATATATATATATATATATATATATATATATATATATATATATATATATAATAAGGATAACATTGCTCACTTTCATTAGTCAATTAGATGCAATAGCAAACTGGGTTACACTATACATAATAGCTATATCCTTGGGCCCGGATATTCAAAAGGGTTGCGCCATGCGCAATAGGGTTGCGCATGCACAAGTCCAAAAGTGTGCCATTTTGCGATATTCAGCAGGAGGCAGTTGCGCCACTGAAAACATGCTGAGCAACAGCGCAATGCAAAGGAAGGCATGTGAACCGGCGTGGGTGGCGCCATGGATAAAGAGCGCAATCGCAAATTGAAAGACTGCGCATTGCACAATAGCAGAACTGCCGGAAATTGCGCACTAGTGGAAATGAGCCAAAATAAAAAGGCTCAAGGAAGTGGCGCAAGAACGCTACAAGGATGCCAAGTGGGGTAGAGAGAGAGAGAGAGACAGACAGACAGACAGTGACAGGCTAGGGCAGGCAAGGCAAGCATGGGCCATAGGCTGCAGAGGCCAGCGGGGGGTGCCCGGTGCAGTGGAAGTAGCAGTCAGGACAGCGGGGGTAACACAGCAACACCAGCGGGGGTCAGAAGCCAGGGAGATGGACAGTGCCAGCTTCCACATGGAAGCTGTAATGGAGGGTGAGAATGCAAGCTGCAGGGGGCGAGGCCGTGGAAGGGCCCGTCGGCGTACGCCCCAACAGGCAGTGCCGTGCCGCATCAGCTATGAGCTGTACACAGATGCAGAGATCGTGGGCGGGCACGCCTGAACAGGGCAATACTGAGGGGCTCTGTGAGCTGTGCAGTGATGTGATGCAGGCACCCTCATGACAGAATCACGTTCTGTCAGTGGAACCAAGGTGGCAGCCTACATGTGCCTGCTCACCATGGGCACCTTCAGAAGCCCGACAGGGAACACCACAGGCATCACACAGTCGGCCACGTCACGCATCCTCACCCAATTCCTCAGCGCACTGCTGCCACTACTGCGGAGCACATCCATTTCCCCAGCACCGCGGCAGGCGTACAGCAAACATGCAGGAGTTCCACAGGGTAGCATGTATGCCTGGCATGCTGGGGCCATAGACTGCACCCATGTGGCCATCGCATGCCACCTGGCCCCGATGGGGCTGCATATAGGAACAGAAAGGGCTTCTCCAGTGTCAACTGCCAGGTGGTGTGTGATGCCACTGGGCACATAATCAATGTCTGTGCCACACACCCTGGTGGAGCACATGATGCCTTCATATGGTATCAGTCCGCACTGTGCCATCGATTCAAGAGTGGGGACATCCCCACAGGCCATCTAGTGGGTGAGTACGCATGTATGGAATGCAAACTCAGGGCAAGGGTGGGAATGCCACAGGTGCCATGGTAGTGGAACACAGGGATATGGGCAATATGGACCTGAACATGATACTGATCTCCACTATCTCCACACAGGTGACAGCGGATACCCACTCCGTCCCTGGCTGCTCACACCTTACCGGCGCCCCATGACCCCATCACAGCAATGCTATAATGAGGCATATGCTTCCACATGCAACATCATAAAGCGGGTGTTTGGGATGCTCAAGGCATGCTTCCGATGCCTAGACACCTCCGGCTGTGCCCTACAGTACAGCCCCCAAAAGCCCTGTGGGATATTCCTGGCCTGTTGCATCCTGCACAACATGGCCAAAGACTGTGGGATAGCCCTACAGGTTGAAGAGGGGGACAGCGATGGGGCGTAGTGGTGCGGTGTTGATGTGATGAGCAGCCCCCTAGGACGGCAGGACCCCCAACTGATCCGGCAGGCCCAGCTGCACTGGGACACCATCACAAAGGAGCACTATGCACAACACAGGTAAGTCAAGGGGACATGTGCAACCAACACTGTCCATGTGCAAACCACAGGCACACAGGGTAGCACACCAGGGGTGCATGACGGCCAGGGGAGTGGAAGGGTCCAGGCATACAAACATACCATCAGGGAGGGGTGAACACTCATATGGACACACACACACCAGGCACAGAGCGTACATGGGCAGATGCACAGCACAGCAGTACCGACATTGCTAACACACAGAACCAGCGACCACCCCCACCACCTGTGCTGTCCAAGTACGTGTGTCAGATGCTGGGCACCCTTGCACCTTGGTGTACAGTACAATGCAGGCATCATCATGCACATGCACCTGTGGACAGCAGTTGGGAGGGTGTGCAGGTGGTCCGTGTGTCGGCGTGTTGAGCAGAGCACCCAGCAGTGCACTGCCCACCATGACACACATTGCACACAGGGCAGCATCAGACAGGGCCTGCACTGGGAGACAGGTCAGTCATGTAGCACTGTCCCACGGCCCCTGCGGATGCGTGGGCAGCCCCACTGTGACCCAACAGCCCTGGCAGGCTGAGCAGGGGCCACATGGGGTGGCACTGTTGGACCACCAGGGGTCCCACTGCGCGAACGAGACCTTGCCCGCACAGGGGTCTGCAGCATGCCGAACAAACCTGCACCAGGGGTGCTCGGGATGCCCACAGCAGAACCCGGTGTCGACAGGCCTGGTGTCGCACGACGCCGGGAATGGGGAATGGAGAGTGAACTGTGTGGGGTGTGCGGTACAGGGGCACCTGACTGTGTGCCCATCGTCCATGACAGAGACCACTGCCTGGGTCAGCCTGTCAATGGCGGCGGTCACATCCATCCGCATATGAACCAGCTCTGCGGTCCAGAGCACACTCCCTGCTGTGCCTCCACAGCCACAGACAGTGCCTCCATGGACATTGCAACCCGCCTCTGCTGCTGTACTGATTCCTGCATCAGGCGGGTGTGCTCGTCCAATGGGTACTGTGCCCCAACGGCATCCTGTCCCCCAGGGTGTGGAAGGTCCTGATGCACAACACCCCTTGAGGGTGGGCGCTGTTTGCCAGGACCAGGAATGGGTGGATCAAAGGGCGGCGGACATGTGCCACTGCTTGACACTGTACCCCCAGACCTGGTGGGTGACTGCTGCTGCTGCTGCCTCCAACCGCTGTGCCCCAGGGTCCACTCGTTCCACCGCTGTGGCTGCAACAGTGCCAGACACCTGCACAGCCACTGGTGCTGCCCCACTGGTGCTGACAGGCACAGCCTGGGACTGTGCCAACATGCTGGTACACAAGTTGGAACCAGAAAGGCCCAGGGGCACGTGCTGGCCTGCTGTGTGTCCGTCATGGGACACACACATATCACTGCCCATTGCAGTCCTTGCATCATCAATGGTGCAGGTACGTGCTACAGCCACAGTCACAGTGTGCTGGCATGCTTGCATGCCAGACTGCTGAGACACAGGCTGTGCACCCCCCACACCCGAATCACCGACACCAGAGTTGGCGGCCCAGCGTGCATGCTGCTGCAGTGCATGCTGGCTGGTGACAGGGGTGGATGGACCTCCTCCATGTCCAGCAGGTCATCATCACTGCCTGGACCCACCACCACCGTCTCCTGAAGACGAACAGGATCTGTAACAGAAAGAGAGTACATGTGAGTGCATGTGAACAACCTTCCCCCCCCCAACACCACCACCATGTCATACCGTGCAGTGATGGGCTTCCACCTGTCTGGAATCCACCTCCTGGTACGCCCTCAATAGCGCTCCACTGCATTGATGCAGCCAGTCTGTGCTCAGTCGGGGTCAGCTCCAACACTGCTGGCTGGCCCCCGCCAGTGCCAGCACGTGCCGCCCTGAAGGCTGCCACCTTCTCCTTCACCCTCCTGCGGTCTGTCCCCATCTTCTTCTTGCATTCCTGCATGGAGCGCTGGTGGCTTCTGTGCAGGTTCACAGCCCGAGCTACCCCCTCCCATGCAGCCGCACAGGACTGAGGGGTGCCCCGCCGTCCACTCAGTAGTGGCTTCTCCTCCAGGTAGGCCTGGAAGAGGGCCTCTGTCTCTGCTGGGGTAAAGTTGGGCCTCCTCCTACGCCCACCATCCTCACCCTCACCTTGTCTCTGCTCGGTCATGGTGATCTGTATGGGGGGAAGTGGACACCTGTCACTGTGCAGTCTACAGCATTTTCCCATGACCATTGTCCAGAACATCACACAGCATGCAACTCACCTCTCACCTGCAGTACCCGAATCTGGCCAGCACAGCCCAATGTCGCACATTTATAGCAGAATGCATGCAAATTAGGAGTGGAGCAACTATAATGAGATGCAAATCGTGCCACTGCACCTTTGAATGGCTGATCAGATGATTTGCATGTGTCAGCTGAATATCACGCAGTTGTGCTTTGCGAAATACGGTTGAGCCGGCTGAGCCAATGGCACAGATCTGTGACTGTGTGGTACACTGCAGTGCGCATGCCCAGATAGCTTACGCAGGCATCTGCCGCGCTGCTGACGTGCTGTGCATGATCGGCAATTCAGGCCATGGCCACCATTGTGCCAGTGGCGCTACAGCACTGGGCATTATATGGCGCTGTGGTACTACTGCGCAATAGTCCACTGTGGCACTGGTACGCAGGTGGTCAGTCGCGCAGGATGTGTATACGTCAGATGGCGCTGTGCATGGCCTTGCGTCATTGCCCATGACCTGGTGTCCGACCTTTGCCCCCTGGTGCTGTTCGGCTGCCATGTGTAGGGCCCTATTGCGCTGTCTGGTGACAGCACTATGTGAACTGATGGCTCTGTTCGAACAGTGCGATTGGAACCTATGGTGGTCAATTGCGCAACATCTCCACGTGGGGTTACGGCGCAGTGGGGCGCCATACTGCCTGCTGTAAAGTTGGTAGCATGGCACGCAGGAGGGCAGTGCAATGGAGCCCCATGGAAGTGGCCAACTTGGTGGCCCTGGTGGAGCCCCACTATGGGGCACTGTATGGTGAGGTGCCCCTCACCATAGCTAGGACCCAGGTCTGGCAGCAAGTGGCCAGTGACCTGGTGGGGTTCACTGGGTGGCGCCGGTCAGCTGAGCAGTGCCAGCACCGGTACAGTGACCTCCGCAGGAGGGATCCTGAGCTTCATGGGCGGCTACGGTCACATGCCAGGAGGGGCATGGTGCCTAGGCCAGGTGGGTGTACCATCTATGCACCTGTATTCTCTGTAGGGGTGTGAGTGTGTTTTGGTGGATGTGCATAGGTGATGGCTCTGACATGGTTGGCTGTGTCAGTGTGTACAGGTGTGAGATGCATGGGGCTGGCTGTGTGGGCAGGCACTCTCACTGGGGCAGGGGGCAGTCTGCTTTGGAGTCACACTGATGTTTTTCTCAACATTTGTCTCCCACAGGACGGGCGGAGAGGATGCAGGCATGGGGTGAGGAGGGCCATGCCAGGGCCCCGGTGCCGGTCGGTGGTGCTGTGGGTGGTGCACCCCAGCAGCAGCAGCAGCGGCAGACACAGCTGCTTGAGGAGTGTGAGTATCATTACTTCATGGATGCTATTGCATGCTGGGGGGCATGACCACCAGCCATGCTGCCTGACCATGCATGACACAGGCGATTTATCACTGTCAGTGTCACAGCACGTCTGTGTATGCGTCACTGGTGGTCCATGCATGCACTAGGCACATGGCTGTGGGACTGGCATCGCACCACATTGCCACGTCACTTGACAGCCTTGTTTGTGCTGTGATGTACATGGCCAGTGTGTGTGTGTGCAGTGGTGCACATAGCTGGTGCTGCCTGGTTGGGCATGTCATGTGCATGGTCACTGTGGGTGGGTGCATACTATCACAGGTGCGGGGCACTGGGCTTTATGCCTTGCAGGATGGGTGGTGTTCAGGGTTTTGGACAGTCACAGCCATTGACTGTGTTCCCTTTTCCTGGGTCTCAGCATCTTAAGAAGGATGGGCGTGCCCTTCAGCGGATTACGTGTGTCAATTGCAACACATGGGATCCTGACGACATTTACTGCCATGGGATCCGGAGATGGCGGAGGGGACAGCGGCGGCGGCAGGCAGCGGCAGACCAGCCTGCCAGGCCATGATTGTCTTCCCTTCCCACTTCAGCAATCCCTCCCACCCTGCCTTCCCTCTCCCAGTTGTTCACCCTACCCTTACCCACCCCTACCTTGTACCCCACCCCTTGTCTTGTACATGACTGTATATAGTTGTTCTTGTTCTTGTTGTTGTATTTTATTGTTTCTACAAATATATATATTTTGTTATGAATACTGTGGTGGTCTCTGATTTGCAGCTGGCTATGCTTGCTCAGTTGCAGTGGTGTGCATACCATCTGGGGTGGTATGGCCCTGGGTGTGGGTGTGTGTGTGTGTGTGTGTGTGTGTGTGTGCATGGGAGGTGTCTCCAGTGTGGCAGTGTCTTTCTGTTGGTCTTGCCATCTGCTGCCGCCACTGCTGGGTGCACAGGGTGGAGTCTGGCTTGTATGCTTCTCTGCTACATGGGGTTGGCGTGTGCGGGCGGGATGCATGGTGTTTCCTGCAGTGCCAGTCACTGCACATGGCTGGTGTCTTGGGGTCATGGTGCAGGGTGTGCCATGCGTATGGGGGGCTGATGTGCACTGTGGTTGTCATCCCCCTGTGTGTGGCAGTCTCAGCCTGCCAGTGGTTGTGCTGGGGTGTCATGGCCCTGCTGTGCTTTGTTGGCTTGTCCCCAGGGGCCAGTGGATCATCTGTCCCACCCCCAGTGATGCTGTGCTTGGGGTGTGCAGGTGTCTTGTTGGTTCTGCAGTGTATTCCTGTGCCCATGTGTGGCATGGCTGCGGTGGGCCCCAGCCTGCCTCCCTGGATGTGCAGTTCCATTGCTCTGCGGGAGGGGGCTCTGCTTGCACTATGGCACCTCTGGACTGCTCAGCTGGGCTGCCCTGGTTGCGCTATAGCACAACCTTTCTGCTCAGCTTCCTCTTCCTGGTTGCGCTATGGCGCAGTTTGTGCGATATTCAGACGTTGGCTGCTTGCGCACTTTGTTCTGCTCCATGTTTGAATATCGCGTCTGTTGTGCATATGCACAATTGATTTTGCTTGCTCCTGCTGTTGCGCACATTTTGGGTGCAGTTTGAATATCCGGGCCTTGGTGTTTAAAAATAACCTTTATTGTTCATGCAGTGATAATCCATTAACCTGTAACAAGTACTTCCCCAAACATTTATCCCTAAACGTATTCAGATTTGAACAGTCAAATAAAATATGTGACACTTCCCATTTCCCTGGGTACTTGCCTTTACAATCTAATCCTTGTTTAAAGCTATGCCAATTCATAAAACCTGAAAAAACTCCCCCAATTATATTAAATCTCAAATTTGCTAGCATTTTATAATGTGTTATTTTCACATTTAAATAAATACATCTCCCTCATATGTACATCTTTAAGCAATTTATAATTCAAAAAGTTTGAGGTTGATGTTATCCTTGCCATGTCTTGTTGTTTAGCAATATCTTGAATTGTTGTGACTACTGTACTATACGTGCAGATGTGCCAGCAGAAACAGACCACCGGTCTATTTATGTCTGTTTATTATTCAACTCAATGTTGCCAAATTAGCTATTGAGGGAAGACCCATGTTTTTAAGTCTGGTGTCAGGTCCTTAATCCATGTCCACCCGTTATTGAGATATTATTCCTGGTATCGTAAGTCAAACTATCCTCCCAGCAAAGATGTAAGAGGATTTGTATCCCAGCTATTTTACAGTACTGTATGTCTATTGTAAATAATGAAATTGCCTAATCATAGAGCAGGAAGCTAATGATAGATTACCCATTTTGGCCCTAAGGAGTTCACCGGAACAAATTTAGGCAAACTAAGAATAAGCCTTGTATACAAGTTCTGTATAGGTTCTAACAAGTCCAATTTATTATGAATCCTAAATCTCAGACCATATAATATGCTTGAATCAACCTTCATTTTATATATTTTAAGGAGCAAAGTGGCTGAATTATTAACACACTGCTTTGAGAATTTGTTTATTGCCAATACCAATTGTCTACCTTCAGCCCGATATTCAGAATTGCACCTGGCAATGGCGCGAAGTGGTTATGCAGTGCAACTGAGTTGCGCTGGAGCAACACCAGGGATATTTTTAAAGAGATGTGCCATGGCACATCTCCTCTCAATATAACAAATAATGAGTGTTGTGCAAATACAGTGCACCAGTGCATCCCCAGACAGGTCTGAATACCAGGAATGGTAAATCGCCAGTGCATCGGAGGTGAATTCCTGAGATTCAGACACAAATATGCAAATGGACCCATAATGCTTGCATGGTGCAAATGGGGCCATTGCATGCCATTATGGCCCCATTTTCATGAGTTGTGTGGGGCTGGCCAGCAAAATGCACCTGGTGCCCTGCACACCATGCAGTCCCAGTACCAGGTACCCCAGTAGTACACCCTCCCCTTCCTGTGCCACCAATTACCATTGTGAATTTCTATAAACTCCCTGGTGGTCCAGTGGTTCCCCCCTTCCCATCCATACCCCCAATTGCCATAATAATATTTATTTTAAGATTCCTGGTGGTCCAGTAGTATCCCCCTCCCCATCCCATAACTTTGATCACTCAAAATGAATAGCTGTCATTTCCCTGGTAGTCTAGTGGTACCCCCCACACAGGGTCCCAGCCCACCCAGCTGACCCCTGGTCATTGGTGGGTAGCATACCCACCCACATACCTCTGTGGCTGCCCACCAAATGACTGCTTACAGTATGTGCTGCAAGCTCATTGGTCCACACTGTGGACCAATTGGCTTACAGTGCATACTGTAATAGTCATTCACAACTTTGTGAATGAAGTCATTCATTCACAAAATTGTGTATGACTAGTACAATATGCAATGCAATCCCATTGGTCCACAGTGTGGACCAATGAGTTTGAAGCACATACTGTAAGCTGTCATTCAGTGGGCAGCCACGGAGGTATGTGGGTGGGTATGCTGCCTGCCGATGACTGGTGGGGAGCTGAGTGGGCTGGGGGCCCTGTGTGGGTGGGGGGTACCTCTAGACTACCAGGGAATTGACAGCCATTTGTTTGGGTAGATTGGGGTTAGGTGGTTATGGGAGGGGGAGGGGGTACCACTGGACCACCAGGGATCTTAATATAACTATTATTATGGTGATCAGGGATACGGACCAGGAGGGGGGAACCATTGAATCACCAGGGATTTAAGTGGGTGCTTGTGTTCAGTGTTCTGGGGGGAAGTCACCCATGGCTGGCGGCTGCTGTGTTGCACCCTGCACTACAGTGGCCCACCTGTGGGTGGCTAACAGTTGAGCCATTTTATTATGGGCTGAACTTTGTGCCCAGGTATGCGGCATATCTCTGGGATGTGTCAGCAGATGCACCACACATCCCGGGCTGAATACTGGGATGTGCCACATATGCATGGGCACGCCCCCTGGAGATATGCCGCATACATTATCTTTGCACCCTGGTGCATCGGGAATTGCACTGCACAATTCCCCCTTTTGAATATTGATCTGTGGTGCATTTCTGGGGTTGTGCTGGTGCAAATCGATTGCACCAGGCACAACCCTTTTGAATATCTTGGCCTTTTTGTCTTGTTTTCCTTTATGTGCAAATCCCACCATTTGTATTATGAAGAATAATACCCAGATAACGAGCTACTCACTACTTCAGCTTCTCTTCCCACAATTTTTCACTTAAAATTTGGGGTAAATTCTGTGACCATTATTTTTGTTTTATTAATATTTATTGGTAATCGGAGGTCATTTAAAGTTAAAACCACATTATCTAAAGCTTTTTGAAGTCAGCTAGCAGTACCTGACACAATAACTATGTTGTCTGCATACAGAAGTATATTTAATTTAGCATTTTTAATCACAGGGACATCAGTTTCACATTTGTCCAACCTATGTACAACCTGATTTATATATATATATATATATATTAAATAAAGGTGGTGCCAGGAGACAACCTTGTTTTACACCCTTGTTTATCTTTAAAGGTTCCGTCAGTTTTCCATCTGCTGAGAAACAAATCTGTATGGATGTATTTGAATATAATCTTTGTATTAGGGACAATATTTTACTGTCAATATGCCAAGTATTAAGTATTCTTCATAGGATTAACCTATTTACACTATCGAATGCAGACGACATGTCAATAAATACAACAAATAATGAAGCTTTGTTTAATTTTGCTTTCCTAAGTAAATGATCTGAGATAAATAAACAGTCAAGGATAGAATGTTTTTCTCTAAAATCGAATTGCCTATTTGATAAAATATTATTCTCTGTTACCCAAAAGTTAAGTTCCTGTAATAAAATACGAGTAAAAGTTTTTGCTGAAATATTTTGAAGTGCAATTGGTCAATAATTAGAGGGTATTTGTTTATTCCCTTTTTTGTGTAAAGGCGCTAATTCAGCCACTAACCATGACTCTGGGACTTTCTCCATTTCAGCCACTACTTGAAATAATCTGATAAAAATGTCACACCACTATGAAGCATTGAACTGAAAAAATTCAGCTGGTATGCTGTCAGTACCTGCTGCCTTATTCTTTTTTTGTGCTCTAATTGCATATACTATAGCATCCCTGGATATTGATAGTCCTAAGGGATTGATTTCCTTGATTTCCCTAGTATGGATCTCAAATTGTTTATCTGAACCTGGACAATCTGTATATAAAGACTTAAAATAATTAATTCATTCAGAGGCTATAATAGTTGCTTCCACATTTAAATAGTATTTATTTTCAGCCGATAATATACGTTTCCAGAAATCTTGATTTTTTTTTTGCTTTGAATAGCTTCTTGTAGTCATGACCATAAGTAATTATCATATTTTCTTTTCTTACTTCTTATTATGTGTCTATATTCTTTTCTTATTAGGATCAATCCCTTATTATAATTGTGATCAAAAGTCCTCCTACTAATTTGAGTTATCTTATTTAGCAGTTTTCTGTATTTATTACACTGTATATCAAACCATAGGGCTTTATTTAAAGGTCTCATAATTTTATTATTGTCTTGAACTTGTGACAGGATATGATTTCTAAAAGTCTTTAACAGATTTTCAAAACTTTCAAAGGGCGTTAATTAAAGAGCCTTTCAGTTCTAATATTGACTGGTTCTATAAAAGTTCATGCATTTTTATTGGCATTAAAGGATCCCATTTTATCCACCTTTTCCAAACCTGTAAGTGTTGAAAGGGCTGCAGAGGTCAAACAACTTACCATTGCATGCATTAAAGCAGGAAGTTCAAGCTGCTATAATTCAACATTTTACATGTTGTAAAGGCTTCCTGAACAGAAAAAGCTGTACATGACTACACTATGCAGAATCAAATAGGTAAAGTAGACATCATGCTGAATTCCACAAATGGACTCTACTTGCATCTTTGGTCACTTTATTGGAGCCATTTGAGGTTGCCACATGTGATGTCAGTGCAGACAGTGCAACTCTGAGTCAAATTCTTCCTCAGAGAAGATTTCTTCACATTTTCCTTGAAGACATGAAGAAAGACTTTCAGTCAAAAGAAGACACCACCACTGTTATGCTGGCAGATGACTTGAGCCTCAGACTATTGACTGGTCAGAGACTAAATGCCATGCTTAAGAATGACACCTATGTGTTGGCTACATTGCTAGATACCCATTTTAAGTGGAACATTGAAGCCATCCTTCCTGCAGGGGAAGACATTGCGTATTGAGAGATCTTCTGCTAACTGAATGTGACATAACCCTACTGTACCAACACCATTAACTGATGTACAGCAGTCAAACACTGCCAAACCATCAGAGCTCACCTCTGGCATAGACAATAGCACATCTATGAATTCTTCACAATTGCCAGTGTCATCAGTGAGGGAAAGAACATCTACAGCTACTTCTCAAGCATCCTATGTTCATGATCAGAAAGGCACATCACTTCTGAGTCACCTGTAACAACATGGACTAGTATCCTGTAAAGGAAGTGCAGCTGCAGCTAGTTCATATGCCAGACTGGTAACCATTTCACACAGCACAATGATCCTGGAGTATTTGGATGCAGACCATACTGTGACTGGTCTCGAGGAAGACTCATTGCTCTATTAGAAACAAAAGATAACAATAAAACCAGATCTAGCAAATCTTGCATTAATGTATCTCAGTTGTCCACCTTCAAACATATATTCAGAATGCATATTTAGAGCAGCTGGAGGAACAATCCCTGACCACAGAACATTGCTAAGTCCTGCAAATGTGGAATGGCTTACATTTCTCAAAATGCATGCTGACAATTTCCCAATTGTCCCAAACACTGAATTATGCAATTCTGACCTTGAACATGAACAACGGCCTGCAAACAGTGATACTGAAAATGATGACTAGGTTGTCTACAAAATGAATAGAACCATTACTGCCACTACACCAGCCACATGTGCCACACTACTCTTAGTTTTCTTTTGTCAATCATCAGTTTTATATTATGTAACTTTGATGCCCACCATGAATATAATTTCTGGAAACAGCAGCAGCCTCACTCAGAACAACTGTGCCTCTCATACCTACTTCGTCAATGCCCACTTGGGGTATAATTTCTGAAGACAGCAGCAGAATCAATCAGAGCAGCTGCATCTCTTGTACCTACCTCAGCAATACCCACCATGGGTAAAATTTTCAGAAACAGCCGCATGCTTACTCACAGCAGCTGCACATCTTATACCTGTCTCCAGCAATGCCCACCATTGGTATACATTTTGAAACAGCAGCAGGCTCACTCACAGCAGTTGAGCCTCTCATACCTGCCTCAGCTATGCCCACATGGGTATTTTTATTTTAATTTTTTACCTTTGTTTACTGGGTAAGTACAATATTTTTTTGGAAACAGCAGCAGGCTCACTAAGAGCAGCTGCACCTCTCATACCTGCCTCAGCAGTGCCCACCATGGGTATAACAGCTCAGGGCACCTAAAAAACAGTGTAATAGTAAAAAAAAACAGTATTTTACATGATTTATGTTATTGTCAGGGTCAGGTAATCGGGTAGTATAAGGGGTTGGGTAGTAACTACCTGACCCGACCCAACTACTCAGTTTTCATCTGGGTATTTTTAGGGTACTTTAGAGGTACCCATGGGTAGTCTTGAGGGTCAGGTATTTTAGTATGTGCCCATCCCAGTCTGAATCAGGGACATGAGCAGCAGGCTAAGTTGAGCAGATGTGTTCTGTAGCTATGACAGAGCACAGTCACTGAGCTGCAAAGGCAGATCCCAGTAGGTGTGGACTTTCATAACTTTGGGGCTGCATATGTAAAAAAGGATTCACCAGTCCTACTTCAAAGTATAGGGATCGGGGACAGACAGTAGGGCATTATTACCAGAACTGAAAGGGTACACACTGTTTACAGGCTTCAGCATAAAGGCAAAGGATAAGGGCAGGTGACTGCATAATATCAAAAATGATGCCCCCATATATGTGGGCATACAGGGAGGATGGGGCAGTCAGCCAAATCTGTCACAGAGGGAGCAGTGGTAGGTCAGCTGCTGCAATGCCAGAGTGAAACAACAGGTATTATTTTAGGTGACATCCACCTAACTACATAGCATACATCAGGATTCAAAGATCCAAAATGAAAGTCAGCACTCCTCAGTAGCTTGCCACAGTGAAATATTTTAATACATAACTTTACCACTTTGTTGTACAGAGTCCAGCAGCAGCAGTATTGCCAGGTTCGGCAACTACAAGAGTTCATTGCAGTTTAAACATTAAATTACCATTGCATGCACGCGCCGATACGTCAATTTGTTATCCAGTCATAGCAGTCTTCTCTCGAACATGCTGATGCGTACACATAGCAGCCCACCTAAAGAATTGCACTTACATTCAAACAATTATTCACACCAGACTGTTATTAAATACCAATTAATTTATTAGTTACCTGTATCTGAACATTATAACAATTCACATATATATACCTATAATACATCATAGAAAGTAGTATTATTATATAGAAATGCATAACATGACAATGAGAGGAGGAGGAGGAGTAAATTCCTTATTACTGGTGGAAAAAATTACAAACATTTTAAAGAAGCCCTACATACCTCCCTGCAGTTCTTTAATTTTTGGCATAAAAAGTTAAATTAGATCAAAGGGAGAAAGCTTGAAGGATAAATTACTATGTCGTGAAGCCTTTTGGATTTTTACACTGGATACTGTTAAACCTAATGGACTCAATGACTTTGTGTCTCTGCATAGTATCCATTGATTGTCTCTATATTCCTTTACTTCCCCATTCTCATGTTATGCTTCATAGTATTAATGCTACTTCTCTATAGTTATAATGTTGTTATGTTTTAGATAGTTGTATTTATGGGTGTATGTATTATGTATTACGTAGTTATATTTATCATGCTTTAAGATAGAGAGCTATGTGTAAGGGTTAATTAATTATTTCATTATTTAATAGCAGTCTGGTGTATTAATTCATTGTTTTGAATGTGGAAGGTGTAATTCTTTTTAATTGGAGCACTTTATATTGTACTTGCACATCAGTAATCACATGTTCTGAGGAAGGAGCTAGTTGTGGCTCTGAAACACAAACAAATTTGGTGATGGCGTTTAGGTCTCGGCATGTTGCATGTCCGTCGGTAATTTAACAGTGTTTTAAACTGCTATTGGACTCTTAGCAATGGATTTTCGCCTGAGAACCACTCGCAAATACTCCTGCTGCTGGACTCTTGCACAACAAATGTGGTAAAGTTATGTATTAAAATATTTCACTGTGGCAAGCTACTGAGGAGTGCTGACTTTCATTTTGGATCTTTGAATCCTGATGTGTGCTATGAACTTTTAAATCTGAGCAAAGTGCACCCTCCTTATTACTGGTGGGGGAAAAAAAAGCATGTGCTTAAAAAAGTTTTTCCTGTGAAGAGCAGTGCCTTTTGTGTGTTTTTTGAATCCCATCTAAGTAGTGTGGCATTTGAGGCAGTCAAATAAACTAAAGCTCCATAAAGGAGTTTGGGAAGAACATCCCATGGGAAATAACAAAGGCGAGCTTCGGAGGTTAGGTTATGGCTCATTTTATAGGATGCACCCAACATGGAGTTGATCAACTTACAGGCTTCATTATAAGTACAGTAGTGGAGGAGGGTCAAGTGTGACTGTAAGGTAGGTGAAAAAGGAAAGAGAGGGGATATCGTACCATCAAGGTAGTCTATAGATAAATGTGACACACATAATCTAAGCATTTGGGGCATGCCAAACAACATGGTCTACATTTTACCTTTGTTCATGATCAGTTTGTTAGTGGCTAGCCAGTTGTGCGCTGACTGGAGATCAGTAGTAAGATAGTTTTAGGACCAGGTCAACTGTACTGAGCAATGCAAATTGGTGAGATAGGCTTTTGCCAATAGAATGAATATGTAAAGCAAAAAGAAGGGGAACAAGGATAGACCCTTGTGGAACTCCCACCAAAGTTGAGTCAGGATCAGATAGGGAGGACTGTATATGAATCTTTGGGACCTGTTTGCCAGACAGCTGTTGAAACAAGGAAGAGAGTAGATGAAACTGCCAAGCTGGCAAGTTTATCACAAATAAGGAGTGGCCCACATGGCCAAAAGCCTTTGTCTGGTCAATAAAAGCAGCACAAGTGAGGCTGCCCATATCCATTGTTGAAGCAGTACTGTTTGTAAGTGTGAGGAAGGCAGGTGTTGTGCTATGGCCTTTTTGAATGCCATGCTGCATAGGAGAGAGGAATTTGTGGTTGAAGAGATAATTGGTGATCCGAGATGCAACAACTTTCTCAAGTATCTTTTTAAGATGAGAATAACAATGGGTCTAAAATTGCTTATACCTTTGGGATTCTCTTTCGTAAATACAGGAATAATTTGTGAGGTTTCCCATAGCTCAGGCACTACACTAGAAGAAAGGGATACATTTATTAATTTAGCAGTGGGGAGGCTAATTCAATGCCAGCAATCTTAAGAAATCTAGGCACAATGCTGTCCAAACCTGAGGATTTAGATTCAGGGTTTAGAAATCTGTGACCATCAGTTGTGCTGACCAACTTAAAATAAAATGGAGGCTGGGTCGTGGAAATGGGGGACCCAAGAAGGAAGTCACCATATGGTGGAGAGGAGAATCAAACTGGGAAGGCTTGAGGGTATGATGAGAGGTCTGAGAAATACCAGTTAAAAGCATTGGCAATGGTGGTGTTACTGTCACAATTTACCCCATTTAAGACCATGTCAGAGGAAGAGTTGTTACGTGACTGACTCAGCATTTGTTTTACGTGCTTCCTAAAAACCCTTGGGTTCTGGACAGTTGAATTAAGTAGTCACATGCAATGAGAGATTTTGCTATATCTACAGTAATTGCTCTTTTGCATTAATTTCAGTGCTCTGTAAGCAGACTAGTCAAAGATGAATGAAGAGGCCTTAAACTCAGACCATTTTCTCTGACAATAAGTTTTTGCAGGTGTTGCTAGTCCAGCCATTTGGAGACAGGGTCACACACCCTTCTCCTTGTGATAGGGATAAATTTGTCTTGCAGGCCAGTGATCACAGAAGTAAAATAGGCAGTTCCCAAATTGACATCAGTGACTTTATATAGGTCAGACCAATCAATGTTGGACACTGCTAGCCTGAAGAACTCTGGGTTGTTGAAAGAAATAATGTCTGAACTGGATAACTGGGGGCTTTTAGCAGTTTGGCCTGCCACACACAGTATAATAGGGGGTGATCACTAATGGCATCTGAGCAAACACCTGAGCATCTAATCCTGTCTGATCTGGGCATAAATATCCAGTCAATCGGCATTAGAATTTTATCATTATTAGATCACCTGGTGGGTTCAGAGACTACCTGGGTCAGGTTTAGTTTACTGAGTGCCCCCACCACAGATTTGTTACAGTCTTAGAAGTAATATATATTAAAGTCACCACAGAGAATCAACTCATTATTCTTATCCAATGCACCAATACACTTGACTAGAGAGAACATCAGATATCTGTTACTGACGGAATATAAACACAGAAAAGATGGAGCTTTTTGTACTGCTCAACAGGAGTTCTCCATTACAACACACAAATGAAGATTCAAGTTGGAGCAGGTGGTTCGCTGCTGTTACATTTAGATTAGATTTATAGCAAATAAGTATGCCACCATGTCTCTTCAAGTCATTGCAATCACAGTGAAGGAAATTATACTGCCAGTGCACAGAAGTTATCAGGAGTGTTAGGCTTCAGCCATGTCTCAGAAATCCCAGATACATCTTGCTGATAGTGTGTGACCCATGCTGTAAGCTCATCAGTTTTAGAGACAATACTTCTTACCTTACGGTGAGCTAGTTTTAGGCCCTTGGTAGTTTGCCATGGTATGGGGTAAAAGGAAGGAATTAAATAGAAGTGTCTAGTGATACAAAATCTGTAAGTGATTAGAATTCATGCTAGCAATCTAATTTATTACATATTAGCGTTCCCACTAGAATTACCCATGCTTTAGTCCCTAGATTTCATAACAGGCCTTAAAAAGAGCTATGCTGAACCTACAAGCTATTTTTCCCTGCAAAAGCTGACTTTTAAATATTGGTTCCAGTTCTACTATGATTCTATCCGTATAGGCTATTTAATTTTACTGTTCCAGTCCTGTAGACTTTTTCATTATCCTAGTGTGTGTTTCTGATTTGCACTCAGGTAATAAATGCCATTTTAGAACTGTGAGTTGTAGTTTATGTCCCTCTCAGTCACAGTGTTCCATATTGAACATGGATGCATTGGGTCAACAATGGAAGAGCATGGCAAGGGGGCATAAACTACACGGGGGACATAATCTACATCACACAGTTCTAAAATAGCACTTACCACCAATAAGGTTGCTAATAGGCCCATACAGATGTACCAATAACAGAATTGGAACCCATATTTAAACAATAATTTGTCAATGCGGAATGTTCACTGGTTGCATTGCTGTTGTACTGGGTCTTGCTTGTACCCATTTTTATTATGTAATTGCCCAAGGTAGAACAGATGAGATGTAATATGTCATTTGTAATATGGTCATAATTTTACACAGTCTTATATTACATTTACCCAGGATAGTAGAGGTGAGATGCAATATCTCATTTTTAGTGTGGCCCTGCTTTTATAATGTATTTTTCTAGGACTCTTTAGAGGAAACATTTGCTTTTCAGTGGGGTTTGCTGGAGGGTCCTGTTTTTTACACAGTGTTTTAATATATTTATCCAGGATAACCTAGATGAGATAAAATTTCTAATTTTCAGTGGGGCCTTGCTTTGACACACTTTTGTACTGTATTTACCCAGGATGCAACAGCTCAGATGCTATCTTGTTTTCAGTGCTATTCTGCTTTCCCCAGTTTCTACTCTATATTTACCCAGGATAGCACAGCCAAGATGTAATATCTCATTTTTGATGGGGTCCCGCTTTTATCAATTTTTGTAATGTATTTACCCAGGATAGCCCAGCTGAAAGGCAAGTTACATTTTCAGTGGGTTCCTGCTTTTGTGATGTATTTTCCCTGGATAGAGCAGCATAGATGCATAGTCCAGTGGGTGTTCTGCTTTACTGGGGTCCTGCTTTTACACATTTTTATTAATTATTTACCTAGAATAGACCCAATGAGATGCAATACATAATTTTCCGTGGTGCCCTGCTATTGCACATTTCAGATAGCATTTACCCAGGACAGGCCAGCTTAGAGCAATATTTAATTTTCAGTGGGCTTCCACATTTTGACCCCACATTTTCAACAGTCTTTTTATGACATGACGTTATGTTCAAGACAGGTGGAATTTTTTAAATCCCATCCAAAAGGTGATTTCGTAGTTTTGCAGTGCATCTGTAAAAACATGTCTGAGGGGATCTGAAAAATGACACCTGTAATATTCAAGAGGTGGGGTAACTCAAAGGATATGTTAATCATTAGGGGTCAAACTTGCAAAAATAAAGTTATGAGTAAGTGCTTGAACAGTTCAATATTTCTTAGTAATTTAGTTGTTTTTCAGATTTTGACCACACTTTTCAACATAGTATTTTGTGACCCCTCCTTCTGAAATGACAGGTGTCTTTATATAATATTGACTAAAATGTCATTTCATACCACAACTACAAAAACACATTTTGATCAGGATTTGAAAAATGTCTGTTGTCACATTCAGAGGTAGTGTGAAAATGGTTATTTTGAAAATTTGGGATCAAAATACTGAAAATTACCAAAGTTGTGAGCATACTTTGAAAAATTCCAATGTATGCTCATAACTTTGTAGTTTTCGGTTTCAATTTCAATCTTTTTATTGGTTTAAAAAAGAGGGCAACATTACATCAAGCAAATCATTAATTGATCATCTGGTCATGTCAATACAGTCGCATATAACAATGCCTCGGGTGAGAAATTACCCCTTTTAGCTTGGGGTAAAATCAACAAATTAACACTGAGCCATCCTGTCAGACACTGTGGGTCCATTCTGGTCCAGAAAAAGGGGACCCCTCATCTGATCTATAACTTCCGGGGTTACTGGTGATCGCAAGCATATGACCAATGCATGGGGTGCTGTCCAAAACAAAAAGGATTGGCCTATAAAAGCTATGACTGAACAGGAAAAACATAACATGCAACTATATACAATACACTCTAAGGCAATCAGAAGGTGAGGAAGGGAGGAACTACTTAGAGGGGCCTAGCTGGAACTTTGGCCAGGTTAGAGGAGGGAGGGTGCCCTTCTTTAAATGTTGTGACAATATTTTTATTCAAGAAAAGGACGCCAGCACTTATGAAATCTACTCAAGGATTTGTTGGCAAAGCTGGACATTCCCTGCATGATTCCACCATCCCCATAGACAACAAGAGGTCTTGGACAGAGATGCATAGTGCTGAATGCCAGTTCATCAGCAAAGTCTTTTTGCAGCAGCCCATACCACACTGACCCACTTGCCTCCTGGGTCTTGCCTGGGCATGTTTTCTGGAGAGCAACCTAGAAGTAGAAGGGGGCATCTTGCAACATCTCTGGGACCACCTGTTTGCATATTTTAATGATATTGTCCCATAAGGGCCTAATTGCTGGGCATTCCCATAACACATGATAGAGGAGGGCTTTACCTGACCTTATCTCCAACATGTGTCCTGAGACATGAGATCCATTCTTTTAAGTTTGGCCAGAATGAGATACCATCTCAGAAGGGTCTTATTCATGATCAGGTGGATTCTGCCATGCCTGATGGATTCAATCCCAGGAGTTTGCCACTGTTTGTCTGAGATGGTAGTATTCATTTTCATCTCCTATTTGGCCTTAGCTGTCAGGGTGGTGTCTGAGAGCACCTCTTTCAACACAGTGTAGATTGTACTAGCTCACCCTTTAGGAAGCTTCACCCAGGCCCACAGTGGGGGGGGGGTCCTCTACCTGTTGAGTCCCACTCTTAGGAGAGTTGGGCAGGTGATTAATTGCATCCCTAATTTGGAGCTATGACCAAAAGTGCATAGAGGGAAGGAGGTACCACAGTCTAAGTGCTTCAATGGCGTCTAGGACTGTGGTCCCTGCCATCAACAGGTCTCTCACCATGTGGACACCTTGCACTTCCCACAGCCACCAGTGGACAGTGGTCCTACCAATGGTGACCCATGGGTTGTGCCCAAGAGTGGAGTCCTTTCAGGATGTTGGGGTAGCCTTGAGAAGCTTGTGCACCTTGAACCAGCACTGCATGGAAATATCCATGGGGGGGGATTATTTTCCTCAAGGAACCCTATGGATTGTATAAGATTACAGCGGGTGAGGTGGCTCCTGCCACTACTGACTCCAGTAGCCTCCACATAGGGAAGGTAAGATTTTACAGACTGAATCATTGGATTGTCTGGGCTATAATGAATGCCATATGGTACCGCTAAGACCACGGGAATCCCAACCTACCCCTGCTCCAGTGCTGACATAGTTTTTGTTTGCTAAAGTGAGGGGGTTTGTTTTCCCAGAGGAAGTGGCCTAGAAGGGTATCGATTTTGTGAAACCATTTCAGGGGGGGATCTAGAGCAGGAGGTGAGCCAATAAATACAGTAAGCATGAAGTTATCATGAGTTTGATGGGGTCAATTTTCTGTGACCTCCAGCACTCCAGTTCTAGCTTTATGGAGTCCAGGTGAGGTTAACACTAATGATTTTGCCCAGATCCCAAGGGAGGGTAAGCCCTAGATATTAGATACCCTCCAGGGACTAATTAAGGATGTGGGTCATAGGCCCTTCTATGGGTCAGTGGGTATTCAGAGGGAGAACCTCAGTCTTGGACTGGTTGACTTTAAGTCCAGATACTGCTGTAAAGATGTTCAGTAGATCCAATATGGCTGTCAGAGCTTATGGGGAGTAGGCTGTGGTGATCAGGAGGTCATCAGCATGCAAAAATGTTTTATAGTTATCCTCCTCCACCTTGATACCAGGTATGTTGTGGGCTTCTCTAATGGCAATTATCATTGTTGTTTTTTAATATTTTTACTCCAGATTTTTAACATAGCCTTCGTATGTCCCTACCTCATGACCAAAGGCAAAAAACAAATATTCAAATCCCGCCTGAAAGGTTATTCCATGAAATCCCCATTAGGGATGGATTTGAAGAATTTTACCACCTTTGTTCATGAGGTGGGGTCCCAAAAAAGCCTTGTTGAAAATTTGGAGGAAAACTATTAAAAAATTACCAAGTTATAGGCACAAGTTCAAAATGCATTGAAAAACATTGAACCGCATACCTGATTTCCTCAGCTCCCAGTCTAGTGTCAAAGAGTGAAGATGTTTGTCCAATCCTGAGAGGATTATAGCATTCAATCCCCAGTAAGTAAGTAAGTAAGAAGTGGGAGTCTGTGGTATGGGGCATGCTGATTTGGGGAGAACAGGTGGGGAAAGGTTAGTGGCAGTGGGGTGCAGTGGCAGCAATGGATATCAATGGACCATTTTCTTTTTTACAGGGTGCATAAAAACAAAAAAAGAATACAAGAGATGGTTTTCTTTATTTCAGGTACCAGCACTGGGGATTGGGCACCCCAGTGTCTGTTTAACCTCTACAAGCACAATAAGTGACGAGGAGGTGGAGGGATACCTGGCAGAGTGGGGATTAAAATAATATAAAAAATACAAAAGGGACTACAAAGGATGGTTTTCTTTATTTCAGGTACTGACACTGGGAATTGGCCACCCCAGTGTCAGTGTTATGTTTGGCAGCACTGGAGTTGGGATCCCTGGTGTCGCATAGTGAAAACATGTGGGGTGGGGGGTACTAGTAGGCACCGAGGATTGGGCACCCCGGTGTCAGAAAAGTAAGAAGTACAGGGAAAGCAATGGGACACAGGAGGGATACTTGGCAGAGGGTGGGGGGACTGTTTTTTACATTGGGAGGTAGGACCACAGCAGGCTGATCATGACGCTGATCAGCTGTGATTGCTGGGCAGCATCACACAGATCAAAGAAAAGAGCCACCCTATGATTCAGGCAGCTCTTTTCTTTGAACTTTACACAGTTTCTGCCCAGCAAGGCCAGAACAGTGCCATGATCAGCCTGGCTGATGATTGATCTGTCACCATTGAGCACCTTGTAGACTGCCCTGCATCAGACTGACAATGGCACACCTCTCAAAATCCACCATCACATCAACATGTTTGCTTTGCTCAAGCTCATCTGCAAACCTAAAAACAACTTCTACTGGAAAAATGACTTGCAGGTGCAGCTCGGTTCTCCTTTAAGAACTTCAAATATTGTACTATGTAGTATGTTGTTGATTAGCAAATGGCAACAGATTAGGTTGAATGTAATTTTAAAAGCACAAGTTTAGAGAGGTGGAGTTCTTTAATCCATCACTATTCTAGTATGGTTATGTGGCCTGATATTCCAACTAACCTTTCTGTGTGTTGAAGCTGCAGGCTTTATATACACACTAATCAAAGCAGTGGTGTCTGGAGTTTGTACTGTAGGTTAAACAGCAGGAACTTTAGAAACTTGGTTGATCCAAATGGCCAGAACTGTGGAAGCTCACTCCCTATGGGATGGCATTCAGGGGCACAGCCCACCACTTTTTTTCTGACTTCTCCCCAGCTGAAAGGTTTCCTGCCAAGCAAGAGTTACACCCCATCTAACTAATTAGATCCAGTGCCCCACTCCACCAACTGCCACTCTATATGTTCTGGGATGGCTGCTATGAGCCTCAACTTGGTCCAAACAAACTGAAATGCAGATGTCAGTAAAAATCTACCAAATCCTATATTTCAGAACTGGATTTTGAGTGTTTTTCTCACTGATAGCTGGTGTCCTAGTAAAAAGTAATATTCATTACCTTTTGGATAAAAAAACAGAAAAGTATTGTACAGCCATAGAGAAAATGTTTATTAGGGTGGGACCGGCACATGGCCATAGCAAGGGAGTAGTGGGCAAAGAGTTAAGGAGAGAGATGGACATGAGGGCCAGTATATAATTAAATTGGAGCGCTGGCAGATGGGATGGTCTACTAGGCTTTTTTCTCCTGTCATAGCTACATTTATTCTGTATGTAAACCTTCACCTGATGCAGACAACAGGGTTTCCTTTAGGTCAGGAAGGTAGTAATCCACTACTTTAGGAAAAAAGCTTATGAAACTATTAGATAAATACTATAGCAACAAAATGTAGGACAAATTATGATGTAAACCAGGGTACACTAAAACACTGAGGTTTCCATTATTTGAAATCAGACTTCATTTTGTAGAAGAACTCCCATAACCGTTACTTGGCATTTTACTATTAAATCAGGATTGAGCTTTAAAATATTCTGTGGTTAGTGTTGATTTATTGATAGCCTCAACTGTTTGTGTTTTAAGATACAGATGAAGAATAAATAGATGCAAGATCTCTTGAACAAAATTCCTACAGTATCTAAAACTGCCTTCACATATGGTGTTTCATTTGACTTGTGAACATGAAGAGCTGATCAGTGTCAAAATCTATGTCCAAGGTGGCTGGGTTTACTTATACATGGAAAATATAAGTTTTGTCAAGACATGTTGGGTCAGGCAATTCTATTTGGTTTACATTGTGCATGTTAACAAATCTTCCTAGTAAGTATGTATTAATATGATGCCCAACTTGTCCCAGTATCTTACATGTAAACTCAACAAACCAAGTGAAAACTGTCTCCATGCTATGTGGCACCAGAAAATGTTTAAGTTGTCTGAACCTATGAATTACATTTGAAGTTGAAATCACTCCAAATGCTGTATTAAGAGTAAAGGTATATTGGAGTTTTATTTTATTTATTCTTGATCAATTCATGACTTCTCTTTCCATATCCAGTCTCTGGCCTCTAAATCTTAACAAAAAAAACTTGGAGCTCACTATAAAGTAATTAATTGCCTCTCTTAAGACTGCATGAGAAAGTGCTTAGTTGAAAGCATGCATGATATGAAAAATTAATGCAGTGATATCATCTATGTCACCACTCCAGAATACCACCTATCAAAATTACATACTATGTTCAGCTCCAAGGCCTCTTTAGTCTCTGCTGCCCTCACCAGAAATACAACTGCACCCTCCTTGGCTGACTGAAGTGGCCCTTCCATAACTGTAAGCACTTGTAAACTCTTGGTCAATATGGGTTTAAATACTGGATCAAGATACTGTACTTTCCAGCTGGATAATCAACCTGCTTACTCCTGCTCCCACTTCCAGGTATTACCCACTCCCCACACTGGAAACTAATTCTCATTCTTATTCATAGGTGCCAAACAAGTCTGGTCAACTTGTCTCTCCTGTAGACTCCCATTGTTATTTAACTACTTACGCTTAGGAGTTTACGCACCAACCTACCGATGTTCCTCAGTAAAGTTATGATACTGCTTGCATCCTGCTGTGACTGCACCTGACTGTTAATTTGTGAATACCCCTGAATTATTATTGTACATTTTGCATTCTCCTTAGAGTTACTACTTTTTTGTACCATTTATTGAAAACAGTGTGTAATTCTGTGTAACATTCATTATAGTGTGCCTTCTTTCTAAACCTACTAGACTGCTACATATTGTGTTCTTACACTTGTAATCCCTTCCCTTCCCCAGGCAGCATTTGTAAATCAGATTCCTGCTGTATCTTAGCATCTCAACATGTTTACGTGGTGAAGCAATTTCAAGTAAATCAATAAATAAACACATGCACTTGGAAAACTAGCCATGCAAATGCTGTATTTGTTATATTTGTTTTTTGGCAGACACATGGCTGTCCGGAGTCACTTGGGTGGCCACCAGACAGAACTTATGCATATTGTAAATTCTGGTGCTGTTAGTAGAAATGCCTTGCCAACATTTCTACAGCCAAATAGAATACTTTAACTTAATACTTGGCAAGGGCACTCAACTCTCATGTTCAAATGTGTTGATTATTTGGCCCTAGATCTACAAAATTCCTTTCAGGAAAATACAAATGTACATTTTTTGCTGTAGTAATACTGTTAAAGGAATTTGGTGTTTACATGGTGCTTTTCATGCATACCATATCTCAAAGCATTTTACAAGAGATACAACAGTCATATGGCACACATGGAGAGGTAGACAGATTGTAACATACTGTACTAACACTGTATTGCAATGGTAGAAAGGACTCAGAATCCATCCTGTGCACCTCTCCTGCCATATGGTAGTAATTACCTCCCAATTTTGTGAATAGACATACATCAAATATAAACTGTCACATTGTTACCTCTACTCATTTTGTGTAACCCTCAATGCTATTCTACCTTAGAAATCGAACTAGTCCATTTTTAAAAGGGCTGAACAATACTAGCCTGAGACTCCCACATCCTTACTGGGTAAACTATTACACATGCTGAAACAGTAGTTTGTTGGCCATACCATTACCTTGCCATGGAAGCTATTCCACATACTGACCTCTCCACATGTCACACAACGCTTTCTGATGTTTCCCCTTATCCTGCTCTGTTCCCATTTGAGTTCATGCCTTCCAGTGCTGCTTGCAATGATCAACTCAAACAGCTGTGTATACTCTACCCAGTCTATCACTTTTACTATTTGGAGCCCAGCAATCATCATCCACCCAATGCCGTCTCTTCTATAGGATAAATCATTGGAGTATGACCAATCTTTCATCATAGCTTTTGCCAGCTAAACCACAAATCATCATGCTAGTTTTGTGCAGCATGTCCTCAATCTCTACAATAGTCATAAGAAAGTTTCAGGAAGGCACAGCGAATTTAAGCTCAGGAGGAAAGGCATGTCATGCACACTAACAGTCTGAGGAGGACCGAAGGTAAATGCCGAGCTGTGGATAATATATTATTTTGTATATCCACAATCCTCATTAATATGATTGCTGGGGTAAACCGTGGGGAGGATAAATGGTCTGCATATGGTCATAAAGTAAGTGGTGGAATTCACTGTACTGCACACTGAATTTGCCTTATTAAATCATATCAGACTTTTCTAAATGTATTAACTGTAGCATTACAAACTATTTAAACAAAGTAATTACTAAAATTACTATAGAATAATCCTTGTTGGGGGGTCACCATTCTGTGGAACCTTGTGATGATATGCAGAAACAAGCTATGCCTATCTACATGGCAAATATGATCAAAAATAGAAGGCACCACTGACCCACAGGTACAGTGGTCAGACTACTGCTTGTGAACCAGGAACCCAGGTACGAGATTGGGCCTGGGTTGTTGGAGGCTGGCTGGGGGAGTAGGACTGAGTATCTTAGATAATGTTCTGTTCCACTGGGGGGATGGAGGAAGGACTCTTTGCTGCACTGTGATACTGCCACCTGGTGGATCACAACTGGCAGTGCAGTCAGAGCAGTTTCATGGGAGTGAAGATCTCAGTCTGTCTACATGCACAAGATGAGTTGCAGACTACCACAGCATCAGTACTAGCAACCTTGCCCACTCTTCCGAATCAGGATCCATTCCACGGTGGGTGTTGACGAGCCCTGCCACCCCCACTGTAAGGGTAAGCCACAGGGGATAAATGGAGTGATAGATAACTCCAGGAGGTGCCTGGTGATGGGGCGTTGGAGGTCAGTAGGAGGGGTGACCTGCTTAGTGGCAAGGAGCAAACATTTAGAAAACAAAATAGAAGATACCATGATAAACCTTAAGAACTGTTTCCATTGTTTGTTTCTATAATTTAATAATTTAGTATGTCCAGGAAAGCTCCAGCACAGTGAGGAAAAACACAAATGCCTATGTGAAACAAGAGCAAATTTAGTTGTAAACTATTCTGCACTGCACTGGATGAGAGGTATACCTCATGTTTTTGATGAGCAATGGGTGTTCTGCCTGGAAATGGATAGGAGACGGCTTACAGGTCCAGAGAGCATGGAAGTTATCCATCTGATCATCTAATCGTTAAAGAAAAAACATAGTTCACAACCTCTCTTTTACACTATAATTTGTGATATCATCCTGTCCAAAGTATGTACTGTTCTGAAAGCTTTAAATTCTAAAGAATAAAATTAAGATTCTGAGGATTCCCCCTCATAGTAGCTAAGTAGCAACCCATGAAAGGAATAACATTACTTGTATATACAGTACTCAACAGAATAAAAGGTTCATCAGCTTCCATGTATGGATTATGATTTATTATAACAAAAGTAAGGTACTGTATAAGCAATCTACAGCACGGCAATGATCAATAAGAGTAATTCTATACATTAGCTGAGTAAATCTATATGGACACATCAACTTGTTGTATCTACTATTCAAAACCAGAAACTCAGAATTATAGGTTGGTCTGTATTAACTGAGTGACCATTGTTTTACGAGTCATTTATAACAGCACCACTGCTATTGCCCTCCATTAATTTACAGCAAACTCATCAATCCCAGAATAGCCAGCAAGTCAACATAAGAACTTGTCAGTGCAGGGCAAAGTTACTTGACTCTGTTTGTCTTCTGAGAGTTCAAAAGATCTTGGGTGTCTCATGAGGAAGAAGGGATGTGGTAGTTTTCCATACAAGAGCAAATTTCCCGTCTTTTTTTTTTTAACAAAGTATACTGTTCAACTGTGCCCTTACAAATGTCAGAAAGAGGTCAAACTCAGAATGTAGAGTCATTAAATGAAGTTGTTTGTTGATTTTAAATAGTCCAGAATAAATCACAAAGCTGGCCAACTAATGGGTATAACTTACTGCCAAGTCCTGACACAACATTATGTCTCAGACACAGTAATCCTGGATATGGCTTAGGTAACTCACAGTATTAATTGAATATAACTATACCCTGCTGTGTAGCAGAGACAACTTATATGTAATATCAGCTTTCTATGGCTGCCTTTCTCTAGTTAAGTGCAACCCAAGCCAGCTGAGTATGCCCTGGGGAGGTGGTAGAGGTGTGGATCCTTTATGCATCCCATTAGCCAAGTAATTGACTGTTTTGTTTTTTTTACTGGCTTTAGTTTACAGTGTTACATCACTTGTTTTGCATGCTAGATGGGCAGACTAGATGGGCCAAGCAGTCCTTATCTGCCGTCAAAGTCTATGTTTCTATGTTTCTTCCCAAGCAAATCTGCAGAGTACAAACTCATTTGCAATTGAGGTAAATCTCAGATATAATCACAGTTTCATAAGTCCTGTTTTATTATTTACAAACATCACAAACAGGATCTCTCACAGTTCTGATTCAATATTAAAATGGCAGATTGATAAAATCACAGGCACCTAACAGATGAACATGACTAAGAATACACAATATACTTTTATTCATTCTCTGAAATCAAGTATGATTTTCACTTTAATTGCATAATGGAAAATGCTGACGCAAATGGAGTAACTAGGAATGTGTTAATTGTTACATACAACATGCTCATATATATTTTTTTTTTACTACTTATTTATCTCCTGTTGCTTCCAGGGCCCCTTCAGACTGACCCCCACAGTCCCATCACCTGGCTCCTCAGGACTTACCTTCACCACAGTCCTCTACCAAAGGACCCATGATTGTGCCCAGCCACTGGTGTGGTTTCTGCAAGGAGTTGGTCCTTCATCCTACTGCTTGGAGGGTTTTTCTACAGTTTCCCTCCCTGGCCCCACAGATGTGCAATGGGCACAATGTCCAGACTCTACCTCAGGCAGAGACAGCTCCAGCACCCTGAACATGGGACTCCTTCCCAACTCTGCAATGTACAAGTGCTGCCACCCAGCCACCACTGGGCAGCAGGCAAGCAGAGTGCCACAGCAACCCCCCCTACCTGAGAAAGGAGAGGTCTCCTGGGATGCTTTATCCTTCCTCTCCCCGTCAGCACCCGAGCAACCCTAGTCCATTCCTGACCCCTAGTTGCCAGCATGGCAGGAGGTAAGACACTCAGTGTCTCAGTCCTCCTTGCCATCGGGCTGGGTTACCATGATCATAATTTAAACTGTATGTTCAGTTCATGGCTCTAAATATTTTGCATATAACTTTTATTTGCCCTTTTGCACACTGTTTGAATTGCATTGTGTTGTTTGTTTCCAGCCAGGAAACTTCATTTCACATATTTCTTTGTGAAGTTTCCTGACTTCACACCATGCATATTGGAACATTGATTACAGTGGTTATTCACCTGGCAAAGTACCTACAGTACTTCCCTGTGAAGACTACTCATAGTGGCACTACACAGGTAAAAGTACGACTAGATGTACAGTAGTTCTTCATCAGGCAAGTAGGCACTTTTGCCTGCAGTGTGCTCACAACATAGAAACTGATGGCAGATAAGGACTGCTTGACCCACCTAGTCTGCTCATTTTCCCTACCTTCTGCAATACTGCAGTTCTTACTTGATCTCTAGCTTTTACCTTCTTTTTCCTATTGCGAGGGTTCCCTTGTGCCTATCCCACGTTTTTTTTTTGAATTTCTCTACTATTTTTGCCCCATCACCTCTGCAGAGAGGCTGTTCCATGCATCCACCACCCTTTCAGTGAAAAAAATACTTCCTCTTGTTACCCCTGAGTCTACCCCCTGCCTCATATCATGACCCCTTGTTCTTGAACACCTTTTTTTCTGAAAGATGCTACTCTTTTTTACCTTATTTATGCCCCTGAGGTATTTGAAGGTCTCTATCATATCTCCCCTCTCTCTCATTGCTTTCAGGGTATAAATATTGAGGTCCTCTAGTCTCTCCTTATATGACTTTTGGTGCAGATCCTGCACCATTGTTGTTGCCCTTCTCTGAACTGCCTCTACCCTGTCTATGTCTTTCTTGAAATGTGGCCTTCAGAACTGAACACAGTACTCCTGATGGGGTCTCACCAATGATTTGTACAGTGGTATCACCACCTCCTTTTATTGCTGGTGATATCTCGCCCTATGCACCCCAGCATCCCACTGGCTCTCCCAACAGCACAATGCTTAGTGCTGCTCTATTTTTTTTTAAAATAAGTATGTTTAAAAGCACAAACCCACCCCACTATCCATGCAGCTATATGCTGCAATCCTCACATACGAGCCCCAACCACAGAAAGTAAAGACCTCACCCTCATAGCACCTACATGCCCTCCAATGCTCCAATCCTGGTTAAGTTGTAATGTAACTTTCATTTACACACAAGTCCATTCCCCCACCTACCACTTTGCAGTATTTCATCCTCAACACATATTCAGAGACCCCACCCACCCACTCTCCTACACCCTAGCATCCTCCTCCACCACCCAGTAAAAGTTCAAAAGACTACAGAAGGATGCTGCTTATACATGAAAAGGCCATCTCTGAAGTCAGTATCTCACACAGCCCTCATCCCCATTGGCTGGCCATGGAATGACCATAAATGAACTGATGATGTGCTTCTATAGTAATACCTGACTGGAGTCAATCGAACTTAAGGAAATGGGATGTGAAGAAAAAAAGTACTCTAAGCCTAGATGAATCTGTGGCATAGTGTTTACTGGGGTTTGAAGAATAATGCAATCCACCATCAGCATTGTCTTAACTTCAGCACCCTGTCTCCCCAGGCATTTGTGTGAGAGCAGTTTTCTCTGCCTAAACAGAGAGCTCCAAAGTTAGGACAACCCCAATGATGTATCATAGACTGACCAAAGTTTAGGGGGGACTCTTTATCCTAACATTAATTTCCCTACTTTTAAAACAGCTGAATTATTATTGCATACATTAGGAAAATTAAATTGGACCAGACTTTTTCTGATTCTAAATTTGGAAATGGCTATACAAGAATTTAATAATATTTTCTTATCAGCATGTGATGAATCAGCTCCTATTATTAAAATTCAGCAGAGGAAATCTCATGATCCATGGATCACAGAGAAACTAAAAAAAGAAATAAGAATCAAATAGAATTTGGAAAAAATAAAACACTAAATCCAGAGCACTGGGTACAATATAAAAAAATGAAAAATGTGCTTAAAATAAAAAATAAGACAGGCAAAGGCTCAATATTATTATAACAAGTGGGCACAGGTAAATATTGGGTACTGTTAAAAACCTTAGAAAATCCAACTCAGGCCTACCTTAGTATCCAGACAGAGAAAGATGGGGTTATCTTAAACAACGAAGAGTCAGCTAATACTCTAGACAAGTATTTTATAAATCTCCTAGATGTAGCTTGACTAATAGACAACAAGGTAAACCTCAATCAAGAGTTACAAGAACCCGAAGAAAAACGGTCCATTCCCAAGTTTAGATTCAGATGTATGACGTGTAAAGAGGTAAAAAAATATGATAAGAAAACTAAACTCAGACAAAGCGCTGTCAAATGATAAAATAGAAATCAGGTTCTTAAAAGATGGTGTAAATGTTATTGCTCCTATTTTGACAAGGCTATTTAACTGGAGCAGACAAGAAGGTGAAATCTAAGCAATATGGAAAGAGGCCAAAGTAATCCTTGTTGTTCCTAATTTACACTAATCAAGTACCCACTGTTGCCAGGAAATCCATAGTCAGGCTATATGCAGATGACACAGTACTTCTCACTATGGGAACAGACTTAAAAGAAATCAGTACAAATATAAAAAATGATTTCCTGGCCATTCAAGAATTGTTTCAGAAATTAAACCTAGTCCTGAATGGCAAACAATCAAAAGTAATGCTGTTCTCAAATAAGCATAAGAGTGAGGCCTTGTTCACACTGTGTTATTTAAAATGTTTTATCAGTGGTAAAACGTTTTAAATAGCTGCTAGCACAGTTTGTGTTCACATTTAGCATGACTTATGGACTGTTTTAGTGAACCATGCTCAAACCCTGCTTCGAGGTAGGCTTGAGCATGGTTTTCAAAACGGTTGCAATTGTAATTCGGATTTACCGTCAGTGACAGCAGGATGACATGGTTTCCAGAGCATGATTATGAAGCTTTCAATGTCGCCGCAAAGCATGATGGTAATCAGCTTTCGGGTGCTGAGAGTGCCAGAAAACAGATGAATAGACACCAGTGAGAACATACTGACATGGATTTGTTAAGGAACCAACACGTTTTTAAACTCGCTTTACACAGTGTGGACACTTTGAAACGGTAAGCTTTAATCCGTTTCTAAGAACGGTTTAAAGAACCATTTTCCAGTGTCCTGCAGCATGAACAGGGCCTAAAATTCCTCCCCCAGCACTGGTTGTAAAAACCACAGCTGGAGAACTTTTACAACAGATCACTGAGTACAATTTGGGCCTCTGGATAGATAGTAACTTAAAATGTAATTACCGCATTGATGTATTAGTTAAAACAGTAACTAGTTAATTTAGAGAGACAGAGGTATGGCTGTGTGGGCTGTGGGCGGTGGGCTATAGGCACAGGTTGGTTCTTTTTCTCTTTTTTTTTCATTTGCAGATTGTGAGAGGGTTATGACCATGTGTTTCCCACCACTGGAGTGGCCCTTGCCTACGTATTTAAATAGCTGTATTTGCAGAGATGCCTCCTCCCACAAGCAGGGCAGGGAATTCTTGGGAAGCATAGCTGACATGGGGTATGGGTTCAAGTCTGTAAACAAAGGGGATAACGCATTTTGTAGGTACATCAGTGAAAGAAGAAAAAACAAGAGAATTGTGAGGCTCAAAGGGGAGAAGGGGGAGTGTAAGGAGGGGGATGTGGACAAGGCAGAAATACTGAACAAATACTTCTGCTCAGTACTCACTAAGGAGGCGGAGGGTCAAGAACCACAGTTGGGTTGCAGAGAAAATTGGGGGGGAGAAGTGGGCACCAGTCCATTCACAGAGGACAGAGTTCTGGAAGAACTCACAAAGCTGACGGTGAGTATGGCCATGGGGCCAGACAGCATTCACCCGAGGATATTAAAGGAGCTGCAAAGGGAACTAGCAGCACCTCTAGCAGCCCTGTTCACATAGTCACTCAACATGGGTGTCATTCCAGAGAACTGGAGGAGGGCACAAGTAGTCCCACTGCACAAAAGTGGCAGTAGGGAGGAGGCAAGGAACTACAGACCAGTCAGCCTCACCTCAGTGGAGGGAAAGATCATGGAGAAATTGCTGAAAGAAAGGATAGTGGCACATATGGAATCCAGCGGTGCTCAGGATCTGAAGCAACATGGAGTCACAGCAGGAAGGTCATGTCAAACAAATTTAATAGTTTTTTTTTGATTGGGTGACTAGGGAAATAAATCAGGGAGGGGAGGTAGATGTTGCCTACCTAGATTTTAGCAAAACCTTCAACACCGTCCCACACAGAAGGCTGATTAACAAGATGGGTAGTCTGGGTATGGGAGACAAGGTGGTGAACTGGGTTAGGAACTGGTTAACAGACAGGAGACAGAGGGTGGTGGTAAATGGGGTACAATCTGGGGAGGGGTGACCAGTGGGGTACCACAGGGATCAGTACTAGGACCAGTCCTGTTCAATGTCTTCATTAGTGACACTGCAGAGGGGCTAGAAGGAAAGGTCTGCCTGTTTGCAGATGACATCAAGATCTGTAACAGGGTGGATACTACAGAAGGGGTGCAGAAAGTGAAGAGGGACCTGGAGGAGCTTGAAAGATGGTCAGAGATAAGGCAACTGAGGCTCAATGCAAAGAAGTGCAAAATAATTAGAGGGAGGCCGATTAAGGGGGAATGTGAGGAAATTCTTTTTCACAGAAAGGGTGGTAGATGCATGGAATGGCTTACCACAAGAAGTGGTGGCTATGAATACAGTGCAGGGCTTCAAACAGGCATGGGATAGGCATAAGGGAGCAATACAAATGACTATGAATAGATAGGTCACTGACATAGCAAAGGCCGATGGCACATTTATAAGGTAGAAAAAGAAATGGGCAGACTGGATGGGCCTTGCGGTCCTTATCTGCGTCCAACTTCTATGTTTCTATAATGCACCTGGGTAGAGTAAACCCTGAGGAGAGCTACAGGTTGGGGGGGAGGAGCTGACTGTCACCAAAGAGGAAAGGGACCTAGAAGGTTATCATCTCTGATGGCCTTATAATATCAAAGCAGTGCACAATGATGGCAGGGAGGGCCAGTGGTATGCTGGGGTGCATAGGCAGGAGTATCACTCGCAGGAGGCGGCAGCTGGTGATGCCATTGTATAAAATATTGGTAAGGCCTCACCTGGAGTACTGCATGCAGTTCTGGAGGCCACACCTGTGCAAGGACATAGATAAGGTGCAGACTATCTAGAGAAGGGCAACAAAGATGGTGCAGGGCTTGCACCACAAGACATATGAGGAGAGACTAAGGGACCTCAATATGTACTCACTGGAGGAGAGAAGACAGCGGGGGAACATGATTGAAACTTTCAAGTACCACAAGGGCATAAACAAGGTGCAGGTGGGGACCTTTTCTAATGTAGAAAAAGTGCTAGAACAAGGGGGCACAATATGAAATTGGAAGGGGGTAGATTAAGACATAATGTGAGGAAGTTTTTCTACACATAAAGGGTAGTCGATGTTTGGAATAGTCTGCCACAGGAGGTAGTGGGGGCAAGCACAGTGGAGGGCTTTAAGCATGACCGGGACAGGCACAAGCAAAGATTGAGGGAGGAGGGAGTGATGTAAAGCCTTTGATCACATAGGGTCAGTAGCCACATACATGTATATGACTTATGGGCAGACTGAATGGGCCTAGCGGTCCTTATCTGCTGACAATTTCTATGTTTCTATGTAAGATGGGAGGAAAAAGGGAAATTATATATAGGGTAGGAGACCCAGGAGACAACCTAGGAGGTGGTGACCATAGACAGGGGTCATCCTTGACTGGTCCCTATTAGAGCTGTGTAGAATGGGAAAATTCAAATCCACAGAATGTTGATGAAACTTTGCAAAAATTCCACAAAATTTCATGGAATTTCATTGGAATTTTGCTGAACTTTAAAATTTAGTAACTTGGTTATAACTCAGACACCGTTCAAGTTAGAGCTCTGAGGTTTGGCATCTGTACTCTTGTTGTCAATGGCCACAAATGTGCCAGATATCATGAACTTTGGATGGATAGTTTCAAAATTATAGGTGCCTGATGTTGTCGTTGTATTGTTTGTGTGAAATTTCATGAACATTTTTATCTGCATATACCTTAACCATCTATTGGGTCAGGGATCTAAAATGTTGGCAATATTTCTTGATGATAGGTGTTCTAACAGTGTGCCAGATTTCATGACAATATGATACATCATCTCAAAATGATATGTGCTTGAAATGTGTCATTTTATTTTTTCAGGAAATTTCATGAAAAAATTTAATCTGCATATAACTCAGGCACCTTTGGAGCTAGGATGTGTAAATTAGTACGGATAACCTTTTTGTAATGTTTGTAGAATGATCTAAATATGGACAGAATTAAATAAGAGATTTTTAAGTTACAGGAGTTACTTTACTATGTAAATATTTGCAAACTTTGTGAAAACTAACAAAAATGTGGATGTTTGTAACTTCTTTGCTCTTGCATGCATAGAGTAAACATTGACATGCATATCCATAGTCAGTGTATCCTGGTGTCTAACACAACTGGATACATTGGTTAAGTAGTTTTAATTTTGCAGAAGAAAAAAATGATTAGTAACATTTTCTCACATATTTATGGAAGTATATACTGTAGATGAAGCATCTAGCATTTTTTTGTGTGGAATTTAGCATTAACAATGCACATATTACTACTTCATTTGATAAGCTGGGCTGAGCTTTTTGCAGTCCTGCTGTTCATCTCTGGGTGACTATCCCCTCTGCCTTCTCTTTTGGCATAGCCAGATTGACTCAGTAGATCTACTGATCCCACTGATATCCTCGTTGTTCTTTACAGTGACAATGTCCCTTAAAACATGAATCACCTACTCCTTTTCCTATCGACCTACAGTATGCTGTTGGAATAGCCAGAATTCTTTCTTCCTGCTGCCAAGACATTGTCTTCCCCAGTACATCTTTTTGAGTACCTCTAAGTCCTAGACTTGTGTGTACACCAGGTTCCCCGGATCATACATTTACTGGATGTAATCCTTAAATATCCTGCATTCAGGTTGGACTTGTTGACACTCTGTGCTTTCTTGATTCAACCTGGGGGTCTACCACTGTTGTGCTACCCAGCTCAGCTGTCCATTTCTTGGTGAAACTATGCATCTGACTCCAGAACCCATTGACTCCCTCTGCTACCTGCCTCTTACACCCCTATCCTCTAATTAGAATCCCCAGATAAGGCTGAGTGAAATTAGAAAATTCCAGTTTTATGGAATGTTTCATGAAATTCTACAATTTTCACAAAGACTAATGGGATTTGACTTTAAGTACATGTTATTTTGCAATTTTGTAGCAGCAAGCAATTAATAAAATTGGTGCACACAGTCTCCTTGTAAAGTCTAAGAACCTGCCAAATTTAATGTTACTGCATTCTCTAGTTTTAAAGTTTCAGTGGTTTATAAATGTGTAGTTCACTTTCTTGCAAAATTTAATTTTTAAGTGTTGTGAAAGTTTGATTACTTTTAATTCAATCCCATTTAAAGCTGAAAATATGAACTTTTTTTAGAAAGGACATGTGGTGTAGTAGTTTAAATGTTTCAACTCTGGTTAAAATTGGATATGTAGCTTTAAAATTAGAGGGAACTAACTGAAATTTAAATTTTAGCAACATGTTTGGCAGGCTATAACTCAGTCCCATTTAAGGCTAGGAATCTGAAACTGTGTGCATATACACATGTAGTGATAACACATATAGCTTTTAATTTTTGTAACATTTCAATGAATACTATCAAAAGTATACTAAAATTACAGAAATCCAAATTTTTGCAAAATATTTGGCTACCTATAACTCAGCTACCATTGAAACTTGAGACTTAAAACAGGGTGCATATATGCATTCTAGGCATTTCTCTAAATCCTGATATAGTGGAGAAATTTGAATAAGAAATGTTAACATTATCTCAAAATAAGTGAAAATTAAATTTTGATTAAATGTTTGGTCACCAATACCTCTTCCCCCTTTCAATCTACAGTTCTGAGATTTTGTATACTCTTGTTCACCTTAGGGTACTATTTGCATTCTGAATTTGGTGTTATGTGAACATATACTTTTAAAATTATAGCAGAATAACTGAAATTTAAAATTTTGCAAAGTTCTGCAGAATTTTCACAACAATTCTACAGAATTCCTCAGAATCGGAATGGTCATTCCACAGGCATTCCACATGTGGAATTTTATATTCTGCACAGCTCTAGTCCCTATCCCTCATGGAGTCCTCAACATCTTGTCTGATGGTAGCTAGAGAACCTGTCTGCCAGTCTGCTGCCTGGACAATCCTATGCAATACAACATCACTGAGCAATGAAAATTGCAGTTATTTCCAATGTTATTATGGTTCCTCTGCTGAGCTGATGGATATCATAGTGGTCTGAGTGGCTGGAGACTCTCGACCAGTGCTGGTGGTGGCTATTCTGATGAGTTTTTGTGATGCATGGCTCAAGGCAAGAACATGGGGTGAAGGGGCCATCTGCCTTAGATCTGCTATTGGGTACTGTGTAGACAAGGTCAGTTAAATGTCTGGCCATTAAATGGCATGCAGAGTTCTCTTCATCTGTCTTCCAGTGTGGAGTTAGGGGAGTTCCTGGGGGAGTCTATATCCTAGATCATCTTCCAGCAAGATGGTATGATGGGCACTGCATTATTCTGAACAGCTCTGCTAGCTTTCAGAATCTTTTATTCTTTTATTTTCTTTAACTCTTTATTCAGTTTCCTGTTTTGGATTTAATGCTCGGTACTGTATGTGACCCTACCCTTTCAAATGCTATGATTTGTGGCATAAGTATAACTCTAAGCAATACTTCAGTTTCTTTATTGGCTAGCCCACCTGTGTACTTTTGCTTTGTGGAAGCTACCGGTATTTTACTGTCTCTGAGGGTTCCAGTGTGGAGTGCCCAGTTGTGCTGACTGATGCCTATCTGTCTATCTGTGTGTCTGTCTGGATGGATGAGGAGTGACACTGGGCAATTATGCCTACCAGGAGAGTGAGAGTGTCCTGCAGGTTTCTGATTACCATTGAGTGCTAACTTGCAAGCGGTTTCTAGATCTTCCCTGCACCATTGGAGAATGAGAGGACACTGGTGACCTTTCAGTATGGACATTGGTGTCACTTAGGGATTCAAAAACTGTGCTAGAGCCTTGTCAGTGTCAGTCAGATTGGCACCAAAATTGCCTTACCATAAGACCAGGTGTAGGGGATCAAGTTTTCCTAACCATGTCAGCTGTTAAGTGAATTTATTTCATAAACTGCTCACTATATTTCATCTTACCTCAGGAAGGGTGGAGAGAAAGCAAAGGGATCTGAGGAAACTAGAGAAGTGGTCTAGGGTTTGGCAGCTAGATTTCAATGCCAAACAGTGAAAAGTCATACAACTGGGGTGGGGGAGACCCAGGGGCTAAGTATAAGATGGGGAGCTCTTACAGTCACCAAACAAGAGACATATCTATGATCTCAAGGTAGCAGGGCAGTGCAACAAGGCAATAAGCAGGGCTAGCTTGATGTTGGGGTGCATGGGGGTTCTAGCAGGAGACACAAGAAGGCATTGGCACTGTATTGCTCACTAGTTATACCCCACTGAGTGTACTGTGTCCATTTCTGGAGGGTGCACATCTGCAATGACATTGACAGGGTGGAAGCAGTCTAGAGGAGAGCTACCAAAATGATGCAGGGGTTGCACAAGAAACCATATGAGGAGAGGTTGTGGGAGTTCAGCATGAACTCCCTGGGGGAGAGCAGAGTGAGAGGGGACATAACTGAGACATTTAAGCACCTCACAGGAGTGAACAAGGTGCAGGATTGGAGTCTTTTTCAAAGGAGGTGGAGAACCAGAACATGGCAGCATGCTATGAAGCTTGAGAGTGGAGTTTAAGACAGAGATGTGAGGAAATACCTCTTCACAGAAAGGGTGGTTGACACCTTGGGTTGCTTGCCAGAAGAGGTGGTGGGGGTGAAGACAGTGGGGACCTTCAAGCATGCATGGGATAGGCACATGGGCGTAAGTACAGGAAAGGGGTGAAGAGAGGGACACTTGTGACCAAATAGGGCCAGATTGTAGTAATAGGCAGAGAAAATAGGAAGACTAGATGGACTTACCAATCCTTTTCTGCCGACAAATTCTTCAGTGTTACCTATGTTTTTTTGCCTGGCTGACTTGCTTCTTCATGCATGGACTATTGAAGCTGTTTTATTCCTGTGGCTTTTGAATAACAAGGGATTTATTAACTGCACATTTTTGGTTCTGACAGTGGGATGGTGCCATGGGGTAGTGAGAGCCATCCCATGTTCCCCAGCCTGAGTCATCTATCAAACCCACATAGAGGATTTTCTCCAGACGGGGGTTTCAGTTCTTCTGCCTAACACCTGTTAACTTTGCTATTAAAGTGTAAAAGGGTTATAGCTGTGAAGAGTGGGACCCCGATTTTCCCTCTGCCAAAGTATGTAATTGGTGGAGTTTTTCCTGCAGATGTGTTATTCCATTTAAACTAGACTTATTGTATAGACTTTTCTCGTGCGGTCTAGTGGGTCTATATTTTTCTGGCTGCACTCTCTGTGGGTTCCCTATAGGCAGAGTTATAGTGTTTCTCTATCTTTTGCTATCTAGCCCTTTGGAATCTGTCTACAATCCTTACTTTTAATCAGGCCCATGGACCCAGGCACGTGGACCTAACAGGAGAGGGGTGTTCCATTCCCAGCCCTGAAGGGCATGTAGCTGGTACAGGTGGTCCCCAGTGGTTTGCTGCAGGCCCTGTGGACCTGATATTCAGAAGCTCCTATCCTAGTGTTATTCTCTGTCTGGGGATGGGTTAGGCCTGAGGGAAATATGGTTTTACGCTGTGTAAGTTTTCCATCTGCGTGTTATCACATGTTGAAAAAAATCTAAAAAACATGTATAACATGTGAAAAGGCACAGTATCATACTCCAGGGTGAGCTATGGAATCAAAGACCCTCTGTTATTGAAAATGCTTTTCTCCCAATAGTGGTAAGAAACAAGGGCCCAGATAGTCAGACTAAGCCAGGCTGTGGCGCAAGCCTGGTTGCAGCACAAATGGGCTGCACAGGGGCATTAACAGGGTGATATTCAACAGAGCTGCACCATGGCACAGCAGCATTGAATATTGCACCCTGGCCACCTGCCCTGTGCATGGTGCAGTGGCACTGTGCCAGCGCAAGTGGCCAGAGTGGAGCAGTGGGATGCGCTAGCGCAAGTTCCATTGCAATAGGTGCAACAACCGCGATATTCAAAAGTGCACATGCAAATGGGGCCATAATGCATGCAAAGTGCAAATGGGTCCATTTGCATGTCATTATGGTCCCATGTGCATGCAGGTGCGCCGATCGGCGACTTGCCCTGGCACCCTGCCAGGCTGCAGCCGTCAGGGACCGATGCCCCCTGCACAGAGCGGCAATTGCCCACTGCCCGATCGCGGGCATATATGGGATTAATTATTAGATCAGTATCCCTGGTGGTCCAGTGGACATCTCACGGCCTGATCGCGGGCATGATTTAAAGAAATGCAGTCCAATATCCTGATGGTCAGTGGGCCGAGCTCGCGAAGCCCATTCGCGGGCATATATTATAAAGGTAGAGGTCCAATAACCCTGGTGGGCCAGTGGCACCCCCTCCCCCACCCACCCACTGGGCCCCACCACCCGCTCCCCACTGGTCAGCCGTGAGGCGGCAGCGCCCACCCACCTGCCGCCCCGCGCCCACTGACTGACACGTGCGGTGGGGCTGCAGGCCCATTGGTCCCACAGCATGGCCAATGGGCATGCAGCCGTGCCGCCACAATCAGATATGTGAATGGATCCGATCACATATCTGAACTAATAATAATCGATATGGGCCGCACGCCCATTGGCTCACGCGCGGACCAATGGGCGTGCGAATGTCTACCATACGGTGTCAGTCAGCGGCCGTGGTGACGTGGTGGTGCTGCTGCCCGCTGCTGACCGGGGGGGAGCGGGGCGGTGGGGCTCAGTGGGCTTGTGGGGAGGGGAGTACCACTGGACCACCAGGGTTATTGGACCTCTACCTTTAACAACATATGCCCGCGATCGGGCTGCGAGTGGTCCACTGGACCACCAGGGATTCACATAGAAACATAGAATTTGATGGCAGATAAGGACCGCTTGGCCCATCTAGTCTGCCCATTTCCCTACCTACAGGATAGGCCGCAGATCCTAGTTAACCAACAGCCTATTTCTTCCTACCCCCCACAAGAATTGCCTTATGTCTGTCCCATGCATTCTTGAATTCTCCCAGTTTTAGACCCACAACCTCCTCAGGAAGGCTGTTCCATGCATCCACTACCCTTTCTGTGAAATAATACTTCCTCACATTGCCCTGAACGCCCTCCTTCTATCTTTAAATTGTGTCCCTTGTTCTTGCATGTCTTTTTCTGAAAGATGCTACCCCTCTTGGACTTTGTTGATTCCTTGAGGTACTTGAAGTTTCTATCATGTCCCCCTCTCCTTCTTTCCTCAAGGGTATACATATTAAGCTCCTTTAGTCTCTCCTCATACGGCTTCTCTTGCAGACCCTGCACCATTTTAGTTGCCCTCCTCTGGACTACCTCTATCCTGTCTATGTCCTTGCGGAGATGGGGTCTCCAGAACTGGACACAGTACTCCAGATGGGGTCTCACCAACTGTCTGTACAGAGGGATAACAACTTCCTGTTTTCTGCTGCTAGTGCCTCTCCCTATACATCCCAGTATACCCCCAGCCCTCCCTACTGCCTTCTCACATTGCTTGCTAACCTTAAGGTCATCTGATATGATTACCCCCAGGTCCCTTTCCTTTTTTGTTGTTGTTACTACCTCCCTACCCATTGTGTATTCTTCCCCTGGGTTCTTATTTCCCAGGTGCATTATTTTGCAGTTCTTTGCATTGAATCCTAGCTGCCATACTTCTGACCATTCCTGTAACCTTACCAAGTCCCCTTTCATCCTTTCCAGGCCTCCTTGTGTATCAACCCTGTTGCAGATCTTTGTGTCATCTGCAAAAAGGCATACTTTTCCTTCCAGTCCCTCTGCATTTTCTACATATGCCACGATCAGGCATGGGGGGCGCTCGATAGGTGCAGCCGAGTGTGACCACCGGACAGGTGGCAGCTGCCATGTTGCACCCTGCAATATGGCAGCTCACCTGTGGGTGGCCAGCTGTTGTTCCTTTTTTTTTGGCTCACCTGTGTGCAGCGCAAGTAGGGGTTGTGCATGCATGGGTTCAGCACATCCTGGGCTGAATATCGGGATGTGTGGAGTATGAATGGACATGCCCCACCTACCTGCACCGCATACATTACTGATGCACTCCGGCGCATTGGGATTTGTGCCAGGCACAATCCCCGTTTGAATACTGCGCCGGGGCGCATCAGTGTGTTGCGCATGGAACAACAGTGTTGCACCATGTGCAACCCTTCTGAATATCATGGGCCAAAGAGTTCAAGATTAACTGCCAAATAGAAAATGTTGGGGATCCAAGCAGTATGGCCCTTTTGGCAGTAATAGGCAAGGTGAGAAACAGACAGATATCCATCATGCCTGATTTCTGTCCCCAGGCAATGTATGAACCTTGAGGTATTTGGTGGATGAACCCCATCAAGGCCATTATAGCTGGGGTATTGCTTTGTAATGCCATTTTGGTTATGAATAAATATTCCATCATCATGGATTGTATCTGTGATTCACATGGTAACCTAGCATGTATCACAGAAACCTAGTTGGATGACTCCCCAGCCTTGTGCTTGCAGAACTAGTCCCACTAGGTTTTTCCATGGTACATTGCCCAAGTCTTGAGTGCAGGTTTGGCAGTGTCTGCAGAAGAGCCACGCTAAATTATAGGGTGTCTCCCATCAAGTTGTTGAGGTCACTTGAGTGGGTAGCCCTTGAGTGTTTGACTAATCTGAGATATAAGGTAGCTCTCATCTAACACCTACCTGATGGTACTGGTGACATTCTTCTACCATGAAGTTATCAGACTGGGTGTGGGATTCCTGAGGACTCATCCTCAGAGCCTTCAATGTCAGGGATCGATGACCCTCTGATACATTTTTGAACAACCTCCTCCAACTCTCTGAGTTGGGTCCCAGAGGAATTTACCTCAAGCACTCACTTTAGGGGTTAAACGCTTGACCTCATCTTCTTGTCAGGTTTAGAGGTTGAGAACATCACAGTGGAGCTTGTGATTTGTTATACCACTACACCATTTTCTTCAGTGCTGGAACCCTAAGCAGGCCACCTCCGACTATGAAAGGGATCCAATAATGTACAAAAGGGATCTAGATCCAGAGAGGTTTCTAGGTTTTTGGACACTTCATCCCTGACTGCAGTCTCTATCCTCGAGTACACTGCATGCCACAGTGGAAGCCTTTAATCAGGCCCTCTCCACAGCTATGGATACCCTGGCACCAGCCCATTCATGTCTTATAACCTCATACTGAGGTACGTCTTGGTTTTCATCAGGGATTCAGTGCTTCAAGGTCACAGGTAGCAAAAGAGCACAACTAGAGGAAGACTTGGGTGGATGCTGACAGACTTGTCTTAGAGGAGTCCTTGCAGCTCTTACGAGGGGAGATTAGGGTGGCAAAGAAAATTTCCTGCTATCCTTATTGCAACCGAGAACTGTCAAACCTCACCTTTATGTGCAGTGGACAGTTTATTACATCCTGACTGTCTACAGCACAGGGGACAGGTTTTCAGGACAGCTGCTAGGATACTCTGGGTCAGTTTTAGTTGGAATTTTCAAGTGCTGCTTTAAGGAGAGTAAATTGCCTGCTGCCCGAAAGAGGGTAGTGGTGAGACCATTCCTTAAAAAAGTGATGGGCAAGACAAATGCTGACCAGGGTGGTCAACTTACTTAAGAATAGAGATAAATTTCAGAGGGGCCTGAACAAGAAGGATGATGGCCCTAATTCCTGGGGCCAGATTTTCAAAAGGCCTTGATCAACGCAGGGTGCATCAAGCAACCACCTTGAGTCACATCCATGTGCACTCAAATACTGTGTGCCATATTTTGCAAGAAAAAGCTTATCTGTAGTAAAGTCTCCCAACTGAGGCAAGAGGTCCACTGCATCAAGCAAATGACACAAAGGATGAGAATGAAGCAAGCTGTGTTAAAAGAAAATGGTGCAAGCTGAGTCAAAAAATGACTCAAGAAATGAGGGCTCTACCATGCCAGTTCGAATCATCCTTTATGTCGACCGGCATCTCGCCGACAGGAATCATGTCGACCACAAGTTACAGTCTACATGATTCCTGTGTGTCTCCTGGTCCTGTATTTTTATTGGGGGGCTTTGCCCCTGGAACCCCCATGCGGGGGACTCATCCCCCTGCCCCCCCATCTTTAGGATTCTCAACTCCAGCCAAAGTTTATTTGGGGCAGGGGTGCAGGACTGAGAGACAGCATGCCCCTGTCTCGGGTACACCAACACAGTGACCTGTCGGCAAAGTGTTGATTTTGCTACAGGTGTGTATTTCACTGTGTTGGTGTCACCGTAAGGGTGGCATACCAGGAATAAGAATGAGACAGGTTGAGTCAAAGAAATGGTGTAAGCTGAGTCAAAAAAAAGACTCAAGGAACAAGAATGACACATGTTGAGTCAAACAAATGGTGCAAGTTAAGTCAAAAAATGACTCAAGGAAGGAGAATGAGACAGGTTGAGTCACAAAAATGGTGCAAGTTGAATCAAAAAAACAACTCAAGCAATGAGAATAACACAAGTTTAGTCAAAAAATGGTGCAACTTGAGTCAAAAAAAATGAGGCAAAAGGTGAGAATGACATAAGATGAATCAATCAATACAGCACATGAAATGATCAAGATTTAGGCCCCCAAAATGTTCTAAACTAGTCCTGCAGGGGAATATTAGCCCTTAATAGTACCATAGTGAGGTCTGCCCCCATGTTATGGGCCTTCTTTATATGTTCTAGTGTATGTTAGATCAGCTCTGGCTGGTCTAACAGCAACATGCAGATTAGGTACAATGATAGGACTCACATTCTTTGAAAATCCCAAATAAGAGGATGATGCATCATTTCAGTGATGCAGGCATCCCTTCCGACATGGCACAAGCATTTTTTCAGTGCAAGCATGGCACAAGCCAGTCTGCTGCACGCAGACCTGTTTTTGATGTAAGCACCATTTGAAAATCAGAATTTATGCAAGTTTTGACCCATCCTGCTCCTTGCATCAGTTGTTTTTGACCCAAGCACACTGTGTCATTCTCTGTCTTTTGAAAATCTGGCCCCTGGAGTCTAAGGTTAAATGTAGTCAAATGCAAAGTGTTACACCTGCGGAGAAAAAACAGATGGTGAACTTGCACACTGTGTGGGGATCCTTTTGCTGCAGTTAAAAAAGGAAAAGATCCTGGTGGTTATAACAGACAAGGGGCTAAGGCAGGACAAGCATTGCATGGTTACTGTCAAGAAGACCAGCACAATGCCGGGGTGCATCAAAAAGAAGGTGTGACCAACAAATCAGGGAAAGTAGTCCTAAAATCTTGTAAGGCTCTGGTCAGGCTCATCTGGAGTACTGCATGCAGATCTGGTCTCCTCAATACAAAAGGGACACTGAGGCAGCAGAGAAGGTGCAACACAGGGTGAGTAACATAATCATTGTTTTCAATTATGCTTTTGTCACTCCCCAACTCACCTAATGGCAACCCCAGCCTCTTCACTGACCTTCTCTTGGACTTACCAGTTATTCACCACTTACCCAGGACCACAGGGTGATGAGTGGCCTGCCATGTCAGTGGTGTGAGAGCCTGAGGGAGTGATGGCACAATGGCAGGCTAGGGCTTTTTTCTCCAGCTCCTGGCTCCCCCCTCCAATGGGTGCCAATGTGCAATGACACATGCATATATGCAGGCATCTAGCAGCGGTCCCTCTCCTTACTATGTTTCCTCTGTGATGCATCCCAGCCTCCACCAGGTGGCAGATGTACAGCGGAGTGCTGTACCTGCTCCCGAGGGAGAAGAGCAGTCTCTGGGATACTCAATTCTCCCACTCCCAGCCAGCCTCCAAGTGACCTGAGTCCATTTATTTTTATTTATTTACTGAATTGTTTCACCAGGAAAGGCACACTGAGCAAAATGATGCTCGTCTCCCAGTACAACCTGGGAGGAGGGGTACATAGGAGAGGAGAGGATAACATGCAGGTTATCACTGAGTGAAACATTTAACATTACAGTTTGTGCATTGGAGAGAACAATGTGCAGGTTTTCAAGTAGGATACATGTAACATTACATTTATTACATTACATTAATGTGTACACTTAATAGGAATTACGGCTTAGTAACAGGTTACAGGCAAGGAACAGTTAGGCACAAGATACGTTGATCCAAGCATGAAGCAGATTATATGGAATGGAAGTGCAGTAAGGACAGCAAGACAGCAGAAGCGTACTAAGTGCAATAGTTGGTTTAATAACCCAGCTTAGTAGTGTATGCTGGGTGTCGTTGGTCAGGCAGTCTGGGGTATAGTGTACGAGGGGCAGGCACAGGAGGATAATCATGTGCAGGCGCAATTTACCATAAGGTAATTAGCCATGGTGGTAGCAAGGGAGTGAGTGGAAGACGAGTGACAAATTCTGAACCAGGGTTGCTGAAATAGTGAGCAATAATCCTACTAGTGGCTTACAGAGCTGGCCAACATCATTTTAATAAACAAACATTATTATCATTATCAGTGATATTGGGGCAAAATCTATGAGAAGAGGCTGAAGGTCTTTAATATGTTCACTATGGAAAAAAAGGAGATTGAAAAGAGACATGACTTCAGTCTTAAACAAATTCAAGGGTATTAAAAAGATCGAACAGCAATACAGGTTTCATCTTGTATCCTGTAGCCATACACTAGGACACTCTCTGAAGCTCTGGGGTGGCAAATTATGGGTTAATGTTAGGAGGCACATTTACTCCCAGATGTGGTGAGCATATGGCATGGAAAAGTCCTCAGGTAAAGGCAATGGAAATAAAGAAAGTACTAGCGTTTAATGTTACCATCAAAACCACTGGGTACCATGGGTAGTAGAGTGAGTAGTGAATCCCTGTAATTAAGTATGTGTGTGCACAGCATACTAATTTCGTGTCTACCTACAAAGTAATGTGGGGTGAGATCACACGGCCATGATGGACCTGGTGTCCCTTTAATATGTTACTATGTCAACTTTTGACCTTGAAAGGCGAGCAAAATGCAGACTGGTCTCAACCCTTTCCTTTATCAGAAAAGCAATTGTAAATTTGGTGCTGACACAGGTCAACACTCATCTGCAGAGTTATTAAGGACAACCAAGCCACTGAGTTGAGACTGTGACATAGGCACAGCACTGAGACAGCCTTGTAGGAATGCTGAGCAATCTCTTGATGAGGGACAAGGGGAGCAGACTATTCTGCCCTTTCTGTTCTTCTTATTTCTCCATTGCATTTGACAATATGGGCTGTCAGTTGCTAACAGATTGCTCCAATGAAGAGATCACTTGTTTGAGCCCTTCAGATCCTATAGAGTGTAGCAAGTAATGTAGGATGAATCTCATCAGAGCCAGTTGCTTTTTGCTGTGAAGTGTCAAAAGTCCATCTTTCCCTATTTGCAATGTATTTGTTTACAATTTAAGTTTTACTTAAATCAATATATGTTTTATATTTTGCTTTAATTGTTCCAATGCTCCAAGCTTCAGGGATGGTGAGCTTCATAAAATCAAATTACGTCTTGTTTCATAATGTCTTTCTTATGCCATGCCCTAAGCACTTTAAAGAATAATGCTATACAGAGCATTAACTAACAGCACATATAAATCTGCAATTCAAATGATAAGTAACAACGACATTTAAATAATAGACAATATATACCATTTCAAGATTAAAGCATAACACAACTGTCATCTGGCCAGAGTCAGAGTGTACTGGCATTATAAACTACAATAGGTGAAAGAGAGGGATCAGGGGCAGACTTTTTCCATAATTCATTTGGATGTAAGACTGGCTTGCATCCAAAATTCCAGATGCAAATGGTCTTGCATCGAAAACTGCTCATGTACATATTTCCAAGAGGCTTACATCCAAAACAGGGCTGGTCTGCATCTGCTGTCACACAGCTAACAGCAGCTTGCAGCCACTTTGGAAAATTCTACCTCAAGAAGAATCAGTCACTGGAGTAAAGATATGTTTTTAGATATGATCTGAAGCTGTGGGAGAGTCATTGAGGTTGTAAAAGTAAGAGACAAGGTTATTCCAGGTGGTGGTTGCTGGGAAAGAAGCCATCAAAATTACTGCTTATCCGAGACCCAGGACTGGATGAGTGCTAGTTGGCTGAGGTTGAACCCAGATAAAACTGAGGTGTTGGTGGTGGACCCAGATCATCAGGAGGTGGGTGTTTTGGCAGGACAACCCCCTGGTCTTTGACTTGGGGGTGTCCAGCTCACTACCTTAAATCAGGTGCGAAACCCGTGAGTTATTTTTGACGACGGTTTGACCCTAAAATCACAGGTGTCAGCCATTGTCAAGACCTCTTTTTATCATCTGAGGAATATCACCTGGGTGAAACACCAGGTCCCTCCTGAGGATCTTCCTACATTGGTCCATGCTTTCGTGACCACTCGTCTTGACTACTGCAATGCCCTGTACCTAGGGCTACCAGGGATTGATAGCCGCCACCTGCAGCTGGTGTAGAATGCGGCTGCCAGGTTTTTAACTGGTACACCTAGGACCAGTCATATTATGCCTGTGCTCTGCAGATTGCATTGATTGCCAGTGCGATGGCGTATCACCTTCAAGGTCAGTTTACTGACTTATAAAGCCCTACATGATCAGGGACCTAGCTACCTTGAAGATCTCCTTTTTCCCTACTGCCCCTCCCGATCACTCCGTTCCACCAACGAGAGATTGCTAGAGATTCCCAGGGTGCCGCTTCAAACATCTGGGGCCCGTTCATTTGCATCTGTGGCCCCTACCCTGTGGAATTCACTACCTTGTCAGATAAAGGAGTGCACAACCGTACAAAGCTTTAAAACAGAATTAAAAACTTATCTCTTTGGCCTGGCATTTCCAGAAGAAGGTTAATGCTGGATTGTCATCTTGTTTATGATCTGTTGGCTGTATATATTTTAAGTATGCTGATGGTTTGCCGGCCCAGTGGTGCTGAGGAATGAGGCGCTGGACACCACACCTCATGCTACACTGGCGACCCGGGTTCAGGAACAGACTTGGGTCATTCAGGGGTCAGCCAGGGAGGTAAGGAATGAGTGTCCTGACTGCTCTCCTTTCTCTGGGTGGGGGGTTTGTGCTGCGTGCATCAGCACAACAAGAGGGGTTTGGCCCACACCCAGGGTGCTGCCTCTGCAGAGGTGGAGACAGCTGCTGCACTCATTGCATGGGTGTGGGTGTGGGTGTGGGGGAGAAAATGGAGGAAAAATACCGGGATCCGGCAGGACCCATGATGGCCCTAATGGGCCGGAGGATGTACACCCTGAGGGGGTCATAACCCTGCCAGGTAACGGCAGTGGACAAATATTGTCATTATAAAAAAAGTATGCTGATGGTTTTATTTATAGTATTTCATTGTTTGATGTGTTTGGTTAATTTTATGTGCAGGTGCCTTGATCGTTGGAAAGGTGCCTTTTTACAAATAAAGTTTGATTTGATTTGAAGAAATTTCGGTAGACCTTTTAGAAACGCAGTATAATTTAGTAGCTCAAGCTCTGAACTGTGAAACAGGAAACTACAGGTTCAAATTCCTTCATGGACATGGGTTCACAGAATGACCTTGAGCAAGCCATTTGACCTGCAATTGCTTCAGTCCTGCCCCCCATCAGTACAATGAGTTAAAAACAGGACTCCCCTGAAAATGAGTTGCTGCATCTAAATTAGGCTATCCTGAAAAAATAAACAGTAAATAAAAATATAAACCTCAGTCCGTGGCTGTGGGGCATGACAAAAAGAGAAGTTAGGAACCGAAAGACGGAAGTAGCAGAGGACAAAAGAGAGAGAAAGTTAATGAGGCACGTAAAGACAAGTACATAAAAGCCAGTTTTAAAAACATGAGGGCAATTTTAACATTGAATCCTGAAGAAATTGGGGGACCAGTGGTGTGATCTGGGCCCATTTTTGGTGTGAGCAAGGTGGTGAACAGATTGTGGATCCAACTTAGCGCTCATAAAATCTGAACTTTGCATTTATGTTGTACAAGATACGAGTCATCTTACAAATTAATTTTCATGACTGTATAATCCTCCAATTCTGCCCCCTTTAAAGTATTATTTTAGTCTGATTCACTAATTGTTATTGTTGACACCTCATATCATACGACTTGTATATTGTGGTTCTAAAGCAGTTTTCATTTTATTTATTTGAATTTTGATGTCCAGGTAGCCCACTGGGACTTAAAATAGTATAAAAAGTTTTAATCTATTGCATGGCCATTTCAGAAAAAAAATACATCTGCCCTGCCCAGTTCATGAGGTCCTACAGTAGATACACTCATTTCTTAAATGATTTTGTTGTTTTCACTTTTCTTGTGTCTTAACATGCAGTCTCTTATCTGGAATTAACAGTGCATTTCTCACCAGCCTAAATTATGTTTTTACCAGGTTTTCCAGCATTTCTGTTCTCTGCCTTTACTGAAAGTACCTAAGCCTTTCTAGTTTGCAAAAAGTCAATAAGTTCTGTTTGGGCCATCATTTGTATCAGAATTTATTGTTTGGAGACAAATAGTTTTATCTCCTGGTTCAAAATAATTCATGTGTGTTCTGCTCAGATTTTTAGTATAAATTTACTCTTAGAAGATGAAGAATCCCGTTTTGCATTCACTTGCACTTGCGTAAGGAACGTCTTGGTCTTGGGACTATACAGCATTTGAGAGGTGTGTCACTGCCAAGCCAATTACAGCTGAAACTGCAGTGGGCTTGGCAGTGTATACCAATGACAAGAAACTCTGGTCATGACAGAAGTTCTGCTTTGCTGGCGTGATGTGTTCTCTAGTTGAAAGAAATGAAGCACTCCAATGAGGAGTGATTCATTTCTTTCTGTAGACGTAACTCTGGGCGCGCATTAGAAACATAGAAGCATAGAATTTGATGTCAGATAAGGACTGCTTGGCCCACCAGTCTGCCCATTTCCTACCTAATGGATAAGCTGCAGATCCTAGTTAACCAACAGCCTACTTCTTCCCAACCCACCCCTAGAATTGCCTTATAACTGTCCCATGCATTTTGAATTCCACCACTGTTTTTGACGCCACAACCTCCTCCGAAGGCTCCTGCATCCACAACCCTTTCTGTGAAAAAATATTCCTTACATTACCCTGAGCTGCCCCCCATCTTCAGATTGTGCCCCTTGTTCTTGCACACAGCTTTTTCTGAAAGATGCTGCCCTCTTGGACTTTGTTGATTCCCTTGAGGTACTGGAAAGTTTCTATCATGTCTCCCTTTCCCTCCTTTCCTCGAGGCTATACAATATTAAGCTCCTTAAGTCTCTCTTCATATGTCTTCTGGTGCAGACCCTGCACCATTTTAGTTGCCCTCCTCTGGACTGCCTCCATCATGTTTACGTCTTTGCGGAGATTTGGTCTCCAGAACTGCACGCAGTACTCCAGATGGGGTCTCACCAGCTGTCTGTACAAAGGGATAACAACTTCCTGTTTTCTACTGGTGATGCCTCTCCCTATGCATCCCAGTATCCCCCCAGCCCTCCTTACTGCCTTCTCAAATTGCTTGCCCAACTTTAGGTAATCTGATATGACTACCCCCAGGTCCCTTTCCATTTTTGTTGTTAGTATCTCACCCCCATTGTGTACTCTTTCCCTGGGTTTTTGTTTCCCAGGTGCATTACCTTGCACTTCTTAGCATTAAATCTAAGCTGTCATACATTTGACCATTCTTCCAACCTTGCCAAGTCCCTTCTTATCCTTTCCACCCCACCTTGTGTATCAACTCTGTTGCAGATCTTTGTGTCGTCTGCAAAGAGACAGACTTTTCCTTCCAGTCCCTCTGCAATGTCACTTATAAAGACATTGAAGAGGACGGGTCCTAGTACTGTACCCTGCAGACCCCACTAGTAACCCCCCTTTCTTCAGAGTTGACTCTGTTTACTATTACCCTCTGTGTCCTGTTCTCCAGCCAATTCTTTACCCAGGCTACCATATTGGGACCCACTCCCAGGCTGGCTAACTTGTATATTAATCTTTTGTGTGGGACTTGTCAAATGCCTTGCTAAAGTCTAGGTAGGCCATGTCCACAGCCTCTCCCTGATCTACTACTTTGGTCACCCAGTCAAAGAAATCTATTAGATTCCTCTGACATGACCTTCATGCTGTGAATCCATGCTGCCTTGGGTCCTGTGCCCCTCTGGCCTCTAGGTACTCGACAATTCTTTCCTTCAGAAGTGATTCCATCATTTTGCCCATCACTGAGGTTAAACTAACAGGTCTATAGTTTCCTGTTTCTGCCCTGCTCCCACTTTTGTGAAGTGGCATCACATCTGCCCTCCTTCAGTCCTCAGGTACCACCCAATCCTCCCATGATATGTTAAAGAGGGTAGTTAGTGATGTCACTAGTTCTACCCTTAATTCTTTTATAATTCTGGGATGAATCCCATCAGGCCCCATTGCTTTGTCCACCTTCAGTTTTAAGAGTTCTTTCAGAACCCTTTCTTCTGTGAATGGGCTGGTATCAACTCCCATATCCAGAGTGTTTCTATTGTTTGGTTTAGGTACCTCCCCCTCTTCATTTGTGAATTCTGAGCAAAAATATTTGTTTAGTATCTCTACCTTTTCGCAGTCACTCTCTGTCCACCCCCCTTCCCTTTATTAAGCCTCACTATCCCTTCCTTGGTCTTCCTTTGCTCCCTGATGTACCTATAAAAGATTTTATCCCCCTTCTTAACTGAGTTGGCTCTTTTCCTCGGTTTGGGCCTTTGCTGTTCTGACTGCCTTCCCAACTTCCTTTTGCTTTAACTGATACAATTCTCTGTCCTGCTCCTTCTGTGATTCCTTGTACTTCCTGAATGCTTTCTTTTTCTCTCTAACCTTCCCTGCCACCTCCTTTGAGAACCATAGTGGTTTCTTACGTCGTTTTGTTTTGTTTATTTGTTTCACATAAAGGCTTGTTGCCTCTGTGATGGCAGTTTTGATTATTCCCCATTGTTCTTCTGCCCCTCCTTCCTGCCCATTTGCTAGTGCATTCCTTAGGCACTCACCCATTTTGGCAAAGTCAGCCCTCCTAAAGTCCAGTACTTTTGCCTTTGTATGGCTTGACTCTACTGCTGTGTTTATCGTGATTCATAATGTTCGATGGTCGCTAGTTCCCAGATGGCTACCCACTTCTACATCTGTTATCCTCTCTCCATCTCCATTTGAGAGTGCCAGGTCTAAGATTGCTCCCTCTCAAGTGGGTTCCAATACTAGTTGTCTAAGGCATGCCCCCTGTAGGGCATATATAATAATCACACTCTTAGAAGTGGCTGCTGCAACTGCACTCCAGTTAACATCTGGCATATTCAGATCCCCCATCAGCAATATCTCCCCTTTTTCTGCCATTCTAAGGATACTTTCTATCATTTCCTTGTCCATTTCCTCACCCTGAGATGGTGGTCTGTATACAACCCCACGTGGATTGTGGTGCCATTGCCTGTCTCCAAATTGACCCACAGTGCTTCCTCTCCTCCCTGTTTACCCTTTTGTTCTGTTGATTTGATTCCTTCCCTTATGTAGAGAGCTACTCCTCCTCCTCTTTTACCCTCCCTGTCCCTCCTGTAGATAGTGTATCCTGGTATGTTTACGTCCCAGTCATGGTTCTGTGTGTACCATGTTACTGTGACTGCCACAATATCCAGATGTTCCTCCTTCATCAAGACCACTATTTCAGGATGCTTGTTACCCAGACTACGGCATTGGTACTCATTACTCTCCATTTTTTGATGGCTTTGCCTCTTGTAGCAACATCCTCCACTGACCTTTCTACCTTGGTCTTTTCCTCATTTAGTACCCTGTTTTGTAGGGAGAGGCTGGGAATTCCCTGTTGCTTATCAGTGCCTCCCCTTTGACTAGTTTAAAAGCTTGCCAATGAAGCATTTATACCAATTGACCAGAAGACTTGTTCCCTTCCTGGACAGTTGTAGACCATCCTGCCAGTATAGGTTGGTATCCCTCCAGTTGGAACCCCAGTCCCCAATGAAGCCAAACCCCTGTGCTCCACAACGTTTTTTCAACCATTCACTGAATCTCATGGTGCAAAATACCCTTGCCTCACCCATGCCATAGACAGGCAGCACCTCTGAGAAGGATACTGTGTGTGTGCTACTTGTCTTAGGCCCATCCCCAACTCCACAAAGTCCTCCTGCACTGCTCTAATCTCATGTTGAGCCAAGTCATTCATCCCTAGGTGGACAATGACGTCTAGCTCAGTCTCCCGTGCAGCTGTTCTCATGATCCTGAGGGATGCGCTTCCTGTCCCTCCAGGCCATGGTGGCAGGCAGGCACCTTACTTCAGTTTTCCTGCTCCCCAGTTATAACCCCTAATGACTGAGTCCCCACCAGGAGCTGCTTCCTTTCCTGTGATGTCCTCTGCCTCCTTCTTGTGGGCCTCCTTGTGACAGTTGTCCGCAACCTCCTTAGTCTTCTGTGGGTGCATCCATGGGGAACTATGCTCCAATTAGTGAACATCAAGGTCTGGGAAACAAAGGCATCAATGACATACTTGGCTGTATGGCCAATATCCTCTTGTAGTTCTTTTCCTTCTCTATTTTGGGGTCCCCATGACCCAAACAAATAACATCCCCTTAAGGGGTGGCTGGCTTCCTCTCCTGGGCTACTACACAGATATGGCACACTGATGAGTCCAAATGAGGAAGAAACACATGTATGTGTCTGCTGTTCTTAGCCTTTGCTGATTGCACTGTGAGGCCTTTTGCACCATGTAATTTTGCTTAAAAGCTGAGCCAGTCCAAATTCACTCATGGGGATTTGCATATGTTTCTCATGATGCTTTTCATTATGGGGGTATGTGTAATCGTGTTTCTAATAACATACTGATGCATAATAGAAAAAAAAACAAGAAAGACAACTTTCAGGCAGAATAATCAGTTTGAGATTTACACGCTAACCCTAGCCTCCAAGCTTGCAACATAATACACTGCCTTCTGCCACTGGGCCAGCCTGAAAAACATAGTTTTAAAATATATATTTTATACTGTCAGTATTTGCTTGTATTATAATATATGTCAAACAAAGGTAGTTTGGTAAACATAAAATGAATTCTTTCCTTCTGAGGCCTTTACTTGGAGTATAATGACAATGCCATGATTATCCCAAAATGCAACAATACAAAAGCACAACCCTAAACATAATATAGTAGAAAGAAACCATAAAAGTGCAAAAGCAAAGAGGAGTATGTATAAAAATCTGGAAACTGAGAATGTACAGTATAGTTAAAAAGCTTACAGTGATATTCACAATTCATTAACATTAAGGATCTAATACCATCCACTGGATATTAACTCTACAAGGGGAAGACAATTATAGTAGTCCAAGAAATCAGTAGAGTTGCTTCTTCTTTGGACATCATCATGGGAGATTTTAATTATAGGTAAAGTTTGGGGAAAATGAGAAATCAACAGGAAATGCAGGGACAAACTTTTTAGAGGTATTAAATGATTGCAACATGGCCCAATACATTCTGGAAGGAACTAAACAAGGGATTATATTAGACCTAGTCTTAAATAATATGAGATTGTATATTAAAAGATGTTCAGTCAGAAAACCATAAGGTTTAGTGACCATGCTATGTACTAATTTTTAATTAACAAACAATGGCGACTAAAAGTGAAGTACCAGACATCCAAATGTTACAATTACAGTATAATAAGGTTGCCTTCACAAACATTAGGATGAAACTCAGAGCCTGAACATAGGAGGAGGAAATAAAGAATTAGGGACAAAGGGTCAATATTCTAGTTTATGGATAAATTCAATGTATACCAAATCAATACGGTATACCCCTGTGAGAATTACAGTAAATACAACAAAAAGGGATATGGTATAAGGATAACCCCAGTTTGATTAATAAAGTTCATGAAGCAAGTAAGAGAAAAAAAACAAAACCTTAAAAAAATTAAAAATAGAGGGAAGAAGGGAGGTGAGGAAGGTACAGATCCTAGTTGAGAGAATATAAATATAGCATAAGCATGAAAAAGAAAGTAGAGACTAGTGGAAGGTTAAAGGGCAAAAGTAAAGAATTGTATAGGTATATCAACAGAAACAAAAGCAAAACTGTTGAACCACTTATAGCAAATTTTATAAAGCTGGAAAATGAAAAGAGAAATGCAGCTAAATGTAATGTATATTCTCTATGTATATATGCAACTAGAAGGGCTAGCTATTAGGAAGGCTGATGATCTAAACAACAGAAAAATTGTGTGACTGAACAGTATAAGATTAGCCCTAAAATAGTCTTTGAGAAACTGAACAAATTGGTTATTAAAACTGTAGAATGTGGCCTTCCACCATTGGTACCTGTGCAAATGTTGATTCTGCTTCTGAAATGCTTTACAGAATTTATTTTTTAATTCTGTGGAAATTCCAAAAAGTATTTCTATTGAAACTACAGAAAAACATTCCATAGATTATGTAATCAATGAAATATTATTCCACAGTTTGCAGAAAATTAATCAGCAGTTTACATAAATTGTGGGATATAATGCTATGGTTTACATTCCACTTTAAGAATATTGGGATTCTGCTTCTTACAGGTGGCTGCAGAATTAAGCAGAATTTCTGAAATTCCACTGAATTCCATCAAAAGAGGAATTCAGAAATTCTGCATAGCTGTATCGGTGACAACAAAATCAGCAGGACCAAAGAGTTAGAGTACCATCCACCAGTATTAGTTTCTTCAGCGATATCTTGTAGAATACTGCAGGCACTCATTGCAATCCAATGGTAATAGTCCAATTTGTCATACAATAAAGTGAAACCTCACACAGAGCATTTGATCCTGGTGGATGGCACTGTACATCCGAGATTATTTGGAGAAAAAGTTTCAGAGATAGTTGGTCTACTAGCAGACATCATTTAATAAGTCATTATCTGAGAGTATAGAACCAAAAAACTGGAAGGAAACTATAGAAATATCACAACATAAGAACGGGACCAAATGGGATATGAGAAATTACAGGCCAGTTAGCCTTATATATGTTGTTGGAAAGATTGTGTTATCTTTTAAGAGGTAAAAATAGAAAAGCATCTAAATGTAATAGGTATGATTAGAGGTAGGCGAAGTGGGCTCAATCCGCTCCAAGTATTTCACTGAAGTGCCCGCATGCAAGTGGAGTACTTCGCATTTAATGAGAATGTGAATGTTGAGAACAGCTACTTCACATTACTCCACCTCCACTGGTCACTACTCTTTCAATTTTTAAGGCGAAGTGCATTGGTGGCAGTTCATCACCTCACTTCGCCTTGTTTTTGAGCTCTGAAGGCTGATTTTGCAGTGATTCATGGGAGTTCAGGTCACATGGGCTCTATATTGATCTACACAGCCTCAGTTCGGGGTAGTATGTGTAGGAAGGAGTAGGAGACAGTGTGCTCTGATAGCTGTCTGTAGGAATCTTTTAAAAAGCTGTTCAAAAAGCATTTTTGCTTTTTTGGGGGGCTCCAACTGTAGTTCATCAATTGTAGGAAACCCTCCTGTGCTCACATCATCGAGCATTTTTGTTTGTGTGTGGATTTTGAATGTTAATTTACAACATTGAGTGTGTGTGGTGAAAGATAGTGAAGTGTGCTGTGTGGGGGAGGAGCGTATCTGTGTGTAGGTAGGTAGGTAGGTAGATTTAAGTTGGAGAACTAGTGATTTCTTTGTGTTTTGGTTATATTTTTGTTATATAACTGACTGTGTTACTGCACACATAGTAAAATTGTCAGTAATAGTGCAAATTTTCTTGCCGTTTGTTGTGTGAATGTGGTGCAGTATTTTTTAAGGTCAGATTGTTTAAATTACAAATTTACATTACTTGGCAGTACACTGAACTTTTGCATTTGCATCGCATTCCTCGTTCATCATTGTACACAAAGTGTTCTGTGTTGTATGTGCAGTGTTGCATGCATCAAATATAGTACACCTTTTAAAATTTGTGACACAGACTAGTGTAAATGCAACTGAGTGCAGCGGTGTGAACCTACTATCCACTGCAGCTGCCTGATTTTGTACTGCGATCATGTTCGCTGTTCTTAGTTTTGCTGCTCGTATTGCCGTAAAAATCAGCACTGTCTGTATTCAGTGCCACCCCCACTCCCACGTTGAAAAGATATTTTTTACCAGACTGGATTGTTTTTGTGACCCCATCAGCACCACTGGTTACTAAAGTTGTTTTAATTCCATGACAGTGTCACAACACAGTAGTCTCTTATCTGTTGCTGAAGCCACAGTTGTTTATTTTGCTTCACATCCAGCCAGCATCCCTCCAGTCAGAAAGTGAACATATCAAAATCTGAATTTGACAATAATATTTGTGGTTGTTCCCCCAAAATGCCTGCAAACAGATGTGCAAGTAAAGCTGTTTCTGGCCATGGCAATGTTGGTAGTAAGAGGGTCTGTGGGCATGGTAGTTGTACACGGATGGAGAAGTGCATTGCTGATGTGAGAAAGGTATTTCTCCTGCAATGTTTTTACAGCCCAATCAGTAGCTTCACTGATAGTTGGAGGAGATGATGTTTCCCAGCTGGTGGTGTTAGTGTTACTGGTGTTAGTGGTGGTGGAGGTAGTATTAACATTGTTGCATCAAGTTCTAATTCCGACCAGTGTACCATATCCAAACATATTGAGTGTGAAGCAGTGCAAGTGAGTGACAGCATAGATGATGTCATACTTCCCAGTAACATCCCATTAACTGAACCTGATTCTGATGATTATGTCAATGACAGCATACAATGTGATATTCCGTCCACCATGGCACTTAACGTCACACATTTTCCATGCAGTGATTCACAGTGTGGTGAAAATATCAGGTGATGGTGGTGTAGATGCTGATGCTGATGATGAATGTGATGATGCTGATGATGATGATGTTGCTGTTGTTGCAACATGCAGTCCACATGTTAGCATCCAAGCAGAAGATGTGGATGTGTGTGACAGTGACGTTGATGAATATGATGATGATGTAATTGACCCCAGTTGGGAACCGGAGAAAAATAAATTAAAAGTGGCTGTGTCTGAATCTGTTTGCAGGAACCCCCCATAAAAACTTGTGATTTACTAGTTTTAGTTGATGATGATGATGATGATGACCCAGTAATCAATATGATAGGTAGTCATGGTGGTCAGTTGCAGTCCAGGTGTGCAGTGCCAGAAACATCACGTGCCCCCCCAACTTCAGTGCTTAAAATAGCAGACTTAAATAAGCCACATCATCATGGACATGTTGAAAGCAGAGCATCACACTCCCTTGTTTGGGATTTTTTTTTCTTCAAGATGCAAATGATGATTCAGTTGCAATCTGCCAGGTTTGCCATGTGCGTGTGAGTCGAGGTAAAAAGGGGAGCCATCTTGGGACAGGAGGATCGCATCTTAAGAATAGGCACTTGGCTCTGTGGACCCAGCACAAGCTGGCAGCTAATACCAGATTGCGGTGTTCACCCGTATCACCGGCGGCAACCATAGGCAGCATGTTATCCCCTTCCATGATTGTTAAGCCCAGTAGGAAATTAAACGTGTGCAGTAGTGCGGTAATAAGAGCAAAGGATTACTACAGGCATGATGAGGTGGAGGACCATAATGACTTTGAAATGTTGTCCAGTGCTGCTGAGAGTAGCAGTTTTTGTGGTGGTGGTGGTGAAAGCAGTATGTCTAGTGCAAGTGGTACATCAACCCCAGTTGGCAAATCTGGAAAAATAACATAATTTCTGGGTTTGTCATCATCACCTGTGCAACCATCTTCATCAAATGTCCACACCCCCACCAATGGCATTCATCACAGAGCACAACCATTTGTGACCAACAACACACCCCATGTAAAACGTTTCAGTCAGCCCACGTTACAGAGTGTTTTTGCGCATAAGCTGAAGTACCCCCCCAATCATACAGTGTCACATGAACTTAATGCTGCTAGAGCAGAAATGCTAGCAATCGATCTTTGCCTTTCTCCTTTATGGAGAATTCTGGGTTCGGAGGTTCTGCCCGTGCCTGTCCAAAATGGAAAGTCCCATCCAGGACATAATTTTCTACCCGTGCTGTTCCCGAGTTGTTCCGCACTGTTTCAGACTCAGTAAGACATGCCCTTCAACATTTCTCCTCTCCATTCATCCATTTAAGTATGGATATGTGGACAAGTGGCAAAACAGCGGGGAGTTCATATCTGTGTATAACTGCACACTGGGTGCAGGTGCTGGAGGTTGTTTGTGATGCTGGTAGTGTGAATAATCAGTGCAGGAAGGTGGATTGTCACAGTAGCAATCTTCTTGGAATTCACCAGCATGCAACAATTGCTATGCGCAGTGTGACCTGTTCACACACTGGTGAGAACATGTTGGACATGGTACCGGCTGAGAATGACAGATGACTACACCCTCTGTCCCTGAGAGCTGGGTACATAGCAAGTGACAATAGGTCAAATGTGGTGAAATGCATCACGAATGGTGTTTTTTTTCGTGTTCCATGCATGGCCCACTGTTTAAATCTTCTGGTTCAGAAGTTTCTGCAGCACCCTGACATAATGGAAATGCTGACCATTGCACGACGTATCTGCTCTCACTTTTCAAGATCTGGAAAGGCCCGTGACCAACTGCAGCAGTTGCAGATACAAAACAGCCTGCCTCAGCACCACTGTCACCAAATGGAACTCCATGTTATACATGGCAGAGAGGTTGTATGAACAATACAAAGCCACCTCCCAATATCTTGTTATGCACAGTAGCCATGACAGTTCTGGGGCCTCCATGTCTATGACAACTGAACAGTGGCGCTTCATGGACTCTGTAATAACAGTTTTGCAGCCTTTTGAACATGCCACACAGGCAGTGAGTGGCGAGTCTGCCTCCATTAGCCAATCAATTCCACTGCTGTGGGTGCTGAGGCAGACATTGGTGAATGTACAGCATAGCCTTGATGTTGCTGGAGACGATGGTAGTAGTATGTTGCTGCAACACATGCCGACAGTATTCGACCAGAATCGTCCATTGTGCATTCAGCGTAGTGACAACTTTGCCATGGCAACAATGCTGGACCCACGATACAAATGTGGAATTGCATCCATACTGGAGGGAGGGCCTGAAGAGGTAAAAAAAATCAGTGGTCAACTGGTTCGCTTTGTTCATGGGGCACAGAAGTCACATGTCAAGGTTTGCAAACCTCAGCAGCATAATCCAGCTGAAGGTGTAGCTGGAGGACCAGCAAGCATATCATGCAAGGGTAAGGGGACTGTAGTTCCAGGTGGTCTGTCATCCAAAGTGGTTGGCGTCAACCCGCTTTGGGAGGCTTTGTCCCAAGTGGGTATTTGTGAAATCAATGATTCTGGGGAACAGGCTGATGCATCAACAATTGGACTTAGTGCGGCACGAGAGAATGGTTGTGTCGTATTTGTCTGAAAACAGGCATCTGACAATAAGTGAAGATCCTCTTTGTACTGGAGTGGAAAGGTCAGTGAATGGCCAGAGCTGACTGCAGTGGTACTAAAGTACCTCACATGCCCACATCCAGTGTAAGTGTTGGGAGGATATTCAGCTCAGCAGGTGCAATAGTCAGGGATCGTCGGACAAACCTGTCTCCTGCAAATGTTAGTTTGCTAACATTCATTAAAATGAATGAGAGGCATATACCAGCACAGACTGCAACCTCAGTATTCGTACACCAGCCTAGTCATGGTGGTTTTGCTGATGTGAAAATGTAGCATCCTGGTGGCACTAGCAGTGGCTGCCTGAAACGGCCCACCACTGACGTAGATGATGACACAATGGAGAAAGAATTTCCCAGTGGTCAGACTTCAGACATCGATGACTGTGAGGGCAGTTTTCTTTATGAGGATGATGATGTGGTTAATGTTGGCAGGTTTTAACTGAGTATTTAAAAGGCAGTGTGCCCCCACCCCTGATCACCACCACCTCCACCAGGACTGATGTTATGCAAGTCTGCCACCATGAGTCTCTACCCCCGACCACCACCACCACCACGGGACTGATGTTATGCAAGTCTGCCACCATGAGTCTGTCTGCCCCCCATGGACCACCAGTCCACCAGTGCACCACCACTACCAGCTTCTTAATATTTAAACCATAAAGGACGAAACACGTGTTTATGTCTTCTGTTGGCACCCTTTGCAAACTGTGTGAGAGGCCTTTCGGCACCATGCATTTCTGCTTAAAGTTGAACCAGCATAATATTCTGTGGTGATTTGCATATGCAGCCCATGATGCTTTGCATTGTGGGAGCATGTGTGATTTTGTATTTCATGTGCACTCATGTTTGTTATGCTGCCTCACTTCCTTAAGTTTGTATGTTTTGTTTTCTGTAGCTTTTCAGAGCCGAGTGGCAAAACACATACAGATACACTTCTTTTGTTTCTTTTACAGGAGAACAAAAGCAGGCTCCATCGTTAATATTCATTGGGAAAGATGCTGTAGCTATACCGTACAGAGGAACCGATATGATGTCCATGTGAAATCCATTCTGGTAAGCATGAAGATTTTATTTCATCCGTTTCATTGCTTTGTAAAGACTGCTGCAAATATTGCACACAACAGGTTGTCTTAGTAGTTGACAAGATGTGTCTCTGAAACGTAACTTGACAATTGGGATTGAGATTTGATAACCAGGGAGGGACACATAACAATGAAGTTGTAACTTGTAAGAAGTCATTCATTTCTTTTTAGGAAACTTCACGATGCTTTGTTGTTCTGTCAAAGTGGCCTTATCCAACAAAGTTCTTCAACATCAGGCTCACCCTCCCTGAGCTTGGGCGCATATGCAACACGACAGAAGTTGTTTCATTAGATGGCCATGACCATCATTAACAAGTGGACTCCAGAAGGATGCTGATGAAATCTGTGAAGAAGTAAAAAAATAAGAAACCATTACAGAAAAAACTGAAAATATGATTACCCCACCTCCCCCCCAAAAAAGAAATACTTACCTTCATGTGCTTGAGAGTTATCCATTTCTATTTAAGTGCAAAAAATTCTCATCGAGCACTGGAATGTGCACAGCAACAGTTTATGAGTCACCTGTGTGATGCAGAACAATAGCATGAGTACATGTCCATGTCAAGTTCAACCCCTGATCATCAACCTACAAAATACACAAATATATATATATATATATATATATATATATATATATATATATACTCACCAAGGCTACTATTAGTGTACATCCAAGGGCACCTTTCAATCCAGCTGAGATGATCACATTTTATTTGGTGGAATCGTCTCGCACAACACATTGGACCAACAACACGAACCTCACAGTCATCATTTTATACTGGGGTATGTCCTGAAACAGTCTCTTTTCACTTCGTTACCACTTGTCAATTTTCTGCACACAAGGAGAATCCATTGTGGGCCTGCAGAAAAAATCTGAGGACTCTGTGCCACCACTGCACGCATGACTGAGTGCGCCATTAATTCTGGGGGACTTTGTGTATGCTGAAACAGTCTCATTTCACTCTGTTACCACTTGACAATTTTCTGGATACATGGAGGATGCATTATGGGCCTGCAGAAAAATCTGGAGACTCTGTGCCACCACTCTGCGCATGACTGAGTGCGCCATTAATTCTGGGGACTTTGTATGTGCTGAAACAGTCTCCATTTTATTCTGTTACCACTTGTCAATTTTCCAGCATGGACATAATTTGAAGCTGATGTCCCTCTTGTCATCCAGCCGCTGCTCCCTAGCGCTCATCCTCTCACGGTTCTCCTCAACAGCACTCCAGAGAACTGCCAAGTCAGACAGTGTTACACACACTTCTCTGGTGTCCACTCATTCGACAGGCTGACCTGCTGGTGGTGGTGGTGGTGGTGCTGGTGGTGCAACAGGTGCTGCTGTGGCCCTCCTCTTCTTAGGGATGTCGCTATGCACAGCGGCACCCTCTGCCACGGAACGACCAGCAGGTGCAGACATGGTCCGTTCTGTGGCAGCCTGCAACTCCAACTGGTGTTGATTAAGCATATGGGTGCGCTGGCCCCCAGTCCCCAGGTGACTCCCCTGGGGGCCACGGCGCACCTCCATTGCACATAGGCGACACTTCACCACACTGCTGTCCCCCCAACACAGCAAAAAAACTGCCAAACATGGAGGTGCGGGGAGGACCAGGCACAGGCACAGGCAGGGAAGGGCCAGATGAACTGGCAGTAGGCTGCTCACAGTGCTCAACACTGATGGGATCCACACCTGGGCCTGGGGGAACAGGCACATCCTGCCCCAAAGGACCTTGTGCTGGACTTGGTGGTGGTGGTGGTGGTGGTTGAACTGCCTCAGAGTCAGGAGGCGGTGCTGGTTCTGCTTCCACGGGTTGGACACTCACAAGTTTAGAGCAGTCCAACACAAATGGGCACCCACGCCCCCTATGCATGCGCATGGTACAGCGCGTACTACCACGCTTTCCCAGAGCTGCTATCGCACCAGACATTCACCCACCCTGTTCCATCTCTCCTACTGTGCTCCCTCAGTCTGAGCAATCACTACTCTGTCACACGACATAAGCACAACACACACACAGACAAACAACTAAGTAAATATAGAGGTAAGAAAATAAAATTTAGAGAAAGAACAAATTAAGTAAAAAACAGTACAGAAAAGACAAAAAAATGTAGCTTTTAAAAAGCTGTTGGGTTATTACTATCAGACTTTAACTCTCCTCCTCACTCTGATCTCAAACTATCAGCAATCAAAACACCTCTCTCTAGTCCACACCTCTCTCAGTCTGCACAGGAGAAAGTGAAACTGTCTGTGTGACTCACTTCCTTCCTGCCTGACTAGACAGCATGCGACTTACAGTACTGTATGTAAGCCATGGGATGTGTGGGGGGCTGCCAAGTCTGAAACACCAAGTGGATCACTTAGAATCTTAATGAGGAACGCAAAGTCCATTGAAATCAATGACTTTTCCTTACTTCGCGTTGTCATTCAGCCTCAACGCGAAGTGTTAATGACAAGGCTGAGTGTGCACTTTGCAATGCCTACTCTGCTTAGCGGAGTGGCAAGGCGAAGTGCCCACTTCGCGTTCACTTCACCAGAGGATTTTAAATTGGCTACATCTCTAGGCACGATTGATTTGTAACAGCATGGGTTTTCTAAGGGCAATTCCTGCATGATTACCCTAGTAAGTGTTTACAAACCAGTAAATGAAAACCTGGACAGAGTCCCAGGGAATATACTGTAATTTTCAAATTTCAGTCAGGCATCTGATCTTCTTGTACACACACTGAACTAAAAATGAATCACATTTTACAGTGATAATGGATAAAATTGTAAACTAGATTAGAGAATGGTTGAAGGACAGAAAACAGAGGGCAGAAGGTTAATGGATTCTTATCAAAGGAGGGGATTTGGCCACTGAGTTCCCACAAGTCTTGGTTCCGAGTTCATTTTACAATATTTACAAAAGTGATTTTGATAAAGGACTTCAAAGCTGGATAAGAACATTTGCAGATAACACAAAACTGGGTAGAGTTTGGGAAACTGTACAGCAAGTGATGTCATTCCAAAGGGATCTTGACAGGGTAAAGTGGGTGGAATCATAGATGATGAAATTTCTTTCCACCAAGCTGTTTATCACATCTGCTCTCTAACTGGCCCCATTTAGATCAGTCTCCCCCAACCCATCACTTGACTTCTCTGAGCCTTAGCTTCCCAGGTGAGTCCTGCCACAGGACTGTGATTGAAGGGGTCCAGTCATAGGTGCAGGGCCTGTGAGAGACCAAATCATCACCACACTGTGGTTGGAGGGTTTCTTCCTCTGGTTTTATCCCACAGGGGCCACATACATGAAATTATGCATTGTGTATGCTCCATCTCCACAAAGATGCCCTCTGAGTCTGAACAGGAGATCCACTTCCCTGCCTTTCCCACAGTGGTGCCACCTAGATTGCAGGGTTGGTCCACCCCCCACCAAGGGAGGAGAGCTGTTCTAGAGATGCTCAATCCTTCTGTCCTCCCAGCCCACTCCTGAGTGGCCATGGTCCATTCCCAAACCTGGGTCACTGTCACAGTGGGAGGTAAGGCTCCCAGTCCTGAAGCCCTCTACACAACCAGGCCAGCTTAGATTATAAAACATGTTTTTAAAAAATGTGATCATGCACCAGTGTTCAAAAACACCAGAACACATTATTTCCTAAATGTGGAAAGACTAACAGTAACTGAAGAGGAAAGAGAGCAAGGTGATATAATAACAAGGGACTTAAAACACATCATGATCTGAAGAACTGGTCAGAAAGGCACACCAAATAATGAGGAGCATCAGTAGAAATGTTATTAGTACAAAGGAGGTGATACTCCCACTGTTAGTTCTCGTGTGAGACTGTAATGGAATATTGCTGCCAATTTTGGGCCCTGTATTTGAAAATGGAAATTGCAAGATTGCAGAGGGCTTAGATTAGGGCAACAAGGATGATTAAGGCTCTTCAAAGCAATTATACTAGGATAGGTCAGCGGTATTGGGATTTTTCAGTTTAGTAAGGAGAAGTCTCAGGAGAGATTTAATACTTATGTATAAGATGTTTCATGATACTGAATTGAAGCAGAGTGTAAAAAGTAATCTCAAAGGAGGAAGCAATGTGATTGTTGTTTATGTCTTTCAACTTCAGGGAACTCAGGATAGAAGAAAGTATTTCTTCACATGTGCTGTGGTGGGGAATTACCTTTGGAATTTGGAATCTCCTCCTTGTCTTAGCAGAACATGCAAGGACCCTGAATCCATTCATTGCAGGCTCAGACAAATACAAGTACACATTAATGCCCGACGAAGGAGGCTTCTACTGGGGAAATAATGCATGGTTGGGGGAGGTTGTGGCATGGGGCTAAAGGCTGAGTGCCTACAACCACCCAACCATGCATTAATTTCCCAGTAGAAGCTGACTCCAGAGGGCATTAATGTGCTTGTAATATGACCATAACTATGTTTCTTAATGTGTGCTACTGTTAAATATATTGATAATGAAGACAATGTCTATGGTTCAACAAAGCCTTTTATTTTCTCTGAAACTTTTATTTTTCACATAGCGCATATGCCACTGTGGTCACGCTGATACATCTACTTACATACTTGTGTGTATGCAGATTGTTAAACTGTCAGAGGTACATTTCACACAGTAACTTGTGTTATTGTTGTTCCCGTTCTGTTTTTTAACGTCTGTTCGCTGGACTTGTTCGGTTTTGTATCGGCGCGGTCAGATCCTGCGTCTTCACCGCAATGAGTTTTCTGTGGTCTGCTGCACTGTGGGATATACAGAATTTTCTGCTGTGATAGCTACTGGTGCTACACCTTGACCTGGTGACCCCGTGATTAATAGTTGGAGCCAGCATTACCAGTGATTAATCCTCACTCCAACTTTGATCATGTGGTGCGATTTGTCCAATGACGTTACCTTATTTGACGTTTCTTTTTTTTGCCATGTTACAAAAGCAAATGTATTTACTTCACACGAGCCTACAAGTGGTGTATGAAACAAGTTGGTAATGAATACATGATAAATGTTTTCTAAACTAAGCTAACAATACTGCAAGACCAAGCCTAAAGAGTACTGTAGACTTAATCTTCCAGTATGGTTATCCTCCATCCTAAAAACATTGTATTCCAGAGTTCTTACCCATTAAAAAAAAAAAATCACTTCAATGGTAACTAAACATTCCAGCACTTGCCTTGAATGAATAGAAAAATCCAAGACAAAGATTAAGTAGCTGCAGTCTTGTTCTATAGTAAATGTCTCATTGATGGCTGGTGAGAACATATCATATGCTTATTGTGTGCACACATCATGGAGACTATGTGATGCTTAGACAGTGGTCTGAATTTTTAAAGCTGATTATTTTCTGCAAGTTCCCAAAACATCAGTCTTTTGACACATGGGACTCACAGCAAATATTCAGGATATGGAATCCATGTGGCTAAAAGACTAGATTACATTTCAATAGTCTAGCGCATGTCAAATTCAATGCCACTTGCATGCAGCTTTCCAATGCTTGTGCCTGAAGGTAGACACATGTAACTGGAAAACAGGTAAAAATGTTGTAAATGCAGCCATCCATAGAAAACATGGCACAGGTCTATCCATGGGGAACTGGTACACCGGGTGCATCAATCTCCAAAGGCACAACCTACAGTAAGTCACAGACCTTGCAATGGGTTTAGAAAATGTTGGGCAGTGTGTCAAATCACAGAGATTTTCACACTTTTAGTTCTTGTTGAAATTTATTGTTATGAATGGTGGAGAGGTCAGATGGGCACTAGCTCCTTCCTGTTCATAAGACCTAGTTTATATGTTCCTATTTTATCTGCAGTAGACAACTTTATTGTATGTTCTGACACAATCTGTGTCTCCTGTTCACAAGACTAACTTCGTTTTAAGTACAATTAAAGCAGCAGTATTTGTTAGTTAGCAAATTATTTAATTATGTAGTTTTATAGTAGAAATGCATTTCTGACATCCTTAGAGTCATCCTTGGTGTATTTTTAGTTTTCTCAAATATTGTAAAAACAGACTTAATAGCTAATTTTGTAATTAATGACTCACATCATTAAATTCGGCTCCCACTCATACTTTTAAAAAGTTTCTTCTGTTGAGGTTACCTGTTGAATAAACATGCTAGATTCATAATGTGGAAGTATTACAATAGTGTTACTACATGTTTCTTCTGATAAACAGCACAGCACTTACTGAGTATTTAATTGTTCACAGGCAAACATGGCATGGGATTGGGAACTTTAAAAACTTCAAAATCCTCTATCTTTGTTCAGAAGACAAAAGAAAATGAAAAGAAAAATGGGTTTCTTGATATTTTTTGATGGACAAAAATGATTGCTAAAGAAACCTGCATGGTGACTGATACATACTGCTGCTTTGCAGTAGAAATTAAAATTAGAAACAAGATTGACTAGCTTTAGTGGAAGACTAATGTAGTTCACCAGGATGGTTGGTGGTTTTATTTGATCAGTAAAGATGCTTACTATACAAATGAAAGATTATTATCCTTCCAGCTGGAATGTCTCTTGAAACCATGTCCTATATAACCTACACTACATGAGCATCACAGTTAGTTGCTGGTATTTTCTAGCCCAGATTGGAGCAAGGACTCCCTGAGCAAAGAAATGGAATACAGTAGGTCATGTTAGAATTCTAATGGATAGCATAACCTTGATCATCAACATTGACCTTGTCTTTCTATGCTGATTTCTGTCTGCAATATGTCAAACAGATGAAAGACACAGACAGAGGAAAGAATTGCCAAAGGGGTTGATAAAGAGGATACAACTTTCTTCAGACACAGAAGTGAGAACAGGAAAGCAAGGAGAGGAATAATATGGATTAGAAAAGTGGAAGAGCAAGACTGTGCAGAAGAGGACCAAGAGAAGCTGACGTGGTATTCCGACCCAATGGTGACACCAACACAGTGACATACTGCCCAGTCAGCAAAATTGACACTTTGCCAACAGGTCACTGTGTTGGTGCACCTGAGACAGGGCACACTGTCTTCCAGTCCTGCAACCCTCCCCGAATCAACTCCAACTGGAGTTGAGAATGTAATGTATTGGGGGGTGCTGGGGCAGAGCCCCTCCATATGGGGGTTCGGGGTGGGAGCCCTCTGATAAAGCAACTGGACTGGGAGACAAATGGGATTTATATCAAACACAACTTGTGGTTGACATAAATCCTGTCTATGTGATGTAGTTGACAAATGTGTTGTCGAACCAGCATCGTAGAACCAGCTGACATTATAAACAGATACTTCCACTCAGTCTTCACAGTACAGGGAGGGAGAACCACCAGGGAGAAGCAGAATGGGGGTGGGGAGAAGGACACAAGTCAATTTTCAGAGGAAAGAATCCTGAAGGGATTTGCAGCCCTGACAGGTGGACAGGGCTATGGGACCAGACAGGATACACTCCAGGGTACTAAAAGAACTCAGGAAGGTACTAAAGCCCCATTAACAACTTTGCTTAACAGTCCTCTGTAAACAGCCATGGTTCCAAAGGACTGAGATGGGCTAACATGGTCACTGTAAGGAGCTGTAGCAGGGAAGATGCTAGCAACTATAGGCCAGTCAGTCTTACTTCGTTGATGGGGAAATTAATGGAAACCCCACTGTATGAAAGACTGGTAGAATATATTAAATCCAATGGGCTGCACACCACAGGCAGCATGGTTGGAGGGTAGGTCATGCCAAATAAATCTGATAGATTTCTTTGACTGGGGTGACCTGGGAAATAGATATGGGGAAGGCAGTGGGCATGGCCTATCTGGACTTTAACAATGCCTTTGACATTGTGCCACTCAGGAGGTTGATGAAGGTGAAGAGTCTTGCAGTGGAATCCAAAGTGGTGAATTGGGTTAGAAACTGGTTAACTGATAGGAAACAGAGGTTGGTGATCAACAGCATTCACGCTAATGATAGAAAAGAGACCAGCATGGTACCACGTGGCATGGCATAATACTGGAACCAGTACTCTTCAATATCTTCATAGCGGATATTGCAGAAGAACTGGAAGAAATGGAATGCCTTTTTGTAGATGTTAAAATCTGCAATAGGGTAGATTCTCAGGAGGGGGAGACAATGTGCAGAGATCTTGGAAAATTCAAGGAGTGGTCAAACATATGGCAGTTGGGGTTCAATTCAAAACTGCAATTCATGCACCTAGGACATAGGAATGCAGTAGCTGAGTATAAGAAGGGGGAGTGGTACTGACAGTCACTAGACAGGAAAGAGACATTGGGGTTATCATATCCAAGGACCTCAAGATGGCAGGGAAGTGGGACAGGGCAGTGGGTAGGGCTAGTGGGATGCTGGGGTGCATACAGTGGGGTATATTCAGCAGGAGGAGGGAGGTGGTGTTACCAATCTATTACTCACTGGTGAGACCCACTCTGGAGTACTGCATCCAATTTTAGAGACCGCACCTCTGAAAGGACATACACAGGGTGGAGGCGGTCAAGAGGAGAGCAACTAAAATGGTGCAAGGCTTGCACAACAAGCCCTACGAGGAGCAACTGAAGGATTTTAACATGTGCACCCTGGCAGAAAGGAGAGACAGAGAGAGAAAGAGAGATGACATGGTAGAAACCTGCAAGCATGTCACGGGGTGAATAGTGTGGGAGAGGGATCCCCTTCAAATGAGGAAGAGCACCAGGACCAGCGATCATGCAATGACACTGGGGGGGGGGAGTTTGAGAGAGACAAAAGGAAATATTTCTTCACTGAAAGGGTGGTAGACTCCTGTAACAGACTACAAGTGGAAGTGGTAGAGGCTAGAACAGAGGGGTACTGTAAGCATAGGCTAAAACAGAAGGGTAAGCATGTGTGGGATAGATATACGAGTGCACTACAAAAGAGACAGGGAGGTGGGAGGGTCACTGGAGACCAGTTCGATCTACTGAGGTAGATTAGGCAGGAACATCTGTGCATACTGTGTGGGCCAAGTGGTCCTTTCTGCCAACAAATTCTACTTTTCTATGTTTCTAGCCAACATAACTGAAACATATGGGTTACGGACATGTTGGTTAATTTTATTTATTTACTTATTGTTTAAAGATGTAAGTACACCAGGCCAACAAATGGCTATTTTCAGGCATGATCCAGGAGATGAGACATGGAAAAATAAGCATGCATTTTGTACAGTATAATAGCAATGAGATATAATGAACAATAGGTTGAAATGGATTGAAAAAACATCAATGAAGTTACAGGAAGTCAAATTTTCACAACAAGTTTAGTTAGTTAGTTTTGTTGACCGGTAAGTGCACTAGACAAATCCTGCCTATTTTCAGGACACGACCGGGAGGGGATACAGATGAATGCCAACTGACCTTGAACCAGATTAAGCTGTCGGTGGTATTTTTTAGTGAATGAGAGAATTTGGCCAGGACACCAGGAAATTCCCTACTCTTTTCGATAAGTGCCATGGGATCTTTAACATCCACCTGAACTACCACCAATCCAGGCAGATGGGACCTTGGTTTAGCGTCTCATCTGAAGAGCGGCACCTCAGAAATGCAGCACCCCTCTCATGCTACATTACAGTGTCAGTATTGGGATATTAACCCAAGTGCCAGATGTGGGAACTGAACCCACAGCCCTCTGAGCTCCCGGCCTCAGAGGCGAGTGTGCTACCTACTGAGCCACTGACACTGACTAAATGTTTAATGTAATTTCAGAGCATGGCAGGCTTTTCAAACTTGATACAAGTCAGGGATTGTCTGAATTAGGGATGGGCTATGTGTTGGGTAGCTGGATAGGGTAGGTTGCTATCTATGATTTTTGGTAGGGTAGTTTGGGTAATTTACTACCCTACCCACACAACAGTTTATTTATGGGTTGAGTAGTTTTAACATGAGTTAATGGGTCAGGTAATGGGTAATGTTTTGTAAAACAGGTGTTACAGGCATCCTGTGGGGTCCTGGGACTTTTCCCAGGCTGGGAACAGGCATGCAAGGGCAGCCTGGGGGCGTCCATCATGAGCACTCAAATTAGAAAGGCGCACATGACACCAGGCTGACAATCTGATTGAACAATGCTGGTGGCTATGCTCTGTCTGTTGTAAACCTGTTGCACACATAGCACGAGTCTGGAGGGAGAGGAAGGAATAAGGTGCTCACTCTGCATGTTTTTGCCTAAATCGTGGCAAAAGATTAACCAATTAAAAAAAGTCAATGAAGGAGCAAGGGGTTAGGGACTGAAGGGGCAATTGGGGGATCATCCATTGTGGTGCTTGGGAAAGGAGGAGCAAGGGGGAGGAGACAAAAGGCCCTGGCTGGCAGCTGCTTGTGTCTCTGCAGTATAGTGAAAGCAATTAAGGCTGTATTACACTGTCTGTTAGGTGTTCTGAGCCCTGCCTGTGACATTAACTACACTGTGTGTCTCTCTGCAGCATAGTGAAAGCCATTTAGGCTGTATTACACACTGTCTATCTTGTGCCCCTAGCCCTGCCTGTGACATAGCTACTCTATGTCTCTGCAGCATTGTGAAAGCCATTTAGACTGTATTATACACTGTCTGTTAGGTATCTTGAGCCCTGTCTGTGACAGCTACTCTGTGTCTCTATGCAGTATAATGAAAGCCATTTAGACTGTATTGCACTGTCTGTTAGGTGCCCCAAACCCTGTCATTTATTACTGTGGTGACATAGCTATACTGTGTGTGACATCTTTCTGCAGCACAATGAAAGCCATTTAGGCTATATTACACTGTCTGTTAGGTCTGTTAGGTGCCCTGAGCCCTGTCATAGCCACACCCTGTGTGACATCTCTCTGCAGCATAACGAAAACCATTTAGCCTTTTTTTTTGTTACTTCCTCCTGGTCCCTGCCCCCAAGGAATCCTTTCCTTGGGTCTTTTCAGTAGGGCCCTGATGTAGCGTGGACCTAGCATCATTCTGCTCGAGACTGGGACATTTTTTTGCCTTTGGATTTCTCCTGATCCCATCCCCCTGAGGGCACTGACACAGAGGACTTGATTCCAGACAGGCAGCGTGCTTATGCACATTGCTGTCAAGCATCCACAGCACCACCCCCAGCTCCCTTGTAAGGAGCCATTATGCCTCACCACCTGTGCTTCCACTGGCAGCAAAGCATGTGGACATCACTGCCCACGTAACCCACCTCTCTTGGAGGAGGAGAGCATCCATGGGGATGCTGAATCCTACCTCCCTGGACAATTCCCAGCTGCCTGAGTCGTTCCTGAACCCGGGTTGCCAGTGTAAGCGTGGTGTGTTCCAGCACCTTAACCCACAGCACCACTGGGCTGGCTGCAGCCATTTAGCCTTTAATACACTGTCTGTTAGGTGCCCCAAGCTCTGTCATATATTACTGTGGTGACATAGCTACACTGTGTGTGACATCTCTCTGCAGCAGAGTGAAAGCCATTAAAGCTGTATTACACTGTCTGTTAGGTGACCCGAGCCCTGTCATTTATTACTGTCTGTGATATGGGAGGCAGTATGGCGCAGTGGTTTAGGCTCTGAACTGCAAATCTGGTGACATCCAGCAGACCAGACTAGGTTTGAATCACAGCTTCCACTTGCATACTGTGTGACCCTGAGCAAGTCACTTAACTTCCCTGTGCTCCCAGGTCACTCCTGTAAAAAAAGCTTTCAGCTTAGTGTGCTACTCCTGGTTAAACAACTAAATAAAAAAAATATAGTCAACTACACTGTCTCTGCAACAGTTAGTGAGACAATATCCATTCCTTTCACGGCTATGTCTACTGTGTCTCGTATTTCCCAGTCTAAGTCTCCTAAAAGGAAACACAATGCTGCTGCACATGCAACTGAAAATGATGTGGTCAATATGAATCATAGCAGTAATGGAGACAACAGTGTTATGATTCATATTGTCGTAATGGAGAACATATCACAATAATAATAACATCACCAAGACTGGCACTAAATGTCCTCCTGAACTAAAAAAGCATGTTATCAATGAAATGATACTAGAGTTTTGGAAAGAACTGACTGGAGTTACTCATAGAGGTACTGAACATTTTGCCACATGTGCCAGGATACTTCCAGCTGCTGAAGCAGCATGCAAGGAAGGGGAGGCATCCTCCTCAAATATAATTTCAGATGCTGAGGCAGTGAATGCTGATAAAGATGGTGGTGATTGTGAGGACTGCAAATAGGATAGCCCAGGCTATGTCCCACCTTCCAGTTCTTCTGAATCTTGTGGCGATGAGGTCTTTAGTTTCAATGAGGGGGTAAGAGAGGATGCCACTGTAAGGCATGAGAGGAAAGTGCAGAACAAAAAAATCATATGCGAAATGGAAGAATAAGAAGATGCACATGAATGATAACAATTCATATCAACAAAGAAATGGAAGTGTAGGGTTTCCTCCAGTTCCCTTGACTGTACTGAAATAGTGCCAGGCACCATGGTACAAAGTGCAAAAGGTATATCTTTAGTGTGGAATTTATTTTATATTGACCCTACAGACAACTCTTGAGCAATATGCAATTGTGGTGCCAAAGTGGGAAGTTGGAACATCAGTAATAACACGACATGCAAAGACAAAACACCCATCTGAGTGGGGCAGGGCAAGGGACAGTGTGGTTGGTATGGATGATAGTGAAGGTGGTGGCAGTGACCATAGTGATAATGAACTGGAAGAAGGAACTGACATTGAATCACTTGATGTGCCCTTGCAGTCTTCTCAGACAAATATAGATCGTTTTCTTCTGACACAATCAAGTACTGCAAAATCCCAAAGTTGTACTCCACATGAAAAAGACATGAAAAATATAATCCCCCCTAAAATTAAAAATAGTGCATGATTCTCATCAACTAATATTATAAGAAAGTTCCTTCTGCTTTTGTTGCCCTAAAAGGTTTCACGATCATGAACTGGATTGAACCATGATACACTATTCCCTGTCAAACATATTTCTTGAAAAAGGCTTCTCCACAGTTGTATGACTTGGTGTTTACTGCATTCATTAAGTAGTTGGAACTCTCTGAGGTGAAGCAGAGTTCACATAACCACAGATACATGGACAGCAACCAAACAATTGACCACATGACTGTTACAGCTCATGGGGCAAGTTTTCAATCAGAAAGTAATAATCCCTATTCTACCGTAAGTAGTAGGAAGCAGGTTGCAGGTTATGCGTCACCGCTTTTGAGGAAAACCACACTGCTGTGAATATTTTGCAAGAGCTGCAAAATCAATTCCAGAAATGGTGTACTCTGTATTCCTTATCTCCAGAGTTCATGGTGTCAGATAATAATGCCAACATAGTCAAAGCTGTTAGAGATAGCAGCTACAACACATACCTTGCTTTGCACATTGTTTAAATCTTCTCATCCATAGTTTCTTAAATGGAAACAGAAATGTTGAAAAACAGATCTTGCTAGGAAAATATGTGAGCATTTCAGCCACTGTGTGAAAGTACGAAAAATCCTGAATGGGCTGCAAGGTACAAGGTACAAGTTTATTGAAAAAGTGCATGTGCTAAAAAGTGTTACACTCATAAATCTAGGTTAAAAACCATGTTACATCATCTATGTACTATACAATTATATATATATATATATATATATATATAATAGGATAACATTGCTCACTTTCATTAGTCAATTAGATGCAATAGCAAACTGAGTTACACTATACATAATAGCTATATCCTTGGGCCCGGATATTCAAAAGGGTTGCGCCATGCGCAATAGGGTTGCGCATGCACAAGTCCAAAAGTGCGCCATTTTGCGATATTCAGCAGGAGGCAGTTGCGCCACCGAAAACATGCTGAGCAACAGCGCAATGCAAAGGAAGGCATGCGCAACCGACGTGGGTGGCGCCATGGATAAAGAGCGCAATGCGAAATTGAAAGACTTGCGCATTGCACAATAGCAGAACTGCCGGAAATTGCGCACTAGTGGAAATGAGCCAAAATAAAAAGGCTCAAGGAAGCGGCACAAGAACGCTACAAGGATGCCAAGTGGGGTAGAGAGAGAGACAGACAGACAGACCAGACAGTGACAGGCTAGGGCAGGCAAGGCAAGCATGGGCCATAGGCTGCAGAGGCCAGCGGGGGTGCCCGGTGCAGTGGAAGTAGCAGTCAGGACAGCGGGGGTAACACAGCAACACCAGCGGGGTCAGAAGCCAGGGAGATGGACAGTGCCAGCTTCCACATGGAAGCTGTAATGAGGGTGAGAATGCAAGCTGCAGGGGGACGAGGCCGTGGAAGGGCCCGTCGGCGGTACGCCCCCAACAGGCAGTACCGTGCCCGCATCAGCTATGAGCTGTACACAGATGCAGAGATCGTGGGCCGGTACCGCCTGAACAGGGCAATACTGAGGCGGCTCTGTGAGCTGTGCAGTGATGTGATGCAGGCACCCTCATGACAGAGTCACGTTCTGTCAGTGGAGACCAAGGTGGCAGCCTACATGTGCCTGCTCACCATGGGCACCTTCCAGAGGCCGACAGGGAACACCACAGGCATCACACAGTCGGCCACGTCACGCATCCTCACCCAATTCCTCAGCGCACTGCTGCCACATGCTGCGGAGCACATCCATTTCCCCAGCACCGCGGCAGGCGTACAACAAACATGCAGGAGTTCCACAGGGTAGCATGTATGCCTGGCATGCTAGGGGCCATAGACTGCACCCATGTGGCCATTCGCATGCCACCTGGCCCCGATGGGGCTGCATATAGGAACAGAAAGGGCTTCTCCAGTGTCAACTGCCAGGTGGTGTGTGATGCCACTGGGCACATAATCAATGTCTGTGCCACACACCCTGGTGGAGCACATGATGCCTTCATATGGTATCAGTCCGCGCTGTGCCATCGATTCAAGAGTGGGGACATCCCCACAGGCCATCTAGTGGGTGAGTACGCATGTATGGAATGCAAACTCAGGGCAAGGGTGGGAATGCCACAGGTGCCATGGTAGTGGAACACAGGGATATGGGCAATATGGACCTGAACATGATACTGATCTCCACTATCTCCACACAGGTGACAGCGGATACCCACTCCGTCCCTGGCTGCTCACACCTTACCGGCGCCCCATGACCCCATCACAGCAATGCTATAATGAGGCATATGCTTCCACATGCAACATCATAAAGCGGGTGTTTGGGATGCTCAAGGCATGCTTCCGATGCCTAGACACCTCCGGCTGTGCCCTACAGTACAGCCCCCAAAAGCCCTGTGGGATATTCCTGGCCTGTTGCATCCTGCACAACATGGCCAAAGACTGTGGGATAGCCCTACAGGTTGAAGAGGGGGACAGCGATGGGGACGCCAGTGGTGCCGGTGTTGATGGTGATGAGCAGCCCCCCCTAGGACGGCAGGACCCCCAACTGATCCGGCAGGCCCAGCTGCACTGGGACACCATCACAAAGGAGCACTATGCACAACACAGGTAAGTCAAGGGGACATGTGCAACCAACACTGTCCATGTGCAAACCACAGGCACACAGGGTAGCACACCAGGGGTGCATGACGGCCAGGGGAGTGGAAGGGTCCAGGCATACAAACATACCATCAGGGAGGGTGAACACTCATATGGACACACACACACCAGGCACAGAGCGTACATGGGCAGATGCACAGCACAGCAGTACCGACATTGCTAACACACAGAACCAGCGACCACCCCCACCACCTGTGCTGTCCAAGTACGTGTGTCAGATGCTGGGCACCCTTGCACCTTGGTGTACAGTACAATGCAGGCATCATCATGCACATGCACCTGTGGACAGCAGTTGGGAGGGTGTGCAGGTGGTCCGTCGGCGTGTTGAGCAGAGCACCCAGCAGTGCACTGCCCACCATGACACACATTGCACAGGGCAGCATCAGACAGGGCCTGCACTGGGGAGACAGGTCAGTCATGTAGCACTGTCCCACGGCCCCTGCGGATGCGTGGGCAGCCCACTGTGACCCAAGCCTGGCAGGCTGAGCAGGGGCCACATGGGGTGGCACTGTTGGACCACCAGGGGTCCCACTGCGCGAACGAGACCTTGCCCGCACAGGGGTCTGCAGCATGCCGAACAAACCTGCACCAGGGGTGCTCGGGATGCCCACAGCAGAACCCGGTGTCGACAGGCCTGGTGTCGCACGACGCCGGGAATGGGGAATGGAGAGTGAACTGTGTGGGGTGTCGTGCAGGGGCACCTGACTGTGTGCCCAATGCGTCCATGACAGAGACCACTGCCTGGGTCAGCCTGTCAATGGCGGCGGTCACATCCATCCGCATATGAACCAGCTCTGCACGGTCCAGAGCACACTCCCTGCTGTGCCACTCCACAGCCACAGACAGTGCCTCCATGGACATTGCAACCCGCCTCTGCTGCTGTACTGATTCCTGCATCAGGCGGGTGTGCTCGTCCAATGGGTACTGTGCTAACGGCATCCTGTCCCCAGGGTGTGGAAGGTCCTGATGCAACACCCCTTGAGGGTGGGCGCTGTTTGCAGGACCAGGAATGGGTGGATCAAGGCGGCGGACATGTGCCACTGCTTGACACTGTACCCCCAGACCTGGTGGGTGACTGCTGCTGCTGCTGCCTCCAACCGCTGTGCCCCAGGGTCCACTCGTTCCACCGCTGTGGCTGCAGCAGTGCCAGACACCTGCACAGCCACTGGTGCTGCCCCACTGGTGCTGACAGGCACAGCCTGGGACTGTGCCAACATGCTGGTACACAAGTTGGAACCAGAAAGGCCCAGGGGCACGTGCTGGCCTGCTGTGTGTCCGTCATGGGACACACACATATCACTGCCCATTGCAGTCCTTGCATCATCAATGGTGCAGGTACGTGCTACAGCCACAGTCACAGTGTGCTGGCATGCTTGCATGCCAGACTGCTGAGACACAGGCTGTGCACCCCCCACACCCGAATCACCGACACCAGAGTTGGCGGCCCAGCGTGCATGCTGCTGCAGTGCATGCTGGCTGGTGACAGGGGTGGATGGACCCTCCTCCATGTCCAGCAGGTCATCATCACTGCCTGGACCCACCACCACCGTCTCCTGAAGACGAACAGGATCTGTAACAGAAGAGAGTACATGTGAGTGCATGTGAACAACCTTCCCCCAACACCACCACCATGTCATACCTGCAGTGATGGGCTTCCACCTGTCTGGAATCCACCTCTGTGCGCCCTCAATAGCGCTCCACTGCATTGATGCAGCCAGTCTGTGCTCAGTCGGGTCGGCTCCAACACTGCTGGCTGGCCCCGCCAGTGCCAGCAGCGTGCCGCCCTGAAGGCTGCCACCTTCTCCTTCACCCTCCTGCGGTCTGTCCCCATCTTCTTCTTGCATTTCCTGCATGGAGCGCTGGTGGCTTCTGTGCAGGTTCACGCCCGAGCTACCCCCTCCCATGCAGCCGCACGGGACTGAGGGTGCCCGCGTCCACTCAGTAGTGGCTTCTCCTCCAGGTAGGCCTGGAAGAGGCCTCTGTCTCTGCTGGGGTAAAGTTGGGCCTCCTCCCCGCCCACCATCCTCACCCTCACCTTGTCTCTGCTCGGTCATGGTGATCTGTATGGGGAAGTGGACACCTGTCACTGTGCAGTCTACAGCATTTTCCATGACCATTGTCCAGAACATCACACAGCATGCAACTCACCTCTCACCTGCAGTACCCGAATCTGGCCAGCACAGCCCAATGTCGCACATTTATAGCAGAATGCATGCAAATTAGGAGTGGAGCAACTATAATGAGATGCAAATCGTGCCACTGCACCTTTGAATGGCTGATCAGATGATTTGCATGTGTCAGCTGAATATCACGCAGTTGTGCTTTGCGAAATACGGTTGAGCCGGCTGAGCCAATGGCACAGATCTGTGACTGTGTGGTACACTGCATTGCGCATGCCCAGATAGCTTACGCAGGCATCTGCCGCGCTGCTGGCGTGCTGTGCATGATCGGCAATTCAGGCCATAGGCCACCATTGTGCCAGTGGCGCTACAGCACTGGGCATTATATGGCGCTGTGGTCTACTGCGCAATAGTCACACTGTGGCACTAGTGCATGGTGGTCGATCGCGCGGGATGTGTATCGTCAGATGGCGCTGTGCGTGGCCTTGCGTCATTGCCCATGACCTGGTGTCCGACCTTTGCCCCCTGGCGCTGTTCGGCTGCCATGTGTAGGGCCCTATTGCGCTGTCTGGTGACAGCACTATGTGAACTGATGGCTCTGTTCGAACAGTGCGATTGGAACCTATGGTGGTCAATTGCGCAACATCTCCACGTGGGGTTACGGCGCAGTGGGGCGCCATACTGCCTGCTGTAAAGTTGGTAGCATGGCACGCAGGAGGGCAGTGCAATGGAGCCCCATGGAAGTGGCCAACTTGGTGGCCCTGGTGGAGCCCCACTATGGGGCACTGTATGGTGAGGTGCCCCTCACCATAGCTAGGACCCAGGTCTGGCAGCAAGTGGCCAGTGACCTGGTGGGGGTCACTGGGCGGCGCCCGGTCCAGCTGAGCAGTGCCAGCACGGTACAGTGACCTCGCGGGAGGGATCCACAAGCTTCATGGGCGGCTACGGTCACATGCCAGGAGGGCATGGTGCCCAGGCCAGGTGGGTGTACCATCTATGCCTGTATTCTCTGTAGGGGTGTGAGTGTGTTTTGGTGGATGTGCATAGGTGATGGCTCTGACATGGTTGGCTGTGTCAGTGTGTACAGGTGTGAGATGCATGGGGCTGGCTGTGTGGGCAGGCACTCTCACTGGGGCAGGGGGCAGTCTGCTTTGGAGTCACACTGATGTTTTTCTCAACATTTGTCTCCCACAGACGGGCGGAGAGGATGCAGGCATGGGGTGAGGAGGGCCATGCCAGGGCCCCGGTGCCGGTCGGTGGTGCTGTGGGTGGTGCACCCCAGCAGCAGCAGCAGCGGCAGACACAGCTGCTTGAGGAGTGTGAGTATCATTACTTCATGGATGCTATTGCATGCTGGGGGGGGCATGACCACCAGCCATGCACAACACAACCATGCATGACACAGGCGACATTTATCACTGTCCAGTGTCACAGCACGTCTGTGTATCGTCACTGGTGGTCCATGCATGCACTAGGCACATGGCTGTGGGACTGGCAATCGCACCACATTGCCACGTCACTTGACAGCCTTGTTTGTGCTGTGATGTACATGGCCAGTGTGTGTGTGTGCAGTGGTGCACATAGCTGGGCTGCCTGGTTGGGCATGTCGTGCATGGTCACTGTGGGTGGGTGCATACTATCACAGGTGCGGGGCACTGGGCTTTATGCCTTGCAGGATGGGTGGTGTTCAGGGTTTTGGACAGTCACAGCCATTGACTGTGTTCCCTTTTCCTGGGTCTCAGCATCTTAAGAAGGATGGGCGTGCCCTTCAGCGGATTACCGTTGTCAATTGCAACACATGGGATCCTGACCGACATTTACTGCCATGGGATCCGGAGATGGCGGAGGGGACAGCGACGGCGGCAGGCAGCGGCAGACCAGCCTGCCAGGCCATGATTGTGCTTCCTTCCCACTTCAACAATCCCTCCCACCCTGCCTTCCCTCTCCCAGTTGTTCACCCTACCCTTACCCACCCCTACCTTGTACCCCACCCCTTGTCTTGTACATGACTGTATATAGTTGTTCTTGTTCTTGTTGTTGTATTTTATTGTTTCTACAAATATATATATTTTGTTATGAATACTGTGGTGGTCTCTGATTTGCAGCTGGCTATGCTTGCTCAGTTGCAGTGGTGTGCATGCCATCTGGGGTGGTATGGCCCTGGGTGTGGGTGTGTGTGTGTGTGTGTGTGTGTGTGTGTGCATGGGGAGGTGTCTCCAGTGTGGCAGTGTCTTTCTGTTGGTCTTGCCATCTGCTGCCGCCCACTGCTGGGTGCACAGGGTGGGTCTGGCTTGTATGCTTCTCTGCTACATGGGGTTGACGTGTGCCGGGCGGGATGCATGGTGTTTCCTGCAGTGCCAGTCACTGCACATGGCTGGTGTCTTGGGGTCATGGTGCAGGGTGTGCCATGCGTATGGGGGGGCTGATGTGCACTGTGGTTGTCATCCCCCTGTGTGTGGCAGTCTCAGCCTGCCAGTGGTTGTGCTGGGGTGTCATGGCCCTGCTGTGCTTTGTTGGCTTGTCCCCAGGGGCCAGTGGATCATCTGTCCCACCCCCAGTGATGCTGTGCTTGGGGTGTGCAGGTGTCTTGTTGGTTCTGCAGTGTATTCCTGTGCCCATGTGTGGCATGGCTGCGGTGGGCCCCAGCCTGCCTCCCTGGATGTGCAGTTCCATTGCTCTGCGGGGGGCTCTGCTTGCACTATGGCACCTCTGGACTGCTCAGCTGGGCTGCCCTGGTTGCGCTATAGCACAACCTTTCTGCTCAACTTCCTCTTCCTGGTTCAGCTATCGCAGTTTGTCGATATTCAGGCGTTGGCTGCTTGCCTTTGTTCTGCTCCATGTTTGAATATCGGGCCTGGTTGCGATATGCACAATTGATTTTGCTTTGCTCCTGCTGTTGCGCATTTTGGGTGCAGTTTGAATATCCGGGCCTTGGTGTTTAAAAATAACCTTTATTGTTCATGCAGTGATAATCCATTAACCTGTAACAAGTACTTCCCCAAACATTTATCCCTAAACGTATTCAGATTTGAACAGTCAAATAAAATATGTGACACTTCCCATTTCCCTGGGTACTTGCCTTTACAATCTAATCCTTGTTTAAAGCTATGCCAATTCATAAAACCTGAAAAAACTCCCCCAATTATATTAAATCTCAAATTTGCTAGCATTTTATAATGTGTTATTTTCACATTTAAATAAATACATCTCCCTCATATGTACATCTTTAAGCAATTTATAATTCAAAAAGTTTGAGGTTGATGTTATCCTTGCCATGTCTTGTTGTTTAGCAATATCTTGAATTGTTGTGACTACTGTACTGTACGTACGAATGTGCCAGCAGAAACAGACCACTCGGTCTATTTATGTCTGTTTATTATTCAACTCAATGTTGCCCAAATTCGCTATTGAGGGAAGACCCATGTTTTTAAGTCTGGTGTCCAGGTCCTTAATCCATGTCCACCCCGTTATTGAGATATTATTCCTGGTATCGTAAGTCAAACTATCCTCCCAGCAAAGATGTAAGAGGGGATTTGTATCCCAGCTATTTTACAGTACTGTATGTCTATTGTAAATAATGAAATTGCCTAATCATAGAGCAGGAAGCTAATGATAGATTACCCATTTTGGCCCTAAGGAGTTCACCCGGAACAAATTTAGGCAAACTAAGAATAAGCCTTGTATACAAGTTCTGTATAGGTTCTAACAAGTCCAATTTATTATGAATCCCCTAAATCTCGGAGCCATATAATATGCTTGAATCAACCTTCATTTTATATATTTTAAGGAGCAAAGTGGCTGAATTATTAACACACTGCTTTGAGAATTTGTTTATTGCCAATACCAATTGTCTACCTTCAGCCCGATATTCAGAATTGCACCTGGCAATGGCGCAAGTGGTTATGCAGTGCAACTGAGTTGCGCTGGAGCAACACCAAGGGATATTTTTAAAAGAGATGTGCCATGGCACATCTCCTCTCAATATAGCAAATAATGAGTGTTGTGCAAATACAGTGCACCAGTGCATCCCCCAGACAGGTCTGAATACCAGGAATGGTAAATGCGCCAGTGCATCGGAGGTGAATTCCTGAGATTCAGACACAAATATGCAAATGGACCATAATGCTTGCATGGTGCAAATGGGGCCATTTGCATGCCATTATGGCCCCATTTTCATGAGTTGTGTGGGGCTGGCCAGCAAAATGCACCTGGTGCCCTGCACACCATGCAGTCCCAGTACCAGGTACCCCAGTAGTACACCTCCCTTCCTGTGCCACCAATTACCATTGTGAATTTCTATAAACTCCCTGGTGGTCAGTGGTTCCCCTCCCATCCATACCCCAATTGCCATAATAATATTTATTTTAAGATTCCTGGTGGTCCAGTAGTATCCCCTCCCCATCCCTTAACTTTGATCACTCCAAAATGAATAGCTGTCATTTCCTGGTAGTCTAATGGTACCCCCCACACAGGGTCCCAGCCCACCCAACTGACCCCTGGTCATTGGTGGTATACGCCTCACATACCTCTGTGGCTGCCACCAAATGACTGCTTACAGTATGTGCTGCAAGCTCATTGGTCCACACTGTGGACCAATTGGCTTACAGTGCATACTGTAATAGTCATTCACAACTTTGTGAATGAAGTCATTCATTCACAAAATTGTGTATGACTAGTACAATATGCAATGCATCCCATTGGTCCAGTGTGGACCAATGAGTTAAACACATACTGTAAGCTGTCATTCAGTGGGCAGCCAGGAGGTATGTGGGTGGGTATGCTGCCTGCCGATGACTGGTGGGGGGCTGAGTGGGCTGGGGGCCCTGTGTGGGTGGGGGTACCTCTGAGACTACCAGGGAATTGACAGCCATTTGTTTGGGTAGATTGGGGTTAGGTGGTATGGAGGGGAGGGGGTACCACTGGACCACCAGGGATCTTAATATAACTATTATTATGGTGATCGGGGATACTGGACCAGGAGGGGAACCATTGAATCACCAGGGATTTAAGTGGTGCTTGTGTTCAGTGTTCTGGGGAAGTCACCCATGGCTGGCGGCTGCTGTGTTGCACCCTGCACTGCAGTGGCCCACCTGTGGGTGGCTAACAGTTGAGCCATTTATTATGGGCTGAACTTTGTGCCCAGGTATGCGGCATATCTCTGGGATGTGTCAGCAGATGCACCACACATCCCGGGCTGAATACTGGGATGTGCCACATATGCATGGGCACGCCCCCTGGAGATATGCCGCATACATTATCTTTGCACCCTGGTGCATCGGGAATTGCACTGCACAATTCCCCCTTTTGAATATTGATCTGTGGTGCATTTCTGGGGTTGTGCTGGTGCAAATCGATTGCACCAGGCACAACCCTTTTGAATATCTTGGCCTTTTTGTCTTGTTTTCCTTTATGTGCAAATCCCACCATTTGTATTATGAAGAATAATACCCAGATAACGAAAGCTACTCACTACTTCAGCTTCTCTTCCCACAATTTTTCACTTAAAATTTGGGGTAAATTTGTGACCATTATTTTTGTTTTATTAATATTTATTGGTAATCGGAGGTCATTTAAAGTTAAAACCACATTATCTAAAGCTTTTTGAAGTCAGCTAGCAGTACCTGACACAATAACTATGTTGTCTGCATACAGAAGTATATTTAATTTAGCATTTTTAATCACAGGGACATCAGTTTCACATTTGTCCAACCTATGTACAACCTGATTTATATATATATATATATTAAATAAAGGTGGTGCCAGGAGACAACCTTGTTTTACACCCTTGTTTATCTTTAAAGGTTCCCAGTTTTCCATCTGCTGAGAAACAAATCTGTATGGATGTATTTGAATATAATCTTTGTATTGAGACAATATTTTACTGTCAATATGCCAAGTATTAAGTATTCTTCATAGGATTAACCTATTTACACTATCGAATGCAGACGACATGTCCAATAAATACAACAAATAATGAAGCTTTGTTTAATTTTGCTTTCCTAAGTAAATGATCTGAGATAAATAAACAGTCAAGGATAGAATGTTTTTCTCTAAAATCGAATTGCCTATTTGATAAAATATTATTCTCTGTTACCCAAAAGTTAAGTTCCTGTAATAAAATACGAGTAAAAGTTTTTGCTGAAATATTTTGAAGTGCAATTGGTCAATAATTAGAGGGTATTTGTTTATTCCCTTTTTTGTGTAAAGGCGCTAATTCAGCCACTAACCATGACTCTGGGACTTTCTCCATTTCAGCCACTACTTGAAATAATCTGATAAAAATGTCACACCACTATGAAGCATTGAACTGAAAAAATTCAGCTGGTATGCTGTCAGTACCTGCTGCCTTATTCTTTTTTTGTGCTCTAATTGCATATACTATAGCATCCCTGGATATTGATAGTCCTAAGGGATTGATTTTGATTTCCTAGTATGGATCTCAAATTGTTTATCTGAACCTGGACAATCTGTATATAAAGACTTAAAATAATTAATTCATTCAGAGGCTATAATAGTTGCTTCCACATTTAAATAGTATTTATTTTCAGCGATAATATCGTTTCAGAAATCTTGATTTTTTTTGCTTTGAATAGCTTCTTGTAGTCATGACCATAAGTAATTATCATATTTTCTTTTCTTACTTTATTATGTGTCTATATTCTTTTCTTATTAGGATCAATCCCTTATTATAATTGTGATCAAAAGTCCTCCTACTAATTTGAGTTATCTTATTTAGCAGTTTTCTGTATTTATTACACTGTATATCAAACCATAGGGCTTTATTTAAAGGTCTCATAATTTTATTATTGTCTTGAACTTGTGACAGGATATGATTTCTAAAAGTCTTTAACAGATTTTCAAAACTTTCAAAGGGCGTTAATTAAAGAGCCTTTCAGTTCTAATATTGACTGGTTCTATAAAAGTTCATGCATTTTTATTGGCATTAAAGGATCCCATTTTATCCACCTTTTCCAAACCTGTAAGTGTTGAAAGGGCTGCAGAGGTCAAACAACTTACCATTGCATGCATTAAAGCAGGAAGTTCCAAGCTGCTATAATTCAACATTTTACATGTTGTAAAGGCTTCCTGAACAGAAAAAAGCTGTACATGACTACACTATGCAGAATCAAATAGGTAAAGTAGACATCATGCTGAATTCCACAAATGGACTCTACTTGCATCTTTGGTCACTTTATTGGAGCCATTTGAGGTTGCCACATGTGATGTCAGTGCAGACAGTGCAACTCTGAGTCAAATTATTCCTCAGAGAAGATTTCTTCACATTTTCCTTGAAGACATGAAGAAAGACTTTCAGTCAAAAGAAGACACCACCACTGTTATGCTGGCAGATGACTTGAGCCTCAGACTATTGACTGGTCAGAGACTAAATGCCATGCTTAAGAATGACACCTATGTGTTGGCTACATTGCTAGATACCCATTTTAAGTGGAACATTGAAGCCATCCTTCCTGCAGGGAAGACATTATGATGAGAGATCTTCTGCTAACTGAATGTGACATAACCCTACTGTACCAACACCATTAACTGATGTACAGCAGTCAAACACTGCCAAACCATCAGAGCTCACCTCTGGCATAGACAATAGCACATCTATGAATTCTTCACAATTGCCAGTGTCATCAGTGAGGGAAAGAACATCTACAGCTACTTCTCAAGCATCCTATGTTCATGATCAGAAAGGCACATCACTTCTGAGTCACCTGTAACAACATGGACTAGTATCCTGTAAAGGAAGTGCAGCTGCAGCTAGTTCATATGCCAGACTGGTAACCATTTCACACAGCACAATGATCCTGGAGTATTTTGCAGACCATACTGTGACTGGTCTCGAGGAAGACTCATTGCTCTATTAGAAACAAAAGATAACAATAAAACCAGATCTAGCAAATCTTGCATTAATGTATCTCAGTTGTCCACCTTCAAACATATATTCAGAATGCATATTTAGAGCAGCTGGAGGAACAATCCCTGACCACAGAACATTGCTAAGTCCTGCAAATGTGGAATGGCTTACATTTCTCAAAATGCATGCTGACAATTTCCCAATTGTCCCAAACACTGAATTATGCAATTCTGACCTTGAACATGAACAACGGCCTGCAAACAGTGATACTGAAAATGATGACTAGGTTGTCTACAAAATGAATAGAACCATTACTGCCACTACACCAGCCACATGTGCCACACTACTCTTAGTTTTCTTTTGTCAATCATCAGTTTTATATTATGTAACTTTGATGCCCACCATGAATATAATTTCTGGAAACAGCAGCCTCCTCAGAACAACTGTGCCTCTCATACCTACTTGTCAATGCCCACTTGGGGTATAATTTCTGAAGACAGCAGCAGAATCAATCAGAGCAGCTGCATCTCTTGTACCTACCTCAGCAATACCCACCATGGGTAACATTTTCAGAAACAGCAGCATGCTTACTCACAGCAGCTGCACATCTTATACCTGTCTCAGCAATGCCCACCATTGGTATACATTTTGGAAACAGCAGCAGGCTCACTCACAGCAGTTGAGCCTCTCATACCTGCCTCAGCTATGCCCACATGGGTATTTTTATTTTAATTTTTTACCTTTGTTTACTGGGTAAGTACAATATTTTTTTGGAAACAGCAGCAGGCTCACTAAGAGCAGCTTCACTCCTACCTGCCTCAGCAGTGCCCACCATGGGTATAACAGCTCAGGGCACCTAAAAAACAGTGTAATAGTAAAAAAAAACAGTATTTTACATGATTTATGTTATTGTCAGGGTCAGGTAATCGGGTAGTATAAGGGGTTGGGTAGTAACTACCTGACCCGACCCAACTACTCAGTTTTCATCTGGGTATTTTTAGGGTACTTTAGAGGTACCCATGGGTAGTCTTGAGGGTCAGGTATTTTAGTATGTGCCCATCCCTAGTCTGAATCAGGGACATGAGCAGCAGGCTAAGTTGAGCAGATGTGTTCTGTAGCTATGACAGAGCACAGTCACTGAGCTGCAAAGGCAGATCCCAGTAGGTGTGGACTTTCATAACTTTGGGGCTGCATATGTAAAAAAGGATTCACCAGTCCTACTTCAAAGTATAGGGATCGGGGACAGACAGTAGGGCATTATTACCAGAACTGAAAGGGTACACACTGTTTACAGGCTTCAGCATAAAGGCAAAGGATAAGGGCAGGTGACTGCATAATATCAAAAAATGATGCCCCCATATATGTGGGCATACAGGGAGGATGGGGCAGTCAGCCAAATCTGTCACAGAGGGAGCAGTGGTAGGTCAGCTGCTGCAATGCCAGAGTGAAACAACAGGTATTATTTTAGGTGACATCCCACCTAAGTACATAGCATACATCAGGATTCAAAGATCCAAAATGAAAGTCAGCACCTCAGTAGCTTGCCACAGTGAAATATTTTAATACATAACTTTACCACATTTGTTGTGCAAGAGTCCAGCAGCAGCAGTATTTGCCAGTGGTTCTCAGGCATAAATCCATTGCTAAGAGTCCAATAGCAGTTTAAAACACTGTTAAATTACCCACAGACATGCAACACGCTGAGACCTAAATGCCATCACCAAATTTGTTTGTGTTTCAGAGCCACAACTAGCTCCTTCCTCAGAACATGTGATTACTGATGTGCAAGTACAATATAAAGTGCTCCAATTAAAAAGAATTGCACCTTTTACATTCAAAACAATTAATTAATACACCAGACTGCTATTAAATAATTAATTAACCCTTATACATAGCTCTGTATCTTAAAACATTATAAATATAACTACGTAATACATAATACATATACCCATAAATACAACTATCTAAAACATAACAACATTATAACTATAGAAGAAGTAGCATTAATACTATAGAAATGCATAACATGACAATGAGAGGAGGAGGAGGAGTAAATTCCTTATTACTGGTGGAAAAAAAATTGCTAAACATTTTAAAGAAGCCCGACATACCTCCCCTGCAGTTCTTTAATTTTTTGGCATAGAAAAAGTTAAATTAGATCAAAGGGGAGAAAGCTTGAAGGATAAATTACTATGTCGTGAAGCCTTTTGGATTTTTACACTGGATACTGTTAAACCTAATGGACTCAATGACTTTGTGTCTCTGCATAGTATCCATTGATTGTCTCTATATTCCTTTACTTCCCCCATTCTCATGTTATGCGTTTCTATAGTATTAATGCTACTTCTTCTATAGTTATAATGTTGTTATGTTTTAGATAGTTGTATTTATGGGTGTATGTATTATGTATTACGTAGTTATATTTATCATGCTTTAAGATAGAGAGCTATGTGTAAGGGTTAATTAATTATTTCATTATTTAATAGCAGTCTGGTGTATTAATTCATTGTTTTGAATGTGGAAGGTGTAATTCTTTTTAATTGGAGCACTTTATATTGTACTTGCACATCAGTAATCACATGTTCTGAGGAAGGAGCTAGTTGTGGCTCTGAAACACAAACAAATTTGGTGATGGCTTTTAGGTCTCGCATGTTGATGTCCGCGGTAATTTAACAGTGTTTTAAACTGCTATTGGACTCTTAGCAATGGATTTTCTGCCTGAGAACCACTCTCGCAAATACTCCTGCTGCTGGACTCTTGCACAACAAATGTGGTAAAGTTATGTATTAAAATATTTCACTGTGGCAAGCTACTGAGGAGTGCTGACTTTCATTTTGGATCTTTGAATCCTGATGTGTGCTATGAACTTTTAAATCTGAGCAAAGTGCACCCTCCTTATTACTGGTGGGGGAAAAAAAAGCATGTGCTTAAAAAAGTTTTTTTCCTGTGAAGAGCAGTGCCTTTTGTGTGTTTTTTGAATCCCATCTAAGTAGTGTGGCATTTGAGGCAGTCAAATAAACTAAAGCTCCATAAAGGAGTTTGGGAAGAACATCCCATGGGAAATAACAAGGCGAGCTTCGGAGGTTAGGTTATGGCTCATTTTATAGGATGCACCCAACATGGAGTTGATCAACTTACAGGCTTCTATTATGTAAGTACAGTAGTGGAGGAAGGGGTCAAGTGTGACTGTAAGGTAGGTGAAAAAGGAAAGAGAGGGGATATCGTACCATCAAGGTAGTCTATAGATAAATGTGACATACATAATCTAAGCATTTGGGGCATGCCAAACAACATGGTCTACATTTTACCTTTGTTCATGATCAGTTTGTTAGTGGCTAGCCAGTTGTGCGCTGACTGGAGATCAGTAGTAAGATAGTTTTAGGACCAGGTCAACTGTACTGAGCAATGCAAATTGGTGAGATAGGCTTTTGCCAATAGAATGAATATGTAAAGCAAAAAGAAGGGGAACAAGGATAGACCCTTGTGGAACTCCCACCAAAGTTGAGTCAGGATCAGATAGGGAGGACTGTATATGAATCTTTGGGACCTGTTTGCCAGACAGCTGTTGAAACAAGGAAGAGCAGTAGATGAAACTGCCAAGCTGGCAAGTTTATCACAAATAAGGGAGTGGCCCACATGGCCAAAAGCCTTTGTCTGGTCAATAAAAGCAGCACAAGTGAGGCTGCCCATATCCATTGTTGAAGCAGTACTGTTTGTAAGTGTGAGGAAGGCAGGTGTTGTGCTATGGCCTTTTTGAATGCCATGCTGCATAGGAGAGAGGAATTTGTGGTTGAAGAGATAATTGGTGATCCGAGATGCAACAACTTTCTCAAGTATCTTTTAAGATGAGAATAACAATGGGTCTAAAATTGCTTATACCTTTGGGATTCTCTTCAGAAATACAGGAATAATTTGTGAGGTTTCCCATAGCTCAGGCACTACACTAGAAGAAAGGGATACATTTATTAATTTAGCAGTGGGAGGCTAATTCAATGCCAGCAATCTTAAGAAATCTAGGCACAATGCTGTCCAAACCTGAGGATTTAGATTCAGGGTTTAGAAATCTGTGACCATCAGTTGTGCTGACCAACTTAAAATAAAATGGAGGCTGGGTCGTGGAAATGGGGACCCAGAAGGAAGTCACCATATGGTGGAGAGGAGAATCAAACTGGGAAGGCTTGAGGGTATGATGAGAGGTCTGAGAAATACCAGTTAAAAGCATTGGCAATGGTGGTGTTACTGTCACAATTTACCCTATTTAAGACCATGTCAGAGGAAGAGTTGTTCACGTGACTGACTCAGCATTTGTTTTACGTGCTTCCTAAAACCCTTGGTTCTGGACAGTTGAATTAAGTAGTCACATGCAATGAGAGATTTTGCTATATCTACAGTAATTGCTCTTTTGCATTAATTTCAGTGCTCTGTAAGCAGACTAGTCAAAGATGAATGAAGAGGCCTTAAACTCAGACCATTTTCTCTGACAATAAGTTTTTGCAGGTGTTGCTAGTCCAGCCATTTGGAGACAGGGTCACACACCCTTCTCCTTGTGATAGGGATAAATTTGTCTTGCAGGCCAGTGATCACAGAAGTAAAATAGGCAGTTCCCAAATTGACATCAGTGACTTTATATAGGTCAGACCAATCAATGTTGGACACTGCTAGCCTGAAGAACTCTGGGTTGTTGAAAGAAATAATGTCTGAACTGGATAACTGGGGGGCTTTAGCAGTTTGGCCTGCCACACACAGTATAATAGGGGTGATCACTAATGGCATCTGAGCAAACACCTGAGCATCTAATCCTGTCTGATCTGGGCATAAATATCCAGTCAATCGGCATTAGAATTTTATCATTATTAGATCACCTGGTGGGTTCAGAGACTACCTGGGTCAGGTTTAGTTTACTGAGTGCCCCCACCACAGATTTGTTACAGTCTTAGAAGTAATATATATTAAAGTCACCACAGAGAATCAACTCATTATTCTTATCCAATGCACCAATACACTTGACTAGAGAGAACATCAGATATCTGTTACTGACGGGGAATATAAACACAGAAAAGATGGAGCTTTTTTGTACTGCTCAACAGGAGTTCTCCATTACAACACACAAATGAAGATTCAAGTTGGAGCAGGTGGTTCGCTGCTGTTACATTTAGATTAGATTTATAGCAAATAAGTATGCCACCATGTCTCTTCAAGTCATTGCAATCACAGTGAAGGAAATTATACTGCCAGTGCACAGAAGTTATCAGGAGTGTTAGGCTTCAGCCATGTCTCAGAAATCCCAGATACATCTTGCTTGATAGTGTGTGACCCATGCTGTAAGCTCATCAGTTTTAGAGACAATACTTCTTACCTTACGGTGAGCTAGTTTTAGGCCCTTGGTAGTTTGCCATGGTATGGGGTAAAAGGAAGGAATTAAATAGAAGTGTCTAGTGATACAAAATCTGTAAGTGATTAGAATTCATGCTAGCAATCTAATTTATTACATATTAGCGTTCCCACTAGAATTACCCATGCTTTAGTCCCTAGATTTCATAACAGGCCTTAAAAAGAGCTATGCTGAACCTACAAGCTATTTTTCCCTGCAAAAGCTGACTTTTAAATATTGGTTCCAGTTCTACTATGATTCTATCCGTATAGGCTATTTAATTTTACTGTTCCAGTCCTGTAGACTTTTTCATTATCCTAGTGTGTGTTTCTGATTTGCACTCAGGTAATAAATGCCATTTTAGAACTGTGAGTTGTAGTTTATGTCCCTCTCAGTCACAGTGTTCCATATTGAACATGGATGCATTGGGTCAACAATGGAAGAGCATGGCAAGGGCATAAACTACACGGGACATAATCTACATCACACAGTTCTAAAATAGCACTTACCACCAATAAGGTTGCTAATAGGCCCATACAGATGTACCAATAACAGAATTGGAACCCATATTTAAACAATAATTTGTCAATGCGGAATGTTCACTGGTTGCATTGTGTTGTACTGGTCTTGCTTGTACCATTTTTATTATGTAATTGCCAAGGTAGAACAGATGAGATGTAATATGTCATTTGTAATATGGTCATAATTTTACACAGTCTTATATTACATTTACCCAGGATAGTAGAGGTGAGATGCAATATCTCATTTTTAGTGTGGCCCTGCTTTTATAATGTATTTTTCTAGGACTCTTTAGAGGAAACATTTGCTTTTCAGTGGGGTTTGCTGGAGGGTCCTGTTTTTACACTGTGTTTTAATATATTTATCCAGGATAACCTAGATGAGATAAAATTTCTAATTTTCAGTGGGGCCTTGCTTTGACACACTTTTGTACTGTATTTACCCAGGATGCAACAGCTCAGATGCTATCTTGTTTTCAGTGCTATTCTGCTTTCCCCAGTTTCTACTCTATATTTACCCAGGATAGCACAGCCAAGATGTAATATCTCATTTTTGATGGGGTCCCGCTTTTATCAATTTTGTAATGTATTTACCCAGGATAGCCCAGCTGAAAGAGTTACATTTTCAGTGGGTTCCTGCTTTTGTGATGTATTTTCCTGGATAGAGCAGCATAGATGCATAGTCCAGTGGGTGTTCTGCTTTACTGGGGTCCTGCTTTTACACATTTTTATTAATTATTTACCTAGAATAGACCCAATGAGATGCAATACATAATTTTCCGTGGTGCCCTGCTATTGCACATTTTCAGATAGCATTTACCCAGGACAGGCCAGCTTAGAGGCAATATTTAATTTTCAGTGGGCTTCCACATTTTGACCCCACATTTTCAACAGTCTTTTTATGACATGACGTTATGTTCAAGACAGGTGGAATTTTTTAAATCCCATCCAAAAGGTGATTTCGTAGTTTTGCAGTGCATCTGTAAAAACATGTCTGAGGGGATCTGAAAAATGACACCTGTAATATTCAAGAGGTGGGGTAACTCAAAGGATATGTTAATCATTAGGGGGTCAAACTTCGCAAAAAATAAAGTTATGAGTAAGTGCTTGAACAGTTCAATATTTCTTAGTAATTTAGTTGTTTTTTCAGATTTTGACCACACATTTTCAACATAGTATTTTTGTGACCCCTCCTTCTGAAATGACAGGTGTCTTTTATATAATATTGACTAAAATGTCATTTCATACCACAACTACAAAAACACATTTTGATCAGGATTTGAAAAATGTCTGTTGTCACATTCAAGAGGTAGTGTGAAAAATGGTTATTTTGAAAATTTGGGATCAAAATACTGAAAATTACCAAAGTTGTGAGCATACTTTGAAAAATTCCAATGTATGCTCATAACTTTGTAGTTTTCGTTTTCAATTTCAATCTTTTTATTGGTTTAAAAAAGAGGGCAACATTACATCAAGCAAATCATTAATTGATCATCTGGTCATGTCAATACAGTCGCATATAACAATGCCTCGGTGAGAAATTACCCCTTAGCTTGGGGTAAAATCAACAAATTAACACTGAGCCATCCTGTCAGACACTGTGGGTCCATTCTGGTCCAGAAAAAGGGGACCCCTCATCTGATCTATAACTTCCGGGGTTACTGGTGATCGCAAGCATATGACCAATGCATGGGGTGCTGTCCAAAACAAAAAGGATTGGCCTATAAAAGCTATGACTGAACAGGAAAAACATAACATGCAACTATATACAATACACTCTAAGGCAATCAGAAGGTGAGGGAAGGGGAGTGGAACTACTTAGAGGGGGCCTAGCTGGAACTTTGGCCAGGTTAGAGGAGGGAGGGTGCCCTTCTTTAAATGTTGTGACAATATTTTTATTCAAGAAAAGGACGCCAGCACTTATGAAATCTACTCAAGGATTTGTTGGCAAAGCTGGACATTCCCTCGTATGATTCCACCATCCCCATAGACAACAAGAGGTCTTGGACAGAGATGCATAGTGCTGAATGCCAGTTCATCAGCAAAAGTCTTTTTGCAGCAGCCCATACCACACTGACCCACTTGCCTCCTGGGTCTTGCCTGGGCATGTTTTCTGGAGAGCAACCTAGAAGTAGAAGGGGGCATCTTGCAACATCTCTGGGACCACCTGTTTGCATATTTTAATGATATTGTCCCATAAGGGCCTAATTGCTGGGCATTCCCATAACACATGATAGAGGAGGGCTTTACTTGACCTTATCTCCAACATGTGTCCTGAGACATGAGATCCATTCTTTTAAGTTTGGCCAGAATGAGATACCATCTCAGAAGGGTCTTATTCATGATCAGGTGGATTCTGCCATGCCTGATGGATTCAATCCCAGGAGTTTGCCACTGTTTGTCTGAGATGGTAGTATTCATTTCATCTCCTATTTGGCCTTAGCTGTCAGGGTGGTGTCTGAGGCACCTCTTTCAACACAGTGTGGGTGTACTAGCTCACCCTTTAGGAAGCTTCACCCAGGCCCACAGTGGGGGGTCCTCTACCTGTTGAGTCCCACTCTTAGGAGAGTTGGGCAGGTGATTAATTGCATCCCTAATTTGGAGCTATGACCAAAAGTGCATAGAGGGAAGGAGGTACCACAGTCTAAGTGCTTCAATGGCGTCTAGGACTGTGGTCCCTGCCATCAACAGGTCTCTCACCATGTGGACACCTTGCACTTCCCACAGCCACCAGTGGACAGTGGTCCTACCAATGGTGACCCATGGGTTGTGCCCAAGAGTGGAGTCCTTTCAGGATGTTGGGGTAGCCTTGAGAAGCTTGTGCACCTTGAACCAGCACTGCATGGAAATATCCATGGGGGGGGATTATTTTCCTCAAGGAACCCTATGGATTGTATAAGATTACAGCGGGTGAGGTGGCTCCTGCCACTACTGACTCCAGTAGCCTCCACATAGGGAAGGTAAGATTTTACAGACTGAATCATTGGATTGTCTGGGCTATAATGAATGCCATATGGTACCGCTAAGACCACGGGAATCCCAACCTACCCCTGCTCCAGTGCTGACATAGTTTTGTTTGCTAAAGTGAGGGGTTTGTTTTCCCAGAGGAAGTGGCCTAGAAGGGTATCGATTTTGTGAAACCATTTCAGGGGATCTAGAGCAGGAGGTGAGCCAATAAATACAGTAAGCATGAAGTTATCATGAGTTTGATGGGGTCAATTTTCTGTGACCTCCAGCACTCAGTTCTAGCTTTATGGAGTCAGGTGAGGTTAACACTAATGATTTTGCCCAGATCCCAAGGGAGGTAAGCCCTAGATATTAGATACCCTCCAGGGACTAATTAAGGATGTGGGTCATAGGCCCTTCTATGGGTCAGTGGGTATTCAGAGGAGAAACCTCAGTCTTGGACTGGTTGACTTTAAGTCCAGATACTGCTGTAAAGATGTTCAGTAGATCCAATATGGCTGTCAGAGCTTATGGGGAGTAGGCTGTGGTGATCAGGAGGTCATCAGCATGCAAAAATGTTTTATAGTTATCCTCCTCCACCTTGATACCAGGTATGTTGTGGGCTTCTCTAATGGCAATTATCATTGTTGTTTTTTAATATTTTTACTCCAGATTTTTAACATAGCCTTCGTATGTCCCTACCTCATGACCAAAGGCAAAAACAAATATTCAAATCCCGCCTGAAAGGTTATTCCATGAAATCCCCATTAGGGATGGATTTGAAGAATTTTACCACCTTTGTTCATGAGGTGGAGTCTCAAAACCTTGTTGAAAATTTGGAGGAAAACTATAAAAATTACCAAGTTAGGCACAAGTTCAAAATGCATTGAAAAACATTGAACATACCTGATTTCCTCAGCTCCCAGTCTAGTGTCAAAGAGTGAAGATGTTTGTCCAATCCTGAGAGGATTATAGCATTCAATCCCCAGTAAGTAAGTAAGTAAGAAGTGGGAGTCTGTGGTATGGGGCATGCTGATTTGGGGAGAACAGGTGGGGAAAGGTTAGTGGCAGTGGGGTGCAGTGGCAGCAATGGATATCAATGGACCATTTTCTTTTTTACAGGGTGCATAAAAACAAAAAAAGAATACAAGAGATGGTTTTCTTTATTTCAGGTACCAGCACTGGGGATTGGGCACCCCAGTGTCTGTTTAACCTCTACAAGCACAATAAGTGACAGGGAGGTGGGAGGGATACCTGGCAGAGTGGGGGATTAAAATAATATAAAAAATACAAAGGGACTACAAAGGATGGTTTTCTTTATTTCAGGTACTGACACTGGGAATTGGCCACCCCAGTGTCAGTGTTATGTTTGGCAGCACTGGAGTTGGGATCCCTGGTGTCGCAGAGTGAAAACATGTGGGGTGGGGGGTACTAGTAGGCACCGAGGATTGGGCACCCCGGTGTCAGAAAAGTAAGAAGTACAGGGAAAGCAATGGGACACAGGAGGGATACTTGGCAGAGGGTGGGGGGACTGTTTTTTACATTGGGAGGTAGGACCACAGCAGGCTGATCATGACGCTGATCAGCTGTGATTGCTGGGCAGCATCACACAGATCAAAGAAAAGAGCCACCCTATGATTCAGGCAGCTCTTTTCTTTGAACTTTACACAGTTTCTGCCCAGCAAGGCCAGAACAGTGCCATGATCAGCCTGGCTGATGATTGATCTGTCACCATTGAGCACCTTGTAGACTGCCTGCATCAGACTGACAATGGCACACCTCTCAAAATCCACCATCACATCAACATGTTTGCTTTGCTCAAGCTCATCTGCGAACCTAAAAACAACTTCTACTGGAAAAATGACTTGCAGGTGCAGCTCGGTTCTCCTTTAAGAACTTCAAATATTGTACTATGTAGTATGTTGTTGATTAGCAAATGGCAACAGATTAGGTTGAATGTAATTTTAAAAGCACAAGTTTAGAGAGGTGGAGTTCTTTAATCCATCACTATTCTAGTATGGTTATGTGGCCTGATATTCCAACTAACCTTTCTGTGTGTTGAAGCTGCAGGCTTTATATACACACTAATCAAAGCAGTGGTGTCTGGAGTTTGTACTGTAGGTTAAACAGCAGGAACTTTAGAAACTTGGTTGATCAAATGGCCAGAACTGTGAAGCTCACTCCCTATGGGATGGCATTCAGGGCACAGCCCACCACTTTTCTGACTTCTCCCCAGCTGAAAGGTTTCCTGCCAAGCAAAGTTACACCCCATCTAACTAATTAGATCCAGTGCCCCTCCACCAACTGCCACTCTATATGTTCTGGGATGGCTGCTATGAGCCTCAACTTGGTCCAAACAAACTGAAATGCAGATGTCAGTAAAAATCTACCAAATCCTATATTTCAGAACTGGATTTTGGTGTTTTCTCACTGATAGCTGGTGTCCTAGTAAAAGTAATATTCATTACCTTTTGGATAAAAACAGAAAAGTATTGTACAGCCATAGAGAAATGTTTATTAAGGGTGGGACCGGCACATGGCCATAGCAAAGGGAGTAGTGGGCAAAGAGTTAAGGAGAGAGATGGACATGAGGCCAGTATATAATTAAATTGGGCGTGGCAGATGGGATGGTCTACTAGGCTTTTTCTCCTGTCATAGCTACATTTATTCTGTATGTAAACCTTCACCTGATGCAGACAACAGGGTTTCCTTTAGGTCAGGAAGGTAGTAATCCACTACTTTAGGAAAAAGCTTATGAAACTATTAGATAAATACTATAGCAACAAAATGTAGGACAAATTATGATGTAAACCAGGGTACACTAAAACACTGGGTTTCCATTATTTGAAATCAGACTTCATTTGTAGAAGAACTCCATAACCGTTACTTGGCATTTTACTATTAAATCAGGATTGAGCTTTAAAATATTCTGTGGTTAGTGTTGATTTATTGATAGCCTCAACTGTTTGTGTTTTAAGATACAGATGAAGAATAAATAGATGCAAGATCTCTTGAACAAAATTCCTACAGTATCTAAAACTGCCTTCACATATAGTGTTTCATTTGACTTGTGAACATGAAGAGCTGATCAGTGTCAAAATCTATGTCCAAGGTGGCTGGGTTTACTTATACATGGAAAATATAAGTTTTGTCAAGACATGTTGGGTCAGGCAATTCTATTTGGTTTACATTGTGCATGTTAACAAATCTTCCTAGTAAGTATGTATTAATATGATGCCCAACTTGTCCCAGTATCTTACATGTAAACTCAACAAACCAAGTGAAAACTGTCTCCATGCTATGTGGCACCAGAAAATGTTTAAGTTGTCTGAACCTATGAATTACATTTGAAGTTGAAATCACTCCAAATGCTGTATTAAGAGTAAAGGTATATTGGAGTTTTATTTTATTTATTCTTGATCAATTCATGACTTCTCTTTCCATATCCAGTCTCTGGCCTCTAAATCTTAACAAAAAAAACTTGGAGCTCACTATAAAGTAATTAATTGCCTCTCTTAAGACTGCATGAGAAAGTGCTTAGTTGAAAGCATGCATGATATGAAAAATTAATGCAGTGATATCATCTATGTCACCACTCCAGAATACCACCTATCAAAATTACATACTATGTTCAGCTCCAAGGCCTCTTTAGTCTCTGCTGCCCTCACCAGAAATACAACTGCACCCTCCTTGGCTGACTGAAGTGGCCCTCCCATAACTGTAAGCACTTGTAAACTCTTGGTCAATATGGGTTTAAATACTGGATCAAGATACTGTACTTTCCAGCTGGATAATCAACCTGCTTACTCCTGCTCCCACTTCCAGGTATTACCTCCACTCCCCACACTGGAAACTAATTCCGAATTCCTTATTCATAGGTGCCAAAACAAGTCTGGTCAACTTGTCTTCTCCTGTAGACTCCCATTGTTATTTAACTACTTACGCTTAGGAGTTTACGCACCAACCTACCGATGTTCCCTCAGTAAAGTTATGATACTGCTTGCATCCTGCTGTGACTGCACCTGACTGTTAATTTGTGAATACCCCTGAATTATTATTGTACATTTTGCATTCTCCTTAGAGTTACTACTTTTTTGTACCATTTATTGAAAACAGTGTGTAATTCTGTGTAACATTCATTATAGTGTGCCTTCTTTCTAAACCTACTAGACTGCTACATATTGTGTTCTTACACTTGTAATCCCTTCCCTTCCCAGGCAGCATTTGTAAATCAGATTCCTGCTGTATCTTAGCATCTCAACATGTTTACGTGGTGAAGCAATTTCAAAGTAAATCAATAAATAAACATGCACTTGGAAAACTAGCCATGCAAATGCTGTATTTGTTATATTTGTTTTTGGCAGACACATGGCTGTCCGAGTCACTGGGTGGCCACCAGACAGAACTTATATTGTAAATTCTGGTGCTGTTAGTAGAAATGCCTTGCCAACATTTCTACAGCCAAATAGAATACTTTAACTTAATACTTGGCAAGGGCACTCAACTCTCATGTTCAAATGTGTTGATTATTTGGCCCTAGATCTACAAAATTCCTTTCAGGAAAATACAAATGTACATTTTTGCTGTAGTAATACTGTTAAAGGAATTTGGTGTTTACATAGTGCTTTTCATGCATACCATATCTCAAAGCATTTTACAAGAGATACAACAGTCATATGGCACACATGGAGAGGTAGACAGATTGTAACATACTGTACTAACACTGTATTGCAATGGTAGAAAGGACTCAGAATCCATCCTGTGCACCTCTCCTGCCATATGGTAGTAATTACCTCCCAATTTGTGAATAGACATACATCAAATATAAACTGTCACATTGTTACCTCTACTCATTTTGTGTAACCCTCAATGCTATTCTACCTTAGAAATCGAACTAGTCCATTTTTAAAAGGGCTGAACAATACTAGCCTGAGACTCCCACATCCTTACTGGGTAAACTATTACACATGCTGAAACAGTAGTTTGTTGGCCATACCATTACCTTGCCATGGAAGCTATTCCACATACACAGACCTCTCCACATGTCACTGGCAGCTTTCTGATGTTTCCCTTATCCTGCTCTGTTCCCATTTGAGTTCATGCCTTCCAGTGCTGCTTGCAATGATCAACTCAAACAGCTGTGTATACTCTACCCAGTCTATCACTTTTACTATTTGGAGCCCAGCAATCATCATCCACCCAATGCCGTCTCTTCTATAGGATAAATCATTGGAGTATGACCAATCTTTCATCATAGCTTTGCCAGCTAAACCACAAATCATCATGCTAGTTTTGTGCAGCATGTCCTCAATCTCTACAATAGTCATAAGAAAGTTTCAGAAGCAGAGCGAATTTAAGCTCAGGAGGAAAGGCATGTCATGCACACTAACAGTCTGAGGAGGACCGAAGGTAAATGCCGAGCTGTGGATAATATATTATTTTGTATATCCACAATCCTCATTAATATGATTGCTGGGGGTAAACCATGGGGAGGATAAATGGTCTGCATATGGTCATAAAGTAAGTGGTGGAATTCACTGTACTGCACACTGAATTTGCCTTATTAAATCATATCAGACTTTTCTAAATGTATTAACTGTAGCATTACAAACTATTTAAACAAAGTAATTACTAAAATTACTATAGAATAATCCTTGTTGGGGTCACCATTCTGTGGAACCTTGTGATGATATGCAGAAACAAGCTATGCCCTATCTACATGGCAAATATGATCAAAATAGAAGGCACCACTGACCCACAGGTACAGTGGTCAGACTACTAACTTGAACCAGGAACCCAGATGCAGATTGGGCCTGGGTTGTTGGGGGCTGGCTGGGGGGGGGGAGTAGGACTGAGTATCTTAGATAATGTTCTGTTCCACTGGGGGGATGGAGGAAGGACTCTTTGCTGCACTGTGATACTGCCACCTGGTGGATCACAACTGGCAGTGCAGTCAGAGCAGTTTCATGGGAGTGAAGATCTCAGCCTGTTCTGCACTACATGCACAAGATGAGTTGCAGACTACCACAGCATCAGTACTAGCAACCTTGCCCACTCTTCCGAATCAGGATCCATTCCACGGTGGGTGTTGACGAGCCCTGCCACCCCCACTGTAAGGGTAAGCCACAGGGGATAAATGGAGTGATAGATAACTCCAGGAGGTGCCTGGTGATGGGGCGTTGGAGGTCAGTAGGAGGGGTGACCTGCTTAGTGGCAAGGAGCAAACATTTAGAAAACAAAATAGAAGATACCATGATAAACCTTAAGAACTGTTTCCATTGTTTGTTTCATAATTTAATAATTTAGTATGTCCAGGGAAAGCTCCAGCACAGTGAGGAAAAAAACACAAATGCCTATGTGAAACAAGAGCAAATTTAGTTGTAAACTATTCTGCACTGCACTGGATGAGAGGTATACCTCATGTTTTTTTGATGAGCAATGGGTGTTCTGCCTGGAAATGGATAGGGAGACGGCTTACAGGTCCAGAGAGCATGGAAGTTATCCATCTGATCATCTAATCCGTTAAAGAAAAAACATAGTTCACAACCTCTCTTTTACACTATAATTTGTGATATCATCCTGTCCAAAGTATGTACTGTTCTGAAAGCTTTAAATTCTAAAGAATAAAATTAAGATTCTGAGGATTCCCCCTCATAGTAGCTAAGTAGCAACCCATGAAAGGAATAACATTACTTGTATATACAGTACTCAACAGAATAAAAGGTTCATCAGCTTCCATGTATGGATTATGATTTATTATAACAAAAGTAAGGTACTGTATAAGCAATCTACAGCAGCAATGATCAATAAGAGTAATTCTATACATTAGCTGAGTAAATCTATATGGACACATCAACTTGTTGTATCTACTATTCAAAACCAGAAACTCAGAATTATAGGTTGGTCTGTATTAACTGAGTGACCATTGTTTTACGAGTCATTTATAACAGCACCACTGCTATTGCCTCCATTAATTTACAGCAAACTCATCAATCCCAGAATAGCCAGCAAGTCAACATAAGAACTTGTCAGTGCAGGAGCAAAGTTACTTGACTCTGTTTGTCTTCTGAGAGTTCAAAAGATCTTGGGTGTCTCATGAGGAAGAAGGGATGTGGTAGTTTTCCATACAAGAGCAAATTTCCCGTCTTTTTTTTTTTAACAAAGTATACTGTTCAACTGTGCCCTTACAAATGTCAGAAAGAGGTCAAACTCAGAATGTAGAGTCATTAAATGAAGTTGTTTGTTGATTTTAAATAGTCCAGAATAAATCACAAAGCTGGCCAACTAATGGGTATAACTTACTGCCAAGTCCTGACACAACATTATGTCTCAGACACAGTAATCCTGGATATGGCTTAGGTAACTCACAGTATTAATTGAATATAACTATACCCTGCTGTGTAGCAGAGACAACTTATATGTAATATCAGCTTTCTATGGCTGCCTTTCTCTAGTTAAGTGCAACCCAAGCCAGCTGAGTATGCCCTGGGGAGGTGGTAGAGGTGTGGATCCTTTATGCATCCCATTAGCCAAGTAATTGACTGTTTTGTTTTTTTTACTGGCTTTAGTTTACAGTGTTACATCACTTGTTTTGCATGCTAGATGGGCAGACTAGATGGGCCAAGCAGTCCTTATCTGCCCGTCAAAGTCTATGTTTCTATGTTTCTTCCAAGCAAATCTGCAGAGTACAAACTCATTTGCAATTGAGGTAAATCTCAGATATAATCACAGTTTCATAAGTCCTGTTTTATTATTTACAAACATCACAAACAGGATCTCTCACAGTTCTGATTCAATATTAAAATGGCAGATTGATAAAATCACAGGCACCTAACAGATGAACATGACTAAGAATACACAATATACTTTTATTCATTCTCTGAAATCAAGTATGATATTTTCACTTTTAATTGCATAATGGAAAATGCTGACGCAAATGGAGTAACTAGGAATGTGTTAATTGTTACATACAACATGCTCATATATATTTTTTTTTTTTACTACTTATTTATCTCCTGTTGCTTCCAGGGCCCCCTTCAGACTGACCCCCCACAGTCCCATCACCTGGCTCCTCAGGACTTACCTTCACCACAGTCCTCTACCAAAGGACCCATGATTGTGCCCAGCCACTGGTGTGGTTTCTGCAAGGAGTTGGTCCTTCATCCTACTGCTTGGAGGGGTTTTTCCTACAGTTTCCCTCCCTGGCCCCACAGATGTGCAATGGGCACAATGTCCAGACTCTACCTCAGGCAGAGACAGCTCCAGCACCCTGAACATGGGACTCCTTCCCCAACTCTGCAATGTACAAGTGCTGCCACCCAGCCACCACTGGGCAGCAGGCAAGCAGAGTGCCACAGCAACGCCCCCTACCTGAGAAAGGAGAGGTCTCCTGGGATGCTTTATCCTTCCTCTCCCCGTCAGCACCCGAGCAACCCTAGTCCATTCCTGACCCCTAGTTGCCAGCATGGCAGGAGGTAAGACACTCAGTGTCTCAGTCCTCCTTGCCATCGGGCTGGGTTACCATGATCATAATTTAAACTGTATGTTCAGTTCATGGCTCTAAATATTTTGCATATAACTTTTATTTGCCCTTTTGCACACTGTTTGAATTGCATTGTGTTGTTTGTTTCCAGCCAGGAAACTTCATTTCACATATTTCTTTGTGAAGTTTCCTGACTTCACACCATGCATATTGGAACATTGATTACAGTGGTTATTCACCTGGCAAAGTACCTACAGTACTTCCCCTGTGAAGACTACTCATAGTGGCACTACACAGGTAAAGTACGACTAGATGTACAGTAGTTCTTCATCAGGCAAAGTAGGCACTTTGCCTGCAGTGTGCCACAACATAGAAACTGATGGCAGATAAGGACTGCTTGACCCACCTAGTCTGCTCATTTTCCCTACCTTCTGCAATACTGCAGTTCTTACTTGATCTCTAGCTTTTACCTTCTTTTTCCTATTGCGAGGGTTCCCTTGTGCCTATCCCACGTTTTTTTTTTGAATTTCTCTACTATTTTTGCCCCATCACCTCTGCAGAGAGGCTGTTCCATGCATCCACCACCCTTTCAGTGAAAAATACTTCCTCTTGTTACCCCTGAGTCTACCCCTGCCTCATATCATGACCCCTTGTTCTTGAACACCTTTTTTCTGAAAGATGCTACTCTTTTTACCTTATTTATGCCCTGAGGTATTTGAAGGTCTCTATCATATCTCCCTCTCTCATTGCTTTCAGGGTATAAATATTGAGGTCCTCTAGTCTCTCCTTATATGACTTTGGTGCAGATCCTGCACCATTGTTGTGCCCTTCTCTGAACTGCCTCTACCCTGTCTATGTCTTTCTTGAAATGTGGCCTTCAGAACTGAACACAGTACTCCTGATGGGGTCTCACCAATGATTTGTACAGTGGTATCACCACCTCCTTTTATTGCTGGTGATATCTCGCCCTATGCACCCCAGCATCCCACTGGCTCTCCCAACAGCACAATGCTTAGTGCTGCTCTATTTTTTTTTAAAATAAGTATGTTTAAAAGCACAAAACCCACCCCACTATCCATGCAGCTATATGCTGCAATCCCTCACATACGAGCCCCAACCACAGAAAGTAAAGACCCTCACCCTCATAGCACTCATACGTTCCTCCAATGCTCCAATCCTGGTTAAGTTGTAATGTAACTTTCATTTACACACAAGTCCATTCCCCCACCTACCACTTTGCAGTATTTCATCCTCAACACATATTCAGAGACCCCACCCACCCACTCTCCTACACCCTAGCATCCTCCTCCACCACCCAGTAAAAGTTCAAAAGACTACAGAAGGATGCTGCTTATACATGAAAAGGCCATCTCTGAAGTCAGTATCTCACACAGCCCTCATCCCCATTGGCTGGCCATGGAATGACCATAAATGAACTGATGATGTGCTTCTATAGTAATACCTGACTGGAGTCAATCGAACTTAAGGAAATGGGATGTGAAGAAAAAAGTACTCTAAGCCTAGATGAATCTGTGGCATAGTGTTTACTGGGGTTTGAAGAATAATGCAATCCACCATCAGCATTGTCTTAACTTCAGCACCCTGTCTCCCCAGGCATTTGTGTGAGAGCAGTTTTCTCTGCCTAAACAGAGAGCTCCAAAGTTAGGACAACCCCAATGATGTATCATAGACTGACCAAAGTTTAGGGACTTCTTTATCCCAACATTAATTTCCCTACTTTTAAAACAGCTGAATTATTATTGCATACATTAGGAAAATTAAATTGGACCAGACTTTTTCTGATTCTAAATTTGGAAATGGCTATACAAGAATTTAATAATATTTTCTTATCAGCATGTGATGAATCAGCTCCTATTATTAAAATTCAGCAGAGGAAATCTCATGATCCATGGATCACAGAGAAACTAAAAAAAGAAATAAGAATCAAATAGAATTTGGAAAAAATAAAACACTAAATCCAGAGCACTGGGTACAATATAAAAAAATGAAAAATGTGCTTAAAATAAAAAATAAGACAGGCAAAGGCTCAATATTATTATAACAAGTGGCACAGGTAAATATTGGTACTGTTAAAAACCTTAGAAAATCCAACTCAGGCCTACCTTAGTATCCAGACAGAGAAAGATGGGTTATCTTAAACAACGAAGAGTCAGCTAATACTCTAGACAAGTATTTTATAAATCTCCTAGATGTAGCTTGACTAATAGACAACAAGGTAAACCTCAATCAAAAGTTACAAGAACCCAAGAAAAACGGTCCATTCCCAAGTTTAGATTCAGATGTATGACGTGTAAAGAGGTAAAAAAATATGATAAGAAAACTAAACTCAGACAAAGCGCTGTCAAATGATAAAATAGAAATCAGGTTCTTAAAAGATGGTGTAAATGTTATTGCTCCTATTTTGACAAGGCTATTTAACTGGAGCAGACAAGAAGGTGAAATCTAAGCAATATGGAAAGAGGCCAAAGTAATCCTTGTTGTTCCTAATTTACACTAATCAAGTACCCACTGTTGCCAGAAATCCATAGTCAGGCTATATGCAGATGACACAGTACTTCTCACTATGGGAACAGACTTAAAAGAAATCAGTACAAATATAAAAATGATTTCCTGGCCATTCAAGAATTGTTTCAGAAATTAAACCTAGTCCTGAATGGCAAACAATCAAAAGTAATGCTGTTCTCAAATAAGCATAAGAGTGAGGCCTTGTTCACACTGTGTTATTTAAAATGTTTTATCAGTGGTAAAACGTTTTAAATAGCTACTAACACAGTTGTGTTCACATTTAGCATGACTTATGGACTGTTTTAGTGAACCATGCTCAAACCCTGCTTCGAGGTAGGCTTGAGCATGGTTTTCAAAACGGTTGCAATTGTAATTCGGATTTACCGTCAGTGACAGCAGGATGACATGGTTTCCAGAGCATGATTATGAAGCTTTCAATGTCGCCGCAAAGCATGATGGTAATCAGCTTTCGGGTGCTGAGAGTGCCAGAAAACAGATGAATAGACACCAGTGAGAACATACTGACATGGATTTGTTAAGGAACCAACACGTTTTTAAACTCGCTTTACACAGTGTGGACACTTTGAAACAGTAGAGCTTTAATCCGTTTCTAGAGCTAGTTTAAGAACCATTTTCAGTGTCCTGCAGCATAGAACAGGGCCTAAAATTCCTCCCCAGCACTGGTTGTAAAACCACAGCTGGAGAACTTTACAACAGATCACTGAGTACAATTTGGGCCTCTGGATAGATAGTAACTAAAATGTAATTACCGCATTGATGTATTAGTTAAAACAGTAACTAGTTAATTTAGAGAGACAGAGGTATGGCTGTGGGCTGTGGCGGTGGGCTATAGGCACAGGTTGGTTCTTTTTCTCTTTTTTTTTCATTTGCAGATTGTGAGAGGGTTATGACCATGTGTTTCCCACCACTGGAGTGGCCCTTGCCTACGTATTTAAATAGCTGTATTTGCAGAGATGCCTCCTCCCACAAGCAGGGCAGGGAATTCTTGGGAAGCATAGCTGACATGGGGTATGGGTTCAAGTCTGTAAACAAAGGGGATAACGCATTTTGTAGGTACATCAGTGAAAGAAGAAAAAACAAGAGAATTGTGAGGCTCAAAGGGGAGAAGGGGGAGTGTAAGGAGGGGGATGTGGACAAGGCAGAAATACTGAACAAATACTTCTGCTCAGTACTCACTAAGGAGGCGGAGGGTCAAGAACCACAGTTGGGTTGCAGAGAAAATGGGGGAGAAGTGGGCACCAGTCCATTCACAGAGGACAGAGTTCTGGAAGAACTCACAAAGCTGACGGTGAGTATCGGCCATGGGGCAGACAGCATTCACCGAGGATATTAAAGGAGCTGCAAAGGAACTAGCAGCACCTCTAGCAGCCCTGTTCACATAGTCACTCAACATGGGTGTCATTCCAGAGAACTGGAGGAGGGCACAAGTAGTCCCACTGCACAAAAGTGGCAGTAGGGAGGAGGCAAGGAACTACAGACCAGTCAGCCTCACCTCAGTGGAGGAAAGATCATGGAGAAATTGCTGAAAAAGAAAGGATAGTGGCACATATGGAATCCAGCGGTGCTCAGGATCTGAAGCAACATGGAGTCACAGCAGGAAGGTCATGTCAAACAAATTTAATAGTTTTTTTGATTGGGTGACTAGGAAATAAATCAGGAGGGAGGTAGATGTTGCCTACCTAGATTTTAGCAAAACCTTCAACACCGTCCCACACAGAAGGCTGATTAACAAGATGGGTAGTCTGGGTATGGGAGACAAGGTGGTGAACTGGGTTAGGAACTGGTTAACAGACAGGAGACAGAGGGTGGTGGTAAATGGGGTACAATCTGGGAAGGGGGTGACCAGTGGGGTACCACAGGGATCAGTACTAGGACCAGTCCTGTTCAATGTCTTCATTAGTGACACTGCAGAGGGGCTAGAAGGAAAGGTCTGCCTGTTTGCAGATGACATCAAGATCTGTAACAGGGTGGATACTACAGAAGGGGTGCAGAAAGTGAAGAGGGACCTGGAGGAGCTTGAAAGATGGTCAGAGATAAGGCAACTGAGGCTCAATGCAAAGAAGTGCAAAATAATTAGAGGAGGCCGATTAAGGGGAATGTGAGAAATTCTTTTCACAGAAAGGGTGGTAGATGCATGGAATGGCTTACCACAAGAAGTGGTGGCTATGAATACAGTGCAGGGCTTCAAACAGGCATGGGATAGGCATAAGGATGGGGAGCAATACAAATGACTATGAATAGATAGGTCACTGACATAGCAAAGGCCGATGGCACATTTATAAGGTAGAAAAAGAAATGGGCAGACTGGATGGGCCTTGCGGTCCTTATCTGCCGTCAACTTCTATGTTTCTATAATGCACCTGGGTAGAGTAAACCCTGAGGAGAGCTACAGGTTGGGGGGGAGGAGCTGACTGTCACCAAAGAGGAAAGGGACCTAGAAGGTTATCATCTCTGATGGCCTTATAATATCAAAGCAGTGCACAATGATGGCAGGGAGGGCCAGTGGTATGCTGGGGTGCATAGGCAGGAGTATCACTCGCAGGAGGCGGCAGCTGGTGATGCCATTGTATAAAATATTGGTAAGGCCTCACCTGGAGTACTGCATGCAGTTCTGGAGGCCACACCTGTGCAAGGACATAGATAAGGTGCAGACTATCTAGAGAAGGGCAACAAAGATGGTGCAGGGCTTGCACCACAAGACATATGAGGAGAGACTAAGGGACCTCAATATGTACTCACTGGAGGAGAGAAGACAGCGGGGGAACATGATTGAAACTTTCAAGTACCACAAGGGCATAAACAAGGTGCAGGTGGGGACCTTTTCTAATGTAGAAAAAGTGCTAGAACAAGGGGGCACAATATGAAATTGGAAGGGGGTAGATTAAGACATAATGTGAGGGAAGTTTTTCTACACATAAAGGGTAGTCGATGTTGGAATAGTCTGCCACAGGAGGTAGTGGGGGCAAGCACAGTGGAGGGCTTTAAGCATGACCGGACAGGCACAAGCAAAGATTGAGGGAGGAGGAGTGATGTAAAGCCTTTGATCACATAGGGTCAGTAGCCACATACATGTATATGACTTATGGCAGACTGAATGGGCCTAGCGGTCCTTATCTGCTGACAATTTCTATGTTTCTATGTAAGATGGGAGGAAAAAGGGAAATTATATATAGGGTAGGAGACCCAGGAGACAACCTAGGAGGTGGTGACCATAGACAGGGGTCATCCTTGACTGGTCCCTATTAGAGCTGTGTAGAATGGGAAAATTCAAATCCACAGAATGTTGATGAAACTTTGCAAAATTCCACAAAATTTCATGGAATTTCATTGGAATTTTGCTGAACTTTTAAAATTTAGTAACTTGGTTATAACTCAGACACCGTTCAAGTTAGAGCTCTGAGGTTTGGCATCTGTACTCTTGTTGTCAATGGCCACAAATGTGCCAGATATCATGAACTTTGGATGGATAGTTTCAAAATTATAGGTGCTCAGATGTTGTCGTTGTATTGTTTGTGTGAAATTTCATGAACATTTTTATCTGCATATACCTTAACCATCTATTGGGTCAGGGATCTAAAATGTTGGCAATATTTCTTGATGATAGGTGTTCTAACAGTGTGCCAGATTTCATGACAATATGATACATCATCTCAAAATGATATGTGCTTGAAATGTGTCATTTTATTTTTTCAGGAAATTTCATGAAAAATTTAATCTGCATATAACTCAGGCACCTTTGGAGCTAGGATGTGTAAATTAGTACGGATAACCTTTTTGTAATGTTTGTAGAATGATCTAAATATGGACAGAATTAAATAAGAGATTTTTAAGTTACAGGAGTTACTTTACTATGTAAATATTTGCAAACTTTGTGAAAACTAACAAAAATGTGGATGTTTGTAACTTCTTTGCTCTTGCATGCATAGAGTAAACATTTGACATGCATATCCATAGTCAGTGTATCCTGGTGTCTAACACAACTGGATACATTGGTTAAGTAGTTTTAATTTTGCAGAAGAAAAAAATGATTAGTAACATTTTCTCACATATTTATGGAAGTATATACTGTAGATGAAGCATCTAGCATTTTTTTGTGTGGAATTTAGCATTAACAATGCACATATTACTACTTCATTTGATAAGCTGGGCTGAGCTTTTTGCAGTCCTGCTGTTCATCTCTGGGTGACTATCCCCTCTGCCTTCTCTTTTGGCATAGCCAGATTGACTCAGTAGATCTACTGATCCCACTGATATCCTCGTTGTTCTTTACAGTGACAATGTCCCTTAAAACATGAATCACCTACTCCTTTTCCTATCGACCTACAGTATGCTGTTGGAATAGCCAGAATTCTTTCTTCCTGCTGCCAAGACATTGTCTTCCCCAGTACATCTTTTTGAGTACCTCTAAGTCCTAGACTTGTGTGTACACCAGGTTCCCCGGATCATACATTTACTGGATGTAATCCTTAAATATCCTGCATTCAGGTTGGACTTGTTGACACTCTGTGCTTTCTTGATTCAACCTGGGGTCTACCACTGTTGTGCTACCAGCTCAGCTGTCCATTTCTTGGTGAAACTATGCATCTGACTCCAGAACCCATTGACTCCCTCTGCTACCTGCCTCTTACACCCTATCCTCTAATTAGAATCCCCAGATAAGGCTGAGTGAAATTAGAAAATTCCAGTTTTATGGAATGTTTCATGAAATTCTACAATTTTCACAAAGACTAATGGATTTGACTTTAAGTACATGTTATTTTGCAATTTTGTAGCAGCAAGCAATTAATAAAATTGGTGACACAGTCTCCCTTGTAAAGTCTAAGAACCTGCCAAATTTAATGTTACTGCATTCTCTAGTTTTAAAGTTTCAGTGGTTTATAAATGTGTAGTTCACTTTCTTGCAAAATTTAATTTTTAAGTGTTGTGAAAGTTTGATTACTTTTAATTCAATCCCATTTAAAGCTGAAAATATGAACTTTTTTTAGAAAGGACATGTGGTGTAGTAGTTTAAATGTTTCAACTCTGGTTAAAATTGGATATGTAGCTTTAAAATTAGAGGGAACTAACTGAAATTTAAATTTTAGCAACATGTTTGGCAGGCTATAACTCAGTCCCATTTAAGGCTAGGAATCTGAAACTGTGTGCATATACACATGTAGTGATAACACATATAGCTTTTAATTTTGTAACATTTCAATGAATACTATCAAAAGTATACTAAAATTACAGAAATCCAAATTTTTGCAAAATATTTGGCTACCTATAACTCAGCTACCATTGAAACTTGAGACTTAAAACAGGGTGCATATATGCATTCTAGGCATTTCTCTAAATCCTGATATAGTGGAGAAATTTGAATAAGAAATGTTAACATTATCTCAAAATAAGTGAAAATTAAATTTTGATTAAATGTTTGGTCACCAATACCTCTTCCCCCTTTCAATCTACAGTTCTGAGATTTTGTATACTCTTGTTCACCTTAGGGTACTATTTGCATTCTGAATTTGGTGTTATGTGAACATATACTTTTAAAATTATAGCAGAATAACTGAAATTTAAAATTTTGCAAAGTTCTGCAGAATTTTCACAACAATTCTACAGAATTCCTCAGAATCGGAATGGTCATTCACAGGCATTCCACATGTGGAATTTTATATTCTGCACAGCTCTAGTCCCTATCCTCATGGAGTCCTCAACATCTTGTCTGATGGTAGCTAGAGAACCTGTCTGCCAGTCTGCTGCCTGGACAATCCTATGCAATACAACATCACTGAGCAATGAAAATTGCAGTTATTTCCAATGTTATTATGGTTCCTCTGCTGAGCTGATGGATATCATAGTGGTCTGAGTGGCTGGAGACTCTCGACCAGTGCTGGTGGTGGCTATTCTGATGAGTTTTTTTGTGATGCATGGCTCAAGGCAAGAACATGGGGTGAAGGGGCCATCTGCCTTAGATCTGCTATTGGGTACTGTGTAGACAAGGTCAGTTAAATGTCTGGCCATTAAATGGCATGCAGAGTTCTCTTCATCTGTCTTCCAGTGTGGAGTTAGGGGAGTTCCTGGGAGTCTATATCCTAGATCATCTTCCAGCAAGATGGTATGATGGGCACTGCATTATTCTGAACAGCTCTGCTAGCTTTCAGAATCTTTTATTCTTTATTTTCTTTAACTCTTTATTCAGTTTCCTGTTTGGATTTAATGCTCGGTACTGTATGTGACCCTACCCTTTCAAATGCTATGATTTGTGGCATAAGTATAACTCTAAGCAATACTTCAGTTTCTTTATTGGCTAGCCCACCTGTGTACTTTTGCTTTGTGGAAGCTACCGGTATTTTACTGTCTCTGAGGGTTCCAGTGTGGAGTGCCCAGTTGTGCTGACTGATGCCTATCTGTCTATCTGTGTGTCTGTCTGGATGGATGAGGAGTGACACTGGGCAATTATGCCTACCAGGAGAGTGAGAGTGTCCTGCAGGTTTCTGATTACCATTGAGTGCTAACTTGCAAGCGGTTTCTAGATCTTCCCTGCACCATTGGAGAATGAGAGGACACTGGTGACCTTTCAGTATGGACATTGGTGTCACTTAGGGATTCAAAAACTGTGCTAGAGCCTTGTCAGTGTCAGTCAGATTGGCACCAAAATTGCCTTACCATAAGACCAGGTGTAGGGGATCAAGTTTTCCTAACCATGTCAGCTGTTAAGTGAATTTATTTCATAAACTGCTCACTATATTTCATCTTACCTCAGGAAGGGTGGAGAGAAAGCAAAGGGATCTGAGGAAACTAGAGAAGTGGTCTAGGGTTTGGCAGCTAGATTTCAATGCCAAACAGTGAAAAGTCATACAACTGGGGTGGGGGAGACCCAGGGGCTAAGTATAAGATGGGGAGCTCTTACAGTCACCAAACAAGAGACATATCTATGATCTCAAGGTAGCAGGGCAGTGCAACAAGGCAATAAGCAGGGCTAGCTTGATGTTGGGGTGCATGGGGGGTTCTAGCAGGAGACACAAGAAGGCATTGGCACTGTATTGCTCACTAGTTATACCCCACGTAGTGTACTGTGTCCATTTCTGGAGGGTGCACATCTGCAATGACATTGACAGGGTGGAAGCAGTCTAGAGGAGAGCTACCAAAATGATGCAGGGGTTGCACAAGAAACCATATGAGGAGAGGTTGTGGGAGTTCAGCATGAACTCCCTGGGGGAAAGCAGAGTGAGAGGGGACATAACTGAGACATTTAAGCACCTCACAGGAGTGAACAAGGTGCAGGATTGGAGTCTTTTTCAAAGGAGGTGGAGAACCAGAACATGGCAGCATGCTATGAAGCTTGAGAGTGGAGTTTAAGACAGAGATGTGAGGAAATACCTCTTCACAGAAAGGGTGGTTGACACCTTGGGTTGCTTGCCAGAAGAGGTGGTGGGGGTGAAGACAGTGGGGACCTTCAAGCATGCATGGGATAGGCACATGGGCGTAACAAGTACAGGAAAGGGTGAAGAGAGGGACACTTGTGACCAAATAGGGCCCAGATTGTAGTAATAGGCAGAGAAAATAGAGAAGACTAGATGGACTTACCAATCCTTTTCTGCCGACAAATTCTTCAGTGTTACCTATGTTTTTTTGCCTGGCTGACTTGCTTCTTCATGCATGGACTATTGAAGCTGTTTTATTCCTGTGGCTTTTGAATAACAAGGGATTTATTAACTGCACATTTTTGGTTCTGACAGTGGGATGGTGCCATGGGGTAGTGAGAGCCATCCCATGTTCCCCAGCCTGAGTCATCTATCAAACCCACATAGAGGATTTTCTCAGGCGGGGTTTCAGTTCTTCTACTGCCTAACACCTGTTAACTTTGCTATTAAAGTGTAAAAGGTTATAGCTGTGAAGAGTGGGACCCCGATTTTCCCTCTGCCAAAGTATGTAATTGGTGGAGTTTTTCCTGCAGATGTGTTATTCCATTTAAACTAGACTTATTGTATAGACTTTTCTCGTGCGGTCTAGTGGGTCTATATTTTTCTGGCTGCACTCTCTGTGGGTTCCCTATAGGCAGAGTTATAGTGTTTCTCTATCTTTTGCTATCTAGCCCTTTGGAATCTGTCTACAATCCTTACTTTTAATCAGGCCCATGGACCCAGGCACGTGGACCTAACAGGAGAGGGGTGTTCCATTCCCAGCCCTGAAGGGCATGTAGCTGGTACAGGTGGTCCCCAGTGGTTTGCTGCAGGCCCTGTGGACCTGATATTCAGAAGCTCCTATCCTAGTGTTATTCTCTGTCTGGGGATGGGTTAGGCCTGAGGGAAATATGGTTTTACGCTGTGTAAGTTTTCCATCTGCGTGTTATCACATGTTGAAAAAAATCTAAAAAACATGTATAACATGTGAAAAGGCACAGTATCATACTCCAGGGTGAGCTATGGAATCAAAGACCCTCTGTTATTGAAAATGCTTTTCTCCCAATAGTGGTAAGAAACAAGGGCCCAGATAGTCAGACTAAGCCAGGCTGTGGCGCAAGCCTGGTTGCAGCACAAATGGGCTGCACAGGGGCATTAACAGGGTGATATTCAACAGAGCTGCACCATGGCACAGCAGCATTGAATATTGCACCCTGGCCACCTGCCCTGTGCATGGCGCAGTGGCACTGTGCCAGCGCAAGTGGCCAGAGTGGAGCAGTGGGATGCGCTAGCGCAAGTTCCATTGCAATAGGTGCAACAACCGCGATATTCAAAAGTGCACATGCAAATGGGGCCATAATGCATGCAAAGTGCAAATGGGTCCATTTGCATGTCATTATGGTCCCATGTGCATGCAGGTGCGCCGATCCCCGGCGACTTGCCCCTGGCACCCTGCCAGGCTGCAGCCGTCGGGACCGATGCCCCTGCACAGAGGCGGCAATTGCCCACTGCCCGATCGCGGGCATATATGGGAGTAAGTATTAGATCGGTATCCCTGGTGGTCCAGTGGACATCTCACTGGCCTGATCGCGGGCATGATTTAAAAAGTACGAGTCCAATATCCTGATGGTCAGTGGGCCGAGCTCGCAGCCCATTCGCGGGCATATATTATAAAGGTAGAGGTCCAATAACCCCTGGTGGGCCAGTGGCACCCCCCTCCCACCCACCCACTGGGCCCCACCACCCGCTCCCCACTGGTCAGCCGTGAGGCGGCAGCGCCACCCACCTGCCCGCCCCGCGCCACTGACTGACACACGTGCGGTGGGGCTGCAGGCCCATTGGTCCCTGGCATGGCCAATGGGCATGCAGCCGTGCCGCCACAATCAGATATGTGAATGGATCCGATCACATATCTGAACTAATAATAATCGATATGGGCCGCACGCCCATTGGCTCACGCGCGGACCAATGGGCGTACGAATCTACCATACGGTGTCAGTCAGCGGGCGTGGGTGACGTGGTGGTGCTGCTGCCCGCTGCGTGCCCGGGGCGGGGCGGTGGGGCTCAGTGGGCTTGTGGGGAGGGGAGTACCACTGGACCACCACAGGGTTATTGGACCTCTACCTTTAACAACATATGCCCGCTGATCGGGCTGCGAGTGGTCCACTGGACCACCAGGGATTCACATAGAAACATAGAATTTGATGGCAGATAAGGACCGCTTGGCCCATCTAGTCTGCCCATTTCCCTACCTACAGGATAGGCCGCAGATCCTAGTTAACCAACAGCCTATTTCTTCCTACCCCCCACAAGAATTGCCTTATGTCTGTCCCATGCATTCTTGAATTCTCCCACAGTTTTAGACCCCACAACCTCCTCAGGAAGGCTGTTCCATGCATCCACTACCCTTTCTGTGAAATAATACTTCCTCACATTGCCCTGAACCGCCCTCCTTCTATCTTTAAATTGTGTCCCTTGTTCTTGCATGTCTCTTTTCTGAAAGATGCTACCCTCTTGGACTTTGTTGATTCCCTTGAGGTACTTGAAAGTTTCTATCATGTCCCCCCTCTCCCTTCTTTCCTCAAGGGTATACATATTAAGCTCCTTTAGTCTCTCCTCATACGGCTTCTCTTGCAGACCCTGCACCATTTTAGTTGCCCTCCTCTGGACTACCTCTATCCTGTCTATGTCCTTGCGGAGATGGGGTCTCCAGAACTGGACACAGTACTCCAGATGGGGTCTCACCAACTGTCTGTACAGAGGGATAACAACTTCCTGTTTTCTGCTGCTAGTGCCTCTCCCTATACATCCCAGTATACCCCCAGCCCTCCCTACTGCCTTCTCACATTGCTTGCTAACCTTAAGGTCATCTGATATGATTACCCCCAGGTCCCTTTCCTTTTTTGTTGTTGTTACTACCTCCCTACCCATTGTGTATTCTTCCCCTGGGTTCTTATTTCCCAGGTGCATTATTTTGCAGTTCTTTGCATTGAATCCTAGCTGCCATACTTCTGACCATTCCTGTAACCTTACCAAGTCCCCTTTCATCCTTTCCAGGCCTCCTTGTGTATCAACCCTGTTGCAGATCTTTGTGTCATCTGCAAAAAGGCATACTTTTCCTTCCAGTCCCTCTGCATTTTTCTACATATGCCCACGATCAGGCATGGGGGGGGCGCCGATAGGTGCAGCCGGAGCTCGTGACCACCCACAGGTGGCAGCTGCCATGTTGCACCCTGCAATATGGCAGCTCACCTGTGGGTGGCCAGCTGTTGTTCCTTTTTTTTTGGCTCACCTGTGTGCAGCGCAAGTAGGGGTTGTGCATGCATGGGTTCAGCACATCCTGGGCTGAATATCGGGATGTGTGGAGTATGAATGGACATGCCCCACCTACCTGCACCGCATACATTACTGATGCACTCCGGCGCATTGGGATTTGTGCCAGGCACAATCCCCGTTTGAATACTGCGCCCGTGCATCAGTGTGTTAAGATGGAATAACAGTGTTGCACCATGTGCAACCCTTCTGAATATCATGGGCCAAAGAGTTCAAGATTAACTGCCAAATAGAAAATGTTGGGGATCCAAGCAGTATGGCCCTTTTGGCAGTAATAGGCAAGGTGAGAAACAGACAGATATCCATCATGCCTGATTTCTGTCCCCAGGCAATGTATGAACCTTGAGGTATTTGGTGGATGAACCCCATCAAGGCCATTATAGCTGGGGTATTGCTTTGTAATGCCATTTTGGTTATGAATAAATATTCCATCATCATGGATTGTATCTGTGATTCACATGGCAACCTAGCATGTATCACAGAAACCTAGCTGGATGACTCCCCAGCCTTGTGCTTGCAGAACTAGTCCCACTAGGTTTTTCCATGGTACATTGCCCAAGTCTTGAGTGCAGGTTTGGCAGTGTCTGCAGAAGAGCCACGCTAAATTATAGGGTGTCTCCCATCAAGTTGTTGAGGTCACTTGAGTGGGTAGCCCTTGAGTGTTTGACTAATCTGAGATATAAGGTAGCTCTCATCTAACACCTACCTGATGGTACTGGTGACATTCTTCAGTTTACCATGAAGTTATCAGACTGGGTGTGGGATTCCCTGAGGACTCATCCTCAGAGCCTTCAATGTCAGGGTCGATGACCCCTCTGATACATTTTTGAACAACCTCCTCCAACTCTCTGAGTTGGGTCCCAGAGGAATTTACCTCAAGCACTCACTTGTGGGGTTAAACGCTTGACCTCATCTTCTTGTCAGGTTTAGAGGTTGAGAACATCACAGTGGAGCTTGTGATTTGGTTATACCACTACACCATTTTCTTCAGTGCTGGAACCCTAAGCAGGCCACCTCCGACTATGAAAGGGATCCAATAATGTACAAAAGGGATCTAGATCCAGAGAGGTTTCTAGGTTTTTGGACACTTCATCCCTGACTGCAGTCTCTATCCTCGAGTACACTGCATGCCACAGTGGAAGCCTTTAATCAGGCCCTCTCCACAGCTATGGATACCCTGGCACCAGCCCATTCACGTCTTATAACCTCATACTGAAGTACGTCTTGGTTTTCATCAGGGATTCAGTGCTTCAAGGTCACAGGTAGCAAAAAGAGCACAACTAGAGGAAGACTTGGGTGGATGCTGACAGACTTGTCTTAGAGGAGTCCTTGCAGCTCTACGAGGGGGAGATTAGGGTGGCAAAGAAAAATTTCCTGCTATCCTTATTGCAACCGAGAACTGTCAAACCTCACCTTTATGTGCAGTGGACAGTTTATTACATCCTGACTGTCTACAGCACAGGGGACAGGTTTTCAGGACAGCTGCTAGGATACTCTGGGTCAGTTTTAGTTGGAATTTTCAAGTGCTGCTTTAAGGAGAGTAAATTGCCTGCTGCCCGAAAGAGGGTAGTGGTGAGACCATTCCTTAAAAAAGTGATGGGCCAAGACAAATGCTGACCAGGGTGGTCAACTTACTTAAGAATAGAGATAAATTTCAGGGGGGGCCTGAACAAGAAGGATGATGGCCTAATTCCTGGGGCCAGATTTTCAAAAGGCCCTTTGATCAACGCAGGGTGCATCAAGCAACCACCTTGAGTCACATCCATGTGCACCAAATACTGTGTGCCATATTTTGCAAGAAAAGCTTATCTGTAGTAAAGTCTCCCAAACTGAGGCAAGAGGTCCACTGCATCAAGCAAATGACACAAAGGATGAGAATGAAGCAAGCTGTGTTAAAAGAAAATGGTGCAAGCTGAGTCAAAAAAATGACTCAAGAAATGAGGGCTCTACCATGCCAGTTCGACATCCTTTATGTCGACCGGCATCTCGCCGACAGGAATCATGTCGACCACAAGTTACAGTCTACATGATTCCTGTGTGTCTCCTGGTCCTGTATTTTTATTGGGGGGCTTTGCCCTTGGACCCCCCATGCGGGGGACTCCTCCCCCTGCCCCCCCATCTTTAGGATTCTCAACTCCAGCCAAAGTTTATTTGGGGCAGGGGTGCAGGACTGAGAGACAGCATGCCCTGTCTCAGGTAAATTGAACACAGTGACCTGTCGGTAAAGTGTTGATTTTGCTGGACAGGTGTGTATTTCACTGTGTTGGTGTCACCGCAGGGTGGCATACCAGGAATAAGAATGAGACAGGTTGAGTCAAAGAAATGGTGTAAGCTGAGTCAAAAAGACACAAGGAACAAGAATGACACATGTTGAGTCAAACAATGGTGCAAGTTAAGTCAAAAGACTCAAGGAAGGAGAATGAGACAGGTTGAGTCACAAAATGGTGCAAGTTGAATCAAAAAACAACTCAAGCAATGAGAATAACACAAGTTTAGTCAAAAATGTGCAACTGAGTCAAAAAAAATGAGGCAAAAGGTGAGAATGACATAAGATGAATCAATCAATACAGCACATGAAATGATCAAGATTTAGGCCCCAAAATGTTCTAAACTAGTCCTGCAGGGAATATTAGCCCTTAATAGTACCATAGTGAGGTCTGCCCCATGTTATGGGCTCTTTATATGTTCTAGTGTATGTTAGATCAGCTCTGGCTGGTCTAACAGCAACATGCAGATTAGGTACAATGATAGGACTCACATTCTTTGAAAATCCCAAATAAGAGGATGATGCATCATTTCAGTGATGCAGGCATCCCTTCCGACATGGCACAAGTACGTTTCAGTGCAAGCATGGCATAAGCCAGTCTGCTGCACGCAGACCTGTTTTTGATGTAAGCACCATTTGAAAATCAGAATTTATGCAAGTTTTGACCCATCCTGCTCCTTGCATCAGTTGTTTTGACCCAAGCACACTGTGTCATTCTCTGTCTTTTGAAAATCTGGCCCTGAGTCTAAGGTTAAATGTAGTCAAATGCAAAGTGTTACACCTGCGGAGAAAAAACAGATGGTGAACTTGCACACTGTGTGGGGATCCTTTTGCTGCAGTTAAAAAAGGAAAAGATCCTGGTGGTTATAACAGACAAGGGGCTAAGGCAGGACAAGCATTGCATGGTTACTGTCAAGAAGACCAGCACAATGCCAGGGTGCATCAAAAAGAAGGTGTGACCAACAAATCAGGGAAAGTAGTCCTAAAATCTTGTAAGGCTCTGGTCAGGCTCATCTGGAGTACTGCATGCAGATCTGGTCTCCTCAATACAAAAGGGACACTGAGGCAGCAGAGAAGGTGCAACACAGGGTGAGTAACATAATTCATTGTTTTCAATTATGCTTTTTGTCACTCCCCAACTCACCTAATGGCAACCCCAGCCTCTTCACTGACCTTCTCTTGGACTTACCAGTTATTCACCACTTACCCAGGACCACAGGGTGATGAGTGGCCTGCCATGTCAGTGGTGTGAGAGCCTGAGGGAGTGATGGCACAATGGCAGGCTAGGGCTTTTTTCTCCAGCTCCTGGCTCCCCCCTCCAATGGGTGCCAATGTGCAATGACACATGCATATATGCAGGCATCTAGCAGCGGTCCCTCTCCTTACTATGTTTCCTCTGTGATGCATCCCAGCCTCCACCAGGTGGCAGATGTACAGCGGAGTGCTGTACCTGCTCCCGAGGGAGAAGAGCAGTCTCTGGGATACTCAATTCTCCCACTCCCAGCCAGCCTCCAAGTGACCTGAGTCCATTTATTTTTATTTATTTACTGAATTGTTTCACCAGGAAAGGCACACTGAGCAAAATGATGCTCGTCTCCCAGTACAACCTGGGAGGAGGGGTACATAGGAGAGGAGAGGATAACATGCAGGTTATCACTGAGTGAAACATTTAACATTACAGTTTGTGCATTGGAGAGAACAATGTGCAGGTTTTCAAGTAGGATACATGTAACATTACATTTATTACATTACATTAATGTGTACACTTAATAGGAATTACGGCTTAGTAACAGGTTACAGGCAAGGAACAGTTAGGCACAAGATACTTGATCCAAGCATGAAGCAGATTATATGGAATGGAAGTGCAGTAAGGACAGCAAGACAGCAGAGAAGCGCACTAAGTGCAATAGTTGGTTTAATAACCCAGCTTAGTAGTGTATGCTGGGTGTCGCTGGTCAGCAGTCTGGGGTATAGTGTACCAGGGGCAGGCACAGGAGGATAATCATGCAGGCGCAATTTACTCATAAGGTAATTAGCCATGGTGGTAGCAAGGAGTGAGGGAAGACGAGTGACAAATTCTGAACCAGGGTTGCTGAAATAGTGAGCAATAATCCTACTAGTGGCTTACAGAGCTGGCCAACATCATTTTAATAAACAAACATTATTATCATTATCAGTGATATTGGGGCAAAATCTATGAGAAGAGGCTGAAGGTCTTTAATATGTTCACTATGGAAAAAAAGGAGATTGAAAAGAGACATGACTTCAGTCTTAAACAAATTCAAGGGTATTAAAAAGATCGAACAGCAATACAGGTTTCATCTTGTATCCTGTAGCCATACACTAGGACACTCTCTGAAGCTCTGGGGTGGCAAATTATGGGTTAATGTTAGGAGGCACATTTACTCCCAGATGTGGTGAGCATATGGCATGGAAAAGTCCTCAGGTAAAGGCAATGGAAATAAAGAAAGTACAAGCGTTTAATGTTACCATCAAAACCACTGGGTACCATGGGTAGTAGAGTGAGTAGTGAATCCCTGTATTTAAGTATGTGTGTGCACAGCATACTAATTTCGTGTCTACCTATAAAGTAATGTGGGGTGAGATCACACGGCCATGATGGACCTGGTGTCCCTTTAATATGTTACTATGTCAACTTTTGACCTTGAAAGGCGAGCAAAATGCAGACTGGTCTCAACCCTTTCCTTTATCAGAAAAGCAATTGTAAATTTGGTGCTGACACAGGTCAACACTCATCTGCAGAGTTATGACAACTACAAGCCACTCGAGTTGAGACTGTGACATAGGCACAGCACTGAGACAGCCCTTGTAGGAATGCTGAGCAATCTCTCTTTGATGAGGGACAAGGGGGAGCAGACTATTCCTGCCCTTTCTGTTCTTCTTATTCTCTCCATTGCATTTGACAATATGGGCTGTCAGTTGCTAACAGATTGCTCTGCAATGAAGAGATCACTTTGTTTGAGCCCTTCAGATCCTATAGAGTGTAGCAAGTAATGTAGGATGAATCTCATCAGAGCCAGTTGCTTTTTGCTGTGAAGTGTCAAAAGTCCATCTTTCCCTATTTGCAATGTATTTGTTTACAATTTAAGTTTTACTTAAATCAATATATGTTTTATATTTTGCTTTAATTGTTCCAATGCTCCAAGCTTCAGGGATGGTGAGCTTCATAAAATCAAATTACGTCTTGTTTCATAATGTCTTTCTTATGCCATGCCTAAGCACTTTAAAGAATAATGCTATACAGAGCATTAACTAACAGCACATATAAATCTGCAATTCAAATGATAAGTAACAACGACATTTAAATAATAGACAATATATACCATTTCAAGATTAAAGCATAACACAACTGTCATCTGGCCAGAGTCAGAGTGTACTGGCATTATAAACTACAATAGGTGAAAGAGGGATCAGGGGCAGACTTTCATAATTCATTTGGATGTAAGACTGGCTTGCATCCAAAATTCCAGATGCAAATGGTCTTGCATCGAAAACTGCTCATGTACATATTTCCAAGAGGCTTACATCCAAAACAGGGCTGGTCTGCATCTGCTGTCACACAGCTAACAGCAGCTTGCAGCCACTTTGGAAAATTCTACCTCAAGAAGAATCAGTCACTGGAGTAAAGATATGTTTTAGATATGATCTGAAGCTGTGGGAGAGTCATTGAGGTTGTAAAGTAAGAGACAAGGTTATTCAGGTGGTGGTTGCTGGGAAAGAAGCCATCAAAATTACTGCTTATCCGAGACCCAGGACTGGATGAGTGCTAGTTGGCTGAGGTTGAACCCAGATAAAACTGAGGTGTTGGTGGTGGACCCAGATCATCAGGAGGTGGGTGTTTTGGCAGGACAACCCCCTGGTCTTTGACTTGGGGGTGTCCAGCTCACTACCTTAAATCAGGTGCGAAACCCGTGAGTTATTTTTGACGACGGTTTGACCCTAAAATCACAGGTGTCAGCCATTGTCAAGACCTCTTTTTATCATCTGAGGAATATCACCTGGGTGAAACACCAGGTCCCTCCTGAGGATCTTCCTACATTGGTCCATGCTTTCGTGACCACTCGTCTTGACTACTGCAATGCCCTGTACCTAGGGCTACCAGGGATTGATAGCCGCCACCTGCAGCTGGTGTAGAATGCGGCTGCCAGGTTTTTAACTGGTACACCTAGGACCAGTCATATTATGCCTGTGCTCTGCAGATTGCATTGATTGCCAGTGCGATGGCGTATCACCTTCAAGGTCAGTTTACTGACTTATAAAGCCCTACATGATCAGGGACCTAGCTACCTTGAAGATCTCCTTTTTCCCTACTGCCCCTCCCGATCACTCCGTTCCACCAACGAGAGATTGCTAGAGATTCCCAGGGTGCGCTTCAAACATCTGGGGCCCGTTCATTTACATCTGTGGCCCCTACCATGGAATTCACTACTTGTCAGATAAAGGAGTGCACAACCGTACAAAGCTTTAAAACAGAATTAAAAACTTATCTCTTTGGCCTGGCATTTCCAGAAGAAGGTTAATGCTGGATTGTCATCTTGTTTATGATCTGTTGGCTGTATATATTTTAAGTATGCTGATGGTTTGCCGGCCCAGTGGTGCTGAGGAATGAGGCGCTGGACACCACACCTCATGCTACACTGGCGACCCGGGTTCAGGAACAGACTTGGGTCATTCAGGGGTCAGCCAAGGAGGTAAGGAATGAGTGTCCTGACTGCTCTCCTTTCTCTGGGTGGGGGTTTGTGCTGCGTGCATCAGCACAACAAGAGGGGTTTGGCCCACACCCAGGGTGCTGCCTCTGCAGAGGTGGAGACAGCTGCTGCACTCATTGCATGGGTGTGGGTGTGGGTGTGGGGGAGAAAATGGAGGAAAAATACCGGGATCCGGCAGGACCCATGATGGCCCTAATGGGCCGGAGGATGTACACCTCTGAGGGGGGGGGTCATAACCCCTGCCAGGTACACGGCAGTGGACAAATATTGTCATTATAAAAAAAAAAGTATGCTGATGGTTTTATTTATAGTATTTCATTGTTTGATGTGTTTGGTTAATTTTATGTGCAGGTGCCTTGATCGTTGGAAAGGTGCCTTTTACAAATAAAGTTTGATTTGATTTGAAGAAATTTGATGAGACCTTTTAGAAGCATGAGTATAATTTAGTAGCTCAAGCTCTGAACTGTGAAACAGGAAACTACAGGTTCAAATTCCTTCATGGACATGGGTTCACAGAATGACCTTGAGCAAGCCATTTGACATCAATTGCTTCAGTCCTGCCCCCATCAGTACAATGAGTTAAAACAGGACTCCCTGAAAATGAGTTGCTGCATCTAAATTAGGCTATCCTGAAAAAATAAACAGTAAATAAAAATATAAACCTCAGTCCGTGGCTGTGGGCATGACAAAGAAGTTAGGAACCGAAAAGACGGAAGTAGCAGAGGACAAAAGAAAGTTAATGAGGCACGTAAAGACAAGTACATAAAAGCCAGTTTTAAAAACATGAGGCAATTTTAACATTGAATCCTGAAGAAATTGGGGACCAGTGGTGTGATCTGGGCCCATTTTTGGTGTGAGCAAGGTGGTGAACAGATTGTGGATCCAACTTAGCGCTCATAAAATCTGAACTTTGCATTTATGTTGTACAAGATACGAGTCATCTTACAAATTAATTTTCATGACTGTATAATCCTCCAATTCTGCCCCCTTTAAAGTATTATTTTAGTCTGATTCACTAATTGTTATTGTTGACACCTCATATCATACGACTTGTATATTGTGGTTCTAAAGCAGTTTTCATTTTATTTATTTGAATTTTGATGTCCAGGTAGCCCACTGGGACTTAAAATAGTATAAAAGTTTTAATCTATTGCATGGCCATTTCAGAAAAAAATACATCTGCCCTGCCCAGTTCATGAGGTCTACAGTAGATACACTCATTTCTTAAATGATTTTGTTGTTTTCACTTTTCTTGTGTCTTAACATGCAGTCTCTTATCTGGAATTAACAGTGCATTTCTCACCAGCCTAAATTATGTTTTTACCAGGTTTTCCAGCATTTCTGTTCTCTGCCTTTACTGAAAGTACCTAAGCCTTTCTAGTTTGCAAAAAGTCAATAAGTTCTGTTTGGGCCATCATTTGTATCAGAATTTATTGTTTGGAGACAAATAGTTTTATCTCCTGGTTCAAAATAATTCATGTGTGTTCTGCTCAGATTTTTAGTATAAATTTACTCTTAGAAGATGAAGAATCCGGTTTTGCATTCACTTGCACTTGCGTAAGGGACGTCTTGGTCTTGGGACTATACAGCATTTGAGAGGTGTGTCACTGCCAAGCCAATTACAGCTGAAACTGCAGTGGGCTTGGCAGTGTATACCAATGACAAGAAACTCTGGTCATGACAGAAGTTCTGCTTTGCTGACGTAGTGTGTTCTCTAGTTGAAAGAAATGAAGCACTCCAATGAGAGAGTGATTCATTTCTTTCTGTAGACGTAACTCTGGGCGTGCGCATTAGAAACATAGAAGCATAGAATTTGATGTCAGATAAGGACTGCTTGGCCCACCCAGTCTGCCCATTTCCCTACCTAATGGATAAGCTGCAGATCCTAGTTAACCAACAGCCTACTTCTTCCTAACCCAACCCCCTAGAATTGCCTTATAACTGTCCCATGCATTCTTGAATTCCACCACTGTTTTTGACGCCACAACCTCCTCCGGAAGGCCGTTCCTGCATCCACAACCCTTTCTGTGAAAAAATACTTCCTTACATTACCCCTGAGCTGCCCCCCCATCTTCAGATTGTGCCCCTTGTTCTTGCACACAGCTTTTCTGAAAGATGCTGCCCTCTTGGACTTTGTTGATTCCCTTGAGGTACTGGAAAGTTTCTATCATGTCTCCCTTTCCCTCCTTTTCCTCGAGGCTATACAATATTAAGCTCCTTAAGTCTCTCTTCTTATGTCTTCTGGTGCAGACCCTGCACCATTTAGTGCCCTCTCTGGACTGCCTCCATCATGTTACGTCTTTGCGGAGATTTGGTCTCCAGAACTGCATGATACTCCAGATGGGGTCTCACCAGCTGTCTGTACAAGGGATAACAACTTCCTGTTTTCTACTGGTGATGCCTCTCCCTATGCATCCCAGTATCCCCCAACCCTCCTTACTGCCTTTCTCAAATTGCTTGCCCAACTTTAGGTAATCTGATATGACTACCCCCAGGTCCCTTTCCATTTTTGTTGTTAGTATCTCACCCCATTGTGTACTCTTTCCTGGGTTTTGTTTCCCAGGTGCATTACCTTGCACTTCTTAGCATTAAATCTAAGCTGTCATACATTTGACCATTCTTCCAACCTTGCCAAGTCCCTTCTTATCCTTTCCACCCCACCTTGTGTATCAACTCTGTTGCAGATCTTTGTGTCGTCTGCAAAGAGACAGACTTTTCCTTCCAGTCCCTCTGCAATGTCACTTATAAAGACATTGAAGAGGACGGGTCCTAGTACTGTACCCTGCAGACCCCACTAGTAACCCCCCTTTCTTCAGAGTTGACTCTGTTTACTATTACCCTCTGTGTCCTGTTCTCCAGCCAATTCTTTACCCAGGCTACCATATTGGGACCCACTCCCAGGCTGGCTAACTTGTATATTAATCTTTTGTGTGGGACTTGTCAAATGCCTTGCTAAAGTCTAGGTAGGCCATGTCCACAGCCTCTCCCTGATCTACTACTTTGGTCACCCAGTCAAAGAAATCTATTAGATTCCTCTGACATGACCTTCATGCTGTGAATCCATGCTGCCTTGGGTCCTGTGCCCCTCTGGCCTCTAGGTACTCGACAATTCTTTCCTTCAAGAAGTGATTCCATCATTTTGCCCATCACTGAGGTTAAACTAACAGGTCTATAGTTTCCTGTTTCTGCCCTGCTCCCACTTTTGTGAAGTGGCATCACATCTGCCCTCCTTCAGTCCTCAGGTACCACCCAATCCTCCCATGATATGTTAAAGAGGGTAGTTAGTGATGTCACTAGTTCTACCCTTAATTCTTTTATAATTCTGGGATGAATCCCATCAGGCCCCATTGCTTTGTCCACCTTCAGTTTTAAGAGTTCTTTCAGAACCCTTTCTTCTGTGAATGGGCTGGTATCAACTCCCATATCCAGAGTGTTTCTATTGTTTGGTTTAGGTACCTCCCTCTTCATTTGTGAATTCTGAGCAAAATATTTGTTTAGTATCTCTACCTTTTCAGTCACTCTCTGTCCACCCCTCCCTTTATTAAGCCTCACTATCCCTCCCTTGGTCTTCCTTTGCTCCCTGATGTACCTATAAAGATTTTATCCCCTTCTTAACTGAGTTGGCTCTTTTCCTCGGTTTGGGCCTTTGCTGTTCTGACTGCCTTCCCAACTTCCTTTTGCTTTAACTGATACAATTCTCTGTCCTGCTCCTTCTGTGATTCCTTGTACTTCCTGAATGCTTTCTTTTCTCTCGAACCTTCCCTGCCACCTCCTTTGAGAACCATAGTGGTTTCTTCGTCGTTTTGTTTTGTTTATTTGTTTACACATAAAGGCTTGTTGCCTCTGTGATGGCAGTTTGATTATTCCGTTCTTCTGCCCTCCTTCCTGCCCATTTGCTAGTGCATTCCTTAGGCACTCACCCATTTTGGCAAAGTCAGCCCTCCTAAAGTCCAGTACTTTTTGCCTTTGTTAGCTTGACTCTACTGCTGTGTTTATCGTGATTCATAATGTTCGATGGTCGCTAGTTCCCAGATGGCTACCCACTTCTACATCTGTTATCCTCTCCATCTCCATTTGAGAGTGCCAGGTCTAAGATTGCCCTCTCAAGTGGGTTCCAATACTAGTTGTCTAAGGCATGCCCCTGTAGGGCATATATAATAATCACACTCTTAGAAGTGGCTGCTGCAACTGCACTCCAGTTAACATCTGGCATATTCAGATCCCCCATCAGCAATATCTCCCCTTTTTCTGCCATTCTAAGGATACTTTCTATCATTTCCTTGTCCATTTCCTCACCCTGAGATGGTGGTCTGTATACAACCCCACGTGGATTGTGGTGCCATTGCCTGTCTCCAAATTGACCCACAGTGCTTCCTCTCCTCCCTGTTTACCCTTTTGTTCTGTTGATTTGATTCCTTCCCTTATGTAGAGAGCTACTCCTCCTCCTCTTTTACCCTCCCTGTCCCTCCTGTAGATAGTGTATCCTGGTATGTTTACGTCCCAGTCATGGTTCTGTGTGTACCATGTTACTGTGACTGCCACAATATCCAGATGTTCCTCCTTCATCAAGACCACTATTTCAGGATGCTTGTTACCCAGACTACGGGCATTGGTACTCATTACTCTCCATTTTTTGATGGCTTTGCCTCTTGTAGCAACATCCTCCACTGACCTTTCTACCTTGGTCTTTTCCTCATTTAGTACCCTGTTTTGTAGGGAGAGGCTGGGAATTCCCTGTTGCTTATCAGTGCCTCCCCTTTGACTAGTTTAAAAGCTTGCCAATGAAGCATTTATACCAATTGACCAGAAGACTTGTTCCCTTCCTGGACAGTTGTAGACCATCCTGCCAGTATAGGTTGGTATCCCTCCAGTTGGAACCCCAGTCCCAATGAAGCCAAACCCCTGTGCTCCACAACGTTTTTTCAACCATTCACTGAATCTCATGGTGCAAAATACCCTTGCCTCACCCATGCCATAGACAGGCAGCACCTCTGAGAAGGATACTGTGTGTGTGCTACTTGTCTTAGGCCCATCCCCAACTCCACAAAGTCCTCCTGCACTGCTCTAATCTCATGTTGAGCCAAGTCATTCATCCCTAGGTGGACAATGACGTCTAGCTCAGTCTCCCGTGCAGCTGTTCTCATGATCCTGAGGATGCGCTTCCTGTCCCTCCAAGCCATGGTGGCAGGCAGGCACCTTACTTCAGTTTTCCCTGCTCCCCCCAGTTATAACCCCCTAATGACTGAGTCCCCCACCAGGAGCTGCTTCCTTTCCCTGTGATGTCCTCTGCCTCCTTCTTGTGGGCCTCCCTTGTGACAGTTGTCCGCAACCTCCTTAGTCTTCTCTGTGGGTGCATCCATAGGGGAACTATGCTCCCCCAGAATGGTGTATGGATTGTGGAGTGGTACAACTGACTGGGTGTGCCTCTGTTCCACCACCCTCACCCTCCCTGAGCTCACTGTGGTCCAACTACTACGCTTTCTTGGCACTCTCTGAGGCAGTGATGGTGGCCCTAGTGCTCCCTGGGTGGGAGAGGTTCCCTTACTTCTGTCCATTGTGGCCTGAAGACTGGCAATATCCTCCCTCAGGGCACAGAGTTGCCTGAAAATAGGGCAGCATCTGAGCCTCCAGAAAGACTCCTGGAAGACTGCTGCCCCACAGCCAGAACATTGCACTACTCCCCACATGTCTATCTTCCTGTTCATCCTGTGCAAGTTTTTTTTTTTTCTCTCTCTCTCCTTTCAGTTATTGTTTTGATATATTATATATATATATATATATATATATATATATATATATATATATATTATATAATGTGTACACTTATATTGTCATTGTATATTAGAGTTAGCACTAATGCGCATGGCCAAGTTATGGTTATTGGTGGCTCCTGCCACTGCCACCCGCCACACTGTCTCTTTCCCTCCTGTCCATCCTTTCCTCTGATGACCCCCTCCCTGGCTTCCACATTAGCCATGGTGTGGCTTTACATGTTGGTGGCTCCTGCCACACTCTCTCTCCCCAGTCCTCACTCCTTCTGAACTCCCCCCAGGCTTGTACAATATAGCCCCCCCCCAAAAAAATCACTAGAACACTGGGAACCCCACTCCCAGTGTCCCAACATCTTCAGTAAAGAAAACCTGAAAAGAAGAAAACAGTTCCCATCTTTTTTTTCTAACCTGTAAAAATAAAATGGTCCCTGGTTGTCCCCGTCATCTCCTTCCCCATCCCACCCTCCCACTGAGCACACCCCTTTCAGCACCCCCCCCCACGCCCCATACTTACCTCCGGAGGTCGGCGGCTGCGATCTTCTGTGGATCAGGATACGTGTGCACTCTTCAGAGCCGAACCATGAACTGAAGAATGAAGGTAAGTGCTGTGTAATGGCTGTCAATGATGTTTTGAACTTATGCTGATGTCTCGGCCATTTTTAGAAATTTGTGCACCAAATTTTCAACGTGGCCTTTTTGAGACAACACCTCATGGACAGTGGCACTGTATTATTACTCGGTCCCCAAGGTGATTTCACAGTCACTGTGCAGAATCACTTTCAGGACCAATTAATGAAACAACAGCACCACTGTTCATGAGGTGGGGTCAAGCCCATGTTGGAAGTTCATCTGAAAAAATTGCTAGAGTTAGCACAGTTGTTGAAATTTGTTCATGCACGCTGTAACTGCAGTTTTTAATACTTTCACTCCAAATTTTCAGCATTGCCATTTTTTCATACCACCTGATGAACAGTATAGCTGTCATTGTTCACATCCTGCCCGAAATGTGTTTTCACATCTGTGGCACAGAATGGCCTGGTTGCTGTGCGAAATCACCTTTTGAGACCAATGAATGAAATGATAGTGGTAGTGTTCATGAGGTGGTGTCCCAAAAATGACATTTTGGAAAATCTAGTGGAAAAACTCCTAAAAATGGCAGAGTTACGTGCAGTCCTTGAAAATTGTCTACGCATGCACATAACTTTGGTCATTTTCAATATTTCCACTCCAGTTTTTCAGTATAGCCATTTTATCACACCACCTCATGAACAATACAGCAGTAATTTTTCACATCCTGCCCTGAACGTGTTTTCACACCTGTGATATGTAATGGCCTTTTCCCATGGAGTTACAAACTTTCACCTATGGGGTTCATGAGGTGGGGTGATGAGAAGACTATGTTCCAAATTTGGGGTCAAAATATTACAAAATGACAAAGTTATGCCCATTCATTGCAATTTCAGTATGCACCCTCGTATCTGAGGAAATCTTACATATCTTCACCCCAGATTTTCAACTTAGCCTTCTTATTCCCCGAGCTTATGTATGTCACAGCTGTCATTTTTCAAATTCTGTCCAAAATGTGAGTTTCCACCTGTGGCATGGAATGGTGTTCTTCTTGCACAGAATTATGTTTTGACGTGGATTTGAACATTTTGTCTACCGCCTACATGTGCTGGGGTAATAAGATGGCTATGCTGATAATTTAGTCACTCATCTACAAAGGGATGGGTGCTCAGGGTCTGAAGGACCCTGCACTGCCACACAAAAGTAAGGAACATGACAGAGCATGGGAGCTCAGAACCTGAATGAACTAATGGCATTTTAGAGGTATGTCACTGCCGAGCCAGTCACAGCTGAAACTGCTATGGGATTGGCAGTGTTGACCAATGACCAGGCACTCTGGTCATGATAGTAGTTCTGCTTTCTGACGTGGCATGTTCGGTAGTTGAAAGAAAAGAACTGCTCCAATGAGACAGCGCTTTATTTCTTTCTGTAGCTGTAACTCCGCTCATGCACATTTCAGTTGACACTAATGCACATGGCTGGAGTTATGGTTATTGTTGGCTCCTGCCACTGATGGCACTGTCTGTCCTTCCGGTCCTTGATCCTCTGCTCCACCTGGCTTCTACAATAGCCACAATGTGACTTCACTTATTGGCAGCTCATGCCACCCGGCGTGCTCTCTCTCTCTCTCTCTCCCCAGGCTTATACATTAGTCATGGTGCAGCTTTACTTATTGGCAACTCCTGCCACCCGCCGCAGTATCTCTCCTTCCAGTCCTCACTCCTCTGCCCCCCCGGCTTTTACGTTAGCCATGGTATGGTTTCACTTACTGGCGGCTCATGCAGCCTGAAGCACTTTCTCTCCTTGGTCTTCGCTCCTCGAAACCCCCCCTCAGGCTTATACATTAGCTGCAGTGTGGCTAATCTTATTGGTGGCTCCTGCCGCCCAGCGCACTCTCTCTCCCCGGTCCACTAAGGCCAGCTCCTTGCTGCATTTATGGTGCAGCTTCCACCCTCCGGCACCCCACACTCTCACTGCTGCCTCCTCACTCCTCTGAAATCACTACCTGTATCACACACCACTGCAAATACCTGAAAGTGAACATTCGGCATTGACAAATGCTGGTTATGTTACTGTATCTTTATAGAAAATTAGGGCCACTGGTGTCATGTGATTCAATGCTTGACCCCAGTACAGTGTCACAATTTTGTGTTGTAAAAGTGGCGACCCAACCACTTTATACCACTTTTCGACACTGCACCCACCACTCCCTACCTGCTGCACCACACAATGGTGTTGCAAGTCTGTTCCTACATGGTGGCTTAGGGTAATTTTAATCATGCTGGAAAACTGATGAGGGTCAGCATGCAAATTAGCTGTGCTGTGATACTTGCCAGCCTTTGCACAGCAGGTCACACACCACAGTGCCCCCAGGACATCTAGAACTATTTAAGAAATTCTAAATGGGGTTGCTGGCATGCAACAGGGTCTTGAAGACCCAGCACAGGGTAGAGATTGGTGACTGTAATATACTAATGACGGTGTGGGGGAACAGGGCTAGGGAGGGAAATTCACTTGAGACCAGGGACCATTAATGGGCTGATTTAGGGATGGGGGCACTGGACTACCAGATATGGAAGGAGGTTGTGACATATGGTGTCCTGGGTTCCCTATAGTTAGATTAGTAGGCAATGTAGAAATGTGTTTTTTTTCTTTCTATTTCAATGGGGAGATGGGAGGCCTAGGGAAGTTTGCAAGGCTGGAACAATCACAGGAATAAGGTGTCACAACTATCAATTCATGGAGGGACAGCAAGGAACTGTATCCGGCTGGGCAGGAAGTCTGGTATATGGCCAGTGAGGCATACAAGGCATATGGAAATGATGTAAAACTTCAAAAAGACTTTTTGGCACTTTTGCTTGAGCAGTGGGGATGAAAAAGTTAGTTACAGGAAAAAGGGTCAGTCTGATTTTGGGAAAGGCTGTGTGTCACATTGCTTTTGTAAGAGTGCACCTTGTGCTCAGAAAAACATCTGGAAGAGCACAGCAACATTTGTGTCCATCTGCAAGCTAGCATGTACTGGAACCAAACTCTGTAAATAGCAAATAAAGAGAGAGAGTATTTTCATATAGTATCTGTGGTGTGTGGCCTGTATTCCATATAAGACAGTAACTTCTACCTATCAAAGACACATCTACTGAAGGCAGCCTGGAACATCCAGAGGCGAAGAGTTATGAGACTGTTTTAACAACCTTAAAGCAGGTGAACCTTACCCTAGAAGGTGCAGAAATAAAGAGACCCACCTGGAGTACTGTGTCCTGTTCTGGAGGCCACACCTCAGAAAGGGCATAGACAGGGTGGATGCAGTCCTGAGAATGGCAATTAAATGGTGCAGGGGTTAAATCAAATGCCCTATGAAAAGAGACTACAGGATTACAACATGTACACCCTAAAAGAGAGGGGAGTAAGAGGGGACATGATAGAGACCTACAAGTACCTCATGGTGGTGAACAGGGTGTAAAAGGGGAGTCTCTTTCAAATGAGAAACAGCACCAGGATCAGAGGATATGTGATGAAGCTGCAAGGGGGAAGTTTAAGAGGGATGTGAGGAAGCACTACTTCACTGAAAGTGTGGTAGACACCTGGAACAGACTGCTATCAGAAGTGGTGGAGGCAAAAACAGTAGGGGGGGCATCAAGCATGCATGGGATAGACATAGGGGAATATTAGTAAATAGGCAGGGAGGAGGAAGGGTCACCAGAGACCAGATATAGTCTGCAGAGACAGACTAGGCAGAGACCATCTCAACAGATTGGGTGAGCCAAGTGTTCCTTTTCTGCTGACAAATTCTATGTTTCTATGTTGGCATATGGTTACCAGGCCAGAGTGAAGACCCTGCAAACTTTCTTTTTTGTCTGTCCCATAAAAGGGTGGCAGCATGACATTGCACAAAAAGCTTGAGACTGACAACTGTCACAGAGGTTCACAGGAAAACATATGTTCAGTGACCAAACAGGCCTACAGGTAAGGTAAGGTAAGTGAAGGCAAGGTAAGATAAGGGTTGGACAAGTGGGGGACAGCTATGCAGAAGTGCCAGTGCCTTGGGGTTATGTGTTTGGCATAGTGACCCCACAGGTCAATGCCATACCCAAAACTCTATGGTTGTCATAACTCAGTTTTTAGTAACTGAACACTCTGTTTGTATTTGCACTGTGACTTAGTCACTATGGATATCATATCCCCTTAACTAAGTTTTTCTTTTGTGCATGATATTTTTTTGGGGGGTGGTACAATGAGACCCTACTGTACTCCAAAACTTTGCCACCATTAACTGTGACTGCATAACTGCTGCCAGATATCTCCATCTACGTCCATGTAGATTTCTCATTACAACCTCTCCACGTCAGAAAAAAACACACAGATGGGGCTGCCAGATGGCAGTTGCACTTCCATGCCAGCAAGTCAGATTTTGGGGTGACCCATGGGGGCTGCATAAGAGCATTTCGGGGCTGGAAAGTGCTGCTAAACCAGCCTGAGGAGACAGGCACCCAAGTTTTGAGACTGCAACATCTGCTTGGGGTGGGCCAGTGAGTGGCAAATGCTCAGAGCATGCTGCAGTCTGCGATTTCACCATGAGGCTTCATTAGAATCAGTGGAGCTGGGAGAGTCCTCAGAAATGGAAGGATGTATGTAATAATAAAATGCTAGTGCACTGGCCCACCAGAATGATGGCACTGGCTGTCTCTGGTCTGGATCCATGGGGATCAGTGATGGCCTTGATGGTGGGAGATCTGGTGGATGGTACTAGGAGGTGGCAGAGAGATACCCAAATGAATGGAGTAGGAAGTGGACTGGGGCTAAACAGCTGTAACAAATAAAGACCCACAGCTTCCAGTCCTCCTCTTTCTTTTACTACAGTAAACTCATAATTTTGTAGTTTACCCCAGGTCTTTAGTTTGCTGTTAAGAATTTTGAGATTGCTATTTCCCCAAGTTCAAGCTACGTTCTGAAGAAGATTGGTCACTTATGTCTGGAGGAGATACAGGATGTGTGGCAATATATTTTAGTGTAATATGAAGCATCATTAGTAATATATTATATATTAGTAATATATTCAAATCACCATGAAAGATGTTGTGCTGGCTATACATAAAGCAGTCCTTTGCAGGACTCTTGTGTGATACAGCCATTGTCCCAGCCTTGTGCAAGAGTTGAAACAGAGCAAAGGTGACATTTTGGGAGAATTATGGTGAGCCCAAAGCAGGAAAATAACTTAAAAGACAAGAACCTCAATGCAAAAGCACCAAAGCAGGGGTTGCCCAAATAGTGTGCTGACAGTAAAGAAAGTTTCAAAGAAACACCATTTTATGCATCCATCCTTAATAAAAGGCATCACGGGTAGTATACTGAAGTCATCATGAAGGGCTTTTGACTAGTTGTGCAATGACAGGCCTCATAAACAATCTGAAGGGGGGAAAACAGCAATGCACAGGCATGTTTCATCCTCCTGATGATTCATTAGTGTGAAAGAACCATTGTTCACACCCAGTTCTGGACAAGAGGTCAGCCACTTCAAAGCTAACAGTTTTGTGGGTCATAGTTTAAGTATTTCTGCAGCCTGTTTACAGGGCTTTTAATTGTTTACCAAGCCAATTTCTGTGGTTAATAAGTTTTATTGATTTGACTTATTAAGATGATACAAACATTAAAACAGTTGGATACATTGCAAAGATCTTACAGACTGTTACATATGTCTATAGAAGCAGAGAACGAAATATGCTGGCCAAATAGTAACGAACTGAATATACTAGCCAGGTAAGCAGTAGGATAATACTCTGTGTCTGGATGTACAACACCTATCCAGCTGGAGATTAACTTTGAAAGTGTTAGCAGTTGGTGCCTTGCATTATGGCTAACTCATACACACATGTCTTACCTGGCCCCATCCTGCTAGTTTCTGCAGTATTTGACAAAGCATCAGAAATTATGTGAGGTCCAGGGCCGCTGTCCTCTACTTTACGCCTACAAAATACAAGAGATCACACACACACGAAACAAACAGGTCTTCATTGTCAGAGAAGATACTATCCTTTACTGATATTATACCATGTCATCCATAGAGCAGGGTCCCCTATAACTCAGTAACAATCTCTCCAGCACTTGCCCCTAAATGCACCATGAGAGGAGACCATTATAGTAGCATGGTTGTGCCTATGCAGCAGATTCCCTCCCTAGGTTTCAAAAACAGAAGGAAGGGAGTCCAGAGGGCAGACCAAGCCAATTTTAAAGTATTTCTGCAGCCTGTTTAGAGGGCTTGTAACTATTTACCCAGCTCATTTTAAGTATTTCTGCAGCCTGCTTAGAGTGCTCATCACTGTTGCCAGTCGATTTTAATCATCACTGCAGCCTTTTCAATGTGCTACTATTACTGTTAGAATATTAACTGATAGTGCAGCAGTATTTTAGTCTGTATAGCAGTCATTCACTGTATTTTTAAACATTAGATCAGCCGTTGCACAGTATTACTGCCTGCACTGTTATTTGTTTCTCGGGAAGTCCAGGCCCATTTTGTGAGCTCCGCTCCAGCACCAGAGTCTCATGTTACACTTACCAGCCTCCCTCTGCATTCTTCCCTCACCCTCAGGCCACCCAGATATCTTACCTCATTCTTTCTTCTCTCTCTCTCCCTCAGTCCTCTCCTGCCAGTCCAGAGGATCGAGAGGGTGCAAGGCAGGCCCCTGCCGCTGCCCAGAACAAAGGAACTCACCCTATGGAACAGAGCATCCAGTTGTTTGGCATCCAGAGCCATCTTAATTCAGCACACAGCAGCAATTTCCCAGGACACCAGCAATCAGCGAGTTACAGAGTGCATTTCAGCAGTACTACAGTGTTGTACTGCTTGAGCCACCCAACCCTCCCCAACCTCCCCAACCCCACCATGAGCTAGTGCACTTTTGTAGCTGCTAAGAGGCTATGGACTCAACCAACTCACTCTCACCCCCCATGTTTTTGTTTATTCCAAGTGACCTGCTACAGTCCACAACCGCCCACCCTCCCACCCCCCATCATGGTCTCTTCTAAGGTAATTTCTCAAGCAAGGTGTCTAAAGACAGCACCTCTTCACAATCCTTCCCACCAGGTGCTTTTCAGCCCCTGCCTGACAGATGCTCGTTTGCAGGTGTATTCACCCCTTGGAACCTTGTACCCCAATAGAAACTTCTCATCCCCCCTCCCTGACCACCCCACTCCCTACTCGTATAATGCCAGTTTTCACTAGCCTTCTGCTTCTACTCCCCTCCCTCATTCCCTCTCCCTTCTGTACTCCCCTCAACTTCCTCACCTCCAAGAGATTCCATGCCACTAATCAACACCCCCCCATGACCTCTCCTCTCCCTCTTTATCACTCAGTCTTATCCTTTTCAGTGACTGTCCCACACTCTGGACTACTCCCAGTCCCCCTCTGGAAGCATATCTCCCTCCTCATCTCTCTTCACCATCTGTCCAGAGCCCACTACCCACTCTCCCTTCATTTCACCACCAGGAAATGCCTCCTACTCTCTCTTCTCCTTCTCCTCCTCCTATTAATCTCTGGAGAGGTTGAGCTTAACCCAGGCACAATCACTCTTCTCCAAGCTGCCATCCCCATAAAGGCTTCTGCATCTACCATGTCAACAGGCATAGCCTACTCCCAAAAATCCACTTACTGAAAGTCTGGTTATCCCAGAACCCTCTGGATGTTATTTGTGTCTCTGAAACTTGGCTCTCCTCCCATACCACAGACCCCTACCTAGCCTTACCAGGTTTTACTATTCATCATCAGAACCATAACAAGAGAGGAGGAGGAGTAGCTATTTATGTCCAAAGTAACATCCCTTGCTCCATCCCTTACCAAAAAACAGTCCACAAATCTTACAAAAACCTCCTTGTATGCCTCACCCTCCCATCCACAGTCCCCATTTACATAAGTGACTTATACACTGCCACAAAAATAGCCCCTGACATCCTTATCTCATGCATTAACACAATCAACTCCCTCTCCTCTAATGACAAACTATTCATGTTGGGTGACTTCAGCATCAACTGGCTCTCCCCCTCCTCCACTCACACAAAACTCTCCATGGAAACATTCAACCTCACCCAACTAATCATAGATCCGACTCATTACAACATCCACTGCTCCAACCATTCTGTACTTGACCGGATCCTCTCCTCACACCCCCATTGAGTCTTGGCATCTGGAGTCCTGCGAGACGCTATTGGCGGCTATTGTTTCACCAGCTGTATCAGGAAGACACATCTCCCCCACTCCCCACCCAAATACTTCACCTATCGTTCACTCAGAAACCTTTTCCTTAATGTTCTTTTCTCTGACCTCCACTCAGCAGAATAGTCCCCTGTCATCTTAGCTAGGATTGTAAACTTGGCACTCCAACACTTCTACACCATCCTGACTCAGTTCTGGGACTTTCACGCACCTCTCCGCACCTCCCAGGTAGATGCCTCCACCTTCCATGGATTTCACCTGATTTTATAGCCCTATGCCAAAGCCCAGAATTGAGCCTGGCCTCTATACAGAGCATCCAACTCTATCCAAAGCCTCCACCAATATTGCTTCCTCGAGAACAGGTGCACCAAAGATAACCTGCTAGCTAAGACTGAATATTTCAAGTCACACCTCTCTTCCAGCCCTAACCCTTCATCCTTCTGGACAACAATCAAAACCCTACTCAACCCCTCCCTCTAGGCTACCATCCCCTCTCTCAAAGACAATGGGTCACTAATCTCTGACCCAACAGATATAGCCTCCATTTGCAACAAGTTTTTTACATTCTGTGTGCTCCCGGACACACCCCCACCCTCTATACTCCCTCCCTCTCTCCCTGCACGGACTTTGCCTTCCCTTCTAGCTCCCCTGCAGAGGTCCTCCAAGCCCTAAACTCTTTGAAAACAAACAAATCCAGCCCAGATGGTCTCCACCCCAAACTGTTACACCTCTCCGCCCCTGAAATAACTGACCCCCTCACCCATATCCTCAATCTCCTTTTCCACAAACACTGTTTTCACATGAAACAACCAATGGAAACTAGCTAAAATGACCCCTCCCCAACAACTATCATCCCATATCCCTCCTCCCTCACTTGCTAAGCTTCAGGAGTCCCTAGTTTTGACTAGACTGTCTGACTTCCTTTCGTCCTCTAACGTCTTCTCCAACTATCAATCCAGATTCCACAGAAATCATTCTATGGTTTCCTCCCTATCCATGTCACTAGCTCCATTCTATCCACCGTGGACAATGGCCACACCACCACAGCGATATTATAGACCTCCCCAAAGCCTTTGACTCTGTCTCCCACCCACTCCTTCTTCAAAAACTCCACTCAGCTGGTTTGTCTTCCTCCACAATAAATTGGTTCAGCTCATATCTCAATGGTAGACTGCAATCTGTCTTAGTGGGCAACTCTGTGTCGCCACCCCCTTCCTATCCTTACAGGAGTACCCCAAGGATCAATTCTAGGACCAGTTCTCTTCTTGGTATTCATTAACAACCTCCCCAAAGCTTTTCCATATACAAGCATTCACCTATACACAGATGACACCATTGTCTATGCCTCCGTTCCCTCCCCTGACACTGTCTTCTCTACCCTCCAGTCTGATTTCATCCAGGTCCTCCACTGGTTCCAAGACAACAGCCATAAAGTAAACACTAAAAAAACTGTCTCCATGGTTTTTGGGACTCCCCAAAAACTGACTAAGCTCCCACTTAGCCCCCGGCTGGATCCATCCTAGACTCAATTACATCTTACAAATACCTCGCCTGTGGCTTGATCAACAACTCGATTTCTCAAAACACACAGATTCTATGTGCACCAAGCTTTGCCCCAAACTTGGTGTGCTTTACTGAAACAAAAACTCCATTCCTTTGCACCTGCATCAAGTCCTAGTAGCTAAAAATCATACTCCCAATTTTTGACTATGGTGAAATAATCTATGCATCGGCCTCTACCATCTCCCTCTCCTGTCTCGACACCACCCTTAATACATTCTGCCGCTTTGTTACTAACTCCCTCCTCAAACTCATCACTGTACTCTACTCTCCTCTTTGAATCCCCCCCCTCACACAGGAGATTCCACCTTAACCCCCACACAGGAGATTCACTCCTTAATGTTCATTGCCAAATACTGTTCCAACCTCCTTCCACAATATCTCTTTTCCCTTCTCTCACCAACCCCTGCCCATCCCTACTTTCTGAGGTCCAGCCACCCATGCACCTCTTCAATCCTCCACCATCACTCCTCCACCTAAGTTTCAGCCTTCTTCATTCATCTCCCCCTCCTCTGGAACCAGCAACCCACCCTGCTCCATGACTTGTCCTATTTCTATGCCGTAAAGTGGCAATTAAAGCACATCCCTCCCTGCCCTATGGTTGCTTCCCCTCATCCCTCTCCCCCCACTCTTCCCCATCTAACACCTAATCTCCCCTGCCCTGTCAGTTCTCTCCTTTAGCTACTCCACCACCACCATTAAGTAAGTAATCCTGTAAATATTGTGGACTGGATACTCAAAAGGGTTGTGCATGGTGCAACAGGGTTGTGCCATGCGCAACCCACCAATGCACCCCAGCATGATATTCAAAGGGACAAATTGCTCTGTGCAACTGCCGATGCACTGGGGGTGCATTGGTAATGTATGCAGCGCAAGTGCAGGGGGCATGCCCATGCATATGTGGCACATCCCATTATTCAGCCCAGAATGTGCAGCACATATGCTGGCACAACCCCACCTTGCACCGTTCGGGGGGGGGTGCAAAGTTGTGCCTGGTAAAACCAGGAACAAGTCCTGGCCACCCACAGGTGAGCTGCCATATAGCAGGGCCCAACACGGCAGTCGCCAGCCATGGGCGGTCACCCGCCCACCCAGAACACTGTCCACAAGCTCCCTGCCCTGGGAGCGATGTGCCCCCCCATCACCCTATTGCAGGCATAGATACTTGAAATCTCTGGTGGTCCAGTGGACCACCCTCCATCGCTCGATCATGGGCATATTAATGTATGCAGTCTGCTGAAAAAACTCACACTGATACAAGCCTGGGTTGCCCATACCTTGCCAGACTTTCTTGTGGTATCTGAGACATGGCTCAAACCCACCACAGCAGACATGGATGTTAACCTACCTAACTACCAGCTATTCAGAGCTGATCGCCAAACAAGGGGAGGTGAAGTAGCCATATATGCAAAATCGGTATAGCTGTATCCTATATTGCTGCAAAATCTATGTTCAAGGAGTTTGAATGCCTATCCCTAAAAGTCTCTCTCCCCAATACAGCAGCTTTTCAGCTAGTTGGTTGCTACAGACCCCCCTCTGCTGAACACAAGCTCTTATCCCATCTGGGGAACCTGCTCAAACCCAGCACTGAAGAAGTCATTATTCTAGGTGACCTGAATTTCAACTGGCTTACCCAGGAAGCTGCACCTCTGGTATCATTCTGTGATACATATGGGTTCACACAGCTAATTAATGAACCAACAAGAATTAATGCAAGGAATAGTAATAACAGCACACTAGTTGATATCATGCTAGTGAATAAACCACATCTATTCATACATGCTGGAGTGCTTCTCTGCATACCTCTCAAGTGTCCTGATTTTCAGGGATGTCCCTGATTTTGCCTCAAAATTTTACTCTGACCCTCCTAAAATTTTTGTTTTTGTGGCTAAACAGTGGGGACTGTAAGCACAAAACAATGTCAAGCATTAAAGTTACAGACTTCTTCTTCTTTAGAAAATGCATTGTGCACTGAGTCCCATATTCTACCAGCTTTCTGGTTGGATATCTCTAATTTTGAAGATGTGTCCCTGATTTTGGTCCTTTGTCCCTGATTTTTTTAAGCCTTGTCCCCGATTTATGAGGCAGGAGGTTGAGAGGTATGCTTCTCTGCGATATAAGTGATCACTGCCCCATCGCAGGGGTAAGATCCACCAGCATAACAACAAGCCCTGCAAAATTCTTCATGAGGAGATCCAAGAAAAACATCAATATTGAAGGATAATTGCATGATCTAGCTTATTCTCCACACTGGCAAGAGTTTTATCTTCCCCATTCTGTTGAAAAAGCTCAGCAGGTGCTAAATAACATTATAGTAAATGCCCTTAACACCCATGCCCCAATCTCTAGTATCCGAATAAAAAACAAATCCTGTCGTTGGTTTACAGCTGACCTCAAAGCTGCACTGCTGGAGAGAGACAAACTCTGGAAAATGGCAAGAAAAAACAAGAATGCAAATGACTGGATGATCTTTAGGAAAGACAGGAATAGATGCACCAAGAAAGTTAGGGATGCAAAGGCTGCCTTCTACTTGGCCGAACTCGACTCTTCCTACCATAATCCTGCTAGGTTTTGGGGCACCATCAAGGGTATGGTGGGGCAGGACGCTAACACCCCCCCTTCCAACTCAATTACACAACAGTTATGGCCCTATCACTGGCAAAATTAAAATTCTGGACGCCTTCAATAACCACTTCACAACGGCTGGCCTTGCCTTTGACACCTCTCCAGCTAAACTGCTGAGGGAACAATTAAGCTCCCATTACACTGGTGATCAGAGAGTTGACTCTTCCTTCAGCTTCAAATCTATACTGTTGAAACAAGTAGAGGATCTATTATGGCAACTGGATACCAAAAAAAGCGCAGGGGCAGACTCTCTGGACCCCTACTTTCTAAAGATTGCTTGCCATGTACTTGCAGTCCCCCTAACACACCTCTTTAACCTATCCCTAAACTCTGGCTCTATTCCCACACTGTGGAAGACAGCCCAAATGGTTCCCCTTCTAAAATCAGAGGACCCTATGGATCTTAATAATTACAGGCCGATTTCCATTCTACCAGTGCTATCCAAGATGCTGGAGAAATTAGTGAGTAATCAGTTAAGGGAGTATCTTGACAATGCTAACCTCCTAAACCCAGCTCAATCTGGATTCAGGCTAAGCATAGCACTATCACTGCACTAGCCAAGGTCACAAATGACTGGCAATCCAAATTAGATAAAAGAATAATGTCTGTGCAGTATTCCTGGACCTGAGCAAAGCATTCGATACTGTGGACCATGAGCTACTACTTTCATCCCTGTACTCCATTGGCCTAGATCCATCCTCCTTAAGTGGTTCAGATGCTATCTCACCGGTAGGTCACAGCAGGTAAAAGCTGAAGGTGACCTATCCCCATTAAAACCACTGTCAAGAGGAGTCCCCCAATGTTCTATTCTGGGTCCTATCCTTTTTGTCATTTATATAAATAACATTGATTCAACCCTTACCAATTCCTCTGTACACCTCTTTGCTGATGACACTATTCTGTATGTCAGCAACCCTTCGCCTGCAGCTGCTCGTGAAATCCTACAAACAGAATTCTCCTTGCTACAATATCAGCTACTTGAGAAAAAGCTTCTGTTAAATGCAAAGAAAACTAAAGCAATGATGTTCACAAATCAAACCTCCACCAGCACATCCTCTCCAATCATTCTCCCCCACCTATGCACTATACTTGGAGAAAATCTGGAGTATGTAGAAAACTTCAAATACCTAGGTGTGTGGATTGACAACAGACTTGACTTCACTCATCATTTAGAAGAACTGTTAAAAAGCTTTGCCAAAGGCTTGGCCTTCTATAGATTAAACCCTTCCTAAACAGAGACTCAAAGATGAGGTTAGTCCAGGCCATTTTCTATCAGTTGTTGACTATGCAGACTTCCTTTATAGTCACTGCCCCATCTCCTACCATCACAAGTTGGATACCTTATATCATAGAGCAATAAGGTTCATTACAGATCTGCCATCTAATACTCATCATTGCTCTCTTTATGCTGCAGTTGGGTGGGTTTCCCTTCACCTCAGAAGGGACAGAAATGCAGCACTATGGATTTACAGAGCGTTGTCAAAAAAACTTCCAAACTATATCCTGGACTGCTTCACCCAGACCTCTCCTAGCTCCTATGCCCTAAGAAGCAACAACATCATCCTGCTCAAATTGCCCAAATTCAACACCAGGCTAGGGAGGGCAGCAATCAGCTATTCTCTAGCTATAGCATGGAACACCCTACAAAAATCCCTAAAACTGTCCAATATCATTTCATTTGCATCCTTTAAACAGCATTGTACAGTCTTCTTCAAAGAGAAATGCAATTGCTACCACTAGAGCTAGCACTGTCATCTCACAAATCTCCCTTCCAAACCATATATGGCATATTCCTTCCAGACAGACACCCCATCTTATGGCACCCAGTAATACCTTCACCATCCTAGTATTACATTATGTTGAGTGTCTGCCATGTCCCCCCACTGGGATATGTATATACTGTACCTACTGTAAATATTAGCTTAACTTTCCTGTAACCATTTTTTATCATGTGAATATACTGTACATCACTGTGTTTATAAATGTTATTTTCCCCTGTATGTATAACTGTCTTATATAAGTGTATGATGTATCTGTTGTGTATCAACTATTGAACCTTGACCTTATCAGGTCCATCTTGTAAATGAGCCTTGCTCTATGATGTTCGCCTGAATAAATAAAGATTTGATGATGATGATGATGATATGTATTAGATATCCCTGGTGGTCCAGTGGACTGCTTTCTATCGCCCAACCATGGACATATGGTTAAAATATCCGTGGTGGTCCAGTGGACCGCTCTCCATCGCCCGATCACGGGCATATGTGATAAATATCCCTGGAGGTCCAGTGGAAACCCCCAGTGCCCAATCACAGGTGGATGTGAGTGAGTAATTTTGGTGGTCCAGTGGTACCCCTCCCACCCACCCACTGATACCCCCGCCACCCAACACCCCCAGTCACGGGCGGCGCGGCACCTCACATGCCACCCGGCTGCCCACCAGCGATAGCGGTATAGTACTGTTCAGACCTATTGGTTCACTGCATGGGCCAATAGCGTAGAGATTATACTGTACTACACAGCTCGAAATGTGAATGAATGCATTAATTCACATATTAGGCCTGTGTAGCATAGCATGGTCTGTACACGATTATTCCATGCAGTGGGACCAATAGGCGACAGACAGTACTGCACGCCTAGTCCACTGGACGTCAGGCATGCAGTGGGTGCCGCCACCTGCCATTGACTGGGAGTGTGCAGGATGGTGGGGGATCTCAGTGAGCGGGAGGGAAGGGGGGTACCACTGAACCATCAGGATTACTTTCACTATATCCACCCGTGATCGGGAACTGGGGGGGGTTCCACTGGACCACCAGGGATATTTATCACATATGCCCATGATCGGCCAATGGAGAGTGGTCCACTGGACCACCAGGGATATTTTAAACATATGCCCATGATTGGGCATATGGGAGCGGGGTCCGCCAAGGGACTGCAGGGCATCAGTCCCAGACGGCTGCAGCCTGACAGGGCACCAGACGCAAGTCGCCAGGGATCAGGGCACCACATGCAAATGGGGCCATAATGATATGCAAATGGCCCCATTTGCACCTTGCATGCACAATGGCCTCATTTGCATGCCCAGTGCTGAATATCGCAGTTGATACACCTAGCACAACTGCACTTGCACTAATGCATCCTCCTGCTCCCCTTCTGCCACTTGTGCTGGTGCAGTGCCACTGTGCCGTGCACAGTGCATGTGCCCTCAGTGCCATATTCAATGGTGCTGAGCCATGGTGCAGCACCATTGAATATCGCCTGGTTCATGCCCTGGCGCAGCCCAGTTGCGCTGTGCCAGGCTTGTGCCCCTGCCTGGAGCAGTCTGAATATCCCATCCTGTATATTTACTTTGTTTTGTTTTTGCCTCATCTTACTTTGTATATATTGCACTGTATTTATTGAATTATGCTTCTCTTCTTTGTTCTGTTTTATCATCATGTGTCAAAATTTGTAAACTTTTGTTTTATTCCTCCTGTATACTTATCCCCTGTGTCGCACCTGGAATCAAACCTTGGCTTAGTGTGCTTTTCCAGGTTATCAACTTTAAATAAATAAATAATAAACCTCAGCAGGAAAGCAATTTAAATGACAAGAAACTTAATGCCTTGTAAATGTGTTTTAAATTACTTTCCTGCCAGAGCAGATTAGTGTATCTCCCACTGGCATTCAGTAAAAATTGGGGAAGCCCCATGGATAGCATTTGGCCCACTCTACAACTGAGTGAAAAGTAGAATTTAGCTTGTGGAATTCAAGCACAATGGAAATTCTGCTTTCAAATTGCTTTTCAGACTGTTTTCACTTAATTCCACTAAATTCTCATATGTTCTCTTATTGGCAGGCTGCAGTTGCCTTGTCTGCCAACCCTACCAGACTCCGGGGTCATTCGGGATCTTGTGATGCTTTGCTTGTCTCAGCAGAACCCCAGAGCCAGTCCAGAGGCTTCATCCTGCCATGCTCCATACCGTGTTTCCTGATTTTCTCCCCATTTTTACCCATGACCCCAGACAGAGAGGTGCATGTGTGTGGAGGCGCGCACGTGCCCTCTTGCCCTGGTAATGGCCCTATCCTCCCACCCCACTGGCCTAGCGTCCTGGCTCCCTTGGCTTGTGCTGCCCCCTGGTCTCCGCCGCAAGGCAGTCAAGAGCCAAGAGAAGCTCTGATCCCTCCCTAGGGAGGAGAGTTGCCTGATGGCAGCTCAGTCCTGCACCGCATCCTCCATCCCCCCGTGCCAGCCTCTGATGACCCATACTCATTCTCAAACATGGGTCGCTGGCATGGTGAGAGGTAAGGTATCCAGCACCTCAACCCTCTGCAGCACCAGCCGGCTCTATTCCCAGAGTCTTTTAATGTAAACCATCGATTCATTTTCTGCAATTTTCAGACACTAATCAACATTTTAAGTAAATGGTGAATTATTAATCGACTGTTTAAATATCATTTTTGTAATTTCTGAATTCTGCTTCCAACACAATTCCATGGAATAAGGTGAAATTTCTAAAATTCTGAGGAATTCCATTGGTAGATGAATTTAAAAAGTTCTGAATAGCTATAGCCCACTCTGCCCTAAAGATGCAAATAATTTTCACACAGACATAAAGACAGATATCACAATTTGATGATCATATCAAACTAGAAACAGTATCATAATCTCAGAAGCAATGCAAAAGATTACAGGAGGGCAGCTATAAGTTCCTGTCATTAGTAATAACTTAATTGTGCACATGCCACTATCAACATTGAATTTAACTTCCTTTAAAAACAGCAGCAGTGTCATTTTTCTAACGTTATCTTTTACACTATTTTTGACCAAGCTACAGACTTAACCTAAGGTCCTGCATGCCGTCCAACTGCCCACCAAGACTCATGTTACATCTGGGTGTCCATATCTCCCCTACGTAAAGCTGGTGCCTAACTATACCCTCTGACAGTAGGGTTCTAATGAGGTGAGACACTACCAGTTGAGGATGCGGAACTCCAGAATCGAGATGCTGGACTACACAATGGCTAAGAGATAAGGTTGAGCATGCTTGCAGTCCATCACGAGTCACAGAAGGCCTCCCCCCGATAAGCATGTCACCTCTCCTCTGTGATGCAAGCCCCTTCTGCTATATCCATTTCTAGGTAGGAAGCACCTGACATCAACAAGTCACTGGCAATTTAATGTAAATGCTTTACTGGATTACCAAGCTGTGTTTGTCTAATACTGATGTATTTGTGTGCTGCAATTGTACTTGCTTGTATTTTACAGTTTCCTTATGTACCCCTCCCCCAGGACATACCTGGAATCGAGCAGTACTCTGCTCAGTGTGCCCTCCTGGTGAAACGTTTAAATAAATAAATAAATGAATATCAATGCTGCTCCACCTGTCTCACTACAAGACAGAGCAACTAGCATGAAGCACTTCTGTATATGCAAAGGTCTTATTTAGTTGTAGGAGAGGGGAGTTCATCTCTGTGGCACTGTCACTAAAAGAATATGATGTTCTAATGTTACTGGGCACAAACAGAGTTTGTGCCTACTAAGGTACTGGTTACCAACACCCATCATATTGCTACATAGCACAGTACCAGTCACATGCTGCTTTGTCATGTACAGCAGGAATGCAGTATTGACTGGATGTGCCACCTGGAAGTCTTTCCTTTCCTGATCCTCTTTATCTGTAATATGGGGTCAGGGAGATTACTAGCCTTGCATGAGCAAGCCAGATTTGTCAAAATAGGGAAGCTAATAGGTGCTGCAGAAGCATCACATGCAACAAACATGTTTACACTGGTGCAATCCCTAACCCACTACAAAAAGGCAGAACATGTGCAGGAAATCACAGATGCTAAATGTTTAGAAACAGAAACATAAAATCAAAGTGATAGGGGAGTGTTAGAAAAGATGTGGAAGTCCAGAGCCTGAAGGTACCAACCCCTTGGTTATTCTCGGACACAGCATTAACTTCATTTTTGGGACACAGGAGCCAGAATAACAGACTAGCCACTAATCTAAGTCCCTATTCAGATATGGCCTAATAACACTAATGTATACTCCCCAAAATGAAGTTTTAAATATGGCCCATTACAACCAATAGATTGAATTCTATCACTTTTTGATAACACTTTCAATTAAGTGTCCTGAATATGCATTTAAGAAACACAGTAAACAAGCTATTGTTAAAAAATACCATGCATATTTACACTGATTAAGTTGTAATACATCTTTAACCTGGATTCCATGCATAGTTAATTATGAATTTAACACTTAAGGACATTATTTAAAAAAAAATGTTTCCACTAATCTTTCTCACCCTCCAGCTTGGAACTCTCTCAGGCCACTGCTCTCAGTAACTCACTCTACCACCAGCTGTGTTCCCCCACCATCTTCAAGTTCGTCTCAGTTCCCCAGGTTGGGGGATGGCAACCCAGGGAGACCACAGGGGGCAGTGACATGGAACCTGCATTGGACGTGTGGCGGTGGCACTGGCAGGGCCGTCACCTATCCAAGCTGGAAGGGTATTTCTCTCCTTCTCCTCCTGTAGGTGCCCGATCTCCCTCCTTCCCCCCCCATGGGTGTGATACACATCTGACGCTGTGGCACATGGCAACCCTGCCTGCATCAACCACGCTCCCTTATGTGCAGCTCTGACACTCTGTGGCACCCCCAGTCTCCACCAGGGGTTACCAGAGTGTCGAGCAATCTCACACTTTCCCCTCAGGACAGAAGAGCAGCCCTGTGGATGCTCAATCCATCTCCCTCCCTGCCGACTCCCAACACCCGAGCTCACCTCCGAACTCGGGTTATCGGCATGGTGCGACATGTGGCCTCCAGCACCTCAACACCTCAGCACCACCGGGCCGGCCATTATTTTTAATTAAAATATAAATTATGGGATGTGTGGCCAACAGCTGACAAGAACAGACACTCCTTGTGCAGCTCCTGACTCCAGCATTTAATTTTGTTCAAAATTACTCTTTGCTAGGTACATTTGATTAGCCTCACAACTACAAATATGAGTACTTCTCCTTGGAGTGTTATCAACAGAACTGGGAGTAGTTTTAATGATGGGAAGAACTAAACATGATCCATCCAAAGATCAGGGGAAAGGGAAAGACCCTGTACCTATGACTAGTGGCACTGCAGACAAGGCTTCAGCCACTGGAAAGTCGGACGACCTGGAAACCACAGTCCATGCTATTTTGGAAGTGGTCCAGCAATTAGATAAGAAAGTAGAGACTTATAATAGTTGTCTATTGCAGGTCAAGACAAAAATCACTGCCTTCAAGACAGATCACGCAACAATCAAGGACACAGTTGCAAATTCTTCAATTATGGTCGATTGAGTGCTTAAGGAGAATAAACTTCTGAGATCAAGGTTAGAATACCTTGAAAATGGGGCCAGAACTTCTAATTTATGATTCTTAGGCATACTGGAAGATTTGGAGGGAGCTGACCCAGTGGAATTTATAAAAGGTCTTATTACTCACCTATTTCAAGTACCGCAAGACCAATTTGTTCTAAGGGCTTACAGAATCACCCCGCGATGTAAATCTGCTAATCCAGAACTTCCTCATACTCTTATGGTTACGCTTGCGAGGTCCACATCTGAGACTTACTGTTGCAAAAGGCAAAATCTAGGGGCCCTTTACGTTTACAGGATGGTACGACTGTACACTGCTTCCTGGACTTAAGTTACACCACGAGAATCAGATGCAGGGGGTTTGATGTGGTGAGAGCAGGCCTCAGAGAGCTGGGTATAAATCATGCTTTACAACTACCAGCTAGATTTAAAATAATATATGTGAGGAAAACATTTCTGTACAACGATCCAACAGATGCAGGACACAAGCTCGAGGCCATCCACAAGGATTTTGCTGCCTCAACTCATGCCGAAGACTCTGAGGATGAACAATTGGACACTTGAATACCTGTAAGATTGTCTAAATCATACTGTCTCTTCCTTCTATGGGAGTCACACGCTGCTGTCCAATTGGGTGGAGAGGATTGTTGCTTTTTCTCAAGGTTGGAAGGGGGGGGACTTATCGCAAAATTTTAAATTTAATTCCTCTCAATGTTTGTCTATAGTAGCAAGTTTCTAATAAGTGACACCAAGATGGACATTTTTTCGCGGTAACTTATGCTGCATCCGAATAGTCTTTTTATATGTCTTAACAGTTATGATTCAATTTTCTATACACTAATGAGGCTAAGTGTACCAGTTAATGGGAGTTTAAGTAGTATTATTGTTAGTGATTTGAACAAATGTAGCTATCAATAACATTTGCTGTTTATTACTAATACATATTTTGAGAAAGCTGGGTGTAATGCGGGGGGGGGGCTGTCCTATATAAATGCAAGGGGTTGCCTAAGTGCAGAATAATGCTGACATGGACCCAGGACTTGGTCATAGACTAACGGACCATCTTACTCAAAGGGAATCTATGGTGGACATATTATTTTAGGTTTGGTAGTCCATGGTAATGCTGCATAGGCCTAATGAAATACTTACTGTGTTTTTAAAGAATTAGCAAATACCCCCCAAATGATGTGACAATGAGTGAGGGGCAATGTATTTCTACAATAACTGTTATTTGAGGTCATCCTATACCTGGAATCTAGAAATGTAAACTTCTGTTTTCTGTTTCTTATAAAAGAGGAATAAAAATAAAGTTTAAAAAATATATATAAATTATGGCTCTATAAACAGTACTGCATTTTTAACTTGGATGTTTGCTGATTGTTAAGTAGGTAGAGTGTTATTCCTTCCTTACTGAACAACCTAATACTCTTTCAAAAGCATCAAGAAATATTTTAATAACTATATTTGTCCTTTCAAGTGCAGAAATGGTCTGATAGTACACCTTAAATACCCTTTGTTGACACATGGTTGACCAGTGTGCATACCAAACTCTTAGTACTTTTACCCAGGATCCAAGAAATACAACAGTCAGGTGGAAAACATCTACTAAGAAATTACTACAGGTAACTAAAAAAAAAAAATGCATGCTTCACTTTTTTCAACCATCTATTTGTTCTTCATAAATATCAAGAACTATTTTAATAAGCATGCATTTAATCGATAATAATGGTCTCATGGCATAATTTCAATAACCTTTGCTGTCACTTGGAGGACTAGGGTTTGCAGTCCAATTTTGGGATTCATTAATGTATGTAGGTACTGTATTGTCAGCAATGTGATTTAAGATATAAGATGAATGTTTATGGGTATTACACTTACATAGATAACAATCAAATTATGAGGACTAATACCAAAATTCAGAAAAACTACAAAAATTATTTTTTTTATTTCATTTTTTTAAACCCATCATGAAATGATTCATGTCAATATTTAAAAAAAAAGTATATTGAGATACTTTATTGTTACGGAAAAAGTATGTTGATAAAATTTATTTTACAAAAGAAACACTTCTCTTGTGATGTAAGTATATAGAAACATAAAATTTGACAGCAGATAAGGACCACTTGGCCTATCCCATCTGCCAATTTCTCCTCACCTACACTAGTACCGCAGACTGTTTCTGACCTACAGTTCTTTCTCCCTCCCTCCATATTTCGATATAGCTACAGAAAATGACCTGTTTCTATATCGATAACATAATTGCTACTGTTACATAACAACAATATAATAATGACACCATTTCTTTCCTGCTGGACTCCACTGGACTCCAAGCTTTCCTTAAAAAAAAAAAGTTTCTAGCCCCAACTTTTCCAGAGTTAGACCTTTGAAATGATATTTTCCTTAAACAGTGATAACTTTGGAACCATTAAGACTAGAGCCTTTTTTTTTAAATGAAAGTTTGGAGTCAGCTAAGTAGATGTATTATTACTATAGAACTACAGTGACCACATTTCAATATAAAAACCAAAAATCTCATACTGGTATAAAAAAAACATATAATAGTTCACTGCATTTTTTACGTCCTGTCATTATGTTGCTTGCAGGAATGTGCAAGAAACATAGTGCCATCATCGGAGATTTCGGAGGTGTGTCACCTCCTCCTCCAATTCAGTCAGTGAGCTGGCAGGCGCGGCCCCTGTAAGCCAATGCATTTTGGAGCTGTCTATGACACGCTCCAAAATGCAGTGGCACCAGTTGAAAGGGGAGCTTCGGCTTCAGTGAGCAGCGATAAGAAGCAGTAGCTCCACCCCCACCACGCAGGCTGTCGCGCCGCATCACTGCATGTATAGCCGATGGGGTGCCCAATCCCCATCAGCTGAGCTGCGCTGTTCCCTCAGTAGTTGGTGCCACGCTGGAGCCCACCCCAGCATGGCAAATGTCCCACGACATCTTTTTTTTAAACCTGTAAACAAAAATGGTCCCACGGCGTGTCTCCCACCCCTCCCACAACCCGCACCCACCCACTGTGCACCCAGCCTCCCCACACCCCCTCACCCCATACTTACCTCCGGACTCTGGCGCGACGATCTTCGGTGGACTGGGAACACGTCTGCACTCTTCAAAGCCGACCACGAACTGAGGAAATGCCGGTAAGCTGTATAATGGGCTAGATGGGGGGTTCAACTTTATTGCATATCTCAGGCATTTTTGGGAATTTTTGCACCAAATTTTCAACATGGGGTTTTTAGGACCCCTTTTCATGAATGATGTCACTGTCATGGCATTATTCAGGCCCGAAGGGTGATTTCGTGCAGTGACTGTGAAATCACCCTTCAGGCCCAAATACCACCATGACGGTGACATCATTCATGAGAAGGGGTCCCAAACCCCATATTGAAAATTTGTCCAAAATTCCAAAATGACTGTTTTATCGAGCTTAAGCGTTATGCAGTTCCTACGCACGCTCGTAAGTTTGCGACATTTCAATATTTTCACTCCAGATTTTCAACATTGCCATTTTACCACACCTCCTCATGAGCAGCACAGCTGTCATTTTTCACATCCTACCCAAAACATGTTTCCGCCCATGTAGCGCACAATGGCGCAGTCGGTGTGCGAACTCAGTGTATGGGACACATTAAGAAAATCACAGTGTCACTGTTCATGAGCAGAGATCTTAAAATGGCAATGTTGAAAATTTGGTGAAAAATTCCTAAAATGACTGTTTTACTTGTGCGCTTGCACAGTTTCCACGCACGCCGTAGGTTTGCAATTTTCAATATTTCCACTCCAGATTTTCAACATTGCCATTTTACCACACCTCCTTATGAGCACTACAGCTGTCATTTTTCACATCCTGCCCAAAATGTGTTTCCGCCCATGTAGCGCATAATGGCGCAGTCGGTGTGCAAACTCAATGTATGGGACACATTAACAAAATCACAGTGATGCTGTTCATGAGCAGAGGTCTTAAAATGGCTATGTTGAAAATTTGGTGAAAAATTTCCTAACAATGACTGTTTTACGAGCGTGCGTTGCACAGTTCCTACGCACGCTCGTAAGTTCGCAAATTTTCAATATTTGCACTCCAATGACTTCCAAATACCTAAACAGCACATAGAAGCAAGCAACATTCGGCATTGACAAATGCTTGTTTTTAATATACTATATCAACATGCATATGTAGCAACACAGGAGAAATGTATTAACTGTTCAAATTCTATAGCTTTCAAAATGTAACTTCAAGCATTATTAAATACAAGTCTATTTTCAGAAATGGTTGGAAGATACTAGTGGTTGTTCTATCTAAGAATAAACACATTCTATTCTAGTTCATTTACATGTATGCATTTCTTTTTTTTTAACAGTGTAAACCTCTTGAGAAATATTCGCCCATTTTAAAGAGTGGTGTGGACAGTGTACAAAACATAAGCAAAGTCAAAATACTAACATTAGCTGCAAATTAATCAAAAGAAAAGATATATATATAGTAGAAATGCTTTTAAACAATAGAGAGAGGTATAGTTTAAGCAGTCTTTTAAAACTAAGTAATGATTTGCAGATTAATTGGTTCAGCAGAATTGTCCCACAATGTATCAGTCTAATAGGATAGAATCCAACAATTGTACGAAATCTCTGAACAACTAGGGGTATTACAGAAAACTAAGCAAAGTGATTTTCAGATCAGATTTTTTTATGAACATAATGTATGCATTAATACTAGTGGAGCATCTCCATTTTCCTAACCATTTTGCCCATGTTGGTCAGTGACTACTGAACAATTACTCATAGCAACTTTGCTTTACTTAGTTTAAGTATCTTTTGTCCTTAAACATCAATTAATATTTTGATAAGCATCTACATGGCACAGAACATGTAGCAGACCCACCTGGCTACTGGATTTCTGATATATTGGGTAGACATTCCAGAGGTTATGTGAAAACTCCGGTCTCCCACATGGCAGCTGTAGTACCAAAGGTGCACTAGTAGATTGTCACTGCATTTTAAAGGCACATGGACTGTTGTTGAAATACTTATGGATGTTTATTAAAGATTAATAAATGGTTACATAAAGTAAATCAAGCATCTGCAATAGCTGCCACCAGAAATTGTTCAGTGGGCAACCAGATCTCTCATAACCTGGGTAAAAGTCCAAATAGCTGTGTGTCTTTCATAGTCTCTCACTTGAAAATAAAGGGCACAGCATTAAAGATAACCCATCAGGATAACACTTCAAATGTACGTCTTTTATAGTATCTAATTAGGAGTATTAAAGAGGCAGTGTAGCGCAGTGAGTTAAGGTTCTGAGCTGCAGATCGGGAGACCTAGGTTTGAATCCCACAGTCACCTAGGTGCATACTGTGTGATCCTGGGCAAGTCACTTTAACTTCCTTGTGCTCCTAGGTCACATCTGGAAACAAGTTTCAGCTAAGTGTGCTACTCCTGGTTAAATAATGTTCCCTTTCTCTTTCCATAAAGAGTAAAAGATGATTTAACAGATTTAAGAAATATATTTCTTAAATGTGTAACTGACTAAGCCCTTTATGTGCCCTAATGTTATTAGCAGACAGTAGCATGCTTACTGTATGTTTAGCCCACTACATTTAAAGTGATACCCAGTTTAAAAGTATGCCTCATGCTCCCACTTAATCAGGATTCTTTTAAAAGTACTGCTACATGAGCATATTATTGCTTCTCAAATTTGTCAGGAAGGGCTCGCACAGTTATTCATGCATAACCTTTTCAATATTGCATTTTATCCTGTCATAGCACCCCAATGTAGCTATAAATGATCAACATCTGAATATCTGGCCTTCCAACTTTCAACATGAAGTATCTGACAGTGCTACTGTTAGCACTGTGTATAATTTTCAAATTCCAACAGAATGGAATTATGCAGAATTCTGGAAATTCTTGCTACTTCTGCAGAATTCCATCAAAAGCAGAATTCTGAAATTTCAAAACTGGAATATTAAACTTTGGATTCCTTTTTCACAATCCACAGAAAGTTATTCTGTGGTTTAGGTAGAAATGCTTTTCACAATTGCACAGAATTTGAAAAAAAATCAAAAAAGCATTTGGGAAGTGAAACTGCCATTCCACACACATTCTGTCAGCATAATTTTGCATTCTGCACAGCTCTAGTTACTGTAAAATAGCACACTTAGAGCGGCCACTGTCCTAGACATATGCAGCCTCACCTACCATTGCCCACAGCCCTCCAACATGGCATAAAGGGCTGGGACCTTGAAGTGTTTTATTTAAAATAAAAAATCAAAAAGGTTCTTTCTATACAGGGATATGGCAACCCTTTGGAAGGCTTCCGTATTCCACAATCCCCATGCTCTGCATGCAGCAAATCCACTTGGATGCTCAGCCTTGTCTTATCCCCCCTTATCCCAGAATGCTCATTGCCCCATGTGCTCCTTTCTGCACGTGGATTGGAGTGTCCAAAGATTGCACATTTAGCTGTGTGCGACCTAATCCCCATGACATGCAGGCTACATTCTGGATACTTGCAGCTTGTACAGATATGGATCTTAGAACTGCAAATCAGGCCCTTATTCCATTTTTCACGCTATATAGGCAATGATGATGCAAACCATACTGAACGTAAGAATTAGATCAAAATCACAAGAAGGCATTAGAAGCAAATAAAGGAGATAAATTCAATGAAGAACTCAGGAAGCATTTTTTTTTTCTCAAAAAAAAAAAAAAAAAAAAGGTGGGAGAATGGAACAATCTGCCAAAGTCAGCAGTGGCCTCTGATTCATTATATCATTTTAAAATAAACCTAGACAGATACATGAGGACTTTTGTTCTCAGATGTTACAACTAATGAGAAGCAGAAGACAATCCTCATCGGCTGTATGGCCAACTTTGGTCTTAGCTTCATATGTTCTTGAACAGTGCCTTGTACTAAATGTGGTATAACATAAACTGATTTCCTCTATAACTGACTAAGGTATAATTTAGAATAATTATTACAAATGTTTGTTTAGCAAATTTTTGAAAGATAATTTTTCATTCTCAAGGAAATCCCTTTAAATATACAAAGTAAATGAATGCAGACAGAGTGGCAAATGTTGATTAGCTGGTAGTGAACCAGATGAGGAGATTTTATTTGTTTCCACAGAACACATAAATACTTGATTGTAATTACTCTAAGTTTTTAATAACTTTTGTATTGGCACACTTTGGTCAAAAATATCTGAACTGTTTTCCGAAGTAAGGTTTTCTCAGATACAATTGCAGTTCTTATTTCCTAGTAATGTCTCATTCCCTAAGGAAATGCTGTTCTTTTTCATTCACAAGGGTTCACTGTACAAATGTATGGAACCCAAACAAACAGAAGATAGGTAGAAATGAGTGTCTTAGCTGGGATTTGAACCCAGGCTGTTCAGAATACCATCCCAGTTGTGCTACCAGATGCAACACCAGGGCAACTGGAAACTGAGGACTCCCAGAAGTACCTTACTCTTTCTCTAATGCATAACCTGGTACTGCATAGATAATTACATTTTCATGTAATTGCCTGTGCACACATGCGGAAACCAAACAAATAGAAGAGAGAAGGAAATAAATGCCTTAGCTGGGGTTTGATTTGATCTCAAATCCCAGATAATGTATTTATTTTTTTCTCCTTTCTAGAAACATTGCTTAACCTATTGCAAAAATAACATACAGTAAGTGTACTTGGGCAATGCAATAAGTACACAGGGAATTCACACGTGCATTTCTGATCTGTTTGCCTACAAAGTTTAAACATCAGAACACAGTGCCCCAAAGCCAGTCTGGTCTAACATTTGGCTAGTTGCCATCTGCAAGCCTTCTTCTGATAATCATCTGGTGTTTTGGTGGGGTAGAAACTGAGAAAGCTGTAACTTTTGACTGGCTTAGTGCCATTCTATGAGTGACCAGGACTGTAAGCTTCACTTTACCCTCTTTCTTCTGTACCTGGTAACCTCTAGCTAATATGTACATGCTTGGGATGCCAAGTAACTTTCAGTTACTACCCTGCCTGGTGGTCTCAAACCAGGTTGAGGGGTCTGGGGTCTTGTTCTGGTGAAAAAGGGGGTTCTTTCCCAGATAGAAAACAAATAGTGTGGTGCCTCCACTCAGAGTAATATATAGTGGGTGAGATGGTGAGATGGTTGTGTGGTGCCACCCCCTGGGATGCTATACCTCCCCTCACAGTCACCCCACACATGAAATACCATACCGATGCAATACCTTGCAATACATGCAATTAATGGCTATAGCTAATAACATGCTCACTAACAGAATGCTTATGAAACAGTTGTAAGAAGGTTAACTAATAATTTATTTACATAGGGTAGGGACAGGAAAAGAGGAAAAGGATGTAGAGGATAAGAAAGGAACTTTTGGCATTTGATAAACACCAACCAATCACTTTGTCTGTACACCCAGAGACATTCCTAGTGCCTGCCTCCCAACAGCATATACATCAGAAAGAGAAAATAGCCCACTTGCTCTAAACCATTCCCCACTCCCAACTGGTACAAGTCTCCCTCTAGTGTCGAACTTGGGAGCTCACACTGTCTGTCAGGGTACCCAGGCAGTTGCAGGCCTGATGTCGGTGCAGCTGGTTGGCTGGCGTTGGTACACTTTTGGGAAGAAATAATTTAAATTCAAACCCCTTTCCAGTGGTAGCAAGAAACTATTTGTGGAAACTTTGCAACTTCTGACCCAGTGGCCAACACAGAAACTGGCAGAACTTTTGTACAGCATGTCCCCAGATGCAGGGTAAGCTCTGAATTACTCGTGATTTTGTAGAACTGTCTCTGGGCTGGTCTGACTGAATACTTTTCAGACTGAGGCTTGGGGGTGCTGGGAACTAGTAAAAGCTTTGGTAACTTGGATGGCTGAGATGAACAGCAGGCTCTTGCAGCTTGGACCTCTCAACTTCTCTTACAGCTTTCAGGATCTAGCAACTTGTCACCTTCTTATCCTGGGCATCACAAGGCTGGACAGACCAGTACTGGGGACCAGGGCCACACCCATCGAGGCATCTAGCGCTTAGTGGGAGAAGATGGATAATGCCAGACTGTGACAGTACCTGGCTGATTCCCCAGACCATCCGTAGCTGGCAGTTACTCTCTTTCTGGAACTCAGGAACTTCTGCTGTAATTGGCTTCAGCCACACTGCCAGCTGGCAGCAGTGGCTCTCACTAAAATGGGACATAGTCTCTACTTTTCCTACTACATATTAGCAGAAAACAGTCTCTCAGTTTCAAACTTGAAATGCTCAGCTTGAGAAGAAAACGGCTTTCATCTTCTCACAAACTTTCCAGCTATTGGAAAATGACTCAGACTGCTTTCATCTTCAAGCTTTAAATGTTCAGGCTTGAACAGGAGAAGGCTTTCATCTTCTCACTAACTTTCCAGCTACTGGAAACATTAGGCAGGCTTCCCTTGGCTGTTAGCAGTACAAGTCCCAAGTAGGTCTCCAAACTTCTCTCAGACATTGCAGCAGAGTTTCCTCTTCCTCTGGAAATTCCCAGAAAACTGCCTTGACATTGGTCAGCAGAAACAACACAGCAATTCTATGGGGTGGAGGTAGAAAGAAGTAGGCTGCTGGTTAACTAGGATCTGCAGCTTATCCATTAGGTAGGGAAAATGGGCAGACTGGGTGGGCCATGCGGTCCTTATCTGCCGTCAAATTCTATGTTTCTATGTTTCCTTCTGGTAAGAATGCCTTCCAGCCATGGGAAGGCCACACAGATCACCTTCTGAGCTGTTGGCTGTGCAAGCCCACCAGGCAGGCCTTCTTCATCTCTCCGGAGCAAGGGCCGGAGCCCCACTCCCTTAGGTAGAGCTGCAGCCAAACTGACTCAAACTGAATCTGCCCTCTGGGTTTGGTGAGCTCAGGGCAGCATCCCATTGGTCAAACAGCCTGTCTGTCGATAAAATTTATATGCATTAGGTTCACTCAATGCCTGATTGGTTGTCTGTTTTGGTATCAAATCATTGTCCTTTCCCCCTTTTCAGAAGCCATAGCTGCAGTCCTTTGGTTCCTGGTTTCTTATTGGCTGAACAGCAGGTCAGAGTTTTTAAGGATGGTTCTTTGTAAATAAAGTCCCAACTTGAAGCTATTTTTTACAGGCAAGCTAAATAGTTTTAACAATTGACTACCTGCATTTGGAAGCTGCCCCCCTGCCCTGTTGTCCGGCGGCAGAGTGGACTCAAACAGGGGATCCACCTGCCTGTCACTAGCACTGTAGTGTTGTCTCCCCAGACAGCAGGCAGAGCCATTCATTCCTACAACAGCCTCAGCTGCTCTTAAAGGAACAGTGCCCCATTTAAGGTAATCGTGCTTAAAAGCAATTTTTCAACATTTTGTCCGCCCCCCCCCCCAAGTGCCTCTGGACCCCAAATATACCACTGGTGGCCCTGGGGGCTGGATCATGCAAAATGGACCAGGCAGGAGCTGCCACAGTGGCTTTAATACTGAGTATCACAATTGCTCACACAGAATAATAGACAATCTGCCAGCTTGCACAATCGAGCAGGATCCAGCTCGAATGTGCACACACTGAGCTGCATGGCAAATCAGCGAACTGCCAAGCAGGCAGTCTCACTTTTACTAATCTACTCCAGTTCCCCTCTTAATTTCTGAACTCCAGGGGGCAGGCATAAGCACTCAGTGGTCCCATACAGGACGGGGACCAGCAGGACAAAGTAGTCGGGAGGTGGACACTGTAAGCCCCATCTGTGTGTGGGGGGGAGGAGTCTTACACGTATAAAATACAAAATGTAAAGGATGGTGTTACATTTTTATTTAAGTGTTATTAACATGTCTTTAAAAATGTCACAGGTCAGAAAATGATAACACTACCACACCCACAAACACCTGACACATTTTGCTCCCAGAAGTTGGTGTTTTCTCAAGGGATGCTGTTTTTTGATACCTTCCTTATCATCACCCAGGCTGTGTAAATTGACTGTTACCATTTAAAGTTAAAAAACATGTAACAAAGAAAAAGCACAGCACATACATATAGAAAAGATATTTCCCAATTCATGTAGCAAACTTCAGTCCACAAATGTTAACAAAGATTTCACTAAAGATCAAGCCTAGCAACACATGAACTTTCAGAGAGGCTTAATCCCCTGATGAATTGTTCAGACAGCTGCATCAATGACTGGCATTTAAAACTGCGACATCTCAGGTTTGTAGTTGTCTATTACATGAATAATAGCAATCATTCTTGCATTTAGTAAATTAAAAGAATAATTCTTAAATACTGTACAGGACAGTCATGGAATGCAGCACATAATCTGTGATGTCTTGCTATCCTTTAAGGAATTTATTAACATTTGTGGGGAATGGTATATTTAGAAGACACACAGACCCTGAATTACATTTGTACTGTGCAACACAGATTTACTATATTCAGATTTTAATATGGACGTCACATCTGCATGATCAATATTCATTCCTAATTACATTTACACATGTTGTAGATCCAGTTATTAAAGCACTAGTCTAGCCTTACTGTGACTTGAAAATTTGTGATTATCTTGTGAAAAGGGATAGAGAAAGAAGGCCCAGCCAGTAAAGCAACAGCATTATCACTCACAATTCCAGAGACCTAGGTTTAGAAAAAATCCTGAGGCATCAGAGGATCAGCTGGGGAGGAGAACTGAGCATCCCAGAAGATGCTCTCTATTTGGGTGTGTGGGAGTGCCAGTCTTCTGCTGCACTACTGCCACCTGGGATACCACAGGTGGTAGTGCAGCTAGAAGGGAGGGGTGGACACTGGCTGACTGACTGCACAGGTGTGTTCTACATTAGTAGCATGCATAAGGGACGGAGGAAGGGGGCAGAGCAGTCATTACCATTGATGATGCTAGGCAGAGTGACCTATCAGTCTGCTTATAGTCATAAAAAATGCAACCATTCCCCCTCCCTTCAGGCACTAATAATGAAAGGGAGATGTGCACCCAAGACTAGATAGGACTCAAGTGAACTAACCAGACTGCAACTTCAATTGACCCTTAAAATACGTGGCTTGGGGTAAGGAGGGAGGCATACCATTTAAGCACATTACTGCATCTTGGAGCCTTGTGGAGATGTGCTAGTGAGGGGAGAGTGTAAAGACAGTAGGACTGGAGCAAGATATATTTTTTTTGTTTTTTTGTTTTTAACTTAAAATAGCATTTGAAGGAAAGGGGGCAGTGCTTAGTTATCCTGGATTTTGACTATTATTGCCCCACCCCAGTAACATGGATAGGTGATTGGGGGGGCTACAATAATTGTATTTGTGGGACTTGGGGGAGGTGGGTAGGAAGGGGTAGTTTGTTGAAAAGATGGTTTCAGCTTCCAGCACAGTGCCAGGAGTGCACTTTAAAAAATAGAATGTGTATTTTGTGTTTAGAAGGTAGGGTTACAGGCTAGAGGGTGGGACCGATGCCTCCAGGTGGGACTGATGCTTTAACACATTTGACTTGTTCACACCAGTCAAACCAAAAGTTCAACATTGGGCCCAAATGTTATTAAGGCAAGGCAAATTTTATTTGCTTGGCACCCTTTCCAGGTGGCTCAGAGAGCATTACAACAATAAAGCAGCATAAAACTGTGTGAGAGACTGAACAAAATTAAATATAAAATGAATACAAATAAACAGTTTAAAATTTCCCTAAAGTAATGCAGGTAGGCCTGTGCAGCAAAATAGGTCTTTAACTAATTGTTGAAGGGCCCCAACAGGATGGGCAGATTGAACAGTATATGGCAGGGAGTTCCAGAGTAAATGGGCAGCAACCCCATATACCCAGTGCCTCTACTGCTTATGGTAGGAATGAAGGAATTTAAGCAAGCAGTCATCTCTGGAGTGGAGGGGGCAAGTAGGTGTGCAGGACATCAGGAGCTCTATAAGTTAGCTTGAGCCCAAACCATGTAGGGCCTTGAATGTGAACAAGTACATCTTGAAGGTGATATGCCTCTGAACTGGTAGCCAGTGCAGATCGTACAACACCGACATGATGTGGTTCCCTCACAGAAGTTCCCCCCCAGCTAGGCTGCAGCATTCTGGACCAATTGCAGTAGGCACACCAAGCCTCCAGACAATCTTAAGTAAACAGTACTGCAGTAATCCAGTCTTGAGGTGACGAAGGTGTGGACTACCATCTCAAAGTCAGCTGGTGTTAGATGTAGCTTGACCCGGGCAATACTACGAAGATGGTAAAAGCCATTTCTGGCTACCACTGACACATGCTTTTCTAGTGGCAGATTGCAGTTCTGAATGAAGTTCAGATCCCTCACTACATCCACAGCTCAAAGTGTCTAACTATTCATTGATGGCCAAGGAAGGTGACCATTCGTCATTGCCAACTCATGTTGGCCTGGATCAATAATCATAATCTCCATATTTCCTGGGTTGAGATACAACCAGTTGGAGGCCATGTAGTTGTTGATTTCTTGAAGGCACTGTCCTAGCACCGAGACTACACTGGATCCACATGGAGTGAAAGGCCGGTAGAGCTGAGTATCATCTCGATAGCAGTGAAATTCAACCCATGCCACCATATAATATCACCCAATGACAACATGTACACAGCAAACAACACAGGTGCCAAGACTGAGCTTTGTGGTACCCCACAGGTGACTGTAGCCACACCAGAGATGAAATTACCAGAGTTCATGCTTCAATCTCCCAGTAAAGCAGGACTCAGACCAGCACAAAACAGTGCCAGTGAGTCCCACATAGTTCCTCAGGTGATTTAACAAGACACCATGGTCCACTGTGTCAAATGCCAACAACAGATCCAAAAGGACCACGATGGAGGAAAGTCCCTGTTCTCACACCATGAGGAGATCATGAAGTACTCTGACCAATGCAGTCTCAGTACTGTGGCAAGGCCTAAATCCTTACTGGAGAGGCTTGTAGATGTTAAATCATTTCAGGATAGCCATGAACTGTGCTGCAGCTACTTTCTCGAACACCTTCCCCAAAAAGTGAAGATTCAAGACTGGCCTTTAATTTACAAGGTTGTCAGGGTCCAAAGATGTTTTTTTTTTCAGGAGGGGCTTCACCACCACTCGTTTCAAAGCTGACTTGAAGACACACTCTCTCTCTCAGTGAACACCCACAAATCTCAATATATTCTGACCCTAGGGATTCCAGGCTGGCAATGAGCAGCCAAGTAGGCCTAGGATCCAGTGTAGAGTACGTTGGTCACAAACCTAAGATCACCTAGAACATCTTCTCTTCTAAAAGTGAATAAAACTCAGCCCAGGATGGTAGATCACCATTGTCTCTCCCTCTCTGGCAATCACCAGCAAGTCACTTGAGGCAATCCCAGTCCAAATGGAGGACATCTTGTCAAGGGAAAAATTACAGAATTCTTTGCACCTGTCAGCTTAAAAAGCTCAATCAAATGCAGACAGGATGGTTTTATTACTCTGCCTACAGTGCAAAAACTCTAAGCTGGATGATTCTTACTTGCAGCAATTATCCTTGATAGGAACACTCTCTTTTTCAAGGTGATTACCTCTGTTATTCACCATAATGAGTTCTCCGAGCGTATTTGATGTCCACAGAGTGGGATCTCCACCAAGAATGCTCCAACTTCTGTCCTTAAGACTTCATCCACCTCAGTTCCTCATGGTACCATGGAGAGCTGCGGTGGGAGGTCAAGGGAAAAACATGGAAAGGTGCTAGAGAGTCCAAGGCAGCTGCTAGATCAATATTATAGTGCTCCATTGCTTTCTTGGCTCTCTAAGTACATGCTGTCATCATGACTGAGGCATCCAATACCGCCTGGAGTATGTGAGGCTGCATATTACACTTTGGGTGGTACCAGACCATCTTCACAAGTGAGGTGGGCCTCACAAAGGAGCAACATAACGTGATGATCTGACCAAATGACCAGATCAGCCTTGACTACACTTATATCAAGCCCTAATGAGAAGACCAGGTCCAGTGTTTAACTGTTCAGGTCGGTGACAGAGGCAACAATCTGTGTAAGGCACAGTGATAAAACTGGAGGAGCTATTGACCAAAAGATGAGGATCATCGTTGACCCAGGCATTGAAATCCTCTAACACTAATAATTTTGGAGCATCCAACACCTGGTCAGCCACGAATCTGCCAACTCCTGGAGGAAATCACCCCTGCACCACAAAGGCCAGTATATGAGGATTATCCTACAACCCACACCTGCAGCGCCCAACACAATTAAGAGTTCTCCTGATTCAAACACCTGAAGTTCAAGTTGTTAGATTCTCTGGTAGAACAAATACCTACCTACAGTACTGCTAAAATTTATAACCTCAACATTTTATCATGATTCTGCTTCAAAAATGTAAATTCTCCAATGTTACCAAACTGTAGTTTTCTCCACAATCTGCTTTACACTTAGTGGAAAATGTTACTGTTTAGGAACTATATTTTAGTTTAAAGGGATATGTGGGAGAAATTAGTAAAACGTTAACACAATTTTATGGGGAAGTTGGAAATCTACAACATCCATTTTCTAAGCACTATTAATTTATTTGCCTAAAGTTTTCTCCAGGAAAGGCGTACTTAATTTTGGGAGGCAGTATACTGCAGTGCTTTAAGGCTCTGAGCTGCAAATCTGGAAAACTGCGTTTGAATCCCACAGCCCCCACTTGCATACTGTGTGACCCTGAGTCAGTCACTTAACTTCCCTGTACTCCCAGGTCACACCTGTAAACAAGCTTTCAGCTTAGTGTGCCACTCCTGGTTAAACAATTGGTAATAAAGCTTGTTTCCATCTGCATCAGGGAAGGGAAGTTAAAAATAGCTGAACCAGGTTAAAAACGACAGCACATTATAATGCAGATCATAGAAATAATATAAATAGCTAAAAAAGATTATACAATTGCAAAAAAAATCTTGGGCTCTGATTGGTCAGTCTGAGACTAGACCCGTGATGTTATCCCAGTACAACATCACGGGTGGTCTAGTCCCAGCAGCCAGATGACCGCATCAATCATGATGGGGATCACTCCACACAGCCCACTGGAGTGATCCCTGCTGCACAGCACGGCTTAAGTCATCGCTCCTCCAATGCCATCTCCACAATACATCCCATTAAAACTGCAAACTTCCCTCCCACCAAGTCAGTATTTATTCCAACAACAACAAAAAACGTCACTGGCAGTTTTGTTTTCTCTTTTTTTTTTTTTTTTATCCTAAATCTCAGCGAAGTTGTTGGCTTCACTTTTCAACACGCGGTCAGCGAGCTGAGCTGACACAGCGCGAGACCACCTGTAGTCAACCTTGCGCTAAATTTACAACTGCCAGGTCATTTGTCCTTTCTCCCCTTGAATAGTAAAATGCATATTTTTAAAGCCGCTTCTTGTTGGCTTCACTTTTCAACACACGGTCAGCGAGCCGAGCTGACACAGCGCGAGACCACCTGCAGTCAACCTTGCGCTAAATTTACAACTGCCAGGTCATTTTTCCTTTCTCCCCTTGAACAGTAAAAACACATATTTTTAAAACTGCTTCTTGTCCCAGAACACAACGTTACCTTCCTCATTAAACCATCTCCACTGCTCACCAGCCAACCCGACAGTGAAACTGAAACGCCTGTATTCCTCGCTAAGCAGTTTCCTTGAACATCCGTCACAGACCCTGCAGTAAATCGCTAAACAAAGCAGAAAAAAAAATTAGCAGACATGCTGGGGGGGGGGGGGTTACTGTGATCTCAGCTGCTCAAAAGGGAAACTGCAAAACAGCACAGGGACTTTGAAAGCACAACAGAATGAAACGGGGATATACACACACTGCCACCTGCTGGCCAGCACTAGCAAAAAGGGATTTTTTTTTATATATGTAAACATACACATAGCTAAAATGCTTTAAAAGAGTATTTTATCTCTATTTTCTTATTTATTTATTTTTTTACAAAGGAGCTATTAGATATTAGACATGACCAGGGTGTATTGAGGTTGATACGCCCCTGGGTGACAGTCGACCGCCCGCGCCTCGCGCTCAATCACCCCAGGCATGACGTTATCCCAGCACAACACACACCCTGTCGTGCATTATTGCTTAAACAAATGTTCCATAATCAGTAAGTAATGTGAATCAGCAATTTACAATAGAAACACAAAATAGGGGTCATTATTGCTGATGTCAGCAAATCTGCACAACACAAATGTGCTGTAGCAGCTATAAAAATGACAGAGGGCTGGGGGGGGACACAAAAGTCAGGGTGCACAAAGGTGAATGGAAGGCTAGTAACAGGAGCAAGAGTAGGAAGAGTCTTCCTGGAGCAAGGACTTGAAAGTTGAGAGGGAGTAGGTATGCAGTTATGCTGTAGAGTAATAACCACACTTCCATAGTGGTTCAAAACATTTGGTTTTGCCTCATGATTTGCACCATGCTAGGGCATGTGGTTATTACTGCATATTATAACTGCATCGCCTATCATATGCTATTACTTATTTATATAATCAAAAGAACTATCAATATTGCATCATACTGTATATATCCCAGCAAATTTGTTTCTGACTTAAAGACATCAAAACACAACCCATATTTTTGTTGGCGCACAGAACACTCTTCAGCTCGCTAATTTGGCACATTAAAAAAAAAATAAATCAATTTTACTATCATTTTAAGCATGGGGCCTAGGTCAGATGTTGCTCTGATGACAGGTAACTTCCTCCTAAAGCCTTAGGGCAGATTTTCTATCCAGTCTCAATGTATGGCCATGCTTTGTAAATGGATATGCCCACAATCAGTTTATTTCAAAGTCATTAAAGGCTTTTCCCTTGCCAGGAAAAAGGAATCAGACTGACACTAAACATGCCCAAATTCTTGAACAGCAGGTGGTAGGCTCCAAAAATCCATGGCCGATCCACTTGGAAGTACTTCTGTAGAAATCCATTCAGTTCACACCCTACATTAACCTCCCAGTGACTCCAATATCAGACTGTTTAAGTGACTTGAGGCTAAGGGGGCACACTAATCTTTACCTTTTGAATGTGCTAATGTGCTCTTGCAGCTATTGTTAATTTTTATTTCACAATGATTTGTTATGCCTCTAGCAAGTGAATTTGGAGATGCAGAAGATAAAATATGCTTAATATTGTGTGAAACATTCTCAATAAATTTTGAATACCAACTTCAAGTTTTTTTTTTCAGTTACAAAGGAACCACACATCAGTTGCACACATTCTCTTACTCTTTCTATGATTTGCACTGCATTTTGTAGTGAAAGCTTGAAAGATATATGGTTTTATAATCACATAAAATGGAGTCTGGGAACCACATTCCTTAACAATTGGTGGTTTCATGTTTTCTGAAATATTATGGTTAAATGGACAGTGTTAGTCTCTTTTAGATCCAAAAAGGTATGAAACCATTAAACATAAGGTGCCAAGTATTCAAAGGTATACACGAGTACAATGTTTACACTGTATTTGCACTGGTCCCTTAGCCTGCCATATTCAGAGGCATACCATCGGCGTTAAACCCTCTGAATATAGGGTGGATTGCATGCCATGTAAACGTCAGGTGAGTGCACAGTGCACTGCAGCAGCGCAGCTCTGAATATAGCACTAAAGATAGCACTAAAGCACTATATAAGAATATAAGGATAGCACGGACCACAAAGGGGGCAAGCAGTGGTGCATCTCTGACCAGGGCATGGGTATGCAGCTGCACACGGGGGCGGCTGTGGGTGGGCGAGGAGGGCACCAATTGTAGACACACAACACAGCTGCTTCAGTATAAAAAATGGTACCAGGCCATACAAACCAAACAAAAACAAACAACAAAAAATAGATCAGGAAGTGGGGGAAAAAGAACTGGGGCTAATGTCCATAAATGGGGGAAGGGGGAAACACAGGGAGACAACTGTAACTCCTCTGATGCAGCCACATCCTCACAGGACCCCTGCCACTGCCAGTAGTGGTGTGTTGATGGCTGTTAGTGCAGTTGGGCCATGGCCACGTCCTGCATGGCCTCTGTGGTCTCCACTACTCAGTGGATAAGAAGCTGCTGTCTTCCCACTTCCCTTCCCACCCCCAACTACAAAACCAGGGGTGCTGCTGTCCTCAATGCCACTGACACCCATCATGCCACACAGATGGTGCTCTATAAGTAAACCTCTGGACAGCATGTACAGTGGTGTCAAGGCACACTCCACCAATGTCATATATAGCCATGGGTGCCACAACAGATAGGGCTAGGCCCTAATACCTATGAAAGTGGTAGGGCCATGGCCACAGCAGTGCTACCTGTTCTGGCACTTACAAGTCTACACAACTCCATCTGTGACACTTTTGTGTGGCACTGCCGTGGGCCCTGTCACGGCCTGGCAAACCTGCGCATGCCTCCCTCCCCCAGCTACTCCCACTGGTGTTCGCCCTTGTCCGGGGTTGGTTGGCCACTGAAATCTGTACAGGAAAAAAAGGGAGGTGTGATCAGTAGCCTGCTGTGGTACACAGTGCACTGTTCGGTACACACTATAGTACACACATTCATACATCTGTACCATGCACCAGCCGCCACATATGCATGATGCAGATGGACAGGCCAAGCAAACCTGCAAGGTACCTGTAGCACTACGTGTGGCACCACACATATGTATGCCCTGGCATGTGTGCAGAAGATATGGTACATCCCCCTATGTTAGGTACAGTAGGGTCTAGCACAGTGTACACTAGCCTGTTTAGTGCTCGCATCCTGCCAGCTTCCCAGCCCCTGTACCACAGATCATAAGTGGAGGGCCCAGACCCTGGCCAGACATAGTATGCATGGGTATTCATGGTGCACCAGGTACCACAAAATAAGGACAGGCATGAAATACCAGTGCAATGGCTGGGGGGCCAGAATAGAGTAGGTGTGGGCCTGCACAGTGGCCAGTACATGACCTGACCCCAGTGCAGTACCGTAGCACCCTATGCTTCAGCCTGCAGATGCATACCTGTGGTCATATGGTGTAGTATGGACAGTGCGCTCAACACTGATGGTGGCCACATCCACATCCTGCTGGAGACACCTCCTAGGACAGCTACACATAGGACACATGTGACTATCTCCCTGGTCATCCGTGGCAATGGGCACTGACATGTTTAGTTCACTGTACCCAGAACACAGTCCCTGCTTATTATGCCAAACCACTATAGATGGGCCTGTTATATCTGTAACACTGCCACCATGTTACTGCAGTGGGCCACAACCATGTAGCCAAGGTAGGTGAACATCTCAGGCCAGCATAGGGGATCCAGTCATGTACAGGACACAAGGATGTCCCATGGGACAGGAAGCCTAAACAGCTGTATATGTTCTGACAGGCCATACAGTGGAGCATGTCCCACAGCACACAGGGGAACATCGTGGGCACATATGTGATGTTCACAGTGCTCAGGGGTATAGCCCTATTGTAGACTACCATGTCACAGATCTGCACATAGGCCAGTACACACACTATATGTACAACCATCTCTACTCACCTGGCCTGGTCATGATGCCACAATCCACCATGGTCCACAGTTCCTGCAGGCTGCATGCCTCCCTCCCTCCTCTGCAGGCCATTAAAGTGATACATGCACTGGTCCCCAGTGTGGGTGACCCCTGTCTGGCATGTGAGGCACCGCCCCACTGATGCCCACACCTAATTACAGGGACTGTCTGCCCCTGCTGACTCTCTCAGCAGCTAGTCCTCCCTGGCCACTGCAAGGTTGACTGACCAGATTGGCAAGCTTGATGTTGGACCATCTATGGTACTGCTGCTGGACAGCCCTTCATCACTGCTCAGCCATGGTGTTCCCTCTAATTGGCAGAACAGTCTGAAGCTACAATGTTTCCTGTTTCAGGCCTGTCCGGGTGTTGCACAGCATGTTGCTGTGTTCGTGAAGTGCTACATCAGGTAACACTGTGCAACTCGCATATCTGGGTGCAGGGGCTGTGCCGGGTGCATGTGGCTCTTATGGGGCAGTACATGCGTGGGACGTGCATGTGCGTTTTACGCAAGTGCTGTGCTGTGCAACTCACTTGCATACTGGTATGTCACGTTCAGCTGTGCAGTATCTTGACATCAGAGGCAGCACATGACATCATGCATGCACCATGGCCCTCAGATGCAACCACAGGTGCAGCACAATGGCGATGCACTAGCGTAAACTGCAACTGAGCGCCAGGCAAAACTGAAATAGTCAGCTAGAGTATGCAAATGAGGTCATTTTGCAGTCCATGGGCAAACAAAAACTTTTTTCATGCCATTACTAGTAGGTATGCATGCATTAGCATGCTTGCTTGTACCTGGAGTATATAAAGGAGCACAGTGCACCATCTAGGTACCACAGTGGAACTGCAGGTGAATGGAGGTGATTCTCCTGTGAATCGGCTTAGAAGGGGATGGATGTACAGTGGACTGTGTGTACCCATTGGCTTAAGGATGGCTCCCAGATCCTTGTGGCATGTTCAAGGCAGGGTTCCCAGATCTACAAGGATTTGTGTACTTTACAGGGAAATGTAGCTGTTTACAGGAAATGTGTCCCCATAACAGTGAATGGTTTTATGGGACAATAGAGTCATTTTGCTTCCGTAGGCCATAAAGTACACTACAGGAAAACATGAGAAATGTTCCACGGAGCCACACAGAACATACCACAGCAATCCAGGAGCACTGTCACTGTGCCTCCAGGGTGGGGTTCACAATGTGTTTTGGAGCCTTCTATTATATAATATGGAGGACAATGTAGTCTGTTGTCCTGTGTTCCCATGTAACACAAGGGAAAAATTATCCATGTACATGACCCTCTTGCCCTGTACTATATGGGATGCAATGCACAGCTGAGGACCCTGCTACATAGGTAAGGCTTAGCTGGAGGACCCATCACATCATGATTTCTATGTGGTGGATGTGTACTCTGTAGGTGGTGGTTGTTGCCAATAGTACTTGGTGGGACAGGATGATAGTGGTGGGCCTGTCAGACATCTGCCGGGGACATGCTTGGACTGAGGTCTTGTGACTCCTGCACAGTGTAACCCCTGTGTGTACAGATTCCAATGAGGTGGTGCGCAAACTGAGGAACAGTATGTGCAAGCAAGAAATAAAAGAACGTCCACAGTAGAAATTGTCTCAATAGATATTTACCTAGCTTCTTATCATGTTGCATATGTAGTACAGAATCAAATGGTCAACCCCCTGTGTGTATGCTTTGTGTAGCAGTACCCTGGACATATGGCAGTGGTGGCTGATGGTGTCCACATCTAGTGGTGGAGGTGCTGCCATGTCTAGAAGGGGGCACCCCCCCATACTCCTTGGTGCACACTGTCAGCGGTCACTCCCTCACAGACATGCATATGTGGTGGCTGCCGTGGGGCCTCTGGGCCCCTACCCTTGTCCAACCTTGTCTGTCTGTGACCATCACAGTGGCTGTGGACTCATGTGGCAGCCAAGTGTTGGGTGGTCTAGGTTTGTGGTAGTATAGGTATTGCCATGACACCAGCGTGGTTAGGATGGGGAGCTACACTACTGTCCCATTCAGCTGTGTGCCACTGTATGTATTCCCCAGTCACCTGTACTGCACTCCCCTATCCAACAGGTACAATGGAGAACAGCCACTGGATTCAGGCCCAACCCTTCACCAGAGAGGACGTAGATGCTCTGGCACAGGCCTAGAAGGCCAAGGAGCAGGTCCTGTCCTGCAGTAAGAGCACGAATGCCCTGGTACAGTGGTCCTGTGAATGAGATAACTGAGGAGGTCAATGCCATCAGCAGCCACAACAGGCCTATGGAAGCAGTGAGAAGGCACTTCAGAGACAGGAAGAAGTGCACAAAGGAGGTCATGGCAATGGAGTACAGGGAGCTGCACACCACAAGTAGGGGTTCATGACCATGGGCATCAGTGGTCACACATAGCCTGGATCCTGCAGAGGTGGCCATAGCATCCACTCTATGGCTGTTGAGGTGATGAGAGTGCTGAGAGGCAGCTATTAAAGCCAAGGTGGACCTTCCAAACCATGTGAATGACTGCAATTGTGACATCCTGTAGGCCATGTGTGCATGTCTGGGTGTATATAAGAATGGGTGCCTGCATACTCCAGTGCTGGATAACATTGGTTGTAGGCCACACTACTATTTCCCTGTCACCCACTGTGTAGCCATCTGAGTGCAGGTTCATGACCATGCCCCATGTGGTGTTGCCCATGTCCTCTCCAGTTCTGGGATATGTGCTCCCTGAGGGGGGGGTTGTGCTCACTGCTGCTGGGGAGCATGTCTACTGGTGCTGAGTGTGTGCTCCCTGGTGCTGGGTGAGTGTTTTCTGGTGGTGGGGTGTGTATTCACTGGTGCTGGGTGTATGTACACAGGTGTTGTGGTGTGAGCATACTGGTGTTGGCCTATGTGCACACTGGTGCTGGGTTGTGTGCTGCATGGTGATGGAGTGTGTACTCACTTGTGTAGGGGTGTGCCAGTACCTGCAGGGTAGAGGCAGTGCACTGCACACACAGCTTGGGCCATGTGGCACTAAATGCCAGGTATGCATGCTGCCTTAGCCTTCACACTGCTCTGTCCAGTACAGTACTATATAACTCCCCTCTCCTCTCACAACAGCACAGTACATCAGATCAAACACAGAGGAGGATATCCCAGGGCCATCTTGGCATCTGTAGCCCCTGCCATTCGTCTACTTGTACCAGCCAGGGGACAACAGCAAGAACAACGTGGAAGAGGATGAGGATGACACCTATATTGTTTGTTTGTTTTGTTTATTTAAACTGGAGAGTCCATGGGCAAAAGACCCATTTTCATGGTCAACCAGTATACATAAAAATAATACATACATTTAAGATAAGATGAAACATAATATACAAAAAATTACATTGCCATGCATACACGGTACATTCAGGTAAAGCATTTACACTCACTTTTGTCCAATAGATACTTTTTTAGCTTCATTCTAAAAGTCAAAAACAAGTTATTTAAGCTTTCAAAGATGGATTGTAAAGAATTAAACAAATATGGGAGTGCATAGGGAAGTGACTTTTGCCCAGCTGATGTCTTCATCCTTGGTATTGCAAAAAAAATGTTATCAGATAACCTAGTAGAAACAGTACTAAAGTTTTTCTTGAATATTGAGGGTAAGATGGAATGGTGGGAATCTTATCCATAGTTACTTTCTTGGCCAGTAGTCCTAGTTGAAATTTGTGATGATAATCAAGAGGCAGTAAACCTACCGACCTTAACAAGCTACAATGGTGGGTCCTTACAGGCATCTGTGTTGAGAACCTAGCTATTTGGTTCAGTAATACTCTTACGTTAGATAGTAACCCCCTCCTCAGCTGAATCATAAAAAAGTAAGCCATAATCTATAAGTGGTGTAAGGAAGCTTTGAGCAAGAAGCTTTCTAGTGGAAGAAACCAAAAGTGGATTTAAGCGATAGGGTGCTCCCAGTCTTTGATGAGTAACTTCAATCATATTGGCGATATGAGGTTCAAAAGTCAAGCCATCATCAATTATAGGGCCAATGTATTTACATTGTTGGACCTGTTCTATTTCCTCACCAAATACTGTATGTGAAGAGAATGTAGTATCCTTCTTCACTCTTCTTGTAGAGTTGGAAAAAAAAAACTCATAGATTTTGTTTTCTTTTCATTTAACACCAATCTATCATTGATAAACTAGTCATAGGCAGCTAGAAAGTCATGAGACAAATTTTCCTGGACTAATTTTGAGATCTGATCTGCTCGTGATCATCACTGCATCATCTGCATAAAGTAAGCTCTCAGAGTTAATACAAACCAAAGGAAGAGTGTTCAAGAAAGGACTAAAAAGAAGAGGACCCAGAATAGACCCCTGAGGAACACCCAGTGAAATAGGAGCAAATAGAGAATATTGACCACTGTTTTTTGTCACCTGCAAGCAGTGGCTCAAGAAACTCTTGAACCATCCAACAACAGCTCCAGACAGGCACAATCTACCAAAAGATGCCAATAATAAACCATGGTCAACCAAATCAAAGGCCTTGGTGAGGTCCAAGAACACAGCCCCTGTACAATGTTCCTTATGCAGGACCATCTGGACTGCACTCGTGAACCCCACCAAGGCTGTCACAGTACTGTGGCCAGGTCTAAACCCGTGCTGCTCAAGCACAAGAATATTATATTTTGATAGATACTCAAACATTTGGTCAAAAAAATATTGTCTCAAATACACTGACAGCGTGAAACAGGCAGGGCCTGCTGCAAACCAGGGAAGGTTCCCCTCTTGCCAGCCCTCATACCAATGGGGCACAGCCACCATCCCCATGTGGCCCAGCAGTCACAGGAGTTCATCCACTGCAGTGCCTGCAACAACCACTGCTGTATCACCCAGGACCCCAACTGCAGCACAGCCAACACTCCACCAACCCCAGCTGATACCGCAGGGCAAGCTACTGCTGCACCTCCCCATGATGCATCCTCCAGCATGGCCACTGCTCTGTTGCCCCACAGCCATCATGCTGCACCAGTCACAGCCAGCCCACAGTGCCCAACATGGATCGCAGCACCTACCATGGTGCAGACCCAGCCCATACAATGGCCATGGGTGCAGCCTGACTCTGTCCCAATGGACAGTCCCTGATGACACAGGACACTGCCAACAACTGACAGCTGCTGCAGTCTGCCTTGGAGGCACAGAGTGCTATGCAGTAGAAGATCACATGCCTCCACCACATGCTATATTAGGACATGCTGCATGTCAAGCAGTGGGCAGAGGCATGCCACGTGGAGCGCATGGCAGGGCTATATGACCTGCGCCATGTGGTGGATGCTGGCATAAGCACCTTCTTGGATCACCTGTGAGCTACTGCGCTGGAGGCTGCAGCATGGAGCCAGGTACTGTGATTGCTGGATATAGCCCTGGCTTGTCCAGTAGGAGTAGTGCCACCCCATAATGGACACGACTGCATATGGCCAAGCCATATAGTGCCTGGAGGAGAACCCCCAGTATGCCTGGGACTCCCAGGTCACTGAGGACACCATACACATCAGGGCACAAACTAAGTCACGACCTGCTCCTCACTGGGGGCAGTACCCTGTGGGGCCATGACTGGGTGTGGTAGCACAGTCCCCATGCTTATCCCTCATATTGTGGATGAGGTCTCCACAAATATACTTGGAACAGTGCAGACATACCATTTTTACCTGGGGTGGTGGTAGGGGATACACGTAGACTACTCATGGCCATCTCCACCAACACGTTACTCCATCCTCCCCCACTATGCCCCTGCAACACTGCTATCTGCCCCTGTGACATAGCCCAGGCAGTCCTAATCCTGGATGACCTGTACTAAAGCCCCCACCCCACCTGGCTTGCAAGTATCTCTGTGTACAGCCCTATTGCCCCCCACATGGCCAGTGTTTATGTGTACCCCATGTGCTACCACCATGCATGGCGGACCTGTCATGCCATGCACCCCATTCCCCTCTGCCTGGTAGGCGTGTATCTACTGAAAACCCCTTTAGGACCCTGTGTTAACATGGACTTCTGTTTGTGTGTGCCCTAATGCAAACCCCCACCTATCTGGTAGCAATGCATTTCTGTATCACCCATTTTGTTACCCCCCCCGCACCTAGCATGATGCACTGTATGCACTGTTGCTGTTGTTTGATAATACATTGCTTAACCATATCACAGTCTCTTCTGTGGTCTGTACACCCCTGCCATGTCTGAAGATATCTTTTATGATTTGGGGCCTGTACTCCTGGGCCCTCTTGGCCATTCCCAGATCATGCCTGTAAAGCTGCTCTGGTATCCTCTGATCCTCTGGCTCTGAATCCAATGCAGGTTGTTCCTCTGTGGTCACCATGCATATCCCATGGCCGAGTGTCATGTTCTGTAATATACAACAGGCAAGGAATATGGCATAGGCACCAGAACCACATCTTGAGCATTCTGAACACACTCTTAATGATGCTGCTTGTGGCAGTGTGTGCTGCATGTTACCTGTCCTCTGCAATGGATGCAGGGTGGAGGACAGCTGTGAGGAGCCAGGGATGCTGGGGATAGGCACTGTCCCTTGTGCAGGTAAAGGGCATAGGTTAGTGTCATCATATACCATAAGGGGGCAGCAGGTAAGGTTTGTGGGGTATACTCACCAATGACATGGCCACTAGGGATGTCCCCACATTCAAACCTCCTGCACAGGATGGAACTGTACCATATGAAGGCATCATGAGCACTGCCAGGGTACTGTGCCAGGACACTGATGATCAACCATGAGGGATAAGCATAGGGACTGTGCTACCACACCACCTGGTTACTGATCAGTGCCACCCCTTCATATTGAGAAAGGCCTCCACTGCATCACCAGTGCATGACTGGATGACAATGTGGGTGCAGTCAGTGTCACTGAGTACAGATGGTAGGTGTGCAACTTGATGGAACTGCTGCATGGTTTCTGATCAATCTGCTTGTGTGCTGGGAATATAAAGAACTCACCAGCATAGTCCAGCTGAGTGCCTAAGAAATGGCCCAACAGGTGCAAGGTGGCTGACTACAAGATACCGGTGATGTCCCCTACTGGTGTTTGGAATGTTGCGATGGCCAGGAAACACACTGCAACCATCACTTTCAGATCTCTGGACAATGCATGACTGCACTAGTTGTCCAGAGCTAGTCATGCAGCAGCTCACAATGATGCCTCAGCATGGGCCTGTTGAGCCTGTACCAGCCCACAATCTGGTTGTCACTGAGAACTTTATATGTGACTTGTGGGTGCTACTGTCTGTGTGCAAAATATCACTTCCATGGCCTACATAAGGGTCCAGGGTGGGCACTGGCCCTCTCCTCATCCTCTAAGACCTGCTACAGCATGTGGACTATGGGTTCTTCCATGAGCTCTATCTTGAACTGTGGCCTGCAGTGTCCCCACCTGCCTCTGGGGTTTGCCCAGTTTAAGAAGGATTTTATAGGTGGTAATTGCATAGTGCTAAGTAACCTGCACCAACCCCTTTGTACAGTGCTAGCATGCTGAATATTGTGCTGTGCCAATATGCATTGTCCTGCCCCCACCTTTGCATGCTCTATACATTATCTCAGTGCACGGGTGCAGACGGATTTAGCATGCACAAAGGTCCCATTTGAATATGGGAGTTTGGCGCTGTGGAAGTATGGTGGGATACAAGAGACTGACACCAGTGTAGATGGAATTGCACTGCAGCAGTTTTTTATGCCAAACAAAATCAAATAAAAGAAAGCGAACTGTTCGATTACAAAATAAAATAAAACAAAACAAGGAGGAATGCTTCTCCCAAAGAACAAACATAGAATTTCCAAATTTAGCAATAGACAATCAACCTTCCTTAGAACAAACTAAGGTACTGGGGATAGCACCTTGCTGAACCCCTGAGCTAGACTGACCTTTTAGATACCTCTGTGCTTACATTTATAGTGCTAGATGAGCATGTGATTCTGTAAACCACTCCCCTTCTTATATAACAGGTAACAAAAAGCTTATAAAACAAATAAATAATATTTTTAAACATTCCCAGAGGTTAAACAATGAGAACTGAGATGTGTAGAAGGGCTGGAGTATAATAATAAGTTTAAACTCATTTGTACCACATTCATGGACTGTTCCCAAGCTCTCTGGACTCCTCCCACTTAGACTCTGCATAAATGTTGGAGAGGTTGGGCCGGCCAGTGCTTAAATAAACAGAGAACAAGCTGGAGTGAAGTCCTGATTACATGAGGTCTCAGTACTGAACAAGGGAAACCAATAAATATAAAAATATTGCCCTTCAGGTAATACTTTTAAATCTAATTCATTTGACAATTCAGTTCAGACAAATAATATCTTTTCAGAATCTTTTAGTAAAGACTCTTTTACAGCAACAAACATTACTGAAACAGAGTTAACTCTTTCTACAGGCTAAAGCTGTGTGTCTTCTGGGTGTGACCCTGTAGTATCATACATTTTAACAGGGCTAGTATTTGTGCTTTTGCTTGAGCATTCATTCAGCAGGCAGGCTGAGTCCCAGGTTAGCGTTTAAATGGGGAAGTTATCCTAGCTTCTTCAAAGCGTAAATACTGCAGTGAAGGCTTCTCTGAGCTTCAGTTTGCCAGCTGACATGCTTAGCGTCTCAAACGCAGAGTTCAGGCTTTCCCTGGAATTGGGCTGCTTATGTTTCATTATGGAAGTATATTTTATGAAGGTACCAGGAATTTCGACATATTTCATTCAAAATCAACTTCCCCTTGTATACAGGCTTAAGAAAGGGGAAAGCAAACTTTTCAAAGCATAGACTAAAGCCTGCGATGTGCGCACATTCAGTGAAGAGAACAGTATACTTGCAATCGATCTGAAGGCACGAAACAGGATCGGGACTGCCCTTAGAGACATAATAAAAAGAAATAAGGAAAGGGACAGCAAGAACACTAGGTAGGTGGCCTTCCTACCTAAGAGGAAACTAGAAAGAAGTACAGGAAAGAAGAGGGGGGCAGAGATAGACACAGTGGAAATGACAGGATGCTGTTGCAACAGTCTTGAAAAAGGGGGTGTCTCCAAAGGACAGTAACGCAGATCCTGTCACAGGCGCAAACACATGCACAATACAGGCACAACCATTTTGCACCCAGCACAAAGCTCTGAATATTTGGACTGAAATGTTTTTCTGCTTGTTCTGCATAGAAAAGCAAAAGAGAGTTTGGGATGTTTTTTAAAAAGAAGTGGCACAGGTACAATCTCCAAATCTGTAGGCACAGCATGCATCACTGCACACACCTCATGATGTTTGTGTGCAATTTTCATACATATTTTGATGCATTTATGACACTTTTCATACTTTATGGCAAACAAATGATGTGTGTGTCATTTTTGTTGTGAAACCTGCAGTATGACGTCAGACCACTTTTTTGGTGGTTTAACAGCCATGAACCAGTAGCGCAATAGCTATAAAACCATAGCACAAATGTTTGGAAATCCATCTCTTTAGGTTTATGACAGTCTTTAGCTGTTTGTATTACAGAGCAGAATAATTGTGTGATCACACTAAAATGGCAGATTTCTGTTGTTTGTTCTTTTTAAATCTTTGAATGAAAATAATATTAACAAAAAACACTTGACACCCTCTTTCGGACTTGGTGTTCTACCCACATTAGCTATCCTGATGTGAAAATTCCAAAATAAATAAAATATATATGTTCAAAGGGGATTTAAAGTTCTGGTTTGGTAAAATATTTCTTTTTGGGTCCTTGGAATGTAACAGTATTTTTCTAATTTTACTTCTCCTGGGAAAAATTCAGGAACTGTATAGTTAAGGCAATACATTACATGGCATGCTACATGTATTAATTCTTACATTTGTTTTTCTATCACGTTCATCAGAATCATATTGCAACAAACATATCCACTTGAACAACCCCCAGTAAAAAACATACAGGAGAACAGAAATTACTGTACAACTTTTGTATTATTGTTTTTGGCTTAACTTAATTTTTATCTTTTGATGGAATAAGTCAGGTGATACAGAACCAGTTGTTACTTTGCTGAATGCAAAATGTCCAGATGGCAGAAAATACTGTATACAGTTATGGCCAGCTGCATTTTGTTTTGTTTTTTTTGCTGCATGGCTGCTGTGGCAGTTCATGGTATGGTGCAGGGGGGCATAATTAAAACATAATCTAAAAGGACTTGCTATTTTTGTTTGCTCTTTCACTTGCTGCATCATCTGTGACATGATCTGCCGAGTGGCCCCAGGTTTCAGATGTGATACCTCATCATATGGTACACGGTTGACTCACTGATAACATTATGGGTATTGTCTCTCCAAAAGGAAGCAAATAAGAGTGGTCATTCTTCACTACCCATTGGGAGCTATGACTCACAGATTCAGTGCTAAATGCCAGATGTCTCTGGTGGACTCTGAACCTAAGCTACTCAATGACCATCTCAATACCCCAGCTCTTGCATTACAGACAGAAACCTTAGTTGCTGGTGTTTTCAGTTATTGTCTAACTATTCCATGGCACTCTCCTGCTAGGCACTAATCTTACAGCCCTCCTCCCTTAAAAGCATAAAAACAGATTATACAATGGCAAGAAAGAATGCTGGACTGTGACTGGAGCGTCTGGGACTGGATCCGGGATGTCATCCCAGCATAACATCCCGGCTCTACTCCCAGCACACTCTTGACCGCAGTAAAAAAAAATCAATCCACAGCCATCCCTGCGACCAGCTTCAGCGTTCCCTGATCAGTTCAGCACTGGCACTCCCCACCCCCTAAACACACTGGGCTGGAATTTCAAAGCCCCGGTGCAAGCTGTGACAATGGCAGCTTGCACCAAGTGTGGTGCACCCGGGATCCTGCACCCGAATTTCTATTTAACAGGATCCCAGTGCCTAAGTCCAGCGGATTGCAGCAAAGGGGGTGCTGTGCATAATGTCTGGTGCACCCACCCAGAATGCCACAACAGCTACGGGGAGTCCACAGCACCCATGGACAGGGCAACTGGGCACTACCCCCCCAACACCACCACACCAACGGCACCAGCGCCGCAACACTCCCCGGTACCCTGGTGGGCTAGTGCCCCCTACCCATCTCAGCACTCTCACCCCCCTCCCATACCCTGATCTGGTGACTGGCACAGCCCTCCACACACCACCCCAGCCACCCGCTGAATGGGCAGTCCGTGCGCGTACTGTATACTGTATACAGTACACACACCGATGGCTCATTCGGTGGCTGGCCATGGTGGCATGTGGAGGGCTGTGCAGGTCACCAGATTGGGGTATGGGAGGGGGGTGGGAGTGCTGAGATGGTGGGGGGTGGAGTTGGCAGGACACATGGATGTGGGTGTCGGGGACCACCGGACCCCCAGGGATCGCCCACCAGGGATGGATCGGTGTGGGCCACATGGTGCCACGTACAGGATGACCCTGAGAGCCATCTAAGTCCCCTTAGACCAGCCCCTCACTGGCTTAAGGGTACTTGGCACTTGATTCTGGGGGGTATTTCAAAATCCAGATCCAAGGGCTGCGGCAGTCTGGGTCTGCCGCAAGCCCCCAACACCATGCCGCAGCCACTTTCGTGGTGCAAGGATGGTGCTAGCACACTTTGGTGCAGGCAGCCTGCTGGGTGATGCAGGCTGCCTTTCAAATTCCTACTTGGCACAGCTCTTGGTGCAATGTGCCCTTGCATCAGACCTGTTTGATGCAAGCACCTTGCATCAGTCTAAGGCCATTGAAAATCCGGCCCACTGTCTGAGCAAACGTGTTCAAATGCATGCTTGAAGACTGCTTCCTACATACTTTTTAGTTTATTTGAAAAAAGACCTCAAAATGAAAGCCATCACACAGAGACCAAAATAAGTCCCTCCCACTGTTTACACCTTCCCAACTGTAAAGCTGTCCTTACCATCGATTCATGGCAGTCCTTCTAGCTCACCTTGCACTTTCAGCTGCCATAGTAACTGAGCATGTGAGCACCTCCATAACACCATGCTTCAGTTCCTTATCCACTGTCGCCCTTCAGTTCTTTTGTCAGTGTTCTCTCCCTCTGTGAGCAACTGCAGTAGTAACACAGGGGAGCAGAGCACACTCCCAGTGCACAAAAAGGAAAAAAAAACTCAGTTGCAAGCGTGACACCCTGCTGGGGGGGCCACGATGTCACAGTTCCACAGAAATAAAGAGTGGCAGAGGCAAAAGACACAAAGAGACACAAACAGAAGATTAACATGAACAACTATGGCCAACACAGACAAAGCTTAGTGTGGGGAACTCCAATGCCACTGTAACAGCAGCTCCACTTACTGTCCAAAACAATGATTCAGCGCTACTTTTTGAGACAGTAAACCTTTGCATTAAAAAAAAAGAAAAAAATGTACTTTTAAATGTAAGTTTCCATCTTGTTTTATATTATGAGCCATTGCATAATAGGAATAATGCCCTCCAGGGTGGGTGTTATGATGTGATAACATCCCTTGTCGGGTGTTGGATGCCCCCCAACCAGCCGAGGTGGGATGTTATCCCAGCATAACACCCATCCTGGAGGGTATTATTCCTTTAATGAATATAATGGCAGAAAAGAACCACCTTACCCACCCAGTTTGCACATTTTCTCCATACCTATACTGTCACCACAAACCCTACTTCATCTCCAGCTCCCTCCCCACCCCCAATTTCCACTAATATTCCCTTGTGGTTATCCAGTGCATGCTTGAAGCTCAGAACAATTTTCACCCACCACCTCCTCCACTGGAAGACTGTTCCAGGCATCCAACACTCTTTCCATGAAGAAGTACTTCCTCACATCTCTCTTGAATTTACCCCTTTCCAGCTTCATTGCGTGTCCCTTTGTTCTTGTGCATCTTTTCCTCTGAGAAATACTCCCCTGATTTGCCTCTGTGAGGTATTTATAGGACTCTGTTACATTCCCCTCTCCTCCAGAGTGTACATTTTGAGGACCTTCAGTCTCTCCTCATAGGGCTTCTGATGCAGACCCTTCACCATTTCAGTTGCCGTCCTCTGAACAGCCTCCACTCTATGTCCTTCCTGATCTGTGGTCTCCAGAAGCAGACACAGTACTCCAGATGGGTTCTCACCAGTGATGTATACATTGCCAATACCAACTGCCTCCTTCTGCTGGTGATACCCTTCCCTGTGCACTCCAGCATCCCACTGGCACTACCCACTGCCTTGTTACACTGCCTCACCACCTTGAGGTCACCAGATATGATTACTCCCAGGTCCCTTTCCTGTTTGGTGACCATCAATACCTCTTCTCCAATTTTATATCCACCTCTGGGTTTCTGTGTCCTAAGTGCATGATTTTGCACCTTTTTGCACTGAAACCCAGCTGCCATGCCACTGACCACAGCTCAAATTTTCTCAGATCTCTGCATTTTCTTTCCACCCCCTCTAGAGTGTCCGCATTGTTGCAGATTTGGGTGTCAACTGCAAAGAGGCAAACCTTCCCTTCCAGCTCATCTGCAATGTCACTTAAAAGGACATTAAAGAGGACTGGTCACAGTTCTGAGTCCTGCAGCACCTCTCTGGTCATCCTCCCTTCCCCAGAGTGAACTGTGTTTACCATCACCCTCTGTTGCCTATCCCTTAACCAATACCTTACCCAGTGCACCACCTTTAAACCCACTCATAAGCTGCCCAGTTTCCTTATGAGCCTCCTATTTGGAACTGTGTCAAAAGCCTTGCTGAAATCTAAGTAGGCCACAACTGATCTTTTTCCCTTGTTAACCAGTCAAAAAAAGATATCAGATTTGTCTGACATGACTTCTACCCCATGAATCTGTGCTGCCTCCAGTCTTGTAACCCACTGGATTCAAGATGCTCCACAATCCCTTCCTTTATCAGTGACTCCATTAACTTCTCCATCATCTGTGTCTGGCTGACTGTCCTATAGTTGCCAGCCTCCTCCCTGCTACTGCTTTTGTGAAGTGGGACTACATCTGCCCTTCTCCAGTCCTCTGGAATCACTCCTGTTTCCAGTGGATCATTCAACAGGACTGTCAGAAGTGCAGCCAGTACCTTCTTGTGCTCCCTCAATACCTTTGGGTGTACTTCGTCTTGCCTCATAGCTTTGTCAACTTTCAGATTTGTGAGTCCCTTCACGACTCTCTTCTGTAAAAGGACTTGTGTCTACCTCCCTCCATCCAGTGCCCCTGCTGCTTTTATGTAGGCCATCCCCTTCATCTGTGAAGAATAACAAAAATATTTGTTCAGGATATCTGCTTTCTCCTGATCCTCCTCTGCACAGCACTCACCTGTCCTTCTTAACATCACAATCCCTCCCCTAGTTTTTCTCTTTTCACTTATATACCTAAAAAAATGTCATGTTCCCTTTTGTTACTCCCTGGGCTATTTTCTCCTCAGTTTGCACCTTTGCACTCCTCACTGCTTTCCCTGATTCACTCTGCTTCTCCTGATACACCTCCTTGTGCTCTTCCCTCTGCATCTTTTTATACCTCCTGAAAGCTACCCTTTTAGCCTTTATCTTTTCATTCACCTCCTTTGAGAACCATGGTGATCTCTTTTTCTTCTTGTTTTTATTCACTTCCTCGGCAAAGAGGTTAGCTGCCTTCACCATGCCTTCCCTTAGTTTACCCCATTGTTTCTCCACTCTACACAGGTCATCTTCCTGGCTAGGTCATCTCTGTGGCATTCACTTATTTTTTTTTATCTGCTCTCCTGAAGTCCAGGGCCTTTGACCTTGTGTGGTTTGCTTCTCAACCACCATCCATGTGTTGAACCACACTGTACAGATATCATTGTCCCAAGTGGCCTCCCACCTTGATGTCTGCAACACTGTCCCTGTTACTGAGCACTAGGTCCAGAATTGCTGCATTGTGTGTGGGCACCCTGACAAGTTGCTTGAAAAATGCCCCTGCAGGGAGTCCAGGATATCCCTGTTTCTAACTGAAGCTGCAGTTGGGAGGCTCAAATCTACATCTGGTGGCTTGAAATTCCCCATCAGCAGCACCTCTCCTTTTTCTGCCATTGTGCCATTGGCTTCCATCAGTGCCTTATCTGAGTTTTCCCCATGTTGGAGGTCTGTAGATCACGCCAGTGTGAACAGTGGCTATGTTTCCAATCTACAGGGTGGCCTACAGTACATACAACTCCTCCAGTTCCCCAGGATTGCCTATGTCTCCATCACTTTGTTACCCTCCCTTACATGCAGCACTGCCCCTCATCACCACCCCTCATCCCTTTCTTCCACCTTATCTTTATGAACTGAGTATAGCCTGAAATGGCCATGTCCCAGTCATACATTTTATTCCTCCGTCAGGCAGCCTTTAGGGCATACACCTTTCTTCTTTTATTCAAAGGACCCTACATTGTACCAATGGCACCTGATCACTCACTATCTCCTCCCAGTTCACCTTTTCTCTCACTTTATGTGGTAGCCCCCTGCACACGATTATTACCCTGGATGCTTACTGGGCAGGCAAGCCTAAAGGCTAGACTCCTCTCTCACAAACATTTACTCCACAGTTCCCTTCTTTAAGCTCAGCTGGCACAATTATATCCAGATTCAGACTTATGTGCTTAGGGAAAGCATACACCTTAATCTCAACATGGTATAGTGCCGAGAAGCAGACATGAGCTTCTGACTTAAGATATCCCTAAATCAGGAGAAAGACACACAGTGAAGCCATCTTGATAACCCCCTTGAAGAGGAACCTTCTACAGGTCCATCACCATCCCTACGGTGTCTGCTTTTCGATGTGTAGTGGTTGGGTGCTTGGGGGACTAGACTGAACAGGAGACATGTGTAATACACAAGAGTCAGGATCAGTTTTGCCACCCCTGAGCCAGGCAAGTCCCCCAGGACATTCACAGGAGATATGGGCAGGACTGAAACCTGAAGGGATCTCAGAACCTCCTTCTCCCTTTAGCGCTGTAGGACCTAGGATCCTAAAACAATTCCTGCCAAGGAAATTTAAATTCCAAGGACAACATGAAGGCAAGGCCAGGCCCAACTGCAGGGAACATACTGTATACTGCCACTAATACCACCCTTTAGTGGTTTACATGATCCCTGGCCAAAAACCATGATATCTTCATCAACTCTGGTAACCCACCCTAAGGTGGGTCACAGGTAGCAGCTGGAACAGTAATCAGATCACATACCTATCCCAGACATAATGCCCCAGCTTGTGGTTGTAGTATGAGTATAATTTCCCAGTCATATCTGGACTAACAGGAAACCAGAGGAGAAAGCAACATGTGCTCAGTCATTCTGTGGCTGCAGAGAAGCACAGTAATAGGTTTTAGGATGTTCTGTCTTTTCCCCATCTAACATATTACCTGCAGTATTTCTCAGACAGCAGATTGATCTTTTATATACTCACTGTGATGTAGCAGCAAGCAAAAACAGAAGACACAAGCACCCCATAACAGACTAAAGCAAACAGTATAAAGTGCTAAGTATATTTATTCACACCACCCTTGCAAAAAAGCAAGATAAAAGGCAATGAAATACCAAGGATTCCAACACATTTACTAGCCCCATGTTCAGTGGATGCTATTAGGTCCTTGGGGTTAAATGTTTTGCATATGTGGCACAAATAAATATTTAACACCTTTTTTCTTGTGCAGTGGTCTGCTAAAGGCTGTTAGTGTCTTTTATTTGTGTGTGCTGTTATTGTATATGTTCTGTCAGTGGCACTGTAGCTTCTGAGACGTAGCTTTTTTATGTTTGCCCTTGTGTTTGTGCAAGTGCAAACATATTGGTATGATAAAGGGTTTTGAGAGGTGTGCCACTGTCAGTCCAATGCATGGCAGTCTGCAAGGGGCTCAGCAGTGTCAGGCCAATCATCAGCCAGGCTGATCATGACACTCTTCTGGTCTTGCTGGGCAGAAACTTCATGAGTTCAAAGAAAAGAGCTGCCAAATCAAAGGGCTGCTCGTTCCTTTCATCTGCATAACGCAGCCTGCTGTGGTCCCTCCGAACATAAAAGCAATAGCTCCCACCCACTGCCAAATATCCCTCCCACCTCCCATTGCTTCCTCCTTCTTAACTGTCAGACTCAAGGGTGCCCAATCCCAGGTCCTGGCTAGTACCCCTCACCCCACCTGTTTTCTCTGTGCGACACCAGGGAGCCCACTCCCAGTGCCACCAAACATAACACTGACACTAGGATGCCCAGTCCCTAGTTTCAGTACCTGAACTAAAGAAAACCATCACTCACGGTCTTTTTTTTTTTTTAATTTTTATACATCCTGTACAATAGAAAACCATATGTCAATGTCTGTTGCCACCACTGGCACACTGCCACCATTATCTTCTCCCCACCTGACACTTCCACTCAGCACCCCACACCTTCCCTTACTTTTAATTTTCTGACAGTGGGGGTGCCCAGTCCCAGTGCTGGCTTGTACCCCCCGCCCTACCTCATCTTCACTGTGCAACACTGGGAAGCCCACCCCTGGTGCTGCCAAACATAACACTGACACTGGGGTGCTCAATCCCAAGTGTTAGTATCTGAAATAATGAAAACCATCCCTTGTAGTCTTTTTTAAATTATACACCCTGCAAAATAGAAAACCATCCTTCGATGTCTGTTGCACCACTGTCACACTACTGCCATTACCCTCATCCCACCCAGTCCTCCCACACAGCACCCACCACCCCTTGCTTATCTACTGAGGTCCAATGCTATAATTCCTTCTGGACCAGAGACACGTCTTTATGCTTAAATGTCGGAGCGGGAACTGAGGAAATCAGTTATGCAGCTCAATGTATTTCAATGGAGTTTGAACTTGTCCTTATAACTTGGTCATTTTTGAATATAAATTTTCAAAATGTCCTTTTTGGGATCCCACCATATGAACAAGGGTGGTGAAATTATGCAAATCCATCCCGAAAGGTGATTTCACAGTTGCTGCACAAAATCACTTTTTGAACAGGATTTGAAAATTTTTTCTGACATTTTTTGTGAGGTGGGGTCATAAGAAGGTTATTTTGAAAATTTGGTTAAAAATATTAAAAAACTACAAAGTTATGAGAGTGCATTGAACTTTTTCAACACATGACTTTGGTAATTTTCAATATTTTCACCCCAAATTTTCAACATAGCCATTTTTTTCACACCACCTCATGAATGAGACAGCTTTCATTTTCAAATCCTAGCCAAAATGTGTTTTCACACTTGTGGTGTGAAATGATGTTTGGACACTATTTTATAAATGACACCTGTCTTGTTTAGAAGGAGTGGTCATAAAAAAAAACTATGTTGGTAATTTGGGGTCAAAATGTAAAAAAAAAATGACTAGGTTATGAAGAAACAGTAAACTGTTCCAGCATTTACTCATAACTTTAATTTTGCAGATTTAGGCCTATAATGTTCAACATATCTCTCATGTTGCCCCACCTCCTGAACGTGACAGGTGTCATTTTTCAAATCCACTCAAAAACTTGTTTTCACAGTTGCACTGCAAAATCACCTTTCTGATGGAATTTGAAACAGTCCACCTGTCTTGATTATAAAGTCAGATCATAAAAAGACTGTGGTTGAGGGACTGCTATTTAGACAGGGGTGATGCCTAACTACACACATTTAGGGGCAGATATTCAGAGGAGTTGCGCAATGCGCAACCACAGAAATGTGTCCCAGAGCCATATTCAACCAGCGTGAATGCGCAGCGCAAATTCCATTGCTCAGATGCGCAACAGTAATGCATGCAGCACAAGTACATGGGGGCATGCCCATGAATAAGCTGTTAGTTGATATCTTGGAGGTGGAAGACTAGGTTTGCTGGCCAAGGCACCTAGCTTCACCTGAGCTCTTTCCTTCTAGGTTGCTTGAAAGGACAGAGCAAAGAACATTACCAGAGCAAGGGAATGGATTAAGGCTTCTTTTGGCTAGGCAGATTTACTGTGTGTTGTTATATTTATTTTTTACCCTCAGGGATTGTTACTATTTGTTGCTAACATTTTTTTACTTTATTTTTCTCTGATTCAAATTTTTGTTGCTGGGTATACCTTCTGCTGCATTATTACAGGGTGTGCCTACAGGTGTGTGCTAATAGATTACTGCTGTAATCTTCTGATTCAAATTGTCTTTTGCAAGGTATATCTTCAGTTATTGCTTTATTTTTCTCTGTAGCAAAGTGTTTCTTACAGGGTATATCTTCTGTGAAATTATTACAGGTGGTACTTTACAGGCTTTACAGTTTTATCTATCATTAGGATAAGTTTTCAGGGTTACTGCATTTGTTGCTGGCTGATTGTTTATGGTCTTACCTCCTTGTTTCTTTCATCCATGGTTCTTCTTTTTTGGCAGGGGAAAGTTCTTTTAAATTTGATGGACTGCATCTGACTAAGGAGGGAGTCAGTGCATTGGACCAGAAGTTTGAAGTCTGCAGAATATTTAAACTAGCAAATGAGGAGCAGTGTGTGCAGCACCCCATACATCAAATGGGAAGAACACCCCCCCCAGCTAGTGGTCAAACAGGAGTTCAGCATGTTTGCAGTTCACTTGCATCACCAGGTAAGGAAAAAAGTCCAGCTCCCCATACGGCACGCATGGGAAATGCCAGACCTCACCCAACAACTAGCACACCGAAATCTGGCCAATGGAAAATCATGTACACAATGCTTGCAGTCTGGAAAAAAGATCCCAGACCTGCAGGCAATAATGACAGAGGCTAAACTGGACATAGTAGCAATTAGCGAGACATGGTTTACCAGTAACCACACTTGGATTTCAGTACCTGGCTATGTACTGTTCAGAAGAGACTGAGGTGCAAAAAGGGGGGTGGAGTGGCCCTGTATGTCAATGAAAGTATCAAAGCTACAGAAATTCAGAATACACATAAGGAGCCAGACAAACTGTGGGTCACCCTGGAAACAGGAAATGGGACAGCCATACAAACTGGAGTTGTCTACAGGCCCCCAGACCAGGGGGAGGACATAGACACATTACTGTTAGAAGATATACAAAACATGACAGCTGAAGGGGAGGTTCTGATAATGAGAGACTTCAACATGCCAGATACAGATTGGTCAATACCAGCAGGAACATCTGCCAGAACTAGACACATGGTGGATTCCCTGCAGGGGAGGGCCTCAAACAACTGGTACAACAACCCACAAGAGACAGGGCTATCCTAGATCTAGTACTGACTAACAGGGAAAGGATCACAGATCTCCAGGTAGAAGGTCACCTGGGGGCCAGTGACCACCACATGGTATGGTTCAGTTTGGCCACTAGAACTAAATCATCCCATTCCAAGACAAAAATATGGGACTTCAGAGGAGCTGACTTTGATAAGATGGCCAACAGAGTTAACCTAACCCTGACAAAAAGAAATACAGGTGAGGGGGTACAGGCAAAGTGGGAAAGCATTAAGGATGCAATACTTGAAGCAACATCCCATTGTGTTAGAGAGAAAATGAAGTGCAAAAGAAGAAGGAAACCACTTTGGTTCTCAAAAACTAGCAGAAAAGGTCACAGCCAAATGCTGGCCTTCAGGAAATATAAGGAAACACAGCGGGATATAGACAGGGAAGCATACCAAACTTCCCTAAGGGAAGCAGGGAAGGCAGTAAGGCAGGCAAAGGCCCAAACTGAGGAAACACTAGCACAAACAGTAAATGAAGGAGACAATACTTTCTATAGATACATTAGTGAAAGGAGAAAGTCCAGAGGGGGGTATTTCTAAGATCAAAGTAGATAAGAGGGCATGTGAGGAGGAGGACCATGTAAAAGCATCTATCCTAAATAGATACTTTTGCTCAGAGGGTGACTGTGAAAAGGCAGAGATACTAAGCAAATATTTTTGCTCAGTATTTACAAAGGAAGAGGGGGAGGTACCTAAAACAAACAGTAGAAACACTCTGGATACAGAAGTTAATACCAGCCCATTTACAGAAGAAAGGGTTCTGAAAGAACTCTTAAAACTGAAGGTGGACAAAGCAATGGGGCCTGATGAGATTCATCCCAGAATTCTAAAAGAACTAAGGTAGAACTAGTGACACCACTGACTACCCTCTTTAACAAATCATGGGAGGATGGGGTGGTACCCGAGGACTGGAGGAGGGCAGATGTGATTCCCTTCACAAAAGTGGGAGCAAGGCAGAAGCAGGAAACTACAGACCTGTTAGTTTAACCTCAGTGGTAGGAAAATGATGGAATCACTTGAAGGAAAGAACTGTTGAGTATCTAGAGGCCAGAGGGGCACAGGACCCAAGGCAGCATGGATTCACAGCAGGAAGGTCATGCCAGACAAATCTGATAGATTTCTTTGACTGGGTGACCAAAGTAGTAGATCAGGGAGGGGCTGTGGACATGGCCTACCTAGACTTTAGCAAGGCATTTGACACAGTCCCACACAAAAGATTAATATACAAGTTAGCCAGCCTGGGAGTGGGTCCCAAGATGACAGCCTGGGTAAAGAATTGGCTGGAGAATAGGACACAGAGAGTAATAGTAAATGGAGTCCACTCTGAAAAAAGGGGGTTACTAGTGGGGTACCGCAGGGTTCAGTATTAGGACCGTCCTCTTCAATGTCTTTATAAGTGACATTGCAGAGGGACTGGAAGGAAAAGTATGTCTCTTTGCAGATGACACAAAGATCTGCAACAGAGTTGATACACAAGGTGGGGTGGAAAGGATGAGAAAGGACTTGGCAAGGTTAGAGGAATGGTCAAATGTATGGCAGCTTAGATTCAATGCTAAGAAGTGCAAGGTAATGCACCTGGGAAACAAAACCCAGGGAAGAGTACACAATGGGGGTGAGATACTAACAACAACAAAATGGAAAGGGACCTGGGGTAGTCATATCAGATGACCTAAAGGTGGGCAAGCAATGTGAGAGGGCAGCAAGGAGGGTTGGGGGATACTGGGATGCATAGGAGAGGCATCACCAGTAGAAAACAGGAAGTTATTATCCTCTGTACAGACAGCTGGTGAGACCCCATCTGAGTACTGCAGCAGTTCTGGAGACCCAATCTCCGCAAAGACATAGACAGGATGGAAGCTGTCCAGAGGAGGGTAACTAAAATGGTGCAGGGTCTGCACTGGAAGACATATGAAGAGAGACTTAAGGAGCTTAATATGTATAGCCTTGAGGAAAGGAGGAGAGGGGGACATGATAGAAACTTTCAAGCACCTCAAGGAATCAACAAAGTCCAAGAGGGTAGCATCTTTCAAAAAAGAGGTGTGCAAGAACAAGGGGCACAATTTGAAGATAGAGGGGCGGCTCAGAGGTAATTGTAAGGAAGTATTTTTCACAGAGAGGTTGTGGATGCATGGAACAGCCTTCCTGAGGAGGTCGTGAGTCTAAAACAGTGGGGGAATTCAAGAATGCATGGGACAGACATAAGGCAATTCTAGTGGGGGTAGGAGGAAGTAGGCTGCTGGTTAACTAGGATCTGCAGCTTATCCATTAGGTAGGGAAATGGGCAGACTGGGTGGGCCAAGCGGTCCTTATCTGCCGTCAAATTCTATGTTTCTATGTTATAGTGCAACACCTGGAATCCATAGGAGCACAGGATCCAAGATGGCATGGGTTTACAAAAGGAAGGTCCTGTCAAACTAATCTCATAGATTTCTTTGACTGGGCAACCAGAGTGGTGGACCAAGGGGAGCAGTTGATGTCACCTACCTGACTTCAGCAAAGTTTGACACTGTTCCACATAGAAGATTGATTAATAAGCTGGGTAGGCTGGGTGGGTCAGAAGTTGGTCAACTGGTGGCAAACTGGTTGATGGGCAGAAAACAGAGAGTGGTGGTAAATGGTATACAGTCAGAAGAGATGCAAGTCACAAGTGGGGTACCTCAGGGATCAGTCTAGGGGCCAGTCCTCTTCAATATCTTCATTAGTGACATTGCAGATGGACTGGAGGGTAAGGTTTGTCTGTTTGCAGATGACACCAAGATCTGCAACAGAGTAGATGATCCAGATGAGGTGGGCAGAATGAGAAGAGATCTGGATAAACTAGCAAAATGGTCAGAAGAGTGGCAACTGGGGTTTAATGCAAAGAAGTGCAAGATCATGCACATAGTTAAGAGAAACCCTGAAGCCACCTATAGGCTGGGATGGGAGTTGCTGGCAGTCACAAAGGAAGAAACAGACTTGGGCATCATCATCACCGATGACCTGAAATCATCCAAGCAGACCACTAAAGCAGTAGGTAAGGCTACAGGGATGTTGGGGTGTATTAGTAGGGGTATCACAAGTTGGAAGAGGGAGGTAGTAATCCCTTTTACAAGATACTGGTTAGGCCCCATCTGGAGTACTGTGTGCAGTACTGGAGACCACACCTTCACAAGGACATTAACCAAACTGAGGCAGTCCAGAGAAGGGCAACCAAAATGGTGCAGGGACTGCATCAGAAAACATATGAGGACAGATTAACGGAGCTCAATATGTATACCCTAGAGCAAAGGAGGGAGAGAGGTGATATGATTGAAACATTAAAACACCTTAAGGGCATTAACAAGGTGAAAGAGTCTAACATGTTTCAATACAAGATAAACAGCAGGAGAAGAGGACACAGCATGAGATTAGAGGGAGGTCGATTAAGGGATAATGTGAAGAAGTTATTTTTCACAGGAAGGGTGGTGTATGCATGGAACGGCCTACCTCAGGAAGTGGTGGATATGAATACAGTGTAAGGTTTCAAACAGGCATGGGATAGGCATAAGGGAGCAATACAGATGAGTATGAATAGATAGGCCATTGACAGAGCAAAGGCCGATGGCACATTTATAAGGTAGAAAAAGAAATGGGCAGACTGGATAGGCCTTGTGGTCCTTATCTGCCATCAACTTCCATGTTTCTATGTTCAATGGCATATTCAGCTGAAAAACATGGCACAAAGGAGGAGCAAGTCACAGAATGCGCCAGACAGAATTGAGCATATAAAAGGAGGCTCAAACACACACACAGCAGATGAGCAAGCCATAGAAAGACACAGTCATGGATGCAGGGCCATTTTTGATGAAGCAGGTAATGAGGGGTGTGAGAAGAAGGGAGGAACACCAACATGGCTGAAGACGGGCCCATCGGCAGTATACCCAACAGAGATGGTACTGTGCCCACCTCACATATGAGGCCTATGGGGATACAGAGATCGTAGGCTGGTGCCATCTGAATGGGGCAATTCTGAGGCAGCTCTGTGAGCTGTGCCATGATGAGTTGCAGGAACCCACCAGAAGGAGTCATGCCATGAAGGTAGAGTCAAGGGTGACAGCAGCAATGTGCCTGCTCACCACAGGCACCTTTCAAAAACCTGTGGGGCAACCACTGGTATATCCCAGTTGGCCATGTCTTGCCTCCTCACATAGTTCCTCAATGCCCTGCTGCCACATGCTTTGGAGTATATAAGATTCCCAAGCACACAGGCAGAGCATACAGCAAACATGAAGGTATTCCACAGGGTGGCATGCATGCTCGGCGTGATTGGGGCCATTGACTGCACCCATGTGGCCATATGGACACCACCTGGCCCAGAGGGGGCCACCTACATGAACAGAAAGGGCTACCCCTCTGTCAACTGCCAGGTGGTGTGCAATGCCACTGAGTGCATCATCAATGTGTGCACCACATACACTGGGAGTACACATGACACATTCATCTGGAACATCTCCATCCAGTTCCAGAGGTTTGAGCATGGGGAGATCCCCATGGATCACCTGATAGGTGAGCACTGCATGGGATGGGGTAATAAAGCAGCCACGAAGGGGTGGACAGGCCCAAGGAAACACATGGTGGGGGATGTGTGGGCAGCCGCAGGCAGCATAGGGGGAAGTCAAGGGAACAAGTAATGCCATGCACTAATCAGTATGTGCTACCCCCACAGGTGACAGCACCTACCCACTGTGCCCCTGGCTGCTCACCCCCATGCGGCGCCCATCCAATGCTGTGTAGTAGCGATACAATGAGGCACACATCACAACATGCAACATCATTTGGTGAGTCTTTGGCATGCTCAAGATGTGATTCCATTGCCTAGACAGGTCCGGTGATGCCCTACAGTACAGCCCTGCGAAAACCTGTGGCCTATTCCTGGCTTGCTGCATGCTGTACAACATGGCCATTGATCATGGCATAGCTGTCCAGGTGGATGAGGGCAACAGCAGCAATGAGGAAGGGGATGATGAGCCAGATGGATGTTTGCAGCCATCCATGCAGAGAAGGGACCCAGGATGGCTGCTTGTGCATGGAGGCACCGTGACATGATCACACAGAAGAACTTCTGTAACCGCAGGTGAGTACCAGACACGACAGTCGTGCATGCATGGAACACCACACACACAGATAGAGGCACATGGCCACACAGGGATGCATGCAGGGACATAAGCATGCACAGGAAACACACAAACACACAGCCACACGCCCACCATACAGTGCACAGGCATGGGCACATGCACACACATGGGCAACCATGCAGTTTGGCTGTGTGTGTTGGGTCAGCTGTTGCTGTCCACTGTGCATGTGCCATTGCCGGGTTACACCCCGCGCCTGGACACAGAGCCGGCTGTACCGACCTCAAGCATTACGACCACCATTAATGCCATCATGCGACACAGTGAGGCACATGGATGGCACAGTCAGGAGCAGTGGGCAATGTGGCAAAACACACACCAGTGCAGCTGGACATGGCATGAATCAGAGTGAATGCACCAGCACACAGGCAAGGCTGGCACAGTGCTGCCCTCATCACGCCCACACCACAAGGCCCAGCAGCATTGCATGCACAAATGGAGGATGTGCCACATGCCACACATATGTGACAGCACACACACATGGGTGCACCCAGCCAAGTGCACACCAGCCAACAGCAGTGGGTAGCAGAATGGAACAGCACACCCAGCAGGGCTACCGTGCAGTTCCACGGCTGCCATGGCCACATGGGTGGCCACACCTGGGCTGTGTGGCAGCCACAGGCTGCTCAACAGCCACAGGAGGTGTAACCAACACACTCATAGGGGTAGAGGACTGAGAATGCAACTGGGTCCTCACGGATGTGAATAGTCCAGTGAAGAGATTACTGCCTGGTGTGTCAGGGAGGGGCACATCAGAGCATGGCATCAGCTGTGCTGGGGTCGCCAGTCGCCGTGACCGTGGTGTTGATGTTGTGCTATGAGGAATCAGGGTGCTCTGCCGCACCCACTGGCCTCCAGCGATGCGAATCCGGTGGCAATGGTACTGGCAATACAGTCTAGCGATGTGGTCATGACCTCCTGCAGCTGCCAGAGCTCACCTATGAGCTGGGCACATCCAATGTCCCCTCGCTTGGCCAGTTGACACAGCTTCACCTGCAGTGCACAGATCTCAGCCCCGAGCATCGCCTGGCTGTCCATGGATGCCCGCAGCAGCTTGCTGTGCTTGTTCAGCCTGTCAGAGCCTTGCAAATCCTGGGACTGATGCTGACCTGCTAGGGGTGTGGCGGTATGCTGTGCAACATCCCTCACCTGGGGATGCTGCACAGGGGACAGCGCAGGTGGTGGGGACTGTGTGGGTGCCCGTCACCGGCCCCTGGGGTGTGCTGCACAGTGGCCACTGCATCCCACTGCCGTAGCCCATCTTCCTGCTGGGCCAGCCCTGTGGCACTGGCAATCATGCCAGCACCCCCTCCACAGCCAGCGACAGTGGCGGCGTCACACACCACTGTGCGGCCATAGACAGGTGGTGCCTGCACAGGTGCCGTACTGCCAGTGCTGGCACCGCTGCCCGTGAATGGCACTGTCCCCTGGGCAGCGTGTCCAGGCCTGTGCCATCCAGGCTAAGTGTAATGTCATCATCAGTGTCCGACAATACACCCTCCTGTGTTCCTGGTACAAGTACCGGTAGAGTATCTGTAAGCAAGAAGTCCGCCAGAGGGTCATCATCACCCAGACCCAGGAATTCAAGCAGCTTCACACTGCCGCATTGTCAATGGTCAGTGTCCCAGATGCCTGTGGATGTTGATGGCACTGCTTTGTTGGGTCCAATATCATCGGTGGCATCCTGCAACACACCCCTGAGGCATGATGGCACTGGAAGACAGAAAAGCATTATCAGTGGTGACAGTGACACTCTGCATGCAGTGCTTTGGCCAGTGCAAATGGGGCATGTGCACCAACACCGTGCCTGCCTGCAACGGGGGACGCTTGTGCAGCACCGCACACAGGGCAGTCATGCCACAGGCGGTGCACAAGGCAGGCCAGCCATGGTGAGTTGATGCAGCACATAGTGTTGCACCACCCCACAGCTGACATGCATGGCCCTCCCCACACCCCATGGGCCATGACACCAGTGGTGTGCTGCGCAGCTGCCTGTGCCTCTGTGGACCATGTAGTGCTACTGGCATGTGCTGCACAAGCAGTGCTGAGGGGCAGCCATGCAGCACTGCACACCCTGGACCATGACCCACAGCCACAGTACAGTGCCCATGCTGCATTCCCACTGCACACAGGTGGCCAATATCATGCTCAGTGATCCCATGCATGCATCACTGCTGCAGTCATGCTGCTAGCATGCACACACCCCCACACCCACATCCATTGACAACAGACTCACAGTGCTGTGATGGGCTGCCACCAGTCTGGAATCCACCCCCTGGAACACCCTCAATGGCGGCACGGGTGATGGTTGCTGCCGCCATCTCCTCACTCACCATCAGTACAGGTGCGGTGGCTGGTCTTCCACCCATCCTGCTGCATAATGCCCTGATGGAGGCCACCTTCTCCTTAATACACCTACGGTCTGTCCCCATCTTCTTCTTGCACTCCTGTGCACTCCTGTTATGTCTGCCATGGGCATTCACGTATGTTGCCACCTCCTCCCACCCGGTGGCATGGGCCTGCGGGGTACCAGTGGCCCCACTCAGCAGTGGCTCCCTGTTGAGATAGGCCTCAAACAGGACCTGCTGTTCATCTTTTGTGAAGTTGTGCCTGTGCTTCCGTGCAGGCCCCTGCTCCTCAGCTCCCTCCATCCCAGACATGTTGTTACCTGTGGACAGTCAGACACTGGCCCGATAAGCAGCATGGAAGCCCAACCTGGAACAGTGCAGCACTGACAACATGCGCAGCTATATAATTACACATCACAGTGTGATGGTCCTTACCTCAATGGCTGTCATACCTGTCAGTGCCCTGTGCTGTGTTGTGGAGCTTTTATGGCTCAACTCATGCAAATGAGCAACAGCGCAATTGTGATTATATGCTAATGTGCGCGGCTGCACCTGGCATTGGCTCATGAGGTTATTTGCATATGCTGGCTGAATATTGTGGATTTGCGCTTTGCACAATACAAATGCATTGGAGCACTTCGCTGGCACATTTCCTGCGCATGCATGGTGCGTGGCTGCACACCTGCCATGTGCACCATAGGCGGCACAACATCATGAGTGGCCTATCACGCACCTGTGTGTGCTGCGCGACATTCCCCTATTGTGCATGCGGACATGTGCGCATGCTGCACATGGGGACCTGATGTGCTGTCTGTCCTCATTGCGCAACCATGCTGGATGTGCCATGCCACCGACCGCACATTGCCAGACGATGCTCAATTGGTGCACGCACGGCATGGCGCAGGGTCATGCAGTGCGCATATGTGAGTCACAGCTGTGACCCGTGCTTCTCTGAATCGGTGTTGTGTTGTGATGTGCAGTACTGCATGATAGGCCTTTGATGCACATGTCTATCACACATCTCCGTGCTGAGCAGCCTTAGTCTGTAGTGCCCTATTGCGCATCATGCTCTGCTCAGTTCCACGTGCACGCTTTGCAGGCCACAGTACATGCAGTCAGTCACAGTGCGGTGGACAGCAGTTATGGCATGATCTGGGTCTCGTATGTGCCAGGTTCTGAACTAGAATGACACTGAGAAGGCCAACCTGGTGGCCCTGGTGGAGCCTGTGGTGGACCAGCTATTTGGAGTGGCCGTTCTACAGGAGCCATGGTCCCAGGTCTAGGACAGGGTGGCAGTGGGCCTAGAGCAGAGAACAGGGGTGCCACAGACTGGGGAGCAGTGCCACCACTGGTACAGGGAACTCCGCAGGCAGGATCCAGTGCATCTCCACAGGCTGCAGGACAGAGTTCTTTAGGGGTCAGTGCCGCAGCCAGGTAGGTGTCTCCTTGCACTGTGCAGGCTCCCATTGTCCAGTTCCTGTGTTATACTGTGCACTGCCTGTGTGGCTGCATGGGGGGCAGCATTGGTGGGTGGTGCATGTCCTGTGTTGCTGCACAGTGTACCTGTGTGGTGCATGGTGACGTTGGCCCAGGCACCATACCCCACATGTGGGCCAGTGTCCCTGCCCATGCTGTGTCAGCATTGTGCACTATGTCTATGCTGGGGTGATCTGCGCATGGCATGCCACTCATGTCTTTTTCTCTCTCTCTGTTCCATCCACAGGACTGGAGGACTGCAGGAGGGCCAGGGAGGCCACCAGATGGGTCAGGAGGGAGGTGATGGGGTGCTGCTGCTGCACCTATGCCTGAACAGGCAGGTGAGTGTGTGTGCAGCATGGTTTATGGGGCATGGCTGGGACTGGGATAGGTGGTGTGGTACAGCGAAAGGCACTGCCGCCATGCATGGCCACTGCTTGGGGAGGTTCCTGGCTCCACTGCCTGTGCCGTGTTGCCCTGTGTTTGGTGGGTCCATGCGCGTGGCCTCTGTGTGGTGGCATCCCATCACTATCCCTGGTAGGGGGAGGGTGTGAGAGTGTCCCATGGTGTCTGACTGCTGCTTGGGGACTACCGTCCTGCCTGAGGGGCCCTTTTGCCAGCACTGTGGGATACACTGCACAGGTGTGGGTGCATGTCGCTCATGGGCAGCAATGCAGTCTGGCTGTGGGGCGCAGCTCGGTCAGCTGTTGCCATCCACTGTGCACATGCCGTTGCCAGTTACGTCCACCGGTGGGTGCATCAGCTGTATTGTGTGCACACATGGTGGGGCTTGGGCTCCTTGTGCACTGTCAATTATTGCCTGTTCTTCGTCCCTTCTCTATGGTCAGGCCAGACCATGGGCCCAAAGATGATGGCTGGTGTTGATTGGCGGAGGAATGCTGCACCTGCACTAGCTCATACAGCACCACATTGCATGGACGAATGTGCAAATAAGGATTGGCTGGCGTCATCTGGAGGCCATCCTGGACCTTGTGCGGGAGGTTCGCTGGCTTCGGGTGTTGCTGCGGCATCAGTGGCACTAGTCCTGTCCCCCCCACTGTGCCCTGGACTTCCCCTGCCCTCCTGAGCTTAGTTTGATTTCCCTTTTCTCACCTGCGTGTTTGCTCCCGGACCCATTCTTCTTGTTGTCCACATTGCCCCTCCTTGCATTTCCCCTTCTCTGTTGATTGTTGTGTGCCCTGTTGGCACCCCTCTGTTCAAGTTAACATGTTATTTAGTAAAGGATTTATATTTTTGCACTTCTGTGTCTGTGTCTCCTTTGCATGTAGGCTGTTGCACTTTGCTGACATTGTTCTGTGGTGCTGTTGGACATGTCCCCTTCAGACCCAGTGCTGTGCCCTTTGTTTTGTGCTGCTGTGTGCACAGGAGCCTGTGTGCTGGGTCCCTCTGTCTCATGGGCCCTTGGGCTTTGCTGTACACCTGCCCTGTGCATGGTCCACTGCCTTGTGTCCCTGTTTGCCTGTGCTGGCCTGCCCTCCACCTGTCATGTTGCCCTTGCCAGTGCTGGTGTGTTGTGTGGTGCTGCTCCCTGTGTCCCTGTATGTCGATGTGGCTTGTATCCCTTGTTTCCCAGTGCATGTGTGTCTCTTTTACATGAGACCATGTACATGCCTGGTGCCCTCACACCATGGCTGTGGCATTGTCCCATATGGTGTTGCCTGTCAGGGTTGTGATGATGGTTTGCCATGGGCCTGCCGACATCCATTCCATCAGGTGGGTGGCTTGGTGTGTTTGGTGACCTGTGTTTGCGTTGTACGACTGGTATTCTCTGATGCCCCATGGCCTTGTGGCTCTGCTGTGCCTCCTGGGCACTGTCCCCTTTGTGTTTTGGGTCTGCCATGGCTGGCTTGGCACTCTGCTCTTGTGCAGCCCTGCCTGTGTTTCCCTTTGACTGTTGTGCTTGCTAAGCCTGCTGGTTGCTGCATGCTATCATGCTGCAGCACATGTCTGGTTGTGCAGTGTCGCATCTTTGCTATATTCAGTGTGGTTTGTGCCTGCACATGTCTATGGTGCATCTTTTGAATATTGTGTCAGTTTCCTATGGCGCAATTGCATTGTGCTGCGCATTCCATTGTGCATATTCTGGGAACACTTTTGAATATCCAGGCCTTAATGGATAAAATGATTTTGCTGAACTTAATGCTGCAAGGATATTCAATGATGCCCTTCTCTTTGAACAACTTATTACAGTACTTAGTACAGGAAGATGAACAAAGTAGGTGAGTTGATACCTTTTATTGGACCAAGAGATTTACAGAATGTCTAAGCTTTGGAACTATACAGAGCTCTTTTTTTCCATCATAAAAATGGCAGACTATACAAAAAAAAACACTTTAAGTACATACAGCAAAACTGGTCAAAAAAAAAAAAAAACTTTTACACCTGGATGTGACAGTTCTGTTCTTTATAACTATTCAGTATTTTATATAGTGTGATCAAAGCAGTATTACTAGTTGGATTTAAGCAATACTGTATACTTTAAACCCAGATTGTGTTATGTTGTCTCCATGACACTCCAGACATTACCTCATGGGTTCCCAACCCACTTGATAGGCTAGTGATGCACATGTGACCCAGATCAAATTTCACAGCATACCCAGGTCCCAGGAGTCCCTATTCTCCAGTTCAACCTTTGCATCTGAGAGGCTACAAGCACTCCAGGAGTCCCTGAGTGGTCAATCAAAGAAGGTAGGCCAAAACAAGTTTGTTACAAAACGTGTGACTCCCACAGCAGTTAGCTATTATAGTTAGTTATATAGAGTTGCGTTTATACTGGAAGCAATGTGGTTAATTAAGTCATTGTTTCTCAGCTGGGAAACAGCAAACAATGTTCTGGGGCCTTCTTTCTCTGGCTGTGTTGGATTATGCTCCTCAGCTGTTGCTGTTGGTTTTTGTTCTGCCTCAGGGCATGGGAGAGAATGAAAGAAAAACAGGTTGGATAGCCACAGGTTTATTGTGAAGTTTTGTTAGCAGCTGGAGATGTGTTACTTGATAGCATGCAGATAAGAATTGGAAAACCTGAAATCTGTTCTTTCATTGCGTCTGTGTTTGTGCTTTGGGCTGCTTAAAACAGTTTTAATTAGCTTGAAACAAATTCTGCAAGTTTTTAAACAATTTGGCTGAATTATTGGAAAGTGAGAGAGAATGTGGCTCGATGCTGTAGCAAGTGTTCTTCACTGCATGCCTGGGTTGTGAGTTTAAGAGTCGCGTCATAGCGCCCGCCCAGTATCTGGTGGTCCTCCCTCCCAAGCGGGGCCCACTTTCAAAATGCTGGAAAACGTCTTCTCAGCATCTTATTTCTTTCCCCATGGTCTCCCCTCCTAAGCGGAGCTCACGCGGTCGCTTCCGCCTACTACTCTACTCCCGAGCCTGCAGGTAGCGCAGTACCTGCAATCAGCCTCTGCTAGCAGTCCCTTAATTTAAGTGTTTGTTTTTTAGTTAGAATAATAGCAAACAAAGCCCAGGTTTCTTGCATGGAATAAATTATGCACTTCAGCTGTCTTCTGTTTGACTGATTGTGCCCTCATTAAGAGACACAGAGAGAATGATAGAGTCAGATGTTTCTTTGTTAGAAATTGTTGGCATCTGTTCTGTTTTGTTTGCAACTTGCTGAAAAAAGACTAGATTCTAAGCCCTGTATTCTTCTTTCACTTCTATGTAATCTGGTGGAATGGATAGAATGATAGAACACAATTTGAAACAAATCCTGTCAGTTTGAGATGAAATTGCTGAGTTTTTTAATGAGAAACAAGGAATGTTTAATCAATGATGTAAGCAAGCGATTCCTATCTACATGCTTGGATACACCACTTAAGATTTGCACTCTAGCACCCGCCTAGTAGCTGATGGTCCTCCCTTCCAAGTGGGGCCCATCACCAAATGCCGCTGGTGTATCAACAGAGTCTTAGCCTCCGAATGAGCTATGCGCTTAACCTGTCCCCAGGCCTGTGGTCTCCCCTTCCAAGCGGAACCCACACGGTCACTTCTGTGTGCTCCTATGCTACCACTGAATCCACGGGTAGTGTAGGACATGGTATTAACCACGGCATACAGTCCCTAGCTGAGCGACTACTGCAGGAAGGTTTTTTTCTTTAAAAGTGAAATTGGGGCATGAAATTGACAGAATTTTTGTTCCTGTTTGGAAGCACTGAGAAGTCAGGTATCTAAGTCCCTAATTGCTGAGAATGCGGCCTCTTAACCAGCGACCACTGTGAGAAGCCTGAGTGTGCGATTGTTGTGAGAAAGAGAATGTTGTGATTCCGGCTGCAGTTCAGGCATGCCTGGCACCTCATGGCTCCACAGCTAGGGCCCGGAACCATGGATCAAGTGGATTATCTGCATGGCTCAGGTCGCAATAATCTTGGAGCAAGTACCTAAGCCCTCGGCCACCATTTTAGGCGAGGCCTTCACCGCATGGCTTGGTCGCCATTCTGTTGGAATGATTTCCATTTTGATGCAAGTCCCTACCACACGGCTGCCATTTTAGGGAGGCCTTCACCACATGGCTTGGTCGCCATTTTGAATTGGACAATTCCCAAAAGACTTCGGCCGCCATTTTTGGCAAGCCCCGTGGCATGGCCACCATTTTATGGTAGCCCGACCACCATTTGAACTAGGCCCCTATCCATTGGGGCCCAGCCACCATTTTAAGTCTAAATTGATGTTTATTCCTCACTACATCGCGTGACAGGCATGATGTACAGGGTAAACATATACCGCTTAACAGGGTGGGGTTAGCCTTTGGGCATTTTATATCCAGAATCAATGCATCAGGTTTTCTCAATGCACGCATTCTTTTCCTCTGTGCTGCTGTAGCAGCAATGGCATACCATGCCCTGGGATATTCTATAAATATATATATATATATATATATATATATATATATATATATATATATATATACACACACATACACACATACACATATACACACATACACACATACACACACACACATACACACATACACACATACACACATATACATACAGGTATGATAACTGGATATCAGTAGGGCCTTGCTGCTGAAAGGGATTCTCTCACCTACAATTCCATCAAGACCCTGTTTTAAGTTCATGCACCAGGCTTGATAGGGTACTTATTCGTTTGTGTATGGAGCACCCCCCTTCCATGGTATTTAGAAGTGAAAACACTCGTAGCGACCATGTGGTCAAGTGAATCCCTCCCCCCATTCCCCTTCGTTAACTTCCCAAGAAGGCTCCAACTCGCTGGTGTCCCAATTTCCCCTGAGAAGGCTCTAACTTGCTGGTGTTCAATGCTGGAGTTGCCGCTCTCCTTGGCGGCGCAGTTTACAGTAACCATGCAGCAGGCGTGTCTCTTCCAGCATGTCGGGCAGGCCGCTGATGCACGAGCATCCCAAGGGGTGGCCCTGCCGGCTACACAGCTCTCTTGGTCCCTCTCTCTCTCTATCTCTCCCCTGATGATCAAACTCAATCAGCCGCTTCAGGAGAGCATTACCTGCCTTCTCAGGGTTTAAGTGAGAGGAAGAGAGAAAAAAAAGGGTACAATAGAGTCAGAAGGGAGGAACAGTCTGCTAAAAGAGATGCAGCCTCTATTTCTGTGCAGAACTCAGACGGGGGAAGGGGACCCTCAAAGAACCTTTGGCTGCTGCTCAGAGTACTCATTGATTTTTCGCCAAGATGGATGATAATTTCCTTCGGGCCTCAGGGGGATCGTCTCCCAAGCGGAGACCTCGAGGCACCATAGGGACACAAAACAGCTGGTGTTTTCCTTGTGTTTTTGGCCTAAAGAATTACTGGAACTACCTCATCAGGTCTAGCCCCTTCCTCAGTGGCCTAAAACTCGAGGCGCCATAGGGATGCAGGACAGCTGGCTCCTGACCTGCTGGCTTAAGAAATTCCTGGGATTACCTCGTCAGGCCTAGGCCCCTCCCACAGTGGCTGGCCTAGTCGAGTCCTCACCCCCTTTGACCTAGGGGCCCTCTCCCTCTACTGGAATGTACCCTAGATACAGCTAAGTATCTGGGGGACACAGCAGTAGATACCCTGAAATCAGAAGCCAAATCTGCTGCCCTGACAAACAGAACCAGACGAGCTATGGCTCAAACTTAGGAAGCAGACAATGAGTTGAAGAACATTTTACAGAACCTGCCCCTGAAAGGGGATAACGTGTACGGTGAAGGCCTTAAAGAATTCCTGAAACAAAGGAAGAGGGCAAGGATCTCGCTAGAGAAAAACAGAGGACACTTTATTTGCCATCTGCTCTGCATAGATTTCAGGAATAACAGGTTTCAGCAGAACAGAAGACAGAATTACTCTTAACAATTCCTTTCAGGGTAGAGGCCATAACGACAACAATAAGTGTTTCAGAGTAACCTCACAGGGCAGCTACTCAGCATCCAGAGGAAGGAACACACACTTTGGAGGCATAGGCAGAGGAGGAAAGCCCAAACAGTACTGACTATTTCCCCCCGACTTCCCCGCTGCCAAGGCAACACTCGGACTACCCACCTGTGGGCCAGAGACTGATGTCATTCCATCAGCAATGGCAGCCAACAACTTCAGACATATGGGTCCTGGAGATTATATCCTAAGGTTACTCTATTGAGTTTTTAAACAAACCTTGCTGAGACAGAGTGATACTGTCCCCCATCGCAAAAGGAGGGCCACCGCCCACCAAGTCCAGGAGATCATCCGGGACCTGTTACAAACAACACATTCTGACCAGTACCAGGCTCCGAGGCCATGACAGGGGTCTGCTCCATATTCTTCCTGGTCCCAAAGAAGAACAGAGACCTCAGACCTATTCTGGTTCCACATACTGGGCCAACACTTCCAGTATCAGGCCCTATCCTTCAGACTCACTTCGGCACCCAGGGTGTTTACAAAAGCGTCCATTGTTTTTAGCAGCCTGACTGCAAGAACAGGAGGTTGGTATCATTCCCTACCTGGACGACTGTCTGATACAGGTGCGCAGCAGTGTCAAACCTCAAAAGGACACAGACACAGTTCTGTCAGCTCTGTTCCAACATGCTTGGGTGGTCAATCGGGAGAAGAGCTATTTATGACCATCTCAGCACATAGAGCACCTCGGAGCAGAGATAGACACAGCCGAGGGGATGGTGAGACCCTCACGAAAATGTATCGACATGATGATATCAATAGTTCGAACACTGCGGTCCACAGCCAAGCTGACCATGGGTCAAGCAGCATGGGTTCTCATCTGCATGGCATCCTGCCTAGACCTGGTCCCTTGGGTGAGTTGGAATATGCTCCCCTTGCAGAAGTGCATACTGCAACAAGGCTCCCCATCGGAGAACAACCTCAACAAGGTTGTTTACCTGCCAAAGAAGGTCAAGGACTCCCTGGGGTGGTGGACCCACCGCCAGAACCTCAAGAGGGGCTATCCACTAGAGCTGTCATACCAGGTGACAGTGGAGACGGATGTCAGCTTGATCAGTTGAGGTGCATGTATGCACAATTTCACAGCGCAGGGCAAATGGATGAAGGTGGAGGCATGATTGTCCATCAACATCCTGGAAATGAGGGCGGTGTTCCATGCTCTGAGAGCATTCAGGGACAACATCGCCAGCTGGGCAGGCTTGGTAAAATCAGACAACCTGGTCACTGTAGCATACATAGCAAAACAAGGCAGAACATGCAGCAAAGCCATGCTTAGAGAGGCTGCCAAGGTGTTAAACTGGGCCCAGTCCAACCTCACCCACCTCCACGCAGCGCACCTGGTGGGAAAGCTGAATGTCAGAGCAGACTGGCTAAGCACACAACCATGGTGCTCGATTACCTAATAAAGGGCCCGTGCAAGCCGGGCCATCAATTCCCACTTTACTGGCTGGTTTAAAAGAAAATATATATATATATTTCTAGTAGCAATCTGCTCCGCCCGCAGAATTAGCGAACTAGGTGCCCTGTCCTGAAAAGAACCCTACACCATTTTCATTGCCCAAGGGGTCTTTATGAAAACAGTACCAGCCTTTCGCCCCAAGGTCACGTCCACGTTCCATACAAAAAAAAAAAAAAACCCTGGAGATACCGACGTTCCACACACAACGGCAACAGAGCGACTCTGGAACTCCCCATCCGCTGGATGTAGGGAGTACCGTGTCACAATATATTACACGGACACAGACAATTCACAATTCCGAAAGACTCTTTATCATGGCTCAGGGTGGCAAGCAAGGAATGGTGGCTTCGAAGGCCACCATTGCTAGCTGGTTAAAGAGGATGATACAGAAAGCATACAAAGCTAATGGCATTATGTCTCCAGAGGGAATTAGAGCCCACTCAACAAGGGCAGTGGCTGCCTCCTGGGCAGAAAGAGTCAATGTGTCCATGGAGGACATATGTAGAGTGGTGACATGGACCTCGGTCCACACTTTCGCAAGACATTATAGACTTGAGACTTTATACAGACAAAGGACTGAATTTGCCAGAAAGATTCTATCATCAGCGTGTCGCAAGAACTGTCTGCCAGATCACCCTGTCCCGCCCTGATGGATGTTTTGAACTGCTTATTATAGTAACCCATGAGGTAATGTCTGGAGTGTCATGGAGACAACATAACACAATGGGTGTTTACTCACCTGGTAAAGGTGATTGTGTTAGTTGTCTCCATGACACTCCACGACCCACCCGTCAGGGCGACCATGGCAGAGATCTTTGCTGGATATGTTTGTGTGTGCAGAGCTTCTGTATTCCAAGATCATTATAAACTGTTCTGAACACACAGTTGGTTACAGTCGGTATCATTCGGTTACCGATTTTAGAATTGTACCTATAAGAAATAAACCCAGGTGGTGGTTATCATAAAAGACTGTCTTTCAAATTTTGTGTGGTTATACTCTATATATGTATAAAGATATGGGGTGAAGATGGGAGTCACGAAAGGGGGGATCTGTTTGCCTAAAACATTTGTATTTCAGCTATGGAAGAATCGAACTGAAGAATAGGGACTCCTGGGACCTTGGTATGCTGTGAAATTTGATCTGGGTCACATGTGCATCACTAGCCTATCAGGTGGGTTGGGAACCCATGAGGTAATGTCTGGAGTGTCATGGAGACAACTAACACAATCGCCTTTACCAGGTGAGTAAACACCCATTCTTATGCCGTAATTAACGTCTGCATATCACTAGGTAAATCACAAAAATACATTAAAGCATTATGATTTTCGGTCTAGACGTGTTAGTTGATCTTTGTTCTAACATGAGTTAACAGTTCCAGACTTGCAGAGTCCTAATGATCACCTGAGGCATTATCTGCACTTTATAAAATGAGATTTAGAATCCCAGCAGCTTCATTGGTCTAACCCTGTCACCTGACCACTGATTAATCACTGGTATATACAAAGTTTGTAAGTAACTTACAGTTAATTTACATAGTACTGTAGCTGTTAAATCACATACTGTATGTTGAAAGTACAATCACACTGTGCCTGTTTTGTCATGTGATTGTTTTTGCCTTTATGTTTTGTTCTTATTTTCATATGGTGACTTGGGAGTTGAAAAAGCTGGAAGATTAGTCAAGGGAATGGCAGCTGGGTTTCAATGCAAAAAAAGTGCAAAAACATGAACTTGGGACACAGAAACCAAGGCGCAATGTAACAATTGAGCAGGGAGGTATTAGCAACCACAAAACAGGAAGGTAACCTAGGGGTAATCATTTCTGATGACCTGAAAGTATCCAAACAGTGTGATAAGGCAGTGGGGAAGGGTAGCAGGATGCTCGGGTGCATAGAGAGGGGCATCACCAGCAAAAGGAAGGAGGTACTATTACCCCTGTAAAAATCACTGGTAAGACCTCACCTCAAGTATTGTGTCCAGTTCTGGAGGCCCCATCTCAGGAAAGACATAGGGTGGAGGCAGTACAAAGGAGGGTTACCAAAATGGTGCTGGGCCTGCATCAAAAGCCCTACAAGAAAAGACTCAAGGAACTACATTTGTACTGTCTAGAGGAAAGGAGGGAAAGGGGGATATGATAGACACATTCAAATACCTCACAAGTTTTAATAAGTCACAGGAAGGTAGCATTTTCCATAGAAAAAAATGCTCCAGGACAAAGGGTCATGCTGTGAAGCTGGGGGGGGTGTCTCAGAGGAGATGTGAGGAAATGGATGAGCCCAAAAATAAAGAACCTCATTAACAAGAAAAAAAGGGCATATATATATATATATAAGCAAAAATAGTAAGGAGGTTAACACATGGATGAAATTTAAAAGGCTGCTGAAGGAAACCAAACAGCCTATAACAAAGGCAATGAAGGATTATGAAATACAGTAGGCTTAGCAGCTAAGGTAAAGGGCAATCATAAATCCTTCTTTAACTACTGTATATAAGCAATAAGAGGGGAGGAACTGACAAGATTGGACCTCTGTCAGACCAACATGGGGAACTGGTCTCAGACATGGCAACCGTAGCAGAGTTACATAATCAATATTTTGTATCAGTTTATAACAAAAAAACTGATTAACTCACATTTGGAGAAAACTAACGCTAATCCATTAACCCTAGGGGTTGAATATATCAGAAATAGACTTAGCAAACTTGATGCTAACAAGGCTCATGGTCCAGATGAAATAACACCCAAGAGTGGTTAAGGAATTAGCCAGAGAGCTGGCAGAACCTTTGACTCAGATTTTTCAAAAATCCTTAGATGAGGGTGCTGTGGTGGACTCTTGTAAAACTGCCCACGTTACACCAATTTACAAAAAGGGCAGCAGGAAGGAGGTCAGGAACTACTGGCCAGCGAGTCTTACCTTGGTGCTAGGAAAGGTTTTGGAGGGCATAATAAGGGAATACATAGAGAATTGTATAGAGGTAACAGGAATGAGAGATAAGACACAGCATGGATTCACAAAGGGGTGTTCATGTCAAACAAATGTACTTGAATTTTATGGTAGAGTCAGCGAGCTTTGGAAATGGGTGGGTCAGTGGACGTTTTGTTTCTAGACTTCACCAAGGCCTTTGACAAGGTACCTCATGGTGAAATAATTGATACATTGATAGATATGCATATATCTGGTATAGTAACTAGATGGATTGCTTCCTGGATTGCCCATAGGCAACAGAGAGTGATCATAAGGGGGAAAAAATCAAGTTGCTCTAAGGTGGAGGGTCACGTGATGTCTGCTGGCTGAGCGGCAGCAGGAGTTTGGAGCTCTCCCTTCCTGCCAACAACTTAATGTTTATTTTGTAATTTTCCGACTAGTTTGGCATCTAATTGTTATATTACCTGCAAGAGTGCACTCCACCTGTCGGTTCTTGGGCGTTTTTGGAAGTGCATCCCGTAGTTTGTAGCGGAATGGAGGTGGATAAAAAGCAGGCCGTAATTAGGCATACACCGCCGACCACGCCGGAAAAGCTCCCTAAAAAATCGCGGAATCAGCCAGGGCCAGCATCTGATAGGTCTGGAGATAAGAATCAAACAACCAGCCCTCTTACCGAAGAAAGATTCCTTCTGGAGATCGCCGCATTAAAAGAGGTGCTGCTGTCGATCACGACCGATCTAAAGTCTATTCGGGGGGATCTCTCAGCGCTCACTACTAGGGTATCCGACTCTGAGGCTAGGCTTTACTCACTGGAGCAGTGGAAGCTTACTGCGGAGGCCGAGATGGTCTCTTTGGCCCAGCAGGTCAGGAAGCTGCAGGCCAAAACAGTGGATCTGGAGGGTCACAGCTGGAGAAATAATTTAGTGATCCTGGGCCTTCCGGAGCTCGAGGAAGGAGCAGACCTCATGATGTTTCTTCAAAAGTTTCTGGTGAAGATAGTTGGCCCTTCGCCCTCAATCCTTACTACCATCTGGAGGGCTCATCGGGCTCTCAGGCCCAGACTCCCCACCTGGCTCTCTCCATGACCTATCATCGTGGAAGTTTCTCAGCTATATCAAGCGACAACATGTTTTCAACAAATCTCGGGAGCTGCAGGCTATCAACTGGGGGACTTCTAAACTACGAATCGCTCAAGATTTACCGAAAGAAGTCAGAGTGAAAATGGCTACATTCCATCCTGTAGTGCAGAAGCTGGTCACTGCTGGCACTCCCTTTCGCATGCTTTACCCAGCCACCCTAAAGGTTACAGTTGATGGAAGTCCTCAGACCTATGAAGCCCCGGACTTGGCTCTTAAAGACCTGACTGTCAAAATGCCTAACCTCTTTACTGCAAATGGCTGAATTGGTGGCTCTGAAATAAGTAGTTTGTGGTTTCTGGCTGTTTTGGGGCCGGTTATATTATGTCATTTTATTTCCTTTCCCTTTTCACTTTCCCCTTTTTCTTCCCCAGTAGTGTGGATCGGTAGCTGTCTGGGTCGGCCTTACCTGTTTTGGCTGCTCTTGTGGTCGCTGGGTTGGACCGAGACTGGCGACTGTTTACGGATGTCGAACCAGGCCGCGCTCTGGCCCTGTCTGCTTTTTCCGCTCTTTTGAAAGCTACCTCACCCGGAACGCCCTCGGGCGAGATGCTGTTTCCGGGTGTACTGGGTTTTTTGCCGGACCGGACTGGTCCTAGAGCTTTTTGATTCCGCCAGGAAACATCTTGTCCACACCGCGATGATGTTGGGATGTTGCGCTGCAATTTTTCTGCTTCCTCGCCCCCTTGCTCCTGCCTTTGCCGATGGTGAGTCAGCTTTTCCCTCTGGCTTTCATATTTTCCATTGTGGCAGTGGCGCTGGGGCTAGTTCGGGATACTTGCTGTTTTCCTGTATCCTAACCGGGTAGCTGTTGGTGGGGGGAGGGAGATACTCCTGAGCCTCTTGCGTTTGCTTGCAGCTGCATTGTGCGCTGATGGAGGGGGGGTTTGCAAATCCATTCCCTGGTTTGGGGACATTGTTTGTTTTTCTGAGGTGGTGGGGGGTTGTCCTTCCGCTGTGGCTTACTGAATTCTGGCTGTTCTCCAATTTTCTGGTCCCTTACAGCCTGATGGGATGTGGGTTTGCATGGGGGAATTGGCTGCCAGGCTGTCGCTGTTCCATTTGTTTTGGGTCTGTACATGTCTGGGGCCAACTTGTACATAGTTGGGTATGTTTTTTTGGGCGGGTTGGTGGGGGGGTGGGTCATTCCAGCCTACTGGGATACATGTCTGTTTTTTTTTTAGTTAGTTGGGGTGTATTTGTCTAGGGTGCATCTACTCTTGAAAACCTATTTTGATAGTCTATGGGTGGCTGGAACTGGGGGGGTCAAGTGTGCCTGTTGTATTAGTATATACCTGTTTGATTTTGCTTTTGGTTTATATTTGAAATGGCTTTAATGGTTACCAAATTTGCATCGTGGAATGTGCGTGGGCTCAGAGGGAAAGCCAAGAGAGCTCAGGTTTTCAAACACTGTGAATTCTTTCAGGTAGATATTCTGTTCTTACAAGAAACCTATCTAACTAAAGCTGAATCGAAATGGCTGGTTCTGATCCGGTTCTTGCAGGTATTCGTTGCAGGTGGTTCTAACTCTAAGGGAGGGTGGCGATACTTTTCAAAAAATATGTCAATTTCTTGGTTAATAATATAATAGCCGACCCAGAGGGGAGATATGTACTGATAAAAGGTTCTCTAAATGGAGATAATATTGTTCTAGGATCTGTGTATGGCCCAATAGGGGGTAGTCCCGTGTTCTTTATGGCCCTAGCGGACAAAATTAGTGCCATGCTCCCTTCCCAAATTGTGTTGGGCAGAGATTGGAACCTTCCTCCCTCTCATTTGTTAGATAAGGATCCCAAATCAAATCTTCCACCCACTCCGGCTCAAAGAGCTTTGCTAGATTTTACCCATATGCTTGGCCTCTGTGATCCCTGGCATCTTTCGAACCCATCTCTTCGCTCCTTCTCGTTCTTTTCTCAGCCCCATGGCTCTTGGTCTAGGATAGACTATATTCTGGTTAGCAAAACTCTCTTTCCGAACCATCTCCTATCTGGCATTGAACCGATTATTCTCTCCGACCATGCAATTGTGTGGGCAAAAATATCCCCAGGGCTTAATTTTCAAAGGGACACGGCCTGGAAGTTCAACACCCAGCTTCTAAAAGACACTCGTATCGTAACTCAGATCAAGACCCTTATTTCATCTTTCCTGGAGAATAATCTTGGATCCACCCCCAGATTTGATTGTATTTGGGGTTCCCTAAAATGCTATCTTAGGGGTGAGCTGATTAAGATTGCTTCAGCAAGGAAAAGGGCTTGACTATCTCGGGCATCTTCCCTTATGGCTAACATTAGAGAATTGGAGAACTCTTGTTCCCTCCCATTCTCTCTTACCATCCTTTGAAGCTCTCACGGCGGCCAAAAGTGAATATGCTGATCTTCTGAGGGAAAAAGCTGAGTACTGTCTCGTTAAGACTCAAGCCAGGTATATTGAGCATGGCGAGAAAGCTGGTAAGCTTTTGGCCCTGAGACTTCGCTCATTGGAAAGTTCCAGACTGATCCCGCTATGCAATCTTCTTCCGGCTCTATGGTAACTTCTCCCAGGAGATTGTAAATGTTTTGAGGAATTTTACACAAACCTTACAGTGCTCCTTCCTCTCCTACTCCTCTATCTGACATACTAGCCTACCTAGATGGTATTGATATTCTGAAACTTCTGCCCTCGACATAACTACTCTGATCGCCCTTATCTCACTTTCTGAAATTGAGGCTGTTATTGCCTCTATGGCCCGGATAAAGCTCCCGGCCCAGATGGGTTCCCTGCTAATTTTTATAGGACATTCTCCAAGGAGCTTGCCCCAATACTCCCCAAGCTTTATCAGTATCTTTTTTCTGCTAATGTGATTGACCCCCGCTACTTGAGGCTACTATTGTCCTAATTTCTTAAACCGACAAAGTCCACGGACCCGGCGAAGCTACTGCCTATATCCCTTCAGAATTATGACATGAAAATTCTGGCCAAGGTTTTCACGGAGCGGATTAAGAAAATATGGCTCCATCTTCTTAGTCCTGAGCAAGTTGGGTTTGTTCATTCTCACTCGTCTTCGGATCACCTCAGAACCCTTTCTCATATTTCTCATCTAGCTCAATCATGCCACCTCCCTATGGCCCTGATCTCGCTTGATGCAGAGAAAGCTTTTGACAGCGTGGGCTGGTCCTTTCTCTGGGCTACATTGTCCAAGATGGGATTCCCAGTTTCTTTTCTTAAATGGATCCAGGTTTTATATGATTCCCCTTTGGCTAAGATATACTGTAATGGGGTTTTCTCTTCGAAGTTTCAATTGTTTACTGGAACCAGACAGGGCTGTCCCCTATCACCTTTCCTTTTTAATTTATATCTGGAGCCTCTTCTTATTAAACTCAAGTCTTCCCCACTTATTAAAGGTTGTCGAGTATGCCAGCAGGACTTAGTCCTCTCAGTGTATGCGGATGACATACTTCTACACGTTTCTCACCCGGTCACTTCTCTAGAGCAAGCAATTCTGCTCATTAATCAGTTTGGGAACTTTTCCCAGTACAAATTGAATATAACTAAGTCTGAAATCTTTCCCTTAAATGCTTATACATATAAGCAGGACTTTATTAAGTTTGGAATGCACTGGGCCCCAAAGTCGATTAAATATTTAGGTATTCATTTTTCCCCTGACTTAACCCTACTTAAAAAGCTTAATTTGGATACTATTAAATCTCAAATTCAGCAGGATTTACTAAGATGGTCCAATCTTCCCATCTCTCTTTGGGGTAGGATTAATATCGTTAAGATGAATGTCCTTCCCCGTATCTTCTACCCGCTAACCTATTGGGTCTGTGGTTACCGCCTCGACTTCTGCAACAGTTCCACGTGGTTTTCTCGAATTCCTCTGGCGAGGAAAGGGCCAGACGCCTTCTCAGCTTTCTCCCTAAGGATAAAGGGGCTTCGCTTCCCCATCTTCACTATACTATTGGTCCACTCACTTATCCAAAATCGGGAGATGGATCTCGTCTAATCCTGATTCCTCTCCCCCGATTTGGCTCCAAATTGAGAAACTGATCCTCTCGGAGTCCAAGTTAGATCCTATGGCCATTTACTATACTCCCATCTCTCTTCTCTCACAGTGGATAACGGATCAAACAATGCTTATGTCTCTTAAATCCCTCTCTCAGTGTTTGCAGTTCTTAAGGATCCCATCCAAACTGGATCTTGGACAGCCCACTGTTCTTAATCCTAACATTAAGTTGGGCAACTTGGTGATTGCCCCTGATTGGCTTCCTCATGTTAAAAATACCAGTCTGGACCAATACTACGACCAGGGCTCCCTTCTCTCGTCCTCCGATATTCTTACCAAATTTGGTATTCCCAAGGGCAGAGTCTTCAAAATATATCAATCAAGGCACCTCATTGCTGAGAAGTTTGGCACTCAGTTCAGAGAAACCATGGTTCAGCCCTTCCTATCTCGCATCTCTACCTTTGCTTCTAAACCACATTCTCTCTTGGCAATATATTCCTTTTTACTGGACTATAAGTTTCCTAAGCCTGTTGCGGGATCTGGTATCTGGCTTTCTCTACTTCCCGAGGCTGCCTTGAATTGGTCCCATGTTTGGAGGGACCTGCACAGATACCATACTCAGGACAGACTTAAACTTATCCAATATTATATTTTGAATAATATGTATTATACGCCTAAGAAACTTTTTCGGCTCAATAGATTAGCTCTCTCTCCCAATGTACCAGGTGTTTGCAGGAGGAAGGAAATCCCCTTCATATTTTCTGGCATTGTACTAAAGTTGCCCCGCTCTGGACAGCTATCCGTGACAATTTGGACCCCCTATTGGGCCTTACTCCCTTTTTCACTCCTGAAATTTGTATTTTGGGGGACTATAGTACTATCGATTGTGTTGAGTGTCGATATCACATAGCCCTTGTGTCTGGTGCGGTTAGACACTGGACTGACCAACTGTCCCTGACTTATCCGGAGTGGTTGACTGAGCTTTCAGCATGTCTGAATGTTGAAAGGCTTTCCGCCAGTGTGCAGTACCATATGAATCTATTCCAGAAAAGGTGGGGTAAATTATATGCTCTGTATTTACACCGATGACCTCTTGGCTTTCCCTTTGCTGCCCATGGAAGTTTCTTCCTTGTTCTCTTTTGTATTTATATCCTTTGCACTTTTAGGAGTTGTTCTCCTGGTGCAACATCTGTAATAATACTAGGTTACTTGGCACACTTGGGTTGAGGGGTGGGAGGAGGGGTGGTATGGGGGTGGGGAGGGGTTGGGGGTTTTGTTTATTTTTGTTTATTTTCTTACTTTGTACCAGGTATGGATAATTAGGTTATAGCATCCTATGTAGATGTTGTTTCTCCTTTTGGAAATTTAATAAACTTGAATTTCAAAAAAAAAAGTTGCTCTGAGGTGACTATAATGGGGTTCCCAGGGCTCTTTATTAGGCCATGGCTTATTTAACCCAAACATATCTTCAATGAGGTGCGAGGAAGGAATATGGGTGTCAGAATGTGTTGATGACACACAGATTGGTACAAAGGTAGACAATCCCGAAGGTATAAAAGATCTACAACATGCCCTAAACAGTCTAGGGAAATGGGCGGAGGAACATAAGCTGCATTTCAGTTTCGAAAAGCGTACTGTCATGCACCTCGGAAAGAGGAACATTAAAGCTGATTATATATTAATGGACAAGCAGCTCAAGGAAGTAACTGATGACAGAGACCTAGGAATAATGGCATCAAGGGATTTGAGATTCAAGGGCCATTGTAACTATGTCATCAAAAAGGCAAATAGATTATTGAACAGTATTACCAGGCACATTAAGAGCAGAGCAAGAGAGGTGATAGCACCACTGTACACCTCATTGGTGAGACCTCACCTGGAGTATTGTGCCCAATTTTGGCCACCAGGGACAAAAATGGAAAACTAAAAACCTGGAGGGGGTACAAAGGAGGGCCACGAGGATAGTCAAATATCTTAGGGGCATAGAATATGAGGACAGACTAAGCAGTTAGGGACTATTCTCCCTACAGTATCAGAGATTGAGGGGGGGCATGTGCCTTCATTTCAGGGCGCTGTCAAAAATAATGATTTGTGGGATTGTTTGGGCTTTGAGATGAACAATCAGCCATATAGCACCTGATCACATTCCCTTCAGTTAAAGGGAGAGATATGCCACACAAATAAGAGGTCCAGCTGGTACAGTCAGAGCTTCATGGCAATCTGGAACTCACTTCCTGAGGACTTGGTTGGTAGCAGAAGAATGATGGAATTCAAGTGTAAACTTCATAATTATTGTGTCACAGCAACATTAAGGGCTATAGATGGCAATTTACAGATAATATGGACTTATGCCTACTATGCTCTGTAACAACCTATGTTACCTATGTTATCTATGAAATACTTCTTCACAGAGGGGGTGGTGGATACCTGGAACAGCCTCCCAGCAGTGGTGCTGGGTGCTAAAATAGTAACAGAATTCAAGCATGCATGGGCTAGAAACAAGAGGACCTCAAAAGTAAGGCAAGGGGGGAGAAGACAAGAGATCGAGCAGGGCCTTCGGTGGCACAGTAGGTAAGGAATATAGGGCAGACTAGGTGGGCCAAAAGGTCCTTATCTGCCAACAACTTCTATGTTTCTATGAGTTTGTCATTCTGTAAATAAGACTTGTATTTCATTTGAGCCTATCCTGTAAATTCCAACTTTTAATAAATAAATAGTAATAGCCTAACTAAATGAAAATAAAACTTTTTTCCATTAAAAACACTTTTTTCAGTTTTATAACTACAATAACCCACTCCAGGGCATGGGTGTACAGTATCAAGCATTAATGTACTTCCAAATTGGTTGGGAGGTTTGGCCTTGTGCCTCACAACCACTTGGGGTGTACATTAAATCCTAATATGCCCATGTCCTGTTGTGGGTTATAGCTTATACAGTTTATACCACTAGTTCATACATTCACCCTCTGAAAGTAACTTCTCATTTGGCTCTAGATCACATCCTTCCACCCTCTCAGTGGTAGTAAAAAAATCAGCTGCAAGTGTCATACAATCAATATCATTCTCTTCTGGGCAACAATTAGTATCTCTTCTGTGACTTAGTCCATTGGGTCCTGCAGTCTTCCATGCAGTATGAGCACTCAGGTAGCTTTAGCACCAAAATAGCCTTGATTGGAGTGGTATCCCAGTTGTGTTGCCAGTTCCTTCCTGTGACTCAAGGATCACCATGTCATCATAAAATGCAAGGGATTGGGCATGAATCCATTGCAGGCTTTGAAAACATATATTTAGGCATATGCCCAGTTGAAACTGGTGAGCTGGCATTTTCCTATCAGCCAGCATCATCTTTCTAGCATTCTTAACCACATGTAGCAAAGTGAATCTCGGGGACAGACTCCTTTGGTGAGTAATAGCCAATCTCCTTTAGGAGTCATTGTCCCATCTATGTTGGTACTCACATTACCCTCAGGTTGGGGCTAAGCTCCTTCTTCCTCTCAATCAACATTCCCTGAGCAAGTATGCCAAGTTCCCATTCAGCAGAGGTAAGGGCAGTGACAAGTGGGGCACTGAGGCTGCAGATCAGTGCAGCACCCAAGCTGTTTAAACTTCTCACAGAAGACCTCAACCTGAAATAAACTCAGATATTTTTTCTCAAGCTATAGCTTTCACATTTTATTTATTTATTTATTCACAATTCGGATTTACAAACTTTGAGTCAAAGACTCATTTACAAAGGCACTTCATTGCAGGGAGGGTAGACAACATTTTGGTGGAGTACAACAATGGAGAACATTACAGGTGAGATACAATAAAAAGAGCATATAAAGCAAAGCAAAAGTACGTTCAGAACAATTCCAGTGATACAGTGGAGCACACAGGTTTCAAATCGTGGTGTACAGGCTTCAATTAAGCTAATCTAATTAAACTAATATATATATATATAATACTATGGGATCCCTAGAGATACTGGGTAGTGAACACCTGGGGGGTGCGGAGGGGTAGTTGCTGGGGAGAGTGGAGGACTGGGAAGACTTTATCTGTGGATTGAGTCAGGAAGAGCTCTAGGTATGGCCCAGTCATGGGCATTTGTAGCTCCGAGTGTCAGTGAGGTGTTTAAGGTGGGTGATTTTGAAGGGGCCGATTTTGGAGATGTTTGTGATATGAGCGGGGAGGGAGTTATACCAGGAGGGCGCTCTGGAGTGGAAAGATCTTTGGGCGAGCGAGGTCCGCTCTTGGCACCTGGAAGGTGGCTTTGGTTGCATTTTGGGTGGTGACCAAGTGGGTGGCCCGTTTTAGGGATGTAGTAACCCACGGTGGGGAGAGTGCAAGTAGTGTTTTTTTGTCTAGTATACAGGTGTGGTATCGCAGGCGCTCTTCAAAGGTGAGTAGGTTCGAGGTGGAGTAAAGCTGGCATGTATGCATTCTGTTGGGGGCACCAGTCAGGAGTCTGCAGGCCTTGTTGATTGAGGTCTGGACTTTGGAGAGGGCAGTGGGGTCAGCAGCTGCATAGATAGGGAGCCCATAATCAACCAAAGACAGGATGGAGGAGGTGATAGCCAGCCAGAGGGAATACTCAGGGAGGCAGTCTTTGTGGCGGTAGAGGAGTCCAATCTGGGCATTCATGGCAGACGACAGGGATTTAAGATGGGCGTGGAAGGAGAGAGCCAAGTCGAAGGTGATGCCCACGTATTTGTATGCTGATACCTGTTCAAGGGGGTGTAGGGTGTGGGGGAGGATGAGAAGGGTGCATTTTCTGGAGTTACTTTGTCGGTGGGCAAAAATCATAGATTTTGTCTTCTTGTGGTTCAGAACCAGACTATGGTCAAGGAACCATTTTTCAGCTTGGCTGAAGGTGAGTTGCAGAGAGCTCTGGAGGGTGAGTGGGTCAGGTTGGGAGGCGATGAGGACCGCTTCGTCGGCGTATTGGAGCATTCTGCCCAAGCAGGAGCTGGGAAGGGTGTTTAGAAAGAGACTGAACAATGTGGGGCCCAGGATGGAACCCTGAGGGACACCAGACCGTACAGGTAGGGCAGTTGATAGGGTCATCAACTCATTGATCTTGACCCGTTGGGATCTGGCATGGAAGTAGCTGGAGAAGCAGGCCAGGGGGCCAGATGAGAAACCAAGTTGATGGAGGGAGTCAAGCAATAGAGGGTGACACACAGTGTCAAAGGCCTTAGATAGGTCAATGAACACTGCCCCAGTGATATCCCTAGAGTCAAGTGCAGAGTGTATTTGCTGAGAGAACTCCATTAGGGCTGAAGTGGTGCTGTGTCCAGGATGGAAGCCGTGCTGTTCTGGGCATAATACAGTATGTTGTACTTGGATAGATAATCCATGAGTTGGGTGGATACTATTTTTTCCAGGGTTTTAGAGAGTGGGGGGAGGATGGAGATTGGTCTGTAGTTGTTTGGTAATGTGTGGTCTCCATTTTTATGAATTGGGGTAATTTTAGATGATTTCCATGCACTCAGGAATTGACCGAGACATAGAGACTGGTTAAAAAGGTCAGTGAGAGGGGCTAGCATGACATCAAGAGTTAGGCGGAGAATCCTGGAATCAAGGGGGTCACAACTGGGGTTGTGGCTGGAGAGGGCTTTTAGTAGGAGTGGTTTGGCATCGTGCGGAGATATGGTGCAGAGGAGAAATGGAGGGGCAATTAATGGGGGGGTTGGAGGTATGGATGGAGTCAAAGAAGTGGACAGAAAGGACGGCACTTAGGTCAGAAAAGGTCGGTTTGAGGCAGTTGGAAATAAGTGGGGGGTCAGTGGTAATAGCACAGTTAACAAGCATCTGGGGGGGTGAGTTTTCCCATTAAGCTCCTTAATATTATCCCAGAAAGCTCATGCAGAGCCCCAGGATGAGGCCAGGGTGGTTTGGTAGTATCTGGCCTTGGCTTGCCTTATGGCCCAGGTGCATTGGTTGTGAGCGGCATTATAGGCTGGTCTGTCTACTGTCCTGCCTGACTCGACCGAAGTGTGCCATAGGTTGTCTCGCTGCTTCAGTTACTGGATCAGGGAGGGAAAAATCCAGGCAGCATTGTGTCTTTTGGAGTGAGTGCTGGTGACGGGAGCAAAGATGTCACAGGCCTTGCAGAAGGATCTGGTGAGGAAGGCTAGTACAGTATCTATATCAGTCACGAGGGAGATTGGGGACCAGTCAAGCTGGACTAGGCACTGCTTTAGCTTATTTAGGCCCCTGGGGCGAAAGCAGCAGCGGGAGGTGACTTTGCATGTGGGATTGAGTGTGGGGGAGGATCAGAAACAGAGGATAGGGGAGTGGACACTAAGGGAGTTGGCTAGGATGCTAACAGACTTGATTTTGTGGGGGCGATTGAAGAGTATTATGTCAAGGAGGGAGCTGGTTCCACTTGACTGGTTAAATCTGGTAGGACGGGTGACTAGTTGAGTCAAGTCAAGGGCAGTGAAGGAGTTCTTTATGTGTGCTGCAGTGGAGCCAAGCCAGTTGATATTGAGGTCACCTAGGATGAGCTGATCAGCTTTGTGGGGCAGGGTAGAAAGATAGTCAGTGAGGGAGTGGATGGCTGGACCTTGGGCCCATGGTGGTATGTATGTGGTTGTAAGATAGAGAGGGCCCCTGCCCGGGTCAGGGAGATTTTTAAGGTGATGGCTTGGGCACCATGAATGAGCTTGGGGGCAGGGAGTGCGTGGCCCAGGAGGGAGTCACGCAAGTAGACTGCACATCCGCCACCATGCTTACCCACATGATCCTCTCTGAAAAGGGTGAAACTGTGGAGGAAGACAGCAGAGTCAGGGGTTAATGCGGAGAGCCAGGTCTCCACTATGGCAAGGATGTCAGGCCTGTGTTGGGTAACCCAGCACTGGAGTGCAGCAGTTTTCTTTGGGAGACTGCAGATATTCATAGAGGCACTATGGAGGCCACGCCCAGTAAGGGGCGGGGGGTAGAATGTCCAGGACCAGGGTTTGGGTGTACGTTCCCAGAGAGCAGAAGGAGTAAGGTGATAAGTCGGAGAAGTGGACTACGGCGGTTGGGGTTGATTTGCTTGGGCAGATGCGAGGATCTGGAGGCAGAGGTGCAGGGGATGGGTAGGGAGCTAAGGGCAGGTATGGCTATTTATTTATTTATTTATTTGCTTTTGTTAACCGGGTAAGTCACACTAGACAGCCAAGTGCCTATTTTCAGGTGAGACCCGGAAGGGTTACAAGCTAGGTCACACAAGAACAGTGAGGAAGTCGAGTTTACATAGAATGAGATATCAGGCAATATCAAAGGTTGACATCCGGAAAAATGACAAGCTTAACAGAGCTAAAGTAGGTAGCTAACAATTGTAGAAGTGATTTGGCATAAAATTTGTACCGTGCACACTAATTATATAACAGTTCAGTTAACGCAAACAGAAGTAGGTAGCTAACAACAATAGAAACAATTTAGCATAAGATTTGTACAGTGCACAAAATTATAAAACAGGTTCAGTCAATGCAAACAGAAGTAAGTGCCAGCAGGTGGGAAGAGCCAACTGGGGGGACCAGGGCCTGGTGAACTAATTGGGGGGAGGAGAGGGTGGTGGGACTGGCTGAAGGGTGACATTTAACAGATACTAGACCAGTTCCCAGGAGGATAAGTGCAGTGGTTCCTGGGGCACGAGATTGCCCAGCATACCTGGGCTGGTGTACTACGAGGCGCAAAGACAAGTGGAGGATCCCTTCAAGTAGTTCCAGAGGGAGGCTTTGAAGCCTGGATGGGAGGGAGAGGACCGAGTAATGGCGGAGGAATTCCAAATTTTAGGGGCATAGGTGGCGAAGTCCGGTCACCAAGGGTGCGGGTTCTAGGAACCAGGTCAGGTGTTTCTCTCGACCTGAGGTGGTAGGAGGAGGAGTCAGGAGTGGGGGAAGGCGAGGGCAGCAGGAGTAGCTGATCTGACGATGTTGTCAATGAAGTTCCCCAACTACAAAGTCACGGTGCTTCTCAGGAGGCAGCCACTCTAGGCGTGTGAGAGGTCGCACCTGGTGGGTTAGAGGGGTGGCCGAAGGCAAAGCGCAGATATTATTGTAGGCCGTGTCCCATTTTGAGAGGCTGGATTTAGGCACAGGCGCAAAGGTTACTAGCCCGTAGCAGAGAGAAGGGAGAAGGACCCCCCTGGCTAAGGCCGCACGGGCAGCCGGGGTTAAGCAGTTTTTGGCTCTATAGGCAAGACCAAGTTTGCCATTCGTGGCCTTGCAGATATTTCGGATATGTAGGGTGAGATCCAGCTGTGGGTCTAGAGTGACGCCCAGGTATTTGACAGCGGCCACCGTCTGCAAGGGGGTGCCATCAGCCCCGTAGATTTGTAGTGGAGCCGGGCAGGATTTTGTTTTGCTCAGGGAACCAAATAGCATGGCTTGGGTTTTCTTGAGGTTGGTGGTGAGCCTGTGTTCCACCAGCCAGGATTGGATCTGCTGGAAGTCGGCATTTAGTTGGGAGTTAATGGTGGCAATATCTCAGGCACTAGCCAGGATGACCAAGTCATCTGCATACAGGGTGGTATGCCCATGGGTGGTGATGGACGGAAGTTCATTGATAAAAAGGGAGAAGAGAGTAGGGCCGAGGACAGACCTCTGGGGGACCCCACACTGGACAGCTGTGGGGTGGGAGAGGGCCCGGTTAAAGTTGGTGTATTGCTTCCTACCAGAGAGGTAGTTGAGGATACATATACACTGTATATTTCTAGAAACCACTAGCTCATATACTGTACATAGTTTTGGATAGCACTGTCTTTGTAGTTTGTGCAATAAAAGCACCTCTTTTGTGGCAGCTGGAGTGCTTGTATCCTGTTTTGTGTTTAACTACTGTATATAATTAAGACTTTAATAACTTTTGAGCATTGACCCCTCTACCTTTGGAAAGACAGTTCAATGTTCATGACTGTGTTTTCTTTCTCTCTCTCTCTCTCTCTCTCTCTCTCTCTCTCTCTCTCTCTCTCGGAAATCTCTATGAACTGTTTAACATTTTCAAGATGTAACCCCATGTTTAAAGACTAGTTCTGATATATGCACTGTATATAGATAGATAGCTACTGCAGATAGATAGATAGATAGATAGATAGATAGATAGATAGAGAATTAAACAGTTGTTTCTGGTGTGCATTATAGGTCTATTTAATATTACATTGTTTATTTTCTCTCTGTAGTGTTATTTGATAAAGCTGGATTGAAGTTCACTGTGGAGAGGACTAGTTTCTTATTCATTTATTTTTTTAGAATGTTTTAAGTTTATTTTGGGAACTGTCTCCCAGCTTAACTATCACTGTATGTGGTATATCCACATCTTATACAGATTAAGTACCTCCCCAATTGCTTCTGATGCTAATGTTTAAACTTGTGATATGACTTTTTCTACCAGGTGTTATAGTGTAATGCAATCTATATTATTTTTCTTTTATTTAGGAAAAATATTTCCTTTTAATCCTCATATAAACAGTAGACATGTTCCATGTGCTAGAGTGGCAAGTTTTGAACAAACATATTTTTTTTTATTTAATGCATTTCAATACTGGGATAAATTGTTATTCAATAATATTTTCTCTGCATACATTATTTATATAAAATAAAAATTAAAGAAGATAGTGGCCTCCTGGTAAGGACACCCTTGAAACTTCCACCCCCCGCCCTTGGACAGGGTCGAACCCCAAATGACTCTCTAAAGCTCTTTGTCTTCTGTTTCTAGCACTGTAGGACCTCTAGCAAATATACTATCCACACCAATGGTTTTTATAGCCCCTCCACCTAACTAGGTCAAGGAAAGGCCCAGCCACATGGAATCTACTAGTTGCTATCCCGGGGCAGGGATACCTAGACATGGACCAATGAGCTCCTATACTGACTCCACTTCAATATTTGGACTAGGATACGCATTTCAAACATACTTCTGGTGGAAGATCTCCTTACAGGTGGTATGGAGTTATCTTTGACTTATCTACTCAACATGATGCCAAGAGCTATTTTACCGGCCAACTTTCAAAATCACTTCCCTTGTCAGAGAGTATTCACTTGGATATTCCATAGTGGATAAAATACTGCTCCTGCTACATTTTCAACACAGTGTAGGCTTACTGATCTTTTGTGTGGCATGTTTGTTTATTGAATAAGATAGTGGCATTGTTTCCCTATATGAAATGCTAAGGGATTATAATGCCAGTCATTATATTCCACCATATCTACCTGCCTCTTCTATACTAACCTAATTGTTCTAGAGGCTAGTTACTCTGGTATTCTATCCTCCTATCTGTAGTGAAAACTTTTTGTTTTGCTGTAGTTCAATGGTGTTTTATTTGTTTAGATATTTTAGGAAAAGTTCTCATATTTGTAAGAATATTTGCTTTTTATGCTCTCCATTATAATATATTCTTTCACGGTTAGTACCATCTATCATTAAGTTTAGCCAGTTATTAATATGTAGGAAATTTTTATCTTTCCAGTGTTATAGTATCAACTTTTTGTCATTAATGAGGGCTAAATTTATGAAGGATTTTTTTCTCTGTTGTCCATTCTTCCAAAGTTAAGTATGGACTATCAAAAAACAGTGTGCCCATGTCAAAAGGAACCTCCAGTCCCACCACTTATCCGGCTATTGTTCTAATGTTGTTCCAATAATCTGAAAGGAGAGGGCAGGAGATAAAAATATGCTTGTTTGAGCCTACCACATTCTCCCACATAGGGGAATTATCAGGGATCTCCTTCTTAAGTTTTTGCAATTTGGCAGGAGTGTAATATTTCCTATGAAGGATTTTAAATTGAAGCTGTTTAAGTTTATTTTTTTACACTTATTCTGTCATGTCAGCAGTAGCTTGCCAAGTCTGTTCACTAATGGTGATTTCTAGGCCACTTTTAATTACATTAGTGATGCAGTACTGTGTTCATTTAGTGTTTTATAGATTTTTCCAATAAGTTTTTTGTTTGTTTCTCTATTTGCGATTATATCCTCTATCAGTGAAAGCTGTAGGGGATTGGTGCTGCCTTTTTCCTCAGGAAATCTCTGATTTGGAGATAAGTTAAAAAGTGGGCAGCTGGCAAATTATGTTGATTTTTTTAGCTCTGAAAATTCAGGAGTCAGTCTTCCTTATATAGATGTTGTAGGTGTGTAATTCTTTTTTATTCCCAAGTTCTTATAAAATGACTATTCCTAATATTTGGAATATTGCTCAGATATTTAATGTACATATTGGGGGACAGAATAGATTTCCATCCCATAATCAATTGAGTTTTATGCCATATCGTAACCGAGAGTTTGGTAAGAGAGAGACAGGATATAAAACTAATGTTAGAAATTATATCACACCCCAAATCCCTTTCAAATCACTCATTCCTGCAATCTGCTGCTCAATGTTTACCCAAGATGGGGTTTTATCAGAGGAAAACTAATAATTAATCTGTTCAAGTTGAGCTGCTGAGAAATATAAATGCATACCGTTCATACTAAGACCAGCTTGCTCTAGTGGGGCACATAGTTTTTGAAGGCATACTCTTGTTTTTTTGTAATTTGCCATAGAAATTTCCTCATTCTACCTTCCCAGTTCTGAAAGATCTTTTTTGGGATCCAAATGGGTACGGTCTGAAAAAGAAACAAGAATCTGGGAGGACATTCATCATAATAATGTTTACCTGGCCTATAAATGTCAATGGGAGGTGTACCCATTTCTCAAAATCCTTGTAATTTTTTTCCAGTAGTACCTCATAATTTTCTTAAAGGAGATTTTTTTCCTACTTTGTTTCTCTGTCACCCCATCGGCCCTCATTCAGGTGGGTGCCCCAGTCCCATTCCCCCCAACGTCCACCGGGACTTACGGACAGCTGTCTTCCCCCAGGGTTTGCCCCCCCTTGGTGGGGTCAGCAGGGGGACACCAGGCACCTACTGAGGACTGGATCTGGTTCAGGCTGGACAGCTCAGCTTTTCAGGGAATGGGACTTGCGGGTACCTGCTGTCATCTAGCTGCTGCTGCTTTTCCCCATTTTCTGGTCCCCTGGAGGTGTGGCATGCAATGATGTCCAGGCACACGTCACACACTTCATCTGCCCCATCTTCTAATCTGCTGGCCCTACATTCTTGGACACAAGATTCTGAACCACAAAAATATAAATATCTTCTGTCTGGCTTCTAGTCCAGCTTTATCATGATTTTTAGAATGACCTGGGGATCAATTGAAGGGCACTTGCTGACTCATATTTTAACTTCTTGAATTCTCATGCTTTGATTAAAAAGAGATTTGCTAGCTTATGTCTTTATATTGGCAAATAAAAATCATAGCTTCCAGACTGGTTGGCATGACTAGCTTCATTTGTAATACTGAGGGGTTAGGCCCCACAGTGCAAAGAAATACAGTACATGCAATATACTGTATTAAATACATAATGAATTGTGTCTAACTATTGTGTTTTTTCTAAGTTTTCACAAAAGCATCTGCTGTTCTTGAAGTTCCTATAAATACTACTAGAGTACCATGGCATGTCAACTGTCTTGTGTCACTTCACACCTACTGAGCCAGCTGTTTTGCCCTTTCTCTGACTCCACAGAACTCCTTTACTCCCTCTCAGAGTTGAGTGTGTTAATCCTTTTGATATTGCCTGCCCTGCTACCATCACCCAGTTGCTCATAGGACAACTAAACTTTCTGTTGTGTCCTGCAGAAACCATGTACTGTGTCACTGGCATGGGATACACCCAGGGCAATTAACTGGTTTCTGCTCTGCAGAACATAAATTGTATACACATTTCTCTGTAGGACACAATGAGTACCCCTTCAGATCGCAGACACTATGTTTGCTAGGCTCAGGACAATTGAAATCACAGACAAAATACTAGTAACTTTTTTCATGATTTTCAATAAATGTCAAAAGTCTCTTTGAACTGGCTATGCAAGGGGCTGAAAAGCTTGCATTCTCAGTGAATATATTACATGATTTAGCTCAGATAAATGTTGTGGGATACATTGCTATTTGGAGACTCCTTTGAGAAGACTGTCATGCCCCCCACTACTTTTTTCATGCAATCCACCATTTGCCTGTATAATTCTCTATAAACATTATTTCTTTCCTCCTACTTGGAGATGTGCACTTTCGCTGGCTGCCTAGCTCAATTATCTGTCAGTTGTAATTCATTCTGTGTTCTTGTCACTGCTGATAGTGCACAGTATACATAATATAGGATTTTGATAATTTCACACCTGTTAGAAACAAAATTCATGTTTTTGTTCATTTTATTTCTGACAGGCCCATACCTTCTTTTATGTAAGCCCCTAGACATGTTCTGCGGAGACAGATTGCACTGTACTAAGCTCAGTTCATGAATTTTACAAGAGTTCTTATGTTAATGTGTAAGTGTTTTATGGCATGTACTAACTGACAAAAGGAAATCCATTTTGTTATTCCCTCCCTGAAAAGAGGCTGATGTAATATAACGTTCGCAACAGTCTTTTCAGAAACTTAAACCAGCTAATTTTGCAGTAGCCTGTTTCATTGTAAGTACACACTAGGACATGAAAATTACTTTCTCACTGATGAATTTCAAACCCGGTACTTGCTCAGTGCTTAGAAAATGGGTTAGAAAAATCCTGGAACCTGATTGACTGACAGCATTCCAAAGCCATATGTTTATCAGTCAACAAAGCCCTCTAAAAAGAACAACAGGCACTTTACAGTACCTGCACAAGGACTATTTTATATATACAACTTTTTCTTTACGTATTGTAAAATACTTTTTTCCTATAATTTTGTTACTGCAAAATCCCATTTTCTAAGTGCAGTAAGACCCTTCAGGATGCTGGGGGTTATCCATGCTTCCCAGGGGATGTATGGCCCTCTATCTGTACCCTCTGGTCTCACTGTGCCCTGCTTATGCAGCTATTCCCCAACACCCCACACCCCATTTGGTCTTATCACTTGTCAGTTTGAAGACTCTTAGTGTGTATTTTTGAAACTGTCCATCATTCTGAATTTGCAGTCAGAATTAAAAGCTATAAAAAAAGCATATTAACTCACAACAGAATGGTGGAATAGGCTATGCAGTACAATATTTTTCTTAGAAATCTGGTTGACTCCAATACTGTAGTATAGTGAACAAAAACTTACTGTTGTGGAGTATTACAAATAACTTTGCTGCTGACCTATATCTGTCCAAGGTCTTTTCGGTACAATTATGAAGAAATCTGGGGACATATCCCAAACACCACTTGCTTCTAAACCTAGAATTATCAGTAATCCATTTTTCCTAATCTTAATTGCCCTTGATAATTTCCCACCTCAACATTTTGAATAGGGTTGCACCCCTGTTTGAGTTGCATCCAAAAATATTTTAATTTCCTTAATATTTTTTTAAATGCACCTGCTGTAACATGACACATATGGATTTGCTGGCTTATGTCCCATACACAATATTTATATTTTCTAAGTAAAATTATTTAGATTAAAGTTTTGTTTTTGTGACAGTTTAATGCAGGCTTGCATAGTGTCTCTAAATAAGACATTGGTATTTCCTACCCCAGGTCCTAACTGTCTGAAAAGAATATACATGTCAGTAGAAATATCAGTAACTAACTGCAGGGATACACAGATCACACACACACACACACACACACACACACACACACACACACAATTTCAATAAGTCACCAGACTTAAACAGTGCAGTAATAGTACACACATGCATTATTGACCAGTGCAGAGATGCATGACCTCAGATTGAATGCTTTTCAGCCTTCAGCTTTAAATTTACCTCCAGTTTGACTAAATGTTGACATCAGTGATGTACCTAGAAAAATAAAATCTGTGAGCCAGAAACATTTGGTGCCATGTTGCCATCCCCCCTTGGAGACTTGCCCATATTTGTTACTCAAACCCCTTGTACTCCCCACATTGTACTTCAGAAACTACATTATAAGAGAACAATACATTACATACATGTTATGCCATTTCTGTAACAATATGTTTAATTCAAACTGAAACATAGCACAGCAATGATGTTCTGGTAACAGTAAGGGTGGATATCAGTTGATAACAGACAGTAGAAGTAACCAAAATAAATAGACAATGCCCAGAATACCAGCTCCCCAACCAGCTTGTAAGCCATGACTTTCTTGGTGTATGTATTCCTACACTTATGATTGACACTACCACTCAATATGTAAACATTGCATGTGCTGATTGAAAAGCACACGAATAATACATTATGTCAGAAGAATCATATAAAACATCTAATTAAACTACCACAGTTTTTTTTTTTCAGAATATACATGATGGTAAGATAGAGGCTATCCCTGTCTTGATGGGAATGCCCTTATGTGGCTTATTTGCAGTCTCACCCCATTTGCTGGAATGCAATATTCAGCTTCAAAGATCAATGATTCAGTGTAGCTTAAAAAAACACTCTCACCTCCACACTCTTTAGATCTCTATGTTTTTCCAACAAGGAGATTTCAATTCCCATTTATTGCTGGGCATTGCTCTGGGTTTTATTTAAAAAAAAAAAACACTGATTTGCAAGAAAGGCTTAACTGAAAAAAAGGATTAGCAACATTGTTGAAGAGCAAGATGATCTCAGACACTGGCCTTTCTCTTTTCAGGCTTGTCTGTGTGCTGATAAATCCTTTTATTCATCAAGATTTTCCTAGTTTAATGTCCTTTTCAAAAAAGGAATGCTACAGATTCATATCCACCCAGAATGATAATTAAAGTACTTTAACATCGAAGGAAGAAATAAAGGAAATATGACTACAGAGAGCTGTTTTGCCTTGTTTTTTCTGAATATACATGAGATGAAAGGAGTTTTGTACCCCTGTAGCATTAGTCCAGCACATTGAATACTGTAGGGCATGCATTTTGTTATGCAAGACATTATGTCACCAGACTTGAACTGGAAAATCAAACCATTATCAACAACTTATTAGCAACATACTATTATGATAGAACATTGGATTCATCTTATCACCCTCCTGCTGCATGGCAGGGACTATACCCAATCAAAGTATGGACATGCACCCGAGCTTAACAGCTGGAATGTGACCCCTACTCATTCTGTGTAACCCTCAATGACAGTCTTTCTCAGAAATCTATGACTTCTGCTTGTAAAGTCTGAGCAGTATTAGCCTCCAAACTTCCTCTGGAAGGCTATTCCATATGTTAAGCTCCCTCTGTGTGAAGTAATACTTTTGCATTTTTGTCTTATTCTGCCCTCATCAAGTTTGAGTTCACGTCCTCTGTCTAGTTCTGTTTCCACGTACTAGCTCAACCATCTGCATATACTCTGCATTGTATATCCGCTTTAGTATTTAGAAAATCAAATACATTCCCTATCAGCCTTCACGTTTCTAGCCTTAAAACTCATAGAATTCTGGGGAATTTGGCAGATGTGTTTAAATTTATTCGTTTTGGTCACAGCACAGCCATCGATTGGGCTAGAGATCTAAATTTGGAATGATTACTTGTAGTTGGGCGACCAAAATAATTGCCATACGTGCAAATATTTGGGTGAGTAATGGCCAATGTATGTGGGCTTAAAATCTGTCATTTTATTGTTTGGGTGACATTTTGTAAAAGTATTTCTCTGCTTATAACCTGCCGTCATTCAAGCTAGATATGTGCAAATAAGCATGCACCACCTTAATGGAAGGGTAATAGAAACTACTAAATATCTAGAAGTTTGGTTTAGTAATTTTTAGGTTACAAGGGCTCATAATTATACTATACAATTATTTGTAAAATTGTGTGAAAACTTTTTAAAAATGTGGATGTTTGGAACTTCCCTGCTGTTGTAAGTATAGCCCTGAAATTTGGCATACATATCCAATGTCCATGAAGCATGGTATCTGAAAGAGCTGGGGAAATATGGTTTAGTAGCTTTAAATCTAGAGTGGATATGCAATAAACTGTTTTTGTCAAAGGTTCCTCAAATGTTCATGGTAGCAACATATGTAATATCCCCAGAATGCAACTTGTGGTATTTAATGTTCACAAAGCACTCAACACCACTGCATCTGATAAGCTGAGCAGAGCAGTCCTGTAGTTCCTTTCTGGATCACTATTTTAACCTCTCACCCCTTTTTATATTTGTTTGCACCTCCACACACAAAGTAAACTTACTGTAGTTCCTTGGGAGAGTAGGGGATGCAGAGGTGTGGCAGTGTAACATTCAATGCAGCTTAGGCTGTAGGAGGCTGACCACTGACAGCCCAACCAGGAGTAGACAAATTGTGGCAGTATTCTACCTGGCTGATAGGCAGAAACTTTGTGTAGTTGAAAGGACACAGCCACATCTATCAGAGTGTAGTTGCATGTTTTCATCTACAACATACAGCCCAGCAGCCAAATTTGTAGTTTTATGATCAGCCTGCTGCTCAGCCCACCCAATCTGATGGCTTTCTCTGGTGCTTCATCTGTAAACAAAACAAAAAAAAAATTCCACCCTGCACAGTTTAGCCTGCCCACAGGTCACGCACTTCTTCTACTGGTCCATCTGTTAAAAAACATTATAAAATGGGTCTAAAGAATACTGCTTACTGATTCGTCAAGGGGTACTTTCAAATGGGCCATTATCCCAGCACAACAGCCCGGCTAAAAGTACTCCCTGACCAACAGGCTCTTTACTCACCTTCGGAGCAGTCCACCTTAATGGAGCCACCCAGCACACACATAATGTAGTTTCAAACTGACACTGAATGTGGCTCACTTCAAACTGCCACCCACCACGGCATGCTCAGCTTGCAGTTTCTTTAAAGAAAAAAAGCATGTTAACTCATGATTCCTTGACCATGAGGGCTACTTTCAATTGGCTTTGTCTCACAAAACACATGTGAAATGGAGCACAAATGAAAACAAAATTGCGTTAATTCATAACAAAAGAGACAGCCTGGCTGTGGACTGTGGCAAGTACCTGTCACTCCCCAGATCTGATCAGCCAGTAAACACATCCAGTAGTGCTCCTCCAGTCTGTTCAACCAGTAAATATATCCGGTAGTGAAAGCTATTGCTCACTGGTTCCATTACTTGCAATTAAGGAAAACAAATGCCACCTGCTGGCAAAGTGGTAACATCACAATTTCCAAATGTGACTATTTTTTTCTTTGTAAAGATTTTTACAATATTTTGTATCTTTCTTGGCAATTAAAATATATATATATATATATATTTAAGTTATTTATTTACTTATTTATGTAGTGCTAGTGGGGGCCCATTTCATAATCACAATAAGGCACTCCAGGGGAGGCGATATGGTGGGATAACAACCCTTCTTGGGTGGTGGAAGCACTTGACTTCACCTCATGCTTCAACCCACCTGAGGTGGGCCGTTATCCCACCATAACAACCCCCATCGTGCCTTATTGCTTAAATCCCACCCTCTGCTGTTTAACCACCCACCTCCCAATTATGTTCCCTGGTGTCCATTTATAAAACACAATCTCAGCCACTGATGTTTAGCCCTTCCACCTCCCAATCACTGTCCCAGTGTCCTGTCTGCAGAAAAATAACAACACAGTCCTATCAAATGCCGTTTAGCCCATCCACCTAACAATGGCTTTCCCTGGTGCCCCATCTGTAAAAAGCAATCCCACCCTTTGCCCTTTAGCCCTCTCACGTCTGATCACTTTCTTCAGTGATGGTCTGTGAAAAACAATCTAACCATCTGCCATTTAGCCTGACAACCTCCAGATCACTTTCTCCACGTCTTACACCTGAAAAAAAAATGGTCCTGCAATGACTTCTGCCCCCCATGGCCCCAGCCCATCACCCTCTCATCACCCACCACTCCACACCACTCACTCACCTATCCAGTCCACCAGCATATCCTGCTGCTTCTACTGACACATATTGCTGCTCCAGAGCCCAATCAGGAAGTGACTGAAACAAAGTAAGTTCTGTAAAAGGAAGCACAATTTTATTTGCATTGGTCGAGTTTATGTCACTGTGTTCTATTTCATTGTACTCTTCAGCTCAACTGATGTCTCTGTGTCCTGGAACTACTAAGTAATTAAAGCAAATGAATATTGGGCAGAAAAATGGTGCAATAATATAGCGCCCTGAATAAGGAAAAAACAGGAATGTTTCAAAACAAAAGCACAAAACAATATACTGGGATGATAAAACAGACTTCACACATACCTAAATTTATAATTATATTAAAATATGCAAACAATATCATTTATGTTCCCTTTAATGGCTTTTAATATTTTTTTGAACTTTTAATAATACCTTTATGATTCTTTTTGTAATATTTTTGGCTCAAATTTTCAACATAACCTTCTTTTATCCCCACCACATGAACCAAATCGGTGAAATCCCTCCAAGGTGCTTTCCCAGTCACTCTATGAAATCATGTTTTGAGTGAGATTTAAAAAATTCCACCTCTCCTGATCATAAGGTGGTGTAATAAAAAGATCATGTTAAAAATACTGAGACACAATCTGAAAAAACAAATTAATGAAGAAAAATTATTTAATGTCTACTCATTACTTTACTATTTTTCCAGATTTTGACCACACATAACCAGGTAAGTGAAATTTTTCAAAATCCCCCTCAAATGTGTTTTCACAATCACTCTAAGAAATTACATTTCTGTTGAGATTTAAAAGAATCCCACCAGCCCTGTGTATAAGGTGAAGTAATAAAAATACTTTGAAAATATTGGGTAAAATAAATTAAAAAAAAAAAAGATTATGAAGAAATATTTAAGTTCTTTAATGTTTACTCATAAATGTATTTTTCCAGATTTTTACCCCACGTTTACAACACAGCTTTTTTTTTACCTCACTTCATGAACCAAGTAGGATCAATTTTTAAAATCCCCTCCAACTGCTTTTCACAGTCATTCTGCAAAATCATGTTTCAGATGGGATTTAGAAAGTTCCACCTATCTTTATCATAAGTTGGGGTAATAAAAATACTATGTCAGAAACATGGGATCAAAATCTCAAAACAATGACAAAGTAATGAAGAAATGTTGACATTCGTCAATGATTACTCCTAGCTTTGCTATTTTACTAGATTTTGAACCCGCATTTCCAACATAGCCACTTCTGTACCTGACCTTATGAACATGAAATGTAATTTTTTCAAATCCTGCCCAAAATGCCTTTTTACACTACTGGTGCAAAATGACATTTGGACAGGATTTCATAAATGAGGCTTGTTATGTTCTTAAAGAGATGTAATAAAAGATTATGTTGAACACTTGCAGTCAAAATAGAAAAGTTATGAACGAACATTGGGCTCCATATCAATTTATCACAGATGATACAATGAGTTCAAAATCCAAGCAGGAAAAACCACTACAAAGAACACAGAACTCATTAAAAAGAGTGAGTGCTAACTAAATCACCTAACCTCAGAGTATGAACTCGGATGGGGTGGGGGCTGGCAGATACCCACTTGCCAACCCAAATCTGTCTCCCATTCCCAAAAACAAACATATAATTCTCACAATGTTACATGGAGGGCTTTGCCACCACACCCCCGTACCCTCCCTAAAATAGATATACATCCTCTGAGATGCACCGCAGATAAACAAACAAAAAAATAATACCATAATGAGGAAGACTCAAACCCAGTCTAGTGGCTGTCCCACAGACTCACAGCCTATCTCTCTAACCACCACACCATGGAGTCAGCTGGTTCACTCCCCGCACAACCTGATTCTTAAAGTGCTTGGCCTGAGTGATGAGAGCTCCCTCTATAGCACTGTAATGGTCACACTATAATTCTTCAGAGCTCTTTTCACTCCCACTGTTTTTACAGTGTAGTTTTTACTGCACTGTAACTGACACGTGCATTTGACATGCTACCCAAACATTGACAGTTTTCAATGTTTACTCAGTTTCCGTAGTTCTACTTTTTAAACCCACATTTTCAACATTAGTCATGTATTTTCCTCATTATCAAATTAACATGGTAGGTATCATAATCAAATCACACTCTAAAACTTGTTTTTATGGTCACTCCATAAAATAATGTTTCAGATCATATTTCATAAATGACACCTGTTACGTTTATCTCCTGGGGCAACAAAAACTAGTATTCTAAAAATGTAAGGTCACAGTCTAAGAACACAACAACGTTATGTATGAACCTCTTCATTTCCCAATCATGGCGATTTCACTATTATCATTTTCATTTCATTTCACTTCATTTTTATTTAAACTGGCTAGCAGATTAGTAAAAATGCCATTTTTCAGTGACCAGCACATAAAATACATGAAATACCTTAGATATTACACAAAACAGACACAATTGGAATCCAACAACAAATGATTGTACAAACCAGATTTACAGTAAGTGGACAGAAATACAACATTAGTAATAGACATAGGCAAATTATTGTAAACAATAATTGTTTTGTATTTAAAAGATCTCTGATCAAAAAGCTGAGTTAAAATGAGGAACAGAAAATGTGTATTTGTTTTGAGATCTTGTGGAAAAGATATTAACACATTGAGAGCATTTCCTGCTAATAGTATTAGGCATAAGTTCAAGGACAATTTTATGCATAAAAATCAAAGCCCTAAATTCCACACGTTCTTTAAGTGGAAGACATACTATGATGTCATAAAGCAAACAGTGGTGTGTCAAGGCCCTTAAGCTGGTGGTAAACCTACAAATAGAGGTATGGGACAAGTTCAACCTACTGAAAAGGTTTTCAGTCATGTGTAAATAAAAAATACTTCCGTAATCAAGTTTAGACAAAAACAAACTATTGGCCAATGATCTTCTTGATTCAGGGACCAAATATTGGTTCATTCTAAACAACATACCCAATCTGTTATGAATTACCATGATTAGCTGGTTAATATGAAGATCAAAAGACATAAATCTATCCAAAGTTACACCCAGATAACAAAACATTTCCACACAATCAGTGGAAAACCCATTTAGATCAGAGATTTGAATAATGTGTGGCAATGATCAACTGGAGCAAGGAAAAACCATAGATTTTTTTTTTTTTTTTCAGAATTAAGGAGTAATTTATGGGACAAAAAACAATCATGGACACTATGGAAGTCCCTTTAAAGAGTCTTTTGCAAACAGGAGAAATCCATATCCAAGCCGAACAAAACAGCATCATTTGCATAAAGAATTACATTAGAAGATGAACAAATCAAGTGTAAAAAATTAAAAAAATAGAGGATAATAAATGTCTTAAAAGGGAACCCTGAGGAACTCCACAACATATTTCCCTAAAATCAGATTTAACCCATTCAATTACTGTGCAGCGGGATCTCCCCCGTAAATAACTGCCAAACCAAAGAGTGGAATCAGATGAAAAGTCCTTGGTGAGGTCCCCAAAGACCGAAGCCACATGGAGCCCCCTATTAAGGGCCCCATGAACATTGTTCATGAACCCCATCAAGGCTGTCTCAGTATTATAATCTGTTCTAAAACCATGCTGGGTTTCTGATAAGATATCATATTTAGCAAGGCAGTCATTTACCTGATCAAAAACAATTCTTTCTAAGAGTTTGGATAGAGGTGGAAGTAACAAAATAGTGCTATAACTGGACAAGATATTACTGGGTCCAGATTTATGCAAAGGTTTTATTAGAGCTTTTTTCCACCAATTTTGAAATAATCCTTGACAGAGGGAATGATTAAATAAGTGCATAAGAGGAAGTGGGATTGCAGGAGAAGCCATTTTGATTAATCAAAAGTCAATTTGATCTAATCCAATCAAAGGTTTAGGACAGCTTTTTTGAATATACTCCATAACTACCAAAGGTGTAAGAAATATAAAATAAAAAGGGGGAACATTATAGTTTAGTTTAGTTTAGTTATTTAATAGAGTGCTCTATTTCATTGCAACTCAAGGTGCTGTACAAGTGAACAGATTCATTATAAATAAATTAAAATATATATAAAAACAATATAAGCTTAGATTAATTATCTAAATCAGTTTAAATCAATTGAACAATTGAAGGGAAAAGCTTCCCTAAATGAAAATGTCTTCAGCTCCCTTTTGAAGGCATTAACTGATGGGGCCTCTCTTAGAGTACAAGAAAGTAAATTCCACAGAGTAGGTGCCACAAATGAAAATGCCCGGGCACCTGATGATGTCAAACATACCCTGGAAATCACCAGAAAGCCCTTATCAGCTGACTAGAGGGGACAGAGTGGGTGGTAGGGCTGTAGATTATTTTGCAGGTAGTCAGGCTCCAGTCCATGCAGGGCCTTATAGGTCAGCAAACTGACCTTGATGGTGATCCACCACCTAACAGGCAGCCAGTGCAGAGAGAAGAGCACAGGAGTAATGTGATATGACCTCAAAAGGCCAGTCAACAACCTGGCCACCACATTCTGCACTAGCTGCAGATGGTGAAGATCAACATCATATAGCCACAGGTAGAGGGCACTGCACTAATCAGGCTATGACATCACAAAGGCATGGACTAGTGATGGCAGATCACCTGGGGAAATCATGTGTTTAATCCTGGTGATGTTTATAAGATGGTAAAATGCACTCTGGACCACAGACGACACCTGATATTTAAGCGTCAGGCCACTGTCCAGTACAACACCAAGATTCCTCACCTTGACAGAGGTGAGCGACTGGGAGTCCCCAAGTCTAAGCCCAAAAACTTGATCAGATTGCACGCCAACCCTCAAGTGACCAGATTCCACCAGCAGTACTTCTGTCTTATCCTGGTTTAACCTCTACCAGTTAACTCTCATCCAGTCTTGGATTTCAGAAAGGCACTGATTGAAAATCGAGACTGCATCCTGCTGTTTGGGTGCAAAAGACAGGTAAAGCTGAATATCATCAGCATAGCAGTGAAAACTCAACCCATACTGTCTTATTATGTGCCCTAGTGGTAGCATATACACTGTAAACAACATGGGGGGCAAAATGGAATTCTGCAGGACCCCACATGGCAGGGGCAGAGGTGAGGAGGAAAACATCCCTAGCACCACCCTCTGAGTCCTGCTAGTGAGGAAAGAATAGAACCAGTTGAGGACTGTACCAGTTAGTCCCCAACAAACCCGCAGGCATTCCAACAGCACCCTATGATCCACGGTGTCAAATGCAGCCAAGATATAGTGGAATGTAAGAATGGAATGCTTTCCTCTATCCCTCGCCGCCAGGAGATCATTAAGCACCCAAACCAGGGCAATCTCAGTACTGTGCCTTTTCCTAATACCCGACTGGAGAGAGTCATAGATGTTGTGAGTTGATAAGTGAGCCTCCAGTTGAAGAGCCACCAACTTCTCAATAACCTTTCCCACAAAGGGAAGGTTAGAGACTGGTCTGTAATTCACTAGGCAGTCCAGGTCTAGTGACGGTTTCTTCAAGAGTGGTCTTACTAGTGCCTTCCTCAGGGGCTTAGGAAAGACCCCTCTCACTAAAGATCCACACAGAATGCCCCAATAGGGCGGACGGTGATCAGTGGGAGGTGGCAGCTCCTCAGTCTGTCTGGTCTGACTTCAACCAGCCGGCAGTCGGGGATGTCGTGAAGATTATCCAGTCCTTGCAGCCAACCTCCTGTGGTTTGGATCCTGGCCCAACACGCCTCCTTGTGAGGTGTGTTGAGACCGTTGACCCAGTCCTTGCTGAGATAGTCTGGCGTTCGTTAGATTATGAGGTGTTTACAGACACCATGAAGGAGGCGGTAGTGGTACTCCTTCTTAAGAAACCATCTCTCGACCCAGACTGTCTTGCTAACTACAGACCCATCTCTAACCTTCCCTTTGTGGGTAAGGTTATTGAGAAGGTGGTCACACTGCAGCTGGAGGATCATTTGACCATCAACAACATCTACGATCCTCTCCAGTCCAGTTTCTGGAAGTGGCATAGTACTGTGATGGCCCTTGTTCAGGTTCTCAATGATCTCCGAACAGCAAGAGGTCAGAGAAGCTGTTCCATCTTGGTTCTTTTTGATCTCTTGGCAGCATTTGACACTGTGGACCATGGGGTGTTGGTCGGGCACCTGCGGTCAATCTGTGGACTGTCTGGTACAATCCTCAGATGGTTTAATTCTTTCCTCACTGGCAGGTTTCAGAGAGTTGTCTGTGGGGTTTACTCCTCTGACAAGGTCTCCCTGCCACGTGGGATTCTGCAGGGTTCTGTACTGTCCCCCATGTTGTTCGCAGTGTAGTTGTTGCCATTGGGAGACATTGTAAGGTGGTATGGGCTGAGTTTTTACTGCTATGCAGATGATACCAAGGAACCCTCCTCTTGCTGGTAAGCTCCCAGGCCAAACCGGGAAGTGCTGAAAGGCTCCCATTGGCCGATGCCTGTTGCTTCCATCTCCTGTTGGACTGCTGTGCCCGCACGGCCATTGATTGGCCCTGCAATCTTGACTGATTCAAACTGTTCTGCTGGGCTCTGCACCCATAGACTCGGTGGATTCTGAAGAAAATGTTCGCCACCCCCTCCCTCCCCCACCTTAATTAAATAGGCCTTAGCTCTGCCTACTTCTGCGTAGGGAACTGCCCTTTCATTTCCTATTGGATACTCTCTCTTTCCTGTATCTCCTCTCTTTACTGCCCACTCTCCCTCCTCCCTGCTCCTCCTTCCCCTCTACTAATCAACTCAATCCCCTAACTGCCACTGCCTCCTTTCTGTGCCTGATACTCTCCTTATATCTCCTACTGCCAGTCATTCTGTCACTCCGTGACTGGCCAACCCCCCCTTTGGCATTCCGTAGCTCCCATGCACCATTTCACTCCTGAACTCTATTCTAGAGCTGCTACCTCCTGTCTACCTGTCTTGTTACACTCTTTAATGCCCCCACTACCTCTCTGCTACATCCTTTTCTTTTGCTACTGCCCTTGTCTCCTCACTGCCCCACCCTCTGTCCATTCTCCCTCAGCCACCTGCTTACCTAGTTCTCCTGCCCCCAAGCCTCCACCTCATTGCCTACCTCCTGCCTCTTTCACTAGCTGCCTCCCACCTACCCAGCACCCTGTGCCTGCTCTTCCCATCTCCCCCCATTCACATTGAATCATGTATGACACCGGTACTCTGTACCCCTTTCTCCTCACCTTATTTTCCCTCTTCCCACTCCTACATCCCCCAGCTCATGCTTCCCCACTGTCCCAAACATCTACCAACTCACGCTCTCTCACCTCCTCCATGGTACCCTCCCTCTCGATCTCATGTACCTACCTTGGGCATCTCCAATCACTTCAAAATGGCCCTCTCCCCAAATGGCCATTGGGTACTCCCCCGTCTTCTGCTATTACTGCCACGCTTTACCCATGGCTCCACCTGTTTACTTGTCCTGGTGAATCTCGGAGTTCTCTGGTCCAAAAGAATAGGTGCCAGTAATGGGTATCTCACACCAGTACTCTAAAATGTATACTTCTTCTCCTGCTATTGTCGGGAAACATTCATACCAATCCCAGACCTGCCCCTACAATAAGAAAAACTCAGACCAATCAACCAGGACCCCTCTCAATAATCTCACTTAACATATGCAGTCTTCTTCACAAAATTGACATCCTTCAGACTTTTGCCTGCCAACATAACCCAAACATACTAGCAGTCATAGAAACCTGGTTCTCACCTTCGGTTCCCAACCATGCTATCACCCTCCCTGGGTATAATGTCTATCGGCTTGATTGAACATCAAAAAGAGGTGGTGGCTGTGCCCTGTACCTTAAGGACATGATCCGGGGGCACCTCATCAACTTAACCCCCCCAAACCACCACTGCACAGATTCTTCCTGTCAAGATCCTTCTTGGTGTGCACAATAAAGCCATCACAGTTGTCACAGTCTACATTCCACTGAGAGAGCAAGATAATGGATTTAAAGCAGTCCTGGAGTTTACCAAATCTCTCTCACCTGACTCAGAATCCATCCTCCTCAGTGACTTTAATATTACCTGGCCTGCTGTAGAGACAGGGGCATACAGGGACTTGATAGCGGCAGCAAACCTTTCTCAGATGGTTAGCTCCCCAAGCAGGACAAACTATAAAACAGGTACCAGCACCCTTCTGGATTGGAGCCTAACAAGCCATCCCACCAGGATCACAAACACCACTGTCCTCCCTGACACACTTAGTGACCACTCCCCTGTCATCTGCTACTGGTCCAATAAATTCATCAAGCCCCACCCAAAACCATTACTAGCCGAGTTCTACCTAGAGGCAAGCTACCTCATCTCAAAACCTTCTTTCGTCAACAGGATTGGTCCCCAATTCTCACTGCAATGAATCTGAACACCACAGTGGAACACTTCATCAGGATCTTCAACCAAGCATGCAACATATTTGCACCCCCTCAAGAAGCGCAAGGCCAAAGCCTTATGTAATCCCTGGCTCACCGGAGACCTACTTAGTTGACTAAAAGCTTGGGACCACCTTTGGGAGATTGCCAGAAACACCGTTAGACAAGTTGATATTGCTAACTAATAACGTGCACGAAATGACTGTACCAAATATATCCGGGATACGAAGACCACCTATTTCCATAATGCTCTCACTAACTCATGGGGCAACAGTAGGGACTTCTGGAATAACATTAAAGGGGCAGTTTAGAGGTGCAGTCACGGGAAACTCGGGTTACTTGATCGAGGCTGACATAGTGTCACAATAAATTCGAGCTACTAAGCAACCTAGAGGGGAAGGAAGGGGTTGGTGGAAATGAGGAAACTTATACAGAGGCCGGGGGGAGGGAGTCGGATACCCATAGGGCATCACAGACCGGCAATGGAAAGGATAGAAATAGAGGGAGAAGGGGAAACATAAATGTTAAGCAATTGGGGGAGATGCAACATATTGCAGACATGAGGGAGGACAGCATGATTGGAGAGAAACTGGGAGACAAGGAGGGAGGACCCCTTCAGCAGGGGGTCAGTACCAAGGATGGGGCCCTAGCTAAAGGGGACCCACAGAGAGCCTCTGGAGGCAGGGGTACTATTACAAGGGGGGGAGGATGGCAGTGTGGGGGAAGGGAAAACCATCAGGGCCAGGATAAATGGTTCGGATAAGAGAGGGTTAAAGGGGAAACCTATTCAGAGGGGGTTTGAGTTCAGTGGGCAAAATAAAGAGGGAGGCAGAAAGGGGAGGGTGACAAGGGGGTCTCTAATAAGGCAGGAAGACTCCCATGGAATTGAGATCATGAATAAAGGGGGGCTGAGAGGGCATAGTGGAGGTAACCATAAGGATGATGGCGTGTTAAGGTTCTGTTATTGGGAGACTCATGGATTAGGGTATCCAGTGGGAGGGACAGGGGTGGACAATACAGCCAGGTGAAGGTAGTGAGTATCTCAGGGCTCACAGTGCACAGAGCAAAGTTCATGGTCATGAAATAGTTAGGATTGTGGAGGAAACCAGATTTCTGGTGCATTTGGGAACTAACGATCTAGAGAGAAATAGCGCTTTGGAAATCCAAGCAAGGTTCCAAGAACTTGCCAGAGTCTGTCAGGATAATGGATGCAACATTTTTCGAGATATTGCCAGTACCAAAGGCCCCAGTGGAGAAAAAATGAAGATCACAGAGGTTAATGACTGGCTCAGGAAGTGGGGTGAAGAGAGTGAGTTGGGGTGTTAGGAACTGGAATGGAGTTTGGGAGGATAAGGGCCTATATGCCAAGGACAGGCTTCATCTTGCCCCATTAGGGAAGGAAGTCCTTAAACAGGGGATGGCTGACTACATTCAAGAAAGGTGGGGTTTAAACTTGTGAGGGGGGAAGGGATAAGGGAGGGGCTGACCAGAAGCCCTCTCCTACAGATGAAGGGAGTAGCCTTCAAGCCCAAGGGGGAGGGGAAAACAGACTGGGGTGGAGGTTTCAGGAGGAGCAGAGGGAGGATGGAAGTATAAGGAATCTGGATGGGGTTCGACAAAGAGGATCAGGGATAAGGGGTGGGGGTTGGTGTTAGTAAATGCCAGGAGCTTGGGAAACAAGTCGCCAGAGTTCCAGGCCATGCTGTTCGAGGGGGTGGATGTGGCGGCGGTCACGGAGACGTGAGCCAACAAAAACCATGACTGGGACCTAAACGTACGGGGGTACACTATGCTTAGGAAGGATAGAAAGGAGGGCAGAGGGGGTGGAGTGGCTGTGTTCATTAGAGATGACATAGAAATTGCTAGGGTAGAAGAGGCAGAGGGAAACATGGAGGCCTTATGGGTCACCTTATGATCCCTAGCAGGAGATAAGGTCAAGCTGGGTGTAGTATATAGGCCCCCTGGGATGAGTGATGTTCTAGAGGATGGTTTGCTGGACAACATCATTGCCCAGTGTGGACCAAAAGGGGAAGGAGTGGTGTTGATGGGGGATCTTAATATGCCAGGTACAAACTGGGGAACCATGTCCTCTAAGGTGGCCAAGGAGCAGAGGCTGCTGGATGGCTTCCAGGATGTGTTCCTAACACAGCATGTGATGGAGCCCACAAGGGAGGGGCATGTCCTGGACATGGTTCTGGCAGATGGGGATCTGGTAAGGCATCTGGTTGTACAGGACTCCCTGACTGGGAGCGACCACAATACTGTCTGGTTTCAAATAAGCATGGGGGGGGTGAGATCTAGGACACTGGCAGTGGACTTCAGAGGGGCAGACTTTGAGGGCATGGGAAATATTCTCAAGGATCACTTGAAGGGGATTACATCAATGACAAGTGTGGAAAGGAGATGGGAGGTCATGAAATGGGGACTTCATGAGGCAGTCAGGATCTGCGCTAAGTTGAAACGTAAGGGAGCAAGGTCACATAAACCATGCTGGTGGTCCAGTGAGGTACAGGTAGCAGTCAGAGAAAAGAAGGCGGCCTACAAAAAATATAAAATAACAAGAGGGGATAGGGATAAGGAAATGTACCATCTTGCATCTAGAAAAGTCACCGTATGGTGAGGGGAGCAAAATCCAGTAAAGAGCAGCGACTGGCACAGGAGATACAAGGAGGGAAAAAGGGGCTCTTCCGGTACATTGGGGAGCGGAGAAAAACTAAGGGCCATCTCAGCAGATTGAGATCAGAAGGAGGGTGGATGGAAGAGGCGAGGGACCAGGCAGAGGTATTTAACGAGTACTTTGCCTCTGTGTTCACTAGTGAGGGGGATGGGATATCTACAAAGCAAGGCATAAAGGGGATAGAAGTGGCAGTGAGTGGGATCATGGGAGCAACAGAAATGGAGCAAGAGGGAGGGAGAGGTATCCCAGGGGTGTCACATCTGGATAAGGATAAAAAGGCCAGTAAGGTGGAGGGGACGGATGATGCTATCTCCACCAAAAGGGTGTGGTTAGCCCTCAAAGCCCTAAAGAAAGACTAATCTCCTGGGCCGGATGGCATTCATCCGAGAGTACTATGGGAATTGGCGGACATACTGGCTGTACCCCTGGTGGAGCTCTTCAACAGGTCACTTGAAACAGGGAGGGTACCTAGGCATTGGCGAGAGGCACATGTGGTGCCAATCCATAAAGGGGGGTTGAGGGAAGTACCAGGTAACTATAGACCCATCAGTTTGACCTCAGTGGTGGGAAAATTAATGAGAGTATACTAAAAGGAACGATTGGGGTGTACTTGGAGGAGGTGGGAGGTCTGGATAGTCGGCAACATGGGTTTGTGCCAGGTAGATCATGTCAAACCAATCTTGTGGAGTTCTACGAATGGGTAACATCAGAACTGGACAGGGAAAGCCTGTGGATGTATTATTCTTGGACTTCAGCAAGCGTTGACTCTGTCCCCACAATGGTCTGGTGGAGAAACTGATGAGGTTAGGAGTAGGTCCTTCGATGGTCAGATGGATTGAAAACCGCTAGCTGGAATCACCCAGAGTAGTGGTCTGTGGGGAGCTCTCAAACCCTAGAGAGGTTGGTAGTGGGGTACCGAGGGTTCGGGTCCTGGGTCCAATCCTGTTTAATGCATACATATCGGACATCAGGGAGGCTATAGGGTGTGAAATGAGTCTCTTTGCAGATGACTCCAAGATGGGGGCAGTAGTTGAGGGAGAAGAGGGGAGGTTGGCCCTGCAAGGGGACCTCGACACCCTGGAAAGCTGGGCTCACACATGGAAATTAAATTTCAACATCACTAAGTGCAAGGTGTTGCATCTTGGTTGGGGAAACCCTAAACACAGGTACACCCTGGGAGGGGAGGCGCTGGGGGCCTCAATAGGGGAAAAAGACCTAGGGGTCATGGTGGATGCATGTATGAATAACTCTGAGCAGTGCAGGAGAGTGGCTAGCAAGGCAAACAGGATGTTGGGATGCATCGTAAGGGGGATCACCTCTAGGAGCAAGGAAGTGATTCTGCCGCTGTACAATGGACTGGTTAGACCACACCTTGAGTATTGTGTACAGTACTGGAGATCACACTTGAAGAGGGACATACAGCTTCTGGAGAGGGTACAGAGGAGGGCAACTAAGATGATACGAGGGCTAGGGGATTTGACGTATGAGGACAGACTTGAGGAGCTCTGCCTGTTTTCATTCTAGGAGAGGAGAGACAGGGGGGACATGATTGAGGTCTTCAAGTACCTCAAGGGAATAAATAGGGTAAACATGGAGGGGATCTTTAGACTAAAGCAGGGAGGTATCACCAGAGGGCATGGTTTGAAGTTGGAAGGTGGAAGGGTGAGGGGGAAAAGAGGAGGAGGTTTTTCACTGAGAGGGTGGTTGACCCTTGGAATGCACTGCCTGGCGAACTGGTTCAGAGATCCACAGTGGAGGGCTTCAAGAGAGGATGGGATAGACACAGAAAGTGGATGTATCAGATGATGGCCTGTCCCAGGGGGGTGGGGATGGATGATAGGGGTTTCTGGAGCACAAGGGATGGGAGGGCCTCAGCACCCAACTAAGGATCTAAGGTTCGAGCAGACTCGATAGACCATAAGGCCTAATCTGCTGGCAAATAGTATGTTAGTATGTATGTTAAGTCACCTGGAAGCAATCTAAATCACCCCCGTCAGTGCTCAGCATAAATGGTGAAACTACACTTGACCAGAAACTCATTGCTGATACATTCAATGACACCTTCACAGACCTCAGTGCTGTACTCCCACAGGGTTTTTTCGATGAGGTGGTTCCCGTTGCCTCCCCAGCCACCTCCAGCCACCCTCCCTTCTACTTTAAAGCAGTAAAAATGCATCAAGTCTGCAGCTATGTTATCAAAGCCATTTGCAACTCCAGAGCCAGCAGTGACTCCCTCGACCTCAAACTGCTATCACTCACACTTTAAGAAGTACTCTGACCACTAACCAGGATTTTCAACCTCTCCCTCAGCCTCAGCCAGTTCCCTGACTTACGGAAATCCACCATGGTAACCCCAATTCATAAAAGTGGTGACAAAACAGCTACTGAGAATTACCGTCCAATTTCCATCCTACCTCCACTCTCCAAGGCCCTAGAACAGATTGTGTCTGACCAGCTCACTGACTTCCTAGACAATCACAACATCCTGTGCAAGGAGCAACATGGCTTTAGAAAAGGCCATAGCACCTCCATGGCGCTACTTGAATTCACTGGTGCAATCCATCACTCACTCTATAACAGTCATCTTACTGGGTCCACCTTCACTGACTTAACTAAAGCCTTTGATACCATCAACCACAATCTCCTACTTGCTCAGCTTTGACTAGCAGGACTCTCACATAACTCGGTGAACTGGTTCAAAAGCTACTTAGACAACCGCTCCCAAAGAGTGAGAATTGCTGGCACACTCTCGGACCAAAGACCAGTCTGGTCCGGTGTCCCACAGGGCTCAATCTTGGGCCCCCTCCTTTTCAGCCTTTTTCTCAACTCACTGCCAGAATCCTGCCCTGAACAGATCCAACTCTATGTGGATGATGCTGTCATCCTGGCATCCCACCATGATCCAGTCCATCTACAAGGTAACCTCCAACAAGCCTTCTCTGCAGTTGAAAACTGGTTCACAAAACACAGACTTATCCTTAACCAGAAAAAAACAAAGACCACGATCTTCTGCAGCTCCCAAAACAAATACAAACAATATCAGCTCTCCATTAAAACCAAGCAAGGAATCACCCTCGAACAAGTTCATACCTTCAAATACCTTGGCCTCACCCTCGACTGTCATCTCTCCTATGTCCCACACATCAATAACGTGGCAAAAAGTAGCCAACACCAGGATGGACCTACTATTCTGACATACAGTAGGAAACATCTAACCCCAGAAGCTCTGTCCATAGCTGTCCAGAGCTCTGTCATCAGCATCATTGACTGCGGTCTCATTATCTATGGATCTGCCACAACCTCATCTCTCAGGCATGTTTCAACTTCCCTCAATCAAGCCTGCTGACTCGTTACTAGTTCCCACCGTCTCACCCACACCTGCAATCTCTACTCCAAAACAGGCTGGCTGCAACTAAACAACCAAATCAAATATCAAACCTGCATCACTGCTAAGAAAATCATGATGGGAAAGGCACCACCAGGAGTCAGCACCCTCCTCAAACCCAAAATCACCAACCGCAACACCAGGAGCTCTAAGCCTCAAAATCCTTCAAATACCCTGCTGCCACACGTCCCAACGCCAAAGGTTGTTTGCATACAGGGCTCTGAGTTGGCTGAATGAGCTCTCTAGTGACACCTCATCTACAGCAACACTTGGAGTTTTCAAAAAAAAGCTCCGCCACTCCATAACTGGCACCTCCGCCTGTGCTTGCACCCCATAACATCTTCATCCCTTAAGTTGCTTCTGACCTTATAGGTGTCAGTTTCTGCCCTCTCTTCTTGCACTTACCTGTCCAATGTAACTTCTAATGCACTTGCCCTGTGTCTGTCCTGACAAGGCCCCTCGGCTGCCTCACCTGAACCTCTACACCTATGCCTTCCCCTGCCCTCAGCAGTCTTCCCTTCTTGCCCTCTTCCTCCTATTGTTTCTTGAGTTACTCATTGCTCAGTCTGATTTTGTGAAGCAAAGTTACTGTCTAAAACCATGTACCTGTAACTATTTTATGTTTTAGTGTCTGTTACCCTGTAACCAGCATGATGTGGAACCTCTGTAAAAGAGCCTTGGCTCAAAGGTACTTTGTAATCCTAGACACAAATAAATAAATAAAAAATAAAAGATACTCAGCTCTACTTGTCTTTTGTACCCGATCAGGGGGGAGTTATCTCGAATTTCTATGACTGCCTTTCTCAGACTGAGGATTGGATGAGTGCCAGTTGGCTGAGGTTGAATCTGGACAAGACTGAGGTTTTGGTGGTGGACCCGGGCCATCGGGTAGAGGGTCCCTCAGAGGAGCAAGCCTTGGGGCTTTGGCTCAGTGGTCACCAGCTGATGACCTCTGAACAGGTGTGGTATCTAGGAGTGGTTCTCGATGATGGATTGACACTTTAACATCAGGTGTCATCTGTTGTCAAGTCCACCTTTTACCATCTAAGAAATGTAGCCCGGATCAAGCACCTAGTTCCGCCTGATGACCTACCAGTTTTGGTTCATGCCTTTGTAACCTCATGCCTTGATTACTGTAATGCCCTGTACTTATGGCTACCAGGGTTGATATCCACCACTTGCAGCTGGTGCAGAACGCGGCAGCTATGTTGTTGACTGGGCTGCCTCATAGCTGTCATGTCACGCCAGTGTTGTGTGATCTGCACTGGCTGCCTATTCAGTGACGATCACCTTTAAGGTCGGTTTACGGACCTATAAGGCCCTACACAGACAGAGACTGAGTTACCTGCAAGATCTTCTTCATCCCTATTGCCCCTCCTGGCCACTTCGCTCCACTGACGAGGGATTGCTAGAGATTCCCTGGGTTTGTTCAAAGTCATCTGGGGCCCGTGCATTTGAATTTTTGGCCCCGTCCCTGTGGAATTCTCTACCTCATCAGATTCAACAGTGCCCGATGGTGGAGAGTTTCAAATCTGCATTAAAAACTCATTTATTTACTTTGGCGTTTCCTGATTTTATTTGATCTGCTGCAGCTGTTTTTATATGTGTAATGGTTTTTATGGATTTTATGGTTATGTACTAGTGCTATGGCTTTGGAATAGCTCTATTTTACAAATAAATGATGATTGATTGATTGTTAAAGAACACTTGACTATCTCAGCCAGGACAAGGTCAATGGAATCAATACACCCTACAAGAAGAAACTACAGTAGGTAGGCCTTAACTCCTGGATGACCTTCACAACATCCACAACCGTCAACTGATCAAAGTCAAACCAGACAGATGGAATGCCTATGACCCATGGCTCACCACTGCATGTCCCAGTAGATAGTGTCAACTGGATCCCTGATTTGATGGAGGCAATCTCATCAGCAAAAAACAGAGCAAACTCATCACACTTAGATTTTGAAAAAGCTCCTACAGATTGAAGACAGGCCAGATTATATAACCTGTCAACAGTATGGAAGAGCTGAGCAGGTCTGTCGATTGCTGCAGCAATCTCCTTGGACAGGAACTCTGCCTTCTTACAGGAGATTGCTGATTGACAGTCTCTATAACAAGACATCAAAATAAGCTTATCCCCATTAGACCGGGATCTCCGCCAGTGCTGCTCCAATCTTCAACCCCTCATCTTCAGCTCCCTGACAGTCCCATCAAACTAAGGGGATCTTCAGTGTGAAGTGAGGGGTTGAACACGGACCAGTGCAATCAAGTCAAGGGCTATGTTAACAACCCTATTAAAGATCGATACCAACTCTCCCAGCTCATCGTAAGCACTTATCACACCTGACAGATCAAGTACCGCCATAAGACTTCCAGCCTTAAAGGGCAATATTGGACCATCTCTGTAGGGGAATGTTTATTGGGGGGGGCTTTGAACGAGAACCTCATAGTATAGTGGTCTAACCAAACAACTGGCTCCACCATGAGGTCAGTGACCTCCAATCCCAGCAAGAAGACAAGGTCCAAAGAGTGGCCGTGTACATGGGTTGCAGAGGTATCCACCTGTGTCAAACCCAAATAATGCATTAATTGGAGGAAGTCTTGTCCAAACGGTGAGAGTTTGTCATCAACCAAGGCATTGAAGTCATCTGAAACAATCCAACTGGGTGACTCCAATACCAGTTCAACAACGAAGTCCACAACTTCCTGCAGGAATTCTTTCTCATTCCCTGGAGGATGGTGAATGAGAAGGATCCTGCAACCTGCTTCTGTGACCCCCGAATGGCCACACATTCAAAGGACCTTGTTGTTCCTACTGCGAGAACCGTGAGGTAAAAGGTCAATTTAAAACACATTTTCACACCCTCACTCTTACGATCCTTTCTTGAGCAGTGTATCACCGAGAACCCAGAGAGAACCGCCAATTCCAGTACTGGGCTGGCACTATCATACAGCAAGGTCTCAGTGATGCAAGCTACATCTGCTGTTGAAACAAGATCAACTATAATCCCTGTCTTGTTCTTAACAGATCTGACATTGCATTATTATTATTAGCAGCAAATTGAAAAGAGACCGATTCTTGAGTGGAGAAGTTTTTTCTATAATTCTCCAAGTTACCAAAAAACTTATTAAACATCCCTGCAACCTCAACAGAAGAATCTATCAATGTATTATTCATCTCAATAATATCTATTTTAACTCATGATGTTATTAATTTATTAACTTTAGCCCCTGCTCTGTCAAACACCTAACACAAGCAAGCAAACATTCAGCGTTGACAAATGCATGTTTCTTTGTTAGCTTAACTGGATAGATTCTGTGGAAATCTTGCCCCCCCCCCCGATACCCTCCTTGTTCTTCAACAAAAATAGTTCCATACTACTTTTCCAGTCAGACTTATCCATGGAATTGATAGATTTCTTTTGATGCCCTCGTCATTTTCTTTCCCCATTATGAGTCTCTGAGTGCCTCTTCCATCTCGACTTAGAAGTACAGGAGGCTCTGAGGATAGTTAATTTGCTTGCTGGAATTTGTATATGAAATGCACTTTGGAATTGTTGTCCCTCTATGTTTCCTTGTTCTAACTGAGGGTTTAGTACTCTTGTGCTTCCCAACTCAGCTGTCATTTTCCTCACAACCCCATGCACCTAACTACTACCACTGATAACCCCTACGCTAGCTACCTTTCAATCTGATCCTGTAGTTTAATCCCACCTCCCAGACTGTGCATTTATTTTTTAAATTTCATTCTAAAATGGGGAAGAGAATGGGTTGCACATGACTGGTGAAAGTGCATCAGGTGACCATGCATTAATTCTCAATTAATCCATTGTTAGTCCTGAATTAATCAATGGTGCAATACCTACAGTCACCATGGAAACCCCATTTTCCCCATGTTACAATCTCTGTGTAATGGACTGTGAAATATATGTTGATTGCACATATGATGATCTGTTTATCACTCTGTCCCTTATACTGTCATTGACCTGCTCATCCTTGTACCTCGTTTGTCGGCACCCATGTCATGTGTAATGTGTCCCATTTGTCCTGGGAGGCAACTGCAGAATGGCTGTTACTTTCTCCAGGCTGCAGTATAACATGCACTGTCTTCCCACCCACCCACCTGGTGGAACTGCAGCATACTAGCATGTCAGACAGTACTGGATCAGATGAAAATAGTAGACTCTGTGGTACTGTTTTATGAGTAGTACACCTTGTTAATTAAACTGACTCAGAGTCCTAAAAAACAGAAATGGAAGTTACTTTTAATGTGTGTAGTGGTCTCTCAATGAAAATGTGGCTGGAGACACAATTTGTGAAAGAAGCAGCAGTGCTGGCTGCAAAACAGTGAAAGTTGCGCCACGGGCTGACGTCCGTGAACAGCGCTGTGCAGATGTATGTCATACATCAGATGAAGCATGGGAGCACAGAATTTAATTCTGCAATGCAGCAAAGCAGCGTTATCTTGCTGAATTAGAGCACACTAAGCCAGAGGAGACACAGTCATCCCCAAACATGATCCGCATTAAGGTTCACTCTCCAAATATGAAGAAAGGGCTGTATCAATATCCTACTGTAAAAGACGCGCAGATCAGTGAGTGTAAAAGAGAAAGCCAAAATGCAGTATCAAGTAAGTAAGTAAATATTTATTTGTTAAGCGCCTTTCAAGTTGCCAAGGCACTGTACAGTAAAATACAATGTAAGCAAAAATAATAATAATAAAAATTTAAAAATGTGCAGAAAAGGCTTGACAAAACAGATAAGTTTTAAATTCCGATTTAAAATTTGCGACAGTCTGGCATTCTCTTAACTGACGAGGCAGAGAATTCCACAGGGTGGGTGCAGTGTAAGAAAAAGCGCGTGCCCCAGATGTTTTTAAATGAACCCTGGGAATCTCTAGCAATCCCTCAACAGTGGATTGGAGTGGGTGGCGGGGGCAGTAGGGAATAAGGAGCTCTTGTAGATATCAGGGTCCCTGCTCATGTAGGGCTTTGTAGGTCAGCAAACCGACCTTAAAGATGATCCGCCACTGTACCAGCAGCAAGTGCAGTTCATGCAGCACAGGCATAATGTGACTAGTCCTAAATGTACTAGTCAGAAGCCTATCTGCTGCATTCTGCACCAGCTGCAAGTGGCAGATATCAACCCCCCGAAGCCCTAGGTAGAGGGCATTGCAGTAATCAAGGCGAGTGGTTATGAAGGCGTGGATTAGTGTAAGAAGGTCACCGGGGGCACCAGGTGTTTCACCAGGGCGATATTCCTTAGATGGTAAAAGGAAGACTTAACAACAGTAGATACCTGAGATTTTAAGGTCAAACCGCTGTCGAAAATAACACCCAGGTTACGCACCCAGTCTAAGGTCATGAGCTGGACATCATCAAGCCAAAGACCTGAAAGATGCCCATCCCCAAGACCTGCCTCTGGACGACCCAGGTCCATGACCAACAACTCAGTCTTGACTGGATTTAACCTCAGCCAGCTAGTGCTCATCTAATTCTTGATCTCGGCAAGACAGTTGTTAAGCACAGAGACTGCATCATCCTGTCCAGGGGTAAAAGACATATACAGTATCAAGAGCAGTGTTGGTGAAAACAGGAAGTAGTGATCAGAACTGCAGACAGATAAATAGAGCTGTGTCTCAGTCTACCATATTATACAAACAAAGCCCACAACTGTTAGCACAAGATGCTAATAAATCAGCAGAAACAGCAGTTACACATAAAAGAGCACCAGAATCTCTAAGTACTCCTTTATATCAGTGTAGCATAGCCAGACAGAAGTATACTAATAAGTAAGAATATGATGTGAGCACTGCAGTATTGCAAGGCAGCAAAGCAACACTCACCTCAGCTGACAGTGCCACAAGAGTAGCATGTGGTAGTAAGTGCCCATAGAGTGATATCACAGATCTGATACCAACACTCTTGTCACAAACTGAGTCTGAGCACCCAAAAGAGCCTAGCTGTAGAGTTGCAAATAAGAAAAACACACGTATAGTGGAAAAGGTCACAAACATATCCATCAGTGAAGACAAAATGAGCAATTCTGACATGCGTCATGCTGCTTTGAGCAACAGTGAGCTGGATGAGTTAGAAAAAAAATGAGCCTACCACTCATACAAATACTACATGGGCTCTCGATGTATTTGAGTACTGGCTGTCAGCCAAACAAATAAATATGAGTCCAGAAAGTGTACCTAACAGAGAATTGGCAAACATTCTCAGAGAGTTTTATGGCACTGTTCATACAGTGGTGGTGGTGGGGGGCAGCACAGTACACAATTACACAATTAGTTCATTTATTGATCTGCGAGATGGATTGAATAGACATCTTAAAAGAGCCAATGTGCAGCTGAAAAGAAATATTGTGACGGACACTGCATTCATTTCTGCTAACAATCTGTTTCTAGCGGTTCTTAAGGAGTACCGTAGAGCAGGAAATGATGTGAGCAGCCACCATCCCAGAATTAGTGACTGTGATCTAGGCTCATTAGGTCATCAGAAAAACTTAGTCCAGACACTGCCTGTGGACTTGTTAGAAGACTATGGTTTGAGTTGCAGTTTGGATTGGCACAGCATAGCTGTTAAGGTCTGACCAAGTTAAAGTAGGAGTAATTTAGAGTGACCACATATGACAGTGGCAAAGAATGTATTTGTCTCACATTTGATGAGGCAATGAAAAACCATAGCAGGGTAAATGAACACCATCGAATAGCCCTCAGAGGTGTCCTCTTTGCTAATCCAAAGAACCCCCACTGTCCAGTAGACCTGTATAAAAAAGGTTAAAGGTGGGCAAGCAATGTGAGAAGGCAGTAAGGAAGGCTGGGGGGATACTGGGATGCATAGGGAGAGGCATCAATAGTAGAAAACAGGAAGTTGTTATCCCTCTGTACAGACAGTTGGTGAGACCCCATCTGGAGTACTGTGTGCAGTTCTGGAGACCCCATCTCCGCAAAGACATAGACAGAGTGGAGGCTGTCCAGAGGAGGGCAACCAAAATGGTGCAGGGTCTGTACCAGAAGACATACGAAGAAAGACTAAAGGAGCTTAATATGTATACCTTGAGGAAAGGAGGGAGAGAGTGGGGACATGATAGAAACTTTTAAGTACCTCAAGGGAATCAACAAAGTCCAAGGGGGTGGCATCTTTCAGAAAAAGAGATGTGCAAGAACAAGGGTGCACAATTTGAAGATAGAGGGAGGACGGCTTAGAGGTAATGTGAGGAAGTATTTTTTCACAGAGAGGGTTGTGGATGCATGGAACAACCTACCTGAGGAGGTCGTGGAGTCAAGAACAGTGGGGGAATTCAAGAATGCATGAGACAGACATAAGGCAGTCCTAGTGGGGGTAGGAGGAAGTAAGCTGTTGGTTAACTAGGATCTGCAGCTTATCTGTTAGGTAGGAAAATGGGCAGACTAGGTGGGCCAAGCGGTCCTTATCTGCCATCAAATTCTATGTTTCTATGTTTCTATATATCTAAATGTCCACCAAATCCTCCATCCCTATTTGTGCAGCCTAAGAAACTGCCATAGTATGTCTTAGATGAGCAAGACTACTGGTATATATACCAGCCAATGGGTATCAGTTATCTTGGTAACATGATGTATCAAATATCTTGTGATGCTCGGCCCAGTAAATGATATACAAACCACTCAATCCAGAGTACTGCTCTACAATTCTTGTCACAAGCAAGCATAGCATCAAGAGAGATTATGAATGTGATGGGGCATCGATGCAAAACAAGTTTGCACAACAACAGTACTGGGCACCAACCAGCAAAGATCAGGAGAAATGGTCAACTATTTCATCACATAATGCCATTGATGGAGAAAGCAGTCAGATGGTACAAAATGCAGAACGAAGATCAATAAACACAAAGGCAACAAGCACAGCTCAGAATTTGAAAGCAGACTACAATCCAGACAAAGACAAACATCAAGACAGAAAAGCACAGCATGTTCCCATTAGACATGTCTCATAGTGACAACAGTGAAGCAGCACAGCAGAGCAGTATGACAATTCCAGAAAATAACCCTTTTAATCTGCACCACTTTACAATAAATGGTGCTGTCAATTTCCATTACCATTCTGACGCATCCTATCACAGTACTGCAGTGAGCCAAAGTAGTGAGGCTGCAGAACAACCTCAGCACAATTAAAGTCATGAAAGTATAGCCCTATAACACTGTGTCTATGTTTGTCTATTTTACATATAATTATGGATGTTGTTACCATGATGTTGTTATGCAAGGCCATAGTAAGACACTAGTGCAGCAAGGCAAAGTAGTAAGGTTCCAGGAAAAGCACATCATAGTTAAAAATGTAAAGCTATAGTACTTTAACAGTTTCTCAATATTTTCAGTGTTCGCAATATTCATCGCTCTTGTTACCATAAGATAATGTTATGCAAGTTACCAATTTCTCAGTATTTTGCAATGTTAGCAGTATTCACTGGTGTTGTTAGCATCAGATAATGTTATGTAACTGTAGTGACGTAACATCTCCATATTGTTAACTGCCAAGTATAAAGAATGGGTTCTATGCAAAATGACAATGCGCCGTGTAAACCGGGTACATTGGCATCGACACACATGAATGCCATGGAGCGGGATCCCATGGACCCTGTGCGGCATTCACAACTGGCGTGGATTACAGTTATGTACCCGATCCTCCTGTGGCGAGGACAGCAACACACAGGGGGGCAGGCGAGTGGCATGTCAGCACTACACACCATGCACTATGGCACATAGTGCTACCGGTGGGGGTGCAGAGGAGGGCACTGGCTACACCAGAAAGAACCCTGCCTTAAGTCCCCTATGAGCCCCATGCACACCAACCACCACTCTGTGCAGGCGGATAGCCACCATCTCCTATCAGCAGGTCTCTAGCACCAGTCTCCACTGGCTGCCCAGTACCACTCAACCCAACTCCCAGCCATGCCCCATCCCCGTGCCAGCCATACACCCCCCCACACACACACATGGGGGCACTGGCCCTGGGATGCAGACACCACCAACCTCGGCCCATCCATGCATGCGCTGGGATTCAGTGCCCCCTCGGCACTGTCAACACAACCCCAACCCTGTACCTATGCTCCAGTGCTGCCTCATAGGACAGCCAGTGGCACTGCACTCCTCACACTTCCACGGCCGCTGGTCATCTGATCCACAGGAGTGCACAGCCAATGTGTGTCCTACTGTGTAAGGGATCCACTGGGGTACCCAGGCTGGGCATCTGATTAGATGCCCACCTGGGTCCGCTGCTCCACCCCTGTCTGCCCTCTGCAAACCTGTGAACCAGGGGGGTGAGGCCATGGACAGGTGGCTGGCAGTCATGAATGCTGCCTGGTGTGCACCTGTCAACAGGTGTGGAGCTCCATGAGTGGGGTGCGCACCTGTGGCATGTATCTTCCACCCCACTGTGCATAGGGGCCATTGTTCTTGTTAGCATCAAACAGCTACTTTACTGTTGTCTGTATTTACATCAAGTTATTCAAGTTTAGTCAGATAACACGTTCTGCTTGTTGTTAACTTTGAACTATAAACATTATTTTTGTTAGCATCAAACAGGCACTTTGCTGTTGTTGTTATGGTAGACTCCAAATAAGTGTAATGAGGGAATGCAGGACATACCTTACCGTAGGGGCATGTTCTGTCTTCTAATGTGCTATTTCACGATTGTGGGAAGCATAGGTTTGGGAAGCTGTTCTCCCCCACCATAGTCCCCGAGTGTATGTTTCCAGACTAGGGGAAATATAAGTACCCTGTGATGCCAGTTCCCAAGTTATTATTACTGTACCAATATGCCTGTTACATTGATCATCATAACTATTTCCTAATTACACAGCAAAAAATTCTTTCAAATATTAGGACTTGTGTACTTATTGATTTTTAATGTATATTCTATATAACCTCACATACATAAATGTAAAGATTGTGTGCACTTGAAAAATCTATGCAGCTGCATGCACTCCCCATTTGTGTATATATTCAAGCAGTCCTGCACCCTTTTCCTACCTTTTCATAGGCTGTTAGCACGGCATCTAAAACTTTCAACTGCTTTATTTGCAACAACAATAGAGAAACCTGCAGTCATGTATTACTCAGCATGGATTAATACAGCACAGAAACAGCAGTCAAGTAATGTAGAATATATAATTTATTGTAGTTCCGTAACATCCGCGATGCTGTCGCGCCACACTTGCAGGGAACGTACACCATTTTTTCTGACATCTTCTACTCATATTCCTACATTTTACATTCCATGTTAACAGTAAAACTACCATGTCAGTGTGCTACAGTTACCGTTTCAAGCTTGTAACATGGGGAAACACACATCCCAACAAGGGAGCTGAACCCTTTCTCTTCATCATGTTACAAGTGAATTAACCCACTCCAGAGCGTGGGTCTACTAGAGAATTAATCCGAGCCTGAGTGGCTGGAACCACTTGGCTGTCCAACCCCCGGTGTGGATTAATTCTCTAGTAGACCCACGCTCAGTCGTGGGTTAATCCTTACACATCAAGGAGTGTCATACTGTGCTCAGAAAATAGGACTACAGGCAAAATTGGCAAAAAAGAAATAAATAATTTGAAAACATTTAGAAGACTTAGTCCCCCCCCCCCCAAATAGTTTGTCTGTGACTTGGAGGTGCAAATGTGCCCTGTTATTTGCTCTAGTATGTTTATGCACTGCTCCCCACTCCCCTCCTCTTACTACACACATGAGGTGTCTTTTGTTGACCTTCTCCCCATCAAAAACCATTTGTGTGTAACTTCTGGATTTGTGCTTGTTTTATCATCAGTATTGAGAACCAGAGTGTCAATGGCTACAATGTGGATTTTCTAGCATGCTCATTATATGGATGTCACTTCCAAGTTCTCCAATGCACCAGCACTTTTTGGTAGTGTATGAGGTGATATGTTCACTGAACAACAAAAAAAAAACACTATTTGCTGTTCTAATTCTAAGGCTGTGATTTATTTTTTAATAACAGCATTTGTTACTGTGAGCACAGACAAGCAATAATGGTTACAGTGTGTTCGTGAAAGTGGAAATGCAGTTTGGGGTTTATGGACAGGTGAGCTGTTTCAACTAAAGGTGTGATGGCTGAAGTCTGCAAAACAATGTTACAGCTGTTACATGCAGGCTAATACATCCTTGAGTGCCAAATATTCTACTGGATATCTGTGATTTATTAAGTGTGTGGGAATACTGTACTATAGCTGTGTGGGTGAGGCAAGGAGTGGGTGGGGATGGTGGAGTCCAATATATATGCAACTGCATCATGACACAGAACACTTGGTTATAGATGATCCCCAGAGAAACAAATTCTGCTCAGAGTCACAACAGCTGCTGCTGTAATAGGAGTGAAGTAATCTGGATGCACAAAAAGGGTGAAGCAGTTACAGGTGTGAACTGAATTTCCATCAAATATATCCCTAGAGATAGGAGTACATGGGCCACCACCCCCACTGCACACAGTCACTCAGTCCAGTTGGTAAATCAAGTGACGGGGGGGCGAAATACTATCTGTCCTGTGTGTGAGCATATTATTAGTAGATTGCTAAGGAACAAAATTGTAAGCAGTTGAGGAACGAAGATTCCAGTGCTGTGGCTAAGGTGGAACTAGGGAAGTGTCCAACTACCAGCTTATAACAGGTGAGGAATTTGACTGATTGAGGATTTTGTCTTGAGCTCCCCTCCCCCTTAAAATTTTGTAGCACACTAAGTGTAACCCCCTTGTTACCCGGGGTTACTAGAATCCCAGTAAGACCTAGTGGTAGGCAGGGAAGGCAGCTTGTGAAGCTCCAGTTAAATGGATTTCATACTGTCTCACTCTGTTCTCAGTCTCAGCTGAGACTGAGGGATGACATCACCATAGAACTATCACAGCTGCATGAGTCACAATAGAATCTGCAGCAAGGGAGTTGAAATAGAATGTTGGGAGGTTTGAATAGTAGTCTGTGGTCAGTTGGAGTTGGGAGCTTGCTGTGAAAGCAGCACTGCACAGCAGCTCAGTGTAGGCTCTTGGAGCCTCAGCCCTGACAGAAGGCTACTTTTAGGTAAAAAGTGTGTGTGTGTGTCTTCACCAAAAGAGAGACACAGAATATAATTGAAGTGGTGGAGACTGCTGTTTCGGGTCTCAGTGCCCCCTTCCTCAGGGGATGGGGGCAGGAAAGGGTTCCCTGCATATTCCTGGGGCAAACCCCTCTGGTTCTGCTACTAATGGAGAAGCTGCCTATTTGTTCCAGAGTTTTTGGGGAGAACAAGAAGATTTGTGAATCGCCTGTGGGGCACCTGCAACCGGAGGATGAGTGTCTGCTCTTCCTGAAAGGGCCTATGTTTTTCACCCTGGGACTTGTGTGACATGTGGGGATTGGACTACTGAAATAGTGGGAGGCCTAGAGTAATAGGCTTAGCCAAAAAGTAAAAGTATGTTCAAGTCCAGCACTTATGGGAATTCAAGATATGTAGAGGAGATGTGACATACGTCTACCCAGGAATCTACATTGCAAGCTTTTAGTAAAGGAATTGTTTAGTTTCCAGAGAAATGGCCAGTTATGGATTGTGGGAGCTGGAGGTGAGAGACCTCCCATCTTTAGTGACCAGGTCCACCTCTACAGATTTGCTCTGTGGATTTCTACTTTGCCTCATGCACTTGGCCAGTGATGAGGGAAGTACCCAGACATGGGATTGGAAGGAAAATTCCCTCTAGGAGTCGAAGGCTCTAGTGTGGTTTGGGGAGCCACAACAGGATAATTGGTTCATTTCCCAAAATGGACAGTGGATCAAGTGGCCGGCAAGGGAGCCGGGCCAGTGGGGAAAACCCAAGTAGTGTACAAGTCAGGCTGTGTACCCAAAGCTGCATGCAAGTCCGGGCTGTGTGCCTGGTGGGTTCAGAGCCTGAGGGCTGGAAATAGTGAAAAAGTGTTCTGTTGTCTCTAATCTGCATCAAAAGGAATGTAGTCCCGTGGGGGTCCGTCCATGCTTTGTTTGTTCAGCTTGGATGTGAATAAAAGCCACACTGAAGAATCCCATTCCTGGTTCTGGACATTACAGTTATTGCTTCCTGTGTTTGGATTTATTTGGGTGCCCCTGTGCAGAGTAGCCAAACCTAGGCCCCCTGCGCTGAGTAACCTCATCCTCCCTGAACCCAGCCCCCACCAGGTACTGCTGTCAGCTTTGCTAAAAGGACAGGGGTGAGGGGTTACATAAGTAACAAGTTTTTTAGGCTAAAACATTTTATTATTGGTTGGGTGGACTTAATGGACTCAATTTTCAAAAGCCTGAGAATGCCACAAGCCGCTGGTGCACCAATCATACGACGCATAGAGCTTGCAGCATTTTCCTGGTGCTGCCTGGGATTTTCACTCCTGTGGGCCAAATAGCTCAAGTTATACCAACTCCCCATCGTCTAACTTGCAACATGTTGCAGACTTTTTTATGTGACTTGTGCTGAATATTTGGCACAAGCTGTTGTAAAGTGCAAGAAGTGCCACACCTGCAGCTGATGTACTAAAATCTGGCAAAGTTGCACTGAAGGAGTTTGGCACAGCTGCATCAAAGAACAGGGCTGATGCAGGGTTTGATGCTAGCCCTGCGTAAACCATTGAAAATTGAGCCTAATATATGTTGGCCATGTTTTATAATAAAAAAAATGTCATCTTAATTGCTAGAAAGCAGGTGTACCGCACAGTGTCTTACCCAATCAGATCATGATTTCATCAGGAGATGACTGAGCAGTGAACAGGGTGGTGATCAGGTGATCATTACATCACGAACCCTGTACCCAGCAAAGCGAATAGCAGGAAATTGCTCGTAATGTGACAGCTTGTGCCCCTCCTGCTTTACGACCATTTTGAGAGATACTGTAAACAATATTATTCATACCTACTGTGATGTGCTTATATCCTAACATTTGTGCATGTTGGCCCTGTCTGTAATTTTTAACTGTATACAGTATACACTAAAGTGCGAGTAAATGACATTTTTCTTTGTCAGTGTGTATCCTCATAGTTATTGACTGACAGCTATTCTTGTCACTGTGAGATGAGTCTTGAATGCTGATGTGTGTGTGTGTGTGTGTGTGTGTGTAAAGAAAAGTGATATTTCTTTTGTAATGTCTATTGTTGCTTGCTTGGAATGATTAAGATATCTTCTTCACTGTGTGTGATCTATGAGAAACTTCATTTCTGATAGGAGTTGACTGCTCGGCAGAAAACATGCATGCATTCAAATAAGAGTTTAGCAGCACACACCCATGGCCCCACTCAAAACACCCATGCCTGGAACAAGCCAGACAAACGTATACAGAACAGAATTGGAGCAGAGCAGCAGGCTAAGCAACCACATTACTCTATGAAATATCAAAGTAAAATCACACTTGCAAGTTGTATTCTTCTATGAGGCAGTACAATTTCAAAAAGATAGAGTGCTGAGAGTCACTGGCAGCTTTATTAGCACTATCTATCTTTTTACAATTGCACTGCCTTGTAAAAGAATATACTTGTAAATGTGATTTTACTTTGTTATTTAATATAGTGTAACATCGTTGCTTAGTCTACTGCCCAGGGCCAGTTCTGTTCTGCATTCAGATAGGAGCACTAATTATTTAAATAAGTACGTATCAAATAATCTCTGCACTAGCTTGGATATTAAACATAAAAAAATTAATCAATACGGGTCATGTATCTTAGCTGCATAAATCCGTTATTGTCCAAATAGGAAAACAGCATGCTTTTAAAGTCTGCATTCAATTCATGCCTTATGCTTCTTTCATGAGACCTATGAAGCCCTACTATGCTGCCATATACTAACATACTAAAATGCCAGCAGAATAGGCCTAACTGTCTTTCGTGTCTGCTCATTTGGTCAGCCCCCACCCTGGGAGCTGACCTTGCTGCCCTCGTCACCTTCCCTGGCTTCTCACGTCCCAGTTCTGGATATTCTCACTGCATTGGATTTTGCTTCCAGAACCCTTCCCCTGTACCTGTCCCACCCCCTCTTGAACCCCTCCACCATCTCTGTCTCCACCAGCCCCCTAGGCAGCACATTCCATGGCTCCACCACCCTCTCAGTGGCCTACAGATAAATCCAGATCTCCAATACAAACTGCATAAGTGCATATCAAAAGTACAACAAAGATACAAATACCCCATGATGAAGTTCAGGATGAACGAAGTGCTAGGGCAGTAAGGGGCAGCGTGGCTGATGGAAAGTGGGTATTTGTATCTTTGCTATACTTTTGGCATGTAAGCACTTTGGCACTTATGCACTTTGTTTTGGAGATCAGGATTTACGTAAAGCGGAAGGCAATGGAGCAGGACTCCATAGGTCTCATGAAAGAAGCATGAGGCATAAAAAGAATGAAGACTATTAAAGCTTGCTGTTTTGCTTTTTGGAAAATAAAGGATTTATGCAGCTAAGATACGTGACCCTTACTGATGAATTTTTTTTATATTTACTGTCCCAGCTAGTGCAGAGATTATTTGATGGAGCTCTGCATATAGGAAAGGGGAGAAGCTGACCCCTATCTTCTGCACCATCCTACTGATTTTGTCTATTTATTTATTTGTCTATTTATTTATTTATTTATTTATTTCGATTAGGATTAATACCTTTGAATCAAATACTCATTTTCAAAGGTTCCAAGTCAAGGACAAAAAACAGTACAATACAATACTATACAATACAATACAGATAGCTGAGATCACAGGGTAGGCATCATGAAATCAATATAATGTCACATGAGGTTCAAGACTTGTAAGTTTCAGGTTCACCTTAACAATAGATAAAGTGCATTCCATCATTTGTTGCAGGGTAGGGCTAGCCCGGTAGGAAATAACATGTCAGCAATATGGCAATGTTATGTCAGGGGGATGATAGGGGAGGAGGGTAAGCAACCAGAGTGGTGTTGTCAAAATGGAGGTGGTGTGAGTTGGAAGAAATGAGGAGGGGTAAGGTGGTGGTGGAGGGTGGTAAGTCAATTTATTGGGGGTATTAGTGGGGAGAGGGGTAGGAGCGAAAGGTGAGTAAAAATCAAGAGGATCAGTTGATCATATGTTTGCGTAGTTGCAGGTAGTTACATTCTTAAGATGGGACCGTAGCCCCATTTTGAAGTGGCTCAGCTCTGTGCCTTCTGTCAGCATATCAGGTAGCTCATTAAACCATTTGGTGCCCTTAAAAGTAATGGATTTCTGGGCTAAAGACATAAGCTTGAAAGGGACTTGGAGTCCTCCTTTTGTGGCATTTCTGGTTTGTTTTGTATGCACTGCCTTCTTGAACAGACTACTTATGGATTCTGGCATGAGGCCTAGTTATGATTTTTTTACGATCAGGCAAGCTTGGTATAGGGCTCTTAGGTACATAGAGAGCCAGCCAGTCTCGGAGTAGAGGACACAGGTGTGAATCCAGCGATCTGCCCCAAGTGCCAGATGACAAGCCCTGTTTACGAGTGTTTGTATCCTGCCTAGGGCAGTGTCTGATCCAGCTATGTATATTGGTAACCCATAGTCAATGGATGACAGTACAGTGCTACCTGTGGCTTATTTGAGGGCCGCAGGTGTCATCGAGTGTTTATTTCTATGGAGGATGCCCAGTTTCATGTTGGCGGTTTTGACAACTTGATCAATGTGATGGGAGAAACTGAGAGTGTCATCAAGGTAAACACCCAGATATTTAAACGAGGAGACTTGTTCTAGTGTGTCACCTTTAAGGTTCTGAATTCAAAGTGGGCAGAAATTCCTTTTGTTCTGAGGGACCATGAACAGCATGCTTTTGGTTTTTCTATGGTTTAGTAGCAGTTTATGTTGGCAGAACTAGGTTTCTAGTTTGTGGAAGCTATCGAGTAGGCCTTTCTTGATGGCCTAGTGGTTCCTGCCTGGGACCAATATAACAGCATCATCTGCATATAATACGATGCTTGCTGAGCAGGCTTCCGGGAGTCAATTAATGAACAGGCTGAAAAGGAGTGGTCCGAGTGTAACCCCCCCGTTACCCGGGGTTACTAGAATCCCAGTAAGACCTAGTGGTATGCAGGGAAGGCAGCTTGTGAAACTCCAGTTAAATGGATTTCACACTGTCTCACTCTGTTCTCAGTCTCAGCTGAGACTGAGGGATGACATCTTTTTATAACTGTCGCAGCTGCATAAGCCACACTGGAATGTTGCAGTTGGAGGTTAGAGTAAAACGTTGGGGATTTTGAATCAAGTTCTGGTTCGGTCTGAGAGAGAGTCTGTAGTGCAGCAGAGGTGCTCTGCTGAGGGCAGGCCCTCAGAGCTTTAAGCTCTGTTACAGAGCTACTTTTGTTTTTTGGTGTGTGTTTCCACCTGAAGAGGAACACAAGAACTGATAATTGAAGTAGTGGAGACTGCTCTCAATGGTTCAGAACCCCATCCCTGTGGGGATGGGGGGAAGGTATCTGCCTGTTTTCCAGGGGCAACCCCCTTGGGTCCGGCTAAGGAAAAGAAGCTGCCTGTTTCAGTTGTGCTGAGGCACCAGAAGCTCTGAAAGGAAGATTTCTGAGGAGGAAACGCCTGTGGGGCACCTGCAACCAAAGGGTGAGTTCGCTCTATAAGAGGGTCAAGTGTTTTCTCCTGAAACAGAAAGAAACTAAAGGGACTGTCACTGTAGGGTCAGGAAAAGACAGCCAAGTACAGTTGGAAGATGTGGGGATTGGGCTGCTTAACTCTGTGGGGGATCTAGAGTAATGGACAAAGCCACTTATAAGTATGTTCAGGTCCAGCACAAATGGAAAGAAAGATGTAGGGATTGGACTGCTTAACCTGTGGGGGGTCTAGAGTAATGGACAAAGCCACTTATTTTAAGTATGTTCAAGTCCAGCACAAATGGGAAGCAAGACAAGTAGATGGAATGCGAAATACATTTAGCAAGTATCTACTCAGCAAAGTGTTAAAGGATGAGGTGTTTACAGACCAGAGAAAAGGCTGGGTATGAATTGTGGGAGTGAGGTGTGGAAGACCCCCCCCCCCATCATTAGTAACCAAATTCACCTCTATGGGTTTGCTCTGAGACACCTGTTACTTTCCCTCAGGTACTTGGCCAGTCCCTGAGGAAAGTACCTAGACATGGGATTACGAGGAAGATTCCCTGATGGAGCTGAGGTGCTCTTAGGTGGTTTAGGGAGCCACCAGTAACTGTTTCCATGATATATAGAAAGTGTCCAAGTGGCTGGCTAGGGAGTTGAGCCAGGGGAAAACCCAGAGCAGTGTACAAGTTCGGGCTGTGCAACCCAGAGTCGTGTACAAGTTCGGGCTGTGTACCCAGTGTGTTGTAGAGTCTGAGGGCTAAAGTGACAAGGATGTGTTCTGGTCTCCTTTAATCTGCATTACCAGGAGTGTAGCCCCATGGGGGTCTGTCTATGCTTTATTTATTCTGTTGGATGTGAATAAAAGCCACACTTTAGAATCCCACTTCTGGTATTGGATATTACAGTTATTGCCTCCTGTGTTTGGAATTACTTGGGTGCCCCTGTGCAGAGCAGCCAAACCTAGCCTATGTACAGAGTGGCATATTCCTCCCTGAACCCAGCCCACCTGGTATTGCTGTCAGATGGAAACAGCAGACCGGGTAGGGGTTACACAAGTATAGATCCTTGTGATATTCCAAGGGCCACTACCTTCGGGTCTGAGAGTAAGTCGACGATTCTAACTTGTGTTCTTTGTGACAGATAGCTGCGAAACCAGGTGACAGTATCTGGGGCCAATCCCATAGAAAGCAGTACATTTAGTAATAGCTGGTGGTTAACTGAGTCAAACGCTTGTGAGGTCAATGAAAACTGAACACACCGCCATCCCTTGGTCAAGGGTGTTGTAGAGCTTGGTGGTGTAATCCACCAGTGCGGTGATGGTAGAGTGTTTTTTTCGAAAGCCATGCAGATAGCTGCAGAGTAATTTGTGTCTGTCGAGGAAGTCAGTGAGCTGTTCTGGAGCCTATTCTCTCTAGTGCTTTGGAGAGGGGTTGGGAGGATGGAGACTGGCCTATAGTTGGCGAAGAGTGTTTTATCCCCAGATTTGAAAACTGGTATGACCAGAATGAATTTCCATACATCTGGGAACACGCCCAATCTTAGAGATGCATTAAAAACCTTGGTAATTGGGGTTGCTAGTTCATTAAGCATTAGGGCAACCAACTTCATATCAATTACATCATTCCCCATTCTGGTCTTTCCAAGGACCCTCTTTACATGCTTGATGGTCTCAGAAATTGTAACATGCCTAAAATAGAAAAGTGCCAGCTCATCCCTCGCTGAGGAGGGTAGAGTGTTGCCATGCAGCTGGTTATTCAGTGGGTTTAGAAACTCTCTGCAAAGCACCCCTGAGAGATCAGAGAATGTGGCATTGAACACTTTGGCAATCAGTAGAGGTTCCTGAATAGACCCTTCGCCAGTGGTAATCAGGTCAGGTGATGCCCTGGAATTCCTTCTAGTTAGTGATTTTAGTGTGTTCCAAAACCCTTGAGAACCCCCAGTTTTTATTAAGGAGATCCTTGAAATAGCTTACTTTCACTGAGCAAATGAGCCTAGTACAGGAGTTCCATGCAGCTTTGTATGCGGATACATCATGCAGCTTTCCTGAGGCCTTAGATTTGTACCACAGGTTGTCTCTATCATGCATTCAATTTAGGAGTGTGGTATTGAGCCAAGGGGTGTGGGTTCCTTTGACTTTTTTGGTTTTTAGGGGGGTGAAGATATCGCAAGCCCAGGTAAAAGAGTTTTGGAATAACTCAAGGGCGAGGTTGCCATCAGTTGCAAGGTCCAGCGGTGACCAGGTGATCAGGGATAAGTGGTGTTTGAAAGCATTTAGTACCCCCTTATCTCTGCACATGATTAGTAGTGACCTTCGGTGGGCACTTTGTGAGCTTGTTTGCCCAGGTGCACATGACTGGCAAGTGGTCGCTGAGGCTATCAAGCAGAACCTTAACATCTGATATGTGATCAGGATTGGAGCAGAGTAGCCAGTCAATGAGTGTACTGGTGCCTGTTTTGTAGTTTTGCCTTGTGGGAAGGGTAACCATCTGTGTAAGGTACAGTCCAGCTATTAGGTCTCTGGCAACGATTTTCTTGTTTGAGTGCTAGTTTACGTTGAAATCCCCAACAATTACATGCTCCCATTTTTTCCCCAATAGCTGCATATTCTCCTTAAAGAGTTTGATCCCAGCAGCCTGCCTCCCTGGTGGTATGTAGACCATTGTTAGCAACAGTACTTTGTTTTGCTGTCCAGTGGTAAGTTTGAGGTGGAGGATTTGCGCCTCACTAGTGTACAGGTTGCAGTCCATCATCTGCACTTTAATGTCATTTCGGACATAGACTAGGCAGCCACCACCCTGTTTAGAGAGCCTGTCTTGGCGGAAAGAGTTGTAACCTTCCAGTGATATAGACGCATTTGTGACCTTAGGGGATAGCCAGGTCTCAGTGAAGGCTATAATGTCTGGTTTTAGCTGTACCACCTATGCTTGGATCTGAGGGAACTTAGGGAGGAAGCTGTTTATATTAAGTGATATGATTCTCAGTGCTCCTTTTAACATGGACTGCATGGGGGTGGTCCCAGCATTGGGATGCATACTTCCCTGCCGTAGAGTGTGGGGGAGTGGCCCTGGCTTAGTGTGGACATTCCCAGATAGCAGCAAGAGGAAATGTATGAGCTTTAAATTTTAAAGAGCTCACTGCTATTAAGTTTCGGAATTTTTTTTTTTAAATATAAAATGACGGCTATTACTGCAAGTGGAATTTGACAGTGCTTGTGTCACATGGTTTGTCATTGCATGCTGACAAACATAGATACAAAACAGAGCTGAAATTGGTAACTTAACTTTATGCAACAATCATATTCATACAGATTCCAAATGAGTTACAACTGACAAGTTAAAACCACATCAGCCTTTACTGCATTCGCAGACTTGCCACCAGCTGGATGTGTGTGAATTGGAAAAGGTATGTGAGAGCTATGTGGGAGTGTGTAAGGGGGAGTGGGATGATGGCATAGGATCAGAGGAGTGCCACTGGCTGTTAGTGAGGCTGGAGCTACTGGGCATGCTGTACTGTAACTGGATAAAGAAGGTTTCCTGCTGCTGCCTTGGCTGAGGGAATCCGAGTGAGTGAGTGTGTAAATGGAAAGAGGTGAGAGCTGAGGATGCTGAATTTGGAGAGTGTCTTCGAGGCTAGAGATGGTGGTGAGCATGCTGTACTAATAGGATGAAAGCTTCCACCTGCTGCTTTGGCTAATACGGGGAGTGAGTGTACAAATAGGAAGTGGTACAGTATTGCTGTGTAAGATGTGATGGCATTGGCTTTGGGGAGTGTCTGTGAGGATGGAGACGGCACTAACTCCATATCATGCTTTATTAATGGGATGAAGGTTTCCTCCCACTTTGGGCCCACAGCTGCTGCTCTGTTTACACCCCTGCAGGTCTGTTGGGTGATATTTTATGCATTGGTCAGCTGGGGGGAGGGGCACTGAAAGTGAATTGATTCCTGCAGAACTATATGTGATTCAACTCCACTGGGCAGAAATGTGGAGCAAACAAAATACTTTGCATTTGATATCCAGCCACAACTATTCCCCCACATGACAGGCACACCTCCACACCATAAGAGAGCTGATGGAGTCTTATTGGTTGCTACTGAGGTACACATTAGCCACTATAAGACTGCCTTGTGTTGCATATTGCTTTTACATTACGGCATTTTTCAATCCAGTACAACTGTTCTGAGAAACGGAAGGGGGAGGAGAAAGCTATGCCCCTGGAGTCCCATTTAAGCAATGCACTGGGTCATAATGTCATACGCTTAATAGCGTAAACCATTATGGCAAAACCTGGACCTGTGTGCACTCCGGGTTGGCCCACCCCAGAGTTGGACTCTTTAGTGGGAGGGGTCCAGGGGCACAGCCCCCATAACGGTGGGTGTGGGGGGCTGTGCCCCCCACAGAATAATAAATAAAAAGAAATTGCGCAATGCAATTTTGCTGCACAGAATTCTGCCATGCGACATTATGACCCTGTGCCTTTAAGCAATACAGTATGTAACAATACGTCAGCTTAGCTCTGACGCTATGCAGCTATAAAAAGACAAGTAAGGAAACATGTATTTTGATTATGTGATCACGTGTTTGTTATGTGGTAAGTCATTTTTTTGTCTGTGGTGCACATAAATGCCAAGCTGGCACATCCGTATGTATTAATGGTCATGAGACAGGCTGGTACCTAAACTTTTTTTTTACCCATCAGTGGCTATGACAGAAACACATGGATGACAGCATGCCTCAGCCACTTTTTTCCCTACCGATTTTGTAAAAACCTTTAAAAGACACCAACTGTTACGTTTCATACGTGAAGTACTTTCTCTTTTGTTCCATCTGCTGGTGAGAAGATTTTTCACCTGGCTGTTTTGGGTGAGGTATGAAGAACATAACTCTACCTAGAAGCTGACATATCTAGTTCTGTTCCTTCCATGTCTCATTAGCATGGTGACCTCACTGACTGTGACATCACAACTAGCAAAGAAGAGCCACCTACCTGTTGCAAAATTGGTCATAACTGGTGTCAAAGCGATTGATGTCACAATGCTGATGAGGTATGAAGGGGAACAGAACTAAATGTGTCAGGCTCTTTACATTAGACCTTACAATATTAGGTAGGGAAGTGTCTAATAAACCAGACTAGTTAAAAAAAAAAAAAAGTAACAGCTGGCTACATTTAAAAAGTAATAACATTTTCTGTCTGCTATTTTGGCACTAATGGTATTTTATATAAAGAAACATATATTTAAAATTCACAGCTGTGAGTAAGCAGAACCTTGTTATAGCAGTAGTTTAGCCAGAAATGTTTCAGTTTTGTTGCATGTGATCATACAGTGTATATAAAGAACCACTAAAAGCGAAGTGTGAAGAACAAGCTGGTACACATGAATTGGTTTGTCAGGAGAGCAAAGCCTGAGTGCCTCAGTGATGTCACAGGACCCACAATGTATGTGAACCTGCAAGTTCTTCATGGTTTGGTGTTTTTTTTATTGTTTACAATACAAAGTTAGCATGTTTTTAAGCACTTGTGTTTTTTATTTGTGAATGTCTGTGTTTTTTTATTACTGGAGATGGTGTTGGTGAGTGATCTGAAAAAGTAAAAATACAGTTTGACTAAGAGCACTGTTCTGATTAGTATAGCTGTGATAATAGTTCAGCTCATGCCCAGTGTTCCAAATTGTTCTAAAGGTTCTGAGAAAAGTTATTCCTCATGTATGTTGAGAACAACTTTTTCAGGTCATGGGAAAAAATATAACTATTCATAATAAGCTGCTGTTATCCAAATAGAGTTTTGCCAAGTATTTCTGTATTAAAGCTACAAATAACATTGCTCAAGAAGAAAAATTGCTACAATAGTTCAAAAGGTTGCAGATCAAAAATAAGTCATAACTAAATTTAAATTTAAATTTTCAGAAACTTCCATTTGCATCACTGAAGACATTCCCATTAAAGAGCACTACATTTGAAAAGTAATGAAATAAATAAACAGAAGCCGTAAGGTATTTCATGAGTAGTGGTGTGCGAAGTGCAAAATACCTGCTTTGCAAATTAACTTGTGAAGTTCCATCACTTTGCAAAGTTTAATCCACCTTGCAAAGTGCCAATTTGCAGTACAGTGTCAACTTTGCACAGCTGTGAATTGAAAACTTCAAAGGAGAAGTTGACCCCCTAAACAAATTTCTCTGGAAGGAAGCAATGTCCCATGTGACTGCAGGCCACATGGTAATGAAACAATGTGTATGCCTTGAGGATGCTGTGTTCACTAAAGTCTTGTCTTAGTAGTCCCATACCCTATCCCTCATGAATAAACACACACAGGTCTTGGAGAAATCGCTGCAGCTGTATGTTTCTTAACTACAGTTTACACTTTTGGAGTGGCATGTACTACTGGGAGAGCTCATCAGTCACCTCGGGCCCCTGCACCCCTTCCAGTGAAGCCCCAAACCACTTGTGCAGGCCAAGGGAATGATGCACCTCATGAGTTGGTAACCAAGCCAAAAGAGTGGGGAGATCACCTCACTCAGTGACAAGTGACTGCCCCATCTGATGTCACTGCACCTGCAGGCAAGCCAAATGAGGTTGGACTGTGACCCCCCCCAACCAGAGTCCAGGTCTTGTAGCCCCTCAGGCCTCATGCCAAACAGAGAAGATGAGTCCTTTGGAAGAATTCAACTTATTTCCCTTTTTCCCTTGTACCATTGGTTTGTGAGACTCCCAAGCCACCATGTTACACGACTGCGACAGTTTGGGATATATGCTAGCCTGTCTTATTCATTCTCTGGTGGAAGGGGAGAACCTGGAAAAACACTTCTTAGGGAAAACCAGGAAAACTCACTCTCTGACCTCTAGTGCGGTCATCCCTATTGAGTCAATGGGTTCCCTGCTCAACCCTGGCCATCCCAAACCCTGCTTTTATGAGGGTGGGTTGGGTGGGAGATCTAAAGAGGGTGGTCAAGTGAGGAGAAACTGCTGGCTCCAGGTAACCCATGTCCTGTTGGTGGCACCAGTGGTTCCTCCCTCAGGAGTGATGCCAGGGCTAAGCCCCACCTCCAATGAAACAACCTTACCTACCTGACTACAGGTTACATGGGAGAGACACTGACAAGGGGATGTCTGTTGAAATGCTTTGTCAGACTTCATATTATGGAGAGAGAGTAGGAGGTAAATCTGTGCCAGTGTTTGTCCAAGCAAAAAAAAAGAACCTTCTAGATCCTTGAGCCTTTTGACTCAGAATTGGTCACAGCTTGTTTAATGTGCCTTGAGCATATGGATGTTTTTTGGTTCTGTTTTTGAAGACTGTTCAGTTTAAAATAGTATTATTTGTTTTATATATAGAGAAGCACTACTGTGGGTGAGAAGAGGTCGAGATAGCCAGACAGTTTTTTTGTTCATCCTTTCTTCTTCATTACTTTTTGTCTGTAGTCCATAATTAAGTAGTAAGGCAAGACAGGGTGTTTTTTGTGTTGGGATAATGGCATGCCTCAGGTGGGCTGAAGCACAGTACCAAAGGAGGAGTGCTTCCACCACCTGAGAACTGCCATTATTCTAGTACAACATACACCCTGGAATGCCTTATTATGATTATGAATTGGGCCCATTAGCAAAATAAAATACAACATGTTAGAATGCAGTTTTATTTAGACTAAAATATGTTAATAATAAAGAGAAAAACAAACATAATTCTCAAATCAAAAAGTAGTCCTTTTGACTGTTGAAGTAGTTTGACCTTGGGCAGTATGTGTTGCCCATGCTGCATGCTTTCTGTTTGTACTGAGTAAGGGCACTGTTCAAGTATGTAAGGGCATGGCACTGGTGGCTTCAGTGTAGCAGTATGTAAGGCCTTGTACACACTTGAGAACCGATTTAAAAAATATTTTATAAAACGGGTTAATGCCTACCGTGTTGGAGCATCCACACTGGTAATTAACCCGTTCTTTGGTTCATTCTTAAACTCACCTGGCGTACACACTGCAAATCAATAGTAGCAATTGTGCTTGGCTGTTTACATAGTGTATTCCACAATTACTGTACCTTAAAGGAGGGGGTGAAGCATGGAAATGCGTACACATTACCAGAGGTAATCGTGTTACAATTAAACCATTTCTGAAACATAGAAACATAGAAGCATAGACTTTGACAGCAGATAAGGACTGCTTGGCCAACCTAGTCTGCCCATTCCCTACTTATTGGATAAGCTGCAGATCCTAGTTAACCAAAAGCCTACTTCTTCCTACCCTCTAGCAGAATTGCCTTATGTCTGTCCCATGAATTCTTGAATTCTCCCACTGTTTTTTACCCCATGACCTCCCCAGGAAGGCTATTCCATGCAAACACCACCCTCTCAGTGAACAAATATTTCCTCATATTGCTCCAGAGCCATCTCCCCTCTATCTTCAAATTGTGTCCACTTGTTCTTGCACATCTCTTTTTCTGAAAGATGCTACCCTCTTGGACTTTGTTGCGTCCCCTCAGGTACTTGAAAGTTTCTATTAGGTCCCCCTCTCCCTCCTTTCCTCAAGGGTATACATATTATGCTCCTTTAGTCTCTCTTCATATGACTTCGGTTGCAGACCCTGCACCATTTTAGTTGCCCTCCTCTGGACTGCTACCATCTTGTCTATGTCTTTGTGGAGATGGGGTCTCCAGAACTGGACGCAGTACTCCAGATGGGGTCTCACCAACTGTCTTTACAAAGGGATAACAACTTCCTGTTTTCTACTGGTGATGCCTCTCCCTATACATCCCAGTATCCCCCAGCCCTCCTTACTGCCTTCTCACGTTGCTTGCTTACCTTTAGGTTATCTGATATGGATACCCCCAAGTCCCTTTCCAGTTTTGTTGTTATTAATAACCCCCACCCCATTGTGTACTCTTCCCCTGGGTTTTTTGTTTCCCAGATGCGTTACTGTGCACTTCTTTGCGTTGAATCTAAGCTGCCATACTTTTGACCGTTCCTCCAACCTTGACAAGTCCCTTCTCATCCTTTCCACCCCTCTTGTGTATCAATCCTGTTGCAAATCTTTGTGTCATCTGCAAAAAGGAATACTTTTCCTTCCAGTCCCTCCTCAATATCACTTATAAAGACATGAAAAAGGACCGGACCCAGTACTGAGCCCTAGGGTACCCTGCAAGTAAACCCCCTTCTGAGTAGACTCCGTTTACTATTACCCTCTGTGTCCTGTTGTCCAGCCAATTTTTTACCCAGGCTTCCACCCTGGGACCCACTCCCAGGCTGGATAATTTGTTTATTAATCTTTTGTGTGGGACTGTGTCAAATACCTTGCTAAAGCCTAGGTAGGTCATGTCTACAGCCCCTCCCTGGTCTACTACTCTAGTCACCCAGTCAAAGAAATCTATTAGATTAATCTAACATAACCTTCCCAATTGAACCCGTGCAGCCTTGGGTCCTGTGCCCCGCTGACCTCTAGGTACTCAGCAATTCTTTCTTTCAGAAGTGACTCCATCATTTTCCCTACCACTGAGGTCAGGCTAACAGGTCTGTAGTTTTCTGCCTCTGCTTTGCCCCCACTTTTGTGAAGAGAAATTACATCTGCCCTCCTCCAGTCCTTAAGTACCACATCATCCACCCATGATTTGTTGAAAAGGGTAGTCAGTGGTGTCACTAGTTCTCCCCTTAGTTCTTTTAGAATTCTGGGGTGAATCCCATCAGGCCCCATTGTTTAGTCACCTTTGAGTTTTAGGAGTCCTTTCAGAACCCTTTCTTCTGTGAAAGGACTGGTATTGACTCCCTAACCAGAGTGCTTCTATTGATTGGATTAGGACAGGTACCTCCCTCCTCTTCTTTGGTGAATACTGAGCAGAAGTATTCTTTCAGTATCCCTGTTTTTTCACTGTCACTCTCGCCCACCCACCTCCCTTTATTAAACTTCACTATCCCTCCTTGGTCTTTCTTCACTCCCTGATGTATCTATAAAAGGTTTTATCCCCCTTCTTAACTGAGTTGGCTATCTGTTCCTCGGTTTGGGCCTTTGCTATTCTGACTGCCTTCCCTGCTTTCTTCTCCTTTAACTGATACAGTTCTCTGTCCTGCTCCATCTGTGTTTCCTTATACTTCCTGAATGCTATCTTTTTCTCCCTAACCTTCCCTACCACATCTTTTGAGAACCATAGTGTTTTTGTCTTTTGTTTTGATTTATTTGCTTCACACAAAGGCTTGTTGCCTCTGTGATGGCAGTTTTGATGTTTTCCCATTGTTCTTCCACCCCTCCTTCTTGCCTGTTTGCTAGTGCTTTCCTGAGGCACTCTTCCCTTTTGACAAAGTCAGCCCTCCTAAAGTCCAGTGCCCTCATTTTTGTATGGCTTGACTCTGCGGCTGTGTTTATCATGAACCACACTGTTTGGTGGTCACTTGTTCCCAGATGGCTACCCACTTCTAGATCTGAGATCCTTTCTCCATCCCTGTTTGAGAGTACCAAGTCTAAGACAGCTTCCTCCTGAGTGGGTTCCAACACTAGCTGTCTGAGGCAAGCTCCCTGCAGGGCATTGAGAATGACCATGCTCTTGGATGTGGCTGCAGTAAATGTGCTCCAGTTAACATCTGGCATATTCAGGTCCCCCATCAACAATATCTCCCCTTTCTCTGCCATCCTAAGGATGCCTTCTATCATTTCCCTGTCCATTCCCTTCCCCTGAGACGGGGGTCAGTATATAACCCCCGTGTGGATTGTGGTGCCATTTCCAGTCTCCAGGGTGACCCACAGTGCCTCCTCTCCTCCCCTCCCTGTTTACCCTTTAGTTCCATTGCATTGAACTCTTCCCTTACATAGAGAAACCGGATTGTAGACTAGGTAGACAGCAGGGTTCAAGCATGGTTGTCAAAAACAGTGTAACTGCTGCTGAAATGTGTCTCCAAACCATGTTAGGTAGGTCTTAAACCATGTTAAGCTCTCTAACACAGTTTAAGTACCCAAGTGTGTACAGGGCCTAAGAGGAGGTTGATTGAAATCTCGGCCACAATCGCACTGGTGCTGTGGTTGCAATGGACTCCATGGTTACAGCTCAGCAGACAGAGTGTGGTATGGTCTTGAAGATGATGTGTCTCTCCATTGACAGCCATTTCACCTGGAGGCAGACTGTGCAAGTGGCAGCCCACAGGACCGGAGAGTTACAGTGAATAAAAGAAAAGAAATATAAGAAGCCTTGCTGGGGTGGTACTGATGTCCTACAAGAAGTGTAAACAAGAAGCCATGGTTAGTGTCTTGAATAGATGCAACAGGTGGGCAGGGGGGTGGCTGTAAGCTTGGTCCTTGTTGTGCAGTGTTTGGTGGTTGGGCTGGAACCAAGGCTTGTAAGGACCCAATGTCGGTAGCGGGGGAGCATGAGGAGCCAGTCAGCAGCATCTTTGAAAGAAGCAGGTTTGTAGTGCTGTGACAGCTGCAGTCTGTGGCATGGGTGATTTTACAATACAGGAACAGAATCAAGGTCATTTGATGACTTTCAGTCAGGAGAGTTTATGATAAGCCAGCATGAGCAAATAGTTGACGGCATAGGTGATTTTTTTTTTAATGAACCACGGCTGTTTGAACTGTCATACACAACTTAAGGCTTTTATTCTTTTTTATGTAAAGGGATCACAGCCATAAAATGAGAGATTGTAAGAGAGATCATTTCTGTTTAAGTCTATACAGTCACTGATGTGATGCCATTGCAGTCAGGCTGCAGTTGTGACAGCATAGTGATTTTTAGGGTAAACAGTCAAGGCAGCTGACTGGATCTTCTTCCAGTACTGTTGTGCTGGAATATTGCCATTGGGGTTCTGAGGTTTCAGCTAATCAGCTTTCTGTTTTTTTCTGCCGGTTTCATAATTTCTCATTTTATTTTGAGACTTAAGTGTGTTTAAGTGCAGTGTTTTGTCAATCTCTATCTGTATTAGCTTTGGTTGTTTATTTCTTAAAGTGACAGCACTCTGATGCTGCAGAGAGATAATTTGTCACGTAGTTGTACTTAGCTGTTGCCTCGTTGTATTATAAAAAAAATATAAGTATAAATTTCAAATTAAATAATAATTATAAATTATATAAATATAAAATGTTGTTGTTACTGTTCAGTTTTACTGCAGGCTCTCTAAAATTTGTCATCCATTCTGTAATATAGTAAAAATATTGTGATATAAAAAATGTGTGGGAATGATTGAGAAGAGAGCTCTGCTAAAGGGAGAGGTTTTGGGGAAGCATCAAAGATGTCAGGAAGTTTGGTGGAGCAAAAGGGTGTTTGTTGCACCTGCTGCAGCTAAGAAAAGTATGTCTGTACAGCATCTTTTGTGGCAGGCCCAGCTGCAGGTACAGTAGTAGTTGGCAGCAGTGTTGGCATTTGTATAGCCAAATTTTTTTCTGATATGTCTGTGGCACACAAGCTGGGGGAGGTGAAAACAAGTGTAGCTGCACAACATGAGGTGGCAAAACATCAGGCTCAAGTACAGTGGTCAAGAAGGAGGTTGTTGTGGGTGTCCCTGTGACTGCTAGAGGTGCTGATGCTGACACTGATGCTGATGAGAGTGCCTCACTCCCTAGTGATGGCCTGACACTGGAGCATGTGTCAGAGGAGGGAGACATTGAGCAGTCAAAAGTTACAGCATTTAAAACTGTGGGTGAGGCAGAGAACCTGAAGGATGTGATGCTGATGACACAGCTCAGGAGGAGGATGTTAGTGGCTGTGGGGGTAATGATCATGATGATGATATGGATCTCTTTTGGGAACTCAAAAAGGAAAAAAGAAGAAAAGTGGTACTGATGAGAGGGCTGGTCCAGTTTCTAGATCCGTGTTTTCAAATACAAATACCAAAGTCCCCCCCCCCTTCTCAAAAAAGAAACTACGCCCTTTTACCCTTTTTTCCTTCCTGTGGTGAGCCCATTACACCCAGTGTCACAACTGCTCACACTGAAGTTTGCAAAGTATCACACACAGAAACATAGAAACATAGATTTTGTCAGCAGAAAAGGAACTTTAGACCCATCCAGTCTGCCCCTTGTCCCTGCCTATTCAGTCACCACAGACCCTAGTTAGTCATAGGTGTCATGCCCTTCCCTGTTCCTCTACCTAATATACCCCTGTGCCTATCCAATGGATGATTGAATCTCAACACGGTTATTGTCCCCACTACCTCCTCTGGCAGGCTGTACCACCCTTTCCATGGAGAAGTATTTTCACACATCTCTCTTAAACATCCCTCTCTTAGTTTCACTGCAAGCCCCCTTGTTCTAGCACCTTCCATTCTCTGAAACAGACCCTCCACTTGCACCTTGTTTACTCCTGTGAGGTACTTGAAGGTTTCAATCATGTTCCCTTCTTGCTTGCCTCTCTTCCAGGGAGTACATGTTAAATTCCTGCAGCCTTTCCTCATGTGGCTTCTCGTGCAATCTCCTCACCATTTTGGTTGCCCTCCTATATACTGCCTCCACCCTTTCAATGTCCTTTAGGATGTGTGGCCTGCAGAATGGGTCACAGTACTGCAGGTAGGGCCTCACCAGTGAGTGATAGAATGGCAGCACCTCCACCCTCCTCCTGCTAGATGTCCCTCTCCCAAAGCAGCCCCACATCCTGCTAGCCTTTCCCACTGCTTTGTCACACTGTACACATACCTTGAGGTCATCAGATATGATGACCCCAGGTCTGTTTCTTGCTTGGTGACTGTAAGCTCCACTCCTCCCACCTTATACACAGCCTCTGGGTTCCACAGCCGTCAGTGCATAACTTAGCACTTTGTGGCTTTGAAACCCTTCTAATACCCCCAGAACCATTCCTTTACTTTCCTCAGATCCCTTGGCATTGTCTCCACCCTTTTCTGAGTGTTAGCCTGTTGCAGATTCTTGTCTCATCTGCAAAGAGACACACCTTACCCTCAAACTCCTCTGCAATGTCACTTATGAAGACAATGAAGAGGGCCAGTCCTAGCACCAAACTTTATGGCACCCCACTAGTAACTCTTTTATCACCTGAGTGACTACCATTTGCCACCGCCCTTTGCCAGTTTGATACCCAGCTTGTCACTTTCTCCCCCACCCCAAGACTGCTTATTTTCTTAACTAGCCTCCTATGCGGCACAGTGTTGAAAGCTTTACTGAAGCCCAAATAGGCCATGTCCACTGTTCTCCTTTGATCCATCTCATTGATAATCCACTCAGAGAAATATATGAGATTAGTCTGACATGACCTCCCCACTGGGAAACCATGCTGCCGGTGGTCCTGCAGCTCTTTTGCCTCCAGGTGCTCCATGAGCCTCTTCTTCTATAGTGAACAAAACAAAACACCAGCTGCTCTAACCACTATTACCCCTTCCCTTCCCCTCCACTGTCCCATGTCAAATCAAGGGTTCCAAATTCCTAATTTGGGTTTCTAGATACCTAGCAATGATGATGAAACAGTTGCTATATGCCGGAGTTTTTCAGTCTTGTGTTAGCAGGGGGAAAAGTGCAACCACCTCGGCAGCACCAGTGACTATCACACACACACCTAAACTCATGTAACATATTATGCTGGACTCAACACCTGAAGCAAGCAGGTGCAGGGGGACTCTCATCATTATCATTTGCCAGGATAGTCAGAAGTAGAGATGCAGCGAATTTAAATTCCGCCTGTGAAGTGGGCACTTCATGTTGTCACTCCGCTACATGAAGTGGCCAATGCAAAAGGCTCTCTTCACCTTGTAATTATTACTTTGCATTGTCATTCCACCTTAACGCGAAGTAAGGTGAAGTGACAACAATACTGGTAGCCCTTCATACACTCAGTCACCAAAATTAATATGCATCCCCAAAATGCTCATGTCTTGTGTCCAGAAAACTCCCCAGTGCAGATGAAGTGTAATGAGAGCATAAGAAATGCAAAGTCTCCCAAAATTAATAGTGTACACAGATGTCATGTGTGCAGTAGTCACACACAGTTACCAGAGTTAATGTGCATCCCCAAAATGCTAATGTCTTGTGTCCAGAAAATTCCCCAGTGCTGACGAAGAGAAATGAGAGGGTAACAAAATATGCAAAGTCTCCCAGAATTAATGGTGCACTACAAATGCAGAGACAGATTAAGATTGTGCTGCACACTCAAGAGATGCAGATGCAAAGGCACAACAACACCTAACCAGTGCTCACAAGTCACAAATCCAAATCTGGAAAAGAATACCTTTTGCCGGTTTGGGAAGGGGGGGGTAGTGCATGGCAGTAACACTCCACTACCAGTAAAAATACCACAAAGCAGTATAAAAAGATTCATGCAGGTGCAGTGAATAGTAAATTCTCACTACTGCAATTACTCTGTGGCACAATAAAAGGTGTCTGATTTAATGGCATACATCGCACACACACTCACACTTCAAGTAATGCATAACAAATTGAAAACCTTTAGTAATATAACCAAATGTTTTAAACAAAATGAAATTATACACTGCTGCACCACAACAATCAGCAAAAAAATGTCAAGAATTACTGAAAATATTACTGTGTGTACATTAACACAGTTAGACAAGAAAAATATAACCAAAACAGAAAGACTGCCTTTTTCTCCCAGTTAATCTACCTACACCACAGTTACGCCCCTCTCCCAAACCACACTTCAAAGTAAACAAACTGACTGTTCTAAATTAACATTCAAAATCCACACACAAATAATAAACACTCGATGATATGAGCACAGGACGGTTTCCTATAATCGATGTACTAAATTGTGAGCAAAAAACAGCTCAAAAAGACTCTTTTAACAGCTTTTAGAGGAGTTGGATTGCAGACCTCTGAGAGGAAACTGTCACCATCTTCCACTACACAGAACTGCGGCTATGCAGAACAATCTAGAACTCATGTGATCTGCAATCCCATAAAGCACTGCAAAATTCACCTTTGGAGCTCAAAAACAAGGCGAAGTGATGCGAAGTACATTGATTTCAATGTACTTTGCCTTAAAACTGGTGGAGAAGTGGTTTGGGGAAGGCAGAATAACATAAAGTCATTGTTTCCAATGGACTTCACATTCCCCATTATGATGCGAAGTACTCCGCTTCACGTTACGGAGTACCTCGCGGATTCAGTGTTACTCCGCGAATCACTTCGCGGAGTGAATTTCGGCCACTTTGTCCACCACTAGTCAGAAGTAGCATGGAAATACCTCTGGTGGAGATAGGGGTGGGTGAGGAAGAATACAGAGAGCAGAAGGAGTCTGTGGGACTGCACAGTAGTGTGCATAGCAGCAGTGATTTGAATAATAGTACCACCCCAAGGTACCAAACAACAAAACCAATGCAGAAAACCCCAGAAATCACTAATTTCATAAGAACACCAAATGTGCGGTCCCAGAAGGAGTCCAATATTACCCCATTGACAATGCTGATGCAATAAGTCCAGCTGTTTGGCAGCCCCACCCCAAGAAAGGACCAGCCTATGCTGCAAAGCATTACAGCATCACTCAAAATACCCATCAAATTATGTCATATCACAAGAACTAAATTTAGCAACAGCTGACATGCTGGTCATTGATCTGCTGTCATTCTCTTTTGTTGAGAATGCAGGTGTTTGAAGGCTGATGGCTGATGGCCCATGCCTGTCCCAAATGGCAGATACTGTCCCGTACTTATTTCTCAAAGCCTGCCATTCCTGAACTGTATTGGACAGTGCCATGCATGGTAAACAATGCCTTGCAGCATTTGGCAATGCCATGCACTCACATTAGTATGGATATGCGGACCTGTGACCAAACAGGTGGTAACTCCTCTCTGTTAATTACAGCACAATTGGCACAGATGCCTGCAGTATTTGACTTGGGGTGGAGGAGAAACTGCAGTAAGCCAAACTGTAGTGATAGCACCCCTTCAGCTATTCAACAGCATACCACACTGGCAATGAAAAGTGCCAGTGGAGCACACATGGGTCCAGAAATGTAAGCATTATTCCTAACAGCTTCATAATTACTTCAACCCCATTCACACAAGGCTTTCATTGTGAGTGATAATATCTCCAGTGTGGTGAAATGTATCAGTGATGGTGGGTTTCTCAGGGTGCCATATCTGGCACCCTGTCTTAATCATGTTATTCAATAGTTTGTAACATATCCAGATATTAAGGAAATGTTGACGGGTGGCCAATCACATCTATGCCCACTTTGTCTGTTCTGGAAAGGCCAGTGACCAGCTGAGACACCAACAGATACAGAACAAACTGCTTCAGCACTGTCTGAAGTGAGAAGTCAGCACAAGAAGGAACTCTACACTATACATGCTAGAGCACTTGCATGAGCAGTATTAAGCTATTTTGAAGTATATTGTTCTACAACCAAGTCGTGATACTGCTGAAATATCCATGTCTCTGACAACAGACTAATGGTAACTAATAGATGGCCTGATCATGATTCTCAGACCATCTGAGTATGCAACACAGGGTGTGAGTGGGGACACTTTATGTATCAGTCAGGTCATACCGCTTTTACAGGTACTGAGGCAGACTTTGTTAAATGTTCAGCAGGTGCTGGAAGCAGGTTGTGATTCCAGAAGTTGTGCCTTTGAAGGAGCACATGCACAACACCAGATCTTATATTGATGAGCAAGTTTTAAAATTAAATCTCAATAGATATCAAAGATTAATTCTATAAATCATGTACCATTCCTCTCAGGCAGGTCCATTCCACAGGGTGTCTGCAACTCCACCCAGATTCTTTTGTCTTTTAAACAATGAGATGTGCAAAACATATATGTTGGTTATAGTCAACATATTTGAATCCAGGAAACCCAAAGAATTCTTTAGAATGTGTTTGATAATATCCAGCATAGGTCCTCAGGGCTCTGCATTCTCTTTGAAATGTTGGTTTGTATATTTATTTGATTTTCTAAATTCTCAACTTTTCTATGCATGACAACCAAGCCAGATGGTATGGTATTAGAAATGGCTTTGGGGGCATAAGCTGTTCATCTATTTCCTGGACTACACTGAGATCTTTTCTAACTTATTCCAAACTTGTTACATGTGGATCTATTTTAGAAAACGTTCTGAATTGTGTTGAATTTCTTGTTCATTTTCAGCAGTTTGCATGAGTACATGGTAAAATGTCTACCCTTCCAATGAAGCTTCTTGGGTAGGTTTTACCTGCAGTTCCATAGGTCATTTGGTATTGTTCTCCTGAACAGAAAGTGGCCCATTAGTAGGTACAAATAAATTTTGCTTGGAACCCACACCCCTGTAAGGTGCCACAGTATTTGGGGATTCTTTCACTGGAAATAGTTTGGAGGTTTCCTTTAATGTCATCTTTCCTACCTCAGTGAAATATTATATAGCAAGAGCGAAACCAACAAGCTACACAATGAGCAGCCATACTGGATTGCACCATTTTCAAAGATATTTATGCTTCTTACCTAGAGTAGCCAGGCCCTGCTTTGGAGGTACTCTGGCCTGAACTGTAACCTCTGGAGAGCTCACAACTTTCTTCCAGGAGCCACTGTTAGCATCTTTAAATCCCCATCCCCAAAAGGGATGGACATGTGGACTTGAGCCACCTGAGGATGCATGTTTTGAAAGAGGAGACAGGGTCTCAGAGGTCAAAGAGACCTAAGTGCTTGAAGAAGGGGGTGATATCATTCACCTGAACCACTCTTCATTTCATTTTTTCTTCTTCTGTTTCCCTCTAACAGTGCACCCCTCTCCTTTCCTAAGTGGAGTCAGAAACTGCAACCTCCAATCCTTCAATTATACCAGATCTACCTACACCAAGCTCCTTGACATACTAAGGTACAGTGTTGCAGTGGCATCAGTCTGTTTCACATCCAACCCTGAATTGCATGGAGAGGGTCTGATGGGGCACTTGATCCTCATCATCATCTTGCCAGCCCAATGTGGCACCTTGGGATGATCACTCATAGCATCTGCATGCCAAGTGACTCCCCAGTTTCTAGGCGTTTAGAATAGCCAATCTTTCCCACACCTGGTCAGCTTTATCTTGCCAAAGATAGGTTTGAAACTATACAGTGAAAGGCAGTAAAGAAACTTAGGAGTAGTAGGGATGTTCCTATGTGGGAGATTTGAAAGTCTCAGCATGTGTGTATGGTATGATGGGAGGGAAAGGAAGATATGACGCAAACATACTAATATATATGGATGTTCAACAGAGTAAATTCCAGAGAGCTGTTTAAGATGAGCAATGGTTTCTTACTTACCGTAACAGCAAATCTTTGGGACAATCTCCTCCACTGAGCCACACATTTGCAACTGTAAGCCATCGGCATCAGGCCCACTAACAAAGTTTGCCTAGCTGGGGCTGCCCATGATGATGCACATTGCTGGTGCCTACAGATCATGGGTTGCCCCATAGACCTTAGTTCCTCTTGCTGGAGACAAACACTTCAGTGTACTACTCTGATAGGAAGAATGGGAGATCAACGTCGATGCCATGATAACAGGAGTGTCAACAGAGCTGGAGGGAAACCCAGTTAAGGGAGCAGGAGAGAGAGAAGCAAAACTGTGTAGCAGCAGAAACATCAACTTCCCAGATGATGCTGCCCATGACAGAAAGGGGGAAAGCGGGCAGGTAAGCTGTGACTCAATGAAGGAGATACTCTCAGAGATCTACTATTATTGTAAGTAAGAACCCTGGCTTCTTGAAGGATATCTCCCTCCACTGAGTCACACTTTTGAAATAATTTCCAAGCTGTACACCAAGGAAAACATGAAGAAGGTTAGACAAGAGAGAATGAATGGATGGATAAGACCCCCATCAAGGCTTTCTGAAGGACTGAAAAGCCAAGAACCAGATGACAGTGGGAGCTTCAATGACGGAAAAAATATGCAATGACAACTCAAGTACAGGAAAGAGCCACTGACCTGCAATGGAACACATGCATCAAGAGTCAGTGCTGAGAATGTAGATAATAATGGTACAACCAAGTTGCAACAGTCCCTGTCACTGGCAGAGCATGGAAGTCCAAAGCAAAAGTGCAGGAGCATCAATGATGGAGAGCCAGGTAATGGCCCGCATACCAGGCAGTCTGATGATGCCCCCCAGAAGATGATGAAACCGTTGATGAGCAAGGGGCTATCAGAAACAGACAGACACTCTCACAGGAGGGACAAAAAGTAGGCAAAGCCTGGTGATGATCACATCAGGCATCAAAGCTGAGAACAGTTGTAACAAAACACAAACATTCTGATGTCAGAATAGAGAACTGTCCAAGAGTTGCTGGAACATTGATGAGGCGAAGCCGGCCAACAACACCAGATGATGCTGAAAATGGTGCTGTACAAATTTGGAACAGCCTGTGTATTAAAAACAGAAAATTGTGCATGTATCAGAAAGACTAACAAGAAAATGCCAAGCTACAACCATAGCAAACATTGATGCCAAAAACAGCAACAATGGAATGGAACAAGCTTTGTAGTGAAACATTGAACCATCCAAACAGCAAACATATTGATGAGGCAAAGTCAGATGATGAAGCTGCAATGAGACATGCACCCATCAAAGAAGCCATGCGCAGCACCAGCAACCAGCCTCGATGTCTGAAAGGCTGGCCAGAGTGGTGACAGAGGCTGATGACATGGCCTGAACTCACTCATAAGACGGACCCTTGGGTGAAACAGCAGAATTCAAAGGGAAGGCTGGGAAACCAGCAAAAGCAGAACAGCGGGCTTCGTGTATCTAGGTCCCCATACTACAACAGCAGCAGACCTAAGGATGGAGCAAGCTGAAGAGGCCAGAACATGACGCTGGGTTTTGTCACCTTGAAGAACAAACAGCTGAGTGCATAGTACCCACAGAGCATCATTGAAGCAGAGTAATCTAAATGATGAAAACAAAAAAAAAAATTGAAAGCAAACACAAAGTGCAAGTCCAGGACATGATGAAGGCATTTATTCAGTCTGATATAAAGCTGACGGCAGAAGAGAAAGATCTGTAGGGGTATGGGGCCACCCTTGGTATGAGGCTGCCAGTATAATCTAGAGGTTAGAGTAACAAGCTACTTAACTGCCCCAGTGCTCCAGGGTTGCCCTTGAAAACAGGCACTTGTGCCTAGTGGGCCTAACCTCGTTAACAAAAAATAAAAATAAAAAAATTAAATGTTTTATATAGGCAATATGGCCTAACAGTTAGATCAGTTAGCTATGAACCAGAAGATGGAATAGACCTGGGTTTGAATCCCACAACCACTACATGTACACTGAGTGACTTTTTCCTGGACTTCAGGAGGGCATATTTTAAAAAGATGGGTGAATATCTAAGGGATGACCTAGTGGGGGGATAAACTGGGTGGTGTGGAGGAACAGTGAGGGAAACTAAAACGTGCCATAGTGAAGACAACAAACCTCTGTGTTTAGCAAAAAAGTGAAAGAAAGAGGAAAAAGAAACTGCTATGGTTCTCAAAGAAGGTGTCGATAAAGGTAAAAGCTAAGAGAGTGGCATTCAGAGGGTACAAGGAGACACAGAGAGAGGAGGATAGGGAGGTATATCAGGGGAAACAGAGGGAAGCAGGGACAGCAGTAAGGATTGCAAAGGTGCAAACTGAAGAAAGAATAGCTAAGGCAGTATCAAAAGGAGACAATACTTTTTTTTTTTGGTATGTAAGTGAAAAAAGGAAGACTAGGGGTAAGATTATAAGGTTAAGAAGGGAAGGTGAGGACTGTGCAGAGGGAGAACAGGAAAAGGCAGACATCTGGAACAAATACTTTTGATCGGTGTTCACAGAAGAAAGAGAACGGGAGGAGCAACAAATATTTAACAGGTGCACTGGAGGGGGGAATATGGATATTATTCCATTTTCAGAGGAGAGAGCCCTGAAGGGATGCGCAAATCTGAAAGTGGACAAAGTAATGGAGTTAGAAAGAGTCCACTGAAGAGTACTGAAGGAGCTCAAGGAGGTACCTGTTGCACCTCTGATGGCTCTATTTAACAGCTCATTGAAACAGGAGTGGTTCCAGTGGGCTGGAGGAGGGCAGATGTAGTCCCACTTCTCAAAAGTGGAAGCAGGGAAGAGGCTGGCAATTATAGGTCAGTCAGCCTTAGTTTTCTTTATTTATTTATTTATTACTAGGATTACGAATACCTTTGAACCAAGGGTTCTTTTACAAAGGTTCCGCATCAGCAATGGGTGCAAGCAAAACAGTGGTAAGATACAATACAATACAAGGTCAGGAGTTCTCCTATGCATATTTTTCTTTAAGCACTGTACCTGAAGATGGCGGCTGAGCTGAGCCAGCCAGAATACTGATTTTTACTGCCTATTATTTTGATTCATCTTAATTTGTTTTTAGTCAATTTTAGCCTTCCCGAAGTTTGTTTGTATGCTTTACTAAGTTCGGATTGTAGCCGCGTAGTTCGGAACGTTTTTGTCTGGTTTTCCGACTAGCGTCTTTTGGAGCGTTTATCGGAGCCCCGTTTCATCGTTCTTTGGAGCCTTGGAGTTTTGCATCCATTTTCTGGAGTCCTGCATTTACTTTATGATCTGCCCTGTGCGCTTTGCCGCTGTCGGCTTTTCAGAGTTCCTCGCTGTCTCCCTGCTCTCCGACTTATATTGTGAGAGGCTGTGGAGTCAGGTGTTGTTAACAGTAGCCTGGAATGCGAGGATAGCAAGGACCTGTGGAAAGTCTTGCCCGGTGAGTTTGTATGACTTTCTAAATAAATTGTGCTTGGATTTGCGACGTGGGAAGCTGTGGTGGAATAGGAGAAGCCGTGAAGAAGCTCTTTTTCTGGAATATTGGAGCACCGATTTTGTGTTGTCCCTAATGACTTTATACTGTTTTGGTTTGAGAGTTTTGGTCACAGCGTGAAGGCTGTGGAGACGAGAAAGATTGAAAGGGGAATTGAAGCTTTTTGACATTGAGTATAGAACTGGCTGACGCTGGGGACAGGAAAGGAGTACTACATTTGTTGTTTGCTCCTGTTTGGATACACTGGACTGCAGGACTCAAAGCCAAACTCCTGGCTGGGAATTTTGGCCATGAAATTGTGTTGGGAAGGAAGAAGAGGAAGAAAGACTTAAGAATTTAGCCTAAGTGTCCCTGAGGTGGCTGCGGGGTGCTGGTGTCTGTACCTGGGGAGGGCTGGGAGTACCTGCCGGTGGGTTGGTGTTCTCGGGGCCTCCGGGTGATGCCGGAATAACCTGGCAGAGGCCGGGCTGTGTCTGGCATCCCATGTAAGGGGGACAGTCTGCATATCCGAGCCCTCCTGCAGTTCACTAGGTGAAGAGTGCTTCCTCACAGGTGGTTGAATGTCAGGAACATGAAGAAAGTATACTGACTCCGAAACATTTTGAACTGTGGGGCTTATGATTTAATTTTATTAAGTTTAAGGACTTTTAGTTAGGGTTTTTAAATTGTGTGATATCTTTAGATTCATGCTGTTTGTTTTATTTGTTTATATGTGATTTTTATTTTTTTGTATACAGTGAGAGTGCTAAGATTGTTTTTCCCCTTACCTTTGCTGTGAGAGAGCGGAAGGGGGGGGGAATTTTTGTGTTGGGGTAGGAGAGTTTTTATTTTATTTATTTGTTTTATTCTGTTTTGTTTGTTTATTATTTTATTTTATTTATTTATTTTTATGTGGCTTTGTATGGGTTTTGGTTTGATTATATGATTCTTTTATTTTTTAGGTTTTTTTGGTTAATAATATTATTTGCTAATTAAGATAGGTTGTTTAGTTGAAGTTATTGACATTAGCCATCAATGATGTGTTTGATGGGGCTTAAGACGGTCAGGCGCTATTCTCCCACTCTGCTCTGGGACCTCCGTCCCTTTCACTGTCCTCGGTTATCTGATGACGTCTTTAACAACTGTCGAAACTGCCTGACCATTGAGAGCTTTAAGTCAGAACTTAAAACTTATTTATTTCAAATAGCATATGGGTAGTGACTCGTTGTATTTTATTGTAATTATATTGTTATTTCTGTTGCTGTTTATATGTATGAAATTTGTATGTATTTAAATTGTTCTATTTGTACAGCGCATTGATATCGAAAAGCGCTTAAAAATAAATTTTAACTTACTTACAGGAGGTTAACATAGAAGTAAGCACAGTTAAGATACAATACAGGTCAGGAGTTTCTTAGTAGCAAAAGACAGTACATGTGTATAGACTAGCACAGTAGCAAACAGTCAGTGGCAAATAACAATGCACAATTAACAATACAGGTGTGTATGTATAGCAAGACACAGATACAAATTAAAACCATCCTAAGGGTGACATAAGTGGAGCAAGGGGTGGGGGATAAGAGCGGGAGGAGTGGGGAAAAGGGGGGTAGGCAGTCAAGGATTTGGCATTGTCATAAGTGCAAGAACAGAAAGATAAGAGCTAGGTAGTCTGGGGATGGAGCAACAAGAGATAGGGTGATAGGGAGGGGGAGACAGGAGGATAGGAGCAGGAGAGGGGTGGAATGGTCGGTGGGAGGTGAGATGAGGTAGAATGGTAGGTGGGGTGGGAGAGAGACGGGGAGTAGCAGGGGATGGAGGGTTGAAGAGAAGTGGGGAGGGTAGCAACGGAGGAGGAGGAATAGGTAAAACAAAGCTGCAAGCCTAGGAAGAGCAGTCACAACTGCTGAGGTCAGTGAGGTGCTGGCGGAGTTTACGTTTGAATGGGCCAAGCTCGTTTTCAGCTGCAATTTCAGGGGGAAGGTTGTTTAGCAGCAGGGGGGCCCTGGTGTGGAAAGCACATTCAGCCTGGTTGGTACAACAGAATGGAATGATAAATGCTGGTTTGAGGGAAATGTGCAGTGACTGCGGGGCAACATTAAGGCATGAGTTTCAGGGTGTGTGAGGTTAAGACAAATTTTCTTAGCCAGTAGACCAGAGGTGGGAAAGTGATATTCATTTAAAATACTGAAACTTGGAATCCCGACACTTACCTTACCAAGTTCAGATGCCCGACAGACTCAGGAGCTCAACACCCAGCATCTCGAACCATGGTCCTAATGGTGTCATTCATGAGATTGCTGAGATTGCCGGTGAGGCGCTCATCACTTTCAGCGGTCCCACATTGCCTGATACTCACTTTTGCGGACATCCTCAAGGTACATCAGCCTTGGAGAATGTATATTTAAGTAGCGGAGGTTGTGGGGGCAGAGCCCCCCACATGGTGGGTGCAGGGGGGCAGAGCCCCCTGCATTACATGTCATTTGGTGTGTTTTCCTGCCTGCAACATGTATTTTGAACTTTGTCAGTGTCGAGTTAATGTGTGTTGCAGTATTCTGATATTCGGTATTGTGGGCTTGGGTATGTAGCAGTCGAGATTGTGAGTTTCTGTTATTCATTATTTATCTGGGAAAGTTAATGGAATCACTGTTAAAAGAAAGGACTATGGAAAATCTTGAAGCTGGTGAATTACAAGCCCTGAGGTAGCATGGATTCACAGGGGGTGGGGAGGGTGGAGGTCAAGTCAAACAAATCTGATAGAGTTCTTTGACTGAGTGACCAAGGAACTAGATCAGGGTGGAGCAGTGTATGTAGCTTACCTAGATTTCAGTAAGGCATTCAACACCGTTCCACATAGGAGACTTGTAAGCAAGCTGGGTAGCTTAGGAGTGGGTCCAACGGTGTTAAACTGGGTAAGACATTGGTCAAGGGATAGGTGGCACAAGGTGGTGGTAAATGAAGTTCACTCAGAGGGAGTGTGACCAGCACGGTACCTCAGGGATCAGTGCTGGGAACGGACCTATTTAATGTCTTTATAAGTGACATTGCAGAGGAGCTGGAAGGGAAGGTCTGACACTTTGTGGATGACACCAAACTCTGCAATAGGGTGGACAGTCTACAGTGGATGGAAAGAATGAGTAGTGACCTTTAGAGAACTTCAGAAGTGGTCAAGGGTGTGGCAGCTGGGTTTCAATGCTAAAAGGGGGAAAATAATGAACTTAGGGCACAGAACCCCGGGGGTAGAGTACAAAATGGGGAGGTGGTACTGACTACCACCAAACAGGAAAGAGATCTTGGGGTTATTGTATCAGATGACCTAAAGGTGGCCAGGCAGTGTGACAAGGCAGTTGGTAAGGCAAGTGAGATGCTGGGATGCACAGAGAGGAGTATCACCGGCAGAAAGAGGAAGGTGGTGTTGCCTCTGTATAGATCATTTGTAAGACCCCACCTAGAGTATTGAGTCCAGTTCTGGAGACCACAGCCCAGAAAGGACAAAGAGTGTAAGCAGTTCAGAGGAGAGCAACTAAAATGGTGCAGGGTCTGCATCAGAAGCCCTACCAGGAGAGATTAAAGGACCTAAATATGTGCATCCTGAGGAGAGGAGAGGAGAGGAGAGGAGAGAGGAGAGGAGAGGAGAGGAGGAGAGACATTTCAATACCTCACAGGTAAACAAGGTACAAGAGAGAAGTATTTCTCAGAAAGAAAAATGCGCCCAAGGACAGGGGGGCATGATAAGAATCTGGAGAGGTAGAATCAGGAGAGATGATAGGAAGTACTTCTTCACAGAAAGAGTGATGGATTACTGGAACAGTCTTCCACCGCAGAGATGGTGGGGCAAAACAGTGGTGGGGTTCAAGAATGTATGGGATAGGCATAAGAGAATCTGAGGGAAAGGGAAGGGAGGGTGGATGAATGGACTGGAAATCAAGTAGGATCTGCAGTGATACTGTGGGAAGGGGGAAATGGGCAGACTTGATGGGTCAGGTGATCCTTATCTGCCAGCAGATTCTGTGTTTCTATCATTCTGTGATATACAGGCACTGACAATGTGCACCATCATGGGTGTCACCAGCCAACAAAATGTCCATGTAGTCCTGATGCTGATGATTTACAGTTCCAAAGGTGTGGCTCAACTGAGAGAGAGATTCTCAAAGATCAGTGTATCTATCAGGGGGCATAACATCACGCTGGAAGGGGGAAGAGATTAAGAAAAACAACAGTAAATATTTTTCCATGGTGTGGGTGGTGGACAGGAGAAATGGACTGCTCAGCAACATGGTGAATGCAAAGGCTATGCCAGGCATCAAAACCCAATAAGACATCTTCAAAGGAGTTATCAGAAGCAGTAGGGAGGAAGGAGGTGGGATGTACTCTGGGCGGAGGGCAAGTCAGAGAGACATAGCGGCACAAAAGCACAGACTAGATGGACTTTTAGTGTTTTCATTCCTTGTTTTTCTATGTTTTTATGACTTTTAAAGAAAAAAATGAGGATACCTTTTCTCTCCAGGGAAAGGCAGTTTTGGTTGGCATGCTATGTGTGTGATGCTTACTTTGATAGTAATTTTTTTGTTTGTTTTAAATTTTCTATAAGGAGCTATGAGTTTCTGCAGATGTTTTTATTATTATGATATATTATTTGTATCAGTCTTCAAATTCTACAGGTAAAATCTGGACTGGGCTATCATTCCCTCTTAAAGGATTCAACAGCTGAAACCAGTTATCCCTGGAGTTAAACAACATCTCAGTTGCAATACCTAATAACATTTACATTAGTCAGATCTTAGCACATTGGACAAAATTGCACATTATATTACTAAATTAGTATGCCTTGCAAACTCAGTTTACTCCTTTAGGAGTTCGGACTGGTTTATATTTACAGTACTCAAGGCCAGAGCATACTGTACTATGGCACGACCTGCTTCAGGTGCAAAGACCCTTATTGGAATTCCTTGCACAGCTCTTTACATTTGAAAGAATATGTATAATTGCCTAGAGTTAAACATTTTCTTAATGCCAATTTTAAAGTCTTATGTAATTGCTAGTAATGTTTTATTGCTAATTGTTTAAATGTGCTTTGTATTTTATGAGCTAAAATACTGCAGTATGTGTTTCTCTTTATTTTTCTTATCTTTGATCCCTGGAAGTCATTGCAAAAGAGTGTACTTTTCATAGCTCCTAGTAAAATAAAATCTAAATCTGATCTGAATCTGAGAATTCAATAAGGGGTTAAGAAACTGCATCTAAGTAACAGCAATGGGGCTTTCACCCCCCCCACCCACAAACACACACACACACACACACATACTGATGCAATACTATGTCTGCAGTTATAAACTGCAGCTGCCCTGTTCCATTACTGTACCATTCTCATCACGAAACATGGAAATCGCACAGATACAACTTTCTTAATTGATCTAAGGAAACTTGTACTTATACAATATTTTCAAAAGTACAATTTATGGTATCCGTAAGTGCAAGACATGCAGATGTTCTTTTTTATTACCTTAAATACCACCTGTATGTTGGGACATGGCTTAGATACTGCATCTGTACTGAAGTTAAAGACAACATTAACGTTCCTTTTCTGCCACCAATTAACCACATCCCTTGCCATCGGAATTTTTTCAAGTCTTGAATTGTGAATTAAGGAAGGTGAGATGGGGAGTTGCCATTCAATGCAGCTCATAAGTGCCTCCATGTATAAAAGATGATGTCATCTAAGTGGTGATTATGTCATCAGCCAGTGACTGAGCATTGTACAAGACAAATCAGCAAAGCCAAAAGAAGGAGAACCCTCTCTGGTTCTCCAAAGTGGTAGCAACCAAAATCAAGGGATAAAAGTGGGCTTTTAAATGATACAAGGAAACAAAGGGAGAAAGGGACAGGGAGGAACATAGGAACAAACTCAAGAAGGCAGGAAAAGCAATTTGGATAGCCAAAGCCCAAACAGAGAACAGAATAGTCTAGGGGGTTAGGAAGGGAGGTAAAACTTTCTAAAGATTTATAAGAGAAAAAAAAAAGAGTAAAGGGGGAATAGTCTGACTAGCAACAAGGGGAGAGCCAGCTATTGGAGAAAGATGAAAACAAAGCAGGTTGTTAAACAAATTCTTCTACTCAGGCTTCACAACAGAAGACATTGGCAAATGACCTATACTAAGTAAGACAGAGCAGAATAGTGGAAGGGCAGACACAAGCTCCTTCACAAAAGAAAGAGTCTTAGAAGAGCTAAGCAAACTTAAGGTGGCTAAAGCCATGGGGCCAGATGGTATCCACCCCAGAATACTAAAAGAGCTTGGGGAAGAAATAGCTGCACCACCAGCTGAGCTGTTCAGTTTATCTCTGGAAAGCAGCAGAGTATGTCAGGACTGGAAAAGGGCAACAGTTGTATCCTTGCACAAAAGTGGAAGCAAGGAAGAGGCAGGAAACTACCACCCAGTCAGCCTGACCTCTATAGTGGGAAAAAAATGTGGAGAAATTACTAAAGAAGAGAACAGCTGACTACCTGAAGGAAACCAGAAAACTCAACCCCAAACAGCATGGCTTCACAGCAGGGCACATATGCCAAACAAACATGATTGATTTCTTTGTTTGAGTTACCAGAACAGTAAACCAGGGTGGGGCGGTGGATGTGGTGCACCTAGACTTCAGCAAGGCTTTTGACACCATTCCCCACAGGAGACTTGCTAACAAACTAGAACACACAGGAGTCAGATAGAAAATAGTAAACTGGTTAGAAACTGGCTGCAGAATAGGACCCAAAGAGTTTTGGTCAACGGGGCATTATCAGGAGAGGGAGGTGTGACCAGTGGCATTCCACAGGGATCAGTGCTGGGTCCAGTCCTCTTCAACATATTCATCAGTAACATCACTGATGAACTGGAGGGGAAGGTTTGCCTGTTCATAGCCAATACAAAGCTCTGCATCAGGGTGGAGACACTAGAGGGGGCATTAGGTATGAAAGCTGATCTAAGGAGACTGGAAGAATGGTCCAGAAATTGGCAGTTAAAATTTAACACCAAGACGTGTAAGGTAATGCACCTGGGGAAGCAGAACCCAGGAAAAAAGTACATACTAGAAGGGCATCAACTAGAGGAGACAAAGATGGAATGGGATCTGGGCGTGATCATTACCAATGACTTAAAGGTAGGAAAAAGGCGAAAAAGCAATACAGAAGGAAAGTGGTATCCTCAGATGCACATGAAGGGGTATTACAATCAGAAAGCAGGAAGTTATCATGCCCCTTACAGATCCGTGGTGAGGCCACACCTTGAGTACTGTGTCCAGTTCTGGAGGCCTCACCTAAAAAAGGACATTGACCATCTGGAGAGGGGTGCAGAGAAGGGCCACAAAGATGATGCAGGGGCTGCATCTTGAGCCACATGAGACAAGACTCAAAGAGTTGAATTTATTCTCTCTGTAACAGAGAAGAAACAGGGGACATGATAGAAACATTTAAGTACGTCAAGGGAATTGACACAACTCAAAAGGAAAACCTCTTCCTCGAAAACAGGGTGGCGCGTACAAGAGGGCACAACTTGCATCTGGTGGGAGGCAAGTTTACAAGCAACTCTAGAAACTACTTTTTCACTGAGAGAGTGATAGACCCATGGAACAGCCTGCTACCAGAAGTGGTGGAATCGAAGACAGTAAGGGAATTCAGACTCACTTGGCACAGGCAATGTGGGCAACTTAGGAAAAAAACATAATTGGGGGGTAGCCACCTTGGGCAGACTAGATGGATCACACGGTCCCCAACTGCTGACACTTTTCTTATGTTCTTATGTTCTTATGTTCTACCTTGAAAGTATTCTGTTTCTTTACAATAGCAATTTAGTAGTTTTGGCTTGCTCTACTGTTAAATGCATTCATGTCATATTGCAATTAGTTTCAGGCTCATCCAAACTCCAAACTGAAGTTCAAGCCAATCTTGTTTGATGTGGTACATAGTTGTCGAGCATAACTGGCCCCAGCTACAGTTGAGGCAGGCCAGAAACACTGGATTGCACAATAAAATGAATAATTGTTAATTTTTTTTATAGTAAACAGAGCCCAAACCTCCCAACTGTCCCACAATATGAGGGACATAATTAATTTGCTTTCTCTCAGAATTGCTCTGCCACACATAAAAAGTGGCTGTTCCCTCAATGACAAGGTCCTATTTTGCATTGTAAATGCAGGCTTTAAATCAGAAATTGATAAAAATCCAAGAAGCTAAAGCAAAGTGAAACATTTAAATAAATCAGATCACTGATTCCCATTGTTTCAAGTGAATGCTTCCGTGTTTGATGTGTTTTACATTTTGAGAACCAGTGCCCCACATGTTCCTAAATTTTTAGTGTCACTATCCCAGATCGCAGTAACGAAAAGGAAGGCAGGAGAGCATAACAAGTTAAATAACTAAGCTGTGAATCTGGAGACTCAGCAGATCTGGGTTTGAAATCCACTACTGCAGCTTGCATACTGTGTGACCCTGAGCAAATCACTTAACCTTTCTGCTCTCAGTGAGCACCTGCAAACCAGCTGTGGCTCAGTCTGCCTTTTCTGGCCAAAACAATCTAAAGAAAAAAATGATGAGAGATAGGAACTGAACAAAAACTAATACATTGCTACACGAAAGAAAGGGAGTATTTCAAAGAAGAAGGTACACATTTTCCTCTTAGAACTAGGCCCCAGTTGTCCAGTTGTTCCTCCCCTCTCCCAGTAGCCTCAATACTCCCCCCAAAAGTCAACACCCTGGGGCCCAGAAATGATTGCCACAACCTTATTCTCTGTTCCGGCTCCTGGCTGGCCACCATCTGCTGCTCACAACTTTTGTATTTATGCTATATATGCCCTATACATCAATATAGGGGCTGAGATCAGGATAAAATCTAAATTCAAGTACGGGATATGCATGCACATGATTTTGTTCTGCACATTTGTACTTTAACTCATAACATGGCAGAATTTCCATCTTTGACCACCAAATTTGGGCAATAGTCTTTGGACTATCCCCCCCCCGCCCATGACCACCAAAATGGTAAATTGTAACCCCACCCACAATAGGTGTTCAGCACCCACCCACTGAACACTCATTTTGGGTGGGAGTTACAAGTCACCAGTAATGTGGTTGCAAGAGGAGGTGATCCAAAGGTTACCACCAAAGTTTGGTAGTCGGAGATGCAGATTATGCCAAGTTATGAGAAAAAGAACATACATATGTACAGAATATACACTATGTCAGTGCATGTGTGTGTTACAGCCATATGCAGGCTAAAGTTTTATTCTGATCTCAATTCCTGTATTGGTACATTGTGGTACATACTGATACAGACGTTGTGTGCAGTAGATGGTGGCTGGCCAGGGAGGTGAGGAGAGTGTTAATGCAAGCCACCATCTTGGGGCCATGCAGTGTTGGCGATAGGGTAGTACAGAGGCTACTAGGAGGGGGAAAGACCACTGACACCAAATAAATAATTCTCATTGGGATCACCAGGACTGCATTCTAATAGGGATCAGGAAGAAGAAGGAGAAAGAGGTACCACTAGATGTGAGGGCTGAGACTTTACTGGGGATGGAGGTTAATGGAGCACAAAGAGCTTTCCACCCTCACATGATAAGGGGGGAACTGGGTGAAGGTGGCAGGTGTTTTGCACTACATTTAAAGGTGTGTTTTGTATGAGTTAAATAGCACTGCTCAGTCTGACTATTTGCACATGTAAAAACGTTTCCAATAACCCAGTGGGACATATTAATGTGACCCTATCTCACTGGCATGTGCACCTGTGATGCCTGTGTCCACCTGTGCAAACAACTTTGCCCTGCTCACAGTGAGGCTTCCAATATGGGGACTTCAGTGCACACTTGCACACACATGCAAATATGCATCTACAATCCTTATTGTGCAGAGACAAGGGCTTCAGCTATACTACTCTAAATGCTTACCAACACAACAGAATATGATAACACAAACAACAACTGTGAGGTCAGTTGTGAACAGACAAGAGTTTATTGGAAGTCACGGTGAAATGAGCACTGCTTTTCCTGAAATCTTTAGTAGACCGATAATAAAAGAAAGTAAAAAGGAAAAAACACAAAAATTTGATATAATTGTTGTATATATCTTAGTTTTTAGTCTTTTATTAGTAACTATTTGATCTTTACATAAAACTCCCCAAAACATGATTTAATGTGAATGGAATAGGTGTAGGGGCAAGACAAGGGAAAACATTAGAACATTTACAGTGCCTATCCCACACCTTCACTGACCAGACTGCACCTCCTTTTATTGTTTTGTGCTGTTACACACAGGACTAAATTTCTCCATCCACATGACCACTCTGGCATTGTTTTTTAGGCTTGACCACCCTTGAAGGGAAGATATCTGATTCATGGTGCTTTCTTTACCCATAAGTACTGCTCAAACACCACCCCCCCACCTTTCTTCTCACAATACCCCTCCAACTCATTTAGAAGTACTACCTAGCAAACATTCCTAACCTCAAATGTAGATATCTATAGGTCAGGTATATTTCTTTGAACTGATCTCCAACCTATGGAACAGTCCCTCTCCTTATCTGTGGTCCTCCTGTAATGGGCAAGGAAAGCCACTGACACTGACCGTACTCAAAATGGCCTGGTCAGGTTATGGCACAGGTCCACCCAGCTACCACTTGGAGGGAAAAGTACATTCTGACTACGCCAACCCCCAGAGGTGGAATTTTCAGGTGACACCTGGCCAGCAGATGTTGGGGGAGTTGAGGGGAAGGGGGCCCCGGCCAAATAGCCACTAGCTGGAAACATACAAGAAGAGGCGTGAAGCTGACTCGAATGCAATCAAGGAAAATGTTATTAACCATATCTAAAATAACAACAACACACTAAATATCTACACACTAAAAAGATCTATAACATTACTAAACTATTACTTAGGCTAAATTCTATGCTAAATGCTTTCCTGTACATTATCTTATGATGTGGAACCTAAGTAATGAGCATTTGCTTAAAGATTTAATTCCTAGAGCTCAATAAATAAATAAAGATAAACTTTTACTAAGACTCTATGTTCTATACTTTAAATCAATCATTCCTATGGCTCTACATTCTATACTCTAAATTACTCTTATGGCTCTAAATTCATTCTATACTGTAAACATGACATAACAAGGCTTTGTAGTTCATATTGGAAGCCGTGACAAAAGCTTTGCAGTTCTGTACTTTTAACCAGCGCCCCTCTTGTGTGTGGCTGTTGGGGAAAGAACAGAGGAACAGGTCAGGAGACCAATGCTGATCAGGACAAGAAGAACACCAAACAAAGGATACAAGACTGAAGAAATCTTCTGAAGTGGTGCGGATCATTGGCTGCAAGTCTCCAACAGACTACCGGGACAGGTCATCCCTCAAGGAATGAGTCAGACGAACATCACCCAACCAAAGCCCCTCCATGGACTGCCAGGATACCAGGATGAACAGGACAAAGCAGGATCCTCAGAAGGAACAGACAGGAGTAAAACAGCTAGTCCAGAAAGATAGGGCTGGGACACACTGGGACCACACGCAGGCGGGGTGGAAGCATAATAAAATCATTTCTTGTAAAACCTTGTGTTGATCATTATTTTAGGCAAAGTTTGCTGTGCCCTCGATTAACCCAGTTCAGGCAACTGCAGGTTGCACAGCACAGTATTTGGGGCATTTAGACAGTCTTTAGGAGGGTGAAAACACATTGGGCAACCACAGTTCACCCTAGGGGCCCCAAAACTTCACACAGTCTCTCAAATGCATTTTTTTCTGTTTCAGGCAGCTCAGCTTAGGGGCATTGTCTCTTAGTGACAGTCTCTTGATGGCACCCAGATGTTGGGACAGTGCACACTTTCATTACAGGGGCCCCAAACATCACAATTAGACATTTGCATACAGTTCTGCAAGACAGTTAATCAATAGGGTGTGTTGCCCCTTTAAATCCTGTATTCTAGCACATTGCCCCTTTAAATATGGCTTTCAGGGCACTAATACATATTCAGTTACTCATTTAAATAGTTCCTGCCCCATCTCTCACTTTCTCTGTGGAGCTCTGTTTCCATACAAGCCCAGTGGGCGACTCTATGAGTGGGGATTGTCTGCTTCCACTGTCCCTGGCCCAACAAAGCACTTTTTTCATTACTCCACCCTATGGGCGGTCCATTCCTGGGGCCTTTCCTTCCCCTACAGTCTTGGCTCAATGGAGCCTTACTTGATGCTCCACCCCGTGGGTGGTTCATTTCACAAGGGCCTTGCTCACCCCCCACAGTCACTGGCTCAACAGAGCCCCTTTTCATCTTACTCCACCCCATGGGACGCTCCATTAGCTGGGGGCCTTGCTTGGCCCAAAGGCAGGCCACACTCTGGCTGGCTCCTGGAAGCACCCAAAGTTTATTTCATTTATTAAAAAAAAAAAACAGTCTCTTATTTTCCGTCAGCCAACACCTGACTGCAGTGCTGCCGCCACTCACCCTGCTGCCCTCATGGACTTTCTCAGGCAAGGACTGCTGGGTGGGAACTTGAGAGGCCTGGACCCACCTCCTCAGGTACTGCTTTTGCGGCTGGCTGGAGTAATGGAGGGGACAGCCTTTTACTGCTGCCACCCCTCCCGATGGGACTCTTCATTACTACAGGCACCGGGGACCCAAAGGACTGCTGCCGCCAAAGATGGAGAGGGAGTGATGAACTGGAAGACCAGTCAGGACATCGGTAGGGATGCAAGACAAACAGGTAAGTCCTTCCCTTTGGGTGAGCCCAGTCCGGCCTAATGCTCCCTCTCTCACTTGCTGCTGCTTCCTCTATCGCTCTCCCCTAACTGACTGAATGGCTGTTATCATTCAAATGGACTGAGGATTCTGTTATGGAATCCTCACGAGCCCGACCCTGCCTGCTTGCCCTGGTGACCAGGAACCATGAGCGCCGGCTCCTGGCACAAGGTAACTGGGGGGGGGGGGTTCTGAACAGTGTAGCAGGCAGGGAAAACAGAGCAGGAAAAAAAAATATTTTAAAAACCAGAAGCCCATCTGGGGCTTTGTGGTTCTGGGAGGGGCACCTTACCTAAGGCACCTATCCCTACCCTGGGGCACACCTAACCCCCTAGCCAGCCGTGGAGCACCTAGATGCCCATTTGTGTAGAGCACCAGTAACTCTGAGGCACTACATTCCTCTGTACAGACAGTTGGTGAGACCCCATCTGGAGTACTGCATCCAGTTCTGGAGACCCCATCTCCACAAGGACATAGACAGGATAGAGGCAGTTCAGAGGAGGGCAACTAAAATGGTACAGAGTCTGCAAGAGAAGCTGTACGAGGAGAGACTAAAGGGGCTTAATATGTATACCCTTGAGGAAAGAAGGAGAGGGAGACATGATAGAGACTTTTAAGTACCTCAGTGGAATCAACAAAGTCCAAGAGGGTAGCGTCTTTCAGAAAAAGAATGTGCAAGAACAAGGGGACACAATTTAAAGATGGGGGGCAGTTCTGGGCAATGTGAGGTATGTTTTCACAGAGAGGGTAGTGGATGCATGGAACAGCCTTCCTGAGGAAGTTGTGGGGTCTAAAACTGTGGGAGAATTCAAGAATGCATGGGACAGACATAAGGCAATTCTTGTCCGGTGGGGGTAGGAAGAAATAGGCTGTTGGTTAACTAGGATCTGCAGCCTATCCTGTAAGTAGAGAAATGGGCAGACTAGGTGGGCCAAGCGGTTCTTATCTGCTGTCAAAGTCTATGTTTCTATGTTTCTCTATTGGTCCTCAGAACATTACAGTGAGCTAGTACTGCAGCTGTACCAAATTACTCCGAATCATAAGGAATAAACCACTTGATTTCCCTCCCTGCATTCTGTCAATGTCATAATCCTTGCCTAGGCTCTGCCATGACTTGTGTATTTGCCTCTATGACAATGACTATGCCATTGTTCTAGCCTTTTGTACATACCTGAAATTTTTAGCATAATGTAATGCATTAATCGAATTGTATCCATTGTGTGCAGTTACTTATGTCATGGCCTGAAGTATAGGTATAAAATATATCTTTATGAATGTTCTTTCTTGTGTACTATTTATGCTACATTTTTTTGTGTGCTGAACACTACATGTCTGCAATGTTTACACCTCAGATCCTGGCACAACTAATAGTGCAAGAGTGCTCTTATCTGTAGTTTGTCCCAGTAAAGAGATTTTATTTTCTCAACTTTCTTTTTATTACGTTTTATCTGACATACAAATCACATATATAAACATCAAATAAAGCAAGTAACAATTATCCAGTTAACTAATTTCAATCAAATAAAGTAAAATCAAGAAAAATGTAAGTCCACCACATTCGGTTCTCTAGTAGAACATACTATGATCATCAAAAGAAGGAACCTTAACTGAGCTAATACCTCAGTGGGCCTTCACTAGCACATCTTTACTGATCAAATCTGGGAGATTAGCTCAAACAAGAGGTAGCATGCTGCAGTTCAGTAGCTACTGTTTAAGTATGTATCCAACAATCTTGGAGATAACAGCCTAAGAAAAGATTGCCAATTTAAGTGTTTTCTAATATGAGGCTCCCACTTTGAAAGATAAAATGACATAGTTAAAGTGACAGAAACACAATATGAATTGTGAGACATGTTGTGCACCCCACCAGGATGAGTCACTTCTAAATTAATACTAATTTCATAGTTTGCAGCTGGATGCTTTGGCTTAACTGCTACCATACTGCATTGTGTTCCTCCAAGTTCCTGCAAGATATTACTGGACAAAATGGTGATAAGAGCACTTCATCTTGGCAGGTGGCACTGTAACTCCCATACAGTGTTCCACATAAGTGTACTCCTTTCTTTTTCCTCTTATTCAGTGTTTATGCTCCCTGTATGTCTGTGCCCCTATTGTCTGGTGTCCCCAGCCCCATCACCCTGTTATCTCCAGAATTTATTTTCACTCCACATATGTCCGTGGAGTGATCCCTATGTTGAGATCAACAGGACAAAGCCACTCCCAGCAAAGATCAGGTTCCAGCTGGAGTGGTGCCTGGCCAGCAGGTTGCAGGGCCTGCAGGATGCTAGAGTCACAGTGCATCTGGCCCTATGCCTTCCTTGGTTAACAGCTCTGAGGACATCGCTTGTGCTGATGTCATGACAAGTCTCCCCCATTGATGCCAGAGACGTCCTCCCCCAGGTCTACTGTTCCCGCTACGCCTTCCGCTGTGGTTGCCCAGGAGCACTGTGGTAGTGAGTAACTGGAGCCCTCCCCCACAGTGAAAGGAAGCATCTGCAGGGATGCTCAAGTTTCCAACTCACTTGTCAGGTCATCCGGTGTCCTAGGCTCACCTCTGAACCCAGGTCACTAGTGTTGTAAGCTGTAGTGCTACTGCTGCATCAGTGGACCAGCAGATGAGAGCGCTATTCTGATTGGATGTCTTATTGTCTGATGAACTCCAGAAAAGCAAAATGTTCTGCTTCTGATGCACTATACCCACTCAAATCACCAGCATAATTAAAACAAATATTCAATCAGGAGCTAGAAGCAACACAACAGTAATGCAGAACTTAGTCATCTTCTTCAGAGAAAAGAAGTCATACAGGCCAGATAAAGCAGATTTATTTAAATGCTCATTTACAACAGTGCTGACCACAATGTTAATGCAGTACCTAGCAGTATTGCTGCAGTATGCAGAAGGAAACAGTGTAATTCAATGGTAGTTATGTTCTTTCGTCATGCAGTATTTTGTAAGATGTAATTTACTGCAAGGTATTGAGATGCATCCTAGCTGGTACTGCTGTAGATCCAAGTCTATAGCTGAATCAGGCATTTCTTCCATTTCTTTTTACAAATGTAGCCACACAATCTACAGGTATATCAAAAAGTTAAGAAATGCCTCTCAGAATAATTTTACAGCTACACAGAAAGATAGAAATTGTTGGCAGATAAGGACTGCCAGGCCCATACAGTCTGCCCATAGGCCCTATACATTGTATGTGGCCACTGACCCTATATGAGCAATGGCTTTTCATCACTCCAGTTATGAGGTAAGGTGAGATGAGGTTAGCGTGGTAAAACAGAAAATAGTTTTTCTAGTTTGACAATATCCTACCCATAATTTCTGAAATTCTTACTTCAAAGTTTGGTAGGTAGCGAAACTGACAAAATGGAATCTTACTGCCATGGTATTGTATGCCCTGCCATTTCTGGGTAGCACCTTGCCTTACAATAGTTTGCCTTCTTTCTTCTCTTCAGTTCATATTTTTCATAGCCTGTCTTAAACATAGTATTATGCCCTTGATATAAATACATTCTATTTCGGAACCTATATACTTTTTTGACCAATTGCAAATTACCTGTAGGAAGCCCGCCTCTATGTCATATCCTTTACAAATTCTCGTGTGGATGAAAATTATATCTCCAAAGACTTTTGCAACCCAAGTAATCTTACATTTTTAAACATTTTTTTTGTTTACAGTGTCTCTTTCTCATAGTTGTGAACAGCAAGGCATAAGCAGTCTCCATCTTGTTTGCATTAGCAGTATCACTTTGTCATTCCCCAACTCCTGCTTAATCATGGCATCATTTTTCTACAAACTCTCAGTATAGGTACAGCATGTGCTTTGTCCAAACTCACATTCATTGCCTAGATAGCAACAACCAACCAAGTAAAGGATTGACTTGCATCACAAATACAGTAGTTACAAGTTTGGGGTAAATTCAGGGCAAAGCACCCCCTTGTTCTAAGGCTACTGCTTCTGCTTGAAGGTCAGCATCTCCCAATAATGACAGTCATTGTTACAGGAATTTATGTACTACCTGAGTTATGACTAGAGGACATCAACAAAGCCTCTCCACTTGAAGAAGAATTTATTTTTTATTCTGGTTTTCTGACAGGTGGCAAAAAGCCCCTATTTTGTAGATGAGGTTAATTTACAGAACCAAATTCAAGAGCTTTAAGGCAAAGCAGGTCAGTCCCTTACGGCCATCTTGATCTCAGATTTAAATTACAATATAGCAATTACAAGTAATTTTGAAATAATGCAATTCTGCTGGTGGCATTAGGAATTGAATATAGGCCTCTAGTGCATAAATTAGTAAGGTCACACTGCTACCTTCAGAATTATCAGTTGTGATGTTTAAAATTTAGAAATCCATTTTGCTTTCACACTCATTAAATGTATGGAGTCTTCTTAAATGCCAGGAGCTTGAGAAACAAATTTAGTGAGCTCCAGGCAATGGTGGATGATGCAGGGTTAGACCTCATAGCCATTACACAAACATGGGCTACCAGGAATACAGTCTGGGACCTGGCAAGAACCAGAGTATCCCACGTATTGAGAGATTGGAGGTAAGGAAAAGAGATGGGCTAGCCCTCTGTGTAAAACGACATAGAGGCAGTAGAGGATGGGTCAATCAGGGGAGAAAGTGGGAATACAGAATCAGTGTGGGTACAGCTCATATCATCATCAGGAAATAAGTTGTGCATGAGGGTGGTCTACAGACCACCAGGAAAGGGAGACAAGGGGGCTAGGGAACTATGGGTAGAAATTGAGGAGGTCACAAAGTGGAAGGAGGTGGTGGTTGTGGGGGATCACAGTTTGCCAGACAAGAATTGGGATAATCTAGCAGTTAAGGGAACCAGAAATCAGAACATGTTAGATATGTTGCAGGACTGCTTGTTGGTGCAGCTGGTCTGGGAACCAACAAGACAGTCACTCTTAAAACGGTACTCACTAACTCAGAAATGTTAAGTGGAATGCAGGTTAGGGGAACCACTGAAGTTCAGTGACAGTAACACCGTATGGTTTGAACTAGCAGTCGGTATTATTATACCCTCGCCAAATGTGGTGGTTCTGGATTTCAAACAATCAAACTTTGATCAGATGAGGGAATAAGTCAAGGGCAAGTTAGATGGAGTGGAAGAAATCAGGGGGTGGAGTAATGTTGGAGAGAAGTTAAAGGAACCATTCTTGAATCAACAAAACTGCTTGATAATGGTTATCAAGGGAAATAGGCATAAGAGGCCAATCTGGTTCTCTAACAAGGTCAGGGGGGCAATAAGGTCCAATAAAGGGCCTTCACTGGGTATAAGGAGAAACAATGGAATGAGGAATTGAGCTAATACCTGGCAAAGATGAAGGAGGCCAAGAAGGAAGTTGGGGACATGAAAGTGGACACAGAACTTCACATTGTGGAGAGGGCCAAGGGACAGGAAAATAGTTCTTTAGGTATAAAAGGGAAAATGGAAGATGAGATAGGGAACTACTAGGTTGATGGAGGGGGGAAGGGAAATAGAGGACAATGAGTAGAAGGCAGCTGTTCTAAATGACTACTTCTGCTCAGCATTCTCAGTGGTGAATAATGGGCCTCTGCTAGAAAGTGGCATAAAGGCAACTGCAAAAGGATCCCAGAAATGGGATGGGTGATAATTACAAAAGAAAAGTTTAGAAATGGGCTTACAGCCCTGAAAATAGACAAGACTCTAGGGTCAGATGGGATGCCCCTAGGGTAATCAGGAAACTGGCATTACAATTAGCTGAAACCCTGACAGGGCTGTTCAAGATCGGATGATAGCAGTCATGGTGCTGCTCCACAAGGGAGGAATTTGCAAATTACAGGTTTGTTAGTTTTACCTTCATTGTAAGTAAACCAATAAAGATATTAGTCAAAGAGGACCTAGTGGACTACCTGGAGAGAAATGAGCTCCAGGGTAGTAAACAGCATGGGTTTGTGACAGGGAGATCTTGTCAGACCAACCTGATAATATTCTTTGATTGGGTAGCAATGGCTGTGGATAAGGCATAAGTAGTAGATTCACTCTATTTCAACTTATGCAAAGCATTTGACTCAGTGACACACAGAAGGTTGTTGACAAATTAGAGGATCTGGGAGCAGCAAAGGACCTAGTTAGATGACTGGGAAGTTGGTTAGAAGGAAACAGCAGATGGTGGTGGTAAATGGGGTCAAATAAGAATAAAGGGAGGTCCTGAGTGGGGTACCACAGGGGTTAGTAACTGGACCAGTCTTTTTCAATATAATTCAACAGTGACATTGTAGAATGAATACAGGGCAAGATTTGTCCCTTCATAGATGGCACAAACATCTGTAGCAGGGTAAACATGAAGAAGGGTAAGGAAGTTGCAGGGGGACCTGCAAAAGTTAGAGTGGTGGTCTGAAGTATGGCTGCTGAAATTCAGTGCCAAAAAATGCAAGGTGATGCACATAGGGAACAAGAACCCCAGGAAGATATACTGGATCAGAAGGGTTTAGCTGACCACTACTTCAGAGGAATGAGACCTGGAAGTCATCATAAGTGACTTCAAAAAACAAACCAGGCAGGGTAACAACTGGCTTACAACAAGACAACCAGAATGTTGGGATATATTAAAAAAGGGTTTTGATAGCAGAAGGAAAGTGGTATTACTACCTTTCTATAGATCACTTGTGAGACCCTATCTGGAGTACTATTCCCAGTTCTGGAGTCCTCACATGAGTAGAGACAGAAACAGGCTTGAGACAGTGCAGCATAGAGTGACCAAAATCATTCAGGGCCAACACAGCAGATCCTGTGAGGATCACATTAGGACACTGCACATGTACAGTACAAATCTACTCAATGGAGGCCAAATGGGAGAGGGGTGTATGATAGAGACCTTCAAGTTCTTGAAAGAAATAAATAAGAGGCTGGCCCAGTGGCATGGTGGGCTGAAGCACATAGCACTTTACTTCTTACCATGCCAGCAACCCAAGGTCAGGAGTGAGCTTGGGTCACAGGTGTTGGGGAAGGGGGGAGAAGATTGAGCATCCGGAGGACAACTGTCCTCTCCTGGGGTGGGGAAGTTTGTTGGCTCAGCCCTTGGCTGCCACTGGGTGGAGGCGCAGAGGTAGCATCATCAGCTTGAGCAGCATTGAAAGGAGGGGCTGCGGTTATGTGGAGTGTGCACACCTCCATACGCATGCACTTGCATGATGCTGTGACAGGTGAACTGGGAGAAAATAGAAAATGGCGGTCTCAGGCTCCATGAAGTCCTAACTGTTGACCCTCATTCTGCACTGCCACTGGCACACCAACCCAGCAAATCTGGATGTTGGGTCTCCAGGTGGGGGGAGGACAGCTCTCCCCTTCCTACTGCACCACAGGGGGCAATTAATGGGGGATATGGGGGCTTGGGGTGTCGATGAGACAGTTGCTAAGCAGGGGAAACAGGAACAGGACAGAGCAGATGCATGCAACGTGCCCTGGAGAAACACCTCTATAGAAAAAAGAAAGAAAGAAATAAACAAGGTAAGCTGTGAGGAAATATTTAGAAGGAATGGTGGGACAAAAAAACAAAGGAACATGAATGAAAACTGGTTTTGGGGATTGGGGGAGATACAGAAGGGATGCCAGAAAGTTTTACTTTACTGAGAAAGTGATGCAGCTGTGAAACAGCCTACCAGCAGAGGTGGTGGGTGTAAAGACCATAAATGGGTTAAAGCATGGCTGGGGCAGAGTAAAGGGCTTAACAGTTGTTCAGGGAGTACCAATAAGGCAGGAAGCAAGGGTGGGAGAGGAGGGCAAAAACCCCATCTGGACAATAGGACACAGGGAAGAGCAGGATAACACTGGACAGACTAGATGGACCAATGACCTTTTTCCATTGACATTGTCTAAGTTTCTGTATTTACCAATGCTCTACCTCATTGGGGATTTGGCAAATGCAAAGAAACAAAAGCTATTTCCAGAGAGCAGGTTGATATGCATGTAGTCTGGTACAGTTTCCTGGCCGTTCTATATCAGCCAAGAAAAGAAAATTAATTACTCTAAAATATATGATCCCACACTAAAAAGTAATCAGTCTGAACTATTATGGTGTGATTAAACAGTATCTGTCCCCCCCTTAATCCAGATATTTCCAAGATTGCCTTAAGCTACAACATAATATATTAATTTTCACCATACTTTAAATGACATAAGCAGTGCATATTAGTTTTACCTAGTTTATAAGAATTCAGTAGCAAACCACAGTTTCATGTAACATTGTGTAGTGGTTGTTTAAACCCTTCATAAATGTTCCATATGTAATCTTGATCCAAGATCCTGAATAGCCACTGATCATAGTTCAAAAATACAGTACCTCCCAATGTGCATCACAGTTCAAAGGTAATGCAGTCAAGCGGATTAACAGAACTGAAGCATGAAAGCAAATTCACGGCCATTGTTGCTCCTTCTGAACATCAGTCACAACTGTCCTGTCTGGCTGGTTTACAGTATCTGAAATTAGTCTGTCACTGCATCTGCTTAGCCTTTTCAACACCCATTTTTTTAGCCTCATTCCTGGCAATCAATTTAAAAAGATACTGGGCCCAGTTCCCTGAACCATTTACATTAAAACAAATAATTTCAGCTTGACAATTTCTGTGCCAACCAAAACTCACAAAGTGAGACTCTCTGCCAGTTTTCAATACATGGTCCAATGCAAAGTTGGCTGAAGTTCTCAAATTCACTGAAGTATGTATGAACCAATGCAAACATGATCTGAGTTAAACATGGATAGGTTTATTTTAAATGACTGGGATTTATTTTCTTTTTTAAATTTAGAGAATAGCTTATTTGATGTCTCTTTGACATTTCAGAAACTTTTATAGAAATTTTAACATTGCTACTATATCCTCCACCTTCAAATCTAAAAAATATTTATCAGCCAGTCAGCAAAGACAGTTGGCATACTTAGTCTGAAATTAGATACCAGCATAGAGTGCAAGCTAGTACATGCCTAAATAATAGTTCAGAAGGAAAGGTAACTTTTATTCATTTATTTAGCTCTTGTTGACCAGGTAAGCATGCTAGACAGATATACGTCTATTTTCAGGTATGATCTGAGAGATTACAGAGGATATACAGACAATGTAAAGGCTTAACAATGAGGAGGCAGCAGTACAATAAAAGGTAACAATAAAGTGATCTTTCATACAAATTAACTTAATACTAAACAACACCTGAGATACATGGGTTCCTATTGGCATGCCAACAGAAAATTTTAATTACAAGGATTTACAGGGGTAGGAAGTCCAACTGAAATGAGTGTGGGGGCGGGGTCCTGTGCAGTATGATGATATATCTGGATATTAGGAATCATGTCACTGGCTACAGCTATATTATCAGAATATTTTATATTCAGCACAAAGCACTTCATATAAACCATATCAATCTAAACTGTGGTCATTGTAAGGAAAACTGTATAGAAATACCATTATGGATATTCATTCTTAATTCATACAGACATCTGAACTTTCATTTAGTCTGCCAAGATAAGACACACATGCATACAGAAACATATAATTTTATGTCAGAATGAGACTGGAGGCCCATGGAGTCTTCCCTTACTATATTACCTCACCCCCCCCAGCTACTGTCCTTGTAGGTTGTTTTCCTCTACCCCTTCCCTGTCTCCTCACCTCTCGAACCCCATGGGGACTGGGAGTCCTCTTGCCCTGTCCTAACTGTGTTTAACCCTGTTAGGACAGCTGCCCAATCGCTTTCTTGACAGACTGTTCCATGGTTCTATCACTCTCTTCAAGAAGTAAAACTTCCTCAATTTTCTCCTGAACCTGACCATCACCAAACTCAGGGCATGTCCTCTAATGATTAAACACCTATTTCTTACAAACAGGTCTTCACTGTTTAATGTATTCATACCCCTTAGAAACATGTGTTTCAGTCACATTCCTCTGCTCCCACTTGACCACTAGTGAAGACTTGTTTAGGGCTTCCAGCTATCCCTCATCGGATCTGCCCTGCTGGCCCAGTATCATCTTTATGGTCCTTTGCTGTGCTGAATCTAGTCTGTCAATGTCCTTCCTCAGGTGAGGACTCCAGAACAAGGCACAGTACCTCAGATGAAGCCTCACCAGGGATCTGTACAGCATCATACTGTCAAAATGCCTCCCTATACAACCCAGCACCCTTGATGCCTTGTTGTATGCTGTGTTGCACTGACTCATTTGCTTGAGGGAGTCATTGCATGCTCCTTTGTTGAAGTGGCCAGTTTAACTCCTCCCATCCAGTATTCTGCCCATGGATTACATCTACCCAAGTGCATTACTTTGTAATATTTGGCACTGAACCGCAACTGTCAGACTGTAGACCATTTCTTTACTTTCTTCATGTCCTTCCTGGACACCTGCACCTCTTACTTATGATGTACCTTGCCACACAGTTTTGTGTCATCAGCAAAGAAACACAGCTTACCCCAGATGCCTTCTCCAGTGTCACCTATGATCTATTGAATAATAGAAGTCCCAGGACTGATCCCTGTGGCACTACACTAGTGACCTCCCTGTCCCCTACTTTTACTCTATTCACCACTACACTCTGTTGCCTTTCTCCCAGCCAACTACCTAACCACTGATCTAAACCCCACTCCACACCAAAGTCTTCCACTTTCCCCAGTAGCCTCCTGAGCCTCCTGTGTAGTACCCAATCAAAGGCTTTGCTGAAGCCAAGTAGAGCAAATCTACTGTCTGTCTCATGTCAATTGCCTTGGTCACCCAATCAAAAAACAGTATTAGGTTGGTTTGACTAACCTCCCTGACACAAAATAGTGATGCTTGTCATCCTGCAGTCCATTTCCCTCTAGGCAGGCCACTAAACATTCCTTCACTCTGATCTCCATCAGCTTTCTTATGATAGAGGTAAGGTTGACAGGTCTGTAGTTGCCTGGATCTTCCCAGTCTCCCCCCACCCACCCTTGTGGAGTGGAGGTATAAAATCTAAAAATACATAGGATGATGTATGGGGTGAAGTATGTAATGAATACATGATTACATGTACTTGATGTGTGTGATCCTACATAAACTCTGAGAGTGAAGCTCAAGGGGATTATAAAAGTATCACACAATGAGGGTGTGTGTAAAACCTTACTAGACATCCCCACCCTATACTTTAAAACCTTATTAGACATCCCCTCCCTATACTTTATTTTTTTATAATTGGGGACTTTCACTATTTTACTTATTGTTTATAGGCCACCGTGGGATTTCCCGAGTTGTGGTTTGAGTGTGTTGCTGTTGCTGGTTATTAGATTAGGAAGTGGAGAGTGGGGAGGGGGAGTCAAAAAAAAACTGCTGCCTCCGATTAGGAAGTGGAGGGTGGGGAGGAGAAGTTTAAAAAAAACTGCTGCCTCCCTTGTTGCCCAATCCCCCTCCATTCCCTCTCTAGGTGTATCTTGAGAAATGGTCAGGAGAAAGAGAGAGAGAGAGAGAGACAGAGAGAGTTTGGTGCAGACTCTTTTGTCTTGGTGGTTTAAAGTTCAGCTAGTGCACTGGAATGCTCTGACTCGCAATGCTGAATTATCTCATAACCACCATTACAACTAGTCATGTGTACTGGCGGATTACAGCATGTCTTTCAGGGGAGTCCACCCTTAGTCAGTAATTAAAATGGTACTCAGTCTGGCCATATGTAACTGGTAAGGGACTTGTAGCAAATGTAATCACCCTTCCTTATGTAAATGTATCAGTAATGAGGCACACAAGCAAAGTGAGCAAAATGTTCTATGATGAACTTGAAACTGCAATCACCACAGCTATCTACTAGACCTCGGTGTGACAGAAATATAGGCACAAAATGGAGAAAGAAGGCGAAATCATGCACAAGTATTTATAGCCATTTCATTACTGCAAACGTCGAACAGGAGGACAATTTCTTAAAACATTTGAAGTTTTTTTTCAGCAAACAAGCTTTTCCTTTGAAGTTTTTTAGTTGATGTTGATATGAAAAAAGGACAGAGACAATAATGGGCAAACAAAATTGATCCTATGCTCACTAGTGGTAACACGCAAGAGTCCACTACTTCAAATACCTATTTTTTTGTAAACACATATCTTTCTCCACCATTGACACATTCGCAAACCAACACAGCAGGTTTTGACTTGCAGTCATTTTTTTTTATGAGATCAGACATTCAGAGCAGGTTGTACCTAACTCGAACAAAGCCCAGATCTAGTTATGACACAGAGAATAGATGCCGGACAGTAATGCACAACAAGCCTTTGTTGCCACTGAGGGGTTCTGAAAATATCACTGACCTCACTGACTGATCAAGAAAATTAGACAGATCTGATGAAATCAGAACGCCAAAATGGAATCACAAGCTTCTTGTGGTAATTGGTTCCCAGTCACTATGATGTAGAGTGCATTTTTTTTAATATAATATAATATAATATACTTTATTGAGAGAATAATCAAGGTTATAATTAAACAGACAATTACATATTGTGAACCAATCATTTATACAGTACAGTACAGACAATGACAAGTTTTCCTATACTTCGTTCTGTAGGAGCAAAGGGTGACACCCGTGCCCCCCAGCTTTCAGAAACTGCTATCAGGTGTTGTCTCTCAGAGGTGGGGTAGCAGGAGGTTGTTCAGAGGCAGAGGCTATTTCTACCCTGTGACCCAGGAAGGGGGCACTCAGCAGCAGAGAGTTTCTAGGGAGCCCCATCTGTTGCAGAACTGGGGCAGTCTGTTATTGCGGGAGCTAATCATTTTCTCCATTCTGAGTGCTTCCAGGATGGAGTTGTGCCACTCCTAATAAAAATCAGGGAGAGAAATTTCAGTCAGATCCATTGACTGTATTTGAGGCTAAGAGAAAGTGGCAGCAGCACATCTGAAAGTGAAGACGGTAACAACTGAATCAGGCAAAATAAGCAGCACCTATTTGGGTTTGAAATGTTGATGATTTGTTTGGAAGCACTGCTGGGCTGTAAAATTACCTGTTTTATTATTTTATAGAAATAGAATCCTGTTACACATACTCATGGTTTGGACTGTTTTTACTGGATCTATGGGTGCCCAGCTCTTTTTTTTTTTTTTAAATAAGCAGCAAGGCAAGTAATCAAACAGAAATTTTAAAATTAAAAAAAGTGTAAAGTGTACTTAGATTGGACTTATCTAGTTTAATATTGTATTCCCATTCATTAGTGGTGATTTATTGGCCAGAAAAGGTAAAGTTGTTGTGAGTTTGTGACCCCCTACCCCACTGAGGCATTGCTTTTCAGTTGAAGTGGTTTGTGTGTGTGGTTGTTCATTGAGGAGAAAACAGGTGTCAAAAGAGTTTACAGTCAGCTGGAAATGTATCAGGAGGGACAACAAAATTTCTTGATCTTTTGGCTGCGGTATAGCAACATTTCAGCTAAGATGGATTTCCATGTGTAACAAGCCCTAACCAGTGTTGGAATTACAGGTGGGCTTGCCAGGGCTCGGCCCCCCAGCTCTGAAGTGAGCCTTGGTAACTCACACATTACTACCATTGACTTACAATGGGAAGTGGGGCTCAATTTAAAGCTAGGGCCATTATCGGCCCCACTAGCTCCCAAAGCTCATAAAGTGTAATTCCAACACCGGCCCTAACTATACACTATATTATAGTCTTCCCCTAGTCTTCCTCTACAGAGAAACATAGTGATCATTAGGAATATACACAGCATCTAAGGTACCAGATTATGAGTGTGGATGTTTAAGATTATATGAATCTAGATCACTACAGTTTGCTCAGTAAGCTTATAACTTTACTGATCCTTGGACATAAGCACAGACAAAAGTAGGTAAAATAAAGCAATACAAGAGTTTTTAAAACCCATGTGGCCAAGATACTCTTGTACTACCAAGTGCATGATTGCCCAGTAAAACCTCTATCATGTACCTTCTTTTTCTATCCAACATGTGGATAGAATGTGTCAGAACAGCAAATGTGAGGTTTCTATCAACAACATTAGTGTGTAAAGTGGTTTTGCCACCACCAAGTGGAGGAATTTATTTTTGTAAGTCCTCATATGGATCGCATCACTACGCTCTGACTGTGGATGTTATTTGAATATTAAGTTAATAAAATAATTTCTATTAAATCCAGAAACAATGGTCAAAACCAATGAGGGCTAAGTTATTTCTATATTCCAGTAGGCCTTAAAAGTGATATAGTTTAAGATATTTCTACACATAGAGGATTCCTTGTTGCTTCTTTCAGTTCTGTAGTCTTTTGATACAGTGTTTTTCCTTAAAAAAGATTCATAGTGCTTTACGTGTGCTTTGAAATTTACACCTTCAGTGTTCATACTGTCTCTTTCTAGGTTTTCATTGTAATGTAGTGTTAACTAATTTATGCTGTATTGTGGGAAATGGCATAGTAACTTAATAATGTAAGCTCTGAAGAAACACTAAGTCCATCATGCACTTTTCCATCAGATCCATAAGCAGGGATGAAAAAGTATCCAGTGTAAACGTACTAATTTATAGGGATTCCTTACCCACCCTATTTGCACGGTAACCATTGATTCCCTTAAGCAAGGAGAAATGTGCAGAGGATCATCTTGAAGGTCTACACTATCTTCATATTCACAGTCTCTGTTGGTACGCCATTTCACTGGTTTATTTCATGCTGGAAAAAATAGTTCCTCCTACCTTTACCTCTTAATTTACCACCTATGAGGGTCAGGGCCTGTTCCTGCATCCTGCTTCTCTGTCTGTTTAATCTTGTTGATAACCTTAAGTATGCAAAAGATTGAGATAATGTGCACTCTCAACCTCATCTGTGGGTTTGAAGCTGCAGTTTTGGGGACATTTTCTTGTGACGGAGGTACTGTCCCATTTGTATTCACATCTCTGGGTTGAAGGCAATGGTTGCAAGACTCTGGGCTGAACTGGTAAAGATACAGAAAACCTTCTGCCTCACCCAGGGATCACCAAGTCTGCCACCACTCCCACAAAGGATGCCTAGGCAGAGTCACAGCAGTTGGATCATGGTGGCTCTGGGAGGGTGGGATGGCAGGAAGACTACACACTCCTCAGCCTGTACCACTGCATAATTCATTCGCCATACTGGTGGAACAGAGCAGCTTGGAGGCGGTACCTGTAGCAGTGGGAAGGGAGGAAGTAGGGGTCCATAGAAAGGGAGACACCAAGGAGAAAGGAAGAGGCCCCCAACTGAGGAGGAAGCAGCTACTATTGGGGGAATCTATTGTTAGGGGGCTAGAATTAGGAGTGAGGTGAGGAAGGGTAGGGGAAGTAAAATGCTTGAGAGATGCTTTGGATTGGAGTGATGCAGAGCAGATCCAGATTATTGCTAGGGCAACAGGAGATGGGAGGAAGCTAGATGTCATTGTCTACCTGATGACAAACAACTTGGCAGGGGACAGGGTAGGGGTAGTGCAGGGAAATTTCAAGGAACTGGGGAGGGCCTCAAGGAGGTGGCATACACAATGGCTTTTGCCAAAGTATTAGCTGTATACAACCAGAGAGAGGAAAGGATTCTCCACAGCAGAACTTTTAACAATTGGTTGAAGTCATGGTCCATGGAGGAGGGCTTCTGCTCTATAAGGGACTGGGGCCAACACAGGAAGATATAGGTCTCTATAGGGGAGGCAGCCTGCATCCTTCCAGGAATGGGAACACAGACCTTAGTGGGAGGTTTAAATGCTACTTGGGTGAGCATTCAAGCTAGCCAGAGGGGACTGTAGAACTAAGGGAGGTAACAATTGATTGCCACCCTCAGATAATGAAGCAGCAGGGGGGAGAGGGCCCAATGAGAGTAAACTCCCCCAGGAGGGGTGCAAGAAGACAGTGGTGGGGACATGGTAGAAAACAAAGGACTATAAATCAGTGAAGCAAGAAGGAAGGAGTAAAGGAAACAGGTAACATAGAAGATAACAAGGAAAGAGGTGGTTCAGGGGGAGCATCACAGAACAGCACCTGCAGAGGGGAGCAGAAAAGCTGGCAGGAGGGAGGGAGGGAGGAGTATGATATGAAGACCCATGTGTGCCAATGCATGGAGTTGGGGAAATGAAATTCTGGACCTGAGATCATCATGTTAAAGGCTAGCCTGGATTTGGTGACCATAACAGAGTCATGGTGCACTGACAGCTGTAACTGGTACAAAGCCATACTGGGTTACTCTTTGTTCAGGGGGAGAAAGCGAAGGGAGGAGGAGTTGTACAATATGTTAGGGAGAGAATCAAGACCACAGAAGTGCAGGGGCACCAGGAAGAAAAGGAACTGCTTGAGGCACTGTGCGTCATGCTGAAGATGGATGCTGGGGCTGCTAGCCATACAGGGTGGTATACAGACTTCCAGCACAGGGAGAAGAGTTGGATTAGGCACTTGGGGAAGCCATCATCAAGATGGCAAGTAAGGGGAAGGTGAGCACTGCTAATTGGTGACTTAAGTCTGCCAGTTGTGGATTGGAGCCTTCCAACTGCAGCTTTGGCAAGGAGCAGAGCCATCATGAACTCCCTACAAGGGGCTTTTTCTCAGGCAGCTAGTCAATGAACCCACTAGGGATGGGGAAGTGCTGGAGCTGGTGGTTACAAACAGAGATGGCACCACAGACATCTTAGTGGACAGTACCCTAGGTACCAGTGATCACTGTGCAGTGTGGTTTAATGATAAGACAGGAACAGAGGCAAATCTAATGAGCACAAAGGCCCTGGACTGCAGGAGGGCAGATTTTAAACAAATGGGAGACTGCCTTAGAATGTGCTTCATGGAGGGGGCTGTCATGGAGGGGTAGAGGTGCAGTTGGAAAAATAATGGAGGTCAGGCAACCAGTTTCTATGTGAAGGAAGTAAGTAAAAGTAGAAGGAAAAAGAGGCCATTATGGTTCTTTAGGGAAGTGGCCAAGGTGGTGAAAGAAAAAAGGGTGATATTCAGGAGGTAAAAGGAAATGCAGAGGAAGATGTACAGGGAGGTATACCAAGCAAAACAGAGGGAAGTTGGAAAGGCAGTGAGAGGCAAAAAGGTGCAGGAAGAGGAAAGGATTGCCAAGGAATAGCTAAAGGGGATAAGACTTTCATCAGGTACGTAAATGAGAAGAGTAAGGCAAGGGAAGGGATAGTGAGGATAAAGAAGGCAATGTGTGTGTGTGTGTGTGTGTGTGTGTGTGTGTGTGTGTGTGTGTGTGTGTGTGTGTGTGTGTGTGTGACAACCCACCTCTCTCTATGGGCTGTACTAGCTTTCAAAGAGGTGTCTGTCTTTGGGTATTCACTGCCACCATCTGGGTTCTCCAGCACCTACCTTCCCACTTGCACAGAACTGGGAGGTGAAACATGCAATTGCACAGATCAAAGTTTGGTTGTGCGTCTCTCGGGTGACAGATACTAAACAGAGTTTGCCTCAGCCAGTGGAAACCATGAATTATCTTAGAAATAATTTGAATCACAGCCACAGCTGTTGAGTAAATAAATAGCTCTTTACTTAACAGAACGTCAAAGGCTGCATTACAGGATATATATGTTTAACATGAGAGAATAACACTGTTACAGGAAAAGTAAACAAATGTTTTTAATTAACAGATGACAAAAGAAAAAGGCTATTACTGTGATATGCTATTATTACTCTTACCCTTCCCTATCCATAAACAGAAACTGGACCCTATGCTATCTGCCAGCTCCCATGGACAAAGATAGAAGAGTAGGCTCCAAACGTAACCTCGGGGATGTAACTTCCTCAGCAACTCCAACAGCAACTCCCCTCAAACTGCCTTTCAGCATCTTATATTCTTTCTTGAGAATGGGCGATTCTTGTTCCCCCTTTGAATGCACCAACCATTTACCATGTATGTATTTATTTGTCCCAATCAGATTGAACACCTATCAGTGTCCAATTATATTCATTTTTAACCTTCAGTTTATATTTGAGTGATCCAATCCCTTTAAATTCTGTGTTAGTGTGTGAGTAGGTGCACTCCTCCCACTTGGTCATTTTCTCTAAGATATACAACCTGGCTGTCACTTTATCTAGATACTGCTGGGCAGTGGAATCCCAGTGTGTTTTATATTTCAGACTGCTAGAAAAGTCCCAGCCAAAAATCCAAGCCATTAACTTCTTCCTTCCCAATTCTGTCACATTCCCCCCCCCTCAGGTGATGAAGATGTGTCCTTTGTGCCACCATAAGAGACACAGCCATTCATGCAACTGCTGGGAAGTACCCAAAGTATCCATCCATGCTGTTAGATCTGCCTAAATAATCTGTCTGCATTGTCATTTTGTTTACTACTGCAGTGCTGGATGGTCACGTTGTATGCCTGCAGTACCAAGCTCCAGCATAGTAGTTTTTCATTTTGCCCACTTGACCTATGAAGCCAGATCAGGGGATTATGATCTGTGACCACAGTAAATTCTCTCTAATATAGGTAAGGCTGCAGCTTCTGAAGGGCCCACACTATTCCCAAGCACTCCTTGACTGTGGCATAGGCCTCCTCTCTGGGCAGAAGCCTCTGGCTGAGGTACATGACCGGGTGCTCCTCCCCCTGCTGGGTAACCTGGCTCAGCATGGCACCCAGTCCATGGTCTGAGGTGTCCACAGGGACAATGAACCATAGACTGTAATTGGGGATGGTCAATACAGCTGGCTCTCTTAAGGGCTTCTTTAACTCCTGAAAAGCAACCTCACAGCCCTCTGTTCACTGCACCTTATCTGGCTTTCTCTTCTTGGTTAGCTCTGTCAGGGGCTTAGCCTGATCACTATAGTGAGGAACAAACCTCCAGTAGTACCCCGTTGTCCCCAGAAGTGCCCTTACATGTTTCTTGGTGGAAGGAGAGGGCCAAGCAAGGATGGCATTGACCTTAGCAGGCTCCGAGCACATGCATCCACTACCAACCCGGTGCCCAAGGTAGGACACTTCTGCCATACCTATCTGGCACTTTTCCACCTTGACTGTCAGACCTGTGTCCTTCAGCCTGCAGAACACGTCCCGCACATTCTTGATGTGCTCCTCCCAGGTCTGGCTGTATATGGCTATATCATCCATGTACACTAGTGCAAACTCGTCTACCCCAGATGGAATATGATTCACAAGCTGTTGAAAGGTTGCAGGTGCATTCTTCATTCCAAATGGCATTACCTTGAATTTGTATAAGCCAAATGGAATGATGAAAGCTGATCTCTCCCTGGCTGCAAGGGTCAGAGGTCCCTGCCAGTAGCCCTTTGTTAGGTCTATTGTGGTCAGATACTTGGCTCCCCCCAGTCGCTCCAATGTCTCGTCTGTTCTGGGCATGGGATAGGAGTCAGACTCCGTGCAGCTATTAAGCCTCCAGTAGTCGACACAGAATCATGTGGTACCATCCTTCTTGGGGATCAATACCACAGGAAAGGCCCTGGGGCTACTATATTGCTGGATTATTCCAAGTTCCAGCATCTCCTTGAGCTCCTCTTACACGGTCTGCTTAACCTTCTCAGGTACTCTGTAGGGAGACTGTTTCAGGAGCACCTGGGTACCAGTATCTGTGTGGTGCTTGGTCAGCATGGTGTACCCCAGTTTCCTTGAGAACATGTCCTCAAATTCTCAACACACCCCGAATCTCCTGCACCTGGGCTGGTGTCAGCTGTTTGGAGAGGGTAAGGTTGTCCATAAAGGATCTAACCCAGGCCTCCTCAAGCAGGTCCACAAGTGGATCAGCCACAGTTTCCTCTTCTGGGGTGCTGCACACAGCAAGGACCAATTCCTCCCTGTCATAGTAGGGCTTAGCATGTTAACAGGATACGCCCTTCGCCTGCACCTCCTGCCAGGTAGTGCTATCATGTAATTGACATCACTAACCTTTTGGACAATGGAGAATGGCCCACCCATGCCCTGTAGTTTATTCTGTCAGACAGGGATGAGTGCCATCACTCACTGTGCCACCTTGTATTCTCTGGCTCGGGCCCCGCAGTCATATCAGATTTTCTGCTGCTGTTGCGCAGTGGCCAAGTGCTCCTGAGCAAGCTCCATGAGCTCCTTAAGGCGGGTCCTGAAGTTCAGGACATACTCCACAACAGACTCAGGAGGCATGGTCACCCTCCCATTCATCCCAAATCAAATCTAGGCGCTCACCCTATGACCAAACAGGAGCTGGAAAGGTGAGAACCCTGTGGACTACTGAGAGACTTCCCTGTATGCAAATAGGAGATAAGGCAAATATTTGTCCCAATCCCTCTTGTGCTGGCCAGCAAAAGTCCTTAACATGATCTTAAGAGCTGAACTTAATCGCTCCACCAGACCATTAGTTTGGGGATGGTGTGGGGAGGTTCTGAACTGCTTTACCCCACACTTCTCTCACAAACTACTTATTAACCCTGACATGAAATTGGTGCTCTGATCTGTCAGTATCTCCTGGGGAAAGCCCACCCAGCTAAATATTCCAAACAGTGCGTCAGCCACCGGTTCTGCCTCAGTGGATGATAGGGCCAATACCTCTGGGTATCTTGTGGCATAATCGACTACCACCAGGATATACTGCTTGCCAGTGTATCTTGGTGGCCCCACTATTTCCACAGCTACCCTCTTGAAGGGTTCATCAGTAATGGGGAGGGGCACCAAAGCCGCCTTGGCCTTGTCCCTCATTTTTCCCACTCTCTGGCACTGTGGACAAGTTCTGCAGTAATTTGCCATATCCTTACCAATACTGGGCCAGAAGAAATTGTTGGTCAGCCTCTTTTTTGTGCGTCTCACACCCAAGTGACCTGAAAAAGGGATATCATGGGCAAGGGCCAAAAGCTGCTGGCGGTGAACCTTAGGGGCTACCAGCTGCTGGAGCACCTCACCATCTAGCCCTTCCCCTGCTGTACATTCTCTGTACAGCAGTCCATTGTCTTAGTAAACTGTCTCTTTACTCCCTTGAGGACCCTCAGCCTTATTAGCTATTTCCCTCAGTTTTTGCAAGGTAGGATCAGTCCACTGCACAGCACTCAGCTCCCCTCCTCTGACCCTTTCCAGTGCCCCTTTAGAAGGAAGTCTGTGGGCTCCTCCCTTTGTGACTGGGGCTCAGGACTGCTGCTTCTAGTCAGCCCCTCCCCTGTGCCAGCCACTTCCTTAGCTGCTGAGGGAGGGGCTGGACCCAGTTGAGTCAACCCCTCTTCACCCTCAGAAGCTTTCTCTTTTGCCTGGCTGTGGGTTGCAACATACGCCAGAGATTCCCTGTGGTCAAAATCATTCCCCATGATCACATTTACAGGGAGATCCTATACGACCCCAGCTCTTTTTCTCAATGGCCCCCCCCTCCCAGCTCAGGAAGACTCGAGCCACTGGTATTCTGACTGCTGGTTCTGTGACTTTCTCTGGATCCTGGAGTATTTCCCTGGTGACATCTGCTCTCCCAGATTAGATCCTGCCTCACCAGGGAGATGTAAGCGCCTGTGTCCCTCAGTCCCTGGGTTACTGTCCCATTAACTACAATGGGGTGCATATTTACATCAGAAGAGTGGTTCTTCAAGCTGCACACACTCCACCAACAGGCCATTGCTATTTTGATCACCCTTCCCCCAGGCCTCTGACCCTTAACCATCTTCTGAGGGCAGTTATATCTCAAGTGCCACACTTGATTGCAAATATGACATTTCCTGGGTCCTGTTTCTTGGGTCCCTTTAGAAGTAGAGGGTTCTGCTTTGGGCTCAGCTGCAGGCAGGTTTCTTTTGGGCTGCCCCCATGGGATCCCTTAGAACCATGTGCTGCACCCCACCATGAGACTTAACGCTGTTTTTATTTGTATTTATTTTAGTTGTTTAACCAGTTGAGACACACTAAGCTGAAAGCTCTTTTACAGGTGCAACCTGGGAGCACTGGGAAGTTAAGTGACTTGCTTAGGGTCACACAGTATGCAAGTGGAAGCTGTGGGATTCAAACCCAGGTCTGGTCTGCTGGATGTCACCAGATTTGCAGCTCAGAGCCTTAAACCACTGCGCTATACTGCCTATACTGACTTACGCTGTGTGTATGGCCTGCTAGCCATGTACATGTCAGCGCTTCCTGCCACCTCCTTTGAGGAGCTGTGTGCCCTGTCTAGGAGCCATACACTCAGATCCTCAGGTACAATTTTAAGAAATTGTTCCCTCATAAGCAAATCTTTGATTAGCTCCACAGTGTCTGCTTTCACCCCTTCCACTCACCTATCAAGGTAAGTACGCAATTGAACCTACAATTCCACATAACTATCTTCTGGGCTTTTCTTTGACTTTCCAAATTTCTTTCTGTAAGCCTCAGGAGTTAATTCAAAACATTTTAACAACACTGTTTTAACCTTATCATAATCAACATATTCTTCATCACTCATTTTAGTAAATGCCTGCAAAGCCCTCCCCATAAGTAAGGATATGAGATGAGTTGACCTCATAGCTTTAGCCAATTGAAATTGCTCACATATTCTCTCAAATGACATTAAAAATAGATCAAGATCATCTCCATCTGTAATCTGAGGAAACAATTTAGAATTATTGTAATTTTGGCTTCATGAAGAAAACTCACTCAAACATTACTCACATTTTGCTGGTTGCGCAGGGTCATCATCTCCTTCCCGTGCTGTTGTCTCTAGACTTCATGCTGTTGTCTCTGGATTTCATGCTGTCATTCTTTTTCTCTGTCTGCCAGTCTTTTCTCTTCCAGTTCTTTCTCCACTTCGCATCTTCTTGTCTTTGCTTCTGCTTCTACTCTCCTTGTCTCAAAACCCATCTTTTTCGCATTGGCATCTAGTCTTTTTGCCTCCAGCTCCTTGTCTCAAAGCAATAGCTGCAGTCGCAGGGGATCAAGCTGATTTGGAGAGCCCATAGACTAGCTCCTGACTCACCCCCAAGGACCTTTTGCTTCTGGTCATGTGCCACCAGGGTGGCTAGGTGTGCCAACTGTACATTGAAACCTGCACATCGAAATCCCTCATAGTAACAATCTTAACAGGTTTTGAGATTGTCACTGTAAGGGAACGGAGGGTGAAATTTTGCCTTTTCTCTGTGTTTTGCCCCCTCTTCGAATCAACTCTTACTCGGAGTTAGATATCTATAGAAGGGGGGACATGGGGGGTGCAGCTTCCCACATGGTGTGTTCAGAGGCATAGCCCACCGACAGAAAAGAACACAATCTCTGACAGGTGAAATTTCACCTGTCAACATTGTGGATCTCACTATGCCGAACTTCAACAAAATTGTCGTCGATTTGGCATAGGTAAACCTGGAGGCTATGAGATCTGTCTTCTTCTGATTTTGACCTACAAACTGAATCCCCTTTTCCTGGCACTTGTTACAAAGCTGTTGCACAGTAAGTGAGTCGTAATTCATGGAGGTCATTCTCTCAAACTACACTAAACTGCTAACTGAAAATTAAATAAAAAGCAGTTATACAAGTCTACTCTCTTATATATCCTGTTTTATAAATGCTAAGGTAAAGGTTCCACTGGCAAACTTTGTGTCTCAGTGTGCTAAAAAGTCCACAGTCACCCCCACCACTGCCAACCAGTTGTGACAAACCACCTATCTCTCTGGGCTGTACTAGCTTTCAGAGAGATGTCTGTCTTTGGGTATCTGCTGCCACCAGCTGGGTTCTCCAGCACTTACCTTCCCACTTGCACAAACTGGGAAGTCAAACACGCAATTGCACATATCAAAGACTGGTAGTGTGTCTCTCGGGTGGTGGATGCTAAACAGAGTTTGCCTCAGCCAGTTGAAACCATGAATTACCATAGAAATAATTTAAATCACAGCCACAAATGTTGAGTAAATAAATAGCTCTTTACTTAACAGAATGTCAAAAGTTCCATTACAGGATATATATGTTTAACACAAGAGAATAACCCTGTTACAGGAAAAGTAAGCAAATGTTTTTAAATAACAGATGATAAAAGAAAATGGCTATTACTGAGATATGCTATTACTACTCTTACCCTTCCCTATCCATAAACTGGACCCTATGCTATCTGCCAGCTTCCATGGACATAGCTAGAAGAGTAGGCTCAGGCTTAACCTCTCAGATGTAACTTCCCCAGCAACTCCAAGAGCAACTCCCTAAAACTGTCTTTCAGCATCTTATATTCTCTCTTGAGAATGGGCAATTCTTGTTCCCCTTTGAATGCACCAACCATTTACCATGTGTTTAATTGTCCCAATCAGATTGAACACCTCTCAGTGTCCAATTATATTCATTTTAACCTTCAGTTTATATTTGGTGATCCAATCCCTTTAAATGCTTCGTGAGTGTGTGGTAGGTGCACTCCTCCCTCTTGGTCATTTTCTCTAAGATATGCAACCTGCCTGTCACTTTAGCTAGATGCTGCTGGGCAGTGGAATCCCAGTTTTTTTTTTCAGACTGCTAGGAAAAATCACAGCCAAAAATCCAAGCCATTAACTCCTTCCTTCCCATTTCTGTCACAGGGGGCTGCACAGAAGATGGACCAAGAAAACACAGACATCTGGAACAAGTACTCCTGCTCAGTCCTCACAGTGGATAGAGTGGATGAAGGGGACAGACCACCAGGGAGAAGCAGCAGGAGCAAAGGGTAGGAGATGGACACAAGTCTATCTTCAGAGGAAAGAGTCCTGAAAGGACTTGCAGCTCTGAAAGTGGGCAAGTCTTTGGGACCAGATGGGATACACCCAAGGGTAGTAAAGGAACTCAGGGAGGTGCTAGCTGCTCCACTGATCGCCTCATTCAAAATCTCTTGGAAAACAGGCATGGTTCCAGAGCACTGGAGCAGCGCAGACATGATCCCTCTACATACAGTAACTGTGGCAGCAGAGTGGAAGCTAGCAACTGTAGGCTGGCCAGTCTCACCTCAGTCGGGGGCACTATTGGAAACCCTGTTAAAGGAAAGGTTGGTAGAGTATCATGAATTGGGGCTTACAGTGGCCACTCTACACTGGCATGGTGTTATATCATGAATGACAATAAAATACTTTGAAACTGCTAAAAAGAAGCTGGTGTAGATCTTTGACTGGAGTGCATGATATTGTCTCAGTAGTTCACAAATTCAATGTGCTGCAAGACCACAAGTAGCATGGATTTATGTACAGGGGAAGGAAATCATGCCAGACAAATCAGATTAATTTCTTCAACTGGGTGAGACCAGAGAACTAGATTAGTGGATGTGGCATATCTGAACTTTACAAAGGCCCTGACACTGTGTCACAGATGAGACTGATAAAAAAACTGAGCAGAATACTGGTGGGATCCAAATGGTGAATTGGGTTAGAAACTGGTTAATGATAAGGAGACAGAAGGTGGCTTTTAAGGACATTCACTTTAATGATCGAAGTGACCAATGGGTGCCACAGGCTCCTTACTGGGACCAGTCTTCTGCAATCTCTTCAGAACTGACACTGCAGAAGAAGTGGAAGGAAGGTATGCCTTTTGCAGATGACACCAACATATGTAATAGGGTGGACTCTTGAGAGGGTGGAGAAAATGTAGGGACCTTAGGAAACTTCAGGAGTGGTCAGGAGCATGGCTTATTATACCTGATGACCTCAAAGTGGCAGGGCAGATCGAAAACCAGTGGGTAGGGCTGGTGGGATGCACAGGGAGTAAATATCTCCAACACAAGGAGGGAGGTGGTGTTGCCACTATACTGCTGACTGGTGAGACTATGCCTGGACTATTGTGTCCAGTCTGCAGCATGCTGTACAAAAAGACATAGACAAGGTGGGGGCAGTCCAGAGGAGGGCAACTAAAATGTTGCAGGGTTGCACCAAAAGCCCTATGAGGAAAGATTGAAGGGTATCAACATGTACATCCTGGAAGAGAGAAATATGAAAGGGGACATGATAGAGACTACAAGTACCTCTCAGGTGCCTAACAGAGTGGTGGAGAGGAGTCTCTTTCAAATGAGAAAGATCACCAGGACCAGAGGGCATTATATGAAGCTAGAGGGGGGTGTTTAAGAGGGATGTGAGGAAGTACAACTTCACTAAAAGAGTTGTAGATGTCTGGAACAAACTGCCAGCAGAAATGTTGGAAGCAAAAACAGTAGGGGGATTCAAACATGCATGGGATAGAGATGGAGGAATATTAGTAAATAAGCAGAAAGGAGAGAGGGTCACCGAAGACCAGTTAGGGTCTGAAGAGACAGACTAGGCAGGAACAATCTGGGCACACTGGGGGAGACAAAGAGTCATGTTCTGCCAACACATTCTGTGTGTGTGTTTCTCTGTTTCCTTTTCTACAGGCTGAACATGTTAAGGGACTTTAACCTCCCTTCACAACTTTTTTCTGCCATATCCATGATCACTGTGGTGGCCCAGTGCTGCACCCTCTTGATTATTTCAAAATCCTATTTGTATTGAGCAGTCCAGAGCTGCATTCTAGAGCTGTGCAGGATATAAAATTCCACCCATAGAATGCCTGTGGAATTACCATTCCGATTCTGTGGAATTTCATGAAATGTTGTGGAATTTGCGTGAACATTCAGTGGAATTTTGCCAAATGTTAAATTTCAGTTATTTTGCTCCAATTTTAAAAGGACACATCCAACTGACAGCAAATTTGATATGTAGACAGTTAGTAACTGCATACATAAGTGTACTAAATTTCAGAGTCATAGGTTATGAGAGGATGGACTTATGGGCGGCCAAACATCTAGTCAACATTTAGTTTCCAGTTATTTTGATCTAATTTTAACATTTCTTATCCAAATCTCTCTGCAGTTTTAGGATTTACATAAACACACAGCATGGGTATGTGCACCACATTTAAAGTATCAAGCTTCAAAGGAAGCTGAGTTATAGGTAGCCAAACATGTTGGCAAAATTTAGATTTCGGTTATTTTAGCATAATTTTGATAGCCTTCATTAAAATGTTATAATATTTTACAGGTATACAGGTTATCCCTACATGTATATACGTACATAGGCCCAGATATTCAAAAGGGTTGCGCCATAATAATAGGGTTGCTCCAGGGCAAGTCCAAAATGTGCCATTCTGCGATATTCACCGAGGCAGATGCGCCTAAATAACGCCATGCTAAGAACGCAATGATAATGAATGCATGCACAACTGAAGCAGGAGGAACCATGCATAAACAGCGAGTGTGATATTCAACAACATGCGCCAAGCGCAATTGGGGAGCAAGCGGAAGTTGCAACGACAGCGAAATGAGCCAAAATAAAAAGGAACAAGGAGATGCACAAGAACGCTACAGGGAAGGCACATGTGGCTGACTGCCAGGCAGACACACAGGACAGGACAGACACACAGGTCAGGACAGGGAAAAGGCACCCTGAACCCAGAGGCACATGGAAGGTGTGGGGAGCCACAGCCAAAGACAGTGCAGAAGAGGTGCCACACAGCACTGAGGCCACCACAGGAAGGTGTTCCTGGTGCAGGGAAGTAGCAGCCAGGACAGTGGGGAACACAGAAACAGCTGCCAGGGGAACACAAGCCAGGGACATGGCCAGTGCCACCATCCAGATGGAGGCGGTAATGGGGGTGAGAAGGCAGGCAGCAGGGGCCTGGCCGTGGAAGGGCCCGCGTGGTATGCCCCAACAGGCAGTACCAAGCCCACACCAGCTTCAAGCTGTACAACGATAATGAGATTGTGGTCCAGAACCGCTGAATCGGGCAATTCTGAGGCGGCTCTGTGAGTTGTGCAGTGATGTGATGCAGGCACCACACCACGGAGCCATGCTCTGTCAGTGGAGACTAAAGTGACAGCTTGCATGTGCCTGCTCACCACGTGTGCCTTCAGAGACCAACAGGGGACACCACAGGCATAACCCAGTCGGCGCGTCATGCCACCTCACCCAATTCCTCAAGCAATGCTGCCACATGCTGTGGAGTACATCCATTTCCCCAGCACACCGTCGGAGCACACAGCAAACATACAGGAGTTCCACAGGGTAGCACGTATACCTGGCATGCTAGGGGCCATAGACTGCACCCATGTGGCCATCCACACACCACCTGGCCCTGAGGGGGCCACATATATCAATTGGAAGGGCTATGCAAGAATCAACTGTCAGGTGGTGTGCAATGCCAAGTGGCGCATAATCAATGTCTGTGCCACGCACCCTGGGGGAGCACATGATGCCTTCATCTGGCACCAGTCGGCACTGTGCCACAGATTCGAGAGTGGAGACATCCCCACTGGCCACTTAGTGGGTGAGTATGCAAACCACGCAGGAAAACATAGAGCTTGGGAGGGTCATGGTCAGGGTGACATGGGTAGTGGCCTACATGGCCCAAGGCAGGAGTGGCGCTGATTCACCAAACTAACCTCCACCCTCTATACACAGGTGACAGTGGATACCCACTCGGTCCCTGGCTGCTCACACCATACCGCAGCCCGACCCCATTGCAGCAATGCTACAATGAGGCACATGCCACCACATGCAATGTCATCAGCCGGGTGTTCGGGATGCTGAAGGCACATTTCCATTGCCTGGACACCTCCGGCGGTGCCCTACAGTACAGCCCCTCAAAGGCCTGCGAGCTACTCCTGGCCTGTTGCATCCTGCACAACATGGCCGATGACTGTGGGATAGCCATACAGGTCAAAGAGGGGGTCAGTGATGGGGCGATGAGGATGCTGGTGAAGATGGTGAAGGGCAGCCCCCTTGGGCAATGGACGCCTGACTGCTCCGGCTGGCAGCTGCACCGGACACCATCACAGAGGAGCACTTCAGCCAACCCAGGTAAGTCATGGGGCCATGTGCAAGCACCAGTGGCAAAGGCACAACCCACAAACATGCATGGACACACACCAGGGGTGCATGATGTCAAGGGAAGTGGCCGAGCATGGAACATCACACACTGCCAGGGATGGTAGAGGTCTAACATGGCATGCGGTCAAACACGCACACACACACACACCTCACAAGACATGCACAAAGGGTAGGAGGCACGCCGACCCAGACAGCCACCCCTAGCCACACACACGTCCACAGACCACCACTCCCACTGCCTGTCATTGTGCGTGTGTCAGACGCTGGGCACCATTTCACAGTGGCGTTCAGCACAATGCAGGCATCATCATCATGCACACGCCACAGCGGACAGCAGCCAGGAGGGTGTGCAGATGGGAACATGTGTGTGTGTGTGTGCGGGACGGGTACCCCACCCGTGCATTGCCCGCTGAATGACACAATGCACACAGGGCAGCATCAGACAGCAGCCGTGCTGGGAGACAGGTTAGTCATGTGACACAGTGCCACAGCCACCACGGATATGTGGGCGGCCCGGCCGAGACCTGCCAGCAGTGACAGGCTGACCACTGGCCTCATGGGGTGGCACCGATGGTCCCACAGGGGTTCCACTGCGTGAACGCGACCGTGCTCGCACAGGGGTCTGCAGCACACCGAACATGCCTGCACCAGGCGTGCTCGGAATGCCCACAACTGAACCCGGTGTTGACAAGGATGGTGTCACACGATGCCGGGAATGGGGGGTGGACATTGCACTGCATGGTGTCTGCAACGCATGGGCAAATAACTATGTGCCCATTGTGGCCATGACAGCTGTGAATGCCTGTGTCTGCCTGTCAGTGGCAGTGGTCACATCCTCCCACAACCGGTCCATCCCTGCCAGGAGCAGAGTGGTGTCTCTGCTGCACTGATTCTCTGCTTGGCGCAGAGCTGCACTCAGTGCATCCATCGCCATCACAAGCCGCATCTGCTGATTGACTGATGCTTGCAGTACGTGGGTGTGCTCATCTAAGAGGTCATCTGCTTGATCGGCATGCTGTCCCTCAGGGTGTTCATGGCCCTGATGCTCATCACCCCTTGAGGGTGGGCACTGCACATCAGGGCCAGGCCTGGGCATGTCCATAGGCGGTGCCCTGACACCGCTTCCTGACACTGTACCCCCATGGCCATTGGCCGACTGCTGATACTGCCCCTCCGGCTTCCACTCTCCAGGGCTCAATGGTGCCACTGCAGTGGCCGCAACAGTCCCACTGCCCTGGACACAAGGCACAGGCTGGGACTGTGATGACATGCAGGCCTCCACGGCGGCGCCACCTACAGCCATGGCTGCGATGTCACCTGCTGTGTGGCCATCCTGTGGCCCACACATGTCACTGCCCATGACGTTAGCTCCATCATCATCGGTGATGTATCCGGCACCAGCCTGAGTCTCAGCATGCTTGTATCCATGGACGCTGGCATGCTGGGACACGGGCAGGGCCTCCTCCACACCTGCTCCACCAACATCAGTCCGGATGTCCAGGCGGGCCCAGTGACACCCTGACCCCCGTATTCCTGTGGAGGTGGACGGGCCCTCCTCCATCTCCATGATACTGGCCTCAGTGGAGAAGCCCACCACCGCTGACCCATGTAGATGCTCAGGAGCTGTAAGGGAAAAAAAGCAGCATTACTGCATGTGACCTACCCTGTCCCCCCCCCAATAGACAGACCATGACCTACCATGCAGTGATGGGCTACCACCCATCTGGAATCCACCACCCGGAACACCCTTAATGGCGCAACACTGCATGCTGCCGGCAGCCCGCTCTTCCTGTGGGGTCAGGCGTTGCACCTCCAGCTGTCCTCCAACGGTCGCAGACTGTGCTGCCCTGATGGCAGCCATCTTCTCTTTAATTCTCCGCCTGACAATGCCCATCTTCTTTTTGCACTCCTGCATGAAGCGCTGGTGGCTGCCATGCAGGTTGACAGCACACGCCACCTCCTCCCATGCAGCAGCATGGGCCTGTGGTATTCCCTGGTGTCCACTGAGAAGCGGCTCCTGGTCGAGGTAGGCCTCAAACAGGGCATCTGTCTCTGCCTTTGTGAAGTTTGGCCTCCTCTTCCTCCCATGACTCTGTTCCTCTTCCTCCACCACACGCTCTGTCATGATTCATTCTATGAGAATGACAGGTGTTACCTGTGACTGTGTGGTCACATGCATGTCCCAAACACCACAGTCCACACTCCCAAACAGCATGCAACTCACCGCAATAGACTGCAGTAACCGACTATGGCCAGTGCAGCCCAATGTCGCATTTTTATAGTGCAACCCATGCAAATGAGGCGAGGTACATCTTTAAGTGGATGCAAATGCAGCGACTGTGCCATTGAATGGCTGATTAGATGATTTGCATATGCCGGCTGAATATCGCGCTGTTGCGCTTTGCGCAATTGTGTTGAACGTGCTGAGCCAAGGCGCAGTTCTGTGACATGCACAGTACATACCGAACTGCACATGCCCGGGTTGATGATGCAGGCACCTGCCGCGCTGCTGACATGCTGTGCATGGGAGGCAATGCAGGGCACAGCCACCATTGTGCCAGTGGCGCTACAGTGCTGTTCACATATATGGTGCTGTGGCACTGGGGCGTCGTAGGCACACTAGGGCAACAGCACTGTAGACCACTACAGGAAGTGGCACACAGGCACCCAATCGAGCTACACACATTGGTTTCCAATCGTGCTGTGGCTGTCCATGCGCCAGAGACCCTTGACCCTGTGCCCGACCTTTTCCCCCTAAGCACCATGCGTCAGGCATGGGTGCACCACTATCGCGCTGTTCGGTGACAGCTCAATAGAGAATGGCAGCGCTGTACCACGCAGCATCTGCACGTGGCAGGACTGCACTGCCGAGCACCATTTTGATTCTATCACACAGCAGAGATAACGCGGAGGCATGCAGTCATTTGGAGCCAGGTTGAGCTAGCCAACCTGGTGGCAATAGTTGAGCCCCATGTGGGGCTTTGTATGGAGAGGCACCCCTGGACAGGGCCAGGGGTGCAGTCTGGCAGGAGGTGGCCAATGCCCTGGAGGAGGCCACCGGTATGGGGTGCATGACGGAGCAGTGCCGCCATCGTTATGGGGACCTGAGGCGCAGGGACCCGGACCTGCTTGCCTGCCTGCTGGCACATGCCAGGAGGGGCATGGTGCCATGGCCAGGTAGGTGCAACATCCATACACTATTATCGTCCATACAGGTATCACAGTTGCATGTGTCCAGCAAATGGGGGGGGCCGTCCGGTGTTGGCCGTGGTGGTGGTATTGGGGTGTGAGGTGGATGGGTATGGCTGTGGGATTGCACACACATGGGGTGGGGGACTTTGCTACGGGTGTACTGATGTTCCTCTCCATGTTTGCACCTTAGGGCCCGAGGAACGCCAGCAGAACCGGGACCGGAGGTGCCGCATGGAGGAGCAGCGGGACAGGAAGGATGATGGTGGTCAGCAGTGCGTGGACCAGCCTGATGATGGTGAGTGCCTTACATCCATGATTACTATTGCATGCTGTATAACTGGGCGGGCAGCGGGGCATGGCCACCATCCATTGACACCACTGCCATGCACGCAACTTGTTACAGTCAGCACTGTCCAGTGGCACTGCATGTCTGGGAGTGCATCAGTGGTGGTCCACGTGTGCACCGGGCACATGGCTGTGGCACTGCCTTCACACCGCATTGCCAAGTCACTGTACGGCCATGGTAGTGCTGTGCAGGACATGGGCGGTGGGTGTGCAGTGGCCCACATGGTTGTGGCTGCCTGGGTGGGCAGATCTTGTGGAACGGTCACTGTGGTGGTCACACACCATCACAGGGCGTGGCACATGGCTGTATGCCATGCACAATGGGTGGGCTGCAGGGGGCTGGACAGTCACACTTATTGACTCTGCTCCCTCGTCCTAGGTAGAAGGTGACTCCAGAAGATACAAAGGGGTATACTTGAGCTGCTCCAGGTGGTGAGGGAGACCTTGGAGATGCTTCATAGAATCCACCACCACAGCGTGAGGAGGAGGAGGAGAAGCAGATGTCGGTGCCATGATGAGGAGGACCGGGGCGCACGTTGATGTCCCCATGCCCCGACTACCACCTTCCCCCCTTTGACCCACCCTCACACCCCTTCTTCCCTCTCCCATATGTTCACCCCTGCCCCTTACCCGCCCCCACCTATTATGTGGCCCTTCACCATAACATTGGAATTTGCTAATTTCACTCAGCCTTACCTGTGGGATTCTAATGAAAGGATAAGGATATGAGAGGCAGGTAATGCAGGGGGTCACCAGGTTCCGGAGCTTGATGCATAGTTTTACCAAGAAATGGACATCTGAGCTGGGTAGCACACCAGAGGTAGACCCCCCCCAGCTGGAGCAAGGAAGCACAGAGTGTCAACAGTTCCAGTTTGAATGCAGGACATAAAAGGATCACACACAGTAAACTGATGATCCAGGTAACCTGATGCATGTGCAAGTCTGGGACTTAGAGGTACCCAAAAAGATGTAGTGGGGGAAGGCAATGGCCGGAGCACCAGTAAGTAAGAATTCTGGCTATTCCAATGAGATAGGTTGATAGGAAAAGGAGTAGCTGACTCACATTTTGAGTACTGTAGAAGAAGCAAAAAATGCTGCTCTACTCCAAACACCTGAGCCAGGCAACGGTCCAGTGTAATCACACAAGCAAATATACCAGCACCAGGTTGCAGTACAAAATGACAGCATTTTATTTATAAATATAAAATCAATACAAGACAGTACCTTGGTGGTAAAAAAATTTGCAGGACATGCTCCTGACCTGGTTTTGACTGTAAGGCTTTATCAAGGGAACGATAATAAATCCTTATAGGTGAGATCGGGTCAGGAGCATGTCCTGTGAATTTTTTACCACCAAGGTACTGTCTTATATTGATTTTGTATTTATAAATAAACATTGTAATTGTGTCCTGCAACCTGGTGCAGGTATCTTTGCTTGTGTTTTAAGGGATTTTGCCACTGTAAATAGCAAAGAGGATATCAGTGGGATCAGTCATTCTACTGAGTCAATCTGGCTATGGTAAGAGAAAAGGGGGGCAGGGCAAAATTGTCACCCAGAGAGGAACAGCAAGACTGCAAAAGCTTAGCCCAACTTATCAAATGAAGTAGTGTTACGTGCATTATGAATGTTAAATTCCACAAAAGAATGATGGATGCTTCATCTATATGCTACCATGAATACTTGAAAAATGTTACCAATTTTTGTTTCCACTATAAATTTAAAACTGCTAAGCCATTTTATCCAGTTGTGTTAGACACCAGGATACAGTGACATTGGATATGCATGTCAAATGTTAAGTCTATGCCCACAAGAGCAGGAAGTTACAAACATCCACATTTTGAGAGCTTTCACAAAAGTTTACAAATAAATACATGGTAAAATTTTTGAACACAATAACTTAAAAATAACCTAATTGTCTTCATATTTAGGAGATTCTATAACCATTACATGAAGGCTGTTCAATAGTTACTTCAATAGGTTAGTTAATAAAATAGTTAAGTTTGCAGATGACATCAAATTGGGTGGGCCAATAATACGGAAATAGAAAAAGAGAAGATAAAACAAGTTCTGAAAATGATTGCGATATGGTCAGTCAAAAATAGAATATCTTTTAGTCTTAACAAGTGTAAAGTGATGCACATTGGTAAAAACAACACAAAGCAGAAATATGTACTTCTGGGGGAAACATTAACAGTAACTAAGCTAGAGAAAGACTGTGGCATATGGATAGATGACAAGCTGAATTTTAAGGAACATAGAACATCAGTCATTAGAAGAACAAACTTCATGATAAAAAACATAAAAATAAGTTTTATGAGTAAAAATTTAGCCTGTATGGTCCCATTATTTAAGACTTACATAAGACCCATATTAGATTATGGATCACAAATATGGAGTCCATATACAATCGGAGAAATGGGAAGAATTGAAAAAGTGCAGAGATGATTTTCAAAAATAATAGGAAATTTGAGACAATATAGTTACCGAAACAAGTTAGGGAAGACAGGCCTACATTCCTTGGAGCACTTGAGAATTAGATGGGATCTGTTGAGTATGTATAAAATCTTAAGGGATGATAACTTAAGTAATGCAATGAGAGTAAAGTTGCAGAAAAAACAGTGTGTCTGAGAAGACATGAAAGTAAATTATAGTAAAAACTGCAAAAATAATGAGACACTACAGCTACATAAATAGATCTGGTAGGCTATGGAATAGGTTACCAAGAGATACTATGGACATCGAGTCAATAGAAATGCTTAAGAAAAGGGCTGATGCATTTTTAGTGAATTATGTTAACTGACCCACTTATGTGGGAGCAGTTATATGGGCTTAAAGTCTTCTACTACTCTATCCTCCAGTATAAGAATCCAGTATTCATGCTAATTTACATGTCTAGCTCAAAGATGCATGAGTTATATGCAGATACATTTTTTCAGGAAATTGCCCACAAAAATAAAATGACAGACTTTAGCACATATAAATTTGAGACTATGCATCATAATGTCATGAAATGAGCACCTTTGTAGAACACATATCATCAAGTAACCATGCTAACTTTTCAGTCTCTGTTACAATAGATGGCTGAGGTACATGCAGATAATAATGTTCATGAAATTTCCCACAAAAAATAAAATGATAGATCTTGAGCACCTCTAATTTTGTGACAATCCATCCTAATTTCATGATAGGAACATCACTAGAATTCTTCCCAGAAAGTAAGCATGCAAACTGTTAGAGTTCTAGTTCAACAGACATCTGAGTTATGACCAAAATAATAAATGTTTTAAAAATTCCACAAAATTCAGACAAAATTGCGCACAATTTCATAGAATTTCATAAAATTTTATTAACATTACATGAATTCAGAATTTTCTCATTCTACACAGCTCTACTGCATGCAGTCATCTAATTGGGGCCTGATTCTAAAGTGTTAAGTTTACATCCCTTGCTATGCTGGTCACTGTCTTTTGATACACCCCAAGATTATGCCAGTGCTCTGCATGGCAACCATAAATGTCTTGATATGCTTCAGCACCTTATCTATTATTATGATTCCCAGGTCCTTTCTTTGCCTCTGCAGCAAAAGGACCCCCACACAGTGTGTTGGCCCTACCACTGTTTTCTTTCCAAAGTGAAGCATCTAGCATTTGGTTATAAAATTGTGGGAGAATTCAAGAATGCATGGGACAGACATAAGGCAATTTTTGTGAGGGGTAGGAAGAAATAGGCTGTTGGTTAAATAGGATCTGCAGCTTATCCTCTAGGTAGGGAAATGGGCAGACTAGGTGGGCCAAGCGGTCCTTATCTGCCGTCAAAGTCTATGTTTCTATATATTAAATATGAGGCTCCATAGTCTGACCAGTCACGCAGCTTGTTTAGGTCTTCCTGAGGTTTCTCCCCATCCTCAAAGAGTTGACCATCCTGGTCATCTTAGTGTCACCATGAACTTAATCAGCCTCCTGGAGACATCAGCTTCCAGATCGTTAATGAAAATGTTAAACTGCAGGGGCCCAGCACTGATGCCTGACATATGTCACTGTGTATTGTACATCTGTCTGCTCAGAGTTGTGACTATCCACAAACATACTTTGCTGCCTTCCCAAAAGCCAGTTAGCAATCCACCATGGCTATTTCTTATGTATGCCATACTTTTATACTTTGCCCAGAAGCTTGTTGTGTAACCTCACACATCTGTGCTGAGGTTTTTTTCTGTATACTCCTTTGAACAGAGTCTTATTTTTGCATATGAGATTCACTAAAATCTTTCCTGCTAGCCTGCAGTGTGTGTGCCATGATTTTTGCTTTCCAATTATATATTTTCCTTATGGCAGCACCTTTCGGAACTGAAGCAAATCTCCTTTTCTATTTACAATAAAGATTACACCAACAACCCTGCCAATAGAAGTGTTGCAGAACTATACTTCACTGGTGAATTGCTGATGAAATGAAAACTTTGTGCTATGTGTTAATAATAAAAAGTTGGTACTTCACCAGCAATTTACAAGGCAAAGTACCAAAACTTCACTTAAAGATAACAAATGATGTTCTATCCCCATCCTGTATAGCACCCAGAACCCACCCTCCCTTACCCAGATCTAACTGTCCTCAAACAAAGTACCCCCTATGTACTGCATCGACAATGACAACTGCAGCACCCATGCATGCCCCATCTGCTCCCCTGGGCCTCTGCCCCATGCAAAGAAGTAACACCCTCTACTGGCCCACACATCCAGCAATCATTCTTCCTACTCCCCCAGACCCAAAAGAAAGACAAGCCCCTACTCTCAACCACTCAGCAAGCACCACTTTCCACCCCATGTCAAACCTGACTCAACCCAAGTCACCAGAAAGAATATTAAGAAGCAGCCGTGCTGGGGAGGACAATTCCTGTTAGGTGCCCCTGATGTAACTCTAAAAAGCGAAGCAATAGGGCTTATGGTGGAGTAATGAAATTTTGTATCTCACAAGTGCCTACTAAATGTTGTCTCTAGATCTTCCAATAATTTTACTTTTAGGCAAGAGTACATCTGGAATCTGATCTTCTTTTTATTTTCTTCATCTTTTGTCCAGTGACTGCAGTTCAGTTTTGTTTGTTGGGGGAGGACAATGACAGAAACAGAGCCTCCTCTCACCACCTCGACCAGCCACAGTGTGAATGAAAAAGAGTGTGTGCCTAACTATAAATGCTTGTTCTCAGTCATTGAGACAGTGGCCAGTTGAATTGGTGAGAGGAGGGTCTGTGTTTGTTGCCATCCTTCCTACCTGGCTTCTCTTTAGTTTCCTTCATTGTTGTGTTGGGTTGGGTGGGTGCCACTCTATGCCATGGGGTTGGAGGGCAGTGGGTACTAGGTGGGTGAGGAGGGGTGTAGTTATTTTCATTGGGCAGAGGGCAAGGAGAAAGGGAGGTGCATGGGTATTGCAAACACCAACTTGCTATTGATAAGTAGGTGGGTGGAGGGGGTACTTTATTTTGATTATGGTCAAAACTGTGAGGGGGAGGGTGAATTTAGGACTTTAAGAGTGTAGGGATAGGAAACATTGTTTTCAGTGGTGAGCCCTGAACATCCTCAGCCCTCTACTAATGGGCCACTAGGCAGGATTCCTTGAAGTGACACCTCATAGAGTCTTCACCAGATTAAGTTTATGCAAAGTGACAGTTCTTGGGCAAAGTACCACTTCATGTATTTTGTGTCTGCCAAAGTTGGCTCTAAACTATGCATAGCATTGCATGAAAGGCCATGTGAATTAGTGGCACTTGGTTAGTGATATGCATAGCACAGTTTAAACACTTCGCATGGAGCAATTGTTAGCAAGGCATTTGACACGGTCCCGCACAAAGATTAATAAACAAATTAGCCAGCCTGGGAGTGGGTCCCATATGGTGGTAGCCTGGGAAAAACACTGGCTGGACAACTGGACACAGAGGGTAATAGTAAATGGAGTCCACAGTGAAGAAAGTGGGGTTACTAGTAGGGTACCACGGGGTTCAGTACTGGGGCCGGTCATTTTTAATGTCTTTATAAGTGACATTGCAGAGGGACTGGAAGGAAAAGTATGTCTCTTTGTCTCTTTGCAGATGACACAAAGATCTGCAACAGGGTTGATATGCAAGGTGGGGTGGAACGGATGAAAAGGGACTTAGCAAGGTTGGAGGAATGGCCAAATGTATGGCAGCTTAGATTCAATGCAAAGAAGTGTAAAGTAATGCACCTGAGAAACAAAAACGAGGGGAAGAGTACACAATAGGGGGATGAGATATTGACTACAACAAAAATGGAAAGGGATCTGGGGGTAGTCATATCAGATGACCTAAAGGTAGGCCAGCAATGTGAGAAGGTAGTAAGGAGGGTTGGGGGGATACTGGGATGCATAGGGAGAGGCATCACCAGTAGAAAAGAGGAAGTTGTTGGCCCTCTGTACAGACAGTTGGTAAGACCACATCTGCAGTACTGTGTACCCCATCTCCACAAAGACATAGACAGGGTGGAGGCTGTCCAGAGGAGGGCAACCAAAATGGTGCAGGGTCTACACCAGAAGACATATGAAGAAAGACTAAAAAAGCTTAAGATGTATAGCCTCAAGGAAAGGAGGAAGAGGGGAGACATGACAGAAAGTTTCAAATACCTCAAGGGAATCAGCAAAGTCTAAGAGGGTAGCATCTTTCAGAAAAAGAGATGTGCAAGAACAAGGGGGCACAATTTGAAGATAGAGGGGGGATGGCTCAGAGGCAATGTGAGGAAGTATTTCTTCACAGAGAGGGTTATAGATGCATGGAACAGCCTTCCTGAGGAGGTTGTAGAGTCGCAAAACAGTGGGGAATTCAAGAATGCATGGACAGACATAAGGCAATTCTAGTGGGGGTAGGAGGAAGTTTGTTGGTTAAATAGGATATGTAGCTTATCCATCAGGTTGGAAAATGGGCAGATTAGGTGGGCCAAGCGGTCCTTATCTGCCATCAGATTCTATGTTTCTATGTTTCTGTGTTTCCTTAGCACTACAATAATCCTGGGGCATATCTTGTGAGCCACTTTGGGACTTATCCAGCTTGATTTTTCCAGGTAACCACCAGTGAAGGCATGATGCCTACCAGCTGTATTATGGCTAACTCTGATGTTAGATGCCCTCCCAATGAGCACCCTACCCTCACCAGGGATCCCTTTATAAACACTAAAATGCAGTCATTTGTTATCTCAATCATCATCCCTGACTGTCATGGGGAGCTTCCCTTCCTAATACCCTCCATCACCTTCTTCCTTCCACTTGTGTACTGGAAGAATTCTTTGGTGTTGTCTTCAGCTCTTGCTGATATTCTGGATTCCAGTCTATCCTTGGCTTAATTTATTCTGATCTTGTAGTCTCTCAGGGCTATTCTGTACTCCTTTCTGGCCAGGAGGTATCCTGGCTCTCTCCAATAGTCCTAGACCTTCTTTATGCTTGTGGTCAGTGTATTAGGACCCTGTTGAGCTAGGCAGCAATATATTTTCCCTTTCTTCCTTATTGTTTAAAGGAATGCTGTCCTTTACATTGTCTATGTCTATGTGATGTGTGTCTGTACTGGAAGATCTGTCATGTATGGTAAAACTTTCAATAAACTTTAAATGGAAAAAAAAAAGGAATGCTGTCCTTTGCAGCTGCTTTAAGACACTTCTTCAATGAAACCCATATGAAGTATGCATTACCAGCCTCCTTCAGCTGCTCAAGACCCTTGGGCAACAGGTCTTTCATCCTGGTTAACTTTGCCTTTTGAAGTTGCAGAGCCTGGTGACTGAGGCTTGATTATCCCCTCGTCACCAGGAGAAGGTTATCCAGTTGTGGCCTGTACATCCCACCAGTGCTTGGACATTCACATTAGAGATGACCTCATCCCCACTACTGAGAACAGGATTAAGGGTGGCCTCAAACCTAGAAACATAGATATTGATAGCAAAAATGGCCTCGCAACACAACTAACCTGCTCAAGTCTACCTATGGAATGTTGTGAGTACCTAGAAGCCATTTACTCTCCTTCCCTTGTGCCATGTGCACTGCTTTCCTTTACCAGCCCATATGTCTATCCCAACCATGCTTAAATCCCACCACTCATTTGGCACAGGACACTTTTTGGCAATTTATTCTACTTTTCCTAAACCTTCTCTGAAAAGAAATACCTCCTGAAGTCTTTTTATAATCTCCCTCCTGCAAGTTTCATAGATCTTCCTCTTGTGCTCATGTCTGCACTCAGTGTGAGCATCTCCAAGCTGTCCATTCTGCTTATCCCATGTAGAAGTTTGCATGTCTCTGTCATGACCCCCTCTCCCTCCCGGCCTCCAGTGTGCAATCTCAAGCATTTCCTTATAGGGTTTCCTTTGTTGTTCCTGTATCATTTTGGTAATGCTCCTTTGCACCACCTCCATCCAATCTCTGTGCCTTCTCAAATGTGGACTCCAGAATAACACACAGTATTTCAACTGCAGCTGCACCAGAGATCTGTACAGGGCAGGAACACATCTACCTTCTGTTGCTGAAGTTCCTGCCGCACATGAGCATTCTGTTTGCCACTCCACTACCCAGTTACACTGTACCGACTGCAATATCCAGTTCCTCTGGCTTGGGGTGCCTGAGTGGGTGGAGGGTCTGCCGCCTACCAAAGGAGTCATCGTTGTGTAGCCAGCAGTACAATTGGGTCGGGGTGTGGGGGGGGGTTCTGGTAGCTCAACTTTACCACCTCTGTGTGTGGCCTCCATCAGGGGACACAGGGCAGAGAAGGGTGGAGCTGTTGCTATTACCACACCAGAGCAGTGTGCGACTTACATCAGGGGAGTTGCGCAGGGAGGGGGCATCTGCTTGGCAGACAGGGGTGTTGCCATGTTGTTGGTGTATCCGACAGGGATGCAGGTGGGAGATGTACACTAGACTGCCAGGGTGGGCAGGCTGCCGTGCTGCTGTCTGCAGTAGGACAGCCTGCCTGTGGGTGGACACTCACTTACAGTACATCTACTAGACTTATCTTTTGGTGGTGCATCTCCAGACTTGCTCCTGGGATGTGCCTCCAAGTAGGTTGTGAATGGAACTGTACCATATGCATGGGCACAGCCCTTGCTAACACCTCAGATGCACCGCATATCATTTTGGGTGCTGTGCGGCGCATCTGCGATGCGTTGGCACATCGGAGATGTGCCGGTACATTGGACCCCTTCCAGAATCACTCCAGTGTACAAGTCGGGGATGCTCTGGTGCATCTCAGATGCACTGGGTGCATCCCTTTTGAGAATCCTACCCAATGTGTTTCAGGTTATTTTTTCCAGACCAAACACTGTTGATGGAAAAAAAAGCCTATATGGTCACTAACAAAAACTGCTGCTTTACTCTGTAGTATCTCAATGCTGTTTGAGTTCACTATTTAGTTAAAATGGCTGTAACATCCTCAGCCTTTCAAACAAAGAAACATAGAATTTGATGGTAGATAAGGACCACTTGGGCCACTTAGTCTGCCCATTTTCCCTACCTACTATAACGCCGCAGACTCTACTTGATCTCTGGCTGATGACAAGCAGGCAGGGGAGGAAAGTCCACTAGGCTACCAAGGAAGTAGAGTTTTTACAGCTATGACAGCTCAGACCTGTGATGGGGAGGGTTGGGGGATTGGTGGAGATACTAGACTACCAGGCAAATAGGATTTTGACAGCTGTGACAGCTCAGACCTATGATTAGGGGTGGGGAGACCACTAGACTACCAGGGAAATGGGGTTTTGTTGGCTATGACAGATAAGACCTGTGATTGGAGGAGGCCCACTAGATTACAAGGTAAATGGAGTTTATATGGTTCTGACACTTGAGACCTGCAATGGGGGGACATGAGACTACCAGGTTAATGGTGTTTATATGACTGTGACAGAATCGATCTGTGATGGGGGGATGGGCATGCAGTCATGCATGGCAGAATTGTGCACAGTTGCTAATGAGCAAATGAACACTAGTACCTTGCAATCCACATGTGCTTATTAGTGTACTGACAGCTAAAAATAGCTCACGGAGAAAGGTGGTACCCCATATGGGACACATTATCTCCCTTTGCTCCTGTGAGACACTTTTCTGCGGGGGCTGTGTTGGCACAGAGCATAACCACTGTACACTGCACTCCAACAACTCCCATATTCAGACAGGCAATGCACACCAATAGAACTCTGGCGCGCATGTCTGAATATGTCCTCAGGCTGCCGTGTGCTACCATATGAGCACAGCTAATGGGTGCATGGCATTACTGGCCAGCTCTGAAAATGGGGCCCATATTAATCTGTTGCAGTCTCTTTCTAATCTGTCTGCAGTATATGCAATTTGATCTTCTCTGTTCACCTAATGGCAGCAACATTCTCTCCTTCACGCTCTGGATTTGGGAAGGGAGGATGACACTAGTGGTGTTCCATAATGGAGGGCCAAACCCTTTTCAAGTTTATTCCAGTTCAGACACAGTAGTGGGACTTAGAAGCACAAACTGAAGATATCAGTACTGTGTGACCCTGAGCAAGTCATTTAACTTCCTTGTGCTCCTATGTCATTCCTGGAAACAGGCTCTGGCTTAGTGTGCCTTTCCTGGTTAAACAATCCCCCCCAATCTATCTAGCTGCAGGAGGCATAAATGGATGACTAAGGACCTCACCATAGGGATTACATGAATGGCACACTAGAGTATTAGTGTACTGCAATCATTCCCAGGCTCTGGCTACCTATTTATGGAGGAGTCAGTGCTTCTCAACTAGCTAACACGACAGAGCACTAAAACAATATTGCTGTCACGCCTTACTTTTCCAGATGTTGAACTAAGCCATTGAATCTGTTAGAAAACTGATATTTCCTCCACAGTCTCATTGTTACTTGTTAAATAGCACATTCCCAATTAGTGCTTTCCTCTGATCCATAAGCACGAAACAGAGTGTTAAAGCCTGCAAGAGAAAACTCCCTTGCCAACTGATTTTAATGCCAAACCACCTTTTTACAATATTCTTCCTGTCTACTGGCCTGGCTTTAAAGGCCATTCTCTACATAACGTGTTTGGCATTATCATCCTTGTTTTGGGACATATAACATGAGGAGAGGAGGGATTCTAGCATCACCCAAACTAACAAAATTAAAGAGCAAGAAAATGGCAGAATGTGCACAAGGATAAACCTGACTGATCCACTGAATTTTAGCCAACCAATACTTGTCTGATACTGCAAAGTCAGAATCTGCTCTTTGGCACTACCTTTTTGCCAACCTTAGGGTAATGTAACTAAAATTATACAGTTCAAGGGATTAAAGAGAAAAAAAACTGAAGTACTATGCAGTACTAAGGAAAACCAGTCAGGGCTGGCTAGATTTGCATGAATGTGCCACTTTCTCCAAATGTCGTTGGCAGAATATATAGAATAATGTATGGGCAACCATATGCGACCAGGCTGTTTTTCCACTGAAATGTTGTGATGACATGGTAGAAAGCAAAGCTTGTGAGGTCTCTGATGTTATCATAACCCAAAGATGGACACAAACCCTTGCTTTTGTTTGGTTCCCTATACATTATTTTATATAGTGTATGGCTGGAAAAATCACAGAATCATGTGCTCTCCAGATTTCTTGCCACTCCCCAACGAAAAAAAAAAGAAAAGCATTTGGATCAGTTCAACAGAAGTGATTATTCAGAAAGGATTATTGCCCTGTGTTGCAAGAGCCTTCTAAAAAGTAAAATTAATAACCTTCATAAGATAAATAATACAAACTTTTGCAGCACAGGTTAGTATGTGGGTATTACAGATTGAAGGAGTGCATCTGACCAATCGGAATGCTACTTTCCTCTGAGTGTGAGACACTGTTATTCTGTGAAGAATCTCTCACGTGAAGCTGCTTGGTTATATGCATGTTTGGGGAAACTGTGTTTATATTTTAATATGTTATTGATCAATCTCAATCAATAATATAAGACCACTGAGACCACAGTTGCAGTTGTAAGAGTGGTCTCAGTTACATCCTTATGGTATCAGAACTGCTCACCTTTGTTTGTGGTTCTCATACCCTGTGAATGTTCATGAGACTACTCTTAGAAACATAAGAATGGTCTCAGGGTCATATTAGCACACAGTAAACAGCTGGGTAAATTTATTTTTTTTTAATTTGATGAAATGGGAAAATATATTTGTCAGGGGGTGCAGTAGAACCTATGAATCTTTGTGGTGTAGCTTTCCACAATGGCTGCATCATTACTATGTTACAAAAGGGCATAGGAGAGCATGGGAATCCGGACATGACAACTCTTAACCATATAATATAGGGTGGTTTACATTTCTTTATTTATTTGAAATTACTCCAACTGGTATAACCCCATGAGATGCAGCATCTCATTTTCATGGGGGCTCCAGGGATGATAGCAGCAGTCAACAAGTGAACATAATACAGCAGGAACAGTTACATGCAGGCTAAAATACACACAGGAAAAAACATGCAAACTATAAAGGTAAGTACACCCAAACAGTAATCAAAGCAAGGTAACAAACTGCAGGTACAGCACACAAAGATCACTACATCATGATCAAGGTCAGGGAGACGGAGTTTCTGGACCAAAACAAATGCAGGGAGTTCTAGGGTGGTTGGAAAAACTGGACATAAACACTTGCGAGCCAGAGACATTCCTCAGCTGGAGAGGGAGTTTGTTCCTGGTGTTTGGTGCTGCAAATGCAAAGGCCTTTCTACCAAATTCACACTTTATTCTGGTAATTGAGAAGGAGGCTGCTGTTGAAAGGAGTGCGTAGGCACTGCTGACCGTCTGAGGAGGGTTGGGAGCTAACCAGAGGCTTTTTCTAGTTTACAGGTGTGCAGCAATGAAAGCCAGTAGTCATGCCTGCATGCTTTAGGCCTATAGTGTGTACAGATAGTGTATACATATAGTGTGCCAGTTGTATTTTCTTCTGGTATTCAATCATTCTTCACAGGAATCTGTACACTCAAAAGAAGCACATTTCTGCTAAAGAAATGGACAGATTAAAATACTTTTAGGAGAAATACATTTTATCCATTACATATTCCTCACTCATTATAAACATATGGTAGGTACCACTGTAAACCAGACTAGGGCATATACTATACATGAAGTTTTGTATTTTACAGGATAGTGGAGCAGTCTATAGGAAGCAGTAACACAGCAACATAGTAATTTAAAATTCAGAATGGATTCTAGGTGTGTTACGTCCATCCAAATATTTCATATGCAGGTATGAATAAGTATGACGTGAAACATCCACTAATTTATAGAGGTTCCCTACACTGTCATACCCAGGGTATTCAGATATTTTCTTGGTATACAGAAATGTGTCCAGGCTTACCTTAAAGGCCTGTACTGTTTTCATGTCCATTGGTTCTCCGGGTAGAATTTTTTACAGGTTCACCAATGGGAAAACAAATTATCCTAATGTTACCCCTGAATTTGCCAGCTCTGAGCTTCAGGTCCTGTCCCGTGTCCTACTTGAGGACACCAAACCAAACATTTCTGTCTGCTCAATCTTGTCAGTACTCTTGACTATGTAGAAGACTATGATCATGTTCCCTCTTAGCCTCCTTTTCTTGAATGTTAACAAGTTAAAGGTTAACTATCATTTCTATAGATTTCAATTGGTAAACAAAAAAAAAAAGTACTTGCTTTCAGTAAAAAAAAAAAAAATTACAGGAAAACATGAACAAACTGATATAGAGTAAGAAGGTAAAATGTAAAGCTGATCTGTAAGTACTGTGCAAAAAAGTAGATTTCTTCCAAGGTAGAGTCTGGACAGTGAATTCATTTAGTTCCGTGGTACTGAAACTTCAACCACAGTTTAACCATAGCAGTTTACTACTGCATAATGTACTCCAAAATTAAGTTTACAGAACTACAGTATGGCAACTAACAAAGCTGTGGTATAGTTCATTACTGAAGCGTTCAGTAATCCAATCGCCCATAATTGTAGTGTTTCAAATTCCAAAAGATTAGCAACATTTTGGGAACCAGATTGTAGGCCAAATACTTTCAAAAGGATCAACTTGTCTGTGTCCAGTCTAGTCACATGTGAATGATGCCTGTGCTCTTACTGGGAACCAACTTAACAAAGTGCACATACAGAAAGATAGGGAAGAGCTCCCTGCACAATGAGTATTTATTCAGTTATGATAATCAACCTGCTCTAGCAGTCACACATTTTGTGGAAGCAAAGCATTCACTGTGATTTCTATGATGCTGTTCAAATTATTTATATACATTTTGCACTTGTGAATCTTATTTTTGTATGTTCTAGTGAGAGATGTTGCAAGGCTGAAGTGCTGCAAAGTTGAGGTCTTGTGAAGTTGCAAAATTCACCTTCACAAATAACTTTGTGAACTGATCACTTCGCCACTTTGTCAATCTGCATTAAGCTTTCCTGAGGAAATGGCACTTTTCAGTTGAAGTCTTGTGAACATTAAGGTGAAGTTGCAACTTCACCAACAAATTTGCATAATTTCTCCTGAAAAAGTGCAGCTTCTCTTGACAAAACCTTTGCAAAGTCAGCACTTTGCACTTCGTGAATCTGGGGAACTTCACAAATTGCTTTATGACATGAAGCTTGCCAGCTTCACACATCCCTTGATCTAACCCGTCAGCTTCAGAAGCTGCCACTCTGGCAGTATCAGACAAGTGAAAACATGAGTTTGCATACATGCCAGCATCCTTACCACATGCTTCCAAATATCGTATGGGATCTGTACCCAAGAATTTGATCAGATGAGTGCCAACATCTACGCAGCTGCCTGAAGCTAATGCCCTGCTGCTTCTCGGAATATTGGGCCCAGAATCTTTAATGTCTTTTAAATTCCATTTAATGTCAAAACAGCAGTGGAAAGTAAATTGTGAAGTACTCCAAACATTTTATTGGAAAATTTAGTTTCAATATACATATAGTATCTATACTGACCACTCGGGAATGGTATCATTTTGTCTAAATAATATAAATGATCCTTGAAAGAGCTCTTAAATTTTAAACTGCAAATTCTAAACAGAACAGTTTAATTCATGTATTTCTAAAGCAGTGGGTAAACATGCTTAAGTAATGTGTATTTAGGAGTTACTGATCTAGTGTTTCCTCAAGTGCCCACTAAAGTGGAGGACACCCCTAAACTGTGATTTCAGAATACAGTGAAAATCAGGTGATATTGGCTATAAAACATTTAACCTACATTACACCAGGTTTGATTTAATCAGTGTAGCAACACTATTGCTCTGGTGTTTATACTCTGTCTCTACCCTGTACCCCTCCTCCTGTACCCCAAAACTCAAGGGCCTATGCAGCAACTCTACACACTGCATTTACAGGTAAACATTACAACTGAATTTTAATGTAGCACAGTGCATTAGCCTACATCATGGGAAATATTGGTTTGTACAACTGTAAAAAGTCTATGAGAAATACGTAGTCATTCTGCAACAATAGAGAATTCAGTTGGGATATAAGCAAAGATGTTCTGAGGTCACTGGAGACAATGTGAAAAGGTTTGACTCTTCTCATCAGTCATTTAACCTAAACGGGGTCTGAAGTGCTTCTGCAGGAGTGTGCAGCGTGTTGCTGAAGAATCTGGCAACAAGAAAAGATTTTTCAACAGCTGTATTATACTTTTAAAGCAAACGTCCAATGTAAAGTACTTGAAAAACAATATTGTTCCAATAGTTTGAATTCTGGAAGGAACTATATTTTTCATTAGCGCAGCATGAAAGTAGACAGAGAACCATTCCACAAAAGGTCTAAATATTTTTAAGCTAGAGCTGTGGTTTCATTTCCCAGCCATGACCAGTGGTAGTACTGTACCACATGCCGAGACTTAAGAGTCACAGGCTGACTGTGGCAGTGGTGGCTTAAAGGACCAGCCTAGCATACCGGATTGCAAATCTAGCAGACTGCATGAGGCCAGAGAAAGCCCCAATGATGGCTAATGGAGAGGGGACAAATGTAATGAGTTATGGCAACCTTTGCTGTAAGCCATAGAAAGTGGGACCTATTCATGGTAGAATGGTGTAAGTGGGTCTGGGGGGGGGGGTTCTAGGAATATTGTTTTTTCAAATGTGGGGTTCTTTGGCCGTTGATGGTATTAGGAACACTGGACTGGACTGGACTGGTTGACTATATTGTACTAGTGTCTCATCACTGACCATGTATGCAATGCTGTACTGTAATGTGGTCTAAGCCAAATCCTCTCATTGTAATTGTATGTGCTGGTCTTTGTCATTTTGTCACACTGTTTGATTGCTACCACCACAATTAGTAAATAAAGTTTAAAAGATAGACAGGTATTCTGCATCCTGTGGCAGTGACTCTTTGATTTCCAGCACAGTTTCATGGTTGGGAATTTTGAATTCTCCCCCAATTACAGATCTGACTTGGTGCTCATTGTGTCCAGTGGTGGGAATGGGAGGGGGAACAGGCAGAGGAAAATGTGAATTATCTGCAGTGCCACAGTGCTAGTGTGATTAAAGTGGATATACAAATGTTATTCCAGTTCCTCCCTATACCATTTTCATGGAATCTAAAGATAAAGGATCCCCACAGAAACTCTCTCTGCTTTTTTTTGGTTTGTTTGCTTGCTTTTTTTTTGGGGGGGGGGAGCATGTGTCCCTTTTGGCTTTATTGACAGACTATTTACATTTGAACATTTTGGATACCATTTTTTTTTCTGTGTATATTTTAACCTCTAAGTAACTATTCCTGCTGGAAGATGTTAAACTGTTGACTGCTACTATCCTCCCTAGGATCCCCATGAAACCAAGATGCTGCATCTCATGGGGTTATCCACTTGAAGTCATTTCAAATAAATAAGTAAATCCTTAACACACTCACATAAAACAACTCTATTTTGCTCCTCAGGATAGCAGGGGCTTATTTTACCCCTGATTCAGCCTTGTGCGGGTGCTCAACTACCCCACCAGTCAGCCTCCACCACAGATGCAGAGTTGGGGAGGATCATGGCTTTCCCCCCATGGAGGGAGGAGGATGGACCAGGGGGAGGCACTGCATCACCCTTGGCCCCTGCACCCAGGCTTATACTGGGCTTTGTTTGGTTGGGGGGAGGTCGCCCATTGAAGGTGTCATCCTTGCACGTCATGAGAGTTTTTTTTCCTACTTGAAGATCCCTAGGGTGCAGACATGTGAAGGTTTCCAGCACATGGTGAGCACACTACCACATTCACCCACAGGATGCCTGCCACTGCCCAACCCCAGTTCTGAGGGCCACCCAACTGCTGCTCCCCCATTCTCCACTGGGGTCACTAGAATGGCAGGCACACACCCCAACCATCCCCAGAAGAGGAGAGCAGTTCTCTGGATGCTCAATCCTCTCCTCCCCTGCTGACCCCCAATGGCCTGAGTCCGTTCCTGAACCCTGGTTGGTGGCATGGAGCAAGGTGTGGCATCCAGCACCTTAACCATCAGCACCATGTGCTGGCTCTAAAAATTCATCTTAAAAGAAACTGTATTTCAATTGTGCTTATACAACTGGATGAGATGTGTGCTTGTGTGACTTTGATACATTGTGGCTGTTCACCTCTCTATCCATGGGATATACCACCCTGTAGGGGTATGACGCAAGGAATCCTAGAGAAGGATTCCCCCCATAGGTGCCATGGGAATTATTCCCTTGGCTAAAGTTAGCTTAGGATGAAGCCCATGGGAAAGAGAGACAAGCCACTGCAAGAGAAGGGGTGGATGGTGGGGAAACGAGAAACGAATCCTGGAACAGTCCAGGAGGAGTGGCCTTTTAAGGCCTGATGGGGGAGTGACATTGTTGCTCCAACCATTGAATCTCAGGCTTAAAGCCTTCCCATTCAATTGTGATTACACAACTGGATGAGATGTATGCTTGTGTGACTTTGATACACTGTGGCTGTTCGTCTCTCTATCTGTGGGATATACCACCCTGTAGGGGTACAATGCAAGGAAACCTAGAGGAGGGTTCCCCCCCCTAAATGCTGCAGGAATTATTCCCTTGGCTAAAGGTAGCTTAGGAAGAAGCCCAAAAAGAATACCCAAAAGAGTGTCAAGCCTCGAAGAGGACAGAAATCAGAATAGGTCGAAACCAGAAAGGAAGGAGATAAACATAGATGGGAAGGATGGGAGAAGAGCAAGATATGTCGAGGACAAAGAATGAAATGAAAGCTGACAAGATGCAGAAGGGCAGACTTCCTAAGGAGAAAGAGAACAGCCGGGGCCACCATCCGACTCCACCCAACAGCGGAACCTAACTACGGAACCTATGAAAGCATTAACCCTGTGTAATATTATGACCGTTGACATGGAGGAGAGGAAAAAAACCCATTGAGGAGGAAACCTCTGGGGATCCAAGTCCTAGATTGCCTTCCCTCCAGGCTGAAGGATGTTTTGATTAGTGATAGCTCAGCTACTGCAATTTAGAGTCAAGATCGAGGGAGGAGGAAAATATTCCAATGTAGAGGAAGCTCTCACTCCGTCCTTCTAAATAGACTGCTGCTGAGGGTTGCAAGCGATGTCTCTGCAACTAGACACTCAAAAGCAAGAGAGGATAGAGATGACTGCTGCGGTACTCAGCTGGTCTATGTGAGCCTATGAAACAGACCAGGTGAACCAGAGGTGGTCAGGATGGAGAATAGCATAGAAGGTGCCTCTGAACCCGCACGGGCAGCCAAAGGGGCTCTGATGATGAGCGCCCCAACCCTCACAGCTGGAAGTTATTAATTCTACATCCAGAGATGTCACCAAGATGAGGGATGACTGAAGGTCCACACGGAGTGAAGACATTCTCACTATAGGCCAGGGAGAAGGACTCCGCTCTGAGCTACGCATGATCTAGATGCAGACTTTGTGGGTGCACAGCGAGGCCATCAGCTTCAGGCTAGCCCTGAGCAAAGGAGCAATGGACATGGAAGGCATGTCTCTGAATGGAGAGCAGTTCAATGAGGTAGCATAAGACCAAGCGAGAGGTATGCTCGATTAATCAATGTGAATGAGTAAGCCCTGATGTCAGACTGAGTGAAAGAGAACCAGTCTCATGTCATGAGGAAGCTACCCATGATTGGTAACTACGGGAGTGCATGCCAACCAGGTCCATCAAGAGCGAAATCAGGAATGGATAGAATTGCATGAAGGTAGGAGCGAGAGTGGCCAGGTGAAGCTGGCAGCTGACAGTGAGGTAGGCAGTACCAGGAGGACATCTGAATAGGTTTGACTAGAATGAGGGAATAGGGTTGGAGGAGGAGAAGTGGGCAGGGCAATATGCAGAAGGAAATGTTAGATGATGTGGAATGAGCAGGGTATGGTGGTATAGCGGACTGTGGGATAGGAAGCCCCAAAAGAAAGCAGAGGTCAGAGAAGGAGAGGAATGGAGGAGGATGGAATGGGAGGGCAATGAAATCGATCACTGGCTTCAAAAGCACAGCAAAGGGCCAGACAGTGTAGTACTCCCATTGGAAACAAGAAATGGCTACAGAGAACAGGCCCCAGAGAGGTAGAGAAGGAATGGCAGTGCAAAAGTTCAAAATGTTGCCAATGAAACTCTGGATAGTGGCACAGAACCTGGAACCATGCAAGAAGAACTCTGGAACCCTGACAAAGGAAGCTCGAATGCCATGAACTGAAATTGGTACATGCAACTTAAATGAAGTCACTGTAAATATTTAGCATGAATCAACATGAGCTCTGTATTGTCAGATGTGAACATCAGTGAAGCGAGCCCAACAGAATGTATAATAAGACTTGTGCATCGAAACCTGGACTGTAAAGTCTGTGATGGTATAGAAACTTTGAACAAGGAAAGCAATCACAGTTGAAAAAGAGACTTTTCCTGACCTTGTGCAATGCACTGAACAATGAATCCATACAAACCATGCTGTGCACTGTAAAATTTTAAACTCTGCTGCTACAGGGGTGCACCCTTAAAATGAAATGTTTAGGAATCTGGCAAGGGAGGTCAGGATGATATGCAGCAACCAGGAGGGAGAACAGAAATCGAGAGAAGCCCTGACACACCACTCCTCAGCACACAGGATTGTCTGAGGAGAGTGAAGCACAGAGAGACGGAGGCAAGGTGCATGGTACAGAGCAGCACAGGGGCTGGTGAGAAGTGGGAAGTGAAGGAGAGAGGGCATGATGGCATGAGGAGGAGATCAGTGGGGAAAATACAAATAGGCAAAGTATGGGGAAGAGGTGGCAACGCTGACAGGAGAAGAAACAACCAGAAGGGAGGTCCCCGAGGAGGAGAACAGGTATGGGTCGGGGAGGGGTCACAGAGGATCAGAGACTGCAGCAAGCAGTAGCTAGGAAAAGGAGACAGGGGCGGTAAGCAGTGACAAAATGCTATAAACCAAAAAGAGGAACAGAGACAAAAAGCAAATGAGAGAGTGAGGCGGCTGCAAGGATGGGAGGTGGAGAAACTTCTGGCATAGAAGAGCGGCGCCTCTGGCCACAACGAGAAATGAATCCTGGAACAGTCCAGGAGGAGTGGCCTTTTAAGACCTGATGGGGGAGTGATGTTGTTGCTCCTCCCATTGATCCTCAGGCTTAAAGCCTTCCCATGAAACATGTAGGATTCATTGTTCCATGGAAAGGAGAGATATGGGTTGTCGCGAACAGGGTGATTTTGCTTTAAATCGGAAAAGTTTAAAGTGGTTAACCACTCTTTTACATTGTGTGGCCCTTTTAGTCAGAAACAGTTTTTAAAAATAATTGGTATGTCTTCATTTTATTACAGTTTTAAAGAAATTGGTGCACAAAGCAAATAAAGGTAAACTAATGTTCCACAGCAAAGTGCAATTTGTGGCAAAAATATTGATGGCTGACCCTTTAATCCTTTGTAAATCATACCCTAGTTATTAACATAGAAACATAGAATTTGATGGCAGATAAGGACCGCTTGGCCCACCTAGTCTGCCCCTTTCCCTACCTAACGGATAAGCTGCAAATCCTAGTTAACCAACAGCCTACTTCCTCCTACCCCCCACTAGAATTGCCTTATGTCTGTCCCATGCATTCTTGAATTACCCCACTGTTTTTGACTTTATGACCTCCTCAGGAAGGCTGTTTCATGTATCTACAACCCTCTCTGTGAAGAAATACTTCCTCACATTATCTCTGAGCCGTCCCCCCTCTATCTTCAAATTGTGCCCCCTTGTTCTTGCACATCTCTTTTTCTGAAAGATGCTACCCTCTTGGACTTTGTTGATTCCCTTGAGGTATTTGAAAGTTTCTGTCATGTTCCTCCTCTCCCTCCTTTCGTCAAGGCTACACATCTTAAGCTCCTTTAGTCTTTCTTCATATGTCTTCTGGTGCAGACTCTGCACCATTTTGGTTGCCCTCCTGTGGACAGCCTCCACCCTGTCTATGTCTTTGTGGAGATGGGGTCTCCAGAACTGTACATAGCACTCCAGATGTGGTTTTACCAACTGTCTGTACAGAGGGCCAACAACTTCCTGTTTTCTACTGGTGATGCCTCTCCCTATGCATTCCAGTATCCCCCCAGCCCTCCTTACTGCCTTCTCACATTGCTGGCCCACCTTTAGGTAGTCTGATATGACTAACCCCAGGTCCCTTTCCATTTGTTGCTGTCAGTATCTCACCACCCCCCCAACTGTGTTTCTGTTTCCCACGTGCATTACCTTGCACTTCTTTGCATTGAATCTAAGCTGCCATACATTTGACCATTCCTCCAACCTTGCCAAATCCCTTTTCATCCTTTCCACCCCAACCTATTTATTAAAATAAATAGAAAAAAATGCTAAATGAAATGTCATTTGGTGGTCATAAAGAATTCACAGTCCCTTTTCTTCTGCATTAGAACTCCAATCAGTGCAGAAACCATTGCCTTATAACAGTGATCAAGGAAAGATAATACACTTGGCTGGAAAAGACCACTTGTTTATGGAGATTTAATCAGAACATCAAAGAATGTTTCTTTTTGTTAAGTTTTCATTTAAGTCCAAATAATGTATTAAATGTTTCTGCGTGCTGTACTGTAATTGACCTTATTCAGACATATTCAGCAACCACATGCTCACTCAAAGAACCTACTGAGCTTTACTTTACAGTCCAGCACGTATTTAGTTTCAGCAATGCTCATGTGCCAATGTATACGCTTCTGAATATAGCCGTTTGTCACAGAAGTACTGCATACTTGTATGAGTACCTTTTGCATTGCATTGCATAATATTTGTTTTAAGCCCACAATATACACTATGTGGTTTAGTTGATATTTATATCATTAAAAAAAAAGGTAATAAGTGTATGCAGTACAGGTATGACATCATTTCCACAGGTTCTAATAAATGGGGCAGCGGTTACTGCATTACACTTTAGAGCCTTTCATCACTCTACTGTAGAAGAGGAGTGACCCTTAAAATGTTGGCAGTGACAGAATATCAGATCTCTTTATGTCTTAGAGATAAAATCTAAGCATGAATGCTGTTCTTTTTTACAGGATAAGGTTGACTACAGGAGTAGGAAACTTCAGAGATTAATATTCATTGGACTGTGTAAGGGTACTAGCACAGGGTCATCTAACTATACCTCATGTAGAACAGCTGATGGACATGCACCACAGCATTTTACACTGTGGTTGCTCAGTTTCTAAGCTGCAGGCATTGCATTAATATGACCCTTAGTTTAACTGTTTGTTTCCATTTGAATCCATGAGACCAAAGACTCCTGCAGTGACTTTTAGTTTTGTATGTTTTCAGTTTCTTAGGGAATCCGTAATTGCAAAGTTAAAGAAGAAACTTGCTGCACTCCTGAAATATGTACTGAAGACATTTGCCTTCCACTGCTGGCTGTTGTGCTTCCTTTACAGATGGCCTGGTGGGTGGGCTGCACTGCTGTTGTGCTGCCACCTGGGAGGCCTGGGTTTATGAACAAGCCTTGAGAGACTTGTTTCCTTGGCCATTAAAGAGATCTTGTGCCATGGAGGTGATGCACCTGTTGTACCGGAATGGAAGCAGCACACTTATTTATTCTTAAAGAGACGAGAAGATCAGATAGACAGAAATGCTTGAGCTGGTGTCTTCCTACAGGATACTGGGACACACCCTGAAACTCCGGGGTAGTAAATTCAGGGATAACTTTAGGAGGTGGTACTTCTTCAATAGAGTGGTGAATCTATGATACAGCCTACCAGTGTAGATACATTTATTTATTTAGTTAGTTTTCTTGGCTGGGAAAGAAGGGCTGAATAATACAACCTATGTTCAGCTTTGTCTTGTGGAGGGAGTTACAGACACAAACCAGCTAAAATTGAGCCAGATTAATCTGAATGTGGTATACAGTGAATGGTGGAACTTTCACCAGGACACAAAGGAACTTCCTCCACTGTTTTCACAACCAGATTTTCATTTGGCAAGCAAGGTGCCAATCTGTGCTATACCAAAACTGATGAATTATGTGGAAATGGAATGGCTAATTAGAGTTGCACTAGTAGGGCGACAATCGAACTGGAAATTTCTGCCTGCTAATGTGTGGCAAAATTTGGATAAATCTAAACTGAAAGCATCACAGGAGAGGGAACTAGACATCATAGTCCACCTTGGGACAAATGACCTAGCTAGGCATGGGATCAGTGCAGTGCAGAATGAATTTATGGAGTTGGGGAGGGGCCTCAGGCGGGTAGCAAGCACGGTAACCTTCTCAGAGGTGCTACCAGTCCATGGCAGGAGTGAGGCTAGGTACTGCATACCATGCAGTTTAATGAATGGTTGCAAAACTAGTGCAGAGCACAGGGCTTTGGCTTCATTGGGACTGGGGGCCACCTGAGAGATAAAGTCTATACTGGCATGATGGTCTGCATCTGTCCATGAAGGAACCAAGCTCCTAGGTGATAGGTTTAAATACTTCCTTGGCAAGCTTTTAAACTAGCCAAGGGGGCGAATAAAAGGCAGGAAATTTCAAGCCTCCCCACAAAACATGGCAGGTAGTAAGGTAAACACTGAGGTACAGAGCTCAACACAGGGCAGGACAGGGTAAATGGAAAATAGACAAGGACAATAAGAGCAAGGATGGGGGGGGAAAGGATAAAGCCAACATTAAATGGCGGGCAATGAGTACCAATGCCTGTAGTCTGGGAAACAAGCTTCCTGAGCTAGTAGCCCTGATGGAAGATGAACAATTGGATATTGTGGCAGTCACAGAAACATGGTACACCGAGAACCATGACTGGGATGTCAACATACCAAGTGACACAATCTACAGAAGGGACAGGGAAGGTAAAAGAGGAGGTGGAGTAGCTCTATACATAGGGAAGGGATCAAAGCTGCAGAACCAAAAAGTAAAGGGAGGACAAGAGGCACTCTGGGTCACCTTGGAGACAGGGAATGGCATCACAATCCGCACAGGGGTTGTATACAGACCCCGCTCAAGGGAGAAATGGACAACAAAATGATAGAGGACATTCTCAAAATGGCTGAAAAAGGGGAGATACCATTGATGGGGGACCTGAATATGCCAGATGTTAACTGGATAACATATACTGCAGCCACATCCAACAGCAGGGTCATTCTCGATGCCCTGCAGGGGGAAGACCTTAGACAGCTAGTGTTGGAACCCACTCGGGAGGGAACAATACTAGACCTGGTACTCTCAAATGGAGAGAGGATCACAAATTTAGAAGTCAGTAGACATCTGGGAACAAGTGACTACTGCACAGTGTGCTTCACAATGAGCACAACCATGGAGATGAGCCATACAAAAACAAGGATACTGGACTTTAGAAGGGCTGACTTTGGCAAAATGGGTGAATACCTGAAAAATGCACTCGCAAATGACCAAAATGGAGGGGTGGAAGAACAATGGAGAAAAATCAAAACTGCCATCATAGAGGCAACAAGCCTTTGTGTGAAACAAATAAAGAAAACAAAGCAGAGTAAAAAAACACTATGGTTCTCAAAAGAGGTGGCAGGGAAGGTTAAGGAGAAAAAGGCTGCATTCAAAAAGTATAAGGAATCACAGAAGGAGCACGACAGGGAACTGCATCAATTAAAGCAGAAAGAAGTGGGGAAGGCAGTCAGACTAGCAAAGACCCAAACCGAGGAAAACAATAGCCAACTCAGTTAAGAAGGGGGATAAAACCTTTTATAGCTACATTAGGGAGCATAGAAAGGTTAAGGGAGGGATAGTGAAGATTAATAAAGGAGAGGAGAGGTGGGCAGAGGGAGACAGTGAAAAGGCAGCAATAATGAATGAATACTTTTGCTCAGTATTTACAAAAGAAGATGAGGAGGACTTACCTAAACCAGACAATAGAAGCACTCTGGGTAGGGGGGTTGACACCAGTCCATTCACAGAAGAAAGAGTCCTGAAAGAACTCCTAAAACTCAAGGTGGACAAAGCAATGGGGCCTGATGGGATTCACCCCAGAATCCTAAAAGAACTAAGGGAGGACCTAGTGACACCACTGACCACACTTTTTAACAGATCATGGCAGGATGGGGCAGTACCTGAGGACTGGAGGAGGGCAGATGTGATTCCCCTTCACAAAAGTGGGAGCAAGGCAGAAGCAGGAAACTACAGACCTGTAAGTTTGACCTCAGTGGTAGGAAAATGATGGAATCACTCTGAAAGAAAGAATTGTTGAGTACCTAGAGACCAGTGGGGCACAGGACCCAAAGCAGCATGGATTTACAGCAGGAAGATCATGTCAGATGAATCTAATTGATTTCTTTGACTGGGTGACCAAAGTAATAGACCAGGGAGGGGCTGTGGATATGGCCTACCTAGACTTTTGCAAGGCATTTGACACAGTCCCCTAAAAGATTAATAATCAAGTTAGCCAGCCTGGAGTGGGTCCCAGGGTGGTAGCCTGAGTAACAAACTGGCTGCACAACAGGACACAGAAGGTAATAGTGAATGGAACACATTCCAAAGAAAGGGGGGTTACTAGTGGAGTACCTCAGGGCTCAGTACTGGGTCCAGTCCTCTTTAACATCTTTATAGGTGACATTGCAGAGGGTCTGGAGGGAAAGGTATGCCTCTTTGCAGATGACACAAAGATCTGTAACAGAGTTGATACAAAGGGGGGTAGAAAAGATGAGAAGGGACTTGGCAAGGTTGGAGGAATGGTCAAACATATGGTAACTTAGATTCAATGCAAAGAAGTGCAGTAATGCACCTGGGAAACAAAAACCCAGGAGAAGAGTACACAATAGCAGGGGAGGTACTAACAACAACAAAAATGGAAAGGGACCTGGGGGTAGTCATATCAGATGACCTAAAGGTGGGTAAGCAATGTGAAAAGTCGGTAAGGAGAGCCAGGGGGATACTGGGATGCATAGGAAGGGGCATCACAAGTAGAAAAAGGGAAGTGGTTATCCCTCTGTACAGACAGTTGGTGAGACCCCATCTGGAGTACTGTGTGCAGTTTTGGAGACCTCATCTACGCAAGGACATAGACAGGATGGAAGCAGTGACATGGTAACAACGGCCATTGGGTAGATATCTTGAACTTACTGTAATAGTTTATTTGTATTCATATATGTTGTTTAATTGTATTTTAAACATGCATTTGATATTGTTTGCATAAACACCATTCGATTTGAAAGGTCAATCATGAATGGGTTAATGAATTTAACAATTTTTATGATGGTAATTGGCTTATTCTTGTCACATGGTAGCACATGAAATTGTATTTAAATGGTGTAGAATTTAGGCACTATTTTATTCTGATGAAGCCTAGCAGAGTCTAGGTGAAACATTAATTTGTCTATTTTTTTCTCCTGTTTGTATTTGCTGCACTTTTGACATTAAACGCTATTATATTTTTTATAGCGTTTTGTCTCTGTTCCTTAAGCTGTGTGGGTGCTTATTTGTATGTATTGATTGCTTGGAATATACAGCACCACACAATTCCTGGTGCTCCTGCTTTTTTCTGTTTTTTGGTTAACTAGAATCTGCAACTTATCCAGTAGGTAGGGAAATGGGCAGACTGGGTGGGCCAGGTGGTCTTTATCTGCCATCAAAGGCTATGTTTCTATGAATATCCCTAGGTAAGGGGTAGGAGTAGGACAGGGTCTACTACCTGCAATGTTCTTTTCTCCTTTTTCAAACCTTTTGTATTGTCCTTTTGTGTATCCTAAAAGGTAATATAGTGCATTTGACTTGTATATGAAATGATGAGCTGTCTTTTTGATTTGATTGGCATAGTTTCTGTTTTTGGCACTTTGTTTCATTTGTTTTTCTTCTCTTTTTTTTTTTTTTTTGGTTTGGAAAAATATTTTCCTCGTGTGGCTTATGATTTGTAAATATGTAAATATGTATCGGTTATATGGTTTTTGTGATTTATTCTCAATAAAAATTCCTCTACTCTTTTTGAGAAGTGCCATGGGATTGTTAATGACTACCTTAACAACTACCAGAAAAGACTGACAGGACCGCGCTTCAACGAAACATCCAATGGATGACGCATCCTGCCAGTACAGTATCCAACAGCACTGCATTCAGGTGTCATTGTTCATGGTATGAGCCCAATCCCAGTGTGATCTAGAACTCATGACCTTCTTGACCAAGGGTGGATGTGCTACCACCTGAGCCACACTGACACCTAGATAATAAATATAAAAGTACAGGCAATCAAAGTAAGCTTTGACAAGTTTCTGCTTATCAAAGGAATCACAGGGTATACTAAGTAGCAGGTGGGTATGGAATCCATATAAATTAGTACACAGTGCAAAGCACAAAAGTCATCTCTCTTTATGAAGTGAGTTGGTGGACCTGATGGAACTAAACCAGTCTTATCTTAAATTACTATGTTGTAATGTTACAAGCAGAAAAAGCAGGAGGGTCTGCCAATTTTAAAGATGTAGGGGTTCCTGTTAAAAAAATAATTATCTAGGTTAGCCCAACTTACTTACAGTAGGGTCCTACTTCTTTCAAACTATATAGCTCTAAGGGCTGACGTACAAGTGGGCCATCACTAACTTGTATAAGTCATATATCAAGCCAGTGTCTCACTTGGAAGCTGAAGTAGGATTTTTCAGTTCTCAGTACTTTGTTTCAGCTGTTAGATCACCGAACAGTCCTACACAATGAAGTTTTCTCTGGAGCTGCGTAAAATTGTCAAATTCTGCTTCTGCCAGAGCTCTGTGAACTTTCAGAAATTCCACCTAATTTTATAGAATTCCATTGGAAGCAGAATACTGAAATGCCAAAAGTGGAATGTTTTTTAATAAACTATGAATTAGTAATTAATGATTTGTATAAACAGTGAAATATTATTCAGTGGTTTTCATAAACTGCAGATTCATTTTCTGCAAACAGCAGAATAATGTTTTCTGGATTACATAATGTGCGGAGAACATTTTAAAAAACATTGTGGATGTGGGATTGTTATTCCACATGCTGCCCAGCTTTAATTTGCTCTCTTCCATTTGTAGAATTTTGCAGTGCCCAGCTCCAAAATGATTTAGAGCCATGCAATCCTGCAGATGTGTTCCTTAGCACCATGCACCATTATGCAAGTGCATAAGATGCCACGAGGAGAAGTTTGAGTTTGTTATCCACAAATTTTGCAATCAAAACCACATGACCCAAACTCAGGGGTATATCTAGAATTTTATGAGGGGGTGGTAGGCTCTATTAGCAGTTTTGGTTACAAGTATTCCACTATTGTAAGCCCATGTTTGAAGGATCACCCAATATTCCTGCTTGCACAGTTTCCCTTCTCTCAGACCACTACTGGAACGTCACTCAAATACTTGTTCCCTCAATAAGATATCAATGCACAATGAATTAATAATATTGTCATACCCTATCACTGAAATCCTAACGTTTTTACGTGTGTAGCTGAGTAATTTATGTGAAATTTGCTGCTGCTGTGGCTGCTGTTTTAAATGCCACTCTATGATCCTCATGAAAAAAAGATGATGCATCTAAAGGAGGTTATCCTGGTGCTGAAACTCTCACATAAAATAAATAAAATTACCTCAGTATGCTGTTTTCTGGATGTAAACAATTTTAAATAAATACAGAATATATAGCACCCTCCCCCTCACTACCGATAAATGTAAGTGTCCTTTTTAATATCCAGCTGGGGTCAAATTTGTAGCTGATGAGTGGACCAAAGGGTTAATGGAAGCCACTTTGCTGCTAACCACATTTATGTGGTTCATGTGTCAAGAAAAGAAATAACTGAAAAGGATACATTATTTATCAGTTTTAAACTAGACCAGATTTCTTCAGTATAACACAGTCAAACACGAGTAAGATAACACCACTGAATAGGGTCAACCTTATCCTTGTCAAATATTGTAACAGACATTGTATTATTCTAACAAAAATATAGCAGAGGGTGTAACAGAGGAGATGGCATCTTGCATAAGAGAGGTCAGGAAGAACAAAAAGAGCAAAAAGCTGATCTAGTTTTCCAGAGGGGTGGGAGAAGCAGTAAAAGCAACAAGCATTTGTCAATGCCGAATGTTGTCTTGCTGGCATTGGCATTGGTAGTGCAGGAGTTAGAGAGATGCATAATAGGAATGGCAGTAAAGTACTGAACTGATGCCAATACCACCCCACTCAACAGAGACTAACAGGCATTGGGGTGTGCCTTTGGGTCATCGGCCATAATGCTCATGCCATTTCATCTCATCCTACCCTGCAGACACTGACAAGTGTCATGGTGTGCCTTGGTGTCTTTGGGCCTTATGCTCACCCCATTCCATAAGGAAATATGCTGAGATGGGTGCAATATAGAGAATGGGGTGAACTTTGGGGTCCAAGGCACACCTCGATGCCTGTCACTGGCTGCTGGGTGGGGGTGGAATGGCATGAGCATTACAGACAATAAACCCAAGTCACACCCTTGACGCCTGTCAGTCTCTACAGGGTGGGACATTAAGATCAGAAAACCTAACGCCCCAGGCATTTGTTGGTATTTCACCACAAATGTTCAACATGGGCTTTTTGTGATCCCACCTCATGAACAGTGGCACTATCAGTTTGTTAACCGAAGGTGATTTTGCACAATGACTGCATCATTTGACAAAGAAACTTAGTGCACAATCACTGAGGCAAGGTTACCCCAAAGGGCATTGGCTGGGAAGCCAAGTTTCAAAGAAATACAAAATCACACATAACTCTATAATGCAAAGCATCATGAGCTGTATATGCAAATCACCACAAAATATTATGCTCCCAAGAACCCCATGTTGAAAATTTGGAGCCAAAATTCAAACAAAATGGCTGAAATATCCACCTATGGTACTCCATTGATGCCATTATATAGCTTACCGCATTTCTTCATTTTGCAGTTCGCTTTGAAGAGTCCAGATGCATTCTGCTCCACAGAAAATCGCAGGCCAGGACCTCCAGAGGTAAATATGGATTGGGGTGCGGGAGGTGGGGTGCACAGAGGAAGGGTGTGGGTTGGGGAGGGGGCACCAGGGACTCACGAGGGACCATTTTCTTTTTTACAGGGAAAAACAAAAAATGGACATTGAAGGACAGTTTTCTTTCTTTACAGGTGCACTAAAAAAAAATGTTGGGCACACTATGTTGGGCTCCCAGTGTGCTCCATAACTTTGTGGGAATATTGGGCACACTGGGGTGGACTCCCACTGTGCCCCTGGAGTTTGGTGGGGCTGATGCCAATGGGGATTGGGCCCTGTCAGCAAAGAAAGTGTGTGTGTGTGTGTGTGTGGGGGGGGGGGACTGATGCCGATGGGGATTGGGCCCCATCGGCAAAGAAAGTGTGTGGAGAGGGGGAACATGCCAACACGGGGGATTGGCCACTCCTGATGTTGATATGGGGATTGTGTGTGGCGGATGGCAGGAGCTGCCATGTTCTTTGAAAAGTTTCACCACGAAAGGCACGATGGGGAGGTTTATTATCTGCCGCTGCATGACGAGGCTTGTTTCTAATTGCAGTGGTAGATTTCTTTCAACTTGGTGGCACTTTCCATAATTTCTGCAACAGCACTAGCAAGCTTGCTAACTTGAGTGATGAGGGATGCACCTACTAAAGCATGCCCTGCATTTGCCAACACTGACACACCTCTCAATGTGGTACTACTGCAAGATGTTGCTTGCACCTGCACGCAAGACAACACAAAAAGTGTAGCATTCTGATAATACAAGGGATAACAAAGCAAGGTCAACCAGAAAGATTATCCAAAACATTTAAAACATCTAGAAGGATGGTAAGACAAAGTAAAGCAGAGACGGAACTGTCGTGGAGGGGGTCAAAGGGAGATAAATCCTTTTTGAAGTACATTAGGGAAAAGAAAACTAAGAAGTATACTGTCAGATTAAAGAAGGAAGACTCGTGTGGAGGAGGACTGGGAAAAGGCTGATACACCGAATGATTACTTTTGTTCAGTATTCACCACGGACGGGAGATCTCTACCACACTGTGGGTGCTCATGGTTCTCAATTCTCTGAAGGTGGCGAAAGCACCTGGTCCTGACTGGTTGCACCCTAGAGTGATAAAAGGAGGTGAGGTATACACTGGCAGAGGCTTTCTCTAATCTGTTTACTTATTCCCTGGAGACAGGAATGATTCCAGCAGACTGGAGGGTAGCTAATGTGGTACTGTTTCACAAAAGTGGAGACAGAGATGACTCGGGTAATTACAGACCGGTCAGTCTAAGCCTTGATTGCAGGCAAGCTGCTGGAAACCATCATTAAGGAATAGAGAGTCAAATTCTCAGAGGCAAATGATTTGCAGAACAAGAGGCAGCACAGGTTTGCAGCAGGGAAATATTGCAAAACTAATCAGGTCAACTTCTTTATTGGGTCACAAAGGCAGTGGACAGGGGCCAAGCAGTGGATGTGTTGTACCTTCACTTTAGCAATGCCTTTAATTTTGTTCCACACAGAAGGCTAATTAAAAAATTTGGTGACCTAGGGGTAGTGAACAAACTGAACAGGTGGACAGGGAACCAGCTTGGGGGTAGGATACAGAGGTAGTCATTAATGGGGAGCACACAGAGCCCAGGGTAAACATGAGTAGGGTACTACAGAGATCAACTCTGGGATGCCTGTTCTTGAATATATTTATTTGTGATATAGAAAACATTCTAAATATGGTGTGTCTTTTGCTATTGATACTAATATCTCCAGAAGAGTGGACACAGAAGGCAGAGTTAGAGAGCTTAAAAGAGACCTGAAAATTTTTAAAAAAGTGGTTCAAAGTATGGCAACTAAAGTTCAATGCAAAAGGGTGTAATATGGTGGAACTCATAGAAAGAACCCTACAGTGGATTTCGGATGGTGGAGTTAGGATGGTACAGACAACTAAAGATAGAGAACTTGGGATCATCATTAGTAACAGTCTCAACTGCTCAAAACAAAAATGCATACGAGAAGGTAAACAGGATACTGGGCCATGTAAGAAGGAGACCTCATAGTAGGAGGAAGGAGATGATACTGCCTTTGTACCTGTCCCTGATAAGGCCACATCTGGAGTGCTGCACAGGGTTCTGGAGTCCACACTTCAAGAATACAGGAACCACATAATGATCATACAGAGCAGAACCACAGAGATGATCCAGGGGCAGAGGGAGTCATATGAGGAAAGGTTGGTAGACCTTAACATGTATACACTGGAGGTCAGGAGAGAAATTGAAATTTTGATGGAGACATGATGTAAAAATCCTTATGTGGTAATTCAGCAGGAAGGATTGCAAGGACTTTCTCATTAGTAAGAAGGGAACAGTGGCTAGAGAATATGGATGAAGACCGGGTGGGATTCTGGAGGGATGTGAGGAAGTTCTTCTCCGTGCAGGTGTTGGATGAATTAGATTGCCCAGAAAGGTGGCTGAAGCCAGTACCATGATGGGATTTAAATTTGGAAGAGGATATGCTGTTTACAGTATAAGGGAATTGTGGGACAGAAAGGCAGAAGGGGAAGGGATTCCTGGGGAAGGGGTAATGATCAGTATGAGGACTATTGAATATATAAATCCATCCCAGCATTAGATTGGCCATAGAGCTATCATAGGCAGGGAAAGGGGCATACCGAATCAAATCTGGCCTGATGTTAGGCCAAGCATGGAGCTAGGCAGGGAAATGGGCAGACTGGATCAAATTCTGGATCTTTTTCTGCTAACACAATATATGTTTCTATGAAATTATGCCATTTTATGTTTGAAACTAGTTTCCTAGTATAAGAAGAATTTCGGACATCAGATAATAATGCTGATTGAAAAGAACTAAAGATAGAATATATTTTATTAAAGATAAATTTAAGATCATGGGGATTAGCTGGTTCAGTGGCCTGGTAATGAGTAGGGAGCCTTTCTTTCCCCTCAAGGTCACAGATTCAAATCCAGCCAGGTTGGTAGTGGCCAAAACCATCACCATCACCATCATCTGATTGCTGTTTGTTGGCCTATGTGAATTGACTTGTGGTGGTCTCAATGTACTTACTAGTGAGCACAAAATATCAAAGCAGTTAAAACTAATTGGCAACCTGGTGGCAGTTTCCCATGAGATGCCTTGCCTTAAAGGGCAGGGATCTGAGCTACCCTCTCACATATGTGGTGTTCCTTCCATGATGGTTTAGACACACTGGCCAGGCAGTGTATGGAAGGCAGCACTGTGGTTCCCATGCTGTACCCATTATATTGATAAACAGAGCATTTCAATTTCCAGTGCTGTTAATCTGGCACCTTATAAGAAGATTGAAATTCAATAATAAATTTAAATCAAACTACTTAGCCAGCTCTGGTGTGCCAAGCAATTAAGATTGGCTCTTGTGTTTGGTGACACGGATTTGTGGCCCAAGCCTGGAAAGGCTGGAGAGGAGGCCAGCAAGGAGGGCAAAAAAGCATCCAAGACATTCTTCTTCCAGGTGGAAGGGCAATAATGCACTGCTTTTGGAGAAGCACCTGGTGAAAGTGTGGTGGTGGTGCCAAGCATGCCATTGGCAGCACTGGTGACCTCACACCAGCAGGCAGCCCCTTTCAGGGCCACTGCCAAAGAGCATACACATGGAGAAGGGAAGGAGGGGAGACACGGCAAGAAAAAAAGGACACCTCACTAGGCACATTAGATGACAGACAGTGTCCACCATGCCACCAACTGGCAGCAGTGATGTCAATCCATTGCCTCACCCCCCTGACACATGCACTGTGCTCACTTTCTCCTCATGGGAAGGGATAAATCAAGACTAGTGTCATGCTGAATGTCTGTGAAGGTTGATGGTGAGCATTAATAGCAGCAGGGTGACTTTTGCAAGCTTCAGGGGTGCTAGGCTAGCCCCAAAAAGAGGAATGTCTGGTGGTCATGGGAAGCATAAACAGAAGAAGGGAAAAAACATACTTTAAAAAGTCCAAGGTCTTGTATCTATTTTAAAACATCTAGGCATAAAACATAATGAGAACACTATGAGAAAAATGTTGCAGCACAAGATTTTAAGAATCTTGTGTAAAGGGTGCCACCATCTGGTGGCTCTTACAATGAAGTCAGATCATTTGGACTACATTAAGTATGCTTCATCAGTCTGGGCATTTACTTTGTGCTCTGCCAAATGTGACTAGCTTCAGTGTCCCCTTAGAGGCATTTGGATTTAATGTTCCTACATATATCACCATGCTGGCCCTTCAGATTTCTTTATGTACTCTTGCATTGGTTTAATTTGCCAAACCACAATCCAGACATTGGGAAAAATACAGCCTAGTGTAAAAAAAAACTCATAAGAAAAGGCTGTACTTGCAGTCCCTTTTTACTGACAAGGGCAAACTCTTTGTTTTTTGAAGAGCTGATAGTGTGTAATACTGATGACTCTTACTGTTGTACAACTGGTCTCATATCTCACAAACATTCTTGGGGTGTGAGAACTATGCAACAAAGGTGAGTGGTTCTGATATCCTGAAAATGTGAGACCAGTCTTACAACAATAAGAATGGCCTCTGTGGCACTATTTATAGATTATTGACCAAGGTTGCTTAATAATATATTACAATTTTCAAAACCCTCCCCGGAACTAACCTGTCTCAAGTGCACCTGTGAGTGAAAACAGTCGTTACAGAAAAAGAGTGTCTCACCCACAGGGAAAAGATCACCATGCTTGATAAGAAGTGCACTCTTGTTCATCAGTTGTAACACAAGTCAGCTTGCATAGACTTTAGAAACTGCTGCTCATCCTATATTACAGTTTTGATTATTTTACTTTTTTTTAAGATCACTAATGGTCAGGCTGGAAGCAGTGATGTCAGGTCATGAAGAACTTCCATCTTGTCAGGTATCTTCTCACAAGCGGGGTGTGGTTGTAGATGATTAGATTAGTAGTGTGTCTCAAGGAAGAAATGATCCATCTAACAATTAATTGTTTTCCTATCTGTGTGAAAACCTATACTTTTGTGGTTAGTTTTTTTTTTATGAAAACAGTAAAATGCAATACACAGAATACAAAATACAGAACACTAAAGTCTCAAATTAGGTGACTTTAAGAGTTTTCTTCAAAATATTTTTTTAAAGGAAACTTTTCTGAATTCCTTATTAGGGATAGCTCCTACCATGGAATAGGATTGTCCCTGAATGCATTACCTGCATTCATTAAAATCCAATTGGCTAGATGCAGCAAATCAACATTTGCATGTGTTCATGTAACAATGCTACCACTGCTGTCACTTGTCAAGCATAATCTACTATTGCAGTCTCCAATTATTTATATTTTGTTTGGAATTTCTCCAACTGGGATAATCCTATGAGATACAGCATCTCATTTTCAGAAGGGTCAACGGGAAGAGGATAGCAGGTGGCAGTATAATTTAGCACAGCAGAAAAGCAGTAACAAGCAATGTATAAAGCAGAACTTCAATATAAAAGCAAGTATGATACAAAAAACATAATTTCTTAGAGCGACACTGTCAGCTTTTAGTTGATTTTTCACTTAATTGGCAAGTAGCAGTGTCTAACTCTAGCTTCTGCATATAAAGTTCCAGCTGAACTAACAGTATGACTTGCCTTTGTTTCACTTTTGTTTTAATATTTCCCTGAACTGACTGAAACACCAGCAGACCACTTGTTAGGCACGTGCATGCTGAACATGCTACCAAAGCACCGCTAAAGTCGCACTTTGGAAAGTTTGACTTTTTGCAAGCGGTGTATTTTAAAGGCAATCTGTGATAGGGACCAGCATCCTGAGTGTCACAAAGTAGCAAATTTATAAAAATGAATGCTGTAACATCAGTAATTTTAGGTGCAAAATGTAAAGCCATGACTCCGGCCAAGAGCATTAGAGTCAAGTCCTCCTTCTGTATCTCTGATCCATAACTTTCCACTGCACGGAAATGCCCTGCTCGGTCCTGTTACAGTGAATTATTATGTTATGAGGTATGCCCTTGACCATTGTTTACATTCACACAATGTGTACACAATGGGGGGTGAGATACTAACAACAACAAAAATGGAAAGGGACCTGGGGAAGTCATATCAGATGACCTAAAGGTGGGCAAGCAATGTGAGAGGGCAGCAAGGAGGGCTAGGGGGATACTGGGATGCATAGGGAGAGGCATCACCAGTAGAAAACAGGAAGTTATTATCCCTCTGTACAGACAGCTGGTGAGACCCCATCTGGAGTACTGCGTGCATTTCTGGAGACCCACTCTCATAAAGACATAGACAGGATGGAAGCTGTCCAGAGGAGGGCAACTAAAATGGCGAGGGTCTGTAATTGGAAGACATATGAAGAGAGACTTAAGGAGCTTAATATGTATAGCCTCAAGGAAAGGAGGGAGAGGGACATGATAGAAACTTTCAAGTACCTCAAGGGAATCAACAAAGTCCAAGAGGGTAGCATATTTCAAAAAGAGTGTGCAAGAACAAAGGGGCACAATTTGAAGATGGGGGTGGCTCAGAGGTAATTTAAGGAAGTATTTTTTCACAGAGAGGCTGTCGGATGCATGGAATGCCTCGGAGGAGGTTATGGAGTCAAAAACAGTGGTGGAATTCAAGCATGCATGGGACAATCATAAGGCAATTCTAGGGGTGGGGGTAGGAAGAAGTAGGCTACTGGTTAACTAGGATCTGCAGCTTATCCATTAGGTAGGAAATGGGCAGACTGGGTGGCAAGCGGTCCTTATCTGCTGTCTAATTCTATGTTTCTATGTTTCATGGAGTAACAGAGTGTAGAGTCAGATCCATATACAGAATGGAGTATGGGGTAGGGAGAGCATGGCAGAGTGGCTAAGGCCTTCCTTTAAAGAAAATGACTGTAGGGGTGATGACTGAAGACAACTGAAGTACCACAGAAGAAAAAATAAACACTTGTCAAACACTGCAGTGCCTTTTATTGACAGGTATCACAGTAGAGAGACTGCTTCACTGACGAAAGTTAAAGAAGTTAATAAATTTAAATTTCTTGTACTGCAAAGTTAAACCATTTACTAAGTGCAATACTACACTCTGCAGTTGGGAGGTATGGGCAATACCAGACCTCCCAGTGGCTATAAAGCCCTCCACCTGCAGTGTTGGTCCTCCTTATGCCCCTGGGTGGTTCAGTATTGCCCAATACTGCCTACTCTGTCAGTATTATTGCTTGCTTATACACCACTAGTAGAGTGAAAGTGCACAGCTGTAGGAGTTGTTTTAGCTGATGCCATATATAACCTCTATAATAAAGATTCAAATTTTAGCTATGCATATGACTGAGTTTATTTTACAGGTTGCATATGTCACAGTCATAAATGTTAACAGTCACATACTGTATGGCATAATCACTTTCCACAGTGGAGATTTTTTCAGAACCAATCAGAGAGCAGTTTTCACAATGCCTATGATATCACAATGGTACTGTCCCACCTTGAAGCCATCTGCTGAACTCTAGAGAAACCATTACATGTTTAAACAAACCACTGATTTAAAATTATAACTTTAAGTTGGTGTTGCATACATTGAATACACAATGGCCTGACTCAGAATACCACTCATACCTCTCAACCTTTTGTAATAGAAATGAAAGACATGGACACTCAAAATGAGGAACAATGAGGGACACTGACCCTCATAAGGATGGACAGACACATCCTTAAACATGAAGATATAAGCTCAGAATATTGTGGGAACCATTTTGTTTACTTGCACATAATTTATTTTTTATTTAGTATCTAAGAATATTATGAATTTCGGTTTTAATGTCTGCATTTACAGCATGTTGTCTGTGTGGGCAGCACCTTTTCAATGAGGGACAAAGCAATTTTGAAGGGTAAAACAAGGGAATTTTCTTGTAATCATGGACAGTTGAGAAGCACGTACACAATTTATTTGTCTTCGCTTGTGAGGGTGTAGGACTTAGAAACCTGACTATTCATGGCATTTATCATTTGCTTCTCATGAGTTATGGTCCTTTATCTCTCTCTCACATAAAGGTAAATTGTATATTTTGAGTCTGGCCATTGTGTATCCCATATTTTCACAACATAGGTGAAAATCAAACCTTACAGATAAAAGATTTATTTTAACCACTGAAGCATTATGAATAAAGAATAATCATTTACCTGTATATCAATCTGAGAGCATCATTAGCATTTATCTCCACTTGGAATGGTCACAAGCGAACACTTAGTCAATAGCAGTACAGTTAACATAATGCCTGATGACGATACAATGATTTCTGCTGCACTCAAAACACATCAGTAAAAATCTAACACAAACAGCTAAATCTTCATGAAATGAACAGCTTAACATTTTATAAATTTAAAATACATAGTATAAATTGTATACATAATGGCCTGTCTCAAAATGAGATATGTATTATCACTTGTGAGGGAGCAGGACTTTAATAATGGAGTTTGCCCTTTAAGGGGCAGACCAAGTTGTCCTGATGAACCTCTCCCCTAAGTACAAGATGGTTTGCTCAGATGGGATGGGGGGGAAGGTAGGGGGAGGGACAGGGAGCCAGGATGAGGGGTAGGCAGACAGGAAGGGGAGGAGCCTAAGGGAGGTATATAAGGGGCAGCACAGAGTTTTTCCAGCCTCTTTTGGTGATGTTTTATTGGTGTAAACATCAATTGAGCTACAGCACATCAGATTGGATTAGTTGGAGCAGTTTTAGTTCGAGGTGGCACTTGGGATAAGGTTTGTGCACTAGGAGTGCTAGAAGGAAAAAAAGACAATGTATGAGATAATTTTGTATAGTATGATAAGGCAAGCAATGTGTGGGCATGCATGATATCGCGATTCCTGACTGAATCAAAAATAAAAACATGAAATGGGTGGTTTGTATGTGGCAGTTTTGTGTCCTTGCATTGTTGGACGTGAGAGAGGGTGTCTGAAGATCGAAGGAGAAAATGCTGGGTGATAGCGACGACTTTGGGCCTGAAAGAGGGAATATGGGCAAGGAGACAGAATGATGGGGCTGGAAGATTATATTTATTCGAGTAAAGGTTGGGTGAATTAGCACTGTGAAATGGGAAAGGGAGGTAAATTCTGTATAGTCATAGAGAAATGGGGAGAGAGGAACATGAGTGAAAACGTGGCTGGGAGTACTCTGAACCATGACAGCGCGCATCTGTTGTGGGAAAATGGGACAGAAAACACTGTAAGCTGAAAGGCGGGGTTGTTAGCTTGCAGATGGGCCTAGCGAGGGGGTCACGAGGTGGTGACATCAGATGCCGTCTTGGCGAGGTGGTAGTCTGTGGTGAGAAGGGCCTAGCAAGAGAGGACACACGGTGATGTCAGACGTCAATTATCTCGACGAGCCACTCTTGGGTGAGAGGCCTAGTCAGAGGGGCCAAGTGTAGGCCCAGCCCCAGAAGCGATGGAGATGGGGAGATAAAAGACGCATAAGGGTGGGGAAAGATTGAAGGAACAATTTGGACACAGAAGAGGGGGTTGCTAGCCTGAAAGAGGGGCCTAGACAGCCAGGCCATGATGTGATGGCAGAAGCCATTTTTCTAGGCGCAGCGGGTCCTATGAGAAGAGGCCTAGCCCAAGGAGGGGTTTTGGACAAGGTTGTTGTGGCTAGGCTGGCTGGGGATAGAAGGAAAGGTTTACAAACAGTACGGGCATGATCTGAGGCACGCTGGTGGCAATGATGGCAAATTAGAGGGGCCTTGTGGCAAGGGGGTAGGGAATACAATAGTGGGCCTATAAGAGAATGGAAAAAGATTTTTCAAAGTGACTGTCTGCATAAGTCATGGCGAGTACCAAGCAGGTGAATTGTGAATGCAAATGTAAAATAAACCAAAAAAAAAGAGAAATAATAAATAAAATAAAGCAGAACAAGCGATTGCAAGGCCAGGGCAGCAACAGAGTAGAGGGGGCAGGGACAGCTGAATCTGAGAGGGGAGCGGCTGCACGTGGCAGGGCCTGGACCGGATGGTGGTTTTTGCCCTTCGCACACATAGGAAGCATGGTGATTGCAGGAGGGTGTGCATGGGGAGGAGAAGGGTTTGGCATAAAGAGAGGGTGGGTGCCTCCAAGACAGACAAGAGAGAAGGTACAAAAAGATTGGGGAGTTGGCAGTGAATTGTTTGATCTAGTAAGAGGCCAAGACAAGGGCATGGAAAAAAGCATGACTGGGTACTAATGTGGACGCTTTGTCAGTTTCTGTTTGCAGCTTTTGTGCAGAAAGTCAAGAGAAGATGGCACCAAAGAGAAACAGGCCATCAAAGGAGGAGGCCTACAAGGCAATCGTGGAGTTGTCGGAGAAGGCCAACCAGATGTGGCAGCTGGTTGAAGGGGAGGAACCGGGGAGGTCCAGGGAGAAACAGAAAGCATGAAAAGGTAAAGGGGGTGATGGAAAAAGGCCGATGGGAGGCCATGCAGCCCAAAAAGGCCACAGCCACTGCCGGTGGTGCCTCCTCGAGCGGTCAGTCCAGTACCACCGCAATCCTGTGCACCGGAACCGTTAGTACCTCCCCTGGAGCAGGTGGTGGTGCCATCACCGGAACCCAGACCTGACCCACCGACCATAGTGGTTCCTCTGCGGCCGATGCCTCAGCCAGTTGCCCCACCACAAGAAGCTGGACCAGAGCAGCTTGATGACAGCAGGCCATATGGAACAGACAGGCCCACATGTACTGTATCAGGTTCTGTGGGAGACAGTATAAAAGAAAACATAGGTCAAATAATTGTGGCTTTCGGGACAGGGGGATTAGGACAGATGCAAAATGCGCTGGCAGAGATTAGATCAGATAAAGAAACAACAGGGGAGGTGGAGAAAGCGACAGAAGGGGTAGGAAAGCGAACACGGGAAATAGGAGCCCCAGGGATGAGAATAGGGGAGCAGGTGCCACGACCACGAAGGAAAAAATATGGAAGGGAGAGTACATGGATATTTTTGCTTTAGTGAGTAAGGAGGCGGCAGCCAAACATGACGAGACAGAGAATATCGGGAAGAGTGAGGTGGCAGTGGTTTTACTGGGTAGGAAAGAAGAGGATAAGTTTATGAAAGGAAAGACATGGGATTGGTGGTTTGTAGCTTTCACCACATACTCAGCCATAGTGATGGAAAAGAAACCAGAGTTGGGTATCCCACTTATTACATATTCCTTGATCATACAGTGAGCAAAGGCTAAAGGAGGAGTGGGGTGGATATATTACGTGAGTTTTTTCGCCAGAGGATGGCGACATATGGAGATGTGAGGTGGGACACAAAGTAGCTGGATTTGTGGACAGACTATGTGACTGATCAGTCCACACCAAAGGGGGAAATAGGAAAAATTGGGGGACACCCCAGAAGTGTTGTTGGGGATATAACCAGGGCATTTTGTTCATGGCCCCAGTGTCGGTTCCGGCACGCATGTTCAAGATGTGGGGGGGCCCACACCGCAAGTAGATGCAAGACCGCTTGGCCACAGGGGGCCCAGGTAGGAGGAGGGCAGGGATTAGGCCACCAGCCATTTTGGGAAGGTCAAAGTTATAGGGGGCAGACGTGGAATAGAGGTTTGAGAGGCAGAGGACATGGGGAAGGGGGGACCAGTCTTATTGAGGAAAAGGAGGAACAAGACTCGGCCGGGAGAAAGGGGTTTTGGACAGAAAGGGGTAGGGGAAGAGAACAATTTCAGGATTCAAGAACCCCCATCAAGATAGAGGCGTGGGAAAAGTGGCTAAAACGGTACCCAGATAGAGGTGTGGCTAAATCCATAAATAAAGGTTTCAGAACAGGCTTTCTGTTGCAGTGCAAAGGTCCAAGAAAGGCAAGGAAGACTATGAACCTGGGGTCAGTCAGGGGAAAGGAAGACATTTTGAGAAAAAAGATAGAAAAAGAGAAAGCGACAGGTAGGGTGGAAGGGCCGTACCCAGGTCCCCCTTTACGCAACATGAGAATTTCCCCATTGGGTTTGGTTCCCAAAAAACAAGAGGGAGAATACAGGGTGATTCACCATCTGTCCTTTCCAGAGAGGGACTCAGTGAATGATTGTATAGGTGAAGAGAACAGCCGGGTTACCTATGCCACATTGGAAGAGGCCATGCAGATCATCAGGGCAACCCCCGATGCATGGATGGCCAAGACAGATATAGAGTCAGCCTTCCGGTTGCTCCCAGTTAGAAGGGAGGATTGGGACCTATTGAGTTTTAAAGTGGGGGACCAATATTATTTTGACAAGGCAATGCCTATGGGTTGCTCCGTAGCTTGTGCTACATTTGAAGTCTTCAGCACCTGCCTGCAGTGGGTATTCCAGGAAATAACAGGTTACAAGATGGTTATACACTACTTGGATGATTTCCTTTTAATAGGCAGTGGGCACAGGGAGACAGAGAGGATGCTGGCTAGTTTTCAAGAGCTGTATGGAGAGCTTGGGGTGCCATTGGCACCGGAGAAAACAGGAGGCCCCAGTAAGGTTTTGGAATTTCTAGGGATTGAGATAGACACATTGGGAGGAGTGTTTAGGTTACCAGACATCACAGTGCAAAAGCTAAGGGAGCTGATTCAGATACATATGAGCAGGAGGCGGGTGCAATTGAGACAGGTGCCGCAGGTAATGGGGCATTTGAATTTTGCTTGCAGGGCAATCGGGCCAGGAAGGACATTTACCAGGAGGCTAGCAAGGGCCACAGCAGGAGTAGCAAGACCAGACCATTGGGTGGCTATAACAAAAGGGGTAAAGGAAGATTTCAGGGTGTGGAAGGAATTTCTCAGCAGCCTATAATGGCCATTCCTTTTGGCAGGAGGAGTGGGTATATAACACAGATCTGGAATTGTATACAGATGCAGCAGGGGGATTAGGCATGGGGGATTACTTGAGAGGAAAATGTTTCTCGGAACCATGGCCTACAGACTGGGTAGGAGACGGGAGGGTAAAGGACATCACATTGTTTAGAAATGATGCCAATTTGTGCCTGCACCCTAGTGTGGGGTGAGGAATTAAGGAACCAGAAGGTTACATTTTGGTGTGACAACAAGGCAGTGGTGGATGTCCTGAACAACAGGGGAGCTAGGTCCGAGACAGTTATGCGGGTTTTGAGACAGCTGGTATTAAGAGATTTGCAATTGAATATGTCATTCAGGGCCAGGCACATAGAAGGGTTAAAAAATATCCTAGTTGACAGCCTTTCCCGTCTGCAGCTGGATTGTTTCCAGATGCTGGACAAACAACAGAGGAGCGGAAAATGCCCATACCAATGAACATCTGGGACATTGGCAAGAGGGAGCCAAAATGCTGTTTCACAACTCATGGGCACCACGGACCTTGAGGGCCTATGAAGGGGCATGGTGGGCATTGCAAACATTCAGGGAAGTAAACCACATGAAGGTAAGTGGGCCACTTATGGAGGAGTAGTTAGGAAGGTTTACAGTGGATCAGTGGCAAAAAGGAACATCTCACACCATGATAGGGTGTACCTAGCAGGAATCAGCTTAGTTTGTAGTTTGAAAGGTGGAAGGACCCTATGAAGTCAATGCTGATATGGAGAATGATGCAAGGATGGGGTAGGTTGAAACAAAGACCAAGGATGGTCGTGACCAATAGCAGATCAGTGGTTAGCCAGATTAGGGGATACTACTGGCAACTTGTAAGTCCATGGATGAGAGCCAGTTGTTCCACATGATTTATTTAGTGATGTTCTCGGGGCCTTGAGAGTGAGCGAGGTGGGGGCATGGCAGAAAGGGACGAAGAGGGGGTTTGGAATGGCGAGACATAACCTGGGCAGAAAGGAAATACAGCTCATAATTAGGAGGTCCAAGACAGATCAAGAGGGAAGGGTGTGTCGTAACCATTAAGGCTCACGAGCGGGACATTGTGCCGGTGAAGGCTTTGTGGGCTTACGCCCCGGAGCATTGTATAAAAGAAGGGAGACTATTTGTGCATGGGGACAGGAAGAAGATGACAAGTTACCAGGTGACAGCCATACTCAAGAAAGGCATTAAGTTCCTGGGGGAGGACCCAGCTACTTACTCATCCCATTCTTTTCAAATAGGGACTGCCTCAAAATGGGCAGCAGCAGGGGAGACCGTGACTAGCATGTTGGAAAAGGGGCGATGGCAGTCTGCCAGTTACAAGAGGTATATTCGGGTGTTGAAGGACTGAGATTAACATGTCATCTATTATTTTGTTTTACAGGAATGGAACTGGAAGGGACGGGGGGGGTTATGGGGCAAAAATGGCTAGAATCGGAATGAGCAAGTTAAGATGGTTTGAGAGATTAAGATGTATATTTTGCTTGATTCAATAGGTAGAGGGAGGATCACAGAAGTATGGATCTGCAGGCATTCCTACATTTACTGGGTGGAAAGGGGAGCGGAGAAGAAGGCTGGGAGAAAGCAGCTGTACCAGGATGTCAGACAATGTAGGCTGGTATGGCATCTCATTTGAGGGATGAGATGGGCACAGCTACTTCCGACCCTGAAAGAAATGAGAGAGCAGTGACTTATCCCAGACTTAATTATTATACACCTTGAGGGTAATGATAATGGGGGGAAGCCGTGGGTGGACATGTATTTGCGGGTTAAGCAGGATCTGGAGAAGGTACAGCAGTGGTGGCAGGGGCGAGCTTAGCATGGTCAGACATGATACCAAGGAGGGTATGGAGGCATGAGCAAAGCCACATAGCAGTTGACAGGGCCAGAAGGAAGATGAATAGAAGGGTGGGGACATTGATAAGGAGCATGGGGGTGCATGTAATACTGCAAGGGGTGGAGGAATGGGTACAGGATTTCTACAGGTCAAATGGGGTTCACCTGTAGGTCTTAGCAATAGACATGTTCAATACGAAATGATGGGTTTATTGAAGCTTGGAGGAGACAAGAGAAAGATGAAAAAAAAAAAAGGAACCCGGTGGGGGGAGGCCAGTCATTCAGCGCAAGCTGGAGACAGGCTATGGGGAAAAAGGGGAGGAGGAAGGGGGAATGATAAAGAAGAGGAGGAGAACAGGAAGCAACCTGAAGGAGAGAAAAGCAGTCTCGGTTTTCACCGTTACCTACAAGAAAAAGAGAAAAAGAAGGCACCCAGGTTTTCACCTGGGGAAAGCAAGAAGAAGAGGAAGAAAAGGGGGTGATCGGAGATTGATATTTGGATGGATTACAAATAAAGAATTGTGAAAAGACAATAATGAAAAATGGTGATGGTAGTTGTTAAAGAAAATGTGAGATGTAATAAATTAATTGCCAATCTGAGCACAACAACACACAAGTGGTCTGTCTTTGTGGAGAGGAAAGGAATCCGGGACAATGGAGTTTGCCTTTAAGGGCAGACCAGTTGTCCTGGTGAACCCTCCCTAAGTACAAGATGGTTTTGCTCAGATGGGGAGGGGAAGGTAGGAGGAGGGACAGGGAGCCAGGATGAGGGATAGGCAGACAGGAAGGGGAGGAGCCTAAGGGAGGTATATAATGGGCAGCACAGAGTTTTCCAGCCTCTTTTGCTGAAGATTTATTGCCTCCCACCAACCCATTAAAAGGAGAACGGGGAGGGGAAGTTTGGAGGGCTTGGATGGTCTGTCAAGGTAGATGACAGAAGGTGTCCGTTGATGTTGGTGGACTGCCAGAGGTGGATGGCAGTGAGGGTGGGAAGCGGGGGGAAGGAGGGGGGCAATGATAAAGGAAGAGGAGGAGAAGAGGAAGCAACTGAAGGAGAGAAAAGCAGTCTCAGTTTTCACCGTTACCTACAAGACAAAGAGAAAAAGAAGGCACCCAGGTTTTCACCTGGAGAAAGCGAGAAGAAGAGGAAGAAAAGGGGGTGATCAGAGATTGATAATTGGATAGAATACGAATAAAGAATTGTGAAAAGACACAAAAGGTATTGATATTTGGATGGAATACAAATAAAGAATTGTGAAAAGACACAAAAGGTATCAGCGTGGCTCAGTTGGTAGCACATCCACCTCAGGACCAGAAGGTCGTGGGTTCTCGTCCCACACCGGGATTGGACTTGCACCTAAATATCGCTGGCATCTGAGTGCAGTATTGAAGTGCGGTACTGCTGGGGTGTACCATCCTTCAGATTTGAAGTTAAACTGAGGTCCCTTCTGCCCATCCTGGTGTTGTCCTGGTGGGTGTCCAGGTGGAAGTAAAGAACCCAGAGCACTCTTCGCAAAGTAGGGAACATTCGGTGTCCTGGCCAACATTCCCCTTCCCATAAACCGGTTCATGCAATTATCCAAGGCTGTGTGTAGGTCATGATGTGCGATATAGCTTGCCACCACATTCAGTCACTTCACTACCAGTCTAGCATTGCTTGTAAAAGCGCTTTGGGATACACTGTGTATGAAAAGTGCTATATGAATGCTGATTCTTCTTCTTCTTCTTCTTCAGTAATGAAAAACGGTGATGGTAGTTGTAAAAGAAAATGTGAGATATAATAAATTAATTGCCAATCTGAGCACAACAGCACACAAGTGATGTCTTTTGTGCAAGGACAAGGGGGAATCTGGGACAACTGAGTCATGGCTTTACCATGAGTGAGTTATGGTCCTTTTCCCTCACTTATGAGCCACTCCAGTTAACTCCTCTCAATTACTGCTGTAACCTGCCCTATTGTTAAGGACCTCACCCTAATTCGACTATATACCCTTTCATTTCTTACACTTCCACTGCCTATGGTGACATACCCAGTCACAGCCAGACCATCCCAGTAGCTGGCATCTTTGCCTTAGCTGAATTTATAGTGATATCACTAAATTAGAACTACTGTCATTGCCACCCCCACACAGTAAAGCAATATTACAGTGACTCTTTCCAGGCATTTACCAAAATTGTCCTGTACTTCAGCTAATTTCTCAGTTGGCACACCATTGCTGGCTCAGTTTTACCTCCAACTACTTACTACATAGCAATAGGCACCATCGCTCTTCTACTAGGCCTGCTCACATTTACCCTTCTGGCTCAGACAACCCCCTGTCCTGTGCCTCCACCCTCCACCCCAAGCATTTCTCTCCTAAGTCACCCAAAACAGCTCAGCCCCCTCCCACCTTGGACACCCTCCAATTTCTCTACATCCATGACCTACCAACACCCCTGCTCCCTCTGCCCTCCCAGGCCCATCCTGGACCCACCTCTTCCTTGCCATACCTACCCTCCATGCCTTACCCATCCCCTGCACCCCTACTATCAGGACCTCACATCGGCACCACACTAAGATTCCTTGTCACCACCATACCCTAATTAGATTAATCACTCTGCTCCACTCTACTCTTACTGCTCTCCGGTAATATACACCTAAACCCTGGACCTATGCCAACTAGCCCTCCCATACCCCACTCTGGAGCTGGTCTCCGTGTTGCATCACTGAACATATACAGCCTTCTAAAGAAATCCGCTACACTCCTGTGCTGGTTTGTACAACACCAACCCGATATTATTGCGTTAGTAGAGACATGGCTCTCCAAAACAACCCCTGACTCCGTTATTTCCCTCCCTGGATACACCCTGTTCAGGGAAGACCAAGTTGGTAAATGCAGCAGTGGGTGTGCAATCTACATGCGGGACACCCGTATAAGCCATGCACTCCCAGCCCCCAAGCTTGACTATGGCACCCAAGCCCTCACTCTAAAAATTACCCCTGACCCAGTCAGGTGCCCAATCTTCCTCACGGTCTCCTACATACCCCCGAGGAACCAGAACCCTGTGATCCAGTCTCTCAATGACTACCTCATCTTCCTACCACACAAAGCTGAGCAACCAATCTTAGGTGACCTTAACATCAATTGGCTTGGTACCACTGCCTCCCATACCAGGGACTCCTTCGCTGCCCTGGACATGTCCCAGTTAGTCACCCAGTCCACTAGATTCAACCAGACAAGTGGCTCCAGCACCTCCTAGACAGAATACTATTGAACTGCCCTCATAAAATCCGGGATATCAATATACTCCCAGACTCACTTAGTGATCACTCACCTGTCCTCTGTCTCTGGTCATCCTCCATACCGAAACCTGTGTCCCATGCCACCTTGCACCAGTGCCTACACCCCGGGGGTCTCAGAAAGCTAACACTGCATCTAGCACAGCTGGACTGGTCCCCCATCCATCATGCACCTGATATTGACTCTGCCCTAGACCTCTTCACCAATGCCTTCAGCAAGGCCTGTGACCTTTTCACCCCCCACACCAGAATCCGCACTTAAAAACAAAATGCCGCATGGATCTTCCCATCCCTTATCCAAAAGCTTAAGCATGGGGATAATCTCTGGCACGTCGCTATCAAATCAGAAAAGTTGGCTGATAGACAAGCCTACAACGCGGTGCCTAATCAGTGCACCTGGGCCATTAGATGGGCCAAGGCAGAGCACTATCAGACCACCCTTGCATCCACCTGGGGTTCCACCCGGACTTTCTGGGACAGCATGAAAAAGCTTAATGGGAAGACCCGCTCCCCCCCACCATCCCAGCTCTCCATCGATGGCACCGTCACTACAGACCCAACTCGCGTAGCTGATTGCCTCAGTACTACCTTCTCTGACCTAAGCTCTGTCCTCCCAAACAACTTTTTTGACCCAGTCCCCTCCACTATCCCCCCTGCCTTGGATTGTCTTCCTTTCTACCTGCACACTATATCCCCCCATGTGGCCAGACCGCACCTGCTAAAAGCCCTTGGTGGCAACAGCCCCAGCTATGACCCCCTAGAATCCAGGATCCTCCGCCTGGTCTTGCATGTTGTCCTAGTCCCCCTTAGAGACCTACTAAACCAGTCTCTATGCCTCGATCAGTTTCCCAGTACTTGGAAATCAGCTGAAATCACCCCTATACATAAGAGTGGAGATCGGGCAGCACCTAACAACTACCGACTAATGTCTATCCTTCCCCGGCTCTCTAAAGCCCTAGAAAAAATAGTGTCTATTCAACTCTCTGAATACCTGGCCAAATATGACATAATGTGCCCAGAACAACATGGTTTCCACCCAGGACACAGTACCACTACTGCTCTCCTGGAGTTCTCTCAATTCCTGCACTCTGCTCTTGACTCCGGCAACCTTGCCGGCGCAGTGTTCATAGACCTCTCCAAGGCTTTTGACACTGTTTGTCACCCCCTCCTGCTCGACTTCCTCCACCAACTTGGCTTTTCTGCTTGTCCCCTTGCCTGGTTCTCCAGCTTCCTCTCTGCTACATCCCAGCGTGTGAAGATAAACGTCTCCCTGTCCAATACCCAGACCATTTGTTCCTGGGTACCCCAGGGCTCCATTCTTGGCCCTGTACTTTTCAGCCTCTACCTCAACACTTTCCCCAGCTCCTGCACAGGAAAAATGCTCCTTTATGCCAACGATACAGTTCTTTTTGCATCCCACCCCGATCCCGCTTCTCTCCAGGTATCCCTCCAGCACACCTACAACCAAGCTGAAAAGTGATTCCTTGACCACCGACTTGTCATTAACCTAAAGAAGACTAAGTCAATGCTCTTCTCCCATCACCAAAACAAGGCCAAGAATGCCCCCCATTTCATTCTCCTCAGCACTCTGCCCCCTCTGGAGCAAGTGATCTCTTACAAATATCTAGGCATCACTTTTGACTCGGCTCTCACCTTCCATGCCCACATCAATGCCCTATTCTCCACCATAAATTCTTGGATATGCCTACTATACCATCATAGAGATTGTCTCCCCCAAGTTGCCCTCCGGCTGGCCATCACCTCTTCCATTCTGTCGCTAGTGGACTATGGCTTGCCCATTTATGCTGCGGTGGACAATACAGCCTTGACTAAAATCCAGCTCTCAATCAATAAGGCCTGCAGGCTCCTGACTGGAGCCTCTAGCCGCACAAACAACCACAGCCCCTAGCCACACTCACACTTGCCTGCTTTACTGCACCGCCAACCTGCTCACCTTTGAGGAGCGTCTGCGCTACCAGACCTGCCTACTCGCTAAAAAATCTCTTCTAGGGCTCTCCCCCCCCCCCCGGGATCTCTGCTTCCCTATGGTGTGCATCCTCATCTGTTGCCACCCATAGCTCTGTCAAGGCCACCATTCTGGTGCCCTGAACCAAGACCTCACTAGCCCAGAGGTCCTTCCATTACCGAGCCCCTGCTTGATTCAACTCCCTCCCACCCTGCATCAAAAACATTGCCAAAATTGGTCCCTTCAAAAATGCCCTCCGGAACCATCTTTTCAATGCTTGTTGCTGCAGATGCACCTAATTAATCCCACTGTGGGATCCTCCTGTCAGGCCTCCTGACTTGACAATGTCCTCTGAGCAGCCTATCCTCACCCCTCCCTCCCACCCTCTCCCCATCCCTACCTCCACCCTCTCCAGGTATTATCTAGGTATGTCCAGGGCTGTACCCCAATGTAACCCTTGGGTACTTTGTATTTGACTGTAACCTATTATAAGTAACATTATTATGTAACCTATGTGTACTCTATGTTTAATGTTCTGCACCTGTACTGTTCTCACTGTTGTAACCACACTACGTAACTCTGTCTATACCCCCAGCGAAGAGGTGCCTTTGTAAATGAGTCCATGTTTCAAAGGTTGTAAATCCAACTTTTCTAATAAATAAATAAATGGCATGCAGTAGTCTGAGCCAGGGCATTTTGTATCCCTTATAGACTGCTACTTACCTAGGGCTGCATGTGCACATTAGCATGGTTGCTTATTTCCCTCTGCTTATTTCTCCTTTACATACGCTCCTGTTTAAGATGGGAAACACTTGTCCAAACATTCTCTATATACAATGTCTGGTTAGGGATCCTGTGCTGATACCATTCTCAGTCACAGCTGGTGGATTAGTAAGTAGTCACTCACCACATTGCACCACAGGGGACACTGCAACCCCATGAGCTATAGTGTACTCCATGGGGTTGCAAACCCTTTCTTCAAGACTGGAAATGGAATTAGGAAAGACTGGAGATGTGGGGCCACTATGCAGATTAATATATTTTATTATAATTTTTGCTATTATATGACTGGGAATAGCAAAAGAGATAATTCCAGGTGCCGCCTGAGGCGGTTGATATAGTTGGGAGGAGAACAGAAGTAGCATTTGTAAGTATTAATAAGTAAGAACACACATGAAAATGTAACAAACCGTGATACAGTACAATGACTAAAAATACAAATAAAAGTAAAACTAAAAATTACCCCAAAAGGCCACAGATTAGAGCAATCCGGTGTAACCTGAATGGAGCTAAAGCCATAGAGTTCTCTTGTTATGAACATATGAAATAGATGGCAGAAGAAGGCATTGCAGTCTATTGAGTCTGTTCAGTTGTGGTGTTCTTCATCCAAAGATCACAGTGGACCCTACTCCCTCCAACCCTGATCTCCCTGTCACTATCCCACCCTCTCTTTAATCCTCCCACTTTTTGAATGATGACCTCAGATGGGAGCTCATTCTGCCCTGACACTATCTTCTCCATAAACAAGTGTATTCTGACCTCCTTCTTGAATCTTCTCCTGCTACCTTAAGACAATGCCCTGTAGTGGTCTTGTTATCATTGAGAAAGAAAATATCCCCACTGCCCACTTTATTTATACCTTTCTTGTACCTGAAGGTTTTAATCATGTTCCCTTTCTCCTTGCTTTCCTCTAGTGAGTACATGTTGAGCTCTTTCAGCCTGTCCACCTGTGCCCTGCCTTGCTGTCTCTGAGACATCCTTTTTGCCCTCCTCTTGACTGCCTTAAGCTGATTGATATCATTTTTCAGGTAGGGGCTCCACTATTGCTTGCTGTACTCCAGGTGTGGATGCACCAAGGATCTGTACAATGGCATTATAGCTTCCTCCCTTCAACTTGTGAACCTACTAGCAATGCAGCTTAGCTTTCTGTTTGCATTAGCCATTGTCTTCCGACACTGTGTGGCCTCTTTAAGGTCACTGGTGATAGATATCCTCAGGCCTTCTCCTCCTCTGTTTCAGCAACCTTGACACCACCACCACTAGGCTGTACTCTACCCTCAGGTTATGCCTTCCTATGTGCATGGCCTTGCACCTTCTTGCAGTGACCTCCAGTTGCCAGATGCCTGACCACCTCTCCAGTCTAACCAGGTCTTCCTTTAGGTCTTGCACCACTTCATCTGACTGCATCCTTCCACAGAGCATGGTGTCATCTGCAAAGAGGCAGATCACACCTTTAACTTCATCCCCAATGTCGTTAATAAACACATGAAACAAGACTGGGCAAACACTGACCCTTGCGGCACACCAGGAAAGATTCCTGTAGGAAAGACTAAAACCAGTATCAGAAGTACCAGAAAACCCACATACTTCCTGAGTCCCCAACTGACACCACATGGTATCAACTGCCAATTAGAAATCATGCAGGAGCAACACTGAAACATCTCACCGATTCCACATCAGAAGAAGGTTATTCGTGCTGCAAGTGGTGTAGCAATCCTAATTTTCCACTTTACCATAAAAAGTTTAACTCATTAAGGTACTGCAAAACATCATTTCCCCTTTTGGCAATAGTATTCAAAGTACCAAATTAGGCGATATGTTATCTTATTGTGCTAAGTACAATAAGGTAGCACTTCAGCTGACTAATTACCTTGACTGATACTGCCTAGCCAGAATAGGCAACTTGTGAATATGTCGATAATTGATGGGATCTTCAGGAACTAACATGTTTCTTCAGCAATGGCCTGAGAACTGTTGTTTTCAAGGTAGCCAGAAGATAGCCCTTGCTCACAGAAGCATTCATGGCCAGAGCCCAAACCACTGCATGAGCCATAACAAGCTAAAATCAGGTAGGGACCAGTCTAAGGCAGTACATCAAAGCCCTGAAATCAACCTGGTGACATCCTGAACATCTAAATGGCTGAACTCAGTCCATACAACTAGAGTGTTACAGTTCCTCATTGCTATCCCTCTGTATCCAATGATGTTTAGGCAGAGGAAATATGGTCTGAAGTGCCAATAATTTTGTCCATGAAAAGCCAGTTTAACTGGTCATACTTCTGCTGAGAATTTTCTCCCTTGTAGACAGGTAGGATTGGAAAGTCTGTGTGCAGGTAGAAAAAGAGTGGCTAGGCATTTATTTTCTGCTGCTTTCACTGCTGGGGGTAGAATTTTTTCCTAGTTGATCAAATCACTTCTTGATAGCAAGCTAAATGAACATTCAGATCAAATATGAGCTTCTGCTTCAAGTCCTCCCTAAACTAAATGTGGTCCCGGAGACCTTGTCCTGGTTCCAGGATTACCTCACAGGCCGCTCGCAACAAGTCAGGATATGCTCCACCCTCTCCACCCCTAAAACAGTTGCCTCAGGGGTCCCTCAGGGGTCAATCCTAGGCCCACTGCTGTTCACCCTCTTCTAAACTCCTCCCAAGGCTTGCAGTGGTCAGCTGCTCCTCTATGCTGATGATGCAGTTCTGTTCTGGAAACACCCCACCCTACCGCCCTCCAGCAGGCCCTTCAAAGGCACTTCAGGAACTTGAGACCTGGTTCTCTGAACACCGCCTAATCATCAACTATAATAAAACTAAATCCATGATTTTTGCCCACCCCAAAATCCTCATAGTCAGTCTGCTCTCCTCATCAAGAGCGCTCAAAGGTGCCCCTCTCGAACAAGTATCCAATTTCAAATACCTAGGTGTCACCTAGACACCTCCTCTAAATATAGAGGCACACCCAAATTCTCCCTCTATCAGCTCAAGGGTAGGCATCCTGCATCGGCTTCAGCACTGCTTACCCCGCCGGGCAATGTGGCTACAGTCACCTCCTCCATCCTCTCCCTGGTGGACTACGGGATCACTATATATGGCTCTGCTGAACCCACCTCCCTGAACAGGATAAACATTCTCCTGAACAAAGCCTGCCGCCTAGTCACTGGTTGTGATCGGCTAACCCACACCTGTGATCTCTATCGTTATCTGGTTGGTTAAACTTCCAACAACGATTACAGTTCACACCTGCATCCTTGCAAAAAAATACACACCTAGCTAGCCCCAGTCGGACTTCTCCCCCTAATCAGTTCTGCACCCCACACGCAATACAAGATTACGTGAAGCCCCCTTCCTTGTACCTCAATGTAGAACTTCCTTTGGCAAAGATCCTTCAGATACCGGGCCCCACTTGGCTCAATGCGTACCACACTCCCTCTCACAGACCCACAGCATCTTTCAACTTAAAACAGGCCTCAAAGCTCACCTCCTTGAGAAAGCCATATGTGGCTGCGGCTAACTCTGCTCACCGGTTAATCTGCCCTCCCCCCCACGCTCGACTCAGAGACCACAAGGCCCCAGTATCTCCTGACAATCCCGCCTGGGTATCCCAAGATTGCTGCCTAACTTCCTCAACAGTCACTAAGTTTGACTGGACTGCTCCTTTGATTTTTTTTATGTATATTCTGCCTGTTACATGTATGTTCTCAACTGTATTTGTCTAACCTCCACCCTTGTAACCGACGTGGAGCCTTTGCAAAAGAGTCTGTGACTCAAAGGGTTGTAATTCTGATTGTTTCCAAATAAACAAATAAACAAATAAATATGTCAGAATCTACTCAAGCATTGATCCACCTGTGCTTTATTACCCTACCCTGGACCTTCCGCTGTAGAAGGTCCAGAAAAAAACAGGGGCATCAGGTCACAATGTATATACTGACTGGTGTCATGGAGTGGAGTGGCACTACCAGCACCTATTATTATAAGTATCATAAGGGACAGTAGCCCCTACCCCAGTGAATGTGAGAAGAAAATCTAAGGTATTGAATATTTATTTATTTATTTATTGATAACTAGAATTACAACTACCTTTGAACCAGGAGTTCTTTTACAAAGGTTCCAAGTCAGGAGACTGACAAAATGACACAGGTGAATCAAAATACCAAACAGTGAGATAACACAGTGGTAATACAGCAGCAAGTTATACAGAAAGTTACATTAGGTACATGGCATGACAGCATACAATGTCAACATATAAGCTAGCAGTCCAAGGATAGACTTTGTCATTTCTAAGCGCAGGAGAGGGTTCATTTAAGCAAGGGGGGAGGCTACAGTGAGGGAGAGGTGTGGGAGGGGGGAGTAAGGAGGGGGAGATAGGAGGCAGAAAAAACAGGGGCAGAAGAGGGTATGAAGTCAAAAACACTGGAGAGAATAGGGAACAGCGGCAAGGGTGGGAAGGAGAGGTAAGTTGAGAGAGCCTGAAGGCCAGAGAAGAGGCACAGAAACTAATGCATACAGTCACATTTGCCTTGTGCTGTTAGGTGTTTGTGAGCACAGATTTGAAATTGCCTGGTTTAGGTTCAGAGAGGATATCATTTGGTAGGCAATTTAGCCAGGATGGTGCCCTATAGCTGAAAGTATGCTGAGCCTGCGAGGTTCAATAGCGAGATACGAGGAATGACTGTTTGGACATACTGCGCGTGTTCCTCTGATTTGCTGATGGAAGAAGCAGGGATTGGGTGCCTGGCAGGGTTTGGGAGAGGCAGATATTTTTGGCAAATAGGCAGGTTTGATAGGCAACTCTATCCTGTAAATGGAGCCATTGAGATTGCACATAAAGGTCACAGGTATTGTTGTGTTTGTCGGCACTCATTACAAGCCTGCAAGCTTTATTTAGTGTGACTGTTAAATGTTTGAGGGCTGTGTTCATTGCTGCGCTATAAATGATCGAGCCATAATCAATAATGGACAGGACCAAGCTGGTGACTGCTGGTTTTAGAGTTGCTGATGTGAGACAGTGACTATGCCTGTACAAACCCCAAGTCTGGCATTTATCAGCTTGGTGATTTGGTCGATATGTGTGTTGTATGAGACTGAGCTATCTAGCATAATGCCAAGGTACTTAAAATCGTGAATCATCTCTAGAGGCTGGTTTTGGTTATTCCGGATAGTCAGACAGGTTGATTTGAATTTATTATGGTTGCTGGCAAAGAGCATTGTTTTGTTTTTTCTGTAGTTCATCAAAAGTTTATGGCACGCAAACCAGGATTCAACCTTAGAGAAATTGAGTTGGAGTTCATTAGAGAGGGCGGAGGGGTCTGTGTGGCTGGTAAAGCGAACAGCATAATCTGCATAGAGGATCATGTTACTGGTGCATGCTTTGGGTTGATTGTTGAGGAACAGGCTGAAAAGCAAGGGTCCCAGGATGGAGCCCTGTGGGACACCTAAAGAAACTGGAAGACTGCATGATAGGGAACCATCGATTTTAACCTGTTGTGTCCTATTGACCAGGTAGCTACTGAACCAGGTAGTTACTGCATAGGAGAGGCCAAGGAGAAGGAGGGAGTGTAAGAGGAGGAAATGATTAAAAGTATCGAATGCCTTAGTAAGGTCAATATAGATTGATCCTACCGAGAGTCCGTGGTCATGGGCTTTGTGAATGTGGTCAGTGTAATTCAGAAGGGCAGTGGTGGTACTATGAGTCTTTCTGAAACCATGCTGCTGTGGATATTGAATATTGTACTTAGTTAGGAACTCAAACAGCTGGTCAGTGACTATTCGCTCTAGGACTTTAGATAAGGGAGGGAGAATTGAAAGGGCAGAAGTTTGAATGTAGAGTTCTGTCACCATTTTTGTGAACAGGTGTGACAACTGCTGCCTTCCATAGTTGTAGAATTGTTTTAGGGTTAGTGACAGATTGGGGAATGGTGGTGAGAGGTTTCAGCATTACATCTATAGAAAGAAAAGTTTCAAATCAAGAGAGTCACTGAATCGAGTTTTGCCCAGCACCCTAAGGAGATATTTCTTCACCTCAGCAACTGTGATTCTTCGAAAGTAAAATCGGGGGATGAGCGATGGGGGATACTTGTAACTGAGGGGTACCATGTATCAGTCTCTTCGAAAAAGTTGGGATCGAGCACCTTTCTTTATTTATTGAAATTTTGGATAACACCAGTGAGTGGATGCTCGTTAATTGGTTCCACATCAGGTAACAAGCACAGTGTGATACATAAACATACAGATACAGAGCTGTTCAGTGGTAAATATACAAACATGTTACGGTGCAACAGTACAGATAAGGTACATGGATAGACTATACCGAGGCATTGTACAATGTATGCCTGTGTCTAGGAGAAACAAAAAATCAGTAGAGTAGACAGAAGGAGGAGTGGGTGGAGAAGATGGAGGGTAAAGGTAAGAGGAAGGGGTGGGTGCAGGAAGTGGTGGAGGGTAGGGAGGAGGGAGGTGGGGTGGGGAGGGAGGAGGGGCTGAGGGAAGACAGGGGTTAAGAGGAGTGCAAAGGTCAGGGTCTGACTGAGATCCGTGATGGCTGTGTTAAAAGCATCTGCAATTGATTTAGGATCATACATGGAAATATCGTTTACCACCAACACATCAGGGAATGCCTTACTTGACAGGTCAGTGAGGTCCTTAATCTTTTGCCAGAAATTCTGACTGTTTCCCCAGGAGCTAGTGAGCTCACTTTGAAAGTGGGAAGTTTTGGCCTTATGTATTTCCCGGGTGCATTCATTTCTGGTGGCTCTGTGCTGCTGCCAATCAGCAGGTTTTCCAGTGGAACCTGCCAGATACCAGAGATCGTCTCTTGCTTTCATCTTGCATAACAAGGCTGCAGTAATCCAGGGGTTAGTTAGACGAGGGTAGACCAGTGGATGTCCTTTTCCTGGACTTTAGCAAGGTGTTTGATTCGGTCCCTCACACAGGTCTGCTGGAGAAGCTGAGTAGGATGGAGGTGGGGACACTGATGATCAGGTGAATTTGGAATTGGCTATCTGGATGTACTCAGCGGGTGGTGGTGGGGTGGTCTCGTCTGCCAAGGGGGTCACGAGGTGGGGTCCCACAGGGATCAGTTCTGGGACCACTCCTTTTAACCCTATACTGTATCTCCAATATCAGAGAAGGTATCAGGTGTGAAATGAGCCTCTTTGCAGACAACTCTAAGCTGGGGCGGTGGTAGATGGGGAAGAGGGCAGGATGGCCCTGCAGGGGACCTGGATACTCTGGAGAGGTGGTCATGCACCTAGAAACTGAAATTTAACTCCAGCAAACGCAGAGGTGCTTCACCTAGGGTGTAGGAGCCCAGAACACATGTACACCCAGGAGGGGACATGCCTGCAGGCTTCAGCTGGGAGAAAGACCTGGGGTTCTGACAGATGTCAAAATGAATAATTCTGAGCAATGCAGGAGGTTACAGCCAGGGGCAATAGAATGCCGGGCTGCACCACTGGGCATTACCTCAAGAAGCAGGGAGGTGATTCTGCCACTGTACAACAGCCTGGTTAGACCACCTGAGTACTGCAGGGTGGTTTTAGAGACCACACCTAAGTAATGACATCCTGCTCTTGGAGTGGTTTCAGAGGAGGCAACTAGGCTGATCTTGGGCCTGGGAGATAGGACATATGAGGTGACTTGGGGAGCACAACCTGTTCTCACTGGAGGGAGGAGGGACAGGGGATATGATTGAGGTCTTCAGATACCTGAAGGAATAAATAAGGTTGGCCCAAATGGGATCCTTCACAGAAAGGAGGGAGGAATCACCAGGGGGCACAGTTGGAGGCTGGAGGGTGAAGGACTCTGGGAGGAAAGAAGGAGGCGGTACTTCACTGAGAGAGTGGTGGAACCATGGAATGCACTGCCTGAGGAGCTGGTAGAGGTATCTACAGTGGAGAGGTTCAAGAGGATCTGGGACAGGTATAGGAGGGAGGTAAAGCTGATGAATGCTTGTCCGGGAGGGGGGTGGAACCTCGGTGGGGGGAGGGGCGTAAAATGGGTGGAACCAGGAAGATAGTTATGGTACCCATTCAGGGTTCTGACTACCGAACAGACTCGATACACCATAAGGCCTACTTTGCTGGCATTTTAGTATGTTAGTATGTTAGTTACACCCCTGGTATTTGTTTAACACACTGGGGCAAAGATATCACAGACTTTATTAAAGTGTGTGATGAGGTAGTTTAGTGCATGATCAACAGTACTAAATGTTCCTAGAGGTGACCAGTCACATTGTGCAAGGTAGGCTCGGAACTGGTCTAGTTGTCCTCTTTTTACAGTGCGCTGATATGTGACCTTTAGCAGAGGAAGTATGGGTCTTATTAGTCCAGTGGCTGATGACAGGATAGTGGTCGCTCATTGAGTCAGAGAGAACTGCAGTGTTAATGTATGGGGATGAGTTCTTAGTATTAGTTTCGGTAGGGTGCTGTTTCCTGTTCTCTGACTGACTCTCATATGGGTAGTTACTAATTGGGAAATGTTGCGTGTCACAATGGCGTCTTTATATACTTAGAAACATTTCTGGAGCTAGGTCTTATTTGGAATGGTATTGAATTGCCTCCACAGTCTGAGGCATTTTCAATTAAATGTAAAAAATTAACATGGTGCATCCACTGTCCCATACCAGGCCCCTCTGCAATGGAAGATGGTGGGGGTGATGACTGAGGATCTGCTTGTATGGTCCCCAAATCATACTGAGGACTGCAGCAAGGGAGTACACTGATGTCATTGCTGGGTAGTAGAATGCATGCATCCTCTGGATCCCTGAATCTGGTCATGTCAGGGTTTGGCATGCAGTGTGGCTTTCTTTCACTCCAGGAATGCCCCTGAGATGGCCACCCATATAGCATCATGCGTATAGTAGGACTGAACAGGGCAGCAACCACTGAGGTACAGTGGATGGGTGGAGCATACTGTTAGGAACCATGTACACTTGGATAGTCGCCCTATGTGACATGCAGAGGTTGTTCATCATGTAAAGCAGTGTACAAATTTTTGTGAATAGGGCCTGAGGTGCATAGCCAGAAAGTGTTGCTTTAAATAAAAGGCATATGTAAAATACACCTTTATCCTGCCACCTATATTGCCAAGCATGACTTTTAACTGTACGGCCAAAACTATCTTGACCACTAAAAAATATATTTAATACTTTTGCTATTGCATACAAGAAGACCTAGTGTATATGGAAAGACTATGACAAACAATTACAAACTTATAGATTAGTAAGTCAGCCTGGAGTTAAAAATCTACAGGTGATGTCGGCAGTAAATTTTAATAAAACTAAATCTGCTCAACCAATGAAAGAGCAAGTTTATAGTTTTAAATATTTGTAATTACTTTGCAAAACGATAGACTAATCACTAGGTTGTTTTGACTAGAAAGTCTAAAACAAGAGCAACCTGTAGCAAATGCAAAAAAAAATGGAGTCCACTGTGATGCAAGCTAATGATCAAAGTTCTAGCCATGTGAAAGCAATGTTGTGTCAACAGCACTTTAAGAAATATAAACCAGACCAATGAAGCAGTGCATAAATAAATATGTGGGCTGTTCTAGGCCAAAGTCTAAGAGTCTAAGAAAAATGGTGAGGATCAAATGGAATCACTTTGTTACAATTAAGGCCTGCCAAAACCTAGGTCAGAAGCAGGTCAGTGAAATAGTATAAGAACACCTGCATTAGTTTGGCCATGTGGTTGGGATGAGTGCCAGCACTGCCTTTTAAGACTTACAATGAGGGACACTCGGAACATGGCATGTAATGACTAAAAGGAAATCAGTAGCTAATAGCCAAAGATAGATATGGAACACTGGAGTCACCCTGTGTCCATATTTCTGCAATTCTTTCTTTACTAAGCTGACTAGTTAGTTGATATCAAAGGAACTTAAATGACGGTGAATGACATTTTGAGCTGGATTAGGTTGGACTCTAGAAACTACAGCCTGTCAGCCTGACATTAGTGCTGGGAAAGGTCCTGGAAGCCATTAGTCATTATCAAGGTCAGAATAATGGGTGATGCCCCCGTCTAAACATGACTTTATGAGGGTCTAATCATGCCAAACCAACATGATCACATTCTTCAAGGTGGTGACCAGGAAGAGGTACAGGGCCAGGCCATAGTCAAAAATCTAATTGGACTTCAGCAAGGACTTTGGCACTGTGGTGCTTAACAAGCTTTTGTCAAAGTAGATAAGTGTGGTATACATGAAGCATACACCAAATGGGCTACTAACTGGCTTGGGGACAGTAAGCAGAATGTTGTGGTGGATGAATATTACTCTGAGTGAAGAGGGATGCTCAGCGGTGTCCCTGAGGGTTGGTGTTGGAGCCCCTGCTGTTATCAGTGGCCTGGAATCCGAAGTCTCTAGCAGGCTTCTTAAAGGGAAACATTTATGAGTAATGGTCATCATACTGTAGTTTTGAAATCTCGTGAAAAGTTCTTTTAAATGAGGTAAATGGTGTACCTGTAGCTGGCAGCAGACCAGAGATATTGATGATTCTCTACCGTGTATTGACACCACACTGCCACCATTTTTAGAACCTTGTGATGTCACTGAGGTTGAAGGTATGTTTAACCACAATGCAGTTAGGCACAGATTCACCCTCAATGACACCATAAGGTTCTAAGAACGATGGTAATGTAATACAAATATAGAGTAGACCTTGCCATCTATACCTCTGGACTGCTGCCAGCAACAGGTAAGCCCAATACCTCTTTTAACAGTCCTTTACATGGGTGTTTAAAAGGTAACTTTTAGCTCACCTGCTTTAATGTTGCAAGACCCAACTGTCCCAATAAAAGTTTATTACAAGGGCTTTTAATAGGGAATTTTCAGCTCCCCTGGTTTAATGCTGCAAGACCTAGAGGTCCCAGTTAAGTAAAACGAGTTATAAGATATTTTTAAGGACTACGTAGTTTATAAAATTAGCATTTATCTTGTTGATACTGCACCTCCATCCACCATTGTGCTGAACTAAGACTTATATAGTCCCCACAGCCAGCCCTCTGATGGTGCAAACAGGTGAGCTAAGGCGTGGGGACATCTATGCTATTACTGTTGTATTAATGTAAACAATGTAAAACAGTGCATTTTCATTCTTAAATTACTGTGCCAGTATTGAAACGCTAATAATTATTACGAATTTACCACCTCTGAGATTCAGGGCATGTCTCCTCCCCATCCTGCTGAAGGACACCAGATCAAACATCCCTTAAGTATGTGGAAGATGGAGTTGTTGTCTACTTTCAGCCTCCTATTCTTCAAAGTAAACATGTTAAGGGCTATCAGCCACTACTTATAGCACTTGTTCTCAAACCTCTGATCATTTTGGTAGCCCTGTGCTGTACCTTCTTGATCATCTCAGTTTCCTTGCTGTACTGAGGCCGTGAACTGCACATAGTACTCAAGGTGGAGTCTGACCAGACCTTGCTACAATTGTATTTATTGCCATGATCAGATATTTCTTGAAATTTCTGTGCTATGCTTAGAGAAATTCCTGCCAGCATGCAGTGCCACTTTAAGACCACCAGAGAGAATATGTTTAGAAATACCACAAAATATTTCAAAATATTAGACCATGTCAGTGGCTGCAACTGCAAGTAGCAGAATTACTGTCCCTACCTTGCTGGTCACTCTCTTGAATGCACCACAGCATTCTGCTGGCCCTCTTAACAGCAACTGTGCAGTACTTGTCAGATTTCAGCCACTTGTTGACATGACTCACCAGCCCTTTGACTCCTGCACTGTAACAAGAGGAGCCCCATACAGTGTGTATGTCCTACCTATTATTATGCCATCAGTTATTGAAGGAAAGGTACCACTTGACTAACAAACTGTGACAGTTGCTCCAGTTCATTAAGAAAAGGAATAGGGCTGGTCCAGAAGATTATAGGCCTATCAAATTAACCTTGGTGGGGGAGACGTTGATACAGAGTATTATTAGGGACAGGATTATTGAAGAACTATACACCAATGGCTTCAGAGATTTGGAAAACAACATGACTTCCCTAAGAATTTGTCAAGTTTTTATGAGAAGGTAAGCATGGCAATATATAACAATAGCGTAGCAGGCAACATCTACCTAGACTTAAAAAAAGTACTTGATACTGTTCCACATTTAAACCCCTCATCAGTGAACTGGTAAATAAGCCAGAGGTTTATTGTTGTCCTGGTAACCTCGAGAGGTGATTTCAATGTGATTATTAATCGGATCCCAATCATTACATTTTATAGTGTATGGTCAAAAACCTAGTCACTCCCATTTTGTAATCTCTTTCTTTATAGAGCAAACTTAACATTTTAAAACATTTTTAGGTCTGCCCACAGAAAGCAAAAAAAAAGCAGATTTAAAATAATACAGTTAAAAACTATCCGTTTGGCCAGCACTGATCAGGTGGTAAGTTGTGGCACTGGATTGTGGGTAGCATCACAAGGTAGACTTCGGAGAGTGCAAACTGCTACTCATTCTGCTGCAGGGCTCCAGACAGATTGAGAATCATCATGAAAGAGCACTTGCTATTTTTGTTTTGATCATAATGTTCCCAGTTTTGAAAATTGTAAACTTATCGGCAAAAAGAAAAAAAATAAATGGGGCAACACCGAGGGACGCATCATCCGATGGTGCAAATGCTGCTATGTTATTGCTATGACATACTCAAGAGGGGTTAACCACAACCTGACGTCATAGCAATGGCATAACAAGGTTGTAATCTTCTCAATTTCAATTAATAAATAAGCCTCTCCCATACATTATTACATAATAACATAGATACAAGTGTGACTCAGAAAGAGAACGTAAAGTGTCATGATCAACTGATGACTTTCAAATGTAATTCCTGCCACTAACAGAGTCCCTTGGGGTTCATTCTTGGGACCCTTATAGTGTAACATTTATATTAGTGACCTCAGAAAGCACATAGACAGGGTGGAGGCAGTCAACACGAGGTAAAGTAAAATAGAGAAGGGTTGCATCAAAAGCCCTATGAGGATAAACTAAGGGATCTCAACATGTACACCTAGAAGAGGAGAGTGACAGGGGACATCATAAAGACCTACAAGTACCTCAGTGGGGTGAAAAAGGTACTGGTGAGGAATCTCTTTCAAAGAAGAAATAGCACCAGGACCAGAGGGCATGCAATTAAGCAATAAAGGGAAGTTTGAGAGGAATATGAGGACACACTACTTCACTAAAGGAGTGGTGGACATCTGGAACAGACTGCCAGAAGAAGTAGTGGAGGCAAAAACAGTAAGGGGCTTCAAGCATGTATGGTACAGAGTATGGAATAATATTTCATAGGCAGGGAGGAAAGAGGGTGGCCAGAGACCAGTTAGAGTTTGTGAGGACATGCTAGTAGGGGCCATCTGGGCAGACTGGGTGGGTCAAGTGGTCCTTTTCTGCTGACAAATTCTGTTTCTGTTTCCCAAACAAACAGAAGAAAGACAGAAGTACGTGCCTTAGTTGGGATTTAAACATAGACCACCCTGAATACAGATTGGCTACCAGCTGTGCCACCAAGGCAACTGGAAACCTGGAGTACCCAGAAGCATCCTCTCTTTAATGTACAACCTGTTGCTGCACAGAAAATTACATTTTCTTTCAGAGGGGTGTGGTGTGTACGTATATGGGTCCCTCATGAACAAAAGAAAGAAATAAGTGCCTTAGTTGGGATTTGAACCTAGTTTCTATGTTTCTGTGTTTCTCATCTCTAGAGTGTTGCTGTGGAGAATCATGTCTAAAGGGGACCACTGTCCCTGACTTCGGAAGGGGACCAGATGGGCACACCAACCAGAACCGAGGGCATTCGTTATCATCACTAGAAGAGGAGATGGACAGAGAAATGGGGACCCTGTCTCCAGATTGGAGCAGCCCAACCACCAGAGCAGGGAGCAGTGACGTGAAGGAGTCCCCTGTATGACACACTCCAGTTCTTCCTAATGCTGAGCCCACTGGGCATGGAGGAACCACTTATGAATCCTAATATGCAGATGCACCAGAAGGACACTGAAAATTGCATCAGCCATGAAGCTTATCAGCCATAGTAGGCATCTGGCTGAGACATAGTCACTGGAAGATGCCAACTGAGCTTGGCAAAAAACACTGTAGTATGGTCTGAGGGAAGAACTGACAGTCCCATTCCATGTCCAGAACTGCTCCTACTTATTGGAGATGCTGGCATGGAGAGCACTGATTTTTGCTTGTTCACCAGAATGCCCAACTGCCCAAAGAGCTGTCGGCTATGGAACATTGTGTAAATGATTGCCTCCTATGATGGGGGCTTTTATAAGCCAATCATTAAGGTAGGGGAAAACATAAAGACCCTCCTTTCAAAAGCAGCCACAACCACTGCAAAGCATTTGGTAAAGACACATGGTGCAGAGGATAAGCCAAAAGGCAATACACTAAACTGACAGTGTGATCCCTGGAGCACAAACTGCATGTACTTTCTGTGTCACTTGTCGATCTTGATGTACAGGTAAGTGTCCTTCAGATCCAGGGCACACAGTCAGCTCTCTTTTAGCAGCAGGGGGAGCAGGGACTGTAGAGAGACCATGCAGAACTGTTTTCATTCTATTAACAGGTTGAGGCCTCAAAGGTATAGAATGGAATGTAAATCCCCTGTCCTCCCCTGTCCACTGTGTTACTAGGAAGTACTGGGAACAGTAGCTCTGATTCATTTCTGCAATCATGACAGACTCGATGGGCCTCTTCTGGAGGAGAAATTAAACCTCCTCTAGCAGGAGGTTGATGTTCCATAGGTCAATGGTTTGGTAAGGGAGGCTGCAATGGAGGGACAGGGAGGAGTTCTAGAGTATGTCCACATTGAACCACCTCCAACATCCAAGCATCTGTTGTGATTTCCCCTCCTCTCTGGTAGTAAGCAGGAGTTGTGATGTAAGATGTAAGCACTGAGATCCCCTGATCTGTAGGGATTAGCAGAGGTGAAAGGGAGTCAGAAGTCTCTGGGGTAGCTTGTGCACTGCCAACACCTACATCTTGTTGACCCTGGCATGGGCACTGAGAGTCAAAGGGGCCTGAAGAGCTGCCGGGGTGTGTGCTGGGAGCCAGGGCCAGTTCCTCTGGAATAGCATCCACCAGGGCAGGCATTAGGCCTATGGAAGGAACCCCTGCATCAACCCTAAGGCTTCAGATTTAGGGTATGATGGGATGGCAAGATAATTTTAAATGTTTGCAGGTTCTGCAAAGCAGACTACACATCGGTACTGAAAAACTGCTTACATCTAAGGGGAGCATTAAGAACCAATTGCTGGACATCCATGGCAAAGCCAGCCTTTTGAAGCCACCAGTGGTGGTGCAGAAAAATGTCTGAAGTAGCTGCATGAGCTGCAGCACACAGATATCATAAGCCATAGAAACAGAAACACAGAACATGTCATCAGAAAGGGCAAGTTGGTCCATCTAGTCTACTCTATTTTCCCTGCCTATTACTATACCCAGGACCCTATTTGGTCAAAGATGTCCCTCTCTCCTCCCTTACCTCTGCCTATTATGCCCATGTGCCTATCCCATACATGCTCAAAGCTCCCCACTGTCTTCTCCCCACCACCTCTTCCAGCAGGCTTTTCCAGGCATCAACCAAACTTTCTGTGAAGAAGTGTTTTCTCACATCCCTCTTAAACTTCCCTTCCAGCTTGCCGCCATGTTCAGGTGCTCTTCTTCCTCTGAAAGAGACTCCCCTCCCGCACCTTTTTCACCCCCGTGAGGTACTTATTGGTCTCAATCACATCCCTACTCACTTTCCTCTCCTCTCCTCTCCTCTCCTCTGGAGTACATGTTGAGCTCCTGCAGCCTTCCTCTTATGGTTTATCATGAAACCCCCATGCCATGTTGGCGCACTTCTCTGGACCACTTCCACCCTGTCAATGTCCTTACAGAGGTGTGATCTCCAGAACAGTACTCAGTGCTCCAGGTGGTCTTACTAGTGCGTGATACAGTGGCAACACCACCTCCCTTCTCCTGCTAGAAATCCCCTTCCCTATGCGCCGCATCATCTGGTTAGCTTTGCCTGCTGCCTTGTCTCACTGCCCCACCACCTGGATATCATCACATATGATTATCCCAAGGTCCCTCTCTTGCTTAGTGACTGTAAGTGCCTTGCCACCATCTTACATACAGCCCCCAAAGTTTCACCACCCCAAGTGCATGACCGTACTTTTTGGCATTAAAACCCATCAGCCACATCCTAGACCACTACTGTAGTTTCCTCAGATCCCTTTACATTCCTTCTGTGCCCTACAGCATGTCCACCTTGCTACAGATTTTTGTGTCATCTGCAAAGGAATGCACTTTCCCTTCCAATTCCTTGGCAATGTCACTTATGAGACATTGAAGAGGACAGGACCCAGTACTGACCCCTGTGATATTCCACTGGTCAGTCTCCCTTCCCCTGAGTGACTGCTGCTTACCATCACCTTTTGCCCCATATCTTTCAATCAGTTTGGTCCTTAGCATACCACCTTCTGCCCACCCTCTGGTTGATAAGTATCTTAATCAGCCTCCTGTGTGATACAGTGTCAAAGGCCTTGCTGAAGTCCAGATAGGCCATATCCACTGCCCTTCCTGGTCCACCTCTGCAGTTACACAGTCAAAGAAATCTATGAGATTTGTTTGAAATGATCACGCCCTGTGAAGCCATGCTGAGAGTGGTCCTGCAGCCCATTTACCTCCAGGTACTGAATCAGTCTCTCCTCCACTAATATGAGACTGACCAGCTGATAATTGTTAGCCTTCTCCCTGCTGTCTCTCTGGTGTAGAGAGATCACATTGGCCCGCTTCCATTTCTCTGGAGCTACCCTGCCTCCAGTGAGGTACTGAACAGTGTTGCCAGAGGGGTGGCTTGCACTGTGCTCAGTTCTATTAGTACCCTTGGGTTGATTCTGTCTGGCTCCATCGCCTTGTTTTCTTTTAGGGTTTTCAATCCCTGGAGGACTCTTTTTTCTGAAAATGGACTTGTTTCCATCCCCCAGTGCCTGCTGATGCATGTTGTTCTGTCCCCTCTCACCTCTGAAGTAAAGGCTGAGCAGAAGCATTTGTTTAAAATTTAGCTTTTTCTTGATCTTCCTCTGCACAGTCCCCGCCCCCAGTCTCCTGAGTCTCACTATACTGCCCTTTGCCTTCCTCTTTTCAGTCACATACCTGAACAAAATTGTATCCATATTTTTGACCTCCTGGGCAATCCTCTCCTTTGTTTGAGCCATTGCTTCCCTCACTCTCCTTCCTGTCTCCCTTTGTTTATCTAGATTTACCTACCTGTCCCCCCTCTGCCTGGGTCTCCTTGTATTAAAAGCTATTTTCTTTCCTTTACTGCCTTAGCCACCTCCTTTGAGAACCAAAGCAGCCTCTTCCTCCTCTTACCCTTATTTCCTTCCAACAGCTTGCCATTGCCTTAGTTATTCTGTCCTTTATCTTTTTCCACTGTGCCTTAACTCCCCTCCAGCCATCCCCCCTCTAAGGTATTTCCTAAAGCAGTCTCCAATTTCTTTAAAATCTACTCTCTTAAAGTCTGGGTCCCTCATTCTAGTGTGTTTTTTCTCCTGCCCGATTTGTATGCCAAACCACACTCTGCAGTGATTGCTTCTACCCAGGGTGTTACCTTCTATGACATCTGCAATCCTGTCCCTGTGCCTTAGTATCACATCCAGTTCTGTCTCTGGTGGGTTCTGCAACCAGCTGCTAAAGAAATGCCCCTTGAAGGGAGTCTTGGATGGCCCTGTTTCTAGTTGTAGCTGCAGCCAGAAGGATCCAGTCTGCATCCAACAGATTAAAGTCCCCCATAATCAATTCCTCCCCTTTGCTTCCCATTCTGCCAGTGGCCCCCAACAAAACTCTGTCTAAGTCCTTCCCTAGTGCTAGTGGTCTGCACACCATCCCTACATGAATAAAAGCCCTAGAACCTGTCTCTAAGCCAACCCAAAAAAACTCCAGTCTTTTTTTTTTTCCACTGCTATGTTCTTGTAACTCAGTGGCCTTCAACCTTCCCTCACACATAAAACACCTCCTCCCTTTCCTCCCTGCCCTATCCTTCTGAAACATGGTGTGACCTGGTATGGACACATCCCAGCTGTGGGTGTCAGTGCAGCATGATTCTGTTATGGCCATCAAATCCAGGTCCACCTCTGCAATGGTTGCCTCAAGGTCAGGAACTTTAAGGGTTTAGAGAAGAACAACCAAGATGGTGCATGGCATGCAGGGAAAAACATGTCAACAAAGATGTAGGGAACTGGAGCTGTACCCATTGGAAACTAAAAGGGAGAGAGGGGACATGATTTAAACTTTTAAATATGTGAAGGGGATCAATTAGGTGAATGTGGGGGGCTTGTTCAGAAGGAAGGTGGAGACCAAAACTAGAGTGCATAGCCTAAGATTGGAAGGTGGAAGACATAGAGCCAATGTGAGGGGTGGTTCTTCACGGAGAGGGTGGTGGAGGCATGGAATAAACTACCAGAGGAGCTGGTGGAGACTGAAGTGGTGACGGGATTTAAAAGGGCAATGGACAGACACATGGGATTGGGAAATGAGCGGAAGGGGGGAGGACCTCTAAAGAGTGAAGATGAGTAGTGGAGGGGGATACGGGCAGACTCAATGGACCAATGAGGTCCTTTTCTGCTGTCAGATTTCTGTGATTTCTATGATTAGGCTCCTTGCATTGGCACACAAGAATCTCCACCCCTTTTGTCCCTCCATCATCCTATTTTTCCCCTCCCTACCTTCAGAAATCCATCCTTCACCATGTCCTTGTCCCTGGTACTGTCCCCCCCCCTTTTTATTCTCCAACTGTCCACCCTCTTCTCTAAGCCTTAGAACCACTTCCTGACCCTCCCATCCCTACCCCCTTTTTGTTCCTATGCTCCTCTACCCCAGATACTTTATTTCCACTAGGAGTCTCCTCTCTGCTGTTCCATTTTCTGGGGAGGAGTGCATTCACTTCCTCCCTGGTGTTTTTTCTGCCCCTCTTTTACTAGTTTAAATGCTTTCAAAGTAGCATTTGCACTTTCCACCAATGACTGCCATTCCCCTCCTGGATGGATGGAGACCATCTCCCTTGTACAGACTTCACCCCCCCCAGGCAGGACCACAGCCAAACCCCTCCTTCCTGCACCATGCCCTCAACCAGTCATTAAAGACCCTGGTGCAGTGTTCCCTAGCCTCTTCCTGGCTTTACATGCTGTATGTTATACACCTCAGTGAAGTCTACCATGCATGCTCCCTGCTTCAGACCCCTCCTCAGCTCCCTAAACCTATCCTACACTACCCCTGCTGCATCCCTTGTCAGGTTATATGTCCCCAGATGGAAAATGACATTCAGCTCCCCCTCCTGCCCCACCACCCTAGTGATCCTAAGGATCCACTCTATCCCTCCATGTTGAGACACCAAGTAGGCACCTCAACTCCTTCATTCCCTTCTGTCCTGTTCCCAAAACTACCCCCTAACAATTGAGTCCCCCACCAGAAGTTGCTTCCTCTTCCTCTGGGGTCCTCTGCCTCCCACGTTGGGGGAGGGGACCCTCACATCCTCCCTTGCTGCTATCATGTGTGCCTCCTCTTGGTAGTGCCTACCCACCAGAGTGGCGAAAGAGTTGAGTAATGGCACCAGCTGAGGAATGTGTTCCTGACCCCCCTCCCCACTATCCCATAGCCCACCAGAGTCCAGCTGGCCCACCTTCTTGGCACACTCTGAGGCAATGATGGTGGACCTGGTGACCCCTGGGTGGGGGAAGAGGTCCTCCAAATCTTAGCCAACTTGGCCCAGAGTCTAGTGACCTCTCAGCCCAGAGAGGTGCACACAGATGGGGCAGCACTCAGTCTCAAAAAGGTCTCCATGAAGATTGCTGGTCCACAGCCACTGCACTGCACCACTACCATCATTCCCAATATTACTCTCCCTAAGCCAGACTTAAGAGGTGCTTACCAGCTTCCAGACCATGGACTAGAGTCTGTTGGACTTCAGTTTTGTATGATCCATCAGTCAGCTTGTTGTCCATGGCAGCCATAGACTCGCACAAACTATTTTGATATTTAATCATATAAGCCAGGAAATGGCAGTCCTGAGGCCAAGGGATGCAGAAGAATACCTCCTATTGCCCATTACATCCAGCTTCCAGAAGCCTTTATCTGTAGGAAGAGAACTCATGTGCTTCATATCTCTATAATGGTCATGATTAACCAGAATAACCACAGAATACATTTCAGGCTGTGTAGAATAATAAGGCTTGTCTGGGGGGGGGGGGGCAGGGTATTATTTATCTGCCTTCTGTGGTATGGCCAACAGAGCACTGGGCCTGTGTGAAGCAGCCATGGTGGCATCCTCCCAAAGATGAATGGATTGAAGGAACAATAATGGTAGGCAGGGCAGAAACCTCGAAGAATTCACAGAGGGTCTTTGAGGAATTTTCCTCGGCAGTAATGCCCAGCGTGGACTGTACCTGCCTGAGGAAAGCAAGAAAGAGGCATCATCATGAGGAGATCTAAGAGTATAAAGTACAATGTCCTTACTACAGGTGGAAAAAGTAGAGCAGGAGCCAACAACATCATGAGGTCAGTCCTTCCTCCTCTTCCTCCATTAAGTTAGGATTATGTTCTAGTTTCTCCTCCTCATCATCAATGGGAATAGCCAGCGCATCAATAGCAGGAGGAGGCCTTACCGAAGGTAGTGTTGACTACACAGGAATCAATGGAAAAATCCTTTGGCTAGGCTTAGTAACATGAAAAGAGACCACTGACAAAGTTTCCAAAGTTGACGGCTATGGACCAAGTGAAAGGGAATCAGGTTAATGTCGACAGCAGAACCGGTGGCAGAAGCTCTCAAGATAGTGCAGACATAGTCTGGAACGGCAACTGTGTGCCCAGTGGGGTCATCAGTGACTGATTCGCTGATGAGACAGTGCCAGACAATTGAATCAACTGTGAATCCCCCTATGGGAGATTACAAGCAGTGCCAGACCCTAACCTTAGTGTCTGGGAGATGATCAGGAGGAAAGCAGCACCTGAGGACTTAGCCTGAGTCCTGTCTTTGTCTGCAAACTTTCCTCTGTCTTTGAGATGAGGCCAATATCTGGAAGAATAGGTATCTTTTTTGCAATGCCACTGCTTGTCTTTTTCAGCATGGCAGTATTTCTCCAATGATTTAGCAGCTTTCTCCTTTTATCTTTTTTTGATGATTCTGTAGGTGGCATGGTCAACTGTGGAAGCACCAGGTCAAAGGCGAGCTGTGGGCAAATGGAACAGGTGATAATGGCAACACAGCCTGTGATGCTCACTATTTGTCCTCCATGCTCTTAAGTTTTAAAAATAAACTTCTAATACCTTTTTCTGATGTCTCTATGTAGCTTGGTGAAAACCCTGGTAAATGCTGTAGACCTTTACATCATGAGAGATACCTAAGCAAAAGATGCATACATTGTGAGTATCATCTTTATAAATCTTAACTTTGCTGCAGCAACAGTATTGGAACAGTGGTTCCTTGTCTTCTGCCAGTGGCATAAATGTTTACTTTTATAACCAAAAAAACCCCAAAGAAGTAGAAGCATTAGTGATACTTGCAAAATTTGATGGAGTTCTTTTGCAGCGGTGGACTGATGAGCAGGTTACGGTGGTAGAAAAATCTAAGGCATGATGGGGCCACTCATAGTACATAGATGTTGACAATACATGTTGACATAAGTGGCCCCACCCAGCAAATGTTTCTGGGGGTACTGAGACCAAAGGCTTACAGTTCCAATGTCTATTTATTTAAAATTTGATAACCGGGGAAGGCACCATGAGCAGAGCTCATTTCCAGGTGCTACTCGGAGGAGGGGTACAATACAGAAGATAAACAAAAAGAAAGAATAAGTTACATGGTAATACAGTATACATAAAAGCAGTTGTACAAATGACAAATACATGTGATGAACAGTGAGAAGTTACAATTATATACAATATAATACAAGATATGAATATACACAATAGGGTTTGCATAGGTAATACAGCAGGTTAACAGTAGAGGATCAGCTATATGGGATAAGACAAAAGGGAGACTGCTGACACAGAGACAGAGTAGAGCCTGCTGAAGCAGAGATGGAGAAAGGGGGAAGCAAGTCAGGGGCAGAGGGAGAAGGAGCATTAGGAGGGAGGACAGGTGCAGGATGTGGAAGGGGAAGGTCTGAGTAAGCACTTATGGGCAGGAAAGGAGGTGAGAGAGGCGAGTTGGGGAATGCTGTTCAGAGAGGAAGGAAGCCTATAGGAGAAGACCAGTTTGTCAGCTGAAGTGCAGACACGTGGAGGCGAATGAATGGGCGCTGATTGATCATGAGTTATATGGGAAGGGGGTGGCCAGTTTAAGGACAGAGACAAGGTATGAAGGAAGAGTCTCAAACAAGAATTTAGATATGAAGGTGGTGCAATGGGAAAAGCATCTCTGGGAGAGGGATTGGAGGGATATGGAGAAGTAGAGGTTGCAGTGGTGAGTTAGACAGGGAGAGTTTGAGGTGAACCTGCAGAAGGCATGGTAGAGCACATCAAGTTTAGAGAGGGAAGCTGCAGGGGTAGAGCAGAAAACAACATCAGTGTAATCAAAGGCAGGGAGGATCCATTTGACCAGTAGGTCACGCCTAACTGAGAAGGGGATGTTAGCTTTATGTCGGTAGAGTAGTCCTAGTTTAAGGTCACAGTTTTGAGTGAAGAGCACTGAAGTGGGATGAGAAGTCGAGGGAGGGATCGAACCAAACACCAAGGTACTTGTAGGTGAGGACATTGTCAAGGGAAGTGGAGGCTCCAGAGAGGAAGGAGGGTAGGGTGTGAAGCTTGGCCAGTTTTTGCTTGGTACGGAAAGTTATTGCAACAGTTTTTTAAACATTTAGTTTTAGACAGTTAGCATTAAACCATGAGGTAACAGTGGAAAAATAATTTGCAGGGGTTTGGAAGCACAGATGGAAGGTCAGAGGAAGAGGACAGTGTCATCCACATACATGTGGATCTTGGCATGGGAACATGCTGAGGGAGGTTATAATGAAAAAGAAAGAGAACAGGCCAAGGATGAGCCTTGGGATATGCCAGTAAGGATAAGGAGGGGGGAGGATAGGGCAATGCTGACTTTTACAGATTGAGAGTGGCCTGTCAGATAGGATCTAAACCAGGACAGTAAAGATGGAGAAAGGCCCAAGACACTAAGTTAATCAAGGAGAAAGAGGGTGGGACACAGAGTTGAAGGCCTTAGCGAGGTCAATAAAGAATGCTGAGGTGATCAGACCATGATCCATGGCAGAGTAGATGGCATCCATAAAGTGTAGAAGGCAAGTAGAGGTACAGTGATGCTTCCTGAACCCTGATTGGATAGAGGATAGAGTATTAGAATCTAGGAGAAAATCATTTACCCTAGAGAGGACCAGGGACTCTTGAACCTTGGCAAATGAAGGGAGAAATGAAATAGGGTGGTAGTGGTAGGGACAGTGGCATCACCACCTTTGAAGAGGGGGAGGACCGTAGTGAACTTCCAGGCTGAGGGAACCATAGCAGCAGAGAGAAACAGGTTGAGAATAAAGGTTAAGAGGCTGACAATGGAGGGAGCAGAGAGAGTAAGGAGCTTAGGGTGCAAGTCATCAGGGCTGGATTTGGCAGGATTGAGGGAGATAAGAGCTTTAAGGACTTCAGCGAGGGAAATCAGTGACAACTGGAAAGCAGGGGAATGTGGGGGAGAGGGAGTGGCATGGGATAAGAAACAGGGGGGGTTTGCAGGACGGTAGTGATAGTGAAGAACTTATTTAGAAGTTCTGCGACAAGGGTGGGGTCCGAGATATGTGAACCTGCCTCACAAAGGGTGGGGGGATGCTTGGGAAGGGTGGAGGATTGAACGGATATCATGCCATAAGAGAATGGAGTGCTGCTTGGGGGCTTGCAGGTGAGATTTGAAAAACTCCACCTTGGCCTTTTGAATGCACTTGGTGCAGCTGTTACGGAGGGTATGGTAGGTCTGAAGATCGGCGGGGTCACGTGTTGTTTAGTAAGAGACCATGAAAGGTCAAGGTATTTGCGCATAGTCAGGATTTCAGGGGTGATCCAAGGATGATGAGAGCGCTTTACTCTGATTGTTTTTAGGGGAGATCATGGATATCCCAAATAGTTAGAAAGATGGAGGTGAAATTTGTGAGTGCAGCATCAACAAAGAGGGAGGAGGAGAAAACAGTTGACCAGTCAGCTGTAACCAGCTCATGGAGCAGTTTGCACAAATCGAGGGATCTGAGGGATCGGTACTGGATATATTTCAGGAGGGTTAGAGGAGTATGGATCTTCCTGATACAGAAGGTGGGGCAGTGGTCACTGAGAGCATCAGGAAGTACACCAGAGGAGCAGATGCAGTGGGGCTGAATTGAAAGCACCCAGTGAAGTGGAGAATGAGACTAGGTACAAGGATTAGGGTGACTGGGTTCATTTATTAGGATAAGTTAAAGGCTTCTATTTGTTGACAGAAATTGAGTGAAGAGTGTGATAGCCAGTCTAAATTGAAGTCTCCGAGAAGGATGAGTTCACCCTATGAAGCAAGGGAGGAGACAGTGGTGACACAGGAGACAAGAGAGGATGGCAGGAGTTTTGGCGAGGTTTTGAGATCAACCACAAAAATGGGCATTGAGGAAGGAAACTAGAGAATGGCTAATAGGAGTTCATGTGAATGAGGGATCACTTCTCAATGGGAAATGATGCAGTATAGAGAGCTGCAGAAGTAAATGGCCACACCACCACCTCTTTTACCACGGTCTTGCCGGTGGGGGTTAAAGTCAGGACAGGCCAATTGAGTGTCTGGAATGCAGGAGGATAACCATGTTTCTGAGACACATAGCATATCAGGGAGTGCTGAGTGACCCATACTTTTAAGTTATCAAGCCTATAGAGTAGGCTGTGAATATTAATATGGAATATTTTCAGACCTTTAGGGTAAGCAAGGGGAAGCAAGGGAATTGAGTTGGGGCCAGGACTGAGTTTGACGATCACCAGCCACAGGCAGGAGAAGCACCAGAAAGTGAAGGTGAGGGTGTGACATTTATGCTTAAGCTCTGTAGCCTTGGGGTGGGGAATGCGATACAGATGTAGGAGGCACAGTGTGAATGGCTTCAAAATTTAAAAGCGAGCAATTAAGAAGCCCTGGGTGAAACAGAAAAAAGTGATAGGAGGAGCTTGCAAGATAGGGAGGATGAGGGGAGGCAGTGGAGGGGGGCAGTAATAATGCAGAGAGGGCAGAGAGTAGTAGGGTTATTGGAAAGGAGAGACATGGGGAGCAGTAGGAAGAAGGAAAAGAAGAGTTAGAATAGGAAAGGGAAGGGCACAGATCAACTCCATGGGGTTGTTATAAAAGTGACAGATGCACGACAGTGATTACAGACTGCCTAGGAACTTATAAATAGCAAACAGAGAAAAGCAGGAGAGAAAGTGCAAGAAGTGCTTCAGGAATAGCTCTTCACTTAAAAGGGGTTGTGAGCTAGTCCAAGAAGGAAGTTAATAATCCGCAGGGTAGGAGAGTTGAGTATAGCAATGAACTTCGGGAATAACTTCACCTAGAGGAATTAATTTGTGAGCTAGTCCAAGAAGGAGGTTAATAATCAGCAGGGTGTGAAAGTTAAGTGCAGCAAAACAGCAGCTAGTTTAGGCAAGAAGGATTAGGGGAGCAAGCACTGAATGTTCAGAAAGACTATGAGAATTGGTGGAATAGAGGGAGTAGGTAGACAAAGGCAAATAGGATGGGAGACAACTAAGCTAGGGAGGAAGAGAGGAAAACTGGAATTTAGAATGAAAGGCTATACAGTGAACTAGATGCAAAGAGTGAATGTATGGTAGGATGAAGGATAGACAGAGGAGGCAGGGGTGAGTGAGTGGAAGTCAGTTTGAGGCAAAGCAGCAGAAAGTATTGAAGAGAGGATCTAACCTGGCCAGGTTGGTTTTGGGAACAACTCCTTACAGTACAGTTCACATAAAACTTATTGTGCAGCCAGTTAACAGGCACTTAACATTTAAGTTGTTAAAGCTCTGCATAGGAACTCTCTCAGCCACAGGTATCTGGGTATTGGCTGGTTTCTGTTGAGCTCTGAGTGAGTTACCTGACTACTTTTATTTACAAGCAATATTTTACAGCTGAAGGAGGGAAAAAAAACAAGTAATTGGCAATTCACTGCAGTCACATAAAATAAAGGGAATGCAAGCTGTCCGCACAATAAGTTTAATGTAAACTGTACTGTAGACCATATCTGCATAATCAGACACTGGTAATATAATTTTAGAACTATTTCCTAGTGGACCAGGAGAGGGAGGCAATCCTTATTGCAGTAAAGGGCTCCAAGTTAAGACATAACTGCATAAGAGTGGCATTGATGTATAGAGAGAAATCAAGGTTCCAATCAAGCCAGACACCATCATACTTAAAAGAGGCACATCCTACAAAGGGGAACTATCAAGAATAATGAAAGCAGGGTAGGAAGAAAACCTAGCTAGTTGAAGTTTAGTACCAAAGGACATGGAAACAGTCTTTTTAGCAGACAGCAGAAGATGGTTTGAGGAGAACCAGCATTGAACATTATCAAAATCCTTTTGAAGCAGCAGTTTCAGCTCAGATATAGAGTGACCAGTAGCATACAGGGCTGTGTCATCCACATACATGGGCATGCTGGCATTGGCACGGATAAAAGGGAGACCACTGAGTAAGAGGGAGAAAAGAATATGACTAAGAATGCAATCATGTGGGACTCCAGTCTGGATGGAGGGGGGAGAGAAACTGAGCCAATCACCTGAACTGACTGGCACAGGTCAGAGAAATAGGAGAGGAACCAATTCTCTGTTGGGGCTGAGAGGCCCGCAGTCATCAATTTGTTCAACAGAAGAGTGCTGTAAACAGAATCAATAGCCTTAGCAAGGTATATAATGATGGCTGAGGTGAAAAGTCCCTAATCTATTCTGGTAAAGATGGAGTCAGTGACTCTGAGATGAGAGAAAACCATGGAATGTTGTTTCTGGAAGCCAGAACGGTACTGACAGTGATAAGTAAATGAATCCAGGAGGGAAGTGAGCTGGATGAAAGCAATGCATTCCTGTAACTTAACAAGGGTTGGAAGAAGAGAGACTGGATGGTAGTTGCCAGGGGAGGTTGGGTCTTCACCTTTGAGTAAAGGGAGGACTTTGAACAGCTACCACAGCCATGACACGTTAATAAGAGATTGAGAAGAGCAGAGATACAAACTACAGTAGCAGGTGCAGACAGAGTGAGCAGTTTTGAGTCAAACCCATCAGGATTATTACCTCTGGTGGGGTTTATGTTCAAAAAAGCAGAGCAAAAGTGTCACAAGGACTGACTGGAGAGAGGTAAAAAGCATGGGGTCATCATCAGATGCAAAGTAAAAGAGAAGAGAGAGGAGTAGAAGAAGGGGAAGGGGGAAGAATGAAAGTGAAAAAGGAAGTACAAAATTCATTAAACACAGAGGCAACAGCCCCAGGGTCAGAGATATGTGAACCATTCGAGATTAGGCTAGGAAAGGAAGACTGGGTGGAGGGGATCAAAAAGTGAATCAACAACCTTTCAAATCTTACTTGAGTAGATAAGGCCAGTCTGGAGGTTCATTGTTAAATAATGGAATTTAGTTTCCTTAATAGTTTTAGTGCAGATATTATGAAACTGTTTTTTAATAGATCAGCTCAGACAGAAATCCTTATGCCTTGTGTGAGAGTCAAGCAGAGTCACAAACTTAACACAGGTCAATGACATCTGCTGAAATCCAGGGTAAGTGGAACCCCTTGACCCAAGCATAACGGAAGTGAACATGACTATCCCAGACCTTTGTAAATTTGTTTGGAAAATAAGATAGAGCTTCATCCATATCCATGAACACAGGGAGTGGAGAACAGTTGATATTTCTAAGTTCAGCAAGAAGGGAACTAAGTTAAGAGATATGGTTGCCATACTCCAAATGAGCTTCAGGAAAATTTTAGGGCAGTGGATTTTCTGGACACAGTACAGTACGTCATCCAGTGATCAAGGAAGGCATTTTGCTGAATTTCAGCAGAGATACAGTGATAGGGATGAGATAAGAGAATCCATTATAATAGCAAGTGATTGGAGGTACGATGATTAAAGCAGGAGAGCTAAGAGATAAGCTGAGTGAGATTTTGTGCTTTAATTTTGTGATCTGTGGAAGAAGAGGAGCGCGAGAACCACTCTGGATTAAAGCTACCAATAATCAAAAGCTCATCAGAAGAGGCAAGTGAGGAAATAGAACAGAGGATAAGATAAAATTAGATTTTGGGCAAGCATACATGCCACCAACAAATATAGGTAGCGAGAAGAGAAGAGAAGAGAAGAGAAGAGAAGAGAAGAGAAGAGAAGAGAAGAGAAGAGAGAAAACTGACAAATGGGTAGCCCGTGATATGCACAACTGCGATTGAGTGAACTGCAAACCGGTGACTCAATTGCAGCGCATGTCATGGGGGCTACTGATGAGGTAAGGTGACCGGATGGGGGTGGGTTCGCACATATAGCAACAGGATGACACTACATATATGTGCGTGGGGGGGTGGAAGCGAGCATGCTTAGTGAGGGGTGGGAGGGTTTTTGAGGGGTGGTGCTGTGGTGGGCTGCCGAGCTGGCCCTGTGGCATGGTGGGTGGGTTCATGGCTTAGGTGGACAGGGTGCTGGGTTCGGGTCTGGGTGCCAGTACGTTTTTGTTGCGTCCGGCCCCAATTGTTTTTTATGTTTTGCATCCCCCCAACATGCACTCCTGGGGTTGAGAATCCTTAGGTAGGGGGGTGTGGGGGGTGAAGCCCCCCATGGGGGTGTGGGGGTGCAGCTCCCCTTATAAAACATTATAACTGTAAGTCCCCAGTGCCATTTTGTTGTGCTCAAGGGAGTCACATCGCTGAAACTGATTTTCAGCGATGTGATTTCACTGTAATGGCGATCACCTTTTGGCAGTCGCCATTATGACATAGAACCAACAAAGGAGTACCTCATGAGAGGAAGGAACAGCAGACTTAGAGACTGCATCACAAGTGAGGTTGAGTTTTGAATATATGGCAACATCACCTCCACATTTGCCATGATATTGTCTGTGGATCAGATACTCAGGAATGGCAGCCATGCCATCACTGACCCTATAGACTGTAGGGTCAATGATGGCATGCCTGCCATTCCTGACCCCCTACTTTTCTGCAGCACTGTGGGACCAAGTTCTGCAGCAAGACTACCATTTGCCGCAGAACTTCTGCGGCGGTGATTTGTAATTTCTTCGGAAGTTCTGTGGCACTAACAAACTACCATATCACAGCGTCAGCTTGTCATCCTGACTTCCCTTTCATGGCAGTGGTTATAGCAATCAGGATGGGGGAAGCACAGTAACACTAGTTCAAAAAACAACAGACTTACAGAAATAATTTTATGCCTAAAAAAGCAAAAAAAATCAATTCTTTAAGGTCCTAGCCTATTGCATAAATGAAATATACAGAGGGGACCTTATGTGATAAATAAGGTGTTTCTATACAAATGGTATCTATACCACTAATGAGGTCTCCAGTCTGTATCGCTTACAGATTTATATGTGCTTTCTGCACCACTCACAAGGTCCCCACTCTGTATCAAGTATATATTTATATGCAATCTGTAACATACATACAAATATGTGTGTGTGTATGTGTGTGTATAGTGAGAGAGATACTGTGTGTGTGTGTGTGTGTGTGTGTGTGTGTGTAAATATATATATTTTTTTAATTTCCATGAAATTGCATTCTCATTCATACAAGTCCCATTGGAAATGGAATAAACAGAATAGAGGAGTTATTGCAAAACTCATTTTTCATGGCAACCTGCTTCCCCTGACACATTACGTAACACCATCAGGCCATGAAATGCATGTGAACCAATTGTGAGATAGAACTCTCCAGCCCATCACAATGTGTCCACCATGTGACAGAACACTGCACCATACCATCCCAGGCTCAAAGCAACGATGTGTTCCCCCAATCCTTATGCTGCCCAGTCAGCTCCCAGAGCTAATCTCTGAACCTGAGTTGCCGGCACGGAAACACAACATGCTACCCTCTGGCCCAACAGCTGGCCCTGAACACATTTCTCCATAACTTTTGGCTGATTCCATCAACCAGTGAAAATATGTAATCAATAACCCTGGCAAAAATGTGTACAGCGCAATTATTTATTTAAACAGATGTGTTCTTTCAGCAGGTCTACGCATGATTATATTCCACTTTTCCGGGCATAATTATTTTTCTTAAAATTGACAGGTAAATTCATTTTGCCAGTTATTCATTTCAGATGGCATCTCTATACCTTAAAGGCACAAATAAGTTTGTACAAAGTAAGGTATGGACTTAACAGGTCAATGTTATTGGCAAGGTTTTGTTTAAGTTGTAATAATGTAAGACTGAAAATTGTAATAGGCTGCAGTGCAGGTTGAGCACATATCACCATGCCTGAGGTGCTGTGCTACCACTTCTGGCAGTGGGAGCTGTGGTAGATAAGTGACTGTTCATTTCTGTTGCAAAATGCAGCCATTACATTAGCTAATTTATGATGTTATAACAATGATAACATCACATTCTGAGCATAGAGGGATTTTGGATATAAAAAGAGGGGAAGGGAATCAGATTCTATGGATAAACAGAAATATGAATAAACAATCACCAAGAACAGTGAATTCTGCAGCACTGCAGAAGTTCTGCAGTAGATTGCAAGTTCTGTGCAAAATTCTGTGGCCGCAGAATTCTAGGGGCCTTGATAGCATATAGTCAAGACTCAGTGATGACCTGGATGTCAGGTTGATGCTGGAGAACCCAAAGCTTGACCTGGTCACAATTTGGAAGAAGGTTATGGGAGTTGAGATGACAGATCTATAGGTCTTTAGGGAGTGAAGATGGGGGAAGGAGAGAGTTGGGACCAAATTAAGCTCAACATGCCCAGCAAGCAGGATTAGGAGAGTAAACTAGCATGACTGGAGGTTGGGGGGCAAGATCAAGAAAAATGTGAAGAAATTCTGCTTCACTGAGAGGGTGGTGGAACCATGAAACAGACTGCTGGTGGAAGTGGTTGGGGCAGCTACCCTTAATGGGTTTAAACATGGTTAGGATAGGGCACGGGGATTTATGATTCCAAGGGGGACAACATGGGTTAGAAAGGTGAGGGTGTGGGGGAGGAGTGTGTCAACCCACCAGTACAGTAGGTTGGTGAGGTGTGATAATACAGTAAGGGCACACTTGATGGACCTTTGGTCTTCTTCTGCTATTAAATTTTACATTGCTATGTTTCTCCATACTCATGCAGTTTTTCAAAACATTTTATATTGTTTTTCTAGTTAATAAAACATTACTTGATTATTTGTTTGCTATAGCATGTACTTTGTTTTGAAAAACCTTCAAATAAAATGTTATACGGCACATTCCATATTCTTTTATAATACCTATTGTAGCACAAGCTAATGCTGAAATGTAAAACCAAAACTGAGAGACTCCTTGTACACCAGCAAAAGCGGTGCTGCCTTGAGGATTATTTTATTGGACTGGGAAATAACTATATTTTCAGTCTGTGAGTTCATCTTATGCAATTTATTTAGTCATAGTGGCTAGAACCCCTAAATACTCCTCTTGCTTCCTCTTTTCAGATGAGGAATTAGACTCAAACTCACATTTTTTAAAGAAACAAAATTGCATGCCAAACGATATAAATATCTTTTAAAATGTCTTAGAATTAAATAATAATGATATTTCAAAAGCAGTTGGATGGTATGGATTTCCATCCCTGCTGTTGAAATATGCTGCCCCTGTAATTTTGATACTCTTGACCCATATTTTCAATATGTCTTTGAACTTAGGTGAATTCCCAGTGGCATGGAAAATGGCTAAAGTCATCCTGATTTATAAATCTGTTATCAAGCAGTTTCACTTTTTTTAACAGTATACAAAATTCTGGAAAGGGTCAGTTAGTGTTCAAATAAAATTGTTTTGTTTTTGGAAAATAATAACATAGTATTTTTATTGCCTTTATATGTTTATTTACTGTTCAGCGCCTTGATATCTGAAAGGTGCATTATAAATAAAGCTTATTATTATTATTAGTATTATTATTATGTAATATATAGGACAAGTTCCACACAAAACGCAGTACCACAACAGCCTTAATCAAGGTGGTGGGCAACATTCATGAGGTCTTGGACAGGAGAATGTCATTAGGAGCAGTTTTTACTAAGCTATCAAAGGCTTTTGATATGCTTGATCATGACATCCTCCTATCCAACTGAAAGCCCTTGGTTTGTCACCTACCACCTTAAAATGGTTTTCAGACTATACTAGGGTGAGACAACATATTGTTAGCATGGGAGGTTTTGCCTTGGATAGGGAAAAATTATATCAGGGGTACTCCAAGTGTCCATATAATGGGTCCTGTTATTCAATATTTATGTGAATGACCTCAGTTTACCTAACTCTAATGTTAAAGTACACTTACGTGCAAAGGATATCATACTGTACATGACAGTCTCAGTAAAACAAATTGAAATTACAGTATACATTTGATCAGATTCAGAACTTCCTTTCAAGAAATAAATGAATTCTGAATCCCCCAAAAATTGCAAATTATTCTGTTTCTGGAAACTTGCAATTTGAATTCTGGGAAAAGAAACAGTGTTGGTGGCTACAAGGAACAATGTAATCCTGGAAGTGACCACATCCTACAAATACTTAGGTGTCTGGTTGGATGAAAAATGTAAGTAGGACATTCACATGGATAACACAGTGGCTAACCTTGGAAGAAAGTGTGGGATGTTATATAAGATGAAAACATTTCTTAAAAGGGAATCACAAAATCTAAATGTGGACTCCATGATTGTACCAGTGTTCGATTATGGGTACTTACTCTACCTGTTGGCATCATGGAGAAAGTAAGCAAAGCTAGACATAATGTGCCCAAATGTCAGATGAGTTGCGTTCGCCACAAGGGACTTGAGAAAGACAGTTTGATGCAAGTGGTGACTTGAGTCACACTGTGCCTCAACTGCAATTTTCAAAAAAAGCTTGCCTCAAGTCCCTTTTATGGTGACACAGCAAAGTTGCATGAGCACCCCCTGCCATAATTTTGCATCCGTATGGAAGCCAGTTTATGGGCCTTGTGCCACAGCTTTGGCACAAGCTGACATAAAATGAGGGCACTGTCACAACTTGCATCCAAGGTTATAAAATCTGGCGCAAGTTGCAGCACACCCTTGGATGCAGGTGCAGCAAACTTTGTGGGGGCACAGGGCTTGGTTGCAAGCCCTGCATCCCTGTTTGAAAATCAGGCCCAATGTATACTAGATTTGCATGCTTCATCCTGTATGCTCCCCCCCCCAAAACCAGTTAGACACATCATTGCAATTTGCACAGAACTGGATTGGCTAAGACTGACTTTTAAAAGAAATATGCATCTGGTAAATTTCATGCACTTATGCTATAAAACAGGGTTCTAGAGTACATCTTAAATAACTCAAATCAGAGAGCAGTTAAAGATGGACTAAGACCAGCACACGGAGTTAAATCTGTAATACTTCCTGGGAAAACTACCATAGGGAAATTTGCCTTTTTCTGCACAGGCCCAAAAACCTGGATGGCAATCCCCTGTAATTTAAGGATAATAAACAAATTACGTATACATGAGATGAAAGCTTGGATAGCACAGTAAGATAAAAAACCTACACAATATTACCTTGCAGTATAATTGGGTTACATTTTTTTAATAACATCAGATAGTCCTTCTTAATTATTTTTATGTCTGTATTGATGTGTTTTAGAACATTTGAGTTGCAATATGTAAATGAGCTATAATTGTCTTATGTATATACCATGTTATATGACTTTTGACATGTTAGTAGCATATTACAGATTAGTAGAATAATGTATGCAAGACATGTCTAACGTTCTGCTTCAATATTTTGTACCAGGGACCCCACCAAAAATGAGCTTTGCTCAATCGGCAATCTGTATTCATGCAATGAATAAAATATACTAGTACTACTTGCCAAACAATACAGAAAACAGCTGCCCTCTTCTGGGCAAACTGCAAAATAAAACATCCCATAACCATTTCTGAAGGCATTTTTGAATGGTTGGGAAGTAAAAACCAACCATTTTGTGGTTCCTGTATGTCACAATACAGCAGCATGGTATACAGTAGTAAAACTGCTGAGACCCTGCCTACTGAACTGCTCTAGCCAAACTCAGAAGCGACTTGTCTCCCTTTCTTACTCTAGCTACAGTACCTTGCTGGGCACACATCTCTCTCTCTCTCTCTCTCTTTCTCCATTCTCCTTTCTTAGCCTTCCCAAAAAACTCATCCTAACACTGGTCCTCTTGGACAAACAAGATTTCCAAGCAACCTGGTCTCCAAACTCCACATTCCACGTGCTGCAATAGCTCCTCCAGTACAGTATTCTCTTTAATGGTTGAAGACTAGAAAATGGCTTTCTGGGGCTCAGCTTCATCAAAAATGTCTTCTCTCTTGTTTGACATTGGAATATCTCTCAACTGTCACACATTACGAGGTACATCACTCATTTTATCCCTTAGAAATCCTCTGCCCTACATGAAGAAGGAGATATTCCACATTTCCCACTGAGACTTTAAAGCAGAAATTCATCATTATCAATCATGCTATGTTATCAGAAAACATTATTAACATTAGTGCAGAGATAGCCATAGTGTTCTGAGCTTGCAGTGCCATGTTTGAGGATATGCCACACATTTTGGTCATTTGTCACACATCTTGTCACACATTTCGGTAAAGAAAGTTTTTTTTTTTTTTGAGGTTCAGTCATAACAAAATGAGGAATTTAATTTATCTGATATTCATATAGCACCAGACTATTACCCATTAATGTCATTTTCATCATTACCTCCTACTCTACTCTAACCTAAGGACATGATCCAGGCTTTTTATTTGGTTCCTGTCACCTTCTATAAAAATCGCTTTTCATCCTTTGTTTATACACCTTCATATATGATATCAAAAAAGGGTTGCCATATCTTTCCAAATGTCTCCTCCTGTCTCTGGTTAACAAATTGAATCCTCTCTAGATTCATAGCATCCACCATATAGTTTAACCAGGTTTTAAAAGTTGGTGGTTTGGGGTCTTTCCATTTCATTAATATACATTTTTTTCAGTTGTCAATGCTATTGATACAAAGGCTTGTTGAGCCTGGTCTATCGTAATTCCTTGCACTATTATACCAAACATGGTAAACAAAATCTTAAATGGTATTTGTTTATTTATAACTTTCTTGATCATATTATATATTTTGGACCAAACATTTTTTAAGAAAGGACAATTATGAATTAAATGTATCAATGTGCCTGTTGTAGTGGTACATCTTGGGCATTTGTCATTTATTTAAAAATAAATTTTATGCAGTTTATATGGAGTAAGATATGTTCCATGCAAAATATTATACTGAATTTGTCTTAAATTAGTGGATTTAATGTTCATGAATGCAGATCCCAAAATGTTATTCCATAATTCCTCAGAAATTTCTTGTGCAATTTCTTTTCCCAGTTCGTTTTGCCATTTCTGTTTTAATTTGTTCATCTCTTTTATAGTAATCCCACAAAGAGATCTATATAATATTGATATCAGTTTTTGTTTTCTTTTTGTTCCTCTACTTTTTCTAGGATTGGTGTGATAGTTAATTTTAATTCTCCATTTGTCTTTTTTACATATTGTTTAATTTGTATATATTTGGAGTAATGTGCAGAAGGCACAGGATATTTTTCTCTTAATTTATCAAATGTCATAAATACTTCCTTATCAAATAATTGACCTGTTTCTGTCAGGCCATACAATATCTTTTCCATTATAACAGAATTTCTATTTTCTGACTGACATTTTATCCAATTCCATTTTATGGTCACCTGTGAAACTAAATAATATTTATAAAAATTGGCTGGGGCTAAACCTCCCCATTCTTCTGGAAGCACCAATTTGTTATATGCTATCCTCTGGTTTTTATTTAGCCATACAAAGCTGGTGATTATCTTTTTTAAGGATTTAAAGAATGGCATAGAAACTTCTATTGGGAGGGCTTGGAAAACATAATATTTTAGGCAAAACTTGCATTTTTATAAAATTTACCGTACCAATTAAGGTATAGAGTAAGCTCTTCCATCTCTCTAAATCTATTTTTATTGTTTGTAAAGGTTTTTCATGATTCTCTAATATTAATTTGTCTAACTTTTTGGTAATTATAATCCCTAAATATCTGAACGAATCAGCTTCCAAACAATATTCAGTATTTTTAAATATTTTTCTCCCTACATCTAGAGTTTTTAATATCGAGGTTTTCTCATAATTAATTTTGAAACCTAATTCTTTTCCAAACTGTTCTGTTATCCTCATGAATTCCATAATAGATTCTTGATTATTATCCATATACAGGACAGCACTGTCTGCATATAAGCTTATTTTATGATATGTATTACAATATTGAATTCCTTTGATATTATCATTCTGTCTAATATATTCTGCCCATGGTTCTATACAGATTGCAAATATTAGAGGAGAAATGGGACAACCCTGGTGTGTTCCTCGTGATAAATTAAATGCTGTAGATAGCAAATTAGTAATTTTTATTTGTGCTGTAGGAAGATAATATATTATTTTTATCCATTCCATAAAGTTCCCACCAAAGTTCATTTTCTGCATTGTTTGTATAATAAATTCCCATTCGACAAGATCAAATGCTTTTTTGCATCAACCGTTACTGATACAGAATCTCTTTTATCCCTATTTTCCAATAAATTTATGGTTCATCTGATATTTTCCATTATTTTTCTTCCTCTAATAAATCCATTTTGATCTTGATTTATTATATCTGGCAAAAACCTATCTAATCTCATGGCAAAACTTTATAGTCAGAATTTAGTAATGATATTGGTCTATATGATTTACACAAATTTGGGTTGTTATCTTGTTTTTGAAAAATAAGTATTATTGCTTCATAGAAGGTCTGTGGAATCTTTTTTAGTTCAGTTATTTTATTTAACATTACAACAAAGATAGGGATTAGTATCTCTTTAAATCTTTTATAGAATTTGTGTTGTAAACCATCTGGTCCAGGTGCCTTACCTACCTTCATTTCTTCTATTGCAACTTCTACTTCTAAGTATATAAATGGTTGGTCTAATGCATTTTTTATTTCATTTGTTAATTGCTTTAAATTATTTTTTTTCCAGAATACTAGTCTGTTCTTCCAGTTTTTCCTGAGCTGTGTATACCTCTTTATAATATTCTACAAATGTATTCATTATGTCAATTGGATGTTTCATCAATATCCCCTTATTGTCTTTTATTTGCATTATATTATTTTGTTCCTGATTTTTTTTATTTGCCAGGCCAGTAGTTTTAAAGGTTTACCTGCATTAATATAATAATTTGCTCTTGTTCTTAATATTTGGTTCTCCGCTTTTTCTGTAATCAATTTATCGTATAAATCTTTTTTTGTTGTTAATTGACTAAAAATATGCATATCTTGAGTCGAATAATGAATTTGTTCCACTACATTAATATAATTTTCCAGTGTCTTATATCGTTGAAGCCATTTTTTCCTTCTTCCCCCTAGTTCCTGTAATAGCTCTCTTATTCATGCTTTGAAAGAGTCCCAAACCACCATTGTATCTATATTTTGTTCTAGATTCCTTTTAAAAAATTCCCTCATTTCTTTTTCCAATATTTCATAATTTCCTGTAATCTTAAAAATCTGTGGATCCATTTCCCATGGTGGAGAAATCAACGTTTATGGGTTAATTGTATATCCAAAATGCAAGGGGAATGATCAGAAATCAAGATTCCTGGATACAACACTTTTTTAACTGTATATAATATAGTTTCTGAGACTAACAAATAGTATATTCTTGAATATGAGTAATGCATTTTAGAGTAACAGGAATACTGTTTATTTTCCTCCTTCATATGAGTCCATGGATACACTAGTTTCAAGTCACCCATACAATATTTTATAGCCTTTACTGCTAGTTTGAAATTATATACAGCCTCTGAGGTTCTATCTGATTTATTTAATACTAAATTAAAGTCCCCCCCAATAATATACGGTGAGCTAAAGCTTGACAACTGCAAAAAGAAATCTGAAAAAAAATGATGGATTATTAAAATTAGGACCATAGATGGTTGCTACTGTCAAAACTTGATAGTGTATTTTTAGTTCAGTAATTACATATCTCCCATTTTGGTCCCTAAATTCTTTCACTATATGGGGTTGGAGGTTCCTTCTGTGAAAGAACATGGCAGTCCCTCTAGCTTGTAAAGTGTAAGGTGAATGTATACCCTTTCCCCATTTTTTCTGGAATCATACAAAATCTGATCCTAAAAAATGTGATTCTTGTATTAGCAAGCAATTAATGCATTTACTATTTATGTAATTTATAATCTTAACCATTTTTGTTCTGCTTCTTAGCCCTTTAACATTCCATGTTAATATTTTTAATGTAGTCATTTTACTTTTTTTGTTTTTAGCCTGGATCATTCTCTTCAGTATATTATTTAATTGTTTTCTTTTTTCCTTAGGGTCCTCCATTTTCATCCCCCCCCCTCTATTTTTTACCTTTTCCCCTTTCTTATTTAAGTTCTTTCCCCATTCAGTTTTTCAAAAATTCCCAATCCCCCCCATACCCTCCTGGAAATCCATTGTTCCCAGCTCTCCCTTTTTACAGAGATGCACTAAATGGCATCCCTTGCACTTTGTTGACGCAGTCACTTTTTTCCCCTTCTTTTCCCTTTTTTCCTTTTTCTTCCCCCTTTTCTCCCCTTCTTTCTTCTACCTTTTTCTTTTCTTTCCTTTCCCTTTATTCTGATCTTTTCATTCCATTTTCCTTCTTTTGCATTCCCTATGTTTATTTCTACCTAACAGAATTTTATAGTTTATTTATCTGTGTGTAATTCTGTATTTCCTTTATTCTACCCAATCAATCTTAATTTTCTTACTTACCCTTCTTAATTTCTAATTTATAATTTTGTACTTTAAATACAACAAGGAGAAGTGCAATCAGATCCCCCCAAAAAACACCATTCTTCCCCCGTTCATCCCCCTCATTCCCCACTCCCCATTAAAGATGACAAACTGCTTATTTCTCTATTAATTGTTTCTCCATTCAGAAAACAAAAAGAAGTACTCTGTAGATATAGGTATTAAACAAATGGGGATCTCATCATCGGTTCAACACAGTAGTCTGCTAAATTCATTTTGAATCCTATATGTTCATATGGGGAGGGGTTGGGGATGGGTTGGCTCGCTACTCTACAACTTTCTCTTGCTGCTTTTGCTAAATGCAGCCATTTTATGTAACATAAGTAAAATATAAATGGTAGATAGAGAATAGTAAAAGGAAAATTTGTAAATAGGGTATTTAAAAGCAGGGGCACTAACCCCCGTGGTGATACACAACATCTCAGTATCTATAATTTGCCTGGCTTATTTCTAGTGTGCTTGAAGAAATCAAATGCTACTCCTAACAATGGCATAGAAAAAGCAATTAAAGTCCAAAGTTATACTTTATATATGTACCCCCAGGGATTCTTGCAATCATCTCCTCCCCACATAGACTCTTTTTCCTTTTCCTTCTTTTTTCTGCTTATCTCCCTTCCTCCCCCCCTTTTTTTTCCTTTTTTTAAACTTCTCCATCTTTGTTCCTTCCTTTCATATATTAATCATATGGGTTTGATCTCCCGGGGTGAGATGACTGACCTGCTATATTCCCATAGCATTTTTCATAAGCCTCTTAGGCGTCTTCATAATCAACAAATGTCATGGTTTTTCCATTTACTACAATCCAAAGTTTAGCCAGATGTTGCATCATGAAACATATACCCTTTTCATATAATTTTTTCTTCAATGGGTTAAAACGTTTCTGTTTATTCATTGTATCCATTGATAAATCAGAGTATGCATTGAAATTATATTCGGCATATTTTAGCCCTTTTTCAGTTCTTGCCTTCTGTAATATTGTTTCTCTGTCCTGAAATCTATGTGGTTTTATTAGCACAGAGAGTATATAATTACTAGTTCCACTGCTAAACCTTGATCCCACATGATGAACTCTGTCCAGAGCTACTTTCTGGTCAGGAATTTTTTTCCCCGTGGCTTCTGTAATCATTTTTTCAAAATACAATAAGGGATCCCCTGTACCTTCTACACCTTCTGGAATGTTTTTCAATCTTAGCTCTTCTGGGTCTATCTTCCAGGTAAGCTATTTTTGTTGTTAAGATCTTTATTTGAATATTGTGCTGTGATTGGATCTTTAATAAGGGACCCTTAATATCTTCAACCTGAGAGACATGCTGCTCTAGTTCTTGTGTTCTTATCATCAGAGTTGACATTTTCTCTGTTAGGGTACTCATTATATCTGAAATTCCTTTTATCGAGTGTCCCAATTCCCCCATGCCATTGAGCATATCTTGTCTTAAAGCCGCTACTGCCTGCATTACTCCTGCAGTGCCTCCCCAATGCCTTCCCCAATGTTTACTATGGAGTGGGATAAAATAGAGCCTTGACATTGAAACCTGTCTTCTTGTTTAGTAGCCATTAGTCTCTCTTTATTACCAAATATGATGTGTATGCTTGCTGTTGTGTCAGTATTAAGTTTTCTTGAGTAACAAGTTCCTTCTGTGGCTATAGCTCTACAGTTTTAGCATTTAATTGCAAAGGCACCTCTTCTTGCTCAGTATCCACCCCCTCCATTTCTGCTTGTTCAGCATTCTGTTTTTTTTCCTTGTCCTCCATATTGTCATTGCATTTTTATTTTACAGAATTGTATAATTTTTCCACTTGACTTAATGTTTTTATTCCTATTATGTCTTAACGAGGTATCTGGTAGTGGAGATAGCAAAGGTTCACTTACCCAGTCATTGTAGTTTTTCTCTGCATTTAAATATGGTTGCTTGTCAAGTTGTGCTGCCTCCTTTGTATTTCTCTTACCGTTTTCCATTTTTTTACCTCTATGGTTTCTAGTGATCTCCTTTACACTCCTCAGTGATTTCAACATACCGTGTCACCAGCTTCTTCAGTCGCTCACTTTCCCATTTCTCACCCTTTTTTTTCTGTTCAGTAGAATTTGCACAAGCTTCTTGGCCTATTGCCTTTGTTATCTACAAATATCTGGCATGAAAACTTAGGGCCGACATAAAAGCATTATGTAAATCTACCTGGGAAACACCAGAAAATTAAACAATAAAGTTCTGCATGCATAACAACTTACTAGAATGCTCTTAAACCCAAAATATCATTCTGTCAGTGTTTGACCAAAGAATGTACTGCTGGTGAGGTAAATCCACTAAATCAACATAAAAAAGAAGAAGATAACTAGCAGGGATTAGTTTAACAAATACATGCCAACGATTGATTCTGTGACCTCATCCTACTCAGCATCTTGCTTCAGCTCCTCTTGACAGGAACTGACGTCATAATTCTCGCCAACTCTTGGTAAAGAAAGATTGAGAGGTATGGACGTTGGTTTCTTTTTCTATTACCTCATCACATGGTCATCACCATTCAGACTGAACACTAACAGTATGCCATTTTTTTCTAGTCCCACCTTGAATGCTACAGTATGTGTACTGCAAAATGGCAACTCATGTTCAGGCACTGTACTTTGTATGTAGTCTGAAGGGGTTTGAAAGATTATTATATCTGTCTAATAGTATCACTGTCTAATTGATACTGTTTAAAGTCAATATTCCACTTTTCAGTGCAGTTAAAATATCTTTCTGCTTACAACTTGAATTATATCCTGTTAGTGATGACATACAATGACTTATTTTTCAACTGCATTCCTCAACTAGTAGAAGCAACTCAAACATAGTACTTAAACATCACAAATATTGTTATAGTACTGACTTAGTTACTTTTTTAACTTGAACAACTTTGCTTCATTTAAGTTTCTAAATTCTAGCCATGTGTTTCTATAAACAATATTTCCCTATACAGCTTAATACCACTTGCATAACAACAGGAATTACTTTTTTTTAACTCTTGTGTTCCATTAGGTTTGTAAAAGACCACAGCAGATGTGATCTGATTAAGATTTCCCTACCCAATGAAATAAATCAGTTTTGTAGTTAATGAGTTCTTTTTTTCTCAGCACACACTACTGATTCTTACATGCAATCCTTGAAAACCTGTCCATGACCAGTAGGGTAGGATAGGTGGCTGCTTCCAATCTTTCATTTCACTCACTACTGCCATCATCACTAAGGTACAAAGAGACATTAAATGACCTAGCTCCCTGGCAAATCAAAACGAACACCATTGTAAGTCTTGGGTTGCAGGTCCAAATGCCATGAATAATTATCAGTACTAAAGGAAATGATTGCATATGCCACAGGTAAGAGGAAAATTTAAATCCCTGAGAATTAGATGGAATGCTGAGGTCCTCAGGGCTCCTTTATGTATGCCTCCTATTCCATTTGTTCCTTTGAAGTTAAAGAATTACAAATTAAGCAAAACCCCAAATGATAAGAGGAGTGGGGCCTTCCCTTCCCTTCCCTTCTGGCTTCTTTAATAAATTTGGCTGGCTAGTTGAAATATGAAAAACTCTGCATCCAAGCTGAAAGACTGGATGGACTTTATAAAGGAACTATATGTGTTTGAATAAATATCATAAATTACCACATTCCCATAAAACCTTTCATGCAATGTCAACAAAAAGAATATTTAATGATTTCTTTATGCAGAAAAATATTTATTTTATGATGATGTAATCTGATAATACATACTGTAAAAGGGTTCTGGTTGCAAAAGAAGGAAAACCAGCTTTATTGTAATGGCTCCAGCCTACATATCCCAGTCTTGTGGTCAGCACACAAACTGTTATATGATTATAGCCCCCAGACAAAACACACAGAACTATGGTCATTAAAGGCATTCATGCTAAAGTATTTGGAGGCTTCAGGGCAAAGAAAGAAATATGACTTTTCTGAGTTGCTACCAGGACACTGTTTATACATACACAGTTTCATATTGCTTTCAAACAATGGAACTAAGACTAAAAAAGTCAAAGCCCAGATCAAAGCATGGTGTTTAATTTCCTTAATAAAGCCACCCCATTAAACAGTATGACATGAAAAAAGGAAGTTACAAAGTTTAACAAACCATGAGTCGCTCAGATGATTGGTTTTATTCAGATCAAAGGATTTTGATATAAAACAAAGTGTAGAACATATTATAGTCTGGCTATGCTTTCAGATAAGATAACTAATGTGTAATTAGGCGTGAATTAATCTATCATTCATGATGGATTCCAATGAAGTAATGAGTAATTATGAATTACAAATTAGTTTAACTGGATTCTGTCCCTAGTATAATCTAAGTTTTAGATTCAGCTCTCATCATGTCTAAACTTTTCGGACAGTCTCCCATGTGAGAAACAATACACTTTTGCAGGGAAGAAGTAGATCTGTGAGTTACAAAACTAACCAATCTTTGCACTTTGTTCAAAATGTTATGGGGAATATATAAACAAACAATGATGGCTTTCAGTTATTTTAAAGTAGGCTTAGATTTTAAATGTCTTATAATGTAAGCAGGATGATTCAAAGATTTACTGTACTGTACACAATTGAAAACACTGACTGAACCATTCAAAATGAATCTTAGTTACATAATCACTAATACACATATAATACATTATGGTACAGTAGTGCCACTGTAGTTAGGGTTTAGTAAGCACTTTAATCTTAAACTGTGATTTTTTGGGGCCATTAATAAATTGTCTTTTTTATGACCTATTAAGCTGACCATTGGTAAGGCATGCACACATGTTGCCATAGGATCACCCATGCTTCGAGATCTGGTGCCTTTCAAGTAAACAATTATTAATTTATTTATTTATTTATGTAAATGTTGGTAACCAGGAAAGACACACTGAACTGGGGCTCATTTCCAGGTATGACCTGAGGGAAAGAGGGAAAGGAGTATATACAAGTATTTACAATCCAAAAACAGTTACAATGAACAAATAATCCATGTTACAACCACACAGTGTGGAACGATAAGATAAAACAATACGTTTTACATTTCATAAGCAGAATATAAACCTAGTGAACATATAGATGAGGGGACAGAATGGGGTTAGGATCTGTACAACTTGGAAAAGTCTGTGCAGGTAGGGTACAGTTACTCATAGACTTTGGGCTAATAAGGCAAGCTTGGAGGAGGGATTTCAGCCAGGTGAAAAGGAATTTATGGGGGTATCAACTGTGGGCCTGGACAAAGATGCAAGTGCACAAGGGTTGAAAATAGAGTTTTAGTTGGCATTCAAGGCAGGAAAGGGGGACTGCCATATGGGAAAGAGGAGCCGATTCCAGAGTAGGGGGAGGCAGTAGGATAAGGCAGATTGTCTGGCACATGAGTGCACCTGAGGGGCAGAGAAGGTGCGAGAGTCTCTAGAACAGAAGGGATAGTCAGAAGTGCTGGCAGGAGAAAGGAGGGGATGATAGCTAAGTAGGGAGAGAGTTAAACCAATATTTAGCTATGAAGGATGAACTGTGAAGCTGTTGGTGGAGGGGGAGAGGAGGGACAGAGCATGCAAAGTGTAATGAGCAATGGTGAGTAAGGGGAGGGAAATTGCTGGCGAAATAGCAGAAGGCATTGCACAAGGTGTCAAGCCTTGTGAGCGAGGAGGAGGGGGATGAGCTGTATACCACATCTGCATAGTCAAACAAGGGAAGAATCAGTTTTGTGACAAGTTCATGATGTGTTGGGAGGATGAGACATCCTTTGGAATGATACAAAGCTCCTAGTTTGGGGTAGAGTTTGGTGTGTAGGATGTCAATGTGGTGGTAGACGTCCAACTTGGGGTTGAGCCAGACTCCCCGGTATTTGAAGGCAGATACAGTTTCCAGCTTGGAGCCATTGAAGGTGTGGGAGGCTGAAGGGAGCTGAATTTTAGCAAGCTTCTGGGAGAAGCCAAAGGTCATTGATACAGTCTTTTTAGTGTTCACCGTAAGTTGATTAGAGCAAAATCATTGTAGAACATTGAGAAAATCAAGCTGGAGAGGGGCTTCAATTGTGCTTCAGGAAGGGTCTGACAGGTAGCACAAAGTATTGTTGGCACACATGTGAATGTGTGCCAAGACACATACTGAGGGAAGGTCATTTATGAAGATAGAAAAAAGAATTAACCCCAAGATAGAGCCTTGGCAGATGCCTGCATGGGTAGTGAGAGGAGGGGACAGCATGTCAGCGACTTGAACAGACTGCTGGCGGTCAGACAGATAGGACCGGAACCATTTCACAACAGAGAAAGAGAGGCCTGCAGAGGCCAGTTTATTGAGGAGAAAATGGTGGGACACCTAATCAAAGATTTTTGCCAGGTCTGTGAAAATGGCAGAGGTGAGATGCCCATTATCCATAGTGATAAGAATGGAGTCTGTTACACAGAGGAGGGAGGATACTGAAGAGTGGGTCTTTCTGAAGCCTGACTGGAAGGGGGTGTGGAAGGAGGTTCTGTCAAGGAAGGAGGTGAGGCTAGAAAATACAAGGGCTTCCTGGAGTATAGCCAGGGCAAGGAGTAGGGAGATGGGTCGGTAGGTCCCTGGAGAGGAAGGGTCACCCCACCCTTCTGGAGGGGTAAGACTTTGGCCATTTTTGAGGCTTGGGGGATGGTTCAGAGAGAGAAGGATTGATTTGTGTGTAGGTGAGGGGGAGGTTATGGCTGTGGAAGAGAGTCTGAGCATCCTGGGGTACAACCCATAAGGGCTGTGCTTTATTAGGCTAAGGAAGGATAATACATTGAAGACTTCCTGTGAGGATGCTGGGGGGGGAGGAAAATACATCATCAGAGGATGGTGAGGTTGATGAGGAGGGACAGGATAAGACTGTTTGGTGAAAGTGCAAGTGGTGAAAAATCTGTTGAAATGGGAAGCAATTGAAGGAGGGTGAGAGACTAATGTGCTGTTCACTAGTAGAGAGTGAGTGAGGATTGGGTAGGGATGTCTAGAAGGGAGTGAAGGACTTATCAAAAGTTGGATGGGGAGCGTAAATCAGAGTTAAGTTGAGACTGGTAATAAAGGGCTTTAGTAGACTGGACAGATTTGTTGCAAGTGTTACATAGGGTCTTGTAGTTGCGGAAGTTGACTGGGTTGGCTAAGGACTTCTAAGTAGTCCACACTAGGTCTCTGACTTTGAATAGGTCAGTCAGGTGGGGAGAGCTTTATGGGTGGTGTATTCGCTTGGCACGCAGCTTTCTGCACAGGGCATGTACATCCCAGACCCTGTTAAAGATATTAGTGAAGACAGATAGGGCCTCATCAATGTCTTGAGCGGTGTAGATGGGAGACCAGTCAGCGGTGATGAAGTCTGAGAGTAAGGCATCAGTGTCAAGGGATCTGAGGGACCTATGCCAAATGTACTTATAGGACACTTGGAGAAGATGGATTTTCCTGACATGGTATGTGAGGCAATGTTCACTGAATGAATCAGGTAAAGTGCTGGCAGCAATGATTCAATGGGGGTAGGTGGACAATACCCAGTCAATGAGGGAGTAATTACCAGAATGTGTGTTGAATTGGGTAGATTCATTGATGAGCTGGGAGAGGTAAAGGGATTCTACGCATTGAACAATGTGGTTAGAGGGGTGGAGAGCCAGTTTAAATTAAAGTCACCCAGGAGGATAAGTTCACCAGGGGAGTCTAGGGAGATAAGCGTTGAGATGAAAATTGGGAGTGTGCTAGTGGGGGACTTTGAGGACATATAGAAGATTCCAATGAATAAAGGGTTGGAGGAAGGAAGGAAGTGAAAGTTTGAGAAGAAGTTGTTTGTAGGATGCATGGGTTGTTTCTTAGTGAGAGACTATGGCAGGAAGAGTGGAGCGTATGTAGATGGCCATGCTGCCTCTGTGCTTGCCTCTGTCCTGATGGAGCAGGATGTAGTCAGGAAGGAAGAGGTAAGAGTCAGGAATTCTGGCTGAGAGCCAGGTTTCCAATATACAGAGGATGTCAGGGGTGTGCAGGGAGGTCCATACTTTTAGTTGGTCAAGTTTTAGGAGTAGGCTCCTGGCACTGAGGTGGAAGATTTGTAGACCCTTGGGTAGTGAGATGGAAGGAGGCCCTAGGTTGTGCTCGACATCTCCTGCTAGTAGTAGTAGTAGGAGAATGAGAAGGCATGGAAAGAGAGTGGTGATTCACCACCTCCACTTTTGTTGGGGAGGATGGGTTGGGGGGGACAGCAGCAGCAGTGTAGGGACTTGAAACTTAGGGAGATGGAGGGAAGAAGACCAGGGTGGAAAGTAAAGGGAGAGATGGAGGGGGAGGAGACAAGGCAGAGATGACAGAGGCTGGATTAGGTGTCATTCTGGGGGGAGGTTGGAGGGGAGAGGGGAGGAGTGTGAGCCCAGAGGGGATGGGGTGGAGAAGATGAAGAGCAGCGGGGGGAGTGGAGGGTGTCGTTGGGGTGGTAGGGGTGTGTGGCGATTCAGGGTGGGCAAGGTTGGGGGATGAGAAAAGGAAGGTTGAGCCACAGGGTGAACAGTAGAAGCATAGCAGGAGGTGGGTCAGGTAGGGGACATAGAAGGGGATTGAGGGGAGAGAGGTGATGGAGTGTGAGGGGAAAGGTGACAGAGGGATTACAGGCTGTGAAAATGGCTTGCCAAAAATGGGGGGGGGCCTTCAACTGGGCAGAGTAGGAAGCTGGGATGGCTGGGAGAGGAGGGGTAGATGTCAGTGGTGAGTGAAAAAAACCTGTGTAACTTGTGCTGAAGGGGGAGCTCAGACACCCTAAAGCACGGACAGAACTATCCGAATAGTGGATTTGAGTACTCCTTCTTTATCACTCTCTCACTTACAGAGCAGGAAAAAGGGGGGAGTTTATTTTTGCTGGATCAGAGAGTAATAGGCAGATTGACACTGGGGAGGGTTGGTTGGGCAAGAAGGTGTAGACAGAGTGAAAGTTGTTTGAGGTAGTCAGAATACCGATATGACAGGTGAACTATGATAGTGCAAACTCAGGACAGGTGAAAGAGAGGTGGGGTTGAAAGTGCCATAAGAAGCTATTTATTGCGTAATGGGCTAAAGTTATAGGGGTCAAAAACATTGAAAAGCTAGTTTTAGTCTACTGTTTTTGCTCATGAGAAATCCTGATACTTTTAGGTTTATGAGTGCCTTTTGATGTTTTTGAAATGAAAAGTTTAAAATAAAAAGGTTATGAATATTTTGAAAAAATAACTGCATCCAAGCTACAACTTTCTCCATACTTTTTCATGAGGAGTTTTCATGCATCTGTGGTTGCATCCTGTCAGTTACAGGCATGTGTGCACTGGGTACTCTTAAATCCTTCCTACCAAACTTTTCATTATGGCACTAGGAACCCACCCTCAGTGCCTGTTACTTTCACCCAACTTCCTGATTTTCCAAAGCCGTACTGGGGGCCCTTTGCCAGTGATGCTAGAGTCTCCTACACCTCCTGACTTCTCTATTTCAAGGATTTAGGACATTGTGAACCAATACCTAGTGTCAACTGTCAAGAACCACCAAAGACTTACAAAAGGGGAACCTAGCCCATTGCCTGTTAACTAGACTAGCATCATCAATGACCCAAACTGCTACACCCCCACTGCCCAGCTGTGCCATGCTCATATAGTCAGCCTGTACAAAAAGGGGAAGCATCTTATTTTGGATAGATTTGCATAAAACTTATCTGAAACTCTTAGTGCTTTTGTAGTGTGATGTTCCGTGTTTCACATGTGTTTTATGCTCTGCCTACAATTTGTGTTTTGCCATATGTGTTCTGAATACCTCCTCCCCCCCTCCTCAACATCAGTCAGCAGTTGGGAATGTGGTTGGGGGGAAACTGTGTGCGTAATAAGAGGGTTTTTTCTGATCACTTAGTTACCAATGCTATCTCACAGTATTCTGCACACTGCAAAATTTGCTGATGAATCCTGTACTAAAAACAGACTTTTTGGTAAGAGTAGATGTAGCTTGCTCATCTTGGACTTTATTTTCCAAGATCATCTAGCAGCTGCCATACTTACTGTGTGTTTTTTGTTTGTTTTGGTTTTTTTGTTTTTTTTACTTCTTGCAAATCTTCAGTACATGTGAATATAAAGTACTACTGTTGCTGTTCAAGTTGTGCTGTAATGGTTCTTTCATGAAATATCAATAAAAGAGACGTTTTCAAAATATGTAAGAGCTTATAATATGAAATGGGTTGGTAGAGAGGTGTTTAACTGGCTTAAGAATCCAGAGGCAAAGTTTAAAAATATGGTGACGCATCTGGATGTGAATACCTGACAAACATCTAACCTTCAAATATTTGTGAGTGATGTTTACAAGGATATATGATGGGAAGGGGTTCTGCAAGATCTGGATGTAAACCAATGAGCAAAGCCATTAAGATCATATATAAATGGCTAGAGGATGGACTCACACTGTCAGCTGATGCTGTCCTCCACCATATTGTGAGAGGAGTCTTGTTTGCTGCTGGTACCCGTATCCATGCATTGCAATCTTACATGGCTCAGTATTGGAAAGAGCTCTTCTAGTTTCAAGAAGCATGCTATTTGGTCCGACGAGAGCTGAAATGTGCAAAATGCTGCCAGTCATTATGCACTCATGCCATATTGCCCATTATGGAATTATATAAAAAACTATTACTTTGCTGTCCCCATATCCCCACACTGTGGACCAATAGACATACAGATCCTTCTGTACGCTGTCATTCGGTGGGTAGCTGGGTGGCATATGGGTGGGGTGCTGCCTCCCAGCAGTGACGGGGGGGGGTGCTGGATGGCCAGGGGTCCTCTGTGCATGGGTGGGGAGGGGGGTACAACTAGATCACTAGGTTAGACTTTCTTGTTACAACAGCCCGCGATTGGGTGCATGGGGAGGTGACCACTAGACCACCAGGTAATTGATTTACTATTACAGATGCCCATGATCAGGCATACAGGGAGGAACCCACTAGATCACCAGGTACTTTTGAATGTTACAGATGCCTGCGATTGGGCATATGGGGAGGGGGGTCCTCTAGACTACCAGAGAGGATCTGGGTGCTTGTGGATGGTGTTCCTGCTGGGCGGGTGGCCACCCACGACTGGTGGCGGTTGTGTTGTGCCTTGCAATACAGCTACCTGTCTGTGGGTGGCCAGCATTTGAGCCTGTCATTGTCGGCTCAACTTTGAGCACCAGTGTGCGGCGCATGTAGGGGTTGTGCCTGCATATGCGCCACACATCCCGGGCTGAATATCGGGATGTGCTGCATATGCATGGGCACGCTCCCTGCATCTGCACTGCATACATTGCCAGTGCACCCCAGTGCATCAGGGGTTGCGCCGCACAACCTGCCCCTTTTAATATCACGCCAGGGTGCATTGGGGGGTTGCGCATGGCGCAACCCCTATGAATATCCTAGCCCATATATATATATAAAATTCTAGTTACCCACACCCATCCAAATATGCTGCACATAAATTTACTCAATAAAATGACACAAAGCAACACATTGACAATTACTATTTTATGGCGACCCCATAAAAAGGACAATAAAAGTGAATGATTGTTAGTAGAAAACTTTGTTTCAATGGACTAACATTACAAGTTAAAAAAAATCTATATTATAAGCACGTAACCTGAAAATTACTTTCAAAACAGTACAGTAAAAAATACAGAGAGAACAATACAGTGTTCCTGCTGGTCATATCATAGAGACTACCCCATCTGTAAGCAGCTTCTCATTTAATAAGTATGTCTGACTGCTTAGGAAAATTAAAGAGTGACAGCTATCTGCATCCTGCCTTACTGGAAGCACTATAGCAACCACAGCTGAGTAAAACATCATTATGATGGTGATTATGACTTAATAATTGGTAAAACAAATTAATCTACATAAAATACTGATGGAGGGCAGGCTATGATGCACAAGCATTTAGCTGTAATAAATATTTGTACTTTTAATCATAGCCTGAGTGCTCAAAACACATCACCCTCATCACTTCAATAACACTAAAGAATGTGGTTTAAAATGGAGCTGTACAGACAACAGCTGTACCTTAGAAATGCCAGTTTAAAATCTGGCATTAGCAATGACCACACCATGGCAAAAGTAGTGACACACATAAAAGACACCAGTCAGTGATGATAATCTCCTCAAAACGCTGTAACACAGCTGTGAATTCCCCTTTAAATGTTTGCATATGGTCCTGCACTATGGAGCATGAAGACATTATGGGGGCTGAGAAGACTGAAGCCAGAGGTGGCAGTTTGATTCATGAGACTGCTGGCAGAGGTGGGTGGGGACCACTAAAGTCTGCAAGCCAGTGCTGTTACAGAGTTGAGGGAGCCAGGAGCCTGACAGCGATGGTGGTGTAAGGAGCCATGGTCAAGGGCTGGGGTGGTTGTGAGAATGCACACTTGGCTATGTTTGGGGAGGGGGGCCTGTAGTATGCTGCTATGGCCCAGGTGGGATGATGCTTGGGGAGGCTGTGCCTGAGGTATTGCATACCTCAAAATGGGCTGCTGACATTCTAATCTTGAATTCCCAGTTCTGTTGTCACAGGGGCATTGAGTGTGGTCCAGGTGCAGAGAACATGGTCAGCAAGGGACTGAAGACCGATACAAGCATGCATGAATGGTGGTGGGTAGGTGATGATAATTGGGGCAGTGGAAGTTAGGGAGACTGACTTGGTTCTGAGCAACTTTCAAAAAAAATGTTGGAAGGTCAAACACCTCACAAATGTATTGGCTAAATCAATAACTGAAAAAAGGAAGAATAAACATAACTTGTACTCAGTCCATTATCATAGGAATCGTTCAAGCCAGACGACAGCTTGCCTATAGTGGTTAGCCCTTTTCTCAATGGTAGTAACCATATTTCTTTTTACTGGTACAGTACTCATCCAGAGCACTTTTTTTTTCTTTTAGATGATATACATGTATTAAATTCCTCTTGTCTTTTTCAGAGCCAATCTCTCTCTTTCTTTTTTAACATTTTAAGTTATTTTATTATCTTTACGTTCTTATACATTTATTGGGACATTAACTTGACGTAAGATTTTTTTACAAACCACTAGTATGTTAATGCTATATTCATTGTGAATCATTACACGCAGTCAAGCCTCACATTGTATTAAAGTTATCTATGATTTATACTTGGAACATACCAAATGGGAAGCTAAACATACAGGCCCAGATATTAAAAAGGGTTGCGCCATGCGCAATAGGGTTGCGCCAGCGTAAGTCCGAAAATGAGCCATTCTGCGATATTCAGTGGGAGGCAGTTGCGCCCCCCAAATCACGCTGAGCAACAGTGCAGTGATAATGAATGTATGTGAAGCTGAAGGGGGAGGAACCATGCATAAATGGCGCAGTGCGATATTCAACAACATGCTCCACGCGCAATAGGGGAGCAAGTGGAAGTTGGCCGATAGTGGAAATGTGCCAAAATAAAAAGGAACAAGGGAGAGGTGCAGGAATGCTACAGGGAAGGCACATGTTGCTGAACTATAGCCAGCCACACAGGCAACACACACACACAGGGCAGGACAGAGAAAGGGCAGCTGGAACCCACAGGCTCAGGGAAGGTGTGGGGAGCCACAGCCACAGTGCAGAAGAGGGAAGTGCCACACAGCACTGAGGCCAGCACAGTTAGGTGTTCCCGGTGCAGGGGAAGTAGCAGCCAGGACAGTGGGGGGGAACACAGAAATAGCTGCCGGGGGAACACAAGCCAGGGACATGGCCAGTGCCACCATCCAGATGGAGGCAGTAATGAGGGGGGTGAGAAGGCAGGCAGCGGGGGGGGCATGGCCGTGGAAGGGACCGTCGGCGGTATGCCCCCAGCAGGCAGTACCGAGCCCGCACCAGCTTCGAGCTGTACAATGATACTAAGATCGTGGGCCAGTACCACCTGAATTGGGCAATTCTGAGGTGGCTCTGTGAGCTGTGCAGTGATATGATGCAGGCACCCACACGACGGAGCTATGCTCTGTCAGTGGAGACTAAAGTGACAGCTTGCATGTACTTGCTTGCCACGGGTACCTTCCAGAGACCAACAGGGGACACCACAGGCATAACCCAGCTGGCCGCGTCATGCTACCTCACCCAATTCCCTCAGCAAACTGCTGCCACATGCTGCGGAGTACATCCATTTCCCCAGCACACCAGCGGAGTGCACAGCAAACATATAGGAGTTCCACAGGGTAGCACATATGCCTGGCATGCTAGGGGCAATAGACTGCACCCATGTGGCCATCTGCACACCACCTGGCCCCGAGGGGGCCACATACATTAATCGCAAGGGCTATGCTAGCATCAACTGCCAGGTGGCATGCGATGCCAGGGGGCGCATAATCAATGTCTGTGCCACGCACCCTGGGGGGAGCACACGATGCCTTCATCTGGCACCAGTCAGCACTGTGCCACAGATTTGAGAATGGGGACATCCCCACTGGCCACTTAGTGGGTGAGTATGCAAACCACATGGACAAACATAGGGCTTGGGAGGGGCATGGTCAGAGGTGACATGGGTAGTGGCCTACATGGCCCAGGACAGGGCGATGCTGATCACCAAACTAACCTCCACCCTCTACACACAGGTGACAGTGGATACCCACTCCATCCCTGGCTGCTCACACCATACTGGCAGCCCGCGACCCCATCGCAGCAATGCTACAATGAGGCACATGCCACCACACGTAATGTCATCGAGCGGGTGTTCGGTATGCTGAAGGCACATTTCGGTTGCCTGAACACCTCCGGCAGTGCCCTACAGTACAGCCCCTCAAAGGCCTGTGGGCTATTCCTGGCCTGTTGCACCCTGCACAACATGGCCAACAAATGTGGGATAGCCGTACAGGTCAAAGAGGGGGACAGCTATGGGGACGATGAGGACGCCAGTGACAATGGTGATGGGTAGCCCCCCTTGGGCAACAGGACTCCCGACTGCTCCGGCTGGCACAGCTGCACCGGGACACCATCACAGAGGAGCACTTCAGCCAACCCAGGTAAGTCATGTGCAACTACCAGTGGCAAAGACACAACCCACAAACACGCATGGACACACACCAGGGGTGCATGCCATCAAGGGAAGTGGCCGGGCATGGAACCACACACACCACCAGGGATGGGTGAGGTCTAACATGGCATGTGGACAGACACACACACACACACACACACACACACCTCACCAGACATGCACAAAGGGTAGGAGGCACGCCGACCCAGAATGCCATCCCTAGCCACACACATGTCCACAGACCACCACGCCCACTGCCTGTCATTGTGCATGTGTCAGACACTGGGCACCATTGCACATTGGCGTACAGCATAATGCAGGCATCATCATGCACATGCAACTGCGGACAGCAGCTGGGAGCGTGTGCAGATGGACTGTGTGTGTGCGTGCAGGGCCAGGTACCCACCCATGCATTGCCCGCTGAATGACACAATGCACACAGGGCAGCATCAGACAGTAGTCACGCTGGGAGACAGGTCAGTCATGCGCCACACTGCCCCAGCTGCCACGGATGCATGGGCGGCCCCACCAGCAGTGACAGGCTGACCACTGGCCTCATGGGGTGGCACCGATGGTCCCCCAGGGGTTCCACTGCGTGAACTCGACCGTGCTCGTGCAGGGGTCTGCAGCACACCGAACATGCCTGCGCCAGGCATGCTTGGGATGCCCACAGCTGAACCCAGTGTCGACAAGGATGGTGTCACACGATGCCGGGAATGGGGGGTGGACATTGCACTGCGCGGTGTCTGCAACGCATGGGCAAATAACTGTGTGCCCCCTGTGGCCATGGCAGCTGTGATTGTATGTGTCAGCCTGTCAATGGCAGCGGTCACATCCTCCCGCAACTGGTCCATCCCTGCCAGGAGCAGAGCGGTTTCTCTGCTGCGATGCTCCTCTGCCCACTGCAGAGCCGCACTCAGTGCATCCACCGCCATCACAAGCCGCATCTGATGATTGACTGACTGATGCTTGCAGTATGCAGGTGTGCTCATCCAAGAGGTCATCTGCCTGATCAGCATGCTGTCCCTCAGGGTGTTCACAGCCCTGATGCTCATCACCCCTTGAGGGTGGGTGCTGCACACCAGGGCCAGGCCTGTGCATATCCACAGGCGGTGCAGTGATGCCACCGCCTGACACTGTACCCCCCAAGCTCATTGGCCGACTGCTGATGCTGCCCCTCTGGCTGCCACTCCCCAGGACTCAATGGTGCCGCCGCAGTGGCTGCAACAGTCCCACTGTCCTGTACACACACCAGTGCTGCCCCACTGGTGCTGACAGGCACAGGTTGGGACTGTGATGACACGCAGGCATCCACGGTGGCACCACCCACAGCCATGGCCGCAATGTTACCTGCTGTGTGGCCATCCTGTGGCACACATGTGTCACTGCCCATGACGTTAGCAACATCATCATCATCGGTGATGGACCCGGCACCAGCCCGAATCCCAGCATTCTGCCATCCATGGATGCTGGCATGCTGGGACACAGGCAGGGCCTACTCCGCGCCTGCTCCAACATCAGTCTGGACGTCCAGGTGGGCCCACTGTCACACTCAGCCACATATTCCTGTGGAGGTGGATGGGCCTTCCTCCATCTCCATCTGACCGTCCTCAGTGGAGAAGCCCACAACCGCTGACCCATGCAGATGCTCAGGAGCTGTAAGGGAAAACAAAGTGGCGTTACTGCATGTGACCTACCCTGTCCCCCCCCAATAGACAGACCATGACCTACCATGCAGTGATGGGCTACCACCTGTCTGGAATCCACCACCCAGAACACCCTCAATGGTGCAACGCTGCATGCTGCCAGCAACCCTCTCCTCCTGTGGGGTCAGGCGTAGCACCTCTGTCTGTCCCCCACCTGTCACAGACCGTGCTGCCCTGATGGCAGTCACCTTCTCCTTAATCTTCATCTTGTCTGTGCCCATCTGCTTCTTGCACTCCTGCATGGAGCGCTGGTGGCTGCCATGCAGGTTTACAGCATGCGCCACCTCCTCCCATGCAGCAGCACGGGCCTGTGGTGTTCCCTGGCGTCCGCTGAGAAGCAGCTCCTGGTCTAGGTAGGCCTCGAACAGGGCATCCATCTTGGCCTTTGTGAAATTTGGCCTCCTCCTCCTCCTCCTCCCACAACTCTGTTCCTCTTCCTCCACAACTCACTCGGTCATGATTCAGCCTGTGAGAATGACAGGTGTTACCTGTGGCTGTGCAGTCCCATGCATGTCCTAAAATCCACAGTCCACACTCCCAAACAGCATGCAACTCACCAACAGACTGCAGTAACTGACTATGGCCAGTGCAGCCCAATGTCGCACTTTTATAGCGCAATGCATGCAAATGAGGCAAGGCTCATCTTTAAGTGGATGCAAATGCAGTGACTGCGCCATTGAATGGCTGATTAGCTGATTTTGCATATGACATCTGAATATCGCACTGTTGCGCTTTGCACAATTGTGTTGAACGTGCTGAGCCAAGGGCGCAGTTCTGTGACATGCGCAGTACACACCTGACTGCGCATGCCCGGGTTGATGACACAGGCACCTGCCACGCTGCTGACATGCTGTGAGCGGGAGGCAATGCAGGGCACGGCCACCATTGTGCCAGTGGTGCTACAGCGCTGTTCACCTATATGGCGCTGTGGCACTGGGGCATTGTAGGCACACTAGGCAACAACGCAGTAGGCCACTACAGGAGGTGGCACACAGGCACCCAATCACGCTAGATGCATTGGGTTCCAATCGCGCTGTGGCTGTCCGTGCGCCAGAGACCCTTGACCCTGTGCCCGACCTTTACCCCCTAGGCGCCATGTGTCAGGCATGGGTGCACCACTATCGCGCTGTTCGGTGACAGCGCGATAGGGAATGGCAGCGCTGTACCACGCAGCATCTGCACGTGGTGGAACCATGCTGCAGAGCGCCATTTTGACTTAACTGAGCAGTAGAGATGGCACGGAGGAGAGCAGTACAGTGGAGCCAGGTGGAGATGGCAAACTTGGTTGCCATTGTGGAGCCACATGTTGGCCCACTATTTGGTGAGGCACCCCTGGACAGGGCCAGGAGTCAGGTGTGGCAGGAGGTGACCGATGCCCTGGAGGAGACCACTGGTATGGGCCGTATTGTGGAGCAGTGCCGCCACAGGTATGGGGACCTGAGGTGGAGGGACCTAGACCTGCTTGCCCGCCTGTGGGCATGTGCCAGGAGGGGCACGGTGCCATGGCCAGGTAGGTGCAACATCCACACACTTTTATCTTTCATACGGGTATCATGGTTGCATATGTCCAGCATATGGGGGGGCATCCGGTGTTGGCCGTGGTGGTGTTATCAGGGTGTGGGGTGGGTGGGTCTGGCTGTGTGGGATTGCACACACATGAGGGTGGGGGCACTTTGCTACAGGATTGTACTGATGTTCCTCTCTCCATGTTTGCACCTTAGGCCCAGACGAGTGCAGGCTGGTGAGGGAGAGGAGGCTCCAGCAGGAGGACCATCAGTCTGGGAGGGGCGAAGGTCCGCAGAGGCACAGGGACCAGCCTGATGATGGTGAGTGGCTTATATCCATGATTACTATTGCATGCTGTGTAATAGGGTGGACAGCGGAGCATGGCCACCATCCATTGACACCACTGCCATGCACGCAACTTGTTACAGTCAGCGCTGTCCAGTGGCACTGCATGTCTGGGAGTGCGTCAATGGTGGTCCATGCATGCACCAGGTACATGGGTGTGCCACTGCCTTCGCACCACATAGCCATGTCACTGAACAGTCACGGTGGTGCTGTGCAGGACTTGGCCAGTGGGTGTGTGCAGTGGTCCACGTGGCTGTGTGCACCTGGGTGGGCAGGTCTTGTGGACGCCATCACTGTGGGTGGTCACACACCATCACAGAGGCATGTGCCATGGCCGTATGTCATGCACAGCGGGTGGGCTGCATGGGGCTGTGCATTCAGACCTATTGACTCTGCTCCCTTGTCCTAGGTTGACAGCAGCTGCAGGAGATCAGGGTGGCACTGAGGGAGATTCTCCAGGTAGCCTAGGCGTCCCTGGAGATACTCGAACGGTTGGACAGGCTCGGTGTCCGAAGACGTCATGGCGAAAGGAGAAGCCGGAGCAGGGAGTGGGGCTCCCACTGAGTTTTGAACTGCCCCTGATTTTCCCTACCCCCCTGGACACACCCTCACACCCTTCCTTCCCTCCACTGTTTGTTCACCCCTGCCACTTACCCGCCCCCATCTTGTTTGTGTCCCAACCCACAAACCTTTGTAAATACTTGTACATAGTTTTGTTTGCTGTTTTTAAATACATTTCTTTTGATATGCCTACTGTGGTGGTCTCTGATTTGCAGTGGGCTATAGGTGCTCAGCTGCAGTGGCGTGCATGGCGTCAGGGGTGGTGCAGTCATGTGCATGTGTGTGTGTCCGTGGGGATGTGAGTATGGTGTGGGAGTGGCTGTCAGTCACTGTCTGTGGCATGTGTGCTGTTCCCTGTGCACTGGATGACTGTGTGCAGTGGTTCATGGTGCATGCTCTGTGTCCATGGCACACCTGTCAGACCATCCATGGCCTGTGCAGCTGACACCCATGCATGTCTGTGACATGCACAGTCCACTGGCATGTCAGCGGTGGCTGTCCATGCAGGACAGCCACTGTACCTGGCACAATGCCGGGTTGCCTCCTGTCACTGGTGTGGTGCATGTCTGCCTCGGGTGACACTGTGGCCTTCACTGTTGTCCCACCTCCATGCTGTCACTTGTGTGTGTCACAGGGGATGTGCACCACTGTCTGTCACTTGTGCTCCAGGCAAATGCTGGTGGCGTACAGCTCCACAGTGCCTGCACAGGGTGGCTGGCACTCCTGTACCATGGAGGAGTGCTGGCCGTGTGTACACGGTTTCCATGGCCACACACTGGGGGCTTGGTTGCCCCGCTACTGTGTCCCTGTGTTGGTGTGCCCTTGGGTATGGGTGGATGTTTGTCCATGCACTGTGTTGCATCCTGTGTGGTGCATGCTTCCATGCACCACTGTGGGTGTCTGCACTGGCTGTTGTGGCCAGTGCTGGGTCGGGGTGTGTCCTTGGGAGGGTGTGCAGGGTGCCGTACCACTGGTGGTGGGGTTCGGGGCATGCCCTGTCATGTGTGGGGTACCTTGAGTGCCGACACATGGTCAGTCTTTCAGCTGTACCTCGGGGGGGATGTGCATGGTGGCACTATGTACGCAGTCATTGCAGCACTATGTGCTGCCACCTGCTGATGGGTGCTCATGGTGGGACTGCCTTGCATTGTTCTGTGGTGCACAGGGTCGCATTGTCACAGTGGGGGTGGTGGCATGCATGGGGTATCCTGCACTGGTGGACGCTGCTCCTGGGCAGGGTGTCTGGGGGTCATGGTGCAGGGTGTGTTCTGCATTGGTGGGATGGTGTGGTAAGGGGTGGTCGGCCCTCCTTGTGTGTTGGTCACAGCTTGCCAGGGGGTGTGATGGGGCACCATGGCCCGGCTGTGGGTTGGTTGCTGGTCTCCATGGGCCAGTGGTTATTCCAGCCCTCCCCCAGTTGTGCAGTGCATGGGGTTATGGGGCACGATGTCTGTTCTGCTGTGTGTTCCTCTGCCCATCTGTGGCATGGGTGGTGGGCCCCTGCATCCCTGGTTGTGCTGTTGCATTGCTGCCCTGCTGCTGGGGGGCATCCCTGGTTGTGCTATGGTGCATCTGGACTGCTCAACTAAACATCCCTTGTTGCGCTATGGCGCATCAGATATGCTCAGCTTCACCTCCCTAATTGCGCTATGGCGCAGGTGGTGCGATATTCAGTCGTCGGCTGTAGGTGCATCTTGGCCTGCACAGTTTTTGAATATCGCACTTCTTGCACATGGGCGCAATTGACTTGCGCTTGCTCCTGCTGTTGCGCACTTTTTGGGCACAGTTTGAATATCTGGGCCACAGTGCATTGAAACCAGTCAGTTAAGGTTATAGATGAATTCTATGGGGTTGTCCAAGTATCTTCAGTTCTAATTTACTTCATTATTATTAATTTAATACTTTTGCAATTCATATTGATTCAATTATCTGTCCAAATTTTGCCCAGATTTTATCACGTTTTTGATGTTTTCTACATAAAACATAATGTGCCTTTTCAATCTTTTGGGATGATACCATAAAATTCAGCCATATTTCATAATCTGGAGGTTGAGTGTCCTTTCACTTCATAAGAATGCATTTAAAGGCATACAGAATGCCCAATGTTAGCAAAATATGTTTGTGCAGATTAAGTGTCCTATATATTCATCCTAAACCAAGTAACATACCTGCTACAAATTTCTCTATATGCGCTCCGATTGTCCAACTAACAGTCTTGAGTGTTTTTTCCTAAAATATTTTCAATTTTTCACAAGTAAGTAACATATGTTCTAAAGTCCCCTCTACATTACAGCATCTTGGACAGTAACTGTTGATTTCAGAATTTATTTGATTCTACCAATGTGGACACATTTAAAATGCTCTGGATGATATGTTATATGCACAATTATAGTACATGGCCTCACTTTTACATTGGTCAGCATATACAGCAGAAATGAAAATATTCCTACATTTTTAATACCCTTTTCTTAGAGTTAGTTACCTTTAAAGCCCCCTGGATAATTGGAGGAAATTTTAACTTAACGTTGAACAATAACCTAGACAGATCTAATATAAATTCTGGAAGATCATCTAAAGCAGCATTAAGAGTCATAGAATTTATGGAAGACATTCACTTAACAGACCCATTGAAGGGAGCTTTTCTACATCAGAAACAAAATTCATATTTTTCACCTGTCCTCCAAAATTACTCAAAAATAGATTTTTTTTTAAATATCAGAATCACATACATGATGTTAATGAAACTAATTATCAAAATATCATTATTTCAGACTACACACCAGTAACGTTATCAATTATTAACTCAGATGCAAGACTTGTAAGCTCATTTCCGCTTCAGATTGTGTGGTTTCATCACAAAACAGACAATTCAGGACACAGGGGAATTATACATGTACATCAAGTAATATTGTTTATTTCACTCAATGCCAGAAATGTCCTTGCACAGGTTATGCGGGGGAGACAAAGCAACAACTCTGCACTAGAATGAATTCACACAGGTATACTATTAATGTAAAGATGACTGATAAACCAGTGGCACAGCACTTCTCTCAGAATGGCAACTCAGTCTCAGATATGTCTGTGATGGTCTTAAAAGGACATTTCAGCAGTACACAACAGAGATGGGTTTCTGAAATCAGACTTACTTTACTTCTCAATATGGTGGAAGATGGCATGAACATTGATGTGGGTTATATGACACATTATTCCACCTTAAACTTACACAGACCTTTACTTCAAAGGATGGCATAAATACTTTAGTTCTTCAGTGAGCCTTTGATTTTTTGATTTTTATACTTATAGAGACCCCTTTATCTGGTTATCTACATGTTGGCTTCTCACCTTAGCACTGTGTGAATGAGTGTATGTGTGTGGGTGTGCGGGTGTGTGTGTGTCTGCACGTGTATGTGTGGGGGACTGTGGCATGGGATAATTTTTATGTGGGTGTTGGGGTGTTTTTGTGGGTATAGTGGGTGTAGTTATTGCGGTAATATTGAGGTAGGATTTTATTCAGGCACATGACATAATGGTGTTACAGTGGCTAGGACTCTTAGTTCACATATATAGCGAATATTTATTTCCTTCTACTATTTGTCTGTGGTTGGATTACATACTGTCACATTTTAAAATTCTGTACATATTAAGATGCATATCTTATTTACTTGGGGGTTCATGAATGGTTTCATTCCTTTGGATAAATATTGCAATGATTGGTGTGAATGATGGTGTATTAGGACTCTTGTACCTATGTCTCCTTCTAACTAGCTATCTTTCCCCAGGAAGGTGGGGGGGTTTAATTCCTATGAGTTTTTTATTCAGATTCCTCAGACTGTTTCTGTACATGTTTTATTATACACAGACACTATATTGAAAGCCGTACATATCAGGCTCATGGTCTCAATTTCTTGGTGGTCCTTGACAAGTGTTTTTTTTATTTGGCACCTAATATTATCATGTATAAAATCCTGTTACATCACTGAAGGCCTTAAAGTTTGTGGACTATATTAACTGGTTGAGAGTATAGTTGGGAAAATGTCTCCAGACAAGTTCTACATTACATTATTGGCTAGATAGTCAGACATGTACCCAAGGTGTGTGCAACAGATGGTGCAGTGCAATGCAGATGCACCATCTGGCAAAGGATGCCATATTCAGAAGATGCACCATTGACATGTGCTAGAGCAAGGCAGGCTGAATATAGCAAAGATGTGCCACAGTGCAACCACAGATGCTCCAGCACAACCAGCAATGCACAGGAGCAGGCCAGAACACACAACCCAGTGGGCTGAGCAAGGGCAACAGGCAACAGGGACACACAGGCAGGGCTGCACAGGGGGCACAGTACCCCACCAGCATGGCCAACCACAGACAACAGGGGCACACTGTCCCAGAGGCACCACGGGGCACCAAGGGACAATAGAAAAAGGACTCTGGGCAGCCAACTGTGGCACAAGCACCAGGGCAACACACTGGCACCACTGGCACACCAACGGCAGAGCCATGCAACATATACCCAACAGGCTGTGTTACAGGGGGCTGTTGCTATGGTGCTAGGATAACACACAAACACAGAGGACTGTGGGACAGGGTCAAGGGAGGCACAGGCCACCCCAGGGCACATGGACCACAACCCAGAGTGGAGAAGGGTACAGCACTGCAGAGCACACTGATGGTGGCCAGCACAACAGGCTGAAAGAAAGGCAGTGCTGGTAGACAAGGCTACAAGGTGCAAGGGCAGGTGCAGGCCAGTGCAACACCCACCACACAGAGATGTACACAGGACAGGGACATTGCATACATGCCCGGTGCACACATGTGCAGTTCCCCAAGGGGACAGAAGCAGGACACCAGAGACATGCCTAAGCACAGCTCAACAGGCACCTGCAGCACGGCTCCACACGCCACCTGCAAAGGACACACAGACACAGAATATACAGCAAAGAAAAGGGTTTAATAGGAACATAACACAAAACAGAGCCAACAGGCAACTATGTACAGAACGGTAAACAACTGAATGGTGAGGGTTCACAGGAAGTGTGGGATAGGGTCCTGGGGCTGTACACTGGGATGTGGGGATGGGCAGGGCAACAGGGGAAGGGCAGGGCACCCTCAGACCATGGCCCCAATGGCACCAGGGCAGACTAATGCCTGCCGTGCACTGCAGCCTCCAACTGGCCTAGGTCCCTCCTCATTGCCACTGTCTCTCTCAGCTGGTGCTGTGTCAGACCAACCATATGTCCCATCATGGCTGTCATCCTCCTCTGCTGGTATGGTATTGTGAAGAGGGACCTCACCAGTTGCTTCGACCCCATCCATGGCTGTACCCTGGCCTGACCTAGGAGAAGGGACAGAACAGACAATAAGTGATATGCCAGATGGAGCCCCATCCCATCCCAATGTGTGCACTGGAAAGTGGGGGCACACACCAGTGGATGGACTCCCAAGGTCCCGTGCATGGAGGGCCACACCAGCCAACCATGCAGCACACCACACCATTGTGGACAGGCACACAGGGCCATGCAGTGGGCACAGTGGCGCACATGCAAGGCACACAACACAGACTGCAGGCACCATGGAGGTTGTGCTCACAACCTACCCCCCAGGTGGTACAGTGGATACGGGCATGGTACATGCACATGAACTGCAACAACCGGCATGTCCGCTGGGCCTTGTGCCCACACAGGTAGTGCCCACAGGTGGCAGCAGTGACCATGTCCAGAACTCTGTGACCTACAGTGACCCACACATGCACAATACAGCAGTGTGAACATGCTTACCTGGCTGTTGCTGTACTGAAGCCCCAGCAGCCATCCCATCACCTCATCTGCCATTCATGGGCATGGCTGCCCTGACCCTCCTGCAGTCCTCTGGAACTGTGGATGCATGAGATAGAGGTGGACATAAGAAGACAGTTATGCACGTACAACCCCCCCGGCACACAGCTGGCATGGCACAGGATGGGGCACCACCTGCCCTGTGGCCCTGATGCCCGCATGACTGCAACATGCACAACAGTATTGCACGTGTCACACATGCAAGACATACAGTGACCTCCAGAACCATGGCCACCCCCCAGCAGCTGCACACGCTGCACATCTAGATGCCTAGTACAGGTACACCGTGGGCATGCATGATGCATGGGAATACTAACCTGGCTGTGACACAGCACCATGCTACACCCGTGCCTGGAGCCATCACAGCCAATTGGGATCCCTCCTGCACATGTCCCCATAGTGGTGTCTGCACTGCTCAGTGGTGCACAGCACCCCTGTGTGGCATTCCAGGGCTGTGGCAACATGGGACCATACCTGTGTCCTCAGCTGCTGCAAGGGCACCTGCCCAAACAGCTGGGGTGCATAGGGCTCAACCAGTGCAAGCAGGTTGCACATCTCCACCTCCATCCAGTTTACTGCCCAATGTGTGCTAATAGTGCCTGCCATGGCTCAAGTGCAACCTGACTGTAGGACATGTTATGGCCTAAACAGTATGCGTGTGGTGCAGCCCGTGGCATTGCGCAATAGTGTACTATAGTACGCAACCGCGCAGCATGTGGATGTGTGATTGGCATGCCCTGTGGCAGAGTATTGTGCAGAACCATGCATGCGCACAGTGGTGTGGCATGGCCTGGCAGGTGCATGGAGTTATGGCCGTGACCCTAATGGCACAAGGCATGACCCTGCGCAACATCGCGCATGACCCCACCCTATGCTGTATGCAGCATAGCACTTCCCATGCAGCTACACCATGGACCATTGCACTGTGATGCATGCAGTTTCACGATAGGCCAATGCACAAGAGTGCACACATGTGCACTGCACAGCCCATGCACCGTGCATGCGCTGGACTTGTGCCACATGATTGCTCTGGTGCATCCTGCTTGAGCATAGTGCAATAACGCAATATTCAGTGGCCATATGCAAATCACCTCATTAGGCTATGTGCGGCACAACAGGGATCATTAGCATCTCATTACCACTGCACACAGGCTCATTTGCATGTGTTGCGCTTTAAAAGTGTCATGCCACAGCACAGGCCACAGACCAGTATTGCAGCTAGTTTGGTAAGGGGATGATAACGCTTGGAGTAAGAGGCCCATACCTACAGTGCACGAAGCACCTTTCTGTGACATGCTGCCACTGACATCCATTTCTGTCACTGTCCACAGGTAGCACAATGTCCGAGGCTGAGGGAGAGGATAGCATGGGCCTGCATGGAAACGCAGGCCCAGCTTCACTAAGGAGAAGCAGCAGGCCCTGTTTGAGGCCTACCTCAACAGGGAGGACCTGCTGAGAGGTGCCACGGGCACACCACAGGACAGGTCAGCCAGGTGGGATACAGTGGCCACCTATGTGAACATACATGGCAGACACCAGAGGAGTGCCCAGGAGTGCTGGAAGAAGGTGGGGATGGACAAACACTGTATTAAAGAGAATGTGGCAGCCATCAGGGTGTCATGCAGCAGGACGGGTGGTGGACCACCCACCACACTAGCACTGATGGCGATGGAGGAGCTGGTGGCAGCAACCATCAGCAGTGCCACCATAGAGGGCATTCCTGGTGGTGGTTTCCAGATGGGTAGCAGCCCCTCACAGCACGGTGAGTCACCACACACCATGCGTGGGGGGATATAGTCAGTACCATACAGGTGGGCCTGTCGCCATGCTGCGTGGCCCACATGGGTGAGGCGTGCAGCTGTGCATGGCGCACCGGTGGATGGCAGCCATGGCAGCATGCACCCCTGGGCACAGGACCCACCTGCATGGGTGCTACACCTCTGCTGATTCTGTGTTCCTGTGTTCCAGTGCCAACACGTCTCCACGGAGTGGTACAGGAGGAGAAGGATGCTGACATAGGACCGGAGGAGGTGGTGCCATCGATGTCCATGGGCATCCGGGACAGGGACCGACCATGACATGACAGTGTGGGGCTGCTGGGTGTCCAGGGGATGGAGTCGGATGATGCACTGTCTGAGCTTCTACTGGGTGAGAGCCTGCCTGTGCTGTGTGCAAGCACCTGGCTGGGTTGTGCGTCCGACTCTGATGATGTTATGACACTGATCCCAGAGAGCACTGGGCATGTGGTACTGGCCAGAGTCCAGGGACAGCTGCAGGCACTGTCAGGGTCCAGTGTTGCACCAGTGGTCACACAGCTGCCCCCTGTCCATGGCATCACAGTGGTGTGTGGTGCCACCACTGTGTCTGGTGGGGGGTGCTGTTGCAGGCACGGCCATGCTGGGAACGGACCAGCAGATGGATGGACAGCAGTGGCAGGATGCAGTGACCACTTGGCAGCATGCCACAGGGGCCACCTCTGGTGCTCCCATAGCCACACTACCCCCTGAGTGGTCCCCTGTGCAGTGTCCACCAGAGAGGGGCATTGATCAGCAGCCATGTCACCCCAGCAGGCCGGCGTGTGACTCAGGATGCACAGGACACTGACTGGCTGGCTGAGCACACCCAGCTGCTGTGGGCATTCATAGACAACCAGGCGCTGCTTGCCACAGAGCTCTGTGTACTGTGGGCTGAGGTGCATCAACTGGTCGAGCGGCAGGACAGTGGACGTGCGCAGCTCATTGGTGAGATCCACCAGCTGCGGGAGGCCATGACCGTATTGTTGGACCGCATGACCAGAACCATTGCGGCTGGTTTTGCATCACTGGCATTCACTGGGCATGGCCATGCATATAGGACTCCCCTCAGTGCTATTTCAATGCCACGGTACCTACATCTGGTAACCCCTGCACAGCTGATGCTGGGTTCTGATGTGGTCATCCCCAACACCCACGGCACACACTTGTTCGGCCAGCTCTACACCCCAGCAAGGACCCGGTCATGTTCTTACGCCCCCAACCCTGTGAGTGTGTTGGACACTCCTCTGGTGGCTGTTGTGCAGCCCGTGGCTGCCAAACAGCCTGAGCGTAGCCACCCATGTGGCTGTAGTGGCCATGGCACTACACGGTATGCCTGTTGGGTGTACTGCCCTGTCCTGCTGTCCACTGCTGCTGCCCAGTGCACACATGTGTGTGCTGGTGTGCATGTGTGGTGTGGCGCACACCCCCTGTGTGTGCTGGCTGGGCTACTGTGCCTTGTGGTATGGGCGTGAAGAGGGCAGCTCCACACCAGCTGTGCCTGTGAACTGGTGTCATGCATCTGATCCATGCCATGTCCTGCAGCCCATATGTGTGTGTGTGTGTGTGTGTGCCCATGCCTGTGCTGTGTGTGTCTGTGTGGCTCTGCATCCACCATGCAAGCTGTGTGTACCTGTGGCACTGCATGCATCCCTATGTGCCCATCCAGGCCTGTGGGTGGGGTGGTGGTCTGTGCAGACCCTGCACATGTGTTGTTACACTTACCTGCGTTCTCCAAAATGCTCCTGTGCGATGGTGGCCCTGTATCTCCTGGCCTCCACTGTCATCCTGGGGTCCCGCCTCCCCATGGGGGCTGCACACCCTGTTCCGGCCCATCATCACCACCATCCCCACTACTGTCACCCACATCCACCTAGACTGCTGTCCCACAGTCAATGGCCATGTTGTGCAGCATGCAGCAGGCCAGAAATAGGCCACAGGCTTTTGATGAGCTGTATTGTAGGGCACCACCTGATCTGTCTAGACAATGGAACCACATCTTGAGCATGCCAAAGACACGCTCAATGACACTGCACATGGCGGTGTGTGCTTCATTGCATCTCTCTTCCGTGGGTGTGGACAGTCACCGATAGGGGGTGAGCAGCCAGGGCCTTAGCGGGTATGCACTGTCACCTGTGTGTGGAGAGGATTTGGTTATCTCTGTGCTGTGCTTGTGCTACCCCCTCATCCCTGCTGCCATCTGCCTCCTGCCACCCCATCCCCATGTTGTCACCTTCTTCACCTGGCATTGCAGCACCATGTCCATCCCCGTGCCTTGCTCACGTAACAGGTGCCCCGTGGGGATATCCCCATGATCAAACCTTTGGCACAGGATTGAACTGTGTGAGATGAAGGCATCATGTGCACTCCCGGGGTGTGTGGCACAGGCATTGATGATGCTCCCCGTGGCATTGCACACCACCTGGCAGTTAATGGAGGGGTACCCTTTCCTGTTCATATATGCAGCCCCCTCTGTGTCAGGTGGTGTGCATATTGCCATGTGGGTGCAGTCTATGGCCCCTATCATGCCTGTCATGCGTGCCTCCCTGTGGAAGTCCTGTATGTTTGCTGTATGCTCTGCCTGTGTGCTCAGGAATCATATGAAATCTGAAGCAAGTGGCAGCAGGGCGTTGAGGACCTGTGTGAGGAGGCAGGACGTGGCCAACCGGATGATCCCTGTGGTGGAACCTGTTGGTCTCTGGAAGGTGCCTGTGGTGAGCAGGCACATCACTGCTCTCACCTTGGTCTACACAGACATGGCATGACTCCGTCTGGTGGGTGCCTGCAGCTCATCACTGCTGAGTTCACAGAGCTACCTCAGAATTGTCCTGTTCAGGTGGTACCGGCCCATGATCTCCACATCACTGTAGTCCTCAAAGGTGAGGCTGGCACGGTACTGTCTTTGTTGGCCATACTGCTGACTGGCCCTTCGTTAGCCATGTTGCTGTTCCTCCCTCCTCCTCACACCCCTCATTACCTGCTCCATGATAAATGGACCTGCATCCATGTTGCTCTGGATTTCGCTCTTGGTTGCGCATCTACTGTGTGTGTGTTTGAGTCTGTTTTTATTGGCTCAAGTCCGACTGGCGCATCCTGTAGTTTGATCCTGACTTGCACCATGCTTTTTGGTTGAATTTGCCATTGTGCTGCATATTCATGGGTACACCCCCTTGCACTTGCACTGAATACATTACATTTGTGCCGCAGTGCAATGAGACTTGCACTGCACATCTATGGTGGTTGAAACCGGCTCTGTGGTGCAGGTCTGTGGTTGTGCCTTGAGTAACTGCTCTGAATATCTGGGCCTATGTGTGAAACATTTGCTCACTTTGAATACACTTTACTTTAAACCCTCTGTATGCCATATATAGATAATTTATCTTTGTTTTATTTTGGGGCTTTTTTAACTTGCAATTATGGCTTATTTTAGTATATATTTATTATCCACAAGTTTGCCCTTAATTGATTGTGTTCTTTAGCACACAAGGACACTTGCAATTAAAATTGTAAAGCTCCTCATTTTATATGTAATTAGGGAGAATAGTAACCTAAGGTTTTGTTTTCGTTAGACTGTTTTCTTGAAACATACTGAGACATTTAAAAATGTATGTAAGGAAAACTTTCTGCTTGTTGCTATCTTCTGATAACCTTTGACCTTCAGAGACTTTTTAGCTAAGAGCATACTGGTGTTAATTAGCTTCTCTGAGGTAATCTTTAGTTATTTTTTGAATGGGTATGTTAAACCAATGAGAATTATTTCTGTTTTTTATGCATTTTCTGGGTGTTAATAGTATGAGATTTTCTGAATAACTGTCATAAAGCTTCTGAAGAAGGACTTAGTTGGTTCAAAAGCAAGAGAACATTGTTTTTTTGTTGTAACATCTTTGCCGGTTCAATAAAATGTATCAAACCATTTGCTTCTGGATCTATTCTTACTAGAACCAATATGGCAACTACACAATTTATTTTTAATTCTAATTAATTCTTGATTTTTCTATTCAGCCATTTAGGGATGTTACCTATGTTATTGTATTTTATCTTCTCAGGGATGTTTTTATTTACTAAATCATTAATTATGTTTCTTATACGATCCCACATTTCATCTAATTTCTTATTTGAAAGCAAACGCTGCTAGTTGTACTGGTTAAGGCAGTTCCTCATATTTTTTGAAATCAGCTTTATTAAGGCATTTGACCATTGTCACCCTCTGATTTTATTAGCACAGTTCTTAACTGTGAAAGTAACCATACCGTGGTCACTTCTACCCAATGGTTCCCTAGTACCTCACTTCTGTCAATTTGATCATCTAGGTTACTTGGGACCACATCCAGGGTGTGATTACCTCTGGTTGTTTGCAGCTCATGTTGTTCCAGGTTTCGAGTTCTTATTGTATCAAAAATAATTATTTTCCGTAGAGGTTTTCCCTTCCCTAGTACTCCAATTAATGCCCAGCAGATTAATATCACCCACTCGTATTATTTTGTCTGCTTTCTCCAATTTACTTAGTGTTTTTAATAATTCCTCTATTTGTTTTGCATCATGTATTTCTTTCCTCATTTGGTGATAATTTTATCCATATTTGTTCTAGTAAGGCACTGTTTAAGTTCTTGTGTTCAACAACCTCTACATCATTCCTCACATTTCCCACTATGCCATCCTCCTTTTTTGGCTTTTCTGTTCCTGTGAAATACCTTGTAACCTTCTATTTTCTTTTCCCATGTACTGTACCACCTTCTTGCCACCATGTGTCTGTTATTGCACAAATGTGTACATTTTCTTTTATTAAGCTGCACTGTAATTCCTCTCATTTGTTTCCCAGGCTTCTGACGTTAATCAATAAAACTGCCCAGTCCTTTACAGTTTTTCTAAAGTTTATTCCATTCCAATTTGTTTTTATTTCCCTCTGTAGCTGATGTATCTCCTCCTCCTTCTTTCCCCTTTCCTATTAGTTTAAATTGACTCTGAGTGGTGTTAATGCTTTGATTAATGCTGACAGTCAATGCTTTTGTAGCTTCTCCGTTTAAATGTAAACTGCCTGAGTAATAAAGATTCCTATCCCTCTCAGATCTCTCCCAATTTCTTTGAAAATTGAATCCTTCTCTGAAGCAGCATCTTTTTAGCCCTCCATTGAGCTGCACGATTACAATTATTTTCCTTTTCCCCACTCTCAAGACAGTCAGTACTTCAAAAATAATCACACTGCAGTTTGTAGATTTCAGCCCTCTTCCTAACTCTTCAAATTTCTGTTGTAGTGCCACCTCTAAATTTCTGTTTATATCATTTGTCCAAGCATGTATAACAAGTAACTGTTCACTAGTTCCTTTCAATAATCCATCTAGGTTATTATTTATATCATTTATTCACAGAAACAGAGAAACACAGAATGTTACAGCACATAAGGGCCAATGGGCTCGCCGAGTCTGCACATTTTTTTACCTTCTTTTTTTGCTGCAGACCCTACTTGATCTATGATACAACCCCCCCCCCTTCCTCATCCCTATAGTTCCCATGTGCCTGGCCCATGAATTTTTAAACACCACCACTGTTTTCACCCCTACTTCCTCCGCTGGAAGGCTGTTACAGGTATCCACCACCACCCTTTGTGTAAAGAAGTACTTCGTCATATCCCTCTTGAAATTGCCCCCTCCAGCTTTTAGCATGCCCTCTTGCTCTAAAGCACATTTTTCTCTGAAAAATACCCCCTCCTGTACTATATCAACCCCTCCATCCTCACCACCAGGGTGTACATTTTTAGCTCTTTTAGCCTTTCCTCATACAGACCTTGCACCATTTTGGTAGCCCTACTTTACTCTTCACCACCTCCATTCTGTTTATATCCTTTCTGAGATGTGGTCTCCAGAACTGGACACAGTACTCAACGTGGAGTCTTACCAGCAATCTGTATAAGGGCAGCACCACCTCCTTCTCACTGCCGGTGTTACCCCTTCCTGTGCACCCCAGCATCTCACTAGCCCTTCAGACTACCTTGTCACACTGCCTGGCCCCCTTTAGGTCATCTGATATGAGCACCTCAGTTCTCTTTCCTGTTTGGCCTTTGAAAGTATCACTTTGCCCATTTTGTACTCTGCTCCCAGGTTTCTATGGCCCAACTGTATTATTTTGAACTTTTTTGCATTAACACCCAGCTGCCACACCATTGACCATGCTTCCATTCTTTCTAGATCCTTATCCATCCTTTCCACCCCAAATAGAAACAATTGTCAGAAGTGAGATTTGAACCCATGCTTCCAGGGGAGATTATGACATGAATGCAGTGCCTTAGACCATGCATCCATTCCTGACCCCAGTAAACAGCTTACCATGCAGTCTTCCTTTCTTCCCCTACAGATAAACCTGTCTGTGTATTTCAGGACTGAATCTTCTAACACTGCTATGTCTCTTGTTTCTGTAGTTGTTATTCCATTTGCCTGAGGCCGCACTGTATTTTCCTTATTGTGTAGCCTACTGTATGTTTCTGTAACATTTAAATGCTGTGTGAGAGTGTGAGGGACAGACAAAGGGTAAGAGTGGATTGGCGGGCAGGGTCGGTAGCTTAAACTAAAGACCCTGCAGTACAAGCAGACTATATAGACCACAAGGCTTTCTTCTGCTGGCTTGTTCATATGTTTGTATGTATGACTGATTCCATATTAGTATTGTTTGAACCATTTGTATAATTGTTTGATGTCTCTCTCTCTGGTCACTTATTGTTTTCCAGAAATCTGGCCCTCTACTGGCAAAACTGGTAGTTCTCCTGAACCCCAACACTCCTCAAGTGGAACAGAAAAGGCATTTCTCATTTTTTTAATATCTACTTCTTGTTCATGTCTACGTCTTCTTTTGCCTCCCCATTTAACCAAGCACCAACCATTTTCTGCATGCTCAAACTGTCTCCTTCAGCTTCTTCCCCATGTTTCTTTTCCTTTTGTCCCAATAGCTCTGTTTGCCATCTGTTCATTTCCTTTCCCCAATCCAGTTGTTACTTGTTCACTCTTCTGCAACAACATACTGGTATTATGAACAAAACTGCTCCATCGTGTGCATTCCCATATGAAATTCCACCTGTTTTTTTATTTATTTCTTCCTCTGAAATTTTATTTTGAAAGCACTTTATACTCCTTTGCATCTTCCTTATAATCAAACATTATGTATACCTCACATTGTGCCAAAACCTCCTCAATGTTACTAGTACTCTGAATATTTTTTTTGTATTCTGATGTATAATTTCTGGTCCTCTGACCCATCTGACCCATCAGACACGTCAGAAACCTGTCTCTGCCATATCCACCTCTGCTGAGCTTGTCTCTGCCCACTGGAGATTTTCTATTTATAGTACAATACAGGAAGCCACCATAGCATGATCACCTCAGCCTGCAAAGTTCACAGAAATAGCCCAAAACACACTCCTATAAGGAGACTGGCTGCTTCTGCTACTGGCTCAGCCTAAAAGTCTGTATTTTAAAATAAAAACTGCAAGCTTGAATGATCCCTCCTTCTTTTAGTCCTTTACACTGAACTACAGCTCCCACACCGCACTACACTAGACTAACAGAGCTGCCTTAAAGTGATAGAAAACACTGCAAGACATTTTTTCTTTTTCCATTTTTACGGCTGCAGTGGGTGGAGCCTGCAGATGTTTTGCATGGGCAAAAGGAGCGATGTCATGTTTTCTGCCCGTGGAACTGACTGAAGGTGTAAATAGTCCCTTACGCCTTACCCTCCTCCAAGAAATGTTTTCCACCCTCAAATAAATATGCTTTCATGTTAGTCAATGGCTGCAGGACACCATTTTCCTTCTTAAATGATAGGTACAAGAACTGGAACCTGAATAGCGGGAGGCAGCATTAGTTTTTTGGGAGGGGAGTAAGATCCACCCCCACCTCCCCACCAAGAAGCTCCTATAGATCCATTCCCACCTTTTTTTTGGTTCATGTGGGAGAGGCATGAGGTGAATCTATCATGTAGGAACAACTAACTATCAGAACTGCCTGGGGAAGTAGTTAAGGAGTTCCTGAAACTGCATCTAGGCATACATCCCCCGCCCACACACACATAGACATCATGATTTTTTTTTACTCTAAGCATGTCTATATTTGGCTGTTACAGTATGGGCAAGTTGGGTGTAAAAATAAAATAGAAAAAAAAGGATCAAGCAGGTGCCTTTTCCTTTGTCAGATACATGCAGACAGAAGGCCACAAATCCTGTATGACAAGTTCATTATACAGATGTTTTCCATGTAAAACAGAATTTTTGTTAATGTCACGTCTGTAACATCATTTGTAGCCAGTAAACTATTATTTACGTAAATGACAGGTTTTAATTCAGAAATCCAGTCTTGATAATTTTTTTTTAGTAGTTCTGTAAGATTCACGTCTCTCTGATGTAAGAGTGCATAGCACAGAAACAAAAGGGTTTCTGTAATTGATTGGTGTTTGCATGAGAAGTGGGTGTGACAGTGGCATGCACAAGTGAAGTCTGAATTATTTCTTGGCCATTCTGGAATCTGAAGTTTAACGGTAATGTGTGAAGAGAATACAGTCTTGTGTTTTGTGCATTTGAATAGGTTTAGTGCTTTGAAGTTAAAAGATATAAATATATATATATATATATATATACATAGTGTCATGGGCACCTGAAAAGGAAGGAGATACTACTGAAATAAATGCTATTCTGATTATTTATTTATTTATGTGTGAGATTTAAAGTGTAGTTCTGCCTGGGTCACAGACACATAAGCTATAAAAAGTGCATTTAAGGATGGATGTCTTAGTCAATGCTTGTAGTAGCAAAATAAAGCAAGAAGAATAATATATTGGGCTGGATATTCAAAAGGGTTGTGCCATGCGCAATAGGGTTGTGCCTGTGCAAGTCCGAATTTGCGCCATTCTGCAATATTCAGCAGGAGGCAGTTGCGCCACTGAAAACATGCTGAGCAACAGTGCAATGCAAATGAATGCATGCTGAACTGGAGGAGGAACCATGCATAAACTGCACAGCCGATATTCAGCCGGGCTGTGCGAAATTCTTCTGAGTGCAACCCCAACCTGCGCCTGCACAACTTTGAGCCAAAGGTAAGTTGAGGCCACTCACGGGTGAGCTGCCACATTGCAGGCGCAACACAGCAGCTGCCACCTGTGGCTGGCCCTCAACCTACTCCTTGTGCTCCCTGCAGCCCGATCGCAGGCAAAAGTGTAAAACATCCCCACCCCCGACTGGCCCGATCGTGGGCAAATGTGTCAGAAGTCCCCCTCCCCGACTGGCCCGATCGGCGGGCATAAGCACATCACCCCCCCACCAGCCCGATGCGTGGGCAGCAACGTGTACCCCGGCATATCCCTGGTGGTCCAGTGGACCGCTAAGCCCGATCGCGAGCTGAAGGTTGTAACTCCCCCTGAGCGTATCCCTGGTGGTCCAGTGGAAGCCCGATCGGCGGGCTGAAGAATTGTAACCACCCCGAGCGTATCCCTGGTGGTCAGTGGACCCGATAAGCCCGATCATGGGCTGCATAATGTTCAACCCCGCCCCAAGACAATATCCCTGGTGATCTAGTGTCCCCCACCCATTCATTCACATATCTGGACTGCCTTATGCGGTATGGGCTGCACACCAGTGGCTCTTGCTCTGCACCAATAGGCGTGCAACTACCAGGAAGCAGTCGAGATGGCGAGCAGCAGGGTGGCAGGCGGGTGGAATGCTGCCACCCGCCCGTCTGGGAGGCGGGGTGGTGGGGTCGTGGGTGGGTGGGGTGGGGGACACTAGATCACCAGGGATATGGTCTCGGGGCAGGGGTTTTGACATTATGCAGCCCGTGATCGGGCTTATCGTCCACTTCGGACCAACTGGATACGGCTTCAGGGGTGGTTATACCCTTCAGCCCACGATTGGGCTTCCACCGGACCACCAGGATATGTTCGGGGTTATAACTCTTCAGCCCGTGATCGGGCTTAGCGATCCACTGGACCACCAGGGATATGTTTCGAGGAACACTTTTCTGCCTGCAATCGGGCTGGTAGGAGGGTGATATAGCTTATGCCCGTGGTCAGAGCAAGTCGAGGAGGGTATTTTGATGCTTTTGCCAGCGATCAGGCCAGTCAGGGGTGGGGGATTTTATACACATTGCCCATGATCGGGCTGCAGGGGGCGTCGGTCCCTGACGGCTGCTGCCTGGCAGGGCGCCAGGCGCAAGTCCTCGGGATCGGCGCACCTGCATGCTAATGGCATGCAAATGGGGCCATAAACAGATGCAAATGGCCCCTCCTGTGCCTTGCATGAATTATGGCCCCATTTGCATGTCACCTTTTGAATATCGGATATTTGCTCATGGCGCAATGGTACTTGCGCCACCGCAAGTTCAATGCTCCACTCTGACCACTTGCGCCGGTGCAAGTTCCACTGCACCATGCACAGTGGCTGTGACTGGGGGGTGATATTCAAAGGAGTTGCTCAATAGCTCAACTCCATTGAATATCACCCCGGCCACACCCCTGCGCAACTATTTTGTGCAGCGCAAGTGCTTGCCCCACAGAATAGCGCAGTTTGAATATCCAGCCCATTGTGTTTTTTTTTCTTTCAATTGTTTAACCAGGAGTGGCACACTCAGCTGAAAGCTTGTTTACATGGGCAACCTGGGAGCACATGGAAGTTAAGTGACTTGCTCAGGGTTACCCAGTATGCAAGTGGGGGCTGTGGTATTCAAACCCAGATCTCCAGATTTGCAGCTCAGAACCTTAAACCACTGTGCTATACTGCCTTCCTAGTTATGGCAGTCATCTGTTTTATGGTTCATGAGGATGGTGTAGTAAGTAGCAATACATTGCATAGCTGTTGTAAAATGTCAATAAGTAGGTCATGCAACAGATGTGCTGAGCAGTTACTGAAGCAAGAAATGTATTTAGGATAGTAAAATATTCCTGATAAATGTGTGACATTTGCATCTTAATTTCAAGGAGGTCCTTATGGGGTGTCAATGTACAATATAAAGCAGTTATAGTTTTCAAGTTGTCTGAGTAATTGCTTTGTACTACCACTGTTACTAAATTTAAATTATTCTATGAAGGAAATTAAGTTTATGTAACTGTCTGTAAATGTATTAAAAACATTTACTTTTCCTTGTAATGTAATGCATTAAATGCTGTTGCTAGGTTACAAAGTCACATAACAGCAATAGAGATAAAAACAATGGGATGCATAGGAATTTGAAAAAAGAATACATTAGCAGGAGCAGTGTCATGACTTTACAAATTTTTTTTATAGTTTCACTCTAGATTTTTAACATTACTATTTTTTTACACCTCCTCATAAACAGTACAGCTGCCATTTTTTTACATCCTGTTCAAAATGTGTTTTTGCACCTGTGGTGCCAAATGGCACAGTCACTGTGCAAAATCACATTTCGGCTAATGAACTGATAGTGTCACTGTTCATGCGGTGGGGTCACAAAAAGCCCATGTTGAAAACTTGGAGTGAAAATACCAAGAGACACCCAGGGTATTAGGGTTTCTGACCATAACACCCTGCCCTGTAGGGACTGACAGGCATCAGGGGTATGACATGGGATTGTCAAGAGTAATGCTCATGCCATTCCACCCCATCCCCACCCTGCAGCCAGTGACAGGTATCAAGGTGTGCCTTTGACTCTTCAGTCCCAAAGTTCACTCCATTCTCTTATACTGTACCCATTTCAGAGTATTTCCTTATGAAAGGGGTGAGTGTAAAGTTTGAACAACTCAAGGCACACCTCGACACTTGTCTGTTACTGTAGGGTAGTATGAGGTGAAATGGCATGAGCGTTATGGGCAATGACCCAAAGCCACACCCCAATGCCTGCCCATGTCTGCGGGGTGGGGTTGGTGTCACTTCAATACTTCACTGACATTCCTATTCTGCCTGTCTGTCTGTCTGTCTCTCTCTCTCTCTCTCTCTTTATCTATATGTCTATGTAATTCTCTGCCTTTCTAGCAATTGCATTTTTCGCTATTTTTACCTATTTCTAAAACAAACCTGCATATCACATTTGCCTGCACTCTGAGCACATACTTATGAAACTGTGCATATTTGTACTCCACTTCTGCGTAGACCTCATACTTTTCTAATATTCTCATTATCACAAGCATAACTACCTTGCCCTTATCAAAAGTAACCCCCTCTGAAAGTTACAATCACATTTTTTCTGCTAACAGTCCCTCATTATACCTGACTTCCTGACATCAACACATTGCTTAAATATAACTTACATCACCTCATGGACAAAAACCCTATTTCTCTAAAAAAAAAAAAAAAAAAAGTGTAAATAATCCCAAGGCTAAACATATGCCAGCCATTACTTTTTCATGTACTGCCATCTTCTGTACCATCATGGGGATTTGCATATGTTTCCCATGATGCTTTGCATTATTGGGGTATGTACAATTGTGTTTTCTTTAAAATGTGGCTGTCTGGAAAATATTATCTGGGATAACACATACATCAGTGGCATTTGCTCTGGGGTTCTTTAGTACACCTATATTGCTTCCTATTCCTTCCATTAACATGTATACCTCCATATATTTTCCTAATAATGTGTATGCCTTCCTTAGAACAGAAACTAAAACAAATCTTACTATTTACAAATCATTGTGTTGTTTCTCCATACCTCTTTAACAATTCCACACAACTTCACTAACTTCATTATGCAGCCATGGTGGATTTGACCAGACTTGTTTATGGGGGAATTACACAAAGGGTAGAGAGAGGTATGACAGGGGAGAGAGAGAAAGAGAGAAAGATTTTCAGTTTGCACACAATGAGGTCTGCTGTGTCTGTTTCAGTCAAGCTCATCTCCAGTCTCTGGGAAATTTCTATTTATTGTACAATATAGGAAAAGCCCGCCATAGCATGGTCATTTCATCCTGCAAAGTTCACTAAAATAGCCAAAAACACACTCCTATGAGGAAAATAGCAGCTCCAGCTACTAGATCAGCCTAAAAGTCCTGTTTTATAATAAAAACTGCAAGCTTGAATAAGCCTTCATTTTTGTAGTCCTTTACACCAGACTTCAACTCCCATATTGCACAGCACAACTAGACTAACAGAGATCTGCCTTAAAGTGATTAAAAGCATCAAGACACTTAGGGGTATATATTTTTTCCTTTTTCCTGAGTTTTACAGGGAAATTACATACAGGTAGAGAGAGAGAGATCTGAGAGGAAAGACAAAGATTTTCAATACGCACATTGTCAACGGCCTCTGCCAAGCTCCCAAGCTATGCTCTGACTTTTATGAAACAGTTACAGTCCAGTACTAATGGGTCTGTTTTTTTTTTAACATAGTATATACCATACAGAAACAAATGTATCCATCCCAAAGTGAGTGCATGGACATGCAGATTTGAAAAAGGTAACAGACATAGGAAACAGCATGCTTCACAATCAAAATCAGAATATTCATATATTAGCCCAATATTTAAAAAGTAAATCTTTTTAAAAAGTTTCTCATAGAAGTAAAACAACACACACACACCTAAATAAAAACAAAACAACAAAGACATCTCAGTGGCATATTACTGAAGCACTGGTGACCTCACCAGTTACCAGACTGGTGACTCGGGTATAGGAACTAACATGGTTCCTTATGGGGCTGGCTGGGAATAGAGAGGATTGAGCATCCCAATGACATCTTTCCTCCCTTGGGGAGGGAGTAGTGCATGTCATGTGGGTTGGCTGCCACACAGAGAAATATGAGTGGTAGCTCCATGGGACCACAAGAAGGAAGGGGGATCCCACTCCCAGATGTCAAGTGTGTCTCTGCAGAGGCAGAATGTGCACATCATGTCATTGCATCCACGTTGCCCCAAGTGTGAAACTGAAGGAAGAAAACCCAGACTGTAGCATGGTGACGGCATGGTCTCTCACAGGTCCTGAAATGAAGACTAGGCACCTTCAGTAGGTCCTGTGGTAGAGGACAGCAAGGAGTCATGGTGATTTGCATATTGATCGCATGATGCTTTGCAGTAGGGGGCATATGTTATTTTGTATTTCTTTGAAATTTGGCTTTGTTGAACATGCCCCTTTTGGGTAACCCTTGCCTCAGTGCTTTTGTTCTAAGGTTCTTTATCTTCTTCATTTAATAAAGTTTTGTATACTCCTCAGTGTCTGGTGATTACTTAGCTGTGCCAGCATAGGCCACCTAGGTATCCAGTGAGTATAGCAACTGAATATGGGCTACTGTCAAAACAGTGACTCATATTCAGCGCTATCCTCATGGGCTACCCTGCAAGGGTAGTGACCCTATGTGCAGGCGAGTGAAGGGAATGGCTAATGGAAGGGGAGGATAGCAAGGGGAAGGGGAGGGATAGGGAAGGGGTTTATAGGGGAGTTGTGCACCAGCTGCAGCCAAGCTAGCCATGTGGCGTGGTGGTGTGAGCAGCTAGCTCTAGCTCAGCAGGTATTGGGTTCGGGGCTGAGGACTGGGAGGGTAGGAATTTTGCCTCTGCCTGCAGCTGCAGGACTTAATTTTTTTTTAAATGTGGACTGTGCCTCCTCCCTGACATTCACTCCCCTGGAGTTGAGAATCTAAAATCAGGGTGGTGCGGGGAGCAAAGCCCCCCACGGAAGGAGGGGCGCACCCCCACAAAATAGTTATTTCTTTTGCCAGATGTTGGGTCACCTGCAAGTGTATATCACTGATTTGCTTTTCAGCGATATTCATTCACCATAATAGTGATCGCTGTTTTGCGATTGCTATTATGACATGGAACAGTCCACTTAAGATCAGGGATTAGAGCACCTACCTACTCTGTCAAAAGACTCCTGAGACTTCCCTATGTCCTTGCAGCAGGCTCCTGACCACACCTCAGTCCTGGTTTCAGGCTTCTGTGATACCTCTCCAGCCCCCGGGCTCAGGTTCCCTGTCTCGATTCTCTGGCACTGGGTGGTATGTCCCCCATACACACATACAGTATCTGTGGCTTTGAACAATGCAAATAATGACCCTCCCCACATTATGACACTGCCAGTTAAACTGTATAATATCAGTTTCAAAAAGGTATAATTAACAGAACTCTAGTAAAAATATGCTAACATCTGCACAGTGTACTGTTCGCACTCCCTCACCCTGGCTTAAGGCTCCTGTTCTCCCATCCCTCAGTCCCGGCGTTAGGCTTCCATGATCATCACAAGTGCTGGGCTCAGGCACACTGACAACCACACCCTCTGGAACTGGGCATAATTTCTACAATTTATTAAAATACAGTGCTGCAGACATAGCAAATAGGGGCATTAGCAATCTAAATGGTATCCCAGGTAATACTGCCACATTGGATGTCAAGAAACATTTAACCTATACTGACATTGGAAAATCTAACATAACATCAAGGCACACAGTGCCTAAATGTATGATCAGATGTTTTAAAAACTTGTTGAATAATGCCACCCTGAAAAAAAAAAGATCAATCAGACAAATATTTGCATAATCAGTACAGACTGCATACATAATCCTACATACTCGTTCATGAAAGTTAAGTAATTTGATACTGGGAGTAAAAACAAATGTGAGCAAACATACTGCTGCAAACCATGTTGCTTTACTTCTGGCAAAGACTCTTCTTTCCTCCTGCACGACTGCGGATGTGTGGCTCCTTCTGAGCCAATTATCTGGTAGTGTGAATCCACCCGCTAGTCTTTACTATATAACCTTGATGAGTAGAGCCAGATACCACAGCAGATGAGTATTGGAGCTGGGCAGAATTTTCAAACTCCACAAAAATTGTTAAAAGCAGAGCAACTACACAAGTGGCATGAGCAACAATGCAGAGTACAATGGCAGCCAGCATCATCAATAACGATACCATAAGTAATGGTACACCAAACATTGATATTGTTCATGTTAACTTTATGTTACAAAATGCATAGACAGCAATATTAATAAAATAGTATCATATGACATGGCCCAGAATGGCCCAATATGGCTACTTTTGGTGTTGGCCACCGCTGCACCTTTCAATTATTAACCCCAAATTGTGAGATACTAAGAATTAGAATGTACGGTATGCAAAGTTATGCATACCATCCTGAGACTCTAAATTCAATTATTTTCAAAGGTATTTGCTATGGAAATAAACTGTATCAGGTATTTAGATCTCAGTGATATCCATTTTTAAGTGTGTATGCACTTTGCTCCCTAAGTATTGTGCAGAATGGTAAAAAACAGTAAGAAATATAGACACCATATGCTAAGTCAGTTTCACCTCCACCCCTTACCATCACCACTACTTCAGGATTAAACAAAAGCAGCATTCTGAGACCAGTACTTCAGTCAGCTCAGTTATCATCACATACTTCACTTTTCCTGGCCCAACTGGTCAGCATCTCCCTAATGGATTCCAATTCAGTTTATTAATTTTTTTTTTAAATGCTCAGGAAAGGTGAATGTTTTGAATACTATTTTAGAAAGGTATCTGAACAATGCTGGCTCCTCATTGGTTCGGAACTAGGCACAAGAAGCTATTCTATCAGGTAGCAAATAATGCCTAGGGTGTATGTCAATAACAACAATAATGTGCAACACACCAAATAACACCCCCCAGCTGCCCCCTCATCTTCCCAGCAAAGAAACCTTGCTCACACTTCACTAAAACACAGAAAGTATAGTTACATAAGAACTTACCATAACAGTAGATCTTCGAGAGAGGCTCTTGCAGTAGATAATCACCTTGAGGGCTGAGCACCCCCTGGCGTCAGGACCACATGGAAACTTTAGCCAGCAGTATCTGATGGGGGACCGCCCACCGGATGTCATGTGGCTTACGTCAGCGTGACCTTATATAGTGGGCAGTCCTCATGCCCGCCTTCCAGTTCTCCTGCTGGAGACCTCAAAGGAGGGGTGAAAGGAGAAAGGGTAAGAGGCTCCTGGAGCTCAGAATGAGCCCATAAAGAAAGAGCAGAAATGAATAGGGGGATGGAGAGAGGGTAAAATGTTACCTACTGCAAGAGCCTCTCTCGAAGATCTACTGTTACAGTAAGTTATTACGTAACTGTACTATCTTACTTTGAGAGGTTCTTGCAGTAGGTAATCACCTTGAGGACTGAGTCCCAAGCAGTGTGAATCAGAAGAAAACTGAAACATGGGAGGCAGGAGCTAATAACCTGCTTCTGGCACAGGAAAATTATGACAGGGGGCCCTGAAGTACAGCTAGGCCAAAACCTGCCCTGCACCTAGAAGCAATGTCCAAACTGTAATGCTTTGTGAAAATGTGGACTGAACTCCAGATAGCCGCAGCACAGATGTCAGCGGCAGACACATTCTTGAAACAAGCAGTGGAGGCAGACATGCCCCTAGTGGAATGCCCTTGACTTCCCTCGGGAGGATTTTACCATACGTCTGGTAACAAAAAGTAATGCAGTTTGCCAACCATTGGATAAACACTGTTTTGTAACTGCAACACCTTCTCTATTGGGTGCAAAAGAAACAAAAAGCTGATCCATTTTTCGGACATTGTCCTGTTTGTGTGATAGCGCAAGATTCTGTGAACATCTAACATGTGAAGAAGCACGTCTCCCTGATTAGAATACTCGGGGTAGTACACTGGTGGTTGAATCGACTGATTCAACATAAACTCAGAAACCACTTTAGGTGAAAACTTAAGGTTGGTACGAAGATCCACCAGGTCTTTGTGAAAAAATAAATAAGGCTCCTTACAAATCAGGGCCTGAAGCTCTGAAATCCTTTGAGCCGAAGTGACTGCCACTAAGAACAGCTCTTTCCAAGATAAATAACGCATGTCACAAGGGATTGTGATTGGTCAGCTATTGATACATCTAGGTCAGTTGACAGTGTCCTCTCCCACTTCATCACCTGCTTCAAGGCCGCCTGTGACCACTTCACCCTTTTTACTAAACTGACAGTCAAAACACCAATACCCCCTGGATAACACTGGCCCTTCTTGACCTCATGCTCCTCCATGATAACTTATGGCATAAGGACCTGGAATCCGGCCATCCCACTGACAAGCAATGGTATACAGCTGCCAGGAATAAATGTACTTGGGAGATTTGCAAAGCAAAGGCAACTCATTTTCAGGAAGCCCTCTCTTCTTCCTGGGGTTCTGGGTGTAGGTTTTGGGAAAACATTAAAGAACTTAATGGAAAAACAGCGTCCCCTCCACTATCATAACTTGACATTAATGGTACCACCTCACAGGATCCTATGGCCATAGCTAACATCTTAAACTCCTCCTTCTTGGACCTTAGCAGTGTCCTCCCATCTAATTTCTTTGACCTCCACCAAATTGCCTCCCTCCCTCCCCACCTATTATCACCCCACTTTTCTGATTCAGGACTATTTCTTCCCAAGAGGTCAAACCCTACTTACCTAGAGTCCTGGGTAAGTCCTGGCATAGTGGGGCCACTTTAGACCTAAAACTCCTTCATCTAGCTCTGGAAGTAGTCCGTGTCCCTCTTTCAAAAATTCTTAACCTCTCTCTCTGTCTTGGCCAGTTCCCCTCCCGATGGAAAGTGGGTGTCATCATGTCTATCCTCAAAGGAGGGGACCACACCTCTCCAAATAACTACCACCCCATCTCTTTTCTCCTCCCCCTCCAAGGCCCTGGAGAACATTGTCACAGACCAGCTCACTGACTACCTGACTAAATATAACCTCTTTTGCAAAAGAACAGCATGGATTCAGGAAGGGGCACAGCACCTCAACTGCACTGCTGGAATATACTACCTTCCTACACAAAGCCCTAGAATGTGGACACCTAGTCAGGTCTGTGTACATAGATCTGACTAAGGCATTCGACACGGTCAATCACCCTCTCCTACTAGAGTCTCTCCTTGCTTTGGGTCTTACTTCCGAACCCATTTCCTGGTTCGAGAGCTACCTAAGTGGTAGATCACAGCGTGTCAAAATAAACTCCACTGTATTCAACAGTCTGACGGTTCGCTCTGGCATCCTCCAGGGATCCATACTAGGGCCACTTCTCTTTGGCCTCTTTTTGAATTCTCTCCCAAAAGCATGTTCTGTGAAATACTTCTATACGCAGACGACGCAGTTATCTTCTGCAGTCACCGTGACCTCCCCCCTCTTCAGATTGCCCTCCAGAGTCTTTTCTCTGAAACTGAAACATGGTTCTCTGCCAATAAACTGGTGTTAAACTACAAAAAAAACAAAGTCTATGGTCTTCACTCATCATCAAAACAAATACAGGAGCACACCACTGTGCATACTTAACTGTCAAAACTCAAAGCTAGAACAAGTGACTTCCTTTAAATATCTGGGCGTTACCCTTGACTCCTCACTAAACTATCATGAACAAATCCATTGTATTAGCTTGGCCGCAAAGGCCAGAACTGGTTTCTTTTATAGGAACAAACGATGTATGCCTCCTGTAGCCCTCCATCTAGTGGTTATCTCCTCTGTCCTTTCCCTTTTGGATTATGGGATCATCTTCTATGGCATGGTTGACAATACTGTACTTTGCAGAATTAAGGTCACCCTGAATAGGGTCTGTCATCTTGTCACATGGTGTGATAGGATGACTCACACCTGTAACCTTTATTGGCTCTCCAACTGGCTCAACTTTGAGGGCTGGCTGAAATACCACACCTGCCTCTTTGCCAGGAAGATTGTCAATGGTCAATCCCCCAGCGGGCTCCTTAACCTCATTCAACATGCACCATTGATAAGGAATACTAGAGGCTCAGACAAAGCCACATTGCTTATGTCTCTCTACAGAACGTCCTTGGGGAAATGTGCCTTCCACTATAAGACCCAACTCAGGCTAAATGATCTGCCACCTGATACCTCATCTGTCCAGAACCTTGGTCATTTCAAACTCAAACTCTGAGAACAACTACTCACCACCAGTACCTATGACTGTCCCTGAGCTGTCCACTTGCATAGTTGCCCCTCTTTTACTGGTGTGCCAAGCCAAACCTCTGTGCCTTCTACCCCCCTCCCTCCTCTCTCCTCTCCCTCTACTCTGATTGATTCTTCTGAAGTATTGTGCCTTTATCTTAAGTATCTGTTTTATTGGCTTAGGAAACCTTGTATCATCCTTAAAATTTGAATGTAAGCAATAGCTTAATTTGCTTGAAACCTTTGTACCATACTTGGCTCTGGGTTGTTTTACTCTCTGCATTCAGATGAAATGCCTTTCAATGTATTGCTTGATACCTTTATACCATACTTGACTCTGGGTTGTTTCACCCTCCGCACTCATTTGTAATACCTTTCATTGTATTGTCCATTTCTCTTGTTTTGTACTTCCATGACGTGGAGCCTTTGCAAAGGAGTCTCTGACTCAAAGGTTTGTAATTCTGATCTCTCAATAAATAAATAAATAAAATAAACAAGAACTAGCTGGTTCAAAAGGAGGCAGGGTCAACTTTTCCAAAATAAAATTAAGCTCCCACGGTGGCACAGGGCTGGGCACCGGGGGTTTCAGTTGTAAAATCCCTTTAAGGAAAGTTTTTGAGACTTCTAACTGGGCCAGTGTCCTGCCTTTAATCAAGGTATGGTAGGCAGAGACAGCCGACAAATGGACCTTCAGCGATGAATAGCCTAGGTCCGACTCATAGAGGTGCAGAAGATATTCCATGACTAATGGAGGGGAACACAAGAAAGGATCCCAACCCTTAGCAGTGGCCCAAATTGAAAACCGCTTGCACTTTATGGCATAAGTGGTCCTCGTGGATGGCTTTCTGGACTCCACAAGAACCTGAGCCACTTTGGAAGGAAGCCTAAAGCATGAAACGGCTATGTCCTGAGGTGCCATGCATGAAGATGAAGGAACTTCAGTCCCGGATGGACCAGCATGCCCTAATCCTGGGTCAGAAGGTCATTGCAGAGAGGCAGAGGAACTAGAGGTTCTACTGCAAGCTGCTGAAGTAGTGGAAACCAAACCTGACAAGGCCAAAATGGGGCAATCAGAATCATATGAGCCCCTTCTGTCTGTAGCTTGAGCAGCACCCTCTGCAGAACTGGAAAGGGAGGGAAGGCATACAAGATCCTCCCTATCCCGCAAAGAGATAGTGCATCTCACCAGAAAACACCATGCCCTGGAGCGAGCGAGCAAAACCTGGGAAGTTTTGCATTGTATGGGGAGGCAAACAGATCTAGTTCTGGTCAACCCCATGGGTCAAAGATGGAGTTGACCACCTCTTGTTTTAGTTCCCACTCATGGGCTCTGACTATGGTGTAGCTGAGACTGTCCGCTAGGATGTTTTGCATACCTGGAACATGTATGGCTGTGAGGTGAATCCGATGCAGAACAGCCCAATTCCACACCTGCATCATCTCCTTGCTTAGTGGGTATGAACAGGTGCCTCCTTGCTTGTTGAGATACCAGACCATGCACATGTTGTTTGATTGGACTAGCAGAGTACCTTGAAGAAGCCGGTGTTGAAAAGCTTGAAGGGAGTAAAACACTGCTCTTATCTCCAATACATTTATGTGTAGAGAAGACTCCACTAGGGACCACGTGCTTGAGTCCTGAGGTTTCCCAGATCAGCGCCCCATCCTGTCCCTGATGCATCCATTGTCAGGGTCTGAGAGGGAGGAGGGGACTGAAAAAGGCCCCTCTTGGTGAGATTGGAAAGATCCTGCCACCACGAGAGATCCCTCTGCATGTAATCAAAGACCATGACCATTTGGTCTAAGTCATCTGACCTCTAATCCCATTGTGTCCTGAGCATCCACTGCGAGATACGCATGTGAAGCTTGGCTAAAGGTCCTGTGGGGATGGCTGCTGCCATCAGGCCCAACAGTCAAAAAATCAACCTGGCTGAGACCTTCCAGCTGGAGGCCTCCAAAAGAGCCTGCTTCTGCAGGGTTTACGCCCTGTCCTGAGGGAGGAAAGCCATACCCTTGACCATGTCCAATACTGCCTCAATAAATTGCAGGTGCTGGGAAGGAACAAACTCGGACCTCGGAAAGTTTACAGTAATCCCAACCTGACGAAACAGGTCCAGGGTTGCAGATAGGAAGAATTCCAACTGTTCCCTTGATGGGGCTGACAGAAGCCAGTCGTCGAGGTAAGGGAATGCACAGTGACTCTGACGCCTCAGGACCACCACCACTAATGCCTGGCACTTCATGAAAATGTGAGATGTTGAGGAAAGGCCAAAGGGCAGAGCCCTGAATTGGTAATGTTCCCCCTGGAAGGAGAACCGTAGGTAGGATGATGGGCTCTGAATATAGGGAGTGCAGGTAGGCATCCTGCATATCCAGAGTGCAGAACCACTGACCCTTGTGCAGGAGGGGCAGCAGACCTGAGAGGGTCAGCATCCAGAACCTTTTGTACTCTATGTACAGGTTTAGAGTGCTGAGATCCAAAATGGGATGCAGATCTCCCCTCTTTCTGGGGACCAGGAAGAAGTGGGAGTAATACCTCTTTCCTACTTGGTGCACTGGAGCAGGTTCTATTGCTGTCTTCTGTAATAGATCCTGCATTTCCTTTCTGAGGAGAGGAATGTGCACCTTTGGGTAATGAGAATGGGCCGGAGGCCTGTCTGGAGGTTTCATGAGAAATTCCAGAGTATGGCCATGCTGTATGAACAGAAGGACCCATGAGTCAGTTGTCACTGCCCACCACCCTGGCAGATGATAAGCAAATCTTCCACCCACATGCTCCACTTCTGGATTTTGGGAGGAAGGGCTGATGGCAAGTCATGCAAGGGAGGGGGGTTAGGGAGAGCTGCACCTGAAGCTCTCTGGGACTTGGCCTGGGGACCAGCTGAGGTTGACGAACCCTACATTTGTTTTGATGTTGGGCCATCTGCTGTTGCTTTGGGTGTTGCTTGCATTGGTGCTGAAACATCTTCTTAGCCTGAAATTTTGGATGATACATCATTTGTACTGACTGAAGTGCTGTACCTTTATCCTGCAGGGTGGTAATGATGTCTTGTGTATCACCCGTGAAGAGGACAGATCACCAGAAAGGGGTATCCTGGATGGCATCCTGTACATCCTGTGCCAAATCTGACATCCTCAGCCATGAGAAATGATGGAGGCCTACAGCTGTGGCAGCCCCCCCGTGGAAGAGTCTACTGCATTGTAGGTGGCTCGAAGCAAATGCCTGCAGGCCACTTTTGCTGAACGGATCGAATCTGCCAACAGGGATTTTGATTCTGAATCTGGGAGTGCCTGAATGGCCAGCTCTAGCTGCTCAGACAAGGATTTAGGTATACCAGCATGTGCCCAACATAGCTGAGGGCCCTCATGGCCAGAGTGGAGGAAGAATCAAATTTCCTACCAAACTGGTCCAGTTGCTGAGACTCCTTGTCTTGTGAAGAGGTACTCACATGCCAGGGATTAGAAGACTGGTTGTGAGCAGCAACTATAATGACCGAATTGGCCTTTAGCTGCATGCTGAGGTGGTCCTTTCCCTCTGGCACACGATATGTGTAGTTTGCTTTCTTGGCCACCTCTGGAATGGAGGAGGGCATCATCCAGATCATTGATGCCAGATCCTCATGGGGCTCGAGCCTGGGTGGGGTAAGGATTGGGGCTGCCTCCTGCATGTCCAGGTGTTCTGCAAGGCATTACCTTTTTGGATCCTGGGCTTCTGACTTCCAGTCATACACCTCCGCTATTTTTCTGAGGAGGTCCGCAATGGAAGGATCCTCCAGAGGTGACTTGGTGGATTATTTGGGCTGGGGTTCCCCTATAGGTGGGGTTTCAAAACCTGACCCTAACAACTCAGAAGAATCTGAGTCTGAATCCTGGTCTGAGTCAGAAGACTCCCGGGGTTCTGGTGTAGGTTTGCCTGAGGGCCTGGCCGGCATTGAAGCCTTTGAAGAGGCCAGAGTTGACTGAAGCTGAGGGTGTGGAACATGCCTCAGTTTCTGAAGGTCGGGACTCCTAGCAAATTCTCTGGAAGGCTGATGGTTGTCCTACTCTGTTACCAGTTGGGCCTTGGTCTCTGACCACCAAGACTATAAAATGGACCAGAAGTCCACTGGAAGTTCAGGAGGAGGAAGAGGCTGGTAAGCCAGGAGATAGCCAGTAGCAAAACCAGCAGCTGCGGAAACCCGTTTTATGAAAATGTGGTGGCGGGTATCCCAATGGAGGGTAGGCTGGAGCATACCCAGGCATATGAAATCCTGTTGGGGGGTAGCCACATGGGTTGTATGCCAGTGCTTGAGGAGTCGGATATTCTGATGGTGGGAACTCTGAAGGAGGTACCAATGGAGGGTACCCCGATGGAAGGCCTGATGGAAGAAACCCTGACAGAGGGCCCAATGGGGCAAGAGGGCCCAACGGTGGGGCCGAAGGCCCTGACGGAGGCCCCTGCAGCATGATGAAACCTGATGGCCCTGGTAGGCTTAGGTCCAGTGGTGGGTGTGCCAGTGGCATGACAGCCTCTGACAGTGGGGGAGGTGGCTGGGAGCCATCCGGTACAGTGCCAGCTCCCATCACCAGATCTGTAGGTGTACCTGAAAGGTCACCTGATGGAAGCTCCTCAATTCCCATCCCTTGATCCCTTGATCGACAGGCAAGTGAGGTGGGATCACATCCAGTGGAGTGGGAGATGCCTGATGGGGAGAACCTTCTAGGGAAAGCTAAGGTAAATCCAGCAGCTGGGATTCATTGGGGCCATCACCTGACCCCAATACCAGGTCAGTCAGGCGGACATCGGCAGAGCCAGTGTCCAACTTATTGGTCGAGATGACTGTGAAAATGTCAGCCTGGCTGATGCTTGATGGAGCGGTTGAAGCTGGGCAGGCTTTGGAACCTCCAGAGCCTGACACCCCTGCCAGAGCTGGACATTCATCAGAGGGCCCGATGAGTGACTTAGCAGCTCCCCTCGGTACATTAGACTCCTGCATGGAGATGGTTCTAAGCGCAACCGAGGTTCCCATGGCCACTAGGACCAGTGGAGGCGGTGGCCCAAGGACTGCTCTTTTGGGGGAGGAAGCTGACCATCACTCATCCGAAGGGCCCACAAGCAGTTTCAGACATGATGGGGACTGGCCCGGATCCCTATGCTTCTCCGGGTGAGGTGGAAGCGCTGCATAATTTTTGGAGCTCTTTCTCCATGGTGGCCTTTCTCTTTTTGGCTGCATCTGATCATTTCAAACTTTGACCAAATAATTTAAAAAAATAACACTCTAGCCAGAGAAACTATCATATTTGTATGCTTATGTACAAGTGCTCTAAAGAACTTGTGCCTGGTATCTCAAACATAGAAATATAAAATCCTGTCTGAGAACAGCATCTGGGCTAGAATATTATCCAGTAAAATGTCATTTGGAACTAGGAAGATCCCACTTTTTGGTAATAGGCCCCAATTTACGGAACAACTTGCCCCCTAATTTAAGACCACAGGTAGGCAAGATCCTGAGAAGTAACATTCGTAACTGGATACTTAGCCAGGTTAGCTCGGCATGCTGTCCCAACTTGCATACTGCTAGAAACCTTGTGGTTTATGTCTTAATTATACTTACCATTTGTAGTTTGTTTGTATTATTTATAATTACTTTGTATTATCTGCATTTTACTATTTTATTGCTTTATAAAAGTTATTTATTGCAACTTACTGTTTAGCATCCATGTAAAGGACCTCATTGTAAATGAGTGCTGCTCAATTGAGACTCCTGTTCATATGTGAAATATGAATAAAATTTTACCTATCTACCTACCTACCTAGCCCTTTCCAGGTGGTCAGGGATAGTCCTATGGCCACTCTTTTTCTAACCCATTCCCTTTCCACCATCCTGAGATATTTTATTTATAAAAACAATAATGTTTGGGTCCTAGCACTGTGCAGGTGTTGACTGAGAACTTGAGGCCACGTGCATGAGTGGGGGCTGAAGGGGAGCCATCCTGGCTCCAGCAAGAAAACTCTCTGAAGCAATGGTGAAGGATGGAAGATGTTAGAATTGACTGCAGCAGGTGAGAGGTGGGGATTCCGTGTCTCTTACATCCATTGTTAGCTTCCTTGACACCCATACAAAGTGTCTTTGGCTGAAATGTCAAAGCTGAATTGAAGACGGGGGGGGGGGTCAAAATTGTAGTTGATACAAAGTTGCCAATTTTTACATTCGCTCACCCTTAAGTCACATCACATATACCTGACTGACATAACACTTTAAAATAGGAAACCATTCTGTAAGTGGAACAACACACTCAAGAGGGTAGGTTATACCCCAACATCCCTTGTGGTGGTTAAAGTCCTTCCTTACTCCAATACACCACTCAGGATGTTGACAGGGGAATAACTTATCCTCTCTAATGTCTTACTCGGTAATTATGAAGCTGGTCCCAGCAACCCAGGTATGCTTCCTGGGCTCAGGATGTCTGGAGCTGACCGGAAGAGGCAAGGGGGTTATTAAATTTGGAAACCTACTGCCTCAGGGAGGGCAGGTTGTTCTGCTCCCTGAATGACTGCTCACTAGTTTTTCTAGGGCTGGAAACTGTGGGAGCAAAATAATGCAGCCCTCATTAGGAGGAATCACGTTGTTATGCACCCACTTAAGGATATAAGATGTGGAGACATCTTGTGTCCAGAGAAGAGCCAGCAGGGGATCTGTGGAACAGGTAGGTCACTGGGCCCCCAAAGAGCCTGATAGATGGTGTGCCAGTTTTCCTGCCCAGTCCATGCCCTTACAATGGGACGGTTAACTGGAAGGGCCATAAGGGAAGGAAAAATCAAGACAGACCATAAACAGAAGATGTTCTCTCATCCTTCCACAGCCACAAGACCTGCCTCTGGTGTCTCAGGGATTTTGTCTGTCCCTGTGGTCCAATTGGTGCTGGAGAAGCTGCAGGTTAGTGTGATGGGGGTCAGGGTTAGAAGTAGAGCAAAGGCAGGCAAGTGCAGTAGTGTCAGGCACCCAAGGAAACAGGGAAACAGGACATGAGGTTGATGGCAGGAGGTTCCCCACATATCTTAATTCCATGGGTACTAGGAAAAAAGAAAACTATAAAAAGAAGAAACAAATACAATTTTTAGATGAGATACCACTTGCACCAAAATACCTTGAGCACTATAATGTTTTCATCTATTTTACATACTGCACTTTGACTGATGCTTAAATTGGTTATACTGGAGCTTATTAGTGCTCAGTTAACCTCATAACAGGTAAAAAGAAGGCGGTCATAGTATAAACTTCTTCACATTGCCCTGCCAATGATCCTTTACTGTGTCCTTGAAACCTGCCTCAGGTGGGTGAGAGAGTAACGTAGGCTCCAAGCCCATTCAGTCCTTGTGTTTTTCTATGAGAGTGCTACAGTAATCGTAATAGTGGCTTCCATGATGGAGGCACATTTAGAGCTGGGGTCACAATGACCCATTGAACATAGGCTGCCAAACAGCCACCAGGTGATAAAACATCATTCATTCAACACTGGCCAGGGCCAGATTTTAATTGTTGATCTAAGATCATCTAGGCAGTGGTAAAGCTTCTTAGCCCACTGCCAATATTCAGAAATTTAGCCCTAAATCATTACGTTTTACGTGCTAATGACTATTAGCCAATAAAAAATGTTTCCTAATTGCTAAACCTGTTTTATATGTATGGCATCACCATTTAATAAAGCTAGATTTTTAACTTTATTATGTGAGATCACATCATAATTCATGCATCAACAATTACTGTTTAATGGTAAGGTAAGGTCCAATATCAGTCTTATACTAGTACACTAAAAGTCCCATGATACACAGTTTTCATGTCCTAACTGTACATTATGTGAACTTTATAGTTTTTTTCTAACTATATGACATGGACTCACACTTAATTAAATTTCTGCATGGTGCAAGGTAGCATCTGAAACCAGCAACTGTAAGAAAATAAAATATGGTCAGCAATAGTTCATTTTTATACAACCCTCAGTGTGTGAAGCCAGTACAAACCACTAGAACTTTGCTTGCTTGGTTTACGTGGCACCACACACCTTGGGTGTACAAAATTAAGCTGTAACATACTGCTGCCAATGCATCGTTCTCTATTTTAAAATCAGTTGATTTCACAACTCACATATGGATGACTTGTGCACCAATGTAGGTTTTTTTTGTATGCTTTTTATTTCCTTGAGTCACATAACAGCATAATGCTAAACAGGAGAATGTTTATCACTTTACTAGAACCTTTTTTTCAGTACTGTATTTACAGGTGTGGTTGGTGTGACCAAAACCAGTTCATGTGAATAAGTCAATTTTTGACCCCAAAGGAAAAACTTGGCAGGTGCCAACAACAGCACAGATGTAATCGAGTTCTGTAGATCTCGTAGGGCTCTATAACATTGTGCAATGGCGGCTTGCTCCCACTCTCCTTTGGTTTAAAGTAGTTGCAAGAGCAGCTCTTTTCTGCCATATGGAGCATCTCACCTAACATGCTGCACAAAGCAGTAGTGGCTTTCACTTTTGTGCTTCTTGGTCATGCACTCCCAGCTCTGCTTGCCTGCTGGAAGTGTTGTTTCTTGCCCCGCTCTTACTTTTTGTCATATCAGATTGCCACACTACTCCTTCCATACCCCTGAACGTTGCCTTCCCCTGACATATCCATATACAGTAATACTTTCATGACTCCTGCTTTGGTCACATTTCCCCACTGAGACCATTTTCAATGGCTGCAGGAGCAGTACTGTCATTGTCGGCTTCTGCTCCTTTTCTTCACCAGCTCCAGCTATCACTCTGTTTCTCCCAAATTATACTTTCTTGCCCCTCCTGGGCATAGTTACACAGCAGCAGAAGTGGCTTTCACTTTTCAGTGGCTCCAATTGCTATGTTACTCCAGTCCCTGGCCCGCTAAATGTTGTCCTTCCTGTACAGTGAGAATGGCTCCCTTGCTATCTAACTGTAGCTATAGCGTGGCTTTGCCCTTGCAAGACAGTGTTCACTATTGCTGCATTTCCTGCCAGTATTTCTGTTAGCCTCTTATTTCATGCCATTTTTACCTTCTACACCAGTCTCCCATTATGGATTTTGTCATCCATTTTGTCCCAGCTACTAAGCTGTATTACTTGTTAATACTGTGCTGCATTTAGCTTTTTCACAGTCACTTTCCCTGTTCCAGGTAGCCCTCTGTTGCACCCCTGTTTAAATCCTCTCTCATCCTCAGCTGTTTATGCTTAAACCTTTATTTTTTCTGCATCTGCTAGTGTCTCCCCATGCTCCTTTCTAATAATATAATTAAACCCAGCCTTTTTCCAGGATCTCTTTTCATCAGATCCTTGAGAAACTTGCTCTGCAACATGTTTTGCTATCCTGCTTAAACCCACACCCTCCCTGCCCAGGGATCACATTACAGTTGTCCCCCATGCCCCTTCTACAGCCTACCTGCTTATCTACCAGAGCTTTCTAACCATGTTCCCTTTCTTTCCTCAGCTCTTCATCTGACTGTCTGCTGCTTTCCAGGTAAGAGCACTCCTGTTTACAGCTCTGCCCACTCCCCCCACAGATCTTAAAGTCAGGACAATATGCCAAGTAATCTCCCCACAAGCATGCTACTTTCGTGCCCAGTGCCATTTTGAACTGAATCCCCCATACACTCAGGAATGGGCCCTGAATACATCTTACAGCCGGCATGTACTAACCTGATTGTTTTTGGCTGTCCTGCGATGCACGCTATTCCTTCTGTCTGAGACAAACTGCAATCTTTGTTTAAGCTCTCTGAATTAGTCTCTTTCAATATACTCAAACCCTTGATAAACAAATCCCTTAAAGATGAAATGGACACCTATTTCATAAAAAGCTTGAATTCACTTGAATTCACATCCCTTTGTCATGGGTAGTGTTTCCTGAAAATGTCATGCTGTTTGGTTTTGCAGTTTTCTTTAAATCAGCATCTGTTAATGTGTTCTGCACTAACTGAAAACAGTGAAGAAACAGTGAAGATGTTTCTGTCCCTGGCAGTGAGGAATGACATCACACCTGTCCTGCCTGCTGCTTCTACAATTTAGTCCCTGATTGCTAAATAAGCTGTTGCAGTCCCTAGTTAGAGCAGTCTGTAGAGTTAATTGTTTTCATTCAGAGTCTGTTACTAACCCATCTGGTTTGTGTTTAGAGAGATATGCTTAAAATCTATCTTTCTGTTCTCATAAAAAGTTGTCATTTGGGGTTCAGTGCTGAACTGAAGTGGTATGAATGAATCTGTGAGAAATAGCATTTTCTGTATTACAGCTCTCCGTTCTCTGTCATCACAACTCTGCATTCTATTCTGCTATATAACATAAGGTTGTTTAATGGATATAAAATAAATTACATTCCATTAATTTCATAGAAGCAGTGTGTATTTAATGTAGTCTCAATAAATATGTTCATGTTCATGTGATAACAATTTTGTTTCCATGTCAGATTGACAAATGTGTGTGTGCCACACTCAGCTATTTCAGGAACATGTACTGTATGAACTCTTAACATTAAGTTCTTTGAGGTTTTCAGTGTGGAAATACATCATGTATATGTATAACTAGAAATACTATGTGGTATCCTGATGCTCCTATCTTCTGCCTCTCCATTGAGGGTGCTGCACCCTGCTTCCCTCTGCCTCTCCCCCCCCAGTCAGGGCCAATGCACACTGTTGCCCCTTTTACTGTCCCCACAGACAGGGCTGATATACTCTGCTAAGTCCTAGAGTCCCAGGACCTCTGCCTCCACAGTTTGGGATGCTGCACCATGCTGCCCCAGGCCACCAAAGGTGGGACTTTTGCTGCACTTTGCTACCCACTTCTATTGCCCCAAATGGGCAGGGCTGCTGCACCACATGCACCCTGGCACACAGTCAGGGCTGCTGTACCCTGATGCCCCTCTGTGTCTTGCACCACAGTCAAGGCTTCTGCATCATGCTGCCCTCTGTCCCCTGACACCACTGTGCTGTGCTGCACCATAGAGTCTCATGCCTCCACAGTTAGAGTTGTTGCACCATGCTGCTCCCTGCCACTAGAGTCAGATCCTTTGGTACACTGACAAAACTACTCAAAAGAAAAAAACAAAAAATACTTTCATCTTGTGTTATAGGGTGGAGGACAGAGGGTAGCAGGGTGAAGCAGCCTCAACTGTTTGTGCAGGAGGCAGAAGGGTGCAGCAGCCCTGACTGTGTGAATAAGACAATGGGCAGTGGGCTGCAGCAGCCTCAAATGGGGGCAGGAGACAGAGGGGTTTTGGGGCAGGGGAGAAGGGGAAGCAGAGCTGTCTAAACTGTTGGGCAGGAGACAGGGGCATCAGGATGCCATATAGTATTTTCAGTTATACACATACATGATGTATTTTCACACAGAAACCCTCTAAGAACTGAATTTTATGAGTTCATACAGTACATGTTCCTGAAAAAGCAGAGTGTGGTAGACACACATTTGTCAATCTGACATTAAAACAAAATTATCACATGAACATATTTATTGAGGCTACATTAAATACATGCTGCTTCTATGAATTAATGGAAAGCACTTTATTTTATATCCATTATACAGCCAGAATCGAATGCAGAGTTTTGATGACAGAGAACTGAGAGCTGTGATACTGAAACTTTCATTTCTCACAGATTCATTCATACCACTTCAATTCAACACTTAACCCCAAGTGATCAACTTTTCATGAGAACAGATAGATTTTAAGCATATCTCTCTAAACACAAACTAGATGGATTAGTAACAAACTCTGAGTGAAAACAATTAGCTCTACAGACTGCTCTAACTAGGGACAACAACAGCTTATTCAGTCAATTAGGGACTTAATTGCGAAAGCAGCAGGTAGGACAGGTATGATGTCATTGCTCACTGAGAGGGACAGAAACATCTTCACTGCTTCTTCACTGTTTTCAGTTTCTGCAGCGCACATTAACAGATGCTGATTTAAAGACAACTGCAAAACCAAACTGCAATATATTTTCAGGAAACACTAATCATGACACAGGGATGTGCATTCAATGGGATTCAAGCTTTGTATGGAATATGTGCATTTGATCTTTAAGGAAGTTATGTTTGCATTGTAAACAGTGGTATGCTAGCTCGTATGACATTTGGTATATTTGTTTTCTGTTTCATATAAGGCTGATGCATGAGGTTCATGAGTGTGACCCTGCCCATATTCTGCAGGGAGGGTATGGGAGCCATGTTCACATTTTATATGTGAACACTGGATGGCCAGTCAGTCAATCTGAGGTGGGAGAGGTTGGGTTCAACATCCAAAGGATTTTAATACAATATGCAAAAACTTGATGAAAGCTGTAATGAAACAGCAAAAGATATATCTCTGGAGTTTAAAACTTAGATATAGCAACAAAATCTGAACCTCACAAATAGAAGTCGGGTAGGAAAAAGCTAAGACAGTATATCAAGAATAAATGGAAAATTACAAAAAAAATGTCACTAAAAAATTGACACATCATTGAAAGTGAGAAAAACCTTTGGATGAAGAGCCAGTGTTGGGTCTGGAGTGGCAAACAGCCAGCATGTGAATGTAAGTAATGGTTGTACATAAATCAGTCTGTTGGAGATGCATGTAATTATAGTAATGACAAATATACAAGGCAGACAGGTGGTTTTTGTTCAAAACAATTTTATTAGTGACTTTTCTTATACTAGATTACTTTAATATGAGAAACATAACATAAACAAGAATTTATGGAATCCACAGCAAAATACTAGCAAAACATAAAGGTATAACTTTTCATTACTGTTGCACATCATTTATGCACACTTTAGGTGCACATATAAAAATGTGATTTCAACACTAAATTGTAAACAAATGTATTTTTTTCATTATCTTCTAGAAATAAGTCCCATGAAGAAGCCCCTTAACATGGGGCAAAACTTTGGGACAGGTTAAATAAGTTGAAGTGGTCATGCATCTAGAATGTGGAGGTTGGCTGACTGGGAGCTTTTCTCAAAAAAGTGGTATTTCTTCCCCACCCATTTTGTCTTGTAATAGAACCAACAATGGGCAACACAACAAACAAAGTAGGACTGACAATCTAATGAGTGCAGTTACCCACAGAAAAACTCTGTTTACTTTTTTTCAATCCATTTACAGACACGTTTAATTTTTTCTACTTCCCCTGTCAGGCCCTTAACTTCTTACATTTTTTTTCATAATGTATTTCTACTTTTGTTTCTTTTCATCTCTGTATTTTACTTCAGCCCCAGCCTTTACTTTGGAAGCACACAGAAAGTCGACAGGCAGTCCACTGACATCCGTCACAGCGATGGCACAATGCTGACACTCAGCATGGGGCCGTCAATGTTGCAAGTGTTTTTTTTGCGGGGGGCTTTTCCCCCTGCACCCTCCACATTTAAATATAATTAACGCCAGGTCAGAGTTGTCTCGGGGCAGGGGCAGAAAACAGGGAGAAACAGCATCAGTGAAATCCGGACCATTACAGCAACTGTCGCTGTAATGGTCCTTTCTCGGGTTTCACTGTCAGGGTGTCGATCTACTGTGGGTCACTGCTTTACTTTCACCTTTTCTTCCCTTTACAGGTTTCTGTGACACCTCCCCCCACCTAAAATGCTTTCTTCTAGTTCCCATCTCCTGCCATTGTAAAATATGGTTCCTTCTCATTTTTGTATGATTTGTTTTAAATATTTCTCCTCTATTGGTTTATTTTACTGGAACAGCCAGCAGCGCATCCTCCCTCTCCCGCCACCAAGCACCAAATGAAGACATCAGCTGTGAGGGACAGTGTGAGAGAAGAAAATACTACACTCACACATTGATTATTATGGTATTTCCTGTAATCTGAGCTGAACTGAGCCATTTATGACCATCTCAGTTTCTACTCAGATATGCCAGGCTGCTGGATGTTGAGGGTGACTCAGATTGTGACAAATCTGAACTCCTCGGTCCCAGAAGGAATTAAAAGATTTGTGCATTTACTGTGTGGTTATGCATGCATTTTAATGTACTGTAGTCCTGTGTGCATTGTAGTGGTGCTCTGTATGTGTGTGGCTGGGTCTGTGTTTGTACATCAAGGTCCCTGTGCATGCAGGGAGGGATCTCTGCGTGGGTGCAGCAGGGTTTGTGTAATTGCAATGGGATCTCTGCGGAAGAGCAGCAGTACGTGCATGGGGAGTGGCAGAAATTGTGTGGGGATGAGGCAGGATCTGTGCATATGCAGCAGGGTCCATGTGCGTGTAATAGGATCTGTGTGTATGTGTAGGTTGAGTCCTACTCTGAGTGCACATGCAGGGTTCTTTATTTAATTTCTTGGTATGTGTGCACTTGTAGAGTTCTTCACTCATGCAGGGTCTGTGTTTATCTTTTATGGTCCTTGTGCGAGTACATAAGTCAGAATCTATGTTTGTGCAAATGGGTGCACCAGAGTCTATGTAAACATGTTGAGATTTGTAAGTATACATCAGAGACAGTGTCTGTGCACATGTTAGGGTCTGTCTGCCCTTACTGTGGTGTGCTTGTCTACATGTGCCCTAGTCTCACCACCTCCATAAAAAAAAGCACTTACTCCATAGTGTATTATAGCGCAAGCATATGCTAAACTTTATTTGTGCCAGATATTAAATGCTAAAATGGAGAGGACACCTTTATCAAAGGCATGAATTTCTCAAGTTATTACCAGCCCTTAAATATCATTAGGCCTCATGGTATTAATCATCATCATTTTTGTTAAGATGTGCCTTGGCCCGTGTGAGTGTGTGTTGGAGGCAGTTTATGCATGCCTGGATCAGAGTATATCAAGGTGTATGTTGTACATATCAGAGTTTGTGACCATGAATATCAGGATCTGTAAGGTGTAAGTATGTGTGTGCACTTTGAGGCTTTGGGGTCATTTCTGGGCAGGATGCAACTTTTGTCACTTTGGTATACGTTAACACTGGAACTGTGTGCCAGCAATGTGGACTGTGTGTGTTTGTGCACATGGAGGACTGTATTTGCATGCATTTTAGTCTGTGTGGGTGCATGTGAAATCTCTATGTTATATATGTGTGTGTGTTCTCACACATGTGTGCATGTGTGTGCGTGCTCTGTGGTGTGTACATATCAAGTCTGTGTATGTGTTTGTTGTGTCACAGCTTGTGTGTTTGCTTTGGGGTGTGTGTGTATGGGTGTGTTGTTTGAAATGAAGGCTCTGTGTGTGAGTGCACATGTATTGGTGTGTCTGCACATGTATCAGTATGTGTGTGTGAGTGCATTCGTTGGAGGCTGTGTGTGCCACACTGTAACGATTTTCAATATGATGTTATTTTTTTTGCTGTTTAATTACATGTACTTCTAAATGCAGTTAATGTCAGTTAAATTATATCAGTACTATCTCATTATCAGTCATGGTTCTAACTAAAGGCTGTTAGAGCTAACCACCAAAAAAGGCACAGGGAGCTGATAAGGTGTGGGGAGGGCACTGATGCACACTAACCCTTTTGCTTAAAGTTTAATGAGTAGAGGGGAGTCCAATAGACAACAGAAAGTATTCTAGAGCTGGTTGCTGAGTATCACAATAGTGGGTGGCTACACAAATTACCTAGTGCAAAAATTCAATTTTGCACCGTCCCAATTGCACCTCAGCTTTGGTCCTCTGGTGATTCTGAGTTTACTGTACTTTTCCATTACTTTAATGTGTGAGACTGTAACTGGCACAATCATACAAATGGCCAATAGATGGAGCTAAATATCTAAATTCTCAAGCAATCTCTTGCAAGCTACTGTAAGCTCTTTTTATAGAGATTTCTGAAAAATTTCCATTTATAGTGCAGTTATCCCACTGCCCCAGACTCGCACCTCTTACTTCAATGAATTATCACTATTACCATTCTCTAGTCAGGCAAATTTGAAAAATGCTTCTCTATAGATGCTCTAGAGAAATGTTTGAGCTGTATAATATAAATGTGAAGTATGCACATAGCATTTACATGTCTATTTATTATTTAAGTAGTAGAAATGTTTATTGTTCAACACACAGTGTTATTAGAATATTAAAAAGATTTGACATAACATAGTTAACATAATAAAAAAAACACATATTATTGCACAAACTTTTCCCTTTCAAAAAATGCATCCAGACAATACATCAAAAAGTACAATAATGCACAGTGCAAACCTTATTAGTTATCCTCAGTTGAATAAATTGAGGAAGAAAAAAGTTTGCTAGGAAGTTTCGCTGCAGGTGCAGTAACATCTCCAAGCCAAATCCATTGTTAAAGAAAATTGATATCTGCATATACAGAACCAGTTATGAGATGGTTGCAACTGATTTATGAAAGTGGCCCATATGTACAATAAAAGTCATGAGTGACTCTGTGGCAGATCCAGCATTAATAAAGATCCTACGGCAGCAGGACCTTTATCTGACCTCTGCATGGAATAGAACCAATCCAACATAACATAATATAATTCTGACACAACAAAAAATAATTGTATCATGGCCAACTACCAATAGTTATCATGTTCATTATAAGATAATAGAAACAGATGTTTTCTGCCTGCTTGCTGATAGCCTGTGCCCTTTTAGTTCATCCCCACTCATTACTGCTGCAAGAGCTTTTTTAAAATCCTAGATCCGACACAGGTGATACGAATTTTCATAAATAGAATGGGACCTGGAGGCTATAGGAGTGTATTGCAGATATATTATTGCCTCATATAAGTTGCAGCCTCATTGTGCTGAACCGAGTGGGGCTTGCAGCCCTTCACTGTATTGTTGCAAAACACATATTGACCAAGCACGGAAGGGGGGGTGGGAGTAGACATGCAAATGGCTGCATATCCATGTTCTCAGCAGGGTGACCATAACAAAACCTGTCCCGGAGTTCAGTGGTGGCCTTGCCTTACAATGTAACAGGCGGTATGTACGGAAAGGCTGGAATGGGGTTGGGTGAGCGAGCAGTGGAAGTGATCATCATGGGACCCTTCTTTTGGAGAGTTGGCATTGGGGATAGGACAATGAAGGATGATTCCCCGGATATGTGGTGTCTTTGCTGAACTGATAAGTTGGTGGGGAACACTAGACTGTGAAGAAACTGTACCAGTATATTCCAAAACAGACACTGTCACTGCCTAGAGCTGGGCCTTAAGATATGGGATGGGCAGGGAAGGGGATGATAGATAGAGCAGGTGACCACAAGCTATGTGCATGGCTATGCACCATGCACCTAGAGCAGTGATTTGTGCAGATCTCTGTGGGTGTTTGTAATTGGCATTAACCCCTTTTGCTCCTACTAACATCTGACAAACTAATTTGCATCACAACTTTGGCATATGGAGATTGCTCCCCCCCCATTGACTAAGAACAACTTTTCTGGATGATTCCAAAGTGTGTCTGCGTAATAGGGTAAGTGTTTACATCACAACACTCTGTAGCTGTGCATTTGGCCTCTCAAGTTCAAAATGATGAAATAACACAACTATGCTTTCGTTTGGCATTCCAGACTCAATAACCCTCAAAAAACTTGAAACAATTATGGTCTGTTACAGAACAAACATTAGTATCTTCCAACGATTATCAACACGCTTCTCTTTAAATTGTTTTATGTTTTTCCCTATTGAAATGAGCATGAACCATTCATGAAATATAGAATAATGCATGGGGCAGTGTGTATAATGAGGATTTTATGCTTACCCGAGGAATGCAATGACCTATAAACACAAGGGTGAAGCCTGAGCAGTTTGCAAGGGCATCGCACACTGAGGGTGTGCATAAAATCCTCATATATACACACTACCCATGTTTTATTTTTTATATTTACTGGCTTTTAACCAGTAAAAAAAATGTTCTTTTAAAAGTTCCAGGCAGACAGCACTCTTGTGCTGCCGCTGACTTACTGCCCTGACCCAGGATAAAGGAGACTGTTTAGGAGGTGGGAAGTGCTGGCAGAGGGAGGGACTTGCAGGCAAGGAACTAGACAGCAAAAGGGGGCCTCAGAATACCCGACGCTCTGGCACACACTTCCGAATGGATGCTCTCTCATACAGTTGATGCGACTCTTCAGCACGGTGCTGCCGGGGGACCAGAAAGTAAAAAAAAAAAAAAAGTACAGTAAAGTTACAAAAAGGGTGAAGGGAGCCCACACCATGGCACCAAAGGAAGTATGAACTGCTGCATCAGTTTCCAACAGCCGCACAGGACAAGACCCGACATCAGCAGCGAGGGACGAGAGGCAGACCACAGGTAAGCTGTTAAATTACTCTTCCTGACCTGTGTCCCCTCTCTCCTTCACACCACTGTGGTGATTGGACTTCTATATTTTCTAGTTAGTGTTTTCTCTCTGTCTTCTGGAGTGGCTGAGAGCACTTCCCAGCAGAACCTTTGAGAGGGGTGCTTGGGCAAACTCTGTTATTCACGGTTCGTTATTTGCACGTGTGAATAAAGGAGTCTGCCAGCCACTGCCAGCAGTTGATAAACAACATTAACCAGTAAATATTGCACAATTATTCATAAATGGTTCATGAGTTAAGCCTCTGACCATTCATTGTGTGCATCAAATTGTTCATGAATATTCATGAATTGTGCATGAATATTAAACAACACTCCTGTGTTCATGCATTTATCTTATAACTTTGCTTGGATTGTGAATATTTTCCCCCACCCTTCAAGCAACCCCCAATCTTACTTGTTTCCAGGTTTCATATTCTAAAGTGCTAGGACATAGTAACTGAGTGTAAAAGTATACATATTTTTAAATATGATGACTACTTTTTAAACTTTGTTGTTTTCTAACAGAAAGACAGCAATACAGTGAGTCATGAAGCCTTACATACAAGAAAGAGCATAACTGTACCCAGTTGTATGAGTTAATCAGTACTGTATGTACAAAGAATCCCTCCCACTGGGAAACTTCCAAGGAATTTGCATTTTATCCTTAGATAATGCATTTTTATGGACAGTCTCCCATTTTATTCCTGCTTTTAAACAAGAAATAGTAAGATGATTTACCATAATTTTATATTGAAAAGGAAATGTGTTAGCATGAAAAATGAACTGTACATGAGAACAAAACTCTTATTTTAGTGATTCTCCCCCAGCATGAAGTGCAGTGTGTAAACTGGAGTTTGTTGTAATAGCGTTTTAGTGTGTTGTTTAAAGGCCAGGCAGGTGTATGTTACTAGAACACTATCAAATTACAGTATATAGTTACTCCTTGTTCTCAATGGAAATGGGTCAGCTCAAGATCCATATTATACATATCTGAAATGGGTCTGCTTATTCTAAAGTGTTGCTATGCATGTTCAAATTAATCCAAAACAACTGCTTCTCTCTGCACAGTGCATTAACTCCATCAGGTGGCAGCACTGCCCTGAGTAAGGACATCTTTATTTCTGCATAATTAACCATATACTATAAAAATAGAAAATAAACAACTTATCTTGTGTTTTTATCTCAGGGCTGAGAGGACATTATGGACCTCTTAAGCTTCACTGTAGAGGTTCTTATGATATCCTCCCAGCCTCCTGATGAAAACACAGTTTTGTTGTGTACGTTTGTCCATACACTGTATTATATGTCCTACTTCTTACAGATGTTGGGCCCCATTCAGTCATTATGGGTAATGCAGAGAAAATGGAGGTAACTAGATGCCCTACTACACTGCCACATACTAGAGCCATACACAAAGCGTGGAACATTAAACAGATGTGTAATTTACAGCATGCTGAAAATCCTGATGTTAGATAGTGCAAAAGAGGTTTGCACCAGCAAACATGCTGGATTGTGCCTGCACCCTTCCACTCACACACACAGACTGCAAGGTGAAACTGAAGGATGCTGCGTACATAGGTAAGTATCATGTGACCTGCAGGAACTGTTGCATGTGATCTACAGCCTCTTTCTAAGAGAACTTTGTCTGAATTCACTGTAAAATAATGTCTAAGGCCCAGTTACATGTGAAGTGCTGGCAAAGTTTTTCAAAGTCGCAGTTGCCACAGAATGGCTGACTTCATGAATTGCTTCAAGAACTCAAAGTTGGAGACTTTGCCAGAACTCCATGATCAAAGTAAAACTTCACTGCATCTCTAGAAATCAAGGGCTGGATTCTCAAAAGGCTATGCATGATGCAAAGTGACTTGCACCAAAAAAATGGTGCAAGTAGCACTTTGTGCCATGAGTTTTGACATTTGGGATACTGCTGTCGCAGGCTGCTTGCGTCAAGTGGACTTACGCCACCGTTTACTCAAAAAAAACCCTGCAACATAGTGCAAGGGGGTTTATGGCAGCAGCTGTACCCTATTCTGTAAGGGCAGCTGCCAAGTCCTCAAGTTTTGTATTCTGGAACAACCCCCAGAGGACATCCATCAAAATACATTTACACCAGCAATTAGCTGGTGTACGTGTACCTTGCTTCCATCGGAGGTTGCGCCAATGTGCATGCCAACTCAACCCCATGTACATGTAACCCCCCCAAATGTGCCAATCCCTCAATGTACAATTTAAAATGCCCTGCAGGGCAATCAGTGCCCCCCCATGCTCCAATCCCCCAAAATACATTTAAAAATACCCCTCAGGGCTAGGACCACCCCATGCCTCAGTCTCCGATGTAGATTTAAAGCTGTCCCACAGGGCTAGGACCCTCCCATGCCCAGATCCCCTGATGTAGATTGAAAACTTCCCCACAGGGCTAGGACCCACCATGCTCCGATCCCCCAGTGTAGATTTAACACTGCCCTGAAGGGTTAGCAGACCCCCCCCCAGCCCCAATCCCCAAACCCAAGTCTGAGCAGTATGTCTAAAATAAAAAATCACATCACCGTTATCCCTGGTAGTCTAGTGGTCCCCATTCCCCTCCCCCACCTGGCAGTGCCAGACCACCCCACTCCCCCTCACCTATATCCAGCAAGCATCTGGCACAGCCCACCTCTCAACACTGCGGCCAGCTGCCTACTGATCTCCATATGAGCACGTACTTCTGTAAATAGTACACACTCAATGAATGGCAGCTCATTCATTGAGCACTTGTTATTTACAGAAGTACGCCCCCATATTGAGCTCAGTCAGTGGTTGGCTGTGGTGGCGAGAGGTGGGCTGTGCCAGTCCCAGCTGGGTACGGGTCAAGGGGAGTGGGGTGGTCTTGCACTGCCAGGTGGGGGGCCACTAGACTACCAGGGTAATGGTGATGTGATTTTGTGTTTTAGATATACTGCCCAGACTTGGGTTTGGGGTTCGGAGGTTGAGGGGGGGAGGTCTGCTAGACTTGTGGGGCAGTTTTAAATCTACATCAGAGAATCAGGGCATGGGGGGTCCTAGCCCTGTGGGGCAGTTTTAAATCTACATTGGGGAATCGGGGCATGGGAGGGTCTTAGCCCTGTGTGGCAGTGTTACATCTACATTGGGGGGATTGGGGCATGGAAGGGGTCCTAGCCCTGTGGGGCAGTGTTGAATCTGCATCAGGGGTTCGGGGCATGGGGTGTCCTAGCCTTGAGGGGCTTTTTAAATGTACTTAAGGGGATCATGGTTTGAGGGGGTGCTTGTACTGATATTTATACAGGCTTGCGGCAACCTGTACGGATACGCCCTCCATTTGGCATACCATTCAGGTTTCTGCAAGTCACAGGACTTAGATGCAGGGACCCTGCCCAATAGAAAATTGGGCACAGGATCCTTGAATCAAGGGCATTTGGCACAAGTCACCATTGGCATGACTTGTGCCAGCCCTTCAAGAAACTGGCCTCAAATCTTTTTAAAATAAATTTTATTGTCTTTGAGCTTGACTGGTGAAATGAGTACCTTGCTGCCTGTTGTCTGTTGTACTGCTTTGTGAGCGTGCTATCTCAGAGTGACCCTTTTTGTATTTTCAGGATCTTACATTTTGTCAATCTCTCAGTGTGTAATTTTTTTAACATTTTATTTATCACAACTGCTTTGCAGAATTTTCAAATTTCAACAGAACAGAACTCCATGGAATTTCAGAAAATTCTTCCTAATTCCTCAGAATTCCACTGGTAATGGAATTCAGACATTTCAAAAGGAGAATGGTTTCTGCAGATTAGTAATCTATTATTTACATAAACTAAGGGTTATTTTTGTATATACTATCATATCCCTAATCTCTGTGCGCTGATGCTCAGCATACCAAATTAATCTGCCTAAAATCCACAGCCCCAAATGGATCATACGCCTGACAGAAATATTTTGGGCATTACGACCAAAACTAAGTGTAAAATGCGAGGGGGCTTCACCCACCACATCCCCTGTAATTAAAATAACCAACTCCGAGGTGGAGCGGACCCAGGAGTTAAAAAAAATATTTGTTATGGGGGGGGAGGTGAGTTCCTTAAAAGGACATGACCCAGACCAGAACCCAAGTCTGAGGGAGTGCACTGACAGAGCTGCTGGTGGTCTACCCCTGTACACTACCGGAGCAGTACAGCCAGCTTCCCAAAACAACTGTCCCTTGAAGTGCACCAGCAGGGGTAAAGTAGCAACTGTCACATCCGCTAACTTACCCCTGTGGAAATCTGTCGGATAGTTTATCATTGGGATGCTCACTATTGGGACACTACACCTATCGGGCAATAATGCCCTGGCACGTGTGTGTGTCAGGACAGGGAGCAATGAGAATACATAAGGGTACCTTCTTTTTCTATAATCCATGGAAAAGTATCCATAGTTTACATCATACAGTGAACATTATTCTGCTGTTTATATAGAATTGCTTTTTGGAATTCTTCAGAATTGAAAAATAAATTTTAAAAAGCATTTTAGAAAAAAAATCCTGTTGCAGAATTTTGCATTCTGCATGGCTCTATTTATTATCCACAAATATGTACAACATCCCCAAACAGCAACCTGTTAAAATTTCAAGAACAGAAGTTAGAATACAAATGCATATTGGTACAGGGTAGCAGTTTTAAGACCATGGCCCAGATATTCAAAAGGGATGTGACATGCGCAAAAGAGATGTGCCAGTGCAAGTACGAAAATGCACCATTGTGCGATATTCAGCGTGAGGCAGTTGTGCTGTGCAAGTTGCAATGCGCAAGAGCGCAATGGTAATAAATGCATGCCCAACCGTAGGGGGAGGAACCATGAATAAATGGTGCATTGCGATATTCAACAGCATGTGCCATGCGCAATAGGGGAGGTAGCAGAAGTTGCACGATAACGGAAATGATCCAAAATAAAAAGGAACAAGAGAGAGGTGCAAGAATGCTACAGGGAAGCCAGAGGTGGGAGTGAAGTGACAGCAACCAGAAACAGGAGTGAGTGGGACTGTGCAGGAGCAGGACTGGGCACACCTGGGAACAAACAGGAACAGGACAGGACTGGGGAGCCTTTGCTACTGTGCAGGAGAGACAAGGAAGTGCCACAGGGACTGAGGGCAGTGGCAGTAGGCAGGACAGCCAAAGGCCAGAGGTGTACCCGGTGCAGGGGGAGCATCACAAAGGACAGCGGGGGGAATGGGATAACAGCTGCCGGGGGGGAACACCAGCCAGTGACATGGCCAGTGCTACCTTCCAGATGGAGGCAGTAATGAGGGGTGTGAGAAGGCAAGCAGCAGGGGGGAGGCGCGGCCGTGGAAGGGCCCGTCAGTGGTATGACCCCAACAGGCGGTACCAAGCCTGCACCACCTTTGAGCACTACACTGACACAGAGATTGTGGGCCGGTACTGCCTGAACCAAGCGATCCTGAGGCGGCTCGGTGAACTGTGCAGTGATGAGATGCAGGCACCCACACGACGGAGCCATGCTCTGTCAGTGGAGACAAAGGTGACAGCTGTCATGTGCCTGCTCACCATGGGCACCTTCCAGAGACCAACAGGGGACACAACAGGCATAACCCAGTCAACCACGTCACATCTACTCACACAATTCCTCAGCACACTGCTGCCACATGCTGCGGAGTACATCCGTTTCCCCAGCACACAGGCGGAGCACACAGCACACATACAGGAGTTCCACAGGGTAGCACATATGTCTGGCATACTCGAGGCCATTGACTGCACCCATGTGGCCATCCACATGCCACCTGGCCTGGATGGTGTATCATACATCCACCAGAAGGGTTTTGCCAGCATCAACTGCCAGGTGTTGTGCAATGCCAGGGGGTGCATAACCAATGTCTGTGCCATGCACCCTGGGGGAGCACATGATGCCTTCATCTGGCACCAGTCCACACTGTGCCACAGGTCTGAGAGTGGGGACATCCCCACTGGCCACCTAGTGGGTGAGTATGCACATCACGCAGGATGACATGGGCAGCTGTGGGGGGGTGCATAGTCAGAGGTGCCATGGGTACCGGTCTTGACAGCCCATGGCAGAGCAATGCAGACCACCATACTAATGTCCACCCTCTACACACAGGTGACAGTGGCTACCCACTCCATCCATGGCTGCTCACACCATACCAGCACCCCGTGACCCCATCACAGCAATGGTACAATGAGGCACATACCACCACACATAATGTCATCGAGTGGGTGTTTGGGATGCTGAAGGCACGTTTCTGGTGCCTGGACACATCTGGCGGTGCCTTACAGTACAGCCCCTCTAAGGCCTGTGGGCTATTCCTGGCCTGTTGCATCCTGCACAACATGGCTAAGGACTGTGAGATAGCCATAGAGGTCAAAGAGGGGGACAGCGATGGGGACGATGAGGACGCTGGTCCAGATGGTGATGGGCAGCCACCCCCTGGGCGAAGGGACCCCGCCTGATCAGGATGGTACAACTGCACCAGGACACCATCACAGAGGAGCACTTCGGCCAACATAGGTAGGTCATGGGGCCATGTGCAACCACCAATGGCAAGGGCACAACCCACAAACAGGAATGGACGAACACCAGGGGCAGATGGCAGCAAGGGAATGGGTCTGAACGTGGAACCGCACACGCCATCAGGGATGGGCAAGGCCAAACACAACACACGCTCACACACACACACACACCACAAGACATGCGCAAGGGGTAGAAGGCACGCCAACCCCGACTGCAACCCCTAGCCACACACAGGTCCACACACAACCATGCCCAGTGGCTGTCACTGTGCATGTCTCAGACGCTGGGCACCATTGCACATTGGCGGACAGCGCAAAGCAGGCATCATCATGCACACCCCACAGTGGCCAGCAGCCAGCAGCCAGGAGGGTGTGCACATGAACCGTATGTGTGCAGGTCCGGGTACCCCACCCGTGTGTCGCACGTCGCACGTTGCACAACACACTGCACACAGGGCAGTGGCAGAGAGTGGCCATGGTGGGAGACAGGTCAGTCATGCAGCACACTGCCATGGCCACCATGGATGTGTGGGCGGCCCTGCCGAGACCTGCCAGCCGTGCAAGGCTGACCATTGGCCTCATGGGGTGGCACTGACGGTCCCCAAGGGGTGATGCTGCAGGAACACGGCCTTGTTCACGCAGGGGTCTGCAGCTCACCGAACATGCCCATGCCAGGCGTGCTTGGTATGCCCACAGCCAAACCTGGTGTCGACATGGAAGGTGTTGCACAACGCCGGGAATGGGGGGTGGACATGACACTGCGCGGTGTCTGCAGTGCATGGGCAATGAACTGGGTGACCAAAGTGGCCATGACAGCAGTGATTGCATGTGTCTGCCTGTCAATGGCAGCGGTCACATCCTCCCACTGCTGGGCCATCTCTGCCAGGAGCAGACCATGGTTCCTGCTGCACCGCTCATCTGCCTGGCGCAGAACCACACTGAGTGCATCCACTGCCATCACAAGCCGCAACTGCTGATCCATTGAAGCCTGGAGTAGGCGGCTGTGCTCATCAAAGAGGTCATCTGTCTGATGGGCATCCTGTCCCTCATGGTGTTTCTGGCCATGCCGGGAAGCACCCCTTGACAATGGGCACTGCATACCAGAGCCATGCCGGGGCATGTCCACATGTGGTGCACTGACACTGCCCCCCGACACTGTCCCCCCATCACCATTGGCCGACTGCTGGCACTGCCCCTCCAGCCGCCGGTCGCAAGGGTTCACTGGTGCCGCCGCAGCAGCCACAACAGCCTGGATGTACACCAGTGCTGCCCCACTGGTGCATACAGGCACAGGCTGGGACTGTGATGTCATGCAGGCCTCCACGGCAGCACCACCCACGACTACGCCCGTACCATTCCCTGCTGTGGGACCATCCTGCGTCACACACGTATTACTGTCCGGGAAGTGTGATCCATCATCATCGGTGCCTGATCTGGCACCAGTCCATGTCCCAGCATGCTGGAGTCCATGGCCACTGTCACGCTGGGACACAGGCAGGGCCTCATCCGCACTGACACCGCCATCTTCAGTCAGGAGAGACAGGCAGGTATGCAGTGGTCCTGACCCTCGGACACCTGTGGAGGTGGATGGGCGCTCCTCCATGTCCAGGGCCTCGTCCACGGTGGACACACCCACCACCACTGACCCATGTAGATGCTCAGGAGCTGTAAGGGAACACTGTAGTGTTAATGTCTCCTCCCTACCCTGTGGCATTCCCCCCCCACACAGTGACAGCACAGGACCTACCATGCAGTGACGGGCTGCCACCCGTCTGGAAGCCACCACCTGGAACGCCCTCTATGGCACAACGCCACATGCTGCCAGCCATCCACTCCTCCTGTGGTGTCAGGCGTAGCACATCCGGCTGTCCACCACCGGTTGCAGCATGTGCTGCTCTGATGGCAGCCACCTTGTCCTTAATTCTCCTCTTGTGCGTGCCGACCTTCTTTTTACATTCCTGCATAGACCACTGGTGGCTGCCATGCTGGTTCACGGCACGCGCAACATCATCCCATGCTGCAGCTCAGGCCTGTGGTGTTCCCCGCTGTCCGCTGAGCAGTGGTTCCCTGTCGAGGTAGGCCTCAAACAGGGCATCTGATTCTGCCTGGATGAAGTTGGGCCGCCTCCTTCTCCAATGTCCCTGTTCCTCCTCTTCCTCACGTTCAGTCATTATAGAGCCTGTGGGAATGACAGGTGCTACTTTTGATTGTGCAGTCCCATGCATCTCCCACACACCACAGTCCACACTTTCAAACAGCATGCAACCCACCACAATAGACTGCAATACCAAACTATGTCCTCTGCAGCCCCAAGTCGCATTTATATAGCGCAAGGCATGCAAATGAGGTGAGGCACAACTTTAAGTGGATGCAAATGCAGTAGCTGCGCCATGGACTTGCTGATGAGCTGATTTGCATATGCTGGCTGAATATCACGCTGTTGCACCTTGTGCAATTGTGTTGAGCCTGCTCAGGCAAAGGTGCAGCTCTGTGATGTGCACAGTAGGCACCGCATGGTGCATGCCCGGGATGCTGACGCCGACACCTGTTGCACTGATGACGTGCTGAGCACAGGAGGCAGTGCAGGGCACGGCCACCACTATGCCAGTGGCACTAGTGTGCTGTTCACATATGTGGCGCTTGTGCCCTGGAGCGCCATAGGCGCCATGGTGCCACAGAGTGGTAGGCCACTGCAGGGCGTCACACACAGGCACCCTACCACACTACACACAGGGAGTCCCAATCACACTGTGGCGGTCTGTGTGCGAAAGACCCTTGACCCTGCGGTCGACCTTTGCCCCCTAGGCACCATGCGTCCACATGGATGCACCCCTATCGCACTGTTCGGTGACAGCACAATGGGGAATGACAGCGCTGTACCGCGCAGCATCTGCACATGGGGGATGTGCACTACAGAACACCATTTTGTGATCCTGGCTGCACTAGAGATGGCACGGAGGAGAGCAACATTGTGGAGCCATCTCGAACTGGCCAATCCGGTGGCCATTGTTGAGCCCCATGCTGGGGCCTTGTTTGGGGATGACCCCTTCAAAAGGGCCAGAAGTGCTGTGTGGAAGGAGGTGGCAGAGGCACTGGAGGAGGCCACCGGGATTGCCCGCAGTGCAGAGCAGTGTCGCCACCGCTATGGGGACCTCCGGCAGAAGGACCCAGACAGGCTTGCCCATCTACGGGCATGCGCCAGGTGAGGTGCAGTGCCACATCCAGGTAGGTGCTCCATCCATACACTGGTAGCGTCCGTCCATCCGGGTATCATGGTGGGCATGTGTCCACCATGCAGGGGGATGGGGGCTGTCCAGTGTGGGCAGTGGTGGTGGTGGTGGTGGTGGTGGTGGTGGGGTTGCGGCATGACTGGGCTGTGTGGGATCACACACACTGGGGGGGCCTTTGCTACTGGTTTGTACTGATGTTCCCTTCTCCATGTTGCACCCTAGGCAATGAGGAGAGGCGCCGTGCCCATGAGGCATGGGCACAGCGTGAGCGTGAAGCTGCCGGGCAACAGGGACGAGCTGGAGGGCCCATACTGCAGCAGTGCCCGGTGGTTGCAGATGCAGGTGAGTGCCTTTCTTCCAGGAACTTCTGTGCATGCTGTGTTGAGGGGTAGGCGGCGGGGCATGGCCACCAGCCCTTGACACCACTGATGTGCACGCCACATGGCACACTCAGCACTGTCCTGTGGCACTGCATGTGTGGGTGTGCATTGCTGGTGGTCCATGCGTGCACTGGGTACATGGCTGTGCCACTGCCTTTGTACCGCATAACCATGTCACTGTACGGCCACAGTGGTGCTGTGTGGGACTTGGGCGGTGGGTGTGTGCAGCGGGCCACATGGCTGTGTGCACCTGGGTAGGCAGGTCTTGTGGACATGATCACTGTGGGTGGTCGCACACCGTCACAGGGGCATGGCCCATGGCTGTATGCCATGCACAATGGGTGGGCTGCAGGGGGATGGACAGTCACACATATTGAATCTGCTCCCTTGTCCTAGGTGGACAGCGATTGATGACCATCGAGAGAGGCATGCAGGAGCTGCTGCAGCTGGCAAGGGCATCCCTAAGAGATCCTTCAGTGACTGGAGTGGCACGGGGTCAGGAGGAGGAGAACACATAGGCACCACAGGAGCGGAGAGTGGGGCAGACAATAGGCCCTCCATGCCCCTGGACCCACCTTACCCCCCTGGACCCACCCTCACACCCCTTCTTCCCTCTTCCATTTGTTCACCCCTGCCCCATACCCGCCCCCCACCTGGTATGTGGTCCTTTCCCCCCATTGTAAATCTTTGTAAATAGTTTTGTTTGTTACCTCTTTTGAATACATTTGTTTTGTTATGACAGCTGTGGTGGTCTCTGACTTGCAGTGGGCTACAGGTGCTCAGCTGCAGTGGTGTGCATGGCGTCAGGGGTGGTGCAGGCATGGGCATGTGTGTGTGTCCGGCAGGGAACCGCCTATGGTGTGGGCGGGGGAATCAGTCACTGTCTGTAGTTTGTGTGTTGTTCTCTGTGCACTGGATGCCTGTGTGCAGTGGTCCATGGTGTATGCACTGTGTCCATGGTGCCCCTGTCAGACTGTCCATGGCCAGTGCAGCTGACACCCTTGCATGTCTGTGCTATGCACGGTCTGCTGGCATGTCAGTGGTGGCTGCCCATGCTGGACAACCCCTGTACCCAGCACAATGCCAGGTTGCCTCCTGTCATCGGTATGGTGCACATCTGCCTCGGGTGGCACTGTGGCCTCCACTGTTGTTGTCCCCCCTCCATGCTGTCACTTGTGTCTGTTGCAGGGGATGTGCTCCACTGTCTGTCACTTGTGCTCTGGCTGCATGCTGGTGGCGTATGGCTTTATGGTGCATGAGCAGGGTGGCTGGTACACCTGTGCCATGGAGGGGTGCTAGCCATGGGTACACGGCTGCTGTGGCCACACACCAGTGGGTTTGTAGACCCACTACTGTGTCCCTGTGTTGGTGTGCCCTTGGGTATGGGTAGGTGTTTGTCCATGCACTGTGTTGCATCCTGTGTGGCGCATGCTTCCATGCACCACTGTGGGCATCTGTGCTGGCTGTTGTGGCCAGTGCTGAGATGGGGTGTGTCCTTGGGAGGGTGTGCAGGGTGCTGTACCGCTGGTGGTGGGGTCCGGGGCAGGCCCTGTCGCATGTGGGGTACTTCGTGTGCCGACGCATGGCCGGTCTCTCAGCTGTACTTGGGGGGGGGGCCGTGCAGGACGGCACTGTGTCTGCAGTTGTTGCATCGGTGGATGCTGCTGCCCATAGCAGGGTGCTTGTGGTGGGCCTGCCTTGCATGGCTCCATGGTGCACAGGGTTGCATTGTCACAGTGGGGGTGGTGGCATGCATGGGGTGTCCTGCACTGTTGGGTGCTGCTCCTGGGCAGGGTGTCTGGGAATCACTTTGCAGGGTGTGCTCTGCATTGGTGGGATGGTGTAGCACTGGGTGGCCAGACCTCCTTGTGTGCCAGTCACAGCTTGCCAGGGGGTGTGCTGGGGCACCATGCCCCAGCTGTGGGATTGTTGCTGGTGTCCATGGGCTGGTGGTTCTTCCAGCTCTCCTCAGGTTGTGCTGTTCATGGGATGTGGGGGGCAATGTTTGTTTGGCTGCATGCTCCTCTGCCCATATCTTCCATGGGTGGTGGACCCCTGCATCCTGTCCCTGTGCATCTCTGGTTGTGCTGATGTGCTGCTACCCTGCTCCACTGCGCATCCCTGGTTGTGCTATTGCACATCGGGCGTGCGCTACTGCACATCCCTGGTTGCACCATGGTGCAGTTGGCATGATATTCAGTTGTGTGGTGCAAGTGCATCTTGGCCTGCGCAGTGTTTGAATATCACGCGTGTTGCACATAGGTGCACTGAACTTGCGCCTACTCCTGCTATTGCGCTACTTTGTGGCGCAGTTTGAATATCTGGGCCCATGTGCTTAGTAGAATATGTATCTTAAAGACTGGCGATTTGGGACCGTTAGATGCCTTAGTAATTTTTTGATTGCTTTTGTTTGTTTTTTATTTACATTTTCCTCATTTTATTGTTATTTTTCCAACTACTAGTGAAAAAGAATCCAGTAGAAGTCAGAAATCTTTATTGTCAAGGCTGGTAATGTGTTTCAGTGGGAAACTGCAAATATTTTTTCAGATGTTTATAGAGGAATAAAGATTTCTACAACTAAAATATTATATGTTTGTTAGAAATATGTGATTTTTCATAACCTGTGATCTTCTGCTGTGATTTAGCAGAATATATATTTCTTCTTTAACCAGATTTTACTTGGGAAGAAGAAAAAAGGAAGCCAATTACAGTGTTAAAAATGCTGAAATCATGCAGATGCAGAATATTTAACTAGCAAATGGGGAGAGGGGTGCAGCACCCCATACGTCGAATGGGAAGAACACCCCTTCGCTAGTGGTCAAACAGGGATTCAGCATGTTTGCAGTTCATTTGCATCACCAGGTAAGAAAAAAACGTTTGTCTCCCCATACGACGCACAGGGGTAATGCCAAACCTCACCCAACAACTAACACACCAAAATCTGGCCAATGGAAAATCATGTCCACAAATGCTCACAGCCTGGGAAATAAGATCCCAGACCTGCAGGCAATAATGTCAGAGGCTTAACTGGACATAGTAGCAATTAGTGAGACATGGTTTGCCAGTAACCACACTTGGGAGACTTCAGTACCTGGCTATGTATTGTTCAGAAGAGACCGAGGTGCAAAAAGGGGGAGGAGTGGCCCCTGTATGTCAAATGAAACTATCATCAAAGCTACAGAAATTCAGAATACACATAAGGAGCCAGAAGAACTGTGGGTCACCCTGGAAACAGGAAATGGGACAGCCATAAGAACTGGGGTTGTCTACAGGCCCCCAGACCAGGGGGAGGACATAGACACTTTACTGTTAGAAGATATACAAAACATGACAGCTAAAGGGGAGGTTCTGATAATGGGAGACTTCAACATGCCGGATACAGATTGGTCAATACCAGCAGGAACATCTGCCAGAACTAGACACATAGTGGATTCCCTGCAGGGGGAGGGCCTCAAACAACTGGTACAACAACCCACAAGAGACAGGGCTATCCTAGATCTAGTACTGACTAACAGGGAAGGGATCACAGATCTCCAGGTAGAAGGTCACCTGGGGGCCAGTGACCATCACATGGTATGGTTCAGTTTGGCCACTACAACTAAATCATCCCATTCCAAGGCAAAAATATGGGACTTCAGAGGAGCTGACTTTGATAAGATGGCCAACAGAGTTAAGCTAGCCCTGGCAAAAAGAAACACAGGTGAGGGGGTACAGGCAAAGTGTCAAGCATTAAGGATGAATACTTGAAGCAACATCCCATTGTGTTAGACAGAAAAGGAAGTGCAAAAGAAGAAGGAAATCACTTTGGTTCTCAAATACAGTAACAGAAAAGGTCAGAGCCAAAAGGCTGGCCTTCAGGAAATATAAGGGAACACAGCGGGATGAAGATAGGGAGGCATACCAAACTGCCCTAAGGGAAGCAGGGAAGGCAGTAAGGCAGGCGAAGTCCCAAACTGAGTAAACACTAGCATGAACAGTAAAAGAAGGTGACAAGACTTTCTATAGATACATTAGTGAAAGGAGAAAGTCCAGAGGGGGTATTGCTAAGCTTAATGGAGAAAAGGGAGCATGTGAGGAGGAGGATCATGTAAAAGCATCTATCCTAAATAGATACTTTTGCTCAGTATTTACTGAAGAGAAGGTAGGGCAGGTCCCACAGCTCTGCACCATGGACACAGGGGAGAGGGAGGTGAGCACTACTCCCTTCACAAAAGAAAGGGTCCTACAAGAGCTTGCTAAGCTCAGGGTGGATAAGGCAATGGGACCTGATGGCATACATCCCAGGGTACTTAAGGAGCTAAAGGTGGAACTAGCAGAGCTATTAGCAGAACTGTTTAGTGAGTCTCTGAGCACAGGAGAGGTCCCAGAAGACTGGAGAAGGGCTCATGTGATCCCGCTCCACAAGAGTGGTAGCAGGGAGGAGGCAGGGAACTACAGACCAGTCAGTCTTACCTCAGTAGTGGGCAAGATTATGGAGGTACTCCTTAAGGAAAGGATAGTGCAACACCTGGAATCCGTAGGGGCACAAGATCCAAGACATCATGGGTTTACAAAAGGAAGGTCCTGTCAAACTAATCTCATAGATTTCTTTGACTGGGTAACCAGAGTGGTGGACCAAGGGGGAGCAGTTGATGTCGCCTACCTTGACTTCAGCAAAGCTTTTGACACTGTTCCACATAGAAGATTGATAAATAAGCTGGGTAGGCTCAGGGTGGGTCAGAAGTTGGTCAACTGGGTGGCAAACTGGTTGACGGGCAGAAAACAGAGAGTGGTGGTAAATGGTATACAGTCAGAAGAGATGCAAGTTACAAGTGGGGTACCTCAGGGATCAGTCCAGGGGCAAGTCCTCTTCAACATCTTCATTATTGACCTTGCAGATGGACTAGAGGGTAAGTCTTGTCTGTTTGCAGATGACACCAAGATCTGCAACAGAGTAGATGATCCAGATGGAGTGGGCAGAATGAGAAGAGATCTGGATAAACTAGCAAAATGGTCAGAAGAGTGGCAACTGCGATTTAATGCAAAGAAGTGCAAGATCATGCACATAGGGAAGAGAAACCCTGAAGCCACCTATAGGCTGGGAGGGGAGTTGCTAGCAGTCACAAAGGAAGAAAGAGACTTGGGCATCATCATCACTGATGAACTGAAATCATCCAAGCAGACCTCTAAAGCAGTAGGTAAGGCTAGGGGGATGTTAGGGTATATTAGTAGGGGTATCACAAGTTGTAAGAAGGAGGTAATAATCCCTTTTTAAAAGACACTGGTTAGGCCCCATCTGGAGTACTGTGTGCAGTATTGGAGGCCACACCTTCACAAGGACATTAACCAAATTGAGGCAGTCCAGAGAAGGGCAACCAAAATGGTCAGGGACTGCATCAGAAGACATATGAGGACAGATTAACAGAGCTCAATATGTATACCCTTGAGCAAAGGAGGGAGAGAGGTGATATGATTGAGGCATTCAAACACCTTAAGGGCATTAACAAGATGAAAGAGTCTAACATGTTTAAATATAAGAAAAATAGCAGGACAAGAGGACACAGCATGAGATTAGAGGGGGCCGATTAAGGGGGAATGTGAGGAAATTCTTTTTCACAGAAAGGGTGGTGGATGCATGGAATGGCCTACCTCAAGAAGTGGTGGCTATGAATACAGTGCAGGGCTTCAAACAGGCATGGGATAGGCATAAGGGAGCAATACAAATGAGTATGAATAGATAGGCCACTGACAGAGCAAAGGCTGATGGCACTTTTATAAGGTAGAAAAAAGAAATGGGCAGACTGGATGGGCCTTGCGGTCCTTATCTGCTGTCAACTTCTATGTTTCTAGATGGACTGCAACAGTACAAACATATGAGGCAAAGTTTGTTGCTAAGAAGGAAAAATAACTTTTGTTTCTCATTGAGCGGCTGTTGCCATCTGCCTGTTTCAACTTTGCTTTGTGTCATCCTGAAAAGGGCTGCTGCATTAAGACTGTTTGCCTTAGAAGGACTGTGCTATGGAGTCTGCCCCAGGGACAGCCAGACTGCTGGTCTCATTTGCGACTGCCCTCTGCTCTGGTAAGCAGGGGGCTGCTGGAGGGTGGGAGGCACTGCCGGTGATGTTATTTGGGTGCAGGGCTCCCTTTCACATAAAAGTGCAGCTGCTCCAGTGTGGTGTTAGTGGCTGCTACCACACACATCTGCCTGCTCCAGCCTTGCTTTGTGTCATGCTGAAAAGTGCTGCTGTACTAAGATTGTTTGCCTTAGAAAAACTGCTAAGGAGCCTGCCCCAGAAACAGCCAGACTCCTGGTCCCATTTGAGAGTGCCATCTGCTCTGGTAAGCAGGGGGCTGCTGCTGGAGTGTGTGAGGTGCAGCTGGTGACATTGTTTGAGGGCCGAACTCCCTTACAAATAAAAAGCGCAGCCACTTCAGTGTGGTGTTAGCAGATGTTACCATCTGCCTGCTCCAGCCTTGCTTTGTGTCATCCTGAAAACTTTGGCTGTGCTAAGACTGTTTGTGTTAGAAAGACTATGCTATGGAGCCTGCCCAGAGACAGCCAGATTCCCCATCCGATTTGAGAGTGCAGTCTGCTGTGGTGAGAAGTTGGGTGCTGGAAGGTGGGAGGTGTGGCCGGTGATGTCATTTGGGAGCGGGGATCTCTTACACGTAAAAGCACAGCCACTCCAGTGGCAGCCTGCAGAGTGGTTGCTCATGTGAGTGGATCCTGCAGAATGGCAGGAGCCTCCAGTGGAAGGTTTATAAGGGAGGCACATGGTTGAGACCCTAAGTTTTTTTTTAGTTTTTGTCTCTTTGGAGATTGGGATATTCTTGCTAAGTAACAAAAGTATTCATTTTTGAATTTGTGAAGTACATTGCTATCATGTGTAACTCTGGTATCTTGTTATGCCTGCTGGGCATATGTGTACTGAATGGTATAGATGTTCTAATGCAAAAGATAGCCTTGACAGATAGTAGAGGGTCTTACACCTGGGAGGAGCAGCTCCCTATTAGTAAGGGGTATTTGCGACTGACACTAGCTTTAATAAACTTAGACTAATAAGAAAACTTCACATCCATTGTTTGGGGTTCCATATCTAGAACTTAGAAACTGGAAATTGCTTAAGGTACTTAACTTTGATCTAGACTATATTACTGTAGCTGGGGATACAGAAACTAACCCAGGTCTCAATATACACTGGGATTACAACTTTTATTATCAAGGTTGACTTTAAATGGGTGGGCTGAAAGTAATTCATCTAAACATCTCTAGCTTACTAGCAAAGAAACTTGAACTTGAAGCGAGGGTAAATGTTCACTTTCTGGATATATTATAAAATAGGGAGGAAAAATCCTGGTTTCTGATTGTTTTTTACCTGTTTATTAAATTCGTTCGATGCACAGGTAAAAACAATATCTGAAAACAATGACTGCAGCCACAAAAGCAGAAATCAGTGTCCCTTTAGAACTTTCAGTTTTTAAAACACTCCCATTTTTTTCATCTTTTTTCGAGGATATGTCCATTCAAAATTTAAAAAGGACTGCTCTACATAAATTTGACCTTTTATACTCAATAACACTGTATTTTTTGATGATCTGATTTATTTCTGTGTCTCCCATAGTCATGTCCGTTAAGTTGTTGCCATCATGCAGCTGCTCCCATGGTTTAAAAAAAAAAGCTTTGCCTTTTTTTTTGGCAATACTTTTCCCCCATAAACTTATTCCTTGCCTGACACACTGTTGAGGGGTGTGTGTGAAGAAGTTGAGATAGTACCCTGCTATGGCTGCTTGCTCCGTGTGTGTGTGTGTGTGTGTGTGTGCACCTGACCTGCTCACTACTTGCTGCTTGATGCTAGCTGCTAGCTGCTGCTTCAAACTGGGATGAGAGGGGAGGACTTTGAATCTTCCTGCTGAGCTTCATAAACTGAGAGTTGGCATTCTGACTCAGTTTACTAGAAACTAGATCATGACAGAGAGCAGCAGGGGGTTGAGAGTGCAGGAGCAGTTTTTGAGTCTCCCTCTCCTCCCAATGGCTGCTTCTCTGAATCCCTGCCTACTCCTGCTGTGGTGCTTTGCTGCCATCCATCCTACATCATTAACTCATTCAGGCCTAGAGATGTCTGTAGGCAGTGTCTGAAAGCATAGCCCCTCAGGACAATAACGCCTGTAGACGTACTCAACTGACTTTCACTCAGGCCCAGAAACGTCTGAGGAAGTCAGCAGTTTTTACCTAACTATTAAACAAACCGAATTGCTTAGAACTGAATGCATAGCACCGTTAGAAAGGTAATTTTACTCTGAACAATTTTGCTGCAGATACTTTGTGTCTATCATGTATACTTTGAGTTATTCATATTTGTTTATGAGTATGGTGTGCATAGCTAACATTTGTCTCTCAAGCCTCACCTAAGCACCTTGAATAAATCTGAAAAAGAAACAGTTGTTTGGTATTTCAGCTACTATAAAATAAAACTAAATGGATTACAATTGATTGCATAGCACCATTAGAAAGGATATTTTGTGCTGAATAATTTTGCCACTGATACTTTGTGTCTACCACATATACATTAGGAGTTATTTGCGTTTGTTTAGGTATGGTGTGCATGGCTGACATTTGTCTCTCTCATGCATCACCTAAGCACCTTGAAAAAATCAGAAAAAATCAGTTGTGTGGTATTTCAGCTAGTATAAAATAAAACTAAATTGATTACAACTGATTGCATAGCACCACTGGAAAGATAACATTGTGCTAAACAACTTTGCCACTCATACTTTGTGTGTAGCACTTACGGTTCAAGAGGCAGTCACATTTGTTTGTGGCATGCTGATTATGGCTTGATTTTGCTTAGAAAGGCCCAGGATGCAGTGCTAAGAGTATACAGGGCACAAGTGGCAGAAGTCTCAAAGAGCTCTTGTGGTGTGAAATTCACAGTTGTACATTCAGCAGACTGCTTTCTTTATCTTCTGTTCCATAGCAGCCACAGCACACATATACACACATAAATGGGGAAGGGGAGGGAGGAGAGCAGTGGATAGTGCTGAAAGCAATACTACTGATGCCAGAAAAGTAATTACATCATTTTATAGCCAGCAGAAGGATTATTTTATCATAAATTCTCAAAAGAAACTCTGTTTTTCTAAATAGAGACATGAGTTTTCTTACTGTAAAAACTAAAAAAGTAGCCCATTTTATAAGAGCAATAAGTCACTCTGGGTAGTGCATGGAACAGATATTACCACACTTCCAGGGGCTGAAAGCACTCAGCCTCTGGTCTTGTGCCTCAATACACTCCTGGGCATGTAGTAATACTGTATGTGTTCCATGCACACACCATCTTTTCTTATTGCTTTCTTAGCAATAAGTGAATCATGGTTGAATGACAAAATTGAAGAAAAACTGGTTTACATAGAGGGATCTAGGGGCCAGATTTTCAAAACACTCGAAAATCCCATAGCTGCGAGAAAAACTTGGCACAAGTGGGTTGCCACTTGCAGAGCTGCAGTTTTCCCCACAGCTATGGTATTTTCAAAAGGGGAGCTGGTTTATGACCGACTCTACAATTTACAGCAGCTTGTGTTTTTTTTCCCCCTACAGCTATGGAAAAATGTTATGGCAGCCTGGACCAGGAGTAACATCTCTTCCAAGCTGCAGGAGATTGAAAATACAAATCTCCACTGCTGTGGAGATTTAGATCCACAACTGGAGTTGTGGAGTGGGACTTAGTCTCAGTAAGTTTTGAAAATCCAGCTCTAGCTGTGTTAGAAGTATCCATAAGCATAAGAAGTGTGAGGGTTTAATGATTAATCTTAAAGACAACATGAAACAAAGGTCGTAAAGGTAACAACAATATTTTAAGGTTGTGAAAGTCTATTCTTAGAAGTGACTTTGGGTAAGACAAAATAGTTGTTGGTGGGCTGTGTTTACAACCCCTCACCCCTCCACCCCCAAATGTAAACTACCAGGATTCAAAGAACTGGTTCAGGTGTTAGTCAATTTTAAAAAAAGGGAAATGTTAATTTTAGGAGATTCAAATTTAAATTGAATGGGGTCCGACATTAGTACATTTAAAAATATTCTTCAGAAGGCAAATTTAGTCCAGTTAACTGGTGAAACAACAAGATTTAATAATTGATCTGAGGTTGGATCCTTTATTGATTGAATATTAGTTAATAATGAGAAAAATGTGAAATGTGTCAAAGCTATGCCTGACTCAAGAAGTGACCATACACCAATTTATTGTACATGGAGCAAGAAAAGACCAAAGACTCAGGGGAAAATAATTTTTACTAGAATGATTAATGACCAAGTCATGACAAAAAATAAAGAAGATTTGAGAAACATCAGTTGGAATGTAAGGGATAATTTTCCAGATATAAACATTTTACTTGATCATTTCTTAAACATTTTTAATAGAGTCCTAGACAAGCGTGCACCTTTAAAGAAAAAAATGGTGAAAAATGTTCAGAATGGCTGCCTCATTAGTGATTTGATGGAAAACCAAAAAAAGAGAAATGGCTTGAACAAAATGAAAAAAAAATGAACTAACAACAAGGCAGACTATAAAAATTGGGGAAGTAAGAAACAGTTGTCAAAGGCAAATAAAAAAAGCAAAAACAGATTTTTATAAAAGAGAACAGGAAAATAATTGAAATAATAAAGTTACTGTGAAAGAATTAACAGTTTAATAAAACCCCAAAAAAGAAGACATAGATAGTTTCCAGTGACAAAATCAAATGTTAAATGACAGTGTAGATATAGTAGATAGGTTTTCAGATATAAAGCATGTTGCCAATGAAATACAATTGGATCAGATAAACCAAGCTTTTATTTAAAAAAAAAATATGAGGTCCATAAACAGTTACTAAAATTTAATTTGTCCAGAGAACCAGGTATTGATGGGATGGAGGCTAGATTCATGAGGGCTGTTGCAGTTGAAATGTCACTGCCAATACAGAACATTTTTTAACTGTCTGTACTGTAACTACACAATAGGTCCCAGATCTTTGGAAGAAAGCATATGATGTGCAAATACATAAAAGAGGCTCAAAACGTGATGCAGGCAACTACAGATCAGATTCAGTCTTGTCTTTGTTGGGCAAAACACATGAAAGAGTACTTAGGATTCATAGGAAGATACTGAGCTGAATGGACTTGTGTCCTATATGCTCGCCATGATCATCTAATTTCTAATCTGATACATATTCCTATCCCACTTGTATTTGAACTCAGCAATAGATTTGCTTGATACAATCTCCAAAGGCAGTGCATTCCAAGCATGCACCACCTTTTGGTTAAACCACCATGTAGTTCTCACTTTATTACATTTAGATGCTGTTAATTGCATTGGGTGGGATCTAGTTTTATACATACAACTATTTAATGTTAGCCCCGTAACATCCCACAAGTCATCATTTTGCCAAACTCTATATACCAAGCACATGTCCCCTCGCTTTCTACGTTCCTCCAAGGAGTACATATTCAATTCTCTCAATCTAGTCCCATAGTCTTTACCTGTCATACCACAAACAGCTCTTGTTGCCCTCCTCTGCACACCTCCAACAGGGCAATATCCTGTTTTTAAAGGTGACCACACCTGTGCTCGTATTCCATAATTGGCCTCACTAGGATACATACAGGGCAAAACAACCCCACTACTTCTAGATGATATATGCCTCAATATGCAATTTAGGATACTGTTTCCTTTCTGGGCTATATTTTGGCAATGAGATGAAAATGTCATATTGTCGGAAACTATTATACCCAAATCCCTTTCTCATATGTTATTTTGAGCGGTACATTTCCCAATTTATAGGGTAGTTTAGAGTTTCTATTTCCCAAATACAAAATAAAGCATTATCTAGGTGCCAATTTAAGTTTATTAGACCATATGGCTGTATCATCTATTACATCTTGTAGTTTAGAAGTGTTTAATTCAGTATTTACTTCAGCTCCAACCCTACAATCATCAGCAAACTTTTGCAACCAAACAGATTTTTGTTTTATTTGGAGTGCTAATACATATAGATTGAAGAGGCAGGGGCCCAAGACCAATCCCTGGGGCACCCCACTAGTCACCCCCAAACTATCGGACAATTCCCCTCTAATACTCACTCGCTGACTCCGATCAAGTAACCAATTCTGAACCCAATCTACTATATAAGGATTTATGTTCAGGTTACTCATTTGTTGTGTTAATTCATGGTGAGGTAGTCTGTCAAATGCCTTAGAGTAATCAAGGAATAGCACATCAACGGGGATACCCTTGTCCAATCTATCAATAACTAGATTATAAAAAGCCAACATATTTGTCTGGCACGACCTACCCTTTACAAAGCCGTGCTGGAGATTGTCTGTAAGATGATTTATATCTAGATGTTCTTGTATTTTATCCTTAAGCACCCCTTCCAGGATCTTAGAGGGTATGGCAGTAAGACTTATAGGTCTATAATTAGCTGGATCCGTCTTATCTCCCTTCTTATAGATTGGGACCACTACTGCTGATCTCCAACACTCCAGTACCTCTCCAGTATTCAGGGACTGCTGAAAAATGTATGTCAAAGGAGGGGCTATTGACTCGGCTAGCTCCCTAAGTACTCTGGGATGGAGGCCATCAAGACCGGGGGATTTAATAGGATTCAATTTAGCTAGTCATTCTTTAATGTCTGTACAGGTTATTATTATACTTTCATTTGGGTCAGGAGTAGATCTTTTAGTATGGTTTGCAGATTTATCTTTTGAAAAAACAGTTGAAAAATAATTATTTGCTATGTCTGCCATTTCTTTGTTGTCAGATGTACTATCACCATTTAATTTTCGGAGTGGACCTATAGTACTTGAATTACCTTTAATATTCCTAATATATGCATAGAAGGCTTTGGGGTTTCCCTCTACTCTACTCTACTAACCAAATTTGATTCATAATCGATTTTGGCCCTCTTAATATGTTATTTTATTTGATTTGTGAGTTGTCTATATTGATTTCTGGTTATAAGGGATCTATTTGATTTCCACTGTTTAAACAGTTTATGTTTCTTATTTATCAATAATCTTATTTTACGAGTCCACCACTGTATTTTATTTTTACTCCCAGTATCTTTTTGTTTTATGGGGATATTTTCAAGTTCTTGCTGTTTTATTTTTGTGTAAAATATATCCCAAATTTCATTTAGGGGGTCTTTCTCCAAACTCATTTCTCCATTTCCATTTGGAAAGATTTATATTCATTTTAACAAAATTTGCTTTAGAGAAATCATAATTTGTAGTCTTTCCCCTATGAATTAATACTGGTTCAGCCAATTTAAATTCCACCGTAAAATGGTTGCTTGTTCCTAGAGCATCAGAGATCTTGTACTCACACAGGGTATCACCCATATTTGACAAAACTACATCCAGTATGTGATCACCCCTAGTTGGCTCTTCCACATACTGGATTAGGCCTATTTGATCACACACAATTTGAAACTCCCTCTCAAAAGGTGTATCCGCATAAGATCTTCCCCAATCTATTCCTGGTAGATTCAAATCACCTAACATTAATATCCTATCTGTTGGATCTAAAGTCAACATATGGTCTAACAAGCTCCTATTATATTGTGGGGTAGATGATGGAGCTCTGTAAATTAAGCCTAAAATGATTTTTGGAGCTTGTATAGGTAGTAATTTAACCCATACTTGATCCTCCATATCCAAGGATGGTACCATTATTTCTGATTTTATATCATCTGTTATATACAAGGCCACTCCAACTCCTTTCCTGAATGTTCTTGATCTCTTATATAAGGTGTAACCCTCAATGTCCTGTCCCCAACCATCATTAACATCCCACCATGTTTCTGTCACAGCAGCTACATGTATATTTTTGGTTTCCAAAATATCTCTAAATTCCCCCATTTTGTTTTTTAAGCTTCTAGCATTTACTAGCAAGCAGTTCCAAAACTCAGATTTGTTAGATTTGTTTTCCATATTATTGCTGCTTTGTGAATTTGTACTAGCTAAGGTCCCATCCCCTCTTCTATTTAGTTTAAATTTATTTTTGTAGCTTCTTTGAATCTCTTAGCTAAGTAGCGAGTCCCCACCCTCTCCAGGTGCAGACCATCATACTTAAACAGGCTTGGATTGTTAAATACTAATGAATTGTCCAAAAATTCCGCCCCTTCTTTCCTGCACAGGTCTCTTAGCCATCTGTTTAAGATATTTATTTTGAAAGTTTTGGTTGAATGAAAACCGAACACCAGTAAGATACTTGAAATTATAACTGAACCCCCTTTTTGTTTAATTTTCCGTAGAGTTTTCTGGAAATCCAAGAAAATGTCCTGTAGATTGCATTTTGGAATATCATTTATTCCTACGTGCAATAAAACCAGAGGATTTAAAGTATTTTCCATAAGCCCATCCAAAAGTATGATTATATCTTGGATCTTGACTCCTGGTAGCATGCTCACCGTGGTGAGTTCATTTCAGCCTTTAGATAGCATGGTGTCCCAACTCCTTATTAAGGAATCTCCTATAATCAACAAGTCACTAGTTAATGCCTTTGTGTCACTCTTTTCCTGATTTACTGTCTGTGTATTTAGAACATGAAAATCATCGGTAGTAGATATTACGGGATCCTCAGTTTGTAAAGGTAAAAACCTATTTTGTAAAGTGCTAGGTGCACTATTATAGATCTGACCCCCTCTTTTCTTGGTTTTAATTTTAGATACATTTGCCCATCCTTCTACTTCCTGTTCTGGTTCTAAATTTGTTTTTGGCTGGACTACACCATAAGTAGAATCATGTTCCTGTACTTTGTCACTTATTTTAATTACCATAGAATCTATGAATGATTCCAGGCTAACAATTTCCTCATTTTCAGATTTAGTTCCCAGTAATCGTGTAATTTCCTCTTTCAACATTTCCACCTGTTTACGTTTGTCACATATAAATATGTTGGTTGGTATCCCTTCAATGTACATATGACACTCGGCACACCTTTTATATTGGCCTTCCATTTTGTATTTTTATTGCACGATTTTATCGAATAAAATATCTACTTACATGCAGAGTATGTATCCCAGCATCCAGCCTCCCCAGCGGACACAGCAGACACTCGCCGACCTTGTATCTCCAGCTAGCCACAGCGCAAGCACTTGCTCTGGCCACATAGCGTGGCTTTTGTAGTGAGGAAACCATCAAGTGGATGACATGCCTCCCAATCAAGTTACTCGCTCCCACTGATTTAGTGATTTAAATATTTTATAACCACACACAAGCCCCACTCATGCGTAGGGTCTTGTGGTGACAGAAAGCCCCACTCAGAAGTTAAAGTCTCTTAAAAGAAATGTTAATTTCATCTACAAATAAAGCCCAAACTTAACACTGCTTTGCAGAGCAAAGACCTGTAGTCTCACTGTTAACTGTCGCCCGGCTCGCTACAGCGGGCTTTTGTAGTGAGGAAAACCCTCAAGTGATGACCTGCCTCCCAATCAAGTTACTCACTCCCACTGATTTAGTGATTTAAATATTTTATAACCACACACAAGCCCCACTCATGCGTAGGGTCTTGTGGTGACAGAAAGCCCCACTCAGAAGTTAAAGTCTCTTAAAAGAAATGTTTATTTCATCTACAAATAAAGCCCAAACTTAACACTGCTTTGCAGAGTACTTCATACTCAAATTAATGGATTAGTTGGAAAGGTATAATGTATTGACAAATGCACAGCATGGTTTCAGGAGGGACTGTAGCATGGTGACTGCCTTGGTCTGGTTCACAAGTGACCTTTATGTGAACATGGAGGGGTCATGTTCATGGGGGTGGTGTTCATGGATCTGACCAAGGCATTTGACCTAGTGGATTATACCATCCTGAAAATAAAGCTTAAAAAGCTGGGAATGAGTGTCCCTGTTATAATCAGGGTTTTAACTTGCTTGACAAACAGAAAACAAATGGTAAACATAAATGGAACCTTGTCTGATTTAAAAATAATAACTCACGGTGTACCCTAGAGTTCATCCTTGGACCACTGCTGTTTTCTCTGTTCAAAAGCAAAAAAACAATCTACTCTAAACCCTCAGCATGTCAAAAATAATACTTTATGCTGATGATGCAGTGCTTTATATACCACATGAAGATATGACTCTATTAACTTTAAACTTGAATACTGAGTTTGTAAAATTACAGAGATGGTTTCACTTAAATAGGTTGTTAATAACAATAAAAGCAATGTTATTTTGCACAGTGCAAAGGTTTTGTAGAAATAGGGACAATCTGTCAGTAAAATGTAGTGAAAAAGATTCACTTGAAGTCATGCATCATTTCAAATATTTGGGAGTGACTCTAGACTCCCATCTGAATTTCAGACCACATACAGAGTTGGTTTGCAGTCAGTTAACATAAAACTTAGGTGCTTTGTACATGGTAAAAGATGTGCTAACTGACATTACTTGAAAGGCTTCATCACAATCTTACCTTTTACCAGGTATTGAATACAGAAGTGTATTATGGGGGCATGTGTCTGAGAAACTTAAAGCTAAAAGAACCTGTATGTATAATACAATCTGTAGATTTGCCCATAGGGAGACATCTAAAGAACATCACTGTGCACTACAAGAGGTTGGATTAGATACCACCAGAATACAGAGACTTGTTTTACTCAAACAGTATGATACTGTATATAACTTAGGCACTACAAAAAGGCAATGAAGGTCCTTTATCTGTTATTTTTAAGCCTCGAAACAATCTAAAATGTCTATGTACTGATGATAATACAACTGTAACTACTTCAAAGGGCCAAAGTCTGAAATCATTCATGTACATGTATAAGTCAGCTAAAGATTGGAATATCTTAACTCCAGAAATTAGAAATGTAAACATTATAAATCAGTTCAAAGCAGTTTATGAATTCCAGCTCATGTCCTCCTTTAGCTGTAATTGTTTTCTGTAGATGCATATAATATATAATTGATTGCATTTTGTGATGAGCATCATCTTGTTGTATTTTAATGTATTTTGTTTTTATGTTTGTTGGATTTAATGTTTTTAAATGTCTGTATGTCCAAGGTCATACCAATAAATGGGCCAATGTGGCCCAGTGTAGTTAACCAGGTAACAAAATTTTAAATGCAAACAAAAATAAAGAAATACATTAGGCTCCTAAGGAATTGGCAGTTTCTGACATCACAACATCTGATTTCTGTTGAATTCTTTTTAATAACTGTGTGAAAAGCAAAGGTAACGAAATAACTTGTTTCCCTGAACAAACATTTTATTATAAAAGTTGAAAGTTAATACAAGCATATCAAATTACAATTAATAAAGTAGTTATCTGTTTATTACAAGTGAACATATGCTCTATAAAGTTCATGATGGAAATTGGCCCATCAGCGCAGTGGTAGCACAACTGTTGGTGATGCCGGTTACTTGAATTTGGGAATGAACTTCAGTCATTGGGGCCTGGCTAGGGGGAGTAGGATCAAGCACCCCAGAGGACATTCACCTACTCCAGGGAGGGAGAGTTGCAGCTGCTGTCTCCAGACTGGCACCTGTGTAACCACAGGTGGTGGTGCAGGCAGGGGGGCTCAGCATCTGGAAGGGGGAGGCACCGATGGAGTTGGATGTATTATGCACTTCCAGTGCATGCATCACACAGCTCATGGCCAGTATCTATCTCAAGGCAGGGAGAAAATGAAGGAAAGATTCTCCAGTTGGCAAAATGATGCTGCTCCCACTCCACAGGCCTCACACCGCTGACTTTGACACCCCAACTCTAAACTGAGGGCAAGATAAGCTGTAAGACTGAAGGGCAAGGTGCTTCTACTGCCCCCAGCTTCATAAGATTAAATTATTACAGAGTTCCTCATAGGCACCTACATTATGTGTAATTTGTTATATTACATGATAAAGATTTAGGTTTGTATTTATGTAGACTTTCCATGGGAGAATGAATTTGGAAGTTTTAAGTTTGAATGAGGTGTTCTCTGGTGGTAGTACTGTGCAATGGTATGATTGTTTAGCAAGTGAATGTTGTTATCTGCTGCTAGCTGTGGTTGATGGAGTCATGGTTTACATTTTTTAGATGTTGGTCACACTCTTTTATTCATACTTTGTTAGTCACACTCTCCAGTTCACTGCTAGTGGTGAAAAACATCATTTATCAGCCACTGAAAATTGTTGGGTAATGGGGCAAAACCATGCAATTTTTTATAAAAGTAGTATGCTATATAATATAAAGATACTGTAATAATGCATGTACAATGTCTATAAAGTTACTTGTATTACATAAGTGACTGTACTTGCATGATATGGTGGTCGGCAGTGCTCCGTCTCAGGATTGAGTGTGTGTGCATGTATCAATGATTGCGGTCAATATTTTTTTTTTAATATTGCAATTGTCATGAACTATTTCCCATCGCTAAGGAAAGTCGAGCAATAGTTCCCATTAAATATTGTCACGTTACTTGGTTTTGACCAATCACCTGACAGTACTTAGAGTCAAGGTTTAATAAATAGCTTATGTCTCTGGGTAACAGTGAACTCCATAGCTGAGAGACTTTCAGCAGCTACCATATTTATAATCCCTTCACTAAATGCTTTCTGAAAAGGAGACTTCCTGAAAATGTGCTAACCCTATTAGACAAAGATGGCTATTTGGCAATGTCAGGTTCTCCATCTTTTGCATGAGGGCTATCAGATTTCTCTTGTTTGTTTAAGAGCTGCAGCATATTCCAACTTAACACCTAATTCAATGAAGAATTTCATCAGTGTTTCCTTGCCATGCTCTAATTTATTCAAGTGATGGTCAAAAATAGCTGTTGTTTGTATTCTACTGTATCTCGCTCACTTTGAATAATTACCCATTATGTACACCATAGTTTGATGTGCTTCTATAGGCACAGTTTGCATGAGGTATTCATGGGTGGCCATCTCCTGGGGTTGTTTGGGATCAAATTCTTTTTGTTGGTAAGCACAACAGCTGCAGCACCCCTTATCACAGGATACCTTCCTGGGCAGGCATATGAGGTCCTGCCCACTAAGCTGTCTCAGGCACAATCTCTCAGCTGCCCCAGGCTGCACTGCTAGTTTGTTCCTGAATCAAGGATAGCTTGGAGTTCATCTTAGTTTTGAGTATTACCCCAACCCTTTTTTATGTGAGCAATGGCTAAACACATACAGTAGCTACGTATAATTTCTCAAAATGTCACATAAACACAAACGTTCTTCAAACAGCTAGTATTTTCAGAAAGTTTATAAAAGGAGGAAGCTGATGGCCAACCTAGGGACTTGGTGAGTTCTCTGTATTTGTCTGGAGACACAGGTTCATGTAAAAATCAAGCATCTTGGCCATGGATCTGTCACTGTATGTATCATGCAGAAGACTACAAAGATGAGGTGCTTGGTTGGGGGTGGGGGAACAGGTCTCTTGGTATTTAAGATACCTCTGGTTAGAGAAAAAGTATCAAAACAGCAGTTGAGAAGGCAGTCACTTGCACAGTTTAACTGTTTGCAAGGCAAGCTGCAGCTGCATCATCCCCCCATGACATGGGGCGGGGCAGAAAACTGAGCATATACTGGGAAAAATCATAAGAAAGCTACCTGTTAAGTACAGCTTTTCTGTTCAACTGCCAGATTCACTTCAACCTTGACAACTTTGTAAAATTAAAACAGAATGACACATACTGTCTTACCTACTGGGTGGTGTAGCACAGTCACGATACCAAAGACAACACATCTGGACATGTTTCAAGACTTCAGCCTTCTTTGGCAACAGTTCCATTTCTTTTTCATCAATTTAAATGAGCAGCAACATAGTTTCTTGCAGTTCTGTCAGATTTGTTTAATGTCGGATTAAAATATCTGTCTCCTCAGGGAATTGGTGTACTTGTTCAATTACATCTCAGTCACTAGCTAGCTGACAGGCATAGTATATGCAAATACTGTGATTGTAAAATAACAGCTTCAAATGTATGTTAAAAAAAATCCACCATGAATGTTAATTGTACCCCTCAGACCAGTTTATTATATGATACTAAACAGAGGAACCACTTGCTGGCACAGGTGCTGGGCATGCCTGTGTGTCAGCACATTAAACCTACAGAGGTTAAAGGTGGAGTTCAAATCCCATGCCTGTCTTCAGGGAGACTGCCTCTTGAAATTACATTGAAGTCATGAGTTTTGGTCCATCAATTTAAAGGCAGGAGTCTCTCCTTTGAAGTGGTTGTCCTTCTCAAGGAAGACAAAAGTGGATCAGTGAAGGAGCATAATAGTACTACTGATAAAGTACAGCCATAACTAGTAGAGCTGTGAAGAATTTTTAAAGTCCACTTTCACTGCAATTCAACAGAATTTCAGAAATTCAGCCCAATTCTGTATAATTTCATTGGAAACAGAATTTTGAAATTCCAAAAGGTGATATTTTTTTTAAACCTGCAGATTAGTAATCTGCAGTTTACAATGCATAAACCGTTGCATAGTATTCAGTGGTTTACAAAAACCATGGATTCATTTTCCACAAACTGCAGTTACATGATCTGTGGAATATTATTCTGTGGCTTGCATAAAAATTCTTTTTGGAATTCTGCAGAATTCAAAAAGAAATGACAAAAAGCCTCTTGGAAGGGGCATTGTCATTCTGAATGAATTTTGCTGGAGAAATCCACATTTCAAACAGCTGTAACAGTTAGTACTAACAGAGCATTGTGGCAGCTGCCAGTTGATTTTAGTCATGTGAGTGATGCTATAACGAATGCAGAAGTACCCAAAGGGAGATCATTTGAAGAATGTAATTATAAGCACTGGAAAGGACAAAGAAAATAATAAAACTTTCAGTAATACAAAGCACACATTTACTAATGTATCTTGACCTACATGTACATATGTACTACTTTGTACAAGGCATATCTTGGTCCAATAAAAGATAACAAATTATCCAGTGACTCTCCTTTTCAAAAGACCAATATGGCTAAAATCTGTTTTTTTTACTAAACACACACAGACACACTCACAGAAGGAAGCTACTAATTTTAATTATATCAACTATAAATGGATGTGTAAGTAATACATTATTTACTTGGACACTGTACTGTGCAGCAAAGGTATGACATTCTAGGGCCCACATTTTCAAAAAAGATTCTCCCCATTTGTGCTTTCTATTGCAAAATCCTTTTGAAAACATGGTTCCACGAAAAGTTGATATTTAGAAGAAGTGGATTTGATAGAATATATGGAAAAGATGCCCTAGTAAAGAAATTTAATCATCACAGGCTCACATTCTGAGCAAAAATATCTGTGGACAGGATGAAGTGAATGAGAGCAATTTTCTGTAAGTTCAACACCCCTTCTCCCATCCCTCACCTAGGTCAAATATGTAGACTGATGACCATTCTGGTCACATCTGTGGCACTGATGCAAGATGTTAGACCTGATTAGTTTGATCAGGGTTGCATCTGCACCTTCATGATAGTGGCTAGCACCCTGCTTTTCTAGTGTTAATTCCACCTCTCTAGTAATGATGCTGCCATGGCTACGCCACACCTTTAACACCAGATGTTAGCCAGATGCTGGTACTGTACTACTGAGTAGTCATGCAGCCCTCCTTCAAGACTTACAGTCACATCTTCATCATGCTGGTCAACATCTATTAAGATGGAACCTAATGTAGGTCTCCCACACCTGATACACAGATACAAAGACTCTGACAGGAGAAGGAGACCAAAGATCTTTCTAGTCTGCCATTACTATAATTATCTCACCAAGCCAGTTAATTGTTCTAGTGGGTGTTTTCCCTTCTCTTCTGCTAAACCATCACACACTTCCTTATTACCCATCTTTTGTCATATTTGCCCCATTGTCCTCACCCAACTATGCTTTAACCCATTAATGGTTGCTGCTCCCACCACTTCTGATGATAGACTAGCCCAAGATCCACCACTCTCTATGTAATGTAGAACTTCCTCATATTTTCCTCAGATTTACCTGCTAGCAGCCTCCATTCATGACCCTTAGTAGCAGCATCCTCATTCTGACAAATGTAACCCCACTGTTTACCTTTTTATATCCCCAAGAAATGTATATGTTTCTGTTATATCCCCCTCTTCCATCTTATTTCCAGCGAATACATGTTTAGGTCCTCCAATTGCTCCTCATATAATTTACCATGTTGCCCACGGATCATTTTGGAGACCCAGTGCTGCACAGATTCCAGTCTGTCAATACCTTTCTTCAGATGAAGGTTCCAGAACTGGGCTCAATGCTCTAGATACAGCTTGACAAGGGAGCTGTAAGTGGCAGAATCACTTCACATCTGCTATCAAAACCCCTCCCTATGCAACCCAGCATCCTTGAACAGGGACACTGGTTTACCGGGATTGAGAAAGGGCATATTCCATTTTGCACATTGTAAAAAACGGTATTGTCACCGGTGTCTGCTAAGCCAAAATCTGGTTTTACCGGTGTTTGGTTTTGTGTACTTTATTTAACAATTTTTAACTCTGCTAACATGCATTTTAGCAATTTTGACCTCCACTATTACACATCCTTCCATCCTTGTACCAATTTAAAGTTATTTTAGGTACAAGATGTGATGGCAGCAGCAACACTACAGCCCCATCCCAAAGGTGTGATGAAAGCAGCACTATGGCCCCATCCTTCAGGTGCGATGGCAGCACCAACAGCACTATGACCTCCCTCCCTGAGGTGTGACAGAAGCAGCAGCACTGTGGCCCCCATCCCTTAGGTGTGATGGCAGCACCAACAGCACTATGACCTCCCTCCCTCAGGTGTGACAGAAGCAGCAGCACTGTGGCCCCCATCCCTTAGGTGGGATGGCAGCAGTACTACGTTCACCATTCCTCAGGTGTGATGGCAGTATCAGCACTATGGCCCCCATCCCTCAGGTGGGACAGCAGCAGTACTACATTCCCCATCCACCTGTGGTGATGGCAGAAGCACTACAGCCCCAACCCCTTCAGTGTGATGGCAGTAGCAACAATGCAGTCCACATCCCTCTGAGGTGATGGTAGTAGTGACAGCACTATGCTCCCCTTTCTTCAACACCCACACCCCACAAGTACAAGTTACAAATGACTTGGTCTCTTTGCTTGTTAGAACTCAGATGTGAATTAATCTGTACCATCACCACTAGGGTGTACTACCTTTGTTTTTTCCTATATATAATTTAACTGCCTGAATTGGATTTCTGCCTGTGACACCTCTGACCAGGGTTAGGGAACAGACTTGGGTGTTGGAGGGCCAGCTGGTAGGTGAAGGCTTGAGTGTCCAATAACCACTCACCTTCTCCTGGAAGGGAGGGTGGGTTCACAGCTCAGCATCTGCTGACCCCTGGTGGAGGCCAGAGGCACAACAACATCAGCCCTCACTGCAGGAGGGAGCGTGACGGACATCAGCTTGTGCCTTGACATCATGTGGCCTGTCACGCTCCCAATGGGAAAACACCCGCTGACCAACCGAAGGACAGCTGTTGATCCCTCCATAAGCTGGAAGCTCCAGACATGTGTCCATTCTGACCCTGCCGTGCCCAGGATACACAGGAAGCTCTTTAGGGCAATTCACTTCCCAAGTAGCCTCCACAGGGTGGGGCCCACCTGATAGGGTTACTTTGGGTTATCTGGTAGCACAGCAGTAAGGGCAGTGGATGGTGGCTGGGACTCAGCAGCAATGGTAGGGGGCCTTGGCAGGCCTGAAGAAGTGAATCGCCAGGGGGTAGGAGAAGCAGAAAAAAAACTGCTTGAATTTGCTTCTTTGAAATAAAGTGTCTTCACCTAAAAAATTCACAAGTGATTAGTGGGGGATGTTCAAATCAATTTATGCTTCTCCCAGACATGTGGATGCTTTTTTTTTACTTGGTGGTCATGAAAAGGGCGTCTCCTAGTTTTCATGTCTTTGTTCAGATGTGAATTGAGCACTACTCTGCCCACCAGCATCATACAGCCCCTGGGGTCTTACCTTCTGTACGTCATTGACTGTGCTTTCAAAATCCACTGGCCAGACATAAGTACACTTAAATACTTAACATTTGCTGTTTGTTGAAGCAGTCTATCAGAAAAATGTTTGTTGTCACAGAGACTGAAGCAGTAGTTGGGAGAAAAGGTGCAAATTATCCAATTCACCTAAATGAGGTGCAAACTGTGAAGTCTTTTCATAAGTAGTAAGGCAGTTTCTTCTTTGTGAACATACTTTCATTCAGACTAGTTTTCATTCAAACAACTGAGGATTTTGGATGGCCCTACTGACTATAAACTTGAATAAACTAGTTGGTAACAGTGATCTTGCGTTTAGCAATCTACAACCTAGATGCTTATATGCAAAGAATACAATAAAAACCTGACTACAATCTAAAAACAAGCTTATAAAACACATAAAATGTATCTGAACATTTATCTTTACCTATACAAAATCATTGCAGCCCAAGTAAAACTCAGGTAAATTACATGGTACCCTGACTACTATTCTATGATGTAGTAAACATATATTGGTAATTTTTTTATATTCTTTGTAAAGCAGGTAAGGCCCACTAGGCAGAACTGTCTGTTTTCAGGAGTGACCTAGAAGCACTGGGGAGGTTAAGTGACTTGCTTGGAGTCACACAGTATGCAAGTGGAGGTTGTGGGAATCAAACCCAGGTCTGCTGGATGTACCCAGTTCATTCACTGTTTGTTACTCTAACCACTAGGCATGGGTGGTTAAACTGAATGGCTGATTACAACAAAGCAGTGTGGGTGATTTCCTTACTGACTCTACATGCAGCAAAGCAGAAAGAATGCAAAGCACAGCAGCATTCATTTTAAGATGCTGAAATCTGGGTCAGCCTGCTGGCACTGCGGTAGCACTATTGCTTGCAATGCTAGCTACCCAGGGTCATAAGCGAACTCGGGTTGCTGGAGGTCTGGCCAGGGGAGTAGGATCGAGCACCTGTGGGACTGCTCTCCTCCTCCGGGGAGAGTGGGCTGCAGGTCCTGCTGCTTTACCTCCACCTATGTGACCATGGGTGGTGATGCAATGGTGCTGCAGAGTGATCAGAAGGGGAGCATGCTAGCCAGGATCTGGAGCAGTAGCATGTCTCTATGTGACCTACCTCCTTGGATCTCGTCTAGTGCTGGTGTCCTCAGGGACAGAGAGCAGAAAACCAGGAACAATCACCCCACATCGGCCAATGGCAGAAGGGACCCAGGTGCCCCAGACTTTATAGCCAGGCTCCATGAGGGACCCACTGGGCTGCCTGACACACACTAACAGAGAGTGGAGGCGTGACCTGGGGTCCCCTCCCTTCCCACCTGGGGAGGGGTACAACTCAGGCAAGATAGGAGCAGGCCCACAGGAGCTCCTGAGCATTACCTGGGGTGAAGCTAGGGGATACCCAGCCTAGTGATCTCTGAAAAGTGGAGACTGATGTTGTGAGAAGGGGACATAGAAAGAGAATATTAAACAAAAAATGTAAAAAAATGCTGAAATGTTTGAGATTCTGTGCAGTGACATGCACTTCCCGTGAGGCACCGGTACAAGAATTCAAAATCCGCAAACCAAGCAGGATTCCGTGATTGTTACCAGTGTTACCGGTAAAAATGGAAAACCAGTGTCCCTGTCCTTGAATCCTTGCTGAATGCTTTGTTACACCAACTTGTCTGTTTAAGGGAATCAGTAACTGTGACCCCTAAATCTGTCTCTTCTGATGTACTAGGCTAATTCTGATGTGTCACCTTTTCTTAAAATAATGAAGATTTGTATTCATGCAGTTCAACATATTGCATCTAAATATTTCTGAAGAAAGCATTCACAGGGCTACAGTCTGTATCATATCTGTTTTTACTATTACATACAAGAACACTGAAAATGTATTGTAAATAAGACCATTTACTACAGTAAACATACAGTCAACGAATGGCAAAAGCAGTGTTAATTAGTCAGAAATATTGTTTTTCCTTACAGTACCGCATAAGTGCAGAGCTGAGCATCTTTAACACCTCCTAAAAGTAATTTACACCATTTTATGTTTTAGGCAAAATATGGCACTATGTTAGAATACTCAATTATTCAGAAATTAGCATTTTCCCTGTTGAAGACAAATATCATATGAGAATTTAATTCAGACCCTCCCCTGACCTCGGATATCTCAATCTCTCTGAGGTGGCTATTTTGTGTCAAGGTTAAGTGATGGAATGTTTGGACTACTAAAGAGCTAATGGAGGAAGTGAGAATATGGCAGAATTATCTATTTACCATTGCTGCAGTCAATGCATAATGATGATGAAGAATGATTTGGTTACTGACTCTAGAGTTAAGGAAACTCACCTGTCACACTAGCTGATTCTTGATCCACATCAGATTCAGGTCAAGCCTCAGAGTTCAGTTGAAAGCCATCCAAACCATGTGTTTAGATTTAAATGTGACTGTAATAAAACTGTAATTCAGCTGGAAGTGGATAATTAAAGACTATGTTTATAACAGTGTGGTTTTGCTGCAGTATAAAACAAAGTCTGGCTTGTAGTCTCTGAGAAATACAAGAGCTAGGCATGGCAGTATGAATTACATAGAATCATAGACATTTTAGCACAGCAGGAGGCCATTCACTCGCGATAGCTGATGGGTGCTGACGACTGGGCTATGGTGATGGTTTTACCTGGTGTGTACAACAGTAGAACGCAACACACAAGCCACATCTGCCCTACTGGTATGGTCCATAGTTCCTGGTCTCCCAGACAGTAGCGTTATGTTATATTTCACTTTATATTGCTGTATCTTCCAGTTCTGGCCTCTATCATGTGTCTCTTTTTGACTACAGTGCAAACTGTGATGTATAGGAGACATAAGCAATGAGGCCCAGGATTTGTTAGATTGTCACAGCTCACTTCTTTTCAACTTTCTTACAATATTTTCATCTCCTCCTCATGTTTTTATTATTGTTTTACTTTCTTATTTTCTTTTCCATTAACTATTTGCTGTCTATCTCTGCTTCTGCATTCTGAGAGTCACTGTTGGGTGGGGAAGCTGGTAGGTGAAAGCTATGCACCAGCCACCCATCTTAATTACTCAGTTTGGCTCCCATTCCCAGCTCTTGTGTTGTCTTCCTCGGTCCTTTCCCTACATCTGCCCTCTTGGAAGTTGTGGACTCCAATGCAAAGAGGACACATGAAGTAGTAATAATAGTATTAATTGTACTAAAGTGGGCCTGTCAATGTGTCCCACAGTTCTGTCTCAGGGCCTGCTAGTGGTGATGCCAGCAAGAAATCAGGGTATCTGAAGGCTACACAGCTGCACCCTAAGCTGCCTTGCCCATTCCCTTACCACAAGCAACACATAAATGGCAAAGAATTTCTGATAAAAACTATTGTTGTGCTGCAGACTTGGGGATTATAATTAGGCATGTGTGAAAAATTCTAATGATCTCATTACATTTTCCTATAAAGAAGGTGGCAATTTTTTCTTTATTCATAACTTTTAAAATGTGGGTGATTTCTTCTCCCCTAAGGACCTGAAAGAAAAGGGTTGAAACACTTTTAAAGTTTAGAATTTGACAGACCGTAACAGGTAGATGTGGCTTACTTATTTCTGACTTATGCTGCCACCAATATACACATCTGTTTCTAGCCAGCAGAAAAATACGTTGTCAATCTGCAGCTCACAAGGAATGTAAAAGCCCTCTATAGTTCCAAACAGCAAATTTTATTTCAGTAAAAAACCAAAAACAAAAAAAGAACTGGACACAAAGTAATTATTCACAAATGTTTAACAAACAATGAAAATTATACTGCTACAATACCTCTACTACAAATCCCAGCCTTTCAATAGTTGTTTGACAGAGATTACAGATTATCTGTTTTGCAAACATGCTATGCTGTGAATTCATAACTTCACCAGAAGTTCCAATCAAACCAGACAACAGTTGCCTCTGCATTATAAATTATTTCCAGATGTTTTTACTACTTGATTTTCTGTTCCTTGTAATGCTGTACAGAATGTTGAATTCTGCCAGTGGAATTAGTGCAGAATGACCATTCCACCGGCAGAATTTTCACTGAAATTTCTCTGGTTCATCTACGGAATTCCACCTACTGTGATCCGTAGAATAATATTCTGTGGAACAGCATTTTATTCCATAGAAAATTATTCCACAATAATTTCTGCAGAAAATATTGAGATCCATGGAATAATATTTAACAGGACAGCATTTTTTTCCACAGAAAATCATTCTGCAACTATTTTCTGCTGCGCGGAATTGCACTATTCCATTTCTGGTGGAATTTTGGTAGAATTTTGAAAATGCCACAGAATTTCATTCTGCTGGAATTTGAAAATTCTGTACAGCATTAGTTCCTTGTGCAGTCCGTTACCAGTATCATATCTATATGCAGTCCCAGTATTTGTCAGTATTTACAGTGATCTCTGGCAAGATCGCTGGTGGTGTTGTAGTTAAAAGCCAGTGCCTGGCAATGCCAGCTCTGCAAGGGCTGGTCAAATAACTTTATGGGGGGGGGGCAATTCATTATATCATCAATGGGATGATCATCCCCCTTGACTGAGATCCAGAAAATGGCTCCCATGCTACATTCATGAAGATCTCAATACATGGAAACTAAAGAACCCATCCATTCTCTGAAAGAATGCTGATCTGAGCTCTATCCTGTTCTATAGCTAAACTGGGTGTAAATATAGCATGGAGCCCAAGACATAACAACACAGCAGTATTCACAGGCATCAGGGATATGCAACCCAACATGACTTCTAACACAACTCTTCATAGCACATCAGTGCCTGATATCAAGCCACTTCAGGATCCATCAGTACAAAAAGTTTGGATGTTGTGAGAATGCACAAGAAACCTACCCCCTGATAAGTCATCTCCAGCATACTTATACAGCCTTGAATCTTTTAAACTTTTTATAGAACTGTATATCATAGCGCAAGAAGGATGACTATCAATACATTCTGCCACGACAGATGAAAAAATATCCCAGCAACATAACTTTTTCTGTCAGTTAATCAGCCCCCAAACTACCACTGTGCTTTGAACTCAAGTTTCAAAAAAGGAGAACACAACAGCTGTAATGCTATGAACCAAGAATCCAAGGAAAGTCTTACCTTGCATTTTCCTGACACACAGATGGATGTCCCATTCTGCTCACACGGTGTGCCATCTATCACTTTATCAGCCTGCCTCACATAAAACCGGTATCCAACAGCCCGGCAATTCAGTTCACAGCTCTGATGGCCCACTATTGAAAGAAATAAAATGCATTTATACATACATACATAGATATAGATACAATAGTGTTGCTAATCAACAGTACTAAAGATTATAGTACTCATATTGCTGTATACTTGTCATATTTCAAGTCATACAACATCATTGTAAGGGTCTGGTAACTCATGCCATTGAGGTGCATGTCCATAATATTCTGGAAACAATTCCCTTTTGCCTAGCATGATTCACATTAGTGGTTGGGGCCAGCATGGTAGTTTAGCAGAAGGATGAATTAATACACTGGCATCCACTAAAATGTTGTTTTTTGATTGTGGTCTTTAGTTGTGTCCTGTCCAGCTCAACTTTGTCAATTCCCCCCCCCAAAAAATGTGTTTTACCCCAAACCTCTATTTATATTTTACAGTAAAAAGTAAATCATTTTATTTTTATGAATGACATTCTGATACCCACTGACACTGAAGCTGCTCCTTTTCTGCAGTTTATTCCCATACAATACAATACAAAGTATGTGTTTTTAAAATAGGAGTTACATTAATATACATAAGACCTTTAAAAATAATGGTAACAGAAGACAGATTTGGTAAACAACTCTGCCCCTTAAAGGTCCAATTTCAACACCACCTGTCTTTTTTCTTCCCATATTCCCTTCCTTCCTGAAACTGCATATGCTGGGCTCAGTTTTCAAAGGATGATGCAGGGCTTGTGTCAAGCCTTGCATTGCCCTACATCATGCCCATTTTTTGGCAAAGCTATACCAAACTCCTTTGATGCAACTGCACCCAATTTTAGTACACTGGGAGCAGTTGCAATGGTTTCCACATGTTACAGCAGCTTGCGTCATGTTACAGCAGCTTGCATCATTTTACAGCAGCTTGCACCAAAGATTTGTCGAAAGCCCCATACAAAGAGTCCCCCAAATAGCACAAGTTAGACCAGGGAAAAGCTGATCTAACTTGTGGTTTTTGACACTCGGGATTGAAAATCTCAATTTCAAGCCAGGAGAATGCTGCCAGCCCCATGCACCAAACGACTGGGGCAACAGGAGCTTATGGTTACCCAGGGCTTTGAAAATCAAGCCCTCTGTATTTTATTTGCTTCATTTTCCTTCACTGGCAACATACATTGCTCCCTAGTTTATTTGTCCATTGATTCTCTGGCACCCTCATTATCTGCCAGCTTTTCCCCTTATACCAGTCGTCCACCATGTTGATTCTTGCAATTACCCACTATCTGCCACAATCAAACATAGCATATTATAATTTCCATATTAATCACCCTCCATTATCTGCCAGATCAGATATGACTAACCTATTAGTCCTTAAGCACTTAATATCCTACCCTTGAGGCAATCTATCATACAACTTGCTGTCACAGAGACTGAATTAATAGGTGGGGCCAAAGGTGCAAATTACCCCATTCACCTAAACAAAGCACTAGCTACACCTTTTTGTAAAGGGCAGAACAGATTTTCCACGTGTACTTGCTTTAGTTCTGAACAAATTTATTTTCAAATATTCAATAAAAGGTGAGCAAAGAGCAGTGAGCAGTGATTCCATTTGAAGGAAGAAAAAGTAGGTATGAAGTAAGTTTCAAATTCTAAAATGCATGGTAAGAAAAGTCTTCCATTAGAAAATGTATGCAGAGGGAGCTGCAAGGCTTGGAGAGGTGGTCTAAAGTTTGACACTTGAAGTTCAATACCAAAAAGTACAAGGTAATGATCACTGTGAACAGGAATCCCAGGACAGAATATTGCATGGGAGAGATAAGGCTGGATGCTACTACTGAGAAAAGGGACCAATCTAGCCAATGTAACAAGGCCTACAGCAAGGCAAGCAAAATGTTGGGGTGTATTGTCAGGGGATTTGATAGCAGGAGAAAAAAGGTATGACTAACTCTCTGTAGATCACTGGTAAGGCCATACCTGGAGTACTGTAAACAGTTCTGGAGCCATCACTTAAGGAAGGGTAGGGACAGACTATCGACAGTGCAAAACAAAGAGTTACAAAAATTATTCATGGCCTGCAAGACAGATCCTATAGGGATTGGATTAAGGCACTTAAGATGTTCTTGATGGAGGACAGAAGGGAGAGGGGCAATATGGTAGAGACCTTTAAGTTCCTGAAAGGAATGAACAAGGTAAACTGTGAGGAACTATTCAATAGTAATAGCAAATCTAGAATAGAGGGACAATAGTGGAATCTGACAGGAGGAAAATTCAGGAGGGATGGGAGGAAGTTCTTCTTTAGAGAGAGAGAGAGAGTGGTTAAGTTATGGAACAGCCTGCCAGCTGAGGTGGTGGGCACCAGGAACATTAATGACTTCAAACAAGGTTGTGACAGAGTTAAGGGCATAATAGCCACCCAGAGGAATAGCAGCAAGGCAGGGAACATAAGGGCAGGTAGCATGGCATAAACCCCATACAGACACTAGGTCTCTAGTGTAGGAGAGGGTATTACAGGCAGCCTAGATGGCCAATGGTCTTTTTCTGCCATCGACGTCTATGTTTCTAGCTGAGGATTTAGGACAGGCCTACTAATATGAACTTAATTCAGCTTCTAAATGTTCATATGCAGTGACTACAATAAAAATGCTGAGATTTCTACTGGAAACAAGCTAGTAACAAGACAAAATATATCTGAACATTTATTTTTAATTTTTTATTTTATTTAAACAGCAGTTTTGAAAACCTTTGAGCCATAGGCTCATTTACAAAGGTACTTTGTCACAATCCTCCATTTCTCCTCAAATAAGCAAAAATTCTGCAGCCAAAGACAAACTCAGGTGCATCACAGAACATGCTTTTGTAAGGAGGTAGAGAAATGGTATTGGTGAGATTTCACATTTTTAATATGTGATTTTCAAGATAATATACCTGAAGTACAAATTAAGAACAACAAACGGTTTACCAAAAATAACCAGCATGCTTTTTACTAGATCTCGCTTATCAACAACTTTTTACTTGTAGCAATGTGGGTGGATAATAGAGGAAGCACTGTATTTCATATGTTTATTACCTTTTGTGTAAAAAGGTTCTGCCTTAAAAGCCCATATTTTCTGATTATCTTTTTCATTGTGAATTGATGTCTCCTAGTTTTCAAAGTTTTCACTTGAGTGAACAATTTCTCTGGGCCAAATTTATCAAGTCCATTTGCAACCGTAAACATTCAATTAGGCCAAACCAAAACTCTTGTTACCAATGGTCGAAAGGATATAGCTATTTTGTAAGTTCCAACAGTATCCCACTGAAAGCCATGGAGGTTTCAAAGGATCTGTTGGAAAATTACATAATGCAGAACAGAATCCTTGGTGACGTGGTTTCCACTCATTTCACATTCACAAACTGACCATTGTAATTGCATAAATATTCACATTTGTATTCTTCCTCAACTGCTACAGCCTGTTCCACATGCCTGCTCTAGCCTGTGGGTAGGAAGGAGTTTGTTGGTGTTTAAAAGAAAGCAGTACTTACAAACAGCATCCATAACATCCCTATTTCCTATTACAGTAAATAGAAGTATAGAACATTTAATGCTGCCTATGACCTTTCAAATGTTGACTTTGTTAAAGCCGCTTTCTAATAATGGTGTCCACTCCTCCAATATTAATGAAGTGCATTAAGAAGATTACTTGTATGTAGTTCCTATTCATTTAAGGAAAGGGAATGAAAGGGAGCCTCACAGAATTTAGGCAGTAGTCTCTGGGAGGTAGTGCTGCACTGTTGAGGTGCCACCGTTCAGGTAAGATATTACAACAATGTCCCAGCTGCCTGTTCTGGTGGTTGTTCAGGTGGACAGTAAAGATCCCATAGCACTTATCAAAAAGTAGGGACATTTTATTGAGAAAAGAAAATAATACATATACAGCTATATATTCATTCAAAATAGTATCATCAACTTAGTACATTTCACACATACATAACTATGAATACAAAGATAAACTCAAGACAGACATACAGTGCAGTGTTCAAACATAAACTTTCAAATAACTCTCAGAGGTTCAATAATCAAAGGTAACTAGAGGCATTACTAGAACAGTTTCAATAAGATGGTGGAAGAACTTACAGAATCCATACTATTATAGTTAATCCCCTTCTGCAGTAAGTCAGGTGCATGTTGCCCAGTAATATCTTAACTGATGTAACGATAAATGGAGCAATTCATTTTGACAAATCTACCTGAGTGTGTTGGATACCTGGAGGACCATTTCCTTATAAGGACAATACTTTTTCGGTAGTGCCAAAGCACTACAAGCTTGCCCCAGCTGATGTTTATAAAAAAAATATTATTATTAATGTACTGGGATGAAATGTCTGCCAGTCATGTTGAAATATACCTAGTACTATATATTCCAAAGTTGCTTTCAAAAATAGCTGCTCTTTCCAGGCTGTTGCTAAGGTATTCCATAATTCCTTGGTGTAACAGCATTCAAATAGGAAATGTTCTTGTGTTTCTTACATGGTAGGTCAAGTGGGTCTTAAACATACTCTTTCTTCAACCAAGTTATATTTGAAAGAGCTTTCTACCCACAGTCTTCCATGCACACGTAACCAAGGGATATCCCACATGAAAGCTGGTATTCTGGAATTCTGTAAAAGACTTAATACTTGTTAAGTATCAGCCTGATGGCAACCTGGAAACATTATAGAACTCACATTCACTGCTGATTATTGTTCTATATAAGGTCTTACATTACAGAGAAGATACCAGTCTCAGTGAGAGTTTCCAGATTTTCAGTTTCCCTAAACCACCTATTATGTATTCTAAGATACACTATCCTCTCCTATGAGTTTAAAGGAACCTCTTTATCAACCATGTAAGTATGGCACCAACCAATCCCATATAAGGTATATCCATGGTTTCTGTGAATCTATTAGACCTGGGTGAAAATTACTACAGATAAAAATACTATAAAATAAAGCAATTGGGTGAAACAAGTCCACTCCCCTTCAGAAACAGGTCTAAAAGTCTGTGTTTCTTTTAACAGGATTACACCTGCTGTCTGCTGCCCCTTAGTACCTGAAAAAACAAACTATAGATCTTTGTTTCACATGCTATGGGTGGAGACAATAAATGTGTAAAAACTGGGTTAATAGCAGTGTTTTTATTAAGTAGACACTTCTTTTTAGATAAAAAAGAATTTTTTTTCCATATCATGGGTTGGTATAAAGTTGAGGTAATCTATACTTCCCAATTAACAGTGGCCAGATTTCCACGCCCAAATGGAAAAAGCAGGGAATTTTTTTATTAAGAGATCAAAAACTATAAATACATTAGAGTAAAAATAAATCACAGACACTCAAAATACAAGCATAACTTAAAGAACAGCTGATGCCTTTGGGAACACTTTGGAAAACATAATATTTAGACACAAATTGTCCTGCATTTCATGTACTAGTATCTTCTATAGATGTAGCCTCACTATTATTTATTATAGAAAACAAATTGCCTTAAAAGCAAGATCTGTATCCATTAGAGTTCTTCTGCTTTTATAACTTATTGCTAATGCTGTGCAGAAAAATGCATAATGAGGTTTTCCACAATATTGTCCATGGAATATTATTCCACTGATCTCAATATTTTCTGTGGAAATGATTGCAGAATGACTTTCAGTGGAAAAAATGTTCAGTGGAATAGTATTCCTGCAGATCACAGCAGGTGGAATTCTGCAGAAGGACCAGTGGAATTCCACTGGAACTTCAGCCAGTGGGATTGTCATTTTGCGCTACTTTCACTGGTGGAATTCTGCATTCTGCACAGCACTAATGCCTACTTGAAATTATAATGCTCTGTTGTGACATCATTGTGTGTTGCTATTGGAATTACTGTAATGTCACAAGCAGAATATTATGACAGTTGGTTGGGAAGAAGCAACAGGAGCTTGGGAACCCTCAAGGAACAACTATCTTGTTTTCTTGCATATGATCTCAGTAACAAATAATGGGGGATAAAAAATACAGTGCCAAAGAGAAGAACTGGCTGCTTTGTGTCCAGACATCTCATTTGTCAAAGTTTTACTGAAGGTGTCAGCAGCTCTTTAAACAAATGAAACTAAAGAGCATTAGAATAAAGTCCCTGTGACCTATTTTCTGTATACCTGTGTAGTTTGTAGGTATGAGCAATGATTCCATCTCTTGCATCCCCGTAAGTTCATACTAATTTAAATATAAATGACGTTGATTCACATTGTTTTGCCCTGGTGTGAAAACCTGTTTGTCTCCATTAAAAGGATCATGACCCCACTCATGTAAAGTATCATGGGAGTTGATGATGCAAACGTACACAAGTCAGCAGAAGTTATACTCTCATTCAGCTATGTTACCTGTCTTATGAAGTCCCTGTATTCTCTAAAAGCATTTTTTTCTAACTCAGAAACATTTTACAGAAAACAGGAGGGCACGTACTATGCCTTGAAAAGTTTCATGGCCAGTATAAGACATTATTTAATGTTTACATAGCACCAGTGGAGACACAATATAATGCATGGATTTGCAAATTTGCAGATGATGCAAATTTGGGGTCTATTGTAAATAACACAAATTCAACAGAGCAATTCCAGATGGAAATCTTTCACTTAGAAGAATGTGCAAACAACCATGAGCTGTTTTTTAATATAGATAAGTGTCAGGTTTTGCATTTTGGCAAGAGAAACATGATAGCATTTTATTTCTTGGAAGGCAGGTTATTACAGGTTACTGATACAGAAAATAACCATGGTGTGATTATTAATAACAAACTTGAACCTGATGAGCAGTGTACTGAAGCAGCAAGGAGGGGTAGTAGGATATTGGGATGTATCCTATGTAATATTAGGAGCAGAGAGGGTGAGGTGATAGTGCCATTGTATAGGGCCTTGATTCACCAACACCTGGAATACTGTGTCCAGTTTTGGGCACTATACACTAAAAATAAAATAGGGTTACTTGTAAAAATACAAAGAAGGGTGACCAGAAGCATAAGGACTGTGAAGGATAAACCATATGGAGAGAGGCTATGTGATTTAGGGATGTTTTCCTTGGAATATAGGAGAAACAGAGGTGTTCTGTCTCATGATAAGGACCTATGGGGATGCTTGGGTCTTGAGAGGAAAATAAATAGAAAGAGAGATAAGATTCCATATGCTTCAACTCAAGGGTGAACTCTATAAAATAAACAAAAGAGGGAGGTGGTTTAATCAAAGAGTGGTGACACTGTGGAATGAACTACCAAGATCATGTGGTTCAAAGCAATTCCCTGAATGAATTCAAAAAAGCACTAAACAACTTTATGGGATCTAGGACTGTTCTGTTTTCCACCTAAGACTAGTAAAATCACAAAGGCCACTGGCTAAATGATTTGTATTCTCCTATGAACCTATAAGACAGGAACATGGGGACTGCAGAGAACAGCAACAGCACTGGCTAATACAGTATAACTACTGCAGGTTTTAACATCGAAACATCATAAAATTCCAGGATGCCTTACATGAGTTGAGTCATGACCTTTTCAGTGGAGCCAGGCAGATTTTCACACCAGACTTAAGTACCTTCATTTACATTTAAAACCTGATTAAATTAGAAAGGTACAATAGAGGCAATCATTGTTCATGCCTACAAACTACATAGGTAAACAGAATACAATGGTCCCTCTTTATAATGAACATTCTGGGAGCAAGCCGCAATGTTCTTTATAGTGGTGTGTTTGTTATACCGAGGGACACTGTTTGTAATTATCAGGCATAATGATTTGCAGCCAGGCTTATGTGGGAAGTGTGCAATTTTCATCTAAAATATCAAATCAAAACAAACCATAACTTTTAGTGCTCATAGTATATTTATCAGTTACTTACTCAGGTAGTGCTATTAAAAAGAGTCCTGAACTCGAAATCAGACATAGAGGCAGAATGCAAAACTCACTACTATTCTCTCACAGTTTGAAGAGCACTGTAATCTGTGACTGCTTTACTTTTTTTGTTCCCCACTGCTGAGAGAACCATAGCTGAGTAGCCTGGTCAGTCTCACTCGCACCTCACCTCCTGAGTTTCTTTCTTGCCAGACCTCTGGATCCTGTACACTTTTCGGAAAACTCTATTAAAGCATTTTCCTGTTTTTTCCAGGTGCATATTGTAGATTTGGAAAAGCCTGTCTCATGAGAAAGTTTTGCTATGCTCTCACCTCCCTTCAGATGGTCAAGGATAACAAGTTTGGTTTCCACAGTGTACCCAGACCACTTCATTTTGGTAGCTGTGACAGCAGTGAGTAAGCATGACACAAACCGGGTTGGGGGAGGAGGCAGGTATTTATCATTACCTAAATAATTGAACAAAGGGTGACTGGAGGAGTGACAGCTGTCAGACTGAAATTGATAAGTGTGCATTGTGATCAACTGTTTGTGTCAATTTCAATCTGACAGGAGCCAAGAACCACATTTGTCATATGATGGGATTTACTACAGTGGGGTTTCTTATAGTGAGGGACCATGTAAAAGGCTGAGGGGACCTTCCCTTTAAAACCAACACAACTCAAGTTAATGACAACATTAATGAACAATAAAGAACACAAAAGCAGAGAGATGTAATAATGATCACTATATACATTTCATGATGCTAATAAAAAACAAAAGTAAAAGAGTAGGGGAATTTTTATTTACATAAAGAGAAAGAAAAGCAAAGTATGCAACACAAACTATACATACATACATACATATATACATAAATAGAATTTCTTCTATCCATACCAAAAAAAAATCCAGGTTCACTTCACTTTACAACAAAACATTTTGTATGATAATTAGATACAACATATGCACAATACAATAAACACCCATTTTGCAACAAAAATGGTCCCCAAAAAGAATATCACAGTCTCTATGCCTATTTATTATTCAAATATCATCTTGTGAAAATTTCTCCATGAATCAGTCATCTGAGGTGTCTGAAAGTAAGGGTAGTTTTATTGAAAGAAAAATCAAAAACACACAATCATACAAATGTAAAGCAAAAAATCAGTCCAGATGATCAAAAATACAGAAAAACTCAGTTCAGAATATGAAAAAAATATGTATATATATAATTTTTTTTTTCAGTCTTTGGTAACCGGGTAAGGCCCACTAGGCACAAGTGCCTGTTTTCAGGGGTGACCTGGGAGCGCTGGGCTAAGTGAATTGCTCAGAGTCAAACAGTATGCAAGTGGAGGTTGTGAGAATCAAACCCAGATCTGCTCTGCTGGATGTACCAAGCTCGTTCCCAGCTTGTTACACTAACCTCTAGGCTATATTGCTAGCCACATATATATATATATCAATCAAAGAGTAACAAAAAATAAATTGGGATGAATGTGACAACAGTCCCCACCACACCAGAAACACTTTGGGATGAATGTAACAACAGTCCCCGCCACACCAGAAACACTCTATGTCCCATATATTACCGTATAACACCAAGTAATTATGCAGGAAAGCCATTCCAATATAAGGCGAGCTTTTTATTGGTGACTGAGACAACATTATTTGAATATACTTCATACATAGCCAGCTGAACAGATACAAGCATATCTTGGTTTGTCACATGTTTTTGCTGCAGAGTGAGGGTGTATCTGGATTATCAGATGTAAAAATGTTATTATTGTGGATAGTACAGAGTATGACTTTCAAAAGCTTGTCAAACAGGTGAGACAATTTCCAGGACCAATTCTTCATATTTTGATGCACCTAGACTGGGGTAATTTACAAAAACCAGCAAAGAAATACCCAAATGATTGCACATAGACACAGGTGACAAATAGATGAGCTTGGTATTCTAAAACTGAGGGCAGTACTGTACATCAAGGGTTTTCTGTTTCAGAGAGTTTTTCACCCTCAAATGACTGTGTGCAAAGCCAGACTAAGTCTCATCTTAATCAATTCAATTCAATATTCAGTCATCTTATTGAAACTAAGCAGGAATCCTTTTATTCATAAGATGTGCCAAAACTACTGAGTCTTGATCTGTGGGGCATTCTGGGATGACAGGGTCAAGAAAAATAATGTAGACAACATATGCACATAAAGCTGCTTCCTGGACATAGACTCATTCTGGCTAAGGGACCATTTCCATTGTCTAAAAGGCATCTCTAATATAGGTGGGGAAAAATGTCCCACTGCTAGATTTGGGTAAACAAATTTGACCAGCCTCCCAACCCAAAAATGGGGCTCCATCCATTCCTTGACCCATGGTATCCATAATGTCTCATCTTGTTGCAGGACCCTTTCAAATTTAAAATTAAAATAAACTACAGTAACAAAAAAAATGGGTTCAACATCCCAATACCACTATATAGTATGTCCAGATAAGGAACCCACCACTTTATGGGGTTTAAAAGGCTGCTCCCCCAAAAAACATAAAAAACTAATTATACAACCATGCTTCCAAAGTAAAGGGGGAGGATAAAAATAACTAAGGAAAAGAAATTTATAGAGTAACAGTAAATTAAAAACTTTTTTTTGCCAGTTTTGGATTTTTCCATTTCTGGACTTGCATGGAAGCAGCTTGTAGGTGACAATCCAAGTGAGAGACAGCCACTTCAGTGCCCACAAATACCACACCTAGCAGGTCTAAGGAAGAACCTAATATCAGAATTTGGGTTATGGCAATCAATGTGTCCTTAAAATCCCTATCCAAGCTCCTTTACTTTTTGCCCAGTTTATAACAGAGCCAGAGGCAGTGGTAGCTCTTATTATTCTTTCGAAAAAAGTCCCAGCTGAAACATCTCTTAAACCAGCTCTGGTCAGAGCCGATTTGGCTGTGGAGAACTTTTGGGATGTTTTTACCATTTATTTCTAATGACTTTGTACAATGCAGATCTGCTAAGAGGCAGTTTCAATGTCATCTTCCTTTTACTCATTTTTATGTTGCTTGCGTGCGCATGAGCAAGAAACATGTTGTGGCAGCTTGCTGCAGAAACAGGTTGTGGAGGTGCGGCACTGCTGTGGCCAATGCCCCCACTGCCTTTTGAGGCTTGGCCTGCTTCCCCTAATGCAGTGGCACACTGCTGCTGACAGTAGTTCAGCCAGCGTGCCACCACCTTGAAAGGATTTCACTGCTGCAATCAGGGGCCGCCTCGTCATTGCAGCATCAGCCATTCCGCTGCACTGAGGGAGCAACCCTTCATTGCAGGGTGGTACCTTGCATGCCCCTGACCCAGTTTGCTAATGGGGAGCCCAGTTCCCATCGGCATAATGTCCCCACCCCCACATTTCTTTTGTATGCTGAGGGGGTGCCCAATCCCCGTTGGCATCATGCATCCCCCCATCTTTCTTTGCCGACAGAGCACCTAATCCCCCTTGGCTTCAGTCCCCCCTTCCCAGTTGAATTTGCTGACTGGGGAGCCCACTTACAGTCGGAATAATGTATACCCCCCCAATTTGTAGTTTGCCAAGGGGGATGCCCAATCCCCCTCGGCTCTTGCCCTCCCTCAATCCCCCATCAGCTACAGTCCCACCCAAAAACAACACTCAGGTGGCATGCTGGGAGCCCACCCCCGTGTGCCAAATGTCCCTGAAAAGAAAAACAGTAACGCAATTTTTTTTTTGTTGAGTCCGTGGCCCCTGCCTCAACTTGCACTCACCCTTTGCGCACCCTGACTCCCCACATCCCCCTCACCCCATACTTACCTCCAGAGCCAAGCGCAACAATCTTCGGTGGACCGGGAACATGTCTGCACTTTCCAAAGCCAACTGCGAACTGAAGAAATGCCGATAAGCTGTGTAATGGCATAAATAGGGTTTTTTCAACTTTGGTGCATATCTCAGGCATTTTTGGAAATTTTGGCACCACATTTTCAACATGGGGTTATTGGGACCCCTCCTCATGAATTCAGCCACTGTCATGGTATTATTCAGTCATGAAAGGTGATTTTGTGGTCACTGCATGGAATCACCTTTCGGAACTGATTAACGAAACGACAGTGCCAGTGTTCATGAGGTGGGCTCTCAAAAAGCCTATGTTGCAAATTTGGTGGAAAAAAATCCAAAACATGCCTGTTTTATGAGCATGCATTGCACAGCTGCTATGTACACTCGTAACGTCAGGAATTTGCAATATTTTCACTCTAGATTTTCAACATTGGCATTTTTTCTCATCTCCTTATGAACAGTATAGCTGTCATTTTTCACATCTTGGCTGAAATGTGTTTTCGCACTTCCAACGCAGGATAGCGCTGTTGCTGTGGGAAATCAGTATTTGGGACACATTAAGAAAATCACAGTGACACTGTTCATGAGCAGAGGTCCTAAACTGACTATGTTGAAAATTTTGTGATGAAAGTGTTACGAGCGAGTGTTGTGCAGTTTCCACGCACCCTTGTAACTTCACAAATTTGTAATATTTTCATGCCAGATTTTCACCATTGGCATTTTTTCACACCTCCTTATGAACAGTACAGCTGTCATTTTTCTCATCCTTGCCAAAATGTGTTTTTTGCACTTCCGGCACAGAATAGCATGGTTGCTTTGGGAAATCAGTGTTTGGACAAATTAAGATCGAGCTGTGTTTTCGCACTTCTGGTGCAGAATAGCGCGGTCACATTGGGAAATCAGTGTTTGGACAGATTAAGATCGAGCTAGTGAGAGACAGGGAGTGAGCTAGTTTAACTGAGCTCTGTTGGGACTGCTGCGGATTTCTTTGTGGTCAGAAAAAAGCGCCAATGCAGGCAGGGGCCCAGTACAAAAGGGCAGCCTGCAGCGCCAGGAGAAACAGAACAAGCACGTGAGGAAGGGGGAGTGAGTGAACTCAACGGAGCTCTGTCGGGACTGCTGCGGATTTCTTTGTGGGCAGAAAAAGGCATCAATGCAGGCAGGGGCCCAGTACAAAAAGGCAGCAAGCAGTGATGGGAGAAACAGAACAAGCGAGTGAGAGAGGGGGCGTGAGCAAGCTCAACAGTGCTGGGAGAAATGGAATGAGTGAGTGGGGGGGTGAGCAAGCTCAACAGAGCTCTGTCGGGACTGCTGCAGATTTCTTTGTGCACAGAAAAAGGTGCCAATGGAGGCAGAGGCCCAGTACAAAAGGGCAGCCTGCAGTGCTGGGAGAAATAGAATGAACGTGTGAGAGAGGGGGAGTGAACAACCTCAACAGAGCTCTGTCAGGACAGCTGTGAACTTCTTTGTGGGCAGAAATAGGTGCCAACACAGGCAGGAGCCCTGTACAAAAGGGCAGCCTGCAGTGCCAGGAGAAATAGAATGAGCGAGTGAGAGAGGGGGATTGAGCGAGCTCAACGGAGCTGTGTCGGGACTGCTGAAGATTTCTTTGTGGGCAGAAAAAGGTGCCAATGCAGGCAGGAGCCCAGTACAAAAGGGCAGCCTGTAGCTCCAGGACAAACAGAATGAGCTAGTAAGAGAGGGAAAGAGGTTAAGGGACAGAAGGGTACTCATTCTGGGGGATTCTATACTGAAAGGGGTGAGATGGGGTGGAAAGGGGAAAGGTACAGCCATTTTTGGGTTGAAGCTGTCTGCAGGTTGACTGCAGGAGGGGCAGGTCAGGCACTGCTGAAGCATGCTGCGAGGGGGAGGAAGAAACCTCATTTACTATTGCATGTGGGTACAAATGACTTGGCGGTGGACACTGTGGAAGTAGTGAGGGGGAGGTTCGAGTAGTTGGGCAGGCAGTGTGAGGGGGTGGGGAAGTCGGTGGCATTCTTGGAGGTACTGCCAGCACCATGTGCAAACATGGGGAGGAAGGGTAGGCTTGAGGTGTTCAATGAGTGGTTGAGGGATTGATGCCACACCAAACATTATGGGTTAATGACTAACTGGGTTAGGGTCTTGGGGGAATAGTGACTTGTACTCGAAGGACAGGGTACACTGGAGCAGGAAGGGGAGGGAAGGGGAGTATTAAAGGCAGCATTACTGCCAGCCCACTGGTGCTGAGGGTTGACTTGCTCGACCCCACACCTCGTGCCACGCTGGCGACCCAGGTTCAGATGCAAGCCCGGGCCACAAGGGGTCGGCAGGGGAGGGATAAGATTGAGCATCTGGAGGAATGCTCTCCTATCCCGAGGCAGGATACAGTGACCCACCGCTCTTTAGTGACTCCTGGTGATGACTGGTGGCACTACTACAGTGGTGTAGTAAAGGGGGCGGAGTGTGGCAGACATTGGCACACTGTGCCTAAGAGTCATTGCACGCCTGTACTCTGCAAAGGGGAGAAAAGTGGAAAATGGGCTATGGTTGGGCAGCATGAGCTTCTGACCCCCACTGTCCACCCCAAATGGTGCCTCCTCAACCAGATCCTGCTCCAGTGGGTCACGCTGGGAAGCTCCTCGCCACCCCACCTCGTGGGGGGTAATCCATGGAGGTGAACAGGTAGGCCTGATGTCGAGGGCAGGGCTAGGGGGGTCAGTCAGGAAGACGAAGTCAACCATAGCCCGGGAAGAAAATATGTACAAAAAAAAAAGGCAGGATTAGAGGGGTATATCTCTACTAGGGTCTGGAAGGGGAGCCTAATGAGCTCACTGCCTTAGATATAGGTAAAGGCAGAGGCGTAGTAACCCTGGAAGGGGGCAGGCAGAGTGATCCAAGTGTAATACAGACAGCACCACCTCCCGGTAAGAATAAGGAGGAGAAAGGGTTCGGACTACTGGGAGGAGGGACACAGGCCAAGGAGAAGAAGAGTGAGGAGAAGGAGGGGTATGGGTGGAAGGTGGTCTGACTAAATGGATAGAGAACTGGTTACAGGGGAGGGTGCAGAGGGTGGTGGTGGTGGGGTAGCCTTCAGCACCCAGATCAGTGACAAGCGGGGTGCTGCAGGGCTCAGTGCTTGGCCTGGTGCTATTTCGGGTCTTTATGTCTGATATAGCACACAGAGTGGGGAGCAGGGTTAGTCTGTTAATGCATTATACCAAATCAAAAGCAAATAGTTATAGTAGCACAGCCCATCTCCCCACACCCACATACACACTTCCCGAAAAGCTGCTTAAAAGCCTGCAATTCATTCAAATCAATTCCATTTTCTTACTTAGTTGGGGTTCAATGCCAACAAGTGTAAAATCATGTACCTAGGGCATAGGAACCCTGATGCTGAGTATAGGATGGGGGGAGGTACTGATACTCACTAGACATGAAAGGATCCTTGAGGTTATTATATCAGAGGACCTCAAGATGACAGTACAGTGTGACAAGGCTATAGGCAGGGTAAATTCAATTCTGGGGTGCATAAGGAGTAGCATCTCCAGTAGGAAGAGGAGGGATGTTGTGCTGCCATTGTATCACTCCCTGGTATACCCCCAGCTGGAGTACTTTGTCCAGTTTTAGAGTCCACACTTCAGAAAGGACATAAGGTGGAGGTTTTCCAGAGGAGGGCAACTAAAATGGTTCAGAATTTTCACAGGAATCCCTACAAGGAAAGGCTGAAGAATCTCAACATGTACACTCTTGAAGAGCGGAGGGTGAAAGGTGACATGATCAAGACCTACAAAGTACCTCACAGGGACAAACAGGGTACAGTTGGGGAGTTTCCTTCAAATGAGGATGAGCACCCAAACCAAGGGACATACAATGAAGCTGGGAAGGGGGGGCATTCAGGATAGATGTGAAGAAATATTTCTTTACTGAAAGGGTGGTAGACACCTTGAACAGACTGCCAGGAGAAGTGGTGGAAGCTAAAATGGTAGGGGTCATGAAGCATACATGGGATATACATAGGGGTATATTAGAAAAAGGGGAAGGAGGGGGTCAATGTAGAACAATAGGACTATGGAAGTGGAGTAGGTTCAAGTTCATTGCAGGAAAAATCCATTAAGCAAGCTCATTCACAAGGAGGTCCTGATGGACACAGGCAGAATGAGACATGCAGTAACATATACAGGCAAGAATTACAAGTAGGTAGAGAACACTTGGGCAGACTCTGTGGGCTGAGCTGTCCTTTTCTGCTGACAAATTCTATGTTTCTATGGCATCATGTGTTCATTCAGGTGCAGTGTTTATTTAAAGTTGGGCCTACCATACATCCAGATGAAAGGTACAGTAAATTACCGAATTAGATGCAGCCTACGTACAGTGCAATGAACATAACCCCAGTGCTTTGAGAAGCCTTTACTCTTCATAAGGCTGCTTAAAGAGCTGGGGTTCTATTTGCAGTGTCCACACCAGTATACTGATCTTAAAATTGATGCGGCATCTGAATGAGTACTTGATTCTTGCTCACTCCATTTCTTCACCACTTTGAAAGCTGCTTGTCCTGAGTTAGTTTTGGGCTGGCAGCGCCTTGCCTGTGTTGGAAGATGACCAATAAGCGGCACTGAAAGACATCAGACTTCACAGCCTGTGAAGGCAGCTGCTCACACACCATCTTGGCAAGAAGAAGGCTACAGCTGTGGCCACCGATGACTGTTGGGGTGTGGGGATGGGGAGACCAAAGGGAACAGACATAAGGAGATAAAATCATAATAAAAACTGTGATACCTTCACCAGCTTTCCAAAATGCTTACCAGTAAAAGAACACTCTATGAAGTTTTTCAAATGGCAACAATCTGGTGAGCCCTCTGTCTGCCATCTGACACCAGGCATCAACCAGCATAAAATTACCTAAACATGGCGGTATGGTCATGTGGTTACTGAAATACTGGAGAGTACAGATTTATAAGAACAAAAGAATATCACACAGATGCTGGCACATGTGTCTATAGCAGCTGTCTCCTGCGTCTCAGTAGTTATACTTATACACTTGAGGTACTTGAATGTTTCTATCATATCCCCTCTTTCCCTCCTCTCTTGCAGTGAGTACATATTGAGATCCCTTAATTTCTTCTCATAAGTCTTGTTTTGCAAGCTCTCTACCATCTCATTCGCCCTTCTCTGGACCATCTCCAGCCTATTAATATCCTTACAAAGGTGAGACCTCCAGAACTGCACATAGTACTCCATGTCAATCCTGACCATGGTTTTATATAATGACATCACTACCTCCCTCCTTATGCTGGTGATACCCCTGCCTATGCACCCCAGCATGTCACTGGCCCTCTCACCTGCCTTACCACTTTGACATTTTCAGGTCACCTGAAATAAGAACCCCCCCAGGTCCTTTTCCTTCTTTGTGACTGTCAGCAACCCCCTCCCCCATCCTTTACCTTTCCCCAGGGTTTCTGTGTCCCACGTGCATAATGTTGCACTTTTTTGAATCAAACTTCAGTTGCCAGTCCTCAGTCCACTTTTCAAGCTTCCCCAGGTCCCTCCTCATTTTCTCCACCCCCTCTGGGGTACCCACTGTGTTACAGATCTTGGTGTCATCTGCAAACAGGCAGACCTTTCCCTTCAGCCCTTCTGCAATGTCACTAATGAAGACATTGAACAGGACTGGCCACAGGACCAATCTCTGCGGCACCTCACTGGTCACCCCCTCTCCTCTGACTGCACCCTATTTACCACCACTCTCTGCCTCCTGTCTGTTAGCCAGTTTCTAACCCAGTTTACCACCCTTTCCCCCAATGCCCAGCTACTCAGCTAGCTTATCAGCCTCCTATGTGGGGCGGTGTCAAAGGCTTTGCTTAAATCAAGTTAATCATTGTCCACTGCCCCACCTTGATTTACTTCCTTGGTCACCCAGTCAAAGAGATCAACCAGATTTGTCTGACATGACTTCCCCACTGTGAATCCATGTTGCCTATGGTCCTGGGCTCCAATGGCTTCTAGATGCCCCACTATCCTTTCTTTAAGCAATGTCTCCATGATCTTCCCCACTGCTGAGGTGAGGCTGACTGGCCTATATTTCCCTACCTGGATTTGTATAGAAGGACCACATCTGCCTTCCTCCTCCAATTCTCTGGTACCACCCCTGTGTTGAATGACTCAGTGAACATGGCTGCCAGAGGTACTGCTGTCTACCTTCACAGTTCTTTTAATAACCTTGGATGTATACCATCTGGTCACATTGCTTTGTCCACCTTCGATTTAATCACCTCCTGCAGGATTCTTCTGCCTGCGAATGGACTATTGTCCACCTCTTCACACCTTTGCAACTGCTGTACTACTGTGGCCCTTGCCCTTCCCCCTCTTCTGTCAATACTGAACAGAAAGACACAGTGGATGTCTTGGGGGGGCACATGACAGTTCTTAGGCATGGTACTTTGACTTCCAAATACCTAAACAGCACATATAAGCAAGCAACATTCAGTATTGACAAATGCTTGTTACAATGTATTTTCCTAGAATATGTCTGCTCATTGCTATATATTTAGCCTGAATAGTTCACAGAAGAAATGGCATCTTATTTTTGGGTAGTAGAACACTGGCAGTAGGATGCTGGAATGTGTCATACATAGGCAAGAGCTGTGTGCAGGAGATAACGTCCAGTGGCCATACACCTCAGGTGCTCGCATGTGGATCCATCATCCCGGTGCCATTGCACTGCTCAGTGCGGGTAACAGCTGATGCTGTACCCACTCACGCAGGTCCCAGAAAAGGCATGTTACAGCCAACCTCCCATTCATTTGTACAATCGGGGAACCGCAGACACACTATCCATAACCTGGAGTGCACATTGCAAATGGCATCGCAGGATACCGCACCCCGTGGCACCAAGGATGCATCAGCAGTCCAGATGGTGGCATGTTACATAGGGGAAAGGGGGAAGTGTGGGTCTTCAGTGGTGTATGACAGCAGAAAGATGCAGCATCAATAAGGCATGCATTCGAGGTATGTCAATTCCCTCTTACAGTTTGCCAGGGACATACTCATAGCTTCATACAATGGTGGGTTTGCAGCTTGTGTAGTACCCCAATGCACGGTACAGGCACTTGGGGCATTCTGGAATGCAGGTCCCCAGGCCGGGTCCAGTGCAGTTAGCCGCTGGCCAAGGCAGGGTGTGGAGACAGTGTCAATCTCTGCAACAGGTCAGGTATGGGGGGAGCAGTGGTGTCTATGTACCAATGTGGTGGGTGGGGGTCCTCTATGCTATGGATATGGACTGTGGTTTCCTCTGGTGCGATTGGGTCTGGGGGGGTCCTACACTATGGAGCTCTTCGGGGATGGAGTTGGATTGATCAGGGATGGGAGGGGGTATCTCTAGCCCACCAGGACTGCCAGGCTGCTGTGCACCTGGGTGCACTTCCACAGCCTGCCTGTGGGTGGCTGGCAGGGTTAAGCCAGCTATTCATCATCTGACTGTGGGTCGCACTGCTCTGGACTGTGAGGGGCGCATTCCCACTGAGTATGCTGCAGTGTGGCATATGCATGGGAACACACCCTTGACTTGCACGGCATACTATTTGTGTGTACCCTTGCCCATTCTCTTGAGGCCAGTGCATCCCGCACGCTGGAATATCAAGCTGCGGCGTACTGTTGAAGTTGTATGGCACATCTCACTTTTCCGCCAGGATGCGCTCAACATCTCCTTTGAATATGGCAGCCCTGGTCTAGGCTACCATGAAGAAATACATTATCAAATTGGTAAAATCATGATCCCACTGAAAACATGATATTGCATTTAATCTGGGGCAGCCTGAGTAAATACAGTGCAAAAATATGTAAATGAAGATCCCTATGACAATGAGATGTAGTATCTCCCCTGCGCTATCCAGGATACAAAATATAAGATAAGAAATATTTAAAGGAAATCTACTCTAAACTGAACTTCACTGTGTTCACTGGCATAAACAGTTTCTTTATTGTTTTATAACATATTAGAATGCAGTATTTATTTTGAATGTTGTGGCCATGAGGATGGTGTGTACAGAGTGTGTGAGTGAGTGTGTGTGTGTGTGTGTGTGTGTGTGTGTGTGTGTGTATCCAGGATACAAAATATAGGATAAGAAATATTTAAAGGAACTCTACTCCAAACTGAACTTCACTCTGTTCACTGACATAAACAAACAGTTTCTAGTTTTATAACATATTAGAATGCAGTATTTATTTTGAATGTTGTGGCCATGAAGATGGTGTGTGTGTGTGTGTGTGTGTGTGTTTGTTGTAGCTCAATATATTTTTTTCCCAAAAAGCATAGTAGAAACTGCCTGCTGATTGCTACATATTTAGCATGGGTAGTTCACTGAAGACCTGGCATATGTCTGATACACTTCTTATCAGATAGTGTCTTCAGAGGCTATAAAAACAGTGTAAATTATAGATTTGCTGACATAGGGATGACATTTATGAGGTATGAATCTTTCTTGAAAGATAATACACTCCCAAGTGAAACTAGTAGGAAGAAGCTGTTTAAATGCTAAGTATATAAATGTGCAAGTTGTTGCATTCGGAAGGGGGTAAACAAATCTCTAGTTTAATAGGCAACCAATATTTAACAAGCTGTTTCAGTTTCCTAATGGCATCTGATAAGCAGCTTGGAGTTATGTCTCCAACATTCGTAACAGAAAGAAGGGAGTAGAATATTTTATTTCAGTTGGCATGGAAGGATACATTGAAAAGTCCAAAACATGTGTTCCACGATACTCCATTTTCCAGCTACAAATAGCAAGATGGCTGTAGGCTGCACCCACAGCCATAAAAGACTAACGTCATCAGCATAATCAAGGACTTTAGTTCTAACTGTGTATTCCAAATACCGATCCCCTTGATATCCCTACAGTTTTGAATGCTATAAAGTAAAGGATCAATGCAATACAAGATGGCTAAGGAGACATCCCTGCCTCACTCCTCTCTTTATCCCCAAGCTGTTCCCTAGCCACCCATTAATCAATGGGCAGACTACAGCGCTATTACAAAAACACTGTATTCATGGTATGAAAGTTGCAGGCATGCCGTTAACTTGAAGTACTTTGAACAGGAAAACATGGGACACCCTATCAAATGCTTTTGCCTGATCTAATGATAGGATAGAACCATCCAAAAGTCCCATGTTTTGCCTTGAAAGACTTCCCTCAGAGTGATAAGGTTGTCATAAATCAAATGACCTGTGACCGAGCAAGGCTTGTATGGCGAAATGACACATACTACGGCTTTCTCTAGCTTTTTGGACTAGATTTTAGGTGGAATCTTAAAATCTACATGAAGTAAACTGATGGAGCTCCAGTTCTGCAACAAAGAGTGATCCCCTTTCTTTAAAAAAAATTGAAACAGAGGGAGGCAATGAAAGCACTGGAGACCATCCTCTCCCAGGGCAGTGTTTAGGGTTAAAGACGTGATGACTTTCTGTACTTCCCATAAACAGACAGGGCAAGCAAAGATGTCTGAATTGACTGCAGATTAGACAGGAAAAAGTCAGAATCTACTTGTGGTGGGCAGCTAAACATACTGTATTCACAAGATATTGGTTAGCAATGGTCACCACATCCTGCATAGATGTAGCTGTCTTACCATCTGTACCCTGAAGATCATAAAAACACCTGACTTTAACTCTATGCTGGCAAGATGTAAAAACTTCAAACTGCCTTTTCCCCATGTACTGAACTGTACCTCCTGCATGAGAGATTTAGCCTATCATACTGGAGTTCCTTCATGTCAGCCTTAGAACTACAAATTTGTTCAGAATAATGTTCAGGAAACCTTTGTGATTTATCTATCAATTTTTGCAAAACAGAGTACAAACCTAAGTACTTCTTGTAAGTGTCCTTACTTTTAAACACTGAGGTTATCTGAAAAAATTCTGAAAATCATGTTTAGAGTCTTTCCACCATTGTGAAATGATGTCATAGGCACAGTTTATAGATAATCTGGCCTTCCACAACTCCACCACTCTAATTTTAGTTTTTTCTTCCTTCAACAAAGATTTTCAATCTTCATGGCCCTTTACTGGTAAGGACCAGTTGAGCAGGACTGAAAAAGGGTCTGGTGGTTTGAGGTTTCAAGAACTGAAACCTCAGCTTGGTTGATCTGTACTCTCCTAGAAATGAACAGGTAATGAATACAGGAGGACAACATTCCTCTATGATATGTGCACCCCCCCTCCCAGTGATGCAGCATACAGTATGTGGCACTGAGGCCTTCTGTCAAAATCATTTATCTCAGAAAGGAGGAGTCTCACTACACCTTCCTACCTAGAACCTATGTCTGAGGAGTAAGGAGGCAATTAAAATCTCTCCCCAAGACTACTATTTTAGAAGTAAATAGAAAATACTATATTTTTTGAAAGGTCAGTGGGGGCAGATTTTGGCTGGGTAGCATAGATACTGACAATAGAGTACTGCACAGGTCCACAAGAGGCATCTATGACCAGCACCCTCCCTGGGTGGACATCCACTAAGCTTGAGACATGCAACGCATAGCTAGTAAAGAGAATGCTCACCCACCACATGCTTCATCCCCAGGGCACCAAAAAGATGCCCCCTTGTCCGCGTGGATTTTGCACGGGAAAGATCATGTTGCATCTTCAGTCTCATGTCCTGTAACAGGAACACATCTCCTGAACACTGGCTCAAGGTAAAAAGTGTAATGGTGCATTTTTTGAGACTTTAGGCTGTTTACATTAATAGTCACAGCCGTGAAGACCTGTTTACATTAATAGTCACAGCCGTGAAGACCCCCATCAGTGACACTATAAAAAATTAAAAAGCTCATCACAAGGAATTGCCCCAACCCACAAGACTAGGATCTCATGCAGTACCTTTTCTTCCTGGAGGAAGAAGTTTCTGATTGGGAATCATCTGGATCTAAGGAAGAGTACCTCTGAGAAGGGATCGAAGACATCTCTGCAACCTCGTCTTCCTCCTCTGTATCCCCACACATTTTTCTCCTCCATAAAACTGAAAATTTGTTTGTGATGGTGATGGGGTAGTCTTCAGGGCCTTGGGTTTGCAATGGGGCCCCACCCCATTTTTTAGGTACTGAATGCATAACATCCTTGCCACCTGAAGAGGAAGGCGGGAGGGAGGGCTTCTGTCGTGGAACAGGAGGGAGTTGGGGTCACATCCTGGTTCCCCTCTACTTCCTCCATTGACACTTCCTGAAAATTCTGAGGTACAGCAGCAGGCCTATCACGGGGGGAGGGTCTGGAGGAGTAATCTCCATGCTCTCATCCAGAATCTGTACTTGGTGGGGCTCCAAAGAGTTAAGCACAAAAGGCAAGCTGAGTCTGTGATACTGTTTTGCTGAGATTCCAGTGCATCAGTGTCAGAGCCTGCAATGGACAGAGGCAGTGTTGGAGCAGATATCTGTTTTCTATAGGAGGTACTGGCAGATATCTCAGCAGCTTTTTTAGCAGTAAGGGACTGCTGTGCCTTCCAATGAGATGGTCCTGATCGAGTCTTTCCTCATGGGTATGGGAGGCCCAGGGGAAATTCTTGTAGGAATGGCCCTTCTCTTCACACAGGCTGTAGCAGAATGGATTGGGGCACATGGGGCTGGTGTGCCATACTCTAAACATAGTCCACATCTTTGTTGGTCACAGGCACTGCTATAATGATTCAGGGATCCACATTTGTAACAGGAACGGGACTACCCCTGATAAACACACAAAGTCCTATTCCTGCCCAGAAAAAACAAAATGCCTCACAAATTCTGTAACTCATGACATCCATACTTCAACTCCACATTGAATATCCACCCCTCTGGCCATACTCCTTCCGTGTCCAAAATAGTGAAAGTAGCATCCAGGAAATCACATTTCTTTGCAAGCCAGAATGTGATGTCCATTACACTAACTCCTTCAATTCAGAATAAAGCAGTCACTGTTTTAACTGCAGGCTTGGTTAGTGAGATGGCTGTAAACGCTGACCAAATGGCGTGTCCTTCAGTGTGGAGTACTGTGCCTAGAATCTGTCCAGAGAATTCACCTGCTTGAAACTAATGTCATATGTTTCCTTCCCCACCACATGTATCAGGGCATAGATGTCCAAAGCTGAGAAATTAATGGAGTCTTTAATTAGGGAATCTATTATGAAAGCCCAGTCTGGTTCTCCATACCTCCAATGTAGTACTATTTGACTGTATTGCCCTGCTGTGCAGCTTCTGTGTTAGCCGTGAATAACTACAAAAATGTTGCTGGGTGGGGGGATCACCCCCTAGAACAGCTGTGGACTGTGTCCCAGCCCTGGGTCTCTCTGCTTTTGAGGGATGGGGAGGTAGAGGTGGAAGCAGTCCCTGGGTCACAGTGTGAGATTCAGAAAATGCTGCTGTTTGGAGCTGTATATTAGAAGAGCCTGGGGTTTAGCTGGAATGAGGAACAATAGTAGCCTCTGAATGTTTGGCTTTGTTGTATATTTTTTTGGCCTGATGCCACACTGAACACAGAAGTCTGTTCCCCTCACCCTCATGGGACTATAGATCTTGCAAAATGACCTCAATCCCATTATCTGCCTTATGGGATGGGATGTGTAAAACTGGAGCAGCTGCATCAGTATCATCCAGTTAAAATGGGAAGCAGATTTCGGTTCCAGCTTGGTTTCACTCTGTAAGACAGGCATTTGTAGGATAAGTACAGTCTCTGCACAATGAGGGGGAGGCAATGTTGGTGTGGCATGAACAACAGACATTCACTGACTAGCTGGAAAAGGAATATCCCCTGACTTTCACTCATCCTTCCTGGTGTACATATGTAACTCATGCTGGCTGGTAGCAGGCATCCTTTCTCCACATTGCTAGGAGCTGTTGTGGTAGAAGTTTCCATTTGCACTGAAGTCTGACTGAGTTTAGAGGCTAGAGTGAGGATTTTAGCAGCAGTCAGCACTGGTCCTGGTAACCATGAAACACCATCAGCTGCTCTTATCCAACCAGCTGCCTGAAGTGATGATTCAACAGACCATACTCCCTGAGCATTCACCAGCAGGGCTGGAGCAAGGTGGACACTTCTATGTCCCAGACAATCCCTGTCTGGCTTCCCCTTGACAGGTGTGGCTGTACTTTGATCTGATGCTGTCAGATTCAGATCTGACATTCACTCAGCTGATGAATGCTTAGGGGAAACATAAGACGCACCAGGTTTGTCAAAAACTTGGTAGACTTCTGTGTCATCTTCTGCTCATAACTGAAGCACCAAAGCTCATCACTCCATAATTCCCTGCCAGAAGAGCTTGTATTGGAACCTCAGGCGTCACTGGATTTGGAGTAATATCACTTGGGAATCAACCAACTAGGATGCTGGACAGGACACCAATGGAATCTCCATCCCCCGGCTAAACTTCAAAACAGGTACATTTTCAATTTCAGTCACAGCTCCAATCACCACTAGAGTCTCTGCCTCCAATTAGATACATCTTGCATGATCACCTCCTCCTACATTGTCCTCTCAGGCAGCCATCTTTCTGTGCAGCAGTCTGAACAACAACTCTCCTCTGAAGAGTAGGGGAATTTTTTTTTTATTTGCAAAATACAAGACTGAAAAAATATTTACAAAATATATATCATACTATTTAAAAAGATATAAGCAAAAACACAAAAGTACAAAAAGAAAATATAAACAAAAAAATAAAAGACAAAGAACCTCAGCATGCAAGCACTAAGGCAATGGTTACCCCAAAGTACATTGGCAGAGGAAGCCCAGTTTCAAAGAAATACAAAATCACACATGCCCCCATAACGCAAAGCATCATGGGCTGCATATGCAAATCACCACATAATATTATGCTGTTTCAACTTTAAGCAGAAATGCATGGTGCTGAAAGGCCTCTCACACAGTTTGCAAAGGGTGCCAACAGAAGACACAGACATGTGTTTCATCCTAGCTAGACTCATCAGTGTGCCTCATCTGTTTGACACCCCAGTGGAATGAACCAGCTACCCTAAGATGGTCTGTCTGGGTTATGTTGTGGTGAACCCAATTAAAACAAAAAACAAGTTCAAAGACAAAGAACCTCAGCGTGCAAGCACTAAGGCAATGGTTACCCCAAAGAGCATTGGCCAGATGCCAAGTTTCAAAGAAATACAAAATCACACATTCCTCCATAATGCAAAGCATTATGGGTTGCATATGCAAATCACCATCGAATATTATGCTGGTTCAACTTTAAGCAGAAATGCATGGTGCCAAAAGGCCTCTCACACAGTTTGCAAAGGGTGCCAACAGAAGACACAGACACATGCTTCATCCTACCAGTCATAATATATGCATAGTAATCAGTCAAGTACAGAAATACAATATCTCTTAGAGAAAAATAGAGAAAAGCCAAAATATGAACACCAAACCTATTCAGAAAACAGGCTATTAAAGATTACTGAAATATTTTGGTAGGAAAGTGTTTCCAAAAAGAGGCTACATCCCTGAAAGCAAAATGAGAGATGAAGTTCCTCTGTTATAAAAGTAACAAAGTGAGACAAATATGCTGGCAGACTGCATACAAAAGCTGCAGGAAGGCACAGGGTCAGTGTATACAATATAAAATACTACATAGGTGGTACTAGATGCCTGTAGCACTTTACCGTATGAGTTTACTCTCACCAACTCTTTGCTGGAGACATCAAGAAGAGTGGGTAAATCTAGATCCCATCGTGTGGCATTGCCCCAAACTAGGAGAATTTTGAAAGGGGATAAACAGTACATGTGAAGATGTGATACAAAGTCCCCTCCCCTGGAACCCTTGATTTTGTGTACTGGGGACAACAGCAATGTCAGGAGGATACATCCCGGTGTGTTGAAATGGGTACAAGGAGCACCACTCTGTGCCAGATATTTAATACTATCTCAATGGGGCAACCCTCTCCTCCTGACATGGAACAGTGAGTAAAAGATATGGCAAAACCAGCAGCCAAAGAAAAGTTGTCATATTTTGCATTTGATTAACTTTAGCATTGCATCAGCTTTGGAGCCCTTCTTAAAATCTCCTGCAGAACAAATACAAGGTCTATGGAGATTCCTTCCTGAGTCAGAAATGTACAATTTAACTCATCTCCCTTAAGGGATCAGGGATGTGTCAAAGCAAATTGTCTACTTTCTCCCCACTCTTTGATTAGTGTCCCAATGATCACTTCCCCACGTCTCCTAAAAATAAATGACAGAGAGGATTTTAATATGCATAACGATAGCAACAAAATCATATTGCAAATGGCATATCATGTAAGTAGCACTAATGTTGTTTTTTGACAAAGTTCTGTTGTTTCCCTGTTACTGTCCTTTTCCCCTCCTGTGTGTTCCTCAGTCTGTGTTATTCATCCCTTATGAATGAGTGCTGGTTACAGAATCAGGCACTCTTCTTCCCAGTGCAGCGTCCCTTTCCTACTGTACTTTTCCCTGGGATACACTGTAAGAAACAAAGCAGTTAACCATGATGACAATATGCAAGTAGTGAGTATACTGTTGTAACGGATTAATAACATGAATTGTCTGAACTAATTGCACATTGGATCTGTATTCTTCTGTACCTCTAATTGCTGTTAAAACAAAAACCTTTTTAATAAAAAGAATATTGGAAAAACATGTGGTGTTCAAGAATGATATGCCCATGGGTCAAGCTGTGCTATGATGCAATTATGTCATTTTATTTGGGGGGGCAGTGTTTCAATAAAAAAGGCATTTTTATTTGTATCATGTGCTCACAAGGAAGCAAAATAATACTTCAATGCCAGTGACACAGGAGACAACTTCTACAGTACACTTAAGGAAGCTATCATGCAGAGAATTATTAGCTATACCAGCCAGGAGAGGGAAGCAAAACTAAGAGAATGTGAGACTCACCTGAAACAACAGAAGGCAGCTTATAAGGAGGGATCAGCTGCCTCTGTAGCAGACCTGGTGCCTTTTACAATTTTCCATATTAAGATCAATGCCCTGTTAATTTGCAAGGCAGAACTGACCTTACTTAAACTGTATCATAAATACTGGGAGAGAGGCAAAACAGCAGGCAAGGTCTTTGTTTACTGCCTGTGCAACCAGGAGGCTGAGTGACATGTGACGAGGCTTAAGGACACAAATGGTGTGGTTCACACCAGTGCAGCAGGCATTAACTCCATCATGCAGGCTTTCTATGCATCTCTGTATCCTCTCCCCCCACTCCCCCCCCCACACACAATATAAACCATGATAAGCTTTCTGTTAGTGCTGCCCATATCTAGGCTGGATGACCATCAAACAGTTTCACTACAGGCTCCCATCACAGTGACAGAGGTGGTGGCTTCTCTAGGGCCATGAACCCCCAAGAGGCACCAGGTGGGAATGAAAAACCAGTAGATTTCTATCAGACGCCGGGGAGACGATCTGCCCTCAACTACAGAAGTTGTTCCAGGAGGCCCATCAAATTCAGGCCTTTACCCCCATCTATGCGGGAAACTGTTATCACAGTCCTGCCCCCAAAAAAAGAAAAAAGATCCAGTTAGCACTAATAAATACTGATGCTTAAATCTTGGCCATAGCTCTTGATAATAAGCTATACAGCCTTCTCCCATCCCTGATCCACCAAGCACAAGTGAGTTTTGTAAAGGGCCGCCTTGGTATTGATTATCTGTGGTCCCATACAAACATTATTCATTATGTGGTCACTATCCACATTCCAGCCATGATGGCCATTTACTTTGAAAAGACTTTAGATTCATCTGAGTGGGAATATCTCTTCCATGTTCCACAGATGATAGGAGTTAGCCCAATGTTCTTATCATGGGTGAAGGCTCTCTATTGCGGAACTTCAGTGAAAGCACTCACAAATGGTCTCTCTTCCTTATACCTTCAAGAAAAAGGCACTAGGCAGAGATGCCCACTATCTCTGTTGCTCTTTGTGCTGGCAATGGAGCCTCTCTCCACATCCCTAAGAGCTCACTATTACATTGTGGTAATAAATATGGCAGTACTGCCCTAAGTAGTATGCCAATGACTTATTAGTATAGCAATCAGATGCCTCCAAGCCCTGGACCATCTGTTGCACTTCTCATTTCATTCCCAGCTGTCTTGGACCTACAAATCAACTCCAGAAGCAGATGGCTATCCTTCCCGTTAATGAGTTGGGCAGCTCTCCCCCATTCACCCTTAACGGACCTAAGTGGTCCCTGGAGTCGATAATTTATCTGGGGATCATAATACACCAGGACATTTCACAGTTATGCTCTTCAAATTTTAAACTGTTTCTATTTGACCTCAGGTCACAGTACAACAGCTGGAATTTGTTATGCCTCATGCTAGCTGGTAAGATGGAAGCCATCATGATGATAACAGCATCTAAACTTTACCACTATGTGCCTATTTACCAGTCTAAACAACTACCGTTTGGTTTGCAAAAACAGACACTCTGTTTGGTAATTTTCTCTGGATATGTTAGCCATCCTAGTATAGCCAGATAAAACTCAGGAAGCTTTGGACTAAGTGAGAATGGGGGCTACCCTGGATGCAGAAGTACAATCTAGAATGTCTGGGGGAACAAACCCTGCAGTGCTTCTCTTCTCAAGGCATGGATCAGCTGATGTGGTGAAGGACGGCGATAATAACAGTGAGGGGGAAATGTCCCCTGCAGTTTCCTGTATACACTCCTTCCATCAGCTTGCAATCCTCGTTCACAGAAGCACACTTAGTTAGAAGCTGGCAAAAACTTAATAAGACTATAGGGACTCTGCTGACCCCAATGTACATGTGCCCCTTTGAGGCAATCCCAATTTTAATATAGTGGGGATATTACACTTTGGAAGCACTGAGCCACTAAGGGAGTCCATATGGTTGCAGACTGCCTGGATTCCTCTGAATCCTTAAAACCAAATTTGACTTCCCTCAAAGAGACTTATGGAGGTACCTCCAGCTGTGGAGTCTCCTGGCTCCCAAAAGGGGGGTATGCCCCAGCATTCTTCTACTTAAGGGTCCCTTACCAAACCATTTTGGCTTAGTTCCCATAAAGGCATATGTGTCAATATCTATCAAAAGATAAGGGATGGTCTTCAGGATCTAACAGTCAGGGCCCACATCAAATGGTAGAAGGAATTAGACCTTAAAGTAGCAGATCAAGAATGGGGGCACTGGGGGGCATGGCTTTCCCAAGCAGAAGATGGCAGCTTAATCTTATACCTCCTGAGGAACTGTAGAATCAAACCTCAACCATACACTTTCAGACCATTCCTCTTATGCCAACCTTGAAGATCTAACGACTAACAATGCTCTGCTCATATGCTGTAAGTTATTCCGATCTTCTAAACTACTTAAACTTGATATCTTGTCACCTCTCTGAGCTGGGCCTACACAACCATCGGCATGGCAGACTCTCATACTCAGTCCAGCTCATTTGCTAGAGTAGAAGCAATGTTTTCAAAAACAGTCTCAGACATCAACGATCTAAAAATAACGTCTCAACAAATTGCGACTACATTGGAATCCCTTGATACACGAATCACCTCTGCCAAAACAAAATCTGTTCAAAATAATGAAGCTATCCAAAATCTGCAAGCTACTATCAGAGTTTAAGATCGCACTATTACAAACTGGATGACATTGAAAATTGCAACCGCAGAAATAACCTGCGTTTTTTCAGTTTCCCAGAGGGGTCGGAACTTGGGGATACAATAGCACTATTATTACATGTCCTTCCTGCAATGTTAAAATTACCTCAAGACTCACAACTTATAATTGAGTGTTTTCTACGCTCTCTCGGTCCCAGGCCTGCACAAGATCAAAGACCCAGACCTTTTATAGCCAGATTTTTGAATTTTGCGCATACAGAACTTGTCTTGAGATGTGCCAGAGAAATACGGATTTTGATGTGGCAGGATTTCAAAATCTCTATCTATCGGGATTTTTCAAAGGAGCTAACTGTGAAAAGAAAGGAGTATGATCACCTGAAAGTTTTACTTCATCAGAGACAAATAAAGTTTGCCCTTCACTATCCCTCTACAATGTATCTTTTCTTGGGGACTGATTTCAAATATTTTAGTACTCCAGATGCTCTCGGAGCCTTCCTAAATAACTCAACAAACCTTCTTACCTTTGAGAGTTCTGCTGCAGCTGGCCATGACTCTGTTGGAGATGACCAAGTCCAATCTGACGACACTGAGGCTCAGAGCGGCGTGAGAAATGCGACCCAAATCGTTGTCCCTAAGCCAACAACACCTGAAGTTTCTCTGCTGAGACAATCGACCAGAATTAAAGATAAAGTTTCCCTAAAATCCTGCATTGCCTATCGCTCTTGTTGCTCTGCGGATGTTCCCTCGATCGCTTCTTCTGGTCTGAATACCTTAGTGTAAATTGATCCTTCCATCCGTCTCTGCAATAAATTTGCTCCCCTATCGGACGAGCTGCATTTGTCTTGGGAAGATATCAGCTCACAAACCGTGGACTATCATGTTGCAGATTCAGCTACAACCCTACAAGGCAATATTTCTGCCAACTCATCATGGGCAGAGGTGACTGCCAGTTCCCCTCTAAAAGCACTTGAACCACCGAAAAAGAAATGTAGAGCTAAATCCAGGCTTAAAACCTCTACCATATCAAGGGACTCTTACAAATCAATGGTGACCTGAATATTGATATATTTTTTTTCAATTTATTCAGCTTCTCTCTGGTGACAAGATCTGTCCTAGAATTATGTGCTGTATCAGACCTAACCTTTTTTAAATTGCCACTATGTTCGCTGTACAGCCTTCATTACCAAAATAATGTCGTACCCAGCAGGTTGTGATTCCAGAAGGCTGTACATCGCACTTGATAATTATAACACATAATAACCTCTGGAACCTAAAACTTTTATTTTTTTTTATGAAGATAAAGTATCCCTGTGCAATAGCACGTATACCTTGTCTGTACCTATGCACTTAATCTAATTTATAACCACTTTTTCAACATCCTTTATTTTCACTACAGCACTCAATCAAAATGCTAATTGCCATTATGTCCCAGTAATGAAAATCTTATAGTCCATTGCCCTCCATGCTGACATATTTTTCAAATTCATGATTTATCTGGTCTATTCAATCCCCTTTTCTAAATATATAACCCACTTATAAATTTGGCATATTTTCTCTTTCACACAAAGATGTTCTTTATATCCATACATATACATATATGTGTATATGTTGCCAGCAATTTTCGGTATTTAGAGACAAGATACAATTCATATGATATAGTTATGTTTTACTCGAAGCCTGATTTATAAGGGAAGCTCTATTTCTGGCTTCCCTTTTAACTTGGGGATTTACTGGGTTTATTTTCTTAGATCTGGTTAACCCACCTCTTATTACATTAAGGCAATTTTCCAGTTCGGAATACACATTAATTTAACCTAATTTTCCATAAAACCCTATTATACCGAAGCTGTCTCTCATTCATAATTTGCTCCTATACTATCAACTATTGGCACAACAAATCTATCACTTTGCCAAACATATTTTCCAAATTAATAAATTAATATATAAATACATATTCCAAATATTTTATTGCATTATTTCTTTAATATGTTCAGCGTAATTTTGATATACAGGTTACTGCACAATTATACTTTAAGTATATTATGTCTGGCTAGATACCTGGTTCCTTTGATTTTTCCTTTTTTGTGGCAATACAGATCTCTAATACAGCCAAGACAGTTAACCTTCTAATTAGGTTGGCATATATTTTTTCATTATCCCTACAAGTTATTATAATACGGTTTGACTTTTTTTTACTCCTCATACTCTATACTGTATAAGAGTTGTTTCTTCATAATGAGGTTTATAACTGGTTCCCTACTTCTTTATAGATAACTGTTTATTGCTTGAGCAATTATTGCAATTTTGTCTTTATAGTGTTCATAAAGTTTAGTACTAAGGAGCAAACAAGTCCTTTTTTTACTTGCTTGCTTCCTTAGGTCTCTCTCCTCTATCTACGCCCAAGTGTGTAATGAGACAGTCCCTTGGTATTGTGTACCGACTCATATCTCCCCACACTTATAAGGAATTTCTTTATTGTTAATCAGTGACTCTTTCTCTCTCTTTTTGTCATCCTAAACATAGAAAGATATATGTGCTACTTATAGTATATATACCTTACTTAAATTGCCTGAATAAACCTGCCACTCCTCTCATATACAAGTATACTCTCCCTCACACTCTGATTGTCCTCCACTTAATTCATATGTCTCTTACCATTCCAACAACTGTTTCCCTTCTTTTGCAAAATCACCATGAATGACTTATGTCTATATACTTGGAATGTGAAGGGACTTAACTCTTCCTGCAAGCGAAAGCAAATCCTTTCACATGTTAAAAAGCATAAAACACATATTGCTTTCCTTCAGGAAACAAAATTATTAGTGGAGGATGTTAACAGACTTAAAAAAGATTGGGTCGGTCAAATTTATGAATCATCCTTCTCCTCCAAAAAAAGAGGAGCAGCTATTCTTATTCACAAAAATCTCAAATGGTCTTTCATTAACTCCATCTCCAGTAAAGAAGGCAGATGGGTAATGGTTAAATTAAATACCCATTCTGGTCCTCTCCTATTTGTTAACATTTATGCACCTAACTGTGACTGTCCAGAATTTTACCATCACCTAGCTCAACAGTTACTATCTTTTAATACTGGCAACACACCAATAATTCTTGGAGGTGATCTTAACCTAGCTTTAGAAGCTAGTTTAGATAGAAGTTACTTATCCACAGATGCCCACCCAAGAAGTATTAAAGCTCTCTCCCTACTAATGAAAGATCTTGGTTTAACTGATGTCTGGTGTCTCCTTCACCCCCGTGATTGAGATTTCACCTTCTACTCATCCCTGCGCAAGACATATAGTAGAATTGACTATTGGTTAGTCTCCCCTGCTATAACAGAAAAAACTTTTGAATCATCTATTTCACCCATTATAATCTTGGACCATTCCCATGTTATGTTACAACTCATGTGGGGCCCTCCGACTCTCAAATATTCTTATTGGCGTCTGGATCCTCTCCTCCTCAAAGACCCTGACTTTCTACCTATGGTTAAATCACAGATTCTGGAATTCCTCTCCCATAATAAACCCTCTGACACATCTGTGTGTACCTTATGGGAAGCTTTAAAGGCCACAATTCATGGGAAAATTATTAGCTATGCTGCCCGCAGGAAAAAAGTAAGAGAGCACCAATTGGCTGAGATGGAAAAATCCCTTAAATCCAAAGAGAATTTATATTTTAAATCCAAAAAATACAACCCAACTCCCAGATTCATCTTGAAATTCTTCAGCTCAGAATCAAAACAAACAAATTAATCTCCCATAAAACTAAGCTTGCTATGTTTAAACTTAAACACAAATACTGGGAGCATGGTGACAAAAATGGGAAGCTTCTTTCTTACCAACTTAAAGCACAGCAAATGGAGCGACACATTTTAGGTTTAAAAGATGCTCAGGGTGTAATCTATTCTGAAAATCCATCTATAAACAATATTATGAAATCCTTTTATCAAAAATTATATTCAAACTTATATCACCCTTCTAATATACAAATACAGCAGTTCCTAAAAAGCCTACATCTACCTCATCTCTCTGCCTCTGAAATGAATAACCTAGACAAACCGTTTTCTCTTCAAGAAATTCAAAAAGCTTTATCCTCCTTGAAATCTGGTAAATCACCAAGGGGAAATGGATTTCCTATAGACTTTTATAAAATGCTTTCTGACACTCTCTGTTCTCTTCTGTTTAATGTCTTTCAAGAAGCCACCACTAATGGCAATCTTCTGTCAACATGCACTGAAGCAATTATCGCCTTAATCCTTAAGAAAGATAAAGACCCTACTCTTCCTGCAAGCTATAGACCAATATCTTTATTAAATACAGACGGAAAGATATTTGCTAAACTACTAACAATTCAACTTGAATCCCTGATCCCCAAGTTAACTCACTGTTCACAAGCTGGTTTTATTAAGAATAGATCTGGCTCTGACCATGTACGTTCTCTATTTAATTTAATGCATAAAGCTAAATTCCTTAAATCTCCATCAGCTGCTGTTGCCATCGATTTTGAAAAGGCTTTTGATTCCTTAAACTGGGACTACCTTTATGAAGTTCTGTCTCACTTTGGTTTCTCTTACACTTTCTGTTCTTGGCTCAAATTATTATATACCTCCCCTGCGGCAAAAGTTCTTACTAGCGCTACCCTTTCTTCTCACTTTCAATTGGCAAGAGGAGCTAGACAAGGATGCCCCCTGTCACCCTCTCTGTTAATTTTAGCCATGGAACCCCTGACTGCTAATCTTCGTCAGTCCACAGACATTAAGGGAATCCCTGTTGGCAATTCAAGATATGTTTCCTTTTCCTATGCAGATAACGTTCTAATCTTACTTGAAAACCTAAATGAAGCTGTCCCACCACTGGCTGACTTATTTAATAAGTTCACTAACATTTCAAGCCTTGCTTTGAATTATGGGAAATCAGAAACATTACCCCTTAATGACCATTGTAAGCCCTCTATGAATCTATCGCTCAGATTCCGTTGGTCCCCACAAGGCATCATATACCTAGGCATCAAAATAACCCAAAATCTGGAAAAACCTGGGACACGAATTTTAACCCCTTAATTGACAACATCAAGGTGATTCTCAACAGGTGGAAACTTCTAAACCTTTCTTTTATGGGGAAAATTGTTGCCATTAAGATGTCTATCTCTCCCAAGATTCTCTACCTTTTTGCCAATATTCCCTTGATCTTACCATTTTCTTTCTTATCTAAAAATTGACAAACTAATTGGTAACTTTTATGGGATGGGAAACTACCAAGATTCAGCCATAATAAGCTTCAGGCACAAAAGAAAAAAAGAAGGATTTGGACTCCCCTGGTTCAAAGGTTACCTATGGGCCTTCCGAACCACTCAAACTATTAAGTGGTTTCAATAATCCTCATCCCACTCCCCATTATGGGTTGCAATGGAATTGGCACTGTGAACTGGAGGAGTTCCCACTTCCTTCATCTTTAACCCTCTCCCTTCTAAGTTAAAATCTCATCCAACTATATCAGCCTCTGTTCTTTATTGGAAACTAATTCACAATTTTTTGAAATCTAACCCAACTCCTTGGCTGTATGCCCCCCCTCTGGGGCAACCCAACACGCACTTTAGATAATCACCCAATTGTCTGCTGTTCCTGGAGAAACTAAGATATATTTTTCTTAGGTGACATCTTGGACTAGAATTCACTCACTATCAAAATGTTCTCAGACTTGCAGAGTATCTGGAAGATCTCTAAACAAGACTTCTTGAAGTACTTACAAATTATGGCTGCTTACAACTCTCTCTCCCGTTATGTGTATAAACATAGTCTCCAAGATCAATATATTTCACACTGAGTTAACTTGTCTGTAAAATGGAACAGCTCCATTTATAAAGATATCATAGTCAATTTACCTGGTTATTCTATTCCAGCAAAAAACAAATGGAGTGTACTACTTAACTATAACATCACAGATGCACAGTGGTGCAACTGCTGGCATCTGTCCCACAATACATTCAAAGATGCCCGTAGTTCCTTAATACAAATTAAAATCCTACACTTATGGTACAGAACTGCTGCTGTACTTCATCGCATAGGACTTTAAAATAATAACAATTGTTGGCGCTGTAACTCACCTAATGGGGATTTACTTCACATTTTATGGTCTTGTGCTCCCATTAATAAGCTTTGGTGCAAAGTTTATTTACTGGCTTCTAAAGTTATTGGACAAAATATTCCCTTAGATCCTAAACTTTTTCTATTAGGCATCTTTAACTCAAGTACCCCCCCCCCACCTGCACACTTCAGATGGCTAAACATACTATCTCTCCTTGTTAAAGGCTTGATTCTAATGAATTGGAAATCAACCTATATTCCAACCCTTTCAGATGTCCTTCAAAACCTCTCCCAGTATGCATCTCTAGACTGACTATCTCATGTCATCCATGACCGACTCACTGTATATGATAAATGTTGGCAGGATTGTTTCAGATATATTGAAATCTTCGGCTCCTCTAGACCTTAATTTATGGGTATTCAAGTCTCCCCTTTTATACCAACTTTAGATTAGGGTCATCTTTATTCCTATGCACAGATATCTCCCTTGTCTCCTTCTTCTTCTTTTTAATTCTTTACTGTCATTTCCCCGTTTTACTATCTCTTTTTCATACATTACATTTCTACTCTTATCTTCCTATATTGAGCACCAATTGTAGTCTCTTAAATGTCACTTTATGCATTTTACTTAAAATCCAGGTTAAAACACTTACTAGTACTCACTTTATATATGGTGGATCTTTTTGAATTAACAGTTACCCTGCTTGATTATAACCCTGCCATTGTCCTCCTACACATTTGTTTAGGTTTAAGATCCAGTGAATAATCATGTAATGAGACCTCTGTAATTCTAGAACCCATTTATTGTCATGCATAATGTGATGTTTTGTTTCTTTATAATGGATGATATCTTCCAAATGTATTGTATGTTTTGTTCCTCTTTATATATTTAAAACACCAATAAAAAGATAAAGTGAAAAAAAGAATGGGGCACTGCTGGCACAGGGTGCATACAGTGTGATTAAATGACTAAAGCCACACTATTCAAAACAAAATATTGCACTATTGGTTTAGAACCTATGTGGTCCTACATTCCCTGGTGTGGCTAGATCATGATAACTGCTGGAATTGCACTGCACCAGGTGTTTTGCTTTCTCCCATACTATGGTCTTGTCAAGGCAGGCAGACTTTTTGAAAAGGGACAAGCTTGTCACAAGCTTTTAGGGAAAGGCACACTAGTCAACACTGCCCTTCCCTTACTGGACAATACTCCAAGGGGAACCCCCACATCTCATTAAAATAAAAATTGGTGGTGGCAGTTAGAATTGAGGGAAAGTGCCTCACCCTCTGTAAGTGGAGGACTACTGATATCCTTACTGTTGTTGAATGGAAGCAGGCAGTAGGCCAACAAGCTTCTTATGAGCCATGCCTCATTTAGCAGTGCATGACATGAGTAAGTATCACTTACTGTGGGATCCATAGCTGGCCTCTCACTCATGCAGCAAGTCATGGGAAGGTCTAACATCACACATGTAAACCACCAATAGAGGCATTTGGATTTGAATAGTCTCTCTCTCTCTCTCTCTATTGCCTCATCTATCTCTCTCTCTAAGGACTACTGCCTCCTGACTATTTAGTTTTGACCCCAAGCTAGGAACTGCCTGTATCATTTTGGGCTGTTGCTCTCCAGAGATGTGTGGTCTCTTCTCCCTACCTCCCCTCATTCTGGGGTCAATGTGTGGAGGTGGGTGACAAGTTGATCACTATCCTCCTTTGGGCTGGGCAACTACCTATGCAGGTAGAAGCTGAAATGTCCATATCACAGATGTCACTAAATGTAATAGTTGAATTGCTATATAAATCTTTATGTGATGGAGGATGAGCATGTGCAATATGTATGGTATTTCATGGTGTCGTACAGTGTCGGTGCACTTGTACTACCCTCTGTGTTGTTGATTTGCCATATTACTTTTACAAACTCAATAAAAGGATTAACTACAAACAAATCACTGCTGACATACTGTAGTAGACATTCAAACACTGTCTTTCCCCCTTTTTACATACTCAACAACCCACAATCCACACCAAGTATATATAATGGGGCAGATGTCCAGAGGAGTTGCACAATGCACAACTGAGTTGCACATGTGCAACCACAGAAATGTGCCCCAGAGCTATAATCAACCAGCACGAATGTGCAGCGCAATAACCATTGCACAGATGCACAACAGTAATATATGTAGTGCAAGTACATGGGGGCGTGCCCATGATTATGCTGTGCAATGGCATATTCTGCTAAAAAACATGGGGCAAAGTAGAAGCAAGTCACAGAATGTGCCAGATAGACTTGAGCATATAAAAGGAGGCTCAAACACATACACACAGCAGATGCACAAGCCATAGCAACACACAGCCATGGATGCAGTGCCATTTTTGATGGAGCAGGTAATGAGGGGTGTGAGGAGGAAGAAGGAGGGAGGAACACCCGGTGCACCCCTTCTGCTCAACAACCTGATGGCGAAACATGAAAAAAACCCATTACGATGACAGTCACTGTAATGGTCCTTTTCCATGTTTCACTTCTCCCAGTGTTCTGCCCCCTTCCCGGACCAACTTCAAACTGGAGTTGATAATCTGTAAGTCCAGGGGTTGTGGGGGGGCACAGCCCCCAACAGAATACACTCGCAGATTGGGTGGCACAATACCTGCATCAGTATTGTGCTGTCGCTATGCGGGAGGATGGCATTTTCACCGTTGACCTCCCTTGGTGCTTCTGGAACACCAATGTGGCCGAGGATGGGCCCATCGGCGGTATGCCCAACATAGATGGTACCATGCCTGCCTCACCTTTGAGGGCTATGGGGTACAGAGATCATGGGCTGGTACCATCTGAACAGGGCAATTCTGAGGCAGCTCTGTGAGCTGTGCCATGATGAGTTGCAGGCACCCACTTGATGAAGTCATGCCATGATGGTGGAGACAAAGATGACAGCATCAATGTGCCTGCTCACCACGGGCACCTTCCAGAAACCAGTGGGGGCAACCATTGGTATAACCCAGTCAGCCACATCCCACCTCCTTACACAGTTCCTCAACACCCTGCTGCCACATGCTTTGGAGTATATAAGATTCCCAAGCACACAGGCAGAGCATACAGCAAACATGCAGGAATTCCACAGGGTGGCACGCATGCCTGGCATGATTAGGACCATTGACTGCACCCATGTGGCCATATGCACACCAGATGGCCCAGAGGGGGCCACCTGCATGAACAGAAAGGGCTACCCCTCCATCAAGTGCCAGGTGGTGTGCAATGCCACTGGGCGCATCATCAATGTGTGTGCCACACACCCTGGAAATATGCATGATGCATTCATCTGGCACAGCTCCATCCTGTGCCAGAGGTCTGAGCATGAGGAGACCCCATGGGTCACCTGATAGGTGAGCATGGCATGGGACAGGGTGACAGAGCATCTGTGAAGGGGTGGACAGGCTCAAGTCACACATAGAGGAGGATCTGTGGGTGACCGTAGGTAGCAGAGGGGAAGGGCAAGAGGTCAAGCAATGACATGTGCTAACCAGCATGTGTTACTCCCACAGGTGATAGCGCCTACACCCTGCGCCTCTGGCTACTCACCCCCATCCAGCACCCAACCAATGCTGCAGAGAAGTGATCCCACGAGGCACACATCGCAACATGCAACATCATTGAGCGAGTATTTGGCATGCTCAAGATGCGATTCCATTACCTAGACAGGTCTGGTGGTGCCCTGCAGTACAGCACTGTGAAAACCTGTGGCCTATTACTGGCCTGCTGCATGCTGCACAACATGGCCATTGACCATGGGATAGCTGTCCAGGTGGATGAGGGAAGCAGCAGTGATGAGGATGGGGAGGATGAACTGGATGGGGGTGTGCAGCCACCCATGCAGAGGAGGGACCCCAGGATGGCTGCATGTGCATGGAGGTACCGTGAAACAATTGTACAGGAGCACTTCAGTAACAGCAGGTGAGTACCAGACATGACAGCCGTGCATGCATGGAACACCACACACACACACACACACATAGAGGTGCACGGCCACACAGGGATGCATGCTGGGACACGGGCACACACACAGCATGCACAGGGAACACACAAACACACAGCCACACACCCACAACAAAGTGCACAGGCATGGGTGCATGCATTCACAAACGGGCCCTGCGCTGGACACAGAGCTGACCGTACCCTGACCTGCACATGCACCACCAGCACCATCATGCATCGCACAGGTGGGCACAGTGGGGCATGTGGGTGGCATAGTCAGGAGCGGTGGGTGATGTGGCAACATACACACCAGTGTAGCTGGATGTGGCATGGATCAAGATGAATGCGTCGGCACACAGGCAAGGTTGGCACAGTGCTGCCCTCATCCCACCCATGCCACAAGGCCCAGCAGCACTGCAAGCATACATGGAGGACATGCCACAGGCCATACATACATACATACCTGCATATGCACATGGGCGCACCCAGCCAAGTGCACACCAGCCAACAGCAGCAGGTAGCAGGATGGGACTGCACACCCAGCAAGCCTACCGTGCTGTGCCATGGCCACCATGGCCATGTGGGTGGCCACACCGGGCTGTGTGGCAGCCACAGGCTGATCAACAGCCACAGGAGGTGTAACCAACACACTCATAGGAGTAGAAGCCTGAGAACATGATCTGGTCCTCACAGGCATGAACAGTCCGGTGAAGAGATTACTGCCGGGTATGTCAGGGATGGGCATGTCAGAGCACAGCATCAGCCATGCTGGGGTCACCAGATGCCATGACTGTGGTGTCGATGTTGCACTACGGGGAGTCCGTTGTGCCCTGCCATGCTCAGTGGACACCAGCGATGTGAATCTAGCAACAATGGTACTGGCAATGCGGTCCAGCGATACGGTCGTGGCCTCCTGCAGCTGCTGGAGCTCACCTATCAGCTGGGCATGTCCAATGGCCCCACGCTCAGACAGTTGAGGCAACTCCACCCGCAGTGCATGGATCTCAGCCCCGAGCATCGCCCAGTTGTCCAGGGATGCTTGCAGCAGCCTGGTGTGCTCATCCAGCCTGTCATTGCCTTGCACATCCTGGGTCTGACGCTGACCTGCTGGGGGTGTGGTGGCATGCTGTGCAACATCCCTCACCTGGAACACTGCACAGGGGACCACGCAGGTGGTGGGGATTGTGCAGGTGCATTGTTGGCGGTCCCTGTGGTGTGCTGCATGGTGGCCACTGCATCCCACTGCCATAGCCCATCTGCCTGCTGGGTCAGCCTCATGGCACTGGTGACCACACCAGCACCCCCTCCATGGCCAGTGACAGTGGCAGCACCACATGCCACTGTGCAGCCATGGTCAGGTGGTGCCTGTATGGGTGCCGCACCGCCAGTGATGGCAACCACTGCCTGTGTATGGCACTGTCCCCTGGGTGGCATGTCCAGGCCTGTGCCATCCAGGCTCAGTGTAATGTCATCATCAGTGTCCAATGATGCATTATCCTGTGTCCCTGGTACAAGTACCAGTAGGGCCTCAGTTAGCAGAAGATCCAACAGGGGTTCATCATCACCCAGACCCAGGAATTCCAGCAGCCCCACACTGCCCCATCACTGAGGGTTAGAGTCCCTGATGCCTGTGAACATTGATGGCACTGCTTTGTCGGGTCTAACATCATCGGTGGTGTCCTGCAGCTCACCACTGAGGCGTGATGGTGCTGGAAGACAGAAAAGGAATATCAGTGGGGCAGTGGCAATATGCATGCAGTGCTGTGGCCAGTGCAAATGGGGCATGAGCACCAACACTGAGCCAGCCCACGATGGGGGACTCCTGTGCAGCACTGCATGTCAGGGTGGTCACACCACAGGAGGCGCACAAGGCAGGCCAGCCATGGTGAGTAGATGCAGCACCTGGTGTTGCACCACCCCATGGCTGACATGCGTGGGCCCCCCCCAATCACACCCCATGGCCCACGACACCAGTGGTGTGCTACGCAGCAGCCTGTGCCTCTCTGGACCATGCAGTGCCACCAGTGCGCACTGCACAGGCAGCGCTGGGGGCAGCCGTGCAGCACTTCACACCCTGGGCCACAGCCCAAGGCCACAGTACAGTGCCCATGCTGCAGTCCCACAGCACACAGGTGGCCAATGCAAAGCTTAGTGGTCCCATGAGTGGCATGTGCCACTGCACGGTACACCAGCCATGGGCACACATCACTGCTGCAGGCATGCTGGCATGCTGCTGGCCTGCACACACACTCACACCCACATATGATGACAACAGACTCACAGTACTGTGATGGGTGGCCACCCATCTGGAATCCACCTCCTGAGACACCCTGAATGGTGGCACGATTAATGGTTGCCGCCACCATCTCCTCACCCACCATCAGTATGGGTGCAGTAGCCCATCCCCCACCTATCCTGCTGCGTGACACCCTGATGGAGGTCACCTTCTCCTTAATATGCCTATGGTCTGTCCCCATCTTCTTCTTGTACTCCTGTGCACTCCTGTTATGTCTGCCATGTGCATTCACATATGTTGCCATCTCCTCCAACCCAGTGGCACAGTCCTGAGGGGAGCCAGTGGCCCCACTCTGCAGTGGCTCCCTGTCAAGATAGGCCTCAAACAGGGCCTGCTTTTCATCTTTTGTGAAGTTGGGCCTGCGCTTCTGTGCAGGCCCCTGCTCCTCAGCTTCCTCCATCTCAGACATGTTGCTACCTGAGGATAGTCAGACATTGGCCCTATTAGCAGCTTAGAAGCCCTACCTGGTGTCACAAATGCACTCCGCAGGTCTGGCCCTCTGCTCCCACACTGCGAACCTCAGAGCGCAATAGTGTGAACAGGTAACAAACAGGGTAACCCTCCTGTCTGCTTTGGGTCCGAATCACCTGTAGTCTCAAGTTCTGGAGGGATTCAAATGGTGAACCTTATGCTAGCATACCCAATTAACAAGCTCAGATATGTACCCTCTTTGGGGGGATGCGGTACAATCCTTTGCCAGGGGCACCTAGCCAGGTCTCCAAAATGAACCTTTAAAACTCTATAAGAGACCTTAGGTATAGTCTTACCTTTTCCAAGCTCAGTAACACCATCAAGCCTTTTAAACTGTTGTCAGACTTAAAAATACAGGCACTCCACATGCAAAAAGAAAACTGGGACGACACAGGCAGTATCTTAAAGAAAATGTGATTTACTAGAAATTGTAAAATAAGTAAAAATAAAATACAGAACAATATATCATACAGCTTACAATCTTATAAACCAAAAAGGAAGTTGCAGAACAAACACTCCTACCACAAAATATGTAACTGCTTTCTAACTATTACCTTTCTAAGTGCTCTTTTAGTTAGAGTGAAAACTTAGTTTCTTCCAAGCCCAAGACGATATCACACATTTCAGATACACTGATACATTTTCAACTCTTATCTCTCCACCCTCTTAGTGAGTCATCTTGCTCCTCCTTTTAGAATAAATTCTTCCAAACATTATTTCCTACCAGGAGGTATTCTAAACTTAATGGTAACATCAGAAGAAAAAAAAACATTTCCTAAATATGGCATCCTTTAATTAAACATTTTCTTTGATCTTAACATTCCCACACTGGCACAAAGGTGTTAAAAAGCCAACAGGAATCAGCCTAATGACGTACTGTTTCTGATATCATAAAGTCACATTTTGCTTCAACTTCAAAAGCTTGGGCAGGTCATAAAAGCCAATAAAATGCCATTTTGCAAGGAAATCAATTAAATGGTTCTTCTAGTCTGTTTTACAATGGCCTATGGTTTTCAGCCACTGACACCTTGTAGCCACATGCCAAATTCCTCACACAATGAAATGTCATACACAGACTATGTATTTATAATACCAATATCATACATTATACAACGAGGTCTTATAGTCCACCACTCTGATTGGCTAACTGGCACCTTTCAAGCATTGTAAAATCTAACATTACCAATGCAAAAAGGTGCCAGCCAGCCGCATCTCAGTAACTGCAAAAAAAAAATTTAAATTGTTCCGAGCTGCCATCTTGTTTTGTTCACTAAACGTCACCCGCTGCGCTACTCCGTCAGCCCATAATCCGTGATAAAAACCAAAAAAAACTCAATGTTGCCAGAATTTCCTCACATCTTTCTACCTAAAACCCAGAAGCTAAACTAAAACCACGATCTCGGACGGCTGCACTCACAATGCTGAAGACACCCCTCTCTCCCTGTTTCAGCTCGCCACCTGATCGCAACACGCTCAGAAAGCTGACAGACGAAACTTTTAAAAACCCTTGAAGCCTGAAACCTTACCTTCTGTGTTAAACTAACAGCAAGTAACATTTAATTTCCACACTGCGCTCTCTCCCTTCATTCAGGGAAAAGAAACAAAGCTTCACCCCACTGACCTCTGATTTGAGCTCCACCCCACTGACCTCTCATTTCCTGTCTAAACCTTCGTAGTCTCTCTGCCCTGCAGCATGCACGATCTATACTGGACTATTTTTTGCAGCGTAACAACAAATTAAATAAAAACTGGAAAAAAATGAAAAATGATGATTTTTCTCTTCATTTTTTGTGACAAAAAAATTAATAGGGACATTGTATAATAGCAATAAACCACTCCAGTGTGTTGGTGATGCTGGTTTTACCCACGCCTGGCGAGGTTTACTCACTCGGACTGCGGCCTCGTGACCGAACCACGCCAGGCATGGGTAAAACCAGCATCACCAACACCCTGTCGTGGTTTATTGCTTAAATAATCATAAGCAAGGGGCAGAGCCTCACACCTGGCACAGTGCAGCATGGACAACATGCACAGCAATATCAGTACACAACCCAGGGTGATGGTCCTTACCTCAATGGCTGCAATACCTGTCAGTGACCTGTGCTGTGCTGTGGCACTTTTATGGCTCAACGCATGCAAATGAGCAACAGCGCAATTGTAATGATATGCTAAAGTGTGCAACTGTGCCTGGCTTTGGCTCATGAGGCTATTTGCATATGCTAGCTGAATATTGCAGAATTGCACTTTGTGCAATACAATTGTGCCGGAGCACTTCATTGGTGCATTTCCTGTGCATGCATGGTGCGCAGCTGCGCACCTGCTATGCGCGCCATAGGTGCCAACACATCATTAGTGTACTATCACACACCTGTGTGCACTGCACAATGTTCTCCTACTGCACATGCGGACATGTGCACATGTCACACATGTGGACCTGATGCACTACCTGTCCCCATTGCACATCTGTGCCGGATGCACAATGCCACCGACCGCGCATTGTCAGATGATGCGCGATTGGCACCTGCATGGCATTTAGCAGGGTCATGCAGGGCACAGATGTGGGTCATGGAATGATGTTGAGATGGCCAATCTAGTGTTCCTGGTGGAGCCTGTGGCAGACCAGATATTTGGAGTGGCCGATTTCCAGGAATCACGGTCTCAGGTCTGGGACACGGTGGCAGTGGGCCTAGAGCAGAGAACAGAGGTGCCACGGACTGGAGAGAAGTACCGCCACTGGTACGAGGACCTCCACAGGTGGGATCCAGCATGGCTCCACAGGCTGCAGGATAGGGTGCAATGGGGATCAGTGCCACAGCCAGGTAGGTGTCCCCCTTGCACTGTGCATGCTCCCATTGTCCAATTTCTGTGCTGTCATGTGCTCTGTCTGTGTGGCTATACAGAGGGGAGCAGCACTGGTGGGTGGAATATGTCCTGTGATACTGCAATACTGCACCGCGTACCTGTGTAGTGCACGGTGATGGTGGCACAGGCACCATACCCCTCACACATGGGCCAGTGTCCCTTCCCATACTTTTTCAGCGATGTGCACTGTGTCAGTGCTGGGGGGGGTTGTGCATGGCATGACACTCATGTACTTTTCTCTCTCTCTCTCTCTGTCTCTCTCTCTGTTCCATCCACAGGACCAGCAGTCTGCAGGAGGGCCAGGGAGGCGACTGGATGGGACAGGCAGCTAGGTGATGAGGGTGCTGCTGCTGCTGCATGGGTGCCTGGACAGGCAGGAGAGAGTGTATGCGGCATGGTGTACAGGGCATGGCAGGGACAGGGATGCTGGTGTGGTACAGCCAAGGGCACCACCATCATACATGGCAACTGCTTGGGGAGGTTTCTGGCTCCACTGCCTATGCCGTGTTGTGCTGTGTGTGGCTGGTCCGTGCACATGGCCTTTGTGTGGTAGCATCCTGTCACTGTCCCTGGTAGGGTGTGGGTGTGTGCATGCCCTGTGGTGTCTGACTGCTGCTGGGGGTCTATCGTCCTGCCTGGTTGCCCTTGCACTGGCACTGTGAGTACACTGCACAGGTGTGGGTGCATGCCGCTTGCCGGAAGCCATGCAGTCTGGCTGTGGGGTGCGACTGGGTCGGCTGTTGCTGTCCACTGTGCATGTGCCATTGCTGGTTCCATCCTCTGATGGGCACATCAGCTGTTCTGTGTGCACAAATGGGTCGGGGACTTGGGCTACTTCTCAACCAACACTTATTGCCTGTTCTGTGTCCCTTCTCCTAGGTCAGGCTGGGCCACGGGTCCAAAAACGATGGCTGGGGCTGATTGGCAGGGCTATGCTGCACCTGCTCCTGCACCTACTTGTACAGTGGCACATTGTGCTCATGAATGTCCAGATAAGGATTGGCTGGCACCATCTGGAGGCCACCCAGGAACTGATGCATGAGGTTCACCGGCTGTGGATGTTGCTGCGGCATCAGCAACACTAGCCCTGTCCCCCCCCTCCCTGATGTGCCCTGGATATCCCCTGCCCTCCTCAGCTTAGTTTGATTTCCCTTTTCTTACCTGTGTGTTTGCTCACGGATCCATTCCTCTTGTTGCCCACATTGCCCCTCCCTGCATTTCCCCCTCTCAGTTTACTGTTGCATGCCCTGTTGGCACACCTCTATTCTTGTTCAAATTTTGTTCAGTAAAGCATTTATATTTTTGCACTTCTGTGTCTGTGTCTCCTTTGCGTGCTGGCTACTGCACTTTGCTGACATTGTTGTGTGGTGGTCTTGAGCATGTCCCATTCAGTCCCAGTGCTGTGCCCTTTGGTTTGTGCTGCTGTGTTCACAGGGTCCTGTGTGCTGTGTCCCTCTGTCTCATGTGCCCATGAGCTTTGGCTGTACACCTGCCCTGTGTGTGGTCCACTGCCTTGTGTCCCTGTTTGCCTGTGCTGGCCTGCCCTCCACCTGACGTGTTGCCCTTGCCAGTGCTGGTGTGCTGTGCGGTGTTGGGCCCTGTGTCCCTGCATGTCAGTGTACCTTGTGCCCCTTGTTCCCCAGTGCATATGTGTCTCTTTTACATCAGACAATTGTACATGCCTGCTGCCCTCACATCATGGCTGTGGCATTGTCCTATACGGTGTTGCCTTTCAGGGTTGTGGTGGTGCGGTGCCATGGGCCTGCTGGCATCTGTGCCATCAGGGTGGGTGGCTTGCTGTGATTTGTGACCTGCATTTGTGTTGTGCGACTGGCATTCTCTGTTGCTCCAGTGCCATGTGCCTCTGCTGTGCCTCCTGGGCACTGTCCCCTTGTGGTTTGGGTCTGCCATGGCTGGCTTTGCACTTTGCTCTTGTGCTGCCCTGCATGTGTTCTCCTTTGCCTGTTGTGCTTTCTCGGCCTGCTGGTTGCTGCATACTTGTATCCTCCTGTACATTCATGGTTGCTCTGGTGCATGTCTGGTTGTGCAGTGACGCATCTTTGCTATATTCAGTATGGTTTGCACCTGCGCATGTCAGTGGCGCATCCTTTGAATATGGTGTCTGTTTCCTAGGGTGCATCTGCATTGCACTGCACATTCCATTGCATACATTCTGGGCACACGCTTGAATAACCAGGCCAGTATGTGTAAAACACAGAAAAATATAATTAATACAAAATATCACAACAAAAGCTTACTCCTCTGCTGGGCAAACTGCTTTTTCCTACCACCTCCCTCCCTCTAGTTCCACTACTGACAGAACACATTAATTTCAAGGTCATTAACTGAACTCTTTTACAGCCTGGCATTAAGGCAGTTTGCTAGTTTTTTTCAGGGAGGTTAAGGAAAATGTCTTTATTGCAGTATTGCATATGCCATGGTGGATATATAGACTATAGAGTTGTGCTGGTAAAAAGTCAAACTAGACATTTCCTCCAAATGATCCTCTTGTAGTTTGACAGGCTGTATGCACTGTGACATACTATTGGGTTTTTATGCATTATTAAGAACTTCCCCCATGTTGTACCTACAGGGGAGGTGTCCAAATTAATTTCCTTTGTAAGAGATTATATTGCTTAGAAAATGCTGTCACGGTATCATTCCATATGTCATTTTGTAAGTTTTTTTTTAACAAACTCAATAAAAATAAAGTTAGAAAAAAATAATAGTAATTATATACAGCATAGCTTTCTTAAAATTATTTTCTTTCCACATTTCTTTTGACATGGCCACAGGAGGTCACTGCAGGCCTACAACACTGGAGGAATATGTGTTGCCTTACTATAACCATATTAAATGCTTGCAGCTGTAACAAATAATCTTTAAAGAACTGCTGACACCTTAAAAAAACTTTGAAAAACATAATAATTAGGTGCAATTCATCTTCCATTCCATATATATATTCTCATTCCTCCTCCCCAGTATTTATTACTAAGGACATTTGAATGAATGCATGATCTTTATCCCTCAGGGTTTATTTACCTCTAAAGCTGATTCCCTATTTCAAGTCCTAATCCTCTGTTGTGACATCACATTTTGTTGCCATGGGACTAACTGTGATGGCACAAACAGTGCATTATTACCTAAGGCAGGGAGACAGCATCATGAGTAGGTGAACTCTTCGGTAGCAAAGATCCTGTTTTCATGTAAATTACCTCAGTAATAAATAATAGGGAGGAGGGATACAGAACTAATGTAAAATACAAGCTGGACTGCATCTAAATATTATGTTTTGGTGAAGTTCTCCTGAAGGCATCAACTGCTCTTTAAGAAGGTGTTTCAAAACACAGTGTGATAATGGCGTCACTATGTAATGCCGACACTAACTCGCCCTACACCCAGAAGCCCGAAATGAAGAACCCAACACCGAAAATCCCAACAGTTGGATTTTGCCCATGGCGGCATTAGTAATAATAAATACAGGGTGGGGGGTTCCCTGTGAAACATGTAAAAACAGTCCACCATGGGCAAAATCTCACTGTTGGGATTTTGGTGTCGGGATCTTCGTCTCAGACTTCTGGGTGTCGGGCTAGTGAATGTTGGCATTACATAGTATATCCATGATAATACGTAGTACAAGTGGTTTGGGGCATGTCTCCTAGTCTGGAGAAAATGAGGTCCCAGTTTCAGTTTTGGTCACCCCCTAGTTCTGAGGCTCTTCTGGGTAACACAAGCCTGTGTGGTAAACTTCAAAAATAATTGTTCTTCATAAATACTTCCTTCGCAGTGTAGAAGCTTTTCCTTCTGTCAGCTAACTGAAACAGGACTCCCTGCTCATCAGACATTACTCGTTGATATTTTCTACATTTAAAGGTCTTGCTACATGCAGTCCTTGGTGAAACCAATAAAGCACAAAGTATTTTGACTTTGTAAATTCATTAATGAATTGGAAACTGGTGCATCCTAAAGAAGTGATTAGTGGTAAAGCATTGAGCAACACACATAACACTGACAAGCTCATAGTGATACTGCACAGATTTGGTATAATGTCACATCATGGAGGGGAGGATGCTGAAAAGCCATAAAGTGTTATAATATGACACTTGTGGATGTTTTGGACACCCATGCATCTTACTTTGTATGCCCTATAGTCTCCTATTGTGGCTATTGGGTGGAGGTTGGAGCAATACTGGAGAAGGTCTAGGTCCTTGGAGGACAGACTGACTCTGCATTCTCATTATACTGAGTACCCATAGTGGAGTGGATAGGCATATTTCCTGTTCTCACCTGCATACACATTTTTTTAGTTACATCGCATGTTGTGCCTAGGTGGAACCATTGAGAGGGATGGAACCAAAATGGCTATAGCACAACATGCACACACACACACACACACACACACACACACACACACACAAATCAGAACCAGAACAGTGCTGTCACCTACCCATCAGCTGTAGCCCATCTAACCAGTGAGCAAGAGCCAGCACAACAGCCACTAATAAATTAAACAGTCTCTACCACTCCTTCTCCTTATGTATGTGGCAACTAGGCTCACTCACACATGCATGTATAAGAATAAGATTGTAGCTGGCTGGCATGGAAAATGCATTTTGAGGAGAAAAGGAGGACAGTGATGGATGCAACATTGGCACCTAATTATGCCAATTTATATCTGGGCATATGGGGACAGCATGTTATTTAGGACCCTATTGCCAGTCCTGGTTCTACCAAGCCACATTAACAATGAAGTTGTCGAAATGTGGCACGGCAAAAGTCACAATGTCAACAGGCGAAATTTCACCAGTCGGACATTGAAAGTGTTTTTCTGTGAGGGGCTTTGCCCCCCTGCACCTCCCACATGGGGCTTCATCCCTGATCTTTAGAGGTCCAACTCCGAGTCACGCTTGACTCAGAAGTGGAGGGGGGAGTATTGTGGGGAAACTGTGAAATTTCACCAGCAGGGACATTACAGTGACAATTTCCAATTTTATCGAAATTGTCACTGTAATGATTTTCACTGTAGTAAATTCACCGTTTCAATGTGATAAGGACAATCCCTACTTTGAGAAGATCCTGCTGTACCATCATTGCATAGACAACTTGTTTTTTTATATGGTGTGGCACTGCTATGGATTTAGAAGCATTTATAAGCCACCTTAAGAACAGTAATGCTAATTTGAAATTTGTGGTTAAATGTAGCCACGAGAGTATTGTATATCTGGATTTACTAGTCAACAAATTGGACAATAGTATAAGAGGTACAGATATGAACAGAAAAATCACTAATCCCAATTCTCTGTTACTCAGCAGTAGCTGCTATCCGAGGCACATCATAAATAATATTCATTTGAGCCAATATTACAGAATCAAAAGGAGCTGCTTGGATGAGAATGACTATGTGCTGAGGGCAGAACTGATGAGAAGTAGGTTTAAGAACTGAGGTCACTACTTAGAACAGCTACTTGACGAAACCATGCAAACAATGGCTAGCAGAAGTAGGCAAGCACTGTTGCAGTCTAGCAGCAGAAACAGAGACAGTTGAAATGAAAGATTATGTTTTGTGACCACTGTACCTACAATCTCTAGCTCAGCAAGGTGGTTGAAATAATTAAACAATATGGGCATGTTCTACAGATGTACCCACCCCTATACAAGCACAGCAGGGTCCCACCCCTGAATTATTTATAAACATGCACCCAACCTAGGGGACAAGATTGTAAATAGTGTGCAACCACCAGAGAGGAGCGAGAAGACCTAGTTACTGCCCTCTGGGGGTACACACAAATGTGACAATTGTGCTCGGTGTGTGCAAATTCAAACATGCAAAACATTTAGTGTACCTAGAAATTCAAAGGTCTTTGAGATCAGATACTTCATATCATGCATAACAGAAAGGGTAATCTACTTAGTGAAGTGTTATTGCCTGGTGTATTATGTGTGGAAAACAGCTCAGAAACTGAAAACTAGTGTTGGGGAGCACATTAGTGAAATAAATAGAGGGATACAAGAAAATTCCCTGGCATGCCATATTGCACAAAATGGAGTTAGTCATATGTTTTTTCCTTCATAGGAATTGAAAGAGTTTGTTTAGGTCCTGGGGGAAGACTTAGAAAAGCTCCTGCTGAAACATGAAACAATGTGGATATATAATTTAAAAGTATGTAAGGAACCAGGTTTGAATGAAGGATTAGAATTGATACCATTTTTGGGATGAGCTGTTACAGTAATTTGATACAGTTTTAAAGAGTGCCAGTATGTTGTCCATTTCAGCTGCATTTTAAGTCATCAAATAGACTAGCCAGCATAGGTTCAAATAGTTTTGCACTTTTTGCTATTTTTGGTCAGCAGAATTGCAAAATTGCTAGTGTAACTACTTTGCATTTTTAGTTAGTTTAGCACTTTATATTTATGGTCACATGTATTTGCTCTGTATTTGCCCTTTGTTTTCTCATTATATTGCACCCTATGGTTGTTTTGGTGTCACCAGAAATTTGTGTGCACTATATGATTAAAGGGGGCATATAATGGTCCACCACAATAAATGGGTACATTAACACCACACTTGTTTAGCATCTCATTAACCAAACATATATTCATTTATAATGCCAAGGAAATGCACTGCAGCCTAGTACTTCACTTGGGGGATAGAATAAATAACATTAGCCACACAACATTAAGCAATAAAACAACATTTTCAGATTAGTCCTCTAATTTTTTTCATGTGCTCAGTGAGACATTTGGTACCATGCATTTCATATTTTTGCTTCAGTTTCCCTAAATGATGTGGCATTTCAAAACTGGTGTTTTTTCCTTGCAAAAAAGGGGCCCAATTCTCAAAGGGCAGCACAAGCTGTGCCAACAGCAGCTTGCACCAATTGCCAGTATGCTTGGGACCCTGTGCCCAATTCTATATTGGGTATGGTCCTGGCTGCAAAATCCTGCAACTTGCAGCAAAGGTGGCATTGTGCAAAAGAGATGGTGCACCCAAGAGGTTTGCTGAAAGCTGCAGGTGCAGTCGGTTGGCACTCAAGGCAGGCAAGAACAAAGTGTTGGGTTGCTCTCAAGCCCCAATTCCTCTTTTAATAAAAGTAACACGTCCCTGGCAGTCGAGCGGACCCCCCACCCTAACCGTGATCTTCCCATAATAAAACATTCATCATTCCCTAGTGGTCCAGCGGACCCCCTTCTTATCCCTGATCTCCCCTTAATAAAAAATCTATCATTCCCTGGTGGTCTAGTGGACCCCATCCCTATCCTTGATCTCCCCTTAATAAAACATCTATTGTTCCCTGGTGGTCTAGTGCCCCCCCATTCCTGATCTCCCCATAATAAAACACATAACATTCCTAGTGGTTTAGTGGAATCCCTCCGATCCCAGCAGGCATTGCCCCACCACCCTGCTCCTCCTTTCCCATTCCTGAGCTGGTGACTAGCACAGCCCTCAACTCTCCACCCCAGCAAGCTGCCAAATGAGCTGTCAATGGACACGTATTATACAATCAGCTCTTACAGTACATGCTCATTGACAGCTCAGTAGGTGGCCAGCTGTGGTGGAGAGCAGAGGTGTGTGCTGGTCACTGGCTTGGGGATGGGACAAGAGGGAGCAGAATGGTGGGGCACTGCCTGCTGGGGTTGGAGGTCCACTAGGCCACCAGGGAAAGTTATGTGTTTTATTATATAGGCAGATCGGGGATAGGGAGGGGGGCCTGCTAGACCACCAGGGAATGATATATGTTTATGTCAAGGGGAGTCTCACCACACACATGGGGTGGGAATGGCACAAGGTCTCTAGCCTCCTAGAGGACACACGTCTAAGTAACCATAGACTAGTCCTGGCTGGTCTAAGGGTACTTAGAAATTTGTACTCTGAGAGGGTTTAGAGAATTCTGATTTAGGAGATATGCCAACCTGCATCTGCCGCAAGCACCCTAGCATCATGCTGCAGCCCATTGTGTGCCTCAAGGATGGTGCAATCCCCCTTTGGCACATGCAGCCTGTGTTTGGTGCAGGCTGCTCTTGAGAATTGCTCCCTGCATCTTTTGGTGCAAGCCACACCTTGCACCATTCCTTGTGACGAAAGCCCCTTGTGCCATTCAGGGATGCTTTGAGAATTGGGCCCAATCACTTATTTAAAGTATCTTTGCATGTGAGTATTTGTTTCTTATCATTTTGGTGAAACAAAAAAACACTGTTAGATGTTTCAATCACCTCTGCAACCTGATATGTGTCCCTAGGTTACATACTTGGTAATGCCGTGATATGGGACATCTCTCCCCCCCCCCCAAGTAATCACTACTTAATATACTTATTTTGTAATCAGTGGAATCTCTGTGTTTGGCTTTAATCTCATGCTGCAGCTTACAGCCCATGCTGAGTATTCATTCAACCCACCACCCCCCCCCCCCCATCTATGTACATAATGCTCACTAAACTGGCTGTGGAGAAAGTGTTAAGTACCAAATATTATTGGCGGAAGTAAACTGGGTCAGGAGTACCATCACCCCTATCCAGGGACCACCCAGTCCAATGCAACTGCCTCAAAGGATTCCGAGAACGAGGAGCACTTGGATGACAGTGGGCTCAGGGAGGGTTAGAGCGGTCAGGCAGAGGCACATCCCAGATCCTATTCCACTCAAGAACTCATATGCCACACTGGCAAATGAGGACAACCAAATAGAGGTACCCAGAGAAGTGGAAGGAAAGAATGTGGAGGTTAGCCAGGAGGTGACCTCAGCGGGGAAAGCAGTGGACCCCAGAGGAGGAGGAAGTGAATCCTGGTGGGGGACTCCATCATAAGAGGGATCCAGCTAGGAACACAGGAGGGGGAGGACAGGGAGGTGAGGTGCCTACCAGGTGCCACGGCATGGAGGGATGGAAGGAAGATCCTGGGGATCACTGGGAAGGCAAGACGGGAGGGTGAGCTGGATGTCATTATCCACCTAGGTACTAATGACCTGGCAAATGGGGAGCCAAAGGAAGTTCAGGAAGAGTTTAGGAAACTGGGGAGGGGTCTCAAGCAAGTAGCTACTTCTGTCACTTTCTCAGAGTACTACCTGTGAGAAGCAAGGAGAGCATAGGAGTGCATGCACCAGGAACTTTAACTCATGGTTGAAGAACTGGTGCTGTGAGGAAGGGTTTGGATTCATTGGTGACTGGGGACCCACCTGGAGGATGGAGGTTTGTTCAAGCCTGACGGCCTGCATCCATCCTGGAGGGGAATCCAAGCACTCAATGATAAGTTTAAATGCTACATTGACAAGCATTTAAACTAGCAAAGGGGGGTGGCAGGCCAGCAAGGAGGGTACCTACTTACTCACCCCCCACAGCTAGCAGTGGAACCAGTGAACCAGAGAAGTGGCTATCTCTGCAAAGCAGTGTGCAAAAGATGGAGATTAGTGCCCAAGAGGTGGATAAGCAGAAAAGGGGCAAAATTCAGCAGAAGGGCAGACAGCAAGGAGAACCAGGGATAAATGACAATCCAAGGAAGGGCTGGAGAGAACAGTGAAACAGTCTAGGAGGTCAAATCATGAAAGCCATGTGCAAATGCCAGAAGCCTTAGCAACAAAATGGAAGATCTGGAGGCTGTCATGGTGCACTCAGACCTGGACATTGTGGCCATCACTGAAACCTGGTGTAATGATAACCATGACTGGAAGATGGCCATACCTGGCTACAACATATTCAGAAGAGACAGAGCAGGCAGGAAGGGAGGAGGAGTGGCACTGTATGTGAAAAATGACATAAGGGCCACAGAGATCCAGGAGGAACAAAATGGGGGAGAGATACTGTGGGTTAAGCTGGAAAGGAAAATGGGGACAGCCATCCGCACAGGTGTGGTCTATAGACCACCAGCCCAGGAGGAAGAAACAGATAGGGAGCTGATGCTAGCCATCCAAAGGATGGCAGACAAGGGTGAGGTAGCACTGGTTGGAGACTTCAATATTCCAGACGTGGACTGGAGCATCCCAGCAGCAGCATCAACTAGGAGCAGATTTATCCTGGACTCCCTTCAGGGTGCCTTCCTCAAGCAACTGGTCATGGAACCAACTCGGCAGAAGGCAATACTGGACCTTGTGCTCACAAACAGGGACAGTGTGATGGGGGTAACAGTGGGGGAGCACCTGGGAAACAGTGACCACCAGTTATTGTGGTTTGAAATCACAGAAAGAGCAGAACCAAACCACACAAAAACACGTATCCTGGATTTTAGGGGGGCAGACTTTGGGAAAATGGGGAGATACTTGAAAGAGGCATTAAGGGGAATGGGACAGGAATCAGGGGTTGAAGAACAGTGGGCAGTATTTAAAATGGGGGATTACGAGAACAACAGAATTATGCATTAAGCAGGTTAGCAAGAGGAAAAGGAAGAGGAGACCATTATGGTTTTCAAAGAGGTAGCAAAGAAAGTGAAAGCAAAAGATTGCATTCAGGCAATAAAAAAGACACAGGCAGAAGGGGATAGGGAGAAGTACCAGGAGAAGCAAAGGGAGGCAGGGAGGTCAGTAAGGGAAGCCAAAGCTCAGACAGAAGAGCACATTGCAAAATCAGTGGGTAGAGGGGACAAAACCTTTTACAGGTACATAAGTGAAAAAAGAAAGACAAAGGGAGGGATAGTGAGACTGAAGGGGGAGGATGGGTAAAGCTGACATATTGAACAGGTATTTCTGCTCAGTCTTTACTGAGGAAGAGGAGGGTAATGGGTCTGAAGGGAGTACAAGGGGTGAGAATGGTGCAGAAATGGACACAAGTCCCTTTACACGAGAAGGGTCCTGAAGGAACTGGAAGTAATAAGAGTTGATAAAGCAATGGGCCAGATGGGGTCTACCCAGGGTCCTTAAAGCACTAAGAGAGTGGTGGCTGAACCTCTGGCTATCCTGTTTAGCCGATCACTGGAAACAGGGAGGTACCCAAAGACTGAAGGACAGCAGATGTAGTCCCTTATACAAAAGTGGGAACAAAGAGGAGCAGGGAACTACAGACCAGACAGCCTCACCTCGGTAGTGGGGAAGATCATGGAAGCACTACTGAAGGAGAGATTGGTGGAACATTTGGTTGTCAATGGACTACAGGACCCAAGGCAGCTGGTTTCACCAGGGGAGGTCATGTCAGACCAACCTTGTTGAATTTTTGACTGGGTGACTAGGGTGGTGGATCAGGGAGGGCAGTGGACATGGCCTATCTGGACTTCAGCAAGGCCTTTGACACTGTGCCACATAGAAGACTATTACACAAACTGGGGAATATGGGTGTGGACAGGACAGTAGTGTGGTGGGTAGGTAACTGGCTGGGTGGCAGGACACAGAGGGTGGTGTGAAATGGCTGTCACTCCACAGAGGGAAGAGTGACCAGTGGAGTACCACAGGGATCAGTGCTGGGACCGGTCCTATTCAACATCTTCATCAGTGACATTGCGCAGGACCTAGAAGGCAGAATTTCACTGTTCGCTGATGACACAAAGCTCTGTAACAGAGTAGACACACCAGAGGGTGTTGACAGAATGAGACGCGACCTGCAGAAACTTGAAGAATGGTCAGGGGTTTGGCAGTTGAAATTCAATGCAAAGAAGTGCAAGATAATGCATATGGGGCACAAAAACCCTGGCACAATATATCAGTTGGGGAGTGAGGATATAGCATGCACCAAGCAGGAAAGGGATCTTGGGGTTATCATCTCTGATGACCTCAAGGTAGGGAAACAGTGTGACAAGGCAGCAGGTAAAGCAAATAGGATGCTGGGATGTATAGGCAGGGCATCACCAGCAGCAGGAAAGGAGGTCATAATCCGCTGTACAAGGCACTAGTGAGGCCCCACCTGGAGTACAGTGTACAGTTCTGGAGACCTTACCTACGTAAGGACATAGACAGGGTAGAGAAGGTTCAGAGGAGGGCAACAAAGATGGTGCATGGATTGCATCACAAGTCCTATGAAGACAGGTTGAAGAAACTGAACATGTACTCCCTGGAGGGAGAGAAGGGAGAGAGGGGATATGATAGAGACATACAAGTATCTTACAGGGAGGAACAGGGTGCAGGAAAACACTATTTTTAAGCGAAAAAGATGTTCCAGGACTAGAGGACATGGGATGAAGTTGGAGGAAGACGATTCAGAGGAAACATGAGAAAGAATTTCTTCACAGAACGGTGGTGGACAAGTGGAACACCCTGCCAGAGGAAGTGGTGGGGGCTGAAACAATCACGGGATTTAAGAATGCATGGGATAGACATAAAGGAATTCTGGAGATCAGGGGTAAGGGGCAATAGACTTCTAGGAAAACAAACTGAACTTACAAGCTCAAATGGGCAGACTGGGTGGGCCATAGGCCCTTATCTGCCGACACTGTCTATGAATCTATGTATCTATGTAATTTCTAGCCAATCAAAGTTGCATTTTCCTATTCTTTAGACTTCTTTCCCGGAAATTGGGCATTCAGATGCTAATGCCTGCACTGTTTCTGTTGTCTGTCCTGCCATTACAAACGGGAGCCTATGTTACATACAGAAGGTTCACTGCCTTATTTCTTTTTTTTTTTTTTTTTTTACTCTGAATCTTGACCCAGCTCAGTGCAAGGGAGCTCTAAAAAATAAAACAAAAATAGCTGTGCTGTGTTTTTTTCTTCAAGTAAATGCCAGCTTTGCAGTCTCTGCTCAGTCAATGTCTTTCTGGCTAGCTGAATACGTGGCTGGGGACAGACAATGGGCAATCCTGTTTGTAACAAAGGACAGATTTAGCAGATCTGTCCCTGTTGCAATGAGATTTAAGTACTGATCACTGTTTTGTATCTTCAGTTCAGCACCATAATATTATTTATTATGATGTGATGCATAACTGCCATTGAAACAATAAATATAATGTCAGAAAATGTTTAATTTTCATGAGGATGGCAAATGGTTATTGTTTTGCTCACCACCACCTCTTCTTATATGCTGAAAATGCAAAACAAATAGAAAGGGCTGAATGTGTGATCAAAAGTGGTCTACAATTTAGTCATTTATACTCTCAGGTTCACTTTGTGAGGTTGCCAAAGCTTGTTTTAAAACATCCTGAATGTCTTATCTTATTTGTAACAGGGACATATTTATTATATTTCCATTCATAACAGGGAACCTTCTGAAAACATTTGTCCCTGTTACAAATGAGACTTTTACTGTTGGTGATAACCAAACTACGTTTTCACTAGATAGTCTGAATAATTTTGTTAATTGCTAGTTTACTATCTCTATACATGTGGGGCCAGGATGCATTCCTCCATTGTGACAAAAAAATAGACTATTCTGGAGATTTTAACAGCACATCAGATCTTACCAGGTGCTTAATCACTTCTTTGTGAAGGGCTTCCTGAAGAAGGGCTGCAGTAGTTAGTGAAAAATAGACCAGAAACATTCTGGCCAAGCTGGCCCAAAGTCTTTTTGTATGCTAAATAATCTACAAGAGCAAGCTCCTTCCTCAGCCCCAGATTGAATTACAATATGAAATATAATCTCATTTGTAACAGAGACAGACGTATCACAATCTCATTTGTAGCAAAGAACAAGTTCTGAACATCTTTCCTTGTTACAAAAAAGACTTATCGTAAAATTATTTTTTTAATTTTTTTTTTAAATATTAAGGCACAGATTAGTTATTTTTAGTCAGACTTCACAAACAGTGCAGCTTACAAAAATAATGCATTTTTGGAAATGGCCATCAGCATGGTTGGTGACAGCAATTTTGTCTATGTAGAAGTGCTCAGTCATTTTATTTTACAACATATGGAAATATTTAAAAATGTTCTGTCAAAAAAAGTTCATTTTACTCTTGTAATTGTGTATAAATGATAAAGATGTTGGTGGTTGAGACTGGGGAGATGGAGGTGGGTGCTACCAGGTCCAAGGACTACTGACATGGCTGGGGAGATGAAGGTGGGTGCCACCAGGTCCAAGGACTGCTGACATTGCTGGAGAGATTCCATCAGGTATCAGCCAGTCTCGGGAGAGACTGTCAGGGTTGGGGAGAGGAAAGGGGATTACACCAGTCACTCAGGACTGCTAAAAGGGATCGGGAGAGGGAAGGCGTTGCCACATGATCTAGGAACATCTGACAGGTCTGGAAGATGGAAGTGGGTGCCACCAGGTCCCAAGGAATTTTGATTGGGTTGGGGAGAGGGAAGGAGATAATGTCAGATCAACTGGGACTGCTGATGGGAAAGGGGAGAGGGAAGTGGGTGCCACCAGGTCCCAGGGAAGGATGACAGTGACTTGGAGAGGCAGACAGGCACAACCAGGTTTTAGGGAAGGCTGATGGGGCTGGTGGAGGGAGGTGGGTGCCACCAAGATCTAGGGAAGACTGACAGGGCTGGGAAGAGGGAAAGAGATGATGCCAGGTCCCCCGAGACTGCTGAAAGAGGTGAAGACAGGGATGGGAACACCACCAGGTCCAGGGACTGCTAACAGGGCTGGAGAGTTGGAGGCAGGTGTTATCAGGTCACGAGGAAGGCTGGTGGGCTGGAGAGAGGGAAAGGGAGGATACCAGGTCCCAAGGAACTGCTGACAGGGATGAGGAGAGAAAAGGGGATGCCAGCAGTGCCAGGAACTGCTGACAAGCTTAGAGTGATGGAGGTGGGGAGCTGTGGAGAGGGAGAAGGAAGGAGGGTACTCACAGGTCACAGAGAAGGCTGACATAGCTGCCTAGTGGGAAGGAGATGATGCCAGGTCCCACAGGACTACAAATGGGGATGGGGACAGAGAAGGGGATGCCACTAGATCTAGGAAGCTGCTACCAGTGCTGAGGAGATTGGGGGGTGTCACCTGCTCCCAGGGAAGGCTACTGGGTCTTGAGAGGGGGAAGTGGATGATGCTAGGTCATGCAGAACTACTGATGGGGATGAGGAGAGAGAGAAGGGGATGTCACAAGGTCTAAGGACTGCTGACAAGGGAGGGAAGAAGGAGGCAGGTGCCACCAGGTCCCAGGGAAGGGTGATGGGGTAGAGAAGAGGGAAATAGGTGCTACAGGACACCAGGGAAGACTGACAGGGCTGTGGAGGGAGGGAGAGAAAGAAGGGTGATACTAAGTCCCGGGAAAGGCTGACAGTGCTAGAGAATGGAAAAGGGATAATGCCAGGTCCCCCAAGATACTGCTAACAGGGACTGGAGAGGGAATGGGAGGCCATCAGGTCCAGGGACTGCTAAAAGGGCTGAGGAGATGGAGCAGGGTTCCACAAAATCCCAAGGAAGCCTGATGGAGCTGGGAAGAGGGAGGATAGTGTCATGAGGTCCCAGGGAATGCTGACAGGGCTGGAGAGAAGGAAGGAAATGATGCCAGGTCCTCCGGAACTGCTAACAGGGATGGGGAGAGGGAAAGGGATGACTACATGTTCAATGAATGCTGACAGGGCTGGGGAGATGCAGTCAGGTGCTACAAGGTCCCAGTGGAGGCTGCTGGTGCTGTAAAGAGGGACAAGGGTGCCACCAGTGCCCATAAAAGGCTGACAGGGCTGGGGAGAAGAAAGTGGATGATTCCAGACCTGTAGGAGCTGATGACAAGGACTGGGAGAGGGAAGGGGATGCCACCTTGTCCAAAGAATGCTGACAGGGCTGCAGAGATTGAGGATTGTACCACCAGATCCCAGAAATAACTGATAGGGCTAGGAGGAGGGGAAAGGGATGATGCCATGTTCCCCAGGAGAGCTGACAAGGATGGGAGACAAAAAGTGATGCCACCGTGTCAAAGGACTTCTGAGAAGGCTGGGGAGATGGGGGTGAGTGTCACTATATCCTAGGGAAGGATAATGGGGCTGGGGAGAGAGATGAGGGTGCCACAATGTCCTAGGAAAGGCTGACAGGACCATGAAGAGGAAAGGGGATGATGCCAATATACTACTGGACTGCTGACAGGGATAGGAAGAGGGAAGGGAGCACCACCAAGTCAAAGGGAATGCTGATAGGGCTGGAGAGAGTGAGGGGGCCCATAAGCTGAATTTTGGTTGCAACCCACTGGCTGCATGCCTCCATTTGGACCTTGGTGGGTCCACATAAGGAGTTCTGTACACTCCTGCTTGAACAAGACACTGTAAGCCAGTGCCCACATTCTCATCTGGTAGATTCAGCTATGCCATCACATGTATTCAATTCAGTTTGTTTAACAAAAACACGTATAAAGCAAAGTTTACAACATTTTAAAAATACATAAAGTACAATATAGAAAAATAGCATTTTCAGGCAGTCTTTACAGAAAATAACCTATCTAATTTTAAAAACATGATGTGAGCAAAATTGGCAATAGCAGAGTGTGCAGACTTTGACTATATATTAATGTATTGCATATACCCTGACCTGTTTCTATGTCCAGTTTACATAAAATGGGTGAAATCCATTTTTCCCTCTCCTGTTCAAAGACAGGGCAGTGCATAGCTAAATATTCAGTAGTAAGGCACATATCAGCATTACACACACAGGAATTAAAGGCACATGATATTGTCAAGAAACTCCAGTTGCCAGCTAGATTATTTATCAGATCCAGTCACAATCTTGCCAAGCTTTCCTTTGAGTATTTTTTCAACATATGGCAAGATATATACCTAAGTTCAAAGTCTGTATTGCCACATAATAAGTCTACATATTTGTTCAAGCTGCTATCTTGGCTAGATCATTACGACAACTGTTTTTAGGTCTCTCCTCGTTCTATTCACCCCCCCCCCACAACAGAGTGGACACTGGGATGGTGAATAGAATGAGGAGAGGCTTAAAAAGGCTGGAGGACTGGTAGAGGGATTTGAAGCTGGGTTTCAATGCTAAAAGTGTAAAATAATGCACATGGGGCACAGAAACCCAGGAGCAATTTACCACCTTGGGGGGAGGCAATAGCAGGCTCAAAACAGGAAAGGGACCTGAGGGTAGTCATCTTTGATGACCTGAAGATGTCAAAGCAGTGTGACAAGGTAGCAGGGAAGGCTAACAGGATGCTGTGATGCATAGGCAGGGGAATCGCCAGCAGAAGGAAGGAGGTAATAATCCCACTTTACAGATCATGTGAGGCCTCACCTCAAGTATTGTGTACAGTTCTGAAGACCCCATCTTCAAAAGCACATTAACAGGATAGCGGTGGTACAGAGGAGGGCAACAAAAATGGTGTGAGGCCTGCATAATAAACCGTATGAGTAAAGACTGAGAGGGTTAAATATGTACACTCTGGAAGACAGGAGGGAAAGGGGGGACATGACTAAAACATTAAAATATCTCACGGGAAAAACAGGATACAGGAGGGTACCATCTTCCAAAGAAAAAGATACTCAAGGAGGAGGGGCACAATATGAAGCTATGGGGGGGGGGGAGTTCAGAGGTAATGTGAGGAAGTACTTCTACACAGAGAGGGTGTTGGACAAATGGAACAGCCAGCCAGCAGAAGTGGTGGGGGCAGAAACAGTTACAGGATTCAAGAATGTATGGGATAGACACAAAGGGATCTTGAAAGTTAGGTGGGTTGGGGGGGACCGTAGACTGACTAGGGCCTGCTGAGTCACTATAGGTAAGGTAATAGGGCAGACATGGTGGGCCTAGAGGCCCTTATCTGCCGTCAATGTCTATGTTTCTATGTTTCTGTTTTCCTGTAGTCATTGTTTAGCTTCTGATAAATAATTATTAGAATTTGCCAACATATATGGGGCCCATAATTGTTCAAGGCCTACCTTTTTGCAAATTGTTGTATAGGCAGGTAAAACAGCCATTATCTTGATAATTATTTTTTCCCTTACAGAAATATAGGTGTGCTGTGTACATGCAGAATGCATGCTACATGCTTAATTGTGGAATGTTTGTATGCAGTTCGCATACATAAAGTGATCCTAAGCGTACCAGGTCTAAAACTGGCTGCTCTGAAAGGGCCACCTGCCACAACTAAAAGCTGACCTCAAACTCCTCGACTGGTCACACCTTGTAGAATCCAGTGATGTGGACACAGCGCTCAACCTCTTTATTGCAAAATTTAACACTGTCTGTGACAAACATGCCCCTGTCAAAACAAGGAAAGCCAAAGAATCTCCTAAACCCTGGATTACCCCCCGATCTAATAGCACTGCTTGATGCAAGAGATCAATACTGGCTAAAAACTCGATCACAGGGCTCTGAAAAAAAATCCAGTGATATAAAAAAGCCTGCAATGACTGTACAAAAACAATCAGACAAGCAAAGAGTAAATTTTACAAAGAAGCTCTCACCAAATCATGGAACAGCAACAAGTCCTTCTGGGCAAACCTGCTGGATATTACAGGGAAAGATCCAAAAACACCCTCTGCTATTCTCAATATCGAGGGTGTCCTGATCTTAGACCCCCTACTCATTGCCAACTCACTGAATCAGGCATTTACTGACCTCAGTAGTGTTCTCCCGGTGGGCTTCTTCAATGCTCCTAACCCAAGAGACACTGCAGGGGCATCTACACCACCTCCCCTCCGACCACCTTTCCGCTTCAAGATAGTATCAGAGGCAGACACAAGAAAATACATAGAGAAGGTGACTTTGCATCAGCTGAAAAATGGTTCACAGAACAAAAGCTGGTTATGAATTACAAAAAGACCAAAACCATGATCTACGCAACAGCCCAAAACAATCTAAAAAACTACCCCTTGGCAATACGGAATGACAGTGGCAGCACCCTGGAACTCATCCCACACTTGAAATACCTGGGGGTTACAATCGACTCCTCCTTGTCCTTCACACACAGCACATCGACAACACTGCTAAAGCCATCAACACCAGAATCAGCATCCTCTACTGACACAGGCACCGTCTCACATATGAAGCACTGAATCTGGCAATTAACAGCTTGATTGTATCCCTTATAGATTATGGTCTGGTAACACACGGATCTGCAACTGACATGGCACTCCAACGCATCTCTGTTGCCTTAAATAAAGCCTCCTGCTTGCTTACAAATGCACCACAACTAACCCATACCAGCGAACTCTATACCTGTGCTGGCTGGCTCCAACGTAACAACAGACTAAGATATCAAACCTGCCTTCTCACCAAAAAGGCTATGCTAAACCAGCTTCCTCCTGGAGTTCAGAACCTACTGTCCCTACCATTAAACACCAGACAAACCAGGACCTCCTCCACACAAATCTTCCACGTGCCCAGGTGCTGCACATCCATGGCCGAACATGCTTTCTCCTACCGGACATCACTCTGGACAAACATGCTGCCACCTGATATCTCTGGTGCTACTACACTTGGATCCTTCAAACTCAGACTCCACCATCACCTTATTGACAGGAATTCCTGCAGGTGCTTCCGGCCTGCCACTAGACACCCCATGCACCAACTACCACCGGCACTTCCCAGTCCCTACCTCTTGGGATAGGCAAACCCCAGCACTTAAGCAATCCCCCCAACCTCTTGTACCCCTATCCTTTCCTAGTCAAACCCTGCCTCTTCCCACACTTCTGCTTCTCCTACTGACGCAGGCATACTTTGTAGAATGCTGCAGCTTACCTGTTCCTGGCTGGATTTTTTGTACCAGTTATGTTTAATACTCTCATTATGAGTTTGCTGAACTCTCTGGCCTGGATATTCAAACTGCGCTCAAAACTGGCGCAACAGCAGGACCAAGCGCAAACCAGTTGCGCAAATGCGCAACTGGTGCGATATTCAAACATGGAGCAGAGCAAATTGCGCAAGCAACCAACGTCTGAATATCGCACATACTGCACCATCGCGCAACCAGGAAGGAGAAGCTGAGTCAAAATGTTGCACTATGGCGCAACCATGGAAGCTCAGCTGAGCATTCCAGAGCTGCCATAAGCGCAAGCACAGCCCCCCAGAGCAATGGAATTGCACATCCAGGGAGGCAGGCTGGGGCCCACCGCCAGCCATGCCACACATGGGCACAGGAACACACTGCAGAACCCACACCACACCGCACACCCCAAGCACAGCATCACTGGGGTGGGACGGATGATCCACGTGCCCATGGGGACAAGCCAACAAAGCATAGCAGAGCCCTGACACCCCAGCACAACCACTGGCAGGTGGAGGTGCCACACACAGGGTTGACAACCACAGTGCACATCAGCCCCGTATGCACAGTGCACCCTGCACTGTGACCCCAAGACACCACCCATGTGCAGTGACTGGCACTGCAGGAAACTATGCAGACCCCCCAGCACACGTCAGCCCCATGCAACACAGAAGCCTACAAGCCAGACACACCCTGTGCACCCAGCAGTGGGTGGCAGCAGATGGCAAGACCAACCGAAAGTCACTGACATGCTGGAGATACCTCCCCATGCACACACATGCACACACACACACACATATCCAGGACCATACCAGCCCAGATGGCATGTACACACCTGCAACTGAGCACCCATAGCCAGCTGCAAATCAGAGACCAACACAGTATTCATATATCAAAATAGAAATGTATATTAAACACAGTGCAACAAGAACAATAAAATCTATTTACAAGGGGGGGGGACGGGTACAAGGAAGGGGTGTTCAAGAGGGAGGGATTAAAAACTTGGAGAGGGAAGGCAGGGTGGTAGGGATGGAAGAAGTGGGAAGGGTAATGCGGGCTATGGCCCAGCCGGCTCCTGGTCCTCCCCCTGCTGGCGCCCCATTCCAGTCTGCCCCTGATGGCGTCCATGCCTCCGTATCGCTCGCAGGATCCTGTGGCTTGCCACGCTGACCTCTGTGAGGGACGGACATCCCGCTGCATCCTCCTTAGAACCTCGAGGCCTAGGAAAATGGGAACACAGTCAATGGCTGTGACTGACCACAACCCTGAACACCACCCAACCTGCAAGCCATATAGCCCAATGTCCCGCACCTGTGATGGCATGCACCCACCCACAGTGAACATGCACATGGCCATCACAAACAGGCGGCACCAGCTATGCGCACCACACGCCCACACACACTGCCCCGTCCAATCACAGTACAAACTAGGCTGGCAAGTGATGTGGCAATGTGGTGCGATGCCAGTTACACAGCTATGTGCCCAGTGCATGCCTGACCACCAGTGACGATACACAGACGTGCTGTGATACTGCACTGTGATGCAGGTCACCTGTGTCATGCCTACATACATGGATACATAGACAGTGTCGGCAGATAAGGGCCTATGGGACACCCAGTCTGTCCATTTGACCTTGTAAGTTCACTCTGTTGTCCTATAAGTCTGTTGCCTTACCCTGACCTCCAGAATTCCTTTATGGCTAACCAGCCATTCATAAATCCCGTGACGGTAGTTGCCACCACTTCCTCTGGCAGGGTGTTCCACTGGTCCACCACCCGTTCTGTGAAGAAATACTTTCTCATGTTTCCTCTGAATCGTCCCCTCCAACTTCATCCCATGCCCTCTAGTCCTGGAACATCCTTTACGCTTAAAATACTGTTTTCCTGCACTCTGTTCCCCCTGTAAGATACTTGTATGTCCCCATCATATCCCACACCCTCCTCCCTCCAGGAGTACATGTTCAGTTCAGTCAACCTGTCTGCATAGGACTTGTGATGCAATCCATGCACCATCTGTGTCGCCCTCCTCTGAACCCTCTCCACCCAGTCCATGTCCATACGAGGTATGGTCTCCGAACTGTACACTGTACTCCAGTGTGGGGACTCACTAGTGTTTTGTATAGTGGAATTATGACCTCCCTTTGGTTGTGTCCCGCATGGCTGGTGGTCTTGCCCCCAGCATGCAATAGCATCCATGAAGTAATGATACTCACTCCTCCAGCAGCTGGGTCTGACGCTGCTGCTGATGCTGCTGTTGGGGCACACACCCCCGGCACGGGGCCCTGGCCTGACCCGTCACCTGGCCCTGTGTCCTCACAATCCGGCCTGTGGGAGACATATGTTGAGACAAACATCAGTGTGACTCAAAAGCAGAGTGCCCCCTGCCCCAGTGAGAGTGCCTGCCCACACAGCCATAACCATCCATCGCACAGCTGCACACACTGACACAGCCCACCGTGTCCGAGCCGGCATCTATGCACAGCCATCCAAGCACACACACACCCCTACAGAGAATATAGGTGCATAGATGGTACACTCACCTGGCCTAGGCACCACGCCCCGCCTGGCACGTGAACGCAGCCGCGTCAAGAGTTCCGGCCCCCTCCGGCAGAGGTCACTGTACCGGTGCCGGCACTGCTCAGCAGACCGGCCCCAGCCAGTGACCTCCACCAGGTCAGTGGCCACTTGCTGCCACACGTGGGTCCTAGGCATGGTGAGGGGGGCCTCACCATACAGTGCCTCACAGTGGGGCTCCACCAGGGCCACCAGGTTGGCCACTTCAAGCTGGCTCCAGGACACCGCCCTCCTCCTAGCCATGGCACCAACTTTACAGCAGGCAATATGGCACCCCGCTGCGCCGTAACCCCACGTGGAGTTGTTGCACAATAGACCACCACAGGCTCCAATCGCGCTGTTCGAACAGCGCCGTCACTTTACATGGCGCTGTCACCAGACAGCGCAATAAGGACATACACATGGCATGCCAACAGCGCCAGGGGTCAGAGGGCATACACAAGGTCGCGGCAATGGCGCAAGGCTATGCACAGCGCCACTAGAACGTATAGGCATCCTTCCGACTGCCAAGCTGAGCACCAGTGCCACAGTGGACTATCGGCGCGGTAGTGCCACAGCGCCATATAGTGCCCAGTGCTGTAGCGCCACTGGCACAATGGTGGCCATGGTCTGAATCACCTATCGCGCTCAGCAGGTCTGCAGCACGATAGGCGCGTAAAGCTGTCTGGGCATGCGCACGGCAGTGTGGCACACAGCCACAAACCTGCGCCATTGGCTCAGCCGGACCTTCCGTATTGCACAAAGCGCAAATACGCGATATTCAGCCGACATATGCAAATCATGCGATCAGCCATTCAAAGGTGCAGTGGCACGATTAGCATGTCATTAAAGTTGTGCCACACCTCATTTGCATGTGTTGCGCTATAAAAATGTGACAGTGGGTTGTGCTGGCCAGATTTGGTTACTGCAGGTGAGAGGTGAGTTACATGCTGTGTGATGCTCAGGACAATGCTCATGGGCAGAGGATGATAAAGGCTGAGGGGGCTGAGCATGAAAAGGGCACTTAGAAAGGGACAAAGGCACCCTTTCGATCAGTATCTGCCATTGGAGTGGAAACATGGGGGCTTGCCCCAGACCAGCAGCTATGCTCATGGGGAAATGCTGTCGACTGCACAGTGACAGGTGTCCACTTCCACCCATACAGATCACCATGACTGACCAGAGCCAAGCTGAGGGTGTGGACGGCGGGCGTGGGAGGAGGCCGAACTTCACGGCAGCAGAGACGGAGGCCCTCTTCCAGGCCTACCTGGAGGATGAGCCACTAGTGAGTGGACGGAGGGCACCCTCAGAGAAGTGCAGCTGCATGGGAGGGTAGCTCGGGCCGTCAACCTGCAGGAAGCCACCAGCTCCGTGCAGGAATGCAGAAGAAGATGGGGACTGACCGCAGGAGGCTGAAGGAGAAGGTGGCAGCCTTCAGGGCAGCACGATGCTGGCACTGGTGGGGGCCCACCAGTGGTGTTGCAGCTGACCCCTACAGAGGAGACACTGGTTGCGGCCATGCGCCGAGTGCCATTGTCGAGCATACCAGGTGGAGGATTCCAGACAGGTGAAGCCCATCACTGCACGGTATGACATGGTGGTGTTGTTGGGGGGCTGTTGTTCACATGCACTCACATGTACTCTCTTTCTGTTACAGATCCTGTTCGTCTTCAGGAGGCGGTGGTGGTGGTGGTGGGTCCAGACAGTGATGCAGACCTGCTGGGCGTGGAGGAGGACCATCCACCTCCGCCACCAGCCTGCAGGCACTGCAGCAGCATGCACGCTGGGCCAACAACTCTGGTGTCAGTGATACGGGTGCAGGGGGAGCACAGCCTGTGTCACAGCAGTCTGGCATGCAGGTATGCCAGCATGCTGTGCCTATGGCAGTGGCACGCACCTGCACCATTGATGATAGCAGGCCTGCAATGGGCAGTGATAGGTGTGTGTCCCATGATGGACACATGGCAGGCCAGCACATGCCCCTGGGCCTTCCTGGTTCACACCTGCATACCAGCATGCTGGCACAGTCCCAGGCTGTGCCTGTCAGCACCGGTGGGGCAGCACCGGTGGCTGTGCAGGTGTCTGGCACTGTTGTCAGCACAGAGGTGGAACAGGTGGACCTGGGGGCTCAGCAGTTGGAGGGGGGCGGCAGCAGCAGTCGCACACCAGGTCTGGGGGTACAGTGTCAAGCAGTGGCACATGTCCACCACCCTTTGATCCGCCCATACCTGGTCCTGGCGAACAGCACCCACCCTCAAGGGGTGCTGTGCACCAGGACCGTCCACACCCTGGGGGTCACGATACCATTGGGGCACAGTACCCATTGGACGCGCACACCCGCCTGCTGCAGGACTCGGTACAGCTGCAGGGGCGGGTTGCAAGGTCCGTGGAGGCACTGTCTGTGTCCGTGGAGCGGCATAGCAGGGAGTGTGCTCGGGACCGAGCCGAGCTGGTCCTTATGCGGACGGATGTGACCGCTGCCATTGACAGGCTGACCCAGGCAGTGGTCTCTGTCGCGGACGCATTGGCCACACTGTCAGGTGCCCCTGTACCACACACCCCCACACAGTGTGCTCTCCACTCCCTGTTCCCAGCGTTGTGCGACACCAGGCCTGTCGACGCCGGGTTCTGCTGTGGGCATCCCGAGCACCCCTGGTGCAAGTTTGTTTGGCAGGATGCAGACCCCTGTGCGGGCAAGGTCGCGTTTGCACAGTGGGACCCCTGGTGGTGCACCAGCGCCACCCGATGTGGCCCCTGCTCAGCCTGCCAGTGCTGCTGGGCCACGGCGGGGCCGCCCATGCATCCATGGTGGCCGTGGGACAGTGCTACCTGACTGCGCTGTCTCCCAGTGCAGGCCCCTGTCTGGTGCTGCCCCTATGTGCAATGTGTGTCATGGTGGGCAGTGCACTGCTGGGTGCTCTGCTCACCAAGCTGACACACGGACCACCTGCACACTCTCCCAACTGCTGTCCACAGGTGCGTGTGCATGATGATGCCTGCATTGCACTGTACACCAAGGTGCAAGGTGCCCAGGTCCTGACACACGTCACGTGGACAGTCCAGGTGGTGGGGTGGTTGGTGGTGCTGTGTGTTGGCAATGTCATTTCCGCAGTGCTGTGCTGCTGCCCATGTATGCTGCCTGTGTGTGTGTGTGTCCATATGAGTGCTCACCCTCTCTGATGGTGTGTTGGTATGCCTGGAACCTTCAACTCCCCTGACCTTCATGCACGGTGTGTTCCCCTGTGAGCCTGTGGTTTGCGCATGGACAGTGTTGCCTGCACATGTCCCCTTGACTTACCTGTGTTGGGTATAGTGCTCTTCTGAAATGGTGTCCCGGTGCAGCTGGGCCTGCCGGGTCAGTCGGGGGTCCCTCCGTCCTAGGGGGGGCTGCTCATCACTAACATCACCAGCGCCACTGGTGTCCCCATCGCTGTCCCCCTCTTGGACCTGTACGGCTATCCCATGGTCTTTGGCCATGTTGTGCAGGATGCAACAGGCCAGGAATATCCCACAGGCCTTTTGGGGGCTGTACTGTAGGGCTCCGCCGGAGGTGTCCAGGCATCGGAAGCGTGCCTTGAGCATCCCAAACACCCGCTCTATGATGTTACGTGTTGCGGCATGTGCCTCATTGAAGCATAGCTGCGCTGGGGTCGTGGGTGCCAGTACAGTGTGAGCAGCCAGGGACGGAGTGGGTATCTGCAGTCACCTGTGTGGAGATAATGGAGATCAGTGTCATGTCAGGTCCATATTGCCCATATCCTTGTGTGCCACTACCATGGCACCTGTGTCATTCCCACCCTTGCCCAGAGTTTGCATTCCATACATGTGTACTCACCCACTAGATGACCCGTGGGGATGTCCCCATGCTTGAATCGATGGCACAGTGCAGACTGGTGCCATATAAAGGCATCATGTGCTCCGCCAGGGTGTGTGGCACAGACATTGATAATGCACCCAGTGGCATCACACACCACCTGGCAGTTGACACTGGAAAACCCCTTTCGGTTCCGATATGCCTGGCCGTCGGGGCCAGGTGGCATGCGAATGGCCACATGGGTGCAGTCTATGGCCCCTAGCATGCCAGGCATGCGTGCTACCCTGTGGAACTCCCGCATGTTTGTTATGCGCTCTGCAGCGGTGCTGGGGAAATGAATGTACTCCAGGCATGAGGCAGCAGTCGCTGAGGAATTGGGTGAGGATGCATGATGTGGCCGACTGTGTAATGCCTGTGGTGTCCCCTGTTGGCCTCTGGAAGGTGCCCGTGGTGAGCAGGCACATGCAGGCTGTCGCTTGGTCTCCACGGACAGGCGTGACTCCGTCGTGGGGTGCCTGCATCACATCACTGCACAGCTGAGAGCCATCTCAGTATTGCCTTGTTCAGGCGGTACCGCCCACAATCCTCGGCGTCTGTGTACAGCTCGGCTGATGCGGCACGATACCGCCTGTCGGGGTACCGCCGACGGGCTCCTCCCGCTGCCACGCCCCCTGCAGCATGATGTCTCACCCCCTCATTACAGCTTCCATGTGGAAGCTGGCACTGTCCATCTCCCTGGCTTCTGCCCCGGCTGCTGTTCCTGTGTTACCCCCGCTGCCCCCACCGCTGCTTCCACTGCACCGGGCACCCCCCACTGGCCTCTCTGTCCTCCTGGACCCACTGTCCCTCTCTGCCCTTCCAGCTCCTGTCTCTCTCTCTCTCTCTGTCTCTCTCCCCCAGTTTGCGGCCTGCTAGGGTTCTTGCGCCACTTCCTTGAGCCTTTTTATTTTGGCTCAATTCCGCTACTGCGCAACTTCCGGCTGAGCCACTCTTGCGCATTGCGCAAGTGTTCGATTATCGCATTGCGCACTTTATGCATGGACCCGCCCCTTGGTTGCGCATGCCTTCATTTCCATTGCGCTGTTGCTCAGCATGTTTTTGGTGGCGCAACTGGCCCCTTCTGAATATCGCAGAATGGCGCATTTTTGGAGTTGCGCCACGCGCAACCCTGTTGCGCATGGCGCAACCCTTTTGAATATCTGGGCCTCATTGTATTATCTGTAAATTGTCTTCAGTTTTTTTTTGCCTTTTGTTTAATGTATTTAACATGGAACATCTCAATGAGCATCTGCTCACAGGTGTATCCAAGACTTCAATAAATAAATAAATAAAAAGCAAATCAGGTTCGCATGCTGCAAGCTTGGCATCTGCGCAGCAGGAAAGCTGGTGTGAGTATCTTCTAAAAATTACATCAGGTTCACATGTTGCATGCTTGACATGAGTGCAGCAGTTCAGCTAGTGTAAACATCATTTAAACATCACATCACGTTCACATGCTGCATGCTTGCCATTTGTGCAGCAGCTAAGCTGATACAAATCTCATCTAAAAAAAAAAACACATCAGTTTCTATTTCTTATACTACTGCTAGCAATTAGTCATTAAAATACATTTTATTTGGATTCCCATAAAAATTAAGTAAACTCATTAATTCTGATCTTTTTGCAATTTTTGATTTTTGTCTTTAAATCGCCATCAATTTGTAAAGTATTATTTGCATACTGCATTAAATGCCTAGGATATAGCCAGTCAACATCCCCCATTCCAGATGTACGAAGAGGGGCCTCTGTGTTCTGAAGCCTATCCTTTTTGTTTTGGACCATGCAAATCCTTTATGCATATTTAGTGCTACAAATGTGTTTCTCCATGACTGTCTCATCTCACTTACTTTCCCATTGTCATTCTGTATTGAGCATATACAGTATGGCCGTGCTCAGCACTCTTTGTACTAAGTAGGATCTTGGAAGCATGCACCATACCTCACATTTTGTCACTGAAATGAGGGACATGGACACTCAAAATGAGGGACAATGAAGGACACTAACCCACATGATGATCAGGACACATCATCATGAAACATGGAGATACAGTACCTCAGAACACAGTGGAAACCATTGCATTAGCACCTGAGAATAAATTTCTACCATTAAGCAGCAGTGCCATTTAGGTAGTGCAGAGGCAGTTGCCCCCCGCACATGTATTTGTGCCTAGGTTGTTCTTATGGTGTGGTAATAATGGCATTAAATTTGGATTTAATCTTTTGCACAATAAGTGCCCACCTGGCACCTGGCTTGTGTGTGCTCATGCTGCAGGTACTCTCCAGACTTGACTGTTATCTGTATAGTGTTGTCCACTCTCTCTACCTATTAGCAGCGGCACAATCACATGTGATGTGGAGAAGTGCCAGCCAAGAAAAAGCACATGAGTCTTGCAAGTGTAACATTGTCTTTCCCGCCACAGAATAGACAGACTGCACACTACAGTTTGGAGGAGTCAGTGAGCACGGAACTCTCAACAGCAGTGTTGTGGCAGCATATTTTGGTTGGTCTACTCTTAGTGAGTCTCCATCTCCCCTGGTGGCTGAAGGGGCAGAGGGTGAGCTAGAAGCTAACTCAAGACTAGGCTACCTACTTGCTCTACTAGACTCACCATGCAAAACAAAACCAGCACAGACCCCCATGGTGGCAAGCTAGGCTTAGCAGTAGTCATGACAGTGGTGTGGGCGGTCTTCATATGCCTTGATCAGTGCAGTGTGGCAGCAGCCATAGCAGCAACCAAGTAAGAAGCAAGCAACCCAGGTTGAGTGGGTTCGGTTGGTGAGCTGACTTGGTTGCGGACATGTTGGGGACCTGTGATGGTCGGTTTTAGCATCCAGCTTCTGGCAGAGGGAAAGAGGGAGAGCAGACTGAAATCTGGGCTGGTGGCACCCTGTGCCAGGCTACAAGTTCTGTTCACATGGCCGAGTAAGTAAAAGTAAATAATTTCCTTTACAGAGGGATTGGGAAAGGAGCAGAAACTGAAATATTGATGTATTTTTCATGTTTCTTCGCTTTTGGGCAGCTTCATTACCCATAGGGGATGGGTATTGAATGGAATGGAGTCAAGAAAAAAAATTGGGACAAAGTTCTTTTTTTGGTGGTGGGGGGGACAGAACTTCAGCCAGGAAAAAAATTGGTTAGTAACTGGGTGGGTTTAAGTCCAAATCTGATGCACTGCTCAGGGGTATATACAGATGAATCTTATACATTTGAATGCTTCCTGTTTTGCATATCACTTTTCAGTCAAAGCAAATAAATTGTACCATTCAGAGATGTTACAGACATTCTAGAGCTGTCCCTTACATTCACAGACAGTTGAGCAGTATGGTATGCACAGACTATTGGAGCCTCACTATAGTCAGGCATATGCCCCCCCCCCGGTGAAGCTGACCTCCACATTCCCACGTTCAGGCATATTATGACAAAGAGCAAAGGAGACTGCAGGGGTGTGCACCATTGAAATGAATGGGGTATTTTTTTATTACTATTTTATACATTATTGATGGAGAGTTTAAGATTAATGAATGCCACTGCTCAGCTAACAAAGGCCTTGTTAGTAGAACAGTAGCATTCATTATTCTCCAACTCACCATCATAACATATAAAATAGCAATAAAAAATTACTCCATTCATTTCAGGGTGGTACACACCATCAGTCTGACCCTTGGACATCATCTCTTAAAGACTCCTGCCTCTGGCTGTCTAGTATTTTATTTATTTTTTTATTTATTGAAATTTTTCACCAGAAAGGGACACTGAGCAACAAGTCGCTCATCTCCTGGTGTGGCCTGGGGGAAGGGGTACAATAGGAGTGAAACATTAAACATTCAAGTTACAAGATCAACATTAACATACAGTTGTAAGGCAGGTGTTACAAACAGTATTACAACAGTGTTGCGCATAACATGTAGAAAGAGTGGACAATAATAAGTGCCGGGTTAATAAGTAAACAAGTGCTTACATGAAACAAAAGGGGGAAAGGGGAGGGAGGGGTGAGGTGGGGAAGGGGGAAGATTCGTGTCCCTGTAAACCCCCTCATGGTGCCAGGAACTCTGCAAGGGGACTGGTGGGACCAGAGAGAAGGTGATAAGGCAGCATCCCAGAGAGATCCCTTTAGGATGGTTGGAGAAGGGAGTAGATCAGAGATACAAGCTCCTTGGAGGGTAGGATGGTGTCAGTGTGGCTCAGTTGGTAGCACATCCGCCTCTGGACCAGAAGGTTGTGGGTTCTCGTCCCACACCGGGATTGGACTTGCACCTAAAAATCGCTGGCATCCGAGTGCAGTATTGGGGGGTGCTGTACTGCTGGGGTGTGCCGTCCTTCAGATGAGACGTTAAACCGAGGTCCCTTCTGCCCATCCTGGTGTTGTCCTGGTGGGTGTCCAGGTGGAAGTAAAAGAACCCAGGGCACTATTCGCAAAGAGTAGGGAACATTCCCGGTGTTCTGGCCAACATTCCCCTTCCCATAAACTGGTTCTTGCAATTATCCAGGCTGTGTGTGGGTGATGATGTGCGATATGGCCGTCACCACACATTCAGTCACTTCACTACCAGTCTAGCACTGCTTGTAAAGCGCTTTGGATGTATGAAAAGTGCTATATAAATGCAGATTCTTCTTCTTCTCTTCTTCTTCTAGGAGAGGGATCCATGAAGAGCATTTGGGGTCTTTTGCATTCTGTGAGAGATCAAGGGAGGCCAGTAAGGGGGAGCAATTTGGGGGAAGGAGGGCTATAGATTTGGGGGGTTGGTGTGCACAGGGTAAAATGAAGGTAAGGGTAGAGAGGTAGGGTTTGTACTCAAGTAAGAGACTTTTTACTTACATCTATACTTGGTGGGTTGTCTGTAGCAGCATGGCCGTACCCACTACAGCGTGTGTGCATGGGGGGACTGGCCACATGAGTGTGTGTGTGTGTGTGTCTGTGTGTGTGAAGTTATTGCTACTTTTGTGTTTGCACCATAAAGTCTGTTTGCATCAAAGCATTCAAAACTATGGAGTACAGGCCAGACAGAAGTAATTAAGTGATTTGGTGGGTAAGTTTGTGTATTGGGGGTGGGAAAACCCGTAATGTGTTTCCATTGGTAGGTGTACTACAGTTCAACTGTGAAACTGAGATGAGTAAGAGAAGAAAACTTAAAAAGCATATCAGTGGCTTCAAGCATGCTGCATGCATGCAGATGTAGTTAGATACAGTATATATTGAAGTACAAGCCAGCCATATGTGTGCAGGCAGTATGGCTTAGTTTTTAAAGGTACTGAACTGCAAGCAGGAGACTTGGAGGCATGAAGACCTGGGTTTCAATCGCATCATCCCACACTTGTGTATGGTGTGATCCTGAGCAAGGCACTTAATGTTTACTTTTGCAGTTTTCCATGCAGTCTTTCCCAATTTAACATAAAAAGCATGTTTTTCATTTTTTGAGCTGCCATTCTGGGATGGGTTCCAGCTTTAAAAGAAAATGCAGGAAAGTACCATTGATAACTCTCTTCAGTTACTCCAATCTAGTTGAGGATAGCCACCTTTACATGGTAATATGCTCTGGCAGTGGTATCATTCAGGCTGCGATATACAGCTTGTGGATCTCCAGTCAGATATGGTGCAATGTGAGTGGCCCAACTTTCTAGTGACCAGCCAGTGGTACTGGCAACTTTCTCAAAAGTCATAAGGTAGGCTTTGGGGGAATGCTCAGGACCCATCTTTGTTAGCATGGGGTGAGGTCCTATATTGACTGATTCCCTGTGACCTATAGCTGGGGCAGAGCTTCTTTCTGCATTTACAGCAGCTGCTTCATAAACTTCTGCTGTGGCTGGGCTCTGCATCCACTGTTGTGCTGACTGCTGGTCTCTCTGTGCCTACAATTGAGCTTGCTGGGCCATCCTATCCCTTTGCATCTGAACCTGCTGCACCAGTTGCTAGTCTCTCTGAGTCTGCTGTTGTGCCAGCTGAGCCTGCTGTTGTGCTTCAGAGCCATCCATTCCTTTTGCATCTGGGCCTGTTGTGCTTGCATCTGGATCTGTTGCACTTGTACTTAAACATTTGTGCCAGTGCTATGAAGACATGAATTCTTACTTGTATGTATACAGAGTGGAGCAATCTTCCTTGTACAATTCTTACAAGGTGTCATCCATCCTTAAACACTACATTTTATACTCGCATTTTTCTTGACTAGTGTAAGCACAGGGTTTTTTTCATGCACTATTCTTACAAACATTTATACATATGTGGAAGAACAGAGCAAGAAAAAAAAACATGTTCTTACACTATAGTCAAGAAACATACAAGTATAAATGTTTTATACCACATGGGCAAGGCCAGGCAAATTGTATTTATATAGCACCCTATCCAGGGGCTCAGAACGCTTTACAGTAAAAACGTCTCAAGAATTAAAATAAAAAATATTTTAAATAAAACTAAAGGCTGCATCAAAAAGAAAAGTTTTTAAAGTTGCTTTAAAGGCCTCCACAAAGCTGGCTGCATGTATATAAGGTGGAAGAGAATTCTACAAAGATGGTGCAGCAGTACCAAAAGCTCTATTGCCTGATCTCCTAAGGCAAGAGGAGGGTACAACAAGCAAGCCAGCCTCGACAGAGCATAGGGGGCTGACAGGTCAATACAGTACCAGGAGCTCTTTAAATTAGACAGGACCTAAACCACGTAGGGCCTTATAAGTTAACAAGCAAATCTTGAAGGTGATGCACAAACTCACAGGCAGTCAGTACAGAGTGCGCAGAACAGGAGTGACATGATCCCTCATTGAGGCACCTGTCAACATCCTGGCCGCAGCATTCTGCATTAGCTGCAGTTTATGCATCAATCCTCCAGACTGCCCTAGGTATAGTGTATTGCAATAATCAAGTCTGCTGGTGAGAAAGGCATGGATGACTGTAGCTAGATCATCAGGCATCAAGAACGGTCGGATCCTGGTGATATTCTAGAGATAGAAGAAACCAGATCAAACCAAAGACACCTATTGTTCAAGGGTCAATTGGGCATCTAGAAAAACATCAAGGTCTTTAACCGCAATTACCATTGACAGGGGCCGCCCACCAACTACTGGGGTGAGCAACCTCTGCCAGTGGAAACACCTCCATGACTCGGCTCGATCACCATGATCTCTGTCTTGCCAGGGTTGAGACATAGCCAGTTTATAGACATCCAATCTTTAATTTCAGCCAAACCATGGCTCAGCATACCTGAGGCGGAGAGATCATCTGGGGCACAAGACAAGTACAACTGGGTGTCATCCGCACAGCAGTGAAACCCCAGATTGTACCACCAAATGATCTCTACCAGCAGAATCATGTACACAGGGAACAGGAGAGCCAAAGTAGACCCCCTGCAGAACACCACAAGGCAGCACGAAGATTCTGGAGGAATAATTCCCAAGGACAATGCACTGCGATCTTCTGGATAGATATGAGCTAAACCAGCACAAAACTGTGCCCAGAACACCCACATAGTTCCACAGAAGATCCATTAGCACCCCACGATCAACTGTGTCAAAAGCTGAAGACTGGTCCAAAAGCACCAAGATGGTAAATTGCCCTCGGTCCCTCATCATAAGAAGATCATGTGCCACCCTGATCAAGGCTGTCTCAGTGCTGTGCTGGGGCTGAAAACCCAGTTGGAGACGGTCATAGATGGATAGACTCTCCTAACCCTCAGCCAGTTGTTCAACCACCACCTTCTCGATAACCTTTCCCAAAAAGGGAAGATTAGAGATGGGCCTATAGTTCGAGAGAACGTCAGGGTATAAAATTGACTTTTTTTTTAAAATTAAAGTTGATTGAAAATTTTCTAAGAGTAACCACGTATACACCACAATTACACAATTTTTACAAAAATAAAATCTTACAATGCATGAACAGTAAATACACTAAATTAGTCCCACAATAACTTAAGAACATAAAGAAAAGAAAAACCTCCCACTATGGGGTGGGTGTTCTATACAAAATAGACAGTGCCTCAAAAGTTTTCCTGACAAATTAATATAACGACTTTCTTTGGCAAAGCAAAACTAAAAGAACACACTATAAAAAGACAGACATAACCAACCTGGGAAGTTGATAGTTTCTACTTCAGATCGCTGGGTGGGGTGAAACAATCCCCACTTGAAGTGGAAGAGGGGATGAGGGAGAGAGGGGCACAGTGACTCCAAGGCCACTGATCCCCCATCTTGTATAATTCCTGGGGGGAGGGCACCCAGTGGAGAGAGGGGAGGAAAGGTCAGATCCCCGCCCACCCCCCTGGTGAGGCCCATCAACTACGACCAGATCAATCAATATAAGATAATCTATTTTTGTTCTACTATCCCAATGGTCAGCCTTGCTCAGCTAAAATCTCAAGAACATTTCTTCCCTGTTTGCTGTTATGAAATGAAAATAGGACATCCATTGGCTGATTAATTTGTCTTTCTGCAGCCCCAATTGAACCATCAATTGCTCCATAATTAGTATACGGAGGCAATTGTTTAACCATGTCTCACCCATGGGCTGTGTCGGGGTTAGCCACTTTTGTGTTAAAGTTTTAAGAGCAATGGCTAATAAAATATTCTGTAAGTACTTATGAGCCTTAGAGTTTATACCAGGAGGAGGTAGTCCCAGAATCCAGAATTGAAGATTGAGGTGGAGGGTTACTCCGAAAATACCTTCAACTCCCCCCCCACCCTTTCCCAGTATCTGCGTATTACTGAGCATGTCCAGAAAATGTGGGTATGGGATCCCACCTCCTGGCAGCCCCTCCAACAATTATCCAATGGGTTAGCCCCAAAATGTTTTGTTATAACTGGGGTATGGACATTCCTAATAGCCACACTCCACTGAATGTCCCTCCAAGATGGGGTAGCTGTGGTACCAAAGACTCCCTCCCATACTATCCCCCATTCCTTATCAGCCAGTTCTACCTGGGCTTCTGCGTGCCATTTGTCTTTAATTTGTTCTACCTTGTCTGTCTTTAATCCCATTAAAAGCTGGGAAACTTGGGAAACCTCACCTCTTGTACCATCTGATCTGGCCAAATTTATCAGCAACTGTTTCAAAGGATTAGGGGCCATCTGAAGCTGGGCTTGACTCAGTTAATCCATAAAATAATATCTGAATTGTAAAAAATTGAAAAAGGTCTCTTGGGGAAGTTGGAATTCCTGGCTCATTTGTGCAAAGGACTTTAGCCCTCCTCCATCAAAGAATTGCCACAGAGTTGAAAGGCCCTTTGTTTTCCACCTATTTAATCCTCCTGCCAGCTTGAATGGCACAAATTCCAGACAAGCCCGAAGGGGCTATCACTTGCCAAGTTAGTATTAAAGTGGTGTCATGTGCACACCTTCATCCATACTTTTTTGAGGGTTAGAACCCAAGGATTACCAGTATCCAGTAATTTCAGGTTGTTTTGGTCAGTATATATGAGGTCCCTAAACTTAGCTAGCACCTGGTGTCTCATAAGTGGGATATAATATGTTGTAATTAAGCTTTATTTATTTTTCGGATGACACTGGATAATATCCACAGAAGGGGTATTTGACAGGGAACCCGCACAGGAACTCAACAGCATGATGATCCGACCAACAGACCAGATCAACCTTGACCACCATAATGTCAAGTCCGAGTGAGAAGACCAGGTCAAAAGTGTGGCCATGTATGTGCGTCTTGGAGGTTACCACCTGAGACAATCCCAGCTGATTCATCAGCTGGAGGAACTCTTGCCCAAAATGACAGGATTCATTGTCAACTCAAGCATTAAAATCCCACAGGACCAAGATTCTGGGGGCCTCCAACACCTGCTTGGTGATGAAGTCTGCCAGCTCCTGCAGGAAAAGGCTCCCACCCCCCAGAGGCTGGTAGATGAGAACTATCCTGCCATTGACTCTCAAGGCACACTTAGTGACCACACACTCGAAGGATACTGGTGTTCTCACTGGGAATGCAATGCGACCCAGTGAGGCTCTAAAATAGATGGCCACCCCACCCCCTTTGCAGTCCCTCCTTGGGCAATGCAGAACAGAGTAACCAAGGCGAACAGACGCTGCTAGCACAGGGCACATGTTTACATTCTTGACTAGGACTAAAATGTATATTTTGATCTTGCAGCACCTTGTGTGTACTTGAAATAAACTTGCATTTATTCATGCAAAAAATGACAGTTTGTGTATTTGATAAGATTTTTGCAGAGTTGTGCAAAGAACTTACAGTAATTTTGGTACTAACTACATTTTCTCATGTTTTTTCTTACAAATCATGCAAGATCAGTTACAAACCTTACATTTTTATGTTTGCATGCACATGTGTGTACACACAAACATTTTGTTAAAAGGAACCACATTTCCGAGGTGTGCCACTCTTCAGTGCAGTGCAGCTCATGCTGCAGTGGGTTCGGCAGTGACAGACCAATGATCAGCCAGGATGATCATGATACTGGTCACTGCTTGCAGGGCAGGAACTTCATGTAGTTCAAAGGACCAAACAGCTCCTGTGAGAGCATGCCATGATGCTTTTGTCTACATGAAGCTGCCCAGCAATCAGCTGAGCAGCATCATTACATACTGTTGTCATACTGTGCATCTTTTCCATCCCCTCCACATGTCATCTGACAATCAGCTGAGCAGCATCATTACATACTGTTGTCATACTGTGCATCTTTTCCATCCCCTCCACATGTCATCTGACAAGCAGCTGAGCAGCATCATTACATACTGTTGTCATACTGTGCATCTTTTCCATCCCCTCCACATGTCGCCTGACAAGCAGCTGAGCAGCATCATTACATACTGTTGTCATACTGTGCATCTTTTCCATCCCCTCCACATGTCGCCTGACAATCAGCTGAGCAGCATCATTACATACTGTTGTCATACTGTGCATCTTTTCCATCCCCTCCACATGTCATCTGACAATCAGCTGAGCAGCATCATTACATACTGTTGTCATACTGTGCATCTTTTCCATCCCCTCCACATGTCATCTGACAAGCAGCTGAGCCCACAATATTTCTGTCCCCCCACATGCCATCTGATAAGCAGCTGAGCTCACAATATTTTTGTCCCCCCACATGCTGTCTGATAAGCAGCTGAGCTCACAATTGCTCCTGTGCCCCGTTTCAATATCCCACCTTCTGCCAAGTATCCTTCCCATCTCCCCATAGTTTCCCATGGCCCTTAAAGATAAAACTGACACTGGGGTGCCTATTCCTCAGTGTCATACCTAAAGTAAGAAAACCATCCTTAAATGTCTTTTTTAATTTTTTTAAACCCTGTAAAAAAGAAAATGGTCCATTGATGGCCACTATACTGCCACACTGTCACCATTATCCCCCCACCCACACACCCACCCTTACTTGCCTACTGTGGGTCCAAATGCCATAATCTTTTATGGACCAGAGATACACCTTCACCTTCAGTGCTAGACTGGGAACTGAGGAAATCAGGTAAGCACATCAATGTATTTCAGCTTGGTCATGTTTTTATATTTTTCCCAAAATTTTTAACATGGCCTTTTTGGAACCCCACCTCATGAACAAAGTAGGTGAACATTTTCAAATCTGGCCTAAATGGTGATTTTGTAGTTTCTCCATTAAATCACATTTAGGGTAGGATTTGAAATTTTCACATACCGTGCTCATGGGGCAGGGGGCATAAGAAGATTATGTTGAAAATTTGGTGTCATGACATTAAAAAACAGCAAAGTTATGAAGGTATATTGACATTCTGACACTCATGCAAAACATTTGTAATTTCCAATATTTTCACCCCATATTTTCAACACAGCCATTTTTCATACCACATCAAGAACATGACTGGAGTCATTTTTCAAATCCTAGTCAAAATGGATTTTTCACACTTCTGTTATGAAATGACGTTTCAGACAGTATTTTATAGCTGACACCTGTTATGTTCAGAAGAAGGGGTCATGAAAAGACTATGTTCAAAATGTCACCTTTCATGTTCAGAAGGAGGGGTCATAAAAAAGCTATATTGAAGATTTGGGGTCAAAATGTCACAAATCAGTCAAGTGATGAACAAATGTTAACTTTTTTCAACATTTACTCATAACATTGAGACGTGTGATTTTTCACTCTTAATTTTCAACTTAGCATCTTGTTACCCCCACCTCATGAACATGACAGGTGTAATTTTTAAACCTCCTCCTAAACATGTTTTCATGTTTGCTCAGTGAAGCCACCTTTGAAACAGGGCTGAAAAAATTTCCACCTGCTCTGATCATAAGGTGAGGGTCATAAAAAGACAGTGTTTAAAATTTGGGGTCAAACTGTCAAAAAACAGCAAAGTTATGAGGAAACGTATTTTTCAACATTTACTCATAACTTTGTGATTTTTGCAGATTTTGGCCTCAAATGGGCACACAGACCTTTTGTTATCCCACTTGATGAACATGACAGGTCATTTTTCAAATCCCCCCGAAACATGTTTTCACAGTCTCACTGTAAAATCTTCTTTCAGATGGGACTTAAAAGAATTCCACCTGTCTTGATCATACCGTCAGGTCATAAAATGACTATGTTGGAAATTTGGGGGTCTAAATGTGGGAGCCCACTGAAAATTAGATATTGCCTTTCAGCTGGCCTATCCTTGGTAAATACAATCTAAAAATGTATAAAAGTAGGACACAACTGCAAATGAGATATTCCATCTCATCTGTTCTATTTTAGGTAAATATACAGTAAAAATGTGTAAAAGCAGGACCCCGATATAGCAGAGCCCCTACTGAACTGTGCATCTATGCTGCTCTGTCCTGGTAGAAATACATTGTAAAAGCTAGATAGCTGGGCTATCCTGTGTAAATGCATAATATAAAGGTGTAAAAGTCAGGCCCCATCAAAAACGAGATATTGCATCTCGGCTGTGCCATCCTGGTAAATACAGGGTGAAAATTGGGAAAAGCAGAACCCCACTGAAATCATGATAGCATTTGAGCTGTGCTATTGTGAGTAAACACAGTACAACAATGTGTCAAAACAGGACCCCATTGAAAATGAGATATTGCATCTCAGCTGGGTTATCTGAGGTAAATATACTGAAAAACTATGCCAAAATAAAACCCTACAGTTGACCCCCTGAGTCAGACCCCCACCAGAATACTGGGAAATTTTGTTGGGTCCATGGCCACCTCCTAACTCTAAAACTCTTTGGTTTTATCATTTTTATTTATTTTTTCTAATTCAATCAGGTTTTTTGGGCCCTGCAAGTAAATGTAAGATGCAAACACAGAGCTAGTGTATCATATTGAAGTAAAATACTGATATGATTGTGTCACCCTTGGCCCTCCACTGTTGATTTTCCAGGTGGGCACTAGTGTCAACTTTCCAAGTGGGCCCCCTGCATCTCAGTCTAATCCTGAGAATCCCAATGAAAAGGAGATGTTGCATCTAAGGTAATCTGTTCTGGAAAATACATTATAAAGCTGACCCAACTAAAAATGAGATATTGTATCTCACCCCTACTAGCCTGGGTAAATACAATATAAAACTGTTTAAAATCAGGGCCCCATTGCAAATGATATTGTACTTCTAATCTGGTCTATCTTGGGTAAATGTATAGTAAAAATGCGTATAAGCAGGACCCAGTACAACACCATACAAGCTAACATTCAGCACTGACAAATGCTTGTTTCAGTAGGAGGAAGTAAGACAAATGTTCTCTAGGGCCTTACTAATTACAGTTATAGTACTCAGACATTGTTCACCAATGGGTTATCCTCCATCCATCCTATGGGTTGATACACGATCAATCAAATTCAAGCTGGAAGGCCATCCCCACCCAGCCAGAATGCTCCAGTTTAGTTTGAGCATCCCTAGAGATTGGTCATGATCCTACTCTCTCCCACATTTCAGGTAATTTTACTCCATAATATTATTTTTTCTCTTGTTAGCCCTTTCCTCTAATAGAGCAAGCATCGAATTACAGGCAGCGCATACAATTGCTAGTACTTACAGTTTTACTTAAGCATGTATATTGTCTAGCCTGGATGAAATGCCAGCTCAGATTTTCTAATCTTTTTGTACCATTTACTCTGATATTTGAATGCTGACTAGTTGTTTTCCATTGTATTAATACAACTAATACTTGGTTTAATGTAGGTAACACTCTAGCCTCTCTCAACCTCTGCTTCAGTAAAATGAGGATAATGTACTACAATTTCTGAATAATTTTGTTATATCATTGTACTCTAGTAAAGCAGAAGTGCATCAAAAAATGTTTTTTTTTGCAAAATCTAGTTTGAGCTACAGCTAATAAAAAGCCTGAGCCACATCCATCAAATCTACTTTTATTGGTACCCTCCTATACCTGCAGCACTAGGGCCTGATTTTCAAAGGTCAGTCACAAGCTGTATCAATGGCAGCTGCGCCAACTGCCTTGTGTCCAGGACTCTGTGCCTGATTCGGTATCTGATAGGGTCCCTGAGCCTATGTCCTGCGCCTAGCGGCATCAGTGGCAGTCGCCAGAAGCAATCCGCGCATCCACTATGTTCTATAGGGTGGCCAGCCGGCAGCTGCGCCTGAGGAAAGAAACATGCCAGTGGTTGCTCCCCCAAAGCCTCGATCCACCCGTCAGTGGGTTTACAATACCAGTACATCCCTGGTGATAGTGACCCCCAGCCCTGATCCACGGTATGTTGGAATAGTAATGTAATGTACATCCCTGGTGGTCTAGTGTCCCCCCCAAGCCCTGATCCTCCCCTCAGTGGCAGTGTTACAATACCAGACAATCCCTGGTGATAGTGACACCCCCAGCCCCTATCCACTGGTATGTTGGAATAATAATATAACGTATATCCCTGGTGATCTAGTGTCCACCCCCCCCCAAGGCCCAATCCACTGGCACATAAGAATATTAAAATACATTTTACATTCCTGGTGTCTAGTGGCCCCCCACCCCCAGCCCTGATCCACTGGTAAGTGGTATCCTTAACATACATTACATACATGGTGATCTAGTGGCCCCCACCATTCCACCACAGCAGGTAGTGCCCATCACCCCACTCCCCCCATCCCGAACCTCGATCCAGTGACCAGCACAGCCCTTCTCACACCACCACAGCTGGCCACCAAATGAATTTTCAGAGCTTGTGCAGTGTACAGTACGTGCTCTAACAGTTCATTCAGTGGCTGGCCATGGTGGTGTGAAGAGGGCTGTGCCGGTTGCCGGATTGGGGTTCGGAATGGGGGTAAGTGGGGTGGTGGGCACTAACTGCCATGGTGGGGGGGGCCACCAGATCACCAAGTATATAATGTATTTTAAGGATAGCACTTATCAGCAGATTGGGGCAGGGTGGGGGCAACTAGATCACCAGAGATGTAAAATGTATTTTTTAATATTCCTATGTACAGGCAGATTGGGGCCTGGGGGCTGGGGACACTAGACCACTGGGCATGAAAGTTATGTTAATATTCCAACTTTGGGGTGGATCGGGGTTGGGGGGCAGGACAGAGTGGCATACAGTTGTCAACCCTCCCAGAGGAGGTCTATGTACTGTTAGTCCAGCTTTTAGCTGGTCTAACTGTACTTAGACCTTTGTCCTCTGGGAGGGTTTTCTGAATGCCATATTAGGGGATATGGCAGCCTGCATCTGCTGTAAGTCCTCTAGCACTATGCTGCACCCCATTTTGTGGTGCACGGCAGGCGCAGACCCCCTTTGCCGCATGCAGCCTGCATTTGATGTAGGCTGCTTTATTGAACAGCTTTTGGCTGCATCTCTTGACGCAATGTGCCAGCTGCATACACATCTTTGATGCAAGCACCCTGCATCATTCACAGGCCTTTGAAAATACCCCCCTTGAGTTTATTTTCTCAATTCTATCCCTTGACAGGTCTACAATTGCTATTTCTAAGACATGTGGTGGCCATCTCTTTTTCTTGAGAGAAACTAAGTTAAAATATTTATAAAACATTTACATTTTTGTGAAACAAGAACATTTTACCACCAAATAAAATAGGAAGATGCCTGCAATTTGTTACAGTAAAAAAGGAGTAGGATCACGTTGTTTGACCAGTTTTTATGTACTGCTGCTTCAAGTATTCCTGTTATTCTTTAGAAAAGAAATGTTTTCTCTACTTGTTACTCATAGAAAATATATTTTTAAATCCCATTTATTTTCCAAGTTTATTACATATTACAATATCAATTTGGTGCTTTCTAACTCAGTATACTTTGAACACTTGATGTTATCATGCTAATGGACTCATTTTGTCTAAACCTCTGGGGCCTGATATTCAAAATCGAGCAAACTGGAACACAAAAATTTGCACTGTGCCTTGTGATTGTTGGGTGCCTCAAGATGCTATATTCAGTGGAAAAGTGCACAGGCATTCATTCCCTGGTGTTATGTGGTTCCCCCTACTCGATACCCTGCCCGAGTACTAAAAGAATATCCCCCTGGTGTCCAGTGGTCACTCCACTCATTCGATCCCCATCTCCATACCAGTGACATTGATGCAAATAGTGTCCCCCAAACAACACAACCCCAGCCCTGTCCCTTACTACTGGTCACCTGAACCCCCCCCCGCCCATTCCCTATTGGTGTTAAGTGGCCCCCACCTCCTCCCGCAGCACCTGACAACCCACTCCTCTGAATCTCCCTTACCTAATTATCGGTAGAGATGTCGCGAGTCTGCAAAATTTACTCCACTAATTAATTTGCAATTTGTGCCCAAATTCGCTATGTAAGTCAAGAAAATTCACAATCGTGGATCATTCGCAAAGTGTGGAATTTCACGAGTGAAGTTCCACACTTTGCACACAAACTTTCTTGGTGTTGTAGTGGATGCTCCCACCCCTCACCCTGCTGATCACTGGCCCCAGTGTAAAAATTATTGAATAATAGGAAATATTCACTGTCATTTTATTTTTACTATATTTGCTGGCTCCATAGTAGAGTGAAAATAAAAGACAGTGAATATTAAATGAATCACTATGTATAGCAGCAGTAGTGTTTCACCAGTGAAAATAAGAGGAATAGTGAATATGAGGGGTGTGCTTGGAGCACTAAATATAAAAGATGTGAATATAAACTGCTATACAGTATGTCTTATTATAAATCCCTGGTGTCTAGTGATCCCTGCCCACCCCCATCGCCCCACTGATTGCTGGCCCCAATATAAAAAAAAGATGTCTTACTAAAAATCCTTGGTGTCTAGTGGTCCTCACCCCCCTCCGTGACAACTGCTGGCCCCAATGTGAAAAAATATATATATTTTTATGTTTGCTTGCACGCATGTGCAAGAAACATAGTGCCATCATCCGAGTTTTTGGAGGTGTGGCAGCCGTCTTCCAATTCAGTCAGTGTGTTTGCAGGCGGGGCCCCAGTTCTCCAATGAACGCCGGAGCTGTCTATGACAGCAGTTGAAAATGCAGTGCCGTGCAGTGGAAGGAGAGCTCCGCTTCAGTGAGCAGCTCCCCTCACACGCCGCGCCGCGTGCGTGCCTCATTCTCTCCCCCCACACACACTGTATGTCCGGACGGGTGCCCAATCCCCGTCCAGCTCCAGCCCCCAAACAGTCTTCCAGTTGCTATGCTGGGAGCCCATCCTAGTGTGGCAAACATCCTGCATCATCAGTTACGCCACGCTGGGAGTCACCCCAGCGTGGCAAACATCCCGCGCCATCCAAGAAAACAAAACAACCTGTAAACAAGAAAGCATTCCCTCAGTGGTCTCCGCGGGTCTCCCTACCACCCGTGCCCACCCTTTGTGCACTCTGCCTCCCACACCCCCACCTCACCCCATACTTACCTCCGGGCTCAGCGCTATGATCTTCAGTGGACTGGGAATCGTCTGCATTCTTCAAGCCGACTGCGAACTGAAAATGCTGTATATAATGCAGTAAAGGGGGTTTCAACTTTAATGCATATCTCCAGTCATTTTTGGAATTTTGGCACCAAATTTTCAACATGGGGTTTTAGGACCTCTCCTCATAGATTCTTGAACTGTCATGGTGTTAATCAGGCGGAAGAGTGATTTACATGATCACTGTAAAATCACTTCGGACAATTAACAAATGACAGTGCCAGTGTTCATAAGGTGGGTTCTCAAAAAGCCTATGTTTACAAATTTGGTGAAAAATTCCTAAAATGACTGTTTTATAAGTGTGCTGCAGTTTCTACTCACGCTCGTAAGTTCGCAAATTTTTAATATTTGCACTCTGGATTTTCAACACTGCCATTTTACCACACCTCCTTATGAGCAGTATAGCTGTTATTTTTCACATCTCGCCCAATATGTGTTTCCCTGCATGTAGCACACAATGGCGCAGTCGGTGTGCGCAATCAATGTTTGGAACAGATTAAGAAAATCACAGTGATGCTGTTCATGAGCAAAGGTATTAAAATGGCTGTGTTGAAAATTTGGTGAAAAAATTCCCCAAAATGACTGTTTTAGGAGTGCACATTGCTCAGTTCCTACGAACGTGCGCAAGTTTGCGAATTTTTAATATTTGTACGCCAGATTTTCAACATTGCCATTTTATTACACTTCCTTATGAGCAGTACAGCTGCCATTTTTCACATCTCACCCAAAATGTGTTTCTGCACATGTAGCGCACAATGGTGCAGTCGGTGTGCGAAAGCAATGTTTGGGACAGATTAAGAAAATCACTGTGACACTGTTCATGAGCAGAGGACTTAAAATGGCTATGTTGAAAATTTGGTGACAGAAGTCCATAAAATGACTGTTACGAGTGAGCATTGCACAGTTTCCACGCACCCTCGTAAGTTCATGAATTTGTAATATCTTCAGTCCAGATTTTCAGCAGTGGCATTTTTCCACACTTCCTTATGAACAGTACAGCTGTCATTTTTCACAGCATGGCGGAAAAGTGTTTTCACACTTTCAGCGCAGAAATGCGTGGTCGTTGTGGGAAATCATTGTTCAGGACAGATAAAGAAAATCACAGTGACACTGTTCATGATCGGAGGTCCCAAAATGCCTGTGTTGACAATCTGCTGTAAAAAATCCCCAAACTAATTACATTATGGGTGTGCATTGCACAGTTTCTATGCACGCTCATGACTTCACCATTTTTTTATATTTTCACTGCAGATTTTCAACATTGCCATTTTTTACACCTCCCCATGAACAGTACAGCTGTCATTTTTCACATCCTGTTCAGAATGTGTTTTTGCACCTGTGGTGCTAAATGCTGTAGTCGCTGGTCAAAAGCAACTTTCGGCTAACAAACTGATATTGCCACTGTTCATGAGGTGGGGGTCACAAAAAAAACAAGTTGAAAATTTGGAGTGAAAATACCAATGAATGCCTGAGGTGTTAGGGTTTCTGACCATAACGTCCCACCCTGTAGAGAATGACAGGCATCAGGGGTGTGACTTGGGATTCCTGCCTGTAATACTCATACCATTCCACACCCTGCAGCCAGTGAGAAGTATTGAGGTGTGCCTTGGACTCTTCGGCCTGAAAGTTCACTCCATTCTCTTATACTGCACCCATCTCACCATATTTCCTGATGGAATGGGGTGCGTATAAGGGCCAAAGAACCCAAGGCACACCGTGACATTTGTCGGTATCTGCAGGGTAGGGTGTGGTGAAATGGCATGGCCATTATGCCTGATGACCCAAAGGCAAACCCCAATGCCTGTCAGTCACTGAAGGGTGGTGATGGGGTTGGCTTCAGTTGAATACTTCACTGCCATTCCTATTATGCAGCTCTGTAACTCCTACACTACCAATGCCAATGCCAGCAAGCAAACATTTGGCATTGACAAATGCTTGTTAATTAAATTCCTGGTGTCTAGTGGACCCCCTGCCCATCTGACTGACAAGGAGTGAATGAGTGTGTGCTTGTACGAGCACATGATCATTCATTCCGGGTCAGTTGAGCTGCCAGCCATGGTGGAGAGTGGAGGGCTGTGCTAGTTGCCCACTGGAGGTTGGGGTGGAGGGCAATCACTGACGGGGTGGGGAGGTCCACTAGAAACCAGAGATTTAATTAAAAATATATATATTTTTTCACATTGGGGCCGGCAATCGATGGGGAGGGGGAGGGACTTGGGGATCACTAGACACCAGGGATTTATATAACACATATTTTTTTTTTTCCATTGGGGCTGGCGATCAGTGGGCAGTGGATGGGTGGGGACCACTAGACACCAGGGATTTATAATAAGACATATTTTTTTTACATTGGGGTCAGTGAGTGGCAGAGCAGGGGGATCACTAGACACCAGGGATTTATAATAAGACATATTTCTTTACACTGGGACTGGCAATCATTGGGGGTGGGTGGAGGGACCACTAAACACTGGGGATTTATATAACATGTAGTTTTTACATTGAGACCAGTGATTGGTGGGAAGAGGACCACTAGACACAAGGGATTTATCAATCTCCCTCCCACCTTTGGATAGAGACACCTATCAGAGATGCCAGAGATGTCTGGTTGCTTGATACAGCAGTTAGCTGGTGGCAGGCTCACTATGTTTGATCACCCTGCTGTCTCAATGGGTGCGACTCCTACCACAGCAGTCACCTAAATGTCCAACAGTTGATGAGTAATACTTTGGCTATTATCTGGTTCTCTGTGTTTTTTGTGAGGTTACATGTTGCCTTGTTTTAGTTCCCTTTTCTTTCAGGTTCTAGTTCTTTTTTGCTCCTTTGGTGGACTAGGCAGCTACTGCTCTGTTTCAGTCTCCTCAGCTGTGAGGTCTAACCCGTACCCCCCCCAGGCTATCTCCTAGTTGCTGCTGGGCTACATCTGTCACACCCAAACAGCAGGGATGCATGCAAGAGGGGGTCCATATTTTAAATATTTGGACTAGCTGGCCCAGTGGTATGGAGGGCTAAGACACTGAGCACCTTACCTCCTGCCACACCAGCAACCTATGTTCTGGAATGAGTACTGGTTGCTGGGGGTCAGCTGGGACAGGAGGGCTGGGAGAGGAGTGGCGGCGTTCTGCCTTCTCTCCTGGACTGGGGTGGTTGTCTGTCTTGACTCTTGGCTGCCACCAGGTGAAGTCCTGTTGGTAGTCCATGGGAGCCTGAGAGGCAGACATAAGTCAGGGGTGGGGGAGAAAGCTGCGGTCCCAGGATGCATGTGCACCTCTATGCACATGTGCTTGTCTGAGTATGCCATAGCTGAGGGAAGGCATGGGGAAAAACAGTAGGAAAATGTATGGCGTGGCAGGGAATCATGATGCCCACACACTGCACCTTCACCAGCCACATCATTGGGATCCCTATATGCAGCAGTCGATTCAGGCATTGGGAGGAGGACAGCCCCCTTATGACCCCTGCCATGGAGGAAATCCCTGAGGTACCACTCAAGCAGTTAAGCCTGTGGAGATGGTGGATGGTGGGGCAGTGGGGCAAGGGCTGTTGGGAGCCAAGCCCTGTCATGGCCATAGAGCATAAAGATTATGGGAAAATATATATATATATATATATATATATATATATATATATATATATATATGTGTATATATATATATATATATATATATATATATATATATATACATATATATAACCCCTCACCCCTGCCTTTTAGCAAAATGACAGGTGGCATGCTGTTGAAGCTGACAGCAGTACCTGGTGGGGACTGGTTCGGGGAGGATGAGGTTACCGGCACAGGGACCTAGGTTTGTCTACTCTGGGCAGGAGCACCCAAGTAAATCCGAACACAGGAAGCAATAACTGTAATGTCCAGAACCAGGAATGGGATTCTTCAGTGTGGCTTTTATTCACATCCTAGCTGAACAAACAAAGCATAGCTGGACCTCCAAGGGGCTACATTTCCTGGTAATGCAGATTAGAGACAACAGAACACTTTATCACTATTTCCAGCCCTCAGGCTCTAGACCCACCAGGCACACAGCCCAGACTTGCACGCAGCTTTGGGTACACAGCCCAACTTGTACACTCTTGGGTTTTCCCCACTGGCCCGGCTCCCCTGCCAGCCACCTGATTCACAGTCCATTTGAGGAATGAACCAATTATCCTGTTGTGGCTCCCCAAACCACACTAGAGTCTGTGACTCTTAGAGAGAATTTTCCTTACAATCGCACGTCTGGGTACTTCCCCCATCACTGGCCAAGTGCCAGAGGCAAAGTAGAAAACCACAGAAGAAATCCTTAGAGATGGACCTGGTCACTAAAGATGGGGGGCCACCCACCTCCAGCTCCCACAGCCCATACCCGGCCATTTCTCTGGAAACTGAACAATTCCTTTACTGAACTTTCAAATGTAGATTAAGGGTAGACGTCTGTCACATCACTGCTACATATTATTTGCATCCCAACACACTCCAGACTTGAAACTACTTTTAACTTGCTTAGCCCATTTCTCTAGGCTTCCCAATATTTAGTAGTTCAATCCCTACATTGTCACACAAGTCCCAGGGTGAAAACATAGGCCCTTTTAACCAGAGCAGACACTCACCCTCTCATTGCAGGTGCCCCACAGGCGACTCACAAATCTTCTTTTCTCCCAAATAAATACTGGAACACATAGGCAGCTTTCCTTCAGAAGCAGAATTAGGGTTGCCCAGGAATCTGCAGGGAAACCATCCCCCCCAGGAGGGAGGGGGCACTGAGACCGGAAAACAGCGGTCTCCACCACTTCAGTAATCTTCTGTGTCTTTCTTTAAGATGGAGACACACACCCTATTACTTAAAAGTAGCCCTCTGTCAGGGCTGAGGCTCCTAGAGCCTTCACTGAGCTGCTTTAACAGCAAGCTCCCAACTTCACTCTTCACTCACTGAAGACAAACTGAACACACTGACTTCAAAACTCCCAACGTTCTAACTAACTCCCTTTGCTGCAGATTCCAATGTGACTCATGCAGCTGCGAAAGTTCTATTGGTGATGTCATCCCTCAGTCTCAGCTGAGACTGAGAACAGAGTGAGACAGTGTGAAACCAATTTAACTGGAATTTCACAAGCTGCCTTCCCTGCCTACCACTTGGTCTTACTGGGATTCTAGTAACCCCGGGTAACAAGGGTTACATATATATATATATATATATATATATATATATAGAGAGAGAGAGAGAGAGAGAGTGAAGCCCAGCAGGATGAAGCCCAACTCTGCAAAATTCTGCAGTAGAGTACTACGGCAAACAATGCAATTTCAATGGGAGTTAATCCCTTTTGTCATGCAGGAAACCACTGACACTGTGCTTCATCCTGGTGGGCTTCACTGTATATATTATATGTCAAAAAGCTTCATTAAAGCAACAAAAGTAGGAAAATGAGGCATTAGGGTTTCAAACCTAACACCTCTCCCAGCCCCACCTACCCCACCCCACTTCCACACACCAACAGGCATCAGTCTTGTCATCGTTTAACTCTCACCCCATTCCATGTGTAAGGAAGCTGAGATGGTACACTATAGTCGAATGGGGTGAGTGTTAGGCCCGATGACCCCAAGACACATCCTGATGTCTGTTGGTGTGTGGAGGGTGGGGATGGGGTGGTAGGGTTGGGGGAGAAGTTAGGGTTGGAAACCCTAACACCTCATTTCCCTACTTTTGTTGCTTTAACCCTAACTGATGAATTAACAAAGTTTTTTTGCAATGAATTTCCTTACTTTTTGAGACAGTGTAAGCATACCCTTATATGTTTATCAGTCTGTAGTGTGTTGTGGTTGTACAGGGTCCTCTGTCATGTGGGAGTGTAGGGCCCTCTGGGACCTGCACTCCTTTGTAAGCATAAGTGTATACATATTGTAATCAACCCTCATCTCCCTCTGATCATGCTCCCATCACGCCATAATGCCATCCATTTGTGGTAATGCAGGGCCCATCCCATCTATCCATAAGTGTTAAGACATTGTCATGAACTGTCATTTCCCTGTGGGAGAGCAGGGCCCCCAGTATTTCATAATGGAGGGCCCTGCATGCCAGGTACTGCATAATGGTATCCATATGTGGCAGCACAGGTCCCTCTGGGCCCTGCACTCCTATCTACCTATAATAGTAGAGATGCAGCACAGGCCTAGAGACATTCAAGTAATCCCTGTGCTGCAAATGGCTAATATCTCAGTACCCATAGAAACATGGGGAAAAATTCCACTGCAGTTGCAATCATGGTCTGGCAACCTACACATATACTTAGTACACCTAAACCACATTTAGCAAAAAATGTTTATCTCAAACCGTTTTCGAGATGTAGGCACCAAAAAGAACTGCGTCTGCCACAGTGTTATCCTATGGGAAATTTCCAAACTTTGAAATGTTATAACTAAGGAAGCAATGTACATTTTATCACCAAACTAACAAAAGTCACATCTATGAGGTAAGCCCTTTCTACCCTGAAAATTTCAGCCCGAAAGTCAAAACCGTTTCTTTGCAGAGACATGCCAAATAAACAGTAAACTTTAAAAATCCCTTTTTGCAAGCTGTCCAAATCCCTTTTCACAAGCCAATCCCTTTTCATGAGCTGTCAAAATCCTTTTTCACGAGCGAATCCCTTTTCACGAGATAGGGTCATCTAGTCATCATCTCATGAAAGGTTTTGACAACTCATTAAAGGGTTAGCTCCTAAAAAAGTTGTGACAACTCATAAAGTGATTTTACAGCTTGTGAGGGATTACTTTTACAATCCCTTTTAGTGAGCTGTCAAAATCCCTTTTCACTTGAGCCAAATCCTTTCGTGAGCTGTCAAAATCCCTCCTTGTGAGAAATCCCTTTTCATGAGGTAGGGCCATCTGGTCGTCATCTCACGAAAGGATTTGACAGCTCATAAAAGGGATTTCATGAAAAGGGATTTTGATACTCAAGAAAAAGGGATTACTTTTAAAATCCCATTTTGCGAGCTGTCAAAATCCCTTTCTCGAGCCAACCCCTCTTTGTGAGCTATCAAAATCCCTTTTTCAGAAGCCAATCCCTTTTGCGAGGGTTGAGCCATCTGAGTGTGATCTCGCCGAAAAGGGATTTTGACAGCATGCTAAAGATTGGAAGTAGTCATGAAAAGGAATTTTTAAATTTAAAAACGAGTGTTTTTGACTAAAAAAAGTAAACCAAAGGCACAGAAGTGTGCAAGACAACACCATGAACTAAGCCCATGCTTGATTTTCTTCAGAAGACATCCCTGGGGCAAGATATAATGTTTTGTTTGGGCACAAAAATTGAAAACAAAATGCTGGCTCGTGAAGAGGGAATTATTTCTCATGAAGAGGGATTTTATCTTTGTGAGCTGTCAAAATCTATTTTTGTAAGCCCAAATCCCACTTCAAACCTGTGCAACTATCCAAATGACTGAACTAAGCATGCTCAGAACCCAAACTTTCAAAACTGAATAACTTCGGGATGGATTAACATTTTTTCACCAAATCAATGCTGGCTTGTTCTTTTGGGCAAGCTCTTTCTATCCTGAACATTTCAGACCAAAATTCCAAACAGTGTGGCCATAGCAAGTTGAGGAAAAACAGCAAAAACTAGCCACAAAAGTGACTTTTACACTTTTTCACTATGTGCAGCAAAAATCACAAATCTGATCCAAACAAAATTTGGTACATCAAGAGATCTACCCATAGGACAGCACATACCAAATTTCATGCAAATCTGTTGAACAGTTGCAAAGTTATTAAAGTGCAAAATTTGAGGTTTAACATTAAATTGCCCACTCAATCCTAACTATTAAATATACATATATATATAGATATAGAGCGAGAGACAGTGTATATATATATATATATATATATATATATATAGAGGGCAAACTCCATTTAATGCATCAGTTAGGGTTGTTCCACAGCGACAAAAGCAAGGAAATTGATGATAGGTTGAAACCCCTTTGCACTCTTCCAGCTCACCTCTCCTAATGGAATCGGGAGTGCGCATTGGGGTCATCGGCCCTGAGTGTCACCCCATCACATGTGGAAAGAAGCTGAGGAATAGGAGAATGGGGTGACAGTTAGGACCGATGACCCCAATGCACACCCCGATTCCATTTGGGGAGGGTGGGCTGAAGGGGTGCAAAGGGGGTTTCAACCCTAACATCGAATTTTCCTTGCTTTTGCGCTTGTGGAACAACCTAACTGATGCATTAAATGGAGTTTTTTGCCTCTAATTTCCCTTCTTCTTGAGAATGATAATGAGAAATAGTGAATGTAATGCGGGGCCCTGCGCTCCAGCGACGTGATGTCTTGTCACATAGTAACATTGTGCCCAAAATGCAAATCATAATGCGCATGGTGATGCAAAGCGAAACAGAAAAGAAACAGTACTGTAGACAGAAATGTTAAAAACAACGCAAACGCAACTGCAAATGAAAACGCAAAGGGTAACGCACATGGTGGCGTAAACATGAACGGTAAGTGAAACGGGTACGGAACCGCAAGCAGAAATGGTAATGGTAACAGTAATGTAAGCTCACAGGCTGGTTTTACCCAAAAGCTGTATAGAGAAAGACAGTGAGTACAAAGAATGTATGCAAAATAATGACTCTCGGAACACAAAAAATAGGACTTGGAATAGTAAATTGCTTATATCTCAGTAACCGATGACACAGAAAAAAATTTAAAAGTCATATGAATTATCACTTTCCTGGTTGTTTTGTTCTTAGCCCCCAGTAGGGGCTAAGAATTTTTACAAAAAGTCCGTATCTCGCACCGTTTTCGAGATACGGGCCCGGAAAGCCGCGGCGAATGCCGTAATGTTATCCTATAGTAAAAAAACAGAAGTTCAGACTACCATAACTTTGCCTCCCTGTAATATTTTTTCACCAAACCACTGAAAGGCACATCTGTGGGATGTTGGCTGTGTTCTCTGCAAATTTCAGCCCAAAAGACCAAACTGTTATTTTGCAGCAGGGCGCCAAACGATTGCTACAATGCATCATATGCCGTAATGTTATCCTATGGGAAAAAGTGTCAACTTTGGAGTACCATAACTTTGCCGTTGTGTAATATTTTTCAATGAAACACTGAAAGGCACATCAGTGAGATGTCAGCCGTGCTCCCTCCAAATTTCAGCCTAAACTCCAAACCATTCTTTTGCAGCGGAGTGCCAAAGAATTGCTGTCATTTTCCACAAACTAGAAAAGTACTGTTGCACTTATGAAAGCTTGCACAAAATTGCGACACTTCGTGAGCACGAAGTACTTTGTGAAAGTGCTTTTTCCAGAAATTTGAAAACATATTTCTGGAGTGTTTTACCCCAAAATAAAGACATAGCTAGCATCCTCAGGGTCCGACTAGGTGAATACAAAAAGAATTAGGTTGCTAGAGGGTCCCAAATTTAAATGCCAAGCATTTTTCTGATCACTAACTGAAAACAAGATGGCGGATTTGCGAAAGTAAGAGGGCCATTTGCGAAAGTAAAAATGCATTTGCGACACTGTCGAACTTTTTGTTAACTTTTCCCATTGACTTATAATGGGAAATTGTTTTTTGAATAACTTTTGAACCGTTTAATATTTTTTCACAAAATCTTTGAAAGGCACATCGGGGACACTGGCCGCATGTTCCCTGAAGATTTTGGGCCGGTCGCACAAACCGTGTGACCTGTAGGCATGACCGTAGAATTCCAGAAAAAGTGTAAACGCATGTGCAGATCATGCTTAATAACTCCGCAGCCGTATATCTGACCAGTACAAAACTTGGCAGATCCCAAGGCCTATGGGTCTTGATTGTGTATTCCAAATTTCAGGCAAATCCATCAAACGGTTGCAAAGTTATTAAGGTGCAAAATTTGGGGTTTAACATGTAAATGGCTCCTCAACCCTAACTATGGTAGCACTACCGTGCTACCATAATAATATACATACATACATATATACACTCAGATAGTGAGATAAGTATGGAATCTCAACATAGTGAGATATTAAAATTAAAAAAATTGACAAATTATCCACAATTTTGCAAACCTTCCAGATTATGGAGTTCGCCACAACTACCAAACAGTTCTGCAGATTTGTAGAAGTGTATTAGTGTGTGAGAGGGGACGAGTCTGTGGAGAGAGAGGGAGACAGACAAAAAAAAAATAAGAATACCACCAACAGCTTAATCTAGTTGAATGTCAGTTGGTTTCCATCAGTACCTTTCCCTCCCTGGGATGCGGCTGGAAATAGGCACAATTGCCTAGTGTTTTTTTCCCAGTCAACAAAAGCTAAATAAATTAAGAAGGTAAAAAAGAGAAATCAATCCATCCAAGGTCTCCTCCCATTTATTTAAAAATGTACCAAGTTCCAGTTAATGCAAGAAGTTCAGCTGTGGGTTTTGTGGGTCTCAAAGTGTTACAGGAAACTACAGCTGCAAGATTTAGGGTGGTCGGTGGAAGGTCTTTCTTGTTTAAAACACACACACACACTTTATGAGGAATTCTAACTTAATTGTATATTTTACCACTGGCATCGCACAGGTGGTAGGTCATCTTAAGTTCCTAAAAACTGCAGGTAATTCCTTGGACTTTTTTTCTCACTTGGGAATGCCTGCTATTTTATTAACCCCTAATTCTTTTTTGTTGTTAGCATTCCAAAGACCAGTTGCAAAAACAATGGCTATAAGTGCCTGTAAGAATTTCTTGTGTATTTTAGCAGACCAAATACGTGCTACTTGCAACTCACATTTCAGATAAAAATACTAAACTTCCTTTCACCCATGGACCCATACAGAAGAGCCTTGTCTGGTCTGAGGAGTACAAGTGTGATGAAAAGGCTATTGGTAAGCTCGCCAGCTTGGGAAATGGGACAAGGCAGGTTCAAACCTCATTAGAGCCAACACGCACTGTGTGACCCTGAACGAAGTCACTTAACCCTCTGGTCCCCAGTTGCAGAAATATGTAAAGACAGGACCCTACTGTAAAAGAGATGTTGAATATTAGCTGTATTGTTCTGGGTAACCTGTGCCAGAGAGAGAGAGAACCACACACACACCAGACCTTACTTTATACTCCTGCAGCAGGTTTGATGATCACAACAGGACCCCTTCCTTATTCCAGGCACTCAGACATTGGTGTATGTATGTGTTATAGCTGTCACACTGCTTGTTGTAATATACATAGCTACAAGGTGTGAAAATGTATTAATGTCACGTCACTTTTTTCCTCTAGTCTTCTATAATGTTGATTAACTGAAAAAAAACCTAAAGGTGCCATATCAATACAAATCGTGGTTGATACAGGCCTCTGTAGAGATTAAAAGAGCATTATTGAGAAACTGGCGATCTACCATAATTCCCTCTTTCCAGGGCTGGTTAATATCCATGGAGAAACCTCACATTTCACTAAAGTATCCCATTTTGCTGCAGGTACCACTACCGTGTTTCTAGAGAGATGGGCCCCCTTTTGCTCCTACATATCTTGAAAAGGATGCCCTCCCACTCCACCACAGAACAAGGATCTTTTAAGACCCCAAACCTAAGTATCAGAGATCATATTTACCCCAAACCTAGGATCCCCAATTTTACGCCCAGCTTCAGATGGAAATATCCACTCTAGTTCAGTAATGCCTGTACTGCCTTCTTGTCGCTATCTGTTGAAAACCTAACAGTAATACATACCTGTTGTTATAGTATATTGTAGCTTATGTGAATGTTATGCAGTGATTACACACAAAAAATATGCTACATCCTTTTTGGCCTGTTTATTAATTGTCATTTGAGGAAAGCTGGATATGTTGTATCTGTCTGTACCTGTGTTGTATACTTGAACACTTGGAAAAACAATAACAAGATTAACTGCCAAAAAAAAAAAAGAAAGAAAACAATACATTATTTTCAAAAACACAAAACTTTTTTAGAATATCCTTATGCATACATCTTAGTACCTTAATAGGAGTTTATTTGGGCACTGATATTTAATACAAAATAACTTTCTTTGTGCCTTGGGTGCGACTTTCTTATATCAACATGTTATAAACTAAGGTGACATATTTGAACAATAAAAAATCTTTGTCTACATATACTTGGGTGGTAAAAGGATTTTAAACCGATCTGACAGTGAGCTAGTTTTATGCAATAAATGAGTCTTTGTATCCCGTGTCACGAGTAATGCAGGCGACACTGAAAATGGCTCTTTTATTTGTAACTATTTAAAAAGTGACTTAACTGCTAGATGAAAATCGTGTTCAATATGTCCAAGTGTTAAAAATCAGTCTATGTTAAAACCAGTCTGTCCATCCATCTGTCTACGTGTTACAAGTGGCATTAAAATAAAAATTACTTTACATATCTCTATTTCATTTGCCCAGATATGGGATGACAACACTTTGTTTATTCATTCATGTATTTATGTATGTGTGTTTATTTTAAAAGACAACTATTTGCTTAATTAATGAATTCATGTGTGTCTGAGAGCGAGTTTAAGGTACCCTTGTATGTGTCAAAAGGTGTGTGGAAGGGCATGGCTTATATCTGCGTGTTAACAATGACTTTGTTCTGTGTTCAAGTGACTACAAGGATTTTGATATCCGTGTGTTAAAAATGACCTTTTATATTGCAATGAGCAATGTGCCGTACTTGTTTGTGTGTTAAAAGTGTGTGTAGTTAAGAGCTGTGTGTAGAAAGTAAATGCTTTGGTATGTCGAAGGTGGGTTTCTATTTGGACTTTGTGCCAGAAGTTGCGTTCTTAATACTTGCATGGGTTTTAAAAAGGAGTGTGTGTGTGGTTTGTAGAAATGCCGTTCTTAGATCTATCATTTGGGATGAAATCACTTCAAGCAAATATCACCGAAATAAAGAAATATAATTAGGAAACAACCACAAATCGGGGCAAAGAAGAAAAAAAATAAATAAATTGCGCAACTTTGACCTAGTAATGGGGTCAAAACCGTTGTGGGACATCCTGTTTGTTTTACAGGCACTATTTCAACTCTTTTTGATGAAGCTTGTATTGAACCTCTTCCTTTAGAAATATGTGCTGCTCTTATAAAAACAACAGTATAGAGGTTTCAAATGTCTTTATTTTGAATCACACATGTGAAGTTTAAACTGTTCTGCACATCAAGCTTTATTTTTTTGTAACTTTAAAAGTTGGTAAACGTGAAAGAAAAGAGTAACATGTCTTGAGTACAATCTTGGTTACCTGTTGAAATTCCGAAGGTTAGGCACCACCTCGTACATTTGTGTAAGGATGACAGAAAGGGGGGCTGCTAATTGACAAACTTGCACATCAGTACAATAAGAAATATGATTATCTGTCTCACCTTGTGGCTGTAGACAGTATTTGTCTGTCTACCCATCCTTCCCCACCATCATTGTATGGACAGGGCCTCTCTGTGTTATCAGGCATGTTCAAAGGGCTGTCTATCTATCTCATGTCCTACCCTATCATGGGGATGAGTCATCTCTGTTAATGAGGATACAAGTTCAAAAGGGCTACCCTGTAGAAATCTCCCCACCCGTGTGTGAGCAGTGAGGCACTAACTCAGGTCTGGCATCCAATATGGTGTACTCATGTTAGCTGGGTGTGTGTGATTCTGGTATATTGTGTTTGTTTCTGTGCCTGTTAAATGTAACTGTCTTAGGTGTCCACACTAAAATCTTTCTGTTAGCATCGTGTGTGTAAAACAAACCCCTGTGTGTCTATATATGTATAAAACAATATGGACAGACAAAGGCCATTGGTACAGCATGTGTGTGTGTATAGTGTAGGGATACGTACACACCCATATATAATATTTTAGAGTGGTGGTGACCCTATGACATCACCAGCACTGTTACAGGGTCAGGGATCAGAATTAAAATATCAAGTATATTTTTATTGGACCCATGACATATGATTTATGCAATGGCATGGCTTTGTGTGGCACAGTGGCTAGACGTGCTGCTGTCACACGGAAATAGCACAGTTAGAAGTTCTGTGAATATAGCTGTTCAAACCTCAGAAGGAAATGCTGTCAAGCCTCTATTGTGAAGAACCCACAGTGCGAATATTTGCTTTAACTGCCTAAAGTGAGACTATCGTGATATTCTGCTTGTAGGTAGCAGACAACAAAATAACCCTTCATATTTGTGACTTTATTTACAGTGTTGCTTGTCTTTGTTGTATATATTATATATACTGCATATGTATGTGTCCTGTGTGTGCATATATGTGTATGTATATGGTGCTTCATTTATATTTTGTGTTAAGATTGACATGTCTGTGTTCCTTTCAAAGGTTTCTCATGTGATGGTGTTTCGTCTGCTGTATGCTTATTTTGTGTTAACTGTGCTCGTTTCTTAAATTCAAATCATTTCCACAAATGTGATATATTCCAGTTTACAAATGTTATAAGCAACAGTTGAAGACCTGAGGGGGAGTTAGTCTGCTCAACAAGTGAAGAAGAGGAGATAGTTTTGGCTTGCAGGGCGGACACGCTGTATAGTGAGAGAGAGAGAGGAGCTGTCTGCCTCTATCTGTATCCTTCTGAGTCAGGTATAAATCTTAGAGCCTCACCCTCATTTCCCATTATTACCAAATCAGTGAGCAATCTGACACAGGTGGCAATCCTTCGCTTACTCACACACACAGCACACACTCAGACTTCCTGAGTGCCTTTGTGAACAAAGTTGAGAGAGAGAGAGAAAGAAAGAAAGAGCATAAAGGGCTCTGGGGAGGAGGAAGAGGTGGTGGTGGTGGTGGTGGGAGGAGGGGGTGGCATCAGATTTGTGGTTAGGGGTGCGTCAGAACGGTTTGCAGGCTCTGGACCCAAAGGAAGGCTCGGCTGGAAATGGAAGTTCTAGGAGGCCGAGGAGAGAGACTGCACAGAGTGGCTGCAAGTGGCGGGCCTCCCTTCCTTCCTGAGTGGGATTCAGTCTGCTGCTGCTATCTGCTCGAGCTCCGACAGCTGCCCCCTCGATCGACGCCCTCCCAATGGATTGTTGCAAGCCAGGTAAGGAGCGACAGAGGTGTGTGTATGCGGGCTCTGACAGCCCCTCCAGCAATGTTAGCCTAATAATTATTATTATTATTGCAATTAAATCATGCTGTTATTGCTTCTTGCGTGCAAGGGAGGAAAGGGTGCTGTGATTTGTAAAGCTGGTCTCTTGAGTTGCCAACTTCAAAGGAAGCATGCTTGTCAGAATGGTGTTTTGTCTAACCCCCCCAACACACTCACATACACACGTGGTTTGTTATAAACTATTTATCTGTAGGAAGCGGCACAGTATAAGAAATGTGTGTGTTGGGGGTAGGAGTGGTGCTGAATTCCCAGCTGAAGTTTCTATACCCCCTTAGGAATTCTAAGGTGGAGCTAGCTCCATGCTTGGAGTTGTGCTGGGGAAGGTAGTTTGAGCGGAAAGTTGCGTTAAGAGCAAGATAGCTAACTCCTTCATTTCCCAGGTGAGGGATAGAGACAGATGAGGAAAGAAGTATATGGCAATGGAGAAAGAGAGGAGACAAATCGTGGGGAGGGGAGAAAGTCTAAGGAGAGAGGACAGGAAAAACAGAAAGTGGAAAAAATTGGGAGGGAGAAAGGAAAGCGTAGAGATGGGGAGAGGGAGGAGAGAGGAAAAAGGGAGGGAGGAGAGGAAAGAGAGGGTAGGGCTGAAAGGAGAGATGGGGAGAGAAAGGGGCTGAGGTGTGGGAAAAGTAAGGCAGTGGAAGAGATAATGAGAAAGGAGGAGCGACAGAGGGAAGAAACAGCAAATGGGATAAATGAGGATTAGGAGGAAAAGAGAGAGAGAGAGTGTGTGTTATATAAGGGTTGCTTGTTTTGCCCAACTTTGCAGATGTTTCCTAAAGCACACATCTGTACTATATAGCTAAAGATTTTTACCTGCAGCTGAGCCAGTGCCTCGCATTCTGTGTATACAACAACGCATCCGACTACACTGACAACAAGTGATTGTTGGATAGGAGCAGATCTGTCTGTGTGTGTGTTTTCTTTGTGAAGTTGTGGTGGCAGTTATGAGTTCGGTTTTACTTTTAATGAAGAAAAAAAATGAAACGAGCCAGGTGTGAACAGTGGAGATTTTTTTTTCTTTTTACTGAAATAACAACTTGACCTTTGAATGTGTTAACCCCTATGTGTGCAAGCCTGTGTGTGTGTGTGTGTGTGTGTGTTGTATGTTTTATTTCTTCTGGCCTCAGTCAGACTCAGTGTGTGCGTGCATTTGCTTGTCTGGTGTAGATTTTGAACGCATGTGTGTTTTATAGATTAACAATTGACTGGGGGTCAATGTGTGGCTGCAAGGTTTCTGCTTCTAACCTATTTGTGTGTGTGGGGGGGCATAGTGTGATTATTTTAGGGGAACATAGAGGATTTTTTTTCTTGTTCAACTATATGCTGACGTTTTGTTTTTTGTCACTCAAAGTAAAACTCCAGAATGTGCAACTTCAGCATTGTTGTTGTCTACTGTATGCTACGCCTTCCAAGCGATTTTGAAACACTAATGGTATTTGCAATTTAAACAAATATGGTGAGGGTGAAACCTTTGGTTATGAAAGCACAGGTCAGAATCCAAGAAAGAAAACAGTTAACATTTTCCTTTTAATTCGTTCTTTTGCAGCGGAGTGCTAGTTACTGTTATAGCTAGTGTCGCAAGTAATTATAATTAAAGCTTTCGCAAAAAATTGCTGACACTTTCGTGAGTGCGACACTACTTTGCGAAAGTACTTTTTCCAGAAATCTGAAAAACATATTTCTGGGGTGTTTTACCCCAAAATAAAGACATGGCTAGCATCCTCAGGGCCCGACTAGGTGAATACAAAAAGAATTAGGTTGCTAGAGGGTCTCAATTTTAAATGCCAAGCATTTTTCTGAACACTAACTGAAAACAAGATGGTGGATTTGCGACAGTAACAGGGCCATTTGCGACAGTAAAAAGTGCATTTGCGACACTGTCGAACTTTTTGTTAACTTTTCCCATTGACTTATAATGGGAAATTGTTTTTTGAATAACTTTTGAACCGTTTAATATTTTTTCACGAAATCTTTGAAAGGCACATTGGGGACCCCAGCCGCATTTTCCCTGAAGATTTCAGGCCTATCGCAGAAACCGTATGACCTGTAGGCGCGACCGTAGAATTCCAGAAAAAGCGTAAACACGCTTGCAGATCACACTTAATAACTCTACAGCCATATATCCGACCGGTACGAAACTTGACAGATCCCAAGGCCTATGATTCTTGATTGTGTATTCCACATTTCAGGCAAATCCATCAAACGGTTGCAAAGTTATTAAGGTGCAAAGTTTTGGGGTTTAACATAGAAATGGCTCTCAATCTAATTCATGGTAGCACTACCTGCTACCATAATATACACACATATATATATATATATATATATATATATATATATATATATATTTGTGCTAGATCTCCTCCTGCTCACTGCCCCTGTGGTGTGCACCAAGGCTAAGTAAGGAATGGGTCACAGGCTGCTGTTATGCTTTGCTGCCATGGCTTCCCATATACCATGGGGATGTGTTACCAAGGTAAAAGTTTTCCCATCCTCCCTAGCCCCATTCTACCTCCCTTAATATGACATGCAGGCTTTGCTCAAGGTCCAAGAAGCACTAATGTATATCTTACCTTTTGATACCTCTCTGCCAGGCCCCTATCCTACCCCCATTTGCATCAGGACATATTTGCTGCCTGAGGAGTTTATGTGAATATTTTGATTCACTTCCATTGGTGCTTCATAGTGAGGGTCTGCTGTCCTGCTACTAGCAATGTATATCATGCATCTTAAATACTTTATACAGTATGGTCTCTGAAGGGCCCTTTCAGATGGCAGGTACAGGCTCTCCCCTCCCAGAGCTCTGGGTTTGTGGTCTGGTTGGGGTATGGAGGCCACTCCTGCCCTCAATGAAAGGTTTGTGCTTTGGCTGTTATATTCCCATTGGTTCCATCCTGCTCCTAGTTAATGTTTATGGCCACAACAGACACCACCTCTTTGTTCCACTCCACACAGTGATGCCATCTCTCCGCTTGGGACCCTGCCATCCTCTTCTTTTGGGTGGATATTATAATCCGACTCTTGCCACCAGCCTAGATAGGTATAATAATAGTCCCTATGAAGCTCTATACTTGTTTGCTGTTGGCTCTTCAAGCGTTGATGTCAGAATTCTTCATGGTGAATGTGTAGTGTTTCCTTTACCATCAGGATAGAGATTACACCTGCTTCTCTACCACACACTCCACCATAAATTGGCTGGATTTCTGGATGTCTTCACCCAAATTCACCCAGGCAATAGTGGCCTCTCATAGCTCCCCACCTGTTCTTCCATGCTCTGTGGTCCTGACTATGATATCAGGCCTGGCATTACCAAAATCTCGATCCTGGAGGTTGGACCCCCTCCTTTTGCCGGATCCCAACTTTAGGCCTTGGATTAGAGCTGAACCTGAGGCTTACTTCACCCAGCTCCCCTTACTCACCTACTGAAACTTTCCTTCACCCTCAGTGCTGTTCTTCAATGCTGGAAGCTGGACAAAATTAGTCCATTTCACAAAGGGGATGACCCCTCCTCCCATGGCAACTTCTGTACCATCTCCCTCCTCTCCACCCTCTCTAAGCTGCAAGAGAAACTGATCTACTCTAGACTCCTTGACTTCCTTTTATCCTCCAACTTCCTCTTCCCATTCCAGTCTGGATTCTGGAAGCACCATTCTCCATCTCCTCCAGACTGTGTGTCACTGATTCCATCTTCTCCAGGATAGATCAGGGCACATTACGGTCACTTTGTTCATTTATCTGGCCAAAGCTTTTAATTTGGTATCCCACCTACTCCCACTAGAAGTAGAGTTCTGCTGGTCTTTCAGCTCCTGCCATCACTTCATCCATTCCTACCTAATAGGCAGACAACAATCAGTACAGGTTGAGGCACCCTGTCACCTCCCTTCCTATCCGGGTTGAGGTCCCATTGGGCTCCATCCTGGTCCCATCATTTTCTCCATCTTCCTGAATGACCTTAATGTCTACCTGTGTCACCTCACATATCCACATATATTCAGATGACACAGTCATCTTCACCTCTAGTACCTCCACTGCAGTTGTGGAAGACCTGCTCCAGCAGGACTTCAACGCTGTTCTGCACTTGTTCCAATCCAATCAATTCAGAGTCCACACTAAAACAAACAGTGTCCATAACCTTTGCTGCCAGTCAGAAACTGGCCAGATTCACTACCCCCATCTTCTCCACTCTGGATGGTGCGCCTCTTGAAGCAGTACAGTCCTTCAAGTACCTTGGAGTGTGGCTTTACAGTAAGCTTGACTTCTCAGCCCACATTTATGCCATCTATGCAAAACTCTATCCAAAACTCAGTGCCCTGTACAGCATCAAAGACTGCTTATCTCTGCATGTCTGCAGGGGAGCTTGTTACCAAAATGTGCTCCCTGTCTTTGACAACACGGATTTAGTCTATGGCACCACCCCTTCCACCTCTCTTGCCAGACTGGACACCCTCTGTGAGTTCTTCTGCCATTTTGCTACAAATCCCTCCACTTCCTCGCACCCACCATTGTTCACTGTATTCATCCCTATCCATCCTGAGTCTGCTGTCTTGTCACCAGACTCACTGAATCTCCTTCATATCTAGACACTGTTTTGGTTTCCTTACCGCCTACCTCTCCTCTCTCATCTCCCATTTCCCTGCTTCCTGTTCCCTAAATTCTGAGACCTTCAAACTTTTTCCATTCCTCACCTCACCTCTGCCGGACAATCTGTCTTCTCATATTTACTTCCCTCACTCTGGAACCAAGTCCCTCTTCCTCCACCTCTCCCATCCCCTGGCTCCTCAGGCACCCATTGAAATTCACCCCACCTGTTCCTGTCATCCTTCCTCCTGATACCACCATGGTCGAGCCTTAACCATCCTGTAGGTAGCTGGTTGTACCCGCTTGCCTTGGTTTAACTTCCACACCACTACAGTTTTCTCCTCTATTGTGGGGTCACACAACAACTTGCCACTCAGGTCAATTGCCTGTTGTCAATATTGTTCTTGTTCACCAGATACTGCTGCCACTTGTGAATACTCACTTGCTAGTGTTCTTATTGAGCTGTATTGTACTTTATGACCTGCTCATACAGTTGTTTAGTATTTATTCTAGTTGTGTACCATTTTTACTGAATGTTGTTTCAAATGTTTTCTACTATGGTTTCTGCTCATGTGCTGCTGTTTTTCCACAGTTCCCCTCTCCCCCCACCCCACCCCAGGTGCACCTGGAAACAAGCCTTGGCTCTGCCTGTCACAGTTACCAATTTTCAAATAAATAAAATAAACAAACTGACACCGAGGTTGCAATAGGGACAGTGTGGGAGGTCTTTAAAGCTACCATAAGGGTAAAAATAACAGGGTTTGTGGCTCACCGCAGGAGGAAGAGGGAAGCTGAGCAGAAAGACCTTGAAGATAAGTTCAAGGTACTCAAACAGCTTTATAAAATGGAAATTTGTAGCACTGTAATATCCCCTTCTGGAGGATATCATACAGCTGTGGATGCAGCTCAATTTTAAGGCCCTTAGGAAGGTCAAGTGTGCTGTTTTAAGAACTAGGCACTGTGACAGATGGAACGGTGTGCAGGTTGCTATTGTACAGATTACATACAATAAGCTACCAGCTGAAAGACATATCCCCATCCTAAAAGTAGGCTGGAGGCTATCCAAACTAGCCCTTAAGACATTAACCTTATTATGAGACAATCCTACAAGAACCTTTACTCTGCGGGGCACCATGGACCAACTACTTTTTGAGAAATTCCCGGTGCAGCTCCCTCTACCCTGTTTAACTGTGGAGCAACAGGAGATTTTGTTGCTTCTCTTAATCCACAGGAAATATCTTCAGCTCTCAAGACTCTTACTCCACACAAAACAAGCTGGGTGATGGATTTCATTGACCTGTATCAACCACTAGTTGATACAGTTTCCTGTGTTCCATTAGATGTATGTGAGGCCATTACAACCTCTGTCTTACAACTCTCCTCCCTCTGAGAGGTGGTTATTATGGTACAGCCTAAAGAGGGCAAGGCCCCTGGAGGCATTGCGCTACCGACCTATATCTCTAATAAATGCTGATAGCACCAGCTTTGGCTAAGGGATTAGCCTTTAAGTATGGACACCCTGCTCCCATCCTTAATTCATCCCTCTCAGGCCAGTTTCATTAAAGGGAGGCTCAGTGCTGATCATCTCAGGCCCATGATTTTTATGGCAGTCGAAGGGTCTACCTCACTCCCACTGTAGCAGTAGCCATAGATTTTGAAAAGCATTTGACTCAGTGGAGCGGAGATACCTACATGCAATACTGAAAAGATGAGGTTTGGATTTAGAACAGATTTAGGGGGTGGACTGAGGCCTCTATACATGGCCTACAGCTAGAGTTCTTATGACAATGTTTTTCAGCTGGGTCACTAGGGCGGTTGACAGAGGCCAGCTAGTTGATTTGCTCTGTTTGACTTCAGCAAAGCTCTTTGAACCCTATGCCACATAGGAGGCTGCTAAAAGCTGGAGGATTTATGAGTAGAGAAGGGATTAGTTAAGTGGGTGGAAAGCTGGTTAGGGAAGGCAATAGAGGAGGTTATAAACAGGGTCAAATCTGTGGACAGGAGGTCATGGTGCTTCTGTGGTTAGTTTTGTTATCTGTCTTACTTAATATGTTCATTAGTATTATAGAGGAAGGTATCCAGGGAAAGATGTGTTTGTTTGCTGACAACACAAAGCTCTGTAGCAAAGTGGACAGTGAAGAAAAGGTGAGTGAACTTCAAAGAGACCTAGAATGGCTTGAGAGGGTGTGAAAGGTCTGGCAGTTGAGATTCAATACCAGAAAGTGTAAGGTAATGCACTAGGGAATAAGAACCCCTGGAGGGAGTACTGGATGGAGGGTTACACTGGCCACTTTAGCAGAGGACTGGAGATCTGGGAGTCCTTATCAGTGACTTTCTCAAGCAAACCAGCCAGTGCAGTAAGGTTTATGACAAGCCATCTAGGATGCTGGGTGTTGGTAGGAGGGAGAGATGCTGCTGGCCTAAAGATCACTGATGAGTCGCCCGAGAACTGTGCCCAGTTTTGGAGTCCTCACAAGAAAAGGACATTGACAGATGAGTCATTGCAGTGGACGGTCACCAAAATGATTCAGAGCATGAAGACAGTTCCTATGAGGAACAGCTGAAAGTTTTGGATACTGTGTGTACTCACTGGAGGCCACACAAGAGAGGAACATGATAGATGCTTATAAGATGCTAAGGGGTATAAACAGGGTAAATTACAAGGACCTGTTTGTCTGAAACAGAGATGCAGAAACAAGAAGGCATGATTGGAGATGGGTAGGAGGTAAATTCAGGAAGGATGTGGGGAAGTTCTTATTCATAGAAAGGGTAGTGGAGCCTTGTAACAGACTGCCAGCAGAGGTTGTGGGGGTGAGGACCCCAAATGAGTTTGAATATGTGTGAGGCAAGTCTAAGTGACTCATAGTCCCACTTGGGAGAATCAAGGAGAAGGAGAGAGCAGAAGGGGGCAAGGAGTGTACAATGCACTGTAGCATTAGATTGGGTGGTATGCTAGTACTAAACAGGGGCAGACTTGGTGGGCCATCATCTCCTCCTGCCATCAGATTCTATGGCCTTATTTTTAAAATGCCCTTAGAGCAATGCAAGTTGCATTTCTTTAGGATTTCTACAAACTCAGGGTGCATCAGGGACCCTGTGCCCACTTTCATAATGGAGGGGTTCCTGTACCAAAGACCCAGGAGCTGCCGCAGGTGTGCACCAATCAGCTGGTGCACCTGCAGGGCTGCTATAGGGATCTGGCCCCATAAGGGGTGCAACACAGGAGATAGCAACTGGGGGGTGGCTATGCATGCCAGCAGGGTTCTGTGGGCAGCAGGAGCACATGAGTGCTGTAGGGAGTATCTGGGACAGCAGAACAGCAGGTGGTGATGTGCCCCGCAGGGATGCCATATATACTGCCAGGCAGCCGACTGGCTCATGGTTCATGGAGGGTTGGCAGGGAGGGAAAGACACCTGGCCCCAGGTGGGCACAGCCCTGTCACCAGCCCCAGAGGTACCACTACTCTAAAACTCTGTAGGCAGGAGGCAGCTTGCCATAACGTGGGGGGCTGGGTACTACAGGGCGGTGCCCAGAAAACATTCCCCGCTACCACTGGCAGCCCTCACCCTGCAGCTAACACTGCCCATCTACTGCATTTGGGAGTGTGGCACCTCTAGGGTGGGTGTCAGTGCTATGCCCACCTGGGGCCAGGTGAGTTTCCCTCCCTGCTGACCATTCACAGACCATCAGCCAGTCAGCCACCTGACAATGCATACATCCCCCCGTCAGATGTTACATTACCACCTTGCTATTCTGCCATCTCCCCGACACCCCTCACAGCACCCCATGCTCCTGTTGCCCCTGGCCTCCTCCTGGCAGGCCCCCTCCAATTACCACATTGTCCCACAGTGGTGCAGGGCCCTTAGACCACCTGCTCATTGGTCTAAGCAGAACCCCCTGTTGTGTCCATGGCAAGGCTTGCAAAATTCCCAAAAAGGGGATGGCGCAACCCCATTGTGGTGCAGGCCCCCTTGCAACCTGGTGCAAGGGCACTTTTGCCACAAAGGCAGTGCAGGACAGCTTGGGTGTAAGTCATCCTGATTTCAAGACAGTCTTTGTTTGAAAATCAGGATTGCTGCAAAGTTTGATGCAAGGTGTAACTTCGCCGCATTCACAATATTTTACTGCCGGATTTTCAGCATTGTCATTTTTGTACACCTTCTTGTGAATAGTACAGCTGTCATTTTTCACATCCTGCTCAAATGTGTTTCAGCACTTCCGCGCATTAAAGCGTAGTCGCTGTGGGAAATCAGTGTTTGGGCCAGATTAGAAAATGACAGTGACACAATCATGAGCAGAGGACCTAAAATGCCTATGTTGAAAATTTGGTGATGAAACTCCATAAAATAACTGTGTTACGAGCATGCGTTGGCAGATTGCCGCATGCGCTGGTACCGTAAACCATTTGTGATATTTTTCAGTCTGGATTTTCACCATTGCCATTTTTCCACACCTCTTGATGAACAGGACAGCCGTATTTGACATATCGTGCCTCAAAATGTGTTTTCCGACTTCTGGCTCAGAATAGCGGTCGCTAAAGTGAAATCACTTCTTGGGACACTTTGAGGAAATAAACAGTGACACTGTACATGAGCAGAGGTGCTAAAATGTCTATGTTGAAAATTTGGTCCAAACGCCCATAAATGGTTGCAAGCGTGCATTGCATATTTCCTAATAATTCCTAGTAGCTTCGTGAAATTTGGTATATTTATATGCCACATTTTCAACACTGGCATTTTTTACACCTCCTTATGAACTGTGCAGCTGTCATTTCTCACATCCTGCCTGACATGTTTTCCCGCACTGCCACCCAAAGGGACACCCTAATGCTTGTCACTCTCTGCAGGGTGGGGTGGGTTGGCATCAGTTCAATATTTCACAGCCAATCCTATGATGCATCTGTCTAACTCCTGCACTACCAATGCCAATGCCAGCAAGCCAACATTCGACATTGACAAATGCTTGTTGTAATTATACAATAACTACACATCCAGAAAAGTCAAAACTTTTGTTTTCTTTGCCTTCCTGCCACTGCTATACCAATAATGGCAGACATCATTTTCTGAGTCTAGCACAAGGAGACATCCACTGCAACTGTTCTAGCTTCAGATGGGCAGACCACATTGGTAGTCTCTTTAGTTCTACAAAATTAAAGATGATAAAATAAGCTACTTTCTGAATGTTCCTTTAATGTTCAATAGCCTAATTCGGTGACAGAGCCCAGACACTCCCACAAGGAACCAAAAGCAAGCAGACTCATTTTGTTTCTTTTTGCAGGTAACATGAACTGCTGCTTTTAAAACAATAATAGATACCTAACATTTCAAAAAAGAATTAAAGGCACATTGGTTGAGTAACTCAGAATGCACCTGTTATTGGCCCCTATTGTTACTGGCTGCAGATCTTCAGAACATAGGCAACCCTAAGTCACTGATCCACTCATCAGGGGTCCTGCTGACTCCCAACAGCAAACACAAAAGGGACACATATCTTCTGCTCTTGATCCCCTACCATTCATACAGTCATGTGCACAGATGGTCTGGGGGGGTGTCTGGGGGCATGCATGCACTCTGTGCCATTCATGTAGGTAAGGAGTGCCAGACAAGGGGGCACAAGATAGGGCAAGAGAGACCCTGCATATCCTCTGCATGCCCCCCATGGAAGACACCCATCAGCCATGGCAGGAACAAATTTTCTCTTGTGTTGCTGCCCAAGCCCTTCTCTCAGGAAGGGTGGCTGGGGAAGCATTTTGGGTCCTTGCCTATTCTTGTGGTGACTACAGGACTTCTGCCTTCTCACAATCTCCTCATGGAGCAGGCGGTCAACTCAGTGACCAGGTCAGGCATCCAACTGGATGTCTGCCTAAATCTCTGATCTTCCTCCATGGACTAGCACACTGGGGGCAGAACCATGGGCAGGTGCCCTTGGTAGCCAGTGTTCATGCATGCCAACTGCCCGATCACCTTGCTGTGGGTATGGAGCTACTTGAGCAGGGCATGCACCTCTCATGCATACCCTGCACCACTTGATGCATTGGCCCCATTGTTATTGTTAAATAATTATGTTTTGCACAAAGTACATTATAACATTAACATTTGTACTCTTTATTATTGTACTTTTTATGGCTGCATAGCAGGAGATATGCAATGTTTTTTTTTTAATTCAAGTTTATTGATTTTACAAAGCAAAATATAGCAAAATCATTACATAAGTTATGCCAGACATCCATACATGGTATAGCAGTAAAAAAAAAAAAAAAAAAAAACCCCCTCCCCCACCAACCCCGATCCCCTCCCCCACCAGCCCCCACAAAGTGCGCCAAATAACCATGTAGCTAAGATTACTAATAAGTACACAAACATCTCAAAACGTAACCCTGCCTTCAGGAACAGAGAAAGCAGATATAAAAGATAAGAAGAAAAAAGAAAACCATAGTGGGCATCAGAGAAGAAACCAGGAGATCATTGGTGCAGATATAGCGCATATAATTTACCCCATTTTTTATGAAATAGGTCCATACGATTTGTGAGCTGGCTACCAATCTTTCGGTATTAAGATAGGCAGAGAGCTCAGTCAGCCATTCAGAATAGGTCAAAGTCAATTGGTCGGTCCAATGCCTAAGAACTAATCTCTTAACCACAATAGACACAAGGGCAATGTGATATCGATGCTCTACACAGTTTATACCAGTGTAATCCCTAAAATGCAAATTTCAGGAGGAAAAATTAGAGAGACCAAGTAGGGGATCCAAATTGTCCTGGATGGCAGACCACAATGGGGCTACCTTGTTACAATACCAGAAAATATGTAGGGAGTTCCTTCACTGTGTGAGCACCTGGAGCAAAGAGGGAGGAGGAGCTATGCATTGCTTACAAGGGGACAGGGAACAGGGCAGAGGAAGTATATAAAAGGAATTGACACATATTACCTTCTACTTCCACAAAGGAATCTCATCACCTCATTTGTATGTAAGAGAGCCTTGCTCTTCCATGTGTCTGTCAGATCCCCCCTTCCTCCTACCAGATAGAAACATAGAAACACAGAAAACGATGGCAGAGGAGACCATATGGTCCATCTAGTCTGCCCAAAACCTACCCCCTCCCTTAACTGCTAGTCAGTGTGGTGGTGCCTTTGTACCAGATCTATTTTATTCCAGAATCAAAGACTGTGGCACTTTTTTCTTTTTTCTGTGTCCCCTCTGCAGCTAGAAGAATGCTGCTGACTACATAAAATACTTAATACAGCAGTGGCAAGGTATTCCTTGTACTGAATTCCTGTTTGGAAAATTCCTGTAATAATCCTGGATAACCCCTGGAAAATGGACTTTCTGAGGCCCAGTGGGTTTACCCAGTTAACAAAATTCAATAAATAAATAAATAAGTGTCAGTGACTGAAGAATAAATCTGTCACCAACTAATGTAGATCTGACATAGCAGAAACAAATATGTTTTGCTTCCAGTGTATATACTGAGAGAACAGACACAAAGTGGAGAGGAGGAGGCAGGCACAGGTAGCCATTACGCTGATAATGAATCCAATTTATGTAGGTATGCAGAGAGTGGCATTCTAAATTGAAACCTAGCTCTGGTTCAGACTATTCCAATACTGCCTCTAGTGTTCCTAACAGCAAAAAACATACTGTCTGCAATAGTTTAGTTGATTAAAGCTCAGGATACAGCATGGATCAGGTCAGACCATCAAAGAACTCTATCACTTTAAAACTAAGGTTGGTTTTTTAAAACTGTGACTGCAACTTATCTGATCCCTATCATCAGGGGACTGTACAACTTCAAGACCATGGCACATGTAATTCAAATCAAATATCAAATGGTTTATTTGTTAGGCATAAAGCCATTACAATAGATAAATAATACCTAGTAACAACATTAAAATATAAGATCCATCATATCAAATAAGTACATCTCATTATACACATTAAAATGTACATAGTATTGCAGAGTGAGTACATCAAGTACAATCAAATTCCCTTTAATTCAATGTGCCTTATATAACACATAGTCTGTAGTTTAATAGATTGTTAAAAACATGCAAGTCTTGTTAATACCTGCTTACCGCTAGAACTGTTCAACTCTGTTATTATCTGATCCATGGGGAGATCAAGGTTCTTTATAATAGGACCCAACCAGAAATGTCTGTGTTTCTCATATAATCGACAGATCAAAGTAACATGTTTAAAATCATCCACTATAGTCAAATTACAAGAACATTTGTCACTTTCCACGCCTGCTCTTTTTGGGCATAATGTACATATTGACAGTTGTAGAGTTCCTGTCTGTATCTCATATTATTCTCCTTAAATCTGGACAGGCTAGTATTGTTAGATAGGATTCAAATTATGGCGTGGTTTCAGTATTTTATACCACTTAAAATTGTTCTATATCTTTATCTGTTCCATATCTTTACTATTATAAATATCTCTAATTCTCTCCTTGACCTGAAATTCTATTTCTTTGAAAGGAATACAATATACTTGATGTAAAAGGTGTCACAACACTAATGGATAAAGATATGTCGCCACACATTCTATAGTTGGAGATCTAAATCCCAAAAGTGTATAATATATCTCCTCCTCCAAGTACATCCTAGGTATCCTATATTCTGGACAGAGGAACAGTTTAAGTAGAAATAAGATTTTCCTTTCTATTATGTAAACCTCTATAGAAAGTTGTCCTAATTCAGCTCTAGCAATTGCAGCGGGAACCGAATGTGGTATTTTGAGAATAAATCTATGCAGTTTGTTTAATTGTATTTCTAGTTGTTTGAAGTCTGTTGTTGCCCAAACCTCTGAAGCATAGAGTATGCTGGCACATATTTTAGCTTCTACTACCTTCAAAAGGCCCTTAACTGTTCCATTTCCCATTTGGGCTGAAAATCTTCGAAAAGCATTAAAGGCTGTGATTGCTTTATGCTTAACATAGTCTTGGTATTTAGTCCATCTAGTACACTGGGAAAAGTGCACACCCTAGTAAGGATACAATTTGACCGTTTCAATCTTTGATTTATTAATAAAGAGAGTTGGTGTTCTCTTTTGTCTATTTCCAAATATTACCATCTGGATTTTACTTGTATTAATTACCAATTTATTTTTTTACATAGTGCAGAAAAGTTACTTTATGCTGCAGGCCTAGGAATGATGTTAACAAAAGAACTAGATCATCCACAAAGGCCAAAAGCAGATTTTTGGGGTTTTTAATGGCAGGCAAATGAAAATCAGAATGTTCTAGCAGAACTATAATCATATTAATGTATAAATTAAATAGAAAGGAGCTAAAAGGCAACCTTGTCTAACACCAAGGTTTGTTCTTATTTCAGAAGTGAGATCTCCATTTTGATTCATTTTAACCTTTGCCAAGTGTCTTTATGTAATCTAATCAAAGTATCCAATAGTACCGGATCCATATTGTATAAGTGTAACTTATCCCATAATAGTACACAACTAATGGAGTCAAATGCAGACTTCAGGTCCACGAACCAGCAGTACAACCTTGACTTTCTGACCTTTGTATTTCCAGATCAGGTGGGATAAAACATAGCAATGCTGCACTGTTGATCTATTGACCCTGAAGCCATTCTGAAATTCACTAATGATGCCAGCATCCTCTGCCCACAGTTGAGTCTATCCAAAATTATCCTACAGAAAACTTTTGTAGAGTATCAATAAGGCCAATAGACCTATACATTGAGGGATCAGTTGGATTTCCTTTTTCTTATATATTGGACAAATAATACTGCCCTTCCAGTTGGCGGGATATCAGTTCCCTATATAATTTTATTAAAGAAAACATGGAGAAGAGAGAGCCACCATTCAAAGTGATACTTATATAGCTCTGCCACCACACAGTCTGGACCCGGCACTTTATTAGCCTTTAAACAGGATAATGCATTGAACATTTCTTCCTTGTTAATATAGATTGGCCTAGGATAGTGTTGAGCCTCCTCATAGGCCATATCTACTACTTCATCAGAAGAATAATAGAGCGATGCAAAGTAGGACATCCAGGTATCAGAGGGAACAAAGGCTTCTATTCCTAGAGAAGACTGATAATAGCCTTGACTAGCAGCCAGAAAGCACATGTAATTACATTGCTTTGCATCAGAATAGATAAAAAAAACAAATACAGTATGTTGCAGGTGATTCCTTTTTTTGTAATAATACAATTGCTTTTGAGACTAGCTTTAAAGAGTTAAACGTTAGTGGCCACTGATCTGATGAAGAGAGTTTAACTCTGGAAAGCTAGACTCAAAAACAGTTTTGTTAGTCCAATGAAAGCTATCACCTGCAACATATGTTTTTCTCTACATCATCAACTGGACTAACATAGCTGCCACATTCCTCCATCAGAATAGACCAAACTGTTTTGCTCTGCTTCCATTAAGATACTAATGCTGAAGTTATACCTTCACTTTAATCCATACTGTTATGTACAAAATCTTCTGCAGAGATCAGTGGTGGTGGGGGCAAAGAAAGGACAAAAGTGAGCATGGTGGTTTTAACAGGAAATTGCACTTCAGCACCTGCTTTTAAATAGAAGCAAAGCAAACCCAGTTTAACCAGTTACAAAACACCTCAAATCCTGCTATTTCTTTAAACTTGCTCTTACACTTACAGCTACTGTTGTCTTCTCAGGAACAGCGAGTAAGTGACTGTGGTGGGACTTGAACCTGAACTTGTTGGTTCAGAAGCCTGTGGTCTAACCACTAGACCCCAGTGACATCCCTGATACATTTTTAAGTCTGCTTAGTGAAGCCCTAAAGCATACAGTGGAAATGAGAGGCATACCTTTCAATTGCTATGAATTTCACATAGTGCTGTGATTTTAGACTCTAACTTACCCTTGCTCTGTGAAGGTTTTCCGATCTTCCTCAGAACATTAGAGATATTTCTGGACACACAAACTACTGAAGCATTGAACTAAATTGATAAAAACATTTCTTAATAGTAAATATATGGGGCCCACTGTTCTGAGACATATTATTCTTTAAAATAAGAAGGTGCTATCCATTTTGTCCATTTATATGAATTTTGAAGGTCAGTGCTATGCATTTTAATGTTGGGAGATTGAGAGCTATGATGGGAGGGAACCCAGAGGAACTCAGTTGTGAGGGTGAAATTAAAAGTCTGACTCCGTTCCAAGGATAAAATAAGGAAGGAGTGCTTCCATGTAAATGTACACCTCTAAAAGCATAAAACGCACATCAATCATAAAAAGAAGACATCGATCATAAAAAGGGGAGACCTAGCTGAGAGCATCTTCAATAGTCAGTAACAGCTCTTTGGAGTTGTTCTATCATTTTTTTTCCCTTACATTATTGACTGTAATGAAATATCTTGCTAATCTCCCAGTAGGGCTCCCCCAATGAATGCTTTCCATTTCCAACACCAAAAGCAGTCTTCTTGTTAACAGTCTGCTGGGCATGGGAAAAATAAGAAAAGGTGAACTTTGCTGTTTTAACACCCTTCCAAAGGGAAAAGTGAGGGGTGCTGACCACAGCACAGCACAGCTGTAATGCAGTCAGAAAAAGTCAGGGGTACTGACCACAGCACAGCTGTAATGCAATGCTACAAACTGCATAGGAATCTATACCACTGCATACCACCTGCTTGACTTCACCATTTTAAGTAGTTCCTGGAGGGTAGTTGAATCTGTGCCCCATAAACTTTTTCCCTGTTGTCTAGTAAATGTGAGATTTTTACATCACAGTAATACAAGTAAATTATAACTAAGCCACACAATCTTCTATATCTCTTATCAGGCTAATGTAATAGCAGCCATATTGCCCCTAACCAGAGACTGTTTAGATGTAAGTGCTCCTGCTGACCATCTAGACCTGTGCTTGATCAGATGTAAGTACTGCTGCTGCTGAACATCCTTGATACCACTTCAGGACATGGCTGAAAACAGAACACATGACCATCCTTGATACCACTTCAGAACATGGCTGAAAACAGGATACATGACCATCCTTGATACCACTTTAGAACATGGCTGAAAACAGGACACATGACTGTCCTTGATACCACTTCAGAACATGGCTGAAAACAGGACACATGACTATCCTTGATACCAATTCAGGACATGGCTGAAAACAGGAAACATAACCATCCTTGATACCACTTCAGGACATGGCTGAAAACAGGACACATGGCGATCCTTGATACCACTTTAGAACATGGCTGAAAACAGGACACATGGCCAGTCCTGATACCACTTTAGAACATGGCTGAAAACAGGACACATGACCATCCTTGATACCACTTTAGGACAAGACTGAAAACAGGACACATGATCTAGTCCTATTTTCATGGTGAATTTAAATTAACAAAGAAGGACAGAAAGAGACAGATAAGCAGACATATGGGGATCAGTGGATCCTGTTTACATTGAAACATGCAAACATAGAATTTGAAAGCAGATAAGGACCACTTGGTCCACCTAGTCTGCTCATTTTCCCTACCTGTTTCATGTACCACAGATCCTAAATGATCTGTGGCATACCTTCTCTTTCCTATCGTTAGAGTACCTTTATGTCTGTCCCATGCATTTTTGAATTCCCCTACTGTTTTTGCCCCCACAACCTCTGCCAGGAGGCTGTTCCATGGATCCACCATGATTTCCGTGAAGAAATACTTTCTTACATTACCCCTGAGTCTACCCCCCTCTATTCTCATGCCTCCTGTTCTTGAACATTTTCTTTTATGAAAGATGCTACCGTCTTGTACCTTATTTATACTCTTGAGGTATTTGAAAGTCTCTATCATATCCCCCCCCTCTCTCTCCTCTCTTCCAGGGAATACATATTGAGATCCTCTAGTCTCCCCTCATATGACTTCTGGTGCAGCCCCTGCACCTTATTGTACAGCCCTGCACTGTTGTTGCTGTCTTCTCTGAATCGCTTTACCTGTCTATGTCCTCCAGAAATGTGGCCTCCAGAACTGGACACAGTACTTAGATGAGGTCTCACCAATGTTCTGTACAGTGGCATCACCACCTCCTTCCTTCTGCTAGAGATACTCTCTCCTATGCACTCCTAGCATTCCACTGGCTCTCCTCATAGCCTTCTCACATTATTTGCAACCTTTATGTCATCAGATATCATTACTCCCAGGTACCTTTCCTGTTTAGTGGCCATCAGTACCTCCCCCATCATGTACTCCCCGCATTTCTGTACCCCAAGTGCATGATCTTGCACTTATTTGCATCGAATCTTAGATGCTACACCCTTGACCACTCTTCAAGCTTGCAAAGCTGCCTTCTCTTTTTCTCTACCCCTCCCAGAGTGTCAGCCCTGTTGTAGATCTTCATCTGCAAAGAAATATACCTTCCCTTCCAGCCCTTCTGCAGTGTTGCTTATGAAGACATTAAAGAGGACTGGTCCAAGCATTGATCTCTGTGGGATCACTCTGTTTACCCCCTGTCTTCGGATTGAGCGCTGTTCACCACCGCTGTGTCCTATTGTTCAGCCAATTTTTGACCCAGTTTACCACCCTGGGACCCACTCCCAGGCTGCCCAGCTTGTTTACAAGCCTCCTATGTGGGACAGTGTCAAAGGCCTTGCTATAATCCAGGTAGGCCACATCCACTGCCCCCTCCCTGATTCACCTCCCTAGTCACCCAGTCAAAGAAATCTATCAGATTTGTTTGACAAGATCTTCCCACTGGGAATCCATGCTGTCTCAGACTCTGTGCTCTGTTGGATTTGAGATATATCACAAACCTTTCTTTCAGTAGTAATTCAATTAGTTTCCCCACCACTGAGGTCAGGCTGACTGGGCTGTAATTACCAGCCTCCTCCCTGCGCCCACTTTTGAGGGACTACATTCACCCTCCTCCAGTCCTTTGATACCACACCTATTTCTAGTGAACTATTGAACAGGGTTGTCAGTGATGCTGCCAGCACCTCCCCTGAGTTCTATTAATATTCTGGGATGTATGCTATCTGGCCCCATTGCCTTGTCCACTTTCAGACTAGCAAGTGCTTTTAGTACTTTCTCCTCTGTAAATGTACTAGTGTCTACATCCCTCCCAGTGGTGCTTCTGTCACCTAATTGTGATTCCTTCCTAGTCTTCTGTGAATACTGAACAAAAAATACCTGTTCAGGATTTCCACTTTTCTTAGTCCCTCTCTGCACACTCCCTTCCTTCCTTTTAGTCTCTCCAATCCCACCCTTAGTCTTTTTTTCTTTCACTAACGTATCTGAAAAGTTCTTGTCCACTTTTGTTATTGCCTGTGCTATTTGTCTTCCATTTGCACCTTAGCACTCCTGATTGCTTTCCCATCTCCTCTGCTTTTCCAGATGCAGTTCACTGTCTTCTTCCCTCTGTGTTTCATTTTACCTCCTGAATGCCACCCTCCTCATCCTTTCCTTTTCAGCTACTTCCTTTGAGAATCATAGTAGTTTTTCTTTCTCGTTGTTTTCTTACTGCCTAATGCAATGGCATCTTCTCGCATGGTCTCCTTTAAGATTCTCCCATTGCTCTTCCACCCCCACCTTTCTACTTCCCTGCCAGTCATTTCCTAAGACAGGCTTTAAAGACACTAATGCAGTGTCTTTGAGTCCTGTTCCCTGAGTCTGCCCTAAACTCACAATAGGAGAAACCCTTTTAACAACAAGGACCATAGACTGTAAATGTGATCACACTGAATTTGAAAAAAATGTTACGTAGAAGCACTTCCTAATTTTCTTCACCTCTTTTTTGAGAAATCCTTTTTTGTTTAACTTAGCAAACCTTCGCTGCTAGCTGCACTGTGCTTTTAGTAGTGTACTTTAGTGTGGTCTACCATGGTGGTGTACAGTCAGTGTGGTCTGTGGCCCTGACAGACAGCTTGGCACAGTGTATTTCTCTGAAATACAGATTACTAAACATTTCTCAGTAGATCATGAACTGATATACTGTTATTGAGAGACGTCCCCACTTCATGGATGAAAAAGTTTTATTTTCCTGTTGTCTTGGCACAACTAGCCTCTAGTAAAGAAAGCAAATTCATTTTTAAGAAGAAAGGAAATGAATTTTGTTTATATAGCATCTTCTATACCCACTGCATCCCAAGGATCTTAACAAACCATTAACAGTTCAGCAGACATCACACAAACATAGCAAGGTTAAGTCAGATTGAGGAAAGTCAAGGAATGTTTTCACAGAGAAAGAGAGAAGATTATGCACAGGAGGGTTAGGTAACTTGCTTAAGGTCACATATTGGTTGAAGGATAGTGATAGGATTCAAACTAGAGTCTACATTTCCTGTCTCACCACTAGATCCACTAGGCTATACAACTACATTGTTTTTTTTTTCTTGTTTTAATTTTTACTTTCTATTGTTCCTTCTATCCATAAGACCAAGTTCTCCTTCAGCTTCACACAAATAGTAAAAACCAGCACCAGATCACCTTCCAAAATAGAAAATGGATTGTGTGTGTGTGTGTGTGTGTGTGTGTGTGTGTGTGTGTATGTGTATAGTATATAACATCAAGGTGCAGGATGCAAACAAAAAATACACTTACAGTACAATACAGAGGAAACCCAAAACCTAAGGACATAACAAGACCCTGACTGATTTCAAATAACTGTGCTTCTTCACTCATCCAGGGCTGCAGTGGTCTTAAATGTTTTTGTGACTACTGCAATGTCTGCTTAACTGCGTGCTCTAGAACCTCTTTTTGCCGGACTGGTTCATCATCCTGTTTATGTTTTCCATAACTCTTTTACAGTGGCCTGCAAATAGCTAGATGCCTTCACCATTATATGAGTCAGACTTCTCATAAGTCCCGATCAGATGATGGGGCAGTCACTGAGAACCCTCAGTACCAATTGCCTGTCCCTTCATATACTGTAACAGATGTATTCCTCTGGGTGAGGCCAGTTGGCTTGGAAATTAGTTGGATGGAATCTACTTGACCAGAAGGGTGGGGCAGGGGACCTAGGAGTTTGGCTACAGCTGTTCGACAGGAACAGCATAATGGCATTCTCTGCCTGAGCCTTACAATTGTTTTCTCTTACTTTGTCATCCTTCATGTCTCACCCCCACCCCACAGGGGCATCACCTAAGTTAGAAACCATTCTGGCCAAGCAGAAGTGGACTGTATGCATGCCCAACACCCACGGTCTGAAACTCACATACAGGACTTGGCTTAATAAAGCCAGCACATTGTATGTCAGCATCCTGCATCTTGCTAGCAGCAGGATTTCATCTCATTTTATAGGGCCATTTATTTCTGCCCAAATGATTCTGTTCCCCTGGCCCACCAAGGGCAGTTGTGTAACAGCAGGAAGCAACCACCTGCTAATGTATCTAAGGGGAACACTCGGCACTACTTCTGCTGCTATGTGATGTGTGATGGCCCAGGCTCAAGATGTGAACCTGTACCCCCATTTCTAAGGGCAAGTCAGTCCCACAAGTGTAGTAATCAATGTAGGCAGTGGCATGTTGAGGGAACACTGGGGGACATTTTAAGTCCCCCCCCCAAACACTGAGACTTGGAATTCCAGGAGCAACAGATCATCGAGAGACAGGGAAATGTATCCCCCCCCTCAATAGTCAGAAAATTCAGCAATGGGGGGCAGCTAGATTCAGGTGGCCCAGTAGGCACCTCAGCTGTCTTAAAAGTACGTGAACTGGGTGATAAGGGTGGGAGTCAATGGGTGGGGAGGTCTGTTTTGTTTGTTTCTGTGGAGGAATTTGTACCACTTATGGGGGTCAGGGATTTTTGTGCTTTTAAGATCCAAAAATTCCAGCATTAAGTTTGGCCTGGTTTGACAGGTTTTCTCAGATCTAACCCAGGGGAATTTCAATTTGCAATTTTTGAAGTTTGCAGAAAAACTGAAGTTTGTCTGAAAATGATCTAACAGCCAAAATTCAGGCACTTTGAATGTTTGATTGACCCTAGCTTGAAGCTCCAATTTTCATTTCACTTATATTTTGTAAATGGACCAAGTCACTAGTCTCCTTTTATTGCCATGCCTGGTAAACACACACAATAACATTCAAGTTAAATCGTACAGGACCATTAAGCATACATTCCTGACGTTAATTTGGTTTTGAATGAAAGTCTGATGTACAAAATGCAGTTGTCAAACTAAAGAGTATTAATTAATGTTGGACCTATAGTTGCAAATAAATGTTTTCAATTTTCAATTTGTATTACAAAATGGCATACTATAGTTGGAACTTTACTGGGATATAGTATAATGATAACATAATGCTTGGAATCAAAATGTTAACTTTTTCCCTACCTGAGTTGGTGGCACCCTCTTTGGCACTCCATCTATAGCCACTCACTGTACCTGATCAGTTTTGGGTGGTTCAGAGGGGCAAACCATTTTACAGTGACTGGTGTAAACTGTCTCCACTGCAAATCAATTTGGCTTTACCATCTGACTGTGAAACTGAACTATTTCAGCAGTTTTCTCCCATGGTCCTCTGATGGCCTAAGCTAAGTCAAGCCCCAGAATGTTCCCTTGCATTCTTTTGTGAAGAGGGAACCTTTTTAAATTAATAAATTTGATTCTGCAGGAGATTATTTAATAGAGTGTTACAGTCAGAATCTGCAAAACATATGTTGTGCTGACTGTTTTGATCTGTGTGTAGTCCTAGTGTGTCCTTTTCTTTGTCTGCTATTAGTTTTTTTCTAAATTAGCCTGCTAGTTTTATGGTAGTTTTATGGCCCCTGGGGATCTCCATCTTAGCATGGTTTATTGTTATTCTTGTACCATGCAACGGGTTTGTATCCAGGACCATGGATTCATCAAGCACTGATTTACAATCAATTTTATAACAGCAGAGCTGTGATATTAAGTAACTTTCCTTATCCAGTGAGTACTAATGGCTATGCTTACATATACTTAAGGGCTAATTGAGTGGGTTATTCTGCAAGAAAACATTAGAGTCTTTACTAATTATTGCATTGATCATCTGGGGTGATTTGGTGCTTTTTATGGCTGTGCAAAGTTTGATGATATGAAAAGTTTTAAAAGCAAAACATTTACTATGGCTAGCTAGACTGGACACATACACATAGAAAACAAAAATATTGAAATAGAGCTATGTAGTGAAGTCCAGAAAATCAGGCTTCCATCTCTAAAACTTGCTGAAGCAGTGGTCCCGGACAAATCACTATCACATGGGACACAGCTAATTTGGGAAAAAAAGACCAATAAACCTTCTTAAAGAGCACCGTTTATGATGGTCCAAAAAGTTACAGCTTGTAGTCATTATATGCAGTACTAGACCTGAAAGGGTATGTGCATTTGTTATTTTTGGCCAAGGTTTACTCTGCCTTCCATTATTTGGATTTGTTTTTGAGCCCTGCTGCACTTATCTTTGCTGTTCAGCTGCTGGGCTGCTGGTTCCTGATGACATCACTTTAAATTGTACCCAATAGTGCCATATGGCATCAGAACCATCCATTGATTAACCTGACACAAAATGGCGGCATCAGATAGAATGAGTTAAGGCAGAGGAACAACTCACACTGTGCAGTACAGAGCAGTCACAGCAATTTTGCAAGGTAAAACTACCAGTACTCAATGTACATACTGTGTTCCCCCCTTCCCCAAGACACCCTGTTAACAATGCACTATGCCAAAGTCCAAATGCCTTGCCAGTATTTTTTTTTTTTTTTTGTAAAATTGACTTACTGCCTCTGTAACAAAGCATGGGGACTGAGAGAAGACAGAGTTGCTGTCAGCACCATTCCCAGTCCTTTCGACTTTCATGCATAAATTATCCCATTTTGTGAAAACAGCACATGAAATTTATAAGAACAGGAGGCTGAGTTTCAACTGCTGGGAAAATGCATCTTATAAAAGAGAACACTATTTGTTGAGAGATAGAGAGAGATTGAAATTTAAAGAGCACCTTCCCATTCCTTTTGGCTTTCATGCATAAATTACCCCTTCTTGCATTGGTTCTGAATTGCATTTCATTACTGTCCTCTGCAGTTAATTTTGCATTTGAGCTGTTAAAAACTGGCTTTGTGGACTCAGGGCAGTACTACTCACAATACTATATGGCAGAGGAGTGACTTACACATGTAAATTGTACAAAAAATACTGACAAGGCATTTGGATTTTGGTATAATGCATTGCTAACAGGGTGTCTTGGGGAAGGGGAAAACTCAGTATGTACACTGAGTACTGGTAGTTTTCCCTTGCAAAACTTCTGTGACTGCACTATACTGCACTGCACAGTGCAAGTCACTCCTCTGCCCTATAGTGATGTCATCAGTACAACCCTGAGTCCACAGCAACACCAGGCTTGCTATAGAAGCTCTCGTACACCCTGCAGTTTTTAGCAGCTCTGAATGCAAAACTAACTGCAGAGGAGAGTAATGAAATACAATTCCAGAATCAATTCAAGGAGGTAATTATTGCATGAAAGTCAAAATGATGATCCTCTGAGATCATAAGACTGCCATACAACTAGCAGGTAATTTAGAAAAAAAAAACTCCTAATAGCAAAGAAAGGGAAGGGCACACCAAGACTACAATCACAAATCAAAACACTCTGCACAAAATATGATTTTGCAAATTTTGATTGTAGCACTCCTTGAAAGGGAATATAAACAGTAGCCCGGATATTCAAACTGCGCCATTCTGAGGTGCAAGCCCTTGCGCTGCTCAAAATAGTTGCGCAGGGGTGTGGCCGGGGCGATATTCAAAGGAGTTGCGCTACTGCGCAACTCCTTTGAATATCACCCCCCAGCCACAGCCACTGTGCATGGCGCAGTGGAACTTGCGCCACCGCAAGTTGTCAGAGTTGAGCATTAAACTTGCGGTGGCACAAGTACCATTGCGCCATGCGCAAATTTCCGATATTCAAAAGGTGACATGCAAATGGGGCCATAATTCAGGAAGGCGCAGGGGCCATTTGCATCTGATTATAGCCCCATTTGCATGCCATTAGCATATAAGTGCGCCGATCCCCAAGGACTTGCACCACAGCCCACCCTGCCAGGCAGCAGCCGTGGGACCGGCGCGCATACTGCAGCCCGATTGTGGGCACAACGTGAAAACAACCCCGCCTCACATATCTCCCAATGCCCGATCGCGGCAGAAAGTATCATGACAACACCCCCGCCCAAACATCTCCCAATGCCCGATCATGGGCAGAACGTGAAACAACCCCCATGCCCGATTGCAGGCAGAATGTAAAAGACCCCCAACCCAAATATCTCCCTGGTGGTCCAGTGGACCGTAATGCCCGATCGTGGGCAGAATGTCCATGACAACCCCCAAACATCTCCTGGTGTCTAGTAATACCCCACCCACCCACCATGAAGCCCCACCACCCCTCCCCCAGCAGCGGTGGGCGGCAGCATCACCGTCTGCCGCCCGCGCCCCACCGACTGACTGTCAGTAGGGCTGCACGCCCATTGGTGCAGAGCTAGGGCCAATGGGCATGCAGCCCAAACCATACATGACAGTCCAGATTTGTGAATTTGTGGGTGGGGGCGGGGGTTCTTACCTGCCCGCGATTGGCATTGGGAGATGTTTGGGGGGGGGTTGTTTTACATTCTGCCTGCGATCGGGCTGGTGGTGGGGCATAGGATTGAGTTGGGGCCAGCTAAGGTGGCAGCTGCTGTGTTGCACCCTGCAATACAGCAGCTCACCTGTGGGTGGCCCTCAACTTGATCCTTTTTTTGGCTCAAAGTTGTGCAGGCGCAGGTTGGGGTTGCGCCTGCCTAACTCTGCACAACCCAACTGAATATCGGGTTGCGCGGTTTATGCATGGTTCCTCCCTCCTGTTGAGCATGCATTCATTTGCATTAACGCTGTTGCTCAACCTGTTTTCAGTGGCGCAACTGCCTCCTGCTGAATATCGCAGAATGGCGCATCAGGACTTTATGATATGCTAACCCTGTTGCATATGCAACCCCTTTGGAATATCTGGGCCATTGTGTTTTACTTTTTTAGTATAGTTAGAAATATTGGCAGGTGTGGAGTCTATTTGATATCCTCAGTGTATTGTTTCATGTGTTTGTTTTGAAATAGTCCTAGTCTCTCCTTATTAAGTTTGCTTGGTAATGTTGCCTTTTACCATCTAGTATTCATAGTTCAGTTACTTATTAGTTCCAGAACTGAGTGACATTAGTTGAGTGGAATCATGCATGGAGAGCTTCTTTTGGCTTGCACTCAACTGATGTCACTTGGTTCTGGAACTCATAAGTAATCCAAAAATGAATATCTGGTATCATAAAGGCAACAATGGGGGAGGTTGTCTGTGGTCAGCTGAACTCTTTCTTCTTGCCATAGGCTCCACGGACGGAGGATGGATGAATCAACTGACGTGCACTTTGCAGCAATATTACTGTTGGACAATTGCTATAGCATGTTTCATAGTCTTGTTTATTGGTCTGAAATTATGCACTTGAACTTTGAGGGACTTTGTTGACTTAGGTGCTTCTCTAAGTTTGTGCTGTATAAGGCTTTTTCTGTTTTGCTCTTTGTCATGGCTTAACATTCCGTGTTTTATTTGGCTGTTGCTGGGCAACGTTTATTAAATGTATTAGAGAAAATGTTAAATCTGAAGTTTAGAAAACAAATCAGCATTGATGAGGGACCTTAAAAGGAAAAAATTAGACCATTTCAAAACAAATACATAAAACAGTACACAGAGGTACTGAACAGACTTCACATGTGCCCATATTTTATTTACTGTATAGTAAAGAAAAAAAGCAACAATGAAGAAACCCACAAGGTTTATGTTCTCTTTAAGGCAAGTATAAATGCCAATGCACCAAAATGGATAGTGATCCTTCTGAATCCCTACTGAATCTAAAAGGTTTTATAAATGTAAAAATATTTTATCTGAGCAGTCTATATTCCTGTTTTCTAAGCTTCAAACCATAAATAATAAACATTTTCTCAAATATATCATTAAAACATATTTCTTTTCATCAGTCATACTTTACATACTTCTGTAACTTATAGCATGTGTTCCTAAATCTTTCAGGTCATACAGTATATTAATATTGACACTTGTGTGTATACTCACACAGACCTGCAGAGAGTAACACTGTAAGAAAAGTGCTGCACTAGCAAAAGTCTAAACAACCTGGTGGGGATGGCCACATTCCAAACATTCACCGCTAGTTCCAAAAGAATACTGTTTACACCATACTGAGCTGTTTTTATCAGTATTATATTTAAATAGATCAGACAAACTTGCTGGAAGGTCTCCGTTTTAGTTTAGAGAGCACAGAAATGTATGTGAAATGGCTTGACTTCCATGGATAGATGGGATTAGTTTATATGAATTCTAATGTAGTGCTTCTATATTTAATAGTTCAAAGTCAAGTCCTAAAATGCCATTAATAAGGTAAGCAAAATAAACAGGAATGAGAGTAAAATAAGTGCCTTAGTGGCATTTGAACCAGGTCACAGGGAATACTGTTCCATTGCACCACCAACTGCACCCACCAAGGAAACTGGAAGTATGGGACTCCCAAAGTACCTTACCCTTTCTCAAATGAACAATATGTTGCTGCACAGAGAATTATATTTTTATTTGAATGGGTATGTATGCAATATACATAGAATCCAAACGCGGAAAGAAAGAAAACAATAAGTGCCTTGGCTGGGATTTAAAATGCCTGGGTTCAAATCCCAGATAAAGCATTTATTTCTTTCTCTCTTCCTTGTACAGTAAATAACAAACTGGATCTGTGCAGTACCAGGTTGTGCATTAGAAAAGAGTAGGGTGCTTCTGGGAGTATTAAGTTTCCAGTTGCCTTGTGGGGCAGCTGGAGTGTAAAACAGTATTCTGGGCAACATGTGTTGAAATCCCAGCTAAGCACTTATTTCTTCTCTCTTCTGTTCATTTGGGTTCATATATGTGCACACCACAACCTTGTGTAAGAAAACGTAATATCTGTGCAGTACCAGGTTGTGCAACAGAGAATGAATAAGATGCTTCTGGGAGTCATAGGTTTCCAGTTACCTTGGTGGTCTAACTGGTAGTGCAACAGAATGGTACCCGAGGAAGCCTGAGTTTAAATCCCAGCTAAGCCACTAATTTCTTCATCTCTTCTGTTTGTTTGGATTCCATATACTGTATATGCACAGTACACTTACGTAAATAACAAAAAATGTAATGATCTGTTTGGCACCAGGCTGTGCATTACAGACAAAGTAATGTGCTTCTGGGGGTCCCAGGTTTCAAGTTGGCTTACTAGAACAGCTGGTAGTGCAATGGAACAGCATTCTGGGTAGCCTGGGTTCAAATCTCAGCTAGGCACTTATTTCTTCCTCTCTTCTGTTTGTTTGGGTTCCATATATGCACACCACAACCTTCTTTAATAAGGTAAATACTGTGACTCCTCCACATTTTTTTTTTGTAACACATGCTGCAGCCATGGACACAAATAATACCTCTGTAACTATAGCATTTTGCAAAACTATTCAATGCAGAAAAACTGTTACAGAAAGAATATAAATTAAGTATTCTGTATTAACGTGTTATTGGATGGTGCTTTCCTTTAACAGACTTTTCAGTTAATGCAAATACACAATGGGTTACCCTCAAAGGATCCCAAAAGCATAAAATAGCAATAGATATGGGGCTAGCTTTTCAAAGTCCCTGTACATCCTGTGGCTGCGGGAAAAACCTGACGCAAGGAGCTCTCCACTTGAGGAGCTGCAGTTTTCCCTGTGCATGGGGTGATGTCGCAGCAAACAAAAACCATGCGGCAATAAATGCCTCAAGAAAAATAGCAGCCTTGCAAACAACGTCAGGTACAAGAGCAACCCATCAACAAGAGCGCAGCCTCATTGAAAACAATGGGACTTCTTTTAGAGCCCACCGCCCAACATGAAGGCTTCGCCACTCACATACCTCAAACATAAAATAATCAACTCTGGGGTCATGGACTTTGAGGATGGGGAGAAAATCGAGAGGGGAAAATTACTTTTTATAAAAAATTAAGTTGCAGCAGGAGGAGACCAGGTGGGAACGCAACCATGGCCCCAGGTCTCCTGCTTCACCTGCAGTGCTGGTGCCCTAGCCACCCACCACAGGAGCAGCTTGACTAGGCACCCCAGCATACATTAACTTGATCCTCTACAGGAAATCCACAGGTGACAGGGGTAGTGGTAATTCCCTACAACTATTATACCCTTGTCACTCAAAATCCTTTTACTTTACACAGCGTGATTCTTGCAGTGCTCTTTCAGGTGCGCTGTTTTGACCCAATACCTTTTCCTGCAGCTGCCATTTACGACAGCTTGCAGCTGATTTTCAGCACAGCTGCGGGGAAAAGTTTCACCTGGTGGGACCTGGTGTAACATCCCTCACAGTTGTTCCAACTGAAAATATGGAACTCTACATGCCACTGTGGAGCGGGACTTAGTCCCAGGATGGACTGAAACTCCAGCTCATGGTGTTTAACCATGAGGTTTCCTCTGGAATTACTGGCAGGAAAATACAATCACAGTTATCAACTAGGTGCAGTATATTAACTTTTTCTTTACAAAGATACCTGTAAAGCCTGCCACCTTTGTTGAAATGTTATTTCAAAATTTCCACTGGACCTTACACTCAGACTGAACCTGAAAGAATGCTGTCCATAGCCCAATATCTGACAGAAAGCTTTTAATCACCCATTTTAAGAACAAATATGTGTAATTTATTTGTTACATTTTCAAAGTTAGGTAACTGTAATCCACTGAGGTGGCAAGCAAAATAGCCAGTTCTGCACAGTGGAAGTTGGAGGCATTGCTCTGTTGGAGGTGTCATCCACTGGATGAGACATTCAGCTGCACTCCTTTCTGCCTATCTCTGGTGGTTGCCCAGGTGGAAGTCATAAATCATGTTTACTCTGCTGATGTGATGTCACCGATCCCTACTGCTGCCTTGTCCAGCAACACCAGAGATGATCCTGCAGGGTGTTCACAGTACATCCCTCTCAGCACTGCTGCAAGGTGCATGGGAAAGGAGCCATCAGTCTCAGGACAGTCAGCAACTTGGGATGTCAGTGAGCGCTGTGTGCCAGATCGAGCTGCACAGTCTGTCCACATGGCTACTTATGCTGCTTGCTCTAGAATGCATTCCTACTCCTGCACCAGCTCAGGAAGAGGATCAGCAGACAACTTATCATGTTACAGTAAGTGTCGACATGGTCACTTTTGTACCTCTGTAACCAAGCACAAGGGTTGCAGTGGTGCAAAGGTAGCAGTGTAAACATGCCAAAAGTTCTCATGACAATTAGGAGATGAGGTCATCCCAGTGTCCTGATCCACTTTCCTTCTTTCAGTAACACTGGTTCTCATGCAGCTGCTGTGTGCATTAGTGTGCTTGATGGTTGTTGCATGTATGCCATTTATAATTCTTGCACTGCCTTTATCTACCTGTCAGAAATAGAAAGGATCCAGCACTCAGCTCAATACAGAAACACACACTAACTCTGAATGTGTGCAAAAGAGTCCAAGATACTTTATTCAGGTTAAAAGTGCAAATACAGGTGCAAGAAGCGGTCAGAGGAGGACCCACTGGCATCCTGTTTCATGCCTGATGTTTCTGGTGTTTTTTGTCAACCTTGTGTTTGCACTTTTAATGTAGAATAAAGTTTCCTGGACATCTTTACACACAATTAGAGTTAGTGTGTATGTTTCTGAATTTAACTGAGTGCTAGATCCTTTCTATTTCTGCATGCTAGCCACTGCATGCTAGCCATGCACCAACGCTAAGTCAACGGTCCTGAAGCTGCACTTTATCAAACCTGTAGCTTTGTAGAGCACATAGGAATACACTGTGCAAGAAAGGTGTCATATAAATTCAAATTCTAATCTATTCTTTTAAAGTTAGAAAGATTCTGGATAGGTGAGAGTGGTACTAGACTCTGAGTTACAGAGATGCTTTCCCCTGATGCGTGCACAGTAAGGATATACAGGAAACCCTGATTAACTGCATCTTACACAGAGCCATTATGAGAAAAAATTATTCTTCAGAAGTTCTGGAGATTACAAACAGTGAAAGTAAACTGGGTGAAAAATAACTATCACTAAAATGCCTTGCAGTGCACACAAGGCCAAATCAATCTACAGCAATTAGTTAGTGTGGACGTACTGCCACTGTTTGTATTTTAAACACTTGACCTCCTCAAAAGGCAATGTTCTACATAAAGACACTGACCCTGAGACCAAACTAGATCAATGTAATGTCAGTCTAATTAATTGTGAGTCTGGTAATATCATATGTGAGTCAAGTGATATATATTGGTGAACTGCTGTCAAATAGATGGTCATTTTAATTGGAGCATTTAATTAACCAGGACTACAAAGCTGAGATGCGACATCCCATTGTCAGAGAGGATCCATTTCAATCAAGTTTTACAGATGAGGGAAGTGAAGCACAGCAGGTTTGATTGACTTGTTTAAGGTCATACAGTGAGTAAGTGACTTGTGGGCTTTAAACCTGTATCTCTGGCCTCCCTGGTAGCGTTGGTTGGAAAGACAAAATCCAGTTTTGCAAGTAAGTATAAAATGTCATGATATTTATGAAATTCCAATTCTGCCAAAATCTGAATCTTCTAAATGTATTCCACAGATTTTCAAACTGTTATAAGAAATTCCCCTGTCTGAATTGCAGAATTAAACACATGAACCACAAAATCACAGTTCTGTGGCTTTCCAGTCCTTAATTTTATACACGTATCCACAATGCTGAAGCACGAGTCAGTGTGTGCACGTGATTGTCTGTCAGCAAAAACCATAATAACTTGGTGTAACGTTACACCAGGTTATTATGGCTTTTTGAAAACTTAATGCAATGAGTCAATATTGGGGGTCACCAGTTATTATATAACAGTTCTAGTCCCACTTTAAGACACAAGAGAACAAGCAGATATTGTATCAATGCAATTTCATGAACTGTGCCCCTCACTTTCGTTTGTTCATTTTCATATTGTTTACATAGGATATGACACACAATTGTCAGCTTTCATAGAATCATAGAGATCTGTCAGCAGAAAAGGACCTCACGGCCCATCCAGTCTGCCCAAAGCCACCCCCTCTAGAAGGACCCCCAACCTCCATCCCCAGCCTGCCCTCTGCCAGTTAATCCCATATACATGTCCCAGGTTCTTTTGAATTTGTCCACTGTATCTACCCCCACCAACCGTTCTGGCAGTCTGTTCCATGGCTGCACCACCTTCTCAGTAAAGAACGCCCCTGATGTCCCCTCTGAATCTTCCCCCCTCTAGTTTGTAGGTATGCCCTCTAGTGGAATTGTTCTTACTCATTCTGAAGATGCTGTCGACCCTCACCCTGTTTATGTTCCTCAAGTACTTGAATGTCTCCACCATATCCCCCCCCCCTCCTCTCCTCCAGTGTGTACAGGCCTAGCTCCCCCAGTCTCTACCCATATGACTTCCCCTTCTGCCCCTTCACCATTTTGGTTGCTCTTCCCTGGACCCTTTCCAGCCTGTCCTTGTCCCCTTGCCAGCATGGCCTCCAGAACTGGACTCCATATTCCATGTGTGGTCTGCCCATGGTTTTGTATAGTGGCATGATCACCTCCCTCCTTCTGCTTGTGAATCACCTCCCTATGTATACCAGCATTTTGAGTGCCTTTCCTGCTGCTCTGTCACACTGACTCCAGACGTTCAGGTTGTCTGAAATAGTAATCCCAGGTCTCTTTCCTGCTCTTACATTAACAAACTGATAACAAACAATAAACCAACAGCATTGCAAAAGTTAGTTTACAATGTTGCTGTATTTAAACAGTTCATAAATAAAATACATTACTTCACCAGGCATCAAGCAGGCAGGTTTACCACAAAATTAACCAACAAAAAACTTCAGGGACTACAGCTTTTCATGCAATGTTTTACAACACTTAAACAACCATCTTCCTATGAACTTTAACAGATCAGAGAAAAGGGCAGTACTCCAGAGAATCTCATGATATTGTAGATATAAACACTATAAAGAATGATATTACACAACACACACAGAGAGCAGAGGTCATAATTCTTGTATTGACAAACATCATTAATTACAGACAGAACAGCATTATGACTTACTGGGGATGTTTCTTCACTCAGTGGATAATCAGCATACACAGAATATTTGTGAAATTGTTTTCTAAAACTTAAGGGAACAGTCAGCACTCCAAGCTCCACACACCCAGGTATGTGGCCAATTCCGATATGCACTTTGTGTGCAAAAACATAAATTTTTTTTATTGTTTACTGCAGTATAGTAGATTATATCAGATCGTGTCTGCCAACCTTGTGAAGGATCCTCAGAAAATAGTTTTGCACTGCTAGAGAGGAAGAAGGTGGACGAGGGAAATGATGAAATTAGAGGAGTAATTGATAAATGCCTGGACCAAACCGAGCGGTGGAAGTTCTGGTTGGAGAATCTGCAACAGGGGCAAAAGGGACAAAAGGGGAAATAATGTGCAGGAGGAAGAAAAGGAGCCTGAAATGAGAGAGGAGATGATGGAAGCAATCAGAGAGTAAGAGTGGTGGAATCTTAGTGCTGGGGACTCAATACTAAGAGGAGTCAGGTGGGGTAGCAAGGGGAGAGGCATAGTCGCATTTGGTGAAGGCCATGCCAGGAATGACAACGGAAAGGGTGGGACAATCTGTTCTGAAATATGCTAGAAGGGTAGGGACAAGCCTCATTTAATTATACATCTTGGGACAAGTGACCTGGCTGACAAGACAGTAGATATAGTCCAGAGGAGGTTTGAGGAACTAGGACAATTATGTGAGGGGCAGGAAGATCAGTAACTTTTTGGAGATACTTCCAGTGCCCAAGGCAAGCACAACAAGAAAGCTGAGAATAGAGGAATTTAACGGATGGCTAAGAACCGGTGTTGTGCTAAAGGTATGGGCTGTTGGGGGGTGGAGGGACCTGGTAGGACAGTAGTCTCTATGCCAAGGACAGACTACACCTGAGTGAGGAGGGAAAGAAAGTGTTGAAACAGAGGATGGAGGAGTACATAGAGGAAGTAGGGAATTTAAACTAGGAGTGGGAGGTGGCAATTGGGCAAGAGACATGCAGCGACCACAGGTTGGGAAACCATATGAGTTTACCCCTCATAACAGTGACAAAGGACAAATGGCAAGTACTATTGGTGATGCTAGGAAAGGAGGGCAGGATGGGGGGGAAAGGGTGGAAGGTGGTTACCCTTAATACTAGGAGCCTTGGGAGGAAAACTGCAGAGTTGCAGGTGCTCATGGCAGAGGGAGAGGTGGATATTTCAGCCATCACAGATACCTGGACCACCCAATACAATGACTGGGACCTGTCTGTACCAGGGTACAGGTTATTTCGTAGGGACAGGGTGATTGGGAAAGGAGGGGGGGTGGCACTATAAGTGAAGGAAGGACTGAAGTGTGTAAGGGAGGAAGGGGAGGAGGGTAGTACGGAGTCACTTTGGTTGCAAATCCAGGATTCCAAGAATAGGATTCTTAGAATGGTTACAGGCTGCCATCTCAGGTGGAGGAGTTAGACACAGGGCAGATCAGGAGGACCGGTGAGAAGGGTAGTGTGGTGATTGTGGGGGACTTCAACATGCCAGGAGTGGACTGGAGTACCCCAACAACCAGGAACAGAAGGGAGTAGGTACTGCTGGATGCCTTCCAGGATAGCTTCCTGCTGCAAATAGTCACTGAACCAACCAGGTTAGAGAATGACCTTGACCTTGTGCTGGCAAATGGGGACTTTGTGAGAGAACTTACAGTGGAGGAACCACTGTCAGGGAGTGACCACCACTCAGTATGGCTCACATTGGATATGGGCAAGGAAGGAGTGGAATCTGGCACAAGAGTGATGGACTTCAGGAGGGCCGACTTTGGGAGGATGGGGGAAGTGGTAAAAGGGTATCTGGCCAGAATTCAGTCTAGTATGGACAGTAACCAGAGGTGGGAGCTCATAAAGCTGGGGATAGTGGAGGCAACCAAAACCTGCTGCAAGGCCCAGAGCAAGAAGGCTAGGGCTAAGAAACCAAGCTGGTTGAGCAAGGAGGTCATGGAAAAGGTAAGGAGGAAAAGAGCTGCCTTTAGGAAGTACAAGAAAACAGGGAGAGGGGAGGACAGGGAGGAGTACTTGACGGAATCGAAGGAGGTGACAAGGGCAGTAAGGGGAGCCAAGGCATCTAAGGAAATCAGGCTGGCACAAGGCATTAAAAAGGGGGAGAAAGACTTCTTTAGGTACATCAGGGAGAAAAGGAGCTGTAAGGACCACATAGTAAGGATTAGGAAGGAGGGGGTTGAGTGGAAGCAGGGTGCAATAAGGCAGAAGCACTAAATGAGTACTTCTGCTCAGTATTTACTAAAGAGAAGAGGGGGGTGACACCCAAGGGGCAGAAATGACAGAAACAGAGGGAGGGGGTGACAGATGGGGAAATCATGGAGGGCAGAGTTTGAGAGGGTTTGAAGGCACTGAGGGTGGATAAGGCACCAGGCCCAGATGGCATCCACCCCAGGGTACTGAAGGAGCTGGCAGAGGTCCTTGCAGGACCTTTGGCAGACCTATTTAATGCCTCACTACAGTCAGGGTGTGTACCTCAGGACTGGAGGATGGCTCATGTGGTGCCCCTCCACAAGAGTGGCCCCAAGGATGAACCGGGAAACTACAGACCAGTGAGCCTCACATCCATCATGGGTAAGCTAATGGAGACTATCCTGAAGGAGAGGCTGGTGACCCTCCTAGAGTCCAAAGGACTACAGGACAGCAAACAGCATGGCTTCATACAGGGCAGATCCTGCCAAACCAACCTGGTGGAGTTCTATGACTGGGTAACTAGGCAACTGGACAGGGGCCATGCAGTGGATGTCCTGTATCTGGACTTCAGTAAGGTATTTGACTCGGTGCCGCATGGAAGGCTGGGAAGTAAGTTAGTAGGCACAGGGGCAGGTACAAAGCTGGTGAGATGGGTAGGGAACTGGCTTCAGGGAAGACAACAGAGGGTGGTGGTGGGTGGGGAGCTCTCACACCCAAGGGTAGTGACGAGCGGTGTTCCACAGGGCTTGGTGTTGGGACCAGTGTTGTTTGGGATATTCATTGCAGACATATCATTGGACATCAAGAGCAAGATCAGTCTGTTTGCTGATGATACCAAGGTAGGAGCGGATGGCAGATGTTGCAGGATGATCTGGCAAAGCTTGAAGCCTGGTCAGAAACCTGACAACTGGGGTTTAATGGCAAAAAGTGCAAGGTGCTGCATTTTGGGATGAAGAACCCAAGGAGAACTTACCAGCTTGGGGGAGTGCAGCTAGCCCAGACAGAGGAGAAGGATCTGGGGGTGCTCATTACAGGGTCAATGAACAACTCGGCACAATGTAGGAAGGCAGCTGCAAAGGCCAACAAAATGCTGGGTTGTATTGCAAGGGGTATATATCCTCGAGGAGGGAGGAGGTGATTCTGCCACTGTATAGGTCATTAGTTAGACTGCACCTGGAGTACTGCATGCAGTACTGGCGCCCGTATCTGAAGAGGGACATTAAGTTACTGGAGGGGGTGCAGCACAGGGCGACAAAGATGATCAAGCGGCTGGAGACTTATCATATGAGAGGAGGCTGAGGGAGTTGAACATGTACTCACTGGAGGAGAGGAGGGACAGTGGGACATAATTGAAACCTTTAAGTATATGAAAGGAATAAACAAGACAGGTACAGAGGGGCTGTTCAAAGTAAGGGAGGGGAGGGACACCAGGGGCCATGATATGAGACTGGAGGGAGGAAGGTTCAGGAGGGAGATGAGGAGACACTTTTTTACAGAGAGGGTGGTGGCTGGGTGGAATGCGTTACCTGCTGAAGTGGTATGCAGTAGAACAGTGGACTGCTTCAAATGAGGATGGGACAGGACAAGAGGGAGGGTTAATGAAGGGAAGGGTGGAAGGAGGGCAGCTGCAGAATAGGTGCTAGCTGCACATTCGAGCAGACTTGATAGACCTCTAGGCATTTACAGTATATGCTGGCAAATTTGATATATTCGTAACCTCCAAGATGACATTTTACTATAATCAGAAATCCAGACTCTAGCAGCTGAAAAGGGACGGGATAATAGCCATGGGAGATTCAATAGGCTGCAGTGTGTGCGAGAGATTTTATGAACTCAGATCAGAGACTTACCTATCCCGCTGTTCTTCCAGAGTTCAGTATAGTCCCCTGTGACAGTACTTTGCCCTGGGAGGACAGCAGGACCAGCAAACTAAAGATCAGAGTTAATAAAAACTCTATCATACACTGCAGGCTATTGAATCTCCCACTGCAACAGCCCTGCTCTGATGTCAGCTGCAAGGGATTCTGGGATTGCTAGTAACAGCAAATCCAGCTTGGAAGTTAGAATAATCGGTCTGATACAACCTACTATCGTGCAGTAAGAAGTAAGTAAAACAATAATGTTTTGCACACAAAGTACAAATTGGAACCAGCCCCACATTTACATGTGGACCTCTTTGTGCTATGTCCCTTCAATTGCTGGATTTAGTTACACATTGTTAACAAAAGTCACAACTGCTATTCACAAGGTAAAGGTTGTAGTTGACGACTTGTATAATCTCACTGAATCAGAGTGACAATATCAACTTAGAAATTTAAAGTAATTATAAAGTCTTTAGCATAGATTAGTCTAATTTTGATAATTTCAGTCAAGGGGTCATTAATAAATCAATTTCATGAGAAAGGGAAGGATGTTATAGCTGGGCGCAGCTGAATTAGAACAGCATTGCTATGTCTGATACTGGTTACCTGATTCTGGAATGGACCAAGGAAACTGGAGAGCTTTGGGGGATGGCATTCCTGTGGACACTTGTTTCCTCCAAGGTGGGAAGGTATCAGATGCTGCTCTGTCAAGACCACCTGAGTGGTAGAACAGCAGGCAGGCAGTCAGGACGGGGATGTCAGCAAGTCTCACATATGCACATTTACTAAAGGGTCAATTCTTCCAATATTCCAGAGAACTGGAAGAAAAGTGGAAAAAGGGACTCTGAGCATGATGCTACCAGGCCAGTCATGGGCTTTACACTGGCAAGAGAGACCAAAAGGAGCAGCCAGATTCAACTCCTGAAGGACCTGGCCAGCCTCAAAAGTCCTACCATTAGGGGTAGAACACAGAGGATTAAACTCAGTAGCAGTGGAATGCCACTTATAAGTTGGATGATAGCCCTGGGGCTGAGGGACAATATGTATCTGTGAATATAAGTCTAAAAGAATAAATTAAAAAAAGGAAGGGTAGTAATGCCAATCTTGAAGGACTGCTGTGAAAGTTCCAATAATTTGTTTTTTACCTCCTGTCTTCTGGCAACCATAGAAACATAGAAATAAAGAATATGCGAGCAGATAACGACTGTCTGGCCCACTTAGTCTGCCCATTTTCCCTACCTACTGCATACAGTATATTGCAGACCTTATTTGATCAGTGGCTTACCTTCCTCCTTATTACTAGGGTTCCTTTATTTTTATCCCATGCATTCTTAAATTCCCCCACTGTTTTTGCCCCCACCACCTCCAGAGGGAGCCTGCTTGATGCATCCACCACCCTTTTAGTGAAGAAATACTTCCTGACATGACCCTGGAGTCCACCCCCTCTAGCCTCATATCATGATTCCTTGTTCTAGAACATCTTCTTTTCTGGAAAATGCTATCCTCCTGTACCTTATTTATACTCTTCAGGTATTTAAAAGTCTCTATCATATCTCCCCTCTCCCTCCTTGCTTTGAGCGAATACATATTGATGTCTGCTAGTCTTTCCTCATATGACTTGTGGTGCAGTCTTTGTACCATTTTTTGTTGCCCTTCTCTGAAATGTCTTTACTCTGCCTCTGTCTATGTCCTTCTGGAGATGCAGCCTCCAGAACTGGACACAGTACTCCAGATGAGGTCATACAAATTATCTGTACAGTGGCTGCACCGTCTCCTTTATCCTTCTGGTGATCCCTCACCCTATGCACTCAGCATTCCACAGGCTCTCCCCACAGCCTTCTCTCATTGCTTGGTCAGCTTCAGGTCACCAGATTTAATTACCCCCAGGCCTCTTTCTTGTTTGGTGCCCATCGGTACCTCCCCCCCATCTTGTACTCCACCCCTGGATTTCTGTTTCCCAAATACATGATTTCGCATTTCTTTGCATTGAATCTAAGCTGCCACACTCTTGACCACTCCTCAAGCTTACATAGGCCTCTTCTCATTTTCTCCACCCCGCCCGCCCCCAGGAGTGTCAGCTCTGTTACAGATCTTAGTGTTGTCTGAAAAGAGGCATACCTTCCCCTACAGCCCCTCTGCAATGTCGAGTATGAAGAAATTAAAGAGGACTGGCCCCAGCACTGATCCCTGTGGCTCCCACTGACTACTCACTCTCTCCAGATTGAATTCTGCTCACCACCACCCTCTGTGTCCGACTGCTCAATCAATTTCTGACCCAGTTTACCATCCTGGGACCCACTCCCTGGCTACCCAACTTGTTAACTAGCCTCCTATGTGGGATAGTGTCAAAGGCCTTGCTGAAATCCAGGTAGGCCACATCCCTTGATCTACTTCCCTGCTCACCCAGTTAAAGAAATCGATCAGATTTGTTTGGCATGACCTTCCCACTGTGAATCAGTGCTGCCTTGGATCCTGTGCTCTAATGGATTCAAGATATCTCACAATCCTTTCCTTTAGCAGTGATTCTATTAATTTCCACACCACCGAGGTCAGGCTGACTGGCCTGTAATTTCCAGCCTCTTCCCTGCTCCCAAGTTTGTGGAGAGGGACTACATTTGCCCTTCTCCAGTCCTCCAGAACCACACCTGTTTCTAGTGATATGATGAACAGGGCCATCAGTGGTGCTGCTGGCACTATTCTAAGTTCTTTTAATATTCTGGGATGTATTTCATCTGGCCCCATTGCCTTGTCCACCTTCAGATTTGTGAGTTCCTTTAGGACTCTCTCCTCTGTGAAAGGACTGGTGTCCACACCCCCTCCATTGGTGCTTCAGTCGCCTAACCATGGTCTCGCCCCTTCCCCCTCTTCTGTGAATACTGAACAAAAATATTTGCTCAGGACTGCTGCTTTTCTAGGCCTCCCTCTGCACATACTCCTTCTTCCCTTTGTATCTCACAATCCCACCCCAGGCCTTTTTCTTTCACTGACGTACCTGAAAAGGTTTTGTCCCTTTTATTGCCTGGGCTATATTTTCCTCCATTTGCACCTTTGCTCTCCTCACTGTTTCCCCCCCCCTCTGTTTTTCTAGATATAGTCCTCTGTATTTCTCTGTGTGTGTTTCCTTGTACCTCCTGAATGAAAACTGTTTCGCTCTTATCTTTCAGGCCACTTCCTTTGTGAACCATAGTGTTTTTTTTTCTTTCTCTTTGTTTTGCTGAATTGCCTAATGCAAAGCATTGTTGCCTCTACTATGCCTTCCTTGAGATTCCCCCATTGTTCCTCTACACCCCCCCTTTCTCTCTCCCCTGCCAGGGCTTTTTGAGACATTCCCCCATCTTCGCAAAGTCGTTCCATCTGAAGTCCAGGACCCTTGTTGTCATGTGGTTTGTCTCCTCCACTGTTCTCACATTGAACCACACTGTACGGTGATCATGGGACCCCACCCTTACATATGTAACTCTGTCCCCATTGGTGAGTACCAGGTCCAGTGTCACTCCTTCCCAGGTGGTGTTAACCACTAACTTTTTGAGATGTGCCCCCTACAGGGCATCTAGGATATCTCTGCTCCTTGCTGTGGCTGCAGCATGGGTGCTGCAACCCACATCTGGCAAACTGAAGTCCTCCACCAGCAGTACATCTCCTTTGGCTGCCATTTTGTGGATGGCTTCCACTATTACGCTGTCCAGCCCTTCCCCTTGTGCTGAAGATCTGTAGATCATGCCAGTGTGAATGCCTGTGCCATTTCCCATCTCCGGGGTGACTGACAGTGCTTCCACAACCTCCTGCATTCCCTGAACCTCAGTAGCTTTAATCCCCTCCCTGACACAAATAGCCAGTCCTCTTCCCTTTTTACCCACCCTGTCTTTCCTGAATGCAGTATACCTCAGTATGTCTGTGTCACAGTCATTGTTTCCTGTGTACCACATCTTGGTATCAGTGGCATTCTTCAGATCTGCCTCTGCCATCAAGGCCTCTAGGTCCAGGATTTTATTTCCCAGGCTGCGGACATTTGTGCACATGACCTTCCAAGTTTTGCTACCTCCCTTTTACCCGCCTCCCTTTCTATCCTCATGCCTTCCTCTGTATCCCTCCTTGCTTTGTTTTCAGCAGCATATTACCTTTTCTCCACTGTTCATTTGGTGAGTTACACTCAACTTGCCTCTCTTGTGAATTCTCTTCCTAGCCCTGTGTTAATTTCCTATTTGTGGGGGAGTGATGGCTGTGTTCCCATCCTTATGATGTGATTGATGGGTTCCTTTCCCCAAACTACCCCACCCCAGTTTAAATGTCCAGTCCAGATATCAAACGTCTGTCCCAGTGCTCTTACCCCTTCCCTGGTCAGGTGTAGTCCATTGCATTTGAAGAACTTCCTCTCCCAGAAATCTCCCACTGTAAGGTCATTCTTTTGGAATTTAGCCTGACAAGCAAATGGGGAGCAGACACTGCTACTGCAGCAGGTGGTCTACATATTTTTGAAAAGGCAGCTTTATTACTTCTACTGAATACAGTATGAAACACAGAAACTCAGGACAATTTTAATCAGAAAAAGACCAGAAACCATCTAATCTAGTATGGTATGTGTATAATTTAAATAAGAGCCAATTGTGCACCCTACTGGCATGAGTCCACCAATGTTAGCTTGAGTGACAATGTACAGAGTATAGTATTCTGGGGGTTGTAGTTCCTTAGATATCTCAGGCTTGACCCTTAGATTATAACATCTCAGTTTCCTAAGTAATGCAGAACTCACAACCAGAATGTTTGGAGAACAGCTGAATCGATGGATCTAGTTACTCTGGAGTTTCTAGTCCCCACAGTGCTGTTGGTGTTTTGACTTAGATTACAGAATCTCAGGTAGAAAACTAGAGTGTCTAATATTGAGCAAAACACCAAATGTTTTGTTCATCACCAGCTAATATCAATACACAATACTGATGCACTAATCTCAGCAAAATGACAAGAAACTATACAAATATAATTAAGATGTGTATTACTATAAATAGCAACCTACAAACAACAAGCTGCAACAAATTGGGAAGGATACACCAAGATGGAAATAATAAGTCACTAAGGAAATAACTTTGACTAAAACAGTAATATTTCATAATTCATATACTTGCACACACTTTATCCTACTTGTAGTTAGTGGTGGCTGAAGTGACAAAACTTCGTTACGCAGAGTAATCCATGAATTTTGCCTGTCTCATGGGGCGAAATGCAAAATTTAGCCCATGGAACTGTGAAATTTTGCCCGCAGAATGGTGAAATTTCACCTTGGTGAAATTCCTGCCAAAATTCAGGAAATTTTGCTGATTACTCCGGCGTGTAAATGTATTCCTCCATAAAATTCAAATTCGCTGCAGCTCTACTTGTAGTAACACACTAACAGCTATAGCATTACTAATACTGTAAAGCATATTGCAGATTTAAGAAGGCTTTACAATGAAACAAACAAAAGGCAGAAGCAGGAGTGGCAAAGTATCTAGTCTCCCATTTTGGCCAAACCTTATCATGCAGAGCTATAACTAAGAGGCAGTGTGGTCTAGTGCTTAGAGCACCGATTCAAACCACACTAGAACCAAATACTCATCACCTTAAACAAGTCACTAAACCTCTTTGTGCTCCAGTCTTCCATGCTGCAGAAATGGGCAGATTTAGGACTGCACTTAAAATGAAATACTCTCTCTCCTCTGAGTTACCCTATGTAAATAAACTATAAAAACAACTTGCTGAGTGTCCCAAGCAGGCATACAATAGTGCCAATTTACACATGGGCCCAGATATTCAAAAGAGTTGGCCATGGCAATAGGGTTGTGCCTGCACAAGTCCGAATACGCCATCCCTGCGATATTCAGCAGGAGGCAGTTGTGCCCCAAATCATGCTGAGCAACAGTGCAATGATAATGAAAGCATGCGCAACTGAAGGGGAGGAACCATGCATAAACTGCACAGCCCGATATTCAGCCGGGCTGTGCAGAGTTATGCAGGCACAACCCCTACCTGCGCCTGCACAACTTTAAGCCAAAAAAAAGGATCAGTCTAGCCACCCCACAGGTGAGCTGCCACATTACAGGGTGCAACACAGCAGCTTCCACCTGTGGGTGGCCCTCCACTGTTTCCGGCAGCGCCCCATGCCCGATCATGGGCTGAAGTATCCCCATTAGCCCGATCATGGGCATACCATTCCATTCTCCATTAGCCCGATCGCGGGCAGAACGTTATGTCCCCCGAGCAGCCCGATCATGGGCATCAGACTTCCCTCCCCAAAGTCCAATATCCCTGGTGGTCCAGTGGACCGAGAAGCCCGATCGGTGCATAAATTCAACCCCCAAAGTCCAATATCACTGGTGGTCCAGTGACCATGAGAAGCCCGATCGCGGGCATAAAACAATCCCTGTCTGTCTTGAGGTCCAGTGGACCCCGAGTATTTAATCACAAGCATAGTGTCAACCTCCCTCCAGTCCTGGTGATGCCTCACACCCACCATGAAGCCTTCACACCTTCGCCTCCCCCATCAGCCGGGGCGTGCAGCACTTACTGCCACCTCACCATTTCGCCGACCGACAGCTTGGTAGGGCGCTGGTTCGGCAATAGCCACGGGCATGCAGTACTATGGTCAGAGCAGCAGTCCCGATATGTGAATGAATCATATCTGGACTGCCTTGTGGCTGTACCATTGGCTCTTGCTCTGAACCACGGCGTGCAGCCCCACCGAGCTGTCAGTCGGTGGGCGGCGGGTGGCAGGCAGCTGGGGTGCTGCTGGCTGACAGGGGGAGCGGGTGGTGGGGCTCCATGGGTGAGTGGGGGGCAACTAGATCACCAGGGATATTGGACTTGAGGGGGTTTGACTTTATGCCCGCGATCGGCTTCTCGTGGTCCACTGGACCACCAGGGATATTGGACTTTGGGGAGGGAAGTCTGATGCCCGCGATCGGGCTGCTGGGGCACACCATTCTGCAAGATCAGGCTAATGGGGACCACTATTATGCCCGCTATCGGGCCGCTTCAGTTATGCCCGCGATAGGCTGCTGGGGGAATGATATTATGCCTTTGATCGGGCTATGGGGGAGGATACTATCATGCCCGTGATCAGGCTGCAGGGGGCGTCACTCCCCGACGGCTGCTGCCTGGCAGGGGGCCGGCGCAAGTCGTCGGGGATCAGTGCATCCACATGCTAATGGCATGCAAATGGGGCGAATTAGATGCAAATGGTCCCCCGTGCACCTTGCATAAATTATGGCCCTATTTGCATGTCACCTTTTGAATATCACAGGTGCTGCGCATGGCGCAATGGAACTTACCACCGCATCTGAATGCTCCCACTCTGACCGCAGCGGTGGCACAGTTCCGCTGCGTCATGCACAGTGGCTGTGGCCAGGGGGCAATATTCAAAGAAGTTGCTCAATAGCGCAACCCCATTGAATATCGCCCTGGCCACACCCCTGCGCAACTTTTTTGAGCAGCACAAGGGCTTGCACCACAGAATGGTGCAGTTTGAATATCTGGCCCATGATCTTTAACACAAATTTACAACTCCCCAATATACTGCAACAAATATATTGAATTACAGTATTTAATGAGGACAAGATGTATACCAAATACTCAATTATGACCAAAACATTAAACAAATTAAAAAAATATGTGATGTTATTATTCATTCTCAGTAGGGTCCTATTTTGTCCCCAGACGTGCATTTTCAGAAATAACAAAAAAGTACTGCCTATATACAGAATTTTCAATTTTAAACTATGCACTTCCACCTATTTTAGTACTCAATATTTTGAAAATGACAAAATCACCACCAGAAGCAATACTAATTGTTAAATGTCATTTTTCTCTGAGCAAGTGACATAAAAATCAAACAAAATGCTTAAAAACTGTTATCTAGTTTTAAATTACAGAAGTACAGGACATATTTTTATGCTAATAATAAGGTTTATAGTTCCTTATTAAGACATGCACACTAAATTTTCACCTTCTGGCTTGAAGGATGGCTAATTTAATAAGTACCAATAAGGACTCTGTAAGGAAAACTGCAATAACTTTGTATTGCTATACAATAAATAACAAAGCAGACTGTAATTTTCCTCCAGTTTTGATTACTCAATTGCAACCTTGAATCCTGAATAATTAGACTGTCAGCAATTCCTGGAGAAGACTGGGAAGGTTTATAAGTCTAGATTTTCTCTCTATGTGACACCAGTGTAAGGAGCTTCAGGGACTCAACCCATCACCAAGCATAATGAAGTAGACACACTTTATCCCTCTGCTGCTTTGCCAAGGTCACCTATGATGCATTGTAAAACTGTTTGTCTACCACATAATACCTTTACCAGAAACTACTCAGTGTGACTGTGATTAGAATCAAGTTTTTTCAGGATATTGAGGGAAATTAACCAGCATGCCACTAGATTGGGCATGAGCTACCAAAAGAGTGAGAAAACTCACTCAGCCAAGGAGAGGCACAGTATTTCACAGCAAAAAGCAACTATAGTACTTGTGTGGTCTGGTATTGGCATGCCTATATTAAAATATGGCCTGAGACACTACAACTCATTATGGCAATGACAAGTGCACATGTGGACCACAGAGTAAGAAATCATCCACCAGCCTACCATCAGAATAGTCATCTTTTCAGCCATTCAAGCAGAATACTGTGAGAGACTTAGAAGCTGTATTAAAGAGGAAATCGAGCCAAAAGTGTTGCATTTCAGAATTAGAATCAGCTTATCCCCCAAAGAGTTATAAAATGGCTTGTAATATTTAAACAAAGTGACTTAGGGATTTCATTTTTGTCATTAGGCTGACTGGTGGCGTGCTGATCCTAATTCTGAATGTAATGGTGATAGAAGTCTGCCACACACACTCTTGAAGAAGAAAACACACAAAGGCAGGCAGAAGTCAACCTCATTTCATAACACACTGAGGTGACTCCAATGTGACATTTAAAAAATCCTTTCAAAAGTAATATTTTAAGTCCACACTGTTACATACACCTGTTACTTCACTTTATAAAATGGCTTGACAAATCATGCATTCTGATTGGCTGTCAAAATTATGGACCCATGTATATTGTCAGCACAGCCCATTAGATAGGAACAGTAGAGTAAAACTAATTCACCTCCCCCCAAACTCCTCCTGTCACTTACACTGACAATTTGGGTTACCATGTCTGCACCCTTCTTCAGGCTGGAAGGGTGGGGAGGAAGCTGTTCCCTTTACAGCTAATGCCAGTGCCTCTTTTTGGTGATGTGTTAAGGGGTGCAAAATACTGAACAGCCTGCACCCTACCTCCCCACAAATCAAGTGTCTAAATTCAGTGACACCACTGCACTTTGCCAGTTATTTTACAGAATTCCATCTGTTTTACCAGTAAAAACTGTAAAGACTGGTAAACCCCAGCCTTTGCCCAAGAGTTTCTAGATTGTACTGTAATAATCCATCCCAACTGACTGAAGGCAGTTTGCTTTGCTTTACGCATTACAACCCACCACCTATCATGCCTTGCTAGGACTTCTAGTTCACCACAGTACTTCAGTCCTTATTTTTGTATCAGGGCTCCCAGGCTTCTGCACTAGTGTTTGTTCACTCCTGCAGTATGAACTATTAATTTCTGTAAAGAATACAGTTATGCTACTGGTGGAAATATTTGTGTTATGTCATCAGTGGTGTCACATGCTAAGCACAGAGGAGAGAGATTACAGGATAAACAAAGAGTGGAAGAGATCAGACATTCTGGGAACACTTTATGTGAATGAACAGCCATGAAAAGCATTGAATTCAGCAGCACTACATATGTTCTGTGGCAATTTGCAAGTTCTGCAGAAAATTCTGCAGTCATAAAACTACAGAATCTCAGGGGCCTTATGTATTGATTATGTGGGTTTTCTTGTGTGCAGGTTTCTTTTTTTTAATATAGTTTTTTTCACCCCTTCCACAATCCTGCATCTGTCCCCACCTCCTCTCAGCCAGCACTTACCTCCCCTGGATCTACCTGGAGCCAGTCCCCCACAGATCGTCCCCACATAGTCCACATCCAAAATCACTCTGGTTGTCCAGGTAGTGGAGCAGACCCAGGGAGATGTGCAGAATGGTGATTTACTGTCAGGTCTTCTTTTCCATTTTCTGTCCCTGATTCCCCTGCCAAGAGACTGCGACAAGACATGTACATAGAGACATGCACCCTCTGCAGGATCTCAGCTCTCCTTCAAACCACTCGACCTGCACTGCCATCGAGTCTCCACCGGATGGTAGTCTAGGGCTGAAACTGACTGGCCACCTCCCAGGAGAGGAGTCCCTTGAAGCTCAATCCTCTCCACCTACCGACTCCTGGCAGCCCATGCTTGTTCCCAGACATGGGTCACCGGCATGGCAGAAGGTAAGGCAGTGAATGTCTTAACCATCCACACCACTGGGCTGGCTCAGTTTCTTTTAATACATCTTAATAACTTTTGATTTGTAACCTTTGAATATAAACAAAACATTGTTAGTCTTTGAAGTACATTTCCTATCTCTCACAAAGAAAATGACAAGGACAGATTCTGCAATGATTCTTTCAATGAAAGTTGCCTCCAGGGCAGCCCTGCCTCCGAGGCAACACTTTACAGTTGCACTTATTCTTTCTCACATTTAAGTCTGTTTTCTCATATATTTACTATTTGAAGTCCATGCCACAGTAGATACTACTGAGGGATCTTGTTTGGATTTGAACTCACAGTCTCTTGTTTATCAGGCTGTAGACCTTTGCATCATGCCATTATACCAAGGTGGCACAGAAGTAAATCTCAACTCATTAGCAGTAGAGGTTGAAGCCCTGCCTGGGAGGCAGCCCTAGCTCTAATGTCTGCCTTGGAGGCAGGGCTGCCCTGGAGGGAACTTCATTTAAAAAAAAAAAACTGTTCTATGCATTAGAGTGATCTCTTATGAGAAGCAGAATGCTTGTCCTAGAGGTTCTGTTTTAAAGACTTCATCAAGTAAGAGGCTACACTAAGCAAGGAGAGATCAATGCAGACAAATGCCTATAAAATTATGATAACCTCTAGGAATGAAAAATGATCTTTAAAAATTTTGATCAAAACTGCCCATGCCTCTCCCTTTTGGATAAACTTGATTTCATTCCTAAGATCACCCTATGCACAAGAGACCTCTCTTTTCAGAACTAGAGCACATCTTATGCAGAGACCTGTGTACAATGCACAATATTCTGTGATTAGAGCACACAACTGAAACTTAGGAAAGCCAAGGTTCAAGTTCCAGCACAGCCAGTAGATCACCTCGAGCAAGTCAATCTCCTTTGCTTTAGTTCTCCATATGAAAAATCAGGTAGAAGCAGGATCCTGCTGTGAATATCATAATGCATAATGGATCATTGTTAGGCTGCCATAGGTAAATAAATTAAGCAGAAAGGTTCCAGGTATTCTTCAGAAATGAGGAACTGGCACACTTCTTTACAGTCTCCTATCAAAAGCCAAGGGTTGAATTGGCCTGGAGTCCCTTTACCTATGTAGTGCTTCTTCCATGGCAAGGCTGAGGCACACTGGCAAGGCAGTGTGGGGAAGTCTGCACTGTGACTGTTCATGCAGTATCTGTCATGTGGACAAACAGAGGGCTTCATTTTCCAGTGCTGCCAATCCCAACACCTTACAAGAGCACTTAATGTTAACACATAAACATACACACAGACAGAAGTAAGGAAAGCTCACTGTCATTAGTTATTGTGAAGTATTGTACATCTGCTTACTTATATTTGAATGTATTTGACTGCAAAATGTTTTTTGTCATACATGGCTGAAGAAGGGCTTGTCCCAGTCCACTTTCTGATAAAAAAAACCATACACCAATTAATGTAATTGATAAACAGTATCAAATATGTCCCTCAGTAGAGAGTCCCTTATGTCACAGAGGGAACATAAAACAACCAATGTGACACTCATTTTATTTTATATTTCAGGTAGTTTGCTTTTTATTCAACTTCCCCTTTTTTCTTAAGAGATATGCATGCTAAAGTGACAACCGGACCCCTGCCCCAGACCTCACTTATTCTAGCTGCTGGTGTATAACTGTCATCATAATCCTCTGCTTGTGACATCCCAGGCTGTTGCTGTGAAAATGATTATGAAGTCAGAAGTAGAGTACTGTATTGTGATGTCAGGTGCAGACAGGCAGCCTGAGCAGATGAAGTGCAGAGGTCAGTGATCTATTTTTATTGTAAGATAGCAGTGTTTGTTAATTGTCAAAAAAAAATCTTCATTTTTTTAATCAAAAGTTTTATTTCTGACATCATTTGATTCATTACTTTACTGCCAGTATATTTGAATTCTCTTGTATATTTTTAAAACCTAGAGGTTAGCATAACGAGCTGTGAATAAGCTTGGTACATCCAGCAGGCCTGGGTTTGATTCCCACAACCTCCACCTGCACACTGCATGACTCAGAGCAATTCACTTAACCAGCCAGTGCTCCAAGGACACCCCTGAAAACTGGCACTTGTGCCTAGTGGATCTTACCCAGTTACCAAAGATTTAAAAAACAGTGTTTTCTAATTAGTTTTGTAATGAATGACTCAGGTAATCAAAATGGCCACCACATGCAATTTTTTGAAATCTGTTCCACTGAGGTTACCTTTTCAATGTGCATACTAGATTCCCACTGTGGATGTATTAGGATGCAACCATATGCTTCTGATAGGAAACAGTATAGCACCCACACCAATATATTTAATTTTTCCCATGGCGGGTGTGGCAAAGGAGAGCTTCTGTATCTCATTTCAGGGATGAAAGACAATAAAAAGATATGGTTATACTGCTATTTCTGCCAGAAATACATTATCGATGGAACACACATTCTGACTAACACAAACTGCTACTTCAATGTGCCTTGTTATAACAAAAAAAGGAAGGATACTAAATACAAAAATGTATGAAACGAAAATTTGTGTAAAAAAGAATATTTTCTAAAGCTTTCCTTGAGATGTCAGGGAGCACTTAAGTTTTGATTTCATGATAGCAAGAAGAAGGAGCTGCTGTTAGAACTTTACTACTCTACTGGACTAAAGAACTAGAACTCTAGTACTGGGAACTTCAATTGAGGGTAAAAACAAACAAAAAAACAAAAAAGTGTGTCTGAGTTGGGTGAAGAAATTGTTATCTGTGCAGTTAGCTAGGTAAAAAAGAAACTGTGAATTGGGGGAGTGGCTTAGAGAGAAGGAAGCCAGGTGTTTACATTTAAAAACTGACCTAGATAGCTTGTGGCAGAGAACAGCAAGAGGAAGGAGCTGCTGTTAGAACTTTACTACTCTACTGAACTAAAGAACTAGAACTCTACTACTGGGAACTTCAATTTTGGGTAAAAACAGACACAAAAACAAAACAAAGAGTGTGTTTGTCTGAGTTGGGTGAAGGACTTGTTATCTGTGCAGTTAACTAGGTGAAAAAGAAACTGTGAATTGGGGGAGTGGCTTAGAGAGAAGAAAGCCAGGTGTTTGCATTTAAAAACTGACCTAGATAGCTTGTGGCAGAGAACAGCAAGAGGAAGGAGCTGTTGTTAGAACTTTACTGGGTCTATATTGCCCTCCATCCCTCCCCTCCACCCCCCACTCTTAGCCGCTTTTACTTTTATAGGCACAGGATTTGACTGACAACAGGAACTTCCTGTTTGGGAGCAGGAAGGAAGTGATCAGAGAGGCACAAAAGACTCACCATCCTAGAAGGAAAAGAGCAGCTGTCCATTCCCCCCCCCCAGCTGCTGGAGGTCTGATTCTGAGCAAGTAAGAAGGAGATTACTGAGGAATATAGGAACTTACTGTCCTAGAACAGGAAGATCAGGAGCTTTAAGGGCATGGAGACAGTAGGAAAGTAGGGAGAAAAAAAATTATATATAAAAAAAGAATAAAATAAAGAGAGAGAGAAGAAAGATTAAGTATACAAAACAACAGTTATGGGGCCACAAATAAGACATGATGGGAGGGGTGCAGTGCCTCGGCTGTGGAGCAACAGTCTTCTGGGAGATGTTCTGTAGGATACAGTGTTGTCCCATCTGTAGGCACATCTTTGGGCTGAGGGAGGAGGTTGCTCATCTCCAGGCTGAATTGGCCAGGATTCAGGGGACCTCCTTTCCCACCCAGGGACCACCAGGGCCATAGCCGCTGCCTCAGAGGTTGCCAAGAAAGAGGAGTGGTTGGACCACATTGGGCTCAGTGAGGGTGAGAGTGGTGGAACAGAGGCACATCCCTTCAGCTGTACCTCTCCACAATTCATATGCCACTCTGGCAGAGTGTGGTTCCTTTATGGAGGAACCCACAGTGGAGACCAAAGAGGATACTGGGAACCTCCAGAAAGGAGACCCACAGGAGGGTGGCATGGGACCCCACAGGAGAAGGAAACAACTCCTGGTGGAGGACTCCATTGTTAGGAGGGTAGAACTGGGGAAAGGAGGGGAGAGGAAGGCAAATTGCCTGCCTGGTGCCATGGCTTGGAGGGACAGGGAGTGAATCCTCAGGATTGCGGGAGCAGCTGCACAGGAGAGGGAGCTGGATGTTATTGTCCACCTAGGGGGGGACAAATGACCTGGCTGGGAAAGGGATCAGAACAGTGCAGGAGGAGTTTGTGGAGTTGGGGAGGGGCCTTAGACAAGTAGCATGCACAGTAACCTTCTCGGAGGTTCTGCTTGTCTATGGTATATGTGAGGCTTGGGTGCTCTACACCATGGGATTCAAGCAGTGGTTGAAACACTGGTGCAGAGCTCAGGATTTTGGCTTCATTGGGGACTGGGGGTCCACCTGGAGGGATGCAGGCCTATACTGGTGCGATGATCTGTATCTGTCCAGGAGGGAAACCAGAATCCTAGGTGATAGGTTTAAATGCTTCATTGACACACATTTAAACTAATCAAGGGGGAGGCACTGAAAAGGAGAAGGGAAATACTAGCACCCCCCCCAAAATAAATCAGGGTAGTTAGTGAGGTAAACACAAAGATAGAGAAGTCAATAGGGAGAAGGACAGGGGCAAATGGAGAAAAAGGCAAAGGCAGTAAGGATGGGGATGGGGCAAAAAGGGGTAAGGCCATCAAAAAAATGGATGGTAATGAGTACCAATACCCATAGTCTAGGTAACAAGCTCGCTGAACTGGTGACCTTGATGGAAGAGGGATGCCTGGATATCGTGGCAGTCACAGCAACATGGTACACAGAGAACCATGACTGGGACATCAACATACCAGGGTACACAATCTACAGGAGGGACAGAGAGGGTAGAAGAGGAGGAGGAGTAGCTCTCTATGTAAGGGAAGGGATTAAAGCAACAGAACTAAAGGGTAAACAGGGGAGAGGAGGCAGGGTGGGTCACCCTGGAGACTGGAAATGGTACCACAATCCACACAGGGGTTGTATACAGACCCCCATCTCAGGGGGGAGGAAATGGACAAGGAAATGATAGAAGGCATCCTTAGGATGGCAGAGAAAGGAGAGATATTGCTGATGGGGGACCTGAATATGCCAGATGATAACTGGAACACCTTTACAGCAGCCACAATCCAAGAGCAGGGCCATTCTTGATGCCCTACAGGGGGTATGCCTCAGACAGCTAGTGTTGGAACCCACTCGGGAGGGAGCAATCTTAGACCTGGTACTCTCAAATGGGGATGGAGGGAGGATCTCAGATCTAGAAGTGGGTAGCCATCGGGGAACAAGTGACCACCAAACAACCTGGTTCACAATAAACTCAGCTGTAGAGTCAAGCCATGCAAAAATGAAGGAACTGGACTTCAGGAGGGCTGATTTTGTCAAAATGGGACAGTGCTTCAGAAAAGCACTAGCAAACAGGCACGAAGGAGGGGTGGAGCAACAATAGGGAAACATCAAAACTGCCATCACAGAGACAGCAAGCCTTTGTGTGAAGCAAATAAACAAATCAAAATGAAAGAAAAAAACACTATGGTTCTCAAAAGAGGTGGCAGGGAAGGTTAGGGAGAAAAAATAGCATTCAGGAAGTATAAGGCAACACAGAAGGAGCAGGACAAAGAACTGTACCAGTTAAAGCAGAAGGAGAGGGGAAGGCAGTCAGAATGGCAAAGGCCCAAACCTAGAAAAAGATAGCCAACTTGGATAAGAAGGGAGATAAAACCTTTTATAGGTACATTAGGTAGTGAAGAAAAACAAAGGGACAGATACTGAGGCTGAATAAAGAAGAGGATGGGTTGGCAGAGAGGGACAGTGAAAAAGCAGGGATACTGAATGAATACTTCTGCTCAGTATTGACAAAAGAAGAGCGGGGGGGGGTACCTAATCCAGTCAATAGAAGCAGTCTGGATTGGGAGTCGATATCAGTCCTTTCACAGAAGAAAAGGTTCTGAAAGAACTCCTAAAACTGAAGATGGACAAAGCAATGGGGCCTGATGGGATTCACCCCAGAATTCTAAAAGAACTAAGAGGAGAACTATTAACACCATTGACTACTCTTTTTAACTAATCATGGGAGGATGGTGTGGTACCTGAGGACTGGAGGAGGGTGGATGTGATTCCCCTTCACAAACGTGGGAGCAAGAAAGAAGCAGGAAACTACAGATCTGTCAGTTTGACCTCAGTGGTAGGGAAAATGATGGAATCACTTCTGAAGGAAAGAATTGTTGAGTACCTAGAGGCCTGGGACTGGGTTCCAGGGTGGTAGCCTGGGTAAAACATTGGCTAGACAACAGGACGCAGAGGGTAATAGTAAATGGAGTCCACAGTGAAGAAAGGGGGGTTATTATTGGGGTACTGAAGGGTTCAGTACTGTGTCCAGTCCTTTTTAATGTATGTCTTTATAAGTGAAATTGAAAAGGGACTAGAAGGAAAAGTATGTCTCTTTGCAGACAACACAAAGATCTGCAACAGGGTTGATACACAAGGTGGGATGGAAAGGATGAGAAGGGACTTGGCAAGGTTGGAGGAATGGTCAAATGTATGGCAGCTCAGATTCAGCACAAAGAAGTGCAAAGTAATGCACCTGGGAAACAAAAACCCAGGGGAAGAGTACACAATGGGGTGAGATACTGACAACAACAAAAATGGAAAGGGACCTGAAGGCAGTTATATCAGATGACCTAAAGGTGGGCAAGCAACGTGAGAAGGCAGTAAGGAGGGCTGGGGGGATACTGGGATGCATAGGGAGAGGCATCACCAGTAGAAAACAGGAGGTTGTTATCCCTCTGTACAGACAAATGGTGAGACCCCATTTGGAGTACTGCATGCAGCTCTGGAGACCCCATCTCCACAAAGACATAGACAGGGTGGAGGCTGTCCAGAGGAGGGCAACCAAAATGCTGCAGGGTCTGCACCAGAAGACATACAATGAGAGACTAAAGGAGCTTAATATGTATGCCCTCGAGGAAAGGATGGCGAGGGGGGGATATGATAGAAACTTTAAAGTACCTCAAGGGAATCAACAAAGTCCAAGAGGGTAGCATCGTTCAGAAAAAGAGATGTGCAAGAACAAGGGGACACAATTTGAAGACAGAGGGAGAATGGCTCAGAGGTAATGTGAGGAAGTATTTTTTCATGGAGAGGGTTGTGGATGCATGGAACAGCCTTCCTGAAGAGGTCGTGGAGTCAAAAACAGTAGGGGAATTCAAGAATGCATGGGACAGACATAAAGCAGTTCTAGTGGGGGGTAGGAGGAAGTAGGCTGTTGGTTAACTAGGATCTGCAGCTTATCCATTAGGTAGGGAAATGGGCAGACTAGGTGGGCCAAGTGGTCCTTATCTGCCGGTAAATTCTTTGTTTCTATGGCTCATCACAACTTCATTGGTTTTAAACTTATTTGAATAATATTCACTGGTAAATGTGCATTATTTGACTAAAATTGCTAACTTTAAAAACATTTATTAATTAGGTTATTCGTTCCTCATGAATAACATCTATCATGCATACAACTACTGTGGGCATCTACTCTAACCAGGATGTACTATATCAGTGCTTCTCTCCCTCCATACTGGAAAGAAATGACTTTCTATTATTGTGCAGACTTGGAAGAGCAACCAACGCCTTGAGAACAACTTTGAAAAACATAATATTTGGACACAAAGCAGCTTATATTTCTCCTTAGCTCTGTATTTATTTTCCCAATTATTTATTACTGATGTCATTTGCATGAAAACAGGATTGTAATTCCCTGAAGGTTCATTAGCTCCTATTGCTTCTTCCTAACCTGATGTCATAACACTCTGCTTGTGACATCACAGTTATTACCATGGCAAAAGTGTGTGAAGTCACAACAGAGCAATATAATATCAAGTAAGGAATAAGCAATAGTGCCAGAGAAACTTTACAGTATAAAGATCTTGTTTTTGTGGGTGTTTCTTTAGTAATAAATATTGGAGAGGAGAAATTTATAGGAGATTTTTGAAGTAAAAGTGGAATTGTGTCTAAATATTTTTTTCCAAAGTTTAAGAAACATTGAGGATACCAAAAATGAACTGCATTTATGCAATGCCTCAACGTAACACTCATTTGAAGATGCCATCTTTGAAAGCTCAGAAAGGGGCTTAAAAAGAGTACAATACTTGTTGGATTATTTGTTATGGTGATTAACGAAGTGATTGAAGTAGATGTACAGTATATATCCTAGCTAGAAACCAGTGTATCTGTATCAGGAGAATAATATAACAGTGTGCTTTTCAGTGAAGGTAGAATGTACTTCACAAATGCCAAGTCTACTTCAGATGAAGAACCACTTCCTTTTAACTAAGAAATTGTATCCCACACATCTCTTTACTCATTACAAAAGCTCCTCTTTGTCAGAAACATCAGCATTTGACTCCGTTCTCAGTTTTCAACCACTGAATTAGGGCACAATTGACTTTTCACATAATCACAATGCTTCTTCTCAAACAAACCAGTGTATGTGATGATTGTTCAAATCCAGGTAAACCTCCTATAGGTGACCTTTAGACAAAGCCCTTGGAATTCTACACCCGCAGCTGAAGTATTTCCTGCAAAGTGCACATCCTGCCACAGAATGAATGTAGTGCCACAGAATTTGATTTTTATGAGTTTACATTAAATTATATACAGTTTTTTCAGAGTGCCTGTCTCCCTTCCCTTCCTTGTTTATCAAGATGACCTTCTTCTGTCCTAAATGTGTGATATCATCGATGACATCACACCATAGATTAGTAAATGGCAGGACTGCCTTCTGCTACAGAAATCATGACTGAAGTGGCACAGAGAACTAAGGGCCCTGCCCTTATATAGCCACACAACTAGGCTAACTCGCACTTTTTTTTTGTTGTTTACAGTTTAAGCCCCTTCTGGTCTCTGACTCTTTACACTCCCAGGGTGCCTCAATGGCTCAGGCCAGCTCAGCTTTAACTATGATGCCACTGCCTGCCCCATCATGGAGCTGTGGTTTGCCACTTCATTTGGGTTGGGGCAGGGGGGGCATACCTCCTAAATTGTAGATTTTGTCAGGCAGCAGTGAGACAGACACATAAGGAACTGAATCTGCCAAGTGTCCCATTGCCTCTGGTGTCAGGCCCAGTCCTTTTCTGGTTTTCTCCCCTGGTGGTTGCCAGCACACAAGGGCTCTCGCATATTGATACACATACATCAAAGAGTGTGGTAAGTCAGCTGGCTGACAGCCACATGCTAAACTGTCTACCTCCACTATACTGCCACCCATGGTCACCTAAGCGGCAGCATTACAGCAGAGAGAGTGACCTTCCATTCTCAAAGGAGGAGACCATACTCTAGAGTGCTCCATACTCCCTCTCTTGGCTGCCCCCCCCCCGACGATCCAGGCTCCCTTCCAAACCCAGGTCACCAGAGTCACGAACGGTAATGCTACCACTGCACTAACGGGCAGGCTAACTAGTACTTTTTTCTTCTTCCTCCTCCTGACATATTGGGAGTCATGAAGAATACATATTTTATTATCTTCAAAGAAATGGTCTGGTTACCAGAAAAAAAAATCTCAGTTGGCAACAGTAGAACTCATTTACACGATATTCTCACAAACTGTGACTTTCAGAACCTTCCATTCTTTATTACTGAAGACATTTTCGTTAAAAATGTTTTTCCCCTTAGACCTCATCTTTTCATGTTGATTATAATGTACTGTACCTGCCAGGAAGTCATACTGTTCTGCCTGTCCCATCACAACCTACTACTACTTAAATTAAGTGGCAAAAGTAGCAGGGAACAGTTGATGTTCAAAGGGCAAGTAGCCTGTTTCCAAATAGGTGTCTCCAGTAAGAATGAATGCAATGTTCAGAAATTCAAATTTGAAATGAATGTTGTAAGACTCAGGTCCTGATGATGCCAACAATAATTGTTTGCAGGAAAAAGGAAAATCTCCATAATAATCATTTTAGATTCTCCAGTTTTCACTCATCTATCCCTTCCTGGGCAACTATTGAGAACAATGATCATGTGGTAGGGCTTGGGCAAAGGAAGTCCCCAGTTTCTATCTTGCCCCAAATTAGTCTCTCCATCCACTAATCAGTAGGGGAAGCCACCATGCAATAGGTCTTAAGGAATAACAAGCAGCTGTCAATGCCAAACATGTTTTCTTGCCTGCTGTTATGTGTTAGAACAGCAGCAATATCTCATTTTCAATGGGGTCCTGCTTTTACACTGGTTTAAACTATATATATATATATATATATATATAATATATATATATATATATACCCAAGATAGCCCAACTAAGATTCAATATCTTATTTTAGGGGTTCTGCTTTTTATGTTCCACAAAGCTGTTTCTCATTCCAGTGTCATCTGGTGCACCTCCCTAACCCCATCATTAATCTCTTTATGGACTTACAGGTTATCTACCACTTACTTATGACCACAATGTGGTGGTGGCCAGCCATGTCAGTTGTGCAAAAGCCTGGGTGGGAAGCTAGCAGCGACAGGCAGGATTTTCCTCCTGACAATTGGTACTTCTCTGGGTGGCGGTGTGCAATATAAGGTGTCATGCAAACGTGGAGTGGTATGCATGACAAGTTTGTGGTTGCAACCACTCCCCTCTTGGTGCTCCCAAATATGCTGCTAACTGGTCTCTACTAATCGGCAGTTGCACAGCAAGAACAGCCTCATCCCCTTCCTGTGGAAGGTAAGCAGACCCTGGGATGGCCCATGCACATTCACTGTAGGGTCAGTGGGATTTGGTAATGGAGGGTGGGATAGAACAAGCAGAACTGATGATGTAGTTGTAAGATATTTTATTCATCATCATATGAATCGAATACTTAGTTGAGCAGAGCTAATTTTCAATACAAGCAGAGGAACATTACAATAACATGTTTGGACATTGTTACAACATTCGCATGTAGGTACATTCACACAGTCAGACAAGTTGTGGGCATTAAACAATATATTTGATGTTAAGTGCAAATAAAAAGAGCATTTTTTATTATTCTGGAGCTAGGCAGCAGGGCTGGGGCTTGTTGGTCTGTCTGGGTGCCATTGCTTTATTTTATTCATTCTGATGCGTTTGCCCACTGGTCTAAGGTGGATTGGCATAGAGTTCCAGAGTGTAGGTCCTATGTTCATGAAATGTTTCTTGCCTACATCCAGGTTTCTGGTTGGGAGGAGTATTCTGTCCTTCCCATAGACCTTATGACCCCGATGTCTCTCATATGAATAATCTCTGTTACGTAGTCTGGGGCCTTGTTACTATAGCATTTGTGCATGAATGCTAGGCAGTGTAATTTCCTTCTCTTCTAACCTTTGCCATCCTAGTTTGTTGAGGAGTTTGCACCTGTGTGTTCTGTTGGGGCATCCAGGATGAAGTGGATAAACCGGCTGTACATGGTATCAAGTCTGACCAGCTCCAGGCTGGATGCTCCAAAGAACAACAGGTCACCATAGTCAAGTAATGGTTGGATCATGGATGCTACTAGTTGTTTCCTTGTCTTTGTGTCTGTTGATTGTTTGAATTTGTAAAGGACTCCTAAGGGGTTTCCCCAGGTTCTTTGCCAGGTTGTCTATGTGGACGTTCCATTTAATTTTCTCATCTAGCCATACTTCCAAGTATTGGTAGCTGTGTACTTGCTGTAGGGTGACTTGGTCCATGGTTTTGATTTGTAAAGTATTTGTGGCTGTATTCTGACTTTTGTTTCTGTTGAAGTACATTACCTAGGTTGTTTTAGCATTCAGTGTTAGTTTGGAGTGTAGCTAAAAATCCTGGAGCTCATCAAATGCCACTTGTAGTGGTGGTACAATGTCTGAATGGTTTGTGCCTGTTGTGTAGAGTATCATGTTGTCTGCATATAGACTTGGGGGTTGGATATGGTGAGGGTGTTCATGTATATGTTAAATAGTATGGGCCCTAAGACTGAGTCTTGGGGTACACCTGACACTATGGGGTTGAAGGAGTATCTGAAGCTGTTGATATATAGATATAAGTAATGATTACACCCATTAGGTATGCTAATGGGTGAAAATTCTTACTGTGGGAGTGACTTCATCCTTTCTTATGTACATAGTTTATGACCATCAGCAAGATGACCAGTGACATCACCAGCCTTCTTGTAATACACAACTCGTAGTCAAGCCTCACCAATGCTTAACTGTATTGGCCCCAATATGGCCACACATGCAAAATTCGTAAAGTCTTGGCATGTTGTCAATATGTTTTCTGTGCATATGCATGTAAACATACAATTTTTTTCATTCTACACCATTACAATCTTCATCACTAAGAAAGGCAATATATTATGATTGACCTCGATTACTCCCTTAATTGCAATGTACTGAGAAACCTTGTTACTCACACGTCACAGTTTTTACAGGTGATGTTACTTCTGTGAATAACATAATGCAGACTGATATACAGTGTGTGAACTGCCAATGATGTGACTCACACTTGCACTTAATATTCCAAGTGCCTTAAAGGACCACAAACTATGTAAAATAATAAAATATGTGTGCCTTTAACAACTTGGTGGTCCACTTAATCTTATAAAGCTAGGGGCACTTATCATGTGCCCTTTAGCCTTGTGTCTTAGCACCCCCCCACCCCAGCTTCACTGGATGAAATCAGCACAATGTTGTTAATAGGCAACCATGCATTATCCCTTATGTAATTACTGGTAAGGCTGTTTAATAACCTGAGTGTCACCACTTTCAAATCACACAATAACTGACTTTTGCCATAGTGCATTGCTGATTATTATGGCATACCTGTCAATCACGTTCTGTGAAATCAGTGTTTACTTTGTGCACTTTGAAAACACACACACACTGAAACCACAGATTTGTTCTTCCCACACTACATAGTCATCTCCTCCTAGAAACCAAAAGTGAAAACATACATTCAACACAGATTTTTGTGAACTATGAGTAGCCATTCAATTCAAAAGTACAGCTTCCTGAACAAAAAAGGGCATGATTTATGTCACAGTGATTTTACTAGCACTGTAGTACCAGTATAGTTAGGGTTGACCAAGAGTTTATATGTTAAACCCCTATATTTACACCTTAACTGCACCATAAAGGCAATTTGGCTGTAAGTTCACTTATTTGACTTTTTATTGTCTGTTTACTGGTAAGGGCAAGTCTTAAAATGGAGCTTGTCTGTGAAAATGGAACAAGAAATTCTACAAAATAAACTATGGGATGTTAACATTAATTTTGACATTTTTCCACTTTTTTCCCCACACACTTTCAGCATGTGATACCATTATAAACCACGCATGTTTTGCACTAGCTGCATATGTGGCATCACATACCTCAGGTATATAGAAAAAATAACAATGTACAACACCCCATATATTATTTTATACATCTCTCTCCAGAGAGTGCAACCAAGATCAGAGAACTAACTTCATAACGACTGTCTTATCAACTCTAGATGTCAAAGCCAGAAAGTGAGAAATGGGCAGCAATCTCAAGGCAAAGGGCCCCCAGCACTAAAATCAGCACTAAAATCTGAAACACTCCAAATGATTTATTGTTAAAGGTCATTTTTGCAAAGATATTCACACAGTGTAAATGCATTCTCTAATGCTGATTGTGAAGATCAAAGGCCACAGCTTCTCCTCTTACAAAAGGGGTTGAACTAATTTGTGGAGGTAGTTTCTGTGCACTTGCTGATTTCAATCAGTTTCGGCCATTACAAAGTCAACTGAAGACTGTACATGCCAAGGATTATAAATATTCACTCAAAGACTCTGTTTTGTCCTTGAACATTCCAAAGGGTGAAACAACTATTGGACAAAAGGCATTTGGGTACAACTTAGCCAAAGCTTGAAGTGTTTTTGCACACTGGTTTTAAAGTTATCACCAACTTCTACATAAGACTGTGGGTAGCCATTCAATTCAAAATGAAAGCTTCCTGAATAAAAAGGGGCATGATATATGTCACAATGATTTTACTGCCATTGTAGTGCCAGTATAGTTAGTGTTGAATGAGAGTTTCTATGTAAAACCCCTAAATGTACACCTTAATAGCTCTGATGGCATGCAGTGAAGTTCCCCAGATTTGGCATACATTGTCTAGCAGGCAAGGTGTCAATTTGTTGAAAGTTTGTGATAGCAGATTGCAGCAGTTTCTGAGATCCACATAGGTTGTTTTACATTAATCTCTACATATTTTTCCTATACTTAATACTTTTTTTTGCTCTTACCTGTAGTCTAGATGGAACAGAATTTTTTTTTCAAAACATTCAGGATAGATGCAGCCTGTGCAAAGTTATTGCCTTTTGAACATTTTGGTGAAAAATATTAAATAGTTCTAGAGTTATAAGGATTTAAATGTTAATCTCTGAGCATACTCAGTACTGTTTATTTCTGAGCATACTAAGGAGTTTTTTTGGATAACCCTTCGATATGACCAGAAAAATTCCCTGCTGCAAGAATTTCTCACCACTTGCTTCTCACAACCCCCCAAAAAAGAGTTTTTCAGGTGTTTCTTCTTGTTCTGAAAAGCATGAAAAATACATAAACACAACATTAAAAAAAAAATAGACACTTTGAATCTAGCTAAATGGGACCCATTTAGCTAGATTCTGTGTTTGTTTTCAAAAAAGACCACTAATACAGTTTCTAGGCACCCAAAATCCAAGTGCCCAGCTTAGTGAAAGGAGCTATTTACCCACATTCTCTATATGAGAATAATGGGTCTTTCTTGACATCTGCAGCTGCAAATGGAGATATATTGCTGGCTTGTGTGCTGCCTATATATATTTACTGGCTTGTGTGCCATATACATATATATATAGATATATATTATGGGGCGTAGTCGTGCCCCATAGTTAGGGTTGAGTAGGCACTTTACTGTTAAACCTCAATTTTTGCGAGTTAATAACTTTGCAACCATTCAAATGGATTAGCACGAAATTTGGAATGCACTTTCTGGTATGGTAGCTCTCTTGATTTACCAAGTTGCGGTTTGGTCAGACTTATGGTTTCTGCGCAGAAAAATGCTAAAAAATGTGTTTTTTGCCATTTTTGACATGTTTTTGCCCATGGTGCTGCAACAACACCATGTGGTCTTTTAGTCTGAAATTTGGAACGTAGAAAGAATTTGGGTCAGGAACAATCCAGCATTGGTTTGGTAAAAAAAATATTAATCTGTTCCAAAGTTATTAAATGTTTAATTTTAAGGTTCTGAGCATGCTCAGTTCACTCCAAAATGTATATGTATTTTTGATGAACTAGGATTGGTCTCACGGTCAAGGATTTTGTCAGCTCACAGGCTAGGATTTAAAAATATCCTACTCCATCAGAAAAATTTCTTGTCCACAAGCCGCCATCTTGTTTTCAGTTTTTCCCCCAAACAAAATGTTGTAGCTTTCTCCACAGGTGATTTTTGGGCCAAATGAGGCATGGGGTTTGCTCAGGGTGATGGCCTCTACAAAGCCATGCCTTTGGTTTGGCTTGTTTTGGTCAAAAAATAGCTTTTCAAAATGTAAACATTTTTTGACTGTGACTTGCTAACAATCCTAGTCCGCGAACTGACAAAATCCTAGTCTGCAGGACAATCCTCATTCATTAGCCTACAAAATCTTTGTCCATCAGCTTGTGACCAGATGTCCCTTCTCACGGACCAGGATCAACTGACAGTCAAGGATTTTGCTACCTTGTGAAAGAGGATTGGCTGACTACTAGGTTTTGTCAGCTTGTGGACAAGGATTGTTTTTTTTAAATCCTGGTTCATGAGGTGACAAATCGCAGTCCACAAGCAGTCAAAATCCTAGTCCGCAAGACGATCCTCATTCACAAGCTACCTCGTGGATGGGGATTGATCTGATGGCCCATGATTTTGCTACCTCGAGGACTAGGAATTTTTAAAGGTGTAAAAACTTTATTATTGTATAGCTCATCCACGGTTTGGTCTTTTTACTTGCAATTTTCAGGGTATTGAGGAGATGCACTACTGATGTGAATTATGCTGTTTAGGTGTTGGATACTTAAGTGGCTCCATAGATATGCCATCATGAAGTTAAGATTTTCTCCATAGGATAACATTGTGGCACTCAATGCACTTTTCCGTATCCATATCTCGGAAACAAAACGAGACACGGACTTTTCGCTACTGGTGGTTTAGATCACCTTTAGATGAGCTAACTTAATGGAACAAGATTGGAAACAATAGACTACACCTGCAGTGGAATATTTCCATAAGTTGCATGGTTAGTGACATATTGGCAAATTAGTGTCACAAGGGTTCCAAGGGTGCATTTTCAGCGCATTTCAGTGCTCGTATCTCATAAATGATGCAAGACACAGATGCATTCAACTTATGTTGCATGCAGTACTCACTGTCATGATTACAACAAGAATTTAATTGTTTTTCTAGCTCTACGGTTCGAGATATCAGCAAAGTAGTGTTATAAGGGTTCCTTGACCTATAGGGCTGCTGAATGGCTCTGTAGCTATGTATAAGTGGGAGCACAGGGTCCAGAGGACCCACGGTCCCCAGATGCATATCATTATGCACAAATGGGCAGTTTTTGGGCCCATGCGCTCCCACCAACATGCTATTTACTACTTATGATACGCTTTTTCAAAAGTAAAGATTCATGGCAAAAAAATGTATTTAATGCATCAGTTAGGGTTAAAGCAACAAAAGTAAGGAAATGAGATGTTAGGGTTGAGCCTCTAACACCACACACACCCATCCTCCATAGACAGTCAGATGCCAGGGTGTGCCATGGGGTCATGAGGCCTAACTCTCACCCCATTCTCCTTCACTGTAACATGTCAACCTATTTACACATGGAATGGGGTGAAAGTTGGGCCACACAACCCCTTGGCACACCCCGGCATCTGACAGTCTATGGAGGATTGGGTGTATGGTGTGGGGGGTCAGGGGCTCAACCCTAACATCTAATTTCCTCACTTTTGTTGCTTTAACCCTAACTGATGCATTAAATGCAGTTTTTTTTGCCATGAATATATATATATATATATATATATATATATACATATACATATATATATATATATATATATATATCATATATATATATATATATATATATATATATATATATATATAGATATATAGATATTATATCTATATATCTATATATATATATATATATATATATATATCATATCTATCTATCTATCTATCTATCATCAGTCTATCTATTGGCCAATCTATCTTTCTATCTGTTTTTTTTCTTTGTTTGTTTCTCCACCTGCATCCCCAGTCCTGGCAGCATCCCTCCAGCCCTGTCACTGACCCATCTCACAGGCTTATGGGTTAACCACCACTTACAAAGAGCCATATCAGCAAGTGACCAGCCACATAGGGTTGTGCAGCACCTGCAGGGGATGCCAAGTGAACCGAGGTATTTTCCTCAGTTTTCTCCCCTGGGGCACCTGTGTGTAATGCACAAATGCAAGTGTGTATTGATGTAAGTGCATGCTGTTTCAGCCTGCATCAACCCACATCTGCTGGTCCTGCAGGTGCTGCCACCCAGTCTCTGCTAGAGGGCAGGCAAGCCATGGGATTCAGAGTCCCTCCTCCAAAAAGGAGGACATCCATCCTGGGATGCTCAATCCTGCCTCATCTGGTTGGCCCCAAACTGACCCTGGTCTGTTCCTGAACCCAGGTCATCAATGTGGCTTGAGGTAAGTTACCAGTGCCTCAACCTTCCATGCCACTGGGCTGGCATCTTTCTATTTTTTATTTATGTTTCATTTCCCTCCCTCCCCCACCCTCATCCTTCCCCGATATGCAGAACATTCAATTTATGTTGCAGACTGGTGTGTACCCCCCAGTGCTACTTTCCCAACTCCCTCCCCTCAAGGTCACTCTCCCCCCCAAAAAATATAGTAGAGGTGGCAAGACCAAGGTGCCCAACCCCGGTGCCACCATAGAGTACAAGCCAACATTAGGGTGCCCAATCCCCAGTGCTGGATCCAGTAGAGGAGCTGAAAAAAAGAACAGCCTCTCATTGTCTTTTTTTGTGTTCGTTGTTGTTTTTGTACCCTTTTGCTACCCTGTAAATAAGAAAATGGTCCATCACTGATCTCTACCCCACACACCACATGCTACCCCAACCCCCACTCAGCTCCCCACACACACACACAAACACACCCTCACTCACCTGAACTGTCAAACAACACTGATCCACTCTTTAATAAAAGATATGTTTAGCTGCAGGAACCAGTGTCTGCAATATGAGAAAATAATGTAAGTCCAATTTAATGTATTTCAACGGGGTCTGAACTATCACTCATAATTGTCAATTTTTCAATATTTTTACACAAAATGTTCAACATGATATTTTTCTGACCCCAACTCATGAACACGGTAGGTGATATTTTTTAACTCCATCACCTTTCAGGCAGGATTTGAAAGTTTCACCTACCGGGTCATTGAGGTAGGGTCATAAGAAGGTTATTTTGAAAAGTTTGTGTACAAATAAGTAACATAGATAACATTATGAGAGAACATTGAAATATTTTAACATTCATTTATAACTTCTCTAATTTTCAATATTTTCCACCAAACTTTCCACATGGTCTTCTTGGGACCCCACCTGATGAACATGGCAGTAGAAATTTTTCAAATATGTGCTGAAAGATGATTTTGTGCCCACTCTGTGAAGTCATGTTACAGGTGGGATTTGAAAATGTTCACATATCGAGTTCATGAAGTGGAGTCATAAGCAGACTGGCTTTAAAATTTGGTGTATAAAATATGACAAAATTATCAGTTATGACTGAATGTTATAATATTTCAATGTTCACTCATAACTTTGTAAATGTTTACTATTTTGATTCCAGACTTTCAACATAGCCATTTTTTCACACCACTCCATAAATGTGACAGGTGCCATTTTTAAAATTCTGGACAAGACATATTTTCACAATTGTGTTGTAAAATGACATTTTGGCTCCCATTCTATAAATGCCACATGTCATGTTTATAAGGGGAGTCATAAAATGACTATCTTGAAAGACTCAGGTCAAATTTAAAAAAAAATATGAAGAAACGTGTGCAGGGCCAGACTTTACCTCAGGTGGCTGGGACACTTGATTGGAAAAGGGCAAATTCTGTTTTGCAGATGGGAAAATGATACTGTCACTCATGTCTGCAAATGCCAAAATCAGTTTTTAATGGTGTTCTATCCTTGTACTCCTTTAGTATGTGTATTCATATTTAGAACAAAAGAAGGCTATGCATACATCAAATTAAATAAAGCAAAATTAAAATAATACAGGAAAGAATTCATAGCAAAATGCAGTTTCTGATGGCTTATTGATATGGTAAAAATGCAAATTCCATGATATGCTTTGTTTTTATTAATGTATTGAAAGACCAAATTCTGGAATTTTTCCAGATTTTCCAGTACAAAATGAAAATCAGTGTCCTTGCCTGGGGTAGTGCTTTGTGATTTCATGCCAGCAAGCTGAGTTCAGGAGTCAACTCAGTAAGCCACATGTATGGGCAAAGGCTGGGGGTACGCCACTGTCATATGACACCACCTACTGTATGGGAAGGGCGGAGCAGCAAGATGGCCACACTGCTGCTCTTGCTCCACAACACTGCCCCAAGTTCTTTTGCTTCATTTTACTCTGAAGGGTAGAATCACATTTTATTCTGTGTTTTTGTAAATTCCTTTTACTACAGCTGACTTTATTTCTTGTATTTATTTATTTATTTATTGGAGTCTTGGATTAAAACCTTTGAGCTGAGAGCTTGTTTACAGAGGTTCCATGTCTTAACAAATCAAATATAGGGACAGTAAGCAAAACAGGCAGTGTCACAGAACAATCAGACATTGAGTACATTCATTACATATTTACAACAAAGAAGTTCCAACACAATGGTACACATAAGATATCATCATTACACAGATGGCAGAAGTGCTTTGAGAGTTCAAGGCTGGAGTGAAGAGGGGATCTAGTGTGGGAGGGAAGCAGGTTGTGGGTGGAGCACAGAGAGTGCTGGCTAGGTGAGGAAGTTCTTGGGGAGGGTTAGAGGGGAGACTGGAGCAGCTGACAAGGCCTTGTCATAAGTTTCTGGAAGAGGAGAGTTATATTGGAGGGGAAAGTGAAAGAGGGTGGGGGTGTGACAAGTTGGGTAGGGGGAGGTGGGTGGATGGGGAAAGAGGAAGAGCAGTGCGATACGATTGATGAAATATGGGATTAGGGAGAATGTAAGTGGAGTCTGAGATGGACTTATTTTATGGAAAGTGAATATGGAGACTATTTCAGATATATGGAGCACTTCAACTGAGTTGGGTGCTAGAAGGTCAAGTTTAGAAGTACTGCTGAATGGAGAGATGGAGCAGTTTGAAAATGGATGGCCTTGTTGCGCTTTCTACACAGCTCATGTCCTGTTTTACACTCAGTAAAATTTTAAACACGTTTTCATGAATGAAACTCACATTATTTTTCCTTCAGGATAAGAGTTAAACATGAGTTTGCAAAGCTGCAGACTGAGTTTCATTCTTTAATAGGCAACTCTGCATTCTGCTGGTGCTGTCTTGAGCGGTTAAGTTTTGAGGCAGGTTGTCGAGCTAATACGTGGCACTTCTAAAGACCTTTTAAAACAAATCCCAAGTTTTGGTTACTATATACAGAAAGTATTTCTGCTAAAGCACAGAAATGGCCAGTTTCAAAAGGACTGGAAAATGGGAGAAAGCTGTGGATATATGTTCGACTGTTGCACTGAAAGTGCTGGAAGGCACAAACAAAAAATAAATAAGGTATGCCATCTATTTCAGTAGCTCAGAGAATTTAGTTGTGCACAGCTTACTACATTCAGAGAGTGATTTATGTTTTCTTTGCAGATATCTCTGAAGAAACAAAGCAGCAAAGACTGACTTGGTGGTGGTTAACAAACAAGATGGTGAAACTTGGAAGGAGGAAGAGAAAGGAACTGATACAAAGCATCGCTGTCCACTAGAGAAAAAATGCTCCACAATTGATTGAAGCCTTATGTGAGCAAGGGCCAGGTGTAGGAGTTTTGTTACTGCACTGTTAACTATTGAAACAAACTCACAAGGTACATTTGCTTTTCAATGACCTGGAGCATTTCAAGTGAGGTGCTATTACTTTGAAACGAGTCAGAAAAGTTAGCATAAACTCCATAGGAGTGGCTCTGGCTGTGTTATGAATTAACAGACATTCCACCTGGCCCAACTGTTGTTTTGGGAGATTTGATAAATGACTCTGTTCCTGCTTACTTCATATGTTTTAACGATACCTTTTCAAGGATTTAATTCTAGAACTTCCTCCCCCCTCCTATCATAAAACTACCTTTGTTAAAGAACACTTTTTAAGCGAGTTCTGAGTACTTTGAAGTAATGGGACTCTTATGGGACTCCAGTGTGGAGCAGATTCTTTCTGTGAGGCTAACTCACAGTGCCACCTGAAAAAACTCCCTGTATGGGAATGACTTTTCTTATTGTGGATCCACAAATAACCAGACTCCTAAATATAAAGGAGTCACTTAGCTATTCATTCCAGCTTACAAATTATTGAACTCCTTTTGAAACAAATGGAGCTCTTTAACAAAAAACTTTATTTTGCAGATTATTGGGGCCTAGGTGAGCTGCCAATATTTTGGGGATCATTAGCTGTGCTTGATTCCTTGGTGCAACTAAAAAAGTTGATGAATGAGGATTTCTAGACATGGAGCCATTTTCTATAACCATTACTACATGCCTGAGGCTGATTTTGTTTGTTTGTTGGGATATGGCCTGGTCATTTTTTAGTTGTACCACACATACTCTATGGTCTTTATTATTTGCCGATGGCATAAAGGTTTCTCACATACTTTGTCATAAAATTTCCTAGTCTGTTAGATCAGATTATGGACTCCTGAATTAATGGAGCTTTGAAAATGTAACTTCTAAATGAAAGGTTTATTGTGTGCCATGAACTATAATTTTCCTCAGCAGAAACTTAGTTTTAATGTTTTATGCAAAGCGCCTGGAGTATGAATTTAAATTAGTGTTTATATATCTATTTAGGAATTTCTGTCTTAGCACAAGTTTGTATGTACTACTGCAATTTTAAATAAGATGTGCACAGTTAACAGGTAAGGATTTAATGGTCTTTCTGATAATTGAAAGCTAATATTTTGAATTTTAATTAAACCACAGCACAATTCATTAAGCAGTGGGTATGGGATCAGAAGTGTTCCTGGGGATTTTGTCTAAATATATTTTATATGAGACAGGGCTATCTTGTGTCTTTGTCTATGAAATCAATCATGTACTGTAAGTGATTTTTGGTGTTAACTCTTCAGATAGCTAGACGGGCATGCTGGGCTCAGAAATATTGGGCTAGACTGTGGTAGACTTGCACCTGATTGATTATAAAGCCCTAATGTGAGTTCCTGAGCTGGTTTACACTGGAGGACTGGTAATGGCCTAGAGAGAAGCCATGTATGGCCTGTTTGTGGTTGGCTTACATAGGGGCCTAAACTAGTGGATCTGTGAATTGCCAATTCAGAGACTGATACTTTTGGAGGGGGAAGAGTCTGATTAATATAAAGGTGCCAGAAAACAGGAGCAGTTTTAGTTATGAAGAGTCATGTATTTGTCTGATAGACATCTGGAGAAGATGCACAGTGATCCAAAGATCGATTTTTTCTCAGTGATTCAATTATAGCCTTCTGCCTACTGCTGTTTTTTTCTTTTAAATAAAAGATACCCTTAATTGGATCAATTTATCCTCCCTCACATCCCTTTATTATATTTTTGAAATAATTTATTATTTCTGAGTATGCACCTGGACAGTTTTAAATGGGAGGAGAAAGTATAGAGCAGTGGTTTAAGGCTCTGAGTTGCAAATCTGGAGACCTGGGTTTGAATCCCATAGCCCCCACTTGCGTACTGTGTGACCCTGAGCAGGTCACTTAACTTCCCCAGTTGCCAGGTTGCATCTCTAAACAAGCTTTCAGCTTAGTGCGTCTCACCAGGTTAAACAATTGAAAAAAAATGCAGACATAATTTTTATCTAAGTATGATAATTTAAGAATGTTTGATTAATGAAATGTGCACAAATTGTATGTTTGTTTTGTAAAGGCTTCTGCCAAATAAATACATTTTCCTTGACATTTATTTATATGACACCACCCCCAGCCTGGGAAGGGAAGGTACAGGGTTGTCCACACAGGCCCAAGTACAATATAGAGAAGATATCTTCTCTTAGCATGGGACCCACACTTCTGCACTCATGGGTTCCAGAGAGCCCTGTGCTTTGGCTGAGAGATGGACTCTTTCCTGTGCATCAGTATCTGCAGCCATATGGAAGCATAGGCCCAGAGAGCCTGCATTTCACACACCCACTAGACAGCACCTTGATTTCTTGACATCCATTGCTGCACTTCCATAGGCAGATGGAGTCTTCCATTGGCACAGGACCCAGAGGGGCACTGCAAATCTCATCTGTTCACCCCAGATCCCAAAGGAACCTGCATGAATGAGGATATGATTCCACTATCTCAAAAAATTGGGAAATTCTTGGCAAAAAATGTGTTAATGCACCAGTAAGGGTTCACATTAATGCCACAAAAGTAGGGAAATGTGGCATTAGGGTTTCCTCCCCACACACCCACCCCAAGCAGCTAAAGGAAAAAATGTTAATGAGCAAACATGGTCAATGCTACAACAGATTCTGTTGCCAACATGTGGGGAGACATACTTCTGTACCTTTGAAGAGCGTATCAATATGAGGCACTGGCTTGGAGCTGTACCTTGTGCTTTGGACAAGAAGCTATGGACTAGAGGGTGGGGTGAGAATTAGGTTTGACAACCCCAAGGAAGACACCACCACTCTTTTAACAAGGCTCTAGAGACCCGAAACCCTATTTTTTTTTCCTTTTGCTGCTTGGGGGTTGGGGTGCTGAGTTAGGATGGAAACCCTAATGCCACTTTTCCCTTCTTTTGTGGCATTAACCTGAACTCCTAACTGGTGCATTAATGCAGCTTATTGCCAAAAGAAATATATATAATTACTGGTGATCCCTTTTATCACACTGTTTTTGAGGGTCTCCAAATGCCATAATAACTCACAAATGAGTTATTACAATATTCATGAAACTTTCTTTCACCTCCAGTGTCACTCACATGTAATGCACCACTTCACTGGCTCATGCCGTTTGTGTGGGCGGACTGAACAGTATGAAATGGCGGCTCAGTTTTCTGCTTTCCAATGAGCTGCTGTTCTATATTACCCTCACAATATTTATTTGATTTATTTATTCTTTATCTGGTTGATCCTGCCTTTTTGTTAATGTAAAAGAAATATCTGGTTGATCCTGCCATGTCTCCAGATTAGGAGATACTTGACAGCGATGCTGCAACGTGCTGTAGCTGGCAGAAATGGTAAAACAAAGTCAGAAGGTGAGTGAGAAAGGGAGTGTGAGTGAGTGTGTGTGTGTGTTACAGCAAACGAGAAAGAGTGTGTGTAAAGCATATTTGAAAACATGCCTTTTTTAAATCTAACCTAAACTGCTACAAGGAGTCCTTGGAACAGCAATTTAAAAAAATAGCAGCTAGGCAAGTGTGTGCCTATGAATATTTTTTCACTTCATCAGTGTGTGATGACCACATAAACCTCTTGACCTTCACTCCTGAGGTTTATGGGACATCACACACCTCAGGTGTAAAAAAAAATATTCATAAGACACTTGCCTATCCATTATTCTCTATATATCTATCTATATATAATAGTGGTGCAGTAGCCCCACTAAATTTAGGGTTGAATAGGCAGTTTATTGTTAAACCCCAAATTTTGCACTTTAATAACTTCACAATCATTCAACAGATTTGCATGACATTTTACAGGTGAGGTCTTGTAGGGTAGATCTCTTGACGTGCCAACTTTCTTTCCAGTCAGATGTCTGAATTCTGAGATTCAGTACTGAAAAAGTGAATTTTTCAGAATTTTTGCTGCTTCTTTGGTCCACCCTTAGCACCCAGATGGTTTGGAATTTGGGTCTGAAATTTTCAGGGTAGGAAGGGCTTAACACACAGATGGGCCTTTTGCTGGTGTGGTGAAAAAATATTAATTTGTCAAAAAGTTATTTAATTTGAAATTTTCGGTACTTGGTTCTGAGCATGCTCAGTAAGCACCAAAAATAGTTGTATGAAATGAAAAAAGAATTATTTTTTCATATTGCCCTCATCCTTTTTTGTGAGGGGAAATTCATTTTTCATTTGCTGCCATTTTGTTTTCAGTTTTCAGTTCCTGACTCCTTTAATGTGTGTTTTATTTTAACTACTCTACTGCCCATACTCTTTGGAATGTTACTCTGAAATTTTCATGGTAGAATGGGCTGGGCAACAGATGTGAATTTTGCTGGTTTGGAGAAAAAATATTAAGCCCTTCCAAAGTTATGTACTTTTTTTATCAGTTTTTTTCATCATTCAGAATATGAAAAAAGATTCTTTTCTGTGTCACGAGTCAGGAAAAATTATCTTTTTTGTGATGGGAAAATCCTGGTTGCACTTTATTTTAAGTGTCCTTAACTACACTGAAATTACTGTATAACTACAATGTACCTAATACGGTATGTAACTTCTGTGCAGTTACAGTAACACAATGCAGTAGTTAACTAGTTTCCGTTTGCAGTTTAGTGCAGTTATGCAATTTGCATGAACTAGTAGTTATCATAATTACTGTTGCAACAGCTGTTACATGTGTAGTTACACTTCCAGCATAAATCAATGTGCGCCAAAAGAGAGACAGTTGTGGTTGCATGTGTAACTACCACATCATGCAATTTGTATAACTACACACCAGGAAGGGTCCCTACCGGTGTATCCTTCACCATCCACCACCACTCCACACAGCAGATCTGTGGTAAAGTGCATGGTATGTAGCCATGCCCCAGTCCCAGCCACCCTCCTAGGCCATAGCAGGCCAGGAGTGTGGGTACAGAAGAGGTGGGGTCAATGCCACAAAAGCAGCACATTTCTTAGTAACTACAGCATTGTTAAAAGCCAATAAGTAATTATGTAATTCATTTTATTGTATAAGTGACCAATGTACAGTAGTTGTATTGCAATTAAGAATATTAGATTGCATGTTTGTTTAGCAGTAGGTGCACGAGAGACTGATTTCTGAAGAAAGCATACATCAGAACTACAGCACTGATATTCAATGTAAGTGTACAGTAGTTACAACCTTCTTCATATGCTTTATTTTAAACCTCAGTTTCAAGCGTGATCTTACTTTGCCAATATATGTTAGTTAGTCATTAACTGTGGAAACAGTGCCACAGAAACAGCGTTTCTTAGTAACTACAGCATTGTTACACTCTTTTCTTACACTTCATTTTAAGTGTGTTTTGTGTACTTACTTTGTAGTATATTGAATAGTCATTAACTGTGGAAACAATGCCACAGAAGCAGCACGTTCCATAGTAACTGTAGTACCAACACTGTTACGCCTCTTCTTACACTTTAAGTGTTTGTTTCTAGTACTTACTTATAAGAGCATGTTAGTTAGGCATTAACTGTGGAAACAATGCCACAGAAGCAGCATGTTTCTTAGTAACTACAGCATTGTTACACATTCTTCTTATACTTCAAGTGTCTGCTTCTGCATACTTACTTTGTAAGTACATGTTAGTTAGGCATTAACTGTGGAAACAATGCCACAGAAGCAGCACATTCCTTAGCAACTACAGCACTGTTAAAAGTCAATAAGTAATTATGTAAATTAATGATTTTTTTATTGTATATCAATTTACAATGTTAGACTGCATGTTTATTTTTAGTTCTTTTTTTTTTTTGGTTGAACAGTATACAAGTGGTAGCACCGAGTTCAAACCTAGTTCTACAGGTTTGAGGGCAGTGCTTTTAACCATTATGCTACACCGCAGTAGCTTCATGAGGAGAGATTTCTGAAAGATAATTTTAAGTGTCACTAACTACACTGTAACTACTGTATAACTACACTGTAACTGCGCTATGTAGTTGTTAACTAGTTTCACAATGCATGTTGTATACTTACATAACTTTAAATATGCTGCTTCTGCAAGATTGACCCATACCTCTACTGCACCCACACTCCTGTCCTGCTGCTGCCCAGGTGGGTGGCTGGGGGTGGGGCATGGGCTACCCTTCAATGACAGTCCTAATTCATATGTACCAAAGATTAAACTGTCCCATTGTACAATGCTGAACAGTCATCATAAGTCTGATTGTACATCATGTATATTGCACCCACACTTTAGTTGCTACTGTACTGTGTTTCAATTGTATTCGTGCATTTAATTCTACCTAGCTGTACTCAATTTATTCAATGTATTCTACTTCTTGTACCTTTCTCTGTTAATGTAAGTGTATTGTCTATATTACCTATGTACCATCTTTATGGCTTGGGTCATGGCTGAAAATGGTCCACTGAATCAGTGCACCTACCTGGTAAACAAACAAACAAAAAGACAAACAAACAGTAAATAAATATCACCAATCTGCTGTGTAGAGTTATGGTAGATGATGCCAGATACACATGCCAGGATGCCTCCTCAGCCATTACATGCCTTCCACTAGCTGAATGAGGTGGCAGCCATGGCACCATTATTCACCAAGCTACCATAGCCCCTGACTATACCATGAGGGTTGGGGCATGGTGGTGAAGATGTGCATGTAATGACTAAGGAAGAGCCCCTGCATGTGTAACTGGTACCACCCACCATTACTCCACACAGCAGATATTTGTTTACCTAGGAGGCTGAAAGGGAGGTTGGGGTGGTGGACCCACTGGCAGGGAGTGACCACCAATCTGTGAGATTCACGCTCAACATGGGCAGGGAGGCAGCTGCAACAGGGATGAAGGTGGCTGGCTTCAGAAAGGCTGACTTCAGTAGGATGGGTGAAATCTTAGGATAGTACCTGGCAGGAATTCAGTCTCACTGGGATGCAAACCAGAAATGGGAAAAATACATTGGGGCTTCTGAGGCTGTTGGGACCTTACCAAACTGCAGAGTAAGAAGGAAGATCTAAGAAGTCAAGCTGGATGAGTAGGAAGTTTTAAATAAGGTGAAGGCCAAAAGCAGCATTCCATACATACATGAACTCTGGGAGGGGAAAGATACGGCTGCATACATGAGGAAGTCCAGAGAAGTTACCAAGGGTGTTAGAGCAGTCAATGCCTCCAGGGAACTGAGGCTGGCTCAGGGAATCAAAGACAAGGAAAATGACTTATTTTGACAGATTAGGGAAAGAAGGAGCTGCAAGGATCAAATAGTGTGCTCAAGAAGGACTGAGGTAGGCAGAGAAAGGAGCAGAACAGGCAGAACCACTAAGCAGTACTTCTGTTCCATATTCATGAGGAGAAGCAGACAACTTCCACAGGGGTGGGGAGGGTGGAGGGGAGGTGTGACAGATGGGGTAATCACTAAGGGGAAGGTATTCAAGGGTCTGAGGGCTCTGAGGGTGGATAAGACACCAGGACCAGACAGCAGACATCCCAAGGTGCTAAGGGAACTGGTGGAGGTACTGGCAGGGCCACTGGTGGACCTATTCAATACCTCCCTTGACACACGGTGCATGCCATAGGACTGGAGGATGGCCAATGAGGTTTCCCTCCATAAAAGTGACCCTAAGGGTGAACCAGGCAATTACAGACCTGTAAGCCTGACATCCATTGTGGGGAAACTGATGGAGACAATCCTAAAGGAGAGGCTGATGACATTTCTGGAGGATAATGGACTCCAGGACAGTCATCAGCATGGGTTTGTCTTGGGAAGGTCCTGTCAGACTAACCTAGCTGAGTACTATGACTGGGTACTGTGGGAACTGTACAAAGGTCATGTGGTAGATGTCATATTTTTGGACTTCAGCAAGGCCTTTGATTCAGTGCTGCATGGGAGGTTGGGAGGAAATTGAGGCATGTGGAGGTTGGGACTAAGATGGTTAACTGGATCGAAACGTGGCTTCAGGGAAGACAGCAGATGGTAGTGGTTGGGGAGATCTCGCTCCAAGGGCAGTTACAAGCAGGTGCTGCAGGATTGGTACTGGGGCCAATGCTGTTTGGGATATTCATAGTGGACATCTTGCATGGCATCAGGAATAAGACCAGCCTCTTTACTGATGATACCAAGTTGGGGGCTGTGGTGAGTGACATAGAGGGATGACAGGAACTGCAGAATGACCTGATTAAACTGGAAGAGAGGTCAGAGAGTCACAGCTGGGGTTCAATGCTAAAAGTGCAAGGTGATGCACTTTGGAGTGAAGAACCCAGGGAGGAGCTATCAGCTGGATTGAGTACTGCTAGGTACCACTGAGGAGGAAAATGATCTAGGGGTAGTTTAAAATGGGCACATGAACAACTCAAGACAGTACAGGAATGTGGTAGCAGAGGCCAACAGGATGCTGGGGTGTATTGGGAGAAGAATCTCTTCCAGGAACAGGGAGGTGATCCTACCTCTCTACAGGTCACTGGTCAGACCACACCTGGAGTACTATGTGCAGTACTGGTGCCCATATTTAAAGGATATCAGACTACTGGAAGGGGTACAGCACAGAGCAACTAAGATAATACAGGGACTGGGGGAAGGTCATATTTTTATTTATTTATTCATATGAGGAGAGGATGTGTGACTTGAATATGTGCTCCTGTGGGAGAGAAGAGATCGGGGATATGATTGAGACCTTCAAGTACTTAAAGGAGATTAACAAGACAGGAACAAAAGGATATTTAAGTTAAGTGGGGATACAAGAGTTCATGCTCTTAGATTGGAGGAGGGTAGGTATAGGAAGGAATGAGAGACACTTTTTACAGCGAGGATTGTGATGGAATGGAACTCTGCCAGAGGAGTTGGTATCCTCAAGACAGTAGGGGTTTCAAAAAGGGATAGGATAGGATGAGATGGGAGGTTATTGTGAAGGAGAGGGACAGCTGCAAGGAAGGTGTGCTAGCTGTACATTCTAGCAGACTTGATAGACCATGTGGCTTGTTTATGCTGGCAAATTTCCTTTGTTCGTATGTTCTTAGGTGCACTGATCCAGTGGACTGTTTTCAGGCATGACCCGGCCATAAAGATGGTACATAGGTCATGCAGATGATACACTTACAATAACAAAGAAAAGTACAGGAAATAGAATACCGATTGTAGCTAGGTACAACTAAGTGCAAGAATACAGTTGAAATAGAATAGAGTAACAGCTAAAGTGTGGGTGCAATATACATGATGTACAATCAGACAGTCTTATGACTGTTCAGCACTGTACAACAGTACAGTTTATTCATAGGTAAAGAAGAGCCCCTCCGGTTACCGTCATCCTGACAGGGAGATCCCACAGAGTTCAGGGGGCAATCCTGTCCTGGACAAGTCCTACCCACCAAAGAAAAGTGGGCGGGAGAAAAATTATATAAGGAGGGAGAAAGAAAGTCCCTGTGGTCCTGATCCTCTCTACCCCACCTAGGGGAGATCCCCCAGTACAGGACCAGACTAAATCCAGGAGGAACCCACCCAGCTGAGAAGGGAGTGACCTACAGGGAGCCCCTAAAGCCAGGGCAAGAAGCCCTACTTGCCCTTCCTCCCTCCCAGAGTGGGTCTTCTGCTACTTAGGAAGGTAACAGAGGACCTGGAGGTACCAGTAGGACCCAGCCCACAAATGCCTCAAGAAGGGGGAAGGCAAACAGGGAGGAGGCATCAACTGGGGACTGAGGCCCAGAAGGGAAGGTGCCAGTGATGAATGGTGAAGATATATGATAAGAACAAGAATTATGATAGGTATGTCATTTTCATATCTTCCCAGTGTCAATCTTCACCATTCATCACTGTCTGGGTGAGTACTGAGCCCCCCAAAGGGGACCCAGCACTTCCCTGAGGGACTTGAGTCTCTCAGTCTCTTGTGGGGGAGGACCACAAAAGGAGGAAACCCCATTACAGGCCAGTTAGGCCTGTGACTGGTCAGGGCGAGGTGAGGTCTCCAGTTACCTGGGAGATGGAAGTCACCCCTGAAGTTCCCACCTTGCCATGAGGGAGAAAAGGTGGTTCTCCTGAAGAGCAGAGGCAGAACCCTACACCATGCCAAGGGTGACAACCTTGATAGATGAAGCTGCACTGTCCGCCTAATGCAGATCACTGTCACCACTAACCACGAAGCTACCTCATTGGCATCATAAGACACACTTGTCTGGTGCCTTGTGAACTCCAGGCCCTGCACAGAGAGGGCAATGGCATATCTGATTTCCTTCATGTCAGGCAGCAATGTCAGCACCTGACCTAGCATTGACCACAGATGTCTGTTGTAGGCAGTGTGGTGTGCCTGATGAGCAGTAAAGCTGAGCATGATATGAGCCAAAGAGACACTATCCATCTCCAGCAGTCAGACTCCACAGACTCCACATCTGGGGCCAGTTGCACCAGGTGTCTATGCCCAGAAGAGGTATCCAGTACCCTCACTCCCGAAGTGGGATGAGGCAAGGTCCCTGGTGACCCCTGGTGTGTGCAGTACCTGTGCTGGCATTCTATATGGGCTGGAGTTGGGACAGATGGGTGCTGCCAGGTGCAGGATGATGCTTCCTGGAAGGGAATCGGTCAGAAAAGGATGACCAGGTGGTCTGCACTGAATTTGCTAAGGAAGACACATGTTGTCCACTCAATATTGCATCTTGTGATGTGGGATAGGTGCAGATCACCGACCGGCCTCAATTGGAAATGCTGATACTCTTATCTGATCAGCATCTGAGGACAGATGGACAGATGTATCCTCTTCCTTGAAGGAGGAAGATGAGTAGACTGATGAATCTGAAAAGTCCAAGTCTGGCTGCTACAGGGAGACAGGCAAAGACCTGCTCATCCATAGCCCTGACATACCTGATGAAGGTGGCAGCAGTGGCTTTGAACTGCTCCCAGGTCAAGGACCCTGAAGGACCCACATGCCCTGGGAAATGGGGGGCTGCAGAGGCAATGGGGAGACACACTTCACCTTATCTGAGCGACCTCTGCCAGGCTAAGGGACCTCACTGGTGATCTTGGACCTCCTGGGAAACCTCTAATCTGTACAGTTACTGACTGCTCAACCAGCTCAAAATGGTCAGGATGGAGCCTTGAATGGGAAACTCCCCTGTGAGAAGACCAGGGCTGCGTAGAACCAGAAGTGCATACCCCAATCCCACCCAATAAGGTACCCCTTGAAGGGGACAAGGGAGAGAACAAGGGCTCAGCACTGCAACACATCCCTGAACTCCCAAGGGTCCCTGGGGAAGGTCACTGCCACATGTCCTGCCCCCTCAACCCCATCGATTCCAAGGTCGACTTCTTCCTCCTTCCCAAAGCTAGGGACTGCACTAATGCCACAGGCCTCCTAAGGAAGGCTGCAGAAGAGTGAGTCCCTGTTCTGGCCTGTAGGGAACAACACTGGGACTGACAGTTTTCCAAGCCCACAAACCAAACCACCATCTCCTTAGATAGAGAGTCACTATTGGCAGGCACGTTCCTGACATCACCATTGGTGTGGAGGCCGGCATCAATCATAATTGCCGGTGGCAAGGGAGGGGATGCCTGGGAGGGCAGAGAGTTACTGGGCACTGGAGAACCCTCCGATTCTGAGGGGTTGGGCAGCCAGTCCAGATCAGTCTCCCAAGTGTCTGGCTCTGGAGAGAAGGAGATCCAGAAGACCTCCAGATGAGAAGCCCCAGAGGTTTTCCCACCCACAGTGCCACTTGTGGTGCAGCAGGAGGGTCCAATATTGCTCATGGTGCTGATCACCAGAGCCGCCAAATGGCCCCGGGATACAGAACGGCACTGGTGGGTGGCATTGAGGAGCCACCCATGCCGGGCCCAGCAAGCGTGGGCCATGACACCGGGGAAGCCTGCACCTCTGAGGAGTTGACTCCCTGTGCGTTGCTCCTAGCCTGGCCCCCGAGACGCCCGGACCAATCCTCCAGCACTGCAGAAAAGACCTCTTCCCTGCATGGCTAGAAGAAGAGGTGGTCCCCCTCCTCACAGGTCTGTATAGAATTGGGAGGGGATCTGAAGGAAGAGTAGAGAGACCTGCGCTTGGAGTCCCTCATACAACATTGCCCTCTGAAAGTCAGTGGTTCATGGCTGACTTTCCACACACAGTGCTCCAGTGCTCCATGGTCCATGGAGAAGCAATAGTCACAACTATCGGTATTGTGAGACGGACCCAGGCAGGTGAGGTATTGGTCATGCTGGTGTGTAATGGACATCTGCCAGTGCAGGGACACCGGGCACATAGGAGGCCAGCCTGCCTTGGAATAGTGCTTTTTGCACCTGGACAAACCCTTGACTTGCAGTAACTAAAATAATAATAAGAAACAGACTTGGTGCTGCTTCAAGAAAAGAAAAGGAAGGTCTTACCCAGGGTCAACATAACTTTTTTGCACTAGCCAGCAGGGCTAGTGAACCAGAGATTGTACTAGTCTGCAGAAGTTTGCAGTAGCCCGCAGTCAGTTTGGTTAACAATGATTTGTTAAACGAAAAGCAAATAAAATTGTATTTGTCCTGCCAGTAGTCTGGACATCTACCAACTGATTTTGCACTGTGCCTTTAACTGCAAACCACCCATACACTATCTCAGCTTCTGTGACTGAAGAGTCAGTGTTTCCATCACTGATGACTGAAATGAACTTTGTTCCCATTATTTTTTTCTCATAGTGCCATGTGTTCAACCTCAGCTACATTGAATAAAGCTGCTGAACTGATATCTAGCCCTTTCATATCATCAAGGCTCCACATCCACACAAAGTCTGTGAAAGGACGTCCTTTCTTAGCAATTGCATGGCATGTGCGAAACAGTTTATCCAGATGATTAAGCGTTGCTTCATTCATGTTCTTCAGCATTCCCTCTGCATTACTTGTCCCTGGAGTAGCAGTGCTGGCATCCTCCTTTTCCTTTGCTATGGCAACAAGCTTCACTGATATTATGGGACGAGACAGAGTCAAGCCAGCAGTTATCTGTACCGAAACAAAAATTATTGTTGTTGCCTGCCTTATCCAACTGTATTTCTTGCTTGACAGACAGATGGCAGAACATCAGATCTTTTACATCATCATACCCCAACCAGTCATATTTTTCTAGTCAGCATTGCTGGAACCAACGGCTTCACTTTGTCTTGTCATACTCGTGATCTTTTATTGGTTTATCTTCATCAGCGTGCTTTCTATTAATGTCAGCTGGGTTACTGACTTCTCTCTTTAATATAGTTCCACATTTTCAGATTTGTAGTTAATAAAGTTGTGCCATGAAAAGTATGTGTGTCTTTTTCTTCCCTTTTTCCACCCTGGCCACAGATCCCAGAATTGCTTGATTGTCCAAGTTCTATTAGAACATATTCACCAAAAAAAAGTAACGATAACTTCAACAGCATTAACCCATATTGTTATTTATTTATTTATTGTTATTCCTTGGCAACCAGGTAACTCCCATTGGGCACAAGACCCAACTTCAGGGGTGGCCCAGGAACACAGGGGAGGTTAATTGAGTTGCTTAGGGTCACACAATATGCAAGTGGAGGCTGTGGGGAATTTAAACCCAGATCTGCTGGATGTACAAAGCCCTTTCACAACCTGTTGCTCTCTCTCTCTGTTAAACACTCTTCAGTTTTCTTTTTCCATGACAGCCATGTATTCTGATATGCTTTGACCACCTTTTTGATAACTGAACTATCAGTACTTGTGGTATCCTCAAAACTACATTGTGTTCCCTTTACCTCATCAGCTACAGCTGTTTCTTTTCAAATGTCTAAGACATCACAGTCCACAATTTCAGACACACCATTCCATGCTATTTATTCCAATGGCCTGTAAAGGCGTACTTAATATCATGGAATGTTCAGGTTGGTAATATAAAAAATTAGAGCAACAGCTGCTGAGGACTTAGGGGAGAAATAATCAACACAGTGACAAAGGCAATAAAAATATGAAAAATAGTTTGAAAAAGTGGGTCTAAAACATATGAGAATATAGGAAAAACAAAAAAGGAGCCCATTTCAGTACATAAAGGTGTAAAACTGTTTCCTGTCATGTCAGTAAATGACCATACTTAAAATTCAGAGTTGAAAAGATTAGGTTAATTTCCTGCTATTGGTCTTAATGGCCATACTTTACACCTCCTAGACAAACTGGTTTTACAAACAAAGACCTGTGACTAGTGATATCAGAACTTTTTTTGTAATCTGGACATGCATGCAACAGTGAATGATTTGATACAATCAGTTTTAATACTATCAGAGCACTCAAAGTGGCCCAAAAACTGGACTACATTTAATCAAAACAGGATGACCAGATAAAGGCCCTGAAAACAGGATTACAACTGGACAGGTGGCAACCCTAGAACTGTGCTGCTCCTGGACACAGTCACAAATCTGCCTGCCATGAGTACTGAGCTAAACAAGGAAAGGAAAAGGAGAACGGATCTTTACCAGCAAGAAATAAAAGCAGTAGATAGTATAAAATGAAACAGTTTGTAAATGCACTACACACAGACATTTTTGTTTGTTTCATTTCACTAATGCTAAGGCAGCACATTGTTAAACCTCCATGAGAAGGACCTGGCTTTAAATTAAATAACAGTTATGTTTATGTATTTATTTATTTATTTATTTGATACCTAGGTTGAGAATGGAACTGCAGCTTTCCAGGAAGGAACTGCACTAGCCCAGCCGGGCAAGTAACGGAGATTCTGCACTAGCCTGCAGCAATCTGCACTAGTACCTGGGCTAGTAAATGAATGTTAAGTTGACCCTGGTCTTACCGGATTCCTGCAGAAAATGGCGCCAAGTTACTAGCAGATGGCAGAACTGGGACAGAGCAAAAATGGTGTCAACAATGACAGTGAAACAACTAACTAGGCTGCAATGCAGATTAAATTTATCCAGCAGGTGCATGGTGCTGTATTCTCGATGTAGGATAAGCAGAACTTGGACAGAGGAGGAGGAGTTGGTGACTGTTGCTATTTCCACCCATGAGCTAATGCATCGGCCTCAAGGGTGGCAATACCCGCATGGCTCCTCCCCATAAAAATCTCATACTGGTGTCAGCTTACAGCTGTCACCCAGACAGTGATAAATGGTGAAGACTGACACTGGGAAGATCGGTAGTACTGTGATGTAGTTACACAATTTGCATGAAGTGGTAGTTACTGCAATTACTGTTGCCTCCCTTCTGCCTCAAATCAATTCTTTCTGGCAAATGTAACTATGTATGTCACACTTTGCAATAAATGTTACATCTGTAGTTACACTTCCAGCATAAACTAATTTTTCTGTTGCACTTTGCAACAGTTGTTACATGTAGTTACACTTCCAGTATAAATCAATTTGTGCCAAAAGAGAAATGGTTGTGGTTGCACATGAAACTACCACTTCATGCAAACTGTATAACTACACACCAGTCAAATGTGAAAGTAATCACAGGGGCAGGTTGCCTACCTGCGACGCCAGCAACCCGGGTTCAGGAACGGACCTGGGATGTTGGAGGGCCAGCCAGGGGAGAAGGACTGGGCGTCCAACGACTGCTCTCCTTCTCTAGGGGAGAGGGTAGAGTATTCGCTCACTATGGACACCTAGCAGTGGCTGTGTATGCCAAGCACATCAATGCCAGCAGCTCAGGGGGTGGGGCAGATGCTGATTGTCATTGCATGTCCACACCCTGGCACACACCAGGGAAAAATGTTGCCAGCAGCCTAGATGAAGCCGCCCTTGGCTAATCAGTTCCCAGAACGACCCCTTGACCTATCCCATTATCTGTGGTACTATAGGGCCGGTGCTGCAACCTCGCCCTGGGGGCCAAACCAGGGGGTATCGAAGAGGCGTGGCCAATGTGGGATTGTAAGCAGGGGTCCATGACCAGATAGAGGTACTGGGCAGCTGGCAGGAAAAGTACAATAAATAAAAAATAAAAAAAATTTGAAAGTACTTAACTAACTACATAGTATTTACAGTGCAATAACAGTGTAGTTACTTCATAGAAACATGTGTCTAATTACATAATATGCAAATGTGAAACTAATTACCAAATACACATAACCACACAGTACTTACATAGCAGTTACATTGTAGGTATACAGTAACTATAGTGTAGTTAAGGACACTTAAAATAAGTGTTACCAAAATCCTTTTTCACGTGCCACCATCATTTTGTCTGATGTCTAGTTGCATCCCCCACCCTCCAATGACCGTGCCCCAGGTATCAGTATATATTCACTGGTGTCTAGTTGCACCCCTACTCTTTGATATCAGTCCCAGTAATTATAATGTATTTTCCCTGGTGTTTAGTGGCACCCCCCCATCCTCCCATCCCATCCTTGTAATAGTATAGTTCCCTGATGTCTAGTGGCACCCCCCACCCTCCGATCACAGTTTCTGTATAAATATATTTCCATGGTGTCTAGTGGCACCCCACCCTTTCGATTATTGTCCCCATAATTAAGTAATTCCCTGGTGTCTAGTAGCCCCCATCCCTTCAATCGTTGTTCCTGTAGTTCCCCGTAGTTAAGTAATTTTCTAGTATCTAGTGGCACCCCCCCTCTCTGATCATTGTCCCCATAGTTAATTAATTCCCTGATGTCTCATGGCATCCCCCACCCCTCTGATCTGCCACTAAACAGCAGGGAAATATAAAAACTGATGGGGATAGCCCCCATAAGTTTTTACATTTCTCTGATGTGTAGTGGCACTCTATCCCTGTGCTTGACTGAAATAAAGAAAACCATCCCTCAATTTCTTTTTTATTTTTCCTGAAAAAATAACAGTCTCTCGGCACTTTGACCCCACACCCAACCTCCCACTGAACACCCACCACCCTGCACCTCCCCACAACCCCCACACATCCTCACTCACCTGAACAGGTTAGAGGACCAAGATCCACTCTTGATTGAAGGCACATCTTGCTGCTGGAACTGCCGATTACAATATGAAAAAGTAAGGTAAATGTGGTTCAAAGTATTTTCAAAGGGTTTCCAACTTTCAGGCATAACTTTGCCATTTTTGCTATTTTAACCTCAAATTTTCAAAATGGCCTTTTTGGGATCCCACCTCAAACAATGTTAGTGGAGGTATGCAAATCTGTTTGCTAAGGCAGTTTCTTGATCCCGTGGTGAAATTGCCTTTTGGGTGGGATTTGAACATTTCCAGTGTTCTTGTTCATTGGGTGGGAGCATAAGAAGGCTATGTTAAAATTTTGGGGTCAAAACACATAAAAATGCCAAAGTTATGTGCATACATTGCAATTTTGCTATGTTCTTTTGTAACTTTGGCAATTGTTAATATTTTGACTCAAAATTTTCAACATCACCATCTTTTTACACCATCTCATGAACATGACAGCTGTCATTTTTCAAACCCTGGTCAAACTGTATTTTCACACATGTGGCATGCAATGGCATTACAGTAGCACAGAATCACATTTTGGCAGGGATTTCAAAATTGTCATTACTGGGTTCATAAGGTGGGGTAATAAGAAGGCTATGCTGAAAATTTAATTCCTGTTTTAATACAAATTTGTATGCATCTAAGCAGGGATGGAAAAGCAGGGCCGACAAAAATGGATACAATTATACTATCTCAAAAAGTAAGGAAATTCTTCGCAAACAACTTTATTAATGTATTTGTTAGGGATGAAGTGACAAAAGTAGGGAAATGTGGTGTTAGGTTTCCAATTCTAACACTCCAACCCCAGCCTGCAGGCTGCAACAAGCATGGGTGTTCCTTGGGTTGTCAACCTTAATGCTCACCCCATTCTCATATACTATACCCATCTCTGCTTATTTACTTATGGAATGGGGAGAGTGTTAGGGTTGATAACCCAAGGCACACCCCACTCCTGTGGCTGCCTGCAGGGTGGGGGTGAGGTGTTAGGGTTGAAAACCCTAACACTACATTTCCCTACTTTAGTCATTTCATCCCTAATTAGTATATTAATTAAGTTTTTGCAAAGAATATATTATATAGGCACAGTCACGCCTGTATATTAGGGTTCAACAGTCACTTCTATGTTAAACCCAAAATTCTGAACTTTGATAACTTCAAACTGTTTGATCAATTCACAAGAAATTTTGCATGCTGTTTTGAGGACCAAAGATCTTTTGATGTGGCAAGTTTTGTTCCAGTCAGATGTGTGGGTGCAGAGATACGCGAGTGTCAAAAGTGTGAAAATTACCACTTTTTGTCAAATTCTTTTGTCCGCCACTGCTTAAAATGGCTTATGGTTTTGGTCTGAAATCTTCAGGATATATAGGTCTTAAGTCACAAATGTGCATTTTGAAGGTTTTGTGAAAAAAATATTAATCAGTTCAAAAGTTATTAAATTTCCGAGTTTCCCATTATTTCCTATGGGAAAAGTTAGACGAGTCATGCAAAATAGAATTATTTGATTGCAAAACAGAATTCTTGATCACAAAACAGGATTCTTGATCATGTAACTTGATTCCTGATTGCAATTTGCAACAAAATAAATTTTATATAGCTGTTTCTTTGATACACCATAGCAAAGAAACAGTTTGGAATTTTGGACTGACATTTTCGAGGTAGAAAGAGCTTGCTCAACAGATGTGCCTTTTGCTGGTTTGGTGAATATATATTACAGTATATTACTTTGGCTTGGAGTTCTGTGGATTTGAATTTTGGTTGATTTCCCATAGGATAACACTGTACAGGGAGGTTTACAGAGCTGTTTCTTTGCCACTATGGTGTTAAGAAATGGTTTGCAATTTTGCTCTGAAATTTTCAGGGTACTAAGGGCTTGCCTTGCAGATGTGCCTTTTGCTGGTTTGGTGAAAATATATTACTTTACTCTGGAATTTTGTGGCTTTACATTTTGTTTAATTTCCCATAGGATAATACTGTAATGTGAGGTGTACACAAGCATTTCTTTGTCACTTCATGCATGGGAATGCAGGGGCCCAGATGGCCCTGCACTCCCAGACAGAAATACAGATACTATTAAGGACTGATACATGGATGGGAGTGCAAGGCCCTCCCATACACAAATACAGATACTATTAAGGAGTAATGCATGGATGGCAGTCTCAAAGAGAAATGCACATACTACTAAGGACTTATGATGGATAGCAGTACAGGGCCCTCTGGGCCCTGCATTCCCACACATAAATACACAGAGGAGTATGGAGTGATGGGGGTGCAGGGTCCTGCACTCCCACAGAGAAAAACGATATAATTATAATCTCTTAAAAAAACTATGGAGAGCTAAAGTTGGGGTTGGGGTTAGGGTTAGGGTTTAGGGAAATGTGCACATTCAGAAAAGCTTAGATGGGGTGCTTGCCCCCTCCACTTTGTGTGGCTTGATGCAGAAAGTAAAATATGTGTTGACTGATACTCAACTCCCTATAGTTTGGGAATTAGGGTTAGGGTTACTGTTATGGTTAAGGGAAATATGTACACTCAAGAAAAGGTAGGAGGGGGGCTTTTACCCCTCTAGTCTATGGGGCTCACCCCAAAGAGTAAAATAAATTTAGGTTTCCACTTAACTTTGAGTGGTTTAGAAATTATGGGTAAAAATCGGTATTGGAGTGTTTAGGACATAACTCCATCAATTTTCAAGGGACTTATCTGAAACTTGATGGGCTTGTAGTCCTAGGGGAAATACAAATGTATGTAAAGTGTGGTTAACACTGGCCTTGAATTCTGCATTTGGCATCATGTTTATTTTTGGTGGACATATTGTGGTGCTGTGGGTACCCTGTGATGACTGCCCTTGGTATGATGCATTAATGTTGTAGTACCTAGTGAGATCTTTCGTTTCATATATAGTGTAACAGTTAACTCCAAATATTGAGCAAGTTATGGCCTGTGAAAGTGTTAATGTTATTTTATAGGAATTTTTGTGTTCACACGGGTTCGGGTTAGGGATAGGTTACATATTTGTGGGAGTTAAGGGGGACATAACTGATATTGTCCAGGGTGCTAAGGTACACCTTCTGTTGTGTGTGTGCCCCCATTAAATATAAATTTTTCCAGAGTTAGGTTAGGGTTGGGTTATGTATCTGTAGAAGTTAATTGTGGGCACGTACATGATATTGTTCAGGCTGCCAAGGTACCATTAGGATTCCCAACCCCAAGGCACAACCCTCACACCTGTTCCTGCATGCAGGGTGGGAGTGGGGTCTTAGGGTTGGGAACCCTAACATGCAATTTCCCTGCTTTTGATGTTGGAATCCTAATGGTCCATTAACAAAGTTTTTTGCAGAGAATATAAATAGATAGATAGATAGATAGATAGATAGATAGATAGATAGATAGATAGACAGACAGACAGACAGACACATACATATATTACAAGGTTGGGACTTTTTCCCATTCTAAAAACCATCATACAGTATATTTCCCCATATATGATGGTAATTAACTAACATTATGTAATTACAACACTCTATTACATTACAATTAACACACTATTAACACTCATTACTATTACAAGTGTGGACAAAAATATACATGTTATAACAGAACTATTAAAATGTGTAACAACCACCTGAATAACACATGTAACAGCTACCTACTAACCATTCACATTAGAGTCCCAACAGCCTCTCCAGCTACAGCCCTGCAAAAAACAGCCTATCAATGAAAACCACTTTTACTGTTCCTCTATTTTGCCTGGCAAACTAATGGCCATGGATAGAAATCAAAGTTAAACTGTGTAAAACAAAAGCCTCCTGAAGCACTTTTCAAACATTGCACATGCTGTGCTCCATTTTCTTATATAAAACAGGCCTACTGAAACACATCAAACATTTCACATGCTGTTCTCCATTTTCCTGTGTAAAATAGGCCTACTGAAACATTCACAGAACATTTTACATGCTGTGCTCCATTTTCCTAACTGGATAAAACAGGCCAACTGAAACACTCTCCGAACATTTCGCATACTGTGCTCCATTTTCCTATCTATTCAAAACAGGCCTACTAAAACACTCACCAAACAGTCCACCTGCTTCCTTGCATGATGCAGTCTTCAAACACACTAAAGAACAAAAAACAGTTGAACAAGCCTTCCTTATATACAAAGCCACTGCATTATGGAAACTGTATGGAGATAAATCTATGCAGCATTTCAAATGCCTTATAATATGGAACAATACTGTGAACAAACACTAGAGGAACACTATGAAAACACTCTAACTTAAACAAATATAGTACAACCTCAATTATCAAAACCCGATTATACAGATCCCCCTGTTATCTAAACTCTGACAATGTCCCCAACTCTCATTTCCCTAATGTTATGAACCCCCCCATTATGCAAACTCTTGATTATCTGAACAGATCTGATGTCTCCCAGAGCATTCTGATAATTGAGGTTATGCTGTACATTAACAAGCTACACAAAAAAAACAGCACACTTTATCTTATAGCAAAATTGACCAACCTAATGTAATATCTAAAGTAAAAGATAGCAAAGTCCTAAGTGAGGAAATAATACAATCTTGGGGCTGAACAAGCTCATACAGGCCACTTGATGTTTGGGCTCATGACTTTATGGTTTGTTTAATCCCTCAATGGTACAGTATTATTTCCTCATATACAACACTTTCTAGATAGATAGATATATACAGTAGGTAGATAGATAGATAGATAGATAGATAGATAGATAGATAGATAGATAGATACAGATATATGCTTTGCAAAAAACTGTGTTAATGTAATATTTAGGTTTCAGGCTAAGGTAATAAAAGTAAGAAAATATGGCTTTAGGGGTTCTAACCCTAAAACCCCACCCAACCCTAAAACAAATCAGCAGTGCTGTCTTCCTTGGAGCTGTCAACTCTAAAGCTCACCCCATTAGGTGTGTACATTTTTGGAGTGTATAGAATGGGGTGAGCTTTATGGTTGACAACCCCAAGGAAGACTGCACCTCTGATTTGTTTTAGTGGTAGGGTTTTAGGGTTGGAAACCCTAAAGTCACATTTCCCTACTTTTGTCACTTTAATGATGCATTAATACTGTACAGTTTTTTGCAAATAATTTCCTTACTGTTGGAGATAGTATTGTAAAATCGTACCCTTAATTGCTTCTGGGAGTGCAGGGCCCTCTAGGCCCTGTGATCCCATCCATCCATACTTTTTCACATAGTGGAGCCCAGGAGGCCCCTATCCCTACAATAGATGTGTATATGTATGTTGCTGTGGAAGCACAGGGCCTCTGGGCCCTGTACTTCTGTTTGTAGGACAACAGCACCAAATTGTCATCATAGCCTTCTTATTACCCCACCTCATGTACCCAGTACGGAAATTTTTCAAATCCCCACCAAAACATGATTGCATGCCATTGCAATATCATTCCTCACCACAGGTGTGAAAAGACAGTTTGGGCTATATTTGAAAAATGACAGCTGTCACGTCCATGAGGAGGTGTAACAAAATGACCGTGTAGAAACATTTGGATAAAAATATTTAAAATTACCAAACTCAAGAGCGAGTGTAGTAAACTTTCATTGAATGCACATAACTTTGCCATTTTTAAATACTTCGACCCCCAATTTTCAACCTACCCCTGTTATGATCCCACCTCATGAATAAGGGCAGTGAAAATGTTCAAATCTGGCCAGAAAGGACATGTCAGCATGCAACTGCAAAATCACCTTTTGGGCTGGATTTGTGTAATTACAGTGCCAATGCTCATGAGGTTGGGTTTCAAAAATGCCATGCTGAAAATGTGGTGTAAAGTATGCAACAATGGCAAAGTTATTCACCAGTTGAAAATTCCAATGGAAATATATTGAACTGCACTTACCTTACTTTTCATATAGCAATCTGCATTTCCAGCAGCAAGACGTGTCTTTGATTGGAGACTGGATAGAAACATAGAAACATAGAAGTTGATGGCAGATAAGGACTGCAAGGCCCATCCAGTCTGCCCATTTTTTCTACCTTATGAATGTGCCATAGGCCTTTCCTCTGTCAATGGCCTATCTATTCATACTCATTTGTATTGCTCCCTCATGCCTGTCCCATGCCTGTTTGAAGCCCTGCACAGTATTCATATCCACCACTTCCTGAGGTAGATGGTTCCATGCATCCACCACCCTTTCTGTGAAACATAACTTCCTCACACTACCCCTTAATTGGCCTCTCTCTAATCTCATGCTGTGTCCTCTTGTCTTGCTATTTTTCTTATATTGAAACATGTTAGACTCATTCACCTTGTTAATGCCCTTAAGATGTTTGAATGTTTCGATCATATCACCTCTCTCTCCCTCCTTTGCTCTAGGGTATACATATTGAGCTCCATTAATCTGTCCCCATATGTTTTCTAACGCAGTACCTGCACCATTTTAGTTGCCTTACTCTGAACTGCCTCCATTTTGTTATGTCCTTGTGCCTGTGCAGCCTCCAGTACTGCACGCAGTACTCCAGATGGGGTGTAATCAGTGTCCTGTAAAGAGGGATTATTACCTCCCTCTTACAATTTGTGATACCCCTAATAATACACCCCAACATTCCTCTAGCCTTATCTACTGCTTTAGTGGTCAGCTTGGATGATTTCAGGTCATCTGTAATGATGATACCCAAGTCGCTTTTTTCCCTTATGATTGCCAGTTACTCCCCTCCCAACCTATAGGTGGCTTCAGGGTTTCTCTTCCCTATGTGCATGAGCTTGCACATCTTTGTGTTAAACCACAGTTGCCACTCTTCTGACCATTTTGCCAGTTTATCCAGATCTCTTCTCATTCTGTCCACCCCATCTTCACCCATAGACCTGTTCAGGTGGTGAGGGTATGTGAGGGTGCAGGGGTGTACAAGGTGGTGGGTGCTGGGTGAGAGGTCAGGTGGGGGTCAGATCAATGAGGGACCATTTTCTTTTTACAGGTTTTAAAAATGACATCAAGGGACCATTTTCTTTATTTCACATAGGACAGCTATCAGAGGGTAAGGAGGGAGCCACAAGGCAACAGGAAATAAAAATGTCAATGGGAATAGTGATCAGAGGTAGGAGTGCCACTAGACACAAGGGAAATATTTATTCATTACGGGACAGTGGTCAGAGGGTGGGGGCACCACCAGACATCGGGGAAATATTTATTCATTATAGAGAAGACAATCAGAGAGTGAGATGCCACTAGACACCAGGGAAATATTTATTCATTACAGGGATGGTGATCAGAGGGTGGGGGTGCCACTAGACACAAATGGAAATATTTATTCATTACAGGGATGGTGATCAGAGGATGGGGGTGCCACTAGACACAAAGGAAATATTTATTCATTACAGGGACAGCAATCAGAGGGTGGGGGTGCCAGTAGACACCAGGGGACTATTTATTTATTATGGGGATAGTGATCAAAAGGTGGGGTGTCACTAGGCACCAGGGAAATATAAAATAATTACAGAAATGGCAATCAGAGGGTGAGGGTGTGACTGGGTAAAACACTGCTGGACAACAGGACAAAGCAGATAATAGTAAATAGAGTCCACAGTGATGATGATGATGATGATGATGAAAACTTTATTTTTATACAGGAAATTCTAATCATTAGGATTATACAATCCTGTTCTCAAGATAGTCCTGTTTATATTTCACTTAGTTACATCTAAACATATAACATTAATCAAATAAATACAAATGTACACAATACACAGCATTTCAATATCCAAAATACATTAAAACACAAATACAAAACAAAAATACAAGGTTTCACAATAAGGATTTCCATACATAATCATATACAACTACATTCTAGTTTATGAAGTTTCAGAATTTCATTTTAAAAATCGTGTGGTCTTCTAGAGATCTTATTGGAGGGGTAGATATTCCATACTTTAGCTGCCTGACATGAAATGGAACCATTACCATATTTATTATGAATTTTATGGGACAAACTCTATGTCTATACACAGATCTTAGAAACTCATGCCTACCTTACTAACTTTAGGAAAAAGTATTTGTGTGATATAATGTTCGGGTAAGATATCTTATATTTATGTATCAGTATTAACCAGTTTTTGAAAAATCATTTCTAAAGACTGCCAGTTCAACTTTATGAACATATTACAATGATGAGTTCAATAGGAACACTGCAAAACATATCTAGCTATTCTGTGTTGCACCTATCCAATCTAATCAACTGATGTTTACTCGCTGTTCTATAAATTAAATCCCCATACGTCAGGGTTAGCATAATCAGCTGTTCAGCCACTTTTCCTATCCTTAGTTTGTAAACATTTAGTAGTTCGTCTCAAGGCTCCTAATTTCTTGGTCACCTTTTTTATATTATTATTTATGTGGGTATCAAAGGTCAACAAATAATCAAAGGTCAACGAATAATATTCAGTGAAGAAAGGAGGGTTACTAGTGGGCTACCACAGGGCTCAGTACTGGGGCCGGTCCTTTTAATGTCTTTATAAGTGACATTGTGGAGGGACTGAAGGGGAAGGTATGTCTCTTTGCAAATGACACAAAGATTTGCAACAGGGTTGATACGCAAGGTGGGGTGGAAAGGATGAAAAGGGACTTGGCAAAGTTGGAGGAATGGTCAAATGTATGGCAGCTTAGATTCAGTGCAAATAAGTGCAAAGTAATGCACCTGGGAAACAAAAACCCAGGGGAAGAGTACACAATGGGGGGGTGAGATACTGACAACAACAAAAATGGAAAGGGACCTGGGGGTAGTCATATCAGATGACCTAAAGGTGGGCCAGCAATGTGAGAAGGCAGTAAGGAGGGCTGGGGAATACTGGGATGCATAGGGAGAGGCATCACCAGTAGAAAACAAGAAGTTGTTGGACCTCTGTACAGACAGTTGGTAAGACTACATCTGGAGTACTGTGTGCAGTTCTGGAGACCCCATCTCTGCAAAGACATAGACAGGGTGGAGGCTGTCCAGAGGAGGGCAACCAAAATGGTATAGGGTCTGCACCAAAATACATATGAAGTAAGACTAAAACAGCTTAAGATGTATAGCCTTGAGGAAAGGAGGGAGAGGGGGGACATGATATAAACTTTCAAATACCTCAGGGGAATCAACAAAGTCCAAGAGGGTAGCATCTTTCAAAAAAAGAGATGTGCAAGAACAAGGGGGCACAATTTGAAGATAGAGGGGATGGCTCAGAGGTAAGGTGAGGAAGTATTTCTTCACAGAGAGGGTTGTAGATGCATGTAACAGCCTTCCTGAGGAGGTCATAGAGTCAAAAACAGTGGGGGAATTCAAGAATGCATGGGACAGACATAAGGCAATTATAGTGGGGGGTAGGAGTAAGTAGGCTGTTGGTTAACTAGGATCTGCAGCTTATCCATTAGGTAAGGAAACGGGCAGACTAGGTGGGCCAAGTGGTCCTTATCTGCCATCAAATTCTATGTTTATGTTTCTATGATAGAGACCAGGGAAAACTAAAATAATTACTGGGACAGGTGGGGGTGACACTAGATACCAGGGACAAATATAAAATAATTAGGGGGACAGTGACTGGAGGTATTTTTCCATAGAAACATAGAAACATAGACTTTGATGGCAGATAAGGACCGCTAGGCCCATCTAGTCTGCCCATTTCCCTACCTACAGGATAGGCCGCAGATCCTAGTTAACCAACAGCCTATTTCTTCCTACCCCCCACAAGAATTGCCTTATGACTGTCCCATGTATTCTTGAATTCTCCCACAGTTTTAGACCCCACAACCTCCTCAGGAAGGCTGGTCCATGCATCCACTACCTTCTCTGTGAAATAATACTCTCACATTGCCCCTGAACCACCCTCCTTCTATCTTTTAAATTGTGTCCCCTTGTTCTTGAAAGTCTCTTTTCTGAAAAATGCTACCCTCTTGACTTTGTTGATTCCACTGAGGTACTTAAAAGTTTCTATCATGTCCCTCCCTTCCTTCTTCCTCAAGGGTATACATATTAAGCTCCTTTAGTCTCTCCTCATACGGCTTCTCTTGCAGACCCTGCACCATTTTAGCTGCCCTCCTCTGGACTGCCTCTATCCTGTCTATGTCCTTCGGAGATGGGGTCTCCAGAACTGGACACAGTACTCCAGATGGGGTCTCACCAACTGTCTGTGACAGAGGGATAACAACTTCCTGTTTCTGCTGCTGATGCCTCTCCCTATACATCCCAGTATACCCCCAGCCCTCCCTACTGCCTTCTCACATTGCTTACAACCTTAAGGTCATCTGATATGATTACCCCCAGGTCCCTTTCCTTTTTGTTGTTGTTAGCTACCCTACCCATTGTGTATTCTTCCCTGTTCTTGTTTCCCAGGTGCATTATTTTGCACTTCTTTGCATTGAATCCTAGCTGCCATGCTTCTGACCATTCCTCCAACCTTGCCAAGTCCCTTTTCATCCTTTCCACGCCTCCTTGTGTATCAACCCTGTAGCAGATTTTGTGTCATCTGCAAAGGCATACTTTTCCTTCCAGTCCCTCTGCAGTGTCACTGATGAAGACATTAAAAAGGACTGATCCAATACTGAACCTTGCGGTACCCCACTAGTAACCCCCTTCTTCAGAATGGACTCCATTTACAATTACCTTCTGTGTCCTGTTGTCCAGCCAATGTTTTACCAGGCTACCACCCTGGGTCCCACTCCCAGGCTGGTTAATTTGACTATTAATCTTTGTGTGGGACTGTGTCAAATGCCTTGATAAAGTCTAGGTAGACCATGTCCACAGCCTCCCTGGTCTACTACTTTGGTCACCCAGTCAAAGAAATCTATTAGATTCATCTGACATGACCTTCCCGCTGTGAACCCATGCTGCCTTGGGTCCTGTGCTCCACTGGCCTCTAGGTACTCGACTATTCTTTCCTTCAAAGTGACTCCATCACTTTCCCTACCACAGAGGTCAGACTGACAGGTCTGTAGTTTCCTGCCTCTGTCTTGGACCCACTTTGTGAAGGGGAATCACATCCGCCTTCCTCCAGTCCTCAGGTACCACACCATCCTCCCATAATTTATTAAAAGAGTAGCCAGTGGTTTCACTAGTTCCTCCCTTAATTCTTTTAGAATTCTGGGGTGAATTCCATCAGGACCATTGCTTTGTCCACCTTCAGTTTTAGGAGTTCTTGCAGAACCCTTTCTTCTGTGAAAGGACTGGGATTGACCCCTATCAAGAGTGCTTCTGTTAAATGGATTAGGCACTTCCTCCTCTTTTGTGAATACTGAGCAGAAATATTCGTTCAGTAGTCCTGCTTTTCACTGTCCCTTCTGCCCACCCACTGTTCATTCTATTCAGCCTCACTATCCCTCCTTTGTCTTTCTCGCTCGCTGATGAACCTATAAAAGGTTTATCCTCTTCTTAACTGAGTTGGCTATCTTTCCTCAGTTTGGGCCTTTGCCTATTCTGACTTCCCTCCTGCTTCCTTCTCCCTTAACTGGTACAGCTCTCTGTCCTGCTCCTTCTGTGTTTCCTTATACTTCCGAATGCTATCTTTTCTTCTGACTTTCACAGCCACCTCTTTTGAGAACCATAGTGGCTTTTTCTTTCATTTTGATTTGTTCATTTGCTTCACACAAAGGCTTGTTGCCTCTGTGATGGCAGTTTGATAATTCCCATTGTTGCTCCACCTCCTTCTAGCCTGTTTGCTAGTGCTTTTCTGAGGCACTCTCCCATCTTGCCAAAGTCAGCCCTCCTAAAGTCCAGTACCCTCACTTTTGTGATGCTTGACTCTGTAGCTGAGTTTAACATGAACCACACTGTTTGATGGTCACTTGTCCCCAGATGGCAACCCACTTCTAGATCTAGAAATCCTCTCACCTGCCGTTTGAGAGTATGAGGTCTAAGATTGCTCCCTCATGAGTGGGCTCCAAAACTAGCTGTCTAATGCCTGCCACCTGCAGGGCATCAAGAATGGCCCCTGTTCTTGGATGTGGCTGCAGCAAATGTGCTCAGTTAACATCTGGCATATTCAGGTCTCCATCAACAGTATCCCCCTTTCTCTCATTCTAAGAATGCCTTCTATCATATCCTTGTCCATTCCTTCCCTGACATGGGGGTCTGTACACAACCCCTGTGCAGATTGTGGTGCTCTTCCAGTCTCCAAGGTGACCCACAGTGCCTCCTGTCCTCCTGTTTACTCTTTTGTTCAGTTGCTTTTATCCTTCCTTTACATAGAGAGCTTCTCCTCCCCTCTTCTCCCCTGCCTGTCTCTCCTGTAGGTTATGTACCTGGTATGTTAACATCCCAGTCATGGTTCTCTGTGTACCATGTTTCTGTGACTGCTATGATATCCAGGCATCCCTCTTCCATTAAGGCCATCAGCTCAGGGAGCTTGTTGCCCAGACTACGGGCATTGGTACTCATTACCCTCCATTTCCTGATGGCCTTACTCCCTTTTGCTCCATCCCTGTCCTTCTTGCCTTTGTCACTTTCTCCATTTACCCCTGCCCTTCTCCCTATCGACACCTCTATGTTGGTGTTTGCTACACTTACTACCGTGATTATTTGGGGGGTTGAATTTCCTGCTCCTTTCCAGTGCTTCCCCCCTTGGCTAGTTTAAAAGCTTGCCAATGAAGCATTTAAACCTATTACCTAGGATCCTGGTTCCCTCCCGGACAGATGCAGCCCATCATGCCAGTATAGGCTTGCATCACTCCAGGTGGACCCCAGTCCCCAATGAAGCCAATCCCTGGGCTCCACCAGTTTTCAACCACTGATTGAATCTCATGGTGCGGAACACCCAGCCTCTCCTATGCCATAGATGCAGAAAATTCTAGAAGGTTACTGCATGTGCTACTTGACTAAGGCCCTTCCCACCCACAAACTCTTCCTGCACTTCTCTAATCCCTTTCTTAGCCAAGTCATTTGTCCCTAGGTGGACAATGACATCCAGCTCCCTCCCCTGTGCAGCTGCTCCGGCAATCCTGAGGATTCGCTTCCTGTCCCTGCAAGCCATGTCGCCAGGCAGGCATCTTACCTCCCTCTTCCCTTCCTCCCCCAGTTCTACCTTCCTAACAATGGAGTCCCTCACCAGGAGTTGTTTCCTTCCCCTGAATGGTCCCCTGCCACTCTCCTGTGGGTCTCCTTTGTGGAGGTTCCCAGCATCCTCCTTGGTCTCCACTGTGGGTGCCTCCATTGAGGAACCACACTTTGCCAGAATGGCATAGGAATTGTGGAGAGGTACAATGGGAGGGATGTGCCTGTTCCACCACCCTCACCCTCCCTGAGCCCACTGTGGTCCAACCGCCCTCTTTCTTGGCAACCTCTGAGGCAATGGCAGTGGCACTGGTGGTCCCTGGATGGAAGAGGAGGTCCCACAAATCCTGGCCAACTCATCCTGGAGATGAGCAACCTCCTCCTCAGCCCAGAGAGGTGCCTGCAGATGGGACAACACCACATCCTCCAGAACATCTCCCAGAAGACTGCTGCTCCACAGCCACGTCACTGCACCACTCCAATCATGTCTTATTTCTGTCCCTTAACTGTTTGCAATCCTACTCTTTCCTCTGTTTTTTTCTCTCTCCTTCTTTCTGCCTGTGTGCCCTTTAAGCTCCTGATTGTCCTGTTCTGAGACAAGAATATCCTATATTTCGTAGTAGACCACTTACTTGCTCAGAGGCAGACCTCCAGCAGCTAGAGGGGCCGGAGAGCTACTCTTGCCCTTCTAGGATGGTGGGTCCTTGGTGGTTCTGATCACTCACTTCCTGCCCCTAAACAGGAAGTTCCTGTTGTCAGTCAAATTCTGTGCCTATAAACTAGAACTAGCTTTGGGTGGGCGGAGGGAAGGAGGGCAATATAGTCCCAGCAGAGAAGTTCAGTCACACAGCAGTCCTTTCTCCTGGTGTCTTCTGCCAAGCTATTAGCAGAAACTTTCTAAGGCAGTCTTTAAATGTAGCTTCCTTCTAGCTAAGCCACTCTCCCTACTTACCAGATCTTTCTACAAGTAATTTAAACCTCACAGCAGTTAAGTCCTTTCAGTCACCTGAGATTTACACCTAGATAACTCTTCAGACACCCATCCAGTTCAGTTAACCCAAACACACACTTTTTTTTTGTATGTTAGTTTTTTTACCCTAAATTAAAGGTCAGATACAAAAGTTCTTCTACTTTAGTCCCAGCAGAGAAGTTCAGTCACACAGCAGTCCTTTCTCCTGGTGTCTTCTGCCAAGCTATCCTGGTGTCTTCTGCCAAGCTCCATATGAAGGGATCCTTTTTCATATGAACAATAAAAGCCACACAGAAAAAGTGGAAGTGTCCCAAAAAAGGATTTAAAATGTAAAAAAAAAAAAAAAAGTATGGGTATAATTTTTCAAGCAGTTAAGTGTAGAATCCACCTAACAGAGTCCCAATAAGCAACAAACTGTAGATGTCTCTGCAAGATGTCATTTGTGTGGGTTTTAATTTTTTTATTTTTTTAGAAAAAACAGAAAATAAGATGGCGGCAAACAAAAAAGGAATTTTTGTCATGAAAAGGGATTCACCCATACAAGAAAGGGATCCATTTCATATGGCCAAATTATTTTTTTGTTCTATGCAGCTATCCTAAAAGTGCTTACTGAGCATGCTCAGAACTGAAATGTCAAAATTTGTAACTTTGGAATGGATAGTTTTTCACCAAACAAGCAAACAGCACATCTGTGGGCCAAGCCCTTTCTACCTTGTAAATTTCAGACCAAAATTTCAAACCATCTGGGCACTAGGGGTGGACAAAGAAACAACAAAATACTAAAAATATACCTTTTTCACAATCTGGATCTCAGAATCTGCATATCTGACCTGAACAAAAGTTGGCAAGTCAAGAGATCTCCCTAATGAGACTGTGCATGCAACATTTTGTGCATATCTGTTGAGTGGTTGCAGTTATTCAACTGCAAAATGAGGGGTCTAACATTAAACTGCCTACTCAACCCTTAATATAGTGGTGCAACCACTCCACTATATACATATATATATATATATATATATAAATATATATATATATATATATATATGTATATATATTTATGCAATGGGGTGGACATATGCAGTGTCAGTGGCTCAGTAGGTAGCACACTCGCCTCTGAGGCCGGGAGATCAGAGGGCTATAGGTTCAGTTCCCACATCTGGCACTTGGGTTAATATCCCAGTACTGACACTGTAATGCAGCATGAGAGGGGTGCTGCATTTCTGAGGTGCCGTCTTTCAGATGAGACGTTAAACCGAGGTCCCATCTGCCTGGATTGGTGGTAGTTCAGGTGGATGTTAAAGATCCCATGGCACTTATCGAAAAGAGTAGGGGAATTTCCCCAGTGTCCTGGCCAAATTTCCCTCATTCATTAAAAATACCACCAACAGCTTAATCTGGTTCAAGGTCAGTTGGCATTCATCTGTATCCCCCTCCCCTGGGTCATGCCTGAAAATAGGCAGGATTTGTCTAGTGCACTTACCCGGTCAACAAAAAGCTAAATAAATAAATAAATAAAATATATTCAGTGTGATAAATGCATTTATCTGAGTCACTGTATGTATAAATAAATTTATACATACAGTGACCATTTATACACACAGTTACTATGTCACAAATCTCTTTAGAATTCATTTATAATGTTCGGCCTCAGAAGCAGTACTAACCATATTCAAATGGGAATAACTTTAAAACAAAAAGTGATAGCATGGTACTGTGAGCACGGAAAATGTTCAGCACAAAAATTTCTACAAAGTGAGTGGTGTTTCATTTATAGATACCTTTCAGTTTTTTTATAATTAGCAAAAAACAGCATAAAATAAAATTTTCTTTTCCTTTTTTGACAAACAAATGGGAATAACTTTAAAATGAAAAACGTAGCATAGTACTGTGAGCATGACATTTGTTCAGCAAGAAGCTTTCAACAAAATGAGTGGTGTTTCATTTAATAGCAACCACTACGGTAGGAGACATACTCTTGGAAAGTAAACCAAAACTTCCAGAAATTATAATTTTAAATAAAGATAAACAGTCAAAACCAAATGTTTCTGCTCTGATAGAAAGCACCCTTACACCACTCGTGAGGTTACCCAAGGTCAAACAGCACTTGTGTAGATAAATCATTTATCTGACAGCTCACCATTGTATATCCTTATATATATATATATATATATATATATATATATATATATATATCACACATGCCCCATATGCAAAGCATCATGGGCTGCATATGCAAATCACCACAGAATAATATGCTGGTTCAACTTTAAGCAAACCCAAATCAGACAGCTTCTACAGGAGGCTGGCACTCAGGATGGCATTGTTCATACTGCAGCAGAGACTGCAGCTCGGGCTGCCCTAGACAGCACCCGAGATAATCTACCTCTACCTGATTGGCCCAATAATCCCCTACAAATGGCCTATTCTGTTCAGGAAATAGTTGACAGTATCAGTCGGATGAACCCTTCCAACAACCTCAGCTGCCACTTGGAAAAGGTGTGTTCTAAATGTGAGATGCTTAGCCTCACTGCAGAATATCAGGTCCAGATACTACGCTCAGACTATCAATCCTAATTTGTGGGCCAACCCACAATGTCATCTTCCAGGATGGCAACACCACCTTTGTTGAGGTTGCAGCTCAGCTCATTTCTGCACACAGCCCAGGTGTAGTAGGAGTGATGTTTGCATATCCTGTAAAACAGAATACAAAGGAAAGTCCAGCGACTTACCACCCAAGACTCTGGATGGCCTACCAAGCAGGAAAACACCTGGCACAAGAAGCTGCAGATGTAGATCATATTGAATATAAGACCCTGTTCTTAGGAACATGATTCCTGCAGTGCGAGAAAGGTAGAGCCAACCACTTACCCAAAATGGACAGGTTTGCCGATATCTTTCAGAAAACTGAGAGAGTTTACCAACTTTACATCCATGATCTGAGCTCCGGTTCCAAGAAAGTAGCCACTGTGGAGCTTATTCAAGAGGCTGAAATGCACTACTGGTTAGGATCCGTATTTATTGATGTATTCAAGGAACAGTTTTCTTTTCTGTCCCTTCCCACAACAACAACCAGTCATCAATAAATTGTCTCCAGTATAGATCATTCTGGACAAAACATATTAGTACAGACATAGTCTTGCTCCCATTTCCAACATATAGGTTTTGAATCTTGGTGCAAATGTAGTGCCCATCACTGGAGGAGTCTTTCAAATGAGAAAGAGCACCAGGACCAGATGGCATGCAATAAAGCTAGGGGGAAGTTTAAGAGGGACTTGAGGAAGTACTACTTCAGTGAAAAGAGTGGTGGATGCAGAATCAGAACTGCCGGTGGAGTGATGAAGGCAAAAACAGTAGGGGCTTCAAGCATGTATGAGATAGACATAGGGAATATTAGTAAATAGGCAGGGAGGAGGAAGGGTCATCGCAGACCAGGTAGGGTCTGCGAGACAGACTAGGCAGGGGCCATCTGGACAGACTGTAGGCCAAGCAGTGCTTTTCTGTTGACAAATCTCTATGTCTCCATGTTTCTAATGGGAGGCCATCAGTAGGGTGCCACAAGGATATGTCCTGAGTACTTACCTATTCAATACATTCATCAGTGACATTGGAGAGGGATCTGGGTAATTGTATTCTTCACAGATGACTCGAAGCTCTGCTGGTAGGGAAGATAGTGACAAAGGGATCAGGGAAATGAGAGGGATATAAAAAGGCTAGGAGGTGGTCTAAGTTTGGCAGTTGAAATTCAATGCCAAAAATGCAAAGTGCACCTAAGTAAAAAAAAAATAAATAAATACCCAGAAAGAGTACCAGATTGGAGCGTAAAAGTGAGCACTATGGCAGAGGAAAAGGACCTGGGATTCATCATTAGTAACTCCCTCAAACAATCAAGCCAGTATAATGAGACCTACAGTATGGATAATAGGATGCTGAGGTATATTGGAAGGGTACTGACAGCAGGAAAAAGGAAGCACTACTACCTTTAAATTGGTCACTGGTGAGGCCGCTTCTGGAATACTATGCTCAGTTCTATAGTCCTCACCTAAGGAATGAAAGGACAGGCTGGAGATGGTGCAATGCAGGGTGACCATGATGATTCAGGGCCAACAAGGCAGATCTTATGAAGACTGGCTCAAGACCCTGAACATGTACTCCTGGAGACTAGGCAAGAGAGGAGATATGATAGAGACCTTCAAATTTCTAAAGGGATAAACAGGGTTAACTGTGGGGAACTCATTAACAGGAGTACAGAGTAAAGAACCCAAGGTTATGAGTAGAAACTGGCGAGAGAAAGGTTTAAGAGCGATGTCAGAAAGCTCTATTTTACTGGAAAGGGTGGTGGATTCATGGAACAGTCAGCCAGTGGAGGTGGTGGGCACCAAGACCATAAATGGTTTCAAACATAGCTGGAATAGAGTGAAGGGTCTGGTGGTCGGTCTGGTTGGTAGAAGTAGGGAGGAGAGCATGGGGTAGAACGGAGGGTAAAACCCCATATGGACAAGGGCAGAAAGGGAACTCCAGGCAGACTAGGTGAACCTTTGGTCTTTTTCTTCCATCATTGTCTATGTTTCAATGTTTCCAAATGATCCAGCACCAAGTAAGCAGCAAGACCACCAATCCTCACAGTGTATCCATGATTAGAAGACCATATACAGTGGTATTGGCAGTCTTGCTAATTGCCCACTCTGCATCTTTCGTGAATATAATGTGATTTTTTGCTTGTTTTGATGAAAGTATAATTACTGCAGGGATTTATTTAACTCTAAAAATTGATTAGCGTTTTGCTCATAAAAGTGCTAAATCTTTGTGAAAATGCATAGCTCTTGCCTCACTGTGTTTAACAAACACAGTACTTCTAGAAAATCTATATAAATACTTTCTGTACAGTTAGTATAGTCCCAAGAAAAAACTGCTAATCAATTATTTGAAACCCTGTTACTGGTGCTGGATAGGTTATTAGCAGGTAAGTGGGTTTATGTTTATCACTAAAAAGTGGAATTTTCTGTTGTTGGGGATAGCAATGCTTTTTATATATTTTTTCTACAAAAGCCATATACTATACAAAATAAAGGATGACCAACTATTGGTACAAGGCTGTGTTTCAATCTAGTGGTTCTGATAATGTCATGTACCTCTGAAGCTTTACTCCTGAGGTCCCTATGAGGTCCTCAGAAGTGAACCCTGATGGAAATAGAGCCTTGTGGTGCTTAGTTGTCCATCCCTTATTCTCTTTTTGTTCTGCTGTATAACATTTAAATAATTAGAATTGTGAAGACAGTTTTATTAATTATTCTTCTTTCGTGGAATGACTGTACCAGAAGAAGCAGAAAAGTGTCTTCCATTAACTGACAGGGCAGGGATAACCAATCACTTTACAACTGCTACGGGTCCCAACAAAATGTGATAATTTCTCAGTCTGTTGTTGTACTGATACATACTGTACAGAGTTGAATGCACATGACAATTTCTACTACTGTCTTACGGTACTGTAAGAAAATATTTGGCCTGTATTCATGGACCTTCAGCTCAAGAAAAACTTGGCATTCTGGCTTTTGTTTACTCTGCTATTCATGAAACACCATTTAAGGTTGCTTTTGCTATTTGGGGATGTATTATCTTCTGAAGCTTTTGCAAGCAAAGGCAAAGAAGATTAAGGGTTGGTTGTGGGGAGAGATGTAATGTTCATAATCTGATTAGAAACCTGAACTAAAAATGCATGAGAATAAAACTATGCTAGCTATGTGTTACATTGTCTGAAATACAACCAACCTTGAAAATGTTTTAGGGGCATAACCCCTTTTACAATGTATTAATATAATTTGAATTTGGGCTTATGTGGTGGCTGCTTTATCTCCCAACTCTACTTTTTTCATTTTGAGTTTTGAAATACAGGTAATTGTATTTTACCTTTTAGGTCTCTTGTTGGTTCAGCCCTTCCCAATTCATATAAATTTTTCACTTTGTGGTTATCCCCCTTACTCTTGCCTGCCCCTACTAGTCATCCACCACCTCTGGGATGTACCCTTGTTCCTCAACAACTTGCCCCATGGTGGAGTCAAGAGGGGACTTGCTCCACTCCCCAAGCAGGATTTTATTTGGTGCCCAGTGGGTGGCACCAGGACTGTGGGAGGTCACCCATCGCCCTTTGGCAAGGATTTTCTCCATTATGTTTTTGCCCCTGGGATGATAAAGTGTAATGCCGCAGAGCATCTGTCAAAGTCTTACATCCTTCTGAGCCTTAGGGCTGCCATAACACCAGACCCATTAAGTGTTAGGTGCATTGGGGAAGTGTACCCCCCACCCGGGAAAGGAGAGCAGTCCTCCGTGAGGCTCACTTCTTCCTCTCTGGCTGACCCCTGGTGACTTGAATCCTCTCCTGAACCCGGTCATCCACATGGCAAGTTATGTGCTGCCACTGTGCCATTAGGTTAGTCCCTAATATTAATTATTAAATTACCAATCAGTTCCAGAACGTGGTAAAATCATTTGAACAGAAGTTCACAGCACAAGTTTCAGTGCTGGGCTTCCACTCAATGACATTACTGAATACCTGAACTGATCAGTAAATACAACAATGAATATCAGACGGGAAAAAGGCAACATCAACAAGGGTGTCTAAAATGGAAAAATACACAATTATTTCAAAGTGAATAAAAGAAAACATACTGTAGATGGATTAAGAAAGCTTCATAGATGCTCAAATTTCCAATTACATAAAAGAAGATATAGAAAGGTTTAAGTTCCTATTTAAAAAAGCACAGTAACTAACTTTTCCTCACCTGACCCACTTCTGTGAACCATTTATCACAAGTGAGGCAACTCTCTGGGCCCAAGCCAAGATTTGAAGTATTGTAGTAGCCCAATTCCAGGCTGACTCAGTGGATCCCCTCTCTAACCCACAGTACACAGTTTGTAAGTCATACAGTATTGTCATGTGACATTAGCAGCATATGTACTCAGGTGGGTTCTGGTAGCAGCAGTCTTCCATCACTGATAGAACTGTGGAGATGGATTGGTCAGTCTGTTAACATCATCAATGATGCAAGACCACTTCTGACCCTCCTCCCTCCCATGGAGGGACAGCTGTGGAGGGGGTATGAGGGCTGACACTTCTCTAAAATTCAATTTTTCATTAAATTAGGCCACTGTTCTTCACCAAAATGACTTTTAATGGACTAAGCCCCTGCTCATTAGGTCTAGAGTCACCCCTGCTGCTGTGTTTGCATGTTGCTGCTGCTGTCACATGACAATGTGATTTCTGAACAGGTGCTACAGGTTAGGGATGGAACCTGAGATCAGATTACTGCCCCCCAATCATGGACCTGGTGCACGGAGGAAGCCCACTTGTGATAAATGGCCTATCCTATCAGTCTCTACTGCCCCTGTCAGCTTTACCTCCTCTCTCTGTTTTACTTTCATGTTCCCCATCTCCAACCCCATGCTGATCCATCTCAACTCTGTCAGGGCAATAGCTTTCAGCCACTGTACCCCTTTCCCATGGCTCAGCTGCCACAGTGAGCACTGACTTACCTCTCCCAACTGCCTCTTCAAATCTTGAATAAAAAATCACTTCACCCTTGATTTCAGCCCGTTGCTGCCAAGAGCCTCCCATTCTTTGGTTTACTCTATTATCTTACATCATCAACATGCTTTTTAATCTCCTGCATATAGTGCAGTGTTCTCTTCCTCTAGAACCTGTCTTGGACTACATTGGTTGCCAATGTGATGACCTCTGCCTGAACTTACCATAAAGTGTTTTGAGATGTGATATGCAATGATATATATACAGTAAATAAAATTGTAATGTATTGCACTCAAAATTGGTAGCTTACGTGTATTGATTAGCAACATTACTGCATTTGCTAATCCACTGAAAAAAACAATCCCACCACTTGTTTTTCTAATCAGACATGCAACAGCACATGCTATGAATCAGTTGCATAAAGCCTCTTGAAGCATGCTCATTTAGCGTTTGAAGTTTCACGCCTTGTCTGTAATCTTCTTACTTAAAGCTTGAATTTAATCCGTGCAAGTACTTAAACTGATGGCAGCCACAGTACAACATATCCTATACATTTACTTCTTATTTATAAGGACACCGCTGAAACTGAACAATTTAAACCCACTAGTTTTAAGGGCTGAACTGTTTTCTGATTGCTATAAATGATTAAACAGCACTTATACAGCTTTTTAAAATCAAATGTGTCTGTTTTGCAGTACTTATTTAAAGGATGACAACCAATGGGGATTACTACAGATTAAGTGCATTTTTCCTGTTAGAGGCCTGTGAGGAAAGTAACGTTGCCAGACAGAAATGCTGTCATTCCTTGTCAGAGAGTAGTGTAAAATATCTAAATATTCTCCTTGAATGGTGGGGAGGTATTCATACAGGTGTCTGTTTTGGAAATCTTAATCTGTAAAATAAAATGCAACCAATGTTGCCATAGTTATATTGTGTTTTTCTCTTGTAGATCTGTCTGTAAAAAGATATGAAATTGTGGGATTTTAAAGGAACAGTCAGCATCAGGTGCCCCATATTCAAGTGTAGTGCTGGTCCCAATGTGCATTGGTGTTGCAAAACCCGCTTTGGTTCACTTACTGGCTTACTGTACTGTAGAAGATGGTGAAAACTAATTTTTCTTAGTTCAGGCTGACATCTTCTGGTACTACTGATTAGCTGATGCGAGGACCCTGCAGTACGAGGCAGGCTCAAAGACCTAATTGACCTTATTCTGCTGGCTTTGTGACTTTGTTCATAAGCTTAGAGTTTATCCCAGAATCCCTTGCAACTGAGCATCAGAGCAGTAGACAGCAGTGGAGATTCAATAGCCTGCAGTGCATGTTAGCGTTTATAGCAGCTCTGATCTTTTGTTTGCTGGTCCGCTGTCCTTCCTGGGCTAAGTACAGTCACAGAGGACTGTACTTAGCCCCTGGAGAAAAGCAGAACTGGAAAACTTGACTGTAGATTATTAAACCTTTAACATGCACTGCACACTATTGAATCTTCCACTTCTGCCTACTGCTCTGATGTCAGCTGCAGAGGATTCTGGGATTAGTACTAACAGAAAATGTCAGGCTAGAGTAAGCAAAATCAGTGTGATACTATCTACTATACTACAGTAATGAGTAAGTAAACCAAAATATTTTTGCACACAAAGGCCCTATGCACTAATGGGGTGGGGTATGAGGAATCGCGTATACCCCACCCATGTAGCTGTGCACCTGTGGACAGTGCGCACTGGCAGTATGCATGACCACTGGCCACCTGTCCATGGCCCCCACCCCTGGTGCATTGGACTCCGTGGGGTGGCTGGGATCGGGTCTGGCCAGGCATCCAATCGGATGCCCGGACCGGGTCCTCTACTGGATCTCTTGCACAGCAGGGCATGCAGTGGCAGCGCACCCGCAGATATCTGATGGCCAGCAGCTGTGGCAGTTGAGGGAGGGCAATGCCCTGGTTTCTCCAATGGCACCGAATGGTGCAGTGGGATGGGTGGGTGAGGTGAAAGCTGACGGGCCGTCGGGGGGACTGGAGCTGCCCTGTGTGCCGGTGCCCCTGTGTGGGTTGGGGGTTGCACCTGGTGGCTATTCTTGTGGCCACAAACCACAGTGTGCTGGGGTGGGTGGAGGCCCCAGGCAGCCCTATGTGGTGGCCCCAGTGTGTGTGTGTGGGCTATTTGCCCCTGTAGCCCAGTGGGTTCTGGGTGTACATGGGGCACATAGGGGTTTATGGCAGGGGTCTCCTGGCATACCCTGTGCTCCCTACACACCCTGTGGCCAGCAGTATGCACCTTGGTGCATGGCGCATAGTGATGACCTCCACCCTCACCTGCCCCCGCACGCTGCTCCTCGGGGATCAGGTGCGCATGTGCTGCATGCCCCCCTTTGAGTATCCCATGTGGGGGCACATAGGGTGTGGAGTGGATTTGTGCCTCAGATGCGTGCGTGTTGCCACCCACCCATTAGTGCATAAGGGCCATTGTCAAGATTGAGAGCAGCCCCCAGTTGAGGGTGGGGGCATTTGTGGTGACTGTTCCCTTTAAGAGATTTTTTCTTCCTGAACAAAATGACAGCTGGCGCATTAGCTGAACTAAAATTACACAAAATTTCTCCAAAGAGGGCCTCCCTACTGACATGCCGAGCTGAGGCAGGGGTGTACCCCACTGCCGACCACATAGGTGAACCAGCTACAGAAATGAACTCGGGTTGCTCAGAGGCTGGCCAGGAAAGGAGAATTGAGCATCCTAGAATGGCTCTCTTCCTTTGGGGAGGGGACAGCAGGTACCATTGTGCTGGCCACCACCTAGCGGATGCTAGGTGGTGCAGCAGGAGTCCCCCACCTGGTTGGTCAGGTGTGACACTGAGAGGTATTGCATCTTTATGCAGTTTGCATGCCATAGCAAGTGTGCTGATCCAGGGCAAAAGCTGAGTGGAAAACAGCTCAAGCAGAGTACGATTGCAGTGCACCCTGCAGGCTCTGTTCACCCATCCTTGGCAATTTAAGAGGTCGGAGTTTATTGGCATAGCTAGAGATTCCTGGATGCCCAGAAACTCCCTCCCATCATGCTTCCATTAAGTTTTTATAAAATATTTTTGCAAACTTGGACTAAATAATGAGATTTCTTTGTGGAAACCCCTTATTCCCAAATCCTAGTTGCACCCCTGTAAATCCTAGTTAGGTGAGTGACAGGACTGTGGTTCGCTGCTGGAGTGTAAGGCAGATAAAGAAAAGATAACAAACAAATTCTCCAAAGACGTTAATTTCAGAACCTTCCATTTTTTATTACTGAAGACATTTTCATAAAATTAGGATCTCCCCAATAGATTGTATCTGTTACTGCTGCTTATTTGTGCACTGAAGTCATAATCCTCAATTTAGAGATCACAGTCTGTTGCCATGGAAATTATTCTGATAGTACAAGCCAAAGATTATGATTTAAGGCAGGACACATAAAGTCTAAGTGGAAAAGATCCTATTTTCATGCAGATGTGTTTAGCCTCAAGTGCAGGATCGGAGAAGGAGGTGACTGAGCTGGAAGGGTGAGTGGGAACAGGACTTGCAGGTAGAAAAATTAACAAAAAAACCCCAAACTTATCAACTGCAGAAAGTTGTTTGGGAAGAGGGTCTGTAGTGAGGGGCAAGAGGAAGCAGGTGCCATCTTCTGGTTCAAGGACACCTTATGACTCACTGCAGCCAACAGGCTACGAACAAAAGGAGACTCCTTGTCCAGTTTAACTCCCACATACCTCTCAATCTTTTGTCACTGAAATAAGGGTCACAGACACGCAAAATGAGGGACAATGGGGGCACTGGCTTTCATAATGGGATACATTATAGAACATGGAGATGGAAGCTCAGAACACTGAAAACATTGTGTTTACTGGTGTAAAGTTTATTTTGATTTAGCATCTTTAAATATTATGAATGTCTGCTTACAGCACCTTCTCTGTGCAGGCTGCACCTTGTCCACATGGGATAGAGAAATTCTGAGAGGTAACGAGGGACATCCCTTTAATCAGGGAAAGTTGAGAGGTATACCCATAGGTGCAAGTGACCTTCACGAAGTGACAACTAAGAGTGAGGCACATGTAACAACATCTGTGGAGGATGCCATCAGGGAGTGTCAGAGCATCGGTGGGAAACTCTGCCCTTTCAGACAAAACCCAGCAAGATCTACCCTGGTTAACCTACCGAGGGAGAATACTTGTGACTTGTGTTTAGCTGGACTGTGCTAGGTACTAAAATAGTGTGTGTATGTGTGTGCGTGAGGGCCCCATCTGGGATAGGGTAATGCAGAAAACACTGGGTACACTGCAGTGGGTAAGTCTGGGAGTATGCACATTAGTTTCAATGCTGCGCTGTTTAACTTTGTGTTAATGGTATTGAGCTGGGACAGGTCCCTATCTAGGTAGGGTAACATTTATATGCTGAGCACATGAAAGAAGGTAGAATTAAGGTGACTGCAACTCTTTGTATGACTTCTGTGTAGAGTTGTGAGTAAATAGTTAGGGTGGGCTGCTCCAGTCTAGTGTATGGGAAAGTTGGGAAAATAGGAATCCCAGCCAAGGAGAAATGGACAGAAGTTAAACAATCCTAGCTAGGCCTTCCAAACAGGCAGAGTATACAGTGAGGCCTGTTAACACACTAGACAGGGTACTGCATCCAGATTTGCAACTTACAGCACACAGTGCTGCTAGGGTGTGATCAAGTAAGTGCAAGCAAAGACAGTACAGAGTCAGAGTATGTTGTTAGTGCAGTCAGGCCCCTGGGAGAACGGGAGGGAGGGACATTGGTGAGCTGCAGAGGCTGTAGCCTACACAAAGTCCACCTTACCCTCAATAAAGCATGCAGATTTGTCCTGGATGTGGATCGCATCACACACACCTGCAAGCTCTACATAAGGACAAAGTGGCTCTCCCTCCAGGATAGAATAAAGCTTCAGACCTACTTACTAGGAAAGAAGGCCCTACTGGGACTGGCACCTGTCTCCCTGCAGGCGATATTCTGACCTGCCCTAGGCGAGCATGCCACAAGAAGCATCTCCAGGCATGCCTTAGCTGTTCCCTTCAGGAGATCAGCCCTGGGGAGGCATGCCTTCATGGTAAGGGCTCCCAACTGGCTAAATGAGCTCCAAACACAATCACCAGCCTTCACCATCAAGTCTGAACCTGTAAGTCCATATCTCCTCCAGTCCACTGCCTGTGTCAAATGTAATCCCAGTATCCAGCCCACCACTCAACTGCCCACTTGCTCTGGTCAGGTTGCACCTACTCCCCTCACCCCCACCCCTTCCCCTCCCTACCAGCTCCCTCCCACTTGTCCTTTGTCCAGTACCCCTCACTATCTCTACCTGCCCACTGTCCAGTTCACCCACACTACCTCCTGCCTGGTCCCTTGTCCACTTCCTCTGAGCTCCTACCCTCCCTCCACCTGCCCTCTGTCCAGTACACCCACACTACCTCTAGTCCATTTTCCTGACCTCTTCCTCCTCCTCCCACCCCCCACCTACTTGCACTTGCCAAACCCCAACTTGTCTCTACACTTAACTTCTCAGATGACTGCACACTGCATACCTCCACTGGGAAACTGACAATGCTACCAGCTGTTTCATTCATGTCTTGACTTGTGTAAACTGTAATTGTATTTGCTACCCATTCCTATGTAAACTCTATGTAGTACAACCCCAGCGTCAGTTTGTCTGCTGTAATTATGCTGTTGCACCAAAATGTATCTCCTTAAGTGTTGATGAGGATCCTTTGTATATGAGCTCTTAGCTCAAAGGTTTGTGATTCTGAGTTCCCAATAAATAAATAAAAAAATAGCCTGACTTGTGCTCCAGGGTCTGCTCTGGGAACATGTCGGCTGTCAAGATTGCAGGGTTGAGTGCACTACCTGCAGAACTACCTGTTGCAAGGGCTGAAATTTGATACTGAAAGGCAGTTCTCCCACAACCAACACATAAGAGTTGCAAGGGGAAGAGGTGAACAAGGGTGCGTGGAGGAAAAGGCAAGTAATGGCTCATGGGGAAGGGAAGCAGGCACCCCAGGTTATGACGTGCAGCCACTTAGTTAAGTTTGTACACATTATAACTGTAATCTCAATAAAAAAATTATTTTAGTTGTACATAGTGTAACTGTCGATCTCTTCTGCTATGTCTTCCCTGGGCCCTTTGCAAACAAGAAGCATCACCTACATGAGCCTAGAGATCATAAATTCTAAATAATTAAAAACTGGAATTTTTGACGTGAAACAGGAAAATACATTAAAATAAATTACTGAAATATTTGCATTAGGATTATGCTCATGTTTCATTTTAATGTTTTACAGAGTTTGAAAAGGACAGCCTTTCTCTTGTGATCAACAAGAACATTAAAATTATAATTCCATTCCTACTCTAGCCTTTGGGAAAACATGATAAATTACGGTTCTATAATCATGGAATACTTCTAAAGGTTTTATCAGGCAGTGTCTCTCTAGTATTGGTGGCCTGGGTTATTTATCCTTGGGGACTTCATTGTATGGGTTGACTCAATCAATCAATCAAACAAAATCTTTATTTATCCAGGCGGGCACCATTGAGCAAGGCTCATTTGCAAGGTGGACCTGGTCATGAATACATCAAAGTACAGTACAGAAGTAGGTATACAAAAGCAATAATATACAAGGAAGACAAAGTATATACAGTGTATACAGTACAGTACAAGGTTGAAATAAAAAAACAGCATTATTTTACAATTGAAGAAGTCAGCAGATGTACAATCAACCATAGGCATACAGGGATTATAAGCAGAGATCTTTTGAGTGAGGCAGCCAGCAACTACACATGCAAGGGAAAGAGGCCGTATGGGGTGGCAGGTTAGAGAGGTAAAGAAGAGGAGGGATATATTACTGACGACTGGGGAAAATTGGGCTAAAACCACAGAAAGTGACGATGGCTGTCGTGTACTTGTTTATTATGATAATGATGGAGGAGGGGTAGATAATTGGGACACTACTATGGATGGGGTGGACTTTAGCCAGGCTGGACTGGACAGGGAAGGGTGGTGCAGGAAGAGTTAATAGGAAAGAGTGAGAGCTAGGGTAGAAACATGGCTAGCGCCAGGATGGAAAGGGGAGTTTGGAATTAATGGGCTAGCGGTGAGGAAAACATTTGCAAGATGCTTTCATGTAGCAATCGTGAGAGCACCTTGAAGATATTCAGGCTAACAGAGCAGCTCAGCTTCAAGTTCCTTTGTAAACCATTCCACAGTGTGGGTAAGAGAAGCTTAGAGCAGCTTTGCCGAACCGAGTTTTGACACTTGGAACTTGGAGGGCAATTAGAATAGCTCCTTAGACGTCGGTACCTAATCACTCCGGGAATACAATCTGAGACACATGAGGGAGCTTGTTGGTCACTGCTCTGAAGGCCCATAGGGCGCGTTTCTATTCCTTCTATAGTGAAGGGAAGTCCAGCCTATCAAGAGTACAGGGAGCAGTGGAAAGTGGAAAGTGGAAGGCCAGTAATGAACCTGATAGCTCTGTGACTCATCCTCTGTTGTGTTGGCAGCTTCTATCCACCAAACCATGGGTGTCCATAGTTTGTAAATTAATCTACACATGTTGGGGCTGCACACTTGGCCTGGCCTTTGTCTTGGTATTAGTGAAAGACTAACCACATATTGATCCTGTGGCCTAATCTGATCACTTGGCTAATTCTGTCTGACTCTTGGCCCCTACAGAATATCTTCCCTTGTGGAAATAATCCATTGTAGAGCCTGGGGCAGGCTTGACCCAGCTGTTTTCTGTGCAAAAGCAGATACTTCTAGCATTGTTGCTGCATCTACCAAAGGAGTCTGCTACATAGTAAAGACTTGTAATCAAGTCGTCTGGTCTGCTGCTGACTCCCTGGTACCAGTCTGTTCCTGCCCAGTGCTATCCAGGATGAGCTTTCCTGGTTTGCTGATAAACTCTGCTGTTTGAAGGCATATGTGAAGGTTAGCCCAAGTGAAGGAAATCTGGTTCTGTGCTGGATAAAGTGTTCTGCTGTCTTATTATCAGAGATGTCAGGAGGCTGTGAATGCCGCAAAGAGAGATTTTTCACTGGCATCATAGCAGCAGAGAGAAACTGCCCAGCTGCTCTCTTTGGTGTGGTTGGGAACATTTGTAACCCTGACTGCACATTTCAGGGCATCAAGCAGGTGTCAACAGAGATGTATGAAGCTTTGAACTCATTCTTCATGCCAGGATGGCCAATATCAGATCTCAGATAACTTCTACTGTTTGCTATAAGCTTGCTGAAAAGTATCAGACTTTATGCTTTACCAGATATTGTTTATAGGGAAGCAACTCTGCACAGAGAAAAACTCAAGTTTTAAATATCAAACTCAGACAGTATATTTGTTAAAGATCCTTGAAATTCAAAACAGATTATTTTATTTTTGTTGCTAGTACATATCGTGCTTGCAAATAATTTTATTTTTTTTCTGGCATTTACTTGCAATAATAACTACAAGTAAAAAGTTCCTCATATTTAGCATAGGGTTGTGACATGTTTTTTCATTGATGCTCCATTCATAGTCTTTAAGGCCCACTGATTAATTTTAGTCCACAGTCTCTCATTATTTTACCCCCTTTGTTTACAAATTATATTTTCTTTAGAGCTACTACACCTCAAAAGCTTTAAAAAGACAATATTTAGACACAGTTAGCTTGCATTTCACTTGTCTTCTATAGATTTCTCATCTCTAATTTTACTGCTGAGAAAATCTGTATGGGCATCGGGGATGGATGTTCAAAGGCGATGCTGGACTTGTGTCAATCCTCGCATTAAACCCTTTTTGGCACAGCTGCACCAACACCTTTGTCGCACACGGTGTCCGGGACGGAGGTCAGGTGCAGTTACGACACTGCACCTGAAGTTTAGTAGCTTGCACCAAATATTTGGTGCAAGCCCTGCAGAAAGGGTACCAGGATCTACAAGCTAGACCAGAAAATGTTGGTCTAACTTGTGGCAACTGGCGAATGGGAATCAAAATCCCGATCACCGCAGGAAGAATGCCACAAGCCCTGTGAGCCATATATTCGTGCATCCGTGGTCTGCAGCATTCGGGCCCTTTGAAAATCCAGCCCCAGGATCTTTATCCTTGAGTTGTCTCAGCAGCTCATTCTTCACTTGGAGACATAATCCTCTGGCGTGACATCACTGTCTGTTGCCATGGGAATAACTGTGAAGGCACAAACAGAGTATTATGAAATCAGGTGGGGAAAATGCAACTGGAGCAGAGGAGCTCTGAGGAACAAAGACCCATTTCCATGCAAATAAATTCAGTAATGAAGAATAAGGAGGAGATATGGAGATCCAATGTGAAGTATAAGCGGCGGGTGCCTAAATATTTACCAACATTTTGCTTGAGCCATCGGCTGCTCTTTAAAAAAAAACATAAAATGAGTAGATGCACAGTCACAGGATTCATTTTATGTATCAGTGTGTTTGGTTTACCTGTTGTTTGCAGGAGGAAATGTGCGGGACTAAAATGACATCATGCTATTTCCCAAGGAACAACGTGGTGCTGAGAATGGCAGTGACAAAACCACAACTCAGTCTCCTGAATACACCTTCCTCACCAAAAAGCACAAAGCACAGATCATATTTTCATTGGTCTTGGAACAATAATACAGACAGAAGAGCAGATAAACTAAACAAATTACTAAAATTGCCAGCTAAATCAGACAGCTTAATGTCAAGGAAATATAAACAAGACAGAAAAGGAATACTTGGAGGTGAGTCTAATTTAGAGAAAGAGGGATTTTATTGCAGACATGAGCAGAGTAGCTGAAGAAATGTCCCCTGACAAAGCATCGTGTTTGAGATGTGGAGCATTGGGGTTTGAGCTGCTTGTCATCCTGCTTCCAATAAACCTTTTTTGCAGTAATTTTGCTTGGACTGCACCTTTATCTCCCATGGGTGTGATGGCTTTTACTTAACGAGAAATGACCTCAAAAGGCAACGAGGACGGAAATGGGAAGAGAAGAAGTCAGAAGAGGAACCCAGAGAGTGAACAGGCAAGCGGAGGATTAAGTTACAAAAGCTGCATGAGACAAATGCATGAAGAATTTTGAAAGCTGTAAGAGCAGTCTTGGATTGAATATCAGAAGGTACAAGAAGCCGGTGCAGGTTTTGAGAACAGGTACGATATGATACCATTTTCTGGTGTACATTAGAGACGGGCAATAGCATTTTGCACATATTGAATTATTTGAAGGAGAGATTTTGGAAGGCTACAAAAGACAAGAACTATAGTAGTGAAGGCAAAAACCCCAAAAGCATGCAAAAGTTTCAGCAGCTGTAGGGTCACTGCACTGATGAATATGTGCAATATTACAGAGGTAGGAGAAGTCAGTGCAGACAAGGAGCTTAAATGTGTAAAGATGTCAATCCATCCACTGGCTCCTTGCTCCTCAGATAAAGATATTATTGTTTTGAACTGCACAATTTGATTTAATCTAGTAGAATCCTGGTTTCACGGCATGGTTCACTGCAAATCCTCTGTGAACCTAATGTATCGTTACAAAACTTATTATAGTTCTTGTTCCCGCAGTTCTGCAGTCTGCTATTAAATGCAGAAAAGGATTACATTGCTTTGCCAACTAGTGTGAAATATGCAACACAAACAACTACATAATATTAATCAACCAAGCTGATTAGTGGCTTGGGAGGCAAGAATTAAGGGGAGAAATAGGACATACTCAGATCATTTAATCTAGAAAGAGAAACTGATAGGGAACATGATTAAGGTTTTCTGAACTCTGTGTTGGGGACCTCGGTCCAACCATGTGAGCCTATAACTCAGTGGTTACAGCACCAGGACAGTATTCCGGGGCCTGGGTCCAATTCCCAGTAAATCATGTTATTTCTTTCTCACTACAGTTTGTGAATACTGAAGGTGATAGACTGTGTGGAGTATACACAGCTGTCTAAGCTGGTGTGTATGAGTAGAACTAAAGTGCATGCCCTCAAATGGGGGTGGGGTGAGGGCAAATAAATTGAACATTATGGGAGGTATGGGCTGTCATTGGTGCATTAAGGGTATGGACACAACAAGTGGAACATTATAGAGTGCAGGCACAATAAGTGGAACTTTATGGGAGGTGCAGGCACAATAACTGGAACATTATGGGGTATGGGCACAATAAGGGAACATTATGGGCATATGGGCACAATAGTGGAACATTATGGGAGTATGGGCACAATAGTGGAAAGTTATGGGGATATAGGCACAATACATGGAACATTATAGAGGTGCGGGCATGACAAGTGGAACATTATGGGGAGGCGGAAATAATAAGTGTAACATTTAAAAACACCCTAAAACTGAAGGTGGACAACGCATACGGCCTGATGGAATTCACCACAGAATTTCTAAAAGAATTAAGGGAGAACTAGTGACACCACTGACTACCCTTTTAACAAATCATGGGAGGATGGCATGGTATCTGAGGACTGGAGGAAGGTGGATGTGATTCCCTCACAAAAGTGGGAGCAAGACAGACAGGAAACTATAGACTTGTCAGTTTGACCTCTGTGGTAGGGAAAGTGATGGAATCACTTGAAGGAAAGAATTGTTGAGTACCTAGAGGCCAGTGGGGCACAGGACCCAAGGCAGCATGGGTTCACAGCGGGAAGGTCATGATAGACTAATCTGATTTCTTTGACTGGGTGACCAATGTACTAGACCAGAGAGGGGGCTGTGGACATGGCCTACCTAGACTTTAGCAAGGCATTTGACACAGTCACACACAAAGATTAATAATCAAATTAACCAGCCTGGGAGTGGGTCCCAGAGTGGTAGCCTGGGTAAAACATTGGCTGGACAACAGGACACAGAAGGTAATTGTAAATGGAGTCAGCTCTGAAGAAATAAGGGTTACTAGTGGGCATCACAGGGTTCAGTACTGGGTCCAGTCCTTTTAATTACAAAGATCTGCAACAGGGTTGATACACAAGGAGGTGTGGAAAGGACAGAAGGGACTTGGCAAGGTTGGAGGAATGGTCAGAGGTATGGCAGCTTAGATTCAATGCAAAGAAGAGCAAAATAATGCACCTGGGAAACAACAACCCAGGAAGATTACACAATGGGGAAGGTAGTAACAACAACAAAATAGAAAGGGTCCTGGGGTAATCATATCAGATGACCTTAAGGTTAGCAAGCAATGGAGAAGGCAGTAGGGAGGGCTGGGGGATAATGAAATGTATAGGGAGGCATCACCAGCAGAAAACAGGAAGTTGTTATCCCTCTGTACAGACAGTTGGGGAGACCCTATCTGAGTACTGCTTCCAGTTCTGGAGACTCCATCTCTGCAAGGACATAGACAGGATGGAGGCAGTCCAGAGGAGGGCAACTAAAATGGTGCATGGTCTGCAAGAGAAGCACAGAGGAGAGACTAAAGGAGCTTAATATGTATACCCTTGAGGAAAGGAGGAGGGAGGGACATGATAGAAACTTTTAAGTACATCAGTGGATTCAACAAAGTACAAGAGGGTAGCATCTTTCAGAAAAGAGATGTGCAAGAACAAGGGGCACAATTTGAAAATAGAGGGGGATGGTTCAGGGCAATGGAGGAAGCATTTTTTCACAGAGAGGGTGGTGTAAGCATGGAACAGCCTTCCTGAGGAGGTTGTGGGTTCTAAAACTGTGGGAGAATTCAAGAATGCATGGGACAGACATAAGGCAATTCTTGTGGGGGGTAGGAAGAAATAGGCTGTTGGTTAACTAGGATCTGCAGCTTATGCTGTAGGTAGGGAAATGGGCAGACTAGGTGGGCCAAGCGGTCCTTATCTGCTGTCAAATTCTATGTTATGTTTCTATGTTTAAAAACATTACTTCATGCAGAGGGTGGTTAATGTGAAGAGCATACACAGTGAAGTTGTAGAAATTAGCACTGCTCAAGCTTTCAGAGCAGGAATTGAATGATTCCTTAAGGAGAATAGCATTGATTTTTATTAATGTATTTCTTTATGCCCTTTCACCAACCAGTCCCCTTCTGCTGGCCCCTGCCACGGTCAACTGGCTTCTCCTGGCATTATCCTTGCTTCTGTCCTTGTGGCTCACCCCATGGTGGGGCTATTGGGGTTCCCTGCCCTCTGGAGTCTGGATCCAGTATAGGGGTGTCTAGCTCAACTGTGTGGTACCTATGGGGTAACTTCAACCTTGCATTGGTTGGGGTGTTTCCATGTTCTATCCAAACCCTGGGACATTAGCGGCAAGGCCCATGTATATGCATGCAAGGGTGCACACACACACACAGCATTAACTGATGTCCTTCTTCCTCCCTCTAGCAGGCGCTGCCTACAATACCAGCTGGGTCACCTAGGTGGCACTCGATGGCTGCAGTTGTTGCCTCAATCCCTGGAAGTGAAAAGAATTGTTGGAATGCACAATCCTTCGCCCCTGGCTGGTACCCCAATACCTCTAGCGATTCCTGAAGCTGAGTATCCAGTATCACGAGCAGTAACTTTATTACTATGCTGACAGTCCAGCTGAGAATAGCACTGAGGGTTACACAGTGGGGTAAAATGCCAGCCATTAAGCTTGTATAGCCTTACCCACAACAATGCTCCTAGCCCACTGGCACAATATGCATTATAAAAGAGTTTCGGAGGGTTTGTCCTTTGGGCCAATGGCCCTGGGAGTCAAGGTTTCATTGGCATGGGGCCGCCATTCAGAGGTAACTCCTTTGCAAGTACATCTGGAAGTGCTGCCCTTGAAACATTAGTACACAGTACAGTGCATGATAATGATAGTGATGCAGTGGCTCTTGGCTTGAATATTCCTGGGGGGTCTTATACAAGCTCAGTGGCAGCAATGCCTTTTATGGCTGGGCACTTCTGCACTGCTGGCAACTGGTGCTAAGCTTCATTAAATAACAGTTCCCAGTTTTACTTTGTATTCTTCACTGCAAGTTTATTTACAAGGTATGTACACAAGCATTTGTATGGTAAATAATGCATTTTAGATGCTGCAACACAATAGTGTTTTTAGATGACATTCAGTCTCCCTCTCCTCTCTCAAACCTAGTTGTTTGGTATGGTCTACAACTGGAAGCTTTAGTGATGAATGCCAGGAGTCTGTAGTGGCTCCAAACATTTGAGACATTAGCAGCACCTCTCAAACCCTCCCATCTCAGAACCTCAACTCATGTTCAGACCCTAGCATCACCAGTCCTGTAAAAGGCCACTGCTGGTACAGTAGCTTTAATGGCACATGCACAGCTGTCCGTAGTGGGACTCAAACTGGATACTCTCAGGAGCCTCTTGTTTTAGTGAGGTTGTAACCCTTTGCTTCTCCAGAGTGAGGCTGGCAAAATGTTACCCTTGGATATATTTCTAAGCACAATTATCGCTCAGTATTGTTGAAATCTTCAGTATTCTTTTACACTTATTGAAATCTTTTGTACTTTCATAGATCATTAGGGGCTTTGAGGGTGGTACACACTTATACATCGAACCCTCTGTGACCTCTGTTTCCTAATACACCTTTATGCAGGTGCCAGGCAGGCTATTGTGAGAACTCTTATCCTGCAGAGCACTTTTAATGTGTTACTTGAACCTGATGGACCTTGAGTGCCTCCTGACCCTAAATTACTATGTTACTATTTTATTCATAACACACATCCATTTGGGACTAACTACAGAAATGGGGCCTGAGCAGGTGAGATCAATGGCAAATGAAAACCGAGGTTGGGAGGGGTAGGGGATTGTGTCACATTTGTCAAAGGCTTTGTGAAGTGACAGGTTTGAGTTCTTGACTTCAGTGGTTGCAAACAGAGCAATCTGACAGCATTCTAAAAGGGTTATGCTTAGAGCTCAAAGCCCTCATATACAGTATAATACAACCATTAGAATTGTAGCTATTGTATAAAGAGGTCTGTCACCATAAAGCAGGCCAGGTTGTGCCTGTAGGACTTCTGCTCCAGTGGGTTTACGCTGAGAAAGAAAGAAAGAAAGAGATCACAAGTTCTTCAGCAATCACCAGTTCTTGTGCGCAAGTGCTATAAAACAGTTTAAACTACTAACTTTGAGAAGAATGCACTGATTGGGTGGATCCAGAATCTCTTTAAGGGGTAATAGTTTTGTCAAGGGTGTAGTACTTTCTGCAGAACAATGTAAAATGTTCTCTTTAACACTCAGAATAGGCTTAAAACAACTGAAGTTTGCTGGCCCAAGGAGTAGCAAGAGATGCTTTGCTACATACTGTAGCTGGATCCACTAATAACTGATTTTAATGTAGAAATAAAATGACAAAATAGTCATGTAAGAAAAACTGATGAGAGAGGCTTTGGCATCACAACATCCTGTAGGATTGTCTTGCCTTCCTTTTTCTGCATTACTTCAGATTTTTACACGATGGAGATGATAACAACAGTAACCTTTACTTGTCCTGGTAAAGGATACCCTTTGGATTAAAATCGCCTTTTAAGGTGGTGATCTGACCACAAGTAGATGTATACACTTTGTTTAAATATACAGTCAGGGTAACTGATAGTGAATTAATGATCAAGACATGATGCTTCCCTGAATTGTTTGCAACCCTGAACATACCTATAAGCCTGCAAAACAATGCTATCTGGGCTGGTGCCCTATGAAAGAGGCAAATTACCAAAATGTAAATGAGAGGATGAAAAGCATATATTAATACAGAGGTTATCATTCAGTAGTTTAAAAAATACTTCATGTAAATAAAACATTTATAAATGTTATATAGGATGATGTATCTGTGACTGTGTGATACCGTTTTTTATTTATTCCATGCGTGTTTTGTCACTTTAGCCATGTGAATGAAGCTTGAGTGGTTTATAAAGTTAAAAACATATCATCACCTATATTTAATTTTTTTAGAATGTCTGGAATATCTGTTAGGTTCTGATATCAATCTGAAGCAGACTAGAACAGGTACATTGTGTATAAATTAAAAAAAAGAATGACAGAGAGTGCAAGTAAACCAATACAGTAGACGCCTTACAGCTGCTTTTAATTACTGCAGTGTGACTGCATAATACTTTCCCAACCATGCAGGTGATTGATCAGGTGTGATTCTCTCTCATATCAACCTGCTGTGATGTCATACCAAGCCGATATGAGAAAATAGGGTCTGATTTCTGGATAATAGCTCAGACCCTGTAAGATATTAAATAGCTGTAGATGATGAACTGTCAGTAGAGAACATGGGCCTATGTGGCATGGAGGAATTTTTGATTTTGGCTAAAACAGCATCTGACCAGGAATGGTTGAAAGGCAGAGTGTTAGCAATCAGGCCAGCTGCATATCTATATGGACTCCATGAAATCCCAAATTCAAAATGGAAAGAAGGGCCAGTCCAATGGTGAAGTGGTGGAAGGCACCATTTGCCATATTGGTGACCTGAGTCTACCCTCTCATCTACAAATTTCATGGGAGGCAGTAGAAGGATTGAGTGTCACAACGGATGCACTCCTCCTCCTCCAGGGTGACTGGTCTGGGACTCCCACTGCCTTACTGCCATCTGGATGACCACAGTTGGAGGTGCAACTGGGAGAGCTTGTGAGGCAGAGAGGGTGGGGCACACCAGCAATGCATCAGCTGTTTAGAGCTTCATCCCAGTACCTCTGAGGGGTGGGTTTAGGAGAAGTCAGGTGAGACAGATGTAAAGATAAATGGTCATGGGTAGGCAATGCCTTTATTTCCCACATTTGCTGGGCACAATTCCAAACTCCCACTTAGTGGGGTACTCTTCCTCTTCCTCACCTGATCCGTATCTCAGCTGGTGGTCAGGAGAGGACTGTTAAATAATTGTTGGCAAGAGAATTTTAAACAAAAGAATGGAAAGAAGGCAATGAGCACTCCGAACTTCAAAATATTCCTCATTCAGAAATGTAACCAAACTTTATACTGGACTAACAATGAGTAGCGTAAAGAGGACCACAATTTGTTTTATGAAAACATGTAACTCTGAAATACTGCACATTAGCCCTGGGTTACTACAGCCATAGTTATTTACTGTGGTAATAATGGGATGCTGAGGCAGGACCGATATTATAGTAGGGTGGGTGCTATGCCAATAATCTGTGTTTGCACCTGAGTCTGAACCACTGGATTGGCGGGGGAGTATCCCAGAGGTTGTTCTCCTCCTTTTCCACTGGAGAGTGTAGCGATGGCAGTGACTGCAATGTGATACTGCCATCTGGGTGAACTAAGATGGCAATGCGACCGATGAGAAGGTGACAGTGCATGCATGTGTGCTGTGTCAGCTGATCCATAAGCACAAAAGGTGGGAATGTAGAGAGAAAATGGAAAATGCCTATATCCTTGCTGATGACAGTACCTTCCCAGACCATTTGTGGATATCTTTGACCTCTGATCCTCCTTCTCTCATTTGAGCCTGATAGCATCACTAAGAGATGTAAAAGGTGCTGATGGGCAAGTCCTGCCCAACAGAGGACTAGGGTCGCTTCAGGAGGAAATATTCCTCTGTGATTTCTGGGTAGCTGAATGGAAACTGGGAAAACAGTCACATCCCTTGAGAGTACTGGTGCCAGGGCTACAGTATGGAAGAGTGAAGGACAGTTGAAGACAGTAATAGACGTTTAGGTAGGATTATAAATAATAATATAAATAATGTGATAAAAATTGTGTATGCACTTCACTTACTTGGTTTTACTGAATTCTGTATAAGGTAAACTACTCCACAAAGGAAATGCCAGCTTCTAACACCAGTGGCTAATTGCTTAAATAAAAAATGGAGTAAATACTCTCTGATGATGGTATTAACTGGATACAAACATATTTGAGACAAAATAGTTTTATAGAAATGGTACTCATGAGTAGGACGTTAGATTAGTGGAGCATGAAAACCCCTTTGCTACTCAGCATGCCACTCCAGAAAGATACCATAAGAACCCCTTATTATCCAGAATGATGCATCTAAAAGATCCTCTCCCTGGCTAGACCACCCCTCATAGATGGTCTTAATAGAGGCTTGTCCTCATATCACCTTCTTGCTGAGAAAGCTGCCCCATCCAATATGGTTCCCAAACTTTGGAACCACTAAATATTACTGATTCATGCAACAGTCTGGAAACTATCTGTGTGCACGCAGCCTTAGTTTTCATATTGCTGCCAGTGCTTGGGGAAGTAACAGTTTCTAATGTTTGGGATCTAAAAGAGGACAGTGTGAGAGAGAGAGAGACAGAGAATGAATGAATCAATTACTGAGAATCAGTTTACAGACTGGTTTGATATGTAGTAGTACGACTCAAATAACTGAACAACTCCAGGCAATTTACATCAGGCCAGGAAGTTTTGCTGGCCCCTGAAAACCTATGGCCATTAGCCCCAGTCAGGTGTTAATCCATGGAAAACACAAAGTGGGGTGCTACTGTAATTATGAGTCCAATGACTTTTAATCTTTTTTGTCTGTGTTTAGATTCAGACTCACAGTTTTGTACTGTAGTCCTTTCAGCATGTGCTGTGGTCTTGTCAGATGTGCTGGGAATTTCTGAGAGATTAACACCCCATACAGTAGCCAATCAGGAAGGGGTTTGGGTTCATTAGACTTTTAATTTATCTTCATTCTCGAGGAATACAATTCAGATCAAACATTGGGATGCTTAATATGCTGTCTGATGTATCAGGACATAGTGACATCAATCTGCCACTGGAGGAATCAGCTGGTATCTGTACTGGTGTTCCAATTAGCACAATTATAAGACTATGTTTTAGTGATTAACCTGTTGAACACATGTGAAAAGTGGTCTGTACCTAACACAGACTTTCAAATGAAATTCTACAGGACATGACATATAATCATGCATTAATAATGTGGACAGGAAAGCCCTGGATATATTTGCATATTATACATGAGTTCTTGCACTGTAGCTTGTATCCGAGAAAGATGTCTGAAATTGGTGCATACAAAACATAAACTCATGTAAAGCCACTGTATGTAAATATTGTATCTGATGACACATACATATCAATAAAGAATAAAGAACTCTAGCAATAAAAAGCACAATACAGATAATTTTACTAACATCCCTTATTTACTCAAAATCCCAAAGAAACTAGTAGTTTAAAAAATATGTAGGAAAGTGGAAGCAAGCATAACATTCCACAGATCAAAATGTATGCTGGAAGTGTATCTTGTATTCAAGTCTTTTAGGACTTGACTTTCTGTTACTGTGAAAAACAAAAACAACAACATAGTATTGATCTGCCCTTAATATCAAGACCTCATAAGGAGTTGTCTTGACGAAAGCATGAGACAATGTTTTAGCAGTTTAATACTGGGGAAAGAAACAATTAAACACATACCCAAGCAAGATTAGTCATTGGGGCCTCATGTGTAACTTAATGAGTATCCTTATGGCATTTTGGAGCATGTTTGGAAATTTCAACCTCTCCAAGTGATGCCTCTATTGTGCTGCTCCTACAACAGGGCACACTGAGGAAATAAATCAATAAAAAATCAGACTAATCACCTGCACAGCTTCTGTCTGGGGCCCCATATGAGGAGGGCCACAGCACTGCTGGGATTGAGGATGCCTAAAGCCAGCTGTGTGCATGTGCAAGTGGCATTTAACACTCTGTGCCTTGTAAGAAAGATTTAGGAGGGTGTTGTCTAACTGATTTTAAAATTTGAATCTATATTGACCCAGAAACTAGTCAGAAAGGGTAGAATGTCCTGTGCCCATTTATAAAATAAGGGCAGTAACTGCCTAAGGGTTCCTACTTAGTATAACAGTTGAATGTAAGTTTAGCAGAAAAGAAAAATCACAACTGCTGAGCAATTAGTGCACACTTGATAACTAGATCTATGAAAAGAGCATCTGAAATACCTGTATGTCCTGCTGCACAATTAATGCAAAACAATGCCAAAAGTTTCTAGTGACCATGTGTTCCAAACATGGGTCTTCAAAATACTACAGTATTGAGCTGTGTGTAGCATTTCTGTTTCGTTTATTTGTTGAATTTGTGGGACAAAATAGATGCAACAAATCTAGTTTTAATAGCACAGTCGTAGCTTCGCGATTGATGAAACACAAGCTCCTGCCCAGCTTTTAAAATATGTTGACTATTTCTTTGACCTGATTATTCAGCAAATGAAAGAAGAAACATACATTATTTTTTGTTTGCAATGTTTTAGTCCTACCTTATTGGTCACATAAATGTAGACTGAAAAGGAACTCACAAAAGGTACTGTAATGCTAATATGAAGGTACTAAACTTTACTTCATGGCTCCTTTCTCTTTTCATCCTCTTTTGTTAGCCTTGGCAGAGGCCTCTTGTCAGGTCCTGGAGTCTCTGAAGAATTGAGAGTCCCTGAAGAGATGGTGTTCCACCACTTTAAAAGGAGCTTCTCATATGATGAGCATGTGAGCAGGCTTCTTTGTTCAGGCCAGTCTCATGACTCTCTTTGAAGGTAATCCTTAGAAGTCTCATGACCCATCTCCTGCCCAGAGGGAATTTTCATCCCATGGTGGAACAAGGCAACAAATCTACTTTGATAGTGCCTAAATCTCCAATTTGTCAAACCTTTCTTAACAAAGTTTAGTACGTGTAAAAAACTGTTCTGCAAGGAGCCAAAACAGGAGCAGAAACTTTTAATTTGAAGTGTCACTCCCACTAAAAAATTTCAAATGTATTTGCATAATTGAGACAATTGGACATGGTAATTTTTAGACTCCTCATTAGGCCCACAGATCTCTATTTTGGCAGACCAAGAATGAATGGGGTACAGAGGAAGACGGGTCACACTGGATTAATTATAACTAATCCCTGCTTTAAGTTTACATTTTGGCAAGATTTGACTTTAACCCAGCTCAAGCAGTCAATATATGCAACTGTTATTAGCTATGAACTTTTATACACTATTTAACAAATTATTAATGCTGCTTTTTTCTTACTCGCTCTTAATTGCCACTTTACTGTTCTGGTTCAGTTCTGCTTGCTCATTTATGTAATAATTCTTAATTACAAGTTTAGTACTGGAGTAACGTTAACTGCAGACTCAGAAATTAAAGTCACACTACTAATTTATTTGACCATGATACAGTGCAGACTTTATCATGCAAAAGTAATAATATATAGTGCCTTCTTCCTCTTCCATAGCATTCACCACCCTTGCTGATTTATTTCATCTACAAACTGAATTATCTTACTTACAAACCTTGTTTAAAGGTCATCAATAAAATAACTGAACAGTAGAGAGTCCCAATACTGACTTCTGTGGATTCCACTGCTGACCCTTCTAGTCTGTTGGTGCCTCATGCAATGGCACGCCAAGCCAAAAGACTGCACTCCCTATACCATCAATAAAAGTCGCACTAGTAAAATAAAGTTCAAAGCTTTAATGCTTAAAGCACCATGTTGTGCCTAGTATGGCCACAACCACCACTCGCCCCAGTGCTTCTGGAACAAACCTTTCATCAGGAGGCATGGCAGAACAGGAGAATACAGGCATTTAAATACATACAACAGTGTGACACTGTGATGCAACACAGCTGATTTTAATCAAAGTGAATAAACCTGAAGGTGTCAAAGAAGTACTTACAAAATATATGAAAAATATATATAAAATGCTAACTTATTCTGGCCTCACTCAAGTATAGAGCACAACATTTATCACATCATTTTTAAATATATATTTTAACTTTCTAACATCCCAAATAGGACTAATCATTGTTAAAGAGATGCTCTTGTCTCAAAGACTCAAGCTACATGTTTGGGAAAGAGAGAAAGATAGAGTATTGTCAAGCAATGGTACATGCTGCACCCTGTTGTTGAACCTGATTCTTCTTGTCCATTGTGCAGTATTACTTGCAATTCCAAGTTTCACGTAAACATGCCAGGAAACACATACAAATCTTTACTGTAGTTAAAGTATACCATATCCACAACCTTTCCTCCTAAAGAGCTAGTAGAACCCAAACAGACAGAGCAGAAAATGCTACACCTTTTGAGAAACAGTCAAGTTCTAACATTTTATTTTTGAAGTATTATTATTTTCCCTTTTCTCATTAGAAAGCTTTTTCTGTGATAATATTGTATTGGTGTGTAATAGCTCTCAGCCTGGCAGCTGACATATCTATCTCTAGCCCTCTTCCCCACTACATCACAAGCATTGTGATCTCATTGACAATGGCATCACAGGTGACTGACCTGGCAGCTCCTGAATGACTGTTCCTAAGCAGCAGTGATGTCACAATCAGTGAGTTCACAATGCTGATGATGTAATGGGTGGAACAGAAACAGACATGCAGCTGCCAGGTAGAGTGCTGCTCCACAAAGCACACTTACACACTTGATAACACCAGGTACACAATCTTCTAATTAAGCAAAGGGAAAAGAAAAAAGTATCTCAGATATAAAAGGTAATGGATGACTGCTTTACAATCTAATATTAGTTTTAGGCAGTACACTAACTTTTAAAATTCCTTCCTTAATTCTTCAAAAGAGACGAGTTTGACTGCTATGTTTCCCTCCTAAATCTACGATTTACCTTTAATAGCTCATGTTCAGGATTTAAATCATTTGCATGAAGTTTAGCAGCTATTTAATAGTTATTGCACATTGTGTAAACGTAGGCATGTTCACCTCATTTTATACTGCATTTACAACAATCAACATATAATTTAAGAAAGCAGACACATTGGCCCATCAAGCTTCTTTTCCCACTAGGTCTGTAGGAACAGTCTGTCTCCCCATTTTCTTCAAAGTACCTATGAAAACTGTGTTTAGGAACTATCATTACCAACAGATTGTTGTCACTGTATATATTTGCATTTGCACCTACATCAGTTGTATTTTATCTTTATTATGCAGGGTTTAAAATAATTGATTAGCAGTTTTTACTTGGGACAATGCTAACTGTACAGAAAGTATTTATATAGGTTTTCTAGAAGTGTTATGTTTGTTAAACACAGTGAGGCAAGTTTTATGCATTTTCACAATGTTTTAGAACTTTTATGAGCAAAATGCTAATCAATTTTGGAGTTAAATAAATCTCTGTTATGGGATGATGATAGATCCCTCTATGCACCTGGTAGGTTGCACCTAAGCTGGAGGGAACCAGGCTGCTAGGGGAAAGATTTTCAGAAATTTATTTAGGAAGTCAGAATTACAACCTTTTGAGTCATAGACTTGTTTCCAAAGGCTCCACGACTGAATAAAACATAGACATTCATACAGTACATATATAGAATAAATGTGGGTGAGCATAAGTACAATGAACACTGGTTAATGCCTATACATTTGGTAGCTAAAACAGGGCAGATCTATCGACATATTTACCTAAATGAGCAGTTAAGACCTATACAATTGGTAGCTAAAGCAATGCATGATATGAGTTGGTAGTAAGCCACCTCAGGGAGGCCTTGTCTTATACATAATATAATGCATTCATAGTCCAGTGCAACTATATGGTAACCGAGGGAGGTGAGGAGCCTGTAGGCTAGAAATAGTGAGGACTCTCCACTGCCAGGCCAAGGGGCGGTGCGTGGCCTAGTGGTGGTGCAGGATCCACAGGTTACCAGTTATACTGGCATTGACATGAGGAGAGGATATGGGCCCTTAAGGCAGCTTTAAAAGGACCTAGCTTGGTGATTGATGTGATGGCCAGTGGGGGGGCATTGTACCAGGATGGAGTTCTAAGGGAAGGATCACTGGGCCAGGGTGTCCTGAACCTAGGCACCTTCCAGATAGTTTTTGGGCAGCCCTGTGGATGCTGAAATGGTGGCTGCCTGAAGAGAAGCCATGACACCTACTGGGGATAAACCCAGGTGGATTTTTTGGTGAAGAGACAGGTCTGGTATAATAGTCTTTCCTCAAGGAAGAGGATATTGATGAGTGCGTATAGGGTGCAGGTATGTGTATTTCTGTTGGCACCAGAGAGAGCCAGTGACCTTTATTGGTGACTACATGTATTTCATGAAGGCCATAGGGTTGGCGGCACAGATTGTGAGGCCATAGTCCACCAGCGATAAGACTGAGGAGGTAATGGCTAGGTGAAGTGCTTCAGGTGGCAGGCAGTCTTATGTCTGTAAAGGAGACCAATACGGTCTTCGTGGTGGAGGTCAGGATTTTATATGTTCGTGGAACGAGAGGGAAGAGTCAAATGTAATACCTAGATACTTATACTTTTGGACCTGTTCTAGTGGGATGAGAGAGGTGAGAGTATTTCCAGGGGAAATCTTTGATCTGTTTTTGCGTGGGCATAGAGCATTCTTGTTTTTAATGTTGACCACCAATCTGTGTTCAGCAAATCAGTTCCAATCTGAGAGAGAAGGACTTTGTAAGGTACACTGGAGAGAGAGAACAGGATGCGATAATGAACAGTCATCTGCATAGAGGAGAAGGTACCCGGGCAGGATTTAGGCAGGGCATTGAGGTAGATGCTGAATAGCAGGGAACCCAGGATAGATCCCTGGGGACTCCTGAGCACATAGGCAGTATAGTAGATATGGTATTATTAATTTTAACACATTGGGTTCTAGATGAAAGATAACTGGAGAACCATGAGAGTGGACAATGAGAGACCCCAATTTGTTGTAGTGTGTTAAGAAGGAGGGGTTGAGAAACCGTGTCGAAGGCCTTTGAGAGGTCTATAAACACGGCCCCTGTGAGGTGTCCCTGTCAAGCATGGAGTGCAGGAGTTATCGAATTTGTGAGGGCGGTCATAGTGCTATGACCAGCTCTGAAACCATGCTGCTCCCTACATAACAGGTTGTGTGCGAGGAGGTAGTCAGTGAGCTGATTGGCCATGATCTTTCAAGGGCTTTAGAGAGTGGGGAGAATTGAGATGGGCCGGTAGTTGTTTGGGAGGAACTGTCACCACATTTCAATATTGGTGTTATCACTGCCATTTTCCATGAGGTTGGGAACTGGCCCAGGTGCAGGGACAGATTTAGAAGGTCCGTGAGTGAGAGATAACTGGAGTCTGGTGCAAGGTATAGGATACACATATCAAAGGCGTCTTTGCAGTAATTGGAGCTCTGGAGGGCTTTGGACAGGTAGGCTTTCACTTCTGTAAGGGTAATGACTCTGAGTTTGAAGGGGTGGAGGAGCTCAGGTGGGGGATAGACTGAATTGGATCGAAAAAGTTGCTTGGGAGGACTGAGCTGAGGTCTGAGAAGGTGGAGTTGAGGCAGTTAGCTATGTGAAGTGTGTCTGTGGTGGTAGTACTGTTAACACTAAGTTGTGAAGGTGGGGAGCGGGATTTACCATTAAGCTCCTTGATGTTACCCCAGAACTTTCTTGTGCTACCCCAGGAGATGGCTAGGGCGGTTCTGTAATGCCTGCCTCGGGCCTTGCGGATTGCCCAGGCACACTTATTGTGGGCAGCATTATAGGCCTATCGCTAGCAAACCGAGAGGCAGTGGCACAACGCCAGAGGCTGTCATGCATTTTGAACTGTTGTGGAGTTCTTGGGTGATCCAGGGTGCACTCACGCTTCTTAGTGTCACTTGGATGGTCGTGCAAAAGCATCACAGGCGGTATTAAAGGTGGAGATGAAGTAATGCAATGCATCATCTACGTGCTTGGGCTTAAATAGGGACCAGTCCCAGTTAATTAGATATTGTTTGAGTTTGGCTATGCCTCCTGGGCATAGTCGATGATGAAAGGTGATATTTGGTGGTGGTTTAGGTAGCTGACAGGACCAGCTGAAGATGATTGGAGAGTGGTCGACTATATGCTGGGTAGGACACCCAGGTCGGTAATATGGTGAGGACGATTAGTGAGCAGGATATCTAGTAGGATGTGGGTTCCATTAGTGGGGTTGGCCCTGGTAGGCTGTGATACCAGTTGGGTCAATCATATCTAATGCAGCAAAGGTATCTTTGGTGTGTGTTGATGAGCTCTCCAGCCACTTTATGTTGAGATCCCCAGCTAGGATTTGTTCCATTTTGTGGGGTGGCTGGCTAGTAGTCAGAGAGCGCTTTATAGCCAAGGGATTGGCTGCAGCGTGGATACAGGCAATGGTGAGAGTAAGGGGAGCATGGTTTGGGTCAGGGAGAGTTTATTGAGAGGGCTTGGGCACCATGGTCTAGGGAGGGCGCAGGCAGGGCTTGGTAATGCAGTGAGTCATTTACATAGAAGGCAAGCCACCACCTCCTTGCCATTACGATCAAGCCTAATGATAGGGTAGCCAGAATAGAGACAAATGAGTTCGGGTCTTGGCTGACAGCCAGGTTTCTGTTAAAGCCAGAATGTTTGGTTGGTGCGGTGCCATCCAGCATTGCAGGGTGCCATTTTTAGGCAGGTTGCAGATATTCACAGCGGCTATTGGAAGCCCTGTGGTGACCGCAGTTGGGGGCGCTGGGCCAAGACTGGGGTGAACATTGCCAGGCAGTAGAAGAAGCAAGTGGAAGATCCTGATAAGGGCCATGAATTGGTGGTATTTTGCTGGGTGGCGGCAGCTGGTAAGCTTAGAAGGTGATGAGCAGGAATGAGCAGCTGCGTGAGGTTCAGGATGGCCAGGTGGAGGAACAGACATGGAGGCACAAGGCACAGAGAGATGGGGAAGGGGAGGGGAGGTGCGGGTGGGCTATGGGGAGAGACAGGGTGACAGAGAGGCTATGAGGAGGAGGTGCTCCCCAGCACAAAGTATGTACATTCCAGAGGCAACTGGGGGTTTGTTGCTGAGTAGGGTAAATGTGGTTAGCAACAGTAGTATGGTTAGTTTGTGTGGGTGGGTGTTGTGAGGAGCACAGTGGTGGTAGATGTGACCATGGGCAGGTATGAGTGATCTTGCTGACACCTAACATTGTTGCAGACACAGTGGCACAGTGGTAGGGTTGCTGCCATTGGAGCAAAAGGATTCTGGTTTGAACCCCGGTTTGGATGCCATGTTGTAGGTCTAGTGATAGCCTGGGAGACTGTGTAGGGTACACTACAGAGAGTGGTAAAAGGCAGAGAATTTAGGTAAGAATGACGAGGACAGAAGTGTTAGGGGAGCAGTGGGAAGAGGATTGCAACCTACGTGTCTTGTTGCCCTCAGTGGCTTTACAGTATAATATGGAAAAGTAGACAAAAAAAAAATACAGTTAACTCATTGTGTCCTAGCAGACGCCTGTAGTCGCCAGTAAAAACACTGGTGTGTCCTGAGGACGCCTGCAGAAGTCGGCCACTGACTCCCAATGTGCACTTGCAACGCCTGGAGAAGTCACTTATATATTTTAATATATATTGTAACAGAATGTAATATATATTTGACTGCATAGCACCGTTGGAAAGATAATTTTATGCTGCACAACTTTGTCACTGATATTTTGTGTATATCATGTATACTTTAGGAGTTATTTGCATTTGTTTATGGTATGGTGTGTATGGCTGACATGTTTTCCATCAAGATTCACCTAAGCAGCTTGAATAAAATTCACTTTTTGGCACTTCAGCAGGCATAAAATAAAAACCGTATTGATTACAACTGGTTGCATAGCACCATTGGAAAGGCATTTTGTGCTCATCAACTTTCATGCTGATACTTTGTGTGTATCACGATACTTTGGAGTTATACGATTTGTTTATGATATGGTGTGGTTGAGATTTGGCCTCAAATCTCATCAAAGCACCTTTGACTAAAATGGGGAAAAATTACATTTTATAGTAAAACGATATCTTTTTTTAGCAAACATAATATCAAAACACCATCTAATGTCTGTATGCTTAATTTGGTGTTGATATTTTATATATTTCAACAAAAATGGCTTATGTTGCCCTTTTTAGTGAAAAAATATTTACTTTGCTCTTCGACCAGCACAGAAAAAATACAAAATTACTTATAATTACATGCATGCCACCATTGAAAGGCAATTTTGTGCTGAATAACTCTGCCACTCATACTTTGTGTCTAGCATGTACAGTTATTGAGCTATTAGCATTTGTTTGTGACATACTGACTATGGTTTGATTTTGCTTAGAAAGGCCCAGGATTCACTGTTAAAAGTATACAGAAGATTCAGGAGGCAAGTGATGTAATCTCAGAGTGAGCCTGTGGAGGCAATGAGTTAAAATACACTTTAACTGAAGATTTGATATTTTATTGATTAACATGGATGTTACAGAATTTGTTTTTTTCTGTAACATCCATGTTGGTCCAATAAAAGGTATCAAATCATTTGTTTCTGGATCTGACTTTAAACTGAAGACATTCAGCACTGAGTATTAAAACAGACCAGATATCAGAGGCAATACTGGATTAGGGGAAAAGGTTAAATAAACTGGCCGATTGTAGTGACATAGTCCAGTCAAGAGGAATTTGGAAATGCCTGGTAGGATGAGGAACCAAACAAGGAGCTCATATTCCACGGACAGCCAATAAGAGCTGTTCCAAGATAAAGGAAATTGTCCTTAGAAAATTTACAGAGGCAGCCACGCAGCCTTGAGTTCCCGAACTGTCCAGGCTGTACCTGCTAGCAAGGACTTGTGGAGTGCGGCAGCAGGCTCTTCTCGCTGTGGAGGCGCAGACCCCCGTCTGAGGTGCTGTTAGCCCAAAGAGCTATGAGAGGATGCTTGAAGGAGAATGGACAAGCTGGAGTTAGATATAGCTCCAAAACAATGGGAGGTATCCTGCTTTGCATTCACAAAAATGCTTTGTCACAAATAATGGGAGTTTAAATTGTAGGAGGGATTCAGGCAGCGAGCTAGGTGCTGGCTGGGTCTGCAAAGAGAAGAAATAAAAGACCCTGAAATGGGGGGCTGGAGAAATGAACTGAAAGTGACTTTTCACAGAAATACCCAATGTGATAACAGAGACTCAGCACAGAATTAGGAATACCTTCTAGCCATATAATCAAGAGCGGGAATTTAAACTGAAATGGATGAGAGCAAGAGACACAGAACACCGCTGGCAGACAACACAGAGCAATCAGAAAAGGAGGACACAGCAAGAACAGTAGGGGATTGTGGAGAGTTTTTCTGGAGGAGAGGGGACAAATCTCTCTCAGGTAATTAGCATGGGGAGTCAGTAAAGGGAAAGTGTGGTGGGAATAGAAGAGGGCAAGGGTGACCAAAAGCAAGGAGGAGGACAAAGGACAGAAGAGGAGGGGCAGGCAGCCAAGCAGAGGGGACGGAGGCATTTGGTCAAAAAGGAGCAAGAGAGCTGGAATGGTAGAGTTTTTTCCTTAATGCTAGAATTTTGGGAGCAAAATGGATGACCTGCAGGCCATGATGGCAGAGGCAAATGTGGATATGGCGGTGGTCACCAAGACCTGGGCTACCCAAATCATGATTGGGACCTCTATATTTGGGTATGCCTCTGTGGAAGGGACAGACTAGAGAACAGAGAGGAGGGTAGCACAATATGTCACGAGGACATTACTGCCACTAGGGAAGAAATAGTGGATGGGAAGATAGAGGTGCTATGGGTACATATCCAAACAGCAGCAAGAAGGAAATTAAGGTTGGATGTAGTTTATAGGCCACCTGACCAGGATGAGGACAAGGATAGGAGTTGGGTACCATGATCAGTATGACAGCTGAAAGGGCAAAGAATGGGATGGAAGATATCAATTTTCCAAAGGTGGATTGGTGTACACCACCTGTATCAGGAGTCAGTTGATACTGGATGCTGTCCAGGATGGGTTCCTAGTTCAGGGGTGACTGCCCCAACACTGGAGGGAGCCATCCTGGACCTGATATTAACAAACAAGGATCACATCCGTGTAAGCTCCCCACCCCTGTATGGGGCTTACCTGAGATGGGCTACAGCCCTTGCTGCCCTGAGGTTCTGGTATCTGCCTTGGTCCCCTGTGCTGCTGGAAACAGGAACAGGGGATTCCCAGGAGCTCTTGGTGGGATTCAGACCTGGGCTCCCGTCCGATCTTTGCAGCAGCTGCCACCGAGGTCCTTGTCCCTCAGCCCCATTAGAAAACTGGGGCTGAGGTCCATTTGAGCCGTTTGTGCCTCTGGGCACCCAGAAAGTCCCTGCCTGGTTTGGCAGTAGCCAAGGCGAACAGGGATGTAAAGAAAGATGGCCTCGCATGCTGTAGCTGCACATGTGTGGTTAGCCTTAAAGGAGCTGCAGTCCCTTTCATGTATTTGACTGAGCAGAGTAAGTTTAAAAGCATTTCCCAGCTCCAGGGCAGTAGGGCCAGGGTATAAGTACTCAACACCTTAAAGCACAAAGTTTAGTGGTTTCAGTCCCCAAATGGCCAGTGGGACTGGGAGTGACAGTGAGGTGCACATGTGCACCTGCAACCATTAAAGTCATAAAAGGGAGACTCTTTTCTGGAGCCCTGACAGCTAAATGGGGCTCCTGTCAAACAAAATAAGGTTTTCCTGGCCCATCCGAGCAAGCGGGCCCAGGGCATATCGTTTCTGCCCCTGAATGGGCTTACAATGAAACAGGAGGCTGCAGAATGGAGCAGCACAATTTGTAAACAAATATGGCACCTACAGCAGTTCTCCTGCCGCTGAGATGATGAGGAGGGTGAGAGGCACCCTCCAGCTGCCAGGAACAGACTAGCCAATCAGATTGGAAGTTGGAGATATCTATAAAACAGGCTGTGCTCTGAGAGCTGGGAGGAGTTCCAGCCGAGAAGGAGAGGAGGGAACTGCTTTGGGAGGGTTGCACAAGCCAGTATGCTAACTGCGTGCATATAGGCCCCTCTGAGCCCTAAAACATCTAGGCAGAGTGCCTACTAGCCCTACCTCACAGCAGGGAATCTGAATTGCACTGTTCAGCTGTTTGTTCCAGTGGAATTTGTTTGAATTGCTGCTTTCTAATTGTCAGTCGGTATCTTGTTTTGAACTGTTTGCCCAGACTGGAATAAAAGGTTATTTGGCTGGTTTGAGACTGTTAAAAGCTGTGCGCCCTGGACATCCTGGGTGATCAAAAGCTGTGTGATCCCTTGGAAGACGACAAAAGGCCTGTGGGGTGAAGACAACAAAAGCCCATCCCGGGGAAGAATCCAGAACCTGCTTAGAATCTCCAGCCTGCAGTTGTTGTTCCCTGACAGACTGCCTGCTATAACCAGAGTGGTACCGCTAACTAGTGTCCTTCCTCTACACTCGGAAACCTACAGAAACTGTGAGTACTCTCAGCTGCGGATCCAAGTGTAACCCCTAGGTGGCGCTTACTCCAAGGGTTACTACCCCAGCCTGCACAGTAGCAGTAGACAGGGTTGTTGGCAATGTGACTGCCCTGGTACAGCCTCCAGGTCACTGATACCCCTCTTTACCCCTAGTGGCCTGGCTAAGCTTGCAATTATCACACCAACACGCTTTTGCAACACACAGTGAATCCGTCCTTGTAACCACTTACCACCAGGGCTATGATCAGCTGGAATGCCCTGGATGACCCCTGGAAAACAAGACCTGTAACAATTAAACAACATTGATGCAGTACTTTTATACAGAGGTACACCACACCCAGTTTAACTGCAAAAGATCCAAATCTGATTTATTGGGGGCTGTGAACAAGGGAGGGGCAGTAATCTGGTGATTGATTTTAGTTCTGATTGATTCAGGCTATAAGGCATGCACTCAAAAGTCCCTGGAACACCGTACACACACTCTGGGTACCCAGTTGGAACTACAGGCTAGCCTGAAGCATTGCCCAGGGTAGGCTGGTGTTGCAGCTGGTTGGGGCCCTGTGATGGAAAGAAACATGCATGCACTGTAACCCACAATTTGTAATCTGGAGCCAGATGGCTCAGTCCACAAAAGCTAACAACAATTAAATCAGATGACACACTGTGATTGTTAGCTGGGTTGCAGGAGCTACCCTGGTTTTACTCATGCTACCCAAAATTGGATGCAGGATGGACGAAATGGAGACCTCAAGAGGAAGAGCTGGATGGCCAGGAAGCAGATTCCATACCATGACTTGGCGCTGATTCTGTTCGGTGTTGTTGATCAAGGAGCCGAATCTTCGGGCGGCCTCGCTGGATCTTCTCTGCAGCGTGAGCGGTATTTGGGCTAGGATGGCAGGGCCCAGACTGGGAAAACAGTCTGGATGCAGTCCGGGGCTGTTGGAAGCAGCTTCCAGCAAGCGTGACACATTCAGCAATGGGAAACAAATCACGACCCACTGTCCACATTCAGAACACGATAGTAAAGGCAGACAAATATCGCAGTTCGATGACAGTTCGTTGCAATTCACAGTGTCCCTGTGCAAACTGTATGCTCTGGCGTGGTGAAAGTTCTGATAGGCCAATCGCACAAAAGCAAGTCTTCGGTCCTCTTCAGGTGAAAATTAGTCACACTTCAGAAAGAAGGTCACAAATTCAGATAAAGTCCGATGGTCAGATTAAGTCTCTTCACTTTAGGAAGATAGTAGCAAGCAGGCCAGACACAGCCTTCCGCTGATTTTCCCTGCGCACTACGCGAACAACTGCTCAATTGCTCGAGCTCCTCACTCTCTCAACTCTTACTCCGCTTACTGACTTCTGCTGTAGGCAGCACCGGGCTTCCTAGTGATCCAAACGATTCGATTTGTTAATCCATCTTTGTCTGTCACAGCTTGAGTTCCCCTCCAGGTCTATTTAGGTGCCATAGGGTGAAAACTACAATCCTACAGAAATTTACTCCAACAAGACCGCTGGGGCAGGCTCCATTTACAGCCCCCAAAGGTACTGATTGGTGCAGATTGGCAGTCTAGAACCAAGACGGTGGTACATAACAGAAATGTCCATGTTGCAAAGGAAGGCAGGTTAGACAAACTACATTATCGTGATTATTAAAACAGATAATCTGCAAACAATCACAGAGTCTAGTAGGCTCCTCTGTGCAACTGGCAATGGTAGAATGAAGCGGTTGTACTGCAGTCTGGGGACTCTAGCCTAGAAACACTCAGCCCCCACCCAGATCAATTATAAACTATGAGATAGGCAGCTCTTAAAGAGACAGGCACAGAGGCTAACTGGGCACGCACATGCAAACACTTTTAAACCTGCTAGGACACAGGACACCAGCCTGGCAGTGGGCATTTAGGCACACCCAAGGAAGACTTCTTTAACCCCCATTTGTAAGGAAGTATACGAGGATTTCCTTTCAAAAGTTAAGCAAGTCAGTTTTGACAATGGAGGTGAAGTCCTGGGCAGGACTTTGATAATCTACAGGAAAGCCCAGGTAGAAGATTACAAAAGACATTTGTTTACCCTTCTTGAGCTGAATTGGGGCCCTTACCAAATTCTGCCATCTCAAATTCAAAACTGTTGTTCTTACTGCATCCCAAAGTTCAAAGTGCACCAGCTCTAAGTCTCTGCTTGGCTACCAGCAAGCTGGTGAGGTACCCACTGCAATGGACATTCACTATCCTTACGGCCCTGGGGGAAAGCTGGTTCCATCCTGGGGTAGTACTGGGACTGTATGGGCACAACTGTTGAACAATTGTTTGTTTTATGCGGTTTTATTCCCCTGCTTTACCTCTCTCCTGTAGTAAATTGGAGGTTATTCCATGTGCTAGTTATTGTACATTACATGGTCACTGCTTGGTGTATTACCTATTGTGTGGGGTGTTATCTGTGTGTGGAGGGAAAATAATATTTGTTCCTGGGAGAGGTTAGGGCCACATTGGGTAGCCTTATATACCCCCCTGCCCCAGGTGGAGGTACCAAAACCAATTACTAGTATTCAGTTTGTGTATTGTACCCAAAAGAACCCAGGCTGACTCCATTGTAGGTCGGTTTGAGGGGGCACCAGGGCACATAAGACAGTATACCTCCCTTTAAACAGGACATCAATGGCTGAAGAGCCCTTGTGGGGTAGCGACTACCAGATGGTGTAGTTCTGAGATGACATAGAGAAGGAACCACCAAGGACAAAGACAAAAGTGCTAGATTTTAGGAAGGCTAACTATGATAAGCTGTGAGAGATTTTGAGGGGCACCTAACTAGCACTGCAGAAGTTATGAGTGTGGATCAAAAGTGGACAGTGATCAGGAAGGAATAGCTGCAGCACTAACACATGCCTAAAGCAGAAGGGAAGAATTCTAAAGCCAGGAAACCAAGTTGGTTCAGTAGGGAGGTGAGCCAGACAGTGATGGATAAGATGGAAGCACACTGAAATACAGGAATTTCCAGAAGGACGAGGATACATGGGTCTACTTGAAGAATGCTACAGAAGCCGAAAGAAAGGCCTGGCAGGTCAAAGCTCGGAAGGAGCTGCAAACTGCAGAGGATTCAGGAGACAGAAAGCCTTCTCCGGTATATCAGTGAAATGAGGGACAAGAATGCACAGTAGGTGAAGTGAAGCTAAAAACAGGAGTGGTTAATGGAAGGCAGTAAAGAGAAAGCAGAGGTGTTAAATGAATATGTCTGCTGTCTTTACTAAAGAAAGGATAGACCAGTGTTGCAAGGTAGGATGGGGAGAATGGACATGGCTGAGGACAGGATAATGGAAGACAGTGTTAGGGTAGGGTTCAGTCAGGTCCCTAAAGATAATCAAGTCCCTGGGTGCAAATGGCATGCACTCAAGTGTTGAGGGAGCTTGTGGGTCCCACTTGTGGATCTGTTCAATAGGTCTTCAGACACGGGGATGATACCACAGGACTGGAGAAGTGCACATGTGGTACTGCTGCGGAAGATTAGGTCTAGGGTGACCCTGGAACTACAGGCCAGTCAGTCTGACTTCCATTGTGGGTAAACAGATGGAGGCACTTCCAAAGACTAGTTGATTTCCTTGAAGCTAGCAAGTTACAAGATGAAAGACAGCATGGATTCATGTCAGGGAGGTCCTGTCAAACCAACCTGATTAACTTCTTTGATTGGGTAATGAAGGCAGTGGACAAGGGCCAGGCATCTGACATTCTTTATTTGGATTTCAGCAAGGCCTCTGACTTGGTGCATCACAAGAGGTTGAACAGGAAGTTGGAAGACCTAGAGGTAGGAGAAACTAACCAGGTGGGTGGCAAATTGGCTCAGTGGTAGGACACAGAGGGTAGTGGTGGCGGTGGTGAGGGACTGCCAGAAAAAGGGAAGTTATGGGTGTCCTGCAGGGTCAGTGCTTGGCCCAATGCTGTTTAATGTGTTTATTGATGACACTGGGACAGGATTAAAAACAAGATCTGCTTGTTTGTGGAGGACACCAAGCTCTGTGGGAGGGTGAATGCAGGTGAAGGGGTGCAAGACCTAAAAGAGGACCTGGTGAAGCTGGAGAGGTGGTCTGGAATCAGGCAGCCGGGTGCTCAATATGACAAGTGCAGGGTCATGCACACAGGAAGGAAGAATGCAAGGGTCGAGTGCAGCTTGGTGGGTCATGGTCACTAAATTAGAGGAGAAAAGGACTTGGCGATAGCCATCACCGTGGCCTTAAACAGGCTATGCAGTGTAGGAAGGCAGTGACCAAGGCAAACAGAATGCTAGGCTGTATTGCTAGAGGATCACAAGCAGAAGGGAGGATGCTGTACTGGTACTGTACAGATCCCTGGTGCATCCACACCTGGAGCATGGCATGCATTACTGGAGCCCCAAACTGAAAAGGATTTCAACCATCTTGAGGCAGTTCAGAGGAGGGTGACAAAGATGGTTCAGGGGCAGGTTAGGGCATATGATGACAGGCTGAGAGACTCAATATGTACTCACTCGAAGAGAGGAGGAAGAGTCAGGACCTGATTGAAACCTTCACGTACCTAAAAGGTATAAACAAGGTGGATAGCCGGAACTTCTCTGCCTCAGTAAAACAAAACCAGAAGGGGCACTGTTATAAGCTGGTGGAGGCAGGTTCAAAAGGAGGTCAGAGACACTCTTTATATAGAGGGTGTTGTTAGGATGGAATAAACTGCCACATGTGGTCGTCAGTCCAAAGATGGTGGGGGTTTTCAAGAGACGGTGGGAAGCGGTGAAGGAGAGGGCCACCGTTGGAGGGGAGGGAGCAAGGCCCACTGTAATCTCTGGATCAGGGTATGACAATTGAGCATACTGACAGACTGTGAGGCCTTCTTCTGTTTGCTGTTTTATATGTTCATATGCCTGTATTTATTTTTATTTGGTGACCAGGATAGTCACACTGAGCCAGGGTTCATTTCCAAGCCTGACCCAGGGCAGGGATACATTAGGAGGAAACAGCAAAACAAAGTGACAATGATAGGTGCATGAATCACAGTACAAGTAATGCATTTCAGAGAAAGATGAAAACAATTCAAAAAGTGTACATGTATGTCAACTTTGGGGTAAACAGGTTAAGAGCTAAGGAAGCGTGTACCAATGTATGCCAAGATACTTGTACAGAACTTTGAGGCATAAAATGTATGGGTACAACACTGTACAACTGAGTAGGCAAAAATGGGTAAAACAAGTAAACTAACAAGGGGAATGGATAGGACATGGGTTATTGTAGTTTGGAGAGAAGAGGAGCCGAGCTTCAGGTGCATTCTTTGGGAAGTGTGTCAGTACGAGTGGTGTGAGAGACTGCAGGGAGGAAGAGAGATGGATGGGTGAGGGGCTGTTACACAGAGTAGGAAGTTGGATAGAGAAAGCAGACTGGCCTGCCACAGGTTTACTGTGAGGGATAGGAAATGATGAGCAGCAGATGAATGAAGGGAGTAAGAGTAGTGGATAGCAGGATTAAGGAAAGAGGATAAAATAAGTATTTGGTAATGAAGGAGGAACAGTGTGAGAGAAGCTAGGCCTCAAGAGAAGAAGGAGAGATTAGCATATACAGAGCAGTAATGGATGAGAAATGGAACACTGAGGGCAAAATGACAGAAGGAATGAAACAGGAGGTCCAGCCTGGCAAGTGTGGACTTTGGGTAGTGCTGTAGACATTGAAACATAGAATTTAACAGCAGATAAGGACCACCTGGCCCACCCAGTCTGACATTTTTCCTACCAACTTTGTTACTGCAAACTGTACTTGATCTACTGCTTTTCTCCCTCCCCTTCCTTTCCACTATGATTCCCTTGTGCCTATCCCTTGTGTTCTTGAACCCTGCCACTGTCTTCACCCCCACCACCTCTGCTGAAAGATTGTTCCAGGAATCCACCACTCTTTCTGTGAAGAAGTACTTCCTAACATCTCTCCTGAATCTACCCCATTCCAGCTTCATAGCATGTCCCCTTCTTCTCGGAGCACCTTTCTTCTGAAAAATACTTCCTTCCTGTACCTTATTTACCCCTGTGAGGTATTTAAAGGTCTCTACCATATCATCCTCTCCTCCTCTCTTCCAGGGTGTGCATATTGAGGTCCTTAGTCTTTCCTTAGCCATTTCTTCCCTACCAACATTGTTACTGCAGACCATACTTGATCTACCACTTTTCTCCTCCCTTCCATTCCACTATGATTCCCTTGTGTCTATCCCTATATTCTTGAACCCCACCACTGTCTTCACCCCCACCACCTCTGCTGGAAGACTGTTCCAGGAATCCACCACTCTTTCTTTGAAGAAATAATTCCTAACATCTCTCCTGAATCTGCCCCGCCTCCTGTTTCACAGCATGTCCCTTGTTCTTGAGCACCTTTATTCTGAAAACACTTCCTTCCTGTACCTTATCTACCCCTGTGAGGTATTTAAAGGTCTTTCCTATATCCACCTGCTCCCTACTTTCTTCCAGGGTGTGCATACTGAGATCCCTTAGTCTTTCCTTGTATAGCTTTGATGCAGATCCTGCACCATTTTAGTCGCCTTCCTCTGGACAGACTCATTCTGTCTATGTCCTTCCGGAGAAGTGATCTCCAGAACTGCACACAATACTCTAGGTGGGGTCATACCAGAGATCTATACAGAGATAACACCACCTCCCTCTTCCTGCTGCTTTTTCACAGAGTAAGGGAAGGGGAAAGACCACAGCTAAGACTCAGGACTGGTAGGGAGATGGACAGCAGTCCATTTACAGAGGAGAGAGTCCTAAAAGAACTCACTAAAGGTGGACTAGACAATGGGACCAGATGGGATACACCTTGGGTATTAAAGGAATTAAGGGAGATACTGGCTGCATCACTGACATCCCTGTTCAACAGGTCACTGGATAGAGGAGAAGTTCCAAGGACTGGAGGAGGGCCAATATGGTCCCTCTCACAAACGTGGGAGCAGAGAAGAGGCTGAAACTATAGACCTGTCAGCCTGACTTAGGTGGTGGGGAAATGATGGAATCACTGCTAAATGAAAGGACAGTGGAGCACCTTGAAGCCAGCAGAGCACAGGATCTGAGGAAGCACAGATTCACGACAGGAGATCATGTCAAATAAATCTGATAGATTTCTTTGACTGGGTAACCAGGAGGTGGATCAAGAGGAGAGGTGGATGTGGCCTACCTGGACTTCAGCAAGGCGTTTGACACTGTTCCAGAGGAGGCTGGTAAACAAGTTTGGTAGCCTGGGATTGGGTCACAAGGTGGGGAACTGGGTTGGGAATTGGTTGAGCAACAGAACACAGATTGTGGTGGTAAACTGAGCTAAATCCAAGGTAGGAGGGTGACCAGTGGGGTGCTATTCTTGGGCCAGTACTGTTTAATGTCTTCATCAGTGAAATTGCAGAGGGGCTGGAGGGGAAGGTATACCTTTTGCAGATGACACCAAGATCTGCAATAGGGTAGACAGTCTCGGAGGGGTGGAGAAAATAAAAGTAACCTAGCTAAGCTCAAGAATGGTCCAGAGTGTGGCAGCTAAGATTCGATGCAAAAAGTGCAAAATCATGTACTTGGGGTGCAGGAACCCAGGGAGGATTACATGATGGGGAAGAGTTGTTAGAAGACACACAACAGGAAAGAGATCTAGGGAGATCATATCTGATGATCTAAAGGTGGCTAGACAATGTGCCAAGGCAGTGGAGAGAGCCAGTGGAATGCTGGGGCACACAGGGAGGAGTATCAGCAGCAGAAGAAAGGAGGTGGTGATGTCACTGTACAGTTCATTGGTGAGGACTCGTTTGAATACTGTGTCCAGTTCTGGAGGCAGCATCTCCAAAGAACATAGATAAGGTAAAGGCTGTTCAAACAAGGCAACAAAAGCCAGCCCATTGGGTGCAGCAGCTGGATTTCTGCTTACGATGCAGGAGACCCAGGTTCAGGAACAGACCTGGGTCATCGGAGGCCAGCCGAGAGAAAAGGTCAAGCGCCTCCCATGGACCGCTCTTCTCTGGGGGAGGGGTGCGCTGTGTGACCAGTGCTTGAGGGACCCCTGGCGGAGGCTGGGGCACCACAGCGACCAGCACCAACAAGGATCTGAGGGATGGGATGGACACTGGCATCATTGCACATTCCTGCCTCCACTTACAGGGGAGAAAAGCCTGCCACCCCACGCCTTGATGGCGCCCATCCCTGGCTGCGATCGCTCCCAGGCCAACTCCTGGCCTATCCCATTGATCACGGCACCTTTCAGAGGGGTCGGTGTCGCGACTCTCACCCTGGGGTGTTAGGGGTACTAGGAGGACTGCATATGGAAGCCACAGCTGAGGGTCTGTGATCGGGCAGATTGTGCCGGTGGGAGGCACCAAACATAGTAAATTAAAAAAAAGGGCAACAAAAATGGTGCAGAGCCTACACCAGAGGTCATACAAGGAGAGATTGGTAGCCCGTGATGATGGTGACTGTGACTGAGTGCTTTCAAAAGGGCAACTCAATCATGGCACTTTTTTTTTTTTTTTACAGGGTCTACCTGGCAGGAGAGGCGACTGGATAGGGGTTTAGCGAATATAGTATATAGTGACAGATGATGCTATGTATACATGCTTGAGGGAGACCACACTGCAACTGGCAGAAGGATTTGTGGGGTGTAATGCAGTGGTGGCCGCTGTTGGCCGTGGTGGCGTGGTGGGGTTGGTGGCAGGCTGGGGTTGAGGGTGCTGGTTCGGTCCTGGACGTGCTCTGGATGTTTGTGCCAGGTCGCTTTTTTTTTTTTTTTTTTAATTTACTTTGCACCCCCGCCCAACATGCATCCCCTGGAGTTGAGAATCTTTAAGTGGGGGTGGAGGAGCTCAGCCCCTGCATAAATAAATAAATCCTACATCTCGGTGCAGTCTTGTAATTACTATGAGTCTACATCGCCAAATTAATTTTCAGCAATGTAGACTCACCCAAATGGTGATCGCTATTCCCTGGTCGCCGTTATCACATGGAAGCGAGATATTGGAGGAAATATATATATATATATATATTTATACAATGTATGTTGTCAGATAAATGAGAGTATAAATCATCATATCTGACATGGGCCGTGAATAACATTGTTATCTTCATGTTCCATACATGCCATATGTTATCTCCACGTCCCATACGTCATATCGAATTATTTGGTTGATTCTGACAGACACTTTACCACTAGAGTAGAAGGTGATCGAAGCGCCAGTGAGATGATTTAGTTAGTAAATATTTTTAGAATGTGCTCAGATCACAGTTGTTATCAGACGTTAGAGTGTAGTATTGATTGAAGTCAAGGAAAGTTAAGAGAAGAGTGGTATGCCTGCTGCCAGGCAACAGACGCCGCGGTTCATTTTTACTTTGAAAGCCGCTGCTCGGTCAATGCTGCACTCTGTGTGCAGTTTGAAGCTTTTAACAAGGAACTACAAGAAATACAGAGCAAATTTAATTTACTGAAGTCTTGCACATTCTAAAAATATTTACTAAACTACTAATCGCTAGTCTTCATAGCGCTCGGTCACGCTACACTTCTAGTGAAAGTGAAAGTGCTCTGAGTGGCAGGATCAACCAGATAACCATATAAACGTCACTTTTTCCCCAAATAAAAGCAGGATCAACCAGATATTTTTACTAACTTTAAACTGACAGGATCAACCAGATATTTAAAAACCCTATATAATCTATTATGTTGGGGAAGCATGTGGAGCCCTGTGTGTGTGTGTGTGTGTGGGGGGCATGGCATGATAAACCAGATAATGCTTCTTAAAACTAACCATAAATAGCATAATCCACTAAATATTTCTTAAGCAATAAATGACATCTACTGTTTTGGCGCGTTTCTGTAAAGGGGTTGTATTGCTAGGGCCATCATCTTTATGTCACCCATTGCATTGAGAGGGGCACATAGTGACTTGTGTTGGGGCAGGGGCAAAGCATACGTTGTATATAGTATGATATGGCTCGATTGATATCATATTTATCTTTCACTTGAGGCCAGTGACATCAAGATATCTCTCACCGTGGCTTCGCCACCGTGAGATATCATGATATCACTGGCCTCGTGAAGATAAATATGATATCTCTCAGTCGGCCATGTCATATCCCTATATATATATATATATATATATATATATATATATACATATGTATGTGTGTGTATATATATATATATATATATACATATATATATATATATATATATATACATATGTATGTATATATATATATATACATATGTATATATATATATACATATACACATCTATATATATATATATATATATAAATATACATATATATCATGCAGGAAAGTAGAGAGAGGTCACATGATTGCGACTTTCAAGTACCTACAGGGAAAAATAAGGTACAGGAGGGCAGCACCTTTCAGTTAAAAGAATCTCTAGAACAAGGGGACATGACATGAGACTGGAAGGGGTAGACTAAGGGGCAACATGAGAAAGTACTTCTTCAAGGAAAATGGAGGCATGGAACAACCTCCAGCAGAGGTGGTGAGGGCAAAGACGGAGGGGGAATTCAATACTGCATGGGATAGACATAGGGGAACCCTGGTGGTTCAAAAGAGGAGGTGATCTAGTAGGATCTGAGGCATTATTTTGTAGGTAGGGAAAAGGGCAGACTGGATGGGCCAGGTGGTCCTTATCTGCTATCAAATTCTATGTTTTATATCCTTCTCTATGCTCCCCAGCATCCACTTGCTCTCCCAACTGCCTTGTCGTATTGCCTGGCCACCTTTAGGTCATCCAATATGATTTCCCAGATCTCTTGCCTGCATGGTGGTTCTCAATACCACTCCACCCATTTTTACTGCCACTGGATTTCCATGTCTTAAGTGCATTATTTTGCACTTTTTCATCAAAACCAGTTGTCATACCCTTGACCACTCCTCTAGTTTTCTTAGGTCTCTGCTCATCCTTTCCACTCCCCAGTGGAATATCCACCCTATGGCAGATTTTTGTGTCATACATGAAAGGGCAGACCATCCTTTCCAGCACCTCTGCAATCTCATTTATAAAGATATTAAAGAGAACCAGTCTCAGCACTGATCCCTGAGACACCCGCTGGTCACTCTTCCTTCCTTAGCGAACTCCATTTACCACCACCCTCTGTTGCCTATCTCTTAACCAGTTTCCTAGCAAGTTTACCATGTTTGACCTACTCCTAAGCTACCCAGCTTGCTTACTAGTCTCATATGTAGAATGGTGTTGAAAGCCTTGCTGAAATCTAATGTAGGCCACGTCCACGCTCCACCCTGATGTAACTCCTCTGTCACCCAGTCAAAGAAATCTATCAGATCCGCTTGACATGAGCTCCCCTGTGAAACCATCGGGTCTTGTAACCCACTGGATTAAGATATTCCACAATCCATTCCTTCAGCAGGTATTCCATTCATTTTCAAACCAATGACATCAGGCTGACTGGCCTATAATTACCAGCCTCCTCCCTGCTACCACTTTTGTGCTGTGGGACTACATTAGTCCTCCAGTCCTCCGGAACCACTCCTGTTTCCAATGAGCTGTTTAACAGGACTGTCATAGGTGCAGCTCGTATTTTCCTGAGCTCCCTCAATACCCTTGTATGCACCCTATCTGGTCCCATTGCTTTGTCCACCTTCAGACTAGCGAGTCCCTTCAGGACTCTCTCCTCCAAAACAGGACTAGCGTCCATCTCCCTCCTGCAAAAGCTTCTATTACTTTTTGTGGCCCTCCTTCTTCTTCTTCTTCTGTGAACATCGAACAAAGTATTTGTTCAGGATGTATGCCTTTTCTGGTCCCTCTCTGCACAGTCCCACCTTCTCTTTTAACTACAATACCACCCTTGGTCTTTGTGTTTTCCTTATATACCTAAAATGTCTTGTCCGTTTATTACCTCTGGGCTATTCTCTCTTCAGTTTGAACCTGTGCACTCCTTACTGCTTTCCCTGCTTCCTTCTGTTTCCCTTGATACACTTCCCTATCCTCCTTCTTCTCCCTCTCGTCTCCTTATACAGTACCTTCTGAATGCTACTCTTTTGCCTTTACCTTTTCAGCCACCTCTTTTGAGAACCATAGTGGTCTCTTTTCCTCTTGCTTTTGCTCACTTGTTTGACACTGATGTTTGTTGCCTTTACTATGCTCCTTTTAGCTTTTCCCACTGTTCTTCTACCCCTCCTAGGCCATGCCCCTCCCCTGCCAGGTCATCCTGAGGCATTCATGCATCTTTATAAAATCTGCTTTCCTGGAGTCCAGGACCCTCGCCCTTGTGTGGCTCTATTCTGCAGATGTCCTTATGTTGGTCCCCAGATGGCATCCCACCTTGGTGTCTGAAATACTGTCCCTGTTAGTGAGTCCAAAGTCCAATACTAGACCCCCCATGAGGGTGGGTTCATTGACTAGTTGCCTGTGTAATGTCCAAAGCAGAGTCCAGGATGTCCTGCTTCTAGCTGAAGTCACTTCTGGGAGGCTCCAATCTACATCTGGCAGATTGAGTCCACCACCAGCAGCACTTCTCCTTTCTGCTATCTATTTCCTCCCATTGTGATGGAGGCCTGTAGATCACTCCACTGTGAAAAGTGGCTCCATTCCCCATCTCCAGGGTGACCCACAGTACCTCCGCCTCCCCTGTATTCCCTATATCTGTTTTTTATGCATTCACTCACATAAAGCACCCACCCTCCTTTCCTTTGCACAGGTCCTTCCTGAACAGAGTATAGCCTGGTAGGACCATGTCTCAGTCATAGTTTTCAGTGCACTATGACTTGGTAATATACAATATCCAAGTCAGCCTCTGTCATGATGGTCTCTAGGTCCAGAATCTTGTTTCCTAGACTTTTAGCATTTGCACACATGGCCTCCCAGATTTGTGTCTCTCTGTTTGTTGCCCCTTTTTTCCTTTTTGCCTTCCCTCTTCCCCATCTCTCTGTAATGTTCCCATTCCTTCTCCTCTACCTCTACCACTCTGCTTCCTTTATTAATTTTCACCATAGGATTCCACTCCCATTGGGTTCTGCTTACTCTGTACTTCAGACTGTGAAGGGGGGCAGGACAAATTCTGCCTCCCTGATTCCTTTCATCACCCCTCAACTAGTTTAAATGTTCACGGGGCAACATTTAAACCATCCACTGAGGAAAGCAGTTCCCTCCTGGACAGATGCAGGCCATCATCCCTGTATATGCTTTTATCCTGCCAGGTGGGTCCCCACTCCCAATGTAGCCAAACCTCACCTCTGCACCATTCCTTCAGCCATGAATTGAAGCTCCTGTTGTGAAGATCCCTCTCCTTACACCAACATAGACAGGCAGCACCTCAGTGAAAGTCACTGAGTGAGCTCCCGTCTAAGACCCTTCCCCAACTCCCTAAACTCCATCTGCACTATCCCAGCCCTGTCCATAGCCAGATCATTAGTCCCCAGGTGGACAATGATGTCCAGCTGTCTCTCCTGTCCTGCTGCCCTACAGGGGTTGTATACAGACCCCCTCCCAGGAGGGAACTGGACAAGGAAATGATAGAAAGTATACTTAGAATGGCAGAAAAGGGGAGATATTGCTGATGGGGATCTATATATTCAGATGTTAACTGGAGTGCGAGTTAGCAAGCCACTTCTAGGGTGGGGTTATTCTAGATGCCCTACAGGGGCATGCCTTGACAACTAGTATTGGAACCCACTTGAGAGAGCAATCTTAGACCTGGTACTCTCAAATGGAGATGGAGAGGATCACAGATGTAGAAGTGGGTAGCCATCTGAGAACTAGCGACCATCGAATAGTATGGTTCACGATAAACGCAGCAATAGAGTCAAGCCATGCAAAGGCAAAAATACTGAACTTTAGGAGGGTTGACTTTGCCAAAATGGGTGAGTACCTAAGGAATGCACTAGCAGATGGGCAGGAAGAGGGGTGGAAATACAATGGGGAATAATCAAGACTGCCATCACAGAGGCAACAAGCCTTTGTGGAAGCAAATAAACAAAACAAAACAATGTAAGAAACCACTATGCTTCTCAAAGAAAGTGGCAGGGAAGGTTCAAGAGAAAAGAAAGCATTCAGGAAGTACAAGGAATCACAGAAGGAGCAGGACAGAGAATTGTATCAGTTAAAGCAAAGGAAGCAGGGAAGGCAGTCAGAACAGCAAAGGCCCAAACCAAGGAAAAGATAGCCAACTCAGTTAAGAAGGGATAAAACCTTTTATAGGTACATCAGGGAGCTAAGGAAGACCAAGGGAGGGATAGTGAGGCTTAATAAAGGGGGGCAGAGGGTGACTGTGAAAAGGCAGAGATACTAAACAAATATTTTGCTCAGTATTCACAAATGAAGGGAGGTACCTAAACCAAACAATAGAAACACACTGGATACAGGAGTTGATACCAGCCCATTTACAGAAGAAGGGTGCTGAAGAACTCTTAAAACTGAAGGTGGACAAATCAATGGGGCCTGAAGGATTCATCCCAGAATTCTAAAGAACTAAGGGTAGAACTAGTGACAACACTGACTACCCTGCTTAACAAATCATGGGAGGATGGGGTGGTACCTGAGGACTGAAGGAGGGCAGATGTGATTCCACTTAACAAAAGTGGGAACAGGGCAGAAGCAGGAAACTACAGACCTGTTAGTTTAACCTCAGTGATAGGGAAAATGATGGAATCACTTCTGAAGGAAAGAATTGTCCAGTACCTAGAGGCCAGAGGGGCACAGGACCCAAGGCAGCATGGATTCACAGTGGGAAGGTCATGACAGACGAATCTAATAGATTTCTTTAACTGGGTTGCCAAAGTAGTTGATCAGGGAGGGGCTGTGGACATGGCCTACCTAGACTTTAGCAAGGCATTTGACACAGTCCCACACAAAGATTAATATACAAGTTAGCAAGCCTGAGAGTGGGTCCCAAGATGGTAGCTTGGGTAAAGAACTGGCTGGAGAACAGGACACAGAGGGTAATAGTAAGCAGGTCCACTCTGAAGAAAGAGGAGTACTAGTGGGGTACTGCAGGGTTCAATACTAGGACGGTCCTCTTCAATGTCTTTATAAGCGACATTGCAGAGAGACTGGAAGGAAAAGTATGTCTCTTTGCAGGCGACACAAAGATCTGCAACAGAGTTGATACACAAGGTGGGGTTGAAAGGATGAGAAGAGACTTGCAAGGTTGGAGGAATGGTCAAATGTGTGGCAGCTTAGATTCAATGCTAAGAAGTACAAAGTAATGCACCTGGGAAACAAAAACCCAGGGAAGTGTACACAGTGGGGTGAGATACTAACAACAACGAAAATGGAAAGGGACCTGGGGGTAGTCATATCAGATGACCTAAAGGTGGGCAAGCAATGTGAGAGAGTAGTAACGAGGGCTGGGGGATACTGGTATGCATAGGAGAGGCATCAGCAGTAGAAAACAAGAAGTTGTTATCCTCTGTACAGACAGCTGGGGAGACCCCATCTGGAGTACTGCATGCAGTTCTGGAGACCCAATCTCGCAAAGACATAAACAGGATGGAGGCAGTCCAGAGGAGGGCAACTAAAATGGTGCAGGGTCTGCACCAGAAGACATATGAAGAGAAACTTAAGGAGCTTAATATGTATAGCCTCAAGGAAAGGAGGGAGAGGGGGACATGATAGAAACTTTCAAGTACCCCAAGGGAATCAACAAAGTCCAAGAGGGTAACAGCTTTCAGAAAAAGAGGTGTGCAAGAACAAGGGGCAAAATTTGAAGATGGGGGCTGCTCAGAGGTAATGTAAGAAAGTATTTTTTCAGAGAGGGTTGTACATGCATGGAGCAGCCTTCTGGAGGAGGTTGTGGAGTCAAAAACAGTGGTGGAATTCAAGAATGCATGGGACAGTCATAAGGCAATTCTAGGGGTGGGGTAGGAAGAAAGTAGGCTGTTGGTTAACTAGGGTCTGCAGCTTATCCATTAAGTAGGTAAATGGGCAGACTAGGCGGGCCTAATGGTCCTTATCTGCCATCAAATTCTATGTTTCTATCCTCAGGATCCACTTCCATCCCTCTGAGCCATGGCACCTGGTAGGCACCTAACCTGCCTCTCTCCTTTCCTATTCCCAAATCTACCCCCTCACAATTGAGTCCCCCACAAGAAGTTGCATTATTTTATGTTATGCTTCTCTGTTGTTTTTTCTACAACTCGCTTTGAATTAAATAAATGTCAAGGGTGCATCTTTATTGTTTAATACTGTTTGCAAAAAACACAGTGTGTTATGTTTATATTAAATTAAAATACTATGTGACACTCAGCTATGAAATCACAATGTATAAAGGTGTATTTAGACCAGGTAATTGCCCCCTGACAAAGCTCGGACTGGGTGAAGTGCTGGGGTACCTGGGTAATGGAGCAACTGTTCAAGTTTTGTGGAAGTTTTGACATCATGTTCTTTTGTATCTACATTTGCTTTGACAGAGTTTAATAAACTGCATCAGCCTTACATTTGGAGTGTTCTCTCCTTATTTTGCTGTTATCTGCATTCTTAGTTCTACTGAGAGGCTTGGGGATTGCTGGACTTTGTGTTGGTTTAAGTTTGGAAACATATTCCCAGACCAGCACCCTCCTTTGGACTGGTGAATGCTGCACCTTTGGTTTGCGATGTTTTGAATTCCTTTACCTCTAATGCAGTGCATACTTTGAAGTTGTAATGAGTTTGTTACTAGCCTTGGACAGGCTTCAAACAATATACATCTGTGGTTGGTGGTGTCTATTCTTCAACTATTTGTGGATGTTTTGATGACTTTCAGAATATTTTAATGGCTTAGTCTTGATTACATCTGGAATGTTGCTCACAAATCTAAATGGTGGTGAAAAGTGGTTGATGCAACAACTTAATGCCATCGGTGACACTGCATCCATGTCACAGTACTTCAGACTACTGGCTCCATTCTTCCTGTTCATGCTGTAAACCATGCATTGGTTGTTCACACTTTGAACTGCATGTAATTAAAGGAATTTCTAAAATGGGCAGGAAATTTTGTGAGTCCTGATTGACCAGGGTTTGGAACCATGTCCTTATGGGGTGACAACCACCTGTCCATGAACCCTTCCTGGAAACAGAATGCAGCACATTCACATATCCATGGTTCCCAAAAGTTTCTGAAATAAACTTCAGGCAGACACATTGGTTAAGTAAGAAACAGCCATACTTCAACTTGCCATTACTTAAAAAAAAAAAAAAAAACATTTTGTAATTTCCCATTCACTTATCCACAGCCCAACAGCACACCTACTATGTAAAACATATATAAGACTATGTTCTTAGACCTAACATTGTTGTTCTCATTCTTTTTTGTTTGTTTGTTTTGGACATCTGTAGTTTAGGCCCCAATTTAGTAAAATGTAATCTGCGGTTCAAAGCTGACTGTCAGCTGTGCCAGGTCATTGGACACTGCATGGGCTACCTCAGAGGTGGTCTAGCGTTGTCCAAATGTTGTACACAGTTGATATACTTTACAACAAATATGACCCTGCTTGCATCCAAAACAATGATGCATTCATCTTTTTCCCCACACAAGCCAGCACAAATGATGGAAAGTGTCATAAAGATTTGAGCATCATCACCACCTGTTTTTGGGGCAACAAGTTTTGCAACTACATTATAACTAGTTGTATAGGACATACTACAGCCCAGTCCTTCTGTACAGAATGCAACCAAGCAAGAACCCATTATATCCGAAATACAAAGTGGAGGATGGCACCTTTCTCCACATGACATTAACACTTCCTAAGACAGCACCTTTTTGGGACACGTTACATTATCTTATGCAAAAAGTGCTAGGGATACATCGACCATCTACTCTTGAATTTTATTAGGTGCTGAGACTCTCTCGGTTGGGCACAGGGTAGCAGCACTATGGCAACTAGCCTTAATAATGCTAAAAGAAAGATTTCCCCAAAATGGCTTAGCTGGAATTCACCAGCTATTACAATGGGCTCACAATCTCTGTTGGTGTTTAAAAGGGTACCAGGTCACTATAGAGTTGTCTAAATAAGCGTGGCGTAAATTGACTGCAGTAACTACTATTCCATTGACAGCGACAGGGGTGAAAAAGCGGTAGTGATTTATCGCTACTCCTGTTGCTATTCGGAGAAGGAAGGAGGGCTGAAGTGGCTTGGAGCATGGTGCTAGGTCGAACTGCTCCTGTGGTGGAGTGGCTAAGCACTAGCATCTGGAGCAGTGGAGACCTGGGAACCAGGGTTCTGTTCCCATCTCCCGTTATTACAAATTTTATTTTTGTTTTAGAGACAAATCTCCCCGTGCCAGTGATCCACCCCTGTGGAGTTTATTATATTAAGGTCGGAGGGTCAAAAATCTAAGTTTTACTACTGTTTCCATGGCATTTGTGTAGCATCAGTGTTTTCATGGCATTAACTTTGTTTTAGTGGTTTTGACTGTGCAGATGTTGACGTGCTGTTTGTGGTTGCGGCATATTGCTCCCATGCTGTTTAAAGGTGGAGAGGGTGCAGTTTGGGCCCTGCTCCTGGGTGCGATAGAAAATAATCAAATTTCCCTAGAGAGTGACTGGGCAGGAAGGGTGGGGTTGCAGCCTATCCCACTGGGAGGTCTAGGTCTCTCTGAGGCCTTTCCTGCTAATAATGAACTCTGGCAAAGGTGCAGTACTTTGTGCTGCCAAGGTATTGAGTCTATAAATTACACCTTCTAAAGCCACAGCCTCTGTTAGATAATAGTGGTAAAATGTGCAACCTTAACTGGAGGGCAGTCTCTACTGGAGGGCAGCTTCTATGAAGTCAGCTGTTCTCCAGCCTGAAACTGTTCAGCTGTTCTCAGTCTGTCAGTTTCTTGCATCTTGTAATGTCAAAAGAAAGTCTTACAGATTGGATTTTAAAATGATGTTGTACAGAAGGCAGGCGCGAGAGGGAACCGATCTGTGGCTACAGCTCTCAAAATCGATGAGAAAAAGATATGAGAGTGGTACAAGAAAAGAGTAAGCTAGAGGAGATGATTATTGTTTGTGGTAGTGGAGAAATATTAAAAAGCACCATTGCTTAGATGGAGCGTCCAGAAATGCCAACACCAGAAACTAGGAAGACCAAATAACTGAAGAGAGCAGCATTTTAGAGTGACATGCAGGGCAGTAGCCTTAAAGGAAATTGACCTTTTCCTCCCTTCTTCAAAGCCTGCCAGGGATGGGTGGATACATGTCTAAAAGGTGGGAGTTTATTCTAAGGCAAAGAACCACTGTGGGACAGAAGCTATCAAAGACTGTCCTAAAGGCAAAGATTTTGTGACATTTTGTGCAAAGCAGATTTCTTGCAGTAACATTTCCTCATCATCCACTAGTAACATGGATGAGACAGCAGTATGGCAGACATTCCGGAAAACACAAGACCTTAGACTGCATGGCCGGGATATTCAAAAGGGTTGCACATGGGCGCACACAGATGCCCATGCACAACCCACTGATGTGCCGGGTGCGATATTCAAAGGAGAAAGTGTGCGGCACAATTTCCGATGCGGGCGCATCAGTAATATGAGAGGTAGGCGCCATGAAGTGAGAGGCGTGCCCATCGCCCTCCGCGCATCCCGATATTCAGCCGGGATGTGCTGAGCAGGCTCTGGTGCAACCCTACTTCGCGCCCGTAAGAGTTGAGCCTAAAAAAAGGAGCAACTGCTGGCCACCCACAAGTGAGCTGCCATATTGCAGGGTGCAACACAGCGCTGCCAGCTGTGGGTGGTCACCCGAGTCCACTGCACCGTCAGTCATGGTGGTGCCCCCAATGCCTGACTGTGGGCATAGGTATATAATTGAAATGTCATCCCTGGTGGTTCAGGACGCTTTCTTAGCCCGATCGCAGGAATAAGTATAGCGAAAGCACTCCCTCTCCTTGGTGGTCCAGTGAATTGCTTAGCCTTATCGCACAGAGAACCATGACTGGAATGTTAACATACCAGGGCACGTAACCTACAGGGGAGAAGAGGGAGGATTAGCTCTCTTAAAGGAAGGGATAAAAGCAACTGAACAAAAGAGTAAACAGGGAGAGGAGGCACTGTGGGTCACCTTGGAGACTGGAGCAGGCACCACAGTCCGCATACGGGTTGTGTACAGACCCCCATGTCAGGGGAGGAATGGACAAGGATATGACAGAAGGCATTCTTAGAATGGCAGAGAAAGGGAGATACTGTTGATGGGGACCTGAATATGCCAGATGTTAACTGGAGCACATTTGCTGCAGCCACATCCAAGAGCAGGGCCATTCTTGATGCCCTTCAGGTGGCAGCCCTCAGACAGCTAGTTTGAACCCACTCGTGAGGGAGAATCTTATACCTCATACTCTCAAATGGGGGCAGTGAGAGGATCTCAGATCTAGAAGTGGGTTGCCATCTGGGAACAAGGACCATCAAACAGTGTGGTTCACGTTAATTCAAGTCTACAGAGTCAAGCCATACAAAGTGAGGTACTGGACTTCAGGAGGGCTGACTTTGGCAAGATGGGAGAGTGCCTCAGAAAAGCACTAGCAAACAGGCTAGAAGGAGGTGTGGAGCAACAATGGGGAATCATCAAAACTGCCATCACAGAGGCAACAAGCCTTTGTGTGAAACAAATAAATCAAAGCGAAAGAAAAAGCCACTGTGGTTCTCAAAAGAGGTGGCTGTGAAAGTCAGGGCCGAATAAGATAGCATTCCAGAAGTATAAGGAAACACAGAGCAGGACAGAGAGCTGTACCAGTTAAGGCAGAAGGAAGCAGGGTGAAGTCATAAATAGCAAAGGCCCAAACTGAGGAAAAGATAGCCAACTCAGTTAAGAAAGGGATAAAACCTTTTATAGGTACATCAGCGAACATAGAAAGACAAAGGGAGGGATAGTGAGGCTGAATAGAATGAGCGGTGGGTGGGCAGAGGGACAGTGAAAAACAGGGATACTGAATGAATATTTCTGCTCAGTATTCACAAAAGAGGAGTGGGAGGTGCCTAATCCAGTTAACAGAAGCACTCTTGATAGGGGTCAATTCCAGTCCTTTCACAGAAGAAAGGGTTCTGCAAGAACTCCTAAAACTGAAGGAGGACAAAGCAATGGGTCCTGATGGAATTCACCCAGAATTCTAAAAAGAATTAAGGAAACTAGTAGAAACCACTGGCAACTCTTTTAATAAATCATGGGAGGATGGTGTGGTACCCAAGGACTGGAGGAAGGTGGATGTGATTCCCCTTCACAAAAGTGGGACCAAGACAGAGGCAGGAAACTACAGACCTGTCAGTCTGACCTCTGTGGTAGGGAAAGAGGTGGAGTCACTTCTGAAGGAAAGAATAGTTGAGTACCTAGAGGCCAGTGGGGCACAGGACCCAAGGCAGCATGTGTTCACAGGGAAGGTCATGTCAGACAAATCTAATAGATTTCTTTGACTGGGTGACCAAAGTAGTAGACCAGGGAGGGCTGTGGACATGGTCTACCTAGACTTTAGCAAGGCATTTGACACAGTCCCACACAAATGATTAATAGTCAAACTAACCGGTCTGGGAGTGGGTCCCAGGGTGGGTAGCCTGGGAAAACATTGGCTGGACAACAGGACACAGAAGGTAATTGTAAATGGAATCCACTCTGAAGAAAGAGGGGTTACTAGTAGGGCATCGCAGGGTTCAGTATGGGTCCAGTCCTTTTAATGTCTTCATAAGTGACATTGCAGAGGGACTGGAAGGAAAAGTATGCCTCTTTGCAGATGACACAAAGATCTGCAACAGGGTTGATATACAAGGAGGCGTGGAAAGGATGAGAAGGGACTTGGCAAGGTTGGAGGAATGGTCAGAAATATGGCAGCTAGGATTCAGTGCAAAGAAGTGCAAATAATGCACCTGGGAAACAAGAACCCAGGGAAGAATACACAATGGGGAAGGTAGTAACAACAACAAAAAGGAAAGGGGCCTGGGGGTAATCTTATCAGATGACCTTTAAGGTTAGCAAGCAACGTGAGAAGGCAGTAGGGAGGGCTGGTGGTATACTAGGATGCATAGGGAGAAGCATCAGCAGCAGAAAACAGGAAGTTGTTATCCCTCTGTACAGACAGTTGGTGAGACCCCATCTGAGTACTGTGTCCAGTTCTGGAGACCCCATCTCCATAAGGACATAGACAGGATAGAGGCAGTCCAGAGGAGGGCAACTAAAATGGTGCAGGGTCTGCAGGAGAAGCCATATGGAGGCGAGACTAAAGGAGCTTAATATGTATACCCTTGAGGAAAGAAGGGGGACATGATAGAAACTTTTAAGTACCTCAGTGGAATCAACAAAGTCCATGAGGGTAGCATCTTTCAGAAAAAGAGCGGCAAGAACAAGGGACACAATTTAAAGATGGGGGTGGTTCAGGGCAATGTGAGGAAGTATTATTTCACAGAGAGGGTAGTGGATGCATGGAACAGCCTTCCTGAGGAGGTTATGGGGTCTAAAACTGTGGGAGAATTCAAGAATGCATGGGACAGACATAAGGCAATTCTTGTGGGGGTAGGAAGAAATAGGCTGTTGGTTAACTAGGATCTGCGGCCTATTCTGTAGATAGGGAAATGGGCAGACTAGATGGGCCATGCGGTCCTTATCTGCGACAAAGTCTATGTTTCTATGTTTCAGTACTTCCACACTGTACAGAGATTATATTATCCTATTGATCTGAAGTCAGAGGAGGTATTTTCTGCAGGTCAGTGTGAGGAGTTCACTTGATTCTTCTCGACAAGGTATTCTCAGTTTGGGCTCGGATCACTTCTGCGGCCTTTTATGAGATGGTAGTACCCACTCGATGATGGATGTGCACACTCCTTTTCAGTGGTAGTCTGAGCCAGTTCTGGTGGAGGAGGTCTTCCAGTTGATTTTAGAACCCGCCTTACTGCATTGTTTTTGGATCCAAGGGCCTGCCTGGCTTCGGTGGGATGCTGGGAGACCCTTGGCCCAATTTTCATTGAGATCTTCAGGTATTCCTTGACAGAGGGAGTCTTTCCTACTTTCTTACCACACTGAAAGGGTGACAGTGAGACAGCTCCTTAAAAAAAAAAAAAAAAAAGCCAGTCACTGGACCCTGATGAGCTCATGAATTAAAGGACAATTTTAAACGTCCCTTTTGGGGAGGGTAATGGAAAAGGTACTAAAGTTACCTGAAACAGTATAATATCTGTGATCCTCCCCAGTCTGGTTTCAGACTTTGCCAGGCGTAGAGACTGCCCTTGTTGAAGTTCATGATCCTGGCGAGGGACAGTGGACTTTGTTCTGTCCTGATCCTGTTTGACATTTCCTTGGTGTTTCACATGGTGGTCTGTGGGGTGCTATTGGTATGGCTGGGGCACAATGTAGGGGCTCTGGGACAGTGTTAAGGTAGTTTGAGGCCTACTTGTCTGGCAGGGTGTAGCAGCTGGTGTTGGTCCTTTACATCTCTGATAAGAGATGGTTGTATAACCCTAGAGGTTAGTAGCGAGCTGCGAATGAGCTGTGCACTCCAGCAGACCGGAGTTTGATTCCATAACCTCCACTTGCATACTGTGTGACTCTGAGCAAGTCACTTAACCACCTCAGTGCTCCCGGTCACCCTGAAAACAGGCACTTGTGCCTAGTGGGCCTTACCTGGTTACCAAAAGAATAAAATAAAAATAAAATTAAAGAGCTTGGTTCTGCCATGGGTGCCCCTCGGTTCAATTCTGACTCCTATTTTTCTGTGTATACACTACTGGTCAAAAGTTTTAGAACACCCCATTTTTCCAGTTTTTATTGAAATTTAAGCAATTCAAGTCCAGTGAATAACCTGAAATGGTACAAAGGTAAGCGGTAAACTGCTAGGAGGTTAAAAAAGTTTAGGTTAGCAAAACTGCTGTAGAGAAATTGCAAAGAAAGCCAAGGTGTCAGTGAGTACAGTTTCCTACACCATCAAAAGTCACTTGGAAACTGGAGGAAACTCTGACAGGAAGAGGTCTGGCAGACCCAAAGCCACAACAGAATCAGAAGACATGTTTCTGAGAGTCAACAGCTTCGTGATAGGCGCTCACAGGACAACAGCATAGAGTGACTGGCACCCTGAACCAAAGGGCTACCACAGCATTTTGCAGCGCCATGCAATACCCTCTGGTCTACGCCTAGTTGGTCAGGGTTCATCCTACAACAAGATAATGACCCAAAACATACCTCCAGGCTATGTCAGAACTACCTTCAAGGAAAAGAACAAGACGGTAGGCTTCAAATCATGGAATGGCCAGCACAGTCTCCAGACTTAAACCCCATCGAGCTGGTTTGGGATGAACTGGACAGAAGGGTGAGCAAAGCAACCTACAAGTGCAACACATTTGTGGGAACTTCTGCAACAGTGTTGGGAAGAACTTCGAACAATATTTGATGTCCATTGTAGGAAGAATGCCACGAGTGTGTTCTGGTTACAGTATATCTGCAAAAGGTGGCTACTTTGATGAGTCAAAAATGTAGATTACATTTTGTTAAACAAAATGATTCTATGATTTCTTTTTATCTCCAATTGTTTATTTGTTCTATGCTTTAATTTCAGAGTACATTGAGACATTAACCTCGTAAATTTCAATAAAAACTGGAAAAATGGGGTGTTCTAAAACTTTTGACCAGTAGTGTATATTGCCATTGGAGAGATGGACATTACAGGCTGGGTTTCCATTGCTGTGCTGATGATGCATGTCTGTATCTATTTTGTGCGCCTAATGGGATATCGTGTCCCTGGGCTGAGCGATTGCCGTTTGGAAATTTGTGAGTGGACTTCCGGTGACGTCATGAACCAGGCTGCAGCATAGGACAAGAGTCTCACGAAGAGATCAAAACTATTGCCTCCTAAACACTGCTTTAACAATAAAAGAAGAAAAATAAAACTAACAGGAGGCTGCAACATGCCAACAAAACAAGGAGACACTAAGCCGAGGCCCTTAGACCGCTGAGATGAAGAAAGATTACAGGCTGAGAATTCGAGAGTGGGGATCCAGGGCCTCGTCGGCCTCCCACCATAGCTCTGCACTAAGTGACCAGATCCCCACACAGTCCTACAAAGACAAATGGCACAAGCATTAAATGAGCTCTGCATGATTTAGAAAAGAAATGCAGTCTACAGTTACCACGCTCAGAGTGGACATCGGCAAACTTGAGAAGACAGGAGGCCAGTGAAGCCCAGGCTACAACCACAGACCAACGATGGATTATGCTGAGTGGGCTTTGGTGCAACTGCATGGCAGCCTAAAGACCTGCAGGACTGCGTGGAAGACGCCGAGAGCAGGAATCGCTGGAACAATATCCGGCTGTCGGGGTCCCTGAAAATACAGAAGGCACAGAAATGATACCATTCATTCAAAATACCTCAGGAAATATTACCATTGCCAGAGACTTTGTCACTCGAGGTAGAACGTGCACTGCACTTGGGCCCTAAGCCTGCACCGATCTCACCCCAAATTATCCTGATTAAATTTCTATGACATCAAGATAAGGAAACAGTGCTGCACACGGCTTGAAAGAGTGGTATGGTACTCCTCAATGGCCAGAGACTGTTCTTTGATAACGACTATGCACCAGAAGTGATGGCATGCCAGCGAGCATATATCCCGATCATGACAGCATTGAAGGCCGCAGGCATATGCTTCTGGACCCCTACCCGCCAAGATGGTGATCGCTTCGGAGGGCACGCTTAGTTTTGACAATGCAGCAGCAGCAACTGAGCTGAAAACAAGGAAAATAGAAATTTCACAGCAGCGCCCTACTCCTGGAACATCACTAGCAGCTAAATTATCCCAGAGGGCCTGGAGCAACACCCAGAGAGACGCCAGATGCAGACAGGGAGCGGAGGCAATCCAGCGGATCGTGGGTTCATTAAAGGCTAGACAGCAGTTTACAGAGGAAGGCGGAGAAGACCCACCAGCAGTGGATGGCTGAACAACCGCAATTATAAAGGAATCGGAACTATCTGCAGGGACTGTATCTTAGAACCCCTTTGAGCATTAATTACTGACTAAAATGCAAGAACTTATGAGGTTGACTGTTCTCTTTGGGGTGGATGGGATTTTCATGCTTGATGCTAGTACCAACAGTGGGTGGGGTGGGGTGGGAAGGGGAATGTAAACGAATCGAGGATCCCTGCAACTTGCAATTTAGTTAGGGACTGCCACATGCGGCAGTAGACTTAATGGTGACATGGAGGGAGACTCATAGCGGAAGGAGGCACTGAGGAGTTAGCTGTACCTTGGGGTGGCGGGAGGAAATGCAAGAACTTATAAGGCTGACTGTTCTCTTTTGGGGTGGACGAGATCCGCATGCTTGATGCTAGAGCTAAGAATGTGTTGGATGGGGGGTGGAAATGAATCGGGGCCTCCTGCAACTTGCGAACTTAGACAGGGACTGCAACATGCAGCGGTGGACTTATTGGCGACAAAGGGGAGGGACTTCATAGTGAGGAAGGAGATTTCTGGAGCTGGCTGTACCTTGGGGTGGCGGAGGAGGGCGGTGGAACTGGTCTCTGCATGGTCTCCTGATTTACTGCAGTTTGACTCTAATCTGTGGGACCATCTAGTCGGCCACTAGCGGACCTGTAGCCCCGATGACAGAGGACTATTAAGGGCTGCTCATGCAGACCCTGAGGTTAAGCGGGCCAGACGTAGCATCCCGTCCAAAAAGCCTGGTCCTGCTCACCCCAGGAGACCGACACAACAGTTGCTCCATCATAAGAGGTGCGAGGGAGGGATGGGAACCCAAGGAACAGTAAGGAGGGAAAACAGGTCTTTGATGATTAGAATCATGTTAAAAGGAAAGGGGGAATAGAAAGCGCTAAGCAGTGCGGATCACAGACCTTGTGATGAGGACTGGATGGGGGGGGACTGGGCTGGGAGGATGAGGGTTGGGGGAGTTCAGAATATGGGTCTGGTGGATGCCCCCGCTCACTGTCTCATTGCTTTCAGGGATGGAGCGGCATTTGTAGGGCCTTGGGCCTAGAACCCAGCACTGCAGCTTTCCAAATTAGAGACCCTTTGGTCGATGTGCATCCTCTAGGAACGTCCTTGATCTCAGATGGGAGACTAGGGTTCATCCATAGGCTTTACCCCACCTACTTTCCTTTCGCTAGTGGGCACTTTATGGGCCCAGAGTCTCACACACAAGAGACTAGTAATAAGGAGTTTACTACTTGTTGGAAGCACCAGTTCATTAATATTCAGCAAGGCGATCATGTTGGCCACCTCATTAATCCATATTTGTTTGATGTTTGTAGCTGTTGAGCGTCAGGCGTATTGGTTATGTTATTGTTGTTATGTCAGTTATGGTGTTAGGAAAGTCATCAGATTCACCTATAAACCTATACAAAAGCTTGGATTGGCAAGGGCATGGAATGGTGTTCTTAGCAAAACCAAGGGTTAGGCAGTACCAGTATCAAGAACTATTAAAATGCAATCCCTAAAGTGAAACTGCTATCCCTGAACATTAATGGCCTAACCTCCCGATCAAGCGCCAAGGTGTTAGCATACTGAGAAGGTCTAAATCTGACCTAGTATATCTCCAGGCAACCTATTTGAACAACAAGGAGCATAAAAACTCAGCCAAACTGAGCAGGGGCAAGTTTTTACTCTTCTAGCAGAGAAGGTAGGTGAGAGTGTAGCTATAATAGTCTCACCGCAGATACCCCATTCAAATGGAATCTATGTGGGCAGATTTGGAGGGTAGGCTGATTATAGTGAGGGGCGACTTGATGATAAGCCAGTCACCCTAGCTAGTATATATATCTCCCCGGCTTGTCTGTCCCTCGGCTAAGATTACTGCTAGACAGGATAGTGCAAGAAACTAGGGAACACTAATGTTGGCCGGGACTTTAACCTGACTGTAGACCCTACCATAGATACCTCAAATTGAGACCCCCAAGCAATCGGCCACGCAGAAATTCTTCCTAAATTCTTTGCAGAGGTGGGATGGTTGACGCTTGGAGAAAGTTGCACCCCAAACAAAAACTATACATATTACTCAGCCAGACACTACACCTGATCACAGATAGATCATACATATACGCAAGTGGAGAATCTAGGAGCCTTGCAAGATGTGCAACTGGGGATATTTCTCTCCGACCATGCCTTTGGTCTCCACCTGAATATGGGTCTTCAACTGAAGAACACACAGTGGATGCTGAACCCATTTATCTGCGCCTCAAACACTTCCGAGAGTTTATCTCAGACAAAATTACCGAGATAAACGACAACCCCCAGCAGACACGCCCGACGGTAAATTGGGATACTGTCAAGGCAGTATCCAAGGCCACATCATAAAATACACAACAGAGCTGAGTAAGCAGTGAAAAGCACAAAGGACCAAACTGAAGGAGTCACCCATTTTTACAAATGGCCCACAAACAAGGTGACACATCACTACTGCCTCAGCTGCAACAAACTAGGCTAGAGTTAGACTGGCTGGTACAAACACAAACAGAAATTGCCTTGACCTTTTTAAAACAGAGGTACTAGCCTGTTCAGATCCGAAAACAAAGAAAGGAGGCTACAGTTACCTCTGTTCGCCACCCAAATGGAGGTCAACCACTAACCAAAAATACAAGGCATAGCAGATGCCTTTGCAGCGACACTCCACTTTATACACCCCATAGTATACCCCATCTCTACAACAAATAACGGATTACCTACAAAACAATCACGCTACCATACCTAGTGGAGTCTCAGAAGGAAACCCTTACTACCCCGATTACTGAGGCGAGGTAATCAATGCCATTGCCAGAGCCAAATCACAGAAATCACGGACCTGTTGGGCACGGCTCTGAATTTTACAAAAGTGGCCAGGGCACAAATCACCCTACACTCCTAAAACTGTTTAACTCAATACTGGAGGAGACCCACCTCCCCCATCTTGGTCCTATGCAACCATCTCAGTAATACCCAAACTGATAAAACTCCCCTACTAATCCACAAGGACCAAACGGTTTTGTGAAATATTGTACCACTGCAGATAATATAAAGCAGACTCTCCATCTGGTGCATCAAATGAATAAATCTGAGATCCCTTTGGTCCTAATGAGTCTGGATGCAGAAAAGGCATTTGACAGGTGCGTGGCCATTTCTATATTTTTAACACTAGAAAAATTTGGCTTTCCCCTGTCCCTCATTAAGGTACTCCAGACCATATATATGCCCTCAAGCATGTGTGAAAGTGGATGGGCACCACTCTTGACTGTTTCACTTTCACGGAGGAACCAGGCAGGGATGCCCGTGTCCCCTCCTATTCACAGTGTTCATTGAACCACTAGCACAGCAAATCCTTGAATCCCAAAACATAGAAGGAATCACTATAGGAAAGACGGAACATCGCATAGCTTTATATGCAGATGACATTTTACTTATCTCCAGAACCCGAAAAATCCCTTGAGCAGTAAAACAAATCTTGGACAGCTTTAGTCAGGTAGCAGGATATACAGTAGGCTAAACCTAAACAAAACTGAGAGTCTTACCTTTCACTACACCCTTAGGTCTTGCATCCAAAACATCATCCCAGGTAGATGGAACTTACAAAACTGAAATATTTAGGCATTCGGCTAACACACCCCTTCAAACAGCTATAAGCACAGTCATTCACTGTTCACGGCACAATTAAGAGCAGACCTAAACTCATGGGCAACATTGCCCTTAAATATAACAAGGAGGATAGACCTGGTCAGAATGGTGGTAGTTCAAGAGGTGTATCTATTCCAAAACATTCCTATTTTTATCCCACTGAAGACCTTTCGAGAATGGGATCAATTAATATCTAAATTTATATGGGCAAATAGAAGGCCTCGTGTCCGCCTCAAAATCTTGTCCCTCCCCGTCAGGAGAGAGGTGGCACTCCCAGACCTGCAACTATAAACGACCCTGACACAAGTAATGGCTCTGCAAAATAAGACATCTAACCCACACTGGTTGGAGATAGAAAGAGACCTGATAGGTGACCACACCTACTTCCAAATACTATACGATCCAGCACCAAATCCAGAAGTGAGTCAGCTCCCAAACCCATGGCTAGCATACCAACTTAAAATTGGCAAACTATCAGGAAGACCAACGCCTGACCACCTTTCAAACCCTTATGTGCCCTATCTCAGGTCTGGGTGACTTCCCCAAATACTTTAAAATACTGCAAAGAAGAAAACCACTTTGGTTCTCAAATACAGTAGCAGAAAGGTCAGGGCCAAAAGGCTGGCCTTCAGGAAATATAAAGGAACACAGCGGATGAAGATAGGGAGGCATACCAAACTGCCCTAAGGGAAGCAGGTAAGGCAGCAAGGCAGGCAAAGTCCCAAACTGAGGAAACACTAGCACGAACAGTAAAAGGGGTGACAAGACTTTCTATAGATACATTAGTGAAAGGAGAAAGTCCAGAGGGGTATTGCTAAGCTAATGGAGAAAAGGAGCATGTGAGGAGGAGGACCCTGTAAAGGCATCTATCCTAAATAGATACTTTTGCTCAGTATTTACTGAAGAGAGAGGGCAGGGCCCACAGCTCAGCATCATGGACACAGGGGAGGGAAGTGAGCACTACTCCCTTCACAAAAGAAAGGGGTCCTACAAGAGCTTGCTAAGCTCAGGGTGGATAGGCAATGGGACCTGATGGCATACATCCCAGGGTACTTAAGGAGCTAAAGGAGGAACTAGCAGAGCCATTAGCAGAATTGTTTAGTGAGTCTCTGAGCACAGAGAGGTCCCAGAAGACTGGAGAAGGGCTCATGTGATCCCGCTCCACAAGAGTGTAGAAGGAGGCGGGGAACTACAGACCGGTCAGTCTTACCTCAGTAGTGGGCAAGATTATGGAGGCACTCCTTAAGGAAAGGATAGTACAACACCTGGAATCCATAGGGGCTGCAGGATCCAAGACAGCATGGGTTTACAAAAGGAAGGTCCTGTCAAACTAATCTCATAGATTTCTTTGACTGGGTAACCAGAGTGGTGGACCAAGGGGAGCAGTTGATGTCGCCTACCTTGACTTCAGCAAAGCTTTTGACACTGTTCCACATAGAAGATTGATAAATAAGCTGGGTAGGCTCGGGTGGGTCAGAAGTTGGTCAACTGGGTGGCAAACTGGTTGACTGGCAGAAAACAGAGTGGTGGTAAATGGTATACAGTCAGAAGAGATGCAAGTCACAAGTGGAGTACCTCAGGGATCAGTTCTGGGACCAGTCCTATTCAACATCTTCATTAGTGACCTTGCAGATGGACTAGAGGGTAAGGCTTGTCTGTTTGCAGATGACACCAAGATCTGCAACAGAGTAGATGAGCCAGATGGGGTGGGCAGAATGAGAGAGATCTGGATAAACTAGCAGAATGGTCAGAAGAGTGGCAACTGGGATTTAATGCAAAGAAGTGCAAAATCATGCACATAGGGAAGAGAAACCCTGAAGCCACTTATAGGCTGGGAGGAGTTGCTAGCAGTCACAAAGGAAGAAAGAGACTTGGGCATCATCATCACTGATGACCTGAAATCATCAAGCAGACCTCTAAAGCAGTAGGTAAGGCTAGGGGGTGTTAGGGTGTATTAGTAGGGAGTATCACAAGTCATAAGAGGAGGTAATAATCCCTCTGTACAAGACATTGGTTAGGCCCCATCTGGAGTACTCGTGCAGTATTGGAGGCCACACCTTCACAAGGACATTAACCAAATTGAGACAGTCAAAGAAGGGCAACCAAAATGGTGCAGGGACTGCATCAGAAGACATATGAGGACAGATTAACGGAGCTCAACATGTATACCCTGAGCAAAGGAGGAGAGAGGTGATATGATCGCGTCATTCAAACACCCTATGGGCATAAACAAGGTGAAAGAGTCTAACATGTTTAAATATAAGAAAAATAGCAGGACAAGAGGACACAGCATGAGATTAGAGGAGGCCGATTAAGGGGAATGTGAGGAAATTCTTTCTAAGAAATGGTGGTGGATGCATGGAATGGCTTACCACAAGAGTGGTTGCTATGAATACAGTGCAGGGCTTCAAACAGGCATGGGATAGGCATAAGGGAGCAATACAAATGACTATGAATAGATAGGTCACTGACAAAGCAAGGCCGATGGCACATTTATAAGGTAGAAAAGAAATGGGCAGACTGGATGGGCCTTGCAGTCCTTATCTGCCGTCAACTTCTATGTTTCTAAATGGTGGATTTCGAGGCTGGAGGAGAATTGGATTAAAATATATACCACAGGTGATGTCATGGGAAACATCTAGTCATTTGCAGAGATTCAAGGAAAATTCCCTTGCCACACGAGACTTCTATGGTATCTGCAGCTCGCATTCTATTGAAAATCTTCCAAAAGGCTCTGGATACGTGAGCAGTACCCATCACTGGTTCATGGACAGATTCAGCTGAACAATACCCAACAACAGGACCACCTAGTATCATTATACTACCGCCTATTGAATTCCTAGAGGAATCCCAAACAGAAGGGGTCCACCAGCAGTGGAGTCAGGAAACTGGATACATGGTCACCCTGGAGACCTGGCAGCGAGCCTGTGGCTATGCTGCATGGTGAACAAGCTCACACCAATGGCGCGATAATGCGTGGAAAAGTTGATAAAGGTTCTTTAGAACCCCTAATCACCAACCATTACACCCCACCAACATGGCAACATGTTGGCGCCTATAGTTGAAACCAGGGCAAACCATACTCGTATTATGTGGGCATGTCCACACCTTAAACCATTTCTCTTGGCTCTCAGGCGCAGCTGCAGGAGATTTTGATCCCCAGCTTCAGTTAACAATGGAGATGTTCCTCTTTTAACCTCCCAAAGCGCTTAGAGGTTCAAACACTAGATACCTTCTCCTCTTTCTCATTACAGCGGCAAGAAGGCAATTACAGAACTATGGCTGACTAACAAGACCTCTACAATACAAAACTGATGGGACATCACAAGGCAGATCTATCCTTTTAAGGGACAAAGGTGCAATCCTTCAACATGTAGTATACCTGCCATCAAGTCCATCTCATAGTGAACTTCTCTCCCTGTTCATTTAGATTGTGTTATTCTCTCCATACTATAGATACCCCTAATAGAGATGGGCGCCCTAGGCTGAGGGGCAGGAGGAGGGCCATCCACAGATCATGTGCCCTCGTTGTGGAGCCTGAGAGACAGTGGGATCTCTTCCACCAACAGGTTTGAGGAAAAATCAATGGAGAGGGGTGATCGAACTAGAATACCACCGATTAAAGACTATAGCCCAGAATCGGAAGAAGTAAGTGGTAGACCATCTTCCCATTGAATAGCCAGAGTAGCAACAAACAGGAGAGAGGATTAGACTGATGGTCACAGTGTAAGGGGCATTGAATTAAGCTGGCTTTACGAATTTAGAGATACATGGATAGAGACTCACCAATCCCAAGAAATTATCTGTTTCCAGAAGGTAAGCATTTACTTCCTAATACACTAACCTTCCTCTACAGAATGAAGTAAGTAATGCCTAATAAGTAGGTCAAAGCTATTTATTAATCCTCATCTACTTGTATTAACAAAAGTGTAAACAATGTTGACTAACTGTGATCTGATGACATGTATGTATATATGTTGGAAAAACATAATAAAAATGAAATTCATAAGACATTTGTGAGTGAATGGCCTCTAGTAGGCTTATTCTCAGTTCATCGAAAACAGAGTTGTTACAGGTGGAACCAGGTTTGCGTGGGTTGGCCATGAATGGCATTGGTGCCTCACAGTCTCTCAATGACATCATGCTGAGAACTGTGGGTAGGGTAAGAAATGTGGGAGTCATTGTGGACTGCAAGCGACACTGGAACATCAGGTGTCAGTGGTGGTCCGCAGTGGCTTTCTCTGTCTTGAAACATCACCTGGATCAAAAACTCTGTCTTGAGCCAGCTGATCTGACAACACTGATACATGCCTTTGTCACATCTAGTTTGGGCCACTGCACCACCTTTATCATGGGTTATCTCTGAGGTTGCTGCGGCCTCTGCAGGTAGTGCAGAATGTGGTAGAGCCTGGCTCTTTGTTGGGACCTACCGGTCCAAGCATATTATGCCTGTGCTTCATGATCTGCACTGCCTGCCAGCTTGGTAATGCATCAGTTACAAGCTTGTTGACCTACAAGGCCTGCACAGTATGGGCCCTGGCTGCCTAAAGACCTGTTGACCTTGCACGCCCCCAGCCACCCACTTTGTTCCTCTGAGGTGGGTTTCCTCTGTGTTCCCAAATCACACCTGAAGTCATTGGGTGATCAAATATTCAGGGTGTTGGCACCTGTGCTGTGGAATGTATTGCCTTCAGGCATGAGAGAGCCCCTCAATGTGCATTGGTAAATCCCACTGAAAAATAGATACCTTTTTAACCTGGGTTTTGGATCTGGCTGATTATTAATACCATTTTGTGTTGTATTTATATTGTAACCATGTTTTATCTTCTGTTCTTCCTGTATATTACGTGTATTCTAATGTATATGAAGACACCCATAGTCTCTGGGATTGGGCTCTGGAAATAAACTTGCCATGGTATCACGTCAGTATCACATGAAATTACTTGGCTAAACAATTAAGCACTGTGGTATCGCATAATACAAAACAAGCGTCAACAATCTAGCGCATCACAATATAGTGATGAGCGTCTGAGCTAGCCATCAGCCGCAACATCACACTCACTATCATCAACCAGGAACATATTTCCTCCTATTCTATATTAGCTGCAAACGCTCCTATTTTATATTCCCAAGAGCCACAGTTAAGGGTGGGGGGGTGGAGTCTGTTAAATCCTGACTGGGAAGTGGAATGTCTTGCCTCCAAAACGGAACAAATGCTCAAGGGTGTAGGCAGGCATACTCACTGTACACATATGTGTACAGTTTTGTTGAGTGCCTGTCATAAACCATATGCCTTTCTGTTAACATAAAATTTGCATTTTTTGTCAGAACTGTTGGACTAAAATCACAAAATAATGTCAAACATTAAAGTTATAGACTTGTTCTTCTTCAGAAAATGCATCTTAACACATATCCTTTATTATATTAGCTTTCTGAGTGAATAGTACCAATTTTAAGATGTGTCCCTGATTTGGGGTCTTTGTCCCTGATTTTTTAAGCCTTGTCCCTGATTCATGAGGCAAGAGGTTGAGAAGTATGCATGTATTGTCCACACTAAGAACAGGCTGGATGAGACCCTATGATGGCAGCAACTGAAATAGCCAACTGAGAGAGGAGCTTTGCCCAGGTTTCACTGCAGCTCCTTCCTAAACTCAGTTACTGATTTTCAACCTATATAACTGTTGCTTCTAAGTGCAGTGGAAGTGCAGCACAACAAGACAAGATGAAAGCGCTATTCATGATGATCGGAAATGAATTAGATCGCCAGTACCAGTAAGACTGCTTCTCCGCACCGCAATCTAGACTTCGACTCGGATGTACTTGCCCCTAATAGCCAAATTCTGAGAGAACAATGTAGCTTCTACAGGGTAATGAGACGTCCCTATCAGAGCTTGAAACAAAGATGGTGGTTGTTGAACAAAACCTGATGATCTGGAGAGCAAAACTGTGGAGACAGAAACTCATCAGGAGAGCACTGATCAGATAATGTTGCAGGTCCTAAAGCATTTCAGAATTTAAATTGTGCCTGTTATTTATTTGCTTTATTGGCTCCTGGTTTAACCCCAAATTCTTATCAGAGGCCAGGTGTTTTGCCATTCTGCCAGCATTTCTCAGAAGGTGTTAGAAAAGTAGTAGATGTCTTGTTATTGTGTTCTGCAGTTAGCCTGGTGCCTGGCTTTTTTTTTTCAGTTTTTTTTCTTTCTGAACATTTATTCCTCCCTCCTCTGCATTGTTTGCATGGGGTCCTTAAGGTGTGTCCTTTTTCTGTTCTGAGAGTTTTCTGTACCTCTCCAGTGGTTATGGACATTCAGAGGTTTAATTCTGTTTTGAGACAATATTTCTGTCTCTGATCATTATTGTCACTTTCTTTTACCCTTATTTTTTGCCCTATTTCTCCTCCTTTCTCCTGCTAAAGCTCTTCTATTAGCCATAGGAGTTCTCCTATGGTCCAACCCCACCACCCTCTGCTTAACATCCTGTCCAGATCCCAGAGCATAACACACAGCTTGTCCCTGTGGATGTGGCCCATTCCTCAAGCTGGGAGGAAGATACTTATGTCGGGTTCAGTAAGAGGAGACTGCAAGGTGCAGGTGGTGTCAGCAGGGCGTACTGTAGAGTGGAGGGCTGGGCAGCTTCATCTGCCTGGGGCTGTTGGGATATTTTGCCCACTAAGCTGTCCTTTATTCCTTCCTAGGATGTGATCCTGAGGAGCTACCTGGCAGAGCATGCATCACGGCCATCACAAGGGTGGGTGAACCCAGCCCTACTTTTCCTTCCTATTAGCCCTATTCTGTGCATGTGATGCCTTCACGTCAGTCCTGGGTGAGCATAGAAACATAGAAGTTGGCGACAGATAAGGCTGCAAGGCCCATCAATCTGCCCATTTATTTTCTACCTTATGAATGTGCCACCTTTGCTTTCTGTCAATGGCCTATCTATTCATACTCATTTGTATTGCTCCCTTATGCCTATCCCAAGCCTGTTTGAAGCCCTGCACTGTATTCATATCCACCACTTTCTGAGGTAGGCTGTTCCATGTATCCACCACCCTTTCTGTGAAAAGAACTTCCTCACATTACCCTTAATCGGCTCTCCTCTAATCTCATGCTATGTCCTCTTTGCCCTGCTATTTTCTTATATTGAAACATGTTAGTCTCGGGGGGGGGGACTTCCGGTGGTGTCATGATTGGATGAGCTGCTTAACGTGAGGCTCCCCGCAGTTTTCAAAAATTCATCCAATTAATAACGGCTAAACCCTACAAAACAAAGCGATTTTGAACTGTCCAAAGATCCACTATGTCTAAGAAGCGAGGAGCAGACAAAAGTGGATCCACCAGTCAGCGGATGCCGACAGATCTCAGGCTGAAGAATCTGACAGCAGGACTCGCAGGCCTCATTGGCCTCCCGCCTTAAGCGCTTCCGGCCGACTGTATTCCCCATACAGTTTTGCAGAGGCAAATGACCCAGATGCTCTCCGAGATACGTGAATTCAGAAAGGAAATGAGATCGACGGTAGCAGCACTAAGAACAGACCTGAGCAAAGTGGGAAAAAAAGACAGGAGAGTTGAAGAACAGCTGACAGCGATCGACAGGAAGAGTCGACGATGCGGAGAGGCCATCACTCAAGTACATTCTCAAATTCAGGCCCTGCAAGAGCTGCCAAGGATGCGAGTGCAGAAGCCGCAGAAATAACATTCGGCTGTTGGGTCTTCCGGAAGGCACTGAAAATGCTGACTTCATCCCGTTTATGCAGAGCCTACTGAAAGAAATCCTCCCCCTGCCCGAAAACATTACCTTAGAAATAGAGCGGGTCCACTGCCGCTGGGGCCTAAACCACCGGCAGGAGCTCGCCTCGTTCAATCCTCATTGAGTTTCTCCGACACCAGGAGAAGGAAACTGTTTACACACGCATGGAAACAGGGCAAGTTGCACTTCAGGAACCATCGGCTTTACTTTGAAATGACTTTGCTCCTGAGGTCATGGTGCGACAAAACTGTGCTTCCCGTGATGAAGGCTCTTAAAGGTGCAGGGGTCCATTCCGTACCTTGTACCCAGGAAGCAGATGGTCCAATTCGTGGAGGGACCCATCCTGTTTGAATCTGCAGCCACAGCAACAGCAGAGCTACGAGCCAGAAAAATTGACATCTCACAGCAGCGCACTACTGATACAGTTCAATTGCAGCAAAACTAGCCCAGAAGGCTTGGACTGTTGGGCAAGCGAGGCACAAAGAAGGCAGGGAGCTGAAGCCCTCCAGAACATTGTTAGCGCTTTGAAGACCAGCTCTCAGGAACATTCAGTGCATGATATGAGTACCCAGGGAGCAGCCACCTGGTACCAAACCACAGGTATTGGCGGAGGGCTTATGTGTTCATCTGGAAGCCCACGGACTTAGTTTTAATATACAAGAACCTTTTTATAACTGTCTAAAGCTGTTAATTTAAACTGCTGGGAGGAATAAGTAAGAGAGAGGATTAGCTGGAGGAACCTAAGGGGATCGGCGTGGGGGAGGGAGTCAAACAACGATTTAGTGATCATCTCCGCCTTGGGCACTTCGAGTTTACAAGCTTCTCCAGGCACAGGTCGATAAGTAAAATTCTTTAAATAATGGCTGTTTGCATATTTACCTTGTGAGGTAAGTACTGGTCCTTCTACTGTAGCTGGCCAGAGTGCGGTAATGATTTCTCAGCCTGGTAGGGGACAGCACAAAGGCAGCGGTGGGCTACCGCGGAGGAATTGCTCTTTGCCTCCACTAGGCGAGAGGCCTACAGGCTGGAATTCGGGTCTGCCGTGCCTGGGAATAGGAGCTGCTCGCTAGTAAGTCGGGATGAAAGGAAACCACCGATGGGACTTGCACTCCATGGGCCAACCTTTTACCCGGTTGTTGGCTGTGCAGTGGGAAAGTTCCTGAGAGCTAGTTTTGAGGACTGGGGGGTCCATAAGAGGGTTTACTGGGATGCGGGAGAGTTATGTTGAGGGAGGGAAGGTCCATAAGTAAATGCGCCATGAGTTAGTAACTTTACCACAAGTATGTCAGTAGCCAGAAACTCATAGTACTGCTTAGGAAGTCATTTATGTTTCTGTGTGCCTGGAGAGCCTCGGCTGGGGTGGAGTCGTAGCGGGCCTTTCGCGTAACCCCTCATGTAGATCGCTAAATAGATCTCGGGCTGGTTGTGGAGGCGGCTCGGCTCACGTGGTGGATGACAACGAAGCGGCTTACTCCCAGCACCATCAGATCAGGAGACTGGCAGCCAGTTAACGGCTTTAGTCAACCCATTACAGAGGCTATGCATTGGGGGATCAACCTGAGGTGTAGACTGGATCACGGGATATGGGGTGCGGGTGTTTCATTGTTGCTAACCAGAGAGAAGCCGTCGATGTGGACTGGATACCGGGTTGGCTGTGCAGCGGGGAGAGCTAAGCCCCCTTTTCAGGTGGAACTCACGGCTACCCGGGTCTGGTTCATCTTGCCTTCACAACCTGCCTTCCCTGCCCTCTCTGGTTGGGTCGGCTGTCCCCACAGGTTGCAGACCTTTAGCAGCACATGCCATATTCTGGCACAGATTTCTCCGCAGGTCTCGGCCGTAAGCTAGGCCACTGGATCCAGTCTATGCAGACTGGTGCGCTGTGATCCCTAAGACCCCCATCCTCCTCCTTGCTTCCTGAGTTATAGCTTAAATTCTGTGAGCACGCAGCTACATGATATATGCCTCTGATTACCTCTTGCTGTAGAGGAGTATGTCAGTCCCAGAGGAATGGGGAGTTAGATTTAAAGCACGGAGGATGGTAGGCGTGCGCAGGAGGAGGGTAATGAGAACTAGCGGGATCATACACCCAAACTGTCAATATGGGGTACTGATAGCGGGTGGTAACAGATGAGATAGGCAAGGTATTGTGGGGGGGAAATAGGATAGGTAATGACAAGCTTTCCTTTTCTCTGCCAAACACGGCTGGGACTGCTAGGCAGTGAAAGTCCTTAGTTAGCTGGACTAGTCTGGGGATTTAGAAGTGCCATGGTCCCCTGGAGTTGGGCAGGAGTTAAGGGAACCCCAAGCTGTTCGCTTATTTTCCTGCCTTGGGGGAGGTAGTAGCAACATTATACAGATTGGTCTCCGACAATTTGGGCATCACTGCATTTATGGTTTAGCTGCTCACCTTAGTGAGCTGTCCACGTGGACTCCACGGATGGTGGTGGGGGGTATCCCGGTGACCACAGATGTTTAGTTGGTGGATTGGGCGCCCCTTCCTAGTTGTGGTTCTGATACTCATCGAGGATGGGAGACCAGCAGGGCAATCTACCTGGCTATTGGGAGTGAAGGCACTGAGGCCCAGTTTTTGTCTACACCTGGGAACCTCTCGTGAATTGGTGGTATGGTTGTTGCTTTCAGGTCCATGCACCACCTTCATGAGAGGAACTAACAAATTAAAGCTGCTGGGGAAGAGGAGGAGATCGAAATAAGGCGGGGTGGAATCAAAGTTCTAGATTAAAATAATAGAGCTACAGTAATTATAAGCATTACTGGGAAGGAAGTGTTTGGAGCTTTGGGGGAAGGAGGAGGGATAACAGCAGTGAAGCAATCTGTGAATGAAGGTTTTCTTTATACCTTGTCAAGCTCAGTTGGGGAGCTGAGGCGGCCTGGGAGTGCGGGCTCCGTTACCTCCCGGCTGAGCCTAGTCTGTGGACCGGCCTGGCCGGTGGTCATATCCGGTTTGGTCTGTTGGACCCCACGAGGCCCGGTTGTTATGTGCACCCTCATGCTGGAGCCTAGTCACTTTGGAACACTCCTTGGGAGAGTAATAGTTTTCTACACCTAACAGGAGCTGTATGTTGCATCTGGGTGACTGAGCCCTGATCATGTGACAGGACCTACGCCTTGGGGGTTATTATTATACAGTGAGGAGCTGAAACTGGGATTGCCCCAGAGGTAGCGGGTTTCCCTCGGTGACTCCATCGGGCCCATTACAGAAGTGGGAAGCCGGAGGAGGACTGCCAAAACTCTCACATGATATTTGAGGTCTTGTCCTCCATTATGCATGGCATGCTCCCCTACATGATTAACCTCGGGGAGTCAACGCCTCGTGGTTTTCGTCATCAACCCCAACCACCCTTTCCCTTTTAGACATCTTTGGTGTCTAAGGTCCTCAAGCAAAAGAGGGCCATGTAGGTAGGACCTTTGGCTTCTACCAATGATCAGGGCATCGCCCAGATCTGTGGAAGTACCAACTGTTCTATGTATGTTTATGGCCATGTTGGCCAATTGGCTCTGTCTTAAGTCTATGTTGTATGTTCATATGGTTTTTGTTGTGTTTGTAAACAGGTCATCGAACTGTCTCTGGTCTTTGCAGGTGCAAAATATGCAGGTCTCGTGGGCACCCAACGAGGGGCGGGGTGCCAGAGTACCAGCGTCAGCAATCATTGGTAGTGATGAACTCACCAAAATTAGAATTGCTCTCTAAACATAAATGGCCTGGCTTCTCCTATTAAAGGTCCAAGGCATTGGCATATCTCCGAAGAACTAAGTCAGATATCTACCTCCAGGAGACCCATATGACTTTAGCAGAACATGCCAAACTAGCTAAATTAAGTAAAGGGCAGGCATTTTCACGCTACAGGGAGGCAGAAGTAGAGGGTTGCTATAATTATTCCACCATATACACCATATCAGTCAGAATTGACTTGGTCAGACCCTGATGGCTGGATGGTACGAACCAAGGAAAGCTTAACAATGAGGTAATTACCTTAGCTAATGTTATTATCTCCCACCGGGCATTACTGTCTCACAACTGAGGCTCCTACTGGATAAGGTGGTGTATCTCACTAAAGGCACTCTTTTGATGGCAGGACTTTAATCTGACGCGGACCTAACCTAGACACCTCCAGGGAGGCCACAAAACTAACAACTCAAAAAATTTTTATAAATTCGTTTCAGAGATGGGGTGGTGCGACATTTGGCGAAAATTACACCCATGATCGAAACTACTCATATTACTCTTGGGCCACGTGACATATTCTCATATAGATTACGCCTACACCCAGGTTGAAAAGTTATATTCTGTGTGTGATGCTGCATTGGGAGATATCTCCATCTCACACCACGCCTGTGATTATGCAGTGAGATCTGGGGTCCGACCTAGAGCCACTCAATGGAGGCTAAATCCATTATACTTACGGTCCAAAGAATTCAAGGAATTCATCTCGGACAAGATATCTGAGATTGTGGCTGATAACCAGCCTCTGACACTACCTTTGGTCCACTGGGACACAATTAAAGCAGTCTGAGGGACACATAATTAATCTGTGGCACAAAAAAGAGACAGCGGAGAATATAGAGCTAAACTTGAAGAAATGCTTCACTTTTTACAGCAGGCACACCAACAAGGCGATGAATCCTCCTCCCCAGATACAACAAACCAAACAAGCACTAGATAAACTCGCGTTACAACAAACTGAAATAGCACTCACATTCCTGAAGTAGAGATATTACGAGGTTGGGCCACGTGAATGCTTGCATATCAAATCCATGAGACAGAGGAAGGGTGCAACGATAGTGACCATAAGGCACCCAGTTGGGGCCATCCCTCTCTAAGACACACAACATCGCTGGTGCCTGTTTGACATACTGTAGGAACCTGTATACCCCCAGAGTCTACCCCCTCCGCGAGACAGCTTGCGTCGTACATTGGAACACTCAACCTACTGACTCTACGGAGGAAAGAAGAAACTCCCTCATAAAACCTATAGCAATAGTCGAGATAGCTCAGGTCATAGCCAACTCCAAATCCCAGAAAGCACCAGGACCTGATGGATACGGGCGAGGTTCTATAAATCCATCAAGGCTCAGATCTTCCCTACCCTCTTTCGTGTTTTTTAACTCTATACTGGAGGGCAACCCACCTCCTGAGTCATGGTCCTATGCAACTATATCGGTGATCCCTAAACCAGGGATTACCCCCAAGAGTGCACATCATACCGCCAATCTTGGTATTAAATCAAGATTACAAACTATTCATGAGTATACTGGTCCATCAGTATGGACCAAGTCCTCCTGCCCTAATACACAAAGACCAAATGGGTTTTGTGAGGGCTTGCACTACCACAGATAATATTAAGTGTTCTCTCTATCTTGTGAACCGAATGAGTGATACAGAGACACCAGCAGTACTAATAGTCTTGGCCTGAGAAGGCCTTGACAGAGTTGCTTGGCCCTTCCTGTATTCGGTTCTGGACAAGTTTGGTTTCCCGGGGCCTTATCCAAGTCCTACAAATATATACTCCACCCCGGCATGTATGTGAGTGTCTGGGCATCATTCTGAATACTTTCAACTTGAAAGAGGCACCCGTCAGGGCTGTCCGCTATCCTATTATTGTTAGCAGCAGTTATAGAACCTCTAGCACAACAAATCGAAATTCGCCTCAAGTACAGGGAGTGCTTTGGAGATGCAGAACACGGAGTTGCCTTATAATGATGACATACTTCTATATCTCCAGAACCCCTAACAATCTATACCAGCGATACGCCAAATTCTAGATGTCAACTATAGGGTTTCAGGCTATAAACTTAACCTGACTAAAACTGAAATACTCACTTTCAATTATGCCACCACACAAAGAGTTGTAGAGGTTCTACCAGGCAGATGGAACCTGGCAAAATTAAAATACCTAGGTATATATATACCTCAGGAATGGTCAGGCTATTATAGATATAACTACTCCCACTTCATGACACAACTAAAGCAGGACCTGCAATCCTGGTCTGTCATTCCACTGAGCCTTGTGAGACGAATAGAAGTAATCAGGATGATAACTCTTCCTAGAGCACTATACCTCTTTCAAAATGTCCCCTATCAGTGCCCCTAAAGATCTTCAGAGAAATTAACCGTCTAATCACGAATTTTGTTTGGGCTGGTCGGAGAGCCGGTGCGTCTTAAGATATTATCCCTTGCATGTACTGACGGTGGCCTTGCCCTTCCCGATCTAAAGCTCTACCAACAAGCAGTAACCATGGTTCACATGATGGCCAGACAAAATAACAGTGCACACCCACATTGGATGGAAATGGAGAAGGCGCTTATGAGACAGTAACATATTTCAGGCACTATACCGTCAAGCAACGGGGAAACGGCCTGTCTAGCTATTAACCCTTGGCTAACAGACTAATTTTGAAAATGGAACTCCCTGAAAAAGACGCATGGGCTACTACCTTATTTGCCACTAATATGCCCAATTCAGGCATTGCCAGATTTCTCTCCCAACACATTGGACTCTGGATTTAGCACATAGGACATACTTGGGTTGAGATACCTGACACAAATAATGACACGAGGAAGAATCTGGGCATATCGGAAATCCAGGCGAAGTTTAATTTGCCACACACAGACTTTTACCGATATTTACAACTTGACATTACCTGGAAGGCCTGCCTCTTCCCCTACGAAGCCCAGAAAACTACCATCACTAATCCAATGCGAATCTCACTGAATGGCTCGGGAAGCAGGAGCACTTGATCTCCATATATCATCAATCCCTGAACTCACAAGGTGACGTCCTCACCAAAACATCCGCACACAATGGCAGATGGAGTCGGGCGTCCGGTTATCCACTTCAGACTGGAAAATGGCATGTCACTACACTTCCAAAGTTACGAGTTCACACCATTGGCGAGAATTTGCCTGGAAGGCACTATACGTTATTTTAGATCCCCTAAGGTCTCCAAACACTATGCGTCAAGTAAATCAGCGGATTGCTGGAAAATTGGCGAGCCTGAGGCCAACCTGACTCATATTATGTGGATGTGCCGGTTCTCTCCAGCTACTTAAAACAACTTGAGATACAGCTACGGGAGCTCCTTGACCCGCAGTTCCAGCTGACCCCGGAGATGTACCTGTTCCTCATAATACCTAAGCCCTATTGGGGACCAAATACCAGGTACCTCCTCTCACTGCTTCTTACAGCAGCTAAAAAGGTAGTTACCATGCAGTGGCTAACAACAAATGTTCCGTCCATTCGGGAGTGGTGGGAAATCACTAGGCAAACTTATAGCATGGAAAAAATGACACATAATCTAAATTGAGCGTGGGGAGCTCCTTTCAGTGAGATGGACACGTTGGCTGCTATATTATATGCTAAAGACCCCCTTTTGTGCCTTAGGGTTGATATCCCAGAGTTCCTCGGTCCGATCTTGTAGGCTGAGCCCTGCCATCAAGGGATCTATGGCCTGGTTGGCCCCCGTGTGATTGGAGCCTTTATGACAAATTGGTTGGGAGGTGCGAACCTGCGAGACTTGACTAGAGGAAAAGGTGAAAAGTAAATAGTTCAGTGTCCTGGTACCCGACTTATTGTTTAATGTGAGTTAATAAGCCTATGGTCTTTAAGATTAGGCATAATTAGACTACAACTCCCATGGAGCAACAAACTTGCAGAAAACACTGTATCTATTGTAGATGAACTAGATGACCTCTAAAACTGTTTGTATTAACTGACCAGTTGTAAAGGTATTGTGTAAAATCAAATCTGATGACTTATATGTATATAAGTTAAAATCTGAATAATAAAAGATGTAAAAAATAAATAAATAAAAGAAACATGTTAGATTCATTCACCTTGTTAATGCCCTTAAGGTGTCTGAATGTTTCGATCATATTACCTCTCTCCCTCCCTCTTTGCTCTAGGGTATACATATTGAGCTCCGTTAATCTGTCCTTATATGTTTTCTGATGCAGTCTCTGCACCATTTGGTTGCCCTTCTCTGGACCGCCTCAATTTGGTTAATGTCCTTGTGAAGGCGTGGCCTCTGCACCAGCATATACTCCAGATAGGGCCTAACCAGTGTCTTGTAAAGAGGATTAATACACCCCAACATCCCCTAGCCTTACCTACTGCTTTAGTGTTTGCATGGATGATTTCAGGTCATCGGTGATGATGGTGCCCAAGCCTCTTTCTTCCCTTGTGACTGCCAGAAACTCCTCCCAGCCTATAGGTGGTTTCAGGGTTTCTCTTCCCTATGTGCATGATCCTGCACTTCTTTGCGTTAAAACCCCAGTTGCCACTCTTTCAACCATTTTGCTAGTTTATCCAGATCTCTCTTCATTCTGCCCACACCATCTGAATCATCTACTCTTTGCAGATCTTGGTGTCGCCTGCAAACAGACAAACCTTACCTCCAGTCCATCTGCCGTGTCACTGATGAAGATATTGAAGAGGACTGCCCCAGGACTGATCCCTGAGGTACCCCACTTGTGACTTGCATCTCTTCTGACTGTATACTGTTTACCACCACTCTCTGTTTTCTGCCTGTCAACCAGTTTGCCACCCAGTTGATCAGCTTCTGACCCACCCCAGCCTATCCAGCTTATTAACTCAGTCTTCTATGTGGAACAGTATTGAAAGCTTTGTTGAAGTCAAGGTAGGACATCAACTGCCTCCCATGGTCCACAACTCTGGTTACCCAGTCAAAGAAATCTGAGATTAGTTTGACAGGACCTTCCTTTGTAAACCCATACTGTCTTGAATTCTGTGCTCCTATGGATTCCAGGTGTTGCACTATCCTTTCCTTAAGGAGTGCCTCCATAATCTTGCCCACTACTGAGGTAAGACTAACTGATCTGTAGTTCCCTGCCTCCTCCCTGCTACCACTCTTGTGGGTGGGATCACATGAGCCCTTCTCCAGTCTTCTGGGACCTCTCCTGTGCTCAGAGACTCACTAAACAGTTCTGATAATGGCTTTGCTAGTTCCACCCTTAGCTCCTTTAGTACCCTGGGATGTATGCCATCAGGTCCCATTGCCTTGTCCACCCTGAGCTTATCGAGCTCTTGTAGGATCCTTTATTTTGTGAAGGGACTAGTGCATACCTTCCTCCCCTGTGTCCATTGTGCTGAGCTGTGCTCCCTGCCCGCCTTCTCTTCAGTAAATACTGAGCAGAAGTATCTATTTAGGATAGATGCTTTTACATGGTCCTCCTCACATGCCCCTTATCCCCTTTGATCTTAGCAGTACCCCCTCTGGACTTTCTCCTTTCACTAATGTATCTATAGAAAGTTTTGTCACCTTCTTGTACTGTTTGTGCTAGTGTTTCCTCGGTTTGGGCCTTTGCCTGCCTTACCTTCCCTGTTTCCCTTAGGGAATTTTGGTATGCCTCCCTATCTTCATCCTGCTGCATTCCTTATATTTCCTAAAGGCGGCCTTTTGGCTCTGACCTTTTCTGCTACTGTTTTGAGAACCAAAGTGGTTTCCTTCTTCTTTTGCACTTCCTTTTCTCTAACACAATGGGATGTTGCTTCAAGTATTGCATCCGTAATGCTTTCCCACTTTGCCTGTACCCCTCACTTGTATTTCTTTTTACCATGGCTAGCTTAAGTCTGTTGGCCATCTTATCAAAGTCAGCTCCTCTGAAGTCCCATATTTTTGCCTTGGAAGCAGGTGCTTACTGATGAAATGCCACTCCAGAAGGGCCACTTTTTCATCCTGCACGATACATCCACCCCTGGACCATCAGGGGCAGTCATACAGCATAAGGCAAGACAAAATTTATTTAAAAGGCCCAGTCCGGAGGCCCTGGCGCCGTACAAATAAGTTAAACACATATTCAGCAACAGATCAATAAAACACAGAAATAATTATAAACATATAAATCATAACGCTTCATATAAACATTACCCATAGATAATAAACTAAACATCAGATTACCAACGGCTATAATCAGATCAGATCTATAAATTAATAGCTTAATTCAAAAGGCCTGAGTGAATAGGAGGGCCTTGAATACCTCCACAGTAGGGCCCCTCTTAACCCCAAGGCAGCGAATTCCACAGGACAGGGGTGGTGACACTAAAGGCCTTGTCACCAGTCGATTTCAACCTCATCCTGGGAATCGCCACGGGCCTCCACAGGAGGAACGGAGGGTGCGAACCAAGAGAGCAGGTACAAGAAGGTCTAACAGATAACCAGGCGCTGACCGTGTAGGGCCTTATAGGTAAGAAGACCCACCTTAAAGAGGATCCTCCACCTGACCAGCAGCCAGTGCAGCTCACGCAACACCGGTGTAATGTAGCCAAATTTTGGCTGCCCATTAATAACTGGGCAGCTGCGTTGTGCACTAGCTGCAGTCTGCGGAGAGATCCTCCTGCACCTTTTAGGTAGAGCGAGATTACAGTAGTCAAGCCTTGATGTAACTAAGGCATGCATCAAAGTGGGAGATCCAGAGGCGGAACAAGGGACTTTATCCTGGTGACATTTGAGATGGAAAAAACAGAAGCGGACGGTGGAAGATATCTGCGCCTCCATCGTCAAATTCCTATCCAGAATGACACTAAGATTTCGCTCCTAGAGGAGGCCTTCAATGGAACAGATCCCAGAACAAGTCCAGTCTCTGATCCAGAGGCCCATCCTATCACGCACTGTGTTAGACTCCACCACCAATACCTCCATCTTATCAGGGTTCAGTCACAACCAGCTAGAGGCCATCCAGTCGTTGATCTCAGCAAGGCAGTTGTTTAGCACATCTACCTCATTGGATGTTCCTGGGCAAAGGATAAGTATAGCTGAGTATCATCCGCATAGCAATGAAAACCCAAGCCATACTTCCTAATGATCCTTCCATGGGTAGCATGTACACCGTGAACAACATTGGGTCTAACACCGATCCCTGAGGTACTCCACAAGATAAGGGGCTAGGGGTGGGAGAAAATCCCCATCACAACTCCTTGCCTCCTGTTGGTTAAAAGGACTCGAACCGGCAGATGACAGTGCCGGTGAGTCCAAGAGAGTTCCTGAGGCGGTCAAGCAACACACAATGGTCCACAGTGTCAAATGCTGAAGAGAGATCAATGAGAACAAGAATTATCCTTTCTCCTTGATCTCTAGTCCTGAGGACATCATTCTGCACCGAACAAGCGTGGTTTCTGTGCTATGCCTCACCCGAAACCCGACTGGAAGTGTTCAGACAACTCATGGGTCACAAGGTGCTCCTCCAACTGAAGCGCCACTACCTTCTCCACAATCTTCACCAAAAGGGAAGATTGGAAATAGGTCGTAATTTGCCCTAACCTCGGGTCCAAGGATGGTTGCTTTAGAAGTGGTCTCACCAATGCCTCCTTCAAGGCATCAGGAAGACCCCTCAGATAAGGAACACCGGACAATCAGAGCAAACACTGGGCCAACGGTGTTGATGCATCTCATCAAGAAACGCCGGCACCGGATCCAGTTCGCAAAAGATGTGCTTAGATTGTCATCACCCGATGTCCTCACTTACCTCCACTGGTCTAAACTCCCCAACCAGACGGAGTGCACTCAGAACACTTCTGGCGGCCACTGCCAGCTATATAGCATTGCTGACTGGAGGAACTCCCTGCGGATACGGACACACTGTCCGAGAAGAACCAAGCAAACTCTTCGCATTCAGTATTAAAAAAACTTCAGCTGTAGACAAGTAGGACGAAGTAGCCTGTCCACAGTCTGAAAAAGTATAGCTGAGAAGGTACCCTCCTCCCAGAAGCAGGAGGCATCCAAAATGGACGCCAGAACTCTTCCTCACAGGTCAGTACCAGGCGTCCTGGGCTTGGGGAGGAACCTGGGTTTTATGGATGGCAAGCTGTATCACTACCACTGCGCCAGCCTGCTTTTCTATTGCATTTTGACATAATTTGTAGCTTTTCTCTACCATTATGCCATTTTAGAGGGCTTTGTGTCATTTTTTGTCAAAATTGATGCAACTGCTCAAAACATTTGTAACAAGTATGCAACAGTTGATACAAGTGTACAGCAGTTGACTCAGGAGAGCAAGATTTGATGCAAGTGTAGAAAAATCAGCGCAGAAATTGACACAAGTGAGCAAAACATCTGAAGACCCTCCTCTTTGGTAGCCTTGCATGAAATGGCACGATGTGTTCTGCAGACCCTTTTCCATTAAAAATGTAATGCATGTTGTAAGACCTTGAAACAGTCTCTGTATGGTATATTCTGTCCATTCTACACAAGCAGTACCAATGTTAATTGCTCACCATCTGGTCCCCAGACTGGTGGTTGCCCAACTGAAGGCACATCTGGTTTCACATTTGGCAGTGGCAATAGAAAGTAAGCAGAGATCCCGCCTTTGTTATGTCAGCAAGCTCTTTTAAAAGGAATATCAAATGGCCAGGACACAGAAGCATGTCCCACCTCTTATAGCTGATTCACTGCTGACCCCTGTCCCTGGGTGTCTGGACAGGTACATCTTGATGTATTGGGTCATCCATCACTCACCCAGGTGAAAAGATGCTATTCCAGATCTGAATGTTTCCTCAGACCTGTCGGGCAAGGGAACATCCCTGAGCCAGAAGGTCAGGAATGCTACCAAGGCAACAATAATCCTACTGACACTCAGAATCCAGAGCAGTCTCAGGCATCTGAAGGGAAAGTGAATGGGAGGAGGAAATTCAGTCTTTCTCCAAACCATCTCTACTTGATCCAAAGCATATTTCCTTACTAGTAGAAGAGACCTGTTTCACAGCTACTGGAAACAGTCTTCCACTAAACTGAACATTAATTTCATTCTTTCTTGCACAAGGGTGCTCATAAATGCTTCGGAGTGTGAACAGTTGTGTGGACTGACAAAGATGAATTGGATAATCTGGGCAAGAAGTAGTAATTTTCTAAATCATTGCCCATTCCTCTCCACAGGTGTCAAAAATGGGAGGCACTTCCTGTGATCTCTTCTGTAGTTTAACTGTTATTCCAGTAAAAGGCACAGCAACTATTTCAGACTGTAATGATAGACATCTGGAAAAGCTGGTAAACCTGGCATATTTAGCATTGGTTTGCATGTTGCATCAGCCTCAATGTTAGCTCAAGCACTTTGTGAAAGGTCAACAGAAATGGTGGATGAGGTTACGGATGATTCTCCAGTTAGATGCCTGCTCCTCTTAATACATTTGGCAGCCTCCCCTAGGGGACTCCATGGTGGATCTTCTCCATGCTTCAGCGAGAGGTTGCGCTGCAGCTGTGGCAGCCCTTAGGTTGGTTTGGCTCAGGTATTATTCAACAGACCCTGCATCCAAGTCTCACTTGCTCAAATGAACATTCATAGGTGGTAATGTTGTTTTGCTCTGTTAGAAGTGATCATTAAGGAGAGAAAAGGTTCTTTGCCAAGTTCCAAGAGTGTAGCAGTGCTCTGATAGTAGTTTCAGAGGTAGATGTGTTGGAAATGGCACTCCCATGGAAATGTTATTCCTTTCATGGATATGGAATCCAGCACAGTAGATGCTAATTTTCAGGCTTAAAGTCACAGTAGAATAGAGGTAATTTTCCCATAAACATTTTGGTGGAGCCAACCATGAAGGCAGTTATTCACCATGGGGATTTGCAGGACCATCCTTGTCTACAAGCTCTGGACAGATGACCCTAGAGGTTTTACAATAAGCGGACTGCAAGTCTGGGTCCTGGAAATAATTTCACAGGACAATGAAATAGAGTTCTCTTCTGTGCCTTTCAGATGGTTGTTCTTCCAGTCTCCACAAACCCCAGGAAACAGCAGACCAGCTTGTAGACATCTTCTCAGCTTGGGGCAGTGATTCTGGTTCTTCCTGAGGTAGAGGAACAGGGATCTTACTTTGTGTTGGAGCTCTTGCAGCAGGCTATAACCATAAGGACTAAGCTGCCAGGTGTTAGGACCCCATGGAAAACTTCATTAGCAGTCTTCAGCGGGGACCGCCCCTGACAATGGCCCACATCCGATGTCAGATGATGGTATAAAAGGGGTGTTCCCTAGCCCCACCTCAGTTCTTTTCTCACGCTTGACCCGTTCACATTGGCTCCACGGACTTATCCTGCTACAGTCGACCGCCATTTCGCATTTATCCACGTTTCTTTTATTTTCAATTAAAAATAGTGATTTATTTTCCCTTATCTCTGCATGTCATCTTCTCCGACTCCTTCAGTTGAGCAAAAAGTCCAAGTGCACATGTGGCAAGCAGCTACTGTCGAAGGGCGGCCACACAGCTTGCCTCCTCTGTCTGGGCCCAGACCACGGTATGGAGGCTTGCCAGCATTGCCAGAGCTTTAACCAAAGGACTAGGACTGCCCGCCACAAAGCCCTTTGAGAAACAGCTTGCCACCATGCAGAAGCAATCCTCAGGGAAGAGGTCCTCTTCTTCTTCTTCCTTCTCAGACACACCGGGAGAAGAAGTCTTCAGGAAGCACAGGTCCCAGGATAAGGAGAAGACCTGGACATGCTCTCGCTCTTGGTCTCCTCACAAGAAGAGGGCCGCTTCTGGTTCCTCCTACCACGGGACATGGACCACTCTCCCTGGCCTGCTCTCATGCCTTCCGGGCAGCCAGCGGATCATCTTCCTGCCTCAGTGCTGTTGATCGGCAGAGGTTCATTAGGGTCCGGGGCTTCAGTTCCAGCCCTACAGCCCCTGAAGGTGAAGGCTATCCCTAAGTCTTGGCCTACTTAGGTGAGATGCGGCGGAGTTAAGTCAGGTGGCTGGTCAGCACCCGTCATCTGCCCAGCGTTGGACTCGGCTTCTAAGTCTTGGACAAGGCCCTCTGACACCAGGAGCATCGTCTGCCTCTGCGGCTTCAGTGGCGCCTCTACCCGTTCCATGGTGTCTTCACCATGGGCTCCTGCTCAGCCAGCGATTGCTGCCTCCCGGACTATCGTCAGCAGATGCCCGTCCATTCGGCGCTGGGTTCCCGGCGTCCAACCCTGTGATGCTCCAGCCATCACTGGTAGAATCGTCTCCCTACACAGGCGATGGAGGGCCTGATGTCCGAGGCTCCCACTCTAAGGTCCGCGCCTGCTGCTCCTCAGCCCCAGAGGCACCTGCTGGCCCCTCAGGTCTTCAGATTCCTCTGAGCAAGGTGAAGGATCTTTTCCACTTCTAGTGGAATGAGATCAGGGTGACCTTGTCCTTCATAAGCCTGCCAAGCCGGGAGTGGCAGTTCCTCAGCCAGAACCCAGGGAGCCGGCCCTGCCACCCAAAAGCCCATCCCCATGCCCTGACAACTGGTACAGGGGCGGGTCCAAGCACAGGAGTCTGAGACATAGGCACTCTTCCTCTCGGTCATCTGGCTGACGTCAGCGCCATTCTGCAGGCAGGCGCCTGCATGAGACTGCATCCTCCTCTTCTAATTCAGAGGACTCGAGTCACAGCTCGTCTTCTTCCTCTTCCTCCTGGGACTCGGAACCTAGGAGTCATCCTCCCACATGGACAGCAGAGACACCCCAGGTCCCTCCTGGCGATCCATCATTCATGGACATCATGAGGCATATACAGGCCAATAATGGCTAGGAGATGGAGGACCTGGACCCAGAGAGGTGCAGGCTGGCTGTACCTTTGCCAAAGGAGCCTAAGCCTTTAGTAGTGCCCCCATTGGTGGACACCTTCAGGACCTTACTAGGATAACCTGGAAGCACCCTCTTTTCAGCCATATCCAAGAAATCAGATAGGTTCTATAGGGCACCCAGAGATGAGACCTTCCTTGCAGAACACCCATTGGCGACTCATTGGTCATTACCATGGCCCATGACCGGTCTAAGAGGCTAAGCACCTTAACAGCCAGCCTCCTGACCAAGAGTCCAAACATCTGGACCAGCTGGGCAAGAAAGTTTATGCTTCCACTACTTGCAGTGTTAGGTCCTTGAATTTTCACACCCACATGATGCAATATCAAAATGCTCTGTACGAAAAGAGCCTGGAGCTGGCCCAAGCTCTGCTGGATGTATCACAGAAGGTGGAGCTTCTGGATCTATTGAAGTCAGGTTTCAGACATCGCACGCGCATGTTTTACGTGCCTTGTATGATACTGCTGATACAGCTGCCCGTGCAGCAGCCACCGGTATCTGTCTCTGGCGTCATTCATGGCTTCAGGTCTTGGGTTTCACCCAGGACCTCCAGGCTGGAATCATGGACCTCCTGTGAAGTGATCTGTCCTTTTGGGGACGAGGCTGAGAAGTTGATTACTGTCCTCCAAGACTCTGGCAAAACTACCTGGTCAGTCCAGAAGATGTACAAGGCCAACCAGAAACCTTTTCGGAAAGCAGTCCTTTTGTAAATCCTCTGCACAGAAGTCCTGAAACCAGCAGCTGCATCGAGGTGGTTTAAACACAAGGCCACCTCCCAGACCCGGGGGTCCTCGTCCAGAGTCACCAAACTCTCCCAGTCCTCTCTTCCAACCCCGGAGCTTCAGCCTGACTCATTGTCAGACCCCCTCCCCAGCAGAGACCCTGGGAGAGGTGGTGGTGGTGGGGTTGCTTCTCCTCTATCTGAAGGGATGGAGAAAAATTACAGCCAACCAATGGGTTCTTCAAATCACAGAGAGAGAGGACACACGGAGTTCCTGGAGAGGCCACTGGACAATCCACCAGTGTCCTCCACTATCCTCCATCTCACATCACTCTGATTGAAGGGAAATTCAGGCTCTTTTCAAAAGGAGTCCATAGAGCCAGTCCTCCAAGTCAGAGAAGAAGGGATTTTATTCCCATTTCTTTCTAAGTAACCAAAAGATCGGGGATCTTAGCCTATTCTGGACCCTCAGTCATCTGAACAAGTACGTCTAGTACGAAAGGTTCAGAATGGCCACTCTACCAGGCCTAATTCCTTCTTCACAAGAAGACTGGCTCTGCTGTCGGGACATCGTCCTTTACATCCTTGTGTTCCAGCCCCACTGAAGATTTCTCGCTTCCTCTTCCAAGGGCATCATTATCGGTTCTGAGCTATGCCATTCAGCCTATCCTCGGCTCCCAGAGTCTTCACCAAGTGCCTAGTGGTGGTGGCTGAAGCCCTCAGAAGACAAGGCCACTACGCCTTCCCTACCTAGATGACTGGTTTCTGACAGCACCCACAAGAGTTCAGCTGAGCACTAGAAGACACTTTTATTCTCTTTAGAGAGTGGGGATAACTCTGAACCTACCAAGTCATCCCCTGGCCCAGCCAAAGACTCCCAATATATCGGAGGCGATACTGGACAAGGCTTTTCTGCCTCCAGACAGAGTAGATCACCTTCTGTCCCATGCTCGGACAGTATCATATCCCTGTCAAACCTCAGCCAAGTCATTCCTACAGATGTTGGGTCACATGGCAGCTGCCATTCCGACCATCTCTGTCGGTTTACATGAGGGTCCCCAGTGGACACTCAGGGTGCAGTGAGACCAATGTTCAGATGACCTGGAACTACCTTTCACAGTCTCTGACCCAGTTCATCGGACCCTGAGTTGGTGGATGGAATCTGTCAACCTTTCCAAGGCGTTTATTTCAGACAGGAGTCTCCGAGGCAGGTCCTAACTATGGATGCCTCGGAACAGGGCTGGGGGCCCATTTAGTGGACTGGCAGACCCAAGGGTCCTGGTCCCTTTGAAACAGACAATGCACATCAGTGTCCTGGAGGTGAGGCGGTCTTCTGTGCTCTACAGGTATTTCAAGCGGACCTCCTCCTGGGCCCTCTCCTAATCCAGACTGACAATATTTCTGTTTTTTTTTTACAACAACAAGCGGTGACACTCATTTGTATACCCTCTGGTATTGGGCACTGGAGAACCGCCTGGAACTCACCGCCATGCATGTTTCAGGCACCCAAGACATCTTGGCCGACAACCTAAGCAGGTCTCAGTCCAAAGCCCACAAATGGGAACTACTCCAATCAGTCATAGAGCAGCTGTTTGACAGATGGGGATGGCCGTAGTTAGACCTTCTTGCATCTCCACTCAATGCCAAACTGCGCAGTTTCTGCTCGCTAGATCCAGGGCCTCGTGTTTTCTGGCGAGAAACGTTGTCCCTCTGTTGGACAGGAAGATTATTGTATGCCTTCCCTTCCTTTCCTCTACTTCAGAGGGTACTACTCAAGCTGCAGGCGGGGGGCAGAGATGGTCCTCATTGCTCCCTACTGGCCTCGTCAGCTATGGTTCCCTCTGCTCCAACAGTTAGCAGCGGAACCTTCAGTCCTCTTGCCCCTGAGCTCGCCTTGCTCTCCCAGGACCAGGGCACCCTAGCCATCTGGACCTCAAGTCGTTGCATCTGCATGCATGGCTCCTGCAGACTTCGCTGTTGACAGATTTGGGGTTTCCTCAGAGTAGCTTATGTCCTAGTGGCCATGAAAACCCTCCACTAGGTCCACCTACACTATGAAGTGGCAGTGGTTCTGTCTCTCACAGATTCAGCAAGTCAAGCGTGCATATGGCTATGTCATTTCTTGGGTGCCTCAGATTTCAGGTTTAATGAAGGCAACCATTGGAATAATCTCTTAGGCCAGGCTGCATAGTAGACTTGTCCAGGTCTTCCTTCTATCTCATTGGTCATCTGGGTTGGTAATCAGTTCTCTTGTTTTAATTAAAATGGTTCTATATTTCTGCAAAAGACTGACCTCTCTTGTGGTTAAGCATTAAAAATTAACATGTTTTGGTAGGGTAGACTGCATCTTAGGCCATGTTTTGTTTCCAAACCTACAAGCTGTAATTTGTTGTTTAATGTTTCCTGCTAATCGAAAGAGGAAGGATGTGATTGCTCAGAGGAGGGCGTGGTTGAACTGTAACCATACACGTCACTTAATACAATACAACGGGGTGCTGGTTGTTGGGATGACTACACTCAGAGCGCTCAGCACCTGGAAGGTACAGCCAACATCCCAGAGTGTCTTACTGCACTTACAAAATAGGTTTTGTGTGAGAATTTAAAAAGGAGCAACTATGTACAAAATAGTCAGCCTCCTCTGAGCGTTCACGAGGGGCACTGTTGTGGAACTGCAGTGTGGGTGCTAGTATGGGCTGTGTGCTTAAGGTTTGGATTGTTGCCAATAATGAGTAATCTGTATTTTTTAATTACATAACAGCAATCGGATAATTTTTGTATGAGGTTAGAAGGCTGAAGCAGCGCTGGTAGCTCTCCTCCTCTCGGGGAGAGAGTGAAGGAGAGGACTGGAGCCTATTGTCCACTGGTGGAGGCCGAGAGTACAGCAGTGCGTCTGGTCCTGATGACTCAGGAGCTTGACTGGCCTGGCAACTGCCTTGCGTCATGGATGTCACGATCCAAGAGGAAAAAACAGGAGTAAATCCGTGCTGGTTGATCGGGTGACTGCCCTCCCAGGATCCTTGCCACCGCAGTCTCCGTAGCCCTCATCAGCTGTCTCAGCAGCAGCACCCAGGACCAGAAGGCAGGCCAAAGGCTAATTCCCTGTGCAGGTAGGGGACCCACCCGATGAAGGGATACATCAGGGTACCCTGAGGGGCTTGCTGCGATCTGGGGGCGGTAGGGGTTGGGGAACTATCAGTGCAGGAAGATTCGTGCAAGGGGCCCGAAGAGAGACCAACCAGTCGCGGCGTAAAAAAAAAAAATAAAACCCACTGCCACGTATGCTGCAGTTCTTATAGGAGCACAGAAGAGTGATGTCCCCTAGGCCCCAATCACCATAGCAACCAATATTTCTAGGCAGTAGGGGACCCTGTCACAGTTGGTTACAAATAAGAAGGCTGACTTTTTGTGTGGTTTTTTTTCTCCATGGCAACAGTCGTGGAGTTACTGGTGGCAAATAGCTACAGGACGGAAGGTTGTATGTGATAGGCGATCGCCCGTTACAGCAAATGTACATCGCCGAAAATAAGAGCAGTGATGTACATTTGCAGCGACAAAACTTCATAAGTGTTTATGTGTGGAGGCTTTGCCCCGCACCTCCCACTTACTAAAATAACAAACTCAGAGATCAGGTTGAAATAAAAAAAACAACATGAGCGCAGAAAGCGCAAAATATTGTGCTCCACCCCAGCCCCGAACTCCTGCACCTCTTTCTCACCAGAGCCAGCCACCCTAACCACTGCGCCACTAGGCCAGCTCAGCAGCTTCCCTCTCACCACCCCCACATACCTTACAGATACCTTCTGTATCCTGTTGCTGTTCCTCTCCGCCTCTGCACTTTCAGGTCGCTACCCTTCAGAGTAGCCCACAACATAGGCGCTGAGATTAAGTCGCTCAATCTCAGTTGCCCTTTGGCAGGATACTGGACAGAAGGCTGCATGGGTTTGTGGCAGGCAGACCTTGTCAAACAAAACTGAAAGATTTGTTTGGGTAATGAAAGCTTTGATAACTGACAGGCAGCTGACATACTGGAGACAGTGCAGAGGAAAGTGACCATGATGATACATGATCAGCAAGACAAGATGTATGAGCAGACATGGACTTATTGGGGACCAGAAGGAGGGTGGGGATATGATTTTGAAACATTTAAATACTTGCAGGGTGTACATAAAATGGACACAAGAAAGCTATTCTGAAGTGGCAACATTAATGCTAGGGAATAAAAGAAAACTGGCATGGGGTAGGTTTAAAAGGACAATAGGAAGTACTTTTCAAGGAGGCGAGTTGTGAATGGGTGGAGGACTGCCCAAGGATATGTCAGTTCAGAAATGGTATATGGGTTCAAGAGAGGTGGGACACGTAGCAGGCTGGATAAGGGAGCTGGAGAAGTCAGGTGGGATGTGGTCGGAGCCTTAGAGGGCATGTTCCACCTCACATGCAGACTGGATAGACTGTCAGGCCTTCTTCCTGCAGTTTTCTATGTTTTCAAACAAAATGGCTGCAACTCTAACAATTAACATTATAAGGTTGGCTCAGGGATATGTTGGGTAGTGAAGAAAGGGGAGCCTGCGTTGTTATGGGGACTTTTCCATAGCCATTGGTTGTAATGACACAGTCATATGGGTAAAAAGTGGCTGCGCCAGAGTGCAGGAAATTGAGGGGCTGGCGCCGTGGTGATGAGGCTGAGATGCTATCAGTGTTTTGACCTTTCCCACACCAGCAACCTGAGTTAAGTAAAGAGCTCAGGTTGCTTGGAGCCAATGGGGGCAGCCGTTATAGGATCCAGGCTGCCTGGAATAAGGTCGATCTTAAGATTGTTTTACTAGCCCAAACACTAGTGCAAATTGACCAGAGGCTAGTGCATCTAACTCTCTACTTGCCCGTCTTGACTAGTGCATATTTTCATGGCTGTTAATGAAGTTAAAAAGTCTCTACTTTAGCATTCTCTAATCCTCATGCTAATCTCTCTCAATGTTCCAGATGGCCAGGTGTGATTAACAGCTCATTAAGAGCTGCAGTTATCTGGCAGTTCAAGTGAGGGATCACAAAAGACTCAATGTGAGTCATCACTCCACTGTTAAGACTTTCAGCTAGTGTCCAGGGTGTGATCAGGGTAGAGTGCTGTTAGGTCACTAGGTTCCAGTTTTCTGAATGTGTCTATGTCTAACAATTTGTCCAATATTATTAAGACCAGTGCCCTTATTTCTTTACATTTTGAGTGTTTGTATTCAACATTTCAGTGACAAAATGCAAAGAGGTATACATGATCAGTCCTGCAGGTGGTGGGTTTTATCCCAACCTCACCTTAACTTCCCTCTCCCTCCAAATCTCTTAACTCTGTTCTTCCCTGAACACCACTGCAGACCAGACTCTGAAGTGACCATCCATAGATGATAGATCCATTGCTGCCATTACTGGCAAGTGTAGGGGTCCGCAGCTCTTCTAAATAGACCATGCCAGCTATCACCATCCATACTGTTCCACCCTTTATCCCACTTAGCATGTCCTTTCAGCCTAAAACAAAGCTTTGGATCATATATGGTACAAAATAAACCTTGATAAAATACAAAATTTGAAACCTTGAAATAGGCATTCCTGGGTTGCACAGATCATCCTATACAGAAATAAAAATAGTATAGTGTTTTGCCTGTATAGTTTCCCTGGGCTGATGAAAGGACAATGTTAAAGAAAAATCTGTTATTGTTGGGGCAGAGCATATTAAAATCAATGCTTTTACAAATAAAAATGTCAGAGTTTTCTATTTCCCAAGCCCCTTAAGTTTGTCTAGCCCCACCCCAAAGAAATCTTAGATGTGCTCCTGGCTCATTTGAGACTATACAAAACTTTCAAAAGTGCAGGTCTCCAGTTGACTATAGGGTGGGACCCAGAGTGTCTTTCTCTTCCTGACTCTGTTCATTGCCCTGTGGGTGGTGGTGACAGTGTGGCGAGGTGCATGATGATGTCAGCTATTGTGTGTGCAGAGCTAGGACTGTGATTGAACATTTGCTGTTGTGATAGCCTCTCTGTTTGGTGGGGGCAGAAAGAGGAAGAGAGGAGGCTATGGTACAAAACAGTGGGGGGACTCACTGTCTGTGATGCCATTGCTTTTGTTTTTCTGCTGGGAGCTGGAAGCAATGTGGCAGCAGGATAAATGTGCAATAATCAGAGTATTTCTTGGCTTTGCTTGCATTGTTTCTGTATGTGATCAAAATTTACCATTATAATTAAGGCTAGTGCAATTTTGAATCAACTTGCCCTGCTAGCTAGTGCAAAAAAGTTAAGGTTAACCCCTGAGGAGCTCCTCTCTTGGATTGGGGTCATGTGCCTTTCTGGGGCTCTTGGCTGCCACTGGGTGGAGGCTTAGTGGTAGCATCAGTGCATAGGAAGCAAGGCGTAAGTTTGGGAGGATGGAGGCACCATGAATCTGGAATGCATGTGCATCTTCATACGCATACATCATCTGTGTGTAGCTGCTTGTGCCGGGAGGAAACACTAGGTGGAAAATAGGTGCAGCTTATGGACTTCAAGATGCCCACCATGACAGCGCTTCAGCTAGCGTTTTCTGGATATTGATTGCTGGGAGGGGCGACAGCCCGCCCGCCGCGGGAGGTGGTGAATCTGTGGGGAACTGGTTCCCCAGTATGGAGAGAGGAGTGGGATGGTCGGGTGCCCCGAGGCACGAGGTGAACAACTGCCTGAGTCTGGCTCAGGTGGTCAGACACTTCTTTGGAAAAGTGCAGGAAACCGGTACTTATGTTTTCATGCTATTTCAACAGAAAATTCTGTACACCTTTACCCTCGTCTAGAGAAAAGTAGAATCTAGAATGTTAGTGTGTGTGTGTGTGTGTGTGTGTGTGTGTATATATATATATATATATATATATATATATATATATATGTATTTTTTACTTCTTTATTTCGCCATTTGCTGTCCAACATCATTGTAACATTCTCTGCAAATATAATACAATCATTATTGAGACTTGATTACTTTACATGTAGATATTCACAGCATGTGTCTGTCTGATCCTGCTATGAATACAGGGCATAAAGATGTTCAATGCGATTTTGAATAAAGCTGATTATACCAAAACCAGTTGTCTGTTTTGTTTCAATATGTCTTTTATTTTTTTATTTATTTATTTGAGATATCGAATTACAAACCTTGAGTCAGAGACTCCTTCACAAAGGCTCCACATTAAAACAGTGCATGAGTTACAATAGAGTAAAAGACATTACATACATACAGGTAAGTTACAAACCGTATACAAAACCAGCTAGATACAATAGGCAGAGTAACATGTACTTGAAACAGTCAAACAAAGGAAAATTTATGAGGCAGTCAGACTTGACCTTGTCATTGAGCAAATTAGAAATTAGGGAGAGAGTCAGAAAGGAGGAGGAGGAAGAGGAGGGCTAGAAGCAGTCAGCAACCGCCCAGGTCAAGGAGGTGCTGCCTGAGATAATGTATGAAAGGGCCTAATTTAACTGTAACGAAACCTCCAGTGGCAGCCCATTTAGCCATTGGGGCCTTGTACATGAATGCCCTCTGCTCTAGGGAAGTTCTACAGAAGGGGACCAGGAAGGTGGCTTTAGAAGAACTTCTGTAGACCTGGGGTGGGGGCAGGGGTTAGGAGATGTAGGGTTTCATGAGGAGGCGGACCAAGGCTATCTTTCTGGCTAGCAGGCAGGTCTAGTAAGCAAGACTTCCCTCGAAATTTAGCCAGTTTGCTTGTTACAAGTCACAGGCGTGAGTGAGTCAGTCTCCACCAGTGACCAGTTGACAGGCTTTGTTAGGCGACCTTAATATGGCCAATTGCGGTATCAGCCGCAGAGCCATAGATTACAGTGCCATAATCAACTATGGGCAGAACTGAACTAGTAACGCCAATTGCAGGGCCTCAGGTGTCATGCAGGACCTATGTCTATAAAGTAAAGCAATCCTGGTGTTCACAGTCTTGCAGATCAGGTTAATATGCTCATGAAATGAGAGGGTGGGGTCCAGAGTGATGCCTAGGTATTTAAAACTGTTAACCTGCTCCAGTGGTTGGTGCTGGCTATTTAGAATGATTAGAGGTAGGCCTTTGCTTTTGTTGTGAGCGTTAGCAAACAACATGTTTTTGTCTTTTATAGTTTAGGACGAGTTTGTGGTGGAAGAACCAGGATTCTGTTTCATGAAAACCCTTTGAGATTACATTGTAGGGGAGGATCAGAATGGCTAGAAAAGATGGCGGCATCATCTGCGTGAGTAACATCTGACCAGAGCAAGCAAGGGAAAATGATATTGAGGAAGAGACTGAATAGGAGTGGGCCCAGAATAGAGTGCTTAGGGACCCCTGAGTGACCCGATAAGCTGGTGGAGAGGGTGTCATGGATTTTACCTGTTGTGATCTCTCACTAAAGTAGTTGGAGAACCAAGAGGAGGCATCGTGTGAGAGGCCCAATTGTGAGAGGGATTCGACAGGAGTGCATGGTTTACCATGTCGAAAGCTTTAGTTAGGTCTATGTAGGCAGACCCAACTAAGTGGCCATGGTGCAGAGCTTTGTGTATAAAGTCTTTATATTCAAGGAAGGCTGTGGTAGTACTGTGTCCTTCCTAAAGCCATGCTGCTGGCGACATAGCAGGTTGTATTTTGAAAGGTATTCTGTGAGTTGGTCCGATACTATAGTTTCAAGTGCTTTGGATAAAGGGGAGGATTGAGATGGGACGGTAGTTGGATTGTGAGGCCCTATCGCCACTCTAAAATATTGGTGTAATTACTGCAGCCTTCCATTGTGAGGGAATTGGCCAAGACAGAGTGAGAGATTGAGCAATTTGGTGCAGGGGTGGAACAACATCAATGGCCAAATGCAGTAGCTTCAGGTCAAGAGAATCTCCACTAATCAACTATGGGCAGAACTGAACCCAGGACCCTAGTCAGATAGGATTTAGCTTTCGCGGAGGCAATCCTAAATTGGAATGGGGATAACTGAGAGGGGAAGTTGGGGGCTAGAGGAATTATTGAAGAAATCAGGGAGGACCCCACTAAGGTCTGAGCATGAGTTGAATGTCCACAATGAGCTGTGGGTCCTGGTAGTGACCCCATTGACATTAAGTGGGTGGGGCGTAATGGATTTACCAGTCAGGTCCTTAATATTTTCCCAGAACTTCCTCCCATTACCCCAGGTAGATGAGAGGCATGTTTGGAAATGAGCAGCCTTAGTGAGACAAATTTCCTGGGTACAGATATTTCTGGCAGTTCTGTACCGCTGTCTGTCAGCTGGGAGACCAGATGCTACAGCTCTATGCCATAAGTTATCACAGTTGGCCAAGAGATCTAGGAGTGTTGGAGTAATCCAAGGGTTTGCTGGGCCTTTAAAAATAATTTTGGAGAAAGGCGAAAATGTCACAAGCAGAGTTGAAAGTGGAAATGAAATAAGCTAGGCACTGTCAACATTTGTGGCATTATCAGTAAGTCCAGTCACAGTTGGAAGGTAGTCTTTAAATTGCTGCAGCATGCCTTTTTAAGATGATGCTGATATGAAGTCTTGGGTGTGTATGTAGAGTAGCGATTAGACAAAGTGCAGAGAATAGAAGAGTGGTCACTTAGTGAGTCAGGTAGTACTCGACATTAGTAAGTCTCTCAGGGTGGTTGGTAAGGATGAGATCAAGCAGGATACTGGTACCTATTATAGTTGATCCTAATGGGAGAGGGCACAACCTGAGCAAGATCCAGTGCAGCAGCTGAGTCCCTATAAGGGTGCTGCAGAGGGGAAACCAGTTAATATTTAAGTCACCTAGTATGGTGACCTCAATCTTGTTGAGCAACCTAGATATGTGGTCAAGAAAGGAGTTAAAGCTGTGTTTTGCTTTACGGGGGTGGGGGAAGAGATGTGTACTGATATTACCATAATAGACTTGCCGTGGTTTCCTATAGCTATTTTCACTGTATAGACCTGTTCCCCATTCCCTGAGGTTGTTGATGGGAGAACCTGCCCATGAAGGGAGTCCCAGAGGTAGATAGCACAACCTCCTCCTCTCTTCCCTAACCTATCCTCTAAAATCAAATAGCCATTCAGAGGCGGCCAAATCTGGAATTAAAGGAGAGAGTCAGGTGTCAACTACTCATGAGGATGTCTGGATTGTTCTACTTAATCCAGACTAAGAGGAGGTCAAGTTTCTGTAGCAGACTACCGATTTTACTGAGGCAAGTATGAGGCCTTCTTGTACAGCGACTGGAGGGAAAGGGCATTGAACTGGGCCCAGGATTAGGGTGCACATTCCCGAGAGGAGAAGTAAAAGTGCAAACCTAAAGAGAGCACATCTTAAGCAGTTTAGTGTTGTGCACAAATACCTCGGTAAGTCTTGGTAACAGTGGAGGTATTGGCAGGAGAGGATATGAGGCAGGAGGAGTAAGGTGGAGGTTAAAGTGGTTTGCAGGGCAGGAAGCTGTACTATGGTAATTGTGGATGTGATAAGGTGGCTCACTAATGGTGCTACCTGCCAGCTCTTTGTAGCATTGTTAGTAGATGCTTAAAATGGGTGTTGTTGAGATGGGAGAGGGTGTGGGAGTGGAGGCTAGTACCAGTAACCTAGAGGAGAATAATAGGTGGGCCAAGGGTTCCATGACTACATACATTGGGGAGAACAGAAGTGGAGAAAGAGGCAGTACCTCAGATAAGTTGGGAACATGTTTAGGTACAAAGGACGGTTAGGCCGTAATGAGCCAGGACCAGTAGTGCAGTGGTAGGATAGCTGCCTCACGGAGTAGAAGGTCAAGGGTTTGAATCCCGGTACAGGAAATAGTGAGATGGAGTGCTGGTATGGCAGAAGAGGGAGGGTGCAAACAAGGAGGGACAGGAGGAGGTTGGTTGAGGAAGGGCCAGGAGGGTCACAGGAATAGTAAGTGAAGTGGGGTGGGGGGATGAGGAGGTTGTAGCTTGACCCCTAGTGGCCAGAAAATATAACCTGCAAGTGGGAAACTGAGGACTTCATAAACTTTCCACAGCAGTCAAGTGACATGTCACGTGACCAGGTCTTCCAATAAAATTAGACTGCTCTGGGTGGGGCAGTTGATGCGTGAGTCGACGGCTAACACCCCTCAAGAACACAGTCTGCTCTCTGCTGAAACTGGTGTCCATACCTGCAGGTTTGACTCTGTGCTCCGACTGAGAAACGGAGCAAGATGGGGGTGGGTTAAAGCTGAGGAGCCTAGGGAGAACAGAGAAACAGAGTTGAGCAGCGGGAAGGTGACCCAAAGGCCCCCAGGCACATGCACCGATCATGCATGTGCAAGCCCAGCCCAGGATCAGGTAGCAGAGAAGAGTTGAGTAGGACAGGTAATCCAATTTCACAAGTACTTTGCTAAAGTCTTAAACTCCCAAACAATACAGCTTACAACATGGACTTTGCTAAAATCCTTAAAGCTCCTACAAAATGCAGTTTACAGTCTTAGAAAGGCAGTGAAATATACTTCAAATGAAACTATTTATACACCTCTTGCGAAATTAATCAGTGTCTTTCCTTGCAGCTGGGTTAACACGGCAGGTGCACTAGATCAAAACTCCTTTTATGTTAAATGGCAAGTCAGATCCCATTTCTTTTAACACCCTCCAAGAACACAGTCTGCTCTCTGCTGAAGCTGGCGTCCATACCTTGCCGTTTGGCTCGTGTGCTCCTCTGTGATCTGACTGAGGAACAGAGCAAGATGGGGGTGAGTTAAGCGGAGGAGCCTTGCCGTTTGGCTCCATGTGCTCTGACTGAGGATTGAAGCAAGATGGGGTGGTTAAAGCTGAAAGAGCCTTGCCGTTTGGCTCCTGTGCTCCGACTAAGGAATGGAGCAAGATCAGGGTGGGTTAAAGCTGAGGAGCCTTGCTGTTTGGCTCCTGTGCTTGACTGGGGATGGAGCAAGATGGGGTGGAGTAAAGCTGAGGAGCCTTGGCCGTTTGGCTCCTGTGCCTCGACTGAGGAACGGAGCAAGATGGGGGTGGGTTAAAGCTGAGGAGCCTTGCTGTTTGGCCCTGTGCTTGACTGAGGCATGGAGCAAGATGGGGTGGGTTAAAGCTGAGGAGCCTTGCTGTTTGGCTCCTGTGCTTCCACTGAGGAATGGAGCAAGATGGGGTGGGTTAAAGCTGAGGAGCCTTGCCGTTTGGCTCCTGTTCTGCTCAGTGCTCCGACTCTGACACAGTATGTGTGAATACTGAATCTAGCTGTTAACAACAGAAGAAAAAACAATTTGTTATTGACAGTGTTTGACTTTATCACTGCTTGTCACCGGCTGCCTATCAGACACAGTTGTGTCTCAGTATCCCTCTGTCAGGAGAGGACTGATCTACCCTCTAGATCTTCAGTAAAATTTATGAAGGGCAGCCAGCATCCCCAGGAATGTTTAACTTTGTAATGTTATGTTTAAAATTCAAACTGTCATTAACATTTCTAAAAGGCAACTCCGACTTTCCTTGAAGGAGTTATGGTTCTTTTTAATTATACTTACATTTAATATTACTACTTTCAAGTGAAAAGTACTTTCTGTAGAATTTAGCAAATATGGTAGTGAACTTCTGAAATAAAACTGTTTATTATTATTTTCTTAGGGCATTCCTGAAAATTCAACTGAGGTTGCAGTCATGTTGGACTGCAAGCGTTCTGTAGTTTACAAGGTAATTTCAAGCAAGATGGTTGTCTTTCGGATTTTTTGTCTGCTTGGTCTGCCTAATGTTCTTGTAAATGTACAGTGACAATTTGTAGATTATGCATATGACATTGTACCATGAAATGCAGCTAATTTTTTTTTATCTGTCACCAGTGCTGCCTTCCTCATGTTGGCCTCCAACCAGCTCTGTCCTTCCCTTCTCTGTCTCTTACCCACCTTCCAGGGATCCACAGAGCATCTCCGTGTGCATTCCTTGAGGTGGCAGTAGCTTCCCACTGTTTGTGAAGTGTGGTAAGATGTTGGCACTTGGGTCAGGAAGGCCCGAAGTGCCAGCTTCATACTGCTTATTGCTTGAGCTTTCCTGTCTTAGTCAACCATGAGCATGCACTCATGCAGAACAGGCCCACATTCCAAGTCTGTCTGCATTCTTCTTTCCCTGAGTGCCTCCAGCTGCAGTGCCACATGTGGTCACCCAGGTGGTAGTATAGTGGCAGATTGCTGCCTTCTCCCGAGTGGAGAGAATCTTGTGGGATGCTCAGTCTTCTTTCCCCAGTCGACCCTTAAAGTCCCAAGCTTGTTCCCAAACTTGGGTGGCTGGCATCTGACAACAGCACTGCCGGTTAGGCAGGTAATTGTTACACTAGTTCCTTTTCTTTGTTCTTGTAGTTGCACAGGTGCACCAAAATAAGAAAACGTTTCCATAAAATAACAAAAGAAGTCTTTTCCTATTCACAGTTTTACACTGCTCAGATCGTTTCAAATAACATGGGTAATACATGTCATACTTGGAGCTGAACTAAAGGCTTCCTGTCCTTCACTTTGTTTTAAGTAATTTCTATTCTTTCTTCCCCAGAGGAAGAGGGCAGAGACCTGAGTTGTGTTGCCTCGTCCCTTGCACAAGTGATGCTGGACCCTCACTTCAGTACCATCACAGGATTCCAGAGTCTAATACAAAAGGAATGGGTCATGGCAGGCTATAGATTTCTGGATAGGTGTAACCACTTAAGAAGTCCGACAAAGAGGAGGTAGGTGGCCATTACATACTACATTTGCTGAACCTAAAAGCTGTTCTGTTTGAACCTTCTAAAGAGAACTAGGGATAAACCTGTTTCCATATTATGCTGAAGTTGTTCTTAAAACATGGTACCAAAAGCAGCTGAAAAGAACCCTCCATAGGTTTCGCTGAGTGGGACATCACTACTTTCGAGGAGTACTGGGTTTGTATGTAGACTTGCGGTTTCTGCCAAGAGACCAACAGAGGCAAGTGCATCATGGAAGCAGCACACTAAATTCCCATTGGAAGGCACAGGACACGCATCATTTAGGTATCCTTGCCAGCCTGCAGCAGAGTAGTCTTGAATCACTTGTAAGGCAGCTTCTCACCCACCTCCTGATTGAAAGAAAAAGGTGCTGTCCTTGCGCCATTCAGAGGGGAAGGACATTGGTAGAAGAGAAGCATTTATCCAAAAATTAAAGCCCTCGTCTTTACAAACATACTGCAGTTGAATTACACTACTGATGTTGCCAGTCTACGGGCATCCTGTTAGTTCCCATTAGAAAACCCAAATGTTTTGAACACAGATGCTCTCAAAGGTGTACAGATTTCTTTTTGTAGAAGGGTGTACTTTGATCTTATTGCCAGAGGCGCTAGGACACCACAGAAGCCAGAAACATTTTGAGGCCAAGGCACCAACATATGTGTATGGCTCCACTATAAACAGTGATTTTGCCCCAACCACCTCAGTTTCTTTTTTTCCCCTACATCAAAGCGCACATTGGGAGACAGGGCTTCAGCTTTGCTGCATCGCCTCATTGTTTCTCACAATCTTTCTTTCTTCTCTCTCTTTCTTGTAAACCTCTATTTCGGAAATATTCTTAGAAGGAAAATAGCCTGTACAGACAGTTCACTTTGCTTGGGTCCTTTCTATTTTAAACATTAATTGCCTCGCTGTCCGGCCATAGACAGTCAAACCCTTCTGAGTAGATTTTCTCTGACTCACATCATCAGCACAGCCTTCTTCTCCCTCATTATTGCCTCCAAGGGGGAGCTGAAACAACTGTTAACTGTGCGATGAGGACATTGGCCACCCAGCTCCAGCAAGGAGTTTCCTTTGATTGAAGAGTTTCAGCAGCCCCTTTGTTGATCTCAGTTTCTGGCCTTGCATTTGGCACTTTCAGGCCAGTAATCCCAATCAGTAGGTACAGTTCATCAAGATTGTCTGCCTACCCCTGTCTTAGCTCAGAAAAGAAGCATAGTACCCGCTGTGCTGACAGTGGAGTGGGGCCTCACCACTGCTCATGGCTTTGGTGATGGTGTCATGTTCTGTGCCTGCCTTTGCATCGTCATTTGTGCTATTTCCTGCACAGTCTATGTTCCACTGTCATAAATGAAACACTCAGACATATGGACCTCTACTGTGCCACCATTGCATACCATCGGCTCTTAGCATGATTCTTCTTATGGGTTTGAGGATTGACCTACATGACTGCCTTGGAGCAGTTCCTGTATCTCATTCTGTCTTTCTGGAAATTACTGGATCAACCTGTTTGTTTGGTTCCCCAGACGAAAGATGTCAGCCAGCAACTCGGGCCTAAGACTGTTCCCAGTGCCTGCATCCCTTCCAAAAGCTTCCCTAATTCCTGCTTATTACTCTGTGACAGTGGACAATAGCTGTAATCTTTCAAAACACTGTACTTTCCACCACAGACTTGAGTTCAACCCGGCTCCTCTTTAGTCCACATATAACTGCTACCTTCAGAGGCACAGGTGTCTCAGCAGGTTCCTTCTCTTTCTCTTCTTTGGAAGGTGAACCCATATTGTTCAGATCCCTTCTCCTTCGAGGACTTCATCTGTCAAAAATTTATAGGAGACATGTAAGCAGCAATGGAACCCAAGAAAACTGTCCAACTGCTGGGCGTACCATCACCTTCCCTGCTTATGGCATCACCAGTCCTACTGACCCTGGAAACTGCTATCCTAGCTGCATGGAGGCATCCCTTTTCTTTGTCAATTTCCCCCAAAGTGAAGCACCACTACTATTTGTGGTATGACACATCAGGCTAACAACTACCCAGATTCCTTCTAGGTTGTCACACTTGTGCAGATACCAAACACGTGTTAAATCCACAGAAAGCCCATTGGTGAGAGCTTCAGCTCCTCCTTTCTCTCTTGAGCACTCACACCTTCCTACCTCAGATCTTTCTTCCCGCTGTAAATGTGAGGCCACCCCAGTAGCTCTGCCACTGGGTTTGCTTTACAAAGTTTTTTCTATTGGTTTTACCATTGTCAGAATGGAACAGGGTTTTACACCCAGTGCTTTCCTTGTACCCAAAAATAAACAAGTACATGGGCCAAGAAAAATTCAGGATGGTTTCCCGGGTCCCTGTTTTCAGACCTGAAACCTTAAGACTGGCTAGCATTGCTAGGTGTGTGGAACGATACCAGCATATGCTGTTAAACCATAGACACCACAAGTACCATCAGGTTTGTTTTTTTTTGAGGGGGCATTACCAGTTAGAGTCCTTAACTTTGGACTTTCTTTGGAGCCACATGTTTTTACAGAGTGCATTGCAGTTCTTGCAGTGCATCTCAAGAATCTAGGACTCCCAAGTATTTCCTTGTTTGGATGACTTCTAAAAAGCCCTTCCAGAGATGGAATGGAACAGGCAGTGGCTGCTGCCTCACAGTTCCTATCCTCATTGGGATTACTACTGAATAATCACAGGTCTCCATTAGTATTCTTACAGAGGCTCTTATTCATAGTGGCAATCCTGGATACAGCGCGGCTCGAGCATTTCTCCTGGACAGCAGAGCAGACTCCATAGTTTAGATGGCATGCTTCATCATGGACTTCCCTTCAGTGCTATCGCATTCCATGCAGCTCATGCTGGGCCTGATGGCATCGCCGGTGTTCATTATCCCCGGGCAAGGCTGCACATGAGAATAACTTGGGTTGCTCAGCACCCAGTGGTAGCAAGCATAACACCCTCAAAACTACCCCATACAGGTGACCAAACCACTCGTGTTGTCTCTCCTGCGGTAGTCAGTATGGTCGGTAAAAGGTATCTCTTCTCCAAAGCTTCCCCTTCTCCCCACCAGAGCCAGACATGACTCTCACTGCAAATGCCTCCTTAGTAGCATGGTGAGCTCACTGTCAAGTTCTCCAGGTACAAGGAGTCTAGAATGACTGAGAGGTACATCTCCACATCAGTGCATTGTAGATGTGTGCAGTTCTGTATGGCTCACAAACCCTATCCAACATGGTCTGTCAAAAGACAGTACTCCTCCAGACAGACAATAAATGTCATGTATTATATCTTCAAAGGAGGACAGCAGGCCATTGCTGGGGAGCAACATAAAGGCAGCTGAAGGTGAGGGGTCCTAGAAAAGAGGCAGCAGATTTTTTTTGTTTTTGTTTTCTGTTACAAGTAAAAGAAGGGCGAGGAAAGGTCTTGCATCTGTGAAGATAGATAAGCCTGTGGCCAGAGGGATGTATCCAAGGGTGCTCAGGGAACTGACATCTGAATTACCTGAATCCCTTTTAGAGCTATTTAGTAGCTCATTTCAGACAGGAGTGGTACCAGAAGACTGGAGGGTAGGAGGCGTAGTTCTGCTTCACAAGGGTGGGGACAAAGAGCAACCAGGTAACTACAGACCTGTCTTACTTCAGTTGTGAGTAATCTGAAGAAAACACTAGTCAAAGAGGACCTAATGGACTACCTGGAGAAATGGGCTCCATGATAGTAACCAACACAGGTATGTGTCAGAGATCTTGTCAGACCAACCTGATAGTATTCTTTGATTGGGTAACTAGGGCAGTGGATTAGGGTCATGCAGCGACTTCAGCAAAGCATTCGACTCTGTGCCTCAGTGAAGGCTAATAAGGAAGCTAGAACATCTGGGTGGAGTGAGGGACCTAGGTGGGTGGGAAGTTGGCTGGAAGGGAGACAGCAGAGGGTAGTGATAAACAGAGTCAAACCGGGGAGAGGAGGTCACTAGTGGTGTGCGACAAGGATCAGTCATGGGTCAAGTCCTTTTCATTATGTTCATCAGCGACACAGGAGAAGGATTTCAGGGCAAGATGTCTCTTCACAGATGACTCTAAGCTCTGTGGCAGGGTGCACAGTGAGGAGGAGTAGCGAGAGTTGCAGAGGACCTGCAAAGATTGGAGAGATGGTCCCAGTTTAGCAATTGAAATTCAGTGCCAAAAGTACAGGGTGATGTACATTGACAACAGGAGCAAGAGGATCTGAATACTACTGATGAGAGTTTAAGGTGGACACTACTTCCGAAGAAAGGGGCCTAGGTGTCATCATAAGGACTCTTAAACAATCTAATCCAGTGTAACGAGGCCTGCAGTAAGACTTACAGGATGCTGGAGTATATCAGGAGGGGTTTTGACAACAGGAGGAAAGAGGAATTACTACTTCTATAGAACACTGCTGAGGCCATACCTGGATTACTGTTCCCAGGTCTGGAGTCCTCACCTAAGAAAAGAAAGAGAAAATGTGGAGACTTTGCAGCATAGGATAACCAGAATGATTCAGGGCAAGCAGGGCAGATCCTGCAAGCATCGGTTTAGGGGCACTGAACATATACTCTCTGGAGGCCAGACATGAGAAGGCGATATGATAGAAACTTTTATGTTCCTATAAGGAATGAGCAGGAGCTGTGAGGAACTATTCAACAAGCACAGTGACTCTAGAACACAAGGATATTAGTGGAAGCTGGCGGCTTAGGGGATTCAGGTGGGATGGAGAAATGTTTATTTTACAGAGAGTGGTTGAGCCATGCAACAGTCTACCATCTGAGGTGGTGGGTGCTCAAACCATCAGTGGTTTCAAGCATGGTTGGGACATAACTGGAGGATTAATAGTTACTTCAGAGGGTGGAAGTGGGACAGGGAGCAAGGGGTGGATAGTGTAGACAAAACCTCATACTGACAAAAGGTCTCTTGGTATGATAGGGTGTTATACGTAGACTGGGTGGAACAGTGGTCTTTTTTTCCGTCATGGTCTATGTTTCTTTGTCAACAAGAGAAGAGTCCACCCTTATCCTCTGCGAGAGAGGTAATGAGAGTTTGGGAATGTTGTCTGGAACAGGGCTTTGCTCCAGGCAATACATCTGCCAGGAGTCTAGAAAACTGGCAGACAGAAAAAGCAAAGCTTACCTGCCTGACCTCATTCTTTCTTCCTCCTTTGCAGTAATCTGATTCCCCAATTCGTTATCCCCACCCTAAAATGTTTTACAGTGCTCCTAGTTGTAGTTAATTAAGTAATTGTCCTTCATATCTTGGACTGTTGGCAGATAGGTTTGTGATTGAATGTACTTATTGTAGAGTTCAGTACATAACTCAGAATCAGATTACTCTGATCAGTAGCAGCAGATATATACTCAAAGTACACAGGATAATATTAAAGTAGTTCATTCAGCTTTAGAATCTTGATGTAGTTTTGGTACAAACTTTGTCTTAATGAGGACATTGTTTAGTGTTGTAACTCCATGGAGTGAAATCCACTCTTGCCAGGATTGATCTGTTGTAAAATATACAACTGGAAAATGTAATAAAAAGTAAAAATAAATAAATACAAATAAAAAACTGGCAAACAATCTCAGCTGAACAGTGGCATATCCTCACAAGTCATCACTGAGGATGACATCCCTGTTTAACATGCAGTCCCTGTTTAACAAATGTAGGACCTCAGATGTGGACCGTTTGCATCCTCCTCACACCAGAAATCTAATTTGGTGTGTTTTGTCAGGATGCATTCAGCCTGCAGTGGAAAAGTCCATTTCTGTATGAATTCTGTCCAGTCCATCTCATCCAGAGTGTGCTATGCAGACTGGAGGCTCAAGGGACAGAATGATTTTCATAGCTCCCTGCTGACAAAGGCAGACATGGTATCCAATTCTGATTCAGCAGTCAGCAAACAGAAGACTGTGCCATCCAGGATCAACTTGTTTTTGGATGACTGTTTATCTCCTTTCTTACTGGTGCCCCCTTCAGCCTGACGGCTCCCCAACCTGACATCCTGGAATTACCAGGGCTACCTTATACCCGGCCGGGAGGCGGAGCCTGTGGAGGATTGGGCATCATCCCACGCGGAGGATCAATTTTCTTCACTTTTCTCCCCAATTACTCCGGGGCCCCAGGGTAGAGATGCATGCGCATGGAGGCCGCATACGCACTACTGCCCCCTTTTCACACCATCAGCCTAGCGCCTGGCACTCCCTCTGGCCCGCGCTGCCCCTGGCCTCCACCATGAGGCAGTCAAGAACCAAGGGATTCCACTTTCCCTCCTCAGAGAGAGAGCTGCCACCGTCGGCTCCATTCAGCTCCATGCCCCCCACCCCTGACCTCCGACAGCCTGTGTTCATTCCCAAACACTGGTCATCAGCGTGGTGTGAGGTAAGGCGTCCAGCATGCCAGCCCTTGGTGCTACCCGGGCAGGCGCAGGATGAACTTATTGACAAGTTCGAGGGCAGTCTAGTCCACTCCAACCTGCATTCCTCCATCACCAAGCTTAACTCCTGAAGAAATAGAGGTGAACAGGTTAAGTGCAAGTCAGAGGATCCTAAAGTACTTCTTGCAGCTCATAAGCCATCCTCCAGGCAAACTTTTGGGGTTAAATGGAAACATTTTTCCACTTGGTGTTCCAAAATCCCTTCTGTGTCCTCCTGCAGAGGTTTTGGAATACTTTTTAGTTATCTTTTATTGAAAATTATGAGTACAACATAGAGAAATAACACACCCAAGAACAATTTTACACCATGTAAAGGTTTTGGAATACTTAATTGGACCTATCAGACTCAGGACTGTAGTACTCCATGGTCAGGGTTTTCTTGTCTGCCATTTCAGCGTATCACAAATCGTGTCTCAGTTGCCACTGTTAAAAGATTTCTTAGGGGAATCCTGCAGACCAGACCAGGCCCCCTATATAGAAACTGTTTACTTCTTGGAATCCTAATCATGTCTCAACATGCTCAAATACATACACTTTGAGCAAATTACGACTTGTGATATAAAATTCTGACCTGTAAATTAGTTTCTAGGGGTGTGGCTACAGTTCACTGTCCACAGGATTGAAATTCGCGTAAGTGTAGATTCATCGGATGACTTGAGCTAAGCAGCTCCCACCACCGGACAGTATATCCTCTGACTCTGCCCATGACGTCAGATCTTTCTTTCCACGGGCAGAACAGGTCACCACCTTTGTGAGTGTCACTTAGATTTAGTGCACCATTGGCGAACCTGTAATTTTAAAGTTTTCATCACTGGTTTGATTCTGTTCTTGACCCTTGAACTCCACTCAGTGATGGATTATAGAGCAATGGAAGCGGGTTTCAAATTTTTAGATTCGGTGCTGGCAGATGATGTCACTACCAACCTGCATGACACGTGCCTATACTGCCCTGATAGGCAGCACGACTAGCTGGATGCAGGCTGTGTCTGTCAGTGCTTCTGGAATGCCTAGGGGATCAGAAGCAGTGGCTCACCCTCAGCCATCCTTCAGAGAGAGTCAAAGGACTGGCCTAAGAAGGTCTTGGTGGCTGCTGGATCTGCTGCTGGAGCTGCACAGCAGCTTGCAGCCTTTGAGGAGGAGTGGCAGCAGCCATTGTGGGTACTTTTCGGTCTCATCACTGCTCCCAGCTGGGGCAGAGTTGGAGTGTCCACCACAAAAGGTTTCCATGATATTTGTTTAGCCCTCCAGACTATAGGGAGGCCCTGTCCATCATAAAATACAGGCACTGCCAGCGCTGGTCATGGGACCAGGAGAGATCGAGGTGTTTAGTCATCGGCTCCCCCGATCTCCACTTTTGATTGAGGCCTTTTGGGGTCGAGAAGGGAAGGTCAAGAGCTCCTCAGTGCCCCGTTGGGCTTGTCGATCTTGACTCTGGTCAAGCAGGCCAAGGAAATCTTTCTCAAGCCTGTCGATTGGCTGTCAGATGAGATTGAAGGCTCAATCTCCTAGACTCCAGTGCTCCTAGTCCTCACTCGGAGGACATGAACAGGTCGATGTCTCCTTATGAGTTGCCTTGGGAGCTGCCTTCACCGATAGCTGAGCCTTCACGCTTGTCTTGCTTAATGTTGCCAAGCCTGTGGTTTACCACGACCTACCGGAAGGCACCCTCGATATCGACTGAGTGGTCGACAGTTTAGGTCATGGTCGATGACCTCGATCGAGGTGTTTGTATTCTTGATCCCGACCGGGAGGCATTTCTGTCGACACTCCTCTACCTCCTCATCCTCAGGTGAAGAGAGACACTGCTGCACTATGTGTTGATGCTACAAGGAGCTCTTAAAGCAACAGTGGGTCACTGTAGATTGGGTATGACTCTACTGCCTGGACCTTTGGTCTTCTGGCAGCCACCGTGATGTCTCACCAGTCCACACTTCGCAAGTGCTTCTAGCAACTGCTTCCTTCCCCTAAGGGTGAGCCACCACTCCTCTGACAAAGGAGGCCTGGCCGGCAGCCAGCTTCCCAGGCCGGTTGTCGGTGGAAATCACTCAAGCTGAAGACACTGGGGTTGCCCACAGGGAGAAACAGTCGATGGCCATTCTTGAGAGTCCTCTGACAACTTGGAACTTTCATCCAGGGACTTGCGTCCTTGACAAGGGATCGGTCGAGGAACTGACCAACGACCATGGGTCAGTGTCTTTCAGAGTTCTTATCTGATTGATTTGAGTCCTCTCACTCCCACTTGAGCCAGTCCAGAAAAGGACCAAGTACCCTTTCATGGACATATTGGACAGGGACAGTTCCCTGAGGGCTGCCTTTCCCATGGCAGGCAATCTTGGAACTTGCCTGGAAGTTTGTCAGCACCCAGCATCCTGCCCAGCACCCTCCACTATTATGGTCCACAAGTATGTGGTCCCCACTGGGTCCACTCTTGAGTTTTCAGACCACCCTTCAGCCGAAGGGCTAGTTTCTGACTTGGCCTTCTGCAGATCTTGGAGCCAAGAGGATGTTGGCTGGCCTTTGGACAAGGAGTCCAGAAAGACTGACCATGCAGCTAAAAGGTTTACACTGCAGGGTCCTTGGGTCTCCATCAGGCAAGCTATGCCATCATGAAGGCCAACTTTGGTCACTCCCTGTTGGGAGTCTTTGATGACATCCTCTTTCACCTCCTTGCTGACCAGCATCTACCAGTGAAGGTGGTCTGAGGCCTGGGTCAGTCACTGGCTAAACACCAGCACCAGACAGCTTTGGATGTGGTCAACTCCTGTGCCATGGTGGGGCTGTCTCCATGCATCACAGGGCCTGGTTGCATCAGTCCACCTTCACAGCGGACACCCAGCATCAGTTGGCTGATGTTCATTTCCTGGGCACCGACCTGTCAGGCCTGTGGTGGAGGTACAGCCCACCTGCATCGAAGTCCAGTGCCACCCTGGACTCTGTCCAGTTCGTTCCAGAAGGACCTGGGACAAAACCTAAAGGCTTTTTCAGTATCAGCGTTTTCAGTTTTTACAAGGCAAGGCTAAGGGAATCCATACCTGGAGTTCACAAACAGGTAGCACAACCAAAGAAGCAAGCGTAGGGCCTTGAGAAAGCTCACGTGGTGGTAAGTGAAATATTGGTGGGCGCTGGGGGAGTGAGTTGCTGCTGTTTAATAATAAAACAATTTTAAGTACAGACCAAGCTATGGGTTTGCCTATTTCCACATTAGTGCCTGTTGGCCCCTGTTTTTGCTTCTTTGTATCAGCTCTTTCAGCCATAGCAGCCACCTCGGCAGCAACCCGGCAGAGCAGTACCAGGCCTGGTGCCCAAAACTGAAGTTTGGTGGCCAGGGCCCCAAGAAATAGTGGAGGCTGGGGTTGTGGTGCCCTCAGACTCTGGTGGTTTGTGCTCCACAAAAAGCTGCCCAGTGACAGTTCGGGTGAGTGTCATCCCTCAGCCCTTCCTGTCCCAGTCTGCGCCCCTGTCGGGGGTTGGCTAAATCACATTTGCCACATTGGTCTACTGTCACAACAGGACAGGTAGTGCTTGAAGTAACAGGCAGAGGGCTGCCTCTAGACTTTCAGGCACTCCCACCTTACCAACTCCACACTCCTCGAGAATCCATGGTGTCGCAGGACACGCTGTCCACCATCCAGGTGGACAACTCCGAGCTGGTACCTCGCTGGTGATCAAGTTCATTGGCACAGAACTAAACTCAATGTGGGCCGGCACTGGATCTTAGCTCCTTGCCCGAGCATTTAAAGTTGTGCTCTTGTGCCCTGCCTAGGATTCCTGCAGCTGCTGGGGTACATTGTGTCCTACACCAGCATGGTCCATTGGGCCTGCTGGCAGATGCATCACCTTCAGTAGGAATTGGGCCTTTAGTGACCCCAGTGCCCAGGCCACTTGGACCATCCAGTCACAGTGATGCAGCCAGTGTAGGATGTCATCCAGTGGAGGCTGATCCCAGAACATCTGGAGGAAGGATCCTGTTTGTCCACCCAGAACTGACTGTCAAGCTCACAATGGATGTGTCTCTGATGGGTGGGAGCACACCTAGGAACCCACAGAGCCCATGGGTTCTGGTCACCCAAGGAATCCCATCACCACATAAACCTGCGAGCTTCTGCAGTGCAGCTTTTTCTGACAGAATTCACTCCTCTAATCAGAGGTCAGGTCATGCAGGTCCAGATGGACAACACCACTACCATGTTCTACCTGAAGAGGCAGTCGGAACACACTTCCTTCACTTTGTAGGAAGCCCTCAGCACCTGAACCTTTGTGCGCAGTGGGTGCATGTCTCCGGGTGTCTCGGTGGTGTGGGAGTGAACAGTCAGCTGGCAGACTCTCTCAGCTGGCTGGAAGAGGCATCTCATAAGTGGTCCCTGAATTAGCTGGTGGTGAGCCACCTGTTTCCCTATGGGGCATCCCTCTGGTGATCTGTTTGTTTCCTGGGTGAACACCAAACTGAGGCTATTTTGTGCCTGCCCGTCAGTCAGGACACTGTTGGGGATGCCTTTATGAGGCCCTGGATTCCAGGCCTCGTGTACGCCTTCCGCCCTTCTCCTTGATCCACAAGGTGGCAGTCAAGGCTCAGAAGGACAAGGTGCAGGTGATCCTGATAGCTCTGGACTGACAGAGGCAGTTCTAGTACCCTGATCTCTCAGCAGCAGACCTTCATGGCAGTTGCCTCTTCACCCAGATCTACTGACCAGGCAAAACGGAAGATCCTGCAACTGGACTTTCAGTGATGCACCGCATGGCCAGGTCCTGAGCTAGATTTCCAGGCCTTGGGTCTGTCATATGCCATGCTCCATGTTGTGGAGGCCTTCTGAAAAGAGTCAACTCATAAATGTCATGCATTCAAATGGAAGAGGTTCACCATTTTGGTGTCAGGGCAAGAAGCTTGATCTCCTTGCCTGCCCTATGGCGAGTATCTTGAATATCTCTAGTACCTCTCTCAGCTGGGACTGGGGCGATGACCCTTAAGGTGCACCTGGCAGCCATCTCTGCAGTGTTTACTGGGCATGGACAGGTAAGCTGATGGTGGCCCAGGAGAGGTGGTTGGGTGCTTTTCAAAGGCCAGGACCACCTATCCTTGCTGGTGCATGGACCAACTCAGTTGTGGGACATGCTGCTGGCGCTAGCTGTGCTCATGGGCAAGCCATTAAGTTCCTTCAAAGGTAGTATTGAGTTTAATCTGAACCAGGTGATTAACTTAACGGTATACTTTACCAACCATCTTGAAGGTTGACTGCCGGCTTCATATTCTAGACCTGTGGAGGGTACTCTCTTCTATGAGGAGTGCACAGATGGAGTTTGGGCTGAGGCTCACTAGCTATTTGTAGCACACGCTGAAGCTGTGCCTGGCAGACTGGCAGCAAAGCAGATGACTGGCAGGTGGATCCCATTCTACATCGACCTCTGCTATAGGTTGGCTGGTGGGAGCCCCCTGTAGGGGCTTGGGGCTTATTTCACCAAACAGACTACTGCCTCGGGGCTGCTTCTAGGAACATTCCTATCCAGGAAATCTGCAGGGCTGCCACCTCAGTAAACCATTTCCCATTACAGCATCAACCTTGAGTCTCATTGCAATGCTGCTTTTGGGACGTTGGTTATCCAATTTCTGGTAGTGAAATAGGGTGTGTGCCTTGCCCCTCCTCTCAGAGAACTGCTAGGAGTCTGCAAACATGTGGATAGTGGTCTATATCCACGCCCCTAGGAAAATAGGTTACTCACCTCCAACCATAGTTCTAGGAACGGTATGCAGTTCACATCCAAACAGCCTACCCGCCTCTCCTAGCAGATGGCACATGGATCCCTGCTTTCAGTGTGCAAAGATCTGATGTTGTGGGTCAGAGTTGGGGCGGGGATAAATATACTGCTCTGGTGATGGGAACAGCTTAGTTTCAAGATGTTTAACAAATCAGCATTTCTGATGGAACTGCAACGTATGGATGTGAACTGTATACCACTCACAGAACTACGTTACAGGTGGATAACTTATTTCTAGTAGCCATCAGCTCTGCATACAGAGTATCTGAAATACAGGCTGTAGTCACAGAACCTTCATATACTGTCTTTCATAAGGATAAAGTGGTCCTGTGCACACTCCAGGTTTTACCAAGGTGGTGTCAGAGTTCAATTGAACTAGTCCTTGGTTCTGCCTGTGTGCTTTCCCAACACCTAGAATGAGGAAATTACACTGTTTTCTGTCGATGTCAAAAGTCCTTAGGTTCTGCCTAGACAAAACTAAGGACTATAGGCAAGCAGAGCAACAGTTGCCTCAGTCCTAAGGCCTCCTCACTGTCCAATGCCTGTCCAGGTAGTCTGTGAATGGTCTTTTCCACTGCTGCGCCATGGTAGGGGTAAAGTTGGAAGGCTCTCTCAAAGCACATTCCATTAGAGCAGTAGTCCATTGCAGAGATATGCAGGGCTGCCACTTGGAGCACTGTCTATACTTTCACCAGGCATTGTGCTCTTGAAGTCCATACCTGACGTTGTGGAATTCCTCCCAGCAAACATTCGTCACTTTAACTCCATGCTCCGTGGATAATGGCTCTACATGCTAGCAGAGCCATTATCAGAACTTATTTAGTGAGGCTCTGAGCACAGGAGAGGTCCCAGAAGACTGGAGAGGGCTCATGTGATCCCGCTCTACAGGAGTGGTAGCAGGGAGGAGGCAGGGAACTACAGACCAGTCAGTCTTACCTCAGTAGTGAGAAATATTATGGAGACACTCCTTAAGGAAAGATAGTACAACACCTGGAATCCATAGGAGCACAGGATCCAAGACAGCATGGGTTTACAAAGGAAGGTCCTGTCAAACTAATCTCATAGATTTCTTTGACTGGCTAACCAGAGTGATGGACCAAGGAGGAGCAGTTGATGTTGCCTACCTTGACTTCAGCAAAATTTTGATACTGTTCCACATAGAAGATTGATTAATAAGCTGGGTAGACCCAGGGTGGGTCAGGCGTTGGTCAGCTGGGTGGCAGACTGGTTGACTGGCAGAAAACAGAGTGTGGTGGTAAACAATATACAGTCAGAAGAGATGCAAGTCACAAGTGGGGTACCTCAGGGATCAGTCCTGGGGCCAGTCCTCTTCAGTATCTTCATCAGTGACATTGCAGATGGACTGGAGGGTAAGGTTTGTCTGTTTGCAGATGACACCAAGATCTGCACTAGAGTAGATGATCCAGATGGGTGGGCAGAATAGAAGAGATCTGGATAAACTAGCAAAATGGTGGGAAGAGTGGCAACTGGGGTTTAACATGAAAGTGCAAGATCATGCAGATAGGAAAGAGAAACCCTGAAGCCACCTATAGGCTGGGAGGGAGATGCTGGCAGCCACAAGGGAAGAAAGAGACTTGGGTGTCATCATTACGATGACCTGAAATCATCAAGCAGACCTCTACAACAGTAGGCAAGGCTAGAGGATGTTTGGGTGCATTAGTATGGGTATCACAAGTTGGAAGAGGGAGGTAATAATCCCTCTTTACAAGACACTGTTAGGCCCCATCTGGAGTACTCGTGCAGTACTGGAGGCCACACCTTCACAAAGACATTACCCAAATTGAGGCAGTCCAGAGAAGGGCAACCAAAATGGTGCAGGGACTGCATCAGAAAACATATGGAGGACAGATTAACTGAACTCGATATGTATACCCTAGAGCAAAGGAGGAGAGAGGTGATATGATTGAAACATTCAAACACCTTACGGGCATTGACAAGGTGAAAGAGTCTAACATGTTTCAACATAATTAAAATAGCAGAACAAGAGGACACAGCATGAGATTAGAGGAAGGCCGATTAAGGGGTAATGTGAGGAAGTTCTTTTTCACAGAAAGGTGGTGGATGCATGGAACGGCCTACCTCAGGAAGTGGTGGATATGAATACAGTGCAGGGCTTCAAACAGGCATTGGATAGGCATAAAGGGAGCAGTACAGATGAGTGTGAATAGATAGGCAATTGACAGAGCAAGGCCTATGGCACATTTATAAGGTAGAAAAGAAATGGGCAGACTGGATGGGCCTTGCGGTCCTATCTGCCGTCAACTTCTATGTTTCTGTGTTTCATTTCTCCTCTACCTGCTCATGTGTCTAGACAGTTTACGGATCACAGAATGGCAGGGCTTGCATCCAAGCTGTGAATACATCACAGTATGTTCTAACAATCTAACTATATTATATGGTAATGCATCTAAACTATGCCTGTATCTTTTGTTGTCTCAATCCTTTTGTATTTTAAACCAGGACCTACTGTGCTAGCTGGTATTCCCATTATGTAACCATAGTTGTATTATGACTGTCTTTCAACTATGTATTTGTACCCTCCCCAGGACGCATCTGGAAATGAGCAGTAACCTGCTCAGCATGCCTTCCTGGTTAAATAAATAAACGAAATTCCAGGCAACGTGCTAGCTTTGGCCATACTATACTGAATGAATCAGTTTCCAAAGTGAGTCCTAGACTCCAGCCTTCCAGTTCAGGTGACTGCTTTTATGAAGCTTGGTACTGTGATCCATGACTAGGACTCTGAAGAAGATATTCAGAAAGATCTACAGAACTTCTTTGAGAGTATTTCCTCTGTTGAGCCACATCATGGGACTGTAAGCAGTTGGCGTCAGGACCATCCAGAAGTTATTTCTGGCTAGAGCTGCCCATATTGACGTGCCTCGTCAATACCTGTATAACATGAGCATCACCAGCATGCCTTCGTTTTTCTCCTGTCATCAGCCACTCCTCAGTCCACAGCTACTGAAGAATGCTGTCAAACTTGCAAAGTTTCAGTGTCGCTACTCATTCAAGTTTGTTATTTTAAAAGCAGAGTAGGAGAGCTGGCAACATGTACCAGGTTCAGCGTGACACACAGCTCTGCACAGGGTAAAAGTCATGGAACTCACCCCCAGCACTAACATAAACTGAAGTCCAGACAGTTTCTTCCAAAAGGCTGTTGCAGTTTATTCAAAGTTGCAGGAAAAACACACCTCAATGGAGGACAGGAACAGACAAATGTTTCACCTGGTCAGCTTTATCAGCTCAGCAGACTGTTGTAATGGACAGGAAGCTGGAAAGCACCTTCTCATGTCTGCATATGATGCCTCAGATGCTGTCGCAAGGGTACTGCCTCTGCAATCTGCCTTTGCTACCATCTGGCTAAGGGTGGCTGGCTTAGCATCTGATGTACAACAGTCTGTGCTAAATGCTCCTTTTAGAGGGAAGCTATTGTTTGGCAATGATGTAAGAAATGCACTGAGGAAAGACCCTGCATACTTTGAGTTCTGAACTCTGGGAAAGAGGTAGAAGTTCTTTTTGAAGGCTGTGTACCCATCAGACCATGGTTATTCAAGAGACCCAGGGCATGGTTCCCAAAGACCTCAGTCTTCTACTTCCCAAGTTGTAAACCTGCCTCCTGGTGCCGATGTCAGACTTGCAAAGCGTCAGACAATTACTGGTATCCCGTAGCCCTGTTCCACCCATGACCTCCCCATGGCCCAACAGGTATTCTCAGGGACATCATGCCCTCTTGCTGGAGGAGATTCAGTCCTTCCTCTGCAAAGGGCTGTGGAACTATCCAGCTTCAGGACAGAACCTGGACTATTATTCCTGGTACTTTCTGGTCCCAAAATGAACTGGGGATCCATGGCCCATGTTAGACCTTCAAGGACTGAATCTATTCATCCAGTACAAAAAGTTATATGTAGTCTCTTCAGTCCCTCTTTCCCTCTTGCTAAAAGGGATTGGATGGTTGCACTGGATATGAAGGCACATATCTTCATGTCAGGATCTGAAAGTCACACAGAAAATACCAATGTTCTGTGTCCCAGGGCTCAAACTACCAGTTTCATATCTTGCTCTTTGGTTTATGTCCTGTACTACATGTATTTAACAAAGCATTTGTCACTGTGGCATCTGTCCTCCACAGGGAGGGCCGCTACTGGCTGTTGAGCCCTGTCTCAGGAAGCCATGGTCTACACTGTTTTTGACTTGACAATTGTTCAACCAGTTGGGCATACCGGTCAACAAACCAAAGTCAGTCCTTACCCCTTCCAAGCAGCTCCAGTATATAGGAGCGGTTCTGGACACAGGTCTGGACCTGGTATTTCTCCCTCTAACCATGCTACAGCATTGGTAACCCATGCACAGCTGGTATCATCTAGCAACTGTGTCTCAGCCAGATGCCTTCCAAGGGTAATTGGCCTGATAGCAGCTGCCATACTAACTGTCCCACTGGCTCGCTTCCACATGAGAATCCCTCAGTGGTTTCTCAGGGCGCAGTACTCTGGCAAATTGAGTATTTCTTCAAGTGGCTCCTGCTCTCCCTGATCTGGTAGTTGATCCTCTCCAGCCTAGAGAGTGTCCCTGTTCCTCCAGCCGTCTCCTTCCTGGTGATGGCCACGGATGCCTCGGGTTCAGGTTGGGATGCCATTTGAGCCCTTCAGAAATCAGGGCAGATGGATTCTTCTGGATACAGTTCTGCTGGCGGCTCTCTGGAGATAAGGGCTGATCTTACTTGAGAGGGCTCTTGCAGTAGATAATCACCTTGAGGACTCGCCCCTGGCGTCAGGACCACCAGAAACTTTAGTTAGCAGTGTCTGGTGGGGACCGCCCACGAGAGTCATGTGACTGACATCAGCGTGATACTATATAGTGGGCGGTCCCCGCCCACCTTCAGTTCTTTCCTGCTGCCGACCTGTTACATCGGACCTCACAGAAATCGTACACTGCAGTTCGACCGCTTTTCGGATAAGTATCCACTTATTTCTTTATTTTCAGTAAAATTTGGTATTTTTGTGCATGTTGTCACCGTCTAGCACAAAAACAAATGTGCTTCATGCGGCATCCCAACTACTGCACAAGGATTCACATTCTCTCTGCCTCTTCTGCCTAGGCACGGAGCACAAGGTCGAAGACTATGAGGCATGTGCCACTTTTTAACCATGCCACAGAAGTGCTGCCAGCAAGCCCTTGAGGCTCATCTACTGAAGCAACGGATGGCTACCATGGAGAAAGGGCTTAAAAACTTTGCAGCACTTCTTCTTCGCCCACCAAACCCAGGGAGAAGGAGAAGCATTGGGACCTGGACAGGTTCCCCTCCGCCGAAACCACTTGTGGACCCCTCTGACAGTGGGGTCCTCTTCCTCCAGGAAGTTTGCTGCCATGGCCCAGTCTGTCCTGCCTGAGGCAGCCCTTGGGCCTCCTGCCAACACTAGTTCTGGTGACCGCGGGCAACTTGGCCTTGGTCATGTTCAGACCCATCTCCTCTGTCCGGTCTGCCACACCTGAGTAGGCTGATATGTCGCTTGTCTGGGCCTCCGACAAGCAGCCAACGAGCTGTTCTTTCCGACTCTGGAACCCCCAGAGTTCATATGGCCTCGACTAATAAGTCTGGCGTTGGCTTGTCCAACATCCACGTGGTTGTTATGGGCAATAAGTCTGGCATCGGCTCCGCCAACATCCAGCTCGCCGACCTGGCGTCTGGGTCCTCGTGGACCCGAGTTCCAACTGCCGGACCTTTCTCAGCCTTTCTCGGGGGTTCTCCCCACCAGGCCTCCCTTCTTTTCCACTGGATGTGGTCCCTCCACTTTCCCTATTCCTAAGGGGATGGAGGATGAGGGGCTTCCGGCGGTGTCTCACCGAGCTCGCCTGGATTTGGGGTCAGGCACACTTGGCAACCCTAACTCAGCCACTGACTCTCTGTTAGAGCCTCCTGTACCTCCACCACGTCTGCCTCCTGCTGATCCAGTACCAGACCCAGTTCTTCGGGCCCCTCGGGTGCAGGCTTTGGAGCTCCTCATAGCCCCCTGTGGGATCCCTGTCTCCACCATCAGACCTTATGCGGGCTATCCTCCATCAGCCCCTTTTGCGGTCTACCTTCAACGGACCTTCCATTGGGTTATCCTTGGGTTACCCTCTGTCAGGTGCCCACCATCGGGTTACACAATGCCCCATTTTGGCGTGCAACTCTCAGGGCTATCCACCGCTGGGGGTATACTTTTTATCCATCCACCAGGGGTACCTGCGTCGCATTCATACGTCTGGGGTTTCAGAGGCAGGGATTCGCCTTAGGCTGTCGGCGGACTACCCTCCGCCTCCTCCTCCTCAGACCCCAGCGGACTTTAAAGCCATCCTCCAGCCCTGGTGGTCAGAAACCAAGGCTCAGCTCGTTTCAGAGCTGGATGGCCCTGAACCTCCTAGGAAGGCACCTAGGAGCCTTGGCATCCAGCGGGTTAATAAGACACCTACACCACAGCAACCCCCGGCACCAGCCCCTTTGAAGGAGCCTACATCTGGTCGGATGCATGAGAGGCTGCCTCTGGATTCTGGTGAACCGCCTCGTACCGATGTCCAGTCACGGATTCAGAATGGGATTCCAACTCCTCCTCTTTGGAGGCCTCAGGTTTGCAAACCCCGCCCATTGGGAACCTCAGCTCAAGGAATCCCCAAGTTCCCCGAGGACCCTTCATTTGCAGTCCTGCTCCACAAAATAGCAGAGGTCTCGACTGGAAGATGGATGCCCAGGATCCAAAGAGGCAAAGATTGGCGGAACACCTGGATATGCAGGTGGCAGCTCTTTCTCTTACTCCTCCTGGCTGGAGCCATCGAGGACCTGGCATATATGATTTGATGAAGCCCTCCTTCATTTTAGCGGTGGCAAGAAGGCAGAGTGCACTTGCCAGATACCAGAAGGAAGGACCACCTGAGTACTCAACCCAAGGCGGACTCGGTGGTTACTAGACAACTGGACCAATTTGGAAGAAAATGTTATGCCTCTTCCACATTGGCCATGAGGCTCTCAGTTATGTGGGTCACATGTTGGTCTACCAAAATCACTGCTTGCCCAGCTGGAACTGGCCATAGAAGCTCTTCCAGCCTCAGAGTCAAAGTCCATCCTGGCAGACTGCGTCCGATCCACCAAGGTGGCTTGCAGGCATTCCCTCAGGGCCACATACAATGCTGTAGACACCTCTGCTTGGGGAGCTGCTACAGCATTCAGCCTCTGATGCTTCTTATGGCTAAGAGTGTCAGGTCTGGCTCAGGATGTCAAGCGGCCATCCAGGCGCCCCTTTAAAGGCTCCACCTTGTTTGGTGGAGACACACAGGACATCATCACCAGCCTGCAGGATAAAGGCCAGGCTCTCAGATCGGTGCATACTATGAACCGAGTGTTAGGCAAAGAAGCCCTTTCATTGGCACAGTAAAAGGCAGACAAAACCACATCAGACAGGGCTTCATTGACCGCAGTCACCCCTCCAGCAAAGCTCGGGAGAGCTTCTGGTGCAACTCAGTCAAACCCACCCTCCCTTGCTTACTCTTGATCCACCCTCCCTCCTCAGGATATGTTGGAGGAGCAGGTGGGCGGAAGGTCGCCAGTCATCTGCCAGGGTGGAGGCAATAGCTACCGACCTATGGGTTCTTCAGCTCATAGAGCAAGGTCACACTGGAGTTTCTGGAGAAACCTCCAAACAGACCTCTGTACAGTCACACACTATCCGAGCGCACATACCTCTTCTTGAGAGGAAATCTGGGCTCTGTTACAGAAAGAGGCAGTAAAGCCCATTCCAGTACCACCAGGAAGGAAAGGGTATTATTCCACTTCTTTCTGGTTCCCACAAAGATGGGAGATCTGTGTCCAATTCTGGACCTCAGTGCTCTGAACCTGCACAGTAGAGTACAAAGGTTTTGAATGTTGACCCTCCAGGTCTGCTGCCCCTCCTGCACAAGTGACAGTGGCTCTGTGCTCTGGATATGCAGGATGCCTACCTACATATTCCAATTTTCCAGACTCACCATCGCTACCTCCTGTTAGCCTTTCAGGGAGCATTACAAGTTCAAGGCCCTTCCTTTTGGCCTGTCTTTGGCACTGTAGGTTTTCACCAAGTGCCTAGTGGTGTGCTGGCGGCTCTGAGGTGGTGGGGTCACTGTGTGTTCTCCTACCTCGGCGACTGGCTTCTGTCAGCAGCGTCAAGGGGGCAGCTGGAACTCACCCTTTGGCTACCCTGGATCTTTTACGAAGTTGGGGTCACAAGAACCTTCCAAGGTCCCAACTTGCCCTTCACAGCTCCAATTCATTGTAGCAGTGTTGGGATATGGTACAAGTATGGCTTTCCTCACTCTAAACAGGGTGGACACTTTACAGAGGCAGGCCCATCTGGTGGCCTCCAGCAGGAAGGTTCTGGCCAGGTGGTGATCCCTCGACTGTTGGGCCTTATGGCAGCAGCCATCCACACCATGCCTTTAGCCAGGCTCCACATGCGTATTTTGCAGTGGGCGCTCAGGCGCAGTGGGATCAGAGGTTGGATGTCCTGGACCAGATGGTCATGGTCTCCGATTGAAGCCAAGGGATTCTTGTGGTGGCAGGATCTGTCCAGTCTCACCAAGGGGTTCCTTTCAGTCCCTCCTCCCTCCCAGACTCAGACAATGGATGCATCAGGGATGGGTTGGGGTGCTCACCTGGGATATCACAAAACTCAAGGCCTGTGGTCCCAAGCGGCTCTCTCTTCACATAAACATGTTGGAGATGGGGGCAGTGCAGTATGCCTTTCAGCACCTGTTTCATCAGGGTACACTGTTGGTTCAGTCAGACAATATGTGTGTAGTCTGGTATCTCAACAAGCAGGGAGCACTCACTTGTACCCACTTTGCAGGGAAGCGATGCGGGTATGGAACTGGGCTGTTTGCACCAAGTTCACCTCACAGCGGTTCACGTGCTGGGCGTGTAAAGCGTCCTAGCAGACTGTCTCAACCGCACCATAGTAAGGGCCCATGAATGGGAGCTCAAGCAAGAGGTGGTTAACCATATTTTAGGCCATAGAGGTCGGCTGGAAATGGATCTGTTCACCTCCCCATACAGCACAAAACTGCCCAGGTTTTGCTCACTCGCCTCAGGGTATGGTGTTTTCTGGCAAGGCCAGCGCGATCTCTTTGTTGGACAGGGAGGTTTTTGTCGCTTTCCCTCCCTTTCCAGTTCTGCAGAGGGTGCTGCTCAAGCTTCAGGCGGAAGGGGCACAAATGATTCTGATCGCCTCGTTCTGGCCCTGCAAGTTTGGTTTCGCTTCTTCAGCAGCTAGCAGTGGAACCTCCGGTTCCCTGCCCTCTGCATCGATCTCCTGACTCAGGAGGATGGCACGCTGCTCCATCCAGGCCTGAGATACCTTCACCTATGTGCGTGGCACCTCAGGACGTAGTGCAGCTTTGGGAGTTTCCTCTAGGTGGCATAAGTTATCATAGAGGCTAGAAAACCTTCTATTATGAACCTATGTCATGAAATGGAAATGTTTTTCCATTTGGGCTGCCTCAAAGGGTTGGGACCCTTTTTCATGTCCAGTTCCATCTGTATTGGAGTATCTTCTGCATCTCTATGATTTGGGCCTGAGTTACTCATTTCTGAAGGTCCATGTGTCATCTGTTTCTGCGTGTCGTTCCTTGGTAGATGGTAGGACAGTGGCTCAACTGAAAGTCTCTAAAACCTTCCTGAAGGAATACTGCATCTTAGACCCCGATCGCCATCCCGCGCCACCTTGGGATCTTAATTTTATTCTCGGAAAATTGACTTTGCCTCACTTTGAGCCACCTGGTTCTTGCAACATGCTATTTACCTTGGAAAGCGCTATTTTTGATTGCTGTTACTTCGCTTGGAGAATTCGAACTTCAGGTCCTGATGTGTAAAGAGCATTATTTAGTTTTCACAGGGACGGGTGGCTCTGCATCCAAACCATAAGTTCTTACCAAAGGTGGTTTGAATTTCGTTGAACCAGTCCATTCATCTGCCTGTCTACTACCCCATTCTAATTGGGGAAGGCACTTCTGCGTTATTATACTAACAGAATCAAGTCAGTCCGCAAAAGCGGACCAACTTTTCATTTCTTTCATGCTGAACAGAGAGGGTGCAGCCGTTTCAAACGATGTCTAAGTGGTTGGCACACTGTATTGTTTTCTGCTATCAGAAGCATAGGAAAACCCTCCCGGGAGGTTAAGGATGATTCCACCAGAGGCATGGCTGCCTCTGCTGCTTGTTTTAAGAATGTGTCAACTGCTGATATTTGTGCGCGGCTACTTGAGTTCTGTCCTCACTTTCACCAAGCATTACAGTCTGGACATTGCCCTAGGCGAAGGGCAGGGTTTGGCCTAGCTGTGCTTCAGGGCCCAGTCCTGAGCTCACTGACTTTTATGCAGATTTGTTACGTGTAGTCTAATACAATTTGATTACATTCATACAGTAAGAACAGGTTAATTTAGAAGTGCTGAAGGGAAGGATTTACAGGTATGCCTAGTTATTAAAAACTAGAATAGATATGAGAACAAATTAACAAATTGGCAAACACAGGGTAACACTAGAAGATATGACAACACAGTAATAATTGGTAATCCTTTGGTGGGACGTAGTTTTGAAAATCTAAATGACTGGAATAGAAGAACAAGATAGGAAACAGGGAAAGGAATTTCACGAGGAGACAAGGACAGAACACAATTTTAGGTGACAGGAAACAATAGAGGAGAACTGTAAGTGCATAGTTGAGAATTTTGGGTAGGCCAGTAACTAGCTAGATTAAAAGGGAGGGTGGTAGAGTGCAGGGGTAAGAGTGAGTGATGTGGGAGGGGATAGTGGGAGGGTGAAGGAGACAGAACACAATTTGCAGGTGAACAGAGATAGGGTGAACTATAAGTGCATATTTGAGAGTTTGGGGTAGGCCAGTAGCTATGGCTAGATGAAAGGAAGGGGGTAGAGTGCAGGTGGGGTTGAAGATTAAGTGATGTTGTGGAGGGTGACCCTGCCTGCACAAGGCAGTGGTGTAGCAACAACTGAAGGGTAGCAGGAAGTAGGCAGTGAGAATTGAGTACAGCAGAGGAAGGAGGAGGGATGGCGGGGCTGAAGAGGGAGTGATGTGGGAGGGAGAGGATATGTTCTCAACAGTATGGTTGTGAAGCACGACTGAAAGGAAGCAGATCATAGGCTGTGAGTTATTGTACATAATGAAGTAAGAGGGAGAAATAAGGGAGGGTAGCAACCCACCAGTGTGCTGGGGACCCGCCTGCACAAAAGGCAGTGGTCTAGCAGTGACTGAATGGGGAGCAGGAAGTAGGCAGTGAGTTTGGGTACAGCAGCATGAAAGGAGGAAAAGAGGGGTGGACTTTTCCCACTGTGTGCTATGGACCCCTGCCTGCACAAGGCAGTGGTCAAGCACAATGGAAGGGAGTCGATTGTAGGTAGTGAGAGTTGGGGTACAAGAGGAAAGGGAGAGCAACTTGGAGGAAGTGTGGGAATCTAAGTAGCATGATCAGAGGGAAGCAGGCAACAATAGGGAGTAAGCATTTGGTAATAAAGGGGTGAGAGAAGGAGAGGGCAAGGACCCTAGCCCTGCAGTACCTGGCACTGTTTGAGAAGCTAGAGGGTGGTGGTGGGTGAGGGATTGAAGGTGTAGGGAGAGGATTAGGCATGCACAGATATCGGTTCTGGATGGTTTAGAAGCAAATTAGTGAAGGCAAGGGAAGGTTAGTGGAGAGGGAAACTGGGAGGAAGGGGAGGGAGGATTTGTTGGAGATGGGCATTTAGAGATTTATAAGGGCTTAGCGGAGGGAGATTAGAGAGGGTCATGGCAGGCTCAGGAAAAGCAAGGAAGTTCTTGAGGGCAGAGCTAATGGAATAACAGGAGGATGAGGGCGAATTTGAGGGAAGGAATTCACATTTTTGGGAGGCCATAGGAGTAACCTGAATGACTGATGAGGTGGCTGGCGTGGGACAACCAGAGTTTGAGAATCAGTTGATCTTAGGGAATGGGAAAGAGGAGGATGTAAAAGAGGGAAGAGGTAGAGGAAGTTGCACCAACCAGTGCTTGAGGTGAATTTGGCAGGAGAGAGAGATGTCTGTTTGTTAGGGAGGGAAGGATAGGGCATGATGGAGATCACAGTGATGGGTACAGGAGGGAGCATCAAGGGCAAAATGCAGAAGGAGTTGAAGAGGGTATCCAGTCTGGCCAGGGAGCACTTAGGGTGGCACTGTAGACTACATCACAGTGAGTGAAGATAGGTAGATCATCTTCTGGACAAGCTCATGCCTAGCCGTAGGAGGTACAGGCATAGTTCCTGAACAGGTGCCGCGCTTGGGTGCAATTTTTTCTGGATGGCGTCGATATGTCCAGAGAAGTTCAGGTGCTGGTCAGCCAGACACCTAAATACCTGAAGGAGGATATGTCCTTGAGTAGAGTACCATCAAGCATGTGGAAGGTGGGCAGGGAGGAAGCCTGGAGAGCCTCTGCCTTGTGCCAAGGTCATGGAGACAGTTTTTGGCGTTAGAGAAAGTTGGTGGTTAGCAAACCAACGCTGGACTTTGTCAAGTCGTGCACAAGTTGGATGTAACCTCAGCAGGGCTGAAGCCAGATGCATACAGGACCGTGATCGGCATACATGTGTATGGAGGAGAAGGGTGAGCAGGTGGATGGGAGGTCATTTAGAAAAATGGAGAATAGTAAGGGCCTAACACTGGATCCCTGAGGGACGCCTGTTCTTATCGGAGGGGGTGGGGAAATGGCATCAGAGATCTTGACTGATTGAGTTCTGCCAGTGAGGTATGCCTTGAACAGTCTGTGGCTGAGGGGATAGCCCAGCTGTTGAGAGGGAATCAAGGAGAAAAGAGTGGGAGACAGTGTCAGAGCCTGGCCAGGTCGACAAAGATGGCTCTGGTGATTTGGCCATTGTCCATCCCGTAAGGATAGCGTCAGTGAGCCAAGAAGGAGGTGGTGGTGGAGTGGTTTTTCCTAAAGCCAGATTGGTAAGGAGTGAAGAAAGAGGAGTTGGTTAGATATGGGGTAAGTTGGAGAGGGCTAGATGTTCCTGGAGTTTGGGTAGGAAGGAGAGAGGGCGTGAGGACTGGTGCAGTAGTAACATAGTACAGTTACGTAAGAACTTACTGTAACAGTAGATCTTCGAGAGGCTCTTGCAGTAGTAACCTTTTCCTCCCTTCTTCCCCTAGTTTTTGGCTGCTCCTTTTCCATCAGCTACTGTCAGGCTCCAGGAGTCTCTCTTATCCTTTTTCCTATCTTGCCTCCTTGGAGGTCTCTGGCAGGAGAACTGGAAGGCGGTCGTGGGGACCGCTCACTATATAGTGTCACACTGACGCCAGGTTGGCGCCTCCACCAGACTCTGCTAGCTAAAGTTTCTGTGTGGTCCTGATGCCAGGGGGCACAATCCTCAAGGTGATTACCTACTGGCGCCTCTCTCAAAGATGTACTGTTATGGTAAGTTCTTATGTAACTGTACTTTCTGCATGGCCTACAGGTCTTTGCCGCCCTCCTTCCTGGGAGCCAGCTTCTGATCCATACAGACAATATTTTGTTGATGTATTACATCAGCCAACAGGCGGAGTACATTTGTGCCCTCTCTGCAGAGAAGCAGTGAGTATTGGCATTGGGAGTAGAATGAGACATATTTCTGTCCTCAGTGTTCCTACCCGTACCCGAACATACTGGCAGATCACCTCAGTCGGTCCTGTGCTGTGTGCCATGAATGGGAACTCTGACTCTGTCATGGTCGGCCTTTAGAAAAATGGCGTCATCTTGACATAGACTTGTGTGCCTCTCCATACAGCATAAAACTGCTACATTTCTGATCACTTGATACAGGGCCTGGAGTTTTCTGTCGAGATGCATTGACCTTCTCCAGAAAAGGAGATTTCTGTGCATGTTGCCTCCATTCCTTTAATACTGGAGTGTTCTCATAAAGCTACGGGCTGAACCAGCCTCTTTAATTCTGGGGTCCCTTAATAGGCCAGACAAATTTGGATTCTTTTGCTCCAGCATCTGGTAGAGGAACCTCACCCACCCCCATCCTGTTCCCCTGTGAGGGGACTGCTGTCACAGGAGCAGGGTGCTCTAGTGCACCTGGATTCTGGATCCCTGCACCTGCATGAATAGCTGCTGAGAACATGGAGTCCTCCTACTGGGGTCTCCCTGGCAGTCACTGAAATTCTACTGGCAGCTAGAAAGCCATCTGTGGTACACATTCTCCAAAAATGGAAACGTTTTACAGTTTGGTGTACTGCCCATACCCTGGAAGTTGGTCAGAGACTAGGATCAAGCGTTGGCTAAACACCCGCTCCAGAGGGCCTTAGGCGTGGTGACTGCTATGGCAGCAGCCATAGTGATGCATCGCAGGACCTGGATGAGGCTCTCCACCTTTATGGCGGACATTCAGCACAAGCTGGCCAGTGTCTGCTTCTTGGGCACCGACCTCTTGGTCCAGGGGTGGAAGGGTTCTCACAAGGATTGAGAGTCATGTGACACACTGGACTCTGTGGCTTCACCCAGAATGACCTGAAGGCCCAAAACTAAAAAGAAGGCCTTTCAGTTGTCATCTTTCAGCCACAGCAGCCTCAGCGCCAGCAACCATAGCAGGGGCAATACCAAGCTTGGTGCCCCAAGGTCAGATTCTCTGGTCAGGGGCCCAAAGAGGTGGGGATAGGGGCGTGACATCTCTGGCACCAGTGGCTGGTCCCTCCGAAGTTACCCAGCGACAGGTCGGGGATGTCTACCTCCCCTCTGTCCTGTCTCTAACCCAGCTCTCTGTGGGCGGGTCAGCTTCACACGCCTGGCCACAGTGGTGCATCATTACTATGAACAAGTGGGTTCTCGGAGAAGTATGCAGAGTATTGTCTCTTGATTTCAAGGCTCTCCCATCTTACCGATCCCTCACTCTGAGGAGTCCTGGGTGTTTCAGGACACACTGTTCACCCTCAGGGGAGCGCTGCTCAGCTCCTTCTGAAAGGGCTATAGCCCATGTCCCAGATGCCCTGGCAACTCGGGTATGTGTTCAGTTGCTTCCTTGTCCTGAAACAGACCGAGGGGCTGGTGCCCTTACTGGATCTGCATGATCTCAGTCAGTTCATATGGGCAGCAAGTTGCGGATGGTCACTCTGAACCAGATTATTCCATCCCTGGAGCAAGGCATGTGGTTCTGATCCCTGGGCCTCCAAGACACATTCTTCTGCATCCCATTCCATCCGTCCCACTGGCAGTACCTCCTGTTCCACGCAGCAGGAGTTTTCTGTCAGTTCAGATCATGCATTCTGGCCACTCATCTGTGTCCAGGGTCTTCAACAAGTGCATGGCAGTGGTGGCAGCCTTCCTGTGATGCATAGGCATCAACTGGTTGATTGCCAGGCCATCCAAAGAGGCCGTGAAGCAGTCCAGGATCTGGCCCTCCAGACCTACGAAGACTTGGACCTCTTGGTCAACCTGGCCAAGTCTGAACTGATCCTCACAGGTGATTCACTTCATCTGGGCAGAGCTGGACTCCCTCTGGGCCAAGGCCTGCCTTTGTGCAGACTGGGCATTGGCTCTACTTCCTTTGCCTGATCATTTCAGGTTGGGTACGCACCCTGCCTGGGACTTCCTATGGCTGCTGCGGGTACATGGCATTCTGCACCAGCATGGTCCAGTGGGCTGATTGGTGGATGCATTTTGTGCAGTGGGAGCTGGGTCGTCAGTGGTCCCGGCACCCAGGACACTTGGACCAGCCGGTCATGGTGACCTTGCCAGCGTGGAATGCCATCAAGTGGTGGCTGGTCCCAGGACATCTAGAGGAAGTAATCCCATTTGTCCACCCAGAATCCACCATCTTTCTCATGACGGGATGCCTCTCTGTTGGGGTAGGAGCACACCTGGGGGCCCACAGGACCCACAAGTTCTGGTCATCCAGGGAGTATCTTCACCACATCAGCCTGCTAGAACTCTGCAGTGTGACTAGCTGTTACAGAATTCGCTTCCTTTGGTAAGGGTCAGGTCGTGCAAGTCCAGATGGACAACAACATGACCATGATCTACCTGAACAGGCAGGGCAGCACGCACTCCTTCCCTTGTGTCAGGGGCCCCCACACCTGGACTCTCATATGCAGCCTGGATACAGATAATCTGGCGATTCATGTCGCCTGGGCGGTCACTCAGCTGGCAGGCGCTCACAGCCAAGTGGGAGAGACATCACCACAGTGGTCCCTGTATCAGGAGTGGTGAACCACCTTTTCTTCATGTGGGGCACACCTCTGATGGGTCTGTTTGCTTCCTGGGAGAATGCAAAACTGAGGCTGTTTTGTACGTGTCCCCACAGTCTGGGACACTGATGGGGATACCATTATTATGCCATGGACCCAAGACCTCATGTATGCCATTCCTCCCTTCCCCTGATGTGCAAGGTGGTGGTCAAGGCCGGAAGGACAAGGCAAAGATGATCCTAATAGCTTTAGCCTGGCCATGGCATTTCTGGTACCAGGATCTCCTCAGCCTCAGCAGCAGGACTCTCTAGGATTGTGTCTTCACCCAGACCTGCTGACCAGACAACAGGGAAAGGTCCTGCACCGGACCTTCAGCCCTTGCACTTCACAGCCTGGTTCCTGAGCGGTTAGAGTTTCCAGCTTTCAGAACATGTGCTCACTTTGTGGAGGCATCCCAAAAGGTCAATTGCCAGTGCTACACCTTTAAATGGTAAAGGTTTTCCATTTGGTTTATGGGCAAGGAGCTTGGTCCCTTGTCTGTCTGTACGAGTATACTCTAGTACCTCTGGTCCCTCTCTAGCTGGGGCTGTTAGTGACTACCTTCAAGGTGCACCTGGCAGCCATTTGCATACTGGACACAGGTTGATATGTTGACAGTGGTCCAGGAGAAGGTGGTCTGGTGCATTTTCAAGGGCCTGGACTACCTGTCCCCTTTGGTACATGAACCACCACCACCATGGGAGCTGGTGCTGGCTGTACTCATGGGCAAGCCTTTTGAGCCTATGAACAGATGTGAGATGTCACATGTGTCATGGAAGTCGGCCTTCTTGTGACCATCACATCAGCTTGAAGGATCAGTGAACTCCAGACACTATCAGTGGAGTTTCTGTATCTGGTCTTCCACAAGGACAAGGTTGTCCTTTGCCCCACCTAAGTTCCTCCCAAAGGTTGCATCAGAATTCGCCTTAACCAGGTGAAGAACCTTCTGGTATATTTTAGCAACTCATCTTCGGAGGCCGACTGAAAACTCCACACTCTGGACCTGCTGAGGGCCCTCTCTTGCTATGTAGGGCACATGTCTGGAGTTCATTGTGATGTTCACCAGCTGTTTATAACATGTTCTGAAGCAGTGCCTGGCAGATCAGAAGCTAAGCCAATGATTGGTAGGTGAATAACATCCTGCATCGACCTCTGCTGTAGGTGGACTGGTAGGGAGCCCTCGAGGGCTTAGGGCTCATTCCACCAGATATAGCACTGGCTCGATGGCTGCTTCCAGAGACATCCTTATCCAGGAAATCTGCAGGACTGCTACCTAGAAGTCCACACACACCTTCATTTCCAATTGCAATGTTGTCCTTGGTCTCGTCTGGATTCTGTGTGTGGAACTTCAGTACCCCAATATATTTTCACCAAGTAAGGGTGTGTTCCTTGCCCCTCCTCCCAGAGAACTGCTGGAAGTCTTACCAGTGTGTGGATAGTGAACTGTATCCACACCCCTAGAAAAATAGGTTACTCACCTGTAACTGTAGTGCTAGGAGTGGTATATAGTTCATATCGACACCCATCCAGCCTTCCTGGCAAGTAGCACATGGATCCCTGCTTCCAGCGTGCAAGATCTGATGTTAGGGGTAGAGCTGGAGGATATACCACCTTAGTGGTGGGAAGAGCTTAGCTTCAAGACATTTCAATGAATCGGCACTTCCAGTGGAACTGTCAGTGTGTGGATGTAAACTGTATACCACTCCTAGAACTGTAGGTTACAGGTGAGTAACCTGTTCTAGGACGTGGATATGTTCAATCCAATTTTGTGGCAGGTTCTCGCCGCTTTTAAATCTTGCCGGAAGGTCTTCAAGCTGGCTCCTTCCACCCACCTGGGTGGTAAAACCCTCTGCTCCGCCCCATGGCGCCAGATCTTCCTTACCGCTTGGAGCTCAGGTTCCCTCCTTAGCGCTCTGCGTTTAGGCCTGGATCCAATCTCTTCAGGTTTTCCAAAAATTATTTTAAAATTTAGTAGACTACAGTCTTCATCTTCCCTAGTGGCTGCGATGGACAAATCACTCCTGACTTCCGTCGGTGCCCATGCAGGCAGAAGATGTCCGGGACGATCCGCACTCCACGTGTGTTTACTGCCTGGGTCTTGCCATGATTACATGGCCCTGCGGTCTGTGCAAGTCCTCTTGGCTTCGGTTTTTAGAGGACGGCGCTGCCAGACTACAACAGGGCGTCCTGAAAAGCGGTACCCGCCAGTGAAGTCAAGAGGCCCATTGGATGGTGTCCAGGCTGTGGGCTCCGCGGGAGCAGCTGGAGCATTTAATCGCCCTCGAGGAGGAGGCGGCCCAGGCAGCTTCATCTTTCTTCTTGACTGTGGCATTTATCCCGTTCTCCTTGGGCTCCTCCACTGCTTCTTTTAAGGAGCTTTGCCAGTCCTCTCCACCAAGGAGAAGGGACATACCAGTAGGTCAAGAAAAAGCGAACCAAAAGGCAAGTCCCACCGTCGACATTCGTGGGAGCTGGAGATTCCTTCACCAGACCATCGGCTCTGACTTCAGTCACGGTTGCGGTTAAGGCCGCTGGCTTCACGGTGTCCCTGTCAGGCCAGCCGGCCGAGACACCTGTCGACACGTCGAGATTTTCTCAACCCGTTGGGCGGTTTGTCGACTGGAGAAGCAGACAACCCTTCTTCACGGTTCCCTGGTGGTAACCGAGGACTTGCCCGTGCCTCCTGTGCGAAGTCCCCAGTCAAGGACCTTGAACCGAGGGGTGAGGGGTTTCCCCGCCCCCTCTTTTACCCACCCTCGGCGACCCGAAGGTCTCTGTCTCTTCCAGGTCGAGTAGGTCCTGCTGACATCGGCGGTCTCGGTCTCGGCACCATGGAAAGTGGCATTGCCGCTCGTCCTCTTCAGAGGATGGCTCCAACATAAGTTATGCCTGCACTCACGAGGACATAATGTGGCAGCAACGTTTGTTGTCCGGTAACAAGCCAACTCCATCGCCTTCTCCGGCAATTAAGTGGCTGTCACTGGAGCAACAAAGCAACCCCTCGTAGTTATTGAGGGCCGACCCAAGCGCCGGTTGTTCGGCGAAAACGCTGCTCCACCCCTAGTGGTGGAACCACCGCCTCCTCGACTGAAAACTGGGTCCCGACCAAGGATTCTCGGTCGGGTCAGAGCTTGCCCACAGGTTGTCAATCACCCTCACTCCTGATTGACCTCGGCAGGTGGAGGGTGGTTCAGGCACTGGCAGCTGTTTGTAGACTCCTCGGAGTCTGACAGCGACTCCTCCCTGTACTCCAGGCCCATGACCTGGAATCTGCAGGGGTCAGTTGGTGGACGAGCCCATCCTCATTCTTAGGTATACTTGACTCATCTCAGAGTCCACTGGGAAGCAGCTCGAACCCGTTCAGAAACAGGCCAAGTATCCCTCAAGGAGATACTGGACCGAGGAGATTCCCTAGGAGGCCTTCCCGGTGGCCAAAGCCATTGTTGGCCGGCCCTGGAGTTGTGGCAGCAGCCTGCATCTTGTCCTGCATCTTCAGCCAGGATGGCTTGCAAGTACATGGTCCCCACCGGTTCACTCTCCGGTTTCTCAGAGCACCCGCCTCGGAGGGCTAGTGACCAACAGTGTTTTCCGCGTTCCGGGAGCGCTAGGGGTGGACAAACTGCCCAATAAAGATCCAAAAGCTGGATTACTTGGGGTGGAAGGTTTATGCTGCCTCTTCTCTAGGCCTTCGACAGGCTAGCTCGGCTGTACTGATGGCACATTTCTCACCGCCCTTATGGGTTCCCTGGATGGGGTGATTCCCCATCTCCCTGCTGACCTTCAGATGACGGTCAAGTATATGCGGGATCAAGGAAGGGCGGTGGCTAAGCAGCAGCAGCTCCAAACTTCTTTGGACATTGGTGACTCTTGTGCCGGTGAGTAAGCGGCAGCGGTAGCCATGCGCGCGCAGGAGCTTGGCTGCGGATCTCCACCTTCATGGTGGACACCAGCACAAGCCTGCAGAGGTTCCTTCCTGGGCACCGACTTGTTCGACCAGGGTGGAAGGCCATCTCCAGAGGATTGAGAAGTCCAGTGCCACCTTGGACTCTGTCACATCTGCCCAGAAGGACAAGGCCGCCAGCAGCAGTAAGCCCTTCGCCCTTCTGCTCCTGCAGCATGTCCGGCCCAGCAACACCGGCAACAGGGCCAGCAAGCTCACACTTGGCACCCTAAGGCCAAGTCTGCCACTTCTTTCAGTAGGAAGCCTGGAAGGAAGGGTCCAGGAGGCCCTCGGCGGCCTTCCTCCAAGCCTGCCCAGTGATGGGTTGAGGGTGTCGCCCCAGCCTCGTCCTCCTCCCGGAGTTCCCCATGGAGGCCGGCTCCGCCACTTCCTTTCCGCCTGGTCCGCTATCTCCGTGGACCGCTGGGTGCTAGAAGTGGTCGTCAGGGGTCTGCCTCTGGAGTTCAAGCAGTCCTCCCTATCGAGCCGTTGCCCCACAGGGGACAGAGTTCGCAGCCTCTCTGTCGGCTCACCGAGCCGACATTGCCTCTCCTCCAGAAGGAGGTGATCAGTGGTGGCGGACCCTCCTCTAGACCCTACGGTTTGTGTCCAGGTACTTCCTGATCCCCAAGCAGATGGGGGCTGGCGCCCCATTCTCGACCTGCATGACCTGAACAAGTTCCTAAGGCCACGCACCTTCTGGATGGTTACTCTGGCTCAGATCATTCCATCCTTGGAACTAGGCATGTGGTTCTGCTCTCTGGATCTCCAGGATGTGTTCTTTCACATCCCAATCTGTCCGTCTCATCAGCGGTTCCTCCGCTTCAGAGCAGAGGATCTCTTTACAAGTTCGGGCCATGTCCTTGGCCTCTCCAGCTCCCAGGGTCTTCACCAAGTGCATGGCAGTGGTGACAGCATTCCTGCAGCACTGAGGGTAAGGGTGTACCCTACCTGGACGACTGGCTGATTGCAGCCCCTCCAGGTTGGAGGTGGAGCGGTCCAGGGATCTGGTCCTCCAGGTCTGCTCTCAGATTGGCCTCCTCATCAGCGAGGCAAAATCGGAACCGTGCCATCGCAGGTGATTCAGTTCATCGACTCTCTTGAGCCAGAGCTCAGTTCCGCGGACAGGGCCGAGGTCCTTTCCTCCTTTGCCCAGTCATTTCTGGTTGGGCAATTGCGCCCTGCCAGGACTTCTGGCACCTTCTGCGCCTCATGACTGCCTGCACCAGCGTGATCCGTTGGGCCCGCTGGCATATGCACCCTGCAAAGGGTCTGGCCGGCCAGTGGTCGTCTGGACCAGCCTGTGACAGTAACCTGGGAGATGTGGGACGGCCTGCAGTGGTGGCTCGTCCCAGCTTATCTGTAGGAGGGTATCCTGTTTGTCTGCCCGAGCTGAAGGTCACTGCTGACCGTCACCTCTCTGATGGGTTGGGGTGCCCAGCTGGGGATCTCTGGGCCCACAGCCTGTGGTCCCTCACAGTCTCAATGCCACATGAACCTGCTGGAGCTTGAGCAGTTCGGCTAGCCCTCACCACCTTCGCTCCGTTTGTACAGGGTCAGGTGGTTCAGGTCCAGGCGGACAACACCACGACCATGTACTACCTCAACCGTCAGGGAGGGGCGCACTCCTGGCCTCTGTGCAAGGGGCTGTCTGCATCTGGTTTCTCATAATCAGCCTGGAGGTGGATCTCCTAGCCATCCATGTGGCAGGAGCCTCCAACAGTCTGGCCGATGCCCTCAGCCGGATAGGCGCTGCATCTCACAAGTGATCACTCCTGCTGGAGGTAGTGCAACAACTATTCTCCCATTGGGGCACCCCTCAGGTGGACCTGTTCGCCTCCAGGGACAATGCGAAGCTGAGGCTGTTTCATGCCCACCCCTTCAGCAGGGCTCGCTGCAGGGTGATGCCTTCTCGAGGCCGTAGACCCCAGGCCTCTTCTCGCCTTTCCTCCATTTCCCTTGATCCACAAGGTGCTTCTCAAGGCGAAGAGGAACAAGGCGCAAGTGATTCTGGTAGCCCCAGACTGGCCTGGCCAGTTCTGGTACCCAGATCTCCTCAGCCTCAGCTCCAGGCTCCCGGGCGGCTTTCAGTCCGCCTGGACTTGATCTCCGTGAACAGGGAAGGTTCTCTATCCGGACCTTCAATTCCTGCACCTGGCGTCCTGGTTCCTGGCGGCTAGAGTTCCAGGCCTTGGGTCTTTCAAGCGAGGTCCTCAACATCGTTGAGGCATCCCGTAAGTCGACCAGAAAATGCTATGCCTTCAAATGGAAGGATTCTCCATTTGGTATCAGGACAGGGGTTGGACCCCTCTTCCTGTCCCTAGCTAGTATTTTGGACTACCTGTGGTCCCTTTTTCCAGATAGGGCTTGATCGGCGACCCTCAAGGTGCACCTGGCAGCCATCTCTACTTGCGGGCGCGGGCGGCAAGCAGTTAGTGGCGCAAAAGAAGGTGGTCGGCGCTTTTCAAGGCCTTGATCACATATCCCCTCCGATGCGAGAACCTCCACCTCCATGGGATCTACTGCTGGTGTTGGCTAAGCTCATGGGCAAGCCATTCGAACCAATGCACAGGTGTGAACTCTCTCACCTGTCGTGGAAGACCGCCTTCTTGGTGGCTATCCGTCAGCCAGAAGGATGGGAGAGCTCCAGGCGCTCTGCATCGAGTCTCCTTACCTGGTCTTCCACAGGGACAAGGTTGTCCCTGCGCCCCACCGAAATTCCTTCCGAAGGTGTGTGGCCGAGTTTCACTTTAACCAGGTGTTGACTCTGCGGTGTTATACCCCAATCACACCTCGGAGGCCAGATGTGGGCTCCATACTCTGGACCCTAGAGGCGCTCACTTACTATAAGGGCGCTGCGGCTGAAATCGGAGAGGTTCGCCAGCTGTTTGTCACCTATGCTGAAGCCGCACCTGGCAGGCCTGCAGCCAAGCGGACGATAGGCAGGTGGGTAACGTCCTGCATAGATCTCTGCTATAAGTTGGCGGGCATGGAGCCTCCCAGAGGATAAGAGCTCATTCTACCGCCATACTGCTGCATCGGTGGCTGCTTCCAGGGACGTCCCTATCCAGGAAATCTGCAGGGCTGCTACCTGGAAGTCAGCACACCTTCATTACATCGACCTTGAGTCACACGGGATGTTGGTTTTGGGGCCTCGGTTCTCCAGTCTCTATTCCTAAGTAGGGGTGTCTTGCCTCCCTCCTCCTGGAGAACTGCTAGGAGTCTGCCAGACAGTATGGATGAACAACATATCCATGTCCTAGAAATACAGGTTACTCACCTGTAACAGGAGTTCTAGGAATGGTATATGTTGTTCATCCATTACCCCGACCTCCCGGCTGCGGCCACAACCTGAGCTTCAGCGGCCAGATCTGCGTCATGGGGGGAGCTGAGAGTTTTACCACCGGGTGGGTGGGAGGAGCCAGCTTGAAGACCTTCCGGCAAGATTTAAAGCGGCAAGGATACCTGCCAGACAGTGTGGATGAACAACATATGCCACTCCTAGAACTCCTGTTACAGGTGAGTAACCTGTATTTACTCACCTGTAACAGGAGTTCTGGGGGTGGTGTATGTTGTTCATCCATTACCCACTCCACCCGACCTCCCAAGCCTCGACGCCAGCAACCTGGCTTCCAGCGGCTAGATCAGCCATGGGGTGGAGCCAAGGGTTTTACCACTCGGGTGGGTGGGAGGAGCCTGCTTGAAGACCTTCGGCAAGATTTAAGCGGCAAGGAACCTGCCACAAAGTGTGGATGAACAACATATATACCACTCCTAGAACTCCTGTTACAGGTGAGTAACCTGTATTCTTTGCCCTACCGTAAAAGTAGATTTTAGAGAAACTCTTCTTCATTGAGCCATGCTGTCCCTCCCTCCTGTTTCCCCCTTGTTTGTGTGATGAGTGACAATACTGCCTGCTCTCACAAGCTGGTCCCCCTGTGATGTCTCAACAGCATCAGTACTCAAGTTCCATGTCCTCTCCCATTCGCTTTGTTTGCTGCTGGTCTCTTCAGTCCCTGCCAATCCGATGATCCTCCGAGCTTGTCTCAGCAGGGAAGGAAAGCATGCTGGTCCAGTGATTCTCCAAGCATGTCTCTGGTAGAGAACTGAGGCATGCTGGGGACGCACCTACATTATATAGGCGCATCGACATGAGTGACCCCAGCCAGCAAAAATGATTGTGATGGCTTATCATAGGCAGGGCCCCTACTTTTCTGCGGCACAGTGGGACCAAGTTCTGCGGCAAGACTACCATTTGCTGCAGAACTTCTCGCTGTGGTTTGTAATTTCTGTGGAAGTTCTGCGGCACTAACAAACTACCACATCACAGTGTCAGCTTGTCATCCTGACTTCACTTTCATGGCAGTGGTTATAGCAATCATGATGGTGGAAAGCTCAGTAACACTAGTTCAAAAAATAACAGACTTGTAAAAATAATTTTATGCCTAAAATGCAATACAAATGTCTCTCCCTTAAGGTCCTATCCTGTTGCATAAATGACATATGCAGATGAGATCTTATGTGATGAATAAGGTATTTTTATATGCATGCTATCTATCCCACTAATGAGGTTTCCACTATCACTTATATATTTGTATATGTTTTCTACACCACTCATGAGGTTCCCACTGTGTATCACTTACATATTTATATGGAATCTGTAATATACATACAAATATGCATATGTGTGTGTGTGGTGAGAGAGACAGAGATACTGTGTGTGTGTGTGTGTGTGTGTGTATATATGTTTTCTTTTTTTAATTTCCATGAACTTGCATCCTCATTCATACAGGTCCCATTGGAAATGGAATAGAGGAGTTATTGCAAAACTCATTTTCATGTCAGCCTGCTTTCCTGACACAAGCCATGACATGCATGTGAAGCAATTGTGAAATACAGCTCTCTGGCCCATTAAAATGTGTCCACCATGTGACAGAACACTGCACCACACCTTCCCAGGCTCCGAGTAGTGATGTGTTCCACCAATCCTTGTGCTGCCCAGCCAGCTCCCAGAGCTAGTCTCTGAACCTGAGTTGCCGGCAAGGAAACACAGCATGCTACCCTCTGGCCCAGTAGCTGACCCTGTACACAACATTTCTCAATAACTTTTAGGTGATTCTATCAACCAATGACTATATCTAATCAAGAACCCTGAAAAATGCGAAAGTGCAATTATTTATTTAACAGTTCTGTTCTTTCAACAGGTCTACACATTATTATATTTCACTTTTCTGGGCATAATTACTTTATTTTCTTAAAAATTTAGACAGTTAAATTCATTTTACCAGTTATTCATTTCAGATAGTGTCTCTATACCTTAAAGGCACAAATAGGTTTGTACAAAGTGAGGTATGGACTTAACAGGTCTGTGCTATTGACAAGGTTTTGTTTAAGTTGTCCCTAGTGCAACAATGTAAGACTGAAAATTGTATTAAGTTGAAGTGCAGGTTGAGCAAATATCATCATGCATGATGTGCTGTTCACCGTCTCTCGCAGTGGGAGGCGGTCAATGCGTAAGTGGCTGTTCATTTCTGTTGCAGAATGCAGCCCATTTCATTAGCTAATGTATGATGTTATAGCAATGGTAACATCACATTCTGAACATATGGGGGTTTGGATATAAAAGAGGACGGAACCAGATTCTATGTATTAACAGAAATATTAATAAAAATCACCAAGAAGAGGTGAATTCTGCGGCACAGAAGTTCTCTTGATAGATTGCAAGTTCTGTGCAGAATTCCTGACATGAGAATTCTAGAGCCTTCATCATAGGTATCATAGGTAATTTCAGAGCAAAGACTTTCGTTACATTATGCTGCTGTTAATTCTAGTTTTGATACCCCCTATTTTATTTGCTATACAATACTTATCTAGTTTCCTCTTAAACTCCACTGTAGTCTTACTAGTGACTACCTCCTCAAGTAGGTTATTCCATACTGGAATAATTCTAACACTAAACCAGTGCCTTCTTTTGTGGTCTTAAAATTTTGCCCTTAAGTTGCCATGATGTGACCTAGTGTCATATCACTGTTCCCTCAATGTAAGTCCTAATTTAACCCTTAGATTTGTATTTTTAAGTGCATTATACACCATGCATATCCTCTCTCAGGCACCTATACTCCAATGTGAACATCCCCAAGTACTCAATCTATCCTCATAGTCCTGGTCCCTAACATCCGCTACTAACCTGGTAGCCCTCCTCTGAACCCTCTCCAATCTTCCTACATCCAACCTATAACCGGGTGACCAGAACTGCGCACAGTACTCCAGCTGTGGCCTCACCAGTGCACTGTAGAGAGGCACAATCACTTCTCTCTTCCTACTCTTTATATGTTTCTTGATGTTAATAAGAGTACCATTACCAGATTTTATAACCTGATTGCAATGCTGGTGTAACTTAAAATCGCTTGTCACTTTCACTCCCAAATCTCTCTCCTCCACTACTTTGCACAATTTATGTCCATTTCACCAGTAGTCAGCTTGGTTATTATTTCTCCCAAAATGCATTACTACACATTTATCGGAGTTAAAGGACAACTTCTTATCCCTTGCCCAGCTTTCCATTTTGAGTAAGGCATTTTGCAACTTTGCCACGTCCTCACCATTTCTGATAATAGTGCCAAGTCTAGTATCGTCTGCAAATTTGGTTTCCCAGACATCCTTTCCTCCAGATAATGAGTGTATATAGATATTAAACAAGCAGGGCCCCAGAACAGATCCCTGGGAACTCCACTCTCACTCCCAACCAATCTGAGTAAATTCCTTTAAACAAACCCTCTGCTTTCTCTCACTCAGCCATGCCTTCACCCAATTTGTAATATAACCCGGTATTTTATGTTCAATCAGAGCATCAATCAATTCACTGTGGGACCTTGTCAAGCCTTGAAAAATCCAGGAACACCACATCCACAGAGACACCCTCATCCAATGCTTTGCTCACATGCTCATAAAACTCAAAAATTAGTTTGGCATGATAACCCCTTTTAAAACCTACTTGCTGAGCATCATCACAATCCCCACTGTATTCTGAAACGCCACTACTTGATCCTTTACAATAGATTCCAGATTTCCCCAGGACAGCAGTCAAGCTAACAGGCCTATAGTTGCCCACCTCCTGTCTAGATCCCTTTTATAAATAGGGATCACATTGCCTTCGCCAAACCTCAATCACCTCTCCGTTATCCAAAGATTTCTGAAACAGTGCTGTTACAGGTTCTGCCAATTCTGTTGCCAATTCTCTAAGGACCCTAGGATGAATTCCATCTGGTCCTTGAGATTTGTTTGGATCAGGTGTTTTATTCTATCCTCAATATCATTTTATTTAAAACAATGTTATAACCATTTTAGTCAGATGATCTCTCTTATTTTTGACTTATTATTAAATACTGATAAGAAAAAGGTATTGAAAAGCCCTGCCATAGCTTGGCAATCCTCAACTAGTATACCATCCTGATCCTTAATGGGCCCCACTGAAGTTTGACTTCCTTTTTGTTATTGATATATGTGTAAAAGATTAATGATTATCTTTCACTTTTGAAACCAGGTTTAGTTCATGCTTTCGAGTTGCCTGCTTAATGGCACTTTTAGTTTCTTTTAATAATTTTTATACAAGGCCCAGTTTGTTTCACACTCACTTCTCTAGCTATTAAATAAGCTCTTTTTCTTTTTGATCAATTTTCTAATTTTGGGAGATAACCACGGGGAATTTTCCTAAAGCATTGTACTTCTTTCTTAATGGGACATACCTATCAATTAAGTCCATTATTTTTCTCAAAACTATCCAGTTCTCCACTAATGATCTATTATCAGAAACCTTTTCCATCTCCAATCCAAGAGTTCCATTCTCATATTGTTAAATTTAGCTTTATTAAATTTCGACCATGGATTAAGCCAAGCGTGTTTGAAAAAACCCGCTTAAATCAAAATTTATCATGCAGTGATCACTTGAGCCTAGTGGTGATGAAATAGTACGATTTTTTATTTGGTCTCCCAAATTACTTAGCACAAGGTCTAATATTTTATCCCTTCTAGTGTTATTCCCTATATACTGATCAAATCCAGCTAATAAAAATGAATCCAGATACCTTAGCTCGTAAGATGTCTCCCTGTATACCTAGTCCAATTAATACCAGGAAGGTTAAAATCTCCTAAAAGTATAATGTTTTCTGTACTCTCTAAGGAGTCCAAAAATTTTAGCACTGCCTCATCATCTTGGGTGGAAATTGAAGGGGTCGATAGATTACCCCAGTTTTAATATTGGGTCCTTTCTGGCAATACCCTGATCCACACATGCTCAATGCCTGGTATTTTTGGACATCAGTAGCCACTGATTTTATTTTGTTGGATACATACAGTGCTACACCACCACCCTTTTTATTCTCCCTATCCATATGATATAGATCATATCCCTGAATATGATGGTCCCAGGTGTCAGTGGATGTCCACCAAGTCTCTGTTATGGCATATATCTGGACGTTGTCAGTATTTAATAAACAAGTTAATTCCTCGAATTTGTTTGTAAGACTCCTAGCATTGAGGGAGAGGCATTTCCAGTCCTGAGAGCCCTTAGTGTTCTTAAGTGAAGTTGAATTCTTCACAGTTGTCCTTAACGTTTGATGGTAGCCCCTACCCCTTCGTACTTAGTTTAAAAGTTAACCACTTGATTTTGAATTTCCTTAACTAATATTCTAGACCCATGTTTGTTTAAATGTAGCCCATCTTTCCCAAATAACCCTAGGTCCCTGAAGGTGCCCCAGTGTTTGATTAAAGACAAAACCTTCCTATGACACCACCTTTTCAACCACGCGCTTAGCTGTATAATGTCCCTTTGTTCACACCCTCTCGAGGTATGGGCAGGATCTCCGATATGAGGATACTGGATCCATGTAACCTCAGGATTTCTCCGATGGCCTCAAAGTCCTTTGGATTTCTAATAATGTCCTTTTTCCAACATCATTTGTACCTACATGTAGTACCGTGCCTGGTTTTTAGTATTTTCCAACAATCCTGGTAACATTTTACCAACATCCCCTATCCCTGCTCCTGGTAGGGTACTAACAGTAGTTGACTCATTCCTACCCTGACATAATGTCCTATCAATATTTCTAATCATGGCGTCACCGATAACCAAGAGGTCATTTTTTACTGTGTGATGTCCTTGCATTTCCTGCTTTTTATGCCCAGTCTTGACCACATTACCTTCCCTACATTCACTTATATCTGAAACCCCTTTAGTAGTGTCGTCTTGGTCTAGTTCTGTATTAAGAAAACTATTTATTTTTAGCTCAATCTGTCCATGACCACCAATATTCCTCCTTCCTTTTTAATGCCCTTTTCCACTCTACACCAATCATCATTTTCCTTACAGTCAAACCAATTTGTTGCTTCTGGTAATGTATTGTTTCTTACAGTGTTAACAGTCCCTACTAGCTGATCATGATCCCGCTGTTCAGCACAGTCATCTAGAGCTGAGTCTATAAATTTTTCTAATGAAGTAATCTCTAATTGAGTTTAATTCTGTTTTGCAATGATTCGATTTCCTGCTTCATAATATCAATTAGTATGTATTTATCACAGATGAAGGAATCAACCTTCTCCCCCTCCTCATACATTTTACAAGTAATACAAGCATTCAGAGAAAGCGATGACTCTATCTTGCTCGCCATTATAATCTCATAATTACACAGCGAACGCCTACACAACAATGTTACTACGTCCCTTTTTGATTGGGTTTTATGGTTCCGAGGGTTTCTGGCTCCTTCCCGACTGGCGCTTCGACAGGCGCTGGCCTCTGCCCGCCGCCCCACTCCGCTCCGACTCCGCTTGCTGGAGCCGAGTTATTTCAGCGTGCAGAAGTGACATTTGCCTATGTTGCTATGGCAACTGGCCACGAGTGCTTAGAGACCAGGGCAGACTGTGAGGGTAACCCGCCCTTAAAAGATCGGGTTAAACCTCACAAGGACGCACTAAAACGGCTATCCAAAACCCTTAAATGGGTTAGTCAGCTGAATCAGTTCGAGTAGCAGGAAGTTTAAACTCAGCGCCTCCAAGTCTCCAAATGCCCACAACCAGCACTGTTGTTCACCACTGCAGCTCCTGCTGCCTTGCAGTCAAATTGTATGCAGTGCTTTATTTCAAAACACTCCTTCCACTGAGCTCCACTCGCTGGAGCTGAGTTATTCAGCGCGCAGTGATATGGCTAAATGGAAGAGATTCTCGAAGATATACTGTTGTGGTAGGTAACCGTTCTTTATGGTAATTACGTAACTTCTCTTTGTATATCGTGACATTTAACTTGGCGCGTACTGCAAACATGCCAAGGGCAGCCTTACTCAGAGGTTTGTCTTGGAAGGGCGAGATCGGTTTTCCTCCCCTCCAAAAAATCCATTGAATACTTGGATGATCAACTACAAATATTCACCAAATAGGACTATTAGGTATTCACACACCTGTAACATACATGCATTAAAGGGGTGACATCATTGTCTAAAGTCAGCATTCCAAAAGCAGTTTCTGAAAAAACTGGAGCAGAAATTGAAAAATTTAGCTCACTGGTTTGTAAAAATAAGCTAGTTCATTTTATTCTTGATTTTTTTTTTGTTTGTTTTGTTTTTAATAAAGGTTTTTATCATCTCTGGTCAGACTGGGTAGGCTACTCAGCTTCATCCCTAGCAACGTCAACTATCTCTTACCTCTCTTCCTGGTCAGGAGCTACGGTCTCCATGAATTGCTTCAGGAGCAGGGAGCCACCCCAAGATTCTTATCTAAATTGCCCCGAACCTGAAGCAGCAGGGCAGGGTGCAGTGCCTGGGTGAGATTTCACAGAGCCCTGGTCCACCCTTTTCTCTCCTGTTTTCTCCCAGGTTCCTGGAGCTACAACGGCATGGACAACGATGATGAAAGCTTGCATGCTTCTCAGAACGCAGCCCCTTCCTCCCCCCGACTCTTGTCAACCTCCCAGACTTTGGTGCTACCACCAGGCTTTCACCTGGTGGCAGCCAAGAACGCATGACTCACCACCCCAGTCCAGGGAGGAGAGCTGCCAGGTGTCCGTGGCCTCTCAGTCCTCTCCAGCCCACCCCCACCCCAACACCTCCCGACCCGACCTCATTTCTGAGCTTGGGTTGCTGGTGTAGCAAGAGTTGAGACGCTTGCAGTGCCTCAGTCCTCTGCGCCAGTGGACCAGCTTCAATTATCTTTTGTGAGTTTGGAGAAAAGCTGAAATTCTTTGTCAGAAAATGTGTGTCCCTGAAAGCATGCAATTACTGAAGGTGGTGTAATTGAACTGTTACTATTCCTTTTATGTTAAGTAATTTCATTCAGCATTACATTTCCTTTAACCTTATTTTATTTGTAAGTATATGGAAGAGACCTACCCAGTGGTGCTACTGCTCATTGTGCCAGCAAAGAGTATTTACAAGCAAAGCAAATTAGCTGGGAGGAGATGGCAGGGGTGCAGGATGTGGTGCAAACCAAGGTAGAGCAGAAATAAGGAAAACCAGCACTCCAGGATAGTTCTATGGATTTATTATATTAAGGTAGGAGTCAGACATAGAAAACACAGGTAACATGGTCCAAGCACTTGACTGTTAGGTCTTCAAAGCGATTCATACCACCTACTTCCCCTTGTTTACATTTTCATCTACCCTACTTGCAAAATGACCTTATTGGTGAGTATTACTTGGTATACTTATTTTACATTTGTTTTTTGATTCACTGTCCTGCCTAGGAAATATCATTGTCTGTCTAATGGGGAGTATTTGTAGCACATATTGCTGAAAAACTCATCACTTTGTAGTATCCTCCCTACAGAGAATTTAGTCTCACATGATTATCACGTTTCTTTTTAGTTTCCAGTTTTTCCTGTATAAACATATGTGTTTGAGTATTCCATTGCCTAGCTTTTCTATTGAACCTAATTTTCTCCAGTTAAATATTCTGAATTCAGCAGAGCTTTGGGTTTACCTAAACCAGTCATTTTTATAATTATGTATTGTGAGATTCCTTGCTTTGTTTCTCATATTGTGCCATACTGAGGTTTAATATTTCATTTATGAATTTGTGACTGCAATGTTAAACATTTAATTAAAGTAACTTCTGCACAAAACTGGTCTCTCTCCTTATTTGTGTCATTCACATGGTATACTTTTGTTTAATGCATCCTGTTATTCAACTTTGAATTGATTTTTATATGTAACTGTGCCTTTAAGAGTTTGTGTTTAAAATCATGGCTAGCTACAGTGTCTGGACATACCCCTTATGAAGACCCTAACAGTCGAAAGCGATGAGGCCATGTTACCTGTGTTTTCGTCTGACTCTCCTACCTTAATGGAGTAAATCCATAAATCTGTGTCCTGGTTTTCCTTATTTCATTGTGTCAGCAACCCAGGTTTAGTAATGGACTTGGGTTGGGGCTGGCTGGAGGAAAGGAGGATTGAGCACCCAGGGACTGTTGTTCTCCCTCAGGGAGGGAACATTGCATTCCACTGTCTGCCTTCCACCTAGCGGAGGCTCAGTGGGAGCACTCACTCGGAGGAGGGGCTGATGGCATGCTTGTGCATATTTGTCATTGCCGCTGACATCCCTTGGAGCAAAATCAGAGAATGCCCTGGCCGGCAGGAGGACACAAGCACCATACCAGGGCTTTCATCACCAACCACAGCACTCACCCACCAGAAGATGCTCCTGTGGAAGTAGTGAGGTATGTCACACAGGTGGAAGTGTCATGGCTGGAGGGTGCTGATGGATGAGTGCATGCTAAGTGATTAGGGAGATAAAGAGTGAAAACCAAAAAGTATGTGCTCACTCAAGCATTAAGTATTGAACATGTCTGTCTTTTCTCAGTCTCCTGTGTTTTTGTTGTTCCTGGACTGTGTCTGGCAATTACTGGAGCAATATCCTGCAGCCTTTGAGTTTACTGAAACCTACTTGACAGTGCTGTGCGACAGCATATGGATTCCCATGTGTGGCAATTTCCCTTTCAACTCTCCACATCAGCGGGTGAAGCAGAGCACAGTAAGTACAGTAAAATAAAGTAAATTTTATTTAATATACAGTCTTTACAGTCGCCTTATTGTGAATGTTCTTTGGTCTGTAACAAAGGGTCCAATGGGGTCTGATCTGTATTAAGAAAAATTGCTGGTAGAAAGAAAATTAATTGGGGAGAAAGGTATGCAAAGAGAGGTCAAAAGGGAAATGGGAGGCGGCATTTCCTTTGTAAATACATAGAGAGCTGAACAATCGAGCAGACTAGCAAGACCGTAAGGCCTTCATCTGCTGACATGTTTGTATGTCTGCCCCTTTCTGCAGTGGCTCCCTGTCACTGTTCAAAGCATTCATGTGTGACACCCAGGCTGTGATGTCCTGAGAGCTTCCTTACAGCAACACTCACATGTAGGCGTTCAAACTGTGATATTCACAGAGTATTTTCACAGTGACACTGCTGCTAGCCACTATTCTCTGTGTTTGTTAACTTTCTTTGGGTCCTTTATTGTTGCCTTTGTTAACTTTCCTTGGGTCCTTTATTTGTTGCCTTATCTATGTGCATCACCATCCCAACTTCCCATTCACATGACCTTTGAGCCCTAGCTCAAAGGTCTCTTCAAATCATGAATAAAATAAATGTGATGTCAATTCTACAGAAACTCGCCTCTTTAATTGGATTGCCAAGACCTGAAAACTTCCTGTGATTCAAGGACTTCAGAATAGTTGCTACAAGACAGTAAGAAAAGCAATGTAGATTAAATGCATCACTGTTAAGCAGTAGTATGTGAGTCCTTCACCCCAAACTCATAATTTTGGTGATGTTTGAATATAACTCTGTTTAACGCCAATCATGTGAATGATACAAAGAAAAACCTGCAGTTCAGTAACACTGAATGCGTGTTTGCTTAGCAGGCAAAGGATCAGCAGTTCAGATCCTGACAGGAACTTAAACTTTGGCAGTGTCAGTGTCTCAGCAGGTTGCACACTCACCTCTGAGGCCAGAAAATCAGAAGGCTGTGGGTTCCATCCACACTCCAGGACCTTAGGTTAAATCCCAATACTGACACTGTAGTGTAGCATGAGGGGTGCTGCATTGTAGCGTACTCCATGAGTCAGGCCCTCTGCTCCCACAGTGCCAAACCTCAGTGCAGTATGTGTACAGGAGACCAATAGGGTAACCCTCCTGTCTGTTTTGGATCCGAATCAGCTACTAGCCTCGAGTCCTGAGATAAAATATGAACCCTTTTCACTAGCACACCCAATTAACAGGATCGGATATCGCACCTCTTCAGGGAAATGCAGTGCAGTACTTCACCCAGTGGGCACCCAGCCTGGTTCACAGTTCTACCCTTTTGACTCAATTTGAGACCTAGTTAATTTCTTAACTTTGCAAGATGGTAACACACTTAAGCCCTTAACAGTTGTCAGAATTATCCACTACTGTCTCAGCATTCACATGCATAACAAAAGACTCAAGCAGGATTAAGGAAACCAAACTGTTTACTAGAATTAAAAAAAATAGTAAATACATACAAAACATGTACCATAAATAACAGTTAAAATAAATTGGAAATTACAGAAGCAAAATGCCTGGTACTTAAATTTCTAAGTCTAGCTCAGTTTCAGTTTGATGTTACCTATTTTGTCAGAAGTACCTTTTGTCCAGAACACACTGTGTGTGTGTGTGTGTGTGTGTGTGTGTGTGTGTGTGTGTGTTCTCTTAGAAGTCCAGAGATAGATGTGTTTCACTTCTTTCAGCCAGAATGTTTATAAGCCAAAATGCCCTTCCCATCCGATGATGTCACAGCTCATGAGGTCACTGTTAGTCCTGTAATTAATTTGTAACCTGACCAAGTATATCCAGAAGGGTGTAATTTTACTGGTGGCTGAAATCTGCAAAGTTAGCAGTATCAAAATATGACAGTCTCTTTGATCAGAGCATTCACCTTTGATCCTTAGAAAACGATCCTGACAAACAGTTCTCTTCTAGTGGTGAGAGATGTAACAGATAGCTGTTAGAATTTGTCGCCTCTAGGATGTCGAAAAGATGCAGACTTTATGGCTTTCCTGAACTTCAAATTGAAGTTTTACAATGTGTTATATAACAGCTAACACAGGCATGGCAGGAGATGTCAAAGGAAACTTATTAAATCATTCACTAGGTCAGTGTTCCTATAGCCAATTGTTTTCAGCAAGCCAGGGCCTTTGGGGTCAAAAGGTCAGGTCCCTTTAAAAGCTACTGGCTGCAGTTCCCTAAGCAGAAGTTAAAATAAACATATATTTATCTCAGTAATATAATTGTAACTAGTAGAGGGTTAACACGTTACACTCCTCCCTCCTAGACTGAACTTGGGAATCTGTTCCTAGGCATAGGATGAGTTCCCAAATTCAGTTCACTGCTCAAACTGACATGGTAACCCGTCTGCATTTTCGCTTGCTGCCCCTGCCCTGTGAGAGACAGTCATGTCATAACCCTGCAAGGCTCCATCTTAAAGTCACCACTTGTTTTACCCATTTGTGCCAGCCAAACCAGGGGTTGTGATCTGTTTGTACCTCGAAGTGCCAGATAGGTATGGCTCTAACTTCTTTAGTGCCCACACCATGGCAAAGCATTCTTTTCCACTGTAGAATAAGCCTGCTCCTGGGAAGTAACTTCTTACTGAGGTATGCTATTGGGTGATCTTTCCCTTGGTTGAGCGTTTAACTAAGCACTGCCCCAATACCCACATTTGAGGCATCAGTCCAGACTACAAAGGGTTTACTATAATCTGGACTGGCTAATACAGGAGCACTGCACAGAGCCTCATTTAGCCGTGTAAAGGCTTGTTCACAGGTTGGTTCCCAGTTAATCCTTTTGGCATCCTTTTCTTTAACAGGTCAGATAGGGAGCTGCCAGGGCACTGTAGACTGGTACAAATTTCCTATAGTACCTTGCTGTCCCTAGAAAACTCTGAACCTGCTTCTGTGTTTCAGGTCTGGGCCATGCCTTGATTGCTTCAATTTTTGCTTGGTTAGGATGGAGCTGTCCCGGCCTACTTCATTCCCGAGGTATGCCACAGACGCGTGGCCACGTGGTACTTTTCAGCCTTTACAGTGAGCCCAGCCCTCTTTATCCTGCCCAGCACTTCCCTAAGGTGAGACAGGTGTTCCTCCTGCTGGCACTAAAGATGGCAGTGTCATCCAGCATCCAGGTACGCCACGACGCATTCTCAGCACCATTTAACACCTGGTTCACTAACCTTGGAAGGTGGCAGGCGTTCTTCATTCGAAGGCATTACTTTAAACTCAAATAACCCTATTGGAGTGATGAAGGCCAACCTCCCTTGCTCTGGCATTTAACTCTACCTGCCAATACCCTTTTGTCAGGTCAGTGAGTAGTAGGTATGTTACTCCTCCCAACTTGTCCAGAGTTCATCCGTCCATGGCATTGGGTGGTGTCCGACTGTGACTGCATTGAGTCCACAAAAAACGAGTAGAGCATCTGGCTTGGGAACAAGGACTACGGGTGAGGCCCAGGGGCTGTAGGATTTCTGGATGACCCTAAATTCATCATTTCCTCCACCTCCCTCTTAATGTCCTTTTGACAGTCTCTGACACCCTGATCCTGTCTGCTGTATGGGCTCATGTCCTCGCCTCCATATCTGCAGGCTGCTAAGGAGTTAGCCTCCAGGCTTGGTGCTAAACAATGGGGCAAACTCTGTTAAAACCTCTCTTACTTCCTGGATCTGGTCCGGTTCAACTGGGGTGACATTTTAATTGCCTCCACAGAGGACTCCTGCTTGCTTTCTTCCAGGAAGTCCAGAAGGGTCTTCGTCTCGTCCTTCCCAAGGACTACACACTGCAAAGACAATGTCAGCCCTATTAGCATATGGCTTCACCATGTTGACATGGTACATTCTTTGGTATGTCTCCTGTCAGGTAGTTCTATAATGTAGTTTACATCATTCACCTGTCTCACTACCTTGTGCGTCCTGCCCACTCAGCCTGCAGCTTATCTTTCCAGACCAGGATTAGGACCATGACCTCCTGACCCACAGTGTACAGAGCGAGCTCTGCCTCTGTGGTTGTGCCATACCCTTTGTTTTGTTGGCAGCTGCCAGGTTTGCTCTGGGCTGTTCCCATAAGCTCCTTCAGCTTTTCCCTAAACTTAAGGACATAATCCGTTATGGAAGTTCCCTGGGTAGCGTGCTTGCCTTCCCAGTCCTCCGAATCAAGTCTAGTGGCCCCACGTGCCCTGCGTCCATATAAGAGCTGAAGGGGAGAAAACCCTGTTGACTCTTAGGGCACCTTCCTGTATGCGAATAGGTGGGAAGGTATTTCTCCCAGTCCCTCCCATGCTGTTCAGCAAATGCTTGGAGCATCGATTTAAGGGTACCATTGAATCTTTCCACAAGCCCATTGGCTTGCGGTGATAAGGTGGTGTGTTTCTCCACAACCCCACACTTCTCCCACAAACATTTCATCAGCTGCGACATGAAGGAACCCTCTCAATCGGTGATAACATCCTGTGGAAACCCAACACAGGAGAAAATCCTAGCAAGGCATCTGCCCTTTGGCTGTCCTCAGTGAGAATAGGGCTCCTCTGGTACCGGTGGCATAATCCACCACGGTTAGGATAAACCTCTTCCCGAGGAGCTGGGGTTATTCAAAGGCCCCACAATACCCATTCTACCTTCTGGAATGGCTTCTCCACTATGGGCAAGGAAATTAGGCAGCTTGGTTTTACCCCGCTTCTCTCCTATTTCTTGGCACCGTGACAAGATCTGCAATACTCCTTCACCTGCTGGATGAAGTTGGGCCAATAGAAATTCTGGGCCAGTCGCTGCATAGTGCGGTGATTCCCAGATGACCAGACATGGGAATATCGTAGTGATCTTGAGCAACCGCTCATGGTAACGACAAAGCTGCCTGCCCATCACCCCTCCCTCTGACCTTACATCCTGCGTGTACAGCAGTCCATTGTTCCAATAAACTTTGTTTCCATCACTTCCCTGTGCTCCTCAGAGTCTGCCCAAGTCCTTAGCTTCTCTAAACTAGGGTCACTTATCTGAGCAGCTTCAAAATCCTTACACATTCCCAAGGCATGGGACAGGTCCCTAGCTCTAGCATCAGGACATTGTGTCACTGCCATCCCTGACTACTGGCTACACCTCCTTCCTCAGGGTGACTTTCTGTACGATTCTGTTAACTGCTACCTGGGAATTTCTACCCCCCCTTCATTATTCTCCATATCAGGGGAGACAGGCTGGGAACCAGCCTCCCAGTGTTTTCCACAGGGGCTTCTATGGGGTCCAGGAACTACAATTTACCTTTGCTGCTTGACTGCGGGTAACTGCACACACCATCCCCTGTTGGAGATTGTTCATGATAATTACACCTAAAGCAAGATTCTCTGCTACTGCAACTTTTTGCACGGTCTCTCCTGTCTCACCCCAGTCCAGGAGAACACTAGCAGCGGCAGTGTTTTTTCTCCCAGTGAATCCTCGTACAGTCACAAATTGAGTGGGTATAAGCTGTTCAGGCTCTGCAAATCCCTTTTACCAAAGTCAGGGATGCAGTCAACCCATCAGGCGCAGTGGTTGGATTGCGCTGTGGCGCTAGCGACCAGGTTGGGGGCGGACTCGGGTTGCTGGAGGCGGCCAGAGGAGAATGGCCAGGTGTCCCACGACAGCTGCGCCTTCTCTGGGAAGTGGGGGCGATGCCATAACTTGTCTGACCCCAAGCCGGAGGCTCAGGGTGCTGGAAGCCCCACAGGGGAAGGGTGGCGAGTATGCAGTGGACATCAGCACATTAGCGCTGACATCAGGGCTACACTGCGTACAGTGGAGAAAACAAGAAACGCCTGCCAGCGCCGGAAGGCGGGCTGCCTGGGCCGAGTCTCCGATGTGCCCCGCTCACCCAGCCACCTCTGGACCGACGAAGAGGTAGTAGCATGGTGTAAGGGCCCCACCTCGCCTCCTCTCTGGGGAACAAACCAAGCTCCATGGGGCCTGGAGGTAGGTGCGGGTAGAGTGGGAGGCAGGAGGATGACTCTTGGTGGCCCCTGAAGGGTTGGGGCTGACAGGATGTAGGGGAGTACAAAACTGCAATTTCAAAAAAAGTCAAGGACTTCCCATGTCCCTTAATCCATGGATCTGTACCCCATTCACCGTAACTGGGTTTATGTGTTCCTCATGTTTACTGGCATTCTTTCAGGGACACACAAACAACCCACTTCTTTCCTAGCATCACTTTGTGCACTGTCTGCCCTTTTGGACACTGCCTGGCAAGATGCCCAGGTTGTCTGCAAACCCAACATTCATTTCTTTTATCGTGCAAATCTTTTCTTTGTAACCTGTGGCTACCTGGTTTTGGTGGATCAGGGAGGTTTCAGCTGCCCTGAAGGCACACTTTTCCCTTTCTGCACTGCAGCGCCTGCCCCATTCCCTCTCAGAGCAGGTTTGCATCTAGCATGCGGTCAAAGCTTGGCAGCCTCCTGCAGTTTTGGATCTCGGTTCTCTAGCCAGGTTTTCAGCTCTGCTGGGCACGCCCAAAAAACTGCTCTAAAAGTACATTTTCAGTTTTCTACAGAGTCTGCTTCAATCCTTCCACCAATGTTTTAAAAACTGGCGTTGTTTAGTGGCTAGCTCCTCGTAGCTCATGTCAGGGCTTCTCCTGAGCTTACGAATTTAATTCTGTATGCCTCTGCTGTTAAATCATGTTTCTTTAACAAAGCAGCTTTTAGTTTGCCATAATCATTACTGTCCTGAGTGTCCATTTGACCCAATGCATCACAGGCTTTCCTGGTAAGTAGCGGGATAGCTGGAAGCTCCAGGACTCTCTGAATGTTTGCCTGTATACATACTTTCTCAAATGAATTTAAAATGCATCCATATCTTCTCACTCTTTAAATTCAGCTATCAATTTAGAATTTAATTTGTAACCCAGTCCTGGAGTTCCAGGTGTATCCATGCCACTTACCTGCTCTGGCTCTGGTCTTGGGAGTTGTAGCTTCTCCAGTTCAAATTTCCTCTTGCGCTCTCTCTGCTCACTTGGCCTCTCGCTGCTGTTGCTCAGCCTGTCGCTTCTCTCGCTTCTCCTCTCTCTCATCTTTCTCTGTTCAAGCTCCCTTCACTGCTGGGCTTCAAACCTTTTCTGTTCAAACTCCAGCTGCATTCTCTGCAACTCCATCTGCAGCCTGATCCCTTCTGGCTCCAGAATGTTGGTGACCTTCCCCTGCTGCTGTGGCTCTTGGCTTGTATTGATCCTGCTGTCCTCCTTCCTGGGTCTGGACATCATCGTTGGACCCTGGCCCCTCCACGCCTGAGGTTTGGTACTTTACAGTCACTGACTGTGACCCGAGGTCTTGGGCATCGGCCACAACAGCCTCCACGAGGTGCTTTTGGCTCCCCTCATGCTGGACTCCTCTCTTGGCACAACTGCCTCAGGTAGTCTGCAGTGTACTCGCTGTAGTTAGAAGCCATCTTCTTCCTAACCTCCGCTACACTAGCTTACCCCCAAAAAAAAATAAAACGGTAGGGAACTTAGACTTTAACCACAATTATATAGTTCTTTACTCTAAATCACTACCTTATTTTGAGTATGAGCTGTTACAGTTATTAATCTGACACACTGGACTGTTAATGCTCGTGTTACCAAATACTTTTAAATCACACCTTTGCCAACCAGATCTGTCACAAACACACTCCACGGTTAGGCCCTCTGCTCCCACAGTGCCAAACCTCAAGTGCATTATGTGACCAGAAGACCAATAGGGTGACCTCTGTCTGTTTTGGGTCCAAATCACCTACTAGCCTCGAGTCCTGAGAGGTAAAATATGAACCCTTTTCGCTAGCACACCCAGTTAACAGGATCAGATATCGCACCCCTTCAGGGAAATGCAGTGCAGTACTTCACCCAGTGGGCACCCAGCCTGGTTCACAGTTCTACCCTTTTGACTCAATTTGAGACCTAGGTCATTTCTTAACTTAGCAATATGGTAACATACTTAGGCCCTAAACAGTTGTCAGAATTATCCAGTACTGTCTCAGCATTCACATGCAAAGAAAAGACTCAAGCAGGATTAAGGAAACCAAACTGTTTACTAGAATAAAAAAAATAGTAAATACATACTGAAACATAGAACATATAACATAAATACAGTCAAAATAAATTGGAAATTACAGAAGCAAAATGCCTGGTACTTAAATTTCTAAGTCTATCTCCGTTTAGTTGGATGTTACCTATTTTGCTAGAAGTGCATTTTGTCCAGAATACACTGTGTGTGTGTGTGTGTGTGTGTGTGTGTGTGTGTGTGTGTGTGTGTTCTTAGAAGTCCAGAGATAGATGTGTTTTCACTCTTTCAGCCAGAGTGATAATAAGCCAAAATGCCCTTCCTATCCTGTGATGTCACAGTTCATGAGGTCACTGTTAGTCCTGTAATTTAATTTGTAACCTGACCAAGTATATCCAAAAGGGTGTCATTTACTGCTGGCTGGAAATCTGCAAAGTTAGCAATATCAAAATATGACAGTCTCTTTGATCAGAGCATTCACCTTTGATCCTTAGAAAACACATCCTGACAAACAGTTCTCTTCTAGTGGTGAGAGATGTAACAGACAGCTGTTAGAATTTGTCGCTCCTAGGATGTTGTAAAGATGCAGACTTCTGTGGCTTTCTTGGACTTCAAAGTAATTGAAGTTTTATAGTGTGTTATATAACAGTTAACACATGCATGACAGGAGATGTCAAAAGGAAGCTTCTTAACGAATTAATTCACTAGGTCAGTGCTCCTCTAGCCAGTTGTTTTCAGCAAGCCAGGGCCTTTGGGGTCAAAAGGTCAGGTCCCTTTAAAAGCTACTGGCTGCCATTTCCTAAGCAGACATGCAAATAAACATATATTTATATCACAAATATAATTATAACTAGTAGAGGGTTAACACGTTACACTGCACTCCTGAGTGCCGTCTTTCAGATGAGATGTTAAACCAAGGTCCTGTCTGCCTGTTCTGGTGATTGTTCAGGTGGATGTTAGATTCCGTGGCACTTCTAAAAGAGGAATTTCCTGTTGTCCTGGCCAAATTTCCATTATGCAAAAAATACCACCAACAGCTTTATCTGATTCATTGTCAGCTGGTTTCCATCTGTATCCCCACCCCGGACGAGGCTGAAAATAGGCAGGATTTTCTAGTCCTCCTTTTCCAGTCAAGAGAAACTAGCTAGGTAAATTACTGATATGGGTAAAACCCTGAGGGACCCCCTGCATAAGTAGTTTACGTTAGTTGTGAGTGTTAACTGCTGGATTGACGTAGCTCTGCTGTCCATCGTAGCAGAGGTGTTGCAGTTGTGAAAATGTGGTGTACTTATGTGGCAGGGCATGCTGAATAGCAACTGATGTTCTGTCACATACAGGCAATGCAAAAATAGTGTTCTGAACTGGAGTGTGCTTAAAATCTGAAATGTAAAGTTACAAACATTTACAAACATGCAGTGATTTAAATCATTCTGTGTTTTACAGAAGTCAGAAAAATGTTTTAAAAACATCAGTGTTTGGTGTGGCAAAGGAGCTCTCCAATTTCAAGATGTACTTGTATGTCGTGATCAAGTTTCAGCCACAGTATAGAATGGTGTACAGGATTGCTGCCTTCCTGGACCTCTCACTAATCTCTAATTAACAGTTACCTGTCCAGTGTACTCCAGAATGCAGCCATTTAAAAAAAAAAAAAAAAAAAAAGGAATTTGAATGCAATTTCAGTAGTTTTGTTCTAACTTTGCAGGAGTTTGCTATAAGCAAAACATCCAGCTTGGTGATGAGAAAGGCCTCCATTCTCTTCGTGTGGGAGTGGTCACTGCAGTTTTCAGCTAAGGATCAAACCCTGTTTAACAACCCATTGTACTGCTGGGAAGAGTGAGTCATATGTGCATCATGGATCAGTCAAATCTTTTAAAAGGACTAGGTAATGCACACAAAATTGAAAGGCATTATGCATTGATCAGCTGTGACCTATATTACCAGTATTGCTGTTTAGAGGTTGCAGTAATAACAGGTACCATACAGGTACCAGAGCCCAAACCAAAAGTGGGATGGATATAGGAAGGGTAAGTCCTTGGATGAATTTAAAGGGTTTTTAAACTGAATTCTGTAGTTTTATTAAAGGTCTATAGATGTGTCTGGGGGTCAGTCAAGAAGAGCATTCTGCTCAGTTAAGAAACCAAAGTCCATGAGCTTAGAGGAAGGGCCACTGCTGAAGCAAGCCCGTACCAACCTGGCCTTAAAGGGCACCACTTCTGGTGCTTTATTTAGTCTACCCCAGCAGCTTAACTTCTAAGGATTTCACAGGTCCTCTTCTGGAATTTATTAATCACGTCCGTGTCAAAGGGAGAGATCAAATATCCTTGGTCAGAGGAGCCGGACACCCATCCCTGCCCCTCCTTGGAGCATGGCCTTGTTAGTTGAGCAGTGACTTTCATTCAACTCTTGTGGCCCTCTAAAATGTCAAAATACCATTCCAAACCAGCCTCCATTGCTATCAATCAAGCACACACCCACAGTCTCCAAACTAATGCATCAGAGAATGTGAGAGTACGAGGGCGTGCCTGTTACAGTCGGGAACCAAGAAGGAAAGGGATCGGCAGCCGCCCATTCAACCAAGGAATTAAGACCCGCTCCCTCTGAAACAGAAGTATTAATAAATTCACAAAACTAGACTTAATGAAAATAAGCACAATTGGTGCTGAGTAAAAGCTCAGTTTGAGATCAGTTGAAAACAAAACCTTAAAATGCCAACCCCTACTCTCCCAAAATAAACACTTATCCTTAGAAAGTAACAGAAAATCCTTCATCTGCTGACCCTTCCTAACCTAAATTCTCATGAACAAATGAAATTAAATGAAAAAAATCAGCCAGCGCTAGCGATAGAGTTACCGCCTGTGACACTGGCGTTCGGGGTTCAGGACAAGCCTCGCTCACTAGAGAGCCAGCTGTGGGAGGAGGATTGAGCGCCCAATGGCTGCCTCCGGGGTGGATGCCCTACCTCTGTATTAATGTCATCCGTGACCACGACTGGCAGTGCAGTCCGGGCGCCACAGAAGAGGAGGGGAGGACATCAGCAGGAAGCCTGAGAGGCTGCACGTCTCCACGTGCTGGGCTCGTTGGGCTTCCTTGCACCGCATCCTCCAGGAGTAGCAAAGTACCAAAGTAAAATCCCCCATGCGTTAGGACTGCTGCCCGGTTCTGTAGTCCCTCCGACTCCTCGGGTCAGGGGCGCTCCGGGTGAGCAGTGGCAGGGTGCTAAAGATTAAGCTTAAAAAAAATCTGTCAGTCTCGTGTTTTTCTGCTCGTGGTAGTTCACAGCAGTTGCTCATCCAAACTACCAGTGTGCCTTTAATAAAGTGTGTATGCATGTGCTTGACTCCAGGAGTGCCTGTACTGTGGGAGAGTGGATGTTATGAAGGAGCCAGGAAGAGACCAACATTAGATGATTTTCCCAGTTTAAAATAATGGAGCTAGGTTTGGGAGTACATGCTTGGTGTCTGCAGATGAGAGGAAACAGACTTAATATTTTTTTCTTGTAAGTCAGTGTGTAATTGGGGAGGGTCAGCAGACAGGTGGAAGGATGGTACAAGGAAGTACAGTATGAGCTTGATTGGATGGGAGGGTTAGTTTTATTGACCAGGTAAGCACACTAGACAAAGCCATTTTCAGGTGTGACCTGGGAGAGTCACACGTGCTATAAAACCAAACAACAACAGTATAATGAATATATAAAGTGAACAAGATAACAGATTGATAAATACATAGTTAAGTAGGAAAAATTGCAAATAAGTAACAATAAACATAAACCAGGTACAAACTTGAGTTGGGTACATATCACAGAAACAAGCTGAAGTAAGTTACATAGAGTAATAAACCCCTGGCAACAGGACAGTGCTTCACCCTGCAAACTAGGAGGCAGAAACATAGGAAACTCCAGTCCTCTAGGATAAAATATCATGACAATTAAGTGCATGAACAGGCTGAGTTGGCCTCAAGAAGTTCCAGAGGAGCTTGACAAGTGAGTAGGAGGCAGCCCTACAAGTATGGGACGGGAAGGAGTTCCAGAGCCTTGGTACCTATGCTGTGAAGACCTGGTTCTCCAAGGCAATGTTTACTGAGATGGGAGATGGTCAGTCAGTGTGGAGTGCATGAAGAAGGTATGTGCTTGCTATCGTGGACTGGTGGGCATCAGCAGATGGGTGGAGTATGGTGAAAATATTTGTTTACTTTAGGGGTGGGAAGGTGTCGGCAGATGGATGACAATACAAGGAAGGGATGTGCTTACTAACTGGGATGAGAAGATGTCCACTGATGGGTGGGGGTGGGGTATTGGGGATGTGCTTTGAGAGTAGAAGGTGCCCATGTAGTGTGCCAGAGTGTTCCCAGCCCCCAGCAATCCCTGATGCCTTGCCTGTGTCTCTGGACTGTGAAGGAATGGGTGTTTGGCTTGTGTGTTTCTTATTTTGCCAGCATGTCCTCATTCCAGTACAGTTTAAAAAAATAAATAAAGGTTGCATCCTGCTGCCAAAGGCTGGGACTGCTGCAGGGTCCTGAACACATAGGCAGAACATAGAGCCCTGTTGGTAAAGACACACTTGGCTCAAGATGGGGATTAGAGAACACTCTGTCGGACCACCCGTAAGACAGTTTAAAGAGGAGCAGACAAATGAGGAAAGCAGCATGAGTCAGTGAGTGGGAAGAACAGAAGAGACTTACCAGTCTTCTTGGGGTCCTCACAGTGCCCGTGTTGGTCCAGTGAGTCATGGCACCCATCCTCTGCTCTGGCTGTGATGGTCCCTCATCAAGGGCAGATTCGGCTGGTTTGGTGGCTGGGCAGCAAGCGGAAGCCTAAGCTCCAGCAGCTGCATCCTTGTCCTTTCCAGGAGCAATGATGAGTGCAAGGCACAGCAACACCATTGGTCCCGCTGGTCACACACAAGACTTTTATTTATTTATTTTTTGGAAATTTGTTTCCGATCTGATTGGCTGGCAGGAAAAAGCAGCTATAGTTCCTGGAAAGACGGTGCCACCCAACTAAAGATAAGTCTGCTTAGCATGGACAGCAGAGTAAGAGGCTCATGAAGAAGAAATTCAGTTATCAGTATCAGCAATGGTATAGCAAGGCCTATGCTGTGTTTAACCATACAGGGTGAATGTCTCCAGGTAACAGGTGGAGTTCAGTAGAAGAAAAGACAAGAGACTGAGTGTGTAAAGAATTTTCTTGTACCTTCCCTGCACCTCCCACTTTTCTGGCTGCTCAATGTCCCTGTCTTCCGCCAGTCTCACCCTTCACCACCGCTTCCTGGTTCCCCAGGCTGTCCCCACATCCTTGAGGGTCCGGCTTATCCTTGCCGTGGGGGCAAGAGCAGTGTGCTTGGGGACTGTGGCATGGGAGACAAGGCAGCCATCATCCGGCAGACCAAGATGGGTGCTAGTTTCCATTTTTCTGTGCTCCTCTCCACACCCCAGTGGTGTGTACCATGCCAGTGCCCAGGAGGTGAAGCCAGCCAGCTTGTGGTTGCCCATGCCTGCAAGCTCTGCACACCAAGCAGGTATCACTCTCCAAGCGGTGTCTCAGCACCCTCCCCAGAAGGAGAGCGTCTCTTGCTGGCCTCTGCCCCAACGCCCCAGGCTCGCTCAAACTCTGGGTCACAACATGCCAAGCAGGTGCCCTACGATTCAGCGCATGGAGCCAGCTAAGAAATATTTATTGGTTTAAAGAGGCAGTGCTGCATTATTTTAAAGTGCACTGACATTTTATTAAATTGCTTTACGTCCAGCTCAACACTGCTTAAAAGTGGCTGTATACTTAATTTTATTGCATGCACCCTGACAATGAACTGCTTAAAGTACCTGCATATGTCCAACCAGACTACCTTAAAGTGACTGTGTATTAACTACATGGTAAGTGCCAAATTGGTAGACTGTGGGACGTACTTTGTTGATTACATTGCATGTGCTCAAGTGCTAATGTTCACTAAATTGACTATGCATGATAATTCACAATTGAATGAATCTTAGTGGTATTCTAGACCCTTCACTGCATTTCTTACAAGAAAACTGCACTTTAAAAACAAGGGTCCAGATAGCCAGTCAGTATCGAGTATCAGTGAGTTAGTATGGGGTATTTTAAGCAAAGGTTCCTCCGGCTGACCTTCCGGTATTGGTCCATGCCTTTGTTACCTCTGCCTTGATTACTGCAATGCCCTGTACCTAGGGCTACCAGGGGTTGATATCCACCACTTGCAGCTGGTGCAGAAGCAGCAACCAGGCTTTTGACTGGGACATCTAGAAGAGAGAGTCATGTCGCTTCCTGTGCTGCGCGGGAGCTACACTGGCTGCGGTTCAATGGCGGATCACCTTTAAGGTCGGGTTACTGACCTATAAAGCCCTACGAACAGGGACCATGGTATCTTCAAGATCTCCTTGTTGCCTACTGTCCTCGCTCGCTCCGCTCCATGACGGGGATTGCTAGAGGTTCCCAGGGTCCGTTTAAAAACCTCTGGAGCTCGGGCATTTTCTTATGCTGCCCTTACCCTGTGGAATTCTCTGTTCGTCGGATCACGAGGCTGCCTGACCGCTGAGAGTTTTAGTTAGAATTAAAAACTTATTTATTTAAACAGGCATATGGAAAGTGATTTTATTGTAATTATATTATTTGTTGTTGTATGTTATATGTATGTATTTTAACTATTTTATCTGTACAGCGCTTTGGTTTTGAAAAGCGCTTTAAAAATACATTTTACTGCTTACTACTACTGTTCCTACTGAACCCGAAGCACTTAGTCAGCTTAGGAACCACCTAGGTTCATGAGTGAGGGCATCCAGTCGTAATGTGAGATTAGGAATTCTTTCCCTACAGGTCCAGTCCAAATTCAGTTGAATAGTCCAGTGGGAGATTTACCTCATGAATCCAGAGTGACCCAGATGCTCTAAGGTCATATGCTGTTTGAGTTCCCTGTTTAGAAGTGACATTTTCCTGAAAATCCAAAGCAGTCCGGAATAAATATGTCTATTGCCGTGTTCTCATGGGTCTTGAGCACTACCTTCTTTGCTCAGAATCCTTAAGGCCACCAGAAATCTTAACAGCCCACTTTATACTACCCTGTTTGTGGACACAGCATACTTGCCTATTCATTCCCTGGCAGTTAGCCCAATACAGACATCTGGATTTACCCAGCTACATGCACAGACTTCCCTGCCCCATCTGTTATACTACAGTGGTAAATATGAGTGATTTAAGAAAACTAGAGTAATAAATCTTAAAGTGAGTAAAAATTTTCAAGCATTAAGTATTACAGCTATTTAAGTAATACAGAATATAGACTCGCTGATCATCTGGCTGTGGAGTGTAGAATTATATATGAGTCTAGTTGAATTCTTTCAGTAATCTGCATTCTGCCTTTTTGGTGTGCTTCTCCTTCTGTTGTACTGCCTTCAGGCCATCTAACATTAAACATCTGGACTTCCATCTGACATTCCTTCCTTCCTCTCCTGGTGAGCTCACTTCATAGTAACCACAGCTCGCAATGGATCACCACCACTGCTCAGTGCACCTCATGTGGTACTATGCAGTATACGGCTTGCCCATTACATCAGAAGGTCAGACCTCTTGAGTAGGGACTTGAGTCAGAATCCTCTTGTTACACTGGTGACCGAGTTCGAGAGCGGACTCGGATTGCTTCAGGGAGTCATCGGGGCAAGGAAGGATTGACGTCTGGGCATCCTCCCTTCCTGGAAGTCACGTGGCACACTGTAGACTGGCCCAGCGGTGGCTGGCTGTCAGCACAGGCGCCGTCAAGAACAGGGAAGGGCCCACATCCAGGGCGCTAAGGCTGCTGCCGCAGAGGTGGAGGCAGCCAGTCCGCCCATTGCACGGTCGTGGGCCGGGAAAGCAGCACAAAATCAGGAGCAGACAGGGTCCATGATGACCCACTACCAGGCTGGAGAATGAGTCCCTCTGAGGGAGAGACCGGAGCTCCCTGTCAACATCTCCCCCACAAAAAAAAAAAAAGAATCCTCCTGCTAGTGCATGAGGTATTATTGGCATAACCAAGAAACAGCAGGCCACCTCCTGTTATGTTTATATATATATATATATATATATATATATATATATATATATATATATATATATATAATTGTAGTGTTCCTTAGTAAATGAGAAAGTTATCTCATGCTGTTCAGGCAAGTGGAACACAAAGAGGAGTAGTTTCATCAATCTTAACAACGCAAGATAACCTTATTCAGTAAGAAAAACCCACAAGAATACATATAAATTTATTATAATTATTGATGGCCCTTTTATCAAACGGTTTACAAGGCCTGTAAACGCTGTAACAACCTGAAAACGGATGCTTACGTTGCTCAGAAAAGTTTTTTGAGCAGCAGTGTCAATTACTCATGCCACGCCAGCTGATTTCATCATAGTTTGTGTGGGTGGTCTGAACGGCTAAAGAACCATGGCATCTCGTCCCTGCTCGCACTATCTCCATTTGTCGGTTAGGTACGTAGAACTAATTAGAACGACCCGCTAGTACGAAGCTCTCTCCTTTATTTATATATATATATATATAGATACATCTATAGAGTGTGTGTGTGTATATATATATATATATATATATATATATATATATTTATCTGGTTGTTCCCACTGTTGCATTTAAAAACTCATATCTGGTTGATCCCGCTGTTCCTAGGCTACAGGACATAGTGCAAGCAGGGCGGGCGTGGCTGACTACCAGTAGCGCTGTAAGTACGATCATGATGGGGATTGAACACTGTGAGTAAAAAAAAAGTTCACAAAATGTTCTGTCTGCAGAAGTTGTGTGTGTGTCTGTCTGTGTGGAGTACAGGGCTCACTAACTTTCTTTCTGCAGCATTAACTCCCTGCACCAGTAATTATAAAAATAAAGGATAGGCAAGTGTGTGTTTAGGATTTTACATACCCTCAATGTGTGATGACCTTATAAACCTCTTGAGCTTTGCTCTTGAGGTTTATGGGTCATCACACACCTCAGTGCGTAAAACAAATTCATAACACACACTTGCCTAGCCATTATTAATTCTCTCTTCGAGGTGTGATGACCCATAAACCTCAAGAGGTCTGTGTGGTCATCACACAACAAAGATGTGCAAACAAATCCATAAATACACACTTGCCTATTCTTTATTTGTTATAATTGCTGGTGACATGATTTATTTTAGTCTTAGTTGCTGCAGTATTTTCCCAGTAACTATATGGATCGACGAGCAGTGTTCAGTGTTCTAAACAATATTGCTAAACATTTAAACAGCACTGTTTAGTATGAAAAAACGTATGAGTTTGTTTTCTACATGGGTTTGCTAGTTTGCTCAGAAAAGCCACTGAGCATAGAGCAAGGAGAGCAAGTGACTCGGCAGCTTCAGAAGACTCGATTCAGGCATTAGCGAGTGTTGCTCACGCTTGCGTCAAGTTTTCTGAAGCCGCTGAGTCACTTGTCTCCTCACTCTATGCTTAGCTGCTTCTTTCTCAGCAGACTAGCAAAACTAAAGTAGAAAACAAACCTTACATGTTTTTTATACTAAACAGTGCTGTTTCTGGGAAATGTTTACAATATTGTTTAGAACAACGAATACCTTCTGGACATGCTACAGCCACTGGGGAAGTGAAAGTTGTTTGAATGCTGTAATAACTGGATTTCAGGTTATTATGGCTTTTGGGAGTGCGTGTCTGATGTGTGTGTGTGTGCATATATGTGTGTGTGTGCATATATGTGTATATATATATATATATATATATATATTTATAAAATAGGTAAGAAAAAGGAATCCTCTGCTTGGTTGAAACGCATCACATGACCTTGTGTATGTCAGAGGACCGCACACCTGCACTCTCTTTAGCCCTCCAAAACAATTTTGCTATTTTATAAGATAGATAACCCACTCTATGGTGTGCTGTCGCACTCTGATATATGCATGCCTTGAGTGGTTGACGCACACCAAGGTGTGCGATATCAGAGCGTGACCGCACACCTAAGAGTGGTTATCTATTACTTATTCCCTTCAAAACAGAAAACCATCCCTGAAGTCTTTAAAAAAAAAAAACCTGTAAAGAAGAAACGGTCCTTTGTCATCTCCCCTCCCCATCCCGATCCTTCCTCTGCGCACCCCCTACCCCATACTTACTTCTGGAGGTCAGCGACTGGCATCTTCTGTGGACAGAGACACATCTACACTCTTCAAAGATGAACCGGGAACTGAAGATTCAAGGTTAGCGCCGTATAATGGCTGTCAATGGGGGTTTCAACTTATGTTGATATCTCACCCATGTTTTTGAATTTTACACCAGATTTACAACATGGGCTTTTGGGATCCCACGTCATGAACACTGTCACTGTCATCTCGTTAATCGGACCCATAAGGTGATTTTTGCGGTCGCTGCACGGAATCGTCTTCGGGCAGATCAGTAGCGGAGCAGATTTGGGATCATTTGGGAGCCAGGAGGGCCATTCAGTCAATGACAGGCTCCACAATGGGCACTAAACAGTGAATAAAGATGGTGGCAGGGCACCACTACTCACAGTGGGGCAGCCAGGAGGGCGACTCCCAGCCCCCCTGGCTCCGCCACTGGGGCAGATTAACAGAATGACAGTGCTAGTGTTCATGAGGTCTGGTCCCAAAAGCCCATGTTGCAAATTTGGTGAAAAATTCAAAAATGACTGTTCTGATGCGTTGTGCAGTTTCTATGCATGCTCTTAGCTTTGCCAGTTTAATATTTTCACTCCAGATGTTCAACATCGCCATTTTTTCCACATCTACATCCCCTTATGAACAGTACAGCTGTCATTATTCACATCCTGCCGAAATGTGTTTCGGACCTGTGGCGCAGAATGGCGTGGATGCTGTGCAAAATCAACTTTTGGGATGAATTAATGAAATCACAGTGCCAGTGTTCAAGAGGGATGTCTCAAAAGCCCATGTTGAAACTTGGTTGAAATAATTTCAGAAAATGACCGCTACATAGCATGCATTAGGAGGTTCTAAGACGCTCATAACTTCACCAATTTTCATATTTTTACTCCACATTTTCAACATTGCTATTTTTCTCACCTCCTCATGAACAGTATACTGCTGTCATTTTTAACATCCTGCCCAAAACATGTTTTTGCACCTGTGGCACAGAATGGCGCAGTCGCTTTGCAGAATCAACTTCGCAAAGATTAACTAAATGACAGTGCCAATGTTCATGAGGTGGGGTCCCCAAGACCATGTTGAAAATTTGGTGAAAATCTCCGAAAATGCCCAGATTATGTCGCTCTGTTGAATTTATTTCTGCCGTGCATAACTGTGGGGGTTGGGTGTGAGGTCGAGGACCCTGCTATCCCACAGTAAAATAAGGATGCAATTATACTATCTCAAAAGAAGGAAATTCATTGCAAATAACTCTGTTAATACATCAGTTAGGGTTGAAAAGACAGTGACAAAAGTTTGGAAATTCGATGTTGAGGGTTCCTACCCCTACCACCCCACCCCACCCTCCACATACCAGCAGGTGTTGGGGTGTGTGGGGTCGTCAGGCTTAACTCTCACCACATCCCATGTGAAACAAGCTGACACAGTACAGTATGGAGAATGGGGTGAGAGGTAGGCCTGACAACCCCATGGCACACCCAACGCCTGTTGGTATGTGGAGGGTGGGTGGGTGGTAGGAACCCAACATCGAATTTCCAAACTTTGTCGCTGTCCTTTCAACCCTAACTGATGTATTAACAGAGTTTTTGCAATAAATAAAATACATAAAGTATTACTAGGAGTCTTAATAGAATAAATTACTATTTTAAAGTAGCAGTGTTTGTTAGTTACTATGTAGTTTGTCTCAATAATAATCTATTGCTAGCAAAAACATTAACATACCCATTTTTCTTTTCATTTTCTTTCATTCCTGCACTGAGATCAGGGATTTTGATGTTTTGAAAGTTCCGCACCTGTGCCATGCCCACCATGAAAAACAAAATACCTTGGTGTGATGCTGTGCTGCTTTCCATCAGAAACGTGTGTTCTAGGGGCATGGATATGATTCACTATCCACACAATGGCATTTCCACCAGAAATCTTATTTGTTGGACTGTCTTTACGCTAAGCTTCTCCCACCACTCGTATGGCATATCCTTGGGCTCTGCCCGTGACATCAGAGCTTCCTTTCCACTGGAAGAATTTGGTCTCCTCATTCACAGCTCCATGCATTGTGGGACCTAAACTGTGCCATTGGCAAACTTTGTTTTTCAATTGTAAACCGATACATGCATGACAAAATGAAGCAAGCTTCTGGCTGCAAGCAGTGGCCACATGCTGACGGAAGATCTCATGGACGGACTCCATATATGTCATGCCTCTACTGTCTAGGGACGGAACATGATGTTACAGGTTGTGGCCTGTGCCAGATGATGTCCCTTCCTCCCTGGAGGATTACAGAGCCTGCTTCTAAACTGCAGCGTAGAAGCAGTGGTTGCAAGGCAGCCACCCTTCAGGGCCTGCGGTTCAACTCACGGCCATGGAAGAAGTGGTGGCAAGGGCAGCAGCAGGCACCACATCGGCCTCAGCACTTTCCTGGCTGAAGCCAACATCAGAGTGTCATTCACGGAATTTAGAGAAATGTGTTGGGCCCTCCAGACCTTCTGGGTGAGCCCTGCCCACCACAGTGAGAAAGCAGAAAGCACCACCAGCGGTCGTGAGACTGGGAGAGATCACGTTTCTCCCACTACCTCAACTACTCATACTGCTCAAATCTTGTCAAGTGCTCAGCTTCAGCCTAGCCAAAATTAGTCGAGGATCAGGTCACTAGCTCCACAGTAACCCTGTCGGTCTTGACGATCTTTACACTGGTCAAACAAGTGGTCGAGATTTTCCAAGGAGTTGATATCCAAGACCCCAGTATTCCTAGTCCTCACCCAGAGAACATGGGTGGTCGGTGACCCTGGCCGCTACCACTTGGGAACAGCTTCCACTGGAGCTCAAACAGCTGAAGCCGATGCACGTTATTTACACACCACCTCCAGCAGCTTCTCCTCAATATCTGTCCCTGGGTCAGTGGTCGAAGTCAAGGCACTATTGCTCCCACTCGACAGGGAGGCATCACCATTGACTTTCTTAGTCCTCTCATCTTAAGATGACAAGAATATCCGCCAGCTTATGGCTGGACTGCAAGGAGCTCCTCTGGCGACAATGGATCTTGACTGGGCAGAGTAGGGCTCTCACCCCACCCCTGTATTCCACTGGCCAGTGGTGGTCAAGCCCTTGCCAGTCCTTCCAAGATTATTTTGCCAGCACCTGTCTCTCCACCCTTGCAGGTGGAACTACCTCAAAGCAGCCTATGTGAGAGCCCCAACTGAGGCTCCTGTACTGCAGTCGGCTTGCCAGGTCGGCTCTTGGTGGAAATCACTCAGTCAGATGACTCTAGGGTAATGCATGGCAGTAAATGGCCAAGGGCCATTTTGACATGTCCTCAGATGATGGATCTGACTTGGAGTATCTCTTGCAGCAGGCCACACCTATGGAACTATACCCACCAGGCACTAGGACCACATGGAAACTTTTCTAGCTAGCAGTCTACCAGGGGCCGCCCACCCGTCGGGTGCAGACTTCACCACAGCTATAACAGTGTGGGTCCCTCCAGCCCTCCTCAGTTCTTTTCCGCCATCAACCAATACACATCAGATCATCGCAGCGTCAGTCGACCACCATTTCTACTTACTTTCAGTTTTGTTTTCTCATCTCAGTTTTTCATCACTTCTTCAATGATTTTTCTTTTTCGTTTGTTTTCTCAGCTTTCTTCATCTTCTGACCATTCGACCAAGTGTGCGGTGGAAAACAACTCCTGGAGAAAGACTGCTGTTCTGCCTGCATTCTCTGCCTAGGCCCAGACCATGGCATCAATGCCTGATCCATCTGCAGCAGCTTCAACCAGGCAACCTGGAGCCAGCGGACCCTGGAAAACTTTCTACTTCAATAGAGAGTTGCCTGCATGGAGAAGGAGTTGCAGGCCAGGAGTTCCTCGATTCTCTAACCCTTTCCTTGGGCTCCCAGTCATCGAAGTCCCAGGAGAAATCCACGGGCAAACACAAACATAGGGATAAGGACCATGCTAAACAGAGGTCCCTTCCTCCCGCTCCTGGTCCCCGCATCGTTGGGCGACAGTGGCGGGTCATCCCCCTCTTCAGGGGCGGCAACATCTGCCTCACACACCTAACTTCCACTGGGCTACCGTTGGCAGCACCTCTGACCAACCTTACTTTGGTGGGTGGAGGACCTTTGGGGCTGGGCTCTCTCCCAGCCTCCAGCCCCTGCTGTTCTGGCCCTTATTTTCAGTGGGCTCGCAGTCTGGTGGCTCTGCCAGTCCATCCTTGACCAGCGTGGGCTTAGCGGCCTCTGGTCTTCTCTGCCTACCTGATTGCCAACTACTACTGTGATGTCAGCCCCTCTGGCCTTAGATCCACTGCCCTCCTGGTGTCACCCCAGGCCATCTCACAGTTCTCCTCTCTGTCCCATAGGGTGACTTAGGCTGAGGACTCTTCCTCAGGACCTCGGCCTATCTGGCCATTGCCGCCCTTCCACCAATGCCTATGCTGGCCCCTCCTCATCCGGCCTAGCCTGGCTACCCATCCCGATCATGATGGACTTTCCTTACTACTGTCTTCCCTATGGGACTTCTTGCAGACCTGCCTGGCCACCACAGGGCCCACCCCTAGGGAACCCCCCAACGCTGGTCCCTGCACCCACAACTCCAGTAGGCCCATGTCGGTCCCTATACAGCTGTACCTCCTCACTCTCCTTCTAGACATCCAGAGAGAGGATGAATATCACCTGGACCTTCAGCACCCTGATGTGGATGACGATGCGGATGAAGACTATGGGAGGGCTACCCCTTCTCATTCAACCTCCACGGTTTCTGTTGGAGGGAAAGAGACCTCAAAATATATTCCATGGTCCCCACAAGACCTGTCCTTTATGGGGTTCTCCATCAGATGCAAGCGGTGATAGAGTTTGACACAGAGGAGCAATACCCAGCAGAAGTCGGTTAGCTACTTACCTACGCCTGCCTGAAGCGCCCCTGGTGGTTCCTCCTCTGATTGAACCCTTTGAGGATGCCACTTTGCAGCCTGGCACCGCCCTAACGTGGTCTCCGCTGTGCCCAGGAAGGCAGACCAGCATTTTACACACCCGTCAGGAAAGCAAGTCTTGCCAAGCAGGTGCAGGCTGACTCGGTGGTCATTATCGCAGCCCCCAACTGCACCAGAAGGCCAAAACATTGAAGTTCACTCCCTCTGGACAAAGAATCCCACAGAGTGCACTCACTGGGCAAGAGGACCTTCGCCTCAGCCACCCTGGCCATCAAGGCCCTGAACTACATAGCTCATATGGTCCAGTTCCTCAGCGTTGTCTGGACCAGGCCCAGTAATTGGCCAGTTCCATTCCGAAAACTAGAAGAAGCAGCGGCTCTTGCAGTCCCTTCTGTCAGGAGCCGACGCCATTCTGCATCTCCTACACTTGGCCTATGACGCCTGGATGCCTCGGTTCGCCCAGGACATTCACTTATCTATCCTGAATGCCTCTTCAGGGAACACAGATTGTTTGGGCCAATGTGCTACAGATCCTCGATGTTCTACAGGCCTCTGGACACACTGTAAGATCTGTCCACTCCATGTATCACACTCAAGCTATGAATGGACAGCGGTGGTGCAGTCGCCACTGCATCCACCTCTACAGCCGCCTGACCTTGCCCCCCAACAAATCAGGAGGCAGTTGTTGGGGGTCGCTCTCCTTACACCTGGACAGGTGGAGGAGATAACTTATGACAGTTGGGTGCTATAGCTTATAGAGCAGGGCCACACTCTGGAACTTCTAGGGTGGCCCCAGAAAAACCTCTGGTTGGATCCTTCCCTCCAGACCACATACTGGTGCTCTGGGAAGAAATCCTTTCTGCTGCAAAAGAAGGCAGTGGAACCCGTCCCAGTGGTGGATAAACAGGGCAGGAGGTTCTACTCCCATTTCTTCCTGGTCCCCAAATGCACAGGAGACCTCAGGCCCATTCTAGACCATTGAGAGCTCAATCTGTTCATACAGTACAGAAAGTTCTGTATGGTGACACTTTCAGGGTCTGTTGCCCTTTCTGCACCAGGGGATTGGTTGCTCCCTCGATATGAAAGATGCCTACCTGCATATCAAGGTTCACGCATCCCACAGGCAGTACCTGAGGTTTCAGTTCTAGAGGGAACACTTCCAGTTCAGGGCCTTGCTCTTTGGTTTGTCCTCAGCCCTTCAGGTGTTATCAAATGTCTGGCAGTGGTAGCAGCTGCCCTCAGGTGAGAGGGCCTCTATGTCTTCCCCACATGGATGACTGGCTCTTCAAGTCCAAGTCCAGGGATCTCCTGCTAGAGACCCTGGAACAGACCACCTGCCTATTCCAGGATCTGGGCATAACTGTAAACCTGCCCAAGTCCGTTCCAGTTCCATGACAATGCCTCCAGTACATTGGGGCGGTCCTGGACACAGCTCAAGGCATGGCCTTCCTGCCCCAGGTCAGGGCAGAGTGCCTGATAACCCAGGCCCGTCAGAGGTACAACAACCGCTAGGTATCAGCCAGGATTTTCTCCAGCTCCTGGGCCTGATGGCGCAGCTACTGCCACAGTGCCTCTTGCCAGACTGCACATGGCGGTTCCCCAGTGGGCGCTGAGGTCATTTCATTTAATTTTTATTGGTTATACTGGAAAGTCATGTGAGCATTGTTGCCCGGTTACACAAGCATCCAGTTACATACAGCAGTCAGGAGACGTGACATAGGCTAAAACATTTACGTTACAAGGGTTAATACAATGGCACATAAAATCAGGATAATATAGACTAAAGGGCAAACCATGAACTAGCCTTGGTGAATTAACAAATACAAGGTGACATTAAGCATTCAGTGAGGGTTTAATAATAATATAATATAACAGTGAGAAACAAAATATTTAAGTGCAATCTGAAAACTAGCCTAGGTGAATTAACAATACTACAAGTGCTAGAAGAGAGGTAAGTGCGGGGTGGATAATCAGAGGTGGGGGTGCAGAAGGAGCCAGATTAGGGCTGCGGGCAGGTGTAGGTGAGGGAAAAATGTCTCCCTTATATTGTGTTTTAAGGCATTTGTGGTGGGACAGAGTTTTAGTTCGGAGGACAGAGTAGAAAACTTGGGTCCCATAAAGGAGGGTGTTCTCTGGCCTTGAGTGGTCTGGCAGAAAGGAACAGTGGAGGACAGTCTAGTGGTCCTGGTGGCAGCGGCTGTCTGGAAGAGAGGTGAGGCAATCAGGAGCAGTCCAAGGAAAGTTTGAAGAAGAAGGTGGCCATCTTGCAGTTGAGGCGGGCCTCAAGAGAGCGGACTGGTGAGCTTATAAAGGTCACAGTGGTGTGTGAGTTAGGGAGACCAGAGGCAAAGCAGATAGCGTTGTGGTAGGCACTTGAAGTCTGGAGAAATTTTGATGGAGAAGTGGGGAGGAGACAAGTGAACTATAGTCAAAGGCAGGAAGGAGGAAGCTGGAGGCTAAGAGGATTTGAATTCCTGTTAAGGTAATGCTTGGTTCTGTGGAGGATACCATTGTGAGGCTAGTGTGAGCATCGAAATTGAGGTGGCTATCCAGGAGTAAACTGGGGTACTGATTCACTGACTCTTTCAGTGGAGTTACCAAGGTTGTCATAGAGGGAGGGTCAAAGCCAAGGGGTTTCGGGGCTGGAGAAAACCATGAACTTAGTTTTTGGAGTTGAGTACAAGACCTTTGGGACGTGAACCAGGTGTGAAGTCTGCTGAGAACACGCCAATAATGGTGTGATAGGGATCTGCCGTTGGGTAATCCTTGAACCAGAGGCAGACCTCAGGTGAGAAATGGAGGCCTGCCAGGGTATGGAGAAGGACTTCATGATCAGCGAGGTCAAAGGCTTTGGTGAGGTCTGAGCGCAGCACTGGTGTAGAGGCCTTCATTGTTAGCTTTGTCTGTGGAGTGGGTGAACTTGATGAGGGCAATTTCAGTATTCTGTCGAGCACAGAACCGTGCTGGGCCTCTGTGAGCAGGTTGTATTTGGAGAGGAATTCCACGGTTTGCCTGGGGACCCTTTCTCTAAAATTCTAGAGAGGCAAGGAGGGAGATGGGATGGTAGTTGGATACTAGATCCCTGGAACTGGATTTGTGAAGAGGGTTAATAATGGCACACTTCCATGCTTTTGGGAAGGACCCGTGCAGAGGGAGTGGTTGAGGATGTTAGTGAGAGAGAGATGGCCAGGAGTCACAGACAAGACAGAGAACTCTGAAGTCAGTGCTGTGCACCCTTGGATGGTCTTGGGTCGTTTGTCCAGTGGAACCAGCAGATAAATTACCTCTAACAGCAGGTACTGTTGTCCTCTCCAGTGAAAAAGGTTCTCCTTTGGTGGATGGAACCCAGTCACCTCTTTGGGGGTGGGGTCCCTTCCTTATTCCCCTCAGCAAATTCTCACCATAGATGCTTTGTGGATGGGGTGGGGGCCCATCTGGGGCAGAGTTTGGAAGGCCAGCAGGGCATAGAGCACAGCACTCATCTCCAGAACGTTGATGTGAAGCAAGCACCCTGAATCTCAGAATCCTAAATTACATGGGACATATGGTCAAATACCAGCGTACACTCTGGTCCTCTGCCATTGAATCAGTCAATAAACTCCCTCCTTCACAGGGTTTTATTCAACTCTAAAAATTGATTGGCGTTTTGCTCATAAAAGTTCTAAAACATTATGAAAATGCACAGCACTTGCCTCACTGTGTTTAACAAACACTATCGTCTAGAAAACCTATATAAATGCTTTCTGTACAGTTAGTATTGTCCCAAGAAAAAAACTGCTAATCAGTTATTTAAAACCCTGCTTCTAGAAAGGGAACAGTTACTGGCTACAGTATCTACTGGCAACTCCATCTCCGACACCTACTGCGTTCGGGATATGATAAAAGTCGATACCCGGCCTGCATGTCAGCACTGGCATTACCCTGTGTCACCATGCTTGGCTTCGTCTCAGGCTTCACACCTGATGTACAGCATAGAGTGGTCAATGCCCCTTTAATGGGTCCAAACTATTCGGCCAGGTACCCAAACACTGATAGGTGATCTCCAGACTTCAGGAAGAACCCTGCATACAGTACATGGCATGTACCATACTTCTCAGCCACCTACCATCCTCAATCTTCCTTTTATTCCAAAGAGGTGGAAAATACAGAGGCTCAAATAGGGGTGGATTCCGAGGTTGTTCCCAGTCTACCAGAACCAACACCTCTGCCTCCAGGACTCCTGCTCCACCCTCCTGGTGGGGGTGGGGTTAGTCATCCCGCCTCCAGTGACCAGGCCTCAGAAGTGGGTGGTCATTTGCCTTCCGTTTGGAGGCCTGGAAAGCGATCATGTTGGACAAGTGGGTACTTCAGATCATTTAGAGAGGTCACACTCTGTAATTACTTTCCAGACCTCCCCTCATCCCCTGCCCCTGCTCTGTCCAGTACCCACCTGACCATATTTCTATTTTCCAGGAGGAATTACAGGCTCTTCTAACCAAGAAGACCATTTATCCAGTACCCCTTACAGAACACCAAAAGGGTTTTACTACCACATCTTTCTGGTACCCAAATGAACTGGAGATCTCAGACCAATACTGGACTTCTGACAATTAAACCTATCCGTCCAGTACAAAGGTTCCGCATGGTTACCCTAAACTCCATGATGCCAATATTGAAACAAGGGGATTGGCTCGTCCCTAGATATGAAGGATGCCTACCTACATATCCCTGTCCATCCTGCCCACCACAGGTTCCTTCGTTTTCACCTGTTGGCTCAACACTACTAGTTTCGGACACTCCCATTTGGCCTCTCATCAGCCCGAGTGTTCAACAAATGCCTAGCAGTAGTAGCAGCAGCCCTATGATGGGATGGGAACTTTATCTTCCCATATCTGACCATTGGCTCATCAAAGTGGAGTCCAAAACTGCTCTACTTATCTCCCTAGCAGCAACTTTAACTCTGTTCCAAGCTCTAGGGATTACGGTCAGTTGGTCGAGTCCAATCTGACCCCTACACAGTCGCTCCAATATGTAGGAGTGGTCCTAGACACTGTCTCCACCAGGTCCTACTTTCCGGCCGACAGGCAAGACAAGGTTCTATTTCTGGCATTACACATACAAGCCCAGAAAGTTATCACAGCCAGACGCATGCTATGTCTCCTAGGTCACAAAGCTGCTACCATCCCTAAGGTAGCTTTAGCCCATCTTCATTTGAGACCAGTCCAATGGGTTCTCCAGAACCAGTGGTCTCAAAGAATAGGACATTCGAAGACAAATCAGAGTCACTCCACTTTGTGGTTCACCCTAGTATGGTGGGCGCTCTGGCCAGCCTATGTCAGGCATATGCCCTTCCAGTCCCCTCCACCCCAGCAGACATTGACCATGGATGCATCCCTGGAAGGGTGGGTGTGCACCTGGGTCCTTACAGGACACAAGGCAAGTGGACCACTTCTATCCCTCATCCCACATCAATCTCCTGGAACTGAGGGTGGTTAAGCTTAGCCCTCCAGGCTTTTCAACCTCACCTGTCTCCAGGAGCGTTCCTGATTCAGTCGGACAACACGCATTAGTATTTTACCTCAACAAACAAAGAGGTATGAAGTCCCGTACTGTAGTAAAAGACACTTGTAGTCTGGCAGGAGGCCATTCGGCAACATGCACAGACAGCCGTCCATCTACCAGAGCGTCACAACCTCCTGGCAAACCTTCTAGTAGCCAGTTGTCCACTACACAAATGGACACTCCATTCTGAAGTGCTTCAGAAAATCTTTTATTTATTTATTTATTTATCCTCCTTCAGCCCGACCTCGAATCTTCAGCCACCGCCTTCAAGTCCCCTGATCCGCTCGTAGGCTCACTCACATACTGACCTGGTGCTGCAGTCTGACCCACAGAGACCCCCCACTCTTCCATGCTGAGACTGGGACCAAGCCCGTGTGCGATTCCATGACAGGCCTCAAGGCGTAGGAAGTCGGGCCATCAAGTTCTTGGTCGTCTGTCCTTTTCCTCCATGTTTAGCCCTCTGAAATGCAGGCGTGCAATGGCGTCAAGACACAATGTGCTGATGTTCGCCGCACCTCAGCCCTGAATGCATCACCCTTGCAGTGCCCCGATCGCCGCCGGAGGCTGCTGCAGAGCGATGGAACCTGTGGTCCCTCCCCAGGGATAGAACAGTCCACGGACACTCGATCCTGTCCCTCCCTGGCGGCCTGAGTCCCTTCCTGAACCTGGGTCGCCAGCATGGTGCGAGATGGTGTCCAGCTCCTCAACACTCAGCGCTACTGGGCGGCCCTTTAGAAAATCTTTTATCTGTGAAGGACCCACAACTGGATCCGTTTGCCTCCCCAGTCAACCACTGTCTCCCCAGATACTATTCCATTATCCCAAGCAAAGGGAAGGTCTGTAGATGTCGTGTCCCAAGTGTGGACAGGACTCCTCTTATATCTTTCCCCGTCCTTTCTCCTGCAACGGACTCTACTGAAATTGCAACTCGAACCTGCCACCATGATTCTCATAGCCCCTCTGTGGGCTCGACAGGTGTGGTTCCTCCTACTTCAGCAGTTCTCAGTGTAGGAACCCATTCCATTGCCAATCAGACTAGATCTCTTGACTCCGAATCAAGGGACCCTTCCACATCCCAACCTGAAGGCCCCTACACCTTCACGCCTGGCTCCTGAGGATTCTTTGGTAACACGTTTACAAGTGTCCTCTCCTGTTGCCAATATATTACTGGCCCCACGTAAACCAGCGACCAGGAAACATATAATGCCAAATGGAAGCGCTTTTCCATCTGGGCTGCTTCCTGATCATTGGATCCCTATTCCTGTTCACTGACAAAAGTCTTGGATTACCTGGCCTCGATTGCGAGACAGGACTAAGCTATTCTTCCATCAAGGTCCATTTGGCCTCCATTTCAGCCTTCCATGAACCTCTGGATGTCAAATTACTGTATCAGTATCATCTAGCCAAAATGTTTCTAAGAGGAATGTTACATATTAAGCCACCTATCAGAAGACCCACTCCTCTGTGGGATCTCAATTTTGTAATAGAAATTAACTCTCGAACCCATTGAACGGCGGACACTTGTGACCTTTTTTTTCTTGGAAAACACTATTCTTAGTGGTTGTCACTTCAACTTGATGTATTTCTGAGCTCCATGCCCTCATGTGTAGAGAACTTTATTTGATTTTTCACAAAGACATGGTGGCGCTTTGGCCAACCCTTCCTTCCTACCTAAGGTAGTGTCAGAACACACCTTAAATCAGTCCCTGGAGTTACCAATATATTATCCTGAACACTCCAGTGGGTGACACCTCTTACATACTCTAGGCGTCCATCGTATATTACGATACTACACTAATCAAACTAAATCAATTGGAAGACTTCACCACTTTTGTTACCTTCGCCTCACGCAGGGAAGGTCTCCCGCTCACTAAACGGACCCTCTCAATTGGCTAGCACACTGTATAACATTTGTTATTCAAAATACAACAAGCCATTATCAGGACCTGTCCAAGCCCATTCTACCAGAGCTATGGCCACCACTGCGGCCTGCTTTAAAGGGGGCCTCTGTTACGGATATCTATAATGCAGCTACCTGGTCCCACGGTTCATACTTTCACGAAGCATTACAACAGAAGCGTTTGCTTCATGCCACGGACAGCCTTTGGCCAAGCTGTCCTACAAGGCCTCCTGTCATAGTGACCACCCTTCTTGGGTTTACTGCTTGGGATTCCTCCCAAGTGTATTACCTGCTGCAAGAGACCACTCCGTTGAAGATAGTGCAGTTACATAAGTCCTTACCGTAACAGTAGTTCTAGGAGCATGGATATGTTGTTCATCCACACTCTCTGGCATGTCCCTTTCTCCTTTAAATTCACGGAGAAGTCTTCAAGCTGGCTCCTCCACCCACCGAGTGGTAAATATCTCAGCTCCGCCCCTGGCGTAGATCTTCCTTTCCACTGGAAGATTCAGGTTCCCTTGTGCTACTTCTGCAGTTCATAGGCCCTGGATTCTCAATGGCGGTTTCACTGCAATCGCTTTCTTTAAAACTCATCAGAGTTCTGATACCGATTCAGCGCATTGGACATGGAGGACAAGTCGTCCCAGTTTCGCGGTGTCCCTGCAGACAGAAAATGTCGACACCGATCCCCACCTCTCGTGTGTCTCTGCTTGGCGTCATGCATGACACCACTTCTTGCACCATCTGTCTGGCCTTCCATCCCAATGTCCTGGACAACCGCAAGGACACGCCTAAAACTGGTGAGACTGGAGCTTTGCAACCCACCGTGTAGTCGAAGGAGGCCAGGTGGGCTGTTTCCGCCTAGCCAGGATCCATGAGCAGCTCGACCAGATGGCGGCTTTTGAAGAAGAAGCTGCTCAAGCTTACGACCAACCAGAGTTTTTCGTGCTGTTAACCTGGTTCTACCTTCACTGGGTCCTTCGGGAGCTGTGCCAGTCTCTCCCACCAGGGGTGAGATACCCTTGGGCTCGCCTCCTCCCGCCCTAGGAAAGGGACAAGGACCTAAATCTTCTTCTGCCCAAAGAAGGCGTTCCTGGGACAGAGGCGGGTCTGATTCTCAGGACCTTGCGGTCTCGACCTCGGTCGAGATCCCTATCTCGGACCTTCCATCAGGCCAAGGCACTGAGGCCGAGGGAAATGGCTGAACGGCGAGATTTCTCTCGACCCGATCGAGCCATTATCGCCGACTCGGTCACCGACTCCTTGGAAAGGACATCTATCCTTTCCTTCCACAAGGAGACCCAGCCCTCGGGTATTCCGATCGAGGAAAGGTGCTGGAACCTCGGTTCTCCCGGCTCCGGCGTCTCCCGATCAAATCAGCTGACCCGTTGGTCTCGATCGGACCAGGACCCCTTCAGTCAAAAACCAAAGACAGGTCACAAACACTCTAGGAAGAAGCGGCTGCCGATCCTCATCCTCCTCGGACGAGGAGACTTTGACAGGCTCCATCAACGTTATGGGGCTCTCATGTGGCAACGCTGATTTTGACTGGTCAGAAGCCGTACACGGCCGTGCTTGGCCTCAGCCTCTTGAGCCGGCCTTCGACCCTCCGGTACTGAAGATCCCGGTTCCTCCACCCGTAGGGCCGCACGCATTCCAGCTCGGCCTGTTTGGTCTCCCCACCGATTTTGGTGGAACCACCGCCAAGCAGCCTCAGGGAGGGGCTCCTCAAAAGAGGATAGGACAGACACCGGCCTCCCCGTTGTCTGTCCATTATGGTGGTCCCGATTGTTCTCGGCGTATCGAGGGAGACATAGGTGGAGACCTTTATTTCCGATTCTTCAGGACTCAGATGCCACTGGTCTGCACTCACATCCGGGATAACAAGTCATCAGTGGCAGGCTTGGAGGAAGGTCCTTCCTCTTTTCAGGGTATCCTCCGCCTCATTCGGAATGACTGGAATGCCCTTGGAGCCTATCCAAAAGAAGGTGGAGTACCCCTCACAGATATCCTCAAGCAGGGGATACCCCGACGGAGGCCTTTCTACCATTGTTGGCCCGGCCCTTGAGCTATGGCAACGCTCTGCCTCCTGTCCAGCTCAGTCTGCCCTCATGGCCTACAAGTATCACGGTACCTATGGGATCTTTGGCGGGTTTCTAGAGACATCCCTCAGCCGAGAGCCTTTGTGACTGCTTCTATGTTTGGGCATGCAGGTAGTTCAGCTGACACTGACGCCCTCGGGACAAGAAGTCTTAAGTATATGGACCATTCTGCCGGAAGGTTTATGCGGCCTCATCCTTGCGCGCCGTCAGGCCAGCTCAGCTGTGATCATGGCACACTTCTCTCATGTCCTTTTGGGGTTACTGGATGAAGTCCTACCTCATCTCTAGCGGACATGCAGACCAGTTAAGCGGGTCCATGACCAGGGCCGTGTTGTTGCCAAACAGCAACTCAGAATGACCCTGGACATTGGAGATTCCTGTGCCAGCTCCTTAGCAGCCACAGTGGCCACTCACCGCAGGGCCTGGCTGAGGTTTTATTTATTTATTTGCTTTGTTAACCAGGTTAGGACACTAGACAGCAAGTGCCTATTTCATGTGCGACTCGGAGGTTACAGAGTACATAGGAAACAACAATACAGGGTCAGGGTACATTCAGGCCCACAAACAAGTGGGTGGAACAGCAACATGGTACAACTGTCAATTCACGTGGTAAGGTATACAGCAAGCAGGATATAAATCAGCAGTAGGGAGGTAGGTTAGCATCAGGTAAACACCATGACAGAGAGTACAACAAAACACATGAGATTACGTGAGTGCCTAACAATTAGAGAGAATCACTACACACCTTGTACAGCAGCCAGATGGAAGTGCTAAGTCAGGGTCACCACCCACCCAGGAGGGCTTAAATGCATTTATGCAGGTAACCAACATAGATTAGCAGCGGTCAGTGAATCATCCCACAGTCTCCCAAGTGTATCCGGGGAGGGGAGACTATTCTGAGCTATAGCCCAAAGGCAGGCAGCTGCGGTTTTGAGGAAGTTCCAGAGGGAGGTTTGAAGCAGGGATGGAAGAATGCCGTACAAGGGCGGGAAGGAGTTCCACAGCCTAGGCGCATAGACGGAGAAGGCCGGTCGCCTGTGAGGGTGCGGTTTTAGGAACCAGCGGGCTCATGAGCACTAAATTGTAGGTGGTAGGCAGGGTATCATATTTGAGGGGAGGCTAATGCAGGAGGAGGGTCGTTCTGACTGTGTTGTCAACAAAGTTGCCAAGGACAAACGCGGTGTTTTCAGAGGAGCCAGTCCAGCCAGGAGTAGAGCTCCTAGCGATGCGCAGGCGAGGAGCAGAGGCGGCGGCAGATGTTGTTATATGCAGTATCCTTAGCTATGCTGGAGTCGGGACTGGGGCAAAGCTGCGAGCCGTAACAGCGTGTGGGAAGGAGTATCCCTGGCTATGGCGGGGCGAGCAGCTGGGATGAGGCAATCTTTAGCCCTGTGGGAGAACCAAGCTTCCCATTTGTGGCTTTACAGACATTCCTAAGGCGCTGTAAGATCCAGTTGTGGATCGAGGGTAACGCCTAGGTACTTCAGGCATCAGTGACGGGCAGGAGGGAGCCATTAGCTCCATATATCGTAAGGGAGTAGGGGGAAAGTGGTTTGGCCACTGAACCAAAGAGCTTGGCCTGGGTCTTATCCAGGTTGATGGTGAGTTTGTGTCCTCCAGGCAGTCCTGGATACGAGTGAAGTCTGAGTTCAGGCACGAGTTGATGCTAGAAATATCCTGAGAACTGTACAGAATGACAAGGTCATCCATATAGAGGTTATGCGCCCATGGGTAGCAACGAGGCAGCCCATTGATGAACAAGGAAAACAGAATGGGTCCGAGGACGGATCCCTGGGGACCCGGACGCTGACGGACAAGAGGGCAGAAAGGGCGCCGTTGAAGCAGGACTATTGCTGCCTTCCCCAAGGTAGTCTGAGAACCAGGCAAGGGCTTGGTAGGAGAATCCGATGGACTGAAGAGTGGAATGGAGGAGGAATGGTCAACCCGATCGAAGGCTTTAGAGGTCAACGTAGATGGCTCTAGTCAGTTTGCCTTAGTCGGTGGCTAACCGATCTCATGTAACTCACGGCAAGCACAGTCGACTTGCTGTGTCCTTCCTAAAGCCATGCTGGGCTGGGGAGAGAACTGCACAACCCTGAAGGTAGTGGAGAGTTGAGAGGCAACTGCCTTTTCAAGGAGCTTACAGGTTGCCGAGTATGGCGATGGGGCAGTAATTTTTCATATCCTTGGAATCTCCTTGCATATAAACAGGGACAACCTTTGCAACTTTCCAAATGTCAGGTATGATTGATCCCGAGATAAGTGAGGGTTAAATATATGGCGATCGGCCTGGTGAGGAGGGAGCCCCAAGCTCAGCAGCTTTGGTTCGAGGCTGTCGTGACCATTACCGCATGATGGGAGAGCCCAGCTAGGAGTACCGGGTCTCCCAACTGAGATCCTTTTGAGCTAGAATGGCAGCCGGGTGGGGGTGCCCATCATGCCGTATAGGTGCGAGTTGGGAAGGCGAAGGAGTGGGCAGGTCAGAGAACATGCAGTTGAATGCAGTGGCAGTAGTATGGGGTTATTGCAGTTGGACCCCGATAGAGTTATCCTCCTTTCCGGCGGATACTCAGCACAAGTTAGCTGACATGCCCTTCCTCGACACCCGACCTCTTGGTCTGGGAGTGGCAGGTCACCTCCAGCGTATAGAGCAGTCCATGCCACCTTGGATGCTACCTCTCCAAGGGTTCTTAGGCAGAACCAGCAGAAGTGCAAGAAAAGCCCTTTCGAACTCTTCCCTGCGGTTAGACAGCCCTCCTATCAAGGAGGTCAGCAGCATCAGCAGGCTCATGCTTGGCGCCCAGGCCCAAGCAGGGTCCTCAACAGCCCCGTAAGGAAGCCGAGCTTCTGGTCCTGGAGCCGCCGCCTCCTCTAAGCCTACTCAGTGATGGGTCAGGGTTGCCACCTACACCCATCACGCCAGCTCTGGGTCCTCCATGGAGGCCGGCTCCACCACTTTCTTTCCACCTGGTCCGCTATCACTTGGACAGGTGGGTTCTGAAAGTTGTCAGCCAGGGACTGCCTCTAGAATTTGAGCAGTACCCTCCCAGCCAAGCCAGCGGCCTCGAGAGAAGGATCTCAGCTCACTCTCAGTCAGCCCTCCGAGCGCATTGCTTAGCATCTCCTCAAGGAGGCAGTAGCTCCAGTGCCAGATCCTCCTACAGACCCAGGCTTGTGTCCAGGTACTTCCTGGTGCCCAAGCGGACAGGGGTTGGTGCCCCCATCCTAGATCTCCATGACCCGAATCAATATCTCAGGTCTCACACATTCCAGATGGTAACTCTGAACCAGATCATACCATCCCTGGGCGAAACATGTGGTTCTGTTCACTGGATCTATCGGATATGTTTTTCACATCCCAATCCGTCCATCCCACCAGCAGTTCCTCCGCTTCAGGGTTGAAGGGACCCTGTCACGAGTTCCGAGCCATGCCATTCGCCTATCATACGGCCTCGGGTCTTCACCAAGTGCATTGCAGTGGTGACAGCCCATCTTCGGCATCGAGGAGTATGAATATACCCTATCTCGATGATTGGCTCCTGGCAGGTTCCTCCTTTCAGGAGGTGGAGAGATCAGGGATCTGGCCTCCGAATCTGCTCCCATCTAGGCCTCCTGATCAGCGAGGCCAATCAGAACTCATGCCATCTCAGGTGATGGGCTTTATCGGGCAGAGCTCAACTCTCTTCAAGCCAGAGCCCGGTTCCCGGTGGATAGGGGCGGAGGTCTGCTCCTCCTTTGCCCAATCATTTCTGGTTGGGCACTTGCCCTCCTGGGACTTTCTGTGCCTTCTGGGTTACATGGCAGCGTGCACCTCGGTGGGCCAGGTGGCACATCGCCTCCTCCAATGGGAGCTGGCGCCCAGTGGACTCAGCGATATGGTCACTGACCAGCTGATCACTGTAACCCAGAAGATGTGGGGCGCTCTCAATGGTGGACTGTCCCGGACTGATTGCAGGAAGGAATCCCATTTGTCGCCCGAGCCAGCGGTCGTCCTGATGACGGTGCCTCTCTCATGGGCTGGGAGCCCACATGGGGACCACAGGGCCCTGGGTTCTGGACCCCGATGCCACATCAACCTGTTGGAGCTCAGAGCAGTCAGACTGGCACTGTCAGCTTTGCCTCTCAGCTCCGGGGTCAAGTGGTTCAAGTCAGACGGACAATACCACGACTATGTACTACCTCAACAAACGAGGCGGCACACACTCGGTCTGCTGTGCTAGGAGGCGCTCTGATCTGGACCCTCGTCAACCAGTTGGAGGTGGATCTCCTTGCCATCCATGTGGCAGGAGTCTCGAACCAGCTGGCGGATGCTGTCAGCCGCTAGGCCAGACATCCCAGTGGTCTCTCCATCCAGAGGTAGCTACAATCTGTTCTCCCGTTAGGGGCAGACCGTTGGTGGACCTGTTTGCCTCAGGAGAACAGCAAGCTGAGACTGTACCATGCCTGCCCCCTCAGCAGGGCTCGCTGCAGGAGGATGCCTTCTTGAGGCCGTGGACCCCAGGCCTCCTCTACACCTTCCCTCCATTTCCCTTGATCCACAGGGTGCTACTCAAGGTGATGAGGACAAGCGAAAGGTGATTCTGGTAGCCCCAGACTGGCCCTGACAGTTCAGTATCCAGATCTCTCCCAGCCTCAGCTGCCGAGCCCTGAGCAGCTTTGTACCCCCGTCCTGATAGCATTGAAGCAGGGGAAGGTATTCCATCTGGACCTTCAATCTCTGCACCTCACAGCCTGGTACCTTAGCAGCTAGAATTCCAGGCTCTGGGTCTTTCGAGGATGTCTACACTGTAGTGGAGGCTTCTCATAAGGAATCGATCAGAAATGTTATGCCTTCAAATGGAAAGGTTTTCCATTTGGTGTCCAAATGAGTCTGGACCCCTTATCCTGCCCTGTGGCTAACATTCTAGACTACCTTTGGTCTCTCTCAAAGGGGATCTACGGTCATTGACCCCGGGTGCTAGGCGTGGGCGGTCAGCCGACTTTGGCACAGGAGGCAGGTGGTCGGGTGCTTTTCAAAGGCCTGGATCACATATCCCTCTGGTGCATGACCCTCCACCTCCGTGGGATCTCTTGCTGGTTTTGCAAAGCTCATGAGTAAGCCATTGAACTCACGCACAAGTGTGAGCTCTCACACTTGTCATGGAAGCGGCCTTCCTGGTGGCTATCACGTCAGCCAGAAGGACAGGGAGCTCAGGCTCTTTCGGTGGACTCCCTTATCTGGTCTTCCACAGGGACAAAGTTGTCCTGCACCCCTACCCGAAATTCCTTCCCAATGTGGTTTCAGAGTTTCACCTTAACCAGGTGTTGACTCTGCCAGTATACTACCCTAACTACACCTCGGACACCGAGTACAGGCTCCATACTCTGGACCTGCAGCGTGCTCTCTCCTATTATAAGGAGAGGACGGCGGAAATTCAGAGAGAGGTTCGCCAGCTGTTTGTCACCTATGCTGAAGCCGCTTCGGCAGACCTGCAGCTAAGCGGACCATTGCGAGATGGATTACATCATGCATAGGTCTGTGCTGTGAGTTGGTGGGCAAGAGCCTCCCAGAGGGATAAGAGCTCATTCTACCTGCCATACTGCTGCATCGGTGGCTGCTTCCAGGACATCCCTATCCAGGAAATCTGTTGGGCCGCTACCTGGGAGTCAGCAAACACCTTCATTACCCACTACCACGTGACCTTGAGTCACGCCGGGATGCTGGTTTGGGGCTTTGTTTCTCAATCTCTGTTTCCTAAATAGGGGTGTCGCCTTGCCTCCCTCCTCGGAGAACTGCTTGGAGTCTGCCAGAGAGTGTCAATGAACATGATATCACGCTCCGAGAAGAACAGGTTACTCACCTGTAACAGTAGTTCTAGGAGTGGTATATGTTGTTCATCCACATGCCTACCTGATCTCCTGGCTTTAGGCGCACCACCTTGCTTGCTCCAGTGGGCTAAGATCTGGGCGTCAGGGGCGGGCGGTGTTACCACCGGGTGGGTGGGAGGAGCGGCCTGAAGACTTCCAGTGAATTTAAAGGGAGAGGACATGCAGAGAGTGTGGATGAACAACATGTACCACTCCCAGAACTACTGTTATATTATAGGTGAGTAACCTGTTCATCTTTGAGGAGTGTCTCTTGCAGCAGGTACAATCCCACCCTCCGCTCTCCTCCTTCTCTAAGAGAACAAATTCTGATTCAGTGACTTATGGGTTTGGGATACCTATGGTACCTCGGCTTCCCCTCGGTCCTCAATCAGCAAGCTAAATCCGTTGGGAAACTGAGGATACCAGGGACCGCCCACCTTATATAGGAAACAGGAAGCTGATTTCGTGTGGGCAGCCCTGGAAAGACTGCTAGAAGAGCTGCCCGTGTGTTGCAGTGACCTCTGAGCATGACCCAAGTGTATTACCTGCCACAAGAGACACTCCTCAAAGGTCTACTTTTACGGTAAGGTCCCGCGGAACTGTACTTTCTAGGGACGTGGATATGTTGTTCATCCACCTGTCTGGCAGGTTCCTTGCCGCTTTAAATCTTGCGGAAGGTCTTCAAGCTGGCTCCTCCACCCACCGGGTGGTAAAACTCTGCTCCGCCCCATGGCGTAGATCTTCCTTACCGGCAGAAGCTCAGGTTCCCTCCTTAACACTCTGCGTGATAGACTGGGTCCTAACTTTTGGTTCATCAGAAACTCATTTTAAAATTCTGAAGACTTTGGTCTTTCTTTTCCCTAGCGGCTCATTGAACAATCGACTCCCAGTTTTGGTGACTTGCCCTTAGTGGGCAGAAGATGTCAGGGCGGATCTGCACTCACGTGGGTCTACTGCCTCGGCCTAGAACACGACCGCAGGCCTACGAGTCATGCTGTTGGATTCTCGTGCGTGCTTGGAGGACCGCTGCCTGGTTGAAGCTTGGGCGCCAGGAGCTACCGCGATAAAGTCAAAGAGGCCCGTTGGGCGGTTACAGCGGCTGGCTTAGCTGAGCAGCTCGGAGCAGATGATCGCCCTCAAGGAGGACGGCCCAGGCGCATCTTCCTCCTCCTCAGTCACGCATTTATCCCACTCTCTTAGGGTACCTCGTATTCTGCTTTGTTCAGGAGCTTTGCTTCCCTTTCCACGAAGGAGGGGCCATCGGGACATTCCTCTCGGTCCAAAGAAGGATCCAAGGGTAAGTCCCGCCGTCAGCGTTAGGTAGGAGCAGGAGGGTCCTCTTCCCGGACAGCCGACCGTCGACTTCAGTCAAGGTTGCGGCTCAGGCTGCTGGCTTCAAGCGTCCCATCAGGTCAGCCGGCCCGAGACAGCCGTCGGCCGGTCGAGATTTTCTCGACCCGTCGGACGGATTGTCAACTGGTGAAGCTGACAACCCTTCTTCGCGGTTCCCCGGTGAAACCGAGATTTGCCTCGTCATCGGTGCAGCAGTCCCCGGTTAAGGCGTCCTAGCCGAGGGAAGAATGGGTGTCCCCACTCCCTCCCGCGCCCGCCTCGGATACTCCGAGGATCTTGATCTCGTCTCGGACCTCTTCGGTCCACCGATCCCGCCAACATCGGGCGGTCCCGGTCTCATTACGAGGTAGCGGCGACGCTGCTCCTCTCCCGGATGAGGAGGCTTCAGCGCAATTGCGTTCGACACTACGAGGAGCTGATATGGCAGCAGTTACTTTTGTCCGGGACCAGAGTCGACACCGAGCCTTCCCGGCCATCAAGTGACTGTCACCCAAATGGCGCGAAACAGCCTCTTTGCTGCAGTCGAGATGCCCAAGCCTGGGCGGTTGTTGTGAAACCTGCTGCCCACCGATGCGTGGTGGGACCTCGCCTCCACAGCAGTAAGGGCACCGACCAAGGACTCTCGGTCCGGGTCAGGAAGCCTGCCACAGGTTGTCGGTCACCCTCACTCCCGACCGTCCTTGGTAGGTGGAGGTGGCTCAGGCCCTAAGAGCAGCTCTTCGCGGACTCCTCGAGAGTCCGGCGATGACTCCTCCCTGTTCTCCAGGCAGGTTGACCTGGAATCCTCAGGGGCCAGTCACTGGATAAAAGCCCATCGTCCTTCATGGGTCTTCTCCGCCCATCTCGGAGTCCACCAGGATGCAGCTCGAGCCCATATCCAGGCGGGCCAAGTATCCCTGATGGAGATACTGGACCGAGGATTCACCCACAGAGGCCTTTCCTGTGGCTGAGGCCATTGTCGGCCCAGCCTTGGAGCTTTGGCGGCCTGCTTCCTGTCCTCGCCCTCGGCCAGGATGGCCAGGAAATGTCACGTCCCTACAGGCTCTTGCCGGGGTTTGGAGCACCCTCTGCGAGGGTTGGTCACCAACAGCGTTTTCCGTCGTTCGGGGCAGCTAGGGGCGTGGACAAGCCCCCAACAAGAGTCCAAAAGCTGGACTACGGCGAGAAGAGGTGCAGCTGCATCCTCCTTGGCCTCCGTCAGGCCAGCCTCGGCCGTGCTGATGGCACACTTCTCCCGCCCTCATGGGCTCCCTGGATGAGGAGTGATCCCTCATCTCCCTGCCGACCTCGGACCACGGACCCGCAGGTTCGGGACAAAAAGGCGGTGGCGGTAAGCAACAGCTCAAACAGCTCTGGACATAGGGGACTCCTGGCGTGCCAGATCAGTTGCTGCGAGTGGCCATATGCCGCAGAAGCTTGGCTGAGGATATCCCACCCTTCCAGCAGGATACCCAGCACAAGTTGGCAGATTTCCCCTTCTTGGAGACCGACCTCTTCGGCCCTGGGTGGAAGGTCACCTCCAGCGGATCGAAAAGTCCAGTGCCACTTTGGACTCGGTCACCTCCGCCCAGAAGGACAAAGGCGCCCGTCAGCAGCAGCACAAGCCCTTTCATCCTTCTGCGCCTCTGACGCGTCGGCCCAACAGCACCAGCATCAGGGCCAGCAGGCTCGCTTGGCATCCCAAACCCAAGCCCGCGGCTTCCTCCAACAGGAAGCAGGAGGTAGGCCCAGGAGGTCCTTCAGCCCTCCTCCAAGCCTACCCAGTGACGGGTTGAGGGTGTCGCCCCAGCCTCGTCACTCCCCTGGGTTCCCCGTGGGGCGGCTCCGCCACTTCCTTTCCGCCTGGTCTGCTATCACCACGACCGCTGGGTGTTGGAGGTGGTAGGAAAGGGCCTGCCTCTGGAGTTCGAGCAGACCCCACCCTTTCAGCCATCACCCCTCGAGAGCCCGGGGTCTGCAGCACCGTAGTCAGCCGCCCGAGCCGATATTGCCCTGCTCCTCGAAAAAGAGGTGATCAGGAAGGTGGCGGATCCTCCTCCAGACCCGAGGTTTGTGTCCAGGTATTTCCTGGTCCTAAAGCGGATGGGGCTGGCCCCCATTCTCGACCTGCATGACCTGAACAGGTTCCTAAGGTCTCGGACCTTCAGGATGGTCACTCTGGCTCAGATAATTCTATCCTTGAGCGAGAATGTGGTTCTGTTCCTGGACCTCCAGGGCGTGTTCTTTCCGTCCCAATCCGTCCGTCTCATGAGATTCCTCCACTTAAGAGCAGAGGATCCCTTCACGAGTTCGGGCCATGCCCTTCGGCTCTCCCTAGCTCTCAGGGTCTTCACCGAATGCATGGCAGTGGTGACAGCATTCCTGCGGGCTCGAATGGTCCGGGTGTACCCTACCTGGACGACTGGCTGATTGCAGCCCCTCCAGAGTGGAGGTGGAGCGGTCCAGAGATCTGGCCCTCCAGGTTTGCTGTCAGATCGGCCTCCTCATCAACAAGGCCAAGTTGGAACTCGTGCCAAAGCAGGTGATACATTTCATCGGGCAGAGCTCGACTCTCTTCAATCCAGAGCACGGCTCCCGGCGGACAGGGCCGAGTTTCTTCCTCCTTTGCCCAATCATTTCTGGTTGGGCAATGCCCCGCCGGACTTCCTGCTCCTCCTGGGCCTCATGGCGGCCTGCACCAGCGTGGTCTGTTGGGCCCGCTGGTACATGCGTCCCCTTCAATGGGGACTGACCAGCCAGTGGTCAGGCGGCGATCCGTTGGATCAGCTAGTGACAGTGATCCAGGGATGTGGAATGCTCCAGTGGTGGACCGTTCCGACACATCTGCATGAGGGCATCCCGTTTGTCCGCCCCAAGCTGACGGTCTCTCTATCGACCGATGCCTCTCTGATGGGTTGGGGTGCCCATCTGGGGAGCACAAGCGCACGGCCTCTGGTCTCCTCGGGAGTCCCGATGCCACATCAACCTGCTGGAGGTTCGGCCGGTTCGTCTAGCCCTCACCGGCTTCACTCCGTTTCTCACGAGTCAAGTGGTTCAGGTCCAGGCGGACAATACCACAACCATGTACTAGCTAAACCGCCAGGGCGGGATGCACTCCATGCCTCTGTGCAGGGAAGCTCTCTGCATTTGGTCTCTCGTCGCAGCCTGGAGGCAGATCTCCCTCGCCATTCACGTGGCAGGAGCCTCCAGCACCCTGGCCGATGCCCTAAGCGGATAGGGCTCGTCTCATGAGTGGTCTCTCCTGCCGGAGGTAATACAGATCTCTTCTCCCACTGGAGCACACCTCAGGCGGACCTGTTTGCCTCCAGGAGAATCTGAGCTGAGACTGTTTCATGCCCACCCCCTCAGCAGGGCTCGCTGCAGGGGATGCCTTCTCGAGGCCGTGGACCCGGGCCTCTTCACACCTTCCCCCATTTCCCTTGATCCACAAGGTGCTTCTCAAGGCATGGAGGGACAAGGCGCAGGTGATTCTGGTAGCCCCAGACTGGCCCGTCAGTTCTGGTATCCAGATCTCCTCAGTCTCGGCTCCAAGCTCCAGGCGTCTTCCAGCCGCCCAGACCTGATCTCAGTCACTCAGGGAAGGTATTCCATCGGACCTTCAATCCATGCATCTAACGGCCTGGTTCCTGGCGGCTAGAGTTCCAGGCCTTGGGTCTTTCGACGAGGTCCTCAACATCGTTGAGGCGTCCTGTAAGAGTCGACCAGAAAATGCTCGCCTTCAAATGGAAGAGATTTTCCATTTGGTGTCAGAAGGCAAGGGCTTGGACCCTTCCTCCTGTTCCCTGGCAAGCATTCTGGACTACCTGTGGTCCCTTTCTCAGCCAGGGCTTTGGTGAAGACCCTTAAGGTGCACCTGGCAGCCATCTCTGCTTACCGGGCGGGCTGGGAAGTAGTCGGTGGCGCAAGAGAAGGTGGTCGGGCGCTTTTCAAGGCCTTGATCACATGTCCCTCCGTGCAAGAACCTCCACCTCCGTGGGATCTACTGCTGGTATTGGCTAAGCTCATGGGCAGACCATTCGAACCGATGCACAGGTGTGACATCTCTCACCTGTCATGGAAGACCGCCTTCTGGGTGGCTATCACGTCAGCCAGAAGGATGGGAGAACTCCAGCGCTTTCCATCGAGTCTCCTTATCTGGTCTTCCACAGGGACAAGGTTGTCCTGCGCCCCACCCAAAATTCCTTCCGAAGGTGGTGTCTGAGTTTCACCTTAACCAGGTGTTGACTCTGCCAGTGTTCTACCCCAATCACACCTCAGAGGCCGAATATAGGACCCTAGAAGCGATCACTTATTATAAGGGCGGATGGCTGAAGTTCAGGAGAGGTTCGCCAGCTGTTTGTCACCTCACGCTGAAGCCTCACCTGGCAGACCTGCAGCCAAGCGGACGGTAGGCAGGTGGGTCACCTCCTGCATAGATCTCTGCTATAGGTTGGCGGGCATGGAGCCTCCCAGAGGGATAAGAGCTCATTCTACCCGCCATACTGCTGAATCGGTAGCTGCTTCCAGGGACATCCCTATCCAGGAAATCTGCAGGGCTGCTACCTGGAAGTCAGCACATACCTTCATCACCCATTACCACATCCACCTTGAGTCCGCCGGGATGCTGGTTTTGGGGCCTCGGTTCTCCAGTCTCTATTCTTTAAGTAGGGGTGTGCCTTGCCTCCCCTCCCAGAGAACTGCTAGGAGTCTGCCAGACAGTGTGGATGAACAACATATCCATGTCCTAAATACAGGTTACTCACCTGTAACAGGAGTTCTAGGAATGGTATATGTTGTTCATCCACACACACTCGACTCTCCCGGCTTGACGCACAACCTGGCTTCCAGCGGCTAGATCTGGCGCCATGGGGCAGAGCCGAGAGTTTTACCACCCGGTGGGTGGGTGGGAGGAGCCAGCTTGAAGACCTTCTGGCAAGATTTAAAGCGACAAGGAACCTGCCAGACAGTGTGGATGAACAACATATACCATTCCTAGAACTCCTGTTACAGGTGAGTAACCTGTATTTCTAGGAGTGGTATATAGTTCACATCCACCATCCACCTAACCGCTCCTGTGGCGGCACATGGATAGCTGCTTCTAGCATGCAAGGTCTGGCGTCACAGGGTGAAGTCAAAGGATATCCCACCGGTAAATAGGAGGAGCTTAGCCTAAAGACATTCCAATGAATAATCACCCTGGTGGAACTGCCAAAGCATGGATGTGAAACCACGTACCACTCCTAGAACTACGGTTACAGGTGAGTAACCTAATTGTACTATAGGCAAGGCAAGTTTTATATTTCAGGTGCCCAGTCCGGAGGCTCTGGGTGCCATTCATAAATACAAACTATTCATTAAAAGACACACACATAAATAAAACACTAATAAATAATCAAACCTTATAAAACACAATTTAAAATAACAGCAATTATTAACATGCTATCCCACAGAAATATATTGGTAGATGGTGTTAGAAAAGGCCTGACTGAACATGAGGGTCTTGAGGCAGGCCTCAAACAGTTCAATTGAAGGGGCTTCCCTTACAGATGGGAGCCAATTCTAGGACTGGAGCCAGCGACACTAAATGCTCTGTCGCTGGTAGTTTTAGCCTCATCCTGGGAATGCAAGGAGTCCCAGAAGAAGAGCAGAGGGAATGGACCGAGGTGGCAAGCATCAGAAGGTCAGACAAGTATCCAGGGCGCAGCCTGTGTAGGGCCTTAGCGTGAGCAAGCCCACCTTGAAGAGGATCTTCCACCTGACTGGCAGCCAGTACAGATTGCGCAGCACCAGGTGAGGTGGCAGTATTTAAACTGCCCATCAACAACCTGGCAGCTGCATTCTGCACTAGCCGCAGGCCTGCGGAGGATACGCCCCGAGACCCCAAGGTAGAGCGCTACAGTAATCAAGCCTGACATTATGAAGGCATGTACCAAGGTGGAAGGTCCATGGGCATAACTAGGGCTTAATCCTAGTGATATTCCTAAAATGATAAAGCTGGTCCAGACAACGGATGACACCTGAACTTCAAATGTCAATCCATTGTCAAAGGTCACACCAAGATTGCGACCCTAGAGGAGGCCTTTAATGGCACAGAACCCAGAAATAACCCTGTTGCTCTGCCAGAGGCCATCCTATCATGCCCTCAGTTCAACTCCACCACCAGTACCTCCATCTTATCAGGTTTCAGTCTCAGCCAGCTAGAGGCCATCCAGTCGTTGATCTCAGCAAGGCAGCTGTTCAACACTTCCACCACATTGGATGTCCCAGGGGCAAAGGAAAAATACAGTTGGATATCATCAGCATAGCAATGAAAACTCAAACTGTATTTCCTAATGATCTATCCAGGGCAGCATGTACACGGCAAACAACATTGGTGCGAGACTGAACCCTGAGGTACTCCACATGACAGGAGGCTAGGAGGAGGAGAAATTCCCATCACTACCTGTTACCTCTGGTTCGTGAGATAGGACTTAAACCAGCAAATGACAGTGCGGCGTAGTCCACAATATTCCCTCAGATGGTCAAGCAACACCAATGGTCTACCATTTCAAATGCTACAGACAGGTTGAAGAGAACGGAATTGTACCCTCTTCGATCTCGAGCCCTAAGGAAGTCATTATGCACCGAACTAATGCGGTTTCCTACTATGCCTTGCCGAAACCCCGACTGGAAGAGCTCGTACAAATCAGAGGTCACAAGTGCTCCTCAAGCTGCTGCACCAACTTTCTCAACAACCTTCCATAAAATGGGAGGTTGGAGATGGATAGGTAGTTTGACTTGGCGTCAGGGTCTGAAGATGGCTCCTTCAGAAGAGGCCTGACCAGTGCCCTTTCAGGGCATCTGGGAAGACCCTCTCTGAGATAGAACACCGGACAATCAGAGGCGAACACCAGGCCAACAGTGTCGACACATCCCATCAAGAAGCGTCGGCACTGGATCCAGTTCACAATATGTGTGCTTTATCCTGATGGCAACCTCAGTGACCTCAGCTACCTCCATTGGTTTAAACTCCTCCCCCAACTGGGCGAAGTGTTCTCCAGGCGTCCGGCGTCCTGTGAAGCCACAATGTAACATCATGGCGAAATGTTCTGCCATATGGTGGACACCCTGCCCAAGAAGAATCAAGCAAACTCTTGACATAATGTGTCAGAAAATGCTTTTTCAGCTGTAAACAGGCTGGATTTAACAGCCTGTCCACAGTATGAAAGACACTGTTGGTTGATTCCTCCCAGCAATCTCCTGGACAGGAACTCTGCCTTCTTATGGGTGATTACCCTGATACTCAACATAATGAGCGCTAGGACCAATTTGTCTGCCCCAGCTCGACTTCCGCCAGCAGCTTCTAACCTCAGATTCAGAATCATCGCCTTTGAGCTCGCCATCAAACCATGGAGACCTCAAGTGAGAGAATTTGAGTCATACACGGACCGGTGCAAGAGAGTTATGCGAGCCAGCATCGCTTCTATTATAGGTGGCGACGGCCTGTCCTGTACCCCCTACACATCCTAATATATCCACAGTATGAATCTGGTATGTTCATTTTAAAAGGTAACCTCAGTGCAGGAGCTCTTTAAAAATTGTGATTGGCAGTCATCTTTAATGATTTGAAAATTAGTTACAAAAGCAATCTTAAGAATATCTGAGGAATTGAAAAAATGCTATTGATGAATCTGAGAAAGTAAGAAATACATTTCTGACCAGCTCGGTGGTGCTGAGAGTTGAGTCGCTGGGCGCCACCCCTCGTGCCATGCACGGGACCCGGGTTGGGAGCGAGCTGAGTCGTCAGGGGTTGTGGTGATGGGGAAGGATTGGCGTCCATGGACTGCTCCTTCCCCAGCAAGGGGTTTCCACTAGCGGTGCACTGGCGGCCTCTGGCGGTGGCTGGTAGTGCCACAGTGCACAGCTGCGAATGCAGGGGATTGGAGCTTTGGCAGGCGTCCTTCAGGTGTGCACATTAGCATGCACATGCCAACGCTGCCGTCTTTGCACGTCTAAGCTCTGGGAAGAAAACTAAGGAAAATCCCGTTGGTGGGTGCAATGCGGTGACCCTCGATAGCCCAAGGCCACATGTTCAATGTTGGTCGTTTCTCCGTACCTTTCCTAGGGATTCTGGGGCCTCTCCATGGGGTCCGGAGAGCCCGGAATCCTGATCCCGATGAAGTTCACGGAGAGCGGTTCAGGTGGGTGGTGGAGCTGAGGAACCGTGAATGGGACCCTGAGAGATGCCCTGAAGGTAGGGAGCAAAATAGATTTAAAAAGTTATACATTTCTGCAAGAACTACATGATGATTTTTTGCCAACTAACAAATTCTGTTGCTATAAATTTAATTTCAAAAGCAAAAAAAAAAAAATTAGATTGTGTCCTCCAGACATCTCTTCACAGTTACATATATAGTTGGTTTAGTCCACTTTTTATCTCGTACTAAGAGCAAGGTCTGTGCTGGGTGCTGGGTGAGTGGGGAAAACAGAGTTTAGAATGGAGTCTGTTTTACAAGCGATTAGTTTTTAAATTTGGTGTTGGAACTGGAATTGAACCAAGATAACTGAGGTTTATCTTAAGTTGAATGTGTGGTCTGTGCTGGGCTCAGGTGACAGGGAGTGACAAACTGCTGACAGCAGTGGAAGACAACTGTTGCTATAGTGGAAAGTAATTCGTGCGAGGAGTTTATCTGTATCAGAAGAGATGTGTGGCCAGCCTGCAGCTTAGCAGTAGGCTACCTCTCGCAGTGCTGGAGACCCAGGTTCATGGTCCAAGCTTGGATGTCACCGTGTTGACCGACTGAGGAGAAGTGAGCATCCATGGGACTGCACTGTTCCTCCAGGATCGGGTGGGAGTGGTGCTTGGCATTAGCCTGACCTCTAGCAGTAACTGGGGTCAGACCGTGGGGACCACAGACTGGGTGAACACAGGCAGATATCCAGTGAGCTCCTTATGGAAGCGATCAGCTCGGCCATTGATGTCCGTGTATGCCAGCTCCTCCACACCTTTGGGAAGGGAGGAAAAAGGGGACTCACCCTGGCTAGCAGGATGCTAAAATGATTCTCTAACCCCTCACAGACCCGCCTCTGCACGCCTGGCAGCTCCGACTGGATCTTGCCTGGCAGATCAAGCAGAGCTCTCTGCCACCCCATGGGAGTCATGGGGAAGCTTGAGTGTGAGCTGGTAAGTCCAGGAGATGTCATGTGACAGGGCTGGGAGGGGTCTGAGAGAGAAAGGAAGAAGAAATTGGAGATGTTACGATCCCGCTCCAGAGGAGCACTGTGGAGCTTCAACATGGCGGACACTTTCCTTTGAAAAGCAGATGGAGCGCATATAAATAATGACATTTCCTAAGCATACTGACTTAAACTTGCCAAAGTTGATGGCTGTAGAGCTATTATTCCCTGAGAGACTAGAAATGGGTCCCAAAAAGACAACCATGCGGCACAGAATATAGATGCCTACGTTTTGTTATGGGGCTCAAGAAGCATAGGAGCAGGGCTGACCAACTTCTTTGATATCATGCCTTCAGAAAATCCGAACCCTCAAATTATGGCAATGCTGGAGAAGATCCAGGCAATGGGAAGTCACAAATTGCGTCTGGCTGTAGTGGGCGCTTCGAGTTACTGAACTGGACAATAAAGTGCAAAGGCACTTCCTCACATCACCAAGCTTAATTCTGAAGCGGAACGCCAGCAGGAGAAATGTGGCCTTCGTGTAGAACTTTTAATTTTCTTCACACTAAAAAGAGGCACTGGAGAATGCACACAGACAAGCAAATGTCTGGATAGTTGGTTTTCCCTCAGGCTGGCGGGAAGAACGGAGATAATACCAGCTGTGCAACGCCTCTTTTACGGACTTGGGCTTGTTGCCTGAAGACTCTGGTATATCCTGTTACAGAGGCCTTTACGATCCCTATTAGAGCCAGACCAGGGAGTACTGCTGGGGAGCATCCTCTCACAGCCATAGTGACACTCTCAAGCCCGAGGCCAGTATTCCCTTGCTGCAAGCTGCTAGGCAGCGAAGGGATCTTATTTGGGAGGCAGTAAAATTGCCCGTATCCTGATCTTTCCTCCCAAACTCAACACCGAAAAAAAAGCCTTGCAGGAGATGAAAACTCTTCTTAAGAATGGAATTTCTGCAAAACTTTTATTTCCTGCCCGTTTGCAAATTGGTCATGCAAATAAAACCCACATCCTTATGGACCCTGAAGTTGCAGCTCTGATTTGGAGCCTAATGATTGAAAACTGAATGGCTGGGGTTTCTTTTTTCATATTTCAAGCTACCCTGCCTTTCTATAGTCTCTTAAGCCCTAGTTCCTTATGGGCCGGAACTGACAATGTAGTCAACAGGGTCAGAAAGGAACAAGCATCATCAGTTGTGACACCTCGGTATTTAAAAGTACTGACCTGCTCCAGTGTGGCCCCATTCTTTAAGATAGTAAGGTATGGGCCTCTTTCCTCCGCTGAGGCCCTACAAAAACCTAAAGTCTTTGATTTGGTTGACCACTCTGTCCAGTTACATAAATTAAAACTGCTTGGTTTTGATAATCTGTCCCATAAATGTTTCTTCTCATTACCCAACAAAAGGTCTCAGATGGTTAAGGGAAGGGTGCCCAGTATACAGAAGCTGATAACTGATGGGGTTCCTCAAGGGTCCATCCTGGGTCCTCTGCTATTCTCTCCATCAATGATATGCCTGGTAACTGTGGCATGGCTATTTTATTACTGTATGCTGATGGCTATCTTGTACAGGTGCTCTGGTGATGTCACCCAACTTGGTAGCCTGCTTACTAGTGACTTCAGGGAATTAGAGGAATGGTTCACTAGTAACAAGTTAGTCCTGAATACCAAGAAAATCAAAGTCATCCTGTTCAGTCCCAGATACCGTTGTCCCTCTAGGCAGCATCTGTTGCCTTGACCACTGAGGCTCTGATTGAGGTGGTTGATTCTGTTAAATACCTTGGAGTATATATGGACCAGGAAGACTCCTTTTAAGTTCCATGTGGATCATGTCTCAAGTCATTACACCAGAAAATTTGTTTACTTTACCAGCTGAGCTGTTATCTGTCTGACAACTCCATGCTGGCTGTTGCCAACTGTACACTAGTCTCTGTTCTTACAATGCTCCACTTCTTCAGACCCTAAGGAGCACAGAGGCTAATAGGCTAAAGGTCCTCTACAATACAATTGGGAGATTTGCTGCCAGTGTTTCTCCTAAGGAGCACCATTGTGATGTCTTCAGCTCATTAAATTGGCCATCCCTTGAATGTATGGATTCCACTGTCTATGGCTAGCACACAAACTGGCAATAGCTGCCCCTCCCCGGCTCAGTGATGTGTCGGCAATTAAACCCACAGGAGAATGCTCCGGTCCTCCAGCTGTATGCTACTTGATTATCCAAAATCAGGAACAAGGTCCTGTGCAGGCAAAGGATCCTTTGCCTTCTCTGTGGAATTCTGTACCCACACCTTTCAAAATTGTTCCTCGTTTGCAAGCTTTAAAAAGGACTTGAAGAGGTTTCTCCTTGAACATAGTCTCTGTGCTTGTATTCAGTGTCACATGTACCTGCTTGTTGAATATGCTACTTTGTAAACATAGGCTTGTCTATGTGCTTGCACTAATGTGTATATACTAATGTCATTAACTCTGGAACATTGTGATCTCATTGTTAGTAATTGTTACTGATTGTACTGCTCATGTGACTTTGTATGCTGCTATGTTTCATGTAATTAATTCCACTTCACCCCTGAAAAAGGGACATCTAGTTTCAATGGGTTTACCCAGTCAACAAAATGCAATAAATAAGCGGGAAGGGGATGCAGGGCTGAGAATAGCATTGTAATGCTGTCGGAGGCAGCAGCAGTTTTTGCATGATCCTGGAACTTCTGACAGGCACTTGTATATGTTAAGGGGTTGGTAGTACATTTAATACTACCACTGTAATATGTATTAAGTGCTGTTAGAAGTTTCAGGAGCATGCAAAGGCAACTGCTGCCCCGATAGCATTACAGTGCTATCTATAGTCCTATAGCCCTTTCCACTTTGCATCCTCAAATTGAGGTTTTGTGGGCAGGGCTGCCGTGGGTGCTCAGCGGCTTCAGAGCTAATAGGAAGTATGATCGACGTAAGTGGAAGTTAAAAGCTTTTTAATCAGATTGCAAAATTCCAAAACAGGATTGTTTTAGGTCTTGGGCAGCAGCTACTGGATACAGGTCACCTGCCCCAAACAACAAATGGCAGCTGCTCTATAAACCTAATACATTCCCAAGTTTCAGTTACTTCAGAAAAAACAAGAGTTCTAGGGACATGGATATGTTGTTCATCCACACTTATTGGCAGGTTCCTTGCCGCTTTAAATCTTGCGGAAGGTCTTCAAGCTGGCTCCTCCCACCCACCGGGTGGTAAAACTCGGCTCCGCCCCATGACGCAGATCTTCCTTACGCTGGAAGCTCAGGTTCCTCCTTAACGCTCTGCGATTAAGACTGGTTCCTAATTCTTCGAAGTTCGAAATCAAAAGTTTTTGCTAAAGACTTCAGTCTTCTTCTCCTCGCGGCTCGATGGACAAATCGACTCCGGTTTCCGGAGGTGCCCTTGCGGGCAGAAGATGTCTAGGGCGGATCCGCACTCCCGTGCGTCTACTGCCTGGGCCTTGAGCACGACCGCGAGCCTGCGACTGGCGCTCTTCTTTTTCGGCCTACGTCCTTGAGACCGTGCCCGATTACAACTGGGGCGCCCGAAAAAAAATTCCACCTGTGAAATCTAAGAGGCCGGTTGGCGGTGTCGCGGCGGGAGCTCGGCGGATCAGCTCGAGCAGATGATCGGCCCTCGAAGAGGAGGCGGCGGGCCGCTTCTACCTTAGCTCGCGGCATTTGTCCGCTCTCTCTGGTGCCTCGTGCTCTGCTTCTTTTAAGGAGCTTTGTCTGACCCTCGCGAAGGTGAGGGTCCAACTACCGGGACCTTTTCCAGGTCAAAAGAGCAAAAAGTAAAATCTCTCCGTCGGCGCTCTTGGGAAGGGAAGAATCCCCTCCCTTATAAGACAGTCAACCGAACGACCCCTCAGCTTGACCACTGGCTTCACGGTGTCCCCGTCAGGCCAGTTGACCGAGACTCGGCAACGCAGCGTCGAGATTTTCTCGACCCGTTAGAGCGAGTTATCGGCTGGAAGCTGAAATCCCCTCTCCCAGTTTCCCGGTGGGAGTTGAGGATCCGTCGGCTCGTCTGCCTCGGTTCCGGAGCCCGGTGGGATCGTCCGAGGCGAGTGCCGATTTCGACACTTCTCCTAGCCTTCCACGGCCTAGTCGAGACTCTCGGTCTGGACATCCTCACCGGTCCAACCGATCCCGCTGCCATAGGCGGTCTGGCACAGCGGCAAATTAGGCGCCACGCTTTCCTCCAGACGAGGGAGGCTTCAAGCGCAAGTTGCATCGAGTCTGAGGAACTCATGTGGCAACAGCTCTTTTGACGGGAATAGGCCTGACCCAGTCATCTTCGGCCATTAAGTGGCTGTCACGGGCGGCCGAAACAACCCCTCGCTGTGGCCGAGGGCCTATTCCCAGGCGGTTGTTGCCAATTCCAGCTGCCCACCGATTCTGGTGGAACCTCTGCCTCCACAGCCATTAGTTGGGGCTCCGACAAAAATTGTCAGTGACCTTGGGGTTGCCCCATGGGCTGTCTGTCACCCTCACTCGATAAACCTCGGCAGGTGGAGGGTGGCTCAGGCCGAGGCAGCTCTTTGAGGACTCTTCCGAGTCCGATGATGGTTCCTCCCTCTTCTCCAAGCGCATGGACTTGGAGTCCTCGGGAAGGGCAGTCAGTGGACGATAGCGCCGTCCTTCTTAGGGTTGCTTGACTCATCTCGGAGTCTACCAGGATGAGCTTCGAACCCATTTCAAGCAGGCCGAGTATCCCCTCACGGAGATTCTGGACGAGGATCTCTCGGAGGCCTTTCCGGTGGCGAAGCCATAGTGGATCGAGCCTTGGAACTTTGGCAGCTTCCTGCCCTGCGCCTTGAGCCAGGATGGCCAGGAAGTATCGCGGTCCCTACCGGTTCCCTGTCCGTTTTTGAACACCCCTCGGCCGAGGGGTTGGTTACCGACAGCGTTTTCCGGCGTGCGGGAATGCCAGGATGTAGACAAACCTCCGACAAGGAATCCAAGAAATTGGATTATGCGGGCGAAAAGTCTATGCCATCTCTCTCGGCCTTCGTCCAGGCCAGTTCGGCCGTCCTCATGAGCACGTTTTCTCACGCCCTGTTGGGCTCCCTGGATGAGTGGTCCCTCATCTTCCACGAATCTGCAGACTACGGTCAGGCAGGTGCGGGACCAGGGCAGGCGGTGGCAAAACAGCAGCTCCAGACTGCGTTAGAGATCGGGGACTCATGTGCCAGGTCTGTGGCGGCCACAGTGGTCATGCGTCGTCGGGCTTGGCTGAGGATATCCACCTTTACCTCGGATACCCAGCACAAGTTGGCGGATGTTCCTTTTGGGGACTGACCTCTTGACCCTGGGGTGGAAGGTCACCTGCAGAGGATCGAGAAGTCCAATGCTACCTTGGACTCGGTCTCTTCTGCTCAGAAGGACAAGGCCGTAAGCCACAGCCTAAGCCCTTTCATCCTTCTGCGCCCGTGGCCCACCGCCAATAACGTCAGGGCCAGCAGGCTCGGCTTGGCATCCCAAACCCAAGCTGTCGGCTTCCTCCATCAGGAAGCAGGAGGAAAAGGCCAGGTGGTCCCTCGGCGGTCCTTCCTCAAGCTGCCCAGTGGCCGGGCTGGGGGTGTCGCCCCATCCTGTCACCTCACCCTGGTTCCCCGTAGAGATGGCTCAGACACTTCCTTTCCACCTGGTCCGCTGTTACCATGGATAGGTGGGTACTGGAGGTGGTGGGAAAGGCCTACCTCTGGAGTCCGAGCAGGCCCGCCCTTCAGAGCCGTCGCACCTTGGGGGCCTCGAGGTCCATGAGCCTCACTGGCGGCTCGCCGAGCTCTCCTCCTCCAAAGGAGGTGATCACGGAGTGTAGACTCCCCTTCAGACCCGGGGTTCGTGTCCAGGTATTTCCTGGTTCCGAAGCGGACAGGGGCTGGCGCCCCATTCTCGACCTACCGACCTGAACAAGTTCCTGAGGTCTCGAACCTTCAGGATGGTCACTCTGGCGCAGATAATACCATCTCTGGAACACGGCGTGTGGTTCTGCTCTCTGGACCTACCGTCCCTATCCATCCGTCGCATCGAAGATTCCTCCGCTTTCGGCCGGAGGATCCCTCTTCAAGTTCGAGCCATGCCCTTGGCTTATCTCCAGCTCCAGGGTCTTCACCAAGTGCATGGCAGTGGTGACAGCATTCCTCTTGGCGCCGAGGGGTCCGGTGTACCCTTACCTGGACGATTGGCTGATAGCAGCCCCTCAGATGGGAGGTGGAGGCGGTCCAGAAATCTGGCCCTCCAGGTTTGCTCTCAAGTCGGCCTTCTCATCAAGCGATGCCAAGTCGAACTCAAGCCGAAGCAGGTGATCCTGTTCATCGGGAGAGGCTCGACTCTCTTGAGAGCAAAGCACGGCTCCCGGTGGACAGGGCCGGGGTTCTTACCTCCTTTGCCCAATCATTTCTGGTTGGGCAATCGCTCCCTGCCAGGACTTCCTGCGCCTCCTGGGTCTCATGGCGGCCTGTACCAGCGTGGTCCATTGGGCACGCTGCACTGTGCCCCTTCAGTGGGGACTGGCCAGCCAGTGGTCACAATGCTGCGATCCTTTGGACCAGCTAGTGATAGTGACCCAGGAGATGTGAGCAGCTCTCCAGTGGTGGACCGTTCCATCCCATCTGCAGGAGGAGCATCCCGTTTGTCCGCCCGAGCTGGCGGTCTCTCTATCAACCGATGCCTTTCTGATGGGTTGGGGTGCCTATCTGGGAGAACACGAGTGCCACGGCCTCTGGTCCGCAGGTCCCGATGCCACATCAACCTGCTGGAGCTCGGCGGTCCGCCTAGCTCTCACCGCCTTTGCTCCATTTCTCCGGGGTCAAGTGGTCCAGGTCAGGCGGACAATACCACGACCATGTACTACCTGAACCGCCAGGGCGGAGACACGCTCCATGCTTCTATGCAAGAAGCTCTCCGCATTTGGTACTTATGCGCAGCCTGGAGGTGGATCTCTAGCCATTCATGTGGCAGGGCCTCCAACACCCTGGCCGATGCCCTGAGCGGATAGGGGCTGCATCTGAGCAGTGGTCTCTCCTGCGGAGGTAGTACAAGATCTGTTCTCCACTGGGGCACACCTCAAGCGGACCTGTTTGCCTCCAGGAGAATCATAAGCTGAGGCTGTTTCATGCCGCCCCCTCAGCAGGGCTCGCTGCAGGGGATGCCTTCTCGAGGCTGTGGACCCCGGGCCTCTTTTCGCCTTTCCCCATTTCCCTTGATTCACAAGGTGATTCTCAAGACAAGGAGGGACAAGGCGCAGGTGATTCTGATAGCCCCAGACTGGCCCTCGCCAGTTCTGGTACCCAGATCTCCTCAGCCTCAGCTCCAGGCTCCCGAGGCAGCTTCCAGCTCGCCCGGACCTGCTCTCAGTCAGTCAGGGGAAGGTGTTCCATCCGGACCTTCAATCCCTGCACCCTGACGGCCTGGTTCCTGAGGGCTAGAGTTCCAGGCCTTGGGTCTTTCCGAGAGGTCCTCAATGTTGTTGTGGCGTCCCGTGAGGATCGACCAGAAAATGCTACGCCTTCAGATGGAAGAGATTCTCCATTTGGTGTCAGGGCAAGGGCTTGGACTCCTCCTCCTGTTCTGTGGCAAGCATTTTGGACTATTTATGGTCCCTTTCTAGTCAAGGGGCTTGGTCGGCGACCTAAGGTGCACCTGGCAGCCATCTCTGCTTGCGGGCTGGGCCGGGGAGCAGTAAGGTAGCGCAGGAAAAGGTGGTTGGGCGCTTTTTCAAAGGCCTTGATCACATTCCCCTCGGTCACGAGAACCTCCACCTCCGTGGGATTTACTGCTGGTACTGGCAAAGCTCATGGGCAAGCAATTCGAACCAATGCACAGGTGTGATCTCTCTCACCTGTCGTGGAAGAACCGCCTTCTTGGTGGCTATCGCGTCAGCCAGAAGGATGGGAGAGCTCCAGGCGCTTGCATCAAGTCTCCTTACCTGGTCTTCCACAGGGACAAGGTTGTCCTGCTCCCCACCCGAAATTCCTTCGAAGGTGGTGTGAGTTTCACCTTAACCAGGTGTTGACTCTGCGGTGTTCTACCCCAGTCACACCTCGGAGGCGAATACAGGCTCCATACTCTGGACCCTAGAAGAGGCGCTCGCTTATTATAAGGAGCGCATGGCTGAAATCGGGAGAGGTTCGCCAGCTGTTTGTCACCTATGCTGAAGCCGCACCTGGCAGACCTGCAGCCAAGCGGACGATAGGCAGGTGGGTCACCTCCTGCATAGATCTCTGCTATAAGTTGGCGGGCATGGAGCCTCCCAGAGGATAAGAGCTCATTCTACCTGTCATACTGCTGCATCGGTGGCTGCTTCCAGGGACGTCCCTATCCAGGAAATCTGCAGGGCTGCTACCTGGAAGTCAGCACACACCTTTATTACCATTACCACATCGACCTTGGTCACGCCCGGGATGCTGGTTTTGGGGCCTCAGTTCTCCAGTCTTATTCCCTAAGTAGGGGGTGTCGCCTTGCCTCCCTCCTCCGGAGAACTGCTAGGAGTCTGCCAACAAGTGTGGATGAACAACATATCCATGTCCCTAGAAATACAGGTTACTCACCTGTAACAGGAGTTCTAGGAATGGTATATGTTCATCCACCACGACCCACCCGACCTCCCGGTACTGCACAACCTGAGCTCCAGCGGGCCAGATCTGGCATCATGGGGCGAGCCGAGTTTTACCACCCGGGTGGGTGGGAGGAGCTAGCTTGAAGACCTTCCGGCAAGATTTAAAGCGGCAAGGAACCTGCCAATAAGTGTGGATGAACAACATATACCATTCCTAGAACTCCTGTTACAGGTGAGTAACCTGTATTTATGTTCTCTTTCATTTTGGTTACAAAGTTAAGATCAGCCACATTGAAGCTTAGGGAGAGAATAGGATCTCTTCATGATAACGAGGCCTGGATTTTCGATATTACAGTAGTACTGATTATTTCAAGCAGAAGCACATTGTTGCTGTACTCAGTTTTTAAGCAAGTATAGACTGAATTGCATTTATAAAAATAACCCATAGTTGTAGATTGAACATTCCTGTGTGTAAAATATGTCCCAAAGACAAGATTTATAGTTGACTCAAATCCTTGTGTTTATAGCAGACTGCACTTGCTTCATGTATAGCTGGTCCTGGTTATCGTGGCACAGGGTTTTTACTATGCTTTGCAGGTACTGCCAAACTCAAGCTTGCTACATAGATTAATTTTCTTTTTTTTCCCCAGATGGGAACTGAATATCTGTATACAGACTAGCATTATTATGTCTTTTCTCAAAACAATTAAAAGGTTTTGCTTTAGTAACTGGCTTGCTGATTTTCATTAATAGTAAAGCAGCAGTTCATGTTAACTCACTGTAAACTTTCAAATGGCAGTCATTTATTTCTCCTCACTAAAAATCTTAAAGTAGACCTTAAAAAGCGTAACCACAGCTGGTCTGCTGGCACACACTACGCTATCGCTTGCAACACTGTTGACCCGGGTTTGGAATCGCCTGGGTGTTCAAAGGGCCAGCCAGGGGAGGGATTAGCATCCTAGCGTGCACATTCCCCTCTGGTGGGAGGGTGTCCCATATCCTGATGCTGTACTGCCACCTAGGTAACCACAGGTGGAGGAGGTGCAGCAGAGCGGTGGAAATAGAGGGAGCTGCAGCATGGCTGTTGGGTCGTCAGGCATGCCAGCGCCCACTGACATCACCATGCTCCTGAGGGGAGGAAGGGTTAAAAGGCGCTGACATCAGAGGATGATTCCTCCACCTGCCTGCCTTGTCCACTCTGGGTCACTGCAGCTTGTCCCTGGAGATATTCCCAGCCACACCTCCTCTGTGGGTGGCCAGATAGCATGGGAAACATCATGCCCAAGGAGCTGAAATGTGACCTCCGCCTTGAGAGGTAAGTTGAAGAGCAGCACAGCTGTGTGCTGTGGCTGGTCTGGAAGGGGCGAGGGTTACTGGCTGGCAAGATCTCGAAGGACAAGATCGGGTATTGGTGGTAGGTTGAAGGGAGGTCTGGATCGGAGGCCTGAGGGGAGAAAACACATTCATTTAAATGTTGTTTCCGGTCACCACACCGTCTCATTGTTGCACATATGCACATGAAAAAATAAAGCACCACTTATAGTTTTACCATGAAAATACCTTCTGGATAAAGCTGGGATGATTCCTTTTGCATCTCTCCAAGTAAAATATGGGTTGGTAGGAAGAGGTCACTTTAGATATCTACAGATTCATACTTATCTATTACATAAAACTAAAGCTAGAACACGGCTTCCAGAATCTATGCGTTACTACTGAGCCTTCTATTGGATGCTGAAGCAGGAAAACAATGGGAACATTTAATAGGACTTTTTTTTTATCGGAGTTTGTTGGAATATCTGTCTGACTCATGTCACGGGTGTGGGTTTATGATAACACAATTTCAGGCAGACCACAAGTCAGGTGCATAAAAGCATGGTTGCGATTATCATTTTATTTTCATCAAGAAAAATATACAGAAAACAAAAATGGTATGTCTGGCAACTGCTTAGCTTCAACAGCATTTAAGTCTTTCTTTAGCCTAGCATAAATCAAACAGTGTGGACACACACTACCAGGAGGTTTTCCACCTTCCTCAGTCAGTATTCAACTGACTACCCTATCTTCTCTCAGCACTGAGGTGTAGGGCTCTTTATAAGCTCACTAGAAGTTGGAAAAACAATTTTCTACTGCTTTTGATTAACAGCAGACTTAACATAAAACTAGCCACTAGGGGCCAATGTTGCAACACAGTGAACAGTTATTTGGCAGCTGGAGCACATTACATAAGTTGTTTACAGCATTGTTTAAGGTCAGACCAGAGATCAGAACATTCTGTGCACTTCTAAACTTTACTGCAGGGTCGTATTACCTCATGCTGTCTGTTGCAAAATATATCTTAAAGAGTGCTGCTAACATCTAGAAAAGCAAACACAAATGTTTTATTATTCTTATGTTAAGATAGCCCTCTCATTTTGTAACTGTACTCTTAGTTTTGTTATAACCAACCAAGCAGCAAGTTGGACATTATACAAAACATATAAACTGCTAGGGAAGGGGTTTCAACTTATCTCAGTGTTGTCCACTATGACAGGAGTGACCCAGTCACAACTCAACATACACCATTTTAGAAAAATGGACTCAGGATTTATCTATGGCAGTGTCAGATACAGATTGGTATAAATATGCACATTTAACAGTCACGATAACTTCCTCAGATACTTGGTGTAATTCACCTGGAAATGTTGCTCCTGTTATTTCTGTACACCCGTGAGAATGAAAAATTTTACCCCAGACACGGATGTGTTGGAGGAGTCTGGAACTCAAAATGCAGATTAACTACACATTTTGGGTCTTGTCCTAAATTAATTGAATAGTGGATGGATTTTCAAGATCAGGTGGAATATGTATCTGTGCTTTCAGAACCATTCGCCCCAAAATGGTGCTTTTGTTCATCCCCGCCCCCAACACGTAGCTTATAGTTCTCAGTCTATGGCCCTGTGTATATATAAGCAGTCAAAAGAACGATTACTAGAAAGTGGAAGCAACACATAATGCCTACTAGAATGGACTGGCAGACCATCCTGGTGGCGCTGAGGGTTAGGCGCTGGACTCACACCTCGCCACACGTGTACGAGTTCGGAAACAAGCTTGGGCCATCGGGGAGTGCGTGGGAAGGAGAGGATTGAGCATCCGTTAGACTGCTCTCCTCTTCTGGGGTGGGATTGGGGACTCTCCGCCAGGTGGCGGCTTTAGCAGAGGCTGGGGTACTACACTCTTGGTGGGGCAACCATTGGGGCACAGTGTCAGCGGGAGGGGACAGGAGTGTGCCTCCACACACTGATGCCACAGCATGACCAAACCGGTGGCGGAACAAGTGAAAATCCCTGGCACCTGGTAGGCAAAGATGAGCCCAGGATCAGCCCTCACGTCCAATGCCGGGCCTTTCAGTACACAACCGACACTCTCTCCAACTCTCCCTGGTCGCTCATTTGGATTCTAGATTGGGCGCCAGAGGAAGAGGCGGTCCTGCTGCTGGGGGACGAGGAGGAGATGGAACCATGTTGGGAGTCAGTGCTGGAGGGTTTGGGCAGGTTGGAACCAGGTTGCATTGAGAGGCTACACTGGAGAGAGTCCGAGGTCACCAGTGTGGGAGGTAAAAGAGTTGGGGGAATGGATTGGCAGGAGTTTGTTAATGACACATATCAAATGGAATGAATTACTGCGTATTTGCATGGAACACAGAAACAGTTTCAGATTAAATGGCAACCCTCAGTCTTGAATATAATGCAACAAAATAAGGAATTTGTTCCATAGTACAAAAATGTATACACTATTGCATTGCTGGTTAGAATATTAACAGAGAACCATTATGTTCTTGATTAACTTTTTTTGTTTTCTGTACCTTCAGGAATCAACTGGACTGTACACTGTAAAACATTGTTTTTATATTTGAGACTGCCTTGTAAATCAATGCAAATGCTCTTTCTTTCAATATATACTCAATAAAAGAAATAATAAAAAAATACCCTTCTGTCCTTACCTATTACCAGGAAATCTTTGTTTCTAGGGATGTGGATATGTTGTGCTTATCCACATTTCTGGCAGTGTCCTTTCACTTTAAGGCTTGCCAGAAAGTCTTCAAGCTAGCTCCTCCACCCACCCAGGTGGTAACTCCCTTGGCACCGCCTCTTGACATCAGATCTTTCTTTCCGCTGGAATAAGAAGAGTCCCTCCTTACCGCTGTCCATGCCAAGTAGGCCCTTTGCTTCAAAACGTTTGCGTTGCGATTCTGTTTGTCTTCAAGTGATTCCTTCACCTCATGCATGATGGGTAACTCTAAGTCAGCACCAGGATTCAAAGATGTGCATGTGGAAAGATGGTGTCCCAGATGGACCCGCACTCCACATGCGTCTACAGCCTAGGCCCTTAACACTATCCTCAGTCATGTGACCTGTGTGCATCTTGTAACCTACAACATTGGAAGACCGGCACACTCAGCTTCTGCTAGGGCACCCTGATGAATGGGATCCTCCTGTTAAATCAAGACACACTCATCAGGAAGTCTCCTGCTGCGGGGTCCGCTGAACAGCTGCGGCATTTGAAGAGGCTGTGGCTCCAGCCATGAAGCATGCCTCTTTGGCGTCAACCTTTTTGCCGCTTCCTTTAGGCGCTTGCTTCTCAGGGGCATTTATAGGATTTGTGGCAGTCCATTCCCACACTTAGGCAGGGACCTTCTTAGGACATAAAATCTAAAATAGAGACTAAAAAGAAGTCTCACCGTTGATCATGGGGTCCAAGCACTCGGGCCTGAATTTGCTCAATTCTTCTCGGACAGGGTATCCACTATCTGGTGGGCGTGCCGCCATTGAGCCTTACAGCGGCCTGCAGTGATCATCTAGATTGTCAGAGAGCCCTCCGCCTAGTTGGGGGAGTTTAAACCAATGGGAGGTGTCCGAGGGTTGCTGCCAGGTTAAAGCACACATATTGTGAGCTGGACTCAGTGCCGACACGTTTCTTGATGAGATGTGTCGAAACTGTTGGCCCTGTGTTCGCTTTTATTGTCCAGTGTTCTTTGACAGAGGGATTTTTCCAGATGCCTTAAAGGAGGCATTGGTTTGTCCCTCTTGAAAAGACCATCACTCGACCCTGACATCAAGGCGAATTACCATCCAATCTCCAACGTCCCATTTGTGGGAAAAGATGTTGAGAAGGTTGTGGTGCAGCAACTTGAGGAGCACCTCATGGCCTTTGATCTCTGCCAGCCATTCCAGTCTGGTTTCCATCTGAGGCATAGTGCTGAAACCGCACTGCTTGAATGCACAGTGACCTCCTCAGGGCTAGAGATTGGAGGGAGGGACAATTCTAATCCATCTCGATCTCTCTTCAGCCTTTGACACAGTAGACCATTGTGTGTTGCTCGACTGTCTGAGGGAATTTTGTGGGCTCACTGGCTCGGTCATCTGCTGGTTTGAGTACTGTTGAACGAACAGGAGGCAACGAGTAGGGATGGGGAATTTCTCATCCGCCTCTAGCCTCCTGTTATCACGAATACCTCAGGGTTCGGTCTTGTCACCAGTGTTGTTTGCCGTGTACATGCTGCCCCTGGGTGAGCTCATTAGAAATCACGGTCTGGGTTTTCATTGCTATGCCAATGATACCCAGTTGTATCTCTTTTTGCCCCAGGAACTTCTAGTGCGGTGGAAGTACTAAACAGCTGCCTCATGGAGATAAATGACTGGATGTCCTCCAGCTGGTTGCGACTGAACCCTAACAAGACAGAGGTACTGGTGGTAGAGTCGAACAGAAAGCGGAACAGGTTGTCCTCTGGCGCCGATGCGGTTTATTCCTGGGATCTGTGCCACGAAGACCTCCTCTGGGGTGGAAACCTTGGCGTGACCTTCGACAGCGGATTGTCATTTGATTTTCAGGTGTCATCCATTGTCTGGACCAGCTTTACCACCTTAGGAATATTGCCAGGTTAAGCCCCTAGTTCCGCTCTATGGACCTCCCACCTTGGTACATGCCTTGCAACATCCAGACTTGACTACTGTAATCGCTCTGCCTCGGAGTCTCTGGAGGAACCTTCGCGGCTGCAGCTAGTGCAGAACGCGACCACTAGGCTGCTCACTGGGCAGCCTAAATTTTGTCAAATTACTCCCGTGTTGTGTGAACTACACTGGCTGCCAGTTAAGTGGAGGATTCTCTTTCAAGGTGGACTTGCTGACCTTTAAAGCCCTACATGGGCTGGGTCCCAGTTACTTGTCAGACCTTCTCACGCCTGCTGTCCTGGTCACCCCTCCGGTCCTCATCTAGGCCTCCTGGCAATTCCCAGAATGAGACTCACAACCTCCAGCGACAGAGCATTCAGTGTCGCGGCCCGTCCTATGGAATTCATTGCCTCCATCTATTCAGGAGGCCCCTCAGTTGAGATTTTAAGGCCCACCTTAAGACCTTCCTGTTTAATCAGGCCTTCCGGACCTTAGGCATTAGTCCACCCTGAGCACCCAGCTTATTTGTTGAGTATCAGCTTTTAGATATATATATATATATATATATATATATATATATATATAAATCAGATTTATGTATAGTTATATATTATTGTTTTATATTATTATATTGATAGTTTGTTCTTGTTGTCTGGCACCCAGAGCCTCGAGTTAGGCGACAGAAAAACAAAATTTTCCTGCCGCCTAGGATTCCCATGCTCCTATGGAGGTTTTACGACTATAGTCGATCTTTCGGCCAGGCTGCTGGCTTCATGGTCTCCTAATAGGGCCAGTTGGTCGAGATGCCTGTTGACCAACTTGTCGAGATATTTCTTGAGCTGGTCCAACCATTGTCGCTAGGTGAAGCTGATATCTCCTCTCAGGAATCCAGTCCTGCCTGTTACCTCCCAGGGAGGCTTGGACCAGCATGCTGATCCGCTCCATTCTCCTTAGGATTCAGTGAACCTGGAGGATCCTCGGCTTTCGCCAGCTCCCTCGAGACCCGTCATTGAGTGGCCCCAATGGTTGAGGTCGCGGTCGATCCCAAAGTCCAGTCGAGCAGCCCATCGACATCAGCATTCCCTATTCTCGACATTCGGGAAGGTGGTGGCGACGCCTTCCTCCTAGGATGAAGATAGACTCTGCCTGAGATTTATTTATTGAAAGTTTTACCAGGAGAACATAGTGAACAGCAAGTGCTCGCTTCCAGATCGTTCTGGGGAGGGAACAGAGGGAGAGTACAGGCAAAAGTACATAAATGCAATATTAACAGGTAGTAATGCAAGTTGAGGTAAGCAGCTGTTATAAATAGGTAAAAATGTACATAGGAACAATGCAACAATCAGAAGACTTGTATAAAAATATTTATGTATTACTGAGTTGAGGAGAAAGAAAGATTTAGTAAAGAGGCGAGGGTGAGGCGATAGAAGGGACGGATAGGTAAGGCATTTTAGCATCTTACCAACTGATTGGACTTGGGATTTCATAGATATGGAAGACTGGGTATCGAGCTGGTGTGGTATTTCCTGAGGATGGTAGTCTGTTACTGTTTGGGGATTTAGTACAACATTGCATCTGCCCTCAGGATCACTTTAGATACCTCCAAGCGACTATCTTTATCAAAACTTTGCTCCCTGCATCCCTGCAGACCTCACCCACTCCCAGAATAGGATATATTGAGACAAGCCCTAGATGGAAAGCACCTTTAACTCATAGGATTTCTTATTTGACCTTTCTGGGGCAGGATTCTCTGTGGACAATACGGTCCATGTGGGAGTCTGACTTGAATTTTCGTTTGGAGGATTTAATCTGGGAAAGACATTTGAGATTTTTGCATTTAGGTACAGTATCTTTCTTATGGAAGGAATTCTCCTGGAAGATTACCATTTGCTATTTTAAAACCCAAGTCATTCAGGCAAAATATTTACAGGGAGGGAGTTGACCTGTTGGAAGAATTGTGGACACTCCTGGCTAATCTTGGCCATATCTTCTGTGGACGTGTGCAGTGCTCCGCCCTTTATACAGGAATACAGGGGCTTTATCAGATATTTTACAATTCCCATTCAGGCAAGGCAAGATTTTATTTTAAGGCACCCAATCCGGATGCTCTGGGCCGTACAGATAAAATACACAGAGTAAGAAGGAAACGTACACAAGTACAGCATGCACAGTTATACATAACATACAATGGAAAATCATAAAATAATAAAATAGCAAACTTATAACAGTATAAACAGCTGCCTGCACTATACACACTATAAATCAAAACAGTCTTTCAGAAGGCAATGTCTGTGAAGGCCAGGTTAAATACACCCGGGCTTACATTGTCACTGGGTGTGGGTTTAGGATAACACAATTACAGGCAGACCACAAGTCAGGTGCATACAAAATGCATGGTTGCATTTATCATTTTATTTTCATCAAGTAAAATATACAGAACAAACTGGTAAATCAGACAACTCGTAGCTTCAGCAGTTACAAGGCTTTTCTTCAGCCTAGCATAAATCAGTGTGACACACACTACAAGGAGGTCTTTCACCTTCCTCAATCAGTATTCAACTGACCACCCTGTCTATCCTATCTCAGCACTGAGGTGGGGCTTTTTATAAGCTCACTAGAAGTTGGAGAAATTTTCCACTGCCCTTTTGATTAACAACAGACATAACAAAACTAGCCACTAGGGGCCACTGTTGCTCCATGGAGAACAATTATTTGGCAACCACTTGGAGCACATTACATAACTTGTTTACAAGTTTGTTAAAGGTCAGACCCAGGTCCGAACATTCTGCGCCTCTCCTAAACTCTCCTGCATTGTCAAATTACCTCATGCTGTCTGCTGCAGAATATATCTTAGAAGGGGCTGCTAACATATAGAAAAAGCAGACACAAAGATCTTCCTTGTCAATCTTCACCATTCATTGCTGCTGGGTGTAAGCGTTCATTGCACCTGCCATGGGAGCTTTTTTTTTTTTGGAGGAGGAGTCGGCACTGCCCACGAGAGTGATGCACCGCGTAGTGCACAAGGGCGGCTGTTAGGCACTGTAGACTCCTCCTCCATCCCGGTTCTGTTTCTCCTGCTGTCAAGGCCATACCTCCTCGACTGCTGCGAGAACATTCTACTGTGCCACTTAGGCCTAGTCAAGTTGTCGATGCCACTCTTTATTCTCCTTCATCCCGGTTTGCCATTCCGATGCTTGAAGCCGGTAAGACTGTTTCATTCTTTTTTTCAACAGCGCGGGATCTTTTGCTGTTTAATTGTTATTTCTAGGGACATGGATATGTTGTTCATCCACACTGTCTGGCAGGTTCCTTGCCGCTTTAAATCTTGCGGAAGGTCTTCAGCTGGATCCTCCCACCCACCTGGGTGGTAAAACTCTCGGCTTCACCCATGACGCAGATCTTCCTTACGCTTGACTCAGGTTCCCTCATTAACGCTCTGCGTGTTGGGCTGGATCCTAATTCTTGGTTAGTCTGAAACTTCTTTAAAATTTTCAAGACGCTCGGTCCTCCTTTTCACTGTGGCTGCAATGGACAAATCAACTCCCGGTTTTTCATGTGTGCCTGCAGGCAGATGATGTCCAGGACGGATCCGCACTCCACGCAGCGCCTACTGCCTCGGTTTAGAACACGATCCGCAGGCCTGCGAATCTTGCTGTTCGTCTCGCCAACATCTTGGAGGACCCGCTGCCCGGTTGAAGCTTGGGCACCCGAGAAGCACTGCCGCCGGTTAAGTCGAAGAGGCCCGTTGGGCAGTTACGCGGCGGCTGGCTCAGCTGAGCACCTCAAGCAGATGATCGCCCTCGAGGAGGAGATGGCCCAGGCGCATCTTCCTCCTCCTTGGTCGCGCATTTATCCGGCTCTTTGGTACCTCGTGATTCTGCTTTGTTCAAGGAACTTTGCCATTCCTTTCCACGAAGGGAGAGGGCCATCGGGACATTCCTCTCGGTCCAAGAAGAAGGATCCCAAGGGTAAGTCCCATCGTCGGCGTTTGTGGGCGGAGAGGTCCCTTCCGGACAACCCGACCGTCGACTTGAGTCGAGGTTGCGGCTAAGGCTGCCTGGCTTCATGGCGTCCCGTCAGGTCAGCCGGCCGGACAGCCGTCGGCAGCGGTCGGAGATTTTCTCAACCCGTCCGGACGGTTTGTCGACTGGTGAGGCTGACAACCCATCTTCGCCGTTCTCCCGGTGGAAACCGAGATTTACCTGCGCCATCAGTGCAGCAGTCCCGGTTAAGACGTCGAGCAGAGGGAGGAGGGTGTCCCCTGCTCCCTCAGGCCGCCTCGGACACACGAGGTTCTCGGTCTCAGACCTCTTCTCGATCCAGCCGATCCTGCCGACATTGGCGGTCTCAGTTTCTGCACGAGGTAGCGGCGGCGCGCTCCTCCATGTCTTCCTCCTCGGATGAGGAAGGCTTGATGCAAATTGCGTCGACGCTATGAGGAGCTGATGTGGCAACAGTTACTTTTGTCCGGGGCTAAAGTCGACTCGATGCCTTCCCCAGCCATCAGTGGCTGTCACCCAGTCGGCCGAAGCAGCCCTCGCTGCAGTCGAGATGCCCATGTCCGGGCCGTTGTTCAGCCTAAGCTTGCTGCCCCACGATTGTGGTGGAACCTCCGCCTCCACAACCGAATCAGGGGCACTGACCAAGGATCTCGGTCGGCTCAAGGCCTGCCCCACAGGTTGTCTGTCACCCTCACTCCCGACCGTCCTCGGCAGGTGGAGGTGGCTCGGCCCTAGGCAGTTCTTGCGGACTCTTGAGGTCCAACAACGACTCCTCCCTATTCTCCAGGCAGGATGACCTGGAGTCCTCCGAGCCAGTCACTGGGCCGAAGCCCATCGTCCTTTATGGGTCTGCCCGGCTCATCTCGGAGTCCACCGGGATGCAGCTCGAGCCTGTGTCCAGCGGGCCAAGTATCCCTGATGGAGATACTGGACCGGGGATTCACCCACGAGGCCTTTCCTGTGGCTGAGGCCATTGTCGGCCCAGCCTTGGAGCTCAGGCAGCGGCCTGCTTCTGTCATCGCCCTCGGCCAGGCTGTATGCGGTCCCCACCGGCTCTCTGCCCGGGTTTCGAGCACCCCTCTGCTGAGGGTTGGCTACCAACAGCTTTTCCGGCATTCTGGGAACACCAGGGATATGGACAAGCACCCGACAAGGAGTCCAAAAGCTGGACTACGCCGGGTGCAGGGTGTATGCTGCATCCTCCTTGGCCTCCGCCAGGCCAGCTCGGCCCTGCTGATGGCACACTTCTCCCACACCCTCATGGGCTCCCTGGATGAGGTGATCCCTCATCTCCCAGCCGACCTCAGACCATGGTCCGGCAGGTCTGGGACCAGGATAGGGCAGTGGCGAGCAGCAGCTCCAGACAGCTCTGGACATAGGATTCCTGTGCCAGATCAGTGGCGGCCGTGAGTGGCCATCGCGCGGGGGCATGAGAGATGTCCACCTTACGGCGGATACCCAGCACAAATTGGCGGATTTTTCCTTCTTGGGACCGACCTCTTCAGCCCTGGAGTGGAAGGTCACCTCCAGCGGATCGAAAAGTCTAATGCCACCCTGGACTCGGTCACCTCCGCCCAGAAGGACAAGGCCGCCGTCAGCAGCAGCACAAACCCTTTCATCCTTCTGCGCCTGCGGCTGTCAACGCCCAACAGCACCAGCATCAGGGCCAGCAGGCTCGGCTTGGCATCCCAAACCCAAGCCCGTGGCTTCCTCCAACAGGAAGCAGGGAGGTAGGCCCAGGAGGTCCCTCGGCGGTCCCTCCTCCAAGCCTGCCCAGTGATGGGTTGAGGGGTGTCGCCCCCAGCCTCATCACTCCCCTGGGTTCCCCTGGGGGACGGCTCCGCCACTTCCTTTCCACCTGGTCCGCTATCACCACGGACCGCTGGGTGTTGAGGTGGTAAGAAAGGCCTGCTTCAAAGTTGAGCAGACCCCACCTTTTCGAGCTGCCGCCCCATGGTGGGCTACGGGGTCCCGCAGCTCGCTGTTGGCCCACCGAGCCGATATATTGCCCTGTCTAAAAAGAGGTGATCAGGAAGGTGGCGGATCCTCCTCCAGACCGGGGTTTGTGTCCAGGTATTTCCTGGTCCCAAAACAGGCGGGGCTGGCGCCCATTCTCGACCTGCACAACCTGAACAGGTTCCTAAGGTATCGGACCTTCAGGATGGTCACTTTGGCTCAGATAATACCATCCTTGGAACGAGGCGTGTGGTTCGGTTCCCTGGACCTCCAGGACGCGTTCTTTCACATCCCAATCTGTCCGTCTCATCAGAGATTCCTCCACTGCAGCGCGGAGGGATCCCTTCACAGTTCCGGCCATGCTCTTGGCCTCCCTAGCTCCCAGGGTCTTCACCAAATGCATGGCAGTGGTGACAGCATTCCTCTCGGCTGAAGGGTCCAGGTGTACCCCTACCTGGACGACTGGCTGATTGCAGCCCCTCCAGAGCAGAGGTGGAGCGGTCCAGAGATCTGGCCCTCCAGGTTTGTTCTCAGATTGGCCTCCTCATCAACGAGGCCAAGTCAGAACTCATGCCAAAGCAGGTGATACATTTCATCGGGGCAGAGCTCGACTCTCTTCGAGCCAGAGCACGGCTCCCGCAGACAGGGCCGAGTTCTTTCCTCCTTTGCCCAATCATTTCTGGTTAGGCAATCGCGCCCTGCCCAGGACTTCCTGGGCCTCATGGCGGCCTGCACCAGCATGGTCTGTTGGGCCCGCTGGTACATGCGTCCCTTCAATGGGGACTGGCTAGCCAGTGGTCACAGCGCTCGATCCGCTGGATCAGCTAGTGACAGTGACCCAGGGATGTGGAACGCCTCCAGTGGTGGACCATTCCGCACATCTGCAGGAGGGCATCCCATTTGTCCGCCCGAGCCGACGGTCTCTCTATCGACCGATGCCTCTCTAATGGGTTGGGGTGCCCATCTGGGGAGCACAGAGCGCACGGCCTCTGGTCCCCTTGGGAGTCCCGATGCCACATCAACCTGCTGGAGCTTCGAGCGGTTCATCTAGCCCTCACCGCCGCCGCTCCGCTTCTACGGGTCAACTGGTTCAGGTCCAGATGGACAATACCACAACCATGTACTATCTAAACCGCCAGGGTGGTATGCGCTCCATGCCTCTGTGCAGGGAAACTCTCCGCATTTGGTCACTCGTCGCAGCCTGGAGGCGGATCTCTTTGCCATTCACGTGGCAGGGCCTCCAACACCCTGGCCGATGCCCTAAGCTGGATAGGGGCTGCGTCTCACGAGTGGTCTCTCCTGCGGAGGTAGTACAAGATCTCTTCTCCCACTGTGGCACGCCTCAGGCGGACCTGTTTGCCTCATGGAGAATGCGAAGCTGAGACTGTTCCTTCGCCCGCCCCTCAGCAGGGTTCTGCAGGGGATGCCTTCTCGAGGCCGTGTGGACCCCAGGTCTCTTCACTTTTCCCCCATTTCCTTGATCCACAGGTGCTTCTCAAGGCGAGGAGGGATAAGCAGGTAATTCTGGTAGCCCCAGACTGGCCCTCCAGTTCTGGTATCCAGATCTCCCTCAGTCTCAGCTCCAGGCTCCCGAGGCGGCTTCCAGCCCGCCCGGACCTGATCTTAGTCAATCAGGGAAGGTATTCCATCTGGACCTTCAGTCCCTGCACCTGACGGCTTGGTTCCTGGGCGCTAGAGGTTCCAGGCCTTGGGTCTTTCCGACGAGGTCCTCAGCGTCGTTGAGGCGTCCTGGAGGCGACCAGAAAATGCTACACCTTCAAATGGAAGAGATTTTCCATTTGGTGTCAGGGCAAGGGTCTGGACCCTTCCTCCTGTTCCTTGGACATTCTGGACTACCTGTGTCCCTTTCTCAGCAAGGGCTTTGGTCGGCGACCTTAAAGTTGCACCTGGCAGCCATCTCGCCTTACCGGGCGCGGGCCGGAAGCAGTCGGTGCAGGAGAAGGTATGGGCGCCAAAGGCCTTGATCACATCCTCCGTGCGAGAACCTCCCACCCGTGGGATCTACTGCTGGTATTGGCTAAGCTTCATGGGCAGGCTATTGAACCAATGCACAGGTGCGATATCTCCGCCTGTCGTGGAAGACTGCCTTCTTGGTGGCTATCATGTCAGCCAGAAGGATGGGAGGAAGCTCCAGGTGCTTTCCATCGAGTCTCCTTATCTGGTCTTCCACAGAGACAAGGTTGTCCTCGCCCCACCGAAATTCCTTCCGAAGGTGGTGTCGAATTTCACCTTAACCAGGTGTTGACTCTGCGGTGTTCTACCCAATCACACCTCGGAGGCTCGAATATAGGCTCCATACTTTGGACCCTAGAAGAGCACTCGCTTATTATAAGGAGTGGATGGCTGAAGTTCGGGAGAGGTTAGCCAGCTGTTTGTCACCTACGCTGAAGCCGCACCTGGCAGACCTGCAGCCAAGCGGATGATAGGCAGGTGGGTCACCTCCTGCATAGATCTCTGCTATAGGTTGGCGGGCATGGAGCCTCCCAGAGGATAAGAGCTCATTCTGCCCGCATACCACTGCATCGGTAGCTGCTTCCAGGGACGTCCCTATCCAGGAAATCTGCAGGGCTGCTACCTGGAAGTCATAACTCATCACCCACTACCACATTGACCTTGAGTCACGCCCGGGATGCTGGTTTGGGGCCTGGTTCTCCAGTCCTTATTTCCCAAGTAAGTATCAGGGGTTGCGCTTGCCTTCCTCCTCCCGGAGAACTGCTAGGAGTCTGCCAGACAGTGTGGATGAACAACATATCCATGTCCCTAGAAATACAGGTTACTCACCTGTAGCAGAGTTCTAGGAATGGTATATGTTGTTCATCCACAGGACTCCACCCGACCTCCCGGGCTCGACGCGCACAACCTGGCTTTCAGCGGGCTAGCTCTGGCATCATGGGCAGAGCCGAGAGTTTTACCACCGGGTGGGTGGGAGGAGCCAGCTTGAAGACCTTCTGGCAAGATTTAAAGCGGCAAGGAACCTGCCAGACAGTGTGGATGAACAACATACACCATTCCTAGAACTCCTGTTACAGGTGAGTAGCCTGTATTTTTGCATCATGTCCGATTCGGGGCTAAGCGCAAATCCAAAGCGGGCTGTGCCTTATGCATCGGTGCCCATGCAGCTGGCATTTTCCATCACGGATCGACATGATGTTTGCCTTCGTGCCTGGGACCCAACCATGATGTGGATCACTGTGACACCTGTTTTCCATGGACCACTGTATACTGAAACTGCAAGTGCTCAAGATCAGCAGGGCTTCGCGACTTTCAGAGGACGACATCACCTGCGGGCCTCCCAGGCCAGATCTCAGATCCTTCCCTGGGTCCCCTCCAGGGTCTGTACAGCCCAGCGAGGAGAGACTCTCCACTTTCAGCCTTGTCGAGGTTTCTTCTTGGTGCCAGAACAGAGTATTCCTGCAGAGTCGCGTCGCTGGCACCGCCCAGCAGTCACCTCCACGGAGGTGCAGACTCCACCAGTGTCGCAGCCCTCTGTTGCAGCGCCCAGCACTGGTGGATTCTTGGTGCCACTCTGGATCCCAGTGCTGTGAAGCGGCACCAGTGATTGGGGCGACTCTGTGGCGCTGCGCCTGGGCCTCGGCACCATTCGCGGTGCTGGTGGCTCAGGCGGTGCCATCGGTGGCGCCATCCTGGGTTCCAGTTTTGTTCATGACGCGGTGACTCAGGCAGTGCGCCGGCACCACTCTGGATTCTGGTGCCGTCATGGCTGTTCTGTGTCATGACCCACAGCGGCGCCATTCGCAGTGCCGCTGACAGGGCCTCCCAGAGTAGCTTCTCTGGAGGTCTTTTGCTCACCTTCTCTCCTCGGAAGAGCGATTCAGAATTGGACCGGACTGGCAAGCAAACTCCTTGGAGTCGGAGGCCTCTGTGGGATGTGGCGTCAGGTGGCCAGCATCCCTCTCCCTGAGTCCCGAGCAAGTTGCCTCCTGAGGTTCCATGGCTAGGGGTGGCCTGGGATTTCTTGGTGGTAATAGTTCTGGAATTTGGGCGGGGGCATCCTCTTCTGGGAGGCCCAGGCAGCTGCCATTTTAGTGCTGCCGGGGCCCCAGGAGGGCCAGGTTCCCTGCTTCTGTGGCCTCCTCGGGGGGTCTGCGGAAGGGACCCCCACGCTGACTTTGAGGAAAGGGGCTGCCTCGAGGTCTAAGGGGTTGAGAGGTCGGGGTGAGGGTGGCGACATTCCACCACCGCCCTGCGGTAGTGGGAGGAGTCGCAGTACTGAACCCCGCCTCTGCCTTGAGGGCTCAAAGGCACTCTTGGGCAGCACAGAGGGTTGCCCTTCTGGCTTATGCAACCCCAGGCTCGCCACAGGGAGACTCTCCTTCTGGGTTCTTCCGGAGTTGTCTTCTCAGATATCTTCTTTGCAACCCGGCATGGTCTCAGGGCCCCAGTCATGGTGGCATTGTTCCTGGGTCTCAGAGCCCGCAGAGGCCGGACACTTTCCTTAGGTGCCTTCACCCATTCCTCTGCAGACACTCCCTCTCTTCCAGGCCATTTTGGTACTATGGGCCTTTAACTTGGAGACATTCAGAGCTACTGCAGCGGGCTTTCCTTCCTATGTTAGGGCCATGGACAAGCAGGTCTTCCGCCTGTCCTCCCCGCTGCAGGAGTCTTCTGATCATCTGAGCTCCACTTCCTCCTCGTCTTCCTCTACAGATGAAGAGGAACTTCAATCCATCTGTCCGATGCTGATTTCACTGAATATCAGCAGTTCCTTTGAGGTTGGTCATGGAGCTCCATATTTCCTTTGTTCGCGGGGACAATACTGAACAACAGACGCGTGCATTCCTCAGTGAATTCAGTGCTCACCACCTCATGGTGCCTTCCTGGCCAATCCCTTTCCAGCAGGCATCTATCCACACCTGGCAGTCTCCAGCCCCCTTCTCCAGCCCGGCAGACTGCAGGAGATGGTATTGTGCCCCCACGAGTCTGTAGGTTCTCTACCTCACCCACCCTCAGGCTTGGCGTCCCTAGACACTCCTTCCGGGCCTTGGCGCCTGGCCACGATCGACCCCGGATCCGGATTCCGCAGGAATTCGACCGGTGGGGATGAAGAGTCTTCTCTTGACTAATGCGTTGATGTGCATAAGTTCACATCAGGCACACCACGCTGCCTACAACAGGCATCTGTGGTCAGTGCTGGCTCAGGTTCTGGCATCTATGCCTGATACAGTAAACTGCAAACTGGGGCTGCCTATAGACCAAATACCTTCTCACCCCTGCTGCTAAACTGGCGATAGCCCGAGGCATTCTATTGCCAACCCTTACATATGGGTGTCCCATCCTGTCCTAGCCACAAAATCCTCACTGCAACTTTGGGATACTACCTTCAATAATGTGTGCAGATCACAACCAAGGCACCTCGACTGCATCATCATTGTCTTTTATATCAGGACCTTGGTTGGCTCTCTCCTTCCGCGACCAGGCAGTACTACTTGCACAACCTAGTGGATTCCATCCTAAGGGCGTCCAAGCCTGCTGTCCTGTCTGATCTACCACGCTGGCCATTCCCACAAGGAATCTCAGATCTGCTGATCAGACATACTTTCCATCCCCTTCTGTTGGACTAAAAAGGGCATGAGCTCCTTTCACTATGCTGCCCCCACCTCTGGAACCTGCTACCACAGGACCTGAGAGATATCTCCACTCATGAGACATTCAAGAGAAAACTAAGAACCTTCCTCACTACTATGGACAAATGTCTGCTTTGACCCCACCTGATGCACTGCACTCGTACTGTTATTTCATTGATAGCACTGTTGTTTATACAAGTAGTGGGTTTTATACTATTCCTCGAATTAATGTTTTACCTTAGCCTTGTAATTAATGCTGTCTCAATCTGCTTGTCATTCAAGTCTAATGTTAGATGTCGATAATTGTTAGTTGCTATTTTCTACTCCATGATTTTCTTTCACTGCTCTGTCTCTCCCTTTGTTTCTCTCCTCCCCTTCTGTTCTATCTTCTTCCCCTGTTTCCTCTCCCCACCAAACTCACCTCTACCTGCTCCTACCCTATCCATGCCCCTCTCAAGTCTCCATCCTTCTGCTGCACTTTGTCACCTTCTTCTTATACACGCTTTATTCCCACAGTCTCACCCACCCCCTCCTTCCCCGCCTGCGTCTCTCGGTTCCACCGGTTGACTTGACTTTGACACTTTTGCCGCTATTGCCGTAACTCCTCCGCTTCTTCCCCTCTTACCTACATTCTCACCATGCCTGGCTGTCTTTTCGGCTCCACCGACCCCGGCTGTACTTTCCCACCTCTCACCGCTGTTGCCGTCTACCGACTCCTCCTTCCTACCTTGCCGTCTCTCAGTTCCCGCAGCTCAAAGCGACTGGCTTCGCAGCTATTGCCGTAACTCTCCGCTTCTATCCCCTCTCACCGACTTACTCACCCTTGCCCTGCCGTCTTTCGGTTCCACCGCCCGCCTCACACTCTTCCCTCCTACCGCTGATGCCGCTTCGCCGCCCCGCCACCCTTTCTTCGCCTGCCGTCTTGTGGCTCCATAAGCCCAGCTGCAGGTTGGTACCTCTCCCGCTGTTGCCGTGATTCGACGCGCCTCTTCTCTCTCTCTCCCATCCCTCTGACCTGTCTTGTGTCTTCTCATATTGCCTCTCCTCTCCTGCCTTACCGCCTCCACTATTCACATTATGAGTATGTTTCTTGGATACAGTGATAAAATGTATTTTCTTTATTATTGTTCCTATATGTTGCAGTGCCATATGTATCTCTCTCTGTTTTCAATTGTTTTTGGTGTTTCAATGAATTCTGGTTGTACTCTGTCTGTATTGTAATTGTACCTCCGGGTCGTGCCTGAAAACAGTCACTTGCTGGCTAGTGCACTTACCGGTTAACAAACTAAATAAATAAAAATACAAACAGTCCAGACAAGCCATTGCTCTCTCTGCACAGGGTCTGGAACTTGCAAGGCACCAGGCAAGAGCGTCTTATGATGCCAGTGAGGTGGCTTCCAGACTGGCAGGGACAGCGATCTGCATAAGGCAGATGGCATGGCTATCTGTCAGACTGTCACCCATTGCCCGGCATAGGGTGACTTCCTCTGCTGCGGGGGACCGTCCTGTTTTCCAGCTGGGCTGGGAAGATTCTTTAGGGCATTCTCCGTCCCCAGCCACAGGGGACACCCCATCGTCCTCAGCAGCCTTGACTGCCTCCAGTCTATTGGCTAGGGTCTCTCCCTCCTGCTTTCTACCAGTAGGAGGCTGAGGATGTTTTCCTCAGAGCTGAACATCAGGCCCCTCCGGAGGCTTGGTACTCACCTAGCAGTAATGAATGGTGAAGATTGACAAGAAGATATGAAAATTACGCACTCACCGTAATTCTTGATCTTCTCTTGTATCTTCACCATTCACTACTGATCCGCCCACTTTCCCTCATGGGCCTCAGTTCTTGGGTGTCTCCCCACCCTGCTCGCCCTCCCTCCTTGAGACCAATTGGGGCTGAGTTCCCCTGGTACCTCAGAGCTCTCTGTCCCTTCCCTGAAGTCAGAGTGTTCGCCTAGGATGGCGAGAGGGCCTCGCCTAACCCTCTGAGGAACTTCCTCTGATTCTCTTATGTACAGGGGTGTCCCCCAGTTAGGGGTCCTCATCTTCTGGATTCACCCTATGACTGTCTGATCAATACAGTTCTAAGAGAGTTCACGGGGTTCTCCTCCTCTCTCTTTTCTCTTTTGGCTGTTCTATATTTCTCTGAATAGGAACTATGTCAGTACCCCATGAGGTACTGTAAAGTTTTGTCATCTACCCTAAGTAAGGTCTCACTCTTCTGAAGCGGCGCTGCTCCTTTTCTGGGGACAGCTGTGAGCCTAGAATCTGGGTTACTTAAAATTTTTGGATAAATGGAGAGGAAGAGAGATTTGTCTTCAAAGCGGTGAGGACCTGTAGTCCAACCTTGGACTCTTAACCCCCAACTGGTGGGATCCTTGCTCCTTATCTTCAGTCCCTGCTGCGATTTGAACATTTTAAGCCAGTGGTCTTCTGTTTTACCTGGACAGAATCCTCCTTCCTCACCATTTACCCCTTCTCTGCTTCTTTCTTTTCCTGTTCTTACTTTCTCTTCCTTAGAACCGCCTCGAGGATTGAGGTCCTGTAGTCACTTAAGGTAGGGTTCTCTCTCTTTTCTGTCCTCTCTTCAGCTTAATACTTTTTCAGTTTATTTTCTTCCATTTCTATTCCTCGGCTCCCTTGCCTCGCTCTACTCCTATAATCTATTTCTGCCTCTCCGGCTGCACAGAACTGGGATGGAGGAGGAGTCTCTGGCGTCTAAGGCTGCCCCTCGACACCACGCAGTGCGCCACTGTCATGGGTGGTGCCATTGCGCCGGCCCTCCTCCTCCAAAAAGCTCCTTGTATGGTGCGATCTGGCTTAAACCCAGCAGTAATGAATGATGAAGATACAAGAGACGGATCAAGAATTATGGTAGGTACGTAATTTTCATTTTTGTTATTCTTATATTAAGACAGCCCTCTTATTTTGTAACTGTACTCTTAGTTTTGTTTTAGGTTAATATACGAAAGCTTTATAAGCACTTCAGTACTTAATTTATAACCAGCCAACCAGCATGTTGGACATTATACAAAACATAAACTGCTTGGGGAAGGAGTTTGTTTATCCCAGTTTTGTCCACTATGACAGGGTCACCCTGTCACATACATAATCGTTTTTATTCACCAATTACAGAGGGATGCAGGAATGCCTCAAGTAGAAAGTTACTCCATATCTGTATTTTGAGGCAAAAAAGTCATAACTAGAAAATGGCTTACGCCAAAGGTCCCAACTATTGATCAGTGGCATGACCTTATGATAGGAATATACAGGATGGAAAGGCTAACTGCTTTGGTTAATAAGCGTAAAGACCAATTTGAATTACTATGTATGTGCTGGGTATTATGTATTGTCCCTTCTGCCATTCTTCACAGTAATACTTTATTCCACAAGGGTTTTCTACTTTGCCTCATTGGTCACTCAGCATATATCTGCAGATTCCTGTGTCCATAAATTAATTAGGATGGTCAGATGTAACTAATTCATTTGGACCTTAAGCTTCTAATGAAATGTCGTGTCTTTTTTTTTTTTTTTAATCTGTTTACTCCCCAGCCGCCCGATACCTTGGCCTGGTCACGGACCCACGACTTCCACCTCCACAATGGCAGCGACCGACACCCCTGGGTTACCCCCAGGGCAGGGCTGCGGCACTAGACTTCCCAGTGCCGCACACAACAGGATAGGTCGGAGGGCCAGCCTGTAGGCTAATTGAAGCTGTGGCGGCTTCATCTAGGGTGGCCAGCAGTTGCTCTTTTCGAGGTTTTCTGGGGTGGGATGTGCAGTGACATCCTGCATCGCCCCACCCCTGAGGATTCTCGGTGCCAGTCGCTGCACTACCCCGGCCTCTGCCAGAGGTCTGTCGAGTGCCAGACACACTCCCCACCCTCTCCCCGCGAGAAGGAGAGCAGTCCTTGGGATGTTCCATCCTTCTCCTCCTGGCCGGCCATCCAGCTTCTATGGTCCGCTCTCGAACCCGGGTCGCCAACATCATGCGTGAAATCCAACCGCTGCGATGGGCTGGCCATGTCAGAGTGCTATAGTTTTTAATGTTAATTTTATTTTTCTTTGTATGCTCTTGTAATTCACGTTATAGTGTATCTGATGGTTCTATGTTGTATCTGTGCAATATCCACTTAAAACCTGATATAAATAAAAGTTAAATGTATTGTAGGAGTGAGTTTAGGCATGTTAGTCCTTGTACAGAAATACAAAGTACTGTAGGTGGGGTATGATACCTTTGGTTGGTTTACACATAACCTGTCTTCTTATGATGAAGTAGGGCCCTGTGCATACCCAGAAGTAGTGTACTGAAATGTACATGTTGATCCAGTAAAAGGTATAAAGATATACAGTAGCCAACTTTATTGATGATGTATTGTATGTTAAATGTACACTAATGGGTGGGTAGGGGTTATAATGAGATTTTACACCCCAAGGGATGGGATGCCACATAAACACGAGAGCAAAGCTTGAGGGTTTAATAAAAGCATCCACCCCGAGGGTGTGTAAATTCAGGTTTTACACCCCTACCCAGCCTTTATTTTATATTATACAGTGGGTATGAAAATCCTGTAACCTCACTGACAAAACACATCACATGACCATGATAAATCTTTCGGTATACCCACTGTAAATGTTTTATATCACTATAAAAACAAAAAAGTTGAACATTGTATAATAGCAATATAGCATGACAGAGTGGGTATATGGGTGGATTTACCACTTCTGGTGTGGTTAAGTCACTCAGCGCTGTGCCTCGTGGCCAAACCACACCAGGCATGGTAAATCCACCAGTATACCCACTCCCTGTCATGGTATATTGCTTAATAAACTGCTGGGAGCGTTTCCTCGCCACAATAATTAAATAAAATAGACAACCCTCATGGAGTCGCACCACAGACCGTGGGGTTTCGCATGGTCCGTCTGTAGCTGCTCTTGAAAGAACACAGCTTTTACTTTTTTTTTAATGCCCAATCTGTGCAGCCAGTAAAAAGTTAAAAAGAAAAAATAGTTTATCACTGACTGGGAGTGTCGGCAATGTGCAGCACTGAAGAGCAGGGCTGGCAGCACGCAGGAAGAGAAGAGCGGGACAGGACACATGGGAGGGAGGAAATTATACATGTTCGCCAGCATAATTCACGGATTATAATGGCGCAACACATGCCAGATTTCCTTCACTCCAGGTTTCCTATGGGAGAAAGCGCCTCCCCAGTTATTATATAGTTATTATGAAAAGGGTTGGTGAAATAGAGCTTCTGATTGGCTTTAAAAATCCTATTAGGCCTATGTTAAAGTTAGGTAAACATATATACTGTATGTTGAGTCTTATCATATCCTAAACAGGATACAACTCTGTTTTGAAATACCTACTTTTATATTAGCAATGAGGCTTTCCCTGGGTCATGTAGTGCTGAGTTATGCCTTGCGCCACATTACTTCCCTAGAAGGTGATTAACAGAACACTAATGGAACCCTGGTCTTGTCTTATTGCTTAATTGTACACATTTACTGGTTTACATTCTCGTAACTTTATTGCATTCTGCCAGAGTACGATATGTATATTTTAAAATCAACAAAATCTTAACTAACACACAAATTTACACATCTGTCTACTTTGTCTGTCTACAGTAGTTAATTTTTCTCTGGATAATAGTACAAGTTTGTTGTATATTTTCACATGATTCTTAACGATAGCACTCAGAAGCAACAGTTATTATTTTTCTCTTTACCCTGTAGAAAAACTACAGCTCAACCTTGCGTGGCATGCCCTCCTTGTTGAAGAATGGCATCATCAGTGAAGAGGACATTTTTCCAAGGAGAAACTCGCTGATACTGAAGGTGAAACCAGACTTGGTTCAACAAAATGAGAGCCAAATAAGCAGTACTGAAGCGATACATTCGATACTGGTTTTCCAAGCCAGTTGACCTTCATGGCTTAATTCTTCCCCATCTACTTGGAGGCACATAAAACTGTGGAAACTATGCTACATCCGTTGGATTCCAGAAGCTCAGATTAATAATGGAGGTTCTATCACAGCCTTGTACAAAGTTTCATTACTAGCTGATGAGATTGAGATGCTGCATAGACGTCCTGAGACACTGCCAGAGTAACTCCTTACATGCAGGCTAGCTCCCAGAACTGGAACCACGCAGGATGTACTTCAGGGCAGACGAACAAGTGGGTCTCAAGGACCTTGGACTTGCTTTCTTCTTCCTTTCCATTTTCTCCTGTAGGGAATTTATGCAGACAGAGCATTCTGGGAACACCGTTAAGCAAGTTTCTAAGTGGTGCCAAGATCTGGCTTTCTACGGAAACACTTGCAAATGATGACTGAGTGGGTGTCTCACTGTTACGTTGCTGTGGAAGGCAAGCTTCAGAAACAGAGGCCTATACTCTTGCCAAAAGCTAACCCAGCTGTTACCACAGAGACTGTTACCATTGTTTAAAGAATACGATATTCCGTTGTTAGATCATTTGCACAGATAGTGAAAATCAAACTGAACTGAGCTTCAGGCACAATTTGACTTTTGTGATTCTAGAGACTGTTTTATTTGCCATTAGTTCTTATATTCGTAATTTGGTTGACTCCTTTTTGTAATTCATAGATTAGCTCATGATACAAGATACAAATCCAAAACTCAATGCAAAAAACTTTACAAATAACTTTTGTAGTATGTGCTTTGGCTACAGGCACATAATTGGTTTATCCCTGCTTGAAAACATCTTTGTTACAATATCTTGAGCTAGCCTGTTAGTTCATATTGGAAATGACTTCAAGATGATGTGCACTGTTTATCTATAAAGATATATGATGTAGATATTGGTAAATTTATAGCCTTAAAAGTGCCTTTATTAAAATTTTAAAATGAAGTAATATTGCAGATGTATATAATGCACAGTAAAATGTACAGTCCCTTTTAAATGGGATTTTACAGTGCTGGTGTGTATATTGTAATTACGTTTTGCTTATTTTAATTTGCTAATCAAATACCAGAAACTCAACCAAATTATTCCTGTTTAACATGTATATTATCTGCTGGTTGGCACATGATGCTACTTTTAGCATTAGTTACAACTATGTGGGAAAATTACTAACATTTTCCTTGAGGGTGTCTGACTGTTACAAACCTCGGGTACATAAAGGATTGTGTAGAACAAGGTAGCAATAGTAACTGCAGTCCACTGTGTCTCACTTTAAACTATTTATGTTCTCATCCAGCTTTTAGTTCTAAAATGCGTTCTCTAGAAACATTATCTTTGACACATCATCGGCATATAGGAGTTGAGGTATGCAACTGTAGCCTACAGCCCTGTAGCTAGACTGTATTTGTCATCAGGTCCGGAGTGGCAGGGAACAAAGGTACTGTGGTGGTGGTGGTCTGCGAGAGACATACCTATCATACGTCACACAGCCGTGCATATTCGGGAACTGTCATTCAGATAAGTGGAGCACCTCCTGAAAGGAAAAGCTGCCCTAGGGCACTGCCACATACCCTGAATAAAGGAGGAGCATCCTGCCAGTAGAGTAAGCAAGCATGGTGTACATAGAAACATAGAATTTGACGGCAGATAAGTGACCGCTTGGCCCACCCAGTCTGCCCATTTCCCTACCTAATGGATAAGCTGCAGATCCTAGTTAACCAGCAGCCTACTTCTTCCTACCCCACCCCTAGAATTGCCTTATGACTGTCCCATGCATGCTTGAATTCCACCACTGTTTTGACTCCACAACCTCCTCCGGAGGAGCCGTTCCATGCAAACAACCCTCTCTGTGAAAAAATACTTTAAATTACCTCTGAGCCGCCCCCACTCTTATCTTCAAATTGTGCCCCTTGTTCTTGCACACCTCTTTTTTGAAAGTTGCTACCCTCTTGGACTTTGTTGATTCCTTGAGTACTTGAAAGTTTCTATCATGTCCCCCCTTTCCTCGAGGCTATACATATTAAGCTCCTTAAGTCTCTCTTCATATGTCTTCTGGTGCAGACCCTGCACCATTTTAGTTGCCCTCTCTGACAGCTTCCATCCTGTCTATGTCTTATGGAGATTGGTCTCCAGAACTGCACGCAGTACTCAGATGGGGTCTCACCAGCTGTCTGTACAGAGGGATAATAACTTCCTGTTTTCTACCGTGATGCCTCTCCTATGCATCCCAGTATCCCCAGCCGCCCTTACTGCCCTCTCACATTGCTTGCCCACCTTTAGGTCATCTGATATGACTACCCCAGGTCCCTTTCCATTTTTTGTTGTTAGTATCTCACCCCACATTGTGTACTCTTCCCTGGGTTTTGTTTCCCAGGCATTACCTTGCACTTCTTAGCATTGAATCTAAGCTGCCATACATTTGACCATTCCTCTAACCTTGCCAAGTCCTTCTCATCCTTTCCACCCCACCTTGTGCATCAGCTCTGTTGCAGATCTTTGTGTCATCTGCAAAGAGACATACTTTTCCTTCCAGTCCCTCTGCAATGCTCACCTATAAAGACAGTTGAAGAGGACCAAGTCTAATACTAGACCCTTCAGGCCCCACTAATAACCCCCTTTCTTCAGAGTGGACTCCATTTACTGTTACTTTCTGTGTCCTATTCTTCAGCCAATCTTTACCCAGGCTGTCATCTTGGGACCCACTCCAGGCTGGCTAACTTGTATATTAATCTTTTGTGTGGGACTGTGTCAAATGCCTTGCTAAAGTGTAGGTAGGCCATGTCCACAGCCCTCCCTGATCTACTACTTTGGTCACCCAGTCAAAGAAATCTATCAGATTCGTCTGGCATGACCTTCCGCTGTGAATCCATGCTGCCTTGGGTCCTGTGCCCCTCTGGCCTCTAGATACCGACAGTTCTTTCCTTCAGAAGTGATTCATCATTTCCCTATCACTGAGGTTAAACTAACAGGTCTGTAGTTTCCTGCTTCTGCCTTGCTCCCACCTTTGTGAAGGGAATCACATCTGCCCTCCTCCAGTCCTCGGTACCACCCCATCCTCCCATGATTTGTTAAAGAGGGTAGTCAGTGGTGTCACTAGTTCTACCCTTAGTTCTTTTAGAATTCTGGGATGAATCCCATCAGGCCCCACAGTAAACTGCACTTTTCACTTTTTGTACCGTACTTGCCATGGAATTATGATTAATCAGTTGTGCTCTGTATTCTGCAGTTGTTGTAAAACATAACATTTGTCAGCAGAAAGGGACGCTTGCCCACCCAGTCAGTCTCTCTCTCCTCTCTCTCTCTGCAGACCCTAACATGACTTGGTGACCATCCCTGCCTTGTGATGCACCCATGTTGATCCAACGAATGGTTGAAGCCCCCACACCACTGTTTTTGCCTCCAGTACTTCTGCTGATAGTCTGTTCCAGGTGTCTACCGCCCTTTCAGTGAAGAAATATTTCCTGACATCTCTCTCTTAATTTAACCCATTCGTGCTGGTAGCTTTATATGGCGTCGGAATCATCCATTGCTTAACCCAACCCAAAATGGCTGCACAAGATAGAATGAGTTTTAACCCCCCAGCTTTATCACTTGCCCCTGGTCCTCCTTCTTATTTGAAAGAGACTCACGTCCTGCACTCTGTTCCACCCTTTGAGGTACTTGTAGGTCTCTGTCATGTGCCCTCTTGCTCTCCTCTCTTCCAGGGTGTACATGTTCAAATCCTGCAGTCACTTCTCTTAGGACTTCTTGCGCATCCCCAGCGCCATTTTAATTGTATTCTTCTGGATTGCCTCCACCTTGTTTATGTTGTTTCTGAGTGCGGCCTCCAAAACTGGACACAGTATTGCAATTGAGGTCTCACCAACAAGTAATATAGTGACAACACCATCTCCTCCTCTTGCCGGTTACCTTGCTATGCACCCCAGCATCCCACTAGCTCTACCCACTGCTTTGTCACTCTGCCGTACCACTTTGAGGTCATCAGATATGGTGGCCTTAAGGTCCCTTTCCTTATAGTGGCTTTTGTACCTTCCCCAATCATATACTTAGTACGTTGGTTCCTTGCCATAGGTGCATGATTTTGCACTTTTGGCTTGAACCCCAACTGCCATGATAGTCTATTCCTTAAGTTTCCTAGATCCCCACGTGATTTTATATTTTGTATACCTTATTTTTATTTTCGTTAGGCACATGAAGTGTACATATTTCATATCAGCATTGGAAGTAGCAGCAGTACAGAACAGTATACAGTTGTTAAGTTATTAAATGAAAAGATTGCTCTTATACTCATGATAGAGGAAGAAGGCAACATGTATTATACATAAGTTAATTAATTTAATCCCCACCCATTATTGCACTATTGAAGTTATATTGTTTTCAAGTCTTTCTTCTTCTCAATGAAGGGGGTTCCTACTATATATATATATATATATATATATATATATATATATATATATATATTATATATATATATATATATATATATATATATTCTAGTGGTGCAGTTCGCTACTATAGTTAGGATTGAGTGGCCAGTTGCATACTAAGTCAAAAGTTTGGACATTAAAAGCTTTGGACCCATTAAATGGATTTGCCTGAAATTTGGTACACGTGTTGGGGTGCACTAGATCTCTTGATTTGCTAAATTGTATTTCTGTCAGGGCACCAGTCTTTGTGTACGAAAGCGCTGACAAATGCAAAATTATCCATTTTTGGAGGCACCTTTTGGCATTCTTAATGTTGTCCTGCACAGCCATTGTGTGACATGCCACTCTACAAGATAGCTCCTGTGAAAGAGCTTTGGTGGCCGAACATGCCGCTTTTTGTTTGGTGAAAAAATATTAAAGCATTCAAAAATTATGGCACTTTTAAGTTCCCATTATAAGTCAATGGGAAAATTTATATATATATCTTGCAATCAAAGAATGGGGATTTTGGCCATCTGGTCCCACCTGGCGGTCAACGAACTTGCAGCCTCGCGGTTCAAGAATCTTTGTTCCCGAGGATTTTCAAAATTCTTTGATCGCGAGGTCTGCCATATTGTTTTTTATTTTCAGATTGGGAAAACACAAATATCTCTGCTCAGAGGTCACTTCTGAAGTAAAACTTCGATGGGTTTTACTCAGGGGGCTCTGATCTATTGAGCAATGCCTTTGGTTTCATCCAAATCAGTCAAAAAATAGAGTTATTAGCTTTTAAAATCTTAATTCATGGCTCGCTTACAATCTTTGATCACGAGCCTGCAAATTCTTTGATCGTGAGATTCTTTGATCGCGATCTTATATCGCAACCTAAAAACACTAATATCTCGGCTCAGGGGTGGGCTAGGGACACAAATGAGGATGGGTTTTGCTCAGGAGGGTCTGTTCTATCGAGGCATGCCATTGGTTCAATTCAAATCTGTGAAATAGTCACGTTTCACCATTTTCAATTCTTTGTTCATGAGCCTGCAAATTCTTTGATCGGGAGCCTGCAAATTCTTTGATCATGAGATTCTTTGATCGCGATCGTGCACCATGAGAGAGGGACCAGATGGCACAATTTAAAAATCTATTTTCTCAGCCTAGGGGTGTCCTAGGAAGTCAAAATAGGGTGGGTTTTACTCAGGGAGCTTCGTTCTGTCGAACCATGGTAGTGGTTTACCACAATTCCTTCAATTTTTTGATTTATAATATTTTTAATTCTTTGTTTGTGAGCCTGCAAATTCTTTGATCACGAGCCTGCAAATTCTTTGATCATGAGCCTGCAAATTCTTTGAAAGTGAGATTCTTTGATCTCGATGGTGCATCATGAGCGAGGGACAAGATGGCTCAAGTAAAAAATCTATTTTCTCAGCCCAGGGGTGTTCTAGGAAGTCAAATGAGGGTGGGTTTTACTCAGGGGGCTTCATTCTGTCGAACCATGGTGGTGGTGTACCTCAATTCCTTCAATTTTTTGATTTACAAGGTTTTTAAATCTTTGTTCGTGAGCCTGCAAATGCTTTAATCATGAGCCTTCAAATTATTTGATCGTGAGATTCTTTGATCATCATCTTTGATCACGAGAGATGGACAAGATGTCCAGATTTTTTGTAATGGAATAGATGGGAAAATGTTAGTAAATTTTGATATTGAATCTCTTGGGAATGGTTTGGTCTTTTGAATTGAAATTTGGAGGGAAGAAAGGCAATATCCCACAGATGTGTCTTTTGGTGGTTTGGTCAAAAAATAGTACAGGGCAGCAAAGTTACGGCACTATGAATTTGGCATTTTTTTCCATAGGATAACATTACGGCATTTCATGCATTAGAGGAATTCTTTGCCACACTGCTACAAAATAACGCTGTGGTTGTTTGGGCTAAAATTTGGAGGGAAGAAAGCCAACATATCACAAATGTGCCTTTTTGTGGCTTGGTGAAATAATATTACTGGGTGGCAAAGTGACAGCACTCCGAAGTTGATGCTTTTTGTGATAGGATAACATTATGGCATCTGTTATGTCTTTCAGGGCCCGTATCTCGGAAACGGTACCAGATACGGACTTTTTGTCACAAAAATGCTTAGCTCCGCAAATGGTGGCTAAGCACAAAACTAGCCAGGAAAGTAATAAGTCATACAAAATTTTAATTTTTTTCCTACATCGTACGGTTCCTGAGATATAAGCAATTTAGTATTCCAAGTCGTTCTTTTCTGCTCTGAAGTCAGTTATAGTGCATACATTCTTTGTTTTCAATTTGTTTTTTCAATGCAATTTTTGGGGAAAAGAAGGGTGTGCCCTTTTGTTACTGTGTCAGTTAACGTTTCCAGTTGTGCTTCTGTTACGGTTCGAATCACTGTTCCCATCTACGCCACTGTGTGCAAAACGGTTTGCATTTTCATATGCACTTGCATTTCTGTTTTGTTTCACGTCATTGTTGCTATTACTGTTACCATTTGCAATTGCAATTGTGGTACTGTGCCCGTGTGCGTTACGGTATGTGTTTTCTTATGCGATTGCATTTCTGTTTCTGTTGGTTTTATTGTTGCTGTTATTGTTAGCATTTACATTTACATTTGCAGTACCATGAGCTTGCATGTAACAGTTTGCATTTCTGTATGTGCTTGTGTTTCTGTTTCTGTTGGCTTTATTGTTGCTGTTATTGTAACAATTTGCCTACTGTTGCCGCTAGCATTTGCTTTGCTGTTCCTGTTACTATGTAACAAGACGTCACGTGGCAGGAGCACAGGCCCCATGCTCCCGCCACTGCAATCCATTCACTATTTATCATCCTCATTCTCAAAAAGAAGGGAAATTAGAGGCAAAAAAATCCATTTAATGCATCAGTTAGGGTTGTTCTACAGTGAAAAAAGCAAGGAATTTTGGGGTTAGGGATGAAGGCCCCCCTTGGACCCTCCAGCCCACCCCTACCAACCGGCATCAGGGTGTGCATTGGGGTCATTGGTCCTAACTCTCACCCCATTCTCCTATGCCTCTGTTTCTTTACACATGTGATGGGGTGAGAGTTAGGCTGATGACCTCAACGTGCACCCTGATGCCGGTTGGTACAGGTGGGCTGGGGGTCCAGGAGGGCTTTCAACCCTAACCCTGAATTTCCTCACTTTTTTCACTGTAGAACAACCCTAACTGATGCATTAAACATAGTTTTTTTTTGCCTCTAATATCTATATATATATATATATTTACCAAAAAAAAAACAGAAAGGGTGGCTGCACTCAAAATGTGTCAGACAACATGGGTTTTATGCAATAAATTGTTGGTTTGATATAATGAGTGGTTTCATAAATCTTTTCATGGTGGTGTGTGCCTGTTTTTTTGTTTGGTAAATATGTTTTCTGCTTAACCAATGCACCACAGCCCTGTGCAAATTCTTACATGTGTTTCATATATATATATATATATATATATATATATATATATATATATATATATATATATATATATATATAGGCTGGCCAGACCCTGCTCTAAAAGGCATTGCTTAGGAAAGGAATAAATAGATAGAAGGGGACATCTATCTCATGACCGAGATATAGTCTCCCCTCTCCCTTCACTGCCATCTCCCAGTCTCTCTAGGGCACAAACTCTGGTTGTCTTTCAGAAATTAAGAGAAAACACGAGGGTCCTATTTTCATTAGTGTAGGGACTCTGTTTTGTAACCTGGCCATGAGATGCTCGATTTTATAAATATCATATATAGTAGATTTCCATTAAGAAATCACTGGGGGGGTTGGCTTTAGCCACAGGCATGTGATAACTTTCTTTGCTGCAGCCAGCAAGACAGAAATCAAATACATTTGTTGTTTTCCTCTGAGTCATTTAAGAATATGTAACAGTAGTGCCAGGTCCGGAATCATGGAGTCTAGAGTGGGGAAAAGTTGGGATAGGGTCTCTTCTACCTCTGCCCAGAAAGGAGTCAATATCGGGCACAACCAGAAGACATGTGAATGTATTGCCACTTCACAATCGCATCCCCTCCAACAGGAGGAGTCACCCTGGGCTGTGTATTTAGCTGTAATTTGGGTGTGCAGAAATATTTCACAGCCACTTTCCAAGAGAACTCCCTCCATTGACAGGAATTTCTTGTTTGATGTTGGTGGTGCCAAATCAAAGTCCAATCTTGTGGAGTTAATTCAACCAATAGTTCGGTTTCCCAGTTAATTTGTATATTTGCCATTGCGTCATTGGGGGGCTGAGTATGGCTTTATAAAATCCAGACACCAGCTGTCTTGAAGAAACATCCCCCAATAGCAGGATGAGCAGGAGGAACAATGGGGGAAGAGAAGTGGACAAGTCCTCCAGCCTTATCTCCCTATTTAAGAAATGATGGATTTGTAGGTAATGGCAAAAGTCCCTTGATGATATTTGAAATTCTTCTTGGAGTTTTTTAAAATGTTTTAAAAGTTCCATTGTCTTAAAATTGAAATGTATGTATAAGGCCCAACTGGCATCAATTCTCAAACCCTCTATCCAGATGGGACAGGGCAACTCCTGGTTGTATCCCAGGACCCCCATCCACTTTGGCCCAAAGTGATTTTCGGGGTGTGTTAAATATCTGATCCACTCATGGAGTAGTGCCTTCATAAACACGGAACTCTAATCCATATAGGTTGCCATATTCAGCTGGAATAGTTGCTCCTTTGACAAAGGGAAGGTTGTCAAGGCACATTCAATGGATACCGATCTCGAGGTTTTAGCAGGCGGAAGGAGCCAGTGCATCATATGCATCAGAGTGGTCACTAATGAGTATTTTGCGAAGTCCAGAAGTGAGAGTCCACCCCTATCTTTGGGCATATGCAATTTTTTAAGGGCCAAGCGTGGTCCATCCCCACCCCAGAGAAATTTAGTAATGAACTTGTTCCAAAGGGAGATATTCATTGGGGAAATCAGGAGTGGAATATTCTACATTTTATATGAGTCATGGGAGAACTATCATTTGTATAGATTTTGAACTCGATTCAAAAGTGAGATTGTGAGGTGTGTCCATTTTTTCAGGTCCTCTTGTGTCTGGGAGTAAAGAGGGTCAAAATTCAAGTTATATATTTTGTTTATATCTGAGGACAGGTGAATTCCAAGATAGGTAAGATTAGGGTGATCCCATTTAAATGGGTATTCATCCCATTTTGCCTGTGGGATTGACTGTTGTATTATCAAGACTTCTAATTTGTCTGTATTAATTTTGTATCCCACTATTCGATCAGTTAAGAGAAGTTTATCCTGTAAGGTTCATAAGGAGGTCTCCAGATGTGTTATATAGAGCAATAAGTCATCTACATAGTAGAACAACTTATGCTGGGTCCCATTGATTGTGTGTCCTTCTGATTGTTTGGACTGCCTAAGTAATTGTGCTATTGGCTTGGCTTAAATAGCAAATAAGTAGGGGGATAGGGGGCATCCCTGACGTGTTCCCTGCTGGAGTGGGATTCTTGTAGAGTAAGAGCCATTGATCTTCACTATCACTTCAGGGTCTGTATAAAGTCCTTAGATATTATCTATGACTTCAAGTGGAAAATCTAACTGTGTGAGAGTGTGTTGCAGAAAATGCCAGGAGACATGGACAAATGCATTTTGAGCATCTAAACTTAAAATCAACAGGTGGAGGAGGTGGTTTCTGCATGTTCAATCATAAATATCATACACTTAATGTTATCTGTAGTCTGCCACATCTTAATAAAGCCAGATTGGTCCAGGTGTATAAGGGCCAGGAGGATACCATCCAGCCTATGGGCTAGCACGCTCATGTAAATTTTATAATCTTGGTTCAACACTGAGATGGGCCAGTAAGATTCACATAAATGGGGCAGCTTCTGGGATTTCAGTATCACAGAGATTGCTGCTTGTCTCCAAGAGATGGGGTATTCTGATGTGACATGGCTGGTTTAGAGGGTCACCAGCAGTAAGTCACATATACAGGTCAAGGCTCCCTTATAAAATTCTGTGCCAAAGCCACCTGGACCCGGGCTTGTCTTGTTTTTTAAATTCTTAATTGTATTTGTCAGCTCTAGAGATGATATTGAGGAAAGAAGCTTGTCCTTTTGATCAGTAGAGAGAGTGGGGAGCTTCAAGCCAGAAAAAAAAAAAAAACTAGACATCTGCTGAAGATCAGGTATTGGAGGTGTTATGTACAGGTCTTGGTAATATTGTCTAGAACAGGCCAAGATCTGTTCAGTAGAAAATTTAAGTTGGCCTGTTTCTGGGGTCTTTCACTTTATGTACTGAGGACATTTGTATCTGCCTTTGTAATCTGTAGGCTAGTATCCTAGCTGCCTTAGCCCCTCTTTCATAATATATCTGGGGTACCAATGTCAAAGTTTGTTCTGTGCAAGCCATTATAAGATGTTGTATTTCCTGTTGGTTCTGGGTTCTAGAACATTAAGGTCTCTTTGCATATGTTTATCCTGTAAATTTTTAAGTTGGCTCTGAAGTTCCCTGAGTCTAGCTTCACTCAATTTCTTCTTCCTAGCTGCATAGGAAATTATGTATTCCCTGAAGGACTGCTTTTAGTGTGTCCCAAAGGGGTTGTGGGGAAGTCTGTGGGGATGTGTTATCTGCTATTATTTCAGGAATTTTATTCTTTAGAAGCTCCCTAAACTCCAAGTCCCTGAGGAGGGAGGGATTAAATATCCATAAGGTATTCTTTCCTAGTCTAGTGTGTCTGAGCTCCAGAGTTATGGGAGCATGATTAGAGAGATGAATGTTTAAAATCTCTGCCTTATGTATGATATCTTTATGTTCCCCAGTGATGAGTAAGTAATCTAGTCTGAATATTGTCTATGGGCATGGAGTAAAAGGAACATTTTCTCTGAGAGGGATGTAGACAATGCTAGGTATCCACAAGCCCCATATCTCGCATCAGGTGGCACAGGTGCTTTTGTCCTGTAGTCTGGGGGTGGGTCAGGTTGATGATATATCTGGTGATTGATTCAATGGGCAATTTAAGTCTCCTCCTATTATCAACATTCCCTTCTGATGTGTTAAGATTAGGTCCACTATCCTCTGTACTGTGGAAGCATCACTATTAGGAGATAGGTAAATGCTGCATCTCATCAGGGTGTATTCCTGATGTTTCAATAGCTATTGTCACCCTTCTCTCCCCATCAGCATATTGCTCCTGAAGCTGAAATGGTGACAACCTGGGAATCAGTGTTGCCACCCCTTATCATCTGCCATGTCTATAAGTAGAATCAACCATCTGGGGGAACCCAAAGCCCTTTTCATGTGAAATCTTGGTCAATTACAGAATCCCAGATCTTAATCTTTATTTGACTAACAATTTTATGTTTAGGCTCAAAATAGATTTCATAAAGCAGAGTTCCTAGACCTAGAGAAAACAAGTGATCTTTGATACCTTTAATGGACAGAAAAATGAAATGATTCTGGGCATATTTAATCTGTTTCTCAAGACCTTGTCTGGGTAACCATTCCTCTAGTAGGAGAAAGAGGCCCAAAAAGAAAATTAGCATCTCTCTCTCTCTCTCTCAGAGGATAAGATAAGGAAAACTGGCCCAATTTGATTTTTGATACCTCTGCTGGAACAGAATTGGTACAGACAAGATATAGTGATTTATTTTGTTCTGGATAATTTTCAGAGATGACAAGGTAGAGGAACCCCAGATTTCAGCTGCATAAAGAATACATGATTTCATTTTTACGTTTATGACTGTAAGAAGACCCTTGATGGTACCTTTTCTAACTTGCAATTGAATCTCTTAAAAACATTGCATGCATTTTTTTTGTTCTAGTTTCCAATAACGTCAACTGTCTATTCCAAAGAAAATTGTCTGAAAACCTCACACCCTGATAAACATAATGTATTTTGATTCCAACTGTTTGGTTCCCTAAGTATAACTTGGGAATCTTCTTGCTCCTATTCCCAAAAATTACCACTTTAGTTGTATCTCTGTTTACAAGAAGATTTTTTTTCACTGTACAACTTAACAAAAAGGTCCATTTTCCTTTGTAGGCCAAGCAGTGATGTAGAAAACAGGACAATATCATCTGAATAAGCTAAAAAGCTCACATTTCTAGTACACACTTTAGGGGAATGGAACTCAGGATAATATTACTGTTTAATTATTGAATTTATATACAAATTAAAGAGTATGGGGGGCTAAAATACATCCTTGAGAAGAGTTTGAATTCTAGAAGTTAAATTACCAGACTGATTGTATTGCATCTGCACCCAGGTATTGGATAAAGCCTTACTAAGATATCCAGAAAAAAAGGATCTATGCCTAATGCCCAAAGCCTTTGTCACAAAAATTTACAGCTGATACTATCAAAAGTTGTTTCAAGAGCTACAAAACAGCAATACAGCTTAGCTTTTTTGATAGAAATATATTTATAAATGAGATGAGATAACACATAAAAATGTTGTATAGTAGACTGATTACACCTGAAGCCATTCTGTGCCTCATCCAAGAGATGATATTCATAGACCCAAAGATCTAGTTTCCAAAGTATAATTTTACAAAATATCTTTTGTGATGCATCTAGAAGACTAATGGGTCTGTACATACGTGGATCCATGATGTGTCCCTTTTGTAAATTGGGTATATAAAACTTCCCTTCCAGGCATCAGGGAAATCTTAACCTTGTAAAAACCTGTTGAATATATCAACATAAGTTGGAGTCCACCAGTCTGGGAATGCTTTATTAATATCTGCTAGACTTTGGTCAGGACCTGGAGCATTATTGGTTTTAATTGATAGAAAGGTTTGAATTATACCTTTGGGTAAAAAGATAACTGGCCTAGGAAATGTATAGAGTCATAACAAGCCATACCTTTGTTCTTCCACTGCGGAAAAATATAATGCTTCAAAGTGAGCAACCCAAGACTGGGGCATAATATAAGCCTCAAACTTGATAGTGTATGGATTATAACCAAGACTGACTAATATCCAAAAGGTTTTGATATCTTAAACCAACACTGCCTTTTTAAATTTATTCCACATCTTAGTTTGATACTTCCCTTTTTCTATGTCGAGGAGTTTTTTATAATCTTTCCTACACTTAAGAGCCTGAGATTTTCTCTTTTCCTATGCTTTTAGGTGTACCTCATGAATTTATTTATTCCTAGTTTAGCAGTCTTGCATTTTGCATTAAACCAAATCTGTTTGGTGGGTCTGTTTATCTTGTTTATTCTGAATAAAGGTTTTAGAAAGTTATTACTTTCCAACCATGCATCACTAACATTGATATTATATTAACTGTACTAGAGACTATTCCCAATCTCAAGATTGATGCAGAGTCCAAAATAAGTATCATGAAGAATAAATCAACCACATCACTTTGCCATCTTAATGTCTTGGTATTTATTACCTCTGTTGTATTCTCAGTAGGAGAAACAAAATCCATTTTCCTGTTAAGGTTTGAATAGCAAAAAGTAATGAGGATCAGTGTGTGACCTGAGTCAGACTGATCTAGAACATTTTAAAGTCTAGCAAGTTTTCCAGAGCACATTTTTTTATCTAGACCTAATCAATAATCAAAGACCACATGGGGCTCATAAAGGTAAATTCTTCAAGTCTCCCAGGGTCCTGCCATTCACAAGAGACAGACCAAATTGGTCATTATCTATTAAGCAATTGGCCTTGTTGGTTAGATTTAATATCTTTGAACTTCCATCCAATATTTATTTATGAATTTATCAGATTAAGCATTAGATCTAGCTCATCTTCAGATTCACTAAAACCAATTTATTTGGGGGTCCTAGCATTAAAATCATCAGTGATTACAGTGTAATAGTTCTCAAACTTGGATGCCAATACTTCTAATATCTCTGCAAATTGTTGCCTAATAAGAGAGTCATAAATGTTGCTAGTCCTAGGGGGGTAAATATACAATAACTAAAATAATTTTAATATTGTTAATCTCTAATGTTAGTACCAGTACTGAGGACTGGTTATATTTAATTTTGGAAACAGGAGATCCAAAGAAGTTTTGAGGAAAATGGCCAGACCAGTTTGGTACCTATCAAATCTTTTTGTTTTTATAGTGGGCATAATATAATGTATATAGCCAGGTATCATGGGTGGGGTAACATCATGCCACCACATTTCTTGAAAAGACAAAATATAACAGGAAGTCAAGAAGACTGACTAATATCCAAAAGGTTTTACTATCTTAATCCAACACTGCCTTTTTAAATTTATTCCACATCTTAGTTTGATACTTCCCTTTTTCTGTCTCAAGGAGTTTTTTATAATCTTTCCTACATTTAAGAGCCTGAGATTTTCTCTTTTCCTATGCTTTTAGGTGTACCTCATGAATTTATATATTCCTAGTGTAGCAGTCTTGCATTTTTCATTAAACCAAATCTGTTTGATGGGTCTGCTTATCTTGTTTATTCTGAATAAAGGTTTTATAAAGTTATTAATTTCCAACCATGCATCAATAATATTGATATTTATCTTTAACTGTACTAGAGACTATTCCCAATCTCAAGATTGATAGAGGGTCCAAAATAAGTATCATGGAGAATAAATCAACCACATCACTTTACCATCTTAATGTCTTGGTATTTATTACCTCTGTTGTATTCTCAGTAGGAGAAACAAAATGCATTTTACTGTTAAGATTTGAATAGAAAAACGTAATGAGGATCAGTGTGTGACCTGAGTCAGGCTGATTTAGAACATTAAAAAAAATCTAGCTAGTTTTCCAGAGCACATTTTTTTATCCAGGCCTAATCAATAATCAAAGACCCCATGGTGCCCATAAAGGTAAATTCTTCAAGTCTCCCAGGGTCCTGCCATTCACAAGAGAAAGACCAAATTGATCATTATCTATAAAGCAATTGGCCTTGTTGGTTAGATTTAATATCTTTGAACTTCCATCCAATATTTATATCTGAATTTATCAGATTAAGCATTAGATCTAGCTCATCTTCAGATTCACTAGAACCAATTTATTTGGGGGTCATAGCATTAAAATCATCAGTGATTACAGTGTAATAGTTCTCAAACTTGGATGTCAGTACTTCTAATATCTTTGCTAATTGTTGCCAAATAAGAGAGTTATAAATTTTGCTAGTCCTAGGGGGCTAAATATACATTAACTAAAATAATTTTAATATTGTTAATCTCTAATTTTAGTACCAGTACTGAAAACTGGTCTATTTAATTTTGGAAAGAGGAGATCCAAAGAAGTTTTGAGGAAAATGGCCAGACCAGCTCGGTACCTGTCACATCTTTTTGTTTTTATAGTGGGCATAATATAATGTATATAGCCAGGTATCATGGGTGGGGTAACATCATGTCACCACATTTCTTGAAAACACAAAATATAATAGGAAGTCAAGAAGTTATAAACACCATGATCTGACAATTTGGTGACTAGGCCCTCGATATTCGAGGAAAGAATGCATATGCAATATAGATCATTAGTTAATACCTGTTGTAATACAGTTTGACAAGGTTCTGGTCAATTAGCAGAGGGTTCCTGTAACAAGAAGAATCTATTATAGATTGGAATCTCAACACTTTTACCCGTAAGAAGTTCCAAACTGTTTTCAGTAATGCATTTGGACTCTGATCTACATTGTCCTGGATGACTTGAGTTACAATCTCTCCACAATTTGTTCATCACTACCAAAAAGATACCAAAATTATCAAGTGTGGAAGAAGTTGTTTAGACTGAAACTGCTAGTTGAGAATTCCTAAAAGTGACATCTATTTGGGGACTATCAAACATACCATTGTATAACATAATCCATTCAATTCCATCCTCCCCAAATCAGTTCTGAGAGTATGAGATACGAATATTGCAATAGCCTTCTTTATTTTACCTATTGATTCTTTAGCAGAAATCTTCCAAACAAAGAAGGAAAGTGTCCCGTCTCTCCAAAATTGTTCATGATCTAAAACATATTTATTTACTGCTGCAGTTACCCTCTTGACCATAATTCTGTCCGCCTCCCTTTCCCTATTGAAGTCATAAGACAATTGTTCTTCAAGATAAACTGAAACTCTTTGTGGGGGGAGGATATTTATACCTCTTGATTTTAATATGGACCTTTGGGACCAAATCTGTGTTGCTAAATCTTGAGAGTCAAAATTCCTAAGCACACAATGAGCATGTTAAAGGTTTGGTGGACATCTAACACATATCTCCTCTGGTTTGGAAGAAATATGAAAAAGATGACAGACCTAATCTCTCAACTTCTCTGGCATTTTTGCTTCCAGTTTCTTAACAACATAGATATCCACCAATATTTCACAATAATCCCTGCTACCATCTGGACCAAAAAAGTCAAAGAATAATTATTTTTTTCAGTGCTCTTAGGTTCAATATTTGGTGTATAGCATAACGCTTGCATATACTTATGAATTTTGAACTTTGGCCTTTCTCTGTTCCCAACCTTGGTAGGTAAGCCAGGTAGTGAGTAGGAAATAGAGGGCCCAGCACCAAGGGTGAGCAGTGTACCAAAGGAGGAGGAGAAGACAGGGGAGGATGATGGCTGTTTTACAGTGAGCTAAGTAACAGCTGCTGGGAGAGGCTAACCTTTAGCTGGAATGTTGGATGAGCTATTCCCCCACCTTAAACCTTGGGCTTCAGCCCTCCCATTGTAATTAAATGCATTATTAATTTCATTTTCTGTTTCTAGTATCGGTCAATCCATTAAAGGAGGTAATTTGGGATTATTGGCTGTCCCCAGAATCCCAAATTCTCTGGTAGATCTGGGGAAGGAAGAACCCCAAGTACCATGTTCAGGGATAATATCTGATTGATTTATGAAGATTTCTTTATTTTAAGCTCTGACAACTTCCCCTTTTTAACGGCCTTGGTTGGCCTCCTGTTGTTAGTCTTTCTAGTTATATTTTTATGTTTATTTTTATTTCTGGAAGCCTTCGTGTCTGTGTCTGATTTTTATGTTTATTTTTATTTCTGGAAACCTTTGTGTCTGATGCATCAACAATTATAAGGGAATCCTTTCAAGAAAATGTAATTCCTTTCAGAATTGACCAAATGCCTCTATCGACTCTACCGCCTCTTCTGACCCTAGCCCTTCTTAGGTACTAGTTCTCATACTTTTCTCCCTTCCCTTACTTTCTCCCTCTTTTTCCCCTAGCCTTCACACTCTCTTTGCAGGGTTCTCAGCATCCTGAAGGGGACCTATAGTGCCTAGGCTTGCCATATTTTCTTCCCTCCTACCTATCCTTGGCCTTTCAGGTCCCCATGCAGGGTCCCCAGCAGCCTGGTGGGTTCCTTAGATCAGGCAGCCTCCCCTCCCAGGTATTATTTCTCACTCCCTCCTTCTCACTATCCCTCTACAATTTTAATGCCTAACCACAGGAGGGTTTACAATTGCCTGAACTTCCTTGCCCCCTTGCAGGGTTCATCTTATCCTCAAGGGTTCTCTTTTTGGGTCAGGTGTTATTTTCCCTCCTAGATATTAATCACACTTACTCTGTCTCTCTCTCTCCTTCCCTAATCCCTACTCCAGTCCCCTTTCCCCTTGAAGGGTTCCCCGCATCCTGAAGAAGTCTCTCTGGGACATGACTCTGCACTATCTGTCATCTATCCTCTCTCACCTTCACCCCGTGTTTCATGATAGTATTTGTTCACTTATTACAGATGCACTTATTAATTGTTCTCAGAAATTACATATGTATGCAACACTTTTTGAAACAACTGCCTTAATTAATTGTATGATATGTTGATCTTTGTAACTTGAATGTAAAATGTCTCATCCCTATTGTACCCCTTCTCCCCAGGTCACACCGGGAGATGAGCAACTTTTTGCTCAGTATGCCTTCCTGGTGAAATATTTCAATAAATAAAATAAAAATGGAGGGGGGAGATTGATATGGATTCACATATTCTCTTTAAAGTGAGAAGGTTTCTCTATGTTACTTTCAAAAGTATTTTGAGCACAACATTGTTTACCTGTATTTATCTTCTCTTTTAGCTGTAATATCAAGACTTGATTGTGAATAACATCGGATCTGAGACTTGCTAATTCTTTCTCAATGGCCCTCATGTTCTCAAGTATAACTATATTTGCATAATGAGGGTTTTTAATAAATCCTAGTAATTGTTTAGAAATAGAGGAGGAAAAGATGAAATTTCCCTCATCAATAAAATGTCCATGCTCTAGGGAAAATCCCTGTTGGATACAGACTGTTCAAAATTAGATTCAGCAATATCAAATGGGAGCAATTATGGTGTTATGGACAAGTTGTCTCTAGCTGCTGCATTAATAATTGCTTTATCAGAAACAGGATTAGATGATGCTAATGTTTTTAAGACCTGAAGTAGTGTCACTAAACTCCTGGATTATTAATACCAAATTATTAGGTTTGTAAATTGTATTTGAAGCAGGTACTTTCCCTAGTACCAAACCCATAGGGGTTGAAAGTTGAAAATCTCAGGAGTTATGGAATGGACTGTTGAAAGAAGAGCTTTGAGGAGATAACAAAATAGAATGAGATGCGTGTGCATCATTAGTATAATAAAATATTAAATTAGAACAAGAAGAATCTGGATCAAAGCTCAGATTTGATGGTAACAGAGACATTTCTTCAGTGGGTAGATCTACAGATATATTTACAGACAATTTGGTTTTCCCTATTATTGGCCTACGAGACATTCCATGATCCTCCAGTATGGGTGTAGAAAAGGATGTGGGGTGGAAACAGGACAGTCCAAGAACCCAGTCATCCTAGGCTGAGCCAGATCCACCACCCCAGATCCTCATGAAGTATTATTTTTGATAGAGATGTTTTTAACCTTATTTCCCCCTCTCTTTTTTTTAAATGATAAGGACTGTATTGGGGATAGCATTATATTTTTGCTACTCCTTGTGCTAACCATAATAATAGAAGGTAGACAAAAACAGTAGTAGCAATAGTAAATTATATATCTTATAATTTATGAATGGAAATACTTTTACTACAACTTAGATAAAAAACATAAAAATATTGGTGAATCTTCAAAAATTTCTCCATTTAATATATGAGTGTAGATTGTAAATGTGCAAACAATCTCCTATGTACAGAGGTAAGATCACACATAATAATCAGGAAGGCAGGTGCTGATAAAGCTTGTACTCTGTGATGCTGTAGTCCTTTGCTTTCCCAGATTGCTAAAGAACAGTCACCAGTTCTATGACAAATATTCCAGTTCAGGTTGTTAGAGCTGATCAGATAATTCAAGATCGGCGGGGTGGATTCCAAGGTAAAGCATCCTAAATTAGATGTACCTTCATGGAAACTTGACACTGCAATAAATATGGTAAATAAAATGGCAGGATTAAAAAGTTTTCCTATGACTATAAAAATCATCCAGAACTGCTGGATATCTCTAGCTAAATTAACTAAATTCCACATAATACTCTATTGTAATAAATTAATAATACTTATTATTTATAAGCAATAAAATACATTTAGCTTTTCACAAAGTTTAAATGTCTTGGGTGAACTTCTAGAACTTTAGTTAGATTGCTTACTTTTCTGAATGCAGAGGAATGCTAATAGTTTATTTGGCTTCAACTTGTGAAACATCTCCAAGGTCCCACTCTACCAGCTTGGTTACTTTACAAGGCTCACAGGGCTCACTCACAGTTGGGAAGAGACATTGACAGCTTCCAAGTCTGCTATTAAATTTTTTTAGAAGGCATTTAAACAAAATTATATCTGGTTTCTGGTATCACTCTGCTGGCCTTTGTTCTAAGCGTCTGAACATCTGAAGACCCCAAACTAAAGTGGAGGAAGTCAGTGAGTAATGTGCTTTTTATCCCTGATATCTAATTAGTTTGAGTGATCTCAGTTGTAAGCGGATGGTAATTAGGCATCCATGAACTATGCCGCACAGATGTAGTGTCAGGAATGCCAGGAATGAAATTACCTGAACTGAATTGCATGTAGGAGAAAATTAAATGGCTTATTTCCCTAGCATTTAATGGAATCTATTGTAGACCAAATTATATGCACATTGAATTTCTGATTAAGTGAACCAGGAAAGATAGGCCTGCTCAACATACAATTCAGATGTTAAATATAGGTATAATCAAGTGCATAACAGAGTATAACACCCAGCAAGATCTAGCATGATTTCCCAAATACCAATAAATACTACTAAACATATAAGTAAATACAGAAAATAAGAGTAAAATAAAAAAACAAAATAGAAAAAAGGGAGTAATCAAATCCTCTAGCCTCACATTTGATGTTTTATGCACATATACACTGTATACAGTAGGTGTTGAATACGTGTTGTAGAGTTTTGGAGGGCATTGCAGGGTTTTGCAGGATTTGGTCAAATCATACCCCCAGCACTCCTCGAACAAAGAGGAGAAAGAAGGTAATTTAAAATAAATACTCTCCATGATTATAAAATTTGTATGAATTTTCTCCTAGCTCCCAGTATTTTCATTATATCAGCCCCAGGCTCCAATGTCCTTTCTCTTCTTGTCCCATCACTGGCACTCTGCATCTCCAACTCTGTCTCCTGATCCACTCCCTTATGGGGGAGTGGGGCAGAGCAGCCTACACCTACCTCTGGAGAGAAATAGAAAAAGCAAACTCCAAGTGAGGACTAGGTTCTGGTCAGCTTAAAGACAAATAATATAAAATAACTTTTTTAAAAGAAGCAGCATACCAGAAATCTAACTGAAAAAAAAAGCCCATTCAGCAGTGAAAAAATACACACTAGTGTAGCTCAAACAGACTCACAACTCTTTGTCTCCTCCTACTCGACTCCTTGTCAAGGGCATTGTGGCAGTTACATTTTGGAGCAGCAGATCATGTCAGTGGAGGCAGTTAATGTTTCCTTAGCCTCCTCTACCTCACAGCAATTTGCCTTTCCAATCAATGAATGCTCATACCACCTCATCTCTCCCATTTAGTGTTTAAACTCATACTTAGTAGTAGCAGTCATAGATCTTTATATTCAAATTGTGAATAAGGATAACACTTAATTGAGCGATGTTCATTTTCAATGCGGACCCAGTGCATAAAAGAAAAATACATACAAGACTACAAAAAACATACAAAGATACACAGTATACGCACTGTATGATATACTATAACAGGGTCTATGCTTCTTTCAAGGCATTTTCAGCTAACTTGATTAACTTACCACTGTAAAACATGAGGTTTCTGCAGTATGTAGTAGTACAGTTTCTGAAGCATTTACAACAATGGGAACTATTCTGTGGCCCATACAGTACTCGGAGGCTGCTGTTGTTGAAAATATCATTACATCTTTCATGGATCCATTGTGAGGTTCAAAGTGAAGCACTGTACCTTCAACCATTGCGGGTATGCTGATGCATACCCAGGTTAATATGGCAATACAGTGGTGATCAGTGACTAGTTGTATCATGTTGTGACATGTCTATTAGTGACTCCTAGCAACTCCTTTTAACAATGAATAATACTAGCAACTTGATGACTTTTTAATGCATAGTGAATCCTAGTGATATAGTTAGTTAAGACTAAAGATGCTGTAATAATAGTATCAGCAAATCTTTAGTTATGACATAACCTATCACTAGTGCTGTGTGGATGGTTTAAATTTCTAAAGAATGGAATGCCACACAATTTTAGAAAATTCTGTAGAATTCTGTTTGCAGTGGAATTCTAGCATCCAACATGCAAAATGTTTTTTGTGGATCAATGAGCTGCAGTTTACTAGAGCTGTGCTGAATTTTCAAATTCCACTTCTGCTGACATTCACAGAATTTTGGAAATTCCTCCTAATTGTACAGAATTCTGTCAGAAGTGGAACTGCAAAATTCTAAAAGCAGCATGGTAACTGCAGAATCATATTCTGCAATTTATGTAACCCTCAGATTCATTTTCCGCAATCCACAGAATGTTATTTCGCCAATTATGTGATCCACAGACTATTTTTTCTTGGTTTAAATAGAAATGCTTTTCAGAATTCAGCAGAATTAAAAAAGAATTTCTGAAAAGCATTTTGGAAGCACAATTGCCATTCCCCACGTATTCCTCTGGCAGATTTCCACATTCCACACTGCTCTACAGTTTACATAAATTGCAAATTCCTTTTCCACAATGTGAAGAAAATTATTCCACAGTTTACATGATCCACCAAAAATTATTTAGTGGTTTATGCAGAAATGTATTTTTCTGAATTTAAAAAGAAATTCTGAAAAGCATTTCAGACCTAGCATTACCATTCTGCATAAATTCCAGCAGTAGCATTCCACATTCCGCTCAGCCTTTACCTATTACCTAACACTGCTGTATGACCCACACATGAGAAGATTTGTATGTTGAGAAAAAGAGAATTTTCGTGATACAATTAAGTTTAAAAATACATCAAAATTCAATTGATTTACTATGCCAATATAATTTATGCCTGAACTGGAACCCACATTCTTAAAATGTCTAAAAGTTAAATCTATTTTTGAAGTTTTTATAAATAATGTTGATGTACTTTATTAAACCTTAGTGTATCCTGGTTTGGAGCAATGCAGCTGTACTTTAATTAAAAGAGTTGTTTTCCACTAGCAAATAAATCACTGTTGATATCAATAGAACTATAGTATATGGTTCAGTGTTGTACATGGAAATTCATACACTTCTAGATGCTGTTATACCACAGTAAGTACATAATGTCACTACTATTGCTGCAAGTTCAGTTCAGCCATTCTTGTAAAATGGTCACACTCCACCCATTCACGCTAGTCTGCCTTTGTGGAGACAAACCTGACCATTTCGAACCTTGGTTCGCAGTTACGCCTCATGCAAAGTCCACTGTAAAAACGGTAATGCAGTCCCTCCCGAGTCCTAGGCTGACTGTACCATCATGCAGTATGTGCATGCTCTGTCCTGCATCAGTTAAATGCAGCACACATGATGTTGCTTGCTGGTGCTGACAGTCTGGAAGGAGATGAGGACTACCAGACAAAATAATTGGTGGAATTTGTCATTGGTCTCCCCATCATCCTGCAAGGAGACTGATTATTGGCCAGACCAAGTTAGAACTACCAGCAGCAATGCTGACTCACATGCACTTACCATTTTCTGTCAGTGTGCAAGACAGACACATACACAGACAGAGCAGAGCAGTTACTTCTGTATTCGGTTTGAAGAGGAGACTGTTTGTTTAATTCATGCAGTGCGTGTGTGTGGTTGGGCAGCACAGCTTGGACTTAAGCTGGGCAGGAGAGGGGAAACTGGGCTAGCCAAGGGCATTTGGCAGACAAACAATGTAAAATTAAAAGACAGAACTTAGTAAAAAATCTAAGCAGAATAAGAAAACTTTGATTTTGCACATGGAGGGAAGGACTAAGAGTACATAACATGGTGGGAGCACTGTGTGGGTGGAGGTGGGGGTGGGCAGCCAAGTGGCCTATAGTGATGCCTATCACTGATTCTCTGTACAATTATAGTGGAGTGCAAGTAAAAAAAATTAAAATCATGTGAATTCAAGAAACTGAACATCCATTCACCTTCAAATCAGGAGGATCTGATTTTTTATTTAATAATTTTTTTTCATCCAGCTTTCTCAAGTTCTCACAGCAATTTCAGTGGGAGGAAATAAAAAAAAATCTGATAATTTTACTTCAGTCACCCAGACACCCAGAGTGACTCAGGAGGCTGATTATTGGCTGCAGCAGTACAGTAACAGTACACAGCACAGACTAAAAACAAGAGTCACTGTCTCTGTCCCTTACAGCCACAAGACTTACAGGCACAGCCTGAGAAAGTGAACAAGTTCTTTTCTGACATATTTGGGAATTAATCTCTCTGTGTTAAGTACTCCACACACCCAGCAGAGCTTTACTGACCTAGCTGGGATTGGGAATAAATGTCCCAGTGTTCACAGCTACTCAATGTACCCACTAGTGCTGTGCTGACCTATTTGGAAATTAAAAGTAAATCTTGCTGCATTAAAGGAGAAGTCCACCCAAAACTTGAAAAAATATATGTTGTGCAGAGTGTTTTAATTTGTATATGAAGTTCTAGTGTTTCCTTCCCTCTGACTGGTATTATGAGTTTTTCCTAAATTAGCCTGCTAGCTTTAGGGTAGTTTTATGACCCTGGATATTTCCATATCAAACAGCTTAATTGTATTCCTTTGTCCTAGAGTGCACTTTGTTTCATGTAATGGTGATGTAGCAGAGCCCATAAATCCAGCAGAAAGCATTGCTTTACAATCATTTCGCAACAGTAGGGTTGGCTATATTTTAAAATCTGTAGAATTCAGCTTGGTGACCACCCTCTTCATAAAGGTCTTACTGTCTTGAAAAACTTTGCTGCTGGTAATTTTTGTGCAGTTTGTAAAGCTTCCAAGATATTTAGTTTGTTTGGCATGTGTGTGCTGAATGTTGGGTCTCTCTTACATCACCGTCACAGCAGACAAGGTGCACTGTGGGAACAAGAAATACAATTAAGCTGTCAGGGATGAAGATCCCCAGGGGTTGTAAAAGTAGCATAAAGCTAGCAGGCTAATTTAGAAAAAACTCCTAATATCAGTCAGAGGTAAGGAAACACTAGAACTTCACATACAAATTAAAACACTCTGCACAACATATATTTTTTCAAGTTTTGGTTGGATTCTCCTTAAGTACCTATGCACCCAGCAGTCCTTACTGATCTATATGGGATTGGGAATACATTTCCCCATGTTTACAACTACTGATGCACCCATCAGTGTTTTGCTGACCTTTATGGAAATCAAAAATAAATTTCCCTGTGTTCCCAAGTACTCCACACACCCAGCAGTGCTTTACTGACCTATTTCGACATAAATCTCCCTTTGATGTCACAACTTAATTCAATACAGCCAGCAGTGCTGTATTGACCTATTTGGGAATACATTTCCCTGTGTTTTCTATTTAATTTGACAGAGCCACCAGTAGTGCTTTACTGAGCTATTTGGGAATAATCTCCCTCTGTTTTCATGACTTAATTTGACATAGCTAGCAGTGCTGCATTGACCCATTTGGGAATAACTTTCCCTGTGTTTTTTACTTGGCTTGACACAGCCACCATTAGTGCTTTGATGACCTATTTGGGAATAAATCTTCCTCTGTTTCCACAACTTAACTTGATGCAGCCAGCAGTGCTTTATTGACCTGTTTGGGAATACATTTTCCTGCGTTTTCTACGTAACTTGACACAACCACCTGTGCTTTACCAATCTATTTGGGAATACATTTTCCTGCTTTTGCACCAAGAGATGCACTCACCATTTGATATTAATAGTAATAATTAGAAACAATTACCATTTCCATTACAGAAAGACAGGAAGCTAATGTTTCTGAGCCTTTAGGCAAAACCATGGGTGTTAACAAAAACAATAGCAGCACTTCTCAGACAATCCAGTGTACAGTAACAATGGTACAGAAAATTCAGAACATTGCAGGAGTAACTCGTCATGGTACTCAGTAGATGAGGGCAAGTGCCATTATAGTGTGGCAGCCAATTTTAATAAGCAGAGAGATGGATGATAATGAGGAGGACACAGATTATGAGACCAAATTGGCAATCAATGGAACAGATCCTGAGTTTGCATTAGATAAAGTAACAGTCAGTTTGTCAAGTAGCAGTAGTTCTTCTGGGGAGTGGGATGAAGAGTAGGAATGCAAGGCCAGAAAAAGAACAAAACAGACTTATAGGGAGGATGGTGGCAATGGGAAAAAATATTGTGGGCATAAGAAGACACCCACACATGCAGAGGAAAAACAGAGGACAGAAGATGGACAGGCTTTCAGAGGAGTATAAACCAAAGCAGTTGACCAGTTAGAGAGGCTCTGCATTAATAAGGAGGCATGCAGGTAGACATGGAAAGACTTCAAGGAGATACTGGCAGTGCTAGTAGCTATGATAGTGGCAGTGGTGGTGGTGAACAACATACCCGCCCCATAAGCAGCAGTACAACAAAATCTGTTAAATCTGTAGTGTGGGATTTTTTCACATACACTAAATCATTTTGCAGCCATGTAGTCTGCAAATCAAGCAAAACAAAATTAAGTCACGGTAAATCAGGTACTCAGATGGGAACATCAACAATGAAAAGACATATGAACAAGTCTCACATTTATCAGTATCAAAAAGCATAACAATAGCACACACAAGTTGTTGCACTGCTGCACTCAGATGAGGAGGTGGAGGATGAGGATATGGATGTTAACCAAGGTCAGGAGGTAACTGATGAGGAGGGGGAAGATGATGAAATTCTGCATTCCAGTCAAAGCACATCATCCATTTCACATTTCTTTACCCCTTTCAGTTCACCATCACCGCAGCCTAACATGAGCTGTATACCATCCATGACAACAACATCCATCCCCCATGTGGGTAAAGGTCAATGGAAGCAGCCCCAAAAATATGATGATGTCAGCCAACATAGTGACCATAACATTTCTTTGAAAGATGCTTTTGAGCGGTCACAGAAATATAAGCCCAACAGGCCTAAGACAAAGTGATAGCAAAGGCAATTGGGGGAGATGATAGCCACTGACTTGCTCCCATGTTCCTTCATGGCTAACTCAGGTTTTTAGGCACTTATGGAAATCACAGTGCCAAAGTACCAGGTCCCCAGCTGAACCTATTTCTCAACTGTTTCCATCTCAGATTTATGTGACACTGTTCGGAAAGAGAGTCAGATGCACTGAAAGGTTCAGTGGGCAGAAAGATTTATGTCACCACAGATATGTGGACCAGTGGCAGCGACTGACTATATGGCTGTGACTGGTCATTGAGTAAACCTTCCTCCTCCTCATTCTCCTCCTCATTCACATCATCTAGTGGCACTGTCAGCAGCAGCAAGAACCAAGGGACTTTCACTGTTTGCAGGCAGCATTATGTATTTATGTGTTTAAAAAGACCACCACGCAGAACATTTTCTAGAGGACCGCTAGAAAGATTTGCTAAGAGGCTGTATCCAAAGTCCTAACAGCCTGGGTTTATAGTGTCTGACAACACTTCAAATATACTGAAGACAGTAAGGTTTGATAACCTTACACAAGTACCATGCTTTGCACATACTATAAACTTCGTTGTGAAAGACATCACTGATGAAGACAGAAATGTCCAGAGCTTGATCACTGCTGCCAGCACTGTGTGCAACTACTTTAGTCATTCTGTAAAAGCCCAAACATTGTTGTGGCAAATTCAGATTGAAAATAGTCTCCTGCTCCTCCAGATGATACAGGAAGTTCCAAGCCAGTGGAATTGCACTTAATATATGATGCAGAGAATGGTTGAATAACAGAAAGCCATCCATCAATATGCAGTCCAACTGAAAGCCATCCGTCAATATGCAGGCCAATATTCCATTGGGAAAGAAGATCTGAATATTGGCCCCAATCAATGGCATCCGATGAAGAATCTTTGTTGCATTCTTACACCCTTTAAGGAGACTACCAGAGTGGTAAGGGCCAATGATGCTGGGCTAAGCCATATACAGTAGTACCCTTAATTTCACTCATCAAGCTGAGACTGGAGCATCTTGAGTCACAGTTTCTCAATAGTGATATGTCAATGCTGCATCACTTGTGAAAAAAATGTTAAACAACTTCACAGGTGACCAGCACATTATAAATATGTGCAAAGCTGAACATTACATTTTAGCCACACTTTAGGATATTTGTTTTAAGACACAGTTGAAACATTAATTGAGAAAGTGTCAGACGCGTATTTGAGAAAAATACTAAATCATAAATGCCATTATGGCCACATTCAGAATCTGCACAAAATATATTGAAGAGAGAGGCAGAACAATCTGCTGCCACTGCTTCTGCTGTTACTGCTGCTGGTACCACCACTGCTGATGTTTTTGGCTTCCAAACACCAGCCAGAACCGTTACTATTTCCAGGATGACTGCTGCTACACCACAAGAAGACAAACCACTGTGGGAAATGGTGTCAAACTTTGGGCTGATAAAAGACAGCTGGAAAGTCTCAGTCAGCTACTGTGGTATCAGGAGTCCCTGCTACAAAAATGGTGAAGGATTGTATGGAGGAGACTGTGCATCTTGCCACAGGTGATGAACCATTACTGCACTGGCAACATAAGAAATCAATATGGCCTTCTTTAATGCGGACCTCTAGTGGAGGCTGGGGGTACCGCCGTAGCCAGCACTACAAGTAATGGGGGAGTGAAGTGGACACTGGCGTCATTGCATGTCCCCACCCTAGGGAAAAATCTGCAAAAAATGTATCTCTGGCCAGTAATGATGGCCCCCACCTCTGCCTCCTCACCCCACTGCAGACTAAAGTCCGCTGGGGGAGCCCGCTCCCATGATTCTGCCCTGGGGGGCAAGACAGGGCTTTGTGACCATGTTTCCTGGGAGGGGCACCCACCTGGTGGCTCTGCCCGGGGGCGGGGTAAGCCTGGGGATGGGAGGAGCGGCGAGTGGAGCTGGGGACCAGAACTTCCATCAGGGGCCAAAATAGCTGGTGAGAAAAAAATGGCCTTCTTTTACTGAGATTGCATTTGAATTTCTCAGTTGTCTACCCTCCAACATATATTCAGAGAGAATTTTCAATGCTGCTGGAGTAATAGTGAATGACAAAAGAACATGTCTTTCCACAAAATGTAAAGAAGCTCACTTTTCTACAGATAAACCTGTCAAAATTCAAAAATACATACAGTACAAAATTTATGCAAGCTGACACTGGTACCCAGATGGCACATTACACAGATGATGATGATGGCGAGGGATTCTGTTGCCCCTAGCCACTAGCCTTTCCATGTCTTTCCTCCACTGGTGGATCTTCCTGTCTCCTCCTTCTGTTCTCTAATTTAACTTCCATTTATTTTTAGTCTCAAACTGTCTGCTGCTGTTTTTTTTCACGTGCCACTAAGGCCCAATAACACCAGCAGCTGAAAGGCCCATACAACGTATTCAGCTAAAACCATCATAAATTACTTCACATTAGTGTAAACAGATTTTTCAGTCATTTGGTTTTATTGCTGCTTCTGTTAAATGCAGATTCAAAATGTATTAGGCTGTTAAAAATACATAAATAAATTGTCTTTCTTCAGGTCCAGATGGGGATTTTTTTTATTTCATTTTTTAAAATTTTTGCTGCAGTGTCCGCTTCCTTCTCTGTTTCAGTGCTGGACCCATGGACACATCCAAAGCTTTGATCTTGACTGAGACATCCTCTAGATGAATATTATTTTCATCCTAACCTGGAAAATAAAAATAAAAGACTGGAAAAAAATGTTTCCTTCCCATGTGCTGACTGACCAGTACAAGAATACAAATAAAAAAATTCCCTGATCTTACTCCTTCCAGAGTGTAACTCCAGACACCCTGGGCCACTCCCTCTTACAAATATAATCTACCCTGCATTGTTCCAGATCCCATTCCCCACAAAAGAGACATCACACTCAATATTGTAGATTTGGCTGCTCAGTTGGCAAAACCTTTTATTTCCACGTAAAACATAACTATATACACTTATACAATATTGAGTTCCTCTTACTTCTTTCTTCTGTCACATTTTATTCAGAACCTCTTTCATTTTAAGTTTAGGTTTATTTTGTTTTTCTGCCCCAGGCGTTGAAACCCAAGGGGGTCCTGTTCCACTCCTTTCCTGGGTGTAAACCCGAACTGGCCTTACAATTTCTTTCTTTCTTGAGCAGGTCCAATTCCTGCTTCCCTTTTCTTGTCCACTTACCAGGGTGTCCATACCCTTTACCTTCTTCCAGTTTTTAATTCCCCCTTTTGTTTTTCCCTTCCCATGTTTTCCTTTTATATGTGGGCCCTTTCTGCTCCTCTCCCTTCCTGACCAGAACTACTGCTGCTGCTAATTCTTTTTTGCTGGAACTCTTTTTCTTCATGTAGCTCAGCTGTTTTCTTGTCTACCAAGGCAAGATATCAATAAATTCTCCTTTCCAGATTTTTCTTTCATTGCCAGTGGCACATGGTCCCCTATCTGTACTCCTCCACCCTCCTTTCTCTGCTCTATCACTTCCTTTTCCCCATCTCCCTGTTTTTCTTCCCTCTCCCTTTCTTCTAAATCCCCTAGTACCTTTTGCAACTTCTTAACACCATCTCTCCCCATACCCAATAATAATTGCTCCACATACTCCTTCATGGTACTCTCTAATATCAACACTGTATCTGATTCTCTGTGAAGGTCCTTTGCTGGTCCGATTGTTGCCTTTTCTCTTGGTTCCGCTCCCTCTCATGGTCCGGTAGTTGGGACCTGCCGGTTACTACCAGTCGCGGGTTCGGTCATCCCTCCGCCTGGCTGTGGTATCTCTGGCCGGCTAGGTTCGGGTGCAGGAATGTTGGGTCCCAGTCCCGGGTGAGGCCTAACCTCTTCCCTTGGGCTGGGTTAGGGTTCAGGCATTGGCCCTTCTGGACTGGGTGCAGGTATTAGGTCGGGGATGGCATGGGTTGTTGGTTGCTGCCCTGGAGAACTTGCTCTAGGGTGTTTTGGCACTGGTGCCCCAGCTCCATTCCCTTTTCCTCCTGCCCCACTCTGCTCCTTCTTTCTGACCCTCTCCTTCTGTGCTGGTACTCCCCCCCCCATGTCTTCCACTGTATCCAGGACTTTGTGGGCCCTGTCCATGAGATCCATAATCATTTTCATAGCGTCCACTTTCATTGAACTAGATCCACGGGTGTTCATTCTGTCTCTTTTTCCTGCTGACACAAAAATTATATTGTTAGTTAGCTCACTGGTTCTTTCCCTGCATATCCATTTGACCTGTCAAATACCTACGCCCTCTTTATTCTTTGTCGGACGGTGTTCCTCCTCCTTAGTGCCTATAACTGTATGTCTGGCTACCTTTAGGAAGAAACCTTGTAAACCCCCAATGCTCTATCGAGAATCAATAGCAATGTCCCCCCCCCAAGATGGCCACCGTGAGGGGGTCCGGAGGCTGGTGTTCCAATCCAATTGATCCAGGTCCTCCTGCTTATTAAACAAGGGGGACTGTTAGCTTGCTTTGTTTTTTTTTAGAAAATACAAAAACAAGTGAAAACCCATACGTTTTTCAATATGATACACCACCATAATGGCATTATTAAAGTATACTACTCTTTTCCTTCATTGTATTTATATAATACATTTGGTTACAGCAACTGAAACATTTTTTGTACAGTTTTGTTAGGCATTCTAAAAAGTTTTCAGCAGAGACAGTGTTCTCCCTTAATCAGGATAGGTATCTCAGACCAACTAGGTACTGTATTTGAGTTTTGGTGTGAATTATTTACCGAGATCAGAGTGAAAACACATCTGCCAGATTATGTAATTATCTGTTGTGGCTGGTCATTGAGAGTCCTTTGGTACAGTACGTTGTTTTCTGACTTTCAGTTTCGAGTTGCTAGACTCCTGGGCATAGAAAAGTGTGTCTGTTTCACCGACCAGATGCCAAAACATGTTTATTTGAGAGCTGTTTTGAACTACTATTTCAAGCTTTGTTTCTATGGTGTTTTGTCTGTTTCGATCGTTCTGACATTTTGTAAGCTGACCACTCCCGAAATTTCATCTGTCCTAGCTCATCCTTAAGGAAATAGGCCAAAAGTAATTATTTTCCCCATTACTATCATCCCCGGCCCAACTCCCATCTCAGCGTCCGATTCGTCTGCCATTCACCCTGCAATCCAAATTATTTTCCTCCACTAGCTAACCCTCTCTCCTTGCACCATACACCCCCCCAGAGTTGCAATACTGTGAACTGCCTGGCATTACTCACCACATGGGTCTCTAGGCCCCTGCCTGCTCGCTACCCTAATGCAGGTCTCATCCTCTATCCGGTGGTCCTCGCCATGCGGCTCGCGGATCCTGTCTCTTCGTCTAGTAATGCTGGGGTCACCATCCCCTAATGCCCCTTTTCCTCTGCATTGTTCGGCGTTGCTTGCCTCGTGGGTGTTAGGACCGTGTGCTTACCTAGGCCCTGCTGGGCTCACCGTATCTGCTCACAACCTTTTTCCTTTGTGAGACTTGCTCTACAACCTCCTGCATCCACAGCAGATCTTGATCACTACCCCCTAGCTCTACCTACTAGGCCTTCCCTCTGCTTTGCTGGGGTCACCCTCCCTCTTTACACCTCCCTTTCTGGCATTGTGTAGCATTACTCACCATGTGCTCATTGCACCCCTTTTGTTCCTTGCTCTGCGCACCTAGGTACTCTCTCTATTCCTTGTTCTGTAATGCCACTTCCCAATCCTTCTTCTCACACCATCTCCCCCCATCGGCTGCACGCTTTATTCTCAACTTTTTAAAAAAAAAAAACTTTTAACCTAACTGCACCACTCAACCACACTGGGTTTTGTGCTCAACGCCCTACGGCTGTGCTTAGATTTCTTTCTAGCTATTTTTTTCCATTTAAAACTACCTTCCCTGCCTAAAACATTTCAGCCATTCTTGTAACCTCTTCCAAATTTGGTTACCTGGTGGCTCACTCTATTCTCAACCTATGTTTAATCTATTAACTGAAATATCTACAACAATTACATTGTTGGGATCAAATTTTGGAACCTAAGTCCCAAAGGCAACAGCTATTTAACCAAGAAATTCCACTTAGCTGGAGGAGAGTGTCCCTTTAAAGATTTTGTATTGCAGTTTCAATGACCAGCACGAGAATCTCTTTGCAGTTCCAATTATTTGGAGCTCTATGACTCTGCATTAACAGCTTTCACTAAAGGATGACATTGCCTTGCACAGGCTGTCTTTTTGTCATAACAAACAGATACAGCACCAGTGTGTGGCATGTTATATTCTAACATTCTGTGATGCTTTGGGACGCAGGGACTGACAGTGGCTCAGTAAAAGTGGCAGGACTATTATTACTATAAGGTGTATAAACATAAAACAGGAATATTTCGTGAATTGCACATGTAAAGTGTCAAGTGTAGCATGATTTAAGGTATAAACCGCTCAGGTTAAAATGCAAATGTGCTAGAAACAGTAAAAATGGAAGTGAAGTATGTATGGACATTTCATATTTAAGTACAACAGCGATGATAGTATCAACAATTCACTTTAAAGTGTAAATGTGCAGAATTACAAAATGAGTTGGAAATTTGCTCATTTGTGATTAGCTAAGCAAGTTTGGAGACCCATATCTTAAAGTGCAACTCTGCACTTCAGCATGTACTTCCATATATATGATATTTCACTATAAAAATTTACTACAGAGTTCTTTTTAGGGCTGGTCTGCTTTGTAGACAAGTTCCTACTGTGATCAAAGTCAGAAAGTGTTTTGCAGCTGTCCCATTGAAATGTACTGGGAAACTGGGATATGCCTTTTTATGGCTGTCAGTGAATGAGGGTGTGCCTTGCTATTGGTCCTTGCAGCTGTATGTAATGTTTGCTAACTTGGTATTGACTAGAAGGATGACAGTGCATGAGAACTAGAAAACAAAGTGGCATACGTCTCGAGAATGTGCAACTTACTGTACTGTCAAATTACATTTTGTCACCTCACAAACTGGATGTAACAGTGGGGTGCCTCTGTATTGCCAAACAACAGCACCCCCTCCTGTCTAGGATGAGACACTGGGGTGTCTACCCCAGGTGCTGGAAAACAGGAGTGTCCCCATCTCATCTTCCCTCCCGCCTGGTCCACCTTATATCACTGGCAGCTCTCCTGCTACCACCCTCTCCCCAAAACAGGATACAACACCAGGGTGCCCACCCCCACTGCTGCCAAACAGCAAATCAACACTGGGGTGCCCCATCCCCCATGCTGGGTACCTGAAATAAAGGAAACTGTCCTTTGTAGTCTTTTTTTTAAACCTGTGAAACAAAATAGCCCCTTGATGACTTCTGTACCCACCAACCCCACCCCCATATCCCACCCTGGCCACCCTCTCAGCAACAACCTCCCCACAACTCACTTACCTATCCAGTGGGTAAAGTGCTGCCTCTTAAACTTCTTGCTGCTTCTAACTGACTAGGAAATGACTGAAAAAATGTATGTTTGGTCAATGGCTTTTGATCAGTGCATTTTCAACTTATAACTTTGACATTTTGGAATATTTTGCACCAGATGTTCAATACGTGCTTTCCTTCTAACCCCACCTCACAAACCAGGAAGGTGACATTTTTCCAATTCTCACCAAAATGTGTTTTCACAGTCACTCTGTGAAATCATGTTTCAGACAGGATTTAAAACATTTAGCCTGTCTTGATCACAAGGTGGGATCATGAAAAGGTAATGTTGAAAATTTAGGGTTAAAATGTCAAAAAGAATGAAGTTATAAAGAAACTGCAATTTGTTTTCAACATTTACTCATATTTGTGTGATTTCTGCAGATTCTCACCCTACATTTTCAGCACAGCCCTTTAGTTAACCCCACCTCATGAACATGATAGGTGTCATTTTGAAATCCTTCTGAAACATGTTGCTGTGTGAATCACCTTTTGAACAGGATTTAAAAATTCTACCTCTCTTGATCATAATGTGAGATCATAAAAAGATTGTGTTGAAGATTTGGGGTCAAAATGTCAAAAACCAATATAGTTATAAAATATCATTTTATAGAAACACAGAAACATAGAAGTTGATGGCAGATAAGGACCACAAGGACCATCAGTCTGCCATTTTCTTTTCTACCTTTTGAATGTGCCATCGGCCTTTACTCTGTCAATGGCCTATCTATTCATACTCATCTGTGTTGCTCCCTTGTGCCTATACCATGCCTGTTTGAAGCCCTGCACTGTATTCATATCTGCCACTTCCTGAGGTAGGCCATTCCATGCATCCACCACCCTTTCTGTGAAAAAGAACTTCTTCACATTATACCTTAACCTGCCTCCCTCTAATCTCATGCTGTGTCCTCTTGTCCTGCTATTTTTCTTATATTGAAACATGTTAGACTCTTTCACCTTGTTAATGCCCTTAAGGTGTCTGAATGTTTCGATCATATCACCGCTCTTCCTCCTTTGCTCTAGGGTATACATATTGCACTCCATTAATCTGTCCTCATATGTTTTCTGATGTAGTCCCTGCACCATTTTGGTTATCCTTCTCTGGACTGCCTCAATTTGGTTAATGTCCTTGGTCAGGTGTGGCCTCCAGTACTGCATGCAGTACTCCAGATGGGGCCTAACCAGTGTCTTGTAAAGAGGGATTATTACCTCCCTCTTACAACTTGTGATACCCCAACTAATACACCCCAACATCCCCCTAGCTTTACCTACTGCTTTAGTGGTCTGCTTGGATGAGTTCAGGTCATTGGTGATGACGATGCCCAAGTCTCTTTCTACCCTTGTATATTTCCTCATAACTTTGTTATTTGTGTAGATTTTGGTTCCAGATTTTCAACATAGCCCTTGTGTTACCCCACCTCATGGACATGACAGGTGTCATTTTTCAAATCCCTTCCAAAACATGGTTTTGCAGTCACACAGCAAATTCCCCTTTTGGACAAACTTAAAACATTCCAACATTCCACCTGGCTTGATCATAATGTGAGGTCACATAAAAGACTATGTTGGAAAATTGGGGTCAAAATGTTGAAAAACTCACACATCCAGTTTGGCCACATGGTGCTGGAAAGCAATAAAAGTGCTCACTTCAGGTTTAGCCATGTGATTTGCCAAATTTATTGTGCAAAAAACAACAACCGGCAGATGTGATTGTCAGTAAGCAGCCTGACATTTCATGCCAAATACATGCACTTTTTAAAAAGCACACATATTTGACATAAAAGCTCAGGCTGGTTATGGGCCTAACCACATGCATTATTGTTTTTGCACAAATAAACGCAAATCATCTAACATACAGAATATGTTTGGGCAGTGGAAACTGGCCCAACTACCTCCAAGCTATTAGGAAAGTAAAGTGCAGAATAAAGTTGTATAATGTGTACTAGATATGAATGTTATAGTGTTTCTTCTCCCGTATCTAAAGAAAATAGATTATTCATGAATTTTAGTATGTATGTATGTATGTTATGTTTTGTAATGTATAAACATTGTGAAGGTTTTTTAACCGTACAATAAAACATGATTGATTGACAAAAAAAAAAAATCATCTAGCTGAATCTGAGATGAAAGCACAGCAGACCTTAATTATAAAGCATTCATTCCCATGGTCTCGGAGTGCTGTACAATATATAAAACAATACCGCAACATTTACATCAAACCATAGATAGTAAGGAATAACCACAAAGAACCTATAATCAGCATTTGAGCACAAATGAGACGAGCACTGTTATTGGTTTCCAGCACTGTGTGGCCAAACTTGATCTGTGAACTATTGAACTTTATGTGACAACCCCAATAGTCATTCACGAGCTGCCTTTGCAAGTGGGTCAAAATGTTGAAGCCCACTGAAAAGGAGATATGGCTTCTCAGCTGGCCTATCCTCAGTAAATACATTGTAAAAATAGGTAAAAACAGGGGCCTGGATATTCAAAAGGGTTGCGCCATGCGCAACAGGGTTGCGCATGCGCAACTCCAAAAATGCGCCATTCTGCGATATTCAGAAGGTGCCAGTTGTGCCACCGAAAACATGCTGAGCAACAGCGCCAATGGAAATGAAGGGATGCACAACCCGAAGGCCGGCATGCATAAAGTGCGCACGATATCTGAATACTTGCGAATGCGCAAGAGTGGCTCAGCCGGAGGATGCGTGAGTACTGGGATGTGAGACAAAATAAAGTGCTCAAGGGAGCGGGGCGCAAGAACCCTAGCAGGCCGCAAACTGGGGAGAGAGACAGAGAGACAGAGAGAGAGAGAGAGAGTAGGAAGGGCAGAGAGGACAGTGGGTCCTGGAGGACAGAGAGGCCAGTGGGGGTGCCGGTGCAGTGGAAGCAGCAGTGGGGCAGTGGGGTAACACAGGAACAGCAGCTGGGGGCAGAAGCCAGGAGATGGACAGTGTCAGCTTCCACATGGAAGCTGTAATGAGGTGAGACAGCATGCTAGGGCGTGGCGGCGGAGGGAGCCCGTGTGGTATGCCCCGACAGAGGCGGTATCGTGCCCGCATCAGCTCGAGCTGTACACAGATGTCGAGATTGTGGCCCAGTACCGCCTGAACAGGGCAATACTGGGAGCGGCTCAGCGAGCTGTGCAGTGATGTGATGCAGGCACCCTCACGGCAGGTCATGCTCTGTCCGTGGAGACCAAGGTGACAGCCTGCATGTGCCTGCTCACCACGGGCACCTTCCAGAGGCCGACAGGGGACACCACAGGCATTACACAGTCGGCCACATCACGCATCCTCACCCAATTCCTCAGCACACTGCTGCCTCATGCTGCGGGTACATCCATTTCCCCAGCATCGGAGCAGGCGTACAGCAAATATGCAGGAGTTCCACAGGGTAGCACATATGCCTGGCGTGCTAGGGGCCATAGACTGCACCCATGTGGCCATTCACGCCACCTGGCCCGATGGCCATGCTTATCGGAACAAAGGCTTTCCAGTGTCAACTGCCAGGTGGTGTGTGATGCCACTGGGCGCATCATCAATGTCTGTGCCGCACACCCTGGTGGAGCACATGATGCCTTCATATGGCACCAATCTGCACTGTGCCATCGTTTCGAGATGGGAACATCCCCATGGGTCATCTAGTGGGTGAGTACACATGTATGGAATGCAAACTCTGTGCAAGGGTGGGAATGACACAGGTGCCATGGTAGTGGCACACAAAGATATGGGCAATATGGACCTGACATGACACTGATCTCCACTATCTCCACACAGGTGACTGTGGATACCCACTGCATCCTGGCTGCTCACACCATACAGGCCCCGGCCCCAAGCGCAGCTCAGTTTCAATGAGGCACATGCCGCCTAACACGGAACATCATAGAGCGGGTGTTTGGGATACTCAAGGCACGCTTCCGATGCCTGGACACCTCCGAGCACCTACAGTACAACCCCCAAAGGCCTGTAGGATATTCCTGGCCTGTTGCATCCTGCACAACATGGCCAAGACACATGGGATAGCATTACAGGTCCAAAGGGGACAGCGATGGGGACGCCAGTGGCGCGCGTGATGATGGGTGATGAGCAGCCCCCTAGGACGGAGGGACCCCGACTGACACGGCAGGCCCAGCTGCACCAGGACACCATTGCAGAAGAGCACTACGCACAACACAGGTAAGTCAGGGGACATGTGCAGGCAACACTGTCCACGCCAAACCACAGGCACACAGGGAACACACCGTGCATGAAGGTCAGGGGAGTTGAAGAGTCCAGGCATACCAATACACCATCAGAGAGGGTGAGCACTCATGGACACACACACACACACCAGGCAGCATACGGGGCAGCAGCACAGCACTGTGGAAATGACATCGCCAGCTAACACAGCACCACCAACCACCCCACCACCTGGACTGTCCCACGTCCGTGTGTCGGGACCTGGGCAACCTTCCCCTTGGTGTACAGTGCAATGCAGGCATCATCATGCACACGCACCTGTGGACAGCAGTTGGGAGAGTGTGCAGGTGGTCCGATGTCAGCTTGGTGAGCAGAGCACCTAGCAGTGCACTGCCCACCATGACACACATTGCACACAGGGCAGCACCAGACAGAGCCTGCATTGGGAGACAGCTCAGTCAGGGAGCACTGTCCCACGCCACCATGGATGCGTGGGTGGCCCCGCCCGTGGCCCTAGCAGCACTGGCAGGCTGAGCAGGGGGCCACATCGGGTGGCTAGTGCACCACCAGGTCCCAGTGCCACGACCGTGACCTTGCCCGCACAGGGGTCTGCATCCGCCAAACAAACTTGCACCAGGGGTGCTCGGGATGCCACAGCAGAACCCGGCGTCGACAGGCCTGGTGTCGCACGATGCCGGGAACGGGGAGTGGAGTGCGCACTGTGTGGGGTGCGTGGTACAGGGGCACCTGACAGTGTGGTCAATGCGTTGGCCACAGAGACCACTACCTGGGTCAGCCTGTCAATGGCAGCGGTCACATCCGTCCGCATAAGGACCATCTCGGCTCGGTCCCGAGCACACTCCCTGCTATGCCACTCCACGGACACAGACAGTGCCTCCACGGACCTTGCAACCGCCCCTGCAGCTGTACCGACTCCTGCAGCAGCGGGCGGGTGCCCATCAATGGTACTGTGCCCCAATAAGCATCGTGACCCCCAGGTGTGGATGGTCTGGTGCACCAACACCCTTGAGGTGGCCGCTGTTTGCCAGGACCAGGTATGGGCAGATCTGAGGCGGTGGACAAGTGCCACTGCTTGGGCTGTCCCCAGGCCTGGTGTGCAACTGCTGCCGCCCCCCTCCAACTGCTGAGCCCCAGGTCCACCTGTTCCACCTCTGTGCTGTCAGCAGTGCCAGACACCTGCACAGCCACCGATGCTGCCCCACGGTGCTGACAGGCACAGCCTGTGACTGTGCCAGCATGCTGGTACACAGGTGTGAACCAGGATGGCCCAGGGGCACGTGCTGGCCTGCCATGTGTCCGTCGTGGGACACACACCTATCACTGGCCATTGCAGGCCTGCTATCATCAATGGTGCCGGTGCGTGCCACTGCCATAGGCACAGCAGGCTGGCATACCTGCATGCCAGACTGCTGTGACACAGGCTGTGCACCCCCTGCACCCGTATCACTACCGCCGGAGTTGTTGGGCCAGCCTGCATGCTGCTGCAGTGCCTGCAGGCTGGTGGCGGAGGTGGATGGTCCCTCCTCCAGGTCCAGCAGGTCTGCCTCACTGTCTGCACCCACCACCACCACCATCTCCTGCAGACGAACAGGATCTGTAACAGAAGAGAGTACATGTGAGTGCATGTGAACAACAGCCCCCAACAACATCACCATGTCATACCGTGCAGTGATGGGCTTCCACCTGTCTGGAATCCTCCGCCTGGAATGCCCTTAATGGCTTTCGGCTGCATAGCGCGACCAGTGTCTCCTCAGTGGGGTCAGCTGCAACACCACTAGTAGTCCCCACCAGTGGCAGCGCGTGCCACCCTGAAGGCTGCCACCTTCTCCTTCAGCCTCCTGCAGTCAGTCCCATCTTCTTCCGGCATTCCTGCATGGAGCAGCTGGTGGCTTCCGTGCAGGTTGGCATGTCAAAGCTACCCCTCCCATGCAGCTCCCGGCTCCTGAGGGGTGCCCCTCCATCCACTCAAAGTGGCTCATCCTCCAGGTAGGCCTGGAAGAGGCCTCAGTCTCTGCCGTGGTGAAGTTTGGCCTCCTCCACGCCTGCCGTCCACAGCCTCAGCCTGGTTCTCGGTCAGTCATGGTGATCTCTATGGGTGGAAGTGGACACCTGTCACTGTGCAGTCCACAGCATTTCCCATGAGCATAGCTGCCGCCAGGGGCAGAAGCCCTCCTTTCCTCTCCGCATGGCAGATACTGATGGAAAGGGTGCCCTCTGTCCCTTTCTAAGTGCCCTCATCATGCTCAGCCCCTCAACCTATATCATCCTCCAGCACCCCTGCCCATGAGCATTGTCCTGAGGCATCACACAGCATGTAACTCCTCTCACCTGCAACAACCAAATCTGGTCGCCACAACCCAGTGGCGCATTTTTATAGTGCAATACATGCAAATGAGGTGTGGCTCAGCACAATTACATGCTAATCGCGCCACTGCGCCTTTGAATAGCTGATCGAATGATTTGCATATATCGGCTGAATATCGGCGTATTTGCGCTTAGCGCCATCTGGAAGGTCAACTGAGCCGATGGCGCATGTTTGTGGCTGTGTGCTACACTGCATTCGCGTACTCAGACGAGTTACACGTATGTCGATCGCGCTGCAGACCTGCTGTAGCGATGACGTTCAGGCCATAGCCACCATTGTGCCAGTGGCGTACAGCACTGGGCACTATATGGCGCTGTGGCACTTCTGCGCGATAGTCCACTGTGGCACTGGTGCTGTGCTTAGCAGTCGTGCAGGATGCCTATACATCCTATGGTGCTGTCGTATGCCTCGTGCCGTGACCTTGTGTATGCCCTCTGACCCTAGCGCTGTTGGCATGCCATGTGTACGTCCTTATTACGCTGTCTGGTGACAGCGCCATGTAAATGATGGCGCTGTTCGAACAGCGTGATTGAGCCTATGCTGGTCTATGCGCAACAACTCCACGTGGGGTTACAGTGCAGAGGGCGCCATATTGCCTGCTATAAAGTTGGTGCCATGGCTGGGAGGAGGCGGTGTCCTGGGCCGGCAAGTGGCCAACCTGGTGGCCTGGTGAACCCCACTGTGAGGCACTGTATGGTGAGGCCCCTCAACATGCCTAGGACCCATGTGTGGCAGCAAGTGGCCACTGACCTGGTGGGGTCACTGGCCGGGCCGGTCTGCTGAGCAGTGCTGGCACCGGTACAGTGACCTCCGCGGAGAAGCCGGAGCCTGTTGGCGGCTGCATTCACGTGCCAGGCGGGGCCTGGTGCCTAGAGCCACGTGAGTGTACCATCTATGCACCTATATTCTCTGTGGGGTGTGTGTGTGCTTGGGTGGCTGTGCATAGGTGTGTCAGTGTGTGCAGCTGTGCGATGGATGGTTATGGCTGTGTGGGCAGGCACTCTCACTGGGGCAGGGGCACTCTGCTTTTGAGTCACACTGATGTTTGTCTCACCAATATGTCTCCCACAGGCGGATTGTGAGGACACCGGACCCACGGTGATGTGGGCCATGCCAGGGCCCAGTGCACAGGATGTTGTGCCACAGCAGCAGCAGCAAGCAGCAGCAGCAGCAGCAGCGGCATCAGCAGCGTCAGACCGAGCTGCTGGAGGAGTGTGAGTATCATTCGTCATGGATGCTTTGCATGCTGGGGGCAAGACCACCAACCATGCTGGACACAACCAAAGGGGAGTCATAGTTCCACTATACAAAACACTAGTGAGTCCCACACTGGAGTACAGTGTACAGTTCGGAGACCATACCTGCGTATGGACATGGACTGGGTGGAGAGGGTTACAGGAAGGCGACATGGATGGTGCATGGATTGCATCACAAGTCCTATCAGACAGGTTGATGGAACTGAACATGTACTCCTGGAGGAGAGGAGGGTGTGGGGATATGATGGGGACATACAAGTATTTTACAGAGGAACAGGTGCAGGAAAACAATATTTGTAAGCGTAAAGGATGTTCCAGGACTAGAGGGCATGGGATGCAGTTGGAGGGGGCTCGTTTAAGAGGAAACATGAGAAAGTATTGCTTCACAGAATGGGTGGTGGACAAGTGGAACACCCTGCCAGAGGATGTGGTGGGGGCTGACTTGGTTACGGGATTTATGAATGCATGGGTTAGCCATGAAGGAATTCTGGAGGTCAGGGGTGAGGGGGAACGGACTTATAGGACAACAGAGTGAACGTACAAGGCCAAATGGCCAGACTGGGTGTCCCATAGGCCCTTATCTGCCGACACTGTCTATGTATCCATGTATGTAGCATGACACAGGTGACCTGCATCACAGTGCAGCATCACGACATGTCTGTGTATGCATCACAGGTGGTCCAGGCATGCACTGGGCACATAGCTGTGTAACTGGCATCGCACCACGTTGCCACATCACTTGACAGCCTAGTTTGTACTGTGATTGACGTGGGCAGTGTGTGTGGGCGGTGGTGCGCATAGCTGGTGCCGCCTGTTTGTGATGGCCATGTGCATGTTCACTGTGGGTGGGTGCATGCCATCACAGGTGCAGGACATTGGGTTATATGGGTTGCAGGTTGGGTGGTGTTCAGGGTTGTGGTCAGTCTCAGCCATTGACTGTGTTCCATTTTCCTAGGCCTCGCGGTGCTGGGCGCATGTCCCAAGATCTGTGGCGCCTCACCCAGGTTGGACTACAAAACCAGGAGCTCCTGCAGGCCGCGCAGCACCAGGGTGAACAATGGCCAGCGGCACAGGAGGGGCGCCAGCAGGGGAGGACCAGGAGCCAGCTGGGCAGTAGCCCACATTCCCTTCCCACTTCTCCCATCCCTTTCACCTCGCCTTCCCTCTCCAAGTTTTTATTCCCTCCCCCTTGAACACCCCTGCCTTTTACCCGTCCCCCCCCAACTTGTACATAGTTTCACCTGTTATTGTTTATATGTTGTTTTTTAAATATACATTTCTATTTTGATACAACTGCTGTGTTGGTGTCTGCTTTGCAACTGGCTATGGGTGCTCCGTTGCAGGGGTGTACATGCCATCTGGGCTGCTATGGTCCTGGGTATATGTGTGTGTGTGTGTGTGTGTGTGTGTGTGTGTGTGTCCATGGGAGGTATCACCAGTGGCGGCTCTCACCAGGGCCCGCCAGAGCACATGCCCTGAGTAAAAATGCTGTGCCCCAGTTGGTGCCCCATATGGTGCAGAGCTTCCCCATAGTAACAATACATCAGTGCCCTGGCTGCCATCTGTTGTGCCCCAGCTGTGCCCTGGTAACCATTTGTGGCTGGAGCAGCTAGTGGGTATCACCAGCATGGCATTGCCTTTCTGTTGGTCTTGCCATCTGCTGCCACCCACTGCTGGGTGCACAGGGTGAGTCTGGCTGGTATGCTTCTCTGCAGCATGGGGTTGGCGTGTGTACCGGGGGTGCATGGTGTTTCCTGCAGTGCCTGTCACTGCACATGAGCAGTGTCTTGGGGCCACGGTGCAGTGTGCTGTGCATCTGGGGACTGATGTGCACTGTGGTTTGTCAACCCCTGTGTGGCACTCTCTGCCTGCCAGTGGTTGTGCTGGGGTGTCATGGCTCTGCTATGCTTTGGTTAGCTTGTCCCCATGGGCACGATGGATCATCCGTCCCACCCCAGTGATGCTGTGCTTGGGGTGTGCCGTGTGGTGTGGGTTCTGCAGTGAGTTCCTGTGCCCATGTGTGGCATGGCTGGCGTGGGCCCCAGCCTGCCTCCCTGGATGTGCAGTTCCATTGCTCTGGGGGGCTGTGCTTGCGCTATGGCAGCTCTGCAATGCTCAGCTGAGCTTCCATGGTTGCGCCATAGCGCAGCATTTTGGCTCAGCTTCTCCTTCCTGGTTGCTCGATGGCGCAGTATGTGCGATATTGAGACGTTGGTTGCTTGCGCAATTTGCTCTGCTCCATGTTTGAATATCGCACCTGTTGCGCATTTGCGCAACTGGTTTGCGCTTGCTCCTACTGTTGCGCCAGTTTTCAGCGCAGTTTGAATATCCAGGCCTGGATCTCTACTGAAAATGAGATATTGCATCTCTGCTGTGTTATCCTGGGTACATGCAGTTCAAAATATGTAACAGCAGAACACCACTGCAAATGAACTATTGCATCTCCATTGGGCTATCCTGAGTAAATATATATATAGAATAATGCATGGGGGAGTGCATAACAAGAATTTAATGCCCTCCCAAGGTGTGGGATGCTTCATAAACCCCGAGGGTGAAGCCCGAGGGATTTATTAAGGCATCCCACACTGAGGGCGGGCATTAGATTCTCATTATACACTCCCCACATGCATTGTTTTATGTAATTGCTGGTTTGCATTTTTTATCCTCATAGAGAAAAAAAATGTCGGTTACACAGGGTTTTTTGTCAAGAAGTTTATTTAACTGAACGTGGAATTGTTTTAAAGATTTGTGAAGTGTAAGTACTTAACAAAAACTGTGGCAGAATCAGACAGTGAAATGCAATTCCTTAAATACATTTTTTACAAAGGTTTTATTTGTTTTAAACTACAGCATGGTTTGTTCATGTGAGAACAGCACACAGCAACATGATGAACAGGAAACTGATCTTTGAAGAAGCGTGATAAATCTGAATGAGCGTTGACTGAAACTTGCTCTTCTATGCTAACACATCTGTAAAATAAGTCTTTTTCTTTTATGTAGTTTAGTGCTTGTACTCAAGGTTTTCTTTTGATTGGGTTTCTCTGGTGTGGTTGCCCTGGAGATATGCTAATGAGAGTGGCGATGTCAGATAGCTTTCTCATTTTTATGGAATACTTGATGCTGTCTGGTAAGGTTAGTGACAACTGGTTTCTTTTTCTTCTCCCCCCCCCGACCCCCCCAGTTCTTGTCTGCCACTATTTTTAAAACTGCAATGGAGTTTTGCAAAGGTAATTCAGTTTGCCCACTTCACTGTTTGGTGTGCGCTGAGGTGCAGCACAAGCCAGGAGAAGGAGCAGGTGGTGCATTTTTGCTGTTATAACCCACGGGTTATAATGGTAAATTATAACCTGCTCCCCCTATGAGTAAGAATGGAAACCAGTTATTTCATTGCAATAATGTGTAAAAACAGGACTCGTTTCAAAATCAGGTTGCATTTCTTCTTCTCTGTCCTGGTAAATATATAGTAAAATGTATAAGCAGGATCCCAGTACAGCAGAGTGAAATGTGCATCTGTGCTGCTCTAGCCTGGGAAAATATTGGACCCCACAGAAAATGAGAATTGCCTCTCAATTGGGCTATCCTGGGTAGATACAGTATAAAATGGGTAAAAGCAGGGCCTTGTTGAAAATGAGATATTGCATCTCTGCTGTGCTATCCTGAATAATACTCTGTAAAAATTAGTAAAAGACATGACCCCACTGAACACGAGATATATCTGAGCTGTGCTATCCTGGGTAAAAACAGTCTAAAAATGTGTCACAGCAAGACCCCATTGAAAATAAGCTATTGTATCTAATCTGATCTATCCTGGATATGTATTTACTATAACTGTGTACAAGCAGGATGCCAGTACAGAGCTGTATAAAGTAAAACTGTAAAGGTTAGGATGGAGTGATCTTTAAATGAAGAAAATTATAAATGTGACATAACTGATATACTAAGATATGTATATACAGTACAGTACTAAAGAATAAACCAAAAAGCCACAAAGATTAACATACACAACAACATAAAAAGACCAGCATTGCTGGCACCAGCTAAATCTTTTTTTAGTTTTATTTTCAATGTGTCTTTCCAATGTTTACTGCACATCTTGGTAGTCTATCCAAAAAGACTGTATAAAAGGCATTTGACTGTCCCCAGTTAACCTCACAGTGCTTTTGTTTATGACATTGTAGTGCTCTGACTGTGATGTCACAAACAGCAGTTCCAAGGTCAGTAGGGACAGTCAGATACATTTTGAAAGGCTCGTAGAATAAACACTACATTATTTGCAATAATTAGTAGACATCAATGGACAATTAAATAAAATAAAATAAAACTAGAAAACAATAACGTTAAAACATTATTTCTATAAATCTAGTGGTTTTAAACATTTTATTTTAGAAGAGGATGTCTCTTTAATTTCCATAAAACCACACATTGGAAAATGTTTGGCAATATGATTGGGCACTGGGCAACTCACACACAAGAATGCATGAGTCTCTTCACTCATTCCTGAATGCCATCTCAAACGTGGCTGCTACCTTTACTCATACATACATACATACATACATACATACATATGTACACAATGTCAGCAGAGAAGGACCTCAAGGTCAACCTAATCTGTTTAACCTAGCCCAGCCTAACCAGCTATCCCCAGCCTTTCCCTTTTTCCAGAACTCTTCCCCCATTTACCAGAATCCCCTTGTGCCTGTCCTGTGCATTCTTAAAGCTTGTGATTGAGACAGCCCCTGCCACCTCCTCTGGTAGATTATTCCAAGCATCCACCATCCTTTCCATGAAGAAGTACTTTCTTACGTTACTTTTGAACTTTCCCCTCAAGCTTCCAGCCATGACCCCTCATCCTTTAGAAACTCTTTCTTTGAAAAATGCTCCCTCCCTGCACCCTATTGATGTCATTGAGATACTTAAAGGTCTTGACCATGTCACTCCTCTCCCTCCTTTCCTCCAAGGAATACATATTCAGTTCCTTCAGCCTCTCCTCATAGGTCATCTCCTACAGACCTCTCATCATTCTTGTAGCCCTCCTTTGCACCACCTCGAGTCTGCCTATATCCTTCCTCAGATGAGGCCTCCAAAACTGAACGCCATACTTGAGATGAGGCAGTACCAGAGTCTTGCAAAACCATCAGCTAGCTGCTAAAAATAAACCCCTCAAGTAAACAAAATAAATAAATAAATGGATGTTCTTTCCATTCATGAGCCCCTTCTTAGGCACATAAACAAATTTAAAAAAATCAGTTACTATGCAGAGTTCCCATTCCTGGTGTTTCTTTGATAACTGAGAAAAATCCATACCTGTTTTTCAGAGAACTCCCTACTACTTACCCTGAAACAGATGAAATTGAGGTTCTGGCTCCACTTGAGGCCTGTGCATTTGCCAATGTGTATATGCCAGTGGAATTCTGCAGAATTTTGAATTCATGTATTCCATGTTACTATTCTGTGTGTGAGGTGGGGAAGAGAGGGGGCATTCTGCAAGTGAATACTGCATCATTTGAATTCTTGTATTCCATGGTAAACTAACACAACATGTATTGAATGTGTGGAAAGACAGATGACTGACAGGTGGGAACCATCTGTAGGTGGATTTTGTACATTTTAGCAATATTTCATTATATTTCTTGTGTCTTCTTATACTTTTAGAGTGTTCATTTTTAAAAGGTGCATATGCACCCATTTTAGAAGCTCAGTAAGACACTTCAGGGTGTTGGCTGTGCTAGTTTTACCACACTTTCATGGGATGAAGACACTCAGCCTGCAGCTTTGTGCCTTACTACACCCCTTGGCGTCTAGTAAAACCAGTACGACCAACGTCCCAGCATTCCATCTTATTGCTTATGTCATAAAAAGCTCATTTTGAAGCACAAGCACAATTTTAAGCAGACCTATTTTTTAAATGCAGAGTTTATTTATGAAAGCCATTTAATGTGGCAGAACTGATTTCTTGTGAACCATTCCATGGCACATTTTGCCATGTTCTATGTTATTCTATCACTCTTGTGCAACATTCCTATGTCTGTTGGCAACATTCCAAGCTATTCTGATGTTCCTATGCAGCATCTCTAGAGATTGTAGTCAGAATTCCAAGTCATCCTATAGTTCTTGTACAACCTTCTAGTACCAGTTGTCAATATTCTGTAACATTCTGAAGCTTTAATTTAACATCTAGAGAACTTATTAATAACTAAAGCATCTTGAGATCATTGTGCACTGTTTGAGTGTGTCTGGTCCTGATTTCCAAGATAACGAACTTTCCTTCACTGCACTTTTCTTGAAGCTGATTGTACTAGACAGCATAAAGTGATAGGAAGGGTAGGTTGCATCAGCATGCCAGATCCAGAACTAGTACCAGAGTCAAATCCTGAAACAGTACCAGATCAAGAGCCAGATCTAAAGTCAATCACAACAAATAAAGGGAGTTAAGAAATTGAGGAGCCACACTGGCTCAATAGTCAGGACTACTGACAAACAGTGGGGTTAGTGCCTTCTTTTCAAAGATTCTGGTGAATTCAATAGGTCCTTCATAAATTATTTCCATTTAATGCCTAGAGTTAGCAGGTCCTTGTTCTAGTGCCTTCAGGAACCTTTGAAAGTGATACAATCCTTTTTCGAGTGTTAAGATCCTTTCTGTCAGCTAAGTTCCTTTTAAGTACTGTACCAAGTTCCTTTCAGAGTAATATGTCCTACGATAGAGAGATTTTTATTTATTTATTTGAAAAAGTTTTGCCAGGAAGGACATATTGAGCTGCAATAGCTCATATCCAGATGCGTCCTGGGGGGAGGGGGATACATAGGAGAAAGTGTCAGGAAACAGCATTACAGAATGGATACAAAAGGAAAGAAAAAAGAAATTACAGCAAAACCCATCCAGTTGGGAGACAGGTATGGGAATGCAGTTAACATAACAAAGCTAAGCTAGAAAACATATAGAGTTATTTTACAGGGAGCCAAATCACATATACACATACAATAGCATAATATACTGTACTTTTCCAGGTATGCAGTTTCAAAATGAAACTGACGCTTTAACATATACATTATTTTACAGAGGAACCAAAGCATAATACACACAAAGTGCTTTATTATACATTTCCAAGACAGGAACTTGGCAGGGAAAGTGCGAAAACAACCAGTTTTTACATAATCTGTGAAGTCACAAGGGTACGGGTAGAGGTCTGTTGGTATGAGTGGGGGTGGGAGGGAGATAGGTCAGCCAAAGGCCATTACCCCTTCGGGATGAAAAGAACCCCACAAGGGGTAGGCAGGATAACTGGCATGAGGGATTGGATAAAGACAAAATTATCTGGTCATTGTTGAAGGGTGGATGTAAGAACTGGAGAGGGAGAGGGGGTTAGGTGCAGTTGCAAGAGGGAGCTATGTGATGGAGGAGAAGGAGGGATAGGGAGCGTGAAGACTGAGCAGAGCAGATATTTAATGATAGAGAGTTCCAGATACTTGGAAATGGTAGGAGAAGGCAGCTCTCCCTGAAGTGGTACACTGGGGGGGGGGGCAAGAGCCCTATGGGCAGAGTTACAGAGGGCATAGAGTGGGGTGGGTGGTTCATAGATGAGAGAGTGAAGGTAGCGTGGCAGAGAGCCAAGCCAGTACTTTCCAATTAAAGAGGCGAGGCACTATAAGCAAGGCATCTGGCACTGAGGGATGGGAAGGAGAGTGAGGTGTAAAGGCCACAGTGGTGGGTCTGAGGTGGACAGCTGAGAGCGAAGCAGCAGAAGGAGTGCAAAAGAGTGTCCAGTCTGGATAGGGTGGATAAACACATTTAGAGCATTTAAGATTGTGTATTAGTCAAAGCTGCATTGAAATGCATCATTGTGAAACTGGTTCCTCACCTAGTAGTTCATACCAGTGTGATTACCTTGTTGCTTTCCTCCATGAAAATGTGTTCTCTTAAATACAGTCCAAGCTTGATCCTGGGGTACATTTTCTGCCTCTTCATCCAGATTCATCTCATATCTATATATATATATATATATATATATATATATATATATGAATCTTGCCATCACTTCCATTTAGATCTGGCTCATCACATATATATATATATATATATATATATATATATATATTACAGCCATTCCCATGGGTACAGATTGTGATGTAACAAAAGAGGATTATAACTTTAGATGGGGACTGAGCTACTGGGATAGATGAACTATAAGGTACTGTAAACAGGGGCAGCTCTGGACACAAGCATGGGTTCACTCAGCTCCTATCAAAATGTACTGTGCCAATCAAATTGTCTTTAGACAGCTCCTCTTAGCACTGATGCAATCCATTCTGGAGAGGTGCCATGAGTGCAGGGGTGGCGCTTAGTGTGTTGTGTTGTGGTACCAGCTGGATGAGTCAAAGTGAGTGGTGCAGCCTGTCCACATGACTATTTACACCATTTACTCTGGAACGTGGTCCCAGCTCTGCAGCAGCTCGGGAGAGGAGCGAGAACTGACTTACCTTGAGTATGTAAGTGTCCACATGGCCACATTTGCACTGCAGCAACCCAAGTGCTCAGATTTCTGCAGTGCAAAAGTGGCCATGTAAACAGACCTCAAGAGATAGCTTATTTTGTGTAAAAGTCTTCAGTAATAAACATCGGGGTGGAGAAATTTCTGCTTGTTTCCAGGTTTTCGGGGTAAGGGATGTAACACAGCAGTAAAATACATGTGTACAACTGAATAAATACTATAGTACTGTTCATCAGTGAGCTGGTTTTGATTTTTTTTTATGTTTGCAATGCATTGGCAAAACATATTGCACTTTTCAATGCTTAACCAGCTCAAGAGTAACTTATTAAATATTTTTCAACTCAGTTGGGATACATCTGCAGTTATGTCAAACTGCAGTGCAAAACAGCTGCAACTCTTAGGCAAAAGGTTTTTCAAGGTTTTGTGCTGGATCCAGAAATGCTTGTGTAACTGACTGAGAAATGCAGAAACAACTCTGTAGCATGACATTTTAATGTGAATTGTACTGTACATAAAAGCATACAAAATGAAGGTTCATAACAGCTTGACAGTTAGAGTCATTACAGTGGCAGAGATATACATGGTTTCTCAGAGTTAGTCAAATAGCACCCATAAGATTTTGATGTGACCTTAAGAAGGTAACTGTAACACACAGTTAATGGGGACCACTGATGATGATGGAGGAAAATGTACGCAGGGTATTAGTGGAGAGAGAGTAAGATGATGCAGAAGTGGGGTGAAAGGCTGGAGAAGGGGAGGAGCTGGGAGGGAATGTGTTTATGCAGTGCAATAAAATATGGGTGCCCAATTGTAGGGACTGATTTAATGGTGTAAGGATTTAAGAAGAGATGAAGGAGTCAGTGGAGGGATATCCCAGAAGGGATTAAATGAAAACTGCCATTTTTTTGCAGAGTGTTTTTGTTTTTCTTTATGACCAAAAATGATATTATAAATTTGTATAAAAGGAGGAGCATTTCAAAAATAAACTGTTTTCATCTCCCTGTTAAGCAACATATGCTATGAATATTCAACTTGAAAACATTTGTTTATCCCATTTCAAAAAGGAGATGCACCATGTTATTTGCAATCCATTGCTTACGACTGAAATTCCATCAGCTTCTACTCGCTGGTTCCTAAGGACATGAATCATTATCACATACTGGTGTGATTGTTGTTTTCTTGGTAACTAGATGGAACACACTGCCAGCAGTGTCTGCTGAAAAGCCCATTGCATCACTCGACTCCACAACAAGCAGATCATTCTGCAGAGGAAGCCTCACTTCCTAACACTTCAGAATAATGTGTCATTGAAAGTAGTTGCCAACGTTGCATTCAGGTGAAAAATCCATAAAGTGAAGAGAACTCTCCAAACTGGCTTGCATAGGTTCAAAGCCAGATGGCTGTTGGATCTGGGCAAAATCTTGTTTATGAATTTTCTTCTAACATGTCACTCCCATTATCAGCATCATTTCTTTTAGATGCCTTCTGTTTTGATCTGCAGTTGCTATTGCTGCACATACGAAAACAACTTTGGCTTCTAAAAGACTTCCTAAAAAATTAACATGTATTCTGCAGCATTCAAGATAATGTTATTAACAGTTTGTTGCCTAATGTTATTAACATTATATTGGGAAAAAAACATAGTGAATACAAAATCAGAGATTTAGAATGATAACTTCACTTGTGTGGGGGGTAGAGGTGTTGTGACTGTAACTTGTTATTTCTACTGCCACGAAGCTCAGACTGGGATGCAGAATTGAACTGGATAATTAAAAGAGGAGGAATCAAAGGAAAATGGATAACTGGAAGTCAATTGCAGAATGGGGGGTGGGGGTATAATTCTGACTACTACAGTGATCTAATTTGTTTGGGCCACTGTTCACACTCATGATTGTGGATTCTAATAGTAATTGGCAGACAAGGTTGCTGAAGAGAAGTCAGTAAAAGTCAACGGAACTGTGTGGGGGAAGCAATGCACCTGGTGAACGTTCTGTAATTACAGTAGCCTAGAAAATGTTGAGATTATTTTGTGAATGTTTAGACTGAGATTCAGGCACAGCTGATCATATTTTGCTAAATTTGTGCAAAACTGAGAACTGTGGGGCATACTCAGTGTATTAGGAGTGAATGTTGCCAGTGATTCTGTAAGATCAGGGCTACAAAATGCATCACTTCCCTTGTCATAAAAGGGATGATTTCAAGAAATTCAAACTAAAAACTAGTCTTTTCAGACTCCTTGAAGAAAATGTTGTGGTATGTGTATTTTGTAGTGCTGCTGTGACTCAAGTTGTTGGCTGATGTCAGGAAACCATTATGGGGATAGAGGGTGAATAAAGGTTTTATAAAATGCGTAACAGAAAACAGGACCTGCCATTGATCAGATGTGATCACATGATCATCTGTTATTCCAGCACAACAGCACAGATCATGAAATACTTAACTTCCTAAACCTCATGACTTTAAAATACAACTCAGAGAAGAAATTTTACAATCACAATAAGGCACTCCAGAGTGTTTGTAACTGTGTGATAAAGGCACTTCTTGGATGCTTAAGGCACTTGGCCTTGCTTTGTGTCTCATTTCATGAGGTGTGCTGTTGTCCCATAATAACACACTCCCTATCATGCTTAATTGCTCAAGTAATAATCTCATCATCTGATTCATGATGTGGCAGTGCTCTGTGGAGCCATGTGGGAGATCTAAGTTCATGAGTAAACTGGGTTTCCTGCAGTGGGACCAGAAGGGTGCTGTCCAGAGATGATCAGATAGTGCCAAATCTTATTCAACTCACCAGCGTCAGAGAGCTTAAAAATCTGATGCTAATTAAAATAAATCTGACCAGGTAACATATTGGATCTTTTTCAGATTGGAATTGGGATATTATATCCAGTATCCTCTGCATGTCGCTGTCAGAAATCCAAAACACCTAAAAAACAGCACACATTAAAAATTAATTCTTCGGCAAGTCCACTGACTCAGCAGCAACTCTGCTGCTCACAATTCAGACAACCCAGGTTTGCACCTCAAACCAGAATGTTGGTGACTCAGCAGAATGAGGCCTGGGCATCTCAGAGAATGCTCTCCACTGGGGTAAGGCATGCTGTGCTCTGCTATCACCACCTGGGTGGTCACAGGGAGCAGTGTACAGCTAAAGGGACATTATGCAGTGGGAGAGGATGCTTGTTGGCTGTCAGAATGCTATGACATGTACAAACCAGGAGCCTTTGCCACTGGCATCACTGGGGAATGAAGAAAAAAAGATGGTGGAAAAACAGACCTGTCAGATGCAGTAGGATAACCCCAGCCCCCACATCCACACCATCCCAGGCTCTGGGGACACAGGTCATGGAGATGCAGGCCAGAAATGAGGTTGCTAGGGCTGGGAGGTGACTAAAAAAGGATGGGAAGGAGGGAGCCTGAGAAGCAGGGACATGGGTCATTTAATCCACCTCTTGTATAGCTCAGACTGTTTTTTGTGAAAACCTGATCACTTGGACTCCTATTGTTCAGCAGGGGATTAGTTTTGGGGAAAGATTTCTGTTGGATCAGCAGTTACAGGGACAAACAAGAGAGACTCTACTGGAGCTGCCAGTTTGGTCTTGGTGATGTCAAATCAATAACTGGCCCAAGGGCCACCACAGGTAGTCTAAAAAAGGTGATATGTTGTGCCAGCACCATCTATACCCCTATCAGAAGTTGAGGTGGCCCAGTGATAAGAAAGGAGATCAGTAGGAACACTGGATCAGGGCCCTGTATAAAGGGGATTGTCTCAAAGGCAGTTAGATCTGTGTGGGATCTGAAGTGAAGCAGACATTATGTTGCATTCATGAACTACTATAGGTATGTCATTCCTAGGGACTGTGAATGGAGGAATGGAGTTTCATGTGGAACGTGCATGCCGACCAGCGCAAGTGATAACTGAAGATTAGTGTGTAGTCTTGGTGAAGAACAACAAACTTGAATACCTCTTGGCACCTGAGTAATGGTTATTGGGTAAGCTAGTGAGGTCAGGCATAAAATGAACTGTGTGGTCTTGGGCATGGACTCTGAGGAGCAAGCAAGGAAGCAGATTAACTGAGTCATTCCTGGTTACTGTGAGCAACTGGGGAATGCCTTCTGTATATTCCGGGTGAGTTTCTATTTGAATTTGCAAGTTGGACATTGGGACAGATTACAAATACTGTAGTTTAAAGAGGGTAACAAGCCATTTAAGCAATTGCATATCTTATGGAGTTTGGGAAAATCAACATTTGTGTTTCTCAAGTCAAGTGCACCAGTGCCTGCCAACCCATGGCAACATCACTAACTTTACCTGCCACTTCTCCAGGTAGGGTTTGCCTAAATAACAGCTCACTGCTAGCTTGCATGCCACCTACAAAGGCACTTAACTGGCGGCACACAGATAGGACAGTATTTTGGGGTAGAGGAACCATGCACATAGAGTTCTCTGAAAAAAACATGTTTCATGGGTAGTAAACCCTTGAACCCAGGAGCCACTGAAACATCTCTGGCAGTTCCACAGGAGCGTATGGTGGAGCCTGGTCCCAGAGAACCAACTTACAATTACATAAGCCTTGCTGGATACAAAGCAAAGCACAGCATAACCTGTTGCCTAAGTTACAAATCAATTATACACAGCATCATGACAAAACTACAGATGCATCTCTGTTGAATTACAAACACACTGTATAAAGGTTGCTCTTCAGCTGGTTCTGTGCTGCAAAAAACAACACAAAAAAAACAATGTGAGTTGCTAATGCATTGTTAACTTTTAAATAACAAAGCAAAACCCACCAATTGGCAAGAGAGTTTAATGTGAATTGTACTGTAACGATCCTAGACTGAAAACTATCCTGTGTTGGCTTCTGACTGAAAGGTATACTATCCAAGAAATCTGAAATTTGTCAAAATGGTGATATCTGGCACTATCAAATTGTTTTCAAGATACAATCTGAGCACCTGTAGTGATGACCACATTGAAGAAATGAGATGTGTCCCCCCACCACCACTAGGGAGATGTGGGGTGCCTTGCATCTTCACATCTCCTACTTACTAACCATGGAGTGACATTGGTGTTGGTTCAGAAAGCAGCTGCACCTCCACACACATCTGATACAAAGGGCAAGGTACGACCAGTACACAAAAGGAAATAGTAAACGGATGCTGCCTCCCAAGTAGCCAAAAAACACTGCCTCACAAAACTGCACATAGTCAAAGATATGTTCCACTCAAAGAATAGAATAGTAAGCTGCATCAAAAACTATTTTAACCAAACTAAACCAAACAAAATACACCATTCAAGCTTCTGCACCATTTTCAGTAATTTTGTTCAGGATGCAAAGAGATGAAACACTGCATTCTATACGGCAGTATTTACGTAAGCACAATAATACCTACAGGAGGTAGGCATTATTAGGCCACGGACCGCTTAGAAGCGTAATAAGGCCAGCCTTGTAGGCAGAGGCCTATAACACCCTAGGCGTATATTTCCTGTACTCACACTGAAAAATCATATTACGCTTTCTCAAAAAATAACCATGTAACTACATTTTTGTAAAATATGAAAATAAAGAAGGAGATGAATGTGAAAACTGTTCAAAACACTGTTAAAACAGTGTTCATTGACAAAGTAGTGCACCAGCTGTTCTAGGTGCTGTTACTCCTCCCTGCAGTGCTGTTCTGGTTTTCTGAACACCCCCACACACACACACACACACACACACAGGCAGATTAAGTGAATGCTGCTGCCTTTTCATACTAATTTGTGGTATGGTTAGAGGTTGTTTCTGCAGCTTGTGGAAAAGTTGGACTTGTTAAGCAATGAGTAATGGAAACAGAATGGAGAGCAGCAGCCGAATGAGCTTTGACCGAAGCGGTAATGTATCTCTTGTTCTTTTTAAAAACGCATGCTGGATGAAGCTGATACGAATATAGGACCGGAAGTCTGATTCACGAAGCAGTGGTCAGGTGACTGGTGTCATTCTGTGTTTTCAGTCTTCTGACCGCAAAATGACAGGACTGCAGTTTTCCTTTTGTTTATTTGTGCGTGCTGTTGACGGAAAGTGGGGAGGATAGTTGTCTCTCGCTAAGCGAGAGAAAAAAATGGTGGGGATTTTAAAATTCTTAGCTGCCTTCAGCCAATGAGGAAGTAGGCTGGGCAGCAGGGTACATTGTAAAGCGGATTTTGGTGGCACTTGTTTTTAGCTGGGCATCTATTGAGAAATAAATGCCCAGCTTGGAGGCAGTGTCAGTCAATCAGAGGTGAGAATTCCTTCTTGCCATTTTATAATGTTTCATATTTTATGTCTTTGGATGCCTTGGAGAGGCAAATGTAGTAATTTCTTTTCGTATTTAATTAAAATGTAATGTGCTGAGATAGACCCCATTGAGGTACAGGTTGGTCCCAGCAGCACAACTGGTTGCATCATTTATACATTACCGACACAGGAAGGCGATCAGGGAAAATCTAAAGAAAACATCTCTTATTAGTACTTGGCTATATTTACTGGTAATTGCCCCTATTTAGTAACTTACAGGAGGGTGCCTGGGTAATCCTTTTTAAAGAGAATGATTTGATATTGTAACATGTCTCTATCTCTCTGTGGTCATTTTATTTAAAGTTTCTTGCATAAAACTTATAAATAAAAAAGAAAAAGAAAACAATTGAGCATTTCCATACCCTCACCACTTAAAAACCAGCTATCTAACAGTATGAAATGATTGACAGATGTACAACAGCTCTCCATAAGATCCAATTTGTAACATTTGATGGCAAGAGGCTGCATCTGCTAATCACTGTTTATCTAACAATATTTACCACACCTGTTAAATAAGTACTGCAATGTCCTTGCTCTTGGCTTAGCCACTAAAAAAAAAAGCACAATACAAAGTCAACTAAGATTTCTGCAAGTATGTTTTGCAAAAATCCAAGACAGACAAGGTTATCCATTATTATAGGAATACAGGATTTCTGGGGAGAAACAGTCACTTTAGTCTCCCAGTCAGATTCTTTGTGGTGTTTTTTTTGGCATTTTAGTTTCTGTACTGTAAGTGATGTATTATTTTCTACAATGCCCTACTTTGTCACACTGAGCAATGCAGTCCATCAATCAACAGCAGTAACAGTTTTAGTTACTTCTTGCTGTTTCAGTGTTCAGATCATAGTAAGTTTGAACAATTCAGTGCTTTGATGTTACAGGAAGACTACTTTTTTCCTATTGACATTAAATTTGATCATTTGGCACTTTGAAAGATCACTGACATTTTAGTATTAAGTGTTACTTTGTCAGGGTTTCAAACATGTACTGCTTCACTAGCCCTACATTTTTGTTTTATTGTATGTAGTAAGCACACTGCTTGTGATAAATCTGTGATGTTGGTGCTGTAGGCTCAACTTATGGACCAAGTGCATCCATCCCCATGTTGCAGAGCTGATGCAGATCTGAGACAGAAAGAACATTTGGTGACCTTGTAAGTTATTCTGTTTTAGTCCCAAAGACTCAGTCCTGTCTGAGTGAATACTGCCACTTGTGCTGAACTGTTTGTGGTGTTTGCACATTCAGAAACAATGCATGTGCATGTGCTCTAGGAGAGAATACTACTCTGAAAAGACTCTACTTTGGAAGATAATGGAGTCACGTTAATGGAAAACTAAACAAAATGCAGTGTTAAGGACTGACAGCTCTGTTCGACAGGATATGAATTTTAGATTATGAGCTGAAACTATTAGTTATCATGGGTGGGGGAGGGGACCAGGCAGGATGTTGGATGTGGTGACATTAATAATATCCTGTGTCACTGGAACAAATTACTGTCTGACTTTGGATACGTGTGCATGGGGGAAGGACCCTGTAAAGGCATCTATCCTAAATAGATACTTTTGCTCAGTATTTACTGAAGAGAAGGTAGGGCAGGGCCCACAGCTCAGCATCATGGACACAGGGGGGAGGGAGGTGAGCACTACTCCCTTCACAAAAGAAAGGGTCCTACAAGAGCTTGCTAAGCTCAGGGTGGATAAGGCAATGGGACCTAATGGCATACATCCCAGGGTACTTAAGGAGCTAAAGGTGGAACTAGCAGAGCCATTAGCAGAACTGTTTAGTGAGTCTCTGAGCACAGGAGAGGTCCCAGAAGACTGGAAAAGGGCTCATTGATCCCGCTCTCCACAAGAGTGGTAGCAGGGAGGAGGCGGAAACTACAGACCAGTCAGTCTTACCTCTAGTAGTGGGCAAGATTATGGAGGCACTCCTTAAGGAAAGGATAGTGCAACACCTGGAATCCATAGGGCACAGGATCCAAGACAGCATGGGTTTACAAAAGGAAGGTCCTGTCAAACTAATCTCATAGATTTCTTTGACTGGGTAACGAGTGGTGGACCAAGGGAGAGCAGTTGATGTCGCTACCTTGACTTCAGCAAAGCTTTGACACTGTTCCACATAGAAGATTGATAAATAAGCTGGTAGGCTCAGGGTGGGTCAGAAGTTGGTCAACTGGGTGCAAACTGTTGACGGCAGAAAACAGAGAGTGGTGGTAAATGGTATACAGTCAGAAGAGATGCAAGTCACAAGTGGGGTACCTCAGGGATCAGTCCTGGGGCCAGTCCTCTTCAACATCTTCACTAGTGACCTTGCAGATGGACTAGAGGGTAAGGCTTGTCTGTTTGCAGATGACACCAAGATCTGCAACAGAGTAGATGATCCAGATGGGGTGGGCAGAATGAGAAGACATCTGGATAAACTGACAAAATGGTCAGAAGAGTGGCAACTGGGATTTAATGCAAGAAGTGCAAAATCATGCACATAGGAAGAGAAACCCTGAAGCCACCTATAGGCTGGGAGGAGAGTTGCTAGCAGTCACAAAAGAAGAAAGAGACTTGGGTATCATCATCACTGATGACCTGAAATCATCCAAGCAGACTTCTAAAGCAGTAGGTAAGGCTAGGGGGATGTTAGGGTGTATTAGTAGGGGTATCACAAGTCATAAGAGGGAGGTATTAATCCCTCTTTACAAGACACTGGTTAGGCCCCATCTGGAGTACTGTGTGCAGTATTGGAGGCCACACCTTCACAAGGACATTAACCACATTGAGGCAGTCCAGAGAAGGGCAACCAAAATGGTGCAGGGACTGCATCAGAAGACATATGAGGACAGATTAACAGAGCTCAATATGTATACCCTTGAGCAAAGGAAGAGAGAGGTGATATGATCAAGGACATTCAAGCACCTTAAGGGCATTAACAAGGTGAAAAGAGTCTAACATGTTTAAATATAAGAAAAATAGCAGGACAAGAGGACTCAGCATGAGATTAGAGAGGGGCCGATTAAGGGGAATGTGAGGAAATTCTTTTCACAGAAAGGGTGGTGGATGCATGGAATGGCTTACTGAAGTGGTGGCTATGAATACAGTGCAGGGCTTCAAACAGGCATGGGATAGGTATAAGGGAGCAATACAAATGACTATGAATAGATAGGCCACTGACAGAGCAAAGGCCGATGGCACATTTATAAGGTAGAAAAACAAATGGGCAGACTGGATGGACCTTGCGGTCCTTATCTGCCATCAACTTCTATGTTTCTATGTTTCTATTATGAACAGGTATTCAACAGAAACTGACTTCACCAAAGTTATTTCACATTGGAGTTTACTGTATATGGATTTATAGTGAAAGACCAAGGTCAGTGTACTTTTGCTTTGTCACTTAGTCTACATGCTCACTTATTGATCTGTTTGTTAATGTTAAGTTTGTCAGCATCATGTCTGTAGACTCTCTGAGAATCTAAACGATTTTGAAAATTTCTTGGGCCAAACGTCCCTCATAAATCTGTTTCAAACATTTGTGCTACTAAAATGAGTTGCATTGATCTCAGTTCAGTTCAAAGGAGCCAGGTGTTTGACCATAATCAGCAACCTGACTGGTAGCCTCATATGAGAGGTCAAAGACTGAATGAGTAAGGTGTCTGAACAACTCTCTCACCCACAAGGTGGTCCCTCCATTGAAGATTTTGCATATTGCTGAAGCAACACAAAGAGGCTTACATGGCAACAGCCTATAATGCCATACCTGTGGATAAAGAGAGGACATCAAACTAAAGAGTTATCATTCCGTTAACATTCATGAGTGCCAAAGTGAATGCAAAAATAATGATTTACTTATTAGAACTTGTGCCAAACAGGATAGACTCATCTGTGCTTTACCACCTGGTTTCAAGTGGGTTCTGGGGAGATGTTACAGCCGCACTGCAAAACTGTTACAAATAAATATACCATTTAGCACAAGGTAACAATCAGGATAAAAATAGACTAAACTTTGTAAGTAATTCAATTAAAATGACAAATTTTTCATGACATTGATGGTATTAAGATACATTAAAGAGCTATAGTTCTGGGTCAGGGTTCTCAAAATGATTTGGGACTAGGTCCCACACCACAAATACAGTTGTGGACTGAAACCTCCGCAGCTGCAGAAATTGGGATTCACAGTCTGCTGCAGCTGTGTGAGATGTTACGGCTGGTCCCACCAACCATAACATTTTTCCACAGTTGCAGGGAAAAACCACTTGCAAGATGCCATAGATTGTAGAGCCAGTCGTAGACCGGCTCGACTTTTGAGAATACCATAGCTGCAGGAGAAACTGCGGTTCCACAAGTAGCAGCTGTAGGATTTTCATGTGCTTCAAAAATCTGTCCCTCGGTCTTTAGCACATACTTCCTTACAGTACCAGTCATTAGGGGCTTCTTAGGGAAAGACATACAGGTCAGTCTACAAGCATATTAAGTCCAGAGCCTACAGTATTTCAAAAGAAGACTTTTAAGCTGAATTATAAGAGGTTATACAGTATGACATGGACTCCACTAGGAACTGGTTCTCAGACCAGTAAATTCATTTCATCTGTCACTTGAGTCAGGCTTTAAAATTTAGCTCATCACTAGACAAAGCATCCAGTCTGCCAATGGTGGAACCATTTGCACATTTGTAAAGTGAGCAGCAGGACTCTATTGTCCTGACATCATCATTCAAATCTTTTTTTTAAGGAGCACACTTGCAACATGAAACATTGCTTTTGAATAAAGGATGGAATGTATTAAACAGAACAGACTAAATAGAATGTGAATTTGTGCACTGCCTTTAATACACATAGTATCCCAAAGTATTTTACAGAATAATCAGTTAGCAGACTAGGACCCCAGATACTTCATTAGAAATATGTTTGTTCTAAGCAGTGCCACAGCAATAACATACAGATGCAAACACAGTACAAACTGAAATTCCACTTACAGTATGTGCCTGTTACAGACTTTCTGTGCCCTGCCTGTGCCCCAGTCATGCATAATTCCTGTGGCAGCTACTCTGAGTTATTTGCAGAGCAGGGAGAATATACAATATACATACTCAAGGAGGGTCACTAGTGGGGTACTGAAGGGATCCATTCTCTGACCCATACTTTTCTCCTCTTTTTTGACCACAGGGATGTTATACTCTACACTGATGGCCTGATATTATGACATAGTGGCAAATCCTTGCTGGCATCTCTCTCTACCATACTGATGAGTTTAATAATGCATTCTATCTGTCAATAAAACTTAACAAAGACAGATCTTACAAATATTTTTATTTTTAACCTTCTTAATAATTGGTTATTGGTGGCAGTTAAAAGATTGCACTCATATTGCTTCTTCCAGCTTCTGCCTTTATATCCATGTTCTGTTCATCCATTTAAAAAGGTCTCAATTTTACTCACACTGGCCAGTGCAGAGTGATCTCAAGGACCTCTTTATACTGGTTAGTGCTGTATAACTGAGCTGCAGTGCCACTTACAGACAGATGGTGGTCCCTACAGGCCTAGACATGTGCATCTGCAAGTCACTTGCTTACTGCCTGCTTGACACTATTTCTGGAGAGAAACACTTCCTGGGATGATACCTTAGCATGCAACTCCCCTTCCTCCACAAAAGGACTCCCTTGTCTCAACAGCAGGTTTACAATCCCCAAGGTCACATGCCCTAAGGAAACCTATCCAGCACGAGGCCATCCCTGGAGGTGGAATTTCCACCCCTCTATCCAAGAGGGGCATTTAGCTTTATTCCAGGATACTGGCATAATCAGGATCAACTTTTGAAGGTCTTCCTGGGTGATGCCTTATTACACAGTCCTTTCTCCACCATTGGACTCTCTGTCTCAACAGCACATCTGTGACCCACAAGGTCACATAGTTTCAAGAGACGAATCTGACACCATGTTGGACATGGAGGAGGGACTTCTGTCACTTTATTTATTCTCATTCCCATTGATCAGTCTCCAATGTGCAGGGCACAGCATGAGGGTGCCATACACAGGTCTCACCAGCATGGTGGATTACACTGGTCTAAACAGGAGGATGCCATACATGAGTTTTAGCAGGAAGGTGCCATATCTGGGTCACAGCAGGAAGGTGACATTGATGAGTGTCAGCAGGATGGTGTTACACATGGGTATCAGCAGGACAGTATAATACATGGGTCTCAGAAGGATTGAGTCATATATGGTTTACAATATGAGGGTGCCATACATGAGTATCAACAGAAGGGTGTCATACATGGGTGTCATTAGGATTGTGTCATTCATGAGTGTCAGCAGGAGGGTGCCATCCATGGGTGTAAGCAGAAGAGTGTAATACATGTGTCTCAGCAGGATAGTGTCCTATGGTTTTACAGTATGAGGGTGCCATACATGAGTGTCAGCAGGAGGTGTCATACATAGGTGTCACCTGGAGGATGCTATACACAGGTCTCAGCATGAGGTTGTCATACATGGGTGGCAGTAGGATGCTGTTTATGTGAGTCTCTTCAGGAAGCTCTTATACATGGCTGTCAGCAAGACAGTGTCATGCAAGGGTGTTCGCGTGAGGTGCCATATATGTAAGTCTCAGCAGAAAGGTGCCATACATGGGTGTGAGTAGAAGGGTGTCATGCATGGGTGTTAGTAGCATAAAACTGTCCCTGATTACAAGGGATGTCCTCATTGTACCCTCAAAACTGCTCTATCCTTCATCTGCCTCACATAGAAAAGCTGCTGCCCACACTAAGAATGTGCTGTATATTCAGAATTTAAAGCAGATAATATTCTAAATCAAAACTAAACTTTGTACAACTAAACCAATGGTTTCCACAGTGTTCTGAGCTTATATATTCATACTTGTGGATGTGTCCTCATTATGAGTATCATCATCCTCATTGTTCCTCATTTGAGTGTCTATGTCGCTTGCTCCAGTAACAAAAGGTTGAGAGTTATGGTCAGTAGGAGGGTGCCATACATGAGTGTCAGCAGAAAAGTGTCATGCATGGGTGTCAGTAGGTGGCTGTGACACATGGGTCTCAGTAGGAGGCTCTCATACATGATGCACAGCAAGATTGTGTCATACATGGATTTCTGCAGAAAGGAGTCATGCATGGGTCTCAGAAGAAGACTGCCAAGCATGGATGTCATCAGGAGGTTGTCATTCTTGGATCTCTGCAGGAGGGTGCCTTACATGGTTCTCAGTATGAAACAATCATACATAGGTCTCTGCAGGAGACTGTCATACACGGGTGTCAGCAGAAGGGTACTTTATTGGGTTTCAGCAGGTTGGTATCATACATGGATCTCAGCAGGAAGATGCCATACATGGGTGTCAGCAGAAGGGTGACATACATGGGTTTCAGCAGGAGGGTGACATTCATGGATCTCAAACTCAGGATGCCTTACACAGGTCTCAACAGAAGCACCCCATACCTGGGTCTCAGCAGGATGGTGTTATACAAGGGTGTCAGTAGGAACCCATAGTATATAAATATGATAAGCATAGTAGAATTCCTAAATGGTTTTCAGAAAAAAAAAATAATTAATAAAAGAAATAAGGCATATAAACAGCTAAAGAAATGCCCTAATGTTCATTGCATAGATAAATATAAAATACTGGTACAGAAATGTAAAAGAACTATAAAATCATCTAAGACTAAAGCTGAATATGAGTTAGAAGTGTTGAAGGACAATAGAAAAAGTTTTTATAACTATATTGGTAGTTTAAGGAAAGGAAATAGAAATCTCTCTAGTGTAATTCAGAATGAGAAAGTAATTGATAATGAAGGGGAAATAGCTAAATTATTCAATACCTATTTTTGTCTACATATCAGAAGGCTGACAATAATTATGAAATAGTACATGATGAGTATTCTTATGGACATATATACATGATTAATAAAACAGAAGTTTTTGAAAAACTAACTTTGTTGGATGTCAACAAATCCAGTGGCCCAGATGATATACATCCTATGTTGTTGGACAAGTTAGCTGAAGAATTAGCTGGACCACTGGATTTGTTGTTCAACAAGTCCTTGTCAGCTAGTATGGTAGTGAATGGCTGGAAAGTTGCATATGTCACTCCAGTGTTTAAGAAGGGACCTAAGGAGGTGGTGGAGAACTACCGCCCCATCAGTATTACATCACAGGTTGGGAAAATACTTGAGGGTTTCATAAAATCATTTCTTATCAAAAATCTTGCCAATTTAGGGGTTATTGACATTACACAACATAGTTTTTTGCAGGGAAGATCCTGTGTCACTAACCTTTCGGACTTTTTTGAGCCTGTGAGCCATGCCTTGGATCAGGGATTCCCAGTTAATGTAGTTTATTTGGATTATAGTAAGGCATTTGACTCTGCATCACATGTCAAACTTCTCGAAGTATTGACAGATATGGGTGTAGGTACAGGGATCCTCAAATGGATACAGTCTTGGCTTATTGGCAGACTCCAGAGAGTGCAAATAAGAAGCTATTTCTCTGAATGGGGCTCAATGACAAGTGGGGTCCCACAGGGCTCAATTTTAGGACCCACTCTATTCGCAGCCTTTGTGGCTAGTATGCAAGGTCAGAAGGAAATATGGATCTGAAAGTATGTGGATGACATGAAAGTAGGGGCAATTGCTAATGATGAAGATTCTATTATGAAGTTACAAAGTTATTTGTTGTCATTGGAACAGTGGGCAACCTTACATAAATAAAAATTTTATGAAAGTAAATGCAGAGTCATGCATTTTGGACATAACAATAAGAATGCAACGTACCTAATCAACAATAAGGCCATAAGTACATCTACCTGTGAAAAAAGGACTTAGGGGTCTGGATATCTGACAGTCTTAGCTTTGAATATCATAACAGAGAATCTACCAAAAAGCATATAGAGTTGTGGGTAATGTCATAAGAAATATTCAGAGTAGAAAAAAGGTGTTAATACCTCTTTATAGACCATTGATAAGCCCCATTTTAGAATATGAAGCTCCCTTTTCTATAGCACTAAAATATTGGTAGCTTAAAATCAATCGAAAGCATTCAAAGGAGGTTCACTAAGAAGGTTATTGGATTGAAACACAAAACTTATGGTCAAAGAATGCAAGTTCTGATCTTGTATTCAATGTCATATAGGAGAAAGAGGAGATATGTTATTATCGTGTGGCGGTAGTGCACTATAGATTAGTGTTGAGGAGCCATTTACATGTTAAACCCAAAATTTTGCACCTTTAATAACTTTGCAACTGTTTGCCAGATTTGCCTGAAATTTGGAATACACGATCAAGACCCACTACGCCTTTGGATCTGCCGAAGTTTCGTATACATGTGGGTCAGATACGTTGGCTGCAGAGTTACGTAAGCATGATCTGCGCGTGGCGTGTTTTCGGAATTCTATGGTCGCGCACTCACAGGTCGAGACGGCTTGCGCTGACCAGTCCAAAATCTTCAGGGAACATCGTACTGGGTTCCCATGTGCCTTTGAAGATTTCATGAAAAATATTAAGCGGTTCAAAGTTATTCAAAACAATTTCCATTATAAGTCAATGGAAAAGTTAAAAGTTCATCAGTGTCCTTAATGACACTGTTACTGTAGCAAATGGCCTTTTACTGTCGCAAAATCTGCCATTTTGTTTTCAGTTACTGATCGAAAAATGCTTGGCATTTAAAATTGGGACCCTCTGGCAACCTAATTCTTTTGTATTCACCTGAGTTGGCCTAGTGATGGCTAGCCATGTCTTTATTTTGGGGCAGAAACACCCCAAATATGTTTTTCAAATTTCTGGAAAAAGTACTTTCGTAAAGTACTTGTCGCACTTGTGACACTATTGAATGCATCATGAAAGTTGTTGCAAATTACTTACACTACTTTTCTAGGCTGTGGGAAAATGACAGCAATTCTTTGGCACCCTGTTGCAAAAGAAGGGTTTGATGCTTTGGCCTGAAATTTGGAGGGAACACAGCCGACATCTCACAGATGTGCCTTTCAGTGCTGTGTTGAAAAAATATTACACAGCGCCAAAGTTACGGCACTCCAAAACGGACACTTTTCCCCATAGGATAACATTACAGCATTCGACGCATTGCAGCAATCCTTTGGCGCCCTGCTGCAAAATAACGGCTCAGTCTTTTGGGTTGAAATTTGGAGGGAAGACAGCCAACAACCCACAGATGTGCCTTTTAGTGGTTTGGTGAAAAAATATTACAGGGAGCCAAAGTTATGGCACTCCGAACTTCTCTTTTTTTCCTGTAGGATAACATTACAGCATTCGCCGCATCTTTCAGGGCCCGTATCTCGGAAATGGTGCGAGATACGGACTTTTCGTCAGAAAAATACTAGGCCCCCCCCATGGGAGCTAAGTATAAAACTAGCTGGGAAAGTCATAAATCATATGACTTTTACATTTTTTCAACGCCATACGGTTCCTGAGATATAACCAATTTAGTATTCCAACTCCTCATTTTCTGCTCTGACACCCATTACTACGCATACATTCTTTGTACTCACTGTCTTTCTCTATGCAGCTTTTGGGAAAACCAGTCTGTGTGCTTACATTACTGTTACTGTTGCCTTCCCACTTGTGGTTCTGTACCAATTTCACTTACTGTCTCATCACGTCACCATGTGAGTTATCCTTTGTGTTTTCATTTGAGCTTGCATTTCTGTTATTTTTTGCAATTTCTGTCTACAGTACTGTTTCTCTTCTGCTTTGCTTTGTGGCTCCATGCCCATTGCCATTTAGTTTGCAGGCACCATGTTACTATGTGACAAGACATCATGTGGCGGACTGTTCCGTCTACTTCACCGTGTGCATTACCTTTCCTGTTCTCATTCGCGCTTGTATTACCATGTGCACCACTGTTAGCATTTCTGTTTGCATTGCTGTTCCTGTTACTATGTCACAAGACATCACATGGCGGGAGCGCTGAGCCCGAAGGGCCCCGTGATCCCACCGCCGCATTACGTGGCGGGCCCTGCGCTCCCGCCGCTGCATTACATTCACTATTTCTCATTATCATTCTCAAAAAGAAGGGAAATTAGAGGCAAAAAAACTCCATTTAATGCATCAGTTAGGTTGTTCCAGGACAAAGTGAAGAAATTCAGTGTTAGGGTTGAAAACCCCTTGGACCCCTGCCCACCCCAACTGCCACTGGGAGTGCGCTTGGGGTGTTCAGTCTAACTCTCACCCCATTCTCCTATACCTCTGCTTCTTTACACATGTGATATGGTGAGAGGGCCAGCGACCCCAATGCACACCCAATGCCGGTTGGGGGGTGGTGAGGGTCAAGGGGTTTTCAACCCTAACTCCGTCTCTCACTTGTTTCACTGTGGAACAACCCTAACTAATGCATTAAATGGAGTTTTGTCTATATATATATATATATATATATATATATATATATATACACAGTATATACAGAGTAATGAATGATGCTGTGTTGATGCAGGCTGATGGCTTTCAAATGAGAACCAAATCAGTTAGGGCTAGGAGGGGTCATACAAAACAATTAATGGGAGAGGTATTTAGGACTGTAAGAAGAAGTCTACGGTTTAGCCAAAGAGCTGTTAGTAGGTGGAATGCACTGTCTAGTGAGCTGGTCGATGCTTCATCAGTTCACATGTTTAAAAATATGTATGATAGGTGCATGGGGAATAAAGTTAGGGAGTTCCACCACTAATGGGTGGTGGTAGGTCTATTATGGCTCTAGAGACCATTTGACGTGTATCAATACCTATGAACCTATGAAGAAGCTACACAGTGGCATCCCCCAGGATAAAACCCAATTCTGCAGCATTTTGCAACACTCTGCAAAATGCTGCAGCAGACCTACTGAATAAAGCAATGTAATTTCAATGGCAATTAGTCCCTTTTGTCATGCAGGAAAATGTGGCATTGCCAGGATGATGTGAATGTCTCAGTTTCCTGCATGACAAAAGGGACTAATTTCCATTGAAATTACATTGCTTTATTCAGTAGGTCTGTTGCAGCATACTACAGAGTGCTTTAAAAGTGGGTTTCATACTAGAGATGCCACTGTACATGGGTTTCAGCAAGAGGCTGCCATATTTTGGTCTTAGCAGGAGGGTGACAAATATAGGTGTCAGCAGAAGGCAGTCATACATGAGTGTCAGGAGGAGAGTGCTACATATAGGTCTCAGCAAAAAGGTGCCATACACAGGTGTCAGTAAAAGTATGTCATACATGGATGTCAATTGGAGGGTGCCTTACATGGATCTCAGCAGCAAGAGACCATACACGAGTGTCAGCAGAAGGGTGTCATGCATAAGCATCAGTAGGTGGCTGTATTACATGGGTTTGAGCAGGATACTGTCATACATTAGTCATAACAGGATTATGCCATACAAAGGTGTCTGCAGGAGGGTGTCATACATGTATCTCAGCAGGAGGCTGACATACATGGGTGTCAGCAGATGGGTGTCATACATGGGCCTCTGCAGGAGTTTGACTTACATGAGTCTCAGCAGGAGGCTATCATGCATGGGTGTCAGCAGGAAGGTGACATACATGGGTGTCAGCAGGAGGCTGTTGTGCATGGGTGTCAGCAGGAGGGTGCCACATAGGTCTCATCAAAGGTACCACACACAGGTGTCAGTAAACGGGTGCCACATGGGTGTCAGCAGCAAGGACCATACATAAGTGTCATCAGAAGGGTGTCATGCATAAGTGTCAGTTGGTGGCTTTATTACATGGGTTTCACCAGAAGGTTGACATACATGAGTCATAGCAGGATTGTGTCAAACAAGGGTCTCTGCAGGAGGGTGTCATACATGGGTCTCAGCAGAAGGTGCCATACACAGGTGTCAGTTAAAGGGGTCATACATGGGTGTCAGAAGGAGGTGCTCTACATGGATCTCACCAGCAAGGACCATACATGAGTGACAGCAGAAGGCATGGAGAGGCTTCTGGCTGTAGTGGCTTCTTGCACAGAATGACACCAGATGTAAGTAATCCATATACCTCTGACACCAAATAGATTGGAAGCTTAGGTTAGGAAGCATGAGCAGTCCAGGAGAAGTTGTAGAAAACCGCAAGTGATGATTTATTGCACTAAAACACAAGAAAAAAAGTAAACTAATTGGAAAACATTTCAGCATCTCTTAGCTAGTCTCTCAAAATCAATATCTTCAGCAGGACATAAAGTAGCCTGTCCTGGCTCTACTGAAAATCCCTCTCCATCTCCTCACACATCTCAGTAAGACAGACTCTTGTAGTTGCTGGTTGCTAGGCATACGATTATGCACCCATCTAGCAGCTGTTTGTTGCTAGGCCTAACACTGATGCATTTTGTAGCTGGCTAGAGCACTGTGACAGATTACCTCAGTCTGAGGTCACACACTGTCACAGCTGTCTCTTCCATTTCACTATTTTTATTTTATGTATCAGGGAGCCTAGTTGCATACAATACACACTGAAGCAAATTAGAAATTAGAAATTAGGAATTAGAGGTAATGAATGCACAGTCTAATAGAGAGTTAGAAAAGATAGAGATAATAATTGTCACATATACCCCGCCCCCCAAGAGGGAACCTTTAAAACAGGTTTCCAAAACCTTCCATCATTCTCATCACATAAATATTCTAAATATCACTATTTTCCTTTTCTAACTTTTCTCATTTCTAAATTCCTGAACCATACCATGACAAAAATTTGCACTGACATTCTCTTTCCCAGGTCTACGCATCACTTTGAATTTAAATGGCTGTAGTGCCAGGTACCATCTCATGATCCTGGGATTTTTATCCTTCATTTGATTCAACCAACAGAGAGGATAATGATAAGTTATAAATACAAAGTCAGCTCCCAGAAAATAACATTTAAGGGTCTCCATTGCCCATTTGGCCGTTAGTGCTTCGTTTTCAATGGTGGAGTACCTTTTCCCTATCAGGCAACTTCCTGCTGACATATAGAATGGGATGCTCCTTCTCATCTATATTCTGGCTAAGGACTGCACCTAAGCCTACTTCAAGGCATCTGTTTGCAATAAAAACTGCTCTTTGAAGTATGGGCTTTTTAAAACAGGGCTGAACATAATGCAGCCTTCACTCAGCCCCAGGTGGCCATTTTGAATAAGGTTAAGCATAGAACATTTTGACTCACATGTGAGTTCTGAGGATGAGTGTGACCCTAACAGCTTCATCACTTGTAGGGTCCATTTTACATTACTGTATTTGGATATCTTTTCTTTGTAAGTTTAGTGAGGGAGCAGCCATTTGAGCAAAGTTGGGATGAATCTCTGGTAGTAACCAGCCAGCCGTAAAAATGACCTGACATGTTTCTTCATTTTAGGGACAAGACTGTTAGCTATATCTTCTAACTTAGAAATTTCTGGTTTTACCTCCCCATTGCCAAAAATATAATTCAACTATCTGGTTTTCTGCATGCTCAATGCACATTTGGTAGGATTAATGGTCAGACCTGCATTTTTGATGGCTTGGATAACTGCTTTTAGGTGATCTAGATGGCTTTTCCAGTCTGGACTGTACACTACGACGACATCATCCAGGTAAGCCACACTATAACCTATGACAGCTGCTATCATTCCCTAAGTGCATACTTATTACAGTACGCCCTCCTAAGGGAGCTCAGTCAGCAGCTGGCTGTGGTGGTGCGGGTGGGTTTGGCAGTAGCCGACTGGATAAGGGTCACATGGGGGAGTGGGATTGTCTTGTACTGTCGAGTGGTGGGGCCACTAGACTACCAAAGAATTCTGGTCTGCATACTTTACTTACTGTATAGTGTACAGATGATCCATCTAGCAGCTGTTTGTTGCTAGGCCCAACACTGTGATGCATTTTTATGTTTGCTTGCACACATGTGCAATAAACATAGTGCCATCATCCGAGATTTCGGAGGTGTATCACCCCCTCTTCCAATTAAGTCAGTGTGTTGGCAGGCACGGCCCCTGTCTGCCAATACATGCTGGAGCTGTCTATGACAAGCTCCAAAATGCAGTGGCATACAGTTGAAAGGGGGAGCTACGCTTCAGCGAGCAGCGATAAGATATCGTCTGCTTATGCGCAGCTCTCCCAACACACACACACACACAAACACACGCACGCATATTGCTTGCTGCCCCCCCAAGCACATACTCTATAGCCGATGGGGTGCCCAATCCCCCGTCGGCTGTGCTGCGCCCCCCCAAAGCCTTCCAAATGCTACACTGGGTGCCCACCCCAGTGTGGCAACTCAATGGTATAGCCGATGGGGGTGCCCAATCCCCCATCGGCTTCACTGTCTCCTCCCCAGTACAAGGTGCCACGCTGGGGCCCACCCCAGCATGGCAACAAATGCCATGGCCGACAGGGGTGCCCAATCCCCATTGGCTCCATGCCCCCAGCCATCCTTCTGCCATGCTGGGAGCCCACCCCAGCATGGCAAATGTCCCGTCATCTTTTTTTTTTGTTTTAACCTGTAAAGAAAACGGTCCCACGCAGTCTTCCTGCCCACCTCCCTACAACCCGCACCCACCCACCGCACTCTGCCTCCCCACACCCTCACCCATACTTACCTCGGAGCTCGGCGCGACGATCTTCGTGGACCGACATGTCTGCATTCTTCAAAGCCGACCGCGAACTGAGGAAATGCCGGTAAGCTGTATAATGGGATAGATAGGGTTTTTTCAACTTTGTTGCATATCTCAGGCATTTTGGGAATTTTTGCACCAAATTTTCAACATGGGGTTTTTGGGACCCCTTCTCATGAGTGCTGTCACTGTCATGGCGTTATTCGGCCCAAAGGGTGATTTTGCAGTCACTGCGCGAAATCACCTTTCGGGACTGATTAATGAAATGACACTGCCAGTGTTCATAAGGTGGGCTCTCAAGAAGCCTATTTTGAAAATTTGGTGGAAGAAATTCCAAAAAACGACTGTTTTACGAGTGTGCGTTGCGCAGTTCCTACGCATGCTCGTAAGTTCACAAATTTTCAATATTTTCACTCCAGATTTTCAAAATTGCCATTTTACCACACCTTCTTATGAGTAGTATAGCTGTCATTTTTCACATCTCACCCAGAATGTGTTTCCGCCCATGTAGCGCACAATGGCGCAGTCAGTGTGCGAAACCAATGTTCGGGACAAATTAAGAAAATCACAGTGACACTGTTCATGAGCAGAGGTCTTAAATGGCTATGTTGAAAGTTTGTGAAAAATTCTAAAAAATGACTGTTTTACGAGCGTGCAGCAGTTCCTACGCACGCTCGTAAGTTTGCAAATTTTCAATATTTTCACTCCAGATTTTCAACATTGCCATTTTACCACACCTCCTTATGAGCAGTACAGCTGTCATTTTTCACATCTTGCCCAAAATGTGTTTCCGCCCATGTAGCGCACAATGGCGCAGTCGATGTGCGAAATCAATGTATGGGACACATTAAGAAAATCACAGTGACACTGTTCATGAGCAGAGGTCTTAAAATGGCTATGTTGAAAATTTGGTGAAAAAATTCCTAAAAATGACTGTTTTACGAGCGATGTGCTTGCAGTTCCTATGCTTGCTCATAAGTTTGAATTTAATATTTTCACTCCAGATTTTACGACATTGCCATTTTATTACATTTTTATGAACAGTACGCTGCCATTTTCATATGCTGCCCAAAATGTGTTTTCACACATGTAGCGTACAATGGTGCTGTTGGTGTGCGAAAGCAATGTTTGGGACAGATTACGAAAATCACAGTTACACTGTTCATGAGCAGAGGTCTTAAAATGGCTATGTTGAAAATTTGGTGACAAAAGTCCATAAAATGACTGTGTTACAAGTGAGCATTGCGCAGTTTCCACGCACCCTCGTAAGTTTATGAGTTTGTAATATTTTAAGTCCAGATTTTCACCAGTGGCATTTTTCCACACTCTCCTTATTTATAGTAGAGCTGTCATTTTTCACAACATGGCAAGTGTGTTTCCACACTTTCAAGCGAGAGATGAGTGGCGCTGTGAGAAATCATTGTTCGGACAGATAAAGAAAATCACAGTAACACTCTTCATGATCGGAGGCACCAAAATGCCTGAGTTGACAATCTGCTGCAAAAAAATCCCCAACCTAATTATATTATGGGTGTGCGTTGCTCAGTTTCTATGTACGCTCGTGACTTCACCATTTTTTTAAATATTTTTACTGCAGATTTGCAACATTGCCATGTTTTACACCTCCCCATGAACAGTACAGCTGTCATTTTTTACATCCTGTTCGGAATGTTTTTGCACCTGTGGTACTAAATGCCGTAGTCGCTGTGCATAAGCAGCTTTTGGCTAACAAATTGATATTCCCCCTGTTCATGAGGTGGGGTCACAAAAACTATGTTGAACATTTGGAGTGAAAATACCAATGAATGCCTGAGGTATTAGGGTTTCCAACCATAACGCCACCCTGTAGAGAATGACAGGCATCAGGGGTGTGACTTGGGATTCTTGCCTGTAATGCTCATACCATTCCACACCCTGCAGCTAGTGAGAGGCATCGAGGTATGCCTTGGACTCTTTGGCCCCAAAGTTCACCCCATTCTCCTATATCACACCCATCTCACCGTATTTCCTAATGGAATGGGGTGCACATAAGGGCCAAAGACCCCAAGGAACACCGTGACGCTTGTCAGTGTCTGCAGGGTGGGGTGTGGTGAAATGGTGTGGCCATTACGCCTGACGACCCAAAGGCACACCCCAATGCCTATCACTCTCTGCAGGGTGGTGGTGGGGTTGGCTTCAGTTCAATAGTTCACTGCCATTCCTATTATGCAGCTCTGTAACTTTACACTACCACTGCCAATGCCAAAGCAAACATTCGGCATTGACAAATGCTTGTTTAGCTTTATTATTATCCTACTTGATAAACCCATAGCAGCAAGTCTCCCTGCCCTTTGGATCAATTGGTTCTTCTTTACCTGTCTGAATGGAAGCAGTCAGTCTCAGTATTTGAGTCCCATACATCCCACCTCTTCCTATATGATCAGTGTTTCCTCAGAGATCCATCAAGGAATGAATCCTGTTCTTCATTACCTTGAATGACCTGCCCCTCAGTCTGTTTTTCCTGCACATGCACATGTAAGCGAATAACTCTACAGAGCTTCAGCCCTTGAGACTGGAGCAGCTTGCAGTGTGACTTTGGATCTATCCCGTTCTGGTTCTGACCCAATTAACTGTCCTTCAATTCCAAAAAGAAGATTTGCATGAACTTTGGCCACAAGCAGAGACTTGTTAGGCTCCAGAGTTCTCCTGTCTTTAAGACACTGGATTGCCCACCTCCTCCTCCAAAAAATCCCCCGGTTGAAGTCCCTTGTTGTGGGACTGTACTGGGACCTTAATTTCTCCTCCCCCCATCAATGCCAACCAATGAAAGCTCCTCCCCAACCTTGGTTCCTAGTACCCCAACATATTCTGTCTCCCACTCCTGTCCTAAACTGCAGTGAGATTATGCTCAAGATGATCTTCCAGGAGTCTAACTACTGGAACATGGTATAGTGTCCCCCCAAATCTGCCATGTCCAGACTGGACCTCACTTTCACTCTTTGTGGGGATTGCCCCTAAACTGCCCTTATCTGTGTTCCCTCTATTCCATACTCTCTCCCCTCACTCAAGGGCAAGCACCTCTCCCACAGGGCCTCCTTTTTTAAGCAACTTCTGGTTTGGCTGCCTCTGTCCCCTTCTTTCTGTACCACTCTTCTACTCCTTGTCCTCCTCCCCTTTTCCCTCTGCTCCACTGCTTACAACTCCAGTTCAGAAGCCAGTTACAAAACTTCAGATGAAGTCTGCCTTCTCTTCTCATTTCCCCTCATCTGGAGTAATCTCACCTTTGCCCTCCACTTCTCCTCCTCTTTTCTCTTTTTCTAAACCCTTCTACGTGACTACTCTTCATACACTTGCTCCTGCAACTAGCCTCACATTCTAAGATGCAGCACCAGTCCTCTTTCTACCTCCCCCCGACTTCTGCCACAGTTCTTTTCTCCCCTTTACACCCTATCTATACTGCCATGTCTCTAAGGACTGCTACTAAACTACAATTTAAACGTATTATAAATCTATTCTCAACTGTTTCCCATTCAGCACTATACTTACTGTATTACACTGTCTTTTTCCACATATTGATTGGCTTTTATGTTACCGTAATACTTAAGCAACACAGCACAACATGATGTATGGTATAGTATGGTATGATATGTTGGGATAATGTCACGCCTCAAGTGGGGAGTCACAAGGCCAAAGGAAAAGTGATGTTAGCCCATCATAACACACACCCTAGAATACCTTATTACTATGATAAAATGGCTAATTTGCATGCAAAAACCCCACTCCCAAAATTTCTTTTATAAACAACACAACCAGCTAGGATACAACGTAGTAATGGCACAGTATATCATAAAATGATCAGCTCAGTAAAGGCCAGTGCTCCAATAACCAGTAGCTCAAGATCTGAAGAACTATTCAAACAACTTTAATAAAGTAAGAACATTTATTCCACAATAAGTGATAAAGAACAGCACGTGCCACACTGCCCCAGCACTTCGGCACCTTGCCTTCCTCAGGGAGCATGGCCATAGATTACACACTATTACATTTTATAGGGAAAAACAGACCTGACATCACTGCTACATCTTTAATCACTTCTACACATTCCATTTGGATAATTAAAGGGACAGTGACCGTTCCTGTTTAACTTCATATGAATGATTCATCTAACACAATTCTTATTCCTATGCTGTTTATATTATAAACAATAAACAATAAAATAAGTTTCAACAGAATAATTACAAAATGTTAATAATTAGCAGATGTCTCAGCGTATTTACTTATAATTAATTCAATACAAGATTACGTACATCTACAGGAGGTTAGAGGAACTTAGCTGCAGATAGCCAATAAATATTTAAACTAAATAAATTACATTTTGGCAACATCGCTTTACTTTACACCCTACTAAGACCTTTAGGAGATTTTATTAGACAGACTGCTTCATTTACATGTTAATAATAACATGATGATCTTACATAAATGTCCATTATAGAGCTTTCCAAAAGCACCACTCTGAACCAATCTGTCTCTTTAGTATTACGTATGTACTAGCTTACTTAGAATTGCTTGTTGTAGTCTGTACACCATGCACTGTAACCTGCGTGCTCCACTGGGACACTAAACAGCTTAGTTTTATTTGCTCTACTGTATCTCACCTATTCTGGTCACTGAAATGCCTTGCTTTGTGTACTCCTTTGTATCTTACCTGTATTGTTTTCCAATGTCTTGCATCACAAATATGTTGTCCCCCCTTCCCTGCGACAAGGTATCTTTGTAAATGAGTCTTTGACTCAAAGGTTTGTAAATCCAATTTGTGAATTAAATAAATAAATAAGAAATAAAAGGAAGAGGGAATGGGAATGGGAAGGGAAATGTGTGGTGGGGGAGAGAAGGGGTATAGATCCTAGTGTGGGAGGGAGGTGGGGGAAAGAAGTAAAAATATGGTAAAATGCTCAGGTTGTGACTGAATGTTACAGTATTTCAAAGTTCACTCATAAATTTGCTAATTTCTAGTATTTTGACTCCAAACTTTCAAAATAGCCATTTTTCCGCACCACCTCATAAACGTGTCATATGTCATTTTTTAAGTCCTGGACACAATGTGTTTTCACACCTCTGGTACAAAATGACATGTCAGCCAATATACTATAAATGGTACATGTCATATTTATAAGGCAAATTATAAAATGAGTATCTTGAAAAGTTTGGGTCAAAATAAAAAAAATTATAATTGTTTAACAACCTTTGTGTGTAGTGCTAATCTTCACCCCCGCGCCCATGCTTTGTGAGGCCGTACAGGTAAGCTGAGTTCAGGGGTGATCTCAGTGACTCAGATGGATGGGGTGAGGGTGGGTGAATGGCGCTGTTATGCAACATTCCCCGAGCCATTGAATGAAAGGTGAAGGGTTCTCTGCATGGGCCTGGGTACCATATAGTGAAGACAACTGTCCTCTTGATATAGGAGCCCTGCACCTCTCCACCTGTGCATGGTAGAGTGCCTTGTGCATTGGTTGACAGATGCACTCTATGCCCTGTACATCTGTATTTATGGCCACATGGAATTGCAGGGGCCACAAGGCCCAGTGCTTCCACAGCCCACCAAACAGCCCCATGAATTCTTCACATCCATCATTGCATGGAAGTGCAGAATCCTAGGAAGAGTCTTCCCTTGATGTAGGGCATCTGTGTCTGTGCACTATCAGTACCAAACACCTGCACAACATTTACATGCAATCAAACATTTGGCATTGACAAATACTCATTTACTACAGTATTCTGTGACATGTCATTTATTACAAGTCACTGAACTGCATTGTGCTAGCTCTGCTGTAGGTTTAATAATTATTTTTGAATGTATAGGTAAATGAAATGAAAAAAGTTCTTAGTTTGTGTTGTTTTTAGTAGGCAATTCTGTAATAGTGATCTGGCATATCAGCCTTGTCATTACCCCCCATTGCCCTACTGAGGATGGCAGGCAGAAGCTTTGTCCTTTGTTGTTTTGCTGGTAGAAACTTGCATTTACTGTTTTGATGGTATGAAACTTAAAAAAGTGGAAGGAGGTGTTATCCGTAAGCAGAAAGGATCAGGGCTGAGAATGAAGTTACTGTACAGTCAAGAGCTGGAAGAAATTTAACTTCTGCAGGAGGATTTCTGGTGAAATTACAATTCTACTTCTGTGAAATTTCATGAAATTTCCACAAACATTTCACAGAAGTCTGCAAAGATTTAGATTGCAGATATTGGATTTCCCCATCTTGATTTTAAACATAATGGTCCACATTATATCACATAGTCCCCTATGTTATGGAAATATGTGCCAATTTTTAGAACTCTAGATTAAAAGGGAATTGAGTTGAAAGCTGCCAAACATTCTGAAATGTTTAAGTTACATTTACAAGTACAGTATTTAAACTGCAAAATTGTAAGCCCTATAACATTAAACCTGAAACTGCAATATCACCAGTATTGGTTAGTTTATAACCCTAAAATGAGCTGCGTATGTTTCTAATCTCTTGCTTAAAAGATGGCAATGTTGTAAGCAAAAACTGCAAAATAACAGCAGTAATTAAAGTTGAATTTCGTGAGTGATTGTGAAAACTGGAATTTTATGAAAGGTTTGTGGAAGCCATATCCATGTATTTTTCCCAGCTATACATTTGAGCCATGGAGGAGTAGGAAGGAAATGGCAGGAAAGAGTGGTAATTAAGTAGCATTCATAGAGGGCTTCATAGTAAATGTAAAGTGGCGCTCGGCATCAGGTACCCACCAATCAATAAGAATACAGAGTGAAGAACCATCCAGAACAGTCAAGGCCATTACTTTGCACTTGCATGTCTTCTTGCAATTTGCCGCTAACCTCTAAAGTTCTCGGATGAAATGGCATGTGAAGGCACACACATGCTTATCCTACAGCTTATTCTGTTGGTGCAAATTTTACAATGTTCAGTGTTGCTGGCTAACTCTTCAAGTCCTGTTTAAAGCTGTATTTCACTGTTCTGTATTATATTGTAGGTTAAAGTATGTTTTTTTTTTGCTTTGTATGCTTTTTGCACTGTTTATTCATGTGCTTTTTGCACTATTTATCCATGCACCCTTTCCACAGGACGCACCATGAGACAAGTAATTTGTTGTTCAGTGTGCTCTTCCTGGTGAAACTTTTCAGTAAATGAATAAATAAACATATGCAGTATTATTTCTGTAAAGTGCCACCTACTAACTCTTAACAACTCTGCAGATAACAATGTGTATTTTAACATTTGAAAACAGTGGCAGCAAATGACACCAGGCGTTACAACTAGTTCCAACTGAGGCCATTGTGACAGAAGTAGCTGGATATAATTATTTATAATAGAACAGAATACTGGGCATCACTGTATCAGGAGTGTGCAAGGGCGTTGCGGAATCATGATGCTTCTGCAGGAAAGGTGATTTGCCTACAGTTGCCTACAGTACATGTCAAATGAATGTGAACCATATCCAAGCCCAGATGGAGTGCAGTTCTGCCAAGAGGGACAGGATATGGTCATGTCAATGGAAAAGCAAGTCAGGGGGATTTAATCCACTAGATGGGGGAGGTAGCTAGTGCAGGGATTACCAAGAGAAGGGCAGCATAGCTGAGTAGCAAAAGAATGACTGCCTCTCAAATTGAGCAAGAAAGCATACAGGGATGATTTTCACTTCAAAGCAGGTCATATGAGAATCAAACCCAGCAAAAATGTTTGGTCTGAGAGCCCAATGTATTAGACGTTAAAGGCACTCATGGAGACCTGGTGGGGGAAGAAAATGACCAAGGCACCAAGAAGGGGAAATTTATTTTTTTATTTTACTGTACTATTTACCCCTTGCTGCTCCACTGGCCCCATCAGTCTGGTCACCCACTCAGCCTCGTCACCTGCCATCCCCGTGACTTACCTGCATCTCACATGTTCCCCCACAGATAACACCCCCCCCATGGTAAAGGATGCCAGGAGCCAGGCCTCGTAAACCTCTGGTGGAGATGAAGTTTCATTTGGTGAGGCAGAGAGTCCTGTCAGCTGTATAGAGGCTGCAACAGGCAGCGGATGGCATCCTGCACAGTGGAGGGTTTTCCTGTTTTCTGTCCCACCCCTGATGTCAGGAGCCCTTGCTAGTGATGAAGGTTCATACCATCGACATTCCCTCAAGATCTGTGGCCTGGCTTGCACCTCCACCTATGGTCACCTAGGTCGTGGTGCTGCACCAAGGCCATCCACCCTCCCTCTCCCCAGGGAGGAGCATCCTCAGATGGTCAGACATCCTCTTTGCTGGCCCTATGATGACCCAGGCTTACTGCTGAACCCAGGTCACCAACATTGCAAGCAGTAGTGCTATTGCTGTGCCAGTGAGATGGCCCAAGAAGGAAATTATGTCTCTTTCAAAGTGATGGGTCCTACAGGAAATGGAGTAGGTGGCTGTCATTTTAAGGCAGGGTTTCTGTGAATAACAAGGAGGATATCTGTGTAGCAAGAAAGTCCATGGAGTCCATCTGGTTAAGTTTAGGTAAAAAAGTGGTAGGAGGGCCAAAATAATCATCCAGAAAGGAACTGCGTGACTACAAACAGCTCAGCCAAGCTAAATCGATTCAGAGGGTAAATGCTCTGTGAAAGTTACATACCACAAGTGCCATTCTAGTGACATTAACTATATGCTTTCATGACATGTTGAGCAAATTTTGTAAATTAGTATTTTGTGAAATTTCTACTTCAGATTTTAAACTGCAAATTAAATTTCTCCAGCTTTGTTAGATTCCAGGACCCAGTAACATTGGGTATGCATGCCACATTGCACTGCATTCCCACAACAACACTAGAGCTACAAACATCCAACTTTTGTAAAATGTTCACAAAATAACACAAATTAATAAAATTTTCAAATTATTTATTTATTTATTTGGTTTTGGTAACTGGGTAGAACACTTAAGCAATATACCATGACAGGGAGTGGGTATATGGGTGGATTTACCACGCCAGGAGTGGTTCAGTCATGAGGTGCAGCCGAGGCGTAAGCACTCAGAAGTGGTAAATCCACCCTACTCTCCTCTGAGGGGTATTTGCTATATACAATGTGTCCTTTTTTTTCTTTATTTTATAATTGGACAAAATGTTTTTATATAGTTTTTTTAAAGTTAGTTTTGTTTACTTTGTTGGTCCACGAGAATAAATAGTGCATGGTTGGTACCACGGGTTGTTAAGGTGTACTGCGCATGCGCAGGAGCATGTGGAGCACTAGCTCTATTTCTGCGGTATGCAGGGAACCGTCCTAGGCAGCGACCCTGCTGCTGTGATGTGTGATAGCCTTCCCCAGCCCTCCTGTGTTTCTGGGCCAGGGAAACAGTGCTAAAATTATTTTTTTGTTGTTACATTTTTATGCTGCCTGAATTGTTTGCCTTGAGATGGAGAGAGGTCAGAGCCAGCTGCAGATCTTAAGTGTGGAGGTGCTGACTAAAGAAGATGAGGAGCGAATGGGTGACAGACAGATAAAGTAAGTGAGTGTTTCAGTAATTGAGGTGAAGTGCTTTTGAAAGAAAGTCAGCATAATGTGTGTTGATGAGTTTTTTCTTTTCAATTTGAAAGAAGCAGCGAGTTTGTATGGAGGGTTTTCCAGTGGCCAGTCACTTTCATGTTTTGAATGTGGCAGAGCAAGCAGTAGGAGTTATGCCAGACATGGGGTTGGCATGCTCGGTTTGATTTTGAGTGAGGAGAGTTAGAGATGCAGCAGATTGTGGTCAGGCACCTTTTCCAGTGGGTACACTGGAGAATTTATCACGGGTGAAAACATACCAGCCAACCAATCAGAATGCAGTATTTTGTATTTTGTTCTGTGCCCATTGCATAATAGAAAATTAAATGCCCACTTTCAGGTACAACTTGGGAGGGTACAGAACAAATTCCAAGTATTGAACCAGCAAGTAAAAAGTCAAATTCTGAAAGCCCACAATTTTGGGCATTGACCAGGAAGGTATGTAGCAGAAACATGCCAACATTACAATTTATGCACACGGGGCTGGATATTCAAAAGGGTTGCGCCATGCGCAATAGGGTTGCACCTGCGCAAGTCCGAAATTGTGCCATTCTGTGATATTCAACAGGAGGCGGTTGCGACCCCCAAGTCATGCTGAGCAACAGCGCAATGCTAATGAAGGCATGCTCAACCGGAGGGGGAGGAACCATGCATAAACTGCACAGCCCGATATTCAGCCGGGCTGTGCAGAGTTGCGCAGGTGCAACCCCCAACCTGTGCCTGCACAACATTGAGCCAAAAATAAAAGGAGTAAGTTGAGGGGCCACCCACAGGTGAGCTGCCTCATTGCAGGGTGCAACACAGCAGCTGCCACCTGTGGGTAGCCCTCCACTTCTTCCCTGTGCCCCCCCTGCAGCCCGATCACGGGCATAATAGTAATCCCCGCCGTAGCCCGATCGCAGGCAGAACAACTAAATGAACAACCCCCCACTGGCCCGATCGTGGACAAAGTAAATGAAGCCCCCACCTGCCCGATTGCGGGCACAACATTAGTAACCCCCGACTGGCCCGATCACGGGCAAAACAGAACCCCAACCCCCAACTGGCCTGATCATGGGCAAAACAAAACTCCACCCCCAACTAGCCCGATCGCGGGCAAACAGAACCCACCCCCCGACTGGCCCGATCGTGGACATAACATTAGTAACCCCTCCACTGGCCTGATCGCGGGCATAACATTTGTAACCCCATCCTAGCTGGGCCCAATCTCAGGCAAAACAGAACTGAACCCCACCCCCACTAGCCCGATCATGTGCAGAACAGAGTTCAACCCCCTTAAAGACCAATATCCCTGGTGGTCCAGTGGACACAGAAGCCTGATCATGGGCATTAGAGTCAACCCCAGGTCCAAGTACCCTGGTGATCTAGTGGCCCCAACCCACCCACCCACAGACCCCACCACCCGCTCCCCCATCAGCGGCGGTGGTAGCACCCACCAGCTGCCACCCGCCGCCTGCCGACTGGACTGCTCGGTGGGGCTGCATGCCAGTGGCTCTTGCTCTGAACCAATGGGCATGCAGCCCTACCGAGCAGTCAGTTGGAGGGCGGCGGGGCGGCAGGTGGTGGGTGCTGCCGCCACTGACTGACAGGGGGAGCGGGTGGTGGGGTGGGGCCACTAGATCACCAGGGTACTTGGACCTGGGGGTTGACTCTAATGCCCCAGATTGGGCTTCATAGGCCACTGACCACCAGGATATTGGTCTTTGGGGGTTGAGCTCTGTTCTACCCGCGATAGGGCTAGTGGGGGTGGGTTCAGTTCTGTTTGCCCGCGATCGGGCCAGTCGGGGGTGGATTTACAACTGTTATGCCCACGATCGGGCTAGTCGGGACGATTTCCATGCCCGCTGATCGGGCTGCAGGGGGGCGAGGGTCCGGACGGCTGGCTACCTGGCAGGGCCAGGTAAGTCGCTGGGGATCGGCACCTGCATGCTAATGGCATGCAAATGGGGCCATAAGGAGATGCAAATGGCCCCCCTTGCCTTGTATGAATTATGGCTCCATTTGCATGTCACCTTTTGAATATCGGAAATTTGCGCATGGCGCAATGGAACTTGCGCCACCACATCTTGAATGCTCTACTCTGACCACTTGCGGTGGCTCAAGTTCCACTGTGCCATGCACAGTGGCTGTGACCGGGGGGCGATATTCAAAGGAGTTGCTCAATAGCACAACTCCCTTGAATATCGCCCTGGCCACACCCCAGCGCAACTTTTTTGAGCAGCGCAAGGGCTTGCACCACAGAATGGCACAGTTTGGATATCCAGCCCACAGTACAAAATACGATGAGCAGGTACATTGTAAGAGCACCATGCAATTCTGCTTAAAGTTGGACTAGCATAACATTCTGTGGTGATTTGCATATGCAGCCCATGATGCTTTGCATTGTGGGGGCATGTGTGATTTTGTATTTTCTTGAAACTTGGCATCCCAGCCAAATGTCCTTTGGGGTAACCCTTGCCTCAGTGTTTGCACACAGAGGTTCTTTGTCTTTTACATTGTAAAAGGCTGACACATTTAAGGTACAATAAATTATGCAAAGATATTAGCTAAGAGAGAAATAATGCATGTAAATCAGATGATGATTTAGGAAGGTTTGCATGTAAAGATGTATAGGGAAGTTGGAGGCTAGAAATACTTGCAGGCTGTGGATAAAGTGAGATGAGCCTTCAGGGCAATTTTAAAGGATGACAGAGTAGGAGAACTGTCAGTTTTTGTGGGAAGGGAATTCCATAGCCTACGGGCAAATAAGGAAAATGCCTGGTTACCCATTTTGTTCAAACACTTTGGAATGACAAGTGAAGTGGTATTTGAAGATCTAAGGGCATGCATAGGGTGAACACCATGTAGTAAGGAAATTGGGATGGCAGGGGTGCCAGATTGGAGCAGCTTGTAGAGGAAACATCCTAGCAAATAGGATCTAGAGGCAGAAGGGAGATAGCCAACACAAAGAGGAGCAAAGGTAACAATGATGTGTGAGGTGGGGACAGGAAAGGGCAAAATGGCAGAGGTTGTTGTAGGTAACTTCCCACTTATGTAGCAATTAATATCGAGGGCATAAATGTAGAGTGCTGTACTATAGGCAAGGGAACAGGATACCTTGGGAGATAACTAAATGCACTTTCAGAGTAAGGAAATGGCTATGACAGTAGGCATGACTGATTGTGAAATTAACAGATTTGCTTAAGTTTGAGCTGTACAAGTAGAATTCCAGCCCAAGGTATAAGGTAACCCCCAATCATGTGACTTAATGCTGACATAACCAACCCTCTCCCCATTTAAAAGTTTCTTAGACCCTTTCAAGATAAATAAACATTTTCAGATATCTAGCTTCAAATGTGGCTGGGTTGTAATGAGACACAAGCTTTCAGAAAATTTCATAAAACAATGCATTTCCAGAATTTGGGCACCTTTAAGCTCCACACCACTCATCCAAGGATCATGAAATTTGGCATCCCCTTAGGACTCTACCAGTAGTGAGCTTGTCAGTTGTGAGGTCTGTCGCTGCAAGAACAGTTGAGTTATGACCAAATAAATAAATAATTTTAAAACATTTCAAAAAATTCTGTGAAATTTCATGGAATTCATGGAATGTCATGAAAACTCCGTAAAAACAGAATTTTCCAATTTTGCCCACCCTTAGAGCATGTGCTATCATGGTTTGAAGCCATGTGGATGGCTGCTCTGTATTTATAGCTCTGAACTATGAGATCATCCTGTGAGGCCAGTGGAAGTGGGTGGTTTTATGTTAGTGCAGTAGTTAGGGCAAAGGCATTGTGAAATATCACTACTACGGCTAGTTTAATTTATTGGGAAAGGTTGGAGTTTTACAAATATTTAATTATTGTTGTTGTGAGATTTGGAATAAGGAATTACTGTTGGTAAGTGGGGTTCATGTATTGGCAGACTCCTGGACAAACATATCAAGTGAGGACATGATGAAATCAGGATGTGTGGCATCATTTTAAATGGTGATATACTGTAATCAGGTGTGTGCTGATACTTCTTCCTGTGATAATGTGCTGGGATAATATCACAGGTAAAGTAGCCAGCTGACCAATCAGAGTACAGGGATTTTTATTGCCATTTTATAATTTATATTTCTGCATTATTCCTTACTTCCAATACTCGAGTCCCATCTTATAGGACATACCCTATAATTCAGCCTTGACTTCTGTTTGTGCATGGCAGTTTTAAGTGTCAATGCAATGGTGCAAGTGCAAACCGCCCATTTTGCACTGACAGCAACAAAAAAAATAGACCTTAGATGCTTTTCATGAATGTGGCTTCCTCATGATAACAAAGGAATCCAGAACACAGAAGGAGTACCTTTGCTTTTTAGCTTCTGCTAGTGATTCAGAAATCAACTAAACAAAAAATAAAATATTTACCTACTGATGATACATATACTCACAGACATGTTGCTGTCATTATGACATCTGTCCAAAAACTGGTTTCATGCATGCAATACTGTTTTAAGAGGCTCCTGATGTCACAGGAAAAATATTAGAGACACATCATTGAAAGGCATACTTTAGATTATATTTCACAGCATTTTGTTTCCCTGTTTTATGGCTGCATAATATAGATATGCATGACATACAATAAAGCATTGATAGAAACATAGAATATAGACAACATCAGCAGAAAATGATCAGTGGTCTATCTAGTTTTTCCTATTTTCCTATTTAGCCCTGGGCCCTACTGTCCCTCCAAGGTCCTAACCCTCACCATCCTCCCCCCTTTACATACAGTAGCTTCTGCTGCCCCTTGCTACTGCTATACCCTTCAGTATGTCTCAACCATGCTTGAAACCATCAACAGTTTCAGCACCCATCACCTCGTCTGGTAGACTGTTTCATGGCTTCATCACACTTTCTGAAAAAAAATGATTTCTCTTGTCCTTCCTGACCTCCCTTCTGTCAGTTTCCACTCATGTTCATGTGACTGAGAACTTGTATTTAAGCTAAACAGTTCCCTGCAGTTCACCTCATTAATTCAGTGTAGGAACTTTAAGGTCTCTACCATATCACCCCTCAGCCTTCTGGTCTCCAGGGAGCACAAGTTCAGTGCCTTGAGGCGCTCCTCACAGGACCTGCCCTACTGGCCATGAATAATTTTTCTTTCCCTGCACTACACTGTTTATAGCCTGTGCCTACCTTTCCTGGGAAGAAGGCTCCTGAACTGGGTGCAGTACTCCAGTTGTGACTTCACTAAGGATCTATAGAGGGGAGTATTACCCCATCCCTTCTGCTATCAGTACACCTCCTGATACAAGCCAGAATTCAACTTGCTTTGCTGTATGCCTTGTCGTACTGACCTGAATGTTTGAGGACATCGCTGATGATAACTCCAAGGTCCTGTTCTTCAGTTGTAGGTCTAAGTCTCACACCACCATTCCAAACCTTTGTCCTGGGGTTCTTTTTATCTAGGTGCATTACCTTGTACTTCTTGGCATTGAATTTCAGTTGCCAAACACGACACTACTCCTCTAGCTTTTGTTCAGGAGAGAAGATGAGAATGCAGAAGTAAAACCAATGCATACTAGATCAAGCATCCATTGTGCGGAATCAGATCATATACTTATTATGCATGGACCACTTCATTCTCCTTTTCTTTTTCTGCTGCCAGCTCCATCCCTTGCTCCCTACTGGTGCTGTTCATCCTAGACCTGCCAGCACCTCCCCTTTGCACTTTTTTCTTCAGTGGGTTTTGTACTCATCCTGATCAGCCAAATTGAATGCAGTATTTTCCTCAGTGGATCCAACCCCATAATTTGCTGCTTTGTTCCCCACATCATCCCTCCACTCACACCTGGGCACTGCCAGATCCGTGACCCTATGAGCTATGTACACTGCATCTTTGTGAATGAAATAGAGAATACTGAATGGGCAACCAGTGTGTTTCTGCCATAGAGGGTTTCTGATTCCCTGTGACTCTAGGGCAAAGCAAAGCTACAGAGGTCTTTGTGAATCAGAGCCCCAAGGTATCAGAACACACTGGTTGGGCATTGGGTTTCTATCCAGTATTTTTATAGTGTATGGTGCCTGAAAAACTAGTTTAGAGTCTTATATTTTATTAAGAAATAAAGTTTTGGTGCTTCATTTTAGTCGGGTTAGTGGCTGGTTGCTAGATTCATTAGTCGTTACTCAGAGACCAAACCTGCATACATCGTTAGCGTGTCTTTCTATTAGCTGTGAGTTTAGTCAAGGAGGGACTTTAAAAACATACATGGCCACCGTGATTCTTGCTAAACAACAGATGTGGAATCTTGGTTGTTGCTCTTAGTAACACAAATTATCTAGTTGATCCTGTGCTGTTTTTGTTTTGTTTTTAATAAATTATGTGCTAGGTTAAGTCAGTATACTTATCTAGTTGCTCCTGTCAGTTTGGTGTTTGTTTGCATTGTGGTTCCTGTTATCATGCTGCCGTTGCCACGTACTGCTATTTGGTTGATCCTGAAGCTTGTCCTGCACAGTGAGTGCAGCGTCGCATAGGTAGTGGTAGAACCCTAGAACATTTAAAATGTTCAGGCTTTTGAATGAGTAGAATGCTATTCTGCGCATATGGGCTGAACAGCATTCTATGAACTCTTTTATCTGCGCTAAACAACTTTTCAGCACAGATAAAAAATGAGTAAAACCACGTTCCACCTACACTATAATGTAGTTATCTGTGCAGCACCAGGTTGTGCATTAAAGAAAAAGTAAGGTGTTTCTGGGAGTTCCAGGTTCCCAGTTGCCTTGGTGCCACAGCTAGTAGCACAGTCTGGAATATTATTCTAGGCACCCTGGGTTCAAATCCCAGCTAAGGCACTTATTTCTTTCTCTCCTCTGTTTATTTGGGTTCCATGTATGTACACACTACACCCTTGTGAATGAAAATGTGATTATCTGTACAGTACCAGGTGATGCCTTAGGGAAAGAGTAAGGTGCTTATTGGAGTCCCAGGTTTCCACTTGCCTTGGTGGTACAGGAGGTAGTGCAACCAGAATGGTATTCCAAGTGGCATGGGATCAAATGCCAGCTAAGACAATTGTTTTGTGCTCTTTTCTGTTTGTTTAGGTTCCATATATGTGCACATCACACCCCTGTGACTGAAAATGTAATTGTCTGTGCAGCATCAGATTGTGCATTAGACAAAGAGTAAGGTACCTCTAGCAGTCCCATGTTTCAAGTTGCCTCAGTGGCACAGCTGGCAGTACAACTGGAATAATATTCTGGGCATCCTGGTTCAAATCACAGCTAAGGCTATTATGTCTTTCTTCTGTTTGTTTGGGTTCTTATTTGTGTACATTACACACTTATGAATGAAAATGAAAATGTTCAAGTTTATTTCCAGGAAAACTCCATTGAGCAAGCTCATTTCAAGGAGTCCCATGTGGCTCAAGGCAATACAAAAACAGTAACAAGCCAATACATAAGTGCAACATCTGAATAGAAGGAGCATAGAGCATTAAAATGAGCAGTGTGAAAGAAAAGTACAAAACTTCACTACATAACAGTGAGATGGCTTTCAATGACTAACAATGTAAAATAATTGTGCAATTATATAGCCAAAACAATGCAGAATAAATACAAAGATTGAGGCCTTGTGTCCAGTAGAGGTCCAGTGAGAGTTCAATACAACACTACAAGTAGTCTGTGGGTGAAGAAGGCATGAGGGGGAGCTGTAGGAGGAAAGATGCGGGATCAGCATAGTGGGGAGGGGACAGGGAACAAGCGGATGATCACGCATGGGCAGCAATTGCATGTTTCTGCTAAATGGCTACTAACTAAAGATTTGAAAGCATTTAATGATTCAGGGTGAGATAGTTTGAGCATGGATTATAGCTTGTTCCAAGCTAATGGCAGGGCATAGCCAATGGCTGCCTTGCTGTAGAGATTGTGGAACCTGGGGACCACAAGTGTAATAAGGGAAGTTTTTCTGAGCAACTAGCAGCCCAGAGAGTGGTATAATAGGCATGATATATAAGGGGGGTAACTTATTGAGGAGAGCATTATAGATCCAAATACAGCTGTGCCTTAGTCATCTGATAGCAATTGAGGGCCATCCTTCTTCGGAACAAAGCTTACAATGGTGTGTTCTGGAGTGAGCATTTGCTATCAATCAGATGGCATGGTGGTATAGCACATCTAGTTTGTGCAGATCAGAGGCAGAACAGCAACTGTAAATAAAGTCTGTGTAATCCAGTAGGGGTAAAAAGGTAGCTTGAACCAATTGTTTCCTAATGACTCTGGGGAATAGGGATGTGTTTTGATAGAATAAACCTAATCTCATCCTTAATTTTTTTGATAGATCCTTGGTGTGAACGAAAAAGGAGAGATTATGGTGAGCCAGATGCCTAGGTATTTTAGCCTGTCCACTGTGTCTAGTGTTTTGCTGGGAGGGTAGTGATGGACAGGGTGGCAATATTATTTTTGAAGCAGGTCAGAGTTTGTAGGAAGAAGAACATTAATTTGTTGATTTTTTGTTTTTGTGCATTGAGTAGTAGTTTAGAGTGAATAAATTTGATTTGTAATTGATCGAAGTCTGATTGGAGTTCTGCATTGATATCAGCTATTGTAGGTTTGATGGTGTAAAGTACAGTGTCATCTGCAAAGAAGTGGATTTTAGCATTCTTGATGTTATTGCTAAGGGAGTTAATATATATCATGAATAGGAGGGGTCCCAGGATGGATCCTTGAGGTACCCCTCTAATAAGGGGGAGAGGAGATGAGAGTAGCCTATCACACCTTGATTAGTTGGAGCCTATCCGTTAAGTAGCTGGAGAACCACTGGAGGGTGGTATGCTGCAGCCCGTGTTCCTTAAGTTTAACTAATAACAGATTGTGGTCTGCAGTATCAAACACCTTGCTCAAATCCAAGAACACTGCTCCTATTGTTAGTTTACAGTCTAAGGAGGTGAACCAATCATTCGTCACCAAGGCTAGTGCGGATGTGGTGCTGTGGTTGGGCCTGAAACTGGATTGGAGTGGATTTAAAAGGTTAAAGTGATTTAGGTGATCCCTTTGCTGGTTGTTGACTAGTTTTTCAAGGAGCTTTGATACAACTGGAAGTACAGAAATTAGTCTATAGTTGTTGAGGTCAATAAGGTCACTGAATTTGAATAGGGGCCATGTATGAGCTGTTTTCCAGATGGTGAAATCACCTGATAAGATAGACAAATTGAAAAATGGATTACGGGTGCTGTAAGGTGGAGATATTCTAATTTCAAAAACCTTGTTCGATATCATGGCACCTGTGTTTTGGTGTCTAGATTAAGAGTAAGTCTTCTACTTGTTTACTGGTGATTAGGGAGAACCAGAAGGGATTTAGAGTGTTCTGAATGGGCGAGGAATCCATAGTGCTGTGGTGTGTCTGATGTTTAGCTGCTTGGGAGGTGTCAAAGGCTAGCTCCGCCATAGCAAAGTGTGCATTTAGTATATTAAGAATGGTGGGTTTATCAGTGATTGTGGTACCCAGGGATGTAATTGTGGCAGGTATAGATGGGGGTGGGGGTGTTTCTATGTCCCTTGATTGTATTATGAGTTTGCCAGATCTTAGCGGGGTTACCTCTGTCTGTCTCTAGGGCATTCAGGTAAAAGGTCGATTTGGCTGATCTGATGAACTTGGTACAGGTATTGCACTACTCCCAGAAGGTGGACCAATTGATAGCTGTTTTTCAGTGCTTGGCTATGGCCCATATGTAATTATCTTTGCCACACCAGGTTGTGCATTAAAGAAAGAGTAAGGTGCTTCTGGGAGTCCCAAGTTTCCATTTGCCTTGACGGCACAGCTAGTAGTACAGCCTGAAGGGTATTCCATGTGGCTAGGGTTTAAATCCCAATTAAGGCACTTATTTCTTTCACTCTTCAGTTTGTTTGGGCTCCATATATGTGCACAGCACACCTTGGGAATGAAAATGTAATTATCTGTGCAGCACCAGGTTGTGCATTAGAGAAAGAGTAAGGTGCTTCTATGAATCCTAGGTTTCCAGTTGCCTTGGTGACATAGCTGGTAGCACAACTGGAATGGTATTTTGGGTAGCATAGGTTCAAATGCCAGCTAAGGCACTTATTTCTTTCACTCTTCAGTTTGTTTTGGGTGCCATATATGTGCACACTGCACCTCGGTGAATGAAAATGTAATTATCTGTGAAGCACCAGGTTGTGCATAAGAGAAAGAGTAAGATGCTTCTGGGAGTCCCAGATTTCCAGTTGCCTTGATGCCACAGCTGATAGTGCAACTGGAATGATATTCCAGGTGGCCTAGGTTCCAATCCCAGCTAAGGCACTTATTTTGTCCTTTCTTCTGTTTGTTTGGGTTCAGTATATATGCACACCACCATCCTTTTGAATGAAATTGTAACTATGTTACAAGTGTTGTGAAGGGTACAGTATTTAATTACATCAGCAGGTGAAACTAAGGCCTTGTTAGCCCACCATGCTAGGTCTTTTGTGTGGAGGCATGCAAACATCTTGGCTGAAATCTGATTGAGGTAGGAGCCTCTGACCTTTGTCTTTCTGAGGGTGGGGGCCAAGGTAGTCCCTGGCAACCATAAATGTTTGAATGAAGATTTTGAAGAGCAGAATTAATGTTGTCAGCTACAGTACAGGCGTGGGAGACCAGAAAGTAGAAAGAAGGTCAAAGAGGAAAGAAAACAAATCCAGTGAGTTGAACGAGCAAATATTGACAAACATTGCAGTGACTTTTGGCTGATGAAGTTTGTACACAAAGCAAATTATATGGTACTCACAGCGGGCATCAGAAAAAGAACAAGCATCAATGATACAATGAAGTTAAGAAGAGAATACCCCAGTCAAGGATAGAGTGATATAGTGCTTTATGATTTAACCAGATGGGGTCAGAGATAAGCTGAGAAAGTTGTGGGTATTTTATGTTTTGATGTCATTTATGAGAGGAGGAGGACAGCAAGTTGATATTGAAGTCCCCAAGAATAACTAGCTAACCTGAGGAGGAGTAAGAGGAGATAGTAAAGAAATGTTCAGAAATAATACGTGGGGAAGATACAGGGCATCAGAAGACTCCAACTATAAAGATACTGTAGGAACAGAGGAAGGGAGAGAGAATTTAAAGAACAGCAGCTCATAAGTAGAGGGGAATGAGACAGACAGCACAGGCTCACACTGAATGCCAGTGGGGGTATAGATAGCTACTTCACCACCTCTCTTTGCCTAATCTCACCTGGCAATAGAGTAGCCAGGTATAGCAGTGGAGGTAGTGGAGAGCAAAGAGTCTGAAATTACCAGGATATCTGGTTGGAGATTCAGCATTAGGGCTTGCAACTGATCCAAACCAAGGAGGCGGCATGGGATGTTTAGATGTGTCACTCTCAATCTTTTTGGAAAGAGAGTAGGGGTAAAGGTGATGGGGCCAGGATTGAGCTCCACATCATCTACGTCACCTACCACCATAAGTAGTAAGGAGATGAGGGTCTTAAGTATACCTATGAGATGCTTGGGGAAGAGTAGGGCATGAGGGTGCAAGAGGTGGAAAAGGAAAGATGGGGGGAGGGAGGAGATACTACAGAAATCCAAGGCCAACACAAGGAAATTGTAGGCGGCTTCACCCAAGACAACAGGAGGAAGAAGACATGGCAGAAAAGGAAAAGAAGCGGTGAGAGGGGAGGAAGAGAAGGGAAGGGAGAAGGAGAGAGTCACACTAGCAGCAGAAGTAAGGGAATGTGGGAGAGGTGAAAAGGAGAGGGAGAAGTGATAGAATTAAGAACAACATATAGCAGCAGTGACCCTGCCACATCCATTGTGAACCTCACCTAGTGAAAGTCCACAAGTTGTGAGATGCGGAGGTTGGAAACGGATGGCTGGAGGCAGCCATTCTGGCATTCTACTGACATTGTAAAGTTTTATGCTCCCATGCCTTCCTGGATCCACTTCAGGACTGAGGACGGAACCACCTGTGCTCCTCGATCTGCCTCCATGTAGCTGCACATCTGAGGGAGTGGGGCTATGGACAGGTACCCTGTGCAAGCACACAGTTGTGCATACTGTGCACCCTGCATCTGTCTGCAGGTGTGTAGCTATGTAGGCCAGGTATATGTGAATCGCACAAACTAGAGTTGTGCAAAAAAAAGGTTTGCTGGTGGAATTGAAGCCAAGTCAGACTTTCGCCTCTAAAAGTTCAGAAATCTATTTCCAAACTTCCGTGGAAATTCCACCTTCCAAGCATTGCTGCCCTATATTGAATTATATTAATTTCCTGGTGGCTAGTGGTCCCTCCCCCCAGTCAATCACCCGCCCCATATTAAAAACAAAATACCCCCATAATCTCTGGTGGCTAGCGGTACCTCCCCCTACCCGATCACCCACTTGACCAGTCACACATTATGCCTTTCCAGTTAATAGTGCACCCCCTCATCCTCATCATCTGCCATACTGTGGAAAAACAAAACATTTCTCCCTGGTCCTGGTAGTCTAGTGACCCTCCTTCCCTATCCCAACCCCAATCAGTGAATGAATTCAAAAGTTTCTTTCCTGGTGGTCTAGTGTACCCCCCGGACTCCCCTGCTGGCAATGTCCCACCACCCAGCTCCTGCCCAATCCAAACCCAAGCGGGCCATCAGCACAGCCCTTCGCTCTCATGAATGGCCAGCAGCCCACTGAGCTACCAATGAATCAACGCGTCAAGCACTATTAACTGGAAAGGCATAATGTCTGTCTGGTCAAGTGGGTGATCAGGTGGGAGAGGACTGCTAGCCACCATGGATTACGAGGACATTTTTCAAAATATGGGATGTGTGATTGGGTCGGGGAGGGACTGCCAGCCAGCAGGATTACAGGCTTATTTTTCAAAATATGGGATGGGTGATTGGGTGGGAGGATGGACTGCTAGCCACCAGGGGTGTATTATTTTATTTCAGGTAGGGCTTGACTGGACACACAGGCTACTTCTTTTTTTTTTTTTCATTTTTCGCTTCTAGGTGAGTGGAACAGGGCAAAATTCACCCAAAACCTTCAGAAGTTTTCCAATCCACTACAAGTGGAAGTTTGAAAACTTTGGCAAAGTTGGAAAATTTCATGGATGGTCCACTAGAGTTGGAAATACCAACTTTAGCCCACCTCTAACACAAACCCAGCCACTTAATAGTGCATAGATCCCATTGGCAGTGAATACAGAGACCCAAATACAAAGAATTACATTACAGTTTTCAACAAATGTCAGCACCACATAGGAAGAGCTAAAAGTATTGAACTTGATGTTAACAGCACTCCTTTGGTCCCACCCTCAGAACCACACTTTTTCACTAAAGTAATCCATCTTGGGTACATTGGGATTCAGCTTGACCAGTTTTCCAAGCCAGCATTCCCATAAAACTTTTAATTATTTTTATGGTTAAACCCTTTTTATGTTTTCTTTGATATAGGAAATTCAAACATATCAGTTTAGAGTTTAGGGGGTTGGGGTCTTTGCATTACCTTGGCCACTAAGAGAGCCGCAATTAGGAGGACTGGTACTATACATATTTGGCCAGTCAGGTGGGGCATGCTAATTTGCATGTTTACTAATCATATGCTGCATGATACATGAGTTCCTCTCATTTATCATCTGACTTTCTTAAACTGTTTATCGTGTGACTACAACATGTGCTTGTATGAGTCATCTATGTCTCTTAGGAATTTCTGGGCGTCTGATTTTTATAATTAGTGTACTTTTCCCTCTTCTCCTGACCAGCCCCATCAGCCAAACCTAACAATCAGCCCTTAACCCTTCTTCTCCGGGACTTACCTCTCCCATGTTCCTCCCTGGCTTTGCCTCCCAGGGTGATGCTGTTGGGGGACCCAAACTCAGCGGAGGTAGAGTGCAATTTCAGAAAAGCACTGTATGTTGGTGGTGGGGCCTGCAATAAGGCGAGTGTCATCCTTCATCAGCCAGGAGGGTTTTTCCTGTTCTTTCCCATACCCTGTGATGTCAGTGGCACGTGCGATGTGCGTGCTCATGCATACAGACTGAGCTGACATCCACCCTCCCTGAACCTGGGCTGTGACTGCACTACTACCTGTGGTTACCTAGGTGGCAGTACTGCACTGAAAAGACAGCCCTTCCTCCTCCGAGATGGAGATCGTCCCAAGGGGATGCTCAAAACACTTCCCTTGGCTGACCATCCAATGTCCTGGGCTCATTCTTGAGCCAGGCCATCAGCATCAGAAGCAGTAGTGCTACTGCTGCACCCGATGGGATGGATGGAATTTTTGGATATCTAGTTATGGTGAGTATCTGATTAGAATGGCTCAAGTGACATGCGCTTATATGAAGCTGTGTCAACTCCTCTGACAGACCTTTAGTCATTCACATTGCTGAAATACCCAACCCACCTTGCTTCTTTTGCAGTACTATTGTCCAATGACAGAGAACAACATAATGCCATCTTACATAATTCCCATCCTTATTGGTCCATTGGAATGTCCATCACTTCTATGCATGCTAGCTGTTGGCAGCAGTAGTACTCTTATTTCAGTTCTCAGTATCCATTGCTATAGTTTTTGTAGAGGTACTAAAGATGTACAATAGCCAGAAAATGGAAAGAATGGAGTGAACATTTTAATTTTAAAGACCGTGATAAAAATGGCTGTGGAATACTGACTTGGGAGATGTGCTACCAGTTAGTTAAATTTATTTGTATATTTTTATTTATTTATTGAAATGTTTCACTGAGAAGGGCACTGAACAACAAGTTGCTCATCTCACGGTGCATCCTGGGAGAGGGGAGAGGGAGGGGAGAGGAGGAATACATCCAAACAGCAAAAGCAAAATTTACAGAAGTCAAGTTCTTGTAACCTAGTTTAGGAATGCAGAACATACTATACATAATGACATAATAAGTGCAAATACATATGAACAAAACAGCAATAATGCAGACCTCATATGGGAGAGAACTGGGTTAGTGCTAGTACTCACTATGTACGAAGGAGTTTAACAGGTAGCCAGTAAGCAAGTGACTAAAGGTAGGGTGGATGTGGCAGTTGGCAGACAGAAAAGGGATAGATGGGGTAGGCATATGAGTTCTGGAGGAGGGAACCAGAGGGAAAGGAGGGAATTAGGTGAAGAGTTGCACGGAGGGAAAAAGGGAGAAACAGGGATTACACACAGGTGCAATTTACTGAGAAGAAGTTGTGCAGTGCTGAAGAGATGGAGCATGGGGAGGATGAGTGTCGAATCTGATGAGGAAGGGCAAACCATAACTTAGGGAAGTGATGAGGGAAGGCAGTCTGCCCAACCACAGTTGACCGGCGGGGCACTATCATTAGCCGGGAGTCAAAAGAATGGAGAGAGTGGGCTGGGGGGGGGATGGAGGAGAAGAAGGAAGTGATATGAGGGGAGGGTGCTGAACCAAAATTTAGACAAAAAATTTGGCACAGTGAAGGTGATGTCAACTTTCTAGTGAGGAAAAGCCAGAGAGTGGTAAAGATCAGAGTGATGGGTGGGGTGGGGGGTGAAATGACAGAAGGAGTTGAAAAAGGTGTCCAATCTGGATAGGGAATACTTGGGAGCAGCACTATAGACTACATCACAGTAGTCAAAGATAAGTAGTATCATCTTCTGGACATGTTCAAATTGAGCCTGTAGCAGGAGGCAGCTACAATTCCTGTATAATGAATCTAGCTTGAGGTGCAGCTTTTTCAGGATGGCGTCCACATGTCCAAGAAGTTTAGGTGTTGGTCAAGTCACACCCAAGGTACCTGAAAGTGAGTGTCTTCAAGGACTGTCTCATCAAGGGTATGGAAGGAGGGAGGAGGGAGCCTTGAGAGCCTCTGCCTGGTGCCAAAGGTCATTGAAACTGTCTTCTTGGCATTAAGGGAGAGTTGATGGGAGCAAAACCAGTGCTGAACTTTACTGAAGTCATCTTGCCACATCATCAGAGGACTGACTGGAGGTGAAGATAACAGTTTCATCAGTGTGCATGTGGATGGAGGTGTGAGAACAGACTGAGGGGAGGTCATTTAAAAATATGGAGAATAAGATAGGGCCTAGGATGGATCCCTGAGGAACACCAGTGTTACTAGGGAGAGATGGGGAAACAGTGTCTGCTATTCTGACAGACTGGGTCCTACCTACCAGGTAGGCTCTGAACCAGTTTGTGGCAGAAGTGGTTATGCCAGCTGCAAAGACGGAGTCCAACAGAAGGATATGGGAGACAGTGTCGAAAGTCTTAGCAAGGTCGACAAAAATAGAAGATGAGATCTGGCCACTGTCCATCCCAGAGAGGATGGAATCAGTTAACCTAATCAGGGAGGTAGTAGTAGTGGAATGGTTCTTCCAGAACCCAGATTGGAAAGATGTGAAAAAGTTAGAGTCAGACAGGTAAGAAGAGAGTTGTGAGAGAACCAGGTGTTCTTGAAGTTTAGCAAGGGTAGGTAGAAGAGAAATGTGGTGTGAGTTTGCAGGGGCAGAAGAATCACCACCCTGAGGACAGTGGGTGTACAATGGCATGCTTCCAAGCATTAAGGATGGTGACTGTAGAAAAGGAAAGGTTGAGTAGGTCAGATAGAGGAGCAGAGATGGCTGGAGTAGATAGACAGAGCAGCTTAGGGTCTAACCCATCAGGCAAGCTGCCCTTGGATGGATTGGGGGTGTACAATGTTGTAAAGGTATCTGAGGGTGAGGTTTTAGCAAAGGAGAATGTATTTGCCCAGGAGGGAGTTCTGGGAGAGGAGGAGGATACCGCAGGCAGAGAAGATGGTAGAGATGCTAGAAGGGTAGAGGCACAGGAGGCGAAATAAGAATTAAATTTAGTGGCAACATCAAGATGCTCGAAAAATTGAGTGTTGTTTATTATAAGGAGTGGGATAGTATAATAGGGATTCGTTATATCAAGTCTGCTCTGTTAATACTGATACAAAATTAATAGAAAAAACTTCAATCCTGATAGTTGGAGAATTACTTTCTGTTCCACTCTAATGCATGAGGAGGTGACTCTCTCCCAAATACAAGAGAGATTATGCGGAATTACTTTCTGTTCCATTCTAATGCATGAAGAGGTGACTCTCTTCCCCAATACAGAGATTGTAGCAGACATCAAGAAAGCAGTTTGCTATAAAGGCAGCCAAAGCTCAACTTACTTCATCTGGTAAAGTTTCCTGTAGTGTGTAGTGCATTAAGCAAAGGGCATCTGCTGGGGAAGCCTGACAGAGCCTGATAAGCCCTGGCCCTGAATGAAGCTAGTGACTCATTTAACCCAAAATCCTCAATGGCTTCTTCACCTCCTGAAAAGCAAATGGGCAGTAAGGAGCCTGTTCCACAAGACAACTGAATTGCAATACACACAGTAGATCCCACTCACTCACCAGATTTTCTATTTAATCAATCGCTTCTGCATTTCCACAGTATGTTTTTGGGACCCAACCCCACATAGCAGTTCAAGCAGTCATGTAGTTAGGAAGAGTGGTTGTCATCTTTTTCCTTTTTGGTGAATGGTCCCAGGATTCATAATGGTAAAGAGATTTGGATGTGGTGGAGTGTCTCCACCTGTGGGGTTCCTTTTGGACAAGCCCAAGTTGTCAGGGTGCTGACCCAAAGAAAAATATAACACTCCTGCCCACATAAACAGGAGACCCAAAATTATGCAACCCAATACCCCACAAACAATGTGTAACAACAGGGCAATATTGGAAAATTAAACACCCCACACCAGTAGCAATCTGGTCTGTAAACATAGTGAAAACAAGGAAGGCCATTATTGAGGGGTGAGGAACATGGGAAAATGGCTCAAGAATGGAAAATGTGACTAAAACATGAAAAATGGTGACAGGATGACGCATGAATTTGGGGGTCACATTGTCTGAGGGGGTGAGTGGACATGGGTGGTTATGGGGTTTGGCATGGGGAGGGGAAAAGCTTTACTATTATACTACTTTAGTGTTTAAATTATCATCAGGACTTTGGGGGGCTGCTATAGGGTGGCAGTGTTAGGGAACTATTTTTAATAGGATGATAGGAGCGGACTATCACTGCACAATGGGTGGGGGATGGATATATGATAAAAAACCTTTTTTTTAAAGAAACTGTTGTATAAAGTTGGTGGTGAAGTTAGAAACAATGCAGGGCACAAAGTTTCAGACTTTGCACCAACTTTGCAGGAGAAATTTTAGTTCACATCTCTAATCTGATCATAATGGGTCAAACACACTGAAGGTATTTTAGGGATACATGCAGTTCACCTGGGCTATTAAGTAGCACAGTCTTTGCCCAGGACCTAACTGTCTAACCCCTAAAATGCTCGAATGATTGCTGGGGAAGGCTCTGATTCATACACACAAACTGGCAACTGAACTGCAGCAGCACTTTTGTGGCTGTCCTCCAATCCGTCCGACAGGCAAGCTGGAATAGAGGTGCAGGGTACCTTATGTGCTCTTGTAAAATGGGTAGGTAAAAGCCATAAAAATACTGAAACTGTATTTATTTATTTATTTATTTAATCAACGTTAGGATTACAACCTTTGAGTCAGGGACTCATTTATAAAGGCTCCACATCATAAAAAACAAATACAAACACTTAACACATATAGACATAGAATGGCAGCTAAAGGTTACAGTTTTTTCAGTTATACAATGTTGCAGAATCAAAATCAGCTATACATTGCATTGAACATGTTACTGAGAGCTGTATTTTACAGTTTTCGAGAGAACAATAAGTTTACTTATAGAGGAGGAGTAACAGGTTTGATATTTACAGCAAAGTAGAAATTAGACAGATATCTTGTGAGTGCAGCCAAAGGAGGCATTATTAATAGTAATGTTTGGTAGCCCTATCGGTAGGAGCTCAGTCCGTAAGATGATAAATAGATGACCAGCACTAGCTGGTACATTGGCAGTGCCGTGAAGCGAGAATGTGCTCTATGAGGGACGACTTGAAAGGTCCTAATTTGGAGATGGAGGAGACATCGGAGGGAGTTCATTGTTCCAGACTGTTCCAGACTGAGGCCCTGTGTGGGAATGACCTTTGGGCTAAGGAGGTTCTAACCCTCGGGATGGACCACACCTGTCATTTGGCAGTGTGGGTGTTTACCGAGGTGTGGGAAGATAGCATAAAGAGACTCACAAAACTTTAATTTTTTTTTAACATTTATTCATTTTAAAAGTGCTTTAACCCACTATAGGGCAGGGGTGCATCAGAGACTCCCAGTTGCTCACCTCGGATCGAGTAAAAAAATCTTGGCATTGTTTTGTATGATGGACTGATGCTTAAATGGCAGGTGTCGGCCATGGTCCAAACCTGAATTTACCATCTAAGGAACATCACCAGGATCAAACATCTGATCCCCCCTGTGATCTGCCAATCTTGCTCCATGTTTTTGTGACCACTCACCTTGATTACTGCAATGCCCTATACCTAGGGATTTTTGGGGTAGGTCTCCGCCACCTGCAGCTAGTGCAGAATGCGACAGCCAAGTTGTTGACTGGCCTACCTAGGTCCTGTCATATTATACCTGTGCACCACTATCTGCTCTGGCTGCCAGTTAGGTGGCATATCTCCTTCAACGTTGGTTTTCTGACCTATAAGGCCTATGCAGGCAGGGGCCTGACTACCTGCAATACCTCCTGCATCCCTACCAGCCTCCTGCCCACTCTGCTCCACTGAGGAGGGATTGCTGGAGGTTCCAAGAGTTCACTTACAAACATCTGCCATGCATTCTTTTGCTTATGCAGCCCCATCCCTCTGGAACCCTCTACCTCATGATATCAGAGAAAGTTTGACAGTGGATCCATTTAAAGCTTAAAACCTGTTTATTCAGACAAGCCTTCCTAGACTATGCTTAGTATTTATTATGCTAAAAGAATTTTATGTGTAGTTGTTTATGTTTCATACTTTAAATGTTTTTAATCTGATGTACAGCTCAATGAGTCACAATGAGAATTACGCTATATAAATAAAGTTGAATTGAATTGATTTTAAAGCATTAATGCACACCCTGAGTGGTTGTAAGAGCACTTGGCCTCATGCCTCACAACCACCGGGGGAGTGCATTAATGCCTGATAACAATCGTATCTGCCAGTTGGGGTTAAAGGATACAAAACAACTGCCACTGCCATAGCCTCAATTCCAGCACCACCTAGGAAAAAAAGAAAACATTGCAAAATATCCCTTTCTCATATCCTAGTGATTTCATGGTACAGTAGCAGAGTACAGTATCTTTGATTTTCATAATAACACCAAAACAACATTATTGGCATTAGCCAAGGCTTCTTTCTCTTTGTCTTGTCTCCTCTCTTTTTTCTTTTCTGTTTATTCCATGGACATCAGCACCACTTACTTCTTGACAGGCAATCATCTAGCCCCTTACATCTCCATCCGTGGTACATATTTTGCCCCAATGGCTCTGCATGCTCTTGCTCCATGGTGGATTCCATAAGAGATCTTGGTGAGATGTGCCCTCCAATCTGTGAAATGTGGGGGTAGTGGCCAGTCAGAGTGATAGGGTCTGAGGGTGCCAGCATAATGCTGTTGCAGTCTGGGGAGTTGCCTTGCTTTAATTTTCTCCCCAGCTCCAAGAATGCAGCCTGCAAGAACTCCATGATGTGTATGTGTATGCAATTGCATGGCTATGCTGCAGAGTCTGGCTGTCCTTCTCCCCTCAAGCACCTCTATCTGTCATGAAACAGGTGTGTTTAGATGTATGAGGCAAGGCTGAGTGCCTTCAATCACCTGAGAAGGGACACTAGTCAGTCTGCATTACTCTTTAAAATAACTGTGATATGATACCTTTATTAAGCTCAAGAAATTTTCAAGACACAAGACTCAAGCACTCAAGGCCTCTAGTGCTGCTTTTTCATATCTAATGAAGAAGCATCGCTGAAGGACTTGAATTAGATCTTAATCTTTTGGATAGTCTAATAAAGGGATCATATTTACCATTTATTGTTTTCTTCCATGATATCTTGACTAAACATAAAAGCAATAAGTTAGAAGCATATGATTCAGTCATTTTCCAACCCATTTGGTAATGAATTGTCCTTCTTTGCACTGATTTTTTTACAATACTTTAAATACTAAAGAGTACTGGGAGAGGGCTGACCATCAGCTGCACAAGTGCCTGCAATTGTCCGAAAGCAATGATGGGTATGTAAAACCACCTTATGAGAAAAACAGGAAAATGTAATGCACATGCATGACCAGCAAGTGATTGAAATCTTTCTAACTTTGTTGTTTTTATGTTGATTGTGCGCAGTGCAAGAAACATATTGCAGCAGCTTGCTCAGAAGCAGGTTGTGGAGGCACGGCACTGTTGTGGCCAATGCCCCCACAGCCTGCAAAGGCTTGTCCCGCTTCCCCCAGTGCTGTTCCAGGCTGCTGGTGACAGTAGTTTGGAATGTTGCTACCAACTTCAGACAAATCGGCCGCCGCAATCAGGGGCTGCCTTGTCATTGCAGCGTCAGCCATCCGCTGCAATGAGGGAGCAACCCGTCATTGCAAGGCGGGATGTAAAACCCCTGATATTGTTTGTGAACATGGTGGCAGCTTGCCACCATGTTCACAAACTATATAACCCCCCACCGTGTTTACTTGCTGATGGGGGCCCTAATCCCTGTCGGCTTTGGTGCCCCCTTGTTTTGTTGTTGCCGACGGGGATCCTACTCCCATCGGCATTCGTAACCCCCACTTTTGTTCCTGCCGACGTGGTTCCCAATCCCGTCGGCATGATGATACCCCCATTTGCCGACAGGGTGCCCAATCCTGTCGGCTACTCTGCCCAAATGAAAGTCCTGCTGGCACGCTGGGAGCCCACCCCAGTGTGCCACATGCCCTGTGAAGGAAAAAAAACAGTCCCATGACACCATTTTTTTCTCCTGAAAAAGGAAACTGTCCTCAGCGCCGCCCTGACCCCCACTAGCAACCTGCACCCACCCACTGCGCACCCTGCCTCCCCACACCCCCCCTCACCCCATACTGACCTCCGGAGCTCGCTGCGATGATCTTCGGTGGACCAGGAACACGTCTGCACTCTTCAAAGCCGAACACGAACTGAGGAAATGCTGGTAAGCTGTAGAATGTAATAAATAAGGTTTTTTAAACTTTAGTGCATATCTCAGGCATTTTGGGGAATTTTTTCACCAAATTTTCAACATGGGGTTTTTGGGACCCCTCCTCATGAATTCTTGAACTGTCATGGTGTTAATCGGCCCCGAAAGGTGATTTTGCGGTCACTGCATGGAATCACCATTCAGGGCTGATTAATGAAACAACAGTGCCAGTGTTCATGAGGTGGTCTCTCAAAAAGTCTATGTTGCAAGTTCAGTGGAAAAATCAAAAATGACTGTTTCTGCGTGCACTCTTGATTGCTATGAACGTTTGTAACCGTGAATTGCAATATTTTCAATCCAGATTTTCAACATTAGCATTTTGTCACACCTCCTTGTGAACAGTATAGCTGCCATTGTTCACATCCTGGTGGAAATGTGTTTTCGCACTTCCGGTGCAGAATAGCGCGGTCGCTGTGGGAAATCAGTGTTCGGGACAGATTCAAAAAATGACAGTGACACTGTTCATGAGTAGAGGTCCTGAAATGGCTATGTTGAAAATTTGGTAACGATACTCCATAAAATGACTGTGTTACGAGCATGCGTTGCGCAGTTTACACGGATGCTTGTAACTTCGTGAATTTATAATATTTTCACTCCAGATTTCCAACATTGCCATTTTACCACACCTACTTATGAACAGTACAGCTGTCATTTTTCCCATCCTGGCCAAAATGTGTTTTCGCACTTCCAGCACAGAATAGAGCGGTCACTGTGGGAAATTACTGTCCGGGACAGATTAAGAAAATGACAGTGATACTGTTCATGAGCAGGGGTCCTAAAATGCCTATGTTGAAAATCTGGTGATGATAGCCAATCAAATGACTGTGTTACAAGTGTGCATTGCACACTTTCCATGCACCCTTGTAACTTCACAGATTTGTAATATTGTCACGCCAGATTTTCGCCAGTGGAATTTTTTCACATCTCCTTATGAGCAGTACAGCTATCATTTTTCATATCCTGACCGAAATGTGTTTTCACAGTTCCGGTGCAGAATAACACAGTCGCTGTGGGAAATCACTGTTCACGACAGATTAAGAAAATGACAGTGGCACTGTTAGTGAGCAGAGGTCCTAAAATGCCTATCTTGAAAATTTGGTGACGAAACTCCATAACATGACTCTGTTACAAGCATGCTTTGAACTGTTTCCACACACCCTTGTAACTTCATAATTTTGTAATATTTTCATGCCACGTTTTCAACAGTGACATTTTTCCACACCTCCTTATGAACAGTACAGCTGTTATTTTTCACATCCTGGCTAAAATATGTTTTTGCACTCCTGCCGCAGAATAGCATGGTCACTGTGGGAAATCACTGTTTGGGACACATTAAGATCGAACGAGTGAGAGGGGGGTGTGACTGAGCTCAACTGAGCTCTGTCGGGACTGCTGCGGATTTGTTTGTGGGCAGAGAAATGGACCAACACAAGAGCCCAGTACAAAGGGCAGCCTGCAGCAGTGGGAGAAACAGGACGAGAGAGCGAGTGACGGAGGGGGAGTGAGCGAACTCACCGGAGCGCTGTCAGGACTGCTGCAGATTTCTTTGTAGGCAGAAAAAGGCATCAATGCAGGCAGGGGCCCAGTACAAAAGGCCAGCCTGCAGCAGTGGGAGAAACAGTATGAGCGAGTGAGACAGGGGGACTGAGTGAGCTCAACGGAGCTCTATCAGGACTGCTGCAGATTTCTTTGTGGGCAGAAAAAGGCACCAATGCAGGCAGGAGTCCTGTACAAAAGGGTCGCTTGCAGCACCAGGACAAACAGAATGAATGTGTGAGAGAGGGAGACTGAGCGATCTCAACAGAGCTGTGTCGGGACAGCTGCAGGTTTGTTTGTGGACAGACAAAGGTGCTAATGCAGCCAGGAGCCCAGTACACAAGCACAGCCTGCAGCACCAAGAGAACAGAATGCGTGGGTGACAGGTAGAGGCTCTGTGTGACTGCTGCAGATTTCTGTGGGCAGAAAATGCGGCAATGCAGGCAGGAGCCCAGTACAACAGGCCAGCTTGCAGCGTGGGCTGAAAACGGAATGAGTGAGTGATAGTGCTCTATGGAGCTGTGTCAGGACTGCTTCAGATTCCTTTCTGGCCAGAATAAGCCGCCAATGCAGGCAGGAGCCCAGTACAAAAGGGCAGCCTGCAGCGGCAGGAGACACAGACTGAGTGAGTGAGGGAGGGGGAGTGAGTGAGATCAGTGGAGCTCAGTTGGGACTGCTGCAGATTTGTTTGTGGGCAGAAAAAGTCAGCAATGCATGCAGGGGCCCAGTACAAAAGGGTAGCCTGCAGTGGCGGGTAAACCAGAATGAGCGAGTGAGAGAGGGGGACTAAGCGAGCTCAACGGAGCTCTATTGTAACTGTGACAAATTTCTTTGTGGGCAGAAGAAGGCGGCAACACAGGCAGGAGCCCAATAGAAAAGGGCAGCCTGCAGTGCTGGTAGAAATGGACTGAGTGAGTGACAGAAGGTGAGTAAGCGAGCTCAACGGAGCTTTGTCAGGACTGCTGCAGATTTCTTTGTGGGCAGAAAAAGGCACCAACTGAGGCAGGAGCCCAGTACAAAAGGGCAGCCTGCAGCACCATGAGAAACAGAATGAGTGAGTGACACAGGGGGAATGAGTGACCTCAACAGAGATCTGTCAGGACAACTGTGGATTTCTTTGTAGGCAGAAAAAGGTGTAAATGCAGGCAGGAGCCCAGTACAAAAGGGCAGCTTGCAGGCGCCCGGCAGAAACGGAATGAGTCGGTGAGAGAGGGGGAGTCAGCAGGCTCAACAGACCTATGTTGGGACTGCTGCAGATTTCTTTGTGGGCAGAAAAAGCCACCAACAGAGGCAGGAGCCCAGTACTAAAGGGCAGCCTGCAGTGCCAGGAGAAACAGAATAAGCGAGTGAGAGAGGGGGAGTGAGCCACCTCAACTGAGCTCTGTCAGGACAGATGCAGATTTCTTAGTGGCCAGAACAAGGTGCCAATGCAGGCAGCAGCCCAGTACAAAAGAGGAGCCTGCAGCACTGGGAGAAACAGACTGAGCGAGTGACACAAGGCTAGTGAGCAAGCTCAACAGACCAACGCAATCAACATTCGCCATTGACAAATGCTTGTTAATTATGTCATTCCCAAAACTGCAAAGTTCTGAAATAAAATGTTCAAGTTTCAAATCTGTACCATTTTCCATGTTTGCTGAGCAAAAGCAGCATCTAAACACTGGTAATTGCAATGTCACTGACACCAGTAACTTTCTTCTCCAGATTCAGAGTGCTCTGAAATCCTATTACAAAGGTGTGCATAAGTGGTGCACACGTGCACAAAACAGGGAGGTCTGGCTCTGATTCTGGTTTGCCACATCACCTCTTATGTTAGTTCTGGTTATTGTTTTATTTTGGATCCATGGTCAGTATGTATCCTATATAAAACTGCATCTGATCCATCATTTTAAAGTGTAATAAAGAATAAAGGAGGAAATAATGTTGAAAAATGAACAGATAGGTTGTTAGCATGCAGCTAGAAGCACCAGCTGTTGATTGATTTAGAGCCAGGAAATCATCTGAAAAGGTATTTGAGAGCTACAGTATATTAAGAATTTTAGAAGCACAAAGTCTGTAGCCATCTGCTCACAAGAGTAATGTGACATCATGACTGCCATGAGATGAGACAAGGTAAATAACAGGAGGGCGACAGTGAACGACAGGAGAAAAGCAGTAACAACATAATGTTGAGTAACCCTGGCTTGTATAGTCTTGCAAGCCATTTGTCTGCTGGCAAAATGACTTGGTGATTGAAGTGAGACTGAACACAATGAATTACAGGTGATGGGCTGAGGCAACAAATTTGAGTGTAGCAGTGAGCACATGGAGTACATTAGGGCCTTTACACTCGCCATTTATGAACTGATGTAATGTTCTTTTGTAAGTCAATGTTGTTGTTTGTTTTGTTAGCTGTGGGCCTCCATATTTTTGAATGTGTATTTTTTAATCTCATTAATGATGATGATGCACATGCACACTAAATGCTTTTTTACTTTGGGGAGTTGTTTTTCATCACTTAATGAAAAAGACTAATGACCCAATCCACAAAATATGGTGGCCATAGTCGCAGAACGAGAGACAATGCTTTACAGCTAGGAACCTAAGAAAGAACAAGCAGAGGAAGCAGATTAGCACTGCCAAGTAACATCTCACTTTATGCATTGATGTGACGTTCTTTTTTCATATTTTTTTTATTTGTTTCCATAGAAGACTATTCTACCATGCAGAGCAGATCAGTCAGTAGCACAACAGAGTTGTAGTAAGAGTATATTCAGGAGAGGTTTTGCATGGGGTACAAAACAGTACTGGAAGAGAGTCTAAGAAGAGAGTCATCAGTTTTCAGTTATCAGTTACTTTACTTGTTACAATAAAACTTGTAATACTACAACTTGACTGTGGTTGGTATTCTTTCATATAGGCCATAGAGTAGGTGTTGCCATTGACGTAGTAGTCTTGCTAGCCTTTTCTTCACTAATAAAAATGAAATGGTGACTAACAGGAGGCTGGACATGCAGAATAACTGGAGGCAAGCTAAGGAAAAATATTACATTTTTCCCTATCACTATTCTTCATCAGCACTATAATAAGGCTCATCATCAGTATATTCTGAGAATTGCTTTGAAAATGCCACCTGAGTACCCAGCAAATACAAAATACTAACTTTTGAATTAAAGTTAGCTTTCAGCATATTCATGGAACACTTTTTCCCTCCTATTGCTGGTAACATAGCCAGCAATGCTAAAAATTTCTTCTCAATAGACATTTGGTGGACAACTTAAATACACGGCAGCCACAATTTGCAATGTTGGCCAGATTGTGATCTTTTCATGCCAATAATTAAGAGGGTTAACTCAAGTGTTGATCCTTCTTGGATCTTTTAAGAAGTCCAACAGACAACTTGTTGAGTAGCTTGTGACAGGGAAAGCAGCAGCATTATCTTTCTGTATGTCATCCAGTCCTCTCCAAATGTTATCCATAGATGCGCCAGACAAATTGCCCATAGTTTCTGATTCACAATTCAATGTCTGTCTTATAGAATACTGTCTAGCTTCACTAAGAGTGGTTTCTAGGAAGGGAACATGATGATTTTTTTAATCAGCAGCTGAAGCAGTGTTTGTTTTAGTCTGTGTTTGCATTTCAGCAGCAACTTTATTAATCCCTTACAGAAATAATTATATGAAATGTTTTCATGCTGCGAACGTAAAACTACCAATGTGATATGCTTGCTGCAAGCATGATTTAGATATTACATTGGAACAGATTGCATGCATGTGGCATGCGTGCAACAAGCAAGTGTGGAAAGCATGCTTTTTATATTAAATTGTAACAGAGTGCATACAAGTGGCATGCATGCAAAAAGCAAATGGTCACTGATAACTGCACACATAAAAGGTAAGTGACTTGCTCAGGATCACACAGTATACAGGTTGATGAGATTCAAACCTGGGTCTTTAGGTCACCTGGCTTGCAGTTTAGTGTCTTTAACCACTAAGCTATACTGTCTGCATACACATGGCTTGCGTGTACTTCAATACAAATCTGCATTCATTTGTACGCATGCAGCATGCTTATAGCCAATAATATAATTTTAGTTTTCTTGTCACCCCCATCTCAGCTGCAAGCTCAACTGCTATACATACCAATAGAAACACATGTGGTTCTTCCAACCCCAATCACACTTACCCACAAAACTACTTAATTGCTTCTGTCTTGCCTGTACTCCTACTATTTTCTCTCCATAATTTTGAATACTTCCATGCAAATGGACTTTAAGAGGCAAAGAAAAGTAGCATTAACTCAACACCCACACCACACGGCCAGTCCCTCCCCACGCACACACACACAGTAGCAGCTGTGGCTCACATGCCTACAGACTATTCCTACAAGTATAGATATAAGTCAAGAGTCTCTTACCTGAGTACTAGGGAGCCAGAGGTAGGGATCTTTAAGAGATGATGTCTATGGATCAATTGTGCTGGGTGTACCTCTTGAAATGAATGGAATTATTTTTTTTACTGTTTTATACACTATAAGGGTGAGTTGGAGAATAATGAAGGCTACTGTTCTACAAACAAGGCCCTTGTCAGTTAAGCGATTGCCTTCATTCATCTCCAACTCTCCAATAATGTATAAAATAGAAATAAAAAACCCTCATTCATTTCAATGGGGCACACCCTGCACTCTCCCTTGCCCTATGTCATAGTGTACCTGAGTGTGGGATGTAGAGGTCAGCTTCATTGGAAGGGTAGCATAAGCCTGACTATAGTGTGGCTCCAATAGTCTGTGCATACCGTACCACTCAACTGTCCCTAAATGCAAGAGACACCCTAATTTTACCCTGAAAATTGCTCTGCCCCCATCCATCCATCATAGAAAACATGCTGCACAGAGAATGTCCTGTATATTTAGACTTTCTGGCAGGGTGCCATTTCAGATTTCAGTAGGGGAAGCCAACAACCAGTGGAGGCCAGGTGCTAGTTAGCCCCTTGGCAGCAAGCTCTGGAATGTCTGGAACAGCTCTAAAGGTAAATCTTATTTGTTGTGACTGAAAAGTATGTGATTTTAGAAGATGATCACACCAGTTTACCTGCTAGACACATGTCAAGCTTGCAGCATGCGAAACCTGATGTACTTTTTAGACCTGGTTCACATATGTTCACTTTGTGTATGCAAATCGCATGTAAACATTGCACAATTAAGTATGGGGCATGCAGTCTGCATGTACCCAGCACACTTATATTTCTGTAAGGGATGAGCCATTCTTAATAATAGTTGAGGTCTATGGTAACAGATTAGAGAAAACATGACAATCTTGTTTTGAAATGTCGGCCCAACATTATTGCTAGAAACTAATCAGTCACCTCAAATGTTGCTTCTTCAAATGATTCCAGTAATTGACAGAATATGACAGAGAAGGCAGTATAGTGCAGTGGTCTAAGGCTCTAAGCTACAAATCTGGTGACATCTAGCAGACCAGACCTGGGTTTGAATCCCACAGCTTCCCCTTGCATACTGTATGACCCTCAGCAACTCACTTAACCTCCTTGTGCTCCCAGATTGCTCCTGTAAAAAAGCTTTCAGCTTAGTGTACTATACCTGGTTAAACAGAAAAAATAATAAATAGAATGATGGTATATGATTCCCTACCAGGTCAGAATGTTGTTTGCTTAATAGCTTACGACATTCCAGTGAACCCATAATAGTGCTGTCATTGAAAGTGAATGGCGCAATGCTGCTGTACTCAGTATTTTTTTTTGTTTTTATTTATTTTGTTTTTGTTGACCGGGTAAGTGCACTAGACAAATCCTACCTATTTTCAGGCACAACCCAGGGGAGGGGGATACAGATGAATGCCAACTGACCTTGAACCAGATTAAGCTGTTGGTGGTATTTTTTAGTGAATGAGGAAAATTTGTCCAGGACATTGGGGAAATTCCCCTACTCTGTTGTCAGTAGGGGGAGCTGCCGCAATGGAGTCTGATGTTTTGGATGGTCAGTCTGCTGGTGTACCTGGAGGTGAGCAGGTCACCCTACCTTCAGGTCCAGCCTTGGAGACCTCAGCACTGCTGCCTAGCTGTCAGGAACAGGAGGAATTTATGGCTGATTCAACTCTACTGACTTTCTGTGCTACTGAAGGTTTGTTTGGTCCTGATGCTGTATGGTTGGATATTATTTTCAGCAAATCAATATTTTAAGTGATCGGATGGAATACAAGCTGATTGTAGCTTTTCTCACCAATTGCCTAATGTTCAGTTGGAAGAACAAAGTGAGATCATTGACTCTGACCTTCTCAGGAATGCTGCACACCTGATTCAGGTGGAGCTAGCGAAGAGTGCTGTGGCAGAATCCCTACCGAGTGGTGGTGTGAGTCAGCAGCACGACGCTCCAACTTCAAAGGGTAGAGTTTTGACAGTAAGGCCCTTTGATGTGCCGAATTTGACAACCGGGCTTCAGTCGGATACTTCAGGTGATTTAGATGCTTTTTCTGAACTGCAACCTGACTCAGTGAGTATATCTACTGCTATTATTAATGAACAGTCGGGATTACTGCAAACAAGTTTAGCCTTATGTAAAGGCAGATCTGACGTTGATCCTTCCCTGCCCCTAAGCAAACGGCCAGTTACATCGCTCGAGCGTTTGCTGCTCAATGCGGGCTGGAAGTGAGGCGACACCTGGGTCTGGGTTCCTGACCCTGCCCATAGTCCTATACCCGGCCAACCCCCGTTGAACTCTACTGATAATGCTTCACTTCATGAGCAACAACAAAACATAGTTCCACAGCAGCCTGAAGCAGGAGAACAGATTACGCAGTACTGGCTGCCTTGATACATCCCTCTCAGATTCAGATAGCATGGAGCAGAAGCATATGGAGTGGGGTGACTCTGTTCTTTCTTCCTGCAACCTGCAGGTCCTCTTCCTGATCCCCTTCAATGAGCAAAAACTACCTGGGAGTCTTTTAGGCGTAAGGACCCTTTTCAGGTGCCCCCCCTCCTTTGCAACGGAGAAATGTGGTGCGCCTAGAATATCAGAGTGGCTTAGCCTTAGCACCTGACCTTCTCTATGTGAGGAAAACACTGCTAAAGCAATCTATGGGCTTTTTCTCTAATGAGATCCATGCACTTATTCATGTATCTGGCTCAGCAATTTATTACATTAGTTTTGTTACCCCACAAAACTTGGACAGTTTTTGGTCTAACCTGGATGTACTGAAATACACTGAATTATGGATGCCTTTTTAAGGTTATCCCATTAACTAAACCATCTATTAAATCAGTGACTGTGTTGTTTCGTAATGAATCTATTTCTGTGCGATATTGTTTTCTGGCTACAAAAACATTGTGAAGTAATAGGGTTCCTTCACCTATATTTGATGAAGAATGTATATGGAATGGTGGGTGGGTGTTTCGGGTACGTTTACGGAATAACAACCTTGGGCCTGTACATCTTCCGAGTAGTATATTTCTGGGTTCTGAAAGAGGGCACTGTTTCTATCAGGGTCAACCTAGGGTATGTTTTAAATGTGGGGCCTTACACGTTTAGGCTCCACGTGTGACAGATTACAGTGCAACCTGTGCCTCGAATATGGACATCATAGTTCAGAGTGTCAAGCAGATTTAAATTGTAACCTGTGTTATGAGTCTGGGCATACTTATAAATCCTGTCCCTGGGCTACCCATAATCAATCCAATAGGAAAAGTCAGGATAGTATCTTACAAGAAGCACAGAAAAAAGAAATGTTGAAAAAAGGGCACAGCAGAAGGAACCACCTCCCTTGGAACCTAGGTCAAATCCTCCCCCCACCACCACCACCTCCACCGGGAGATAGTGTGGCAGATGCCCCATGGGGATCAAGTAGAGAGCTGTTTGGAACAGGTTTTGCTGCCTGGAACAGATTCACTTCTCCTCCACTGATACAGGAGGAAGCTCCTTTTGAAATGCCTCCCCACGGGGCAAAGTGTAGCTAAGAAAGGAGTTTAAAACAATCTCAACCCAGACCAAAGGTGGCAAAGCTTCATTAGAGAAAGATGACGAATTTTGCTGTCTAATAAATATGAGACCTTGAAGCCTCAATCTCTAGATTCTGAACCAGGTGGGGATTCTGAAGCTTCTTCCTTAGCTCCTCCCTCTTCTGATACTAATGGGGATTCTCAGAAGCAGTGCCCACTAGTGAGTGATGCCTCACGGTATTAACCCGTGTTTGTAGAAGTACTAGAGTTAAGAAGCCACCTTTGATCTTTATAATATGTTTCTGTGATGTCTTCCTTCATTCCCAGGTTGAGAATTGTAACCATTAACGTAAATAGTATTAAAAACCCTAAGAGACGTCTGGTCGCCCTGATGGAGTTGAAAGAGTTAGATTGTAATATTTTTCTTTTACAGGACACCAGACTAAATACTACTTCTTTAATTAACTCAGCTCGGCACCTGTGGTGTTGGGGTCCATCCTTTTTCTCCTGTGGTATGGATGTGTGTGAGGGAGTGGGTATTCTTTTCAGAGTGGATGCTTTTCAGATTTTGAGATTGATTGAGGTGTTTTTGGGGAGAGCTCTTATAGTTGATTTTACATATGAGACCGTGGCCTGGAGATTGATTAATATTTATGCCCTCTTACTAAGAAAGGGAGGACAGAGTTGTTTGGTCTGATTAAACCCTATTTGTATACCACTAAATCAGTATCTTGGGGGGCTTCAATTGTGTTGTCAATATAGGTGATAGAGGTGCCAAGACGACAAAGGTGTATAGTGACACCAACTATCTTCTCCAATTGTTGTCCCAAAGCCAGATGATAGATGCTTATAGAATAATAAATAAGACAGGAGGGCAAACATATTTTCGTGGTTCCCTTTCCACTAGAATTGATTATTTGTTTACCAAAGCTAATGTTGGGGTAGAAAATGTGCAAGTGCTTCCAATAGAAATTTCTGACCAAGTTATTTTAATGATCACTTTGGGTACTGTTAATAGGCCAAGGTATGGGAAAGGGTATTGGAAGTTGAATACGGCACTTCTGCCTGAAAAACATTTGCAGACCCAAATACAGGACTTTCTTAGAGCACGCATGTCAAGTTGAGGAGGAACAGAAGCAGCTGGTGGGAACTTACCAAAACAGGTCTGAGAAGTATTTTTCAAAAATACTGTATCGCAAAGTGTCAGGGTCAGTATAGACAGTATCTGAAGTTGCGTATGCCGTTGAATAAAATCTATTCTACAATTAATTTGTTACACATCCCTCTAATGGAGCAGGCCCTTAATGTAAAAAAGGAGATGTTCCTGTTACAATATGATAGGGCTAAAACATTGCTGCATGAACATAACATTTGTACCCCAGGGAAAATAGGTTTAGGAGATCCCTGTCAGATTAGTACTCTGAGAGCAAATGCACGCTTTATGTCTGCTATCACCACTGACACTGGTGAGATAGTCTCAGATGTCCCTGGTATTCTAGATGCAGTATCACAATATTTGAAGTCAATGTACACTTCTTCCCGATTAGAGGATGACCAGACAAAAAAGTTGCTTTCCTCCATTGTAGTACCTGCTGTATCAGTTAATCTGTTACTGCACTTGACTGAGCCATTCGGATCACGAGACTGAACAAGCCATTTCTAGTCTTAAACTAACTACGGCACCTGGAATAGACAGTTTGCCTGCTGAATTTTACTACACATTTAGAAGATTACTGGTTCAAATATTAAATGTAGTATTTAATTGGGTTTTATTGACTTTGCAAGTAGATTTTCACTTTTGTCCAGCTGTACAAATTATGGTTTACAAAAAAGGCGATAGAACTAACCTAGACAATTGGAGATCCTTAAGTCTTTCAAATACGGACTATAAAATATTAATGAAACTCCTACATTTTCGACTGTTGCCTTTGACCCCATACTTACTTTCATCTGCTCAAACTTGTACTATACCAGGATGTACAATACAGCATAATTTACTATTAATTAGGGAACTAGTGGAACAGGGTAAAGAGGAACTTCTACAAGGGTTTATAATGGCCTTAGATCAAGAAAAGGCTTTCGATAGAGTCCTGCATTGCTATATTTCTCTTCTTTTATAGTCTTATAGTATTTTCGAGCAATTTGTGCAGTGGATCACTACCTTGTATTCTCATGCAAGTGCCATTCCTATGGTAAATGGGCATTTAGAGGGAAATATGTATCAATTTCTAGGGGTGTAAGACAGGGATGCTCCCTAAGTCCCCTTTTGTATGTGTTTTGTTTAGATCCTGTGTTACATTTTATTTAGCAGGATCCTTTCGTTAAGGGGTTTCTACCACTGGGGTGGACTGGAAATTCGTGTGTTACTGCCTATGCGGATGATATTTGTGTAGTGGTGGCAGATGAAAGGTCTGGCCTGAGGGTACTGACCTTATTGGATGATATTGCTAAATCTACAGGTGCCAGCCTGAATAAACAAAAGAGTGTCATCTATTCTTTGGGAAGGTCATATTTGGGAAACACAGACTGGCATGGTATCACAGCATCACATAAGCCATTTCAATATTTAGTTATCTGGTTCGGGAAAGAGGATAATAGCATGTTTAACTGGCCTAAAAAGTTGGAGGAGGCTGCTAATAAAGTGAATGTCTGGAAGTCATGGAATCAAGAGAAAAAAAAAGAAATAAAGGGGGTCTGAATTTGACGAATCCTGTTCTTTTTATTTTTACAATTTTTTTCCATCATAATCTATTGGATATGTCTAAACCACAACTAGCAGTAAGGGTCCCTTTTGCTGACCATTGGTTGAGACCTGTATTTTCTAAATGGAAAGAGCAGGGAATTTTGCATGTCCAAGTTAAATCGCCTTGTGTATATTTTAGGCCTGTCCTGGGAAAATTGAAATTGTGGAAAGTGTCTTTGGATGTACTTACTTCTTCATCAAACAAAGTAATGTAAAAGGCTCTTCAACAAGGTCTGCCTGAGGTACCATTGGTGCTCCAGGGTGTGGAGCCTCAATTTAGGATACATGTGTTTAATACTCTGAGGAAATCTAGACTGCCACCTAGAATTTGGGACATTACCTGGTTGAGTGCACCTGGTCATTTGAATGTTAAAGGTAATGCAAAATATAAAAAATGTGAAGAACAATTTTGTCCAAGACAGGTCTGCATAGAGACAGTTGAAACTATGCAACATTTTTTACTTACCTGACCTTTTGTACTAGAAGTATGGAGATTATTGGCTAGTAGATGGACTCAGCCTCATTGGAAATGTCTTACTTATTCTGAAATAGTGGGTGGTTTTAGTGTTTCAGATCTAGGGTTGCAAACTGACATGGTGAGACTTATATTATCATTTATCAAGTTTATTCTTTGGCAAGTAAGGTGTAAATTTGTGTTGCAGCAAGTCTGTCAATACCCAGACACTGTCATTCACAATATAGAAAATGCACTATGTCAGCATTGTTATTTTGAACAACAACATATGACTGAAGCTGTATGGAAACGTCATTGGTTGAATGTTCCTTTTATGAAAGATAAAATTGGATGATGAGTTATTAAGCGTATACATTCTGTTTATTTGTGGAACACTTGATTTTTTGTATTTTGATTTGTTAATTGGAATCTAATGCTATGTATTGCTGTAATTTTTGTTCAGTTCATTTTCAATAAAATTTCCCCCTACTCTTTTTCGATAAGTGCCATGGGATTTTTAACATCCAACTGAACTACCACCAATCCAGGCAGATGGGACCTCGGTTTAATGTCTCATCCAAAAGACGACACCTCAGAATTGCAGCACCCCTCTCATGCTGCATTACAGTGTCAGTACTGGGATATTAACTGACGTGCCAGATGTGGGAATTGAACCAACAGCCCTCTGATTTTCTGGTCTCAGAGGCAAGTGTGTTACCTACTGAGCCACTGACACTGCACGGTTTGCACTATCCCAGGCAGAGGATAAGACCTCTGCTGGGACTGGGTTTCACCGAGTAGCTGCTATGCCTCAATGGACTGAGCCATTGCAGCAAAGACTCAGAGCACTGCTTCTGGGACTGGGTTTGATTCCTGGTCCCAGAAACTTTTATTTTTGCACATTTTGTGCAATTTTGAGTTAATTCCCCCCAGAGCAGAGCATCCTTATTGGGGGTCAGGGCACATGATCCCCATAACAGAGGGATGTGAGTGTCAAAGCACCCACAAAAACAGACTTATGCCGAGTGGCAGAAATTGGCGCTTATGGGCAGCACAATTTTATCATGCAGCATAATATCTTGCAACATTATGACCCCGTGCCTATGAAACCACTGCCTAGATATGATTGTGATTACCTGCTTCCTATTGCATTATGTATGGTTGGCTGGTAGACTGCTTTGGGTTGTTTCTGAAGCCTCTGCAGCATAAAAAAGGTGGAATTCTAAATGTTGGCAACTTCTTGTTTTAGCTAGTGTAATGGTAAGTTATTATCTTTTTGTAGATCTCGCAGAATTTATTATGCTTTTGCAGACTGCCTAAAGTGTCCATAGATCTTTTGTGCAGCAACCAACATTTTTTTACACTCTGTCTTCAATGAGACAATCATGTACCACTAGATTCAGTGTATGCACATAGCATGATATATGAACAAACCCATCATTATTAACTGCTACCAGAATATTAATTCCTTTATCTGAAGCTACAAATCCTGAGGAAAGGCCATCTGGTGGAATTCATTCTGAGACCTGTTTCTCTAGCAGAAATGAAATGTTCACACCACTGTGATTTTCTTTGTCAAACCTTGCAATACAGAGAGCTGCCTGCTTCGAGAATGTTGTGGGTCCCTGAGGGTGCCAGAAGGTGTTGTAGAGGATATAAATAAAACCTAGTGAGTAGTTACAGTACATATAATTGAAAGGCTATGCCTGTAATTAAATGAGGGAGCAACCAGCCACACCCCTTTCCTGAGCTATTTAAGCAATTCCTCCCAGCTTCCTTCTGAAGCTCTTTTTCTTTGCCCCACCATCCTCTCCTCCTCTCCTCCTCTTCCAGTGGCACGCTGCTTTCCAGTGGTGGAACCCTCTTCCAGGGTTCCTTGCCTTTGATACCCCTACAGGGTGGTAATTCCCCGTGGAATGGAGAGTGCGAACAGCCAAACAGTTATCACAGTTGCACAAGCATAACACTACTCTGGTTGTATAAGCACATTGAATAACAGATGTGTAGACAAATGGTCAAACAGCAGACTACATAATGCTGTTTTACCACTTGTCCACATATATGTTATTATATGCACTTTTTAAAAACCTCAGGATTGAAAGACACTGTTTACCATTTGATGCAGTTTCATATAAAAAGCTGACATAGCCTTTCTGAAAAAATTATTTCTGCGAGGGCAGCTGGTACTAAGGGACAGCAAATTTCATAGCCTCCTGAAAACCAGGAGAGTCTGCCATAAAGTAGGGATGTATGTCCAGTGCTTTCATTGCAGATCTTGCTTTATTTAATTGCTGGGCAGCTAGATGACTTTGGTCATATTTGGTTGTCTATTCAAAGGTCTGGACATTGTTAACTGTTCCTGAAGTGCAAAAGCCACAGCTTGGATCACCCCCCCCACTCACCCCATGTGAATGGTAAACAAACTCTGTAAAGGAAAACAGACCAGCACTTTTCAATCTAGTGTGCTGTGTAGTCCTCCATCTGTCTGAGTGCACTCTGTTGTTTTCCTTTGTTTCTGAGAGGCATCTGACTCACAAAAAATGCTGGAGAAGGATAATAAGAACTTCTTTAGTTTTCATTTGGGGACATCTAGTTTAGAACACATTTTACAGATTAAGTGGATGACAAATTCAAAGCTCTGCTCATTGTCTGTGATGTTTTGCATTGGTAATTGAACAATTTACTTATGCCACACTGTGTGCCACTGTGAAACGTGTTCACTGCCAGAGCTGAGCAGTGCTCACCATCCTGCCTACTGAGTGCAGAAGGTGATACATCTGTGACCACTGTAGGGTTATCAACACTTTCAGGGGGCACATTAATTGCTTGAGTGGCAGATGGGGGCACCACAGGGGCGCAGATTTGTGAGCTCTAGGCAGTTAAGGAGATGGGGGAGGGGTTCTCCAGTTATATTTGACCACAAGAGCTTCTCAGAGATCAGCTTATTGATCGAAGTTCCAGTACTTTTTTTCTTTCTTGTGTTTAACTCCTTTATTGTAGAGTTATTATTCCAACACAACACCGCACTACCATGGGTCACCATTCCAGTGAAATGTGAACTTAAATGCCTTTTAGGGGAATGGGAATTCCAATCAAGATCTCTTGGTTTGCAGTTCTGTGTCCCAATGATTAAAGCTATACTGGCTTCTAGTTTGCAAGGTTGTGGGTATATATATAGACAGTATATATCTTACACAAACTGATACCAAATCAATTTGTCTGGCAATGCAAAATGAAAGAGAAACTGATCTCAGAGCAGGTATTTTGGGCCACATCTAACTAGAATGGAGAATATGCTGGGAATCTGGCCCCAAATATAGGGTGGGGTAGTTAGCAGGGACAGGTAGGGTAGGTAGGAGGGTGGCTGGAACTGTGATCTCTAGTAAGAGTGATGGCTATGGACAAGATGAGAGAAAGAAGGCAGAAAGCTTCATGGGGGAGCACTGGCACCAGTGGATACCAGCAACAGCTACAAGCTGCTGACTGGCCAAGTTGAGGGGGATTGACAGACAACTGGTGCTGGTAGGGGATGTTCAGGCATGAGGACACTTGACCTTATCAGGAGGAGAAGAAGGAAGGAAAAGGTAGGTGGAGGATACATAAGTTAGTACCACTGTGGACTCTATTGTTAGTGCAGTTGGAGGTGGAGCAGGCAGTTCTGGTCACTGATGGTAGCGCCAACAAGGCAGTGTGCCTAAGGATCACCATGTAAGCAAAAGTTATCCTGGGCCATACAACACAGATAGGCAGAGGGCCAGACCATTGTGATCCAGTATGGCATGAGCTATATAGGTAACACAAGTCCAAAGGACATGAGCATGGAACTGTTTTTGTTCCTGAAGGTGAAGGTTCTTCAGAGTGATCATTCAAAAATCCTCCCGTTACTAGCTACTGGTGAAGAGGGTAGCAGATCATTAAGCAGGCTAACACTTGGATAAAGGTGCAGCTAAAGGTGTGGTGCAAAAGGAAGGGTTTTTCTAACCAAATGAGGGCCTTCTGGTGAAAAGACACCTGTATAGCCAGGATGGGCAGCACCTGCACCAGTAGCAAGTAGGAATACTATACAGAAGAAAGGACAGGGCACTCAGGCGATACTTAAACCAGCAGATTGCAGGGTGAGAGATGGTGCAAGGGAGCACCAAGTGAAGGAAGCAGATGCAAAGAGACAAAGATACAAGGGCAGCAGCACAGGGCAGTAGCATGGGTGGAGACCTCAGGGGGACTGAAGAAGCATAGTTGCCAACCATTCTCACTTGCATAGAGGTCAATATGAGGAGTGCAACCAGCAAAATGGAGGAGCTTGGATGCCTAATGCACTTTGAGTGCCAGGACATAGTGGCACTCAGAGATCTCTTGAGGGGATCAAAATGACTAGGACACCAGAACATAAGAATACAGCAATTCTGGAGGAAAAGGCCTGATAGAAAAGGATGTGGACTGTTCTCTTTGTAAGAATTACTGTCAAGGACATGGAGGTCATGAGTAGGTCATCCAATTCCACAGAGATCATCTAAGTACTAGGAGAAAAAGGAGGGTAAAAGGGACACCTTTAGGTGTGCTACAAGCCACAAAACAGATCAGTAGGGCTAGGGTTCAGATGGTTGGAAAAATTCTGAGTGCAGTCAAGTCAGATGCAGTGGTAACCCAAGAATTCTTTAATCTTTTAGGTGTACAGGATTCATGTCAGATATTTATTTATGTGGGATACTGACCCATTGGGTACAAAAAGTGAGTGTCAAATGAAAAAAAATAATAGGTCATATTTTTCAGCTGAGCCCAGATTTATAAAACAGCAGTATAAGACCTCTATAACAGTGAGCAGGTTGTCCCCAAGGTAGAAGAAAAGGTGGGTCAAAATTAAAAACTGTGTGGCAATTGTTCCAAACCCCCACCCAAAAATGAACCCTAGGTGTAGAGTGGTTTCTCAAGGGCTAATTACAGTGCTGAGGCAGAGTTCCTGTCCTCCTTCAAGGATTGATTTATAGAGAATCATGTCAAACTGCAACCAGGATTAAATCCACCATTGATCTTGTTATTAGTAGTGAGGATTGGGCCATTCCAGTACGAAGATTAAGGACCCATCTGGAAGTAGCAATCACACATGGATAACCCTCTCCCTGGTGACAGGGAGGGCTAGCCCAGTCACAGCCACCAGAACTTTAAACCTTTAGCTAGGTGGACTTTACCAAGATGAAGGACCTGGTTTCCAAGGGTCTAGAGCAGTTGCATGAGGCTACTACTGTAGAAAACAAGTGAAATTTGTTGAAGGGTATACTCAAAGGTACCTCAGAGGCTTGCATCACCATAAGCACTAAGATGGAAAGAGCAAAAAGTAGCCCCTGGCTCAACAGGGATCTTAAGCTGTATTTACAAGGCTGACCTCGCTCCTTCTTTGGAACATTGCAGAGCTGCCCCAACCCAAAAGATGCATGGCTAATGCATCTACACAGCCCCCCTCAGTGCCAATGTAAGACGTGCTGGAGAGGGGCTGGGAGTTGGGGCAGTCAGCTGATGGAAGTGCCTGCAGGTGGGAGCGAGCAGTACAGCCTGTCCACATGACTGCTTAAACTGGTTGCTCCTGAACGTGTCCCCAAACTTTCTGGGACTGCCATGCATTGCAGGAAGCAGCTTCCCGTGATTCAGTAAGTGTCCACAAGGTGGCATTTAGACTGCAGCAACCCTAGTGCTTGGGTTGCTACGGTGCAAATGCCACTGTGTAAACATGGCATAAGGCAATTGATCCTAAACAAAGAAAGTTAATGACTGCTGTAAAGACACAGCTTGTTCCAGGCCATGAAGAAGGACAATGCAGCACTGAATAGGGTAGAATTAAGATGGACAAGGAAGGACTAAATGTTAGGATAGCAGTCAGAGCTGCAGATAACACCAGAGCTTTCTTCTAGTATATAAATGGAAGGAAGAAAGTGAAAGAGGAGTTGGTCCTCTGAAAGTAGTGGGTAGGGTCATTTACTATGGAGAGAGCCATGTGTGGTGGCTGAGAAGCTGAAAGAATTATTCACTTCCGTATCCACCATGGTGGCACCAGGGGAGGGGAAGGTGCCCATTTGGAGGGCTCGCAGAATCAGAAGTAGCCATACTGCAGCATCATACCCACCCTGGTATCTGACTACCTGGCAAAGATCAAGCCAGATTAGTTTCAAGGATGGATGAGATACACCAATGTCAATAGTTGAGCTAAGTGAATAGTTGGTAGGATCGTTTGCAGAAATCTTTCAGGAGACTGACCATATGGGTGAGGTACCAGAGGACTGAAATGTGCTCATTAATGTCCCTGTCATCTAGAAGGAGGATAGGTAAGACAGAGCAACCACAGGCCAGTCATCCAGTTTTGGGCAAAGTCAAGGAAATCACTATGAAGAGCAAATTAATGGAGCACTTGGCTGAGGCCAAGGTTCTTACAGGTGAACCCACTCATGATGGGGCAATACTGGACCTGGTACTCACTAACAGGGACAGTGTTGCAGTTGGCAAGTTGGGAGGCCACCTAGGGACCAGTGATCACCATACAGTGTGATTCAATATAAGGACCGCTCCAGAATCAAACCACACACAAGTGAGGATCCTGGACTTCAGGAGAGCAGATTTTATAAAGATGGGTGAATGCCTCATGGATGACCTGGCAGAAGGGGATTTTCTGGGGGGTGGAGGAACCCTGGGCAAAGTTAAAATGGGGCATAAAGTTAAAAGGTGGCATAGTGAATGCAATAAACCTCTGCAGCAAGCAAGTGAGCAAAAGCAAGAGGAAAAAGAGACCACTATGGTTCTTGAAAGAGGTGATGGAAAAGGTAAAGACTAAACAGGTTGCATTCAGAAGGTAAAAGGAGATGCAGAGGAAGGAAGAAATGGAGGTGTATCAGGGAAACAGGGAAGCAGAGAAAGCAGTATGAAGCATGATGACACAAACTGAAGAGAGAATAACCCAGGCATTAGCAAAAGGGGACAAGACATATTTCAGTTATGTAAGCAAAAACAGAAAGACCAGTGGAGGGATTGCAAGGTTAAAAGGGAAGGTTGGGGGACTGTGCAGAGGGGAGCCAGGAAAAGGCAGATATCAAGAACAAATACTTCTGCTCAGTGTTCACTGAGGAAGGGGAAGGGAAGGGGAGGGACCACAAAAAATAACAGGCCTTTGAATGTGGAGGAAGGTGGACACTAGTCCTTTTCCAGAGGAGAGAGTCCTGAAGGGAGTTGCTAATCTGAAAGTGGATAAAGCAATGGGACCAGATGGAGTGCATCCAAGAGTATTGAGGGAGCTCAGAGAGATACTGGCTGTACCTCTAGCAGTCTATTTAATGGCTCGCTGGAAACAGGAGTGGCCCTGGAGGCCTAGAAGAGGGCAGATGTAGTCCTGATTCACAGAAGCAGTAGCAGTGAGGAGACTGGCAATTATAGGCCAGTCAGCCTAACATCAGTGGTGAGAAAGTTAATGAAATCACTGCTGAAGGAAAGGATTGTGGACTATCTTGAATTCAATGGGTTACAAGACCCAAGACAGCATGGGTTCAGAGGGGGGAGGTCATGTCAAATGAATCTGATAGATTTCTTTGACTGGGTGACAAAAGGATTTAGATCAGGTGGAACAGTGGACATGGCCTACCTAGTTTTCAGTAAGGCCTTCGACACTGTTCTATATAGGAGACTAGTAAGCAAGTGGGGTAACTTAGGAGTGGATTCAAAGGTAGTAAACTGGATAAGAAATTGGTTAGGGGATAGGCAACAGAGGGTGGTGGTAAATGGAGTTAGTTTCAAAAGGAAAAAGACTGTGAATACCTGGAGCGGTGTGGTGCAGGACAGGGGTTTGCTAGCCCAAAACTCCAACAATCCTCCAAGGTGGTCCTGCACTCAAACAGACACAAACCACACTGATTCCTTCTTTCTTGAAGTGCTATATTACAAATTCATAACAGAAAATGCGTAGACAGACAGAAAGATGTCCATTCCTGGGCCCGTTGCTTTGGGTAATGAAACTCTTTGTCAGGGGCCCCCTGACCAAGGGTTTCATTACCTGAAGTGCTGGGGCCAAGAGTAGATATCAGTCTGTCTGTCTACATGTTTTCTGTTATGAATTTGCAATAAAGCATTCCAAGGCTGAAGGAATCAGTGTGGTTTGTGTCCGTTTGAGTGCAGGACCAACTTGGAGGATTGTTGGAGTTCAGAGTTGACTCCGAGGAAGGGAAAATGACCAGCAGAGTGCCTTAGGGATCAATGCTAGGACCAGTCCTCTGTATTATCTTTATAAGTGATGCTGCAGAGAAACTGGATGGGAAGGTCTTCCTCTTTGTAGATGACAGCAAAATCTGTAACAGGGTGGAATCTCCAGTGAGGGTGAAAGGATGAGCAGAAAATTGAGAAAACTTGATGAGTGGTCAAGGGTGTGGCAGCTGGGTTTCAATGCAAAAAAGTGCAAAATAATGCACTTAGGGCACAGAAACCTCAGGGTAGAGTACAAAATGGGTGGAGTGGTATTGATGACCATCAAGCAGAAATAGACCTAGTGGTAATCATATTGGATGACCTAAAGGTGGCCAGGCAGTGCAGTAAGACTGTTAGGAGGGCTACTGGGATGCTGGGGTGCACATGGAGGTGTATCACCAACAGAAAGAGGGAGGTGGTGTTGTCCCTTTATAGATTGCTGGTATGACTCCACCTCAAGTACTGTGTCCAGTTCTGGAGACCATATCACCAGAGGGACACAGACAGAGTGAAGGTGGTCCAGAGGATGGCAACTAAAATGATACAGGGTCTGCACTAAAAGCCGTATGAGGAGAAATTAAAGGACCTCACTATGTACACCCTGGATGAAAGGAAGGAGAAGGCATATAAGATAGACACCTTTCAATACCTCACAGGGGTAAATAAAGTACAGAAGAGAAGTATTTTTCAGAAAAACAGGAGCCCAAGAACAAGGGGACATGCTATGAAGCTGCAGGGTGGGTAGATTCAAGACAGATGTGAGGAAGTACTTCTTCACAGAAAGAGTGGTGGATTTCTGGAACAGGCTTCCATTGGAGGTGGTGTGGGCACAGATAGTGGTGGGGTTGAAGGATGCATAGGATAGGCATAAGTTTATCTTAATGGAAAGGAAGGGGGGAAGGGAGAAAGAGTCAGCGATTGATTAGGGCCTGTAGTGATACTGTAGGTAGGGAAAAATAGACAGACTGGGTAGGCCAAGTGGTCCTTATCTGCCCTCAGATTATGTGTTTCTGTTTCTTTCCCCTCCAGCATAACTTTGTAAGGGGCTGAGCATGCTAAACCATCCTAATCACCTTCTTCAAGGGGGTGACCTGGGAGGTACATAGGGTGGTATACATAGTATAATTAGACTGCATCAAAGCCTTTGACACAGTAACACATGGAGTGCTTCTAGGCAAAGTACATAAGTGTGATACACTGAAGGCATACATGAGGTGGATTGCTAACTGGCTTATAGGCAGAAAGCAGAGGATTGTGTTGGACAGGCACTGTTTCAAGTGAACAAGGGTACTCAACAGCATCCTCAGGGATCGTTGCCAGGGCTGCTGTTGTTTAACATTTTTATTAATCATCTGGAAGCTGGAGTCTCTAGCAAGCAGTTAAGTTTGTTGATGACACTAAGTTGGGAGGCAGTATAGTGCAGTGGTTTAAGGCTCCGAGCTGCAAATCTGGAGACCTGGGTTTGAATCCCACAGCTCCCATTTGCATACTGTGTGACTCTGAGCAAGTCACTTAACTTCCCTGTACTCCCTGGTCACACCTGTAAACAAGCTTTCAGCTTAGTGTTCCACTCCTGGTTAAACAATTGAAAAAAAAAAGTTGGCAACAGTGAAGGACACTCTTGAGGAAGGAGGCAAATTTCAATAGGATCTGAACAAAGTGAGAGATTGATCAGGTTGCTGGAGTTTTAGATTCATTTCAGACAATGAAAGGTGCTCCACATGGGGATGGGAAAAAGCAGTAGGACCTACACACTGGGGGGCTCCTCTACCTCCTGCAGTAGCGGAGGAAGATTACCTGGGGTACAAGAGGATGAATCATGACATACAGTGTATAGCTGCTGCCAAGAGCACTGGCAGAAATCTAGGATGCCTTAAAAGGGGTGATCAGCAGGGACAGGGAAGTTGTATGTCTTTACAAGATCTGGTCAGCTCCCATCTGTAGTACCGTGTGCAGTTCTGGGCTATCTAGTACAAAAAGAACACAAAATAATGGCATTGGAAAGTATTCAAAACAGGGCTACCTAAATGATCAGCAATATGGAAGACAACAGCCGAAAGGAGAGGGTGGTGGTCCTTAACGTGTTCACATGAGGTGGACTGAGAGTGGTCATGATCTCATGATCTCACTTGTATACATACTCACCAGTAATGATAAGCTTGAGAAAATGGAGAATGTTTTTCTGTGAGCATCTGACAGGACACAGGGACACTCTGAGGCTCATGGGGGAGATTAATGGGTAATGTTAGGAAGACTATCTTCTCCCAGAGGGAGGTAAACCTATAGAATAGCTTACCAGTAGAGACCATGGCTACGAAGACAGTGATGGCATTTAAGGTGAGGTTGGACAAATTTCTACTTACCAAGGAATTCATGTGCAAGGCCCCCTGTTCTCTGCGGCACAGTAGACCTTACTTCTGCGGCAGGGACTGTGAAGTTCTGTGGCACCATTAGGCATTTATTTATTTATTCTGGTCTAGGATTATGAACTTTGAGCTCAGAGCTTGTTTACAAAGTTTCCACGTCAGGTAAACAAATAACATGACAACAACTTGCGTCAGACATTACAAGCAGGTTATACAATCGCAATTTAAACAAATGGAGTGCTAGAATTGTGGGAACAGAAAGATGAGCAAAAAGGGTAGAGGAGGTAAGGGATTTGACAGACAGGGGAGAGATCCAAGAGTCTTAGGAGGTTGAGAATGTTGAGGGTGACTGTAGAAGAGGAGGTTCAGGCCCCATGGACTGGGGAGGAAGTGAGATAGGGGAGCAGGGTAGAAATTAGGAAGGAAAGGATTTAGTAGATGTGGTGGGGAGGAGGCGGACAACTATTAAGGAGGCAAGGGGAAGGGGTAGAGAAGTGTGAATAGGAGGGATTGGAGGATGGAGGAGGAAGCTGAGGTATCGGGGATGGTGATAGGAGGGTGGTGGGGGATGAAAGTGTGGACAACTGAGGGGAGAGCAAGTGTTAAAGGATGAGCAAAAATAGGGAGGGGCAGATGAAGAGATGAATGCTGGAGTAGGGGCGAGTACCAGGGAGCGATTAAGTGCCTGTAGTATCAGTTCCATGTTATGTCACTAGCACACGTCAAGAGGAGCAGGAGCATATCTGTTGACTTGAAGAGGAGGGAACGTAATTTAGATTTGAATGGCCCAAGTTTTGGACCAGCAAGGAGGTCACTCGGAAGGGTGTTAACAAGTATGAAACAAGGTAACCAAGGATCTGTTCCTTAGAGATGCATCAGAATGGGACCTTGAAAAGGGTTGTTATGTGACCCTAGGGTCTGTCTAGTGGGTGCAGCCAGGCTTAATATGGTTTGGATCCCACAGGAGGGTAAGGCCAAGGGTAGCCTTCTTGGCAAGAAGGAGGAGCTGATAAGCGTCACGGTTTTCCAAGTCCAACCAGCCCATGAGGGAGTAAAGGTCAAGTGTGGGTAAAGTTGTGACACCAGGAGTAGCTACATGCCTTAGTCAGTGTAAGGTTTATTCTTTTAAGGATGAGTCATTGACTGCACTGTAAATGACGAGGCCATAATCTATGATCAAGAATACAGAGCTATTAATGACAAGTTTGAAGTCTTCCTAAGTGAGGCAATTTTTGTGCCTATACAGCGAACCAATCTTTCTGTTTGCTGCTCTGGATACCTGGTCAATGTGTAGAGAGTAAGAAAGGGAGGTGTCAAGTGTTACCCTGAGGTATTTGAACGAGTGGACCATCTCGAGTGTTTCATGTAGCTTGTTGTGGATGGATAATTTGAAAGCTCTGTGCTTGCTTTGAGTAGAGGCGAACAACATTGTCTTTGTTTCTTGTAGCTTAGTAGTAATCGGGATTTAGATAACCAATCTTCAACTAGATTGAAGTTACTCTGCATTTGTTGTTAGAGAGCAACTGGGTCTGGATGGCATGAAAAGAAGATGGCATTGTCTGCATATGGGAGTATGTTGTCCTGACGTGCAAGACTAAATGGCAAAGGGCCCAGGATGGACCTTGAGGAACACCGGTGCTTACATTTTGGCAGGTGAACAGAGTACTGCCAATCTTAACCTGCTGAACCCTCCCAGAGAGGTAACTGCTGAAACAATTTAGCGAGGTTGAGGACACGGTAGATTCCCCTTGTTGATTTAGTAGGAGTTCATGATTGACTGTGTCAAAGGTCTTGGTGAGGTCGATGAAGGTAGCCCCCACCAAGTGCCCCTGGTCAAGGGTGTCATGTATAAAATTTGTAAATTCTTCCAGGGCTGTTGTTGTACTGCAACGCTTTCGAAAGCCATGTTGTTCCTTACATTGCAGATGGTATTTGTTGAAGAGGTCAACAAGTTGATCATAAACTACTACGCTCAAGGGCTTTGGAAGAGGGGTAAGATGGAGATTGGCGATAGTTGGTTTGTACCATCCTGTCTCCATTTTTTAAAACAGGAGTAACTACTGTGGCTTTCCATAGCTATGGGAACTGCGCAGTGATTAGTGAGAGATTCAGGAGACTCATTAGAGGAGCCAGGATAATGTCTAGGGTGAGTGAGACTAATTTTATATCCAGACCATTGCTGCTGTGTCTAATTTTGCCCAGAACCTGCAGTAGGTATTTTTTTGATTCTGAGATACTGATTTTCTTCAGGTAGAATGGGGGAAATGGTTTATGGGGCTTCAACTTGGTTTATAGCTTTGGCCTCTACTGATTGAGTTAAGGTATGCCATGGGGAGCACTACACTGAGACCTGTGAAGATCTTGTTGAAGGTACAGGCAATGATCGTAGGGTCCTGTGTTAATTGCCTGTTTAGATTTAGCATTGCAGGTGGTGATTTATTAGGTTTCCCTGTAATAGCCTTTATGTAATCCCAGAATTTGCAACTTGGTTGGTTTGGCCTAGACAGATGGCCTGGGTGCATTTGTTGCAGGCCAACTTATAATTTTGGAGGTCGATTGGGGTGCCCATACTTTTAGCCTTATGCCAGAGGTTATCCCTGGAATGCATCTGGGCAATAAGGATGGGCATTATCTAGGAATTCTGGGAACCTCTGACATTCTTCATGGTGGAGGGGGCAAAGATGTCACAGGCAGCATTGAAGATCTGAACGAAGCAGTCTAGTGCAGTATTGACATCAACTGCAGAGTAGACTGTAGACTGACTTAGTTGGTTTAGATATTCTTTTAAGGGACTTAGTTGCCCTCTTTTACACCCAGGTAGTAACTTTTTTGCCGGAGTTTTGGAGACTTGTTAGTCCAGGTACAGAGTATAGGGGAGTGGTTGCTTATGGAGTCAGGAGAACATCAACATTGGTGATTTATTCAGTGTAATTAGTTGACAGCAAATCGAATAGGGTGTGGTCCCAGTACAGTAGGATGGCGTGTGGGGATGCTACCAGCTGGTCAAAGTTGATAGCTGCCATGCATCTCTGTAAGGGGCTGAGTCAGAAGACAGCCAATTTATACTGAAATCACTCATCACTATTGTCTCGGAGTTACAATTGAAGCTGGAGAGATATTCATGTAGTACACTAAAACCTTCTGCCTGTTTCTTAGGTGGGATGTAGGTGTAAAGAAAGGTTATGCTCTTCCCATGTGTTCCAATGATAATTTTTATGGGGAGAATTTGGACATTATAAGCTGATTTGACACTTGGCCCTGGAGGTGGTCCTTAATATATATGACACAGCCTCCTCCCTGTTTCCCAGATCTATCCAGTCTAAATGAGATATAGCCATTTAGGTGTATTTCAGTGTCCAGTGTCCATGGCATGAGCCAGGTCTTGACAACCAATAGTACATCTGGCTTATATTGGGTAACCCATACCTGCAGCTGGTCAAATTTGGCAAGCAGACTGTAGATGTTGATGGATGCAACCGTGAGATTGTATTGCTTCTCAGTGGGGTTGGGGCACAAGAGTTTGGGTCCAGGGTTAGAGTGGATGCTACCCAATAGAGCAGGAGCAGCCAGATCACCGCGTTGCATGCAGCTTGAGTTGTTTCAGTGTGTCTGAGAATGTATCCTGCGGGTTGTGGGTTGCTTGGAGTTATTACTAGTTAGTAAGATCATGTTTAAGACAGGAGGGAGGAGGGGGGGGTCTGCACTGCCTTGCAGGGACTGTAAGACATTAAAGTTGAAAAGACAAGCATCAAATGATGAGAGAAGTGGGGCTGATGTAGAGTTAGGGCACTGTGTACTTTGTAGTGTTATACCAGCAATGTTGCTGTTTGAGGATGATTTATTTGAGAGGGGTAATGTCACTGATAATACTATGAGGAGACACAGTACTGGCATCATGATGCACTTTTAGTAGTGGAGAAGAATTGGAGCAAGGCTAGCGACGTAGGACGAGACAGGCTTTTAAGGCAGAAACCCTGATCTCCTTAGTACTGCAGTAGAGGAATCAATTTAGTACTTAGGATGTTGGAGAAAGTTGGCTCTTGAGGAAAAAGATCTGAAGGATTGTGGCACTTTTAAGGGGATGGAGTCTTGATAATTTCCGTGTCAAATTAGTGCAGCGGGAGGGCTGGTCACAGTGGGCAGAAAGTGGATTTAAAGAGTGGCGGGGTGGGGATGGGGGTGGGGAGAGGGCAGGAGAAAATTCAAGTTCTGGCCGAAGCAAATTTGAAACTGGGTCCTAGTCCCTGAGCACAAACACAGCATCCAATCCGTAAGTCTGGTTGGGGAGCTGCAGCCAATGGCTAGCTAGCTCGAGAGGAGCAGAAACCAGTAGTAATGTGGGCTTTTTATTCCCATTGTTGTTGTAGAAGGCTACAGCGTACCTGGGCAGTGAAGCTGTTAAGTGGGTTGCTGGGGTGCGACTGACTGGTTGGGAGCCGTGCCACGACTGCTTCGTGGGAGAGGTGTGCCCGGGTAGGGCGAAAAGCTGAAAGGGAAAGAGGAGAGAGGAGTTAGCTTTTTAGGCAGCAGTTGGGCCAGCTGAGAGGTTGATCGGTGGGATGGTTTAGGTTCATCACAGATGGTGATACATGGAGGTGGGGGTAGCAAGAATTAGGTAAAGAAGTGAGAATTGATTAGCAGAGGTGCTCAGGAGGGAGGGGGTATCTGGCCAAGAGGCACCAGGGGAGAAACGGACCTATTGAGATACAAAAATGCTCCCAATTGTCAGGGCAACTTTATCTTGGTAGAAGACGGGAGTGAAGTTGCACAGGAGAGGGAGTTTTAAAACAAAGGCAAGTAATGGTGCGAGAGTGAAGCGAAAAGGAGTTACAGGACTTACAAATGTAAATTTTTAAGTGGGGAGCACAAGCGAGGCTGGGGGTGAGAGATCTTTGAGAGAGAGAGAGGGGAGGCAGAAATGCAGTATTCAGATACAGAAATGAGAGACTGCTGAAGAACAAGTGCTCAGGGGCAAGGTAAGAAATGGAGAAGGCAGGTGCAGTGAGCATTTGCAGAGTGATGAGAAGGAGACAGTTTAGAAGCAAGAGAGGGGATATAGCAGCTGTTCTTTACATTAAACAAGTGTCGACTTCAGCTAGGAAACCACAATTCATTTTACATTAAACAAATAATCGACTTCAGTTAAGCATCCAAAATTCACCGTGCAGGTTTTTTAGAAGGCTGACTGATAAATCATGCAGGCAGGCTAACTATAATATCTAAGCAGTACTTTACTAAATACTAGTAAAACAGCTATCTGAGCCACAGAAAATGAGCATAAATTCTCATCTGTAAAATTCAAGTTCTGGCCGAAGCAAATTTAAAATTGGATCCTAGTTCCTAAGCATAAATACAGCATCCAATCTGTAAGTCCGGTCAGGGAGCTGCAGCCAATGACTAGCTAGCTGGAGAGGAGCAGGAACCAGAAGTAAAGTGGGCTTTTGTTTCCTGTTGTTGCTGCAGAGGGCTACAGCATACCTAGGCAGTGATGCTGTTAGATGGGTTGTTGTGGTGTGGCCTACCGGTCAGGAGCTGTGCCGCAGCTGCTTTGTGGGAGAGGTGCACTCGGTAGGGTGAAAAGCTGGGCAGTGATGCTGTTAGACAGGTTGCTGTGGTGTGGCCAACTGGTCGGGAGCGATGCGTGACCACTTCATGGAAGAATGTAGCCCAGTGGGGCAAAAAGCTGGGCAGTGATGCTGTTAGGTGGGTTGCTGTGGTGCGGCTGACATGTTGGGAACAGTGCCATGGCTGCTTCGTGGAGAGGTGCGCCCGGTAGGCCTACTTCTGCAGTGATGGGAAAAGTTCTGCAGCACAAAAATAAGGTGACTTGTGTATGTATACTGTTCTAAAACTGATTTTCTTTTATTAATGAAATCAGATGGTACATGTCTTGCTTAAGTAAATCATAATAACAGCGACAAATACATTTTCAAATGAGCCTTAAAAATGTCTACTGAGGAGGCCTCTCTTATGTTAGTGGGAAGTTCACTCAAACTAATCGTGCAGCAGTAATGAAAGGCAAAGAACAATCCCTGGGAGGTTTCTGAAACTATGTATACATTAGGTAAAGGACTAGCAGGCAAACTAATGGGCTGGGGCTGTTCCAAAATATTTTTCAGAACTTTTTTTAAATTCCACAGAATTCCAAAAAGAATTCTGCCAAATGTTATATAAACTGTGGAATACTTTCCTTCAGTTTGCACTGAAGAGTCGATGTAAACTGCAAAATAATATTCATCAGTTTACATAAACTGTGGAACAATATTTTCTCAGTTACATGAACTGCAGAACAGTATTCCTCTGTCTATGTAAACTGCAGAACAGCATTCCTCAGTTATGTAAACTACGAACAATATTCCTCAGGTATGCGAACTACGGAACAGTATTCTTCTGTTATGTAAACTGCTGAACAATATTCCTCAGTTTCTGTAAATTGTGGAACAATATTCCTTAATTTATGTAAATTGTGGAACAGAATTCCTCAGTTTATATAAATTGTGGAACAATATTCTTCAGTTTTGTAAACTGCAGAACATTTTCCTCAGTTTATGTAAATTCTGAACAATATTCCTCAATTTATGTAAACTGCAGAACAGTATTTCTCAGTTATATAAACTGCAGAACAATATTCCTCAGTTATGTAAACTCATGGAACAATATTCCTCTGCTTATGTAACCATGAACAATTATTCCACAGTTTATGTAAACCACGAATAATTATTCCGTGGTTTACATTAAATTCTGCAGAAATCTCCATGGCCACAGAATTGTGGAATATAAGGGTCTTGGTCATGGAATGCCCTGGATTGTAGGGTGTTAGGGAATGCCTTTGGTATTTCATGTTCACACAACATTCTTATTCATACCAACTTATGAGGGTGAGCAAATGCAGAAATTTGCAACTTCAGTGTGTGGCTTTGAATTGAACCCCATGATTAGTTGGCGTTGACACCTTGGCCAAAGGTAATTTGGTCCTTTGGTGTGGGAGTTTGCTACATTAAAAACAAGGGATAATAGATCCCCACCAACAACCCTTGAGCACTCCAGTCAATCCCAAACTCTTCTACTCGCTTTGATTTTCCAGTATTTTTAAAATTTAAAATAACTGTCATCACGTGGCACAGTGCCTGCAGTCAGATTTATTTTCATGAAACAAATGACTGGGGAAGGGGAAGAGACAGATAATTAAGGGTAAGGAAAGGAGGTTTAGGACTTGAGTTATTTCTTAATAATTTGCCTGAAGCTTGAAGTGATCTGGCGTGGTCCAAAAGTTCGGCTCTGTTGAATTTAAGATGAAAGTGTCAAATTTCCACATCCACCAGCTACAAATTTGGCAGCAACTCATCCATACCTGCATGAAGCAGGGTTGGACATGATGGAACTTGAGTCTCTTTAGGCCATAGACTACTGTGCTCTTATTTTATGCATGTTACCAAGGATCACATGTGAGCCTCTAAATCACACACTGGAGTGTGCTGTGGGATTAGTACATTGGGGATGTGAGGAGCTTGACTACTGTAGATGGAAGGGAAGGGAAGGGAAGGATCATCTGCCATTCATGTATCCCCTACTGGCTGACAGTGGAGCAAGTGGCATTGATGTTGGCTGGGAAATGCCGAGTGGCCACTTGCCTACCCTACCAGCCAGAAATGGTGCATGACAATGACGATTGGCAGAGTGGGAGATGAGGGAGCAAAATAGTCGTAAAAAAAATCATACCAAATGACTAATGAAATCATACAGCAGGCTGGAAGGCTGTAGATTACAAGCCTGATTTTTCTTAGCTCCACCTTCAAGTGAGAAAATGTTCTATACACTCACATAAGACACACACATATACAAATCAGTTTCCTGCACACCAGGAAGGCTCTGACATGAGCTCCATGACAGCCCTGCTGTTAACAACAGGTGTCGTTGTATTGAGATGCCTGAAGTAAGATAGAGGCTATACAGGAAGAAAAGTGGGGGCCACCCCAACGAGTGTTATAAGATATTTGTTTAAAATTATTTTGTTGTTGTTCAAAATGTTGCCAACCAAGAGAACACTATATCATATCCTTCCCATATTATAGTGATAGTAATTCCATTGTAGCAGCAGATAAATGGTAATATCCCCCTCAGAATATATGAGGACTCTGTCCAGAGATGAAGCATCTACTCCCCCATCTTGCTGGAATACCTTTGAGTGCCATAATGACGCTGGAGTTGTTTTTGTCAGGATAGTATGTTAGGTACTGTGTTACCACAAATAACTTGTGCACTATTATAATTGCTCACACTAATGACACTTTTACCCAGTCGTTTATTTCTGTAGCTCTTGTTTTGAATCAGTTAATGTACTGTAACAACCTTCTGTACCTTGTATCTCATGTACTTATTTTTTACATTGCTTGTGCCATCTTTATGGCCTGGGTCATACCTGAAAACGGTCCCTGAGATCAGTGTACCCACCCAGTTAACAAATACATATTATTTCACAGAAAAATATGCTTTCCTGTCAACATAAAAAAGTCTGTCACACTTTGTGTAAATATGCAAATAGTAACTGAATGTTTACAAAAAGCATGGTACAATGATTACAGAGAAAGTGACCAGGGTGGGCCCAGAGGCAGCACTCTCCAGGCATCCATTACTTAAGCAGTGGCAAGCAGTATTGAGTTGTGAAGCCAGCAATTTTGTGAAGCCAGTGTGATGATGATGGTGATAGCAGTCAGTAAATGGGAATGCGAGTGCACCAGTAATAAATACCATGGCTGCACCTTGTTCCTACAGTATAGTATATATGTAAATATAGCTGCATGACCCACTTGAACCCATTTAGCACTTATGATTGCAATATGACAGGTGGAATTTGCCACGTAAAATATGGTGTAGGTGAAATCGCCAGATAAAAGATGTTTTGTATACAACGTTTTTGGGACATCCTCTACCCTGATTTTTTTTTTTTATTTTGTAGATGACAGTCTAACAGCCTGGCAGCCACAACAAGTTTTGCTGCAGTTTGTGCAGCACCTCTACATGATCACATGACTCTTGATATGGACTCGGTCCTGTCAGACTTTGTTCGGTCCACAGGGCAGAACCAGGTCTGACAAAGAGACCTTTGAAGGTAAGCTGAAATTTTTTTAAATCTGTCAGCAGCCTTGAAATCTTTAAGAAAATGCATTGACATGAATGAATATTTTAACTACACATTCTCTCTGCTTCCTCCCTTCCCCACTGTGTCTAGTGTTTATGGTCAATAGCAGCAGGACATTGCTATAAGTGATGGGAAAAGAGTTATAGAAGAAATGGAACCTATCTTCTGAGTCCTTGGAACAAAACTAGAACTTTCAGGCTAGGAATCTGGTTTGAGTTTACATTCTTTAGCGTATTTAGGGCCTCTTTTTTCAGAAAAAATTCTCAAAGTATTCTGAGCCCCCTAGTGAAATCAAAAGGTCCCTTTTATTTTGTTTCTCCTTCATGCATCTGCTCTGCTACCTTCTGCTCTTCCACCTCCTTTAGTTGCCACAGAATCCCCTAAAGATAACTTACACCTCAGGCTCTTCCTCCTTTCATACCTTCAGTGAAAACAGCAGATTGCCTAGATGACTAAATACAAATAAAGCAGGCAGAGTGCGTCTCTTTGACCTTCAGTGCCATCATCTTATAATTTAACAAGCTTTTGTTTTATCAAATGATGTGTAACATTTTCATTTTGAAGTTGCAGATGTTCTTTTCACAAGAATGTTTGGGAGTTTGCAGAATCCGAATTAGAATAAGAGTTTTCCAAGAGCTTCCACACTGTTTTGATTCTACTGTGCTGCAAGCTTACCTACCATGTTCCTGCTACAGACAGTTATGGCGCTAGTGATATAGATCTGTTCATATGTACAGATACAGTCTATTCCTCTATCCTAAATACCTTCTGAGCAACAACTACTAAGCAAAAAACATTCTGCCTGCTCAGTCTGGATTTGGCAACTTAGCAGTGCTGTGATGTCAAACCCTGATCAATGACATAAGGTTCCGAATGCTGTCTGTAAGAACAATAGATCCAGTGTGTTGGCCTACAGTGCCACTGAACAGTATTTTTAGAATAATCCTACAGATGGCACGCGATGAAGCACAAAAAAACAATGAGATTGTGTGCCAGGGAATCAAGGTGGTAGTTCTGGGGGCTTGTTTTTCAAGTAAAGATGTCAAACCAGTGGCTTAGCAACATTGTTCTGAGCTACTATATGTGATGCCTGGATTTGGTAGTAGCCTTGTTTCTGTCACTGATTTGGCCAGTGCAAGGTAAGCACAATATGGAGGTGAAGTTCTTTCTCTTGCTGTCTGTCTCTCTCTCTCTCTCTCGCTGTCATGCAGAGGAGGGTGGGCTACAGTGCAATGCTTTGCAGCACCTAATCAACAAGCAATCAAGGCTAGCTAATAAAATCACTCTACAAAATATGGATGGGGATCAAGGTGAAATCAAGCCAAACAGGTCAGCTGCTCCCCGGCCCCCCGAAAAAAATAAGCATCTAAATAAGGAAACTGTGACAGCATTAATAAACATTACTGTTGCTTATTGGAAGCCTTTTCTATGGCTGTTGTTGGCAGGTTGTATTTTCTGTGACTTTGGAGGACCTTCAGTGGCTTTGTAGAGGTTCAGACATGCATTTAGCTGATAGCTTGAGGAAACAATTGTGCTATCATATTTTTAGAACGTTGTACTTTGGAAAATGAGAAACTAGGTTGGCTAAGACTTGTGCTAATAAGTATGGACAATGTAACTTTGATCGCCTAAAGAAAAATCACTTTACCTGTGATATTAGTTGTCAGCTGGTTTGTGTGCCTCAAAGAACTGGATGTTAAAAATAAAAGTGATTTGAATAAGATATACTCTAAAGATCTTAGCCACAAAAATGCATACTAAATAACATTTTAATTACTGGTTAAATTATTTAATAACTGGGTTAGCAGCACTTTTAAATGTCATCCATTCACATATCTGGACTATGTAGTACAGTACGGGCTGCACGCCCATTGGCTCACACTGTGGACCAATGGACGTACAGTGTCAGTCAGCAGGTGGCGGGGCAGCAAGCGGGTGGGGAGCTGCTGCCCTCCACTGACAGGGGGGGAGTGGGGCGGCGGGCCTCAGTGAGGGGTGAGGCAAGGTACCACTGGACTACCAGGGATATAGGAATACTTTTATATTTTACTTATGCCCATGATCGGGGTGCAAGTGCTCCATTGGACCACCAGGGATATAGGAATACTTTCATATTTCACTTATGCCCACAATTGGGGTGCAAGCGGTCCACTGGACCACCAGGGATATAGGAATACTTTTATATTTTACTTATGCCCACGATCAGGCTGCGAGCGGTCCACTGGACCACCAGGGATATTGGACTTTTATTTTACTTATGCCCACACTCGGGCTGCGAGCAGTCCACTGGACCACCAGGGATATTGGACTTTTATTTTAACTTATGCCCACAATCGGGCTGCAAGCAGTCCACTGGACCACCAGGGATATTGGACTTTTATTTTAACTTATGCCCAAGATCGGGCATGGGGGGTGGGGTGCCACCACGATGGTGCAGCCAGAGCTCGGGTGGCCACCCACAGGTGGCAGCTGCCGTGTTGCGCCCTGCAATATGGCAGTTCACCTGTGGGTGGCCAGCTGTGGTTCCTTTTTTTTTGGCTCATCTGTGTGCAGTGCAAGTAGGGGTTGCGCATGCATGGGCTCAGCATATCCCGGGCTGAATATCGGGATGTGCAGATTATGCATGAGCCGCCCCCTCGCCACATACATTACTGATGCGCTCCGGCACATCGGCATTTGTGCCAGGCACAATCCCTGTTTGAATATCACGCCAGTGCGCATCAGTGGGTTGCGCATGGCGCAACACTGTTGTGCCACGCGCAACCCTTTTGAATATCCGGGCCACTATATATTGTGGGCTGAGCTTACCATTAAAAAGTGTATAGTCATGTTTCTTTTCTTGTTTGATATTGAGTTTTCAGTGTTTCTTTTACAGAGTCAGATTAAGGTCTGAGGAAGAGAAACAAACGTGAATTGTTACATAAATGGACTTAATTAAGTTCAACATGTAGGAGAGATCTAAGCTGGACTAAATAAATACAAACTAAAGAAAATAAAAGAAATGATACCTTCTGCTGTTGCTCATTTACCCTCTTATTTCTTGCCTATGCTTTCTTGGTGTAATCACTTTTCAATGTAATCTTTAATTATGAAGTAGAAACCAGAATAACAAAAGTATAGATACTATTTGTGTACAGTGCCCACTGTATTATATTGTAATATATGGATCCTATACAAATGACTTTACAGCTCTCCCACACCATGACCCTGAATTCTTTTGCCACTATCCTCTGACAATGGTCACCCTACCACAGCACTGAAAACTCACTCACTCCAACCTCTCTCTCTCTCTCTCTCTCTCTCTCTCTCTCTCAACATTGCTCCAATTATGCTCCTTTCACAGTCCCTCCAGTCATCAGCTCCACTAACTCTACATGTTAGTTGCTTTCCAGAGTTGCACAATGAAGGCAGGATTAACCAGATAATACTGTAATATAAAAAAATACCCCAAATCATACCGGCTCCCTCAAACTCTTGCTCCTTCTTCATGACTGCTCCAGTCCCTCACCTGCTACAGCTACTGCCAAGCTTGACTGTCAGAAAAGAAGGACGCTGACAGGAAAAGACAGGATCAACCAAATAAACATATTTAATTTAGTTGAAAAAAAGAATAAATGAAAATGATACACAGCGGTAAGTACAATGGCTACAAATTACTCTCGCAAGCAAAGACAGCCACCATTTTTTCTGAACTGTTCTGCCCTCACACACACAAAAGCAGGCAACCACAAAGCATGCTTTTAACATCATCATGTCATGTCCTAGCAACTGCACTGGGCACCATAGCAACCAGTCCTACAGTGTGTAGACATATAAGACAGAGCAGAAAAAATAGTTCTTTTTCCGTGTTAATACTATCATTCAGAGTGCCAAACGATAGTATTACAGGCTCTGAACAATAGTATTACAGCACAGGAATGATGGTATTACGTGTTTTCTGCTGTAGTGTTATTGGGGATTTTTTGCATGCTTTTCAGTGGTATCATTTTGTGAATCCATATATTAAAAAAAATAAATAGGGACTGCCCTTACTAGGATGTAATACCATCTCAAGGTTCTGTGGACATGGGAACCTCTTGAGCATCACTCTTGAGGTTCCCATGACCCTCTTGTCTAGTGTGCACCTGTAATACATGTAACCCCCATGCCACTTATTACAAAGTTACTTTTGATTAAAATCTGGACACTGGTACCCAAATATTGGCATACCATTTACTTTACAAAGGTTGGTGCCACCCTTAGCATTAGGATGTATACCTGGCTCATTTCTTGAGGAAGAGAGAGGGGTGGGGGTACAAGAACAAAACACATGAACCTTGTGTAAAAATTACAACCCAGGTCCAGGGTGGAGGCCGCTAGGCATATACTAGATTTAAAACTGCAGAGAGGTCCCCAGTAAATCCAACAACCAAAAGCAATAATCAGAGTATCCAAGACCAGGAACTGAGATTGTGCAGTATGGCTTTATTCAACATATGGAAATCTAAAGCAGTAGTGGACCCCAAAGGGTCGATCAAGGCAGGACAGGTACATTTCACAAACTCTCCTTGCATGCAGTACAGTTCATGAACACACAGAAGAATATCTTTTTCCCATTTCCCAATGGTGCATCTAGTGGACACCCGGTACGCACTCCAAACATTTTCTTCCATGAGTGCACATTTTGTGAAACTAAGCCACACACTCAGAACTCTTCTTTGAAAATTGGTGCAGTTTGTGAAACTCAGCCACACATCTAAACCTGCAGCAGTGGTCTTTTCTCAGGTAAAAACTGATGCCTTTACAAACTAGAAAGCCCAGTCTTGTAAGCTTCTCAGATGGCATTCCTCCCACACTTGCCCCAACCGACAGTCTCTGCCATTCTTCAGGGTTACACCATTGAAAACCCCATTCCCCACTAAAATGCTAGAGGTCTCACAATTTCCATTTCCATCATTCACTGGGGTGACCAAAGTACAAATTGCACTCTCCTGGGTGAACAGTTTACAGAAATTCACTCTCCTGGGAGAACTAGGGACACTGACAGGTGCATTTTAGCCTTATCTATGGGCACACACCCCCAAAAATTGATTCCCCTAAAGGTTTGGAGAACTTGTCTCCTTAGAACAGTACTCATGAACTAGTTGTCCCATCCACTGGGAATGGAACAACAAAACAGGCACCTCTCTCTGGTAGTAGGTCAAAACAGTCTCTCAAGTTCTTTTCCAAGGCAGATGAAACACACAAAGGATCTTCAGGGGATTGCCCCTTCAACTCACTGAGGAAAAGCAGTTCCTTCCACTTCGCTGGGAGCAGAAATCAGGAAATCATGCTGTAGGAAAGTCTCCACCACTTCACTGGAAGCTGGAAATTGTACTCTACTTGGATGAGAAATGCTTGGCCCTCAACTCAGAGCCCAACTGGCAGTCCTTCTGCCACTCTCACCTCCACACCCAAGCTCTAACTACAACTAACTCTGACCACTCACTGAACATTCTAAACTCCCAGAGCAGCTGTACACACAAAAGGGGTTTGCTGTAGAAGTTCAAATGGCCTAATCATTCTTCTTTCAGGCTAGCTGAGTAAACAATGATGTCATTACCTAGAAGCCCTAATGAGCTCCCTACCAGCTGCATGCTACCTTTCTAACACTAATACTGATAGGATTCTAGTAACCCCAGGGACAGGGCGGTTACACAGTTTTCTTTCTATTATTCTGTTTATTGCATTCAATATTTTATTTCTAAAATATGAAATTTTACCCAAATTCACATGGAAAGATAGTTCCTCTTCTAAAGTGCTTTTGGAATGTTTGATAAATTCTGTAGGATTCTGAAAGTGTTTTAATTTAAACTACAGATTTATTTTTCTTGTGGTTGTGACCTCTCACAAAATAAGAGTTGTTCCAGTCAAAACAATAAATTAACTTTTTCATAATTATTTTTGCTTTAGTTAGACCTAGTGAAGTAAATTAGCCCACCATCTTAATAATATACTGATGAAAGGCTAGTAGATGCCATCTGCAGTTTAGTGCTGCAAATGAATAATTAGGATGAATGTACTATATAATCTTTGTTCCCATAAATGATTATACAGAACATTCATCCTGATTATACATGTGCAGCACTACAATGCAGATGGCATCTACTAGCCTTTGATCAGTAGATTAATTCAGAACCAGGACCTTACCTTTAGACTAACTTGTTAAGATAAGGCTAAAGGTAAGGTCCTGGTTCTGAATAAATCGAAAGTCTCCAGGATTGTAACTTTCTGAATTATCAGTTTGAAAGAGTACTACGGTCAGAATTTGCAAAAATGTATGTTGTGCTGAGTGTTTTGATTTGTGTTTCTAGTCCTGGTGTGTCCATCCCTTTGTCTGTTATGATTTTTTTTTCTAAATTAGTCAGCTAGTTTGATGGCCCCTGTGGATCTCTAGCTTAGCATCATTTATTGCTCTTCTTGTTCCTTCAGTGCCTCCAGTCCCATGTGACAGTGATGTATCCGGGACCATGGATTCAGCAAACACTGGTTTAGAGTCCAATTTGCAACAGCAGAGCTGTGATATTAAGTAATTGTCCTTATTCAGTGAGCACTAATGGCTACATTTACAGTTTAGCAAACACGTAAAGGCTAATTGACTGTAGTTCTGTTAGAAAACAGCTAGAATCTTTACTAATTATAGCATCGATGGCCGGGGGTTATTTCTGTGCTTTAAATGGCTGTGTGTAGTTTAACAAAATCAAAACTTTGAAAAGCAAAACATTTACTCTTTCTGAGTACACCTGACACACATATAGTAAACAAAAATATTGACTTAGAATTATTAAGTGCAGACCAAAACATCAGGCTTCTATCTCTAGTACTTGTGGTATTAGCGGCCCTGGACACATCACTGACACATGGGACAAGAGGCATTGTAAGAAAACAAGAGCAATAAACCCTGCTAAGATGGAAATCATCAGGGATCATAAACTACCATCTAACTAGCATGCTAATTAAAAAAAAACTCTTTATAGCAAACAAAGTAAAGGACACTCAGGACTACACACACAAATCAAAACACTTTTGATGAAGCCATTATTTCTTTAATCCAAAACTGAAAAGTCATCAGACAGCTGTGGCTGTTATAGGCCCATACCATTAGTAAATACAGACTACAAAATATTTACAAAATTCTTGCTAAAAGACTCAACAAAATCATATCCAAAATTATACAGCCTGACCAAACTTTCTTCACTGAAGGTAGGAAACTGGCAGACAACATTAGGAGAACCATGAATTTAATGGAAAAAGCTACTTCTAAAAACGTTACCCTAGTAGCTTCAGATGATGAAAAAACATTCAACAGGGTGAAGTGGGACTTTCTTCAGGCAGTATTAAGGAAGTTTGGTCTTCAGAAAAAAAATGATAACATTAATAGCCTTAATATACAAAACACCAAAAGCTAGAATTAAGACAAATGATCAGCTGTCTTATTCTATTGACTTCTGAAGAGGTACTAAGCAGGGATGCCCACTCTCTCCACTCCCTTTTGCTATGGGCATGATGAGGATGCTTCCAGGATGATGATAGGTTTGATCCTGGGGTTGACCCTGTTGATGGCATCCTCTAGGCAGGGTGAGGAATCTAGGCATTGTCCTTGATGACAAGCTGATGTTTGAAGCTCAGGTATCGGCTGTCATCAAAGGTGGTTTCTACCATCTGAGGACTATTGCCTGGATTAAACTCATAATTCCACCCAAAGACCTGCCATCACTAGTGCATGTCTTTGCAAAATCCCAGACTTGACTACTGTAATGCTCTTTGCCTTAGGATCACTGGGGGAACCTCTGTCAGCTGCAGCTAATGCAGAACACATCAGCCAGGCTGCTGACAGGGCTGTCAAGGTCCTGTCATGTGACCTTGGTCCTGAAGGGTCTGTACTAGTTGCTGGTCAGGTGGAGAATTCTCTTCAAGGTGGGCTTGCTCACCTATAAGGCCCTATATGGACCTGGCCCTGGCTACCTGTCAGACCTCCTCACTCCTGTCATCCTGGCCCGCTCCCTCCATTCCTCCACTGCTGGCCTCCTGGTGGTTCTGAGGTCCAGGCTGAAAACCTCAGGTGATAGTTCATTTGGGGTTGCCAGCCTGGTCCTCTGGAACTCACTGCCAAGACCTTTGAAAGAATCCCCAATGGTGGAGATACTTTGGAGGGGCCTGAAGACTCACCTCTTTAGCTTGGTCTTTCCTGCAGATGTTTTTTTAACTAATACTAGATTTTAATTATTATATTTTATTGTATTGCCTGCTTATGTATCTGAATGTTTTACTCTGTAAGTTTAATTGTATGGTGCCCAGAGCACCTGGGATTGGCCATCAAACAAATAAAATTCCATCTATCTATCTATCTATCTGTCTATGTTTATGGAGTTCTTTGCACATGCAATTAGGCTAATCAATGAAATAAAAGGTTTTGTGATAGATGATAAGAAGCACGTAATTTTTTTTATATGCTGATGGTGTACTTATAAATTTCAATGGTACTTCAGCTTCTTTAGCACTTTCATTTAAATTGTTGAAAGATTTCTCTAAAAGTCTCAGGATATAAGGTAATCTGTGCTAAAACAGACATACTTCCAATTTGTGAAGACTTCCCAACCATAACGATTCTGTCTATAATATACCCGTAAGCATCAAATTTAGATATTTGTGGGTCATAATCTCACTAGATAGATCTGCATTATTTGAATTAAATTACAAACTCCTTCTAGAAAGAATTTTAAAAGACTTAAATAAATGGATGTTGCTCCTTCTGACTGTCATAGGACGGGTAAATATAATAAAAATGAATATCTTGCCAAGACTATTTCTTTTCCACACCTTCCGATTTGGATTACAAAAAAAAAAGTGATCTAGAGGGAAAAATTAGTACCTTAATATGGCAAGGAATCTCACTCTTTTAAAAGTGAGAATAGATTTACCCCATTTACATATATTAAATTCATGAATAAAATTCCAACTTTAAAAATAATGTTTTTATATATAAAAGGGAGAACAAGAGAATATATCAGCTGAGACAACTGTATAAAATGGCTGTTATCTTGAATTTCATGAGTTCAGAAGTCAATATGGTTTGAATGTTTGCATTACTTAGCATTTCTCCAATTGGGAGACTTTAACAGGAAAAAAGTAGGGAATGTTAAAGAATTATCATTTTCTTCAAAAGAAAATGTGTTGCTCAAAGAATCAAACAGAAAGCTTATAGGTAAAATATACAAAGTCTTGAACAAAAAAGTCAAAAGAATGCAAGGCAAAAAGACTTACAGCTGGAGCTAACTGATCAACAATGGACAGCAATGAACTCAACAGTCCCAGAAGTCTCAAAATATAATAAACTTAAACAACTACAATTCAATATTCTTCATAGGATATATTACACCCTAGCTAAACTTCATAAATTTAACATAATTGGTCAGATAAATGCCCAAGATGCCTCAGTGCAGTGGGACCGTTATTACACATGCTTATCATGTCTCCAGTCCTAAAGGATTTTTGGGATAGTATTTGAACAATAACAGATAGAGTAATTGGGCCAAATGCTCCCTTCAATCCGGATATTTTATTATTTAATGGAACATTCTCAATGAGAGATAATGGGAATAAGGAAAAAATTAAGTTTCTAAGCCTAGCGCTAATCAATGTGAAAAAGTAGATTCTGCAAAATTGGCAAGACTGTAACCCACCACATATTACAAATGGATCAAACTTTTAGTGAATTGTACAAATTTACAAAGGATTTTTCATAGTCGAGACGAGGATAAAGCACAATTTGACCCTATATGAGAACCTTTTTCTTTCCAGTTCTTGACTAGAAATAAATATTGGGAGACTCCCTAGCTCCCTTCAAGAAAAAGATTGAATTTAAAAATTTGATCTTGAAGCCCCAACCAGGAATCTATTCAGAAAACATATTTGGGACTATGATGATTGGCTAATATCTCTCTTAAGAACAAAATAGGGTAATAAGCTATGGTCTGACCTCCCCAAATCAAAAATCAAACACTTTGCACAACATAGTTTTTTTTGCAAATTTTGACTGTACTACCAACTTACATGTTGTTGTCTAATGCTGTTCTTCTATGAACAGATTTTTGAGGAACCCCAAGAACTTTTACCCAATGAGAGTGTCTTAGGGAGGCTGAGAAAAGGTTTTAGTGAGGATTTCTTTTGCATACTTATTGATTGATGGGTACTCTGTATTTAATGAAGTATGTAATCTGACTATTTGAATGTTAAGATAATATAATTGGTTCTCAAAGTTCTATGCTTTGCACAGTAGGTCCATGTTCTCTAATGCCTACGCCTGTAGCAGCATCAGTTAGCTACATTTGTCTTTCCAGTTATAGATAGATTTTTTGCAATAAACCTACAGTAACCTTAGATTTAGTATTCTGCAGATCTTTTTGTAGAAAATTTACATTTCTGTTGAGAGCACCAAATGTTCAGTCCTCTTCCTTCAACCAAAGTTAAATATTCTACTTGGATCTTCCAAGTTAATGCAGTACATTCTGAGAGTTAAGTACACTAACAGAACTAGCTGATTGCTCTGTGTTCAGTGGGATCAGTATTGGTTCTATTGCAGTTTGCAATTGCAAAGCCTTATTTTTCAAAGCTGGAACACGTGGCCATTCAGATTTTTCCTTTATTTCTTTGGGCTACTTTGAAGCACCCACACCAAGTGATTTATTCAAAGGAGGCAATGATAGTGTTTTCTTAGGGGATGCTGCAGTTGCCTGCCTGCCAATGTTCACTGGGCTCAGGAAATTAGGGTGAAAATATTTGTCCAATAGCTTAAGCCAAATGGAGAAAGAAACTTGCTGGGGGAAATTGAGAGTAAGGCCCTACGGAGTAAACTATAGTATGAACAACCTTTTCTGCAGTCAGCATTGCAGCAGATTATAGTTTATGGTATCTACTAGGCTATGCATGGGGCTGATCTTTATGTTCACTTGCATGTGCGTAAGTAACATTTTGTTCCAATAAATGGCATTTCAGAGATGTGTCTCTGTCAAGACCAGTGCAGTTCATGCTGCAATGAGCTCAGCAGTGACATCCCAATGATCAGCAAGGCTGATCCTGATGCGTGTTTCTATTTTCAGGCGTAAACTTTGCATAGTTGAAAGGAGTCAACCACTCCATTCGGAAAGCAGCTAGCTCCTTTCATTTGTGTATTGTGAAGCATCCAGCAAGCCTCCAGCTTGCTATTGTGCCTTACCCAGACTATCTGCATCTTCAGTCAGCCACTCTGTCTACAGTACCTTTTTCACGCACAGTGTTGGCTCATGATGCCACTATGGCCCTGTTCTGGGCTGATGAATTGGGGACTGATTGCATGATGTTGTTTCTGCATCTTCCCCAGTTGCTGTCTTGGAGATGCCAATCACTTGCTATGACCTTTTCTCCACTCCCCCCCCCAGCTGATCTCAGGGGAGCTGAATAATGGTTGTGTTATGCAGCAATTTGTACTTATTTTATATTTTTTCAATAGTATTATTGATCCCTCTTGTGTTTGCTGCTTCACAGCTTTTTGACTCTGAGAAGGTGTTCAGAAGCCTCTCAGGTATCTAAATCACTCAAATGAACTCATACTTCGAGCAGGAAATTCCGCTCTCTCGCCAGTTGAGTGAATGGAATTGCCCAGTGTGATGACACTGTCCATATAAGGATAATGACATCTGCAATCCACCCCAAATAAGGGATTTCAGGATTGCTGCCCATGCCCGTCACACTTACGGAGTCCCTGACCACTGGTGGTGCACTACTGGTTGTTCGTCACCTTCCTGGCCTACAGTATCTGAGGCTTGCTCAATGCAAACCTCAACTCAGTGATGGTGTGGTGCTGCACGGGCAGCCTGGTGCCGCTACAGTTCATCATCCTGGATGAGTTGGTCCAGGTCTGGCTGCAGGAGCTGGGAAGCATATCAGCCGTTGTAGTGCTGGACAACCACAGCCCGCATTGGCACGAGGTGAAGAAGGACAATGTGGCATGAGTAGTGCTAAACATGGTGAGCAGCAGCCTGAGCTGCATCAGTGGGGGACCCCGAGTCTGCTTCCTGAAAGGTGAGAGCCAGGGATATATAATCCATTCTAACACATACACACCACAAGACTGTTGTCAGCCCAGGGTTCCTAGAACACCAGGGACTCCTGTAGTTTACAGAAAAATGGGGGATTCTACAGGGTAAGCATGGCATTAGTTACATGAGGAAACAGAGCAATTTAGTGCCCAAAGGAAAAAAGTAATCTACTGGAAAAAATAGGAACATTGCCCTAGAGTTACAGGGACAATCTCAGACTTACCTGGGTGCCATGTCAAACCTGTCACCCTAGTAAATATACACAAAAAATAACAACCACTGACTGCGTGTGTGTTGAAGATTTGACTTTAAACTTTTAAATCCAAATAATCTACCCTGCTTGATTATCCAACAGCTGAAAAGAGACTACAGAGCAAGGTAAAAAAAAAAAAAAAAACTGTAGTGCTCAGAGAGTAGGGACATTTTTTATATTAGGTTGACAAATCAAATCTTTAGGTTAAGTGTCATCTGTTTTTACAGGGGTCAGGAAATCGCTATTAACTGGCAGCTCTTTTAATTAGGGTGGGTGAACTGGTTCATAAAAATCTGAACTGCCCAAACAAGCTGAAGTGTTCAGAAGCTAACCACTTCCAACACCTTCAACTGTTCAGATCAGTTCGAGGGTGGCTCCATCATGGGAACTGATGGGCGAGAGAAGCATGAGAGCACAGGAGGGACCACAGACTAGTCCCTGGTTCCTCATTGGACAGGCAAGCTATCCAACTTTCTAAGGTGGCACCTGATTGGGTTTGTTCTGTAGCAACTCACATGGTCCACCTTAGGAGCTGGCACCATGGAACATAGAGTGAGTGGAACAGAATGGAGAAGGAGCAGCAGTGTTTACTGCTCCATGCTGCTTGTTTTGTGCCTTGCCTGTTGTTGCCAATTCAGCAACTTGCTGACTCGTTGGGAGTTGGACTCTAAGAAAAGAAAGAAGTGAAACACTACAGCCACAAAAAAATATATATAATTTTTTTAAATGGGAAAACTTGGGAATGGGGACTGGGTCTGGGTGTTGGGGAGTCACAGACTCGTGAAGGGGAGGAGGAAGACTAGGGGCCAATGAGTGAGTGCCAGTTTTGTGTTTTTTTGGCAGCAGAGGAGGTGAACAGTGCCAGTCCAGCCAAGTTAGCCAACCAGTGCCACTTCTTGCATGCTGTGTGCCCCCAAACAAGTCAGTCATCTTCTGTCATCTCTCCCTGTGCTCACCGGGGGAGGGTATAAGCTTTGGCTCAGTGGGAATTCCATCACTTGGAATAATGCTTTAAGGAAAAGGAAAGTGTCAGAGGGTTAGGCCAGGTCCATGAATCTCTGTGAGTAGCAGCCCCTGCAGCATCAGCCTAGGTTCAATCTGTGAACTGCTGTGTGTGTGTGAGTGGGTAAAAAAAAATCTGACAGCCAGCCACCAGTGCCACTTCTTGCATATTGTCTGTGACCCCCCAAGAACAAGTCAGTCAGCTCTCATCTCCTGCCTGTACTCCACTGGATAAATCTACAAGCCTTTTCTCAGTGGGCATTCCATCATGTGGAATAATTCTTGAATGAAAAGTAAATGTAAAGTTATGTCATAGAGGGTTAGGCCAGGTCCCTGAGTCTCTGTGGGTAGCAGTGCCTGCAGCATCAGCCCATATAGCCTAGGTCCAGACAGCATGTAAAATACTGTGTGTGTGAAATAAAATCTGACCGCCAGCCACCAGTGCCACTTCTTGCATACTGTCTGTGTGATCCCCAAACAAGTCAGTCGGCTCTCATCTCTTCCTCCTGTGCTCCATGGGGTAAATCTACAAGCCTTTGCTCAGTGAGTATTCCATCATGTGGAATAATCCTTGTAGGAAAAAGTAAATTACTAAGTTAGGGCTAGGCCAGGTCCCTGAATCTCTGTGGGTAGCAGTGCCTGTAGCATCAGCCTTTATAGCCTAGATCCAGTGTATGAGCTACTGTGTGCATGAAATGAAATCTGACAGCCAGCTACCAGTGCCACTTCTTGCATACTGTCTATGTGACACCCACCGCAAACAAGGCTGTCAGCTATCATCTCTTCCTCTCTTTGCTCCGTTAGGGTAAATCTGCAAACTTTGTCTCAGTGGGCATTCCATCACATGGAAAAATCCTTGAAGGAAAAAGTAAATTAAGGTGTCATAGAGGGTTAGTAGGTCAGGTCCCTGAATCTCTGAATCTTTGTGGTATCAGCGTCTGCAGCATCAGCCTTGCAGCCTAGGTGTAGTGGTAACTAGTGTGTGTGTGTGTGTGTGTGTGTGTGTGTGTGTGTGTGTGTGTGTGTATGTGTGTGTGTGTGTGAAATACAATCTGGCAGCCAGTCACCAGTGCCACTTCTTGCATACTGTCTGTGTGACACACCCCAGACAAGTCAGTCAGCTCTCATCCCTGCCTGTGCTCTGTGGGGTATTTGGCTGAGTGGGCATTCCATCACATGGAATAAATAATCCTTGAAGGAAAAGTAAAGTACTGTGTCAGGAGGGTTAGGCCAGGTTTTGAATCTCTGTGGGTAGCAGCTACAACACCAGCCCTTATAGCCTAGGTCCAGTGTGTGAAGTAATGTGTGTGTGTGTGTGTGTGTGTGTGTGTGTGTGTGAGTGACAGACCAGTGGGTAAAATAAAATCTGACTGACAGCCACCAGTGCCACTTCTTGAATACTGTCTGTGTGACCCCCCCCCACCCCGAATAAGTCAGTCAGGTTTCATTCATCTCCTGCATGTGATCTATGGGGTAAATGTACAAGCTTTGGCTCAGTGGGTATTCCATCACGTGGAATAAATAATAAAAATAAATAATCCCTGAAGAGAAAGTGAATTACTGTGTCATTCACTCCTTCTTATCTCATTTCACTACTCATGCTGTTTATTACTACTAAACAGCGATTTAATAGCCTTTTTCTATAGCGATGTTGATTAATAGTGTTTTAAAATGATTTTTTAACATACAGTTACCATAAAACAATAAAGGTTATAAAAGGTTCGGATAAGGTTTAGATAAGCATCCAAACCTTTTTTTTGCTTATCAGAACCTTTTAGAATCTCAGAATCTTTTGAGGTTCTCCCATCCCTACTTTTAATATTCTTATTTATTGAAATGTGGGACTAAGAATAGTGTCAGGTCACAAGTTTGGGCCATTCAGGCATGGAGGCTGTTTAGCAAAATGGGTCAAATTTGGTGTTGTTTAGGAAAACATTAAAAATGACCCAGAAACCACTGTATCTGCAAGGACCTAGAAGAGTCATTATCTGTAAGAGAGGTGGCTAAAGAGTCAATCAGTGTGCTGCTGGGGTTTTGTAGCATGTGGTCTATAAATTCAGTGACTTGCAAAGCCCTCCTGAAGTGATATTTAACCTCCAAATGATCCATAGATAATTGTACCTGAAAGAATGATGATCGGAAAAATGATTTCACATTGTTTTCATTTTATGGACAATATTTTGTACAGTTCTCTTCATGGAGCTAGACATTTAGGGTTTCACACTGTCAGTGATCAGCCCAGTTGCGGTAGTGCTGAGGCACTGTGCACTTCACCTCCTGCCATGCCAGTGGCCTGGGTTTCGGAATGGATGTGGGTTGCTCAGTGACTGGCCAGGGAGGGAGGATTGAGCATCCCTAGCACTTTTCTGCTCCGTGGGGAAGGGGGGTGCTCATGTGCCAGTTGGTGGCTGCCACCTATAGGAATGTAGGAAACAGTGTGGTGCGACAAATGGGAAAGGGATCTTGTCAGCAGATGCTGAGGGCATCTCCACAGAGGTGGAGCTCACACAAAGCATCACAGCTCACAATGGTAACCCTCTGGGGAGAAAATGGCAGAAAAACCCAGTTGTGGTGAGATGGCCCAACCCCCTGCAGGCCCCACCTGTAACTGCACACCTATGAACTGATCTTTTGGAAGATGATCATTACAGTTCAAATGAAAGGCTTTTTTTCATGTAATATAAAGAGAGCTGCCATGCCTACCAGGTCCCTGAGGTGCTGAGCTGTACAAGAACAGAAAGCCCTCTGATCCTCAGACCCCTACTAGGTGCTAGCGTAGCTTGTACTTTTTTTGACATTGTCTTACTGATTGGCCTACATGGTCAGTGGTACAGGGCAGGGGTTGCCTTCAGGAAGGAGCACCGAGCAAGTTTACACTCAACATGACTGACAGCCAAGGTTAAAGTAAAATTTAAACAGGCAGAGAATGATATAAACAAGCATTTGTCAATGACGAATGTTTGCTTGCTGGCATTGGCAGTGGTAGTGTAGAAGTTACAGAGCTGCGTAATAGGAATGGCAGTGAAGTATTGAACTGAAGCCAACCCCACCACCACCCTGCAGAGAGTGACAGGCATTGGGGTGTGCCTTTGGGTCGTCAGGCATAACGGCCATGCTATTTCACCACACCCCACCCTGCAGACACTGACAAGTGTCATGGTGTTCCTTGGGGTCTTTGGCCCTTATGCGCACCCCATTCCATTGGGAAATACGGTGAGATGGGTGTGATATAGGAGAATGGGGTGAGCTTTGGGGCTGAAGAGTCCAAGGCATACCTCCATGCCTCCCACTGGCTGCAGGGTGTGGAATGGTATGAGCATTACAGGCAAGAATCCCAAGTCACACCCCTGATGCCTGTCATTCTCTACAGGGTTGGGCGTTATGGTTGGAAACCCTAATACCTCAGGCATTCATTGGTATTTTCACTCCAAATTTTCAACATGGTTTTTTGTGACCCCACCTCATGAACAGTGGCAATATCAGTTTGTTAGCTGAAAGCTGCTTATGCACAGTGACTACGGCATTTAGCACCACAGGTGCAAAAACATTCTGAACAGGATGTAAAAAATGACAGCTGTACTGTTCATGGGGAGGTGTAAAAAATGGCAATGTTGCATATCTGCAGTAAAAATATTAAAAAAACTGGTGAAGTCACAAGCATACATAGAAACTGTGCAACGCACACCCATAATATAATTAGGTTGGGGATTTTTTACAGCAGATTGTCAACTCAGGCATTTTGGTGTCTCTGATCATGAAGGAACTAGAAGGAGGACAGGATCAGATCTACAGTACAGTAGCTTCTTCTTCTTGTTTTTACATTGTTTCTTGTGGATTCTACTTGGTAGAAGGTTATTTATTTCCTTTCTTACTACTAAGGGGCTAGCAGGGTATTGTTTGGGGCTGTTGGAATTTTGAAACCTGTTTTGGTAGCTATAAGTGGGCTCATTTGTTTGATGATTCACTGTGTGGCAGGCTGCATTCGTGGAGGCTTATTTCTTCTGTTTTAAAATATAATTGGTGTGATTTAACTGGATCTGTTTCTTTGAATTGGAGACCTATATCTTCTAATTCCAAGCCTATTTTGATGTGTTGTTGGTGAAGCTGTTTGAATTGAGTCCTGTTTCTTTGGTATGCAAACCTATTTGGGGGACTTTGAGTAGAATTGTGATTCATTGTTGCTGGCTTCACTAGCTGCAAAGTTGTAGTGCAGAGTGGGGAAGGGTGCTAATGGTCTGACCAGAGGCCTCAGCTACCTGATTGTTTCTGGAAGACTGGGCTGGTCCCACCCCCAAAACCCTCACCCCACCCACCCCTGGTCCATGCTTTCCTTTATACAGGGTTCTGCCATCACTTCCTCAAGCTTGAGCAAGGCTATGCACCTGTCATAGCAAAGCAGACATCCAGGAAAGGAACAGCAGCAAGTGAAGAGGTGACAGCTATCACAGTGGAAGGGAAGTAAATGCAAATCTAGGAGCTTTCATTATTACTTCTTTGCATTGATATTGCATTGGGGAAAGGAGGAGTAGGAGTTTGAAGAAGGTTGTGCAATGGCTATTAACGTCTCTTTTAGTGTGGATAGGAAGGATAGGAATATAAAAAGCAGTTGCTCAATATATCTAAATATGTACAACAAAGGGGTAAGGAAATAAAGAAATAATGTTTTGCACTGATGGGGGAGAGGAGACTTGGGAGTGTTTGGCATCCTGCATCTGGAAGGGTGGGGGTTGCTGGTAGGACAACGACAGCAGTGGGTAGGGTGGTAGGCTGCAACAACTACGTTGCACCAATCTTTCTAAAATTGCCTGGAGTGTGGGAGGATGTTTAGTGTGCAACCACATAGAAAAACTTAGAAAGGAGATTGAGGGTCTGCAGGAGGAACTAAGACAGGCAAGGCAGATTGGGGGTGGGTTTAGACCAATACTTGAGGGAGGAAGAAGGGGAGATGAGGGAGGGCGATTTAAGCCAACAGTGGTGAGGAGAGGGTCAGAAGAAGGGAAGCAAAGGGGTCCAGGCCAGGAAGAACAATTGCTGGGGAAACCAGGTCAGGAGACAAAAGACAAATGGAAGGAGGAGATAGGGACTTGTGAGGGGAGGCGAAGAAGTGGCAAAAGTCATGGAGTGAAAAGGAGAGAACAGGTTACTATGAAGAGAGAGGGAGTGGGCATTTGTGAAGGGTCTTCAGAAAATAGTTTTGCACTGCTAGAGAGGAAGATGGTGGAGGAGGGAAATGATGAAATCAGAGGAGTAATTGATCAATGCCTGGACCAAACTGGAGCAGGGGAAATTCTGCTCAGAGAATTGCAACAGGGTAAGGAAATAATGTGCAGGAGGAAGAAGAGCTGGAAATGAGAGGAGATGAATGGAAGCAAGCAGGGAGTAAGAGGTGTCAAGGGTTCAAAATCTCACTGGAGGCTTCCAAAGCAGCATAGAGAGCTGTGACCAACAGCCCTTTAGGCCTCATGCTTTCTGGCTGTTTGTTTGCCTCGGAGTACTGGGTTGAAATCCACAGCATGGGGTTGATGGATTGACTAGCATCCAGCATGAAGTCAGCCCATTCTCAATGGGAGGCAAGGAAGTTCAAGACATCGATTCTCAAGTCTGCACAGATATTTGATACAGTGGCCATTTATACCAGTAGTGGAGGGAACATAAAATCAACCTGTAAAAGATGTGCCATATTGTGTATTGATCCACAACAGGTGCACTTATAAACAGGCGGCTACTGTGCTCTCATAAGCTTGCAATTCAAAACTGCCATGGGGTGTAGTGGGTCAGCATCGACCACACCCAGTAAGTAGCCAGACTTTGCAAAGAGTTACAGAGTGCTGAAAAATGGAAGAGGTGATGCGGGTATGCACACTTACAGTCACCGTTGGGAAGGGAAAAGTTATTCACAACAAGTGAGAATCTTGCAAACTCTAAAAGCACCTGCACAAAGTTGTCAATTTCCAGGAGGTCTAAACCCTCCGCCTCAGGTTCTTGGAGATGATAGAGATGCAAAGAAGTCACAAACAAGTTGCATAAGAGTAATACATCATGTTTATTACTACCAAAGGACAAATCACAGTTGCCATAAACAGTTCTTACCATTAGGAACTGAAAGCCAATGCTATGTGTTCCCTATACCTCGAGGACCGTAGAAATCTCAGGGGTCTCTGAGGTAGAAGAGGTAATGTCTTACATTATATACACCTAAGATAGTTACCATAGTTAATGTAAAACAGAAACAGTTCTAGTTACAGAGATGAGTCCTATTGGCTAAATTCGAGGTGGCTCCACAGTCCTAGATAACATTATACAATTTTGTTATAGTCATCACTTTGTGGAAACAAAGAAAGTAGTTTGTTGTACATAGCCGTGTAATAATACAAATCATCAGAAGATGGCATTGCCGACTCATATATCATAATACTACAAGGACACAAGTGCCCTAACATCTTGTAAACAAGGAATACATATATGTATTAGAAAATAAAGTATATAGTAATCATGTGCATACATATCCTGACATCTGCTCTTGTACGGTAGATGTTCATAGCCCTATACGTTAGTATAACAGACCTAAATGCTAGTTGTCTGCAGTGTACCTCTGGGGTATCAATCAGGGTGCAGGGACCTCGTGTAACAACACCCTATGAGGTCATGAATGGTAGAGCCATGAGACTACCTGAGCAACTGTTAATTGATCTACTCACCTCTACTGCAGATAGAGTATCTGTAGACAAGTATGTAGAAAAGCTCCATGATGGCACCATAAAGACACACCTGTTCACTGCCAAGCAAATAGGCAAGACTCAACAACAAGCTAAATCTCATTTTGACAAGCATGTCAAAGAAGTCAACTGGCAAGTTGGAGGCCAAGTCATGCTTCTGTAGTACCGACAACCCACACATTCATTTGCCAGTAAATGGGAAGGCCCTTATCCCATTATTAACAAGTTCAGCCCTGCTGTGCATCAGGTCAGAGTACAGTAGTAGAAAAAGGCTGCTGACAAGTGGTTCCACGCTAAGCAACTCAAACTATATAAAGGTGACTAAAAACTTACTTTTCCTAACACCATAGGGCGGAATAGTACTTACAGAAAACTAATCCTTTTCTGTTTCTTTCAGATATCGGCAAGATGGCTATCTTGCACCCTCTTCTCCTGCTGGTAGGACTACTGCCTTTAACCATTATAGCACCCCACTTAAACCCCCACAGACTCAAAAGGATTGATTGGTTTGTTTGCTTGGTATTGGACTGATCATCACCTCCCATGGGCGTTCGCATAAACATTCCAAATGCAAATATTAAGGTTACACAAGGCAAAGATGCCTTTCTGGATGCTGCAGTTGTTGCCCCAGATAGATCCTCCTTGTCTTTTCAATGACAAACTGATGCTATGGGCTACACAATCCCTGTAGCTCACCTGGCCAAGGGTACATTCCAGCACTGGCCTAACACTGACATATCATTGAAAGGTTCTCTTTCTATTAGACATACTTCTCCATAACACACTGGTCAGCATAATCTTACTGCACTTATAGATCCTGCTTTTTGTGATAGACTCCCTTCAGAGGAGGCCATTGATTTCTGTCTACAAAATTACACTGCCTCCTCTTCTGTCTATCTTGCTGTAGTCCACCAGCCAGGAGGAACTACTTGCCTGTCCTCACCAATTTGAGGGTCCTCCTAGTGGTTTGCCTGCCACATCACACCTAGGTGCCTTGATAAACAATGTGCAACTTATGCATGTCCCAGTTATTTTCAATTTATCACATTGGAATATGGCTGAATTTGAGTCAATAAACTAATACTTCTAAGTTTCAGAATATGATGCTTACTGATCTTGTAGTTGCTTACCAAACATGCACAAATGATCCTATTGGCGGACCTCACACCACCGACCATATTGATGTTTTTAGACCAGCTCATAAATATGCAAAACCCAGACCAAAACACACCAAGCGGGACACAGTCTCAGATGCCGCAGGTGCAGCCAGTTCTGTCTCTGGTATAACCAGAGTAGCTGGCACTGTTACTGGCCTTTTTGGCTCAGGAATATCTATTTGGAATAGAGCAGACATTGCCTCCATTAAGGCACAGACACTCAAGTTTCCAGCAAACATTTGGCAATGATGTTATACCCCTATCTTGCAAGGTGTAAATTTTCTTGTCGAGGAAGAATGTTATACCATGAGCAATATGAAGGAGATTGCTCAAGGGTTCAATAATACCAGACAAAAACTTAATGATCTTATTTTTCAGAACAACGGTGAGGCAGACAAGCAATATATTGAGCATGAAATTTTATATTCTGCTTATGGCTGTTACATTATTTCTACTGTTAATGCTCTCTTCAGGGATTTGGAATCGGGCAAAATTCCAGATATTATTCATGATCTCAGATTGGGTAAATGGTATTGCCCACTGGTTGCATTTCCATGTGTTTAAAGAGTACTCTTTTAACACTTCTATGTCCACAGTCAGAAATATTGGTTATGTCTCGAGGTTCCCTAACAGGACCCCGTGTTATTTCACAAAGTCTTGCTCTATTGGGGACAACATGTTTATAACCTTTACTGTCTCCTTACCACACTTTGATCCAGCTATATCTGTCTTTGAAAACTGGCAAACATTCATTCCATTGGACATTTGGAGAATTATATTTTCTGTCAACGAACTGAACTTCCCTCTATGCTTGTTTTCCACCCTGTGTCATGAAGCATGGGTGGCCCTCATATGAACTGCTGTGCCAAGAAAGGATATTACTTCTTATGCCGCTGTGACATATTTGACATTGTGAAACCAGTCTGTGGCTACTCACCAGAACATCTTGATTGGGCCTTGACTTTGCGTGAAGATTTGCCTAGCAACCTTACTGATGTGGACCCAGATGATGTCCTTCCTGCTGCATCTTCAGCATTCAATGCTGAAATAGCACCATCTTGAAGCTATCTTGAAGTGAAATGTCATTTCGCTACTTGGATCACCAACCAGACTTTTGCTTGCCCTGTACATTTACACTGTAGGCGAGTCCCAACTGTCAGAGTCACTTATACTGCAGAAGGCCAGTTTTGCATGATAGCAAATTACCCTTCCTTTGTTTATTGTTCTTGTACTTGCAATATTACTAACCCTAATTTCTGTTTTAATCCACAGCAAAAGACTGTAATAGGTCACACCATGATCACGTCTGTTCACCTCCCTGAACCAGATGTTACTGATACTGATCCCCAATACTTGCTTGCTCTCTCTCTCAATATTTGCCTATTTTTAATGTGCACATTGATCCCTTGGCTCTCTCCTTATGATCTCTCTTAACTAGAAAAGATGCTCATTTTGATTTATATTAGCAATAATGTATCTAAAGCAAATAATATTCTTAATGATTTAATTCATGATGGTGATTTAAGTCTTGCAGTTGGCAATTACTAGGTACAACTAAGCTTTAAGGTTTTTGTCATTATTCAAGCAGTTTTCCTGATTTTTACTCTTTGCTGCCTGCGATGTACCCTCAAACAACATCGAGAACAACTCAAATTCCTTTACAAGGCTCATGCGTCAGGCCTGTAAACAACCTTTTAGCTCCATCACTACCAACTTACTTCGGATTGTTGCCCCTTTCTGAGGCAACAGGAGGGAATGTTATCCATGGACCAGCACCCCTGATTGTCCTCCTAGCTTGCAGACATTACTGTCTGCAAGGTAGGAGGCCAATCAGGGGCACAGGCACTTATCATATAAACATAAGTGTCAGGATCTGAATTCTACTGTATTTTCTGTATTTTCTACCAAAGAATCATATTGGATCTGCTATTATAATTGTACCACCTCTATATAAACTATTGTATAATCATTAGTGAGACAATATTGCCATCTTTATTTCTAGTGCAGAACAGCAATTATTTATGTAATTATATGTGTAACCACAAATGGCCTTCACAAATACAGGTTCTTTGTTTAGTTGTCTTGTCTTTCTTCTAGCTCAGCATGGTTTCCAGGCTAGTGAGAAGTTATGTTATTTGCCATTATCCAATGATGAGAGTTTTATGTCTCTTTTAGTAGTTACTATGGTGATTATCAAGGGTATAAGACCCTTTGCATTGCACCTTTTCTCTGAGACAAAGAAACTTATTGCTGCCTATAGGTAAGAAAGATTGGGGTGTTCTCCCAGTGTTTATCAGTGTGATTTTGTTGTAAGCCTGTTTTATATACCAGAAATAAATCGCTTTACGTGCTGGACACCACTTGTTTGTTGTTTCTTCAGTTTTACGCAGTTCCAACAACAACCTGAGAAAGGTAATTTTATTACCCAGTTACAGCTCTTAAACAGTAGCAAAAGCTCCACTGATAAGTCAGCCTTACATATAAGTTGAGTCCCCTTTCTTCAGTCCTATTTTGGCACTGAAAACTTGACTTATACATGAGTATATATATGGCTAAAAATTCCATATCAAAAAGCTTCTGATGAAGTGCCTGCAGTCATAAGGTGCAAAAATGTTAAGCTATACAGTAAACGCAGCTAGTAGCATTTGGCTTATAGTCTTGTAAGACAGTAATGGGACTGCACTCAGTGGTGCTCCCAACCCCATGTCCCCTCTGGGAGAGCAACCCAACAAGTACTGTATCAGACAAGAAGAGGCACACTCAAAACAAACCATCTCTGGTCAGAGCCGATATAGCTGTGGAGATCTTTTAGGAATGGCAAGAGTGCTGAAAAAAAAATGTGCTCTCACTGAACCAGACTCAGCCTGCCACCTGCTGCAGAATGTAGCATAGCTGAAACAGTTACAGCAAGAGAACACAGAAACATAGAAAACATAGACTTTGATGGCAGATAAGGACCACTAGGCCCATCTAGTCTGCCCATTTCCCTACCACAGGATAGGCCGCAGATCCTATTTAACCAACAGCCTATATCTTCCTGCCCCCACAAGAATTGCCTTATGTCTGTCCCATGCATTCTTGAATTCTCCCACAGTTTTAGACTCCACAACTTCCTCAGGAAGGCTGTTCCATGCATCCACTACCCTCTCTGTAAAATAATACTTCCTCACATTGCCCCTGAATCACCCTCCTTCTATCTTTAAATTGTGTCCCCTTGTTCTTGCAAGTCTCTTTTTCTTAAAGATGCTACCCTCTTGGACTTTATTGAGTCCCTTGAGGTACTTGAAAGTTTCTATCATGTCCCCCCTCTCCCTTCTTTCCTCAAGGGTATACATATTAAGCTCCTTTAGTCTCTCCTCATACGGCTTCTCTTGCAGACCCTGCACCATTTTTAGTTGCCCTCCTCTGGACTGCCTCTATCCTGTCTATGTCCTTGCGGAGATGGGGTCTCCAGAACTGGACACAGTATTCCAGATGGGGTCTCACCAACTGTCTGTACAGAGGGATAACAACTTCCTGTTTTCTGCTGCTGATGCCTCTCCTATACATCCCAGTATACCCCGCCCTCCCTACTGCCATCTCACATTGCTTGCTAACCTTAAGGTCATCTGATTGATTACCCCAGGTCCCTTTCCTGTTTTGTTGTTGTTACTACCTCCCACCCATTGTGTATTCTTCCTCTGGGTTCTTGTTTCCCAGGTGCATTATTTTGCACTTTTGCATTGAATCCTAGCTGCATGTGTCAGACCATTCCTCCAACCTTGCCAAGTCCTTTTCATCTTTCCACGCCTCCTTGTGTATCGTAACCCTGTTGCAGATCTTTGTGTCATCTGCAAAAGGCATACTTTTTCCTTCCAGTCCTCTGTAATGCCACTGATGAAGACATTAAAAGGACTGGACCTAATATTGAACCCTGCGGTACCCCACTAGTAACCGCCCCTTTCTTTCAGAGTGGACTCCATTTACAATTACCTTCTGTGTCCTGTTGTCAGCCAATGTTTTATTTGTGCTACCACCCTGGGACCCACTCCCAGGCTGGTTAATTTGACTAATAATCTTTTGTGTGGACTGTTCAGATGCCTTGCAAAGTCTAGGTAGGCCATGTCCACAGCCCCTCCTGGTCTACTCTTTGGTCACCCAGTCAAAGAAATCTATTAGATTCGGTCTGACATGACCTTCCTGCTGTGAACCCATGCTGCCTTGGATCCTGTGCTCCACTGACCTCTAGGTACTCAACTTTTTTTCCTTCAGAGTGACTCCATCAGCTTCCCTACCACAGAGGTCAGACTGACAGGTCTGTAGTTTCCTGCCTCTGTCTTGGTCCCACTTTTGTGAAGGAGGAATCACATCCGCCTTCCTCCAGTCCTCGGTACCACACCATCCTCCATGATTTATTGTAAAAAGAGTAGCCAGTGGTTTCACTAGTTCCTTCCTTAATTCTTTTCGAGAATTCTGGGGTGAATTCCATCAGGACCCATTGCTTTGTCCACCTTCAGTTTTAGGAGTTCTTGCAGAACCTTTCTTCTGTGAAAGGACTGGGATCCGACCCCTATCAAGAGTACTTTGTTAATTGGATTAGGCACTTTCCCCTCCTCTTTTTGTATTTACTGAGCAGAAATATTCATTCAGTATTCCTGCTTTTTCACTCCCCTCTACCACCCACCGTTTATTCTATTTAGCTCACTATCCCTCCTTTTGTCTTTTCGCTCGCTGATGTACCTATAAAGGTTTTATCCCTCTTAACTGAGTTAGCTATCTTTTCCTCAGTTTGGGCCTTTGCTATTTTGACTTCCTCCTTGCTTCTTTCTGCCTTAACAGGTATATTTTTCTGTCCTGCTTCTTCTGCAGTTTCCTTATACTTCTGGAATGCTATCTTTTCTTCCTGACTTTCACAGCCACCTCTCTTGGAGAACCATAGTGGCTTTTTCTTTCATTTGATTTGTTTGATTTGCTTCTCTAAGGCTTGTTGCCTCTGGTGATGGCAGTTTGATAATTCCCATTGTTGCTCCACACCTCCTTCTAGCCTGTTTGCTGGTGCTTTTCTGAGCACTCTTCCATCTTGCCAAAGTCAGCCTCCTAAAGTCCAGTACCCTCACTTTGTGTGGCTGACTCTGTAGCTGAGTTTAACGTGAACCACACTGTTTGATGGTCACTTGTCCCCAGATGGCAAACCCACTTCTAGATCTGAGATCCTCTCACTGCCCCGCTTTGAGGTATTATGAGGTCTAAGATTGTTCTCTAAGTGGGTTCCAAAACTAGCTGTTCTAATGCCTGCCACCTGTAGGGCGCCAGAATGGCTCCTGCTTTGGATGTTGCTGCCTTCGTCGTGCTCAGTTAACATCTGGCATAATCAGGTCTCCCATCAACAGTATCTCCCCTTTCTCACAGCCATCATAAGAATGCCTTCCATCATATCCTTGTTCATTCCTTCCCCTGACATGGGGGTCTGTACCAACCCCTGTGCAGATTGTGGTGCCCTTTCCAGTCTCCAAGGTGACCCACAGTGCCTCCCCTCCTCCCTGTTTACTCTTTTTGTTCAGTTGCTTTTATCGCTTCCTTCCATAGAGAGCTACTCCTCCCTCTTCTCCTGCCTGTCTCTCCTGTAGGTTATGTCCCTGGTATGTTACTGTCCCAGTCATGGTTCTCTGTGGCTGTGTTTCTGTGACTTTTCACGATATCCAGGCATCCCTTCCATTAAGGCCGCAGCTCAGGGGGCTTGTTGCCCAGAACTACTGGCATTGGTACTCATTACCCTCCATTTTCTTGGTATGCCTTTTGCTTGCCCCATCCCCTGTCCTTCTTGCCTTGGTCACTTTCTCCATTTACCCCTGCCTCTTCTCCCTATCGACACCTCCATGTTGGTGTTTGCCACACTTACTACCGTGATTGTTTGGGGGCAGGATTTCTCCTGCTCCTTTCCAGTGCCTCCCCCTTGGCTAGTTTAAAAGCTTGCCAATGAAGCATTTAACCTATTACCTAGGATCCTGGTTCCCTCCCGGACAGATGCAGCCCATCTATGCCAGTATAGGCTTGCATCACTCCAGGTGGACCCCCAGTCCCCAATGAAGCCAAATCCCTGAGCTCACACAGTTTTTAACCACTGATTGAATCCCATGGTACAGAACACCCTAGCCTCTCCTATGCCATGGGTGGGTAGCACCTCGAGAAAGTTACCATGCGTTGCTACTTGACTAAAGGCCCCTCCCCAATTTCCACAAACTCTTTGCAGCTCTCTAATCCCTTTCTTAGCCAGGTCATTTGTCCCTAAGTGGACAATGACATCCAGACTCCCTCCCTGTGCAGCTGCTCCCGGCAATCTGAGGATTTGTTCCCTGTCCTCAAGCCATGGTGCCAGGCAGGCACCCCTCCCTCTCCCTTCCTTGCCCAGTTCTACCTTCCTAACAATGGAGTCCCCACCAGGAGTTGTTTCCCTTCCCCTGCAGGGGTCTGCCACCCTCCTGTGGAGTCTCCTTTGTGGAGAGTTCCCAGCATCCTCCTTGGTCTCCACTGTAGGTGCCTCCTGGGGAACCACTTTGCCAGGAGAATGGCATAGGAATTGTGGAGAGGAGTACAACTGGAGGGATGTGCCTGTTCCATCATCACCCCACCTCCCCAGTGCCCACTGTGGTCCAAATCCACTCCTCTTCTTGGCAACCTCTGAGGCAATGGCAGTGGTACTTGGTGGTCCCTGGATGGAAAAGGAGGTACACCACAAATCCTGGCCAACTCAGCCTGGAGATGAGCAACCTCCTCCCTCAGCCCAGAGAGGTGCCTGCAGATGGGACAACACCGCATCCTCCAGAACATCTCCCGGAAGACTGCTGCTCCACAGCCACTGCACTGCTCCACTCCAATCATGTCTTATTTCTGGCCCCTTAACTGTTTGCAATCCTTACTCTTTCCTCTGTTTTTTTCTCTCTCTCCTTACTTTCTGCCTGTGTGCCCTTTAAGCTCCTGATTGTCCTGTTCTGAGACAAGAATATCCTATATTTCTCAGTAGACCGCTTACTTGTTCAGAGGCAGACCTCCAGCAGCCAGGGGCTGGAGAGCTACTCTTGCCCTTCTAGGATGGTGGGTCCTTGGTGGTTCTGTGATCACTCTCTCCCTTGCCCCTAAACAGGAAGTTCCATTGTCAGTCAAACCTGTGTGCCTATAAAAATAGAACTAGCTTTCTGGGTGGGGAATGGAGGGAGGGAAGGAGGAATACATAGTCCCAGCAGAGAGAAGTTCAGTCACACAGCAGTCCTTTCTCCTGGAGTCTTCTGCCAAGCTTATTAGCAGAATCTTTCTAAGGCAGTCTTTAAATGTAGCTTCCTTCTAGCTGCTTACTCCCCCTACTTACCAGATCTTTCTACAAGTAATTTAAACCTCACAACAGTTAAGTCCTTTCAGTCACCTGAGATTTACACCTAGATGACTTTTCAGTTACCCATTCAGTTCAGTTAACCCAAACACACACTTTTTTTTGTTTTGTTTTGTATGTTAGTTTTTACCCTAAATTAAAGGTCTAAATACAAAAGTTCTTCTACTTTAGTCCCAGCAGAAGTTCAGTCACACAGCAGTCCTTTCTCCTGGAGTCTTCTGCCAAGCTATTAGCAGAATCTTTCTAAGGCAGTCTTTAAATGTAGCTTCCTTCTAGCTAAGCCACTCCCCCTACTTACCAGATCTTTCTACAAGTAATTTAAATCTCACAACAGTTAAGTCCTTTCAGTCACCTGAGATTTACACCTAGATGACTTTTCAGTTACCCATTCAGTTCAGTTAACCCAAACACACACTTTTTTGTTTTGTATGTTAGTTTTTTTACCCTAAATTAACGGTCTAAATACAAAAGTTCTTCTACTTTAGTCCCAGCAGAGAAGTTCAGTCACACAGCAGTCCTTTCTCCTGGAGTTTTCTGCCAAGCTATAAGGTGTGGATGTGACTGATGTCTGTATAAGACACTCTTGAGATCACATCTGGAATATTGCTTCCAGTTCTGAAGGTCCCATCTGAGTAAAAAAACATAGACAAGGTGGAGGTGGTACAGCAGAGGGCAACTACAATGGCACAGGGCATATGGGATAAGACCTATGAGGAAAGACTAGCCAAGTCAATATTTAAAGCAGCAGTGTGACAAAAAATGTTATTCCAAAAAGCTAATTTTCTGCTATAATTATACAAAATATTGGTAGAACCATTGATTTGGGTTTTCTGAATGCTTTCTATGCTGTGTACTATACATTTGCATTTTTATCTGGACTGTTATTCTCCTCGGGTCCTCAGTATTATTTCTATGCAAAAATAAGGTGGCCATCTTTTTTTTCTCGAGAAATAATTACTTTAAAACATTCATAAAATTCTTAAATGATAATGAAAACTGAAAATTTCACCACCAACATAAACTGGAAGACCTCTGGTATCATTTAGGAAGAAAAAAGGTGGGGTCAAATGTTAACCCATTTTCATTGCACTGCTGCTTTAAGATATTTATTTCTTTGGGTAAAGCATTTAAACCATTTTAAATATTGAATTTTTCAAGATATTCCAGTTAAGATTCAATATATGCTATACCGAATCTCAACTGACATATCCTGTAAAATATCACTCACAGTGTGGTCATGCTTTTGCCCATTATTCCTAATGAATTTGCACAATGCAGATCGAATGAGAGGCAGTTTCAATGTGGTCTTCCTTTTACACAGTTTTACAATCTGTTTTTCTAGAATATACCTGCTGATTGGTAGATATTGTATTTAGCCTGGATAGTTCACAGAAGATGTGACATGTTATTTTCAGTGGTGCTCTACATCTACACAATATTATGTTGCACTGCATAAAGTAAGAACATGCTGAAAATAATATTTCACATCTGGACTAGGTTACTCTGAATAAATGCATTATAAAAATGGTAAAATCATGACCAGACTGAAAACAAGATATTGGATCTAATCTGGGACATCCTAGTAAATACAGTGCAAAAATGTATAAAATGAAGATCCCTATGAGAATGAGATGTAGCATCTCCCCTTTGATCTTCAGGATACAAAGTATAGGATAAGAAATACAGTATTTAAAAGAAATCTACTGTAAACTGAACTTCACTGTGTTCCACATAACGAAGTCTGACATAAACAGTTTCTTTATTGTTTAATAACATATTAGATTGCAGTATTTATTTTGAATGTTGTGGCCATAAGGATGGTTGTGTGTGTGTGTGTGTGTGTGTGTGTGGTGTGTGCATGTGTGAATGTGTGTGTTTGCTGTATATAATAAACTATGTCTGAGACAGTGTTTATCAGACAGTGTCTGAAGAGGTTAAAAAAGCATCAAATCTCAACTGTAAAATCCTGTAAAATGTCACTTACAGTGCAGTCATGCTTTCCCATTATTTCTAATGAATTTGCACAATGCAGATCTACTGAGAGGCAGTTTCAGTGCAGTCTTCGTTTTGCACAGTTTTACATGTGTTTTCCTAGAATATGCTTGCTGATTCCTATAAACTGTATTTAGCCTGATCTGGATAGTACACAGAAGATGTACCATCTTATGTTCAGTGGGGCTTTTCATCTATACAATATTATGATGCATTGCATAAAATCGAAACATGCTGAAAATAATATTTTACATCTGGACTAGGCTACCCTGAATAAATACATTATAAAATGGTAAAATCATGACCCCACTAAAAACAATATATTGCATTTAATCTGGGATATCCTGAGTAAATACAATGCAAAAATGTGCAAAATGAAGATCCCTATGAGAATCAGATATGGCATCTCCCCTGTGCTATCCAGGATACAAAGTTTAGGATAAGAAATACAGTATTTTAAGGGAATCTACTGAACACTGAACTTCACTGTGTTCCACATAATCAAAGCTGACATAAACAGTTTATTTATTGTTTTATGACATATTAGATCGCATTATTTATTTTGAATGTTGTGGCCATAAGGATGGTGTGTGAGTGTTTGCTGTATATAATAATCTATGTCTGAGACAGTGCTTATCAGATAGTATCTTAAGAGGTTAAAATACAGTGTAAGTCTTGTACATTCCTTGCAGAAAATTGGTGATATTTATGAGGTGTAAATCTTTCTTGAAAGAGAACATCTGTCCAACTAAAGCAAGTAGCAAGACAATGCTTAAATGCTAAGTACTGAAATGTGCAAGCTGTTGCATTTCTAAGGGGTAAAGAAATCTCCAGTTTAATAGGCAACCAATATTTAAGAAGCTGTTTCAGTTTTCTTAACGGCCATCTGATAAGTAGCTGTGAGTTCTGTCTACAGCTTTGGAAACAGAAAGAAGGGATTATTTAACTGTCATTGTGATTTGCAGTGTTATGGAAGGATACACTGAAAGCTCCTAAAAGATATGTTCCCCAGGAACACCTTTTTTTAAGGGGAAAGCAGGATGGCTGTATGCTCTGCTCACAGCCATAAAAAAGGGTGTCAGACCAGAATAAAGCTCAGATGTATGTCTGACTGTTTCCTTGATTTACAGCTGCATAATCAGTAGCTTGCACAGGTGCTGGTACATTGTTTTTAATGGTCTGCACTATTTGCCTGCTGCAAACACATGATTTGCCCAGATTTTAGCTAGTATTGCTCAAACAGCCAGTGAAGTCCCAGGCTTTCAATATACCAGTGTGTACCATGATTGTGTGACCTTTGCACTAACAAGTAAACACTTTTGTGTACAAACTACTGTCCCTTTTTAGCACTAACATCCCAATCTCACTGTCACAAATATCCATACTGTATATGCTAGCCCAGCTCATTCACAGTGTGTTTGTTCTCTGCCTAGTTTGCTTCCACAAACTTCTGTGATCTTACTTCATAATTCGAGAAGCTGTCTCTGACATCATCAAAACTGAAGTCTGACTGCTTGCCAAAACTTGCAGTTTGGTTTCTCTTAATTCTATTAACTGCATACAGACATTGCACTTATTAGTTGAGATCTTTCTATAACACCATTTTACTGCACAAGAATAGTTGTCACAATGCATTTATTCCATGTTTTCTAAGTCTAATACAGAAAAGATTTCTGAGCATTTTTATACTTTTCATTTGTTTCATTACAGATATAGACAACAGTGCCGTAGACATTGCCCCCAGAAAACGTTTGCAGATAAAAGGCGGAAAATGTGTTTTGCCTGTCCATCATCATGTGTTGACTGCACAAATGAGACCTACTGCTTGTCCTGTCAATTTGGTAATTATTTATATGGTAAGAAGAAATGATCTGTACAAATATCTTCTTTTTGTCCTTTGTATCCTTTTATTAGCAATACAACTAAATGTTGTATGAGTAAATAGTATGGCTTATCAGTATACTTAACTGTATGTTTTGGCACAGATGGAAGTTGTGTACAACAATGCCTAGAGGGCACCTATTTGGATTCAACAGCTGGCGCTGGAACTCTGTCATAGTTCCTGTCAGACATGCCAAGGACCATCACCCAGAGACTGCAATTTGTGTTCAGATGGAACAAAGCCATCTAGGTATGGACAGTGCCTCTCAGTGACCTGCAGTGATGGGCAGTATTTTGAAGGTAACTTGAATTTTTGTGGCAGAAAATATTAAAAAGAATCAGCAGACACAGAATTCCCACCTGTAACACTACAACATAATATTTTAATTACATTTGCACAATGCTGTAAACAACAAGCAAAGCAAAAGAATGGATGTGGTAATTCAATGGTTAAATAATAGGCGGTAGTTGTTTTCTTAACGCTGGCTCTCAATAATGCTTTTGATAATCACCACTTATTCCACAGTTGTTCTTCTAGAAGGGATGGCAAACAATGTGCCTGCTTCATATTGCCAGGTAATTTTAAATCAGAATTACTCTTCATGAAAGAAAAGAAATAGGAAGTAAAGATAATGTACAACCTCTAGTTTATTGCAATAAGAACATACATTAATTTATTATGTTTAATCTATGAGTTCCAAGAAGTAGTAATGTTGGTAGGCCAGTCTCTGTTCTTCTTCACTTGTTCTTACGCTCGTCATTTTTTAATATAATTATTTTTACTTGCAGTTGTTTCCTGTATCCTGATGTCTCCTCTCATTGTAGTGTATATTGCAATTATCATATCACAGCTTCCTGGGTAAGATGAGTACACTTCTCTGAAGTGGAAGTCATTCCCATGCATCACTGGCCAAAGAGGGTGTTATTTATGATCCATGCAAGGCCTTCTCCTTGAAGAAGGAACACACCATTCCGACAGCATGTTTGCATTTGCCCAGTATATCTGCTCAATATTACTGAGCCACTAGGTTGACTGCTCTTGTGATTTTAACGATGGGTTTCAAATAATGCTCAGATTTAAGGAAAAGTGAAAAACATGTCTCCTATGTGTGAAAATCACAGATTTGCTTGTACATGGGAATTTTAATTATTTAATGAAGCCTTACTGCCAAGTGATGGAGTGAGGGAGGGTGGGAAGACCTTCGGTGAAAGTCAGACAGGCTAAGAAGTAGATCACCCTTCCTACAGTTGTGTGTTTGTATGCAGAACAAATGTATTTTATTTATGCATTTATTTATTTATAGTCTTTGATTACCCGGTAAGTGCATTGATCCAAGGGACCATTTTCAGGCATGACTCGGGCCCACAAAGTGCCACGACAAAACAAAAAATATACAACAACATATGCAGCAAAATATACATACAGGTGCAATAAATGTATAGGCAGAAAACAGTTGAATACAGTATATTTTACAAAATGTGTCAGGGTAAAATCAACAGATACATTGTAATTTCAGCAGCGTTGAGAGGTCAAGAGTACATTACAAATTTACACTGGGGAAACTGGGTAGGGAGAATATGAGACAACAGTGGGAAAGCAGTGCAAATAGCAAATACAAATGAACAGGCATGTTGAGTCCAAAAACAGTAGGAAGGACTGGATTATTGTTCAAGGAGCAGGGAACCAAGTGCTTTAGTGGTAGTACAGTTATAAAGAGGAAAAAATAAAAAGCAAGAGAGGGCAGGGTTATTGGGAAGAAGGGAATATCAGGTCGAATGAAGGCTACCCAGTCTGGAACAGGCATTTGGCCTCTATCGGTAACCAGGTTTTGAGTCAGAGTTTGAAGGTGCAGTGGATGTCAGCAGTTAGGAGACATACAAGGAAGCTGTTCCATATGGAGAAAGCTGTGACTGTAGTGCTTGCCACCCACAGCAGGAAACTAAGCTGGAAGGAGAGCCTTTTACCAGGCAGGCATGGGAGGCATCATTACAGGGGCTGGGTGAGGCGCCTTATAACGTGGAGAGTGATTCAAAGGGCCAAAGTGGCTGGACTGAAAACAGTAGGTAGCATTTTTGCACCTTTGGTCGATGGGTTTCCAATGCTCCTGAAGCAGAACTCTGTGGCAAGCAAAGTATTAGAGAATAAGCTGGAGTAGAGACAGCCAGGTGGGCGTGGGAGATGTTAATGAACAGGGGCCTGGCAGACAGGGAGGAGTCTAGCTGGTGGTGCCAGGCTGCACAGGGGCCTGAGTGGTGGCAGGAGGCATTAGTGAAAGTAAGCTGGAAGGAGAGATGCTTATCGAGCAGGCACGGGAGGCTTTAGCGAAACTAAGCTGGAAGGAGAGGGTTTTTAAGGCAGGTGTGGAGGCATCGTTACAGGGCCGGCTGGATGCATGGGCGTTGGAGATGATTCAAGTGGCCTAAGTGAGCTGGACTAAAGCTGGCAGGTACCATCTTTAAGTTGTGGGTGATAGGTTGCCAATACCCGTGAAGCAGGGTCCTGGAAGGTGCAAGAGGCATTAGCAGAAATAAGCTGGAAGGAGAGACAGCCTGGCAGGTATGGGAGACGTTTGCCAAGGAGGGGCCTGGCGGGCAAGCGAGGTGTTAGCTGAGTGCTGCCAGGCTCCGTTGGGGCCTAGTGGTGGCAGAAGGCATTAGTAAAAGTAAAGTGGAAGGAGAGATTCTTTATCGAGCAGGCATGGGAGGCATTAGCAAAACTGAGCTGGAAGGAGTGAGGCTCTTACCGGCAGGCGTGGGCGGCTGTCCCACAAGGGCATGGGCGGAGGCGGACATTGGAAGGAGAGAGGTGCAGGCATGGGAGACGTTTGCTGAGCAGGGCCTTGTGGGCAAGGAGAGGAGTTAGTAGGTGCTGCCAGGCTGCCCAGAGGCCTAGTGGTGTGGAGCCATTTGAGTGAAAGTAGCTGGAGCAGAGAGCGTCTCTCGAGCAGGCATGGAAGTCATTTTCAAACTAAGCTGGAAGGAGAAAGACTTTACCAGGCAGGGGCGGGAGGTATCGGCCCACAGGTACAGGGCAGGTGTGAGAGACATTGGTGATGATTGCAAAGAGACTGAATGCGCTGGACTAAAAGACTTATGAAAGCTACATTTACCTTACGCAGTGTGGGTTGCCAATTCCCCTTTAGCAGAGCCCTGGCAGGCACAGGAGGCATTAGCAGAAGTAAGTTGGAAGGAGAGACAAGCAGGCAGGCGTTGGAGAGGTTTGCCGAGTAGTGCCAGGTGGGCAAGGGAGGAGTAGGACAGTGCTGCCAGGCTGCGTAGGGGCCTAGTGGTGGCAGGTGGCATTAGTGAAAGTAAGCTGGAAGGAGAGATGCTTTATCGAGCAGGCAGGGGAGGCATTAGCAAAACTAAGCTGGAAGGAGCGAGGCTTTACCAGGCAGGCATGGAAGGTGTTGGCCTGCAGGGACCGGGCTGAGGCGTGAAACACTGGAGATGATTCCAAGGTGCCTAAGTTTCTGGATTGGTGATGGTAGCTGCCATCTTTAACTTTAATGCGATAGATTGCCAATGCTCCTGAAGCAGGGACTGGCAGGCTAGAAGTAAGCATGGAAGTAAGCTTGAGCCAGGACAGCCAGGCAGGTGTGGGAGACATTTGCCGAGCAGGGACCTGGCGGGCAAGGGAGGAGTTAGCCCAGTGCTACCAGGCTCCGCAGGGGCCTAGTGGTGGCAGGAGGCGTTAGTAAAAGTAATCTGGAAGGAGCGATGCTTTATCGAGCAGGCACGGGAGGCATTAGTGAAACTAAGCTGGAAGGAGAGAGACTTTACCAGGCGGTGTCGGGGGCGTCGGCCCACAAAGGCCTGGTGGAGGTGCGAGACTTTGGAGATGATTCCAAAGGGCCTAAGTGGCTGGACTGAAGGCGGTAGGTGCCATCTTTAACTTGGGTGTGATAGTTTGCCAATGCCCCTGAAGCAGAGGCCTGGCAGGCACAAGAGGCATTAGCGGAAGTAAGCCGGAAGGAGAGACAGCCAGGCAGGCATGGGAGACTTTTGCTGAGCAGGGGCCTGGCGGGCAAGGGAGGAGTTAACCCAGTACTGCCAAGCTGTGCAGCATCCTAGCAGTGGCAGGAGGCGTTAGTGAAAGTAAGCTGGAAGAAGTGCTTTATCGAGCAGGCACAGGGTGCATTAGCGAAACTAAGCTGGAAGGAGACAGGCTTTACCAGGATGCATGGGAGGCGTTGGTCCGCAGCGGCTGGGTGGAGGCGTGAGATATAGGAGATGATTCCAAGGGGCCTAAGGGGCAGGACTGAAGATGGTAGGTGCTGTCTTTACCTTGCGGGCGATGGGTTTCCAATGCCCCTGAAGCATAGCCCTGGCAGAATAAACAGGCATTAGAGGACATAGGCTGGAAGGAGAGACAGCCAGGCAGGTTTGGAAGACGTTTGCCGAGCCGGGGCCTGGCGGGCAAGGGAGGTGTTAGCTGAGTGCTGCCAGGCTCGCAGGGGCATGGTGGCAGTGTAGACATTAGTCAAAGTAAACTGTAAGGAGAGTTTCTTTATCAAGCAGGCACAGGAGGCATTAGCAAAACTAAGCTTTAGGGAGAGAGGCTTTACCCAGCAGGCCTGGGAGGCGTCGGCCCGCAGGGGCAGTGCTGAGGCGTGAGACATTGGAGATGATTCCAAGGGCCTAATGGGTGGACTGAAGAGGGTAGGTGCCGTCTTTACCTCGCAGGCGATGGGTTGCCAATGCCCCTGAAGCAGAACCCTGGCAGGCGAAACAGGCATTAGCGGACGTAAGCTGGAAGAAGAGACAGCCAGGCAGGCATGGGAGACGTTTGCCGAGCAGAGGCCTGGCAGGCAAGGGAGGAGTTAGCCTAGTGCTGCCAGGCTGCCCAGGGGCCTAGTGGTGGCAGGAGGCTTTAGTGAAAGTAAGCTGGAAGTAGAGATGCTTTATTGAGCAGGCACAGGAGGCATTAGCAAAACTAAGCTGGACGGAGAGAGGCTTTACCAGGTAGGCGCGGGAGGCATCGGCCCGCAAAGGCCAGGCAGAGGAGCGAGACATTGGAGATGATTCCAAGGGGACTGAGTGGCTGGACTGAAGATGGTTGGTGCCATATATACCTTTCGTGCGATGGGTTGCCAATGCCTCTTAAGCAGAGCCCTGGCAGGTACAGGAGGCGTTAGTGCACATAAGTTGGAATGAGAGAGAGCCAAGCAGGCGTGGGAGACGTTTGCCGAGCAGGGGCCCTGGACGGCAACGGAGGAGTTAGCCGAGTGATGCCAGGCTGCACAGGGGCTTAGTGGTGGCAGGAGGCATTAGTGAAAGTAAGCTGGATGGAGAGATGCTTTATCGAGCAGGCACTGGAGGCATTAGCAAAACTAAGCTGGAAAGAGAGAGACTTTACCAGGCAGGCAAGGGAGACATCTGCCCGCTGGGGCCAGGCGGAGGCGCGAGACACGGGAGATGATTCCAAGGGGCCTAAGTGGCTGGACTGAAGATGGTTGGTGCCATATATACCTTGCGTGTGATCGGTTGCCAATGCCCCTGAAGCAGAGCCCTGGCAGGCGCAGGAGGCATTAGCTGATGTAAGCTGGAATGAGAGATAGCCAGGCAGGTGTGGGAGACGTTTGCCAAGTACGGGCCTGGCGGGCAAGGGAGTTAGCCGAGTGCTTCCAGGCTGCACAGGGGCCTAGTGGTGGCAGGAGGCATTAGTGAAAGTAATCTGGAAGCAGAGATGCTTTATCGAACAGGCACGGAAGGCATTAGCGAAACTACGCTGGAAGGTGAAAGGCTTTACCAGGCAGGCACGGGAGGCGTTGGCCCACAGTGACAGGGGGGAGGCGCCAGACGTTGGAGATGATTCCAAGGGGCCTAAGTGGGTGGACTGAAGATGGTAGGTGCCATCTTTAACTTGAGGCAATAGGTTGACAATGCCCCTGAAGCAGGGGCCTGGCAGGCGCAAGAGGCCTTGGTGGAAGTAAGCTCCAAGGAGAGACAGTCAGTCAGGTGTGGGAGACGTTTGCTGAGTAGTGGCCTGGTGGGCAAGGGAGGAGTTAGCCGAGTGCTGCCAGGCTGCGCAGGGGCCTAGTGGTGGCAGGAAGCATTAGTGAAATTTAGCTGGAAGGAGAGATGCTTTATCGAGCAGGCACGGCAGGCAGTAGCTAAACTAAGCTGGAAGGAGAGATCCTTTACCAGACAGGCATGGGAGGCATCGGCCCGCAGGGGCCAGGCAGAGGTGCAAAACGTTGGGGGCGATTCCAAGGGGCCTAAGTGGCTGGACTGAAGACAGTAGGTACCATCTTTACCTTGCGGGCGATGGGATGACAATGACCCTGGAGCAGAACCCTGGCAGGCGCAAGAGGCATTAGCGGAAATAAGCTGGAAGGAGAGACAGCCAGGGAGGCGTGGGAGATGTTAGCTGAGCAGGGGCCTGGCAGGCAAGGAAGGAGTTAGCCGAGTGCTGCCAGGCTGCACAGGGGCCTAGTAGTGGCAGGAGGCGTTAGTGAAAGTAAGCTGGAAGGAGAGATGCTTTATTGAGCAGGCACGGGAGGCTTTAGCGAAACTAAGCTGGAAGGAGAGAGCCTTTACAAGGCAGGCATGGAAGGTGTCAGCCCGCAGGGGCTGGGTGGAGGCGCAAGACTTTGGAGATGATTCCAAGGGGCCTAAGTGGCTGGACTGAAGATGGTAGGTGCCATCTTTGACTTGTGGGAGAAAGGTTGCCAATACCTATGAAGCAGGGGCCTGGCAGGCGCAAGAGGCATTACCGGAAAAAAGCTGTAAAGAGAGACAGCCAGGCAGGCGTGGGAGATGTTTCCTGAGCAGGGGCCTGGCGGGCAAGGGAGGAGTTCGCTGCGTGCTGATAGGCTGCGCAGGGGCCTAGTAGTGGCAGGAGGCGTTAGTGAAAGTAAGCTGGAAGGAGAGATGCTTTATTGAGCAGGCACGGGAGGCATTAAAGAAACTAAGCTGGAAGGAGAGAGGCTTTATCTGGCAGGCGTGGAAGGCGTTGGCCCGCTTGGGCTGGTTGGAGATGCTAGACGTTGGAGATTATTCCAAGGGGCCTAAGTGGCTGGACTGAAGATGGTAGGTGCCATCTTTTACTTGCGGGTGATAGGTTGCCAATACCCATGAAGCAGGGGCCTGGCAGGTGCAAGAGGCATTAGCAGAAGTAAGCTGGAAGGAGTGAGAGCCAGGCAGGCATGGGAGATGTTTGCCAAGCACGGGTCTGGCGGGCAAGGGAGGAGTTAGCCAAGTGCCTCCAGGCTGCACAGGGGCGTAGTGGTGGCAGGAGGCGTTAGTGAAAGTAAGTTGGAAGCAGAGAGGCTTTATCGAGCAGGCACTTAAGACATTAGCGAAACTAAGCTGGAAGGAGAAGGGCTTTACCAGGCAGGCTCGGGAGATGTTGGCCCACAGGGACAGGGTGGAGGCGCAAAACATTGGAGATGATTCCAAGGGGCCTAAGTGGCAGGACTAAAGACGGTAGGTGCCATCTTTAACTTGCGGGCGAAAGGTGGACAATGCCCCTGAAGTAGGGGCCTGCAGGCGCAAGAGGCATTAGCGGAAGAAAGCTCCATGGAGAGACAGTCAGGCAGGCGTGGGAGACGTTTGCCAAGTAGGGCCCTGGTGGGTAAGGGAGGAGTTAGCCGAGTGCTGCCAGGCTGCGCAGGGGCCTAGTGGTGGCAGGAAGCATTAGTGAAATTAAGCTGGAAGGAGAGATGCTTTATCGAGCAGGCATGGAAGGCACTAGTGAATCTAAGCTGGAAGGAGAGAGGATTTGCCAGGCAGGTGTGGGAGGCATCAGCCCGCAGGGACAGGGTGGAGGCGCGAGACATTGGAGTTGATTCCAAGGGGCATAAGTGGCTGGACTGAAGACGGTAGGTGCCATCTTTAACTTGTGGGTGATAGGTTGCGATTGACCCTAAAGCAGACGCCTCGCAGGCTCAAGTGGCGTTAGTGGAAGTAAGCTGGAAGGAGAGACAGCCAGGCAGGCATGGGAGACTTTTGCCGAGCAGGGGCCTGGCGGGCAAGGAAGGAGTTAGCTGAGTGCTGCCACGCTGCGCAGCAGCGTAGCGGTGGCAGGAGGTGTTAGTGAAAGTAAGCTGGAAGGAGAGGTGCTTTATAGAGCAGGCACAGGAGGCATTAGCGAAACTAAGCTGGAAGGAGAGAGGCTTTACCAGGCAGGCGTGGGAGGCGTTGGTCCGCAGCGACTGGGCGGAGGCGTGAGATGTTGGAGATGATTCCAAGGGGCCTAAGGGACAGGACTGAAGATGGTAGGTACCGTCTTTACCTTGCGGGCGATGGGTTTCCAATGCCCCTGAAGCAGAACCCTGGCAGAATAAAGAGGCATTAGGGGATGTAGGCTGGAAGGAGAGACAGCCAGGCAGGCGTTGGACACGTTTGCCAAGCAGGGGCCTGGTGAGCAAGGGAGGAGTTAGGCCAGTGCTGCCAGTCTGCGCAGGGGCCTAGTGGTGGCAGGAGGCATTAGTGAAAGTAAGCTGGAAGGCGAGATGCTTTATCGAGCAGGCACAGAAGGCATTAGCGAAACTTGGCTGGAAGAAGCGAGACTTTACCAGACAGGCATGGGAGGCGTCAGCCTGCAGGGACCTGGCTGAGGCGCGAGACATTGGAGATGATTCCAAGGGGCCTAAGTTTCTGGATTGATGATGGTAGCTGCCATCTTTAACTTGATGCGATAGATTGCCAATGCCCCTGAAGCAGGGGCTGGCAGGCGCAAGTAGCGTTAGCGGAAGTAAGCTGGAAGCAGAGACAGCCAGGCAGGTGTGGGAGATGTTTGCCAAGCAGGGACCTGGTGGGCAAGGGAGGAGTTAGCCCAGTGCTGCCAGGCTCCGCAGGGGCCTAGTGGTGGCAGGAGGCGTTAGTGAAAGTAATCTGGAAGGAGAGATGCTTTATCGAGCAGGCACAGGAGGCATTAGTGAAACTAAGCTGGAAGGGAGAGAGGCTTTACCAGGCAGGTGTCGGAGGCGTCGGCCCGCAAAGGCCTGGTGGAGGTGCGAGACTTTGGAGATGATTCCAAGGGGCCTAAGTGGCCGGACTGAAGGCGGTAGGTGCCATCTTTAACTTGCGGGTGATAGTTTGCCAATGCCCCTGAAGCAGGTGCCTGGCAGGCACAAGAGGCATTAGCGGAAGTAAGCTGGAAGGAGAGACAGCCAAGCAGGCATGGGAGACTTTTGCTGAGAAGGGGCCTGGCGGGCAAGGAAGGAGTTAGCCGAGTGCTGCCACTCTGCGCAGCAGCGTAGCGGTGACAGGAGGTGTTAGTGAAAGTAAGCTGGAAGGAGAAGTGCTTTATAGACCAGGCACAGGAGGCATTAGCGAAACTAAGCTGGAGGGAGAGAGGCTTTACCAGGCAGGCGTGGGAGGCGTTGGTCCACAGCGACTGGGCGGAGGCGTGAGATGTTGGAGATGATTCCAAGGGGCCTAAGGGACAGGACTGAAGATGGTAGGTGCCGTCTTTACCTTGCGGGCGATGGGTTTCCAATGCCCCTGAAGCAGAACCCTGGCAGAATAAAGAGGCATTAGGGGATGTAAGGCTGGAAGGAGAGACAGCCAGGCAGGCGTGGAAGACGTTTGCCGAGCAGGGGCCTGGAGGGCAACGGAGGAGTTAGCCGAGTGCTGCCAGGCTGCACAGGGGCCTAGTGGTGGCAGAAGGCGCGTTAGTGAAAGTAAGCTGGAAGGAGAGATGCTTTACCAAGCAGGCACTGGAGGCATTTGCGAAACTAAGCTGGAAGGAGAGAGGCTTTACCAGGCAGGCATGGGAGACATCTGCCCGCTGGGGCCAGGCGGAGGCGAGAGATATTGGAGATGATTCCAAGGGGCCTAAGTGGCTAGACTGATGATGGTAGGTGCCTTCCTTACCTTGCGTGTGATGGGTTGCCAATGCCCCTGAAGCAGGGGCCTGGCAGGCGCAAGAGGCATTAGCGGAAGTAAGCTCCATGGAGAGACAGTCAGGCAGGCATGGGAGACGTTTGCCAAGTAGGGGCCTGGTGGGCAATGGAGGAGTTAGCCGAGTGCTGCCAGGCTTCGCAGGGGCCTAGTGGTGGCAGGAAGCGTTAGTGAAATTAAGCTGGAAGTGAGATGCTTTATCCAGCAGGCATGGCAGGCAGTAGCGAAACTAAGCTGGAAGGAGAGAGCCTTTACCAGGCAGGCATGGGAGGCGTCGGCCCACAGGGGCCGGGCAGAGGTGCAAAACATTGGAGGTGATTCCAAGGGGCCAAAGTGGCTGGACTGAAAACAGTAGGTAGCATTTTTACCTTTCGGGTGATGGGTTTCCAATGCCCCCTGAAGCAGAACTCTGGCAGGCGCAAGAGGTGTTAGCAGAAATAAGCTGGAAGTAGAGACAGCCAGGTAGGCATGGGAGATGTTAGCCAAGCAGGGGCCTGGCGGGCAAGGGAGGAGTTAGCTGAGTGGTGCCAGGCTGCACAGGGGCCTAGTGGTGGCAGGAGGCATTAGTGAAAGTAAGCTGGAAGGAGAGATGCTTTATCGAGCAGGCACGGGAGGCTTTAGCGAAACTAAGCTGGAAGGAGAGAGGCTTTACAAGGCAGGTGTGGGAGGCGTCAGCCCACAGGGGCCGGCTGGATGTGCAAGACGTTGGAGATGATTCTAAGTGGCTGGACTGAAAACGGCAGGTGCCATCTTTAAGTTGCAGGCGATAGGTTGCCAATACCCGTGAAGCAGGGTCCTGGAATGTGCAAAAGGCATTAGCAGAAATAAGCTGGAAGGAGAGAGAGCCTGGCAGGTATGGGAGACGTTTGCCAAGGAGGGGCCTGGCGGGCAAGCGAGGTGTTAGCTGAGTGCTGCCAGGCTCCGTTGTGGCCTAGTGGTGGCAGAAGGCATTAGTAAAAGTAAGGTGGAAGGAGAGATTCTTTATCGAGCAGGCACGGGAGGCATTAGCAAAACTGAGCTGGAAGGAGAGAGGCTTTACCCGGCAGGCGTGAGAGGCAGCGGCCCACAGGGGCATGACGGAGGCGCGAGACATTGGAGATGATTCCAAGGGGCCTAAGTGGGTGGACTGAAGATGGTAGGTGCCGTCTTTACCTTGTGGGTGATGGGTTGCCAATGCCCCTGAAGCAGAACCCTGGCAGGTGCAAGAGGCATTAGCGGATGTAAGCTGGAAGGAGAGACAGCCAGGCAGGAATGGGAGACGTTTTCCAAGCAGGGGCCTGGCGGGCAAGGGAGGAGTTAACTGAGTGCTGCCAGGCTGTGCACGGGCCTAGTGATGGCAGGAGGCATGACTGAAAGTAAGCTGGAAGGAGAGTTGCTTTATCGAGCTGGCTCGGGAGACATTAGCGAAACTAAGCTGGAAGGAGAGGGGCTTTACAAGGCAGGCGTGGGAGGCGTCTTCCCACATTGGCTGGGCAGAGGTGCGAGACATTGGAGATGATTCCAAGGGGCCTAATTGGCTGGACTGAAGACGGTAGCTGCCATCTTTAACTTGTGGGCGATAGATTGCCAATGCCCCTGAAGCAGGGGTCTGGCAGTTGCAAGTGGCGTTAGCAGAAGTAAGCTGGAAGAAGAGACAGCCAGGCAGGCATTGGAATACGTTTGCTGAGCAGGGGCCTGGTGAGCAACGGAGGAGTTAGCCAAGTGCTGCCAGGCTGCCAGAGGCCTAGTTGTGGCAAGAGGCATTAGTGAAAGTAAGCTGGAAGGAGAGATGCTTTATCAAGCAGGCACGGGAGGCTTTAGAGAAAGTGAGCTGGAAGGAGAGAGACTTTTCAAGGCAGGTGTGGGAGGTGACGGCCCGTGGGGGCCAAGCGGAGGTGCGAGACATTGGAGATGAGTCCAAGGGGCCTAAGTGGCTGGACTAAAGACAGTAGGTGCCATCTTTAACTTGCATGCGATAGGTTGCCAATGACCCTGAAGCAGGGGCCTGGCAGACGCAAGTGTCGTTAGCGGAAGTAAGATGGAAGGAGAGACAGCCAGGGAGGCGTGGGAGATGTTTGCCGAGCAGGGGCCTGGCAGGCAAGGGAGGAGTTAGCCGAGTGCTGCCATGCTCCGCAGGGGCCTAGTGGTGGCAGGAGGCATTAGTGAAAGTAATCTGGAAGGAGAGATGCTTTATCGAGCAGGCACGGGAGGCATTAGCGAAACTAAGCTGGAAGGAGAGAGGCTTTACCAGGCAGGTGTGGAAGGCGTCCGCCCACAGGGGCCGGGTGGATGCACGAGACATTGGAGATGATTCCAAGGGGCCTAAGTGCCTGGACTGAAGACGGTAGGTGCCATCTTTAACTTGCGAGTGATAGGTTGCCAATGCCCCTGAAGCAGGGGCCTGGCAGGTGCAGGAGGCATTAGCGAAAGTAAGCTGGAAGGAGAGAGGCTTTACCAGGCAGCATGGGAGGCATTAGCTGAGCAGTGGCCTGGTGGAGGTGCGAACCATTGGAGATGATTACAAGGGCCTTAGTGCCTGGACTGAAGATGGTAGGTGCCATCTTTAACTTCGGGGCGATTGGTTGCCAATGCACCTGGAGGCGGGAGCCATTGGAGATGACTCAAAGGTGCCCAAGTGCCTGGACTGAAGATGGTAGGTGCCATCTTTAACTTGCAGGTGATAGGTTATGAATGCCCCTGGAGGCGGGAGCCATTGGAGATGATTCCAATGGGGCTAACTTCCTGGACTGAAGACGGTAGGAGCTATCATTAACTTGTGGGTGACTGATAGGTTGCCAAGGCATAGCGGGCATGGGAGGTGTCAGGGAAAGTAAGCTGGAAGGAGTGAGGCTTTACTGGGTTGGTGCGGGAGACGTTAGCTGAACAGGGGCCTGGTGGGCATGGGAGGCATTAGCCGAGTGCCGCCAGGCCCCGCAGTGGACTCGTGGGTGCAAGTGACATTGGCAAAAGCAAGCTGGAAGGAGTGAGGCTTTACCGGGCGGGAACGGGAGACGTTAGCTGAACAGGGGCCTGGTGGGCATGGGAGGCATTAGCTGAGTGCCGCCAGGCCCCGCAGTGGACTGGTGGGTGCGAGTGGCATTGGTGAAAGTAAGCTGGAAGGAAAGAGGCTTTACCTCCTACAGTCCCTCTGGAGTCCCATGATGTGCACTCTTTAGCTGGGCAGTGTTCTGAGTGGAGAGGGGCCTATAAGGGAAGGGAAGGGAAGGCTGGAGGCATTTGAGATGAATCCAGATGGACCAAGTGTTGGCTTGGATCCCTATTGAATGAAAACATCAGCAAAACTGGTGCCACTGGCGGTGTGCAGCACTGTCCCTGGTTGTGCTGTGCAGGACTCGGTGGCCCACCCAGTCTGCCCATTTGAGCTTGTAAATTCACTTTTTGTTTTCCTAGAAGTCTGTTGCCCCTTACTCCTGACCTCCAGAATTCCCTGATGTATATCCCATGCATTCTTAAATCCGTGAAGAATATATGTGAAGAACTTTTTCCTCAAGTCTCCTCTGAATTGTTCTCCCTCCAACTTCATCCCATGCCCTCTAGTCCTGAAAGATTTTTTTCACTAAAAATAGTGCATTTCTGCACCCTGTTCCTCCCTGTAAGATATTTGTATGTCTCTATCATATCCCCCTCACCCTCCTCTCCTCCAGGGAGTACATATTCAAGTCCTTCAGCCTGTCCTCATAGGACTTGTGATGCAATTCATGTACCATCTTTATTGCCCTCCTCTGAACCTTCTCTACCCTGTCTATTTCCTTATGTAGGTAAGGCCTCCATAAAGTGTACACTGTACTCCAGGTGGGGCCTCACTAATGTCTTGTATAGTGGAATTATGACCTCCCTTTTCCAGCTGGTGATGCCCCTGCCTGTGCATCCCAGCATTCTATTTTCTTTACCTGATGCCTTGTCGTACTCTTTCCCTACCTTGAGGTCATCAGAAATGATAACCCCAAGATCTCTTTCCTGTTTGGTGCATGCTACAGTATATCCTCACCCCCCAACTGACATTTTCTTCCAGGGTTTTTGTGCTCCATATGCGTTATCTTGCACTTCTTTGCACTGAAGTTCAACTGCCAAACCTTTGACCATTCTTCAAGTTTCTGCAGGTCCCTCCTCATTCTGTCTTCACACGCTGATGTGTCCACTCTGTTACAGAGCTTTTTTGTCATCAGCGAACAGGGAAATTCTGCCTTCTATGTCCTGTGCAATGTCACTGATGAAGACATTGAATAGGACTGGTCCCAGCACTGATACTGATATGCAGAGGCCGGGCAGAGGCTCGAGATGTTGGAGAATGATTCCAAGGAGCCTAAGTGTCTGGACTGAAGACGGTATGTGCCATCTTTAACTTGCAAGCGATAGGTTGCTAATGCCCCTGAAGCAGGGACCTGGCAGGCGCAGGAGGCATTAGAGAAAGTAAGCTGGAAGGAGAGAGGCTTTACCAGGCAGCATGGGAGGCGTTAGCTGAGCAGGGGCCTGGTAGAGGTGCGAACCATTGGAGATGATTGCAAGGGCCCTTAGTGCCTGGACTGAAGATGGTAGGTGCCATCTTTAACTTATGGGCGATAGGTTGCCAATGCACCTGGAGGCGGAAGCCGTTGGAGATGTTTCCAAGGGGCCCAAGTGCCTGGACTGAAGATGGTAGGTGCCATCTTTAACTTGCACGTGATAGGTTACGAATGCCCCTGGAGGCGAGAGCCATTGGAGATGATTTCAAGGGGGCTATGTGCCTGGACTGAAGACGGTAGGTGCCATCATTAACTTGTGGGCGATAGGTTGCCAAGGCATAGCAGGCATGGGAGGTATGTGCTTCAATGTTGTCTTTCAGCTGGCAATAAATGAGTTTTTCGAGAATTTTGGAGAGCATGGGGAAGATGGAAATAGGTCTATATATATATATATACTTTGTATGTACTGTATTAAGCAAATCACTGGTAGTCTACTTCCCCCCTCCACCCCAGTCCCAATTGCTCATTATAAACATTAACATACTCCTGGTGGCCTAGCAGATCCCCCCAGACCTGAGTGCCTGTTATAACCATTAACATACTCCTGGTGGTCTAATGTCCCCCCCCACCAACCCCGATCATCCATTTAAATATATATATATATATATATATATATATATATATATATTCACCTGGTGACCTAGTGGATCCCCCATCAGGCAGTGTCCTACCAACTTGCTTCCCCCCAAGCCATAACCAAGTCAGCAACTGGCACAGCCCACTGCTCACAACCATAGCCAGCCGCTGACTGATCTCTGAATAAGCACATACTGTATAGAGTCAGAAGCTGTCAATCACTGAGCACGTACTATATACAGTACATGCTCATTCAGAGATCAGTTGGTGGCTGGCCGTGGTGGTGAGCAGTGAGCTGTGCCAGTCACTGGCTCAGTTACTGGTTGTGGGGAGTAGGGTGGTATGGCACTGCTGGATGGGGGGATCCACTAGATCACCAGGTGAATATATGTATTTATAATGGGCAATCGAGGCTGGATGGGGTCCACTAGATCACCAGGAGTATGTTAAAGTTTATAATGGGCAATTGGGGCTGTTGGGGCACTGGACTATCAGGGATGTTTTTAATACATATAATGAGAGATCAAAGAAATATAATGGGTGATCAGCACAGGGGGTCACTTCACTACCAGGTATATTTAATATTTATAATGGGGGTTGGGGGCCGGAGGGGACAGAGTCAATCCACTAGACCATCAGGAAATGTTACGGGACATTGCCACACAGATGCCCATAACTTGTGGCAACTTGTCCAGATGTGACATCTGTTGGGTACACTGCTAGGGTTGCCGCAAGCCACGGAACTTTGCCGCTGAGGCCCTTCCCAATTGAGAATCAGGTGCAGGGTCCCTGGTGCACTGCAATCAGCACAAACTGCCTGAGAATCAAGCCCATATAGTATTATTGAAGGTGTTTTTTTCTTTGTTTTTTGTGGGGTTTTTTTGTTGTTTTTTTTTTGTTACACTGCACAAGATGTCTATTTTCCCATAGCCAAAATGGCCCTTGGTCTTCTTATTTGAAAGAAATCAGAGTCTGAGAAATTTATCTCCAGACGGTCTTGGAATATGAATACAACCTTAGTGTGCAGACTGACTAGAGTTGTCTGCCTTCTAGGCCAGGCCATACAATGTTAAAGCCACTGGGTCTACAACTACTAGTTCTCGCCAGACTAAATGGTTTCTAATATTTATTAGGTAAACTAATGAAAGTCTGATATAGTCAGTCCATGATAGTTCTTGCAATGATTTGTAGATGTTAATCTCAAGACCCAAGTTACTTAATTGGGATATCTTTCAACCACATCTGATATAAGGGAAATTCTGAATCTGCGCTAATGAAAACTCTAACCTGTGAATTTCCAACATTTGTCATAAAAGCAGAAAGCTTCATACCAAAAGACTGTGCAAATGGGTGTCGACAGGCATATTCAGTGTACTTTGCTAAAGGAGCATCTGGTGATCTTTCTGGAGGAAAATGGACTCCAGGATGATCAGCAGCATGGGTTCATCTTGAGAAGATCATGCCAGTCCAACCTGATAGAGTACTACAACTGGGTAATGAGGAAGCTGGATCAGGGCCATGCAGTGGATGCCCTGTATTTGGACTTCAGCAAGGCCTTTGATTCCGTGCCTCATGGGACGCTGAGGGGAAAACTGGAATATGTGGGGGTAGGACCAAAGATGGCAAAATGGATAGGGAAGTGGAGAAGGGAAGGCAGCAGCGGGTAGCAGTGGGAGGGCTCTCTTCCCCTAGGGAAGTGATGAGCAGGGTGCCGCAGGGCTCTGTGCTGGGCCCAGTGTTGTTCAGGTTGTTCAAATTTGATATCTTGCACAGAGTTAAGAGCAGGATCAGTCTGTTCACAGATGATACTAAGATGGGAGCTGTGGTGGATAACAGAGAAGGGTGGCCGGGGCTACAAGAAGATCTGACCAAACTGGAGGAGTGGTCTGTGAAGTAGCAGTTGGGATTCAATGCAAAGAAGTTCTCAAGGTTATGCACTTTGGAGCAAAGAACCCAGGGAGGGACTACTGGTTGGGGTGAGTTTAGTTAGGGGTCACCAATGAAGAGAAGGACCTGGGGTGCTCGTAACATGGAACATGATCAACTCAGCTCAGTGCAAGATGGCAACAGCCAAGGATAACAAGATGATGGGGTGCATGCCATGTGGTATTTCATCTAGGCATAGGGATGTAGTCATGCCACTGTACAGGACACTAGTTAGGCCACACTTGGGAGTATTGTGTACTGTACTGATAAGTATAAAAGGAAGCTTTTTAAAATTACCTCCATTGAAGTCTATGGAGTGCATGCCCACGCTATCCATTTACGAAGGCGGCAATCTCTATGGAGCTGTTCCCCACTCTGTACCTTTCCGCACATGTGCAGAAGCCATGGCATTACTGCGTATGTGTGGAATCGACTGCAATTCACACATATTTGTTTCATCACCGAACACGAACAGCTATCAGCAGCTCTTTCCTTTCAAGTTTTCACACAGTGACACTATTCCGAGACGTTCATTGCACGCAGGTGTGGTGAACATCCCCCCCTTCCCCCATTAATGTGGCATACTGGGAGCCCACCCCAGTGTGCCTAAATCATTCAGTTTTTGACACAGCGATGCCCACTCCCAGTGTTGGATGCACCACTCCCCCCAAAGCCATCTGTAATGTTTGCCGATGTATTTTTTTTTACCTGTAAAAAAGAAAACGGTCCCTCATCGTCTCCCCAGGTCCCCTTCCCCCATCCCCACCTACCCTCTGTGCTCCCCACCTCCCAGCTCCCCCCTCACTCCATACATACCTCAGGAGGTCTGGTGCTGTCATCTTCTCTGCACCGGGAACACATCTGCAGTCTTCAAAGGTGACCGGCAAACTGAGGAAGTGACATTAAGCCATATAATGGGAGCCAGTGCGGGGGGGTTCAACTTAAGTTGATATCTCAGGCATTTTTTTGGGGAATTTTGGCCCAAATTTTCAACATGGTGTTCTTGGGACCCTGCCTCATGAACACTGTCATTTCATTTCTCAGTCCCGAAAGGTCCAGATTTTTAGCACTGCATTTTTTTAAACCTCCTTATGAACTGTACAGCTTTCATTTTTCACATTCTGCCCAAAATGTGTTTTTGCACCTGTGGCGCAGAATGGCATTGGCACAATGTGAAATCAACTTTCGGGATGGAGAACCAAAATGATAGTACCACTGTTCATGAGGTAGGGTCCCAAAAAGCCCACGTTGAAGTTTGGTGAAAACAAGACAAATATTGCATTACTGCCGAGTGTTGCAGTTTCTATGCACGCTTATAACTCGCTTAATTTTTTTCATATTTTCACTCCAGATTTTCAACATTGCCATCACACCTCCTCATGAACAGTACAGCTGTCATTTTTCAAATCCTGCCCAAAATGTGTTTTTGCACCTGTGGCGCCTAATAGCACAGTCGCTGTGCAAGATCACCTTTCAGGACTGAGTAACAAAATGATAGTGCCAGTGGACATGAAGTGGGGTCCCAAAAAGCCAATGTTGAAAATTTGGAGCAAAAATACCAACAAATGTCCAGGGCATTAGGGTTTTCAACCATAATGTCCCACCCTGTAGAGACTGATAATTGTCGGGGATGTGACTTGGGTTTGTCGGCGTTAATGCTCACGCCATTCCACTCCACCCCCACCCTGCAGCCACTGGCAGGCATCAAGGTGTGCCTTGGGGTCTTTGGCGCTAATGTTCACCCCATTCTCCTATACTGCACCCATCTCAGCTTATTTCCTTATGGAGTGGAGTGAGCTTAAGGGCTAAAGACCCCAAGGCACACCGCAACACCTCAATCAATCAATCAATCAATCAATCAAAATCTTTATTTATTCAGGCGGACATCATTGAGCGAAGCTCATTTACAAGATGGACCTGATAGGTCAAGATCAAAATAAGGTAATGTAGCATACATAAACAAATACAGAGAAAGAGACAAAGACTTAAATATAAATAAACAGCTACAATAATAAAAAAAACGTATATACAAGCAAGGTATCTAATGATTTTGGACCACAAACAAAATAATTCAGACAGGTTTGACCCAGATGACTGTAAGGTATTGGGATTGTGGAATTGGTCAGGTTGTGTTGTAATTGGGTAGATACTTAAGCAAGTAGAAATGGGGGGATAAAAAAGAAAGGGAATGGCAATGGATTTTAGGGTATATTGTAGCTAAGTTTAGAAAAAGTATATAAACTGTGATAGAAAGAAAAAAAGGGGGGTAAAGGGTAAGAGGGGATTAGGCTTAGTGAAAGCAGTTGCATCTCTCAGAAAAGAGACTTATAAAGAGCTTTTAAAGGATGCTATAGGGATGAAGGTGTTCAACTTTAGGGTCTTCTGCAGAGAATTCCAGGTAGATGCTAAAGTAGCTGATTGCAGATCTCCCATGCGGGTACAGGCTTTAGGTATCTTCAAGGTGATAAGGTTATTGCTTCTTAGGGCATATGATCTAGGTGTAGCCAGGGTAAAGCAATCAGAAATATAAGATGGAAGTTTATTTGACAAGGCTTTGTAAATCCATAGTGCAGCATTTTTATTCCTTCTAAGGTGTAAGGATGTCCAGCCAACAGCATTATAGAGAGAGCAGTGATGAGTGTTGAAGGGAAGATCTGTGATGAATCTTAGAGCTCAGATACAAGGTGTCCAATTTACTTAAATAGGACATAGTACAGTGGCTATAAAGGAAATCTGCATAATCGATGAGAGATAGAAATGATGCCTGTATTAGTCTTTGTTTGGACTCTATGGTTAGATAATGTTTGATTCTGAAGAATAGGCCGAGCCTCTGTCTGAGTTTTTAAGGAGTTCTCAACATGTTGAGTGTAATCAAGTCTATTATCAATCCATACCCCTAGATATTTGAATTTATCCACATAATCCAGATTTTCTCCAAGGATGGTGGATAGTTGGGGAAGAATGTTTGATGAGAGAGTGGTAGAATATATATTGGTGGAGAAGAACATAGCCTTTGTCTTCTTGGCATTTAATAGTAGTTTCTTTTCAAGTAGTTCATGTTGCAGCAGGGAGAATTCTGATTGTAATAACTCACAGGCCTTTGATGGTGACGGGTTACTGACATACAAGACAGTGTCATCAGCAAAAAGGTGGACATTGGCAACAGTGAGGTTGGAATCAATGTTATTGATATAGACAGCAAAGAGGATAGGGCCCAGGATGGATCCTTGCGGTACTCCCCTTAGAAGTGGTTTTGAGGAGGATAGGGCACCTTCATCTTTCACCTGCTGTATTCTATCAGTGAGGTAACACCTGAACCACCCAAGGCTGAATCCAGGCCTAAGGAGTGCAGTGAGGAAATTAGCAGCTCATGATCCACTGTATCAAAGGCTTTACTTAGGTCTAGAAATACAGCACAGATGCTGTTTTTTTTGTCTAACTCAGTTTGCCAATCATTTGTTACTTTTGCTAATGCAGAAATGGTACTGTGTCCGGTCCTAAACCCAGATTGAGCAGGGTTAAGTAGGTTATTAGCATCGAGGAAGTCTCTTAGTTGGATACTCACCAGCTTTTCTAACATTTTAGACAGCACAGGTAGGATGGATATAGGTCTATAATTGTTGAGATCCATGGGGTTCCCTGATTTGAGGAGGGGAAACACTTGTGCTGTTTTCCACAATGTAGGAACAGAACCAGTGGATAAGGACAGATTAAAAAGATGAGTTAGGGGAACTGCAATGGCATGTAGAGCAATTTTAAGAAATAGGGTCCAGAGAGTCTGCACCTGCACTTTTCTTGGTGTCTAGATGTAGCAGTAGGTCTTCCACTTGTTTTAATAAAATGGGCTTGAAGGAGAATGAAGAGGCAGCCTTCTGACCATCAATAGACTGGAATTTAAGTTGTGACTGTAATAGATTTGCTGGGGAGGAGTCAAAAGCTAGGCCAGCCGTAGTGAAATGATTATTGAATGCATCTAAGATTTCACGCTTATCAGTGATAACAGCATTGTTAAGGTGTACTTGGGATGGCAAGGAAGTACTGGAGTCCTGCCCTAGGATCCCTTGATGGTGCCCAGAATCTGGCTGGGTTAAGGTAGGAGGCATCAAGCTCGGCTGTATAGAAGGCAGCTTTGGCTTCTCTTACTATTTTGTGCAGCTGTTTCTGGCTTTTCTGAACTGAAGCCAGTCAGACGGATCCTTGGTCTTTCTGGCCCTTTTCCAGAGTTTATCTCTAGCAAGCAGTGCAGATTTAAGATCGGTAGAAAACCAGCGGCAGGATTTGCTTTTATTCTAACGCTAGTGAAAGGTGCATAGTATTGAGGCGCCTATGATAATGTCATTTAGCACCTTGAGTGCTGATTCCACAGAAGCTGTGTGATAGAATTCTTGCCAGCGTAAGGAATGATATAGGTCACGGAGATATCCTTCGATGTTAAGGTTTTTTTTAGACCTTCTTATAAGGAATTTCACAGGGTTGGATGGCTTGACTGATGATTTTATCCCTGCAATAAGACAGTGGTCGCTTATATCACTGAAAAGCACTCCAGCATGGGAAAACAGGTGCGGTTTGTTTACCAACATAATGTCAAGTAGGGTGCTGTTAGTTTTGTTTTTGAGTTAATTCTTGTCGGTTCATTTATTAATTGAGTGAATCCATATGTGTCACAAAAAGATACTAGAGGTGCAGATGCGTTGGACAGCCAGTTAAGGTTCAGATCACCTAAAATGATGGTGTCCTCGGGGCCCAGATTCATTATATTTCCCAAGTGATTTAGGAGCTGAAGGCTGGCAGAGGGGGGCCTGTAGCAGCCAACCAATTGAAAAGCTGTCATATTGTCAGTGTCGGTGTCTGCAGCATGGAATGAGGTGGAATGGCATGAGGGTTATGGCCGAGGACCCAAAGGTACACCCCCAAATGCCTGTCAGTTCTGCATGGTGGGAGTGGGGGTTGGAGTTAGTTCAATACTCACAGCCATTCCTATTATGCATCTCTCTAACTCCTGCACTACCAATGCCAATACCAGCAAGCAAACATTCGGCATTGACAAATGCTTGTTTAATTTTTCTCTTGCTTTGTGCCATTTAGAGGATGCAGGCTTCTGTATAGCTGAATGTGAATGTGAATGGAGAGGGGGATTTCTAACAAACTCGTGCATATATGAGTGTTACATTTTCTAATCAATGACATTTTTTTTTTCTAACTTTCTTCATGCCTCTTTACTCACTGGCTCCTGGACCTCTCTCCGGAGTGGTCTCTCGGTCCAGCCTTTCTCCCATCAGCCTGAAGCCTCCAGTCATGCCTGGTATGGGCCCATCTCCACTACACTGCACCCGACTGCCTGAGCCCCCGGCTCTGAGCCCCCTGGTGCGGGACCGCTGACTCCTCCTGGCACTCTATCTAGAATCTAGTGGAGTAGCCAGGGAAGGTAGCGAGTACCGGAGCAGGCTGGAAGGCCTGGCACTGGACATGAGAGCTAACCACTGGACCCTCCTTCACCCTACAGGAGCCAGGGCTTTTCTGATTTCTGGTTCCTCCCCCAATTGTGGAACATGCAATGCCATCCAGCACGCAACATCAGTGCATCACACATGCCCGCAGGACAGCCGCTCAATGTTCCCCCTGCATGGCAGTCCCTTGACTACAGTGTACCCAGTCTTCACCGGGCATCACTAGCATCATGGCACAGGAACCCCCTCTCTCTCCCAGGAGAGGAAAGCAGTCCATCAGATGCTCAAGCCTCTCCTCCCTGGTCAACCCCCAGCTCCCCGGGCTTGTTCCTGAACCCGGGTCACCGGTGTGGCATGAGGTAAGGTGGATGCCTCAACCCTCAGTGCCACTAGGCCTAATCAATATCATTTAAGGTAGGGGCTAAAAGATTATGCTCCTTTTGGCATGGGAATCTTGGTCTGTGTGCAGAATGAGTATTTATTTATTTTTATTTATTTAATGCCTTGGATTACAATAACCTTTGTTCTAGTAGCTCATTTGCAAAGGTTCTACATCCAGTACAAACAATGAGCTATACGTAAAGATTAATCCACGAGAAAGGATGGGTCTACTGTGGAATTAATCCATGGCTGGGGGGGGTTGGACCACGAGGCCAAAGGCTGAGTAGGTCCAACCACCCAACCATGGATTAATTCCACAGTAGACCCATCCTTTCGTGTGGATTAATCCGCTTGTAACATGGCAGGGAGTATAGCAGCTTAATTTTCATTATAACTAAATGAATTGAATATGATTTTTTAACTGGAGTGAAATGATGATGTTCCTCTGTGTTACTAATCTTTGCATGATGTTGTATTGCATTTTTAACGTGCACGTGCATGTTGCACATTTAGCATCTATTCAGATACTGATGTTGTTTTCCTGAAATGTAGATGAAGTGGCTACAATATCCAGCACAACTGTATATTATGCTGAGTGTTCTTACTGTTTCTGCCTACTGCTTCTCTTTCTGCATGTGCGCTCCGTTGCAAACTGTTTCTGTTGCTCTCTGCACTTGAATTATGGGTATGTGTACTCATTTGAATACCGAGATGTAGACAATGTAGCCCGTTCCGGTACATACAGCTTTTTCCTGCACATCACCATCTTTCAACATGCTATGGTTATGCCCTTGTGTTTTTCCCTATTCATCAACTGCCGCAAGTTAGGCTAGGCAACCAGTTACATGCTGGTGAGTACTCTCCCTCACACAAGCGGTTAACAGTCTGGTTCTTTCAATTGTCCTACTTGTGTTATGTTACACTGACTTCACCACTGAGTTTACTAGCTCACTCTTTGCAACCACAATACATTTACTCATGAGGGATCATCAGTATTAGGTCGACTCTATCATTCTCTTCGGCTGCCTCCTGTCTCACATTCTGTGCAGCGACCAGCAACTCACTGCTCCGCACCACCGTTGTTCGGCCCCTCCAGCATTGCAACCGTGTTCTAACTGTTTTTGCGTGCCCCCGCTCCCTACCATGATCTACCATGGTATTAAACCATGGTTTGTGTTGTACCACATGGCATCTTTGCACCTATCTCAATGCTTTATTTTGCTTCTGTTTTTTATGCCATGTTACAAAAAGGTTTTAAATTATGCACAATCAATTTCAGAGTTACACAGTGTGAGGAACAGAACAATGTAGGTCAATGCAAAATCAATACAAGTGGCAGCCTGGTTGGCTGTGTCAGTAGGAAGGGGAGGAAATGGCAGACAAATCTAGCCTTGTCACATGGGGAAGAGCAGGGTGATAGGGCTCAGGGGCAAAACCGGCCTTACCAGTTAGGGTTTGTCCCAGTGCACCAAGCATAGATAGAAAAAGAGAAATATTTTTTTGGGGGGTGAGGATGAGAGAAAGTAAAGGGTATAGGTATTATGGGGCAGAGGAGGACACACAGGAATGGGCTTTGTTGTAGGCAAACTGAGGAAATGAGGTAAAGCAGGCTAATTGGTGCACTGACATTTACCCATCAGAATCAGATACAAACAGAGCTCCCTCTTGAACTGCCCAATGTCCTGGAGAGTTGTAAGAGTAGCAGGGAGTCCACTGAGCCAGAGAGGCCCTGCAGGTGAAGGAGTGCTGGGCTATAGAGGTATTTCTGAAAGGCACCTGGAGGGCGTTTTTGGCGGTGCTCCTAGTGAGGTGCAGGCAGTGTGAACATTGGAGAAGCTTTTGTATATTGGGGGGGGAGTAAGTACTAAGCATATTTTTTTTTTTTTACCAAGGAGGCATACTTGGTACATGATCCTCCTCTGGAGTGTGAGCCAATTGGACCGGACATAAAGGTCGCAGGTCTGTGTTACTTTCCCAGCACCCAGAACCAGTCTGCATGCAAGCAGTATAGTAAGAGTTATTTTTTTGTAGTTTAAAAAAATTAAATTTGACTGAGAGCCTGAGCATGCACCCCAGCACCATCAGTTACTCCATGGTATACCAAAATCCTAATTTGGGGATTCTATCCTAAAATCTGGCATGCCTTCTCAGGCTAAATATAGTTTATCTGTGCTTTTAGATACACAGCAAATAATCTTATTTTTCTAAATGCATTATTCCAACTGGAATACCAGCAGACAAAACTTGATATTGAGCCTTCAATATCTGGTGTGTGCGGAACACCAAATGAATGTAAAATTTGAGCCCTGAATAACATTCTGTGAATAGTCTCATAAACATATGCCAAATCAGCACACGTAAAAGATCCTGCTTGTAAGGAACCAGTGTTATCTGCAATGTTGAATTTCACCACTGTTCACACAATGATAACAATTAAGTCAAAGTAAATGTCTGTTGAAACCAAACTCTGCTCCCAACCCCAAGGAAAATATTTGCTCATCTGTTCTGTATTGCACAATTTGAAGCCAGCCAGATACTGTACTTAAAAGACAAAACTGACTGTTTATTGCTGCATAGATGGATCTGACCTTTTTATTGTAGAGAAATAAAATGCAGTTTCTGAAATTTGTTTCCTGTTCCTAGATGAATTAGCATACTGAACTGACTGAGCCGGGTACGTGACTTAATTCTAAATCTAGACTGAGGAACTGTAGATAAATAACATATACAGTAGAAGAATTGTTTAATTAGTCCCCATACCCCTTCCCCTAAGAATAAACACACACACACACACACCCACACACACACACAAAAGTCTTAGAAAAATGGCCAAAGCCATATGCTTATTTACTGATGCTACACTACTGGACTGGCGTGCACTGCCGGGAGATCTTGGTAGACACCTCAGGCCCCAGCACTCCTTCCAGTGAAGGGTCATTCTCTTGGGGTTGGCATATAGTCAAGAAAATGATCTATCACCTGGGTTGGTAACTAAGTCTTGAGAGTGGGGAGGTTATGTGGCCAAGTGGTGAGCAGCTGCCCCCATCTGGTGTCACTGCACCCACAGGCAAGCCTGATGAGGTTTTACCACAACCCCCACCAACTGAAGTCCAGGTCTTGCAGTCCCTCAGGCCTGATGCCAACCAGAGGAAGTGAGCCCTTCAGAAGAATTCAACTCATCCATTCCTTTTCCCATTTATCATCAATCTGCTATACTCCTAAGCTACCACAGGATGGATGCAGTCCAAACCCCCCCAACCAAGCAGTTCACTCTAGCTGTTGCACCAGGACCTAATAAGAAGAATCCAACAAGTCCTGCCTTTCATCCCTCAAATGCACCTTTGCATAAAGTCCCTGGCAGGATGTATCAATGTCCTTGTACCGAATCACATTTCACTCGCTCGACTCTGTGGATGGTTGTGTGTCTTTATTGATGCTAATGCATGCTTTGTCCATAGCTTTTGAGCCAACTGTATACAGGCAGTGGCTCCTTTGAATAAGGTGAGAGCAAATAATCATGGTCTGAGGCCACCATTCCTTTATGGACCATGAGTCTTCCTTCATCCTTACAAGCAGATTGATGGTTTTTCAGAACCCCAGGTCATTCCCTCCCTGGTGAATTATGAGGATGTCTTGTGACTACCTTGACTGGGCCTCCACCACCAGCCTAGGAAGAAGTTCCCCCTAGTGCATGCCGCTATTGCCCATCCAGTGGATCTGAACTTTTTCAATGGTAGCAATAGGCTGTTAAACCCCAGGCTGATAAGCCACTATCTCCACCACACAGTAGATGAAGGAATATCCACAGATTCATTCACATTTGGAGCCTTCAAGGGAATCTGGAATAGAACAAGACAAACATTGTTAAAGCAAATGCAAATGTACATAGCAAAAAACACTTAAAGGGGAACTGTCATCTACAGAATTTCTTAATGTCTGAAAGCCAATAAAAAGCTAATTTGAGTGAGCCATTGGGTTCATATGTGAGTCTTTGCAGTCCAGAGTTATTCATGTGTAAATCAACCTGTAATTAAAGGCTGTGGCAGCCATTTGTTTTGGGTTTCTGACAAGAAATGATGTCACTGAGGGTCTAGGTCCTCTTTTGACAGTATTTAATCCAACAGGTTGAATAGGAAATTGACTTTTATTAAGTGTATTTTTAGGTGTTATTACAACACTTTCTACATCTATAATGATTGTTTTGTATGTGCACTGAAATTAGTGTGTTATCATATTTACATCTCAAAACTGTTAGTAAAAGTAATCAATCTTCAGGATTGCTTTAACCTCTAGGATATACTGCCAGCTGTACATGTCAGTACAGATTTCTGGGGCTGCCACAGTACCAACTTCTGTCTTTTTCCATTCCCCCTCTTACAGCCTTTTCTCTTACAATTTTGGGTGTGGACTTGGATCTACAAGATGCAAATGTGGCTACATACCTACTGGCCTGGCATCATGGCATCCCTGTGCTCCCACAACACAACCAGGAACAAGTTGTTGCTCAGTGTGCCTTTCCTGGACAAAGACAGTAAAAACAATCTGAGCACGTGTTATGATTCTAACAAGCATTTGTCAATGCCGAATGTTTGCTTGCTGGCATTGGCATTGGTAGTGTAGGAGTTACAGAGCTGCATAATAGGAATGGCAGCGAAGTATTCAACTGAAACCAACCCCACCACCACCCAGCAGAGACTGACAGGCATTGGGGTGTGCCTTTGGGTCATCAGGCATAACGGCCATGCCCTTTCACCACACCCTACCCTGCAGACATTGACAAGTGTCACGGTGTGCCTTGGGGTCTTTGGCCCTTATGCGCACCCCATTCCATCAGGAAATATGGTGAGATGGGTGCGGTATAGGAGAATGGGGTGAACTTTGGGGCTGAAGAGTCCAAGGCATACCTCAATGCCTCTCACTGGCTGCAGGGTATGGAATGGTATGAGCATTATAGGCGAGAATCCTAAGTCACACCCCTGATGCCTGTCATTCTCTACAGGGTGGGGTGTTGTGGTTGGAAACCCTAATGCCTCAGGCATTTGTTGGTATTTTTATTCCAAATTTTCAAAATTTTTTTTTGTGAACCTCACCTCATGAGCAGTGGCAATATCAGTTTGCTAGCCGAAAGCTGATTTTGCACAGTGACTACGGTATTTAGCACCACAGGTGCAAAAACACATTCCAAACAGGATGTGAAAAATGACAGCTGTACTGTTCATGGGGAGGTGTAAAAAATGGCAATGTTGAAAATCTGCAGTGAAAATATTTAAAAAACTGGTGAAGTCACGAGCGTGCACAGAAACTGTGCAACACACACCCGTGATGTAATTAGTTTGAGGATTTTTCACAGCAGATTGTCAACACAGGCATTTTGGGACCTCCGATCATGAACAGTGTCACTGTGATTTTCTTCATCTGTCTCGAACAATGATTTTGCACAGCGACCACGCATTTCTGCGCTGACAGTGTGAAAACACATTTCAGCCATGTTGTGAAAAATGACAGCTGTACTGTTCATAAAGAAGTATGGAAAATACCACTGGTGAAAATCTGGACTGAAAATATTACAAAGTCATGAACTTATGAAGGTGTAGAAACTGCGTAATGCTCACTCATAACACAGTCATTTATGGACTTTTGTCACCAATTTTCAACATAGCCATTTTAAGACCTCTGCTCATGAACAGTGTCACTGTGATTTTCTTAATCTGTCCCAAACATTGATTGCACACACCGACTGTGTCATTGTGCGCTACATGCATGGAAACACATTTTGGATGGCGTGAAAATGACAGCTGTACTGCTGATAAGGAGGTATGGTAAAATGGCAATGTTGAAAATCTGGAGTGCAAATATGAAAAATTTGCGAACTTACAAGGGTAGGCAGGAAATGCACAAAGCACGCTCGTAAAACAGTCATTTTTAGGAATTTTTCCACCAAATTTTCAGCGTAGCTATTTTAAGACCTCTGCTCATGAACAGTGTCAATGTGATTTTCTTAATGTGTCCCATACACTGATTTCACACACCGACTGCGCCATTGTGCGCTACATGCACAGAAACACATTTTGGGCAACGTGAAAAACGACAGCTGTACTGCTGATAAGGAGGTATGGTAAAATGGCAATGTTGAAAATCTGGAGTGCAAATATTAAAAATTCGCGAACTTACAAGGGTGCGTAGGAACCGCAACGCATGCTTGTAAAACAGTCATTTTTAGGAAGTTTTTCACCAAATTTTCAGCATAGCTATTTTAAGACCTCTGCTCATGAACAGTGTCATGGTGATTTTCTTAATGTGTCCCATACACTGATTTCACACAACACTGCGCCATTGTGCGCCATACGCGGAAACACATTTTGGGTGAGATGTGAAAATGACAGCTGTACTGTTTATAAGGAGGTGTGGTAAAATAGCAATGTTGAAAATCTGGAGTGCAAATATAAAAATTCACACCTTATGAGCTTGCATATGGACAGCGCAATGCAGCTCCTAAAATAGTCATTTTAGAATTTTGTCACCAAATTTGCAAAATAAGCTTTTGACAGCCCACCTTATGAACACTGGCACTGTCGTTTTGTTAATCGATCCCAAAAGGTGATTTTGCGCACTGACTGCGAAATCACCCCTCAGGCCCAATTAACGCCATGACAGTTCAAGAATTCATGAGGAGGGGTCCCAAAAACCCCATGTTGAGAATTTGGTGCCAAAATTCCAAAAAATGCCTGAGATATGCATTAAAGTTGAAAAAACCCTATTTATTGCATTATACAGCTTACCGGCATTTCCTCAGTTCGCGGTTGGCTTTGAAGAGTGCAGATGTGTTCCCGGTCCACGGAAGATCATCGCGCTGGATTCTGGAGGTAAGTATGGGGTGAGGTGGGGGTGTGGGGAGGCAGAGTGTGCAGTGGGTGGGCTGGGAGAGTGCCGAGGGAACGTTTTGTTGTTTGCAGGGTTTCTTTTTTTTTTTTTAAGGAAGACGATGTGGGACATTTGCCACACTGGGGTGGGCTCCCAGCGTGGCAGCTTGAAGGATGTTTGGGGGGTGGGCCTGTTGCTGATGGGGGATTGGGCACCCCTCGGCCATACGGACTTGTGCCATGCTGGGGTGGGTTCCAAGCATGGCTGCTGTAAGGCTGTTTGGGGGGCTGGGCCTGTTGCCGATGGGGGATTGGGCACCCCCTGTTGTGCTCTGGGACTTGTGCGTGCTGGGGTCGGCTCTAGCATGGCAGCTGTAAGAGGAGGCTGTTTGGAGGCTGGAGCCGATGGGATTGGGCACTCGGCCATACAGACTTGTGCCATGCTGGGGTGGGCTCCCAGCATGGCGGCTATTTGGGGGGTCCTGGAGCCGGCGGGGATTGGGCACCCCCCATGGGCTGCTCCCAGTATGTGGGGGGAGTGCATGAGCACAATTTGCATGTGTGGGGGAGTTCTGCTCAGTGAAGTGGAGCTTTCCCTTTTAATTGTATGCCACTGCAATTTCAGCTCTGTCATAGACAGCTGCAGCGTGATGGAGAACTGGGGCAGCTCCTGCAAACACACTTGCTGAATTGGAAGATGGGTGCCACACCTCCAAAACTCAGATGATGGCACTATGTTTCCTGCACATGCGTGCAAAGCAAACATAAAATGTTATCCTCTTTCTATCAGATTTGACTTGAAAAGAAAAAATATGGCACAATTTCTTGTTTATTAATTGGAAAACACAAATTGCTAAAACATGCATAATCTGAAATGCATTATTAAAACAGTATTTCACTTCTTTTGATGAAGTTAAAAGTATAACAGTTTCTTACTAAAATACTTTGGATGGAATGGGATTTTGTAATTACAATACTTTCTACATTTATAATAATTGTTTTGTATGAGCATTGAAACTAGTGAGTTACTACCTTTACATTTCAATCTGTTAGTAACAATAATCCAATAGAATTCTGGTATTGTTATGGTAGAAAATCCCATTCCATCAAAGTATACTAGTATTTAACTTCATCAAAAACTCTCTTATTAAAGGTGATCATTTTTACATACAGGTAAAGATACTTTTATCTCCAGTTACAACCTCCCGGTTAATATTTTTGGTTACAACTGCAGGTTGTAATCAGCACCTGCCAATCAAGCGTCACCACAGAAAGCTAACTGGTGCATAATTTCACTGAGTGTTGGCTGAATATCTAGCCCAACATGGCAGCTCCATTACCGAGCACTCAAGCTTTGCAACACACAGTTACGACAAGTAAGATTTTAAATATTTTTGAATATCTATCTAGTTGATCCTGCCTTGAAAATGAAAAAAAAAATCAATCTGCAGCTATACCAACAGACCGTAACTTTCCAGAATGCTGTTACCACTGTAATGGAAAAAAAGGAAAACAAAACACACAAAAGAAAATAATTCAAAAGTGCGAGACAGGCAGAGTGTGTGTGTGTGTGTGTGTGTGTGTGTGTGTGTGTGTGTGAGTCTCTCTCTCTGACAGGAGTGCTGCACTAACTGAACTGTGCTGAAAGGGAAAAAAATTATCACCATTGATTAAAATAGTGTGTGTGTGTGTGGTGCGCGACACGTATGTGTGTGTGTGTTTGTCTGTGTAAAAAACAGTATTTTACACACACACTAGGTGTGGGATGCTTTTATTCTAGTTACACGCACCCACCCATACATTATTCTATATTTTAATAATGCATTTTAGGCTGTGCATGTTTTAACAATGTTGTACATCTATATTTTTGTTTGTGTAATTAATAAATTAGTAATTGTGTCCTATTTTTATTCTTTTCAAGTTCAATCTGGATAGAAAGAGTATAATATGTTCAGAATCTTAACACATGCTCAAAACACGTTCTACTGAATGAAAGAAACATAGAAATATAGACTTTGATGGCAGATAAGGACCGCTTGGCCCACCTAGTCTGCCCATTTCCCTACTTGGATAAGCTGCAGATCCTAGTTAACCAGCAGCCTATTTCCTAACTTCCCAGGAACTGCCTCATGTCTGTCCCATGCATTCTTGAATTCTCCAACAGTTTTAGACCCCATAACCTCCTCAGAAAGGCGGTTCCATGCATCCACCACCCTCTCCATGAAAAAATACTTCCTCGCATTGCCCTGAGTCATCTCCCCTCTATCTTCAAATTGCATCCCCTTGTTCTTGCACATCTCTTTTTCTGAAAGTTGCTACCCTCTTGGACTTTGTTGATTCCACTGAGGTACTTAAAAGTTTCTATCATGCCTCCCCCTTTCCTCAAGGGTAAACATATTAAGCTCCTTTAGTTTCTCCTCATATGGCTTCTCTTGCAGACCCTGCACCATTTTAGTTGCCCTCCACTGGACTGCCTCCATCTTGTCTATGTCCTTGTGGAGATGGGGTCTCCACAACTGGATGCAGTACTCCAGATGGGATCTCACCAACTGTCTGTACAGAGGGATAGCAACTTCCTGTTTTCTGCTGGTGATGCCTCTCTCTATACATGCCAGTATCTCCCAGCCCTCTCTACTGCCTTCTCACATTGCTTGCCAACCTTAAGGTAATCTGAAATGATTACTCCCAGGTTCCTTTCCATTTTTGTTGTTGTTACTACCCCCCCCCGCATTGTGAATTTTCCCCTTGGTATTTGTTTCCCAGGTGCATTATTTTGCACTTCTTTGCATTGAATCCAAGCTGCCATACTTCTGACCATTCCTCCAACCTTGCCAAGTCCTTCTCATCCCTTCCATGCCCCCTGTGTATCAACCCTGTTGCTGATCTTTTGTCATCTGCGAAGGAGGCATACCTTTCCTTCAGTCCTCTGCAATGTCACTTATAAAGACATTAAAAAGGACTTGACCCAATACTGAACCCTGCGGTACCCCACATGTAACCACCCTTTCTTCAAAGTGGACTCCGTTTAATATTAACTTCTGTGTCCTGTTGTCCAGCCAATGTTTTACCCAGGCTACCACCCTGGGGCCCACTCCCTGGCTGGTTAATTTGTTTATTAATCTTATGTGTGGGACTGTTTCAAATGCCTTGCTAAAGTCTAGGTAGACCATGTCCACAGCCCCTCCCTGGTCTACTACTTTCATCACCCAGTCAAAGAAATTGATTAGATTCATCTGACATGACTTTCCCGCTGTGAATCCATGCTGCCTTGGGTCCTGTGCCCCACTGGCCTCTAGGTACTCAACAATTATTTCCTTCAGTAGTGATTCCATCAATTTTCCTACCACAGAGGTCAAACTGACCGATCTATAGTTTCCTGCCTCTGTCTTGCTCCTACTTTTGTGAAGGGGAATCACATTTGCCCTCCTCCAGTCCTCAGGTACCACACATCCTCCCATGATTTGTTAAAAAAGGTAGTCAATGGTGTCACTAGTTCTCCCCTTAATTCTTTTAGAATTCTGCAGTGAATCCCATCAGACCCATTGCTTTTTCCACCTTCAGTTTTGGGAGTTCTTTCAGGGCCTTTTTTTCTGTGAAAGGACTAGGATCAACCTCCCCTATCCAGAGTGCTTCTTATAATTGGATTATGTACCTCTCCCTCCTCCTCTTTGTGAATTCTGAGCAGAAGCATTCGTTCAGTATCTCTGATTTTTCACTGTCTCTCTCTTCCCACCCACCATCCATTCTATTCAACCTCACTATCCCTCCCTCTATCTTTCTACACTCCCTAATGTACCTATAAAAGGTTTTATCCCCCTTCTTAACCAAGTTGGCTATCTTTTCCTCAGTTTGGGCCTTTGCTGTTCTGACTGCCTTCCCTGCTTCCTTCTGCCTTAATGGGTACAGTTCTCTGTCCTGCTCCTTCTGTGTTTCCTTATACTTCCTAAATGCTATTTTTTTCTCCCTAGCCTTCCCCACCATCTCTTTTGAGAACCATAGTGGCTTTTTATTTCATTTTGATTTGTTTATTTGCTTCACACAAAGGCTTGTTGCCTCTGTGGTGGCAGTTTTGATGTTTCCCCATTGTTGCTTTACCCCACCTTTCTTGCCTGTTTGCTAGTACTTTTCTAAGGCACGATCCCATTTTGACAATGTCAGCTCTCCTGAAGTCCAGTACCCTCACTTTTGTATGGCTTGTCTCTGCAGCTGAGTTTATCATGAACCACACTGTTTGGTGGTCACTTGTTCCCAGATGGCTACCCACTTCTAGATCTGAGATCCTCTCACTGTCCCCTTTTGAGAGTAGGAAGTCTAAGATTGCTCCCTCCTGAATGGGCTCCAACACTAGCTGTCTGAGGCATTCCCCTGTAGGGCATTGAGAATGGCCCTGCTCTTGGATGTGGCTTATGAAGGTGCTCCAGTTAATATCTGGCATATTCAGGTCCCCACCAATAACATCTCCCTTTCTCTGCCATCCTAAGGATGACTTCCATCATATCCTTATCCATTCCCTCCTCCTGAGATGGGGGTCTGTATACAACCCTGTGTGGATTGTTCACAGCTCATTGCTTTAACCTCTAGGCTGTACTGCTGGCTGGTAATCAAAAGCTACACATTTCAGGACTGGCCCCATGGTGTCTGGCCAGTAGCTACAGTATGTAATAGGTATGTAGCCACATTTGCATCTTGTTGATCTGAGTTCACACCTGAAATTGTCAGAGAAAAGGCTGCAAGAGAGGGAACAGAAAAAGACAGAAGTCAGTGCTGTGGCAGTCCCAGAAATTTGTACTGACATGAACACAGCAAGGGTTTAGAAATCTTGATATGGGGCCCCAATACCTGTTGGCACCACAGAGCCAGCCTTGAGATGTGTAGTTTTTGATGATCAGCTAGCAGTATAGCCTAGAGGTTAAAGCAATCCTGAAGATGGATTATTTTTACTAACAGTTTGAAATGTAAAGGTGATAACTCACTAGTTTCAATGCACATACAAAACAATTATTATACATTTAGAAAGTGTTGCAATAACACCTTAAAACACACTTAATAAAACAGATGAATTCCTATTTAATCTGTTGGATTAGATCCAGTCAAAGGAGGATCCAGATCCTCGGTGACATCATTTCCTGTCAGTAGTCCAAAACAAATGGCTGCCACCAGCCCTTAATTACAGGTTGATTTACATATGAATAATTCTGGACTGCAAAGACTCACAGATAAATACAATGGCTCATTTAAATTAACTTTTTATGGGCTTTCAGACATTAATTCTCTGTGTGGGGATAAAAGTGCTGTATGAGTCACTGAATGCTTGATGCCACTGAATATTTGATTTTGGCCTTGCCCTTGACCATGAGTCTTCCTTCATCCTTACAAGCAGATTGATGGTTTTTCAGAACCCCAGGTCATTCCCTCCCTGGTGAATTATGAGGATGTCTTGTGACTACCTTGACTGGGCCTCCACCACCAGCCTAGGAAGAAGTTCCCCCTAGTGCATGCCGCTATTGCCCATCCAGTGGATCTGAACTTTTTTCAATGGTAGCAATAGGCTGTTAAACCCCAGGCTGATAAGCCACTATCTCCACCACACAGTAGATGAAGGAATATCCACAGATTCATTCACATTTGGAGCCTTCAAGGGAATCTGGAATAGAACAAGACAAACATTGTTAAAGCAAATGCAAATGTACATAGCAAAAAACACTTAAAGGGGAACTGTCATCTACAGAATTTCTTAATGTCTGAAAGCCAATAAAAAGCTAATTTGAGTGAGCCATTGGGTTCATATGTGAGTCTTTGCAGTCCAGAGTTATTCATGTGTAAATCAACCTGTAATTAAAGGCTGTGGCAGCCATTTGTTTTGGGTTTCTGACAAGAAATGATGTCACTGAGGGTCTAGGTCCTCTTTTGACAGTATTTAATCCAACAGGTTGAATAGGAAATTGACTTTTATTAAGTGTATTTTTAGGTGTTATTACAACACTTTCTACATCTATAATGATTGTTTTGTATGTGCACTGAAATTAGTGTGTTATCATATTTACATCTCAAAACTGTTAGTAAAAGTAATCAATCTTCAGGATTGCTTTAACCTCTAGGATATACTGCCAGCTGTACATGTCAGTACAGATTTCTGGGGCTGCCACAGTACCAACTTCTGTCTTTTTCCATTCCCCCTCTTACAGCCTTTTCTCTTACAATTTTGGGTGTGGACTTGGATCTACAAGATGCAAATGTGGCTACATACCTACTGGCCTGGCATCATGGCATCCCTGTGCTCCCACAACACAACCAGGAACAAGTTGTTGCTCAGTGTGCCTTTCCTGGACAAAGACAGTAAAAACAATCTGAGCACGTGTTATGATTCTAACAAGCATTTGTCAATGCCGAATGTTTGCTTGCTGGCATTGGCATTGGTAGTGTAGGAGTTACAGAGCTGCATAATAGGAATGGCAGCGAAGTATTCAACTGAAACCAACCCCACCACCACCCAGCAGAGACTGACAGGCATTGGGGTGTGCCTTTGGGTCATCAGGCATAACGGCCATGCCCTTTACCACCCTACCCTGCAGACATTGACAAGTGTCACGGTGTGCCTTGGGGTCTTTGGCCCTTATGCGCACCCCATTCCATCAGGAAATATGGTGAGATGGGTGCGGTATAGGAGAATGGGGTGAACTTTGGGGCTGAAGAGTCCAAGGCATACCTCAATGCCTCTCACTGGCTGCAGGGTATGGAATGGTATGAGCATTATAGGCGAGAATCCTAAGTCACACCCCTGATGCCTGTCATTCTCTACAGGGTGGGGTGTTGTGGTTGGAAACCCTAATGCCTCAGGCATTTGTTGGTATTTTATTCCAAATTTTCAAAATTTTTTGTGAACCTCACCTCATGAGCAGTGGCAATATCAGTTTGCTAGCCGAAAGCTGATTTTGCACAGTGACTTCGGTATTTAGCACCACAGGTGCAAAACACATTCAAACAGGATGTGAAAAATGACAGCTGTACTGTTCATGGGGAGGTGTAAAAAATGGCAATGTTGAAAATCTGCAGTGAAAATATTTAAAAAACTGGTGAAGTCACGAGCGTGCACAGAAACTGTGCAACACACACCCGTGATGTAATTAGTTTGAGGATTTTTCACAGCAGATTGTCAACACAGGCATTTTGGGACCTCCGATCATGAACAGTGTCACTGTGATTTTCTTCATCTGTCTCGAACAATGATTTTGCACAGCGACCACGCATTTCTGCGCTGACAGTGTGAAAACACATTTCAGCCATGTTGTGAAAAATGACAGCTGTACTGTTCATAAAGAAGTATGGAAAAATACCACTGGTGAAAATCTGGACTGAAAATATTACAAAGTCATGAACTTATGAAGGTGTGTAGAAACTGCGTAATGCTCACTCATAACACAGTCATTTTATGGACTTTTGTCACCAAATTTTCAACATAGCCATTTTAAGACCTCTGCTCATGAACAGTGTCACTGTGATTTTCTTAATCTGTCCCAAACACTGATTGCACACACCGATTGTGTCATTGTGCGCTACATGCATGGAAACACATTTTGGATGACGTGAAAAATGACAGCTGTACTGCTGATAAGGAGGTATGGTAAAATGGCAATGTTGAAAATCTGGAGTGCAAATATGAAAAATTTGCGAACTTACAAGGGTAGGCAGGAAATGCACAAAGCACGCTCGTAAAACAGTCATTTTTAGGAATTTTTCCACCAAATTTTCAGCGTAGCTATTTTAAGACCTCTGCTCATGAACAGTGTCAATGTGATTTTCTTAATGTGTCCCATACACTGATTTCACACACCGACTGCGCCATTGTGCGCTACATGCACAGAAACACATTTTGGGCAACGTGAAAAACGACAGCTGTACTGCTGATAAGGAGGTATGGTAAAATGGCAATGTTGAAAATCTGGAGTGCAAATATTAAAAATTCGCGAACTTACAAGGGTGCGTAGGAACCGCAACGCATGCTTGTAAAACAGTCATTTTTAGGAAGTTTTTCACCAAATTTTCAGCATAGCTATTTTAAGACCTCTGCTCATGAACAGTGTCATGGTGATTTTCTTAATGTGTCCCATACACTGATTTCACACACCGACTGCGCCATTGTGCGCTACATGCGTGGAAACACATTTTGGGTGAGATGTGAAAAATGACAGCTGTACTGTTTATAAGGAGGTGTGGTAAAATAGCAATGTTGAAAATCTGGAGTGCAAATATAAAAAATTCACACACTTATGAGCTTGCATATGGACAGCGCAATGCACGCTCCTAAAATAGTCATTTTTAGGAATTTTGTCACCAAATTTGCAAAATAAGCTTTTTGACAGCCCACCTTATGAACACTGGCACTGTCGTTTTGTTAATCGATCCCAAAAGGTGATTTTGCGCACTGACTGCGAAATCACCCCTCAGGCCCAATTAACGCCATGACAGTTCAAGAATTCATGAGGAGGGGTCCCAAAAACCCCATGTTGAGAATTTGGTGCCAAAATTCCAAAAAATGCCTGAGATATGCATTAAAGTTGAAAAAACCCTATTTATTGCATTATACAGCTTACCGGCATTTCCTCAGTTCGCGGTTGGCTTTGAAGAGTGCAGATGTGTTCCCGGTCCACGGAAGATCATCGCGCTGGATTCTGGAGGTAAGTATGGGGTGAGGTGGGGGTGTGGGGAGGCAGAGTGTGCAGTGGGTGGGCTGGGAGAGTGCCGAGGGAACGTTTTGTTGTTTGCAGGGTTTTCTTTTTTTTTTTAAGGAAGGCGATGTGGAGACGCCTTACACACTGGGTGGGCTCCCAGCGTGGCAACTTGAAGGATGTTTGGGGGTGGGCCTGTTGCTGAAGGGGATTGGGCACCCATGCGCCATGCGGACTTGCCATGCTGGGGTGGGTTCCAAGCATGGCTGCTGTAAACTGTTTGGGGGCTGGGCCTGTTGCCGATGGGGATTGGGCACCCCCTGTTGTGCTCTGGGACTTGTGCGTGCTGGGGTCGGCTCTAGCATGGCAGCTGTAAGAGGAGGCTGTTTGGAGGCTGGAGCCGATGGGATTGGGCACTCGGCCATACAGACTTGTGCCATGCTGGGGTGGGCTCCCAGCATGGCGGCTATTTGGGGGGTCCTGGAGCCGACGGGGGATTGGGCACCCCCATGGGCCATACAGTATGTGGGGGGGGAGTGCATGAGCACGTAATTTGCATGTGTGGGGGGGAGTTCTGCTCAGTGAAGTGGAGCTTTCCCTTTTAATTGTATGCCACTGCAATTTCAGCTGCTGTCATAGACAGCTGCAGCAGTGATTGGAGAACTGGGGCAGCTCCTGCAAACACACTTGCTGAATTGGAAGATGGGTGCCACACCTCCAAAAACTCAGATGATGGCACTATGTTTCCTGCACATGCGTGCAAGCAAACATAAAAATGTTATCCTCTTTCTATCCAGATTTGACTTGAAAAGAAAAAAATATGGCACAATTTCTTGTTTATTAATTGGAAAACACAAATTGCTAAAACATGCATAATCTGAAATGCATTATTAAAACAGTATTTCACTTCTTTTGATGAAGTTAAAAGTATAACAGTTTCTTACTAAAATACTTTGGATGGAATGGGATTTTGTAATTACAATACTTTCTACATTTATAATAATTGTTTTGTATGAGCATTGAAACTAGTGAGTTACTACCTTTACATTTCAATCTGTTAGTAACAATAATCCAATAGAATTCTGGTATTGTTATGGTAGAAAATCCCATTCCATCCCAAAGTATTTCAGTAAGAAACTTTTATACTTTTAACTTCATCAAAAGAAATACTCTTTAATTAAAGGTGATCATTTTTTACATACAGGTAAAGATACTTTTATCTCCAGTTACAACCTCCCGGTTAATATTTTTTGGTTACAACTGCAGGTTGTAATCAGCACCTGCCAATCAAGCGTCACCACAGAAAGCTAACTGGTGCATAATTTCACTGAGTGTTGGCTGAATATCTAGCCCAACATGGCAGCTCCATTACCGAGCACTCAAGCTTTGCAACACACAGTTACGACAAGTAAGATTTTAAATATTTTTGAATATCTATCTAGTTGATCCTGCCTTGAAAATGAAAAAAAAAATCAATCTGCAGCTATACCAACAGACCGTAACTTTCCAGAATGCTGTTACCACTGTAATGGAAAAAAAGGAAAACAAAACACACAAAAAAATAATTCAAAAGTCGCGAGACAGGCAGAGGTGTGTGTGTGTGTGTGTGTGTGTGTGTGTGTGTGTGTGTGTGTGAGTCTCTCTCTGACAGGAGTGCTGCACTAACTGAACTGTGCTGAAAGGGAAAAAAATTATCACCATTGATTAAAATAGTGTGTGTGTGTGTGGTGCGCGCCACGTATGTGTGTGTGTGTTTGTCTGTGTAAAAAACAGTATTTTACACACACACTAGGTGTGGGATGCTTTTATTCTAGTTACACGCACCCACCCATACATTATTCTATATTTTAATAATGCATTTTAGGCTGTGCATGTTTTAACAATGTTGTACATCTATATTTTTGTTTGTGTAATTAATAAATTAGTAATTGTGTCCTATTTTTATTCTTTTCAAGTTCAATCTGGATAGAAAGAGTATAATATGTTCAGAATCTTAACACATGCTCAAAACACGTTCTACTGAATGAAAGAAACATAGAAATATAGACTTTGATGGCAGATAAGGACCGCTTGGCCCACCTAGTCTGCCCATTTCCCTACCTACTGGATAAGCTGCAGATCCTAGTTAACCAGCAGCCTATTTCTTCCTAACCCCCGCAGGAACTGCCTCATGTCTGTCCCATGCATTCTTGAATTCTCCAACAGTTTTAGACCCCATAACCTCCTCAGAAAGGCGGTTCCATGCATCCACCACCCTCTCCATGAAAAAATACTTCCTCGCATTGCCCTGAGTCATCTCCCCTCTATCTTCAAATTGCATCCCCTTGTTCTTGCACATCTCTTTTTCTGAAAGTTGCTACCCTCTTGGACTTTGTTGATTCCACTGAGGTACTTAAAAGGTTCTATCATGCCTCCCCCTTTCCTCAAGGGTAAACATATTAAGCTCCTTTAGTTTCTCCTCATATGGCTTCTCTTGCAGACCCTGCACCATTTTAGTTGCCCTCCACTGGACTGCCTCCATCTTGTCTATGTCCTTGTGGAGATGGGGTCTCCACAACTGGATGCAGTACTCCAGATGGGATCTCACCAACTGTCTGTACAGAGGGATAGCAACTTCCTGTTTTCTGCTGGTGATGCCTCTCTCTATACATGCCAGTATCTCCCAGCCCTCTCTACTGCCTTCTCCATTGCTTGCCAACCTTAAGGTAATCTGAAATGATTACTCCAGGTTCCTTTCCATTTTGTTGTTGTTACTACCCCCCAGTTGAATTTTCCCTTGGTATTTGTTTCCCAGGTGCATTATTTTGCACTTCTTTGCATTGAATCCAAGCTGCCATACTTCTGACCATTCCTCCAACCTTGCCAAGTCCCTTCTCATCCCTTCCATGCCCCCCTGTGTATCAACCCTGTTGCTGATCTTTTTGTCATCTGCGAAGAGGCATACCTTTCCTTCCAGTCCCTCTGCAATGTCACTTATAAAGACATTAAAAAGGACTTGACCCAATACTGAACCCTGCGGTACCCCACATGTAACCACCCTTTCTTCAAAGTGGACTCCGTTTAATATTAACTTCTGTGTCCTGTTGTCCAGCCAATGTTTTACCCAGGCTACCACCCTGGGGCCCACTCCCTGGCTGGTTAATTTGTTTATTAATCTTATGTGTGGGACTGTTTCAAATGCCTTGCTAAAGTCTAGGTAGACCATGTCCACAGCCCTCCCTGGTCTACTACTTTCATCACCCAGTCAAAGAAATTGATTAGATTCATCTGACATGACTTTCCGCTGTGAATCCATGCTGCCTTGGGTCCTGTGCCCCACTGGCCTCTAGGTACTCAACAATTATTTCCTTCAGTAGTGATTCCATCAATTTTCCTACAGAGGTCAAACTGACCGATCTATAGTTTCCTGCCTCTGTCTTGCTCCTACTTTTGTGAAGGAATCACATTTGCCCTCCTCCAGTCCTCAGGTACCACACATCCTCCCATGATTTGTTAAAAAGGTAGTCAATGGTGTCACTAGTTCTCCCCTTAATTCTTTTAGAATTCTGCAGTGAATCCCATCAGACCCATTGCTTTTCCACCTTCAGTTTTGGGAGTTCTTTCAGAGCCTTTTTTCTGTGAAAGGACTAGGATCAACCTCCCTATCCAGAGTGCTTCTTATAATTGGATTATGTACCTCTCCCTCCTCCTCTTTGTGAATTCTGAGCAGAAGCATTCGTTCAGTATCTCTGATTTTCACTGTCTCTCTTCCCACCCACCATCCATTCTATTCAACCTCACTATCCCTCCCTCTATCTTTCTACACTCCTAATGTACCTATAAAGGTTTTATCCCCTTCTTAACCAAGTTGGCTATCTTTTCCTCAGTTTGGGCCTTTGCTGTTCCTGACTGCCTTCCCTGCTTCCTTCTGCCTTAATGGGTACAGTTCTCTGTCCTGCTCCTTCTGTGTTTCCTTATACTTCCTAAATGCTATTTTTCTCCTAGCCTTCCCCACCATCTCTTTTGAGAACCATAGTGGCTTTTTATTTCATTTTGATTTGTTTATTTGCTTCACACAAAGGCTTGTTGCCTCTGTGGTGGCAGTTTTGATGTTTCCCCATTGTTGCTTTACCCCACCTTTCTTGCCTGTTTGCTAGTACTTTTCTAAGGCACGATCCCATTTTGACAATGTCAGCTCTCCTGAAGTCCAGTACCCTCACTTTTGTATGGCTTGTCTCTGCAGCTGAGTTTATCATGAACCACACTGTTTGGTGGTCACTTGTTCCCAGATGGCTACCCACTTCTAGATCTGAGATCCTCTCACTGTCCCCTTTTGAGAGTAGGAAGTCTAAGATTGCTCCCTCCTGAATGGGCTCCAACACTAGCTGTCTGAGGCATTCCCCTGTAGGGCATTGAGAATGGCCCTGCTCTTGGATGTGGCTACAGCGAAGGTGCTCCAGTTAATATCTGGCATATTCAGGTCCCCCACCAATAACATCTCCCCTTTCTCTGCCATCCTAAGGATGACTTCCATCATATCCTTATCCATTCCCTCCTCCTGAGATGGGGGTCTGTATACAACCCCTGTGTGGATTGTTCACAGCTCATTGCTTTAACCTCTAGGCTGTACTGCTGGCTGGTAATCAAAAGCTACACATTTCAGGACTGGCCCCATGGTGTCTGGCCAGTAGCTACAGTATGTAATAGGTATGTAGCCACATTTGCATCTTGTTGATCTGAGTTCACACCTGAAATTGTCAGAGAAAAGGCTGCAAGAGAGGGAACAGAAAAAGACAGAAGTCAGTGCTGTGGCAGTCCCAGAAATTTGTACTGACATGAACACAGCAAGGGTTTAGAAATCTTGATATGGGGCTCAATACCTGTTGGCACCACAGAGCCAGCCTTGAGATGTGTAGTTTTGATGATCAGCTAGCAGTATAGCCTAGAGGTTAAAGCAATCCTGAAGATGGATTATTTTTACTAACAGTTTGAAATGTAAAGGTGATAACTCACTAGTTTCAATGCACATACAAAACAATTATTATACATTTAGAAAGTGTTGCAATAACACCTTAAAACACACTTAATAAAACAGATGAATTCCTATTTAATCTGTTGGATTAGATCCAGTCAAAGGAGGATCCAGATCCTCGGTGACATCATTTCCTGTCAGTAGTCCAAAACAAATGGCTGCCACCAGCCCTTAATTACAGGTTGATTTACATATGAATAACTCTGGACTGCAAAGACTCACAGATAAATACAATGGCTCATTTAAATTAACTTTTTATGGGCTTTCAGACATTAATTCTCTGTGTGGGGATAAAAGTGCTGTATGAGTCACTGAATGCTTGATGCCACTGAATATTTGATTTTGGCCTTGCTCATTCCCACTTTGGATGAGCCATTGGAAGAATCTGAAGGCCCAAAATGAAGGTTTGTCACCACCTCCTCCAACTCACAAAGAGTGTACCTGGTGGCACTCAGGAGAGGGGGAAAAAAACCTTTACCGGAGGAAACCTCTGAGGAACCATGGCTGCCAGGCTGTCTTTCCTCTGGGCATACTAAGAGGAGATGGAATGGAAAGCTGAATGTAACTCATGCTCAGGATTAGGGATGTAGATTTCAAAACAAGATGAAGTCCATCTTCCCTGTCTTTTGATGATGTGGGCTGGTATGTTCTTTCTTGATGTGGATGTTGCGGCTCCTATGCAGAAGGAGTGTTATGAAAAAGAGGGTGGGTCATATCTGAAGTGCTGAAGCAGAAGTCCAACTGAGTTCATGAATTCTTTAGTGGTTAGTGGGGCATGGTTTGCAGTAAGTAAAAATGGAGCTGAAGGTAAAGACTTTCCAAGGAATTAGAGCAAACGATCCAAAATAGTGACAGGGTACCAAGCATTTGAAGTATTAAAGTACATAATGTCAACTCCATTCTTGAATTTGTCCATTTTGGAGGAAGGTAGGTGAAGAATGTAGTGGTCATTGTGCTTGTGTAAGTGTTGCACCATAAGAAATGTAGAAGCAGATGGAGATGGAACTGTGAATTCTCTGGGGAGGAATGCATAAAAGGCCGTACATATGGCAGCAGATGAGACGGCAGTACAGAAGACATCTAGTGAGTTAGTTCATAGTAGGTTGAGCAGTTTTCTGAAAATGCAGTTGCCAATGGATTGGCAAGTAGGAGGCTTTCTGATTGTCAACCTGAAGATGCCTGTCAGGAGCACTTTGACAGCTGGGTTAGAGACAATTGAATCTGAAGCTGGATTTGTCTGTAGTAGAAAAATCTCGATGCCGGGCAAGAGGTGGATGGTGTTGTGCATCAATTTCTGAGACATATGGCATTACGTGATAAAGGCCAGAATGGTAGAAATAGATACGGGTATCGATGGTGTTGCTCTCATGGTGCAAAATGTGGTGTAGTGTTTCCAGGCTGTGGAATATGTGGATTGAGTGCTAGCAGACCACACGATAGTCTTAGCCATGTGTAGGTGGTCAGTTAATGCATTATGAAGATCCTGGAACTGTGGAACTGGAGTAGCAGATGGATCTACAGAAGGCCGAAGGAGCCTGAAGTCCTGTAAACTAAAATGAGAAAGATGCTCAGCAGCTGTATTGAGGAGCCCTGGAATATGGAAGCAACAAATTGAAAAATCATGACTTAAGGAAAGCCATGTCAATCTCCGCAGGAACAGCACAACTGAATGGAAGGATTATCTGAATTTGTTAATTATATCTACTGTCACGTGGTTGTCTGAAAATACCAATATGGTTTGTAAGGACCACAGATGTCCCCATGTAAATGCTGCAGCCACTATGGGATGGATTTCACACAGTGGTGTATATAACTGAGAACTCAAAAGCTGGCGAGGCATCAGCATAAATTCATGTTGATAAAGTAGAAGAGACATCCTTGTAAAACGTGGAACAGCCATTCCATTGTTACAGGAAGAGGGATCACATGGGCACGTCAGATTTAGCTGAAGCAGTCAGATTGATAAGATGTGCATCATCATATCAATCTGACTGCTTCAGCTAAATCTGACTTGCTGCTATTCTTTAGTCTTTCTCAACTCCCTCCCCTCTCTCTGCCCTGGTAAAATCCTACTTTATGTGGGCACGAAAGAAACTAGTTCAAGTAAGTATGACATAAATGAGTGACCCTGAGGAATTATGCACATTGCAAAATTGAGATAGCCCAGTAAGAAGAGCAGGTCATGTTGCATGCAAGAGGACTTAGCAGAGAATGCTAATACCAAGGCATGGACTCAGATTAACTTGTCATGGAGTAGTCTGGCTTCCATGCAAGTTGTGTCCAGTATGATGCTGAGAAACTCCAGAGAGGTAGACAGGCCCACTCTCTTCTCCTCGGAAATTGGAACTGTGAGGTCATGAAAAAGCTCTCGTAGTGAAGAGAGGGCTGTAGCAGGAGGAGCTAAGGGTGGTTTGATAAGGAGAAAGTCATCGAGCAAGTGGATGACAGTAGTAACATGACAATAATTGAGTAATAACCAGCAAAAAGTGTCAGAAAAGATACTGAATAGTTTAGGACTGCTCTTGCATCCAAACGTCATACGCACTGCGAAGTAATAGGAGTCCTCTCATTTAATATCATACAAGTGCCACAGAGAGGGATGGATAGGAAGAAGTTTGCAGGCATCTGATATATCATCTTTGGCTAGCCAAGAGCCTGTACCAAGCCTTTTGATAGCAGCGATTGCATCGTCAATCTGTGTGTAGCTTAAGGAAAAGTCATCAGAGGGAATGAGTGAATTAATGCTAGGAATGAGAGAAGTTTGGGGGCAGAGAGGTCAACTATGAGCTTCTTCTTTCCTAAAAATTTTCTTGCTACAACGCCAATGGGATTGACATGAAAGTTAGAAAAGGTGGTTGCTGGAATGGTCCTAGGAGAAATCTTTTGTTGAGTTCCTTCATCAGGTTCGCTTAAGGCTGTAAGTAAATTCTTGCATTCATAAAATTCCTTCAGTAGAACAAAAATGCCAGTATGAAAGCCTTCCGAAAAACCAAAAACCAGAAAGTTAACCAAGAATTGTGATGGATGAGTGGACAGCAAGCATGTCAGAACCCCAATGTTGATGGGAGTAGATGGATGCAGTAATTTTAAGGGCTTGAGCTGCAGCTTGGGGCAGATGGATCTAGATTGGGCAGTGAGCTGTTCCTGGTCATGCAAACTACCTGCCCCTGCACCTACTTCCATACTCCAGCATATCCTCCGCCCGGGTAACCATGCAAAATTCAAAGAACACCTTGCCCGCTGGGATTGGACCCCAATTTATCAGGCCACTAGTGTAGACGCTGCACTAGACTACTTCCATGACTCATTCATCTATGCCTGTGACATTTTTTTCACCTCAAAAGAAAAGTCACCGCAAGCAGAATAATGCACCCTGGATAACTCCTGCACTCATCCAGCAGCTAAAGCACAAAGACAATCTGTGGCACAAGGCCAGGGACCCTGCAAAGGCTGCCGACAGGCAGGCTTATAGTGCAAAGCGGAATAAATTTACCTGGACCATCCACCAAGCAAAAGCTGAACACTTTAGGGCCCAACTTACCTCCTTCTCCTGGGGGTCCTCCCACAAATTTTGAGACAACATAAAAATACTCAATGACAAATCGCGGTCCCCACCCCCCTCACAAATCTCAATAAACAGCTCAGTTACCATGGCCCCTAAGGAAATAGGTGATGCCCTCAACACCAGTTTCACTGACCTGAGCTCAGTCCTTCCCCAAAATTTCTTCAGCCCCAACCCCACATCAGACCCCCCCCCAAACCTGGCCAAGTCCCTGAAAGGCACCAACCCCCTGAATGACCCACTTGACACCAGAATACTCTGCCTGGCACTGGATGTACTGCTCCTCCCCCTGATTGGCCTCCTTAATCTCTCCCTCTGCATTGGTCACTTTCCCAAAAAGTGGAAAACTGCAGTAATGATGCCCATCCACAAAGGTGGGGATCACCTATCCACAGGGAACTACAGACCAATCTCAATCCTCCCCCTCAGAGCCCTAGAAAACGTGGTGGCTGATCAGCTAACAGCCTACCTAGCCACTCATAACCCACTTTGCAGCCAACAGCACGGCTTCTGTGCCGGGTACAGTGCAGCCACAGCCTTCCTGAAATTTTCATCCCATATCCACACTGCACATGATAAGGGACAACTAGCAGGAGCCGTGTTCATAGACCTCTCCAAGGCCTTTGACATGGTCAACCACCCCCTCCTGCTGGACACCCTCCTCAAAATAAGTTTTTCACAAGGTCCTCTCTACTGGCTCTCCAGCTACCTGATGTCATGGGCGCAGTGTGTCAAAATTAATACCATGCTATCCCCTTCCCACCCAATACTCTCTGGAGTACCCCAGGGCTGCTATTCTTTAGTCTTTCTCAACTCCCTCCCCTTCCTCTGCCCTGGTAAAATCCTACTTTATGCCGACAACGCCGTCCTCTGCACCACCCATGCAAACCCAACCAGCCTGCAGGCCTCACTCCAGCACTCCTTTAGCATGGCTGAACATTGGTTCAGTAAGAACAGGCTGGTTATAAACCTGAAGAAAACTAAGGCCCTACTATTTGCACACCATCAGAGCAAGCTAAAGAACTCACCCTTCCACATCATCTCCATCTCAGCCACCTCCTAGAACAGGTCTACTCCTTCATATATCTAGGGGTTCCTTTGACCCTGCCTTCAACTTCCATACCCACATTCACACACAAACATCTGCAGTGAACACCCGCATTGGCCTCCTCTATCACCACAAGGACTGCCTACCACCTGAAGCATTAAAGCTAGCCATCACCTCATCGATCATGTCCCTGATAGACTATGGGCTCCTAATCTATAGTGTGGCAGACACAATGGCTCTCAACAAAATTAAAGTAGTCCTTAACAAAGCCTGCAGGCTCCTGACAGGTGCAGCATGGACAACACACACTTGCACCCTCTACTGCATAACGCAGATCCTCAACTTTGACCAGAGGCTCCAGTATCAGGCCTGTCTCGCAGTCAAGAAATCTCTCTTTGGGCTAACATCACCAGGTGTATCTGCATCCCTTACTACCAAACAGCACCCAGTAAACACTCGCAGCACTAACATTGCCTCCATGCTAATCCCCAGGGTCAAGACAACCCTGACACAGAGATCATTTATGGTCAGGGCCCCCACCTTCTACAATGCCCTCCCTCCATCAATCACCTGCCTCACCAAACTGGGTCCTTTTAAGGCAGCCTTCAGAAACCACCTTCTCATTTTCCGCACCTGCACCTGCCCTTAGCTGCACTATCTGCTATCTGATAGTCTGAGCTTGTAATCAGTCGTACTACCTGTGAATATTGCTAAGACAAAGTCTGATCTCTCCTGACTGCACTGTTTCCTCTGTCAATGACTAGTCCCAGTATTACTGGGACCATGCTTAGCTAACTTTTTGTATAGGCCACATCCTCCTGAGTTGCTAAGATATTGGTATCTATGTAACGATGTTTCCCTGCCCTGCTTTGCTAACATTTTGTATAGGCCATATCACCCTAAGTCCCTGCTGTGTGATATCTGTTTTAAATGTCCACTCTGTCCCTACTTTAATGTTCCATACTATGAAATTGATGAGGAGCCTTTGGAAATGAGTCTCTATGACTCAAAGGTTTGTAATTCCGATACTTAAATGAATAAATAAAAATAAATAAATAAAGTATCCTGTGATAGGGGCATCTGCTATTGAGCGCTTTCAAAAAGGGCGACTCAATAATGATGCCTGTTCACAGGGCTACTGGACAGGGAGGGAGAATATGAATATAGCGACATACTGTCACTATATGTACACACACATGGTGGGGCGAGCACACCGTGTGATGGGCAGAAGGGGAGGAGGGTTTGTGAGGTGTAGTGTGGTGGTGGGCTGCCAAGCAGGTCATGTGCCATGGAGGGTTCATGGCAGGCTAGGGTTGGGAGGGTGCCAGGTTTGATTCTAGGTGAGCTGGTATTTTTGCACCGGTCAAGGATTTCACTTTTTTTTGTTTTCACCCCCCTGACATGCACCCTGATGGAGTTGAGAATCCTTTAGTTGGGGGTGTGAGGGTGAAGCCCCCTGCATAAAGAAAAAAAGCTATGTTTTTGGCACCCTTTTGCTCGGCGCCGCAAGTGTACATCGCTGAAATTGATTTTCATTGATGTACACTTGACCTAACGGGTGATCACCTTTCCGCAATCGCCATTATCATATAAAATCAGAATGGGCCACCCCACAATGGCTACACGTGCAAGTTATGGCAACTATATTGATTGCATCCAGAAGCATTGAAATTGTTGCATACAGGCTGACCCTCAATGAAAGTGACAGGGCAGCCTGAGATGACTGGGAACTAAATGAGCAGGTGACATGGCAGGCAAAGATGGGCTCTGAGATTGGGCACCTGAAATAGAGGAAGGTACTGGAGGAGCTGGAGCAGATGGGGAAGGATCCTGCTGGTTGACGTCGATTTCTAGAGGAGCTTGAGGTACCATAAGTGATGTTGGCTGCAGTACGGGGTTGGCTGGAGGAGCTGGAAGCTCATCTGGAAGAGCAGGCTGTCTGTTCCCCAGGACTGTAAGTCAAAATTGAATTTTAAAAACTGAAGTGGCAAACTTGGTGATGAGATCCTTGAGTTCAGTGAAAGTGACAGGTTCCAGACATAAAGGCAGAGTCAGTGAAGTAGGATCCCTTCAAGATCATGCTTCACTAAAGTAAATCGTATAGTTCTTGCTTCTTGGCATTAGCAGGGTAGACAACATCAAGTTATTTTAATTCCACTATCAAACACGGAACAGTCCAATCCTTCAGAGAGTGTTTTGACTTAGAAGTCTGCTTCCGAGGATCAGGGGGAGCAGGTGCAGGCCCTTTCCAAGGATCTGGAGAGGCCATAGTGCAGGCAGGAGGCTCTGTAAAACAAGGTGCTGCTGACACTACTGACAGCAATAGTGGGTGAACTTAGGCGAGCTGTGTGCAGGCTAGGAAGGAAGATCCTGACCTCCATGTAAGTAGGATGAAGCTAGGCAGGAAGTGAGGGGCAGCACCTCCAGTAGGTGGTGACCAACAGAGAGCAGGTGGTTCAGGTGCCCCACGTGGCACGGAATGAGTAGATAGGAGCTGTAAGCAGTGGTCCAGTGGCCCCCACATAGGTACTGAGTGGCATGTGAGAAGCTGAAATTTCCATGTAGGTACAGCTAAGAAGGCCTGCACAACAGAGGCGTGAAGATATGCACCTCCACGTAGGTGTAACAATAGTCTGGTGAGATCCAATGAGGTGGACAATCTTGAGCTGTTATAATGAACAGCAAGCAGTGGTTGGAAGTTGTCCAGAGAAATGAAGCAGCTCCACAGTACAATGCTGTCGATGTACCAATGTACAGACAGCTTGGTAAAAGAATATCACTGCCAAAACTTTGACAGCGAGCACAGGCTGTGGTGGAAGAGAAAGAGCAGTAGCAGAGGGACCAGGAGTGCTGTAATGCAACCCAGAAGCAGAATGAGTTGGCAGCAGAACAGAGGACAAGAGTGGAATATGAGGCTGAGGTACCAGAAAGAACAGAGGAGTCCCCAAAGAGAAGAAAACACAATTGGGAGTAGACACAGGGAGCAGGAACCACAAGAGGCACAACAAAAGAAAGAGGGAGCCGCAGAGCCATGGGCAGGCAGAAGGAGGACCATGAAGCACAGTGAGAGAGGAAAAAGTGAGGAACAGAAGAGGGAGAGTGAGAAAAATACAGGGAGCCAAAAACAAACAAAAGAAGTTGAGCAGAGAGTTGCCAAAGCCAAGCAAGGAGCAGGCAAGTGTAAGAAACCACACGCCCAGCTCGGCATCAGAAGTGATGGCTAAGCACCGGGAGCTGGGTGTGTAGTGTATTTCACTGGTGCATCCCCGCCCACTGAGCCATGGGCGGAGCCCTCCAAGAAATCCTGTAGATGACAGTTCCCCTTTAAGACTTTCACAGCCCCATGGCCTGGATCTTGCTATCCGACAGCCCCTGTGCCCTTGTTGTTGTTGATGCCCCAATCCTGAAGGAATGGGTATTGTACTCCTGGGTGTTCAGGCGATCTTGCTGAGCTGCCAAACCTAGGATGTGCCTAAACTGATAAGCTGTCATGACTTGCCAACCTCATGCCACCCTCTACCCAGTGGAAGGCCATGTAAGTACCACTAAAAATTTGATATTCCATGTTGACCTGACGGGGTCTTCACTGAGCACCAGCATCTAATACCCTTCTGATCTGCTTTGCTTCATTGCAGCTGTATGAAGATCCCCTCCTGGGACACCATGACATCTTCATCCATCAAGCTTGCCCCAACCCTGGTTTGTGCAGTCTGCACCAATTCCAAGACCTGGAATGGTCTGCAGAATGCAGTCTTCAATAGTGTAGCCACATGCATATTCCAGCAAATGGTTGCTAGGAACCCCCCATCTGTTCTAGAATCACTAGTGTGATAGAGCACAGGACATTTGGCCATCTGGTATGGCTCTTTCCCCACCCCTCGAGGACCTTCCAGAACTTTAAAGAGCAGGTGGTGTCTATGAAGCCCAAAAATTTGGGAAAATCAAGACAGGCCCACTAGATGTTGACCAACAACCCCTGGTGTCAGGCCCTGCTGCGTAGCTTCCATTATATAACTGCACAGTTGATCAGCTGGAATGAACTAGCTGTTTGGCCATCCTACCTCCACTCAGACTGTATGGTAATGCTCCGTACAATAGTGGTAGGCCACTCTGGGCCAGGAGCAATAGCGTTATCTACACACTCCCAGGTCTCAAAGTCACCACCTTCCACAGAAATGACAGGACCAGTTGTGGTTTCTGTTACACTGTTTGAGCCAACTCCTTGAATTTCTGCTATTGTGACTTGAATAATGTATCAGCAGTACCATTTTCAATGCCAGGGAAATATACAGCTTTAAAATGGATGTTCAGCAACATGTATTTTAGGACAATGTTCTCATGAGGTCACTTATTGGGCTTTTAGCCCCCAACTGTCCATTTATGGTGAGTACCATGCCCATATTTTCAGATCGAAAAATGACCTTCTTGTCTTTCAGCCTTGAGCCCCATATGCATGGGGCCACCATACTTGGGAACAACTCCAACAGTGTTTTCTACCTGTGGAGCCCAGCAGCTGCCCACAAGAAGGACCACTCACAGGCTCACCATTCACCTTGAAAGTATGCCAAAAACCCCTTCCCAGCTGATGTACTCATGTACATTTCCAGCTCCTTACTGTCCATGTCTTCAACTACATAAATACACCACTGAAGTGGGCAATTAATGTCTGCCATACCTGCAGATCCTCCTGGAAACCTTCCTTCTAGTGATGTGGCTTCTGATAACTTGCAGCCGGCTTTGCCATTCCCTGCAAGAAGGTTATCCCCATCGGGATGACTTAACAGCAGAAGCTGAGATGCCCCACCATTTGTTGCAAGTCATGCAGGATTTTCTTCCTAGCTGCTATGGCCTTGCTCAAGAAATCCCTCAAGGTATCTATCTTGTCACAAGATACATGGCCCTCCTGGTTCACCATGACAATCTCTATGCCCAGGAATGTCATCACCAAGCTTGGTGCTTAAACCTTCCCAGGAGCCAGGGGTATGCTGAAGAAGTTACACGATTCAATGAACATATCCAGCATTTGCCCAAAGGTCAGAAAGTGCACTGGACCTATGAACAAGAAGTCATTGAGGTAATGAACGATACACTGATTCCATGATATCTGCACTGTCACCTATTGCAGGATGGTGTTAAAACCTTTGAACACTGTGCAATCTACTGAGCAGCCCATGATCAGGCAACTGTCCATGTAGTATTTTCCCCTGAATTTCACTCCCAGTAAGTCCCGGTCAGCCAAATATACCAGTAGTACTCCTCCATTCCTCCATTGGAGGAATGGTCAGAAGTATGGCAGCTAGGTTTCAATGCAAAGAAGTGCAAAATAATGCACCTGGGAAACAAGAACCCAGGGGAAGAATACACAATGGGTGGGGAGGTAGTAACAACAACAAAAAAGGAAAGGGACCTGGGGGTAATCATATCAGATGACCTTAAGGTTAGAAAGCAATGTGAGAAGGCAGTAGGGAGGGCTGGGGATATACTGGGATGTATAGGGAGAGGCATCAGCAGCAGAAAACAGGAAGTTGTTATCCCTCTGTACAGACAGTTGGTGAGACCCCATCTGGAGTACTGTGTCCAGTTCTGGAGACCCCATCTCCACAGGGACGTAGACAGGATAGAGGTAGTCCAGAGGAGGGCAACTAAAATGGTGCAGGGTCTGCAAGAGAAGCCGTATGAGGAAAGACTAAAGGAGCTTAATATGTATACCCTTGAGAAAAGAAGGGAGAGGGGGGACATGATAGAAACTTTTAAGTACCTCAGTGGAGTCAACAAAGTCCAAGAGGGTAGCATCTTTCAGAAAGAGACGTGCAAGAACAAGGGGACACAATTTAAAGATAGAAGGAGGGTGGTTCAGGGGCAATGTGAGGAACTATTATTTCACAGAGAGGGTAGTGGATGCATGGAACAGCCTTCCTGATGAGGTTGTGGGGTCTAAAACTGTGGGAGAATTCAAGAATGCATGGGACAGACATAAGGCAATTCTTGTGGGGGGTAGGAAGAAATAGGCTGTTGGTTAACTAGGATCTGTGGCCTATCCTGTAGGTAGGGAAATGGGCAGACTAGATGGGCCAAGTGGTCCTTATCTGCCGTCAAAGTCTATATTTCTATGTTTCTTAGTAGCCAGAAGGCTGACTATGTGTCCACCTTTGCCATCAGGGCATGAAGCCCAGCTGCCAATATCTCCTCAACTGCCCTGTCAAATGATGCATGTTGAACCACCATGAAGCAGGGATCAAAGTCATGACTCACTGAATCTCTCTCTCTCTCTCTCTCTCTCTCTGGGTGCAGCAGGTGGTGGATCTTGTGGAATTCCCCCTGGACTTTCTTGAGAACAAGGCCAGTTGGAGACATCTTGAGATTCAGAGGGGAGGGGATGGGTATTGGCCACTCATCCTCCCCAGCCACATCTTCTTTTCCAATTTGTCCTGGACCACTTGTGGTTAGTCTCTGGCAGATTTTAGGTTCTCTGCCTCAAACCCTTGGTGGGGCCAATGTAAAGCACATCTGACAGTGGAGCCCAGCAGAGTCAGACTGCTGTGGCTGGGATGTTCTTAATGGGCATTCCACTGTCTGTGTGAAGGACTCCCCTTGTGTGCATCACATCCACCAACAGAGGCATGTCCAAGATGCCCTGATTGAGTGACTTGTCTGATTGCATCCACCACCTGAATTCCTTGTCATATTCTAATGATGCCATCCCACCCTTATGCCTATGTACCAACATAATTCTATTCAAGTAATTTAATAGACCTAAACATTTCTCAGGGACCATCTGGCCTATGGTGCTGGTGAAAACAATAAACCCAGCCAGCCAATTGGTAATTGTTAAAGGTGCATTTGACCTTCATCATTTTCTTCTCCTGAGCCTCCTTCTCTTTGTTGGCTTTCTGCTTTACTGGGTAGTTGAACAAGGAAACTTATCTACGTACTCACAGTTCCAGATCTGATGCTGGACCTTATCTGTTAAGTGGGAATCCATTGGCTTTGCCATGCTGACATAGTGAACAGGATTGCTATCCACAGCCACCAGCTACAGCACTGCATAGGCAGATGCAGTGCTTGTTGCCACCTGAGCTACTTCGTCCCCCTGCTGTTGGCGCTGGACTGAAGTGGTGAACCTGATCATGATGTCCATGAGCTTGTCCAGCTCATCTTCTGAGGTGGACAATTTAGCAGTCTCAGGTTGTAAAAGAGTGAGGCCCCATGTTGTTCAGTCCACTGGTACCAGTTTTGGCATGAGAGGAATGGGAAACACATCTCCTTGCTGTCCGAATCAGAATTCGAAGGGACTGATTTCCTAGGTGCTTTCTTGGGTTTGGCAAGTGTAAGCATGCTGAGAGGAACTTCACCAAAAACTTGCATAATAATATTCCTAAATGCATCATCTGATAACTCTGAAACTCCTGTATTGGTTTTACCTTCCTGGGGTTTCCTGGGTACCTTCACTGGAGGTGCTGCCAGATCCTTTGCTGGCCATTTAGGATTCTCTGATGCCCTGGTCCCTATCAGAGTGCTGGAACCAGACAAGCTTTAGGCCACTTGAGACCATTCTTCTGGTACATCTCTTGCAGCTGTGCCTCCAAAGCTGTGGCCAATGCTGCCCTTGTGGAGGTGGCTCTGTTCTTATTAGGCATTTTGGTGGAGCTGCAATAACAAAAACTACTTCCCCTGTAAGAACAGTGTTAATAATGCTGTCTCGTAAAGCCGGGAGTGTGGGGCACGGCCTTGTCGCAGCCATCTGGCTTACCTCTAACACTCTCCCTACTCCTGGTTAAGTTCTCACTTCTTTGTTTAATTTCTTTTTTGTATTTACTGAGAGTGAAGGGAAGAAGACTTGGCAACCCTCCCATCCAGGTAGGCTTCATGCCCGTACCTGCTGTAGACCTACTTTTTGTTTCATTTGAACAAGACATTTCATTATGTGGAAGATGAGACATGAGAAGAGCATACTTGGATCCCAGTGTTATAATCATTAGCACTCTGAAACATGGAAAGCAGGATACTGTGTAAGCACCAGTCCTTGACTGAATGTGATAAAGCTTGCCTCCTCTGTAGAATCACCTTATACTGTCCCTAATCATAGTTATGAGACAAAGGACAGCAAATCAATCTGATTGTCTGCCTATTTTCTAAAAGGGTCATTGCTTCCAGCTGAGAGCTGATTGTCTGACCATATAATGGTTGCTAAGGCAGCTACGTATGCTGCTTAAAGTAACAGTATTTGTTAGTAACATACACATTTTTCAGTAATGAGGTTTGTCTGAGAAAAATATCAAGATACACATTTTTCTTTTCATATTCTTTCATTCCTGAACCAAGATATGGGGTCTTGATGTTTTAAAAGTTCCCACATCAATGCCACGCCCATGCCACACCCACATGAAAAAAAATTAAATATCTGTGCTGTTTACTATCAGAATCATGTGGAAGAACCATCTTACTACAACTGCAGCATGAATCTAGCATGTACATTCAACAAGCAGCACCAGGGGAAGAGATATTTAAACATGGCGAATGGTGGTCATCTTTAATGACATGAGTAATTAATTACAAAATCAGCTGTAAAAACGTTTTAACAACATCTGAGAAAACAAAAAATATACTGAGCATGAATCTTAGGTTATCAGAAATGCATTTTTGCTAAAAAAAACTATGATGAATTGTTTCGTCGACTAACAAATGCTGCTGCTTAAAGAGGAAAGGCCACCTGCAGAGTTGGTGCTTGGATTAAAAGTAGCTGCAGGATAAATGTTAAACCAAGACCCTTAACCCATTACGTCATACATGCAGTGTCCAGAATAGTATACTGAGCTAATCAAACATCAAAATGCTGGAACCAGTGGTATCAAAATCACATTCTGCTCATACTGTAAAAGGTTCTGTAGGGCCTGTTCCCTATGTTTGGTCTGATTGCCAAACCCAATCCATTATGCATTTTTTAATATTAAAAGCAGCTGTGGTATCCCCCCAATTACCCAGCACTCACCTCTAAATGCTGCATGACTGAATTCCTTTGCTATTGATGCTCATTAACCCATAGTGGGGGCTCTAACCTGCAAATCTGAAGTGTCTGCACCCATTACCTAAGAAGCAACAAGACAGCTGCTGCAGTCCCTTGAAATCCTGGTATCCTACTGACCTCCTGATATGAACAAGTAGGCCAAAGTGAGGGGAAGCTGCTGGCCTCACCTCTCTTTAACCCCTCACTCTCTACCCCCTCAAAATAGCCACTATCCTGCAGGTGGCCCCAGTGGTTTCTTCTCCGGGGTGGTGCCAGGGCTTATCCCCCACCCCCAAGGGTGGAATCCTACCTGCCTGATTACAGGTTATGGGGGAGGGATGAAAGACAAGGGTGCATCTCTTCCCATACTTCGGCAGACTTTGTATTATCCCATTCTGCATTTTCTGTGATAAAAAATGGAGAATTCCATGTGCTAAATAAACAGGAAAAAAAGACTACTCCAGAACCAGCATAATGGTATTATTATACTGTACTGACAAATTTATACATTGCAAATTTACGTTCTTCTGTTCAGACCACCTTTGTTTCCAAAAGACATTTACTTCCCCAACTGCAATGAGAATGGGAAGAACCTGTTAACCTTTTTAATTACCCAGATGAGAGGACAGCTGTAGAAAAGCTTCAATAATCTATGTGGTAGTTTTCAGCTGGGACATGTTAGTGGAAGCTCTGAAACATAGAATCTGAATTTGATGGCAGATAAGAACCGTTTGGCCCACCCAGTCTGCCCATTTCCCTACCTAATGGATAAGCTGCAGATCCTAGTTAACCAGCAGCCTACTTCTTTCTACCCCCATCCCCTAGAATTGCCTTATGGCTGTCCCATGCATTCTTGAATTCAGTCACTGTTTTTGACTCCACAACCTCCTCCAGAAGGCTGTTCCATGCATCCACAACCCTCTCTGTGAAAAAATACATCCTTACGTTACCTCTGAGCCACCCCCCTATCTTCAGATTGTGCCCCCTTGTTCTTGCACACCTCTTTTTTTGAAAGATGCTACCCTCTTGGACTTTGCACTGAGATTAGTGTGGATTAATTTTCCACAGCAGATTCTCACAATCTTCAAAATGAATCTAGCCTATCCAATGCTACTGGTAGAGTTAGAAAGATAGTGACTGAGGCATGTACCTTGTAATGTTAAGGGAAGCCAACAAATATTGTAGAAGACTGAAAACAACATGGTCCTGAGGACTATTGAATAAGTCATGGAAGGGGCAAAGTCTTCTTTCACTATGTCAGGGAAAACAGAAAAATGAAAGAAAGCACTGTAAGCTGAATCAGGCTGAGGGATGGGTAGAAGATGACAAAGGCAGGGAAGAAATGATAAATGATTACTTCTGTTCATGTTTACCATGGGAAAGGAAGGGCCTATGCCTGAGGGAGAAGTTAACAGTAGACTAGAAGGAGGCATCAATGTGTATGGGTCCAATTATCATGGACAGGGTGGTAAGGGGCCTAATGACATTAAAGGTAAATTAAATTCCCAGGACTGAATGGTCTGCATCTCAGAATGCTGAAAGAGACAGTGCAGGCATTGGCTGATCCCCTCACAAACTTCTTCAGTTGCTCCTTGGAGAGGGGAAAGATGCTCATGGCCTGGAGAACAGCAAACATGGTGCCCCTGAAAAAAAGCATGTATCAATGCAGAACATGCTTGTTTCCATGCTGTTACAAATTAGAACAACTGTGTCTTAAAGCTACAGACAGACAGACTTTCTTATCCCCAGTAGTTGTTGTTTCATGGACTTTGGGTTCCACTGCGCTAAGGGGTATAGGCTTCCATATTCACAGCTGGCCATGTGCACTGTGTGGCAATTAGTGCATGACCAGCTTGGGGGCATTAGTCAGACAATTAGCATGCTCTGACCAGAGTGTGCTAACTGTCTAAATATGGGGTAATCTTTGCACAGTGCATAGTGTCTATACAGTATGCTGACACAGCCCTAGGTTGAATATGGCAAGCAGAAGCTCAATGGAGATAGCATACCTAAACAGGATGGCGCAAGTGCTCCTGTGGGCTACATTCAGTTCTAACATGCTAATGAGGCCATGAGGCATGCAAGGCACTATGTGATATTTGCATGGCCATTATGAGCTCATTAGTATGTGCGCATGGCCTCATTAGCACCCATCTTGTTTTTTTTTTATATTAAGTATGCTTTATTGAAAATGTAGAAGTATTTACACACATAACTGACAAACTACAAAAACAACATAAAAAATAACAATGAAAAGATGTCCTAACCCCGGTCCAGACAAATGAACAAAGGAATAACCACCCAAGACATATACAAGTAATAAGAGTACAATAAAATAATGATACAAAAAATAAACAGTGAGAGGACAGTCTCAAACTATGACAAGCAAAGTATATAAGAAATCCCACTTTTTATGAAAAGACCGGAAACAATGGTGTAAGCTTGAAATCTGCTTCTCAGCAATTAGGGCAAACAAAATCTCATTATGCCATTCCATTCAGGAAGGGATCTGATCATCCAGCCAGTGAATTAAAAGAAACAACTTGGCTGAAGTGGCAATCAGGGCCATGTGTCTATATCTGAGGGCTGTTAACTCCTCAGAGTATTTACCAAAAATACAGGTTTCCAGAGCAAAGGCCTCTTCCAAGTCAAATAGCAGAGTGAGTCTGCTCTTTATATCATCCCAAAAAGGCTTGACCTTCTCTCAGTGCCAGTGTACGTGATACAGGGAGCCATCCGCCATTCCACATCTAGTATACTGGCTAGGTGCCAGTTTCCCCAACTTATACAGCTTTTTAGGCATAACATTTAAATTATGTAAAATCTTAAATTGTAACAATTTGTATTTATCTTGTTTTAGATATTTATGTAGAGCTCTCCAGACTTTTTTGTCAATCTACAGGTGACCAGTTAAGTTTGAGTTCACCCCAATAAATAACAAGACTCTAATAATGCCTTGGGGTCCAATGATTGTAACTGCTTGTACAACTGAGATGTGTTGTGGGGTTATGAGGCAGCATGCAATAATTGCTCGAGTGTCCTCTTCATGGTTGTCCCAAGGTGGTGGCCCATGTAGGTGGCAATAGAATGTGTAGTCTGATAGAGAAGGAGGAGATATCTATTCCCAGAAAGGTAATGTAATGCCTGGAAATGTGGAAAAGTACATTTTCCATCATTACATAAAAAATGGTTAACTCTCAAATCTGAGATTTCAGACCACAGGGTATCAGAGATAGGATGATGAACAATAATAAAATTTGCATTCCCGCATACCAGTTGAGATAAAAGACGTGTACAGTCAAAGACTAAAAATATGCTAGGTTGCCTATGTACTGTACCTGCACAGACCAATATATCAGAGTCATACAACATGTCTTTAGGTACTTTAGTTGGGGCAACATGTAAGAAACCCAATAATGATAATCCCCACTAATGACAAAGGTCCTGTTCTATAAGGAGCCATAATGGTATATATCCTCAGTTGGTTAACAATTCATGTGAGTGTCCCCACCAAAATATTTTACACCTTGTGAATCCAAGTAATATAAAGAAAAATTCAATAATCAAAGACCACCAATTTCTCTAGCTGTGGTAAGTTTAATATATGCCTGCTAGGCAATTTTCCTTTGCCATATGAACTTGGATAACATCTTATAGAGCTGAACAAACCATTTATATGGCAAAGGTATGTTCAACATACAGTAGTTATAAAGAAAAAAGGGCAAAACATTTACTTTAACTATATTTATCCAGCCCCAGCGGGTGAAAGGTAAGGCCTTCCATCTTTTCAGGTTATGTTCTAAAGTAGCAATAAGAAGATCTAAATTATTCTATTTGAGAGCCGACAATTGCCATGAAATTTTTATTTCTAAATAAGTAATGATTTGGGGCTCCCACTAGAGATCTGATTGTGTAATTTCCTGTTTAGTCACCAGGGGATTTAATGGAAGGAAATTAGTTTTACTCACATTGAGTTTATAGGCCAATATTTCATTCAAGGCCTGTATCTCTTGTAGACCCACCAGAATAGAAGATGCACGGTCTTCTACATGAAGTAAAATGTCGCCTGTATAAAGCTATAATTTATATTCAGAGTGGCCTAGAGTAATCCCTCTGATTCTGAGATTGGAGCAAAGTCATCAGGCTGAGGGCTCTAGGTACAGGGTAAATAAGGATGGTGAAGGGGCAGTCCTGCTGCATGCCCCTCTCAAGAAGAATAATTTCTGAGAGCAATCCACTACAATAAATTTGAGCACTGGATTCTAACATAATACCTGAATCCTTTCAATGAAGTCTTGAGGAAAAACAAACTTCACAGGAATGGCAAATAAAAATGTCCACAAGACTTGGTGAAATGCTTTTTTGACCAAGGTCACAGGGACCTTGCTCTCTCCAGACAGTGCCATTAGGTGGTGCAATTTCCTAAGGTGATCACTGGAAATGCACCCTCTCATAAAACCCACTTGTTCAAAACCAATCAACCCATCCCAGACCTGCTCCAACCTAGCGGTCAATAACTTTACCAAAATTTTGATGTCTGTTTTTATTAGCAAAATTGGCCTATAATTACTCACATGGCTGGAATCCTTCCCAGATTTAGGGAGAAGGGTAATCCAAGCCAGTAAAAGAGATTCATCCTGGACTCCCTCCAAGTGAATATAATTAAAGACCTGGGTTAAGATGGGTACTAATTTGTCATTATACTGTTAATAAAAATTGACTGGAAATCCATGGGGAACTGGGACCTTATCCAAGGCCATGTGCTGTATGGCCTGCAGAACCTCCCCTTCTCTAATTGGACCAACCAACAGGGCTTGTTGACTATACATCAGCTGAGGGAGAACTTGGTCCAAATATTTGTCTATACTCTGATCCAGATCCTGAAAGAACAGGTCATCCTTGAAATGCTCTTAGTAGAGAGAAGAGAATGCCATAACAATGTCCCTTGGGTGGGTAAGCAAAGGCAGTGCATCTCCCTCTCAGTTACCCATAGCTACACTAGATGCTTCTTGGTGTCAAAGCCCTACAGCTAGTAGTTTCTTGCTTTCTCTCCCTCCTCCGTATATTTTGCTTTCATCCAGAACAATGTTGCCTTAATTTCTCTGCATGCATAGATGCATTAATCTTCAAGCTCCACCCCAAACGTGGATTTCATTATCGAAATAAAGACTTATTCACTCTTCCCATACAACATGAAGTTGTCTCTAAAATGATCGTCCCATCCTTAGACTATGCAGACATTGTCTACAGCACAACCCTGCTATGCTTTAAATTGGATACCATGCTAAACTCCTTCTGCAGATTCACCTCCGATGCCCCTCCCTGTATGTACCAGTGCTCCATTTTGTCTGCTTTCTCCATCTCACCTCTTTCACATAGAAGACATGTCCACTCATTATTATTCATCATCAAGTTCTGGTTTGGGCTTCTCCCTCCATACCTCTTCTCCTGCCTTTCCTCTGTACCTCCTCCCTTGTACTCTCTATGCTCCTACTGGGATCCCCACACCTTCTCAATCCCTCACCCCCACTCAGCTGCTGGCCCATGTGCTTTCTTCTACTGCCTCCCTCTCTTATGGAATAAACTCTTCCCCAAACTTTGAAACTCATCCACCTTCCACTCTCTTATAAAATTGTTTGCCGCCTTCCAGCTCCACCATGAACTGTCCATCCTCTTCCTCTGCACTGTCCCTCCCCTCCCACTGTTCTCCCCCTCCGATTCTCACCCCAAGGCCCCCCACCCCAATCTCAATCTCCCAAGTAACTGAAACCCATTTACATTTTGTTTCCCTTATGCTTGCACAAAATATTGCCTTACCCGCACTTATCTGATTGTCTGTAGTTGTATCACCATATTGTTTTTAGCTAAGTAATCAAATCAAGGATTGCTTTGTTAATTTCCTGACTTATGTATGTACCTGATTTTGTATGTACCTAATTTTGTATCTCATTGTTGTGTATCTTTCCCAGTACCATGTACCCAGGTGGCAACTGGAAATGTGCTTTGGCGCAGTGTGCCTTTCCCAGTCACCAACATTTTAAATAAATAAATAAATGTTATCTCCACCTTCTCTTGCAGTAGAGACTCATATTGTGCTTGCAGAGAGTTTAATTACTTCCAGGTCTGCTCTCCTGTGTGAGAAGAAAGTGGCCCCTCTAATTCCCTAATTTGCATCAACAAGGTCTTTTTTACATCTAGTAGCTAAATAAACACATTCCCCACAAATTACACTTTTTGCTGCCCCCACAAGACATCAAACCTATTAACAGAGTCCATGTTAACAGCAAAAAAATTTCTGATACACCCCCCAGTTTGCTTTCAATTGTCTTGTCCCTTAATAACTGGGGGATTAAATCATAAAATTTTATCTAGGTCCCCCAAGTCCCTAATTTAAATCATAAAAGTACAGGAGAATGATCTGATATCACTTGGGGCTCTATGATGCATTGTAATAGACCCTTGATCAGTTCTCTAAGAAGAAGGAAGAAATTGATGTGGGAAAAAACTTTGTGTTTTGGAGAGCAGAAAGTATAGGAATGGTCAGAAGGATGGAGAAGATGTCAGGATCTAACAGTCCCAATGTGTCTATCATATCTTAGATACTTCTTTGGGTGGGCATAAGCCCAACCCTGTAAAAGTCCTGGTGATTTATATCCAATTGGAGCACAAGGTTCCAGTCTCCACCCAATATAATTGAAATACTAACAATGGGGGAAAGAGATGAAGTCAATTCAGTGAAAAAACTAGAGGTATCAACATTAGGTCCATAAATAGATCTTAACAGAACTCCTTGCTGGCCCAGTCTTCCATGTAGAAGAGTGTAGAAGGACAGCTCATTCATCCAGGTCCCCAATTGATCTAATATACTGAAAGGCAACTGATTAGGCTATTGCCACCCCTCATTTTTTAGTACTAAAATCTGCCCAATATATAAGTGCTACCCAGTCATGTCAAAAATAGGCAAGGCTGTCTGACTTGATATGGGTCTTCTGCAAAAAGGCAATTGAAACCTGCAATTTTTTAAGATGCTTAAGTACCATGTGACATGTCTCTTTTGATTGTCCTCCTTTTATATTCCATGAAACCATCATATATATATATATATATATATATATATATATATATATATACACACACACACTGTATATCTGTATATATTATGGTAGCACAGTAGTGCTACCAAAGTTAGGGTTGAGGAGCCATTTCTATATTAAACCCCAACATTTTGCACCTTAATAACTTTGCAGTGGTTTGATGGATTTAACTGAAATCTGGAATACATGATCAAAGCATATGCCTTAGGATCTGCCAAGTTTATAGTAATTCGGATACGGCTGCAGGTTATTAAGCATGATCTGCGCACATTTACTCTTTCTGGAATTCTATGGTTACGCGTGCAGGTCGCCGCGATTTGTCGACTGACCCAAATCTTCAGGGATCATGCGGCTGGGATCCCTAATGTGCCTTTGAAGATTTGGTGAAAAATATTAAATGGTTCAAAAGTTATTAAAAACAATTTCCATTACAAGTCAATGGGAAAAGTTAACAAAAAGTTTGACAGTGTCGCAAATGCATTTTTACTTTCTCAAATGGCCCTGTTACTTTCACAAATCTGCCATTTTATTTTCAGTTGGTGATCAGAAAAATGGTTGGCATTTAAATTTAGGACCCTCTAGCGACCTAATTCTTTTTGTATTCACCTAGTCGGACCCTGAGCCATGTCTTTATTTTGGGGTAAAACACCCCAGAAATATGTTTTTCAAATTTCTGGAAAAAGCACTTTCACAAATTACTTTTGTGCTCATGAAAGTGTCGAATTTTTTTGCAAAAGCTTTAGCAAATTCGACAGTAGTTTTCTAGTCTGTGGGAAAGTGACAGCAATTCTTTGGCACTCAGCTGCAAAAGAATGGTTGGGGTGTTAGGCTGCAATTTGAAGGAGCGCTGTAACCCAGATGTGCCTTTCAGTGTTTTGGTGAAAAATATAACACGCGGCAAAGTTCGGCCTCCAAAGTTGACATTTTTTCCCATAGGATAACATTACGGCACCCGACGCATTACAGGAATCCTTTGGCACCCTGCCAAAATAACGGTTTGGTCTTTTTCCTGAAATTTGGAGGAAGACGCCAACAGCCCACAGATGTGCCTTTCAGTGGTTTGGTGAACAAATATTACAGGGAGGCAAAGTTATGGCACTCCAAACTTCTCTTTTTTCCCATAGGATAGCATTACGGCGTTCGCGGCGCCTTTCAGGGCCTGTATCTCGGAAACGGTGCGAGATACGGACTGTTCGTCGGAAAAACACTTAGCCCCCTAATGGGGGCTAAGTGAAAAATTAGCCAGTACAGTTGTAAATCATATGACTCTTTTTTTTTTTTACTACCTCGTACGGTTCCTGAGATATAACCTATTTAGTATTCCAAGTCCTCATTTTCTGCTCCGATACCCATTATTATGCATACATTCCTTGTACTCACTGTCTTTCTCTATGCAGGTTTTGCGGAAAACCAACCTGTGCACTTCCATTACTGTTGCCCTTTCCGCTTGCGGTTCCGTACCCGTTTCACTTACCATTGACGTCTGCGCCACCATGTACGTTATCCTTTGCGTTTTCATTTGCGCTTGTGTTTCTGTTATTTTTTGCCATTTGTGTCTACAGTACTATTTTTCTTTCTGTTTTACTTTGCGTCACCAGGCCCATTGAAATTTCCGTTTGCCGGCACCATGTTACTATGTGACAACACATCACGTGGCAGACCATTCCCGTCTACGCCACCATGTGTGTTACCCTTTCTGTTCTCATTCGCGCTTGTGTTACCATGTGCACCACTGTTAGTGCTTCTGTTTGCGTTGCTGTTCCTGTTAAGCCTCACTCCACCGTCGCATGTGGTGTGAGAGCGCGGGGCCCTATGTGCGTTATCCTTTGCATTTTCATTTGCACTTGTGTTTCTGTTATTTTTTGCCATTTGTGTCTACAGTACTATTTCTCTTTCTGTTTCACTTTGCGTCACCATGCCCATTGACATTTCCATTTGAGGGCACCATGTTACTATGTGACAACACATCACGTGGCAGACCGTTCCAGTCTACGCCACCGTGTGCATTACCCTTTCTGTTCTCATTCGCGCTTGCTTTACCATGAGCGCCACTGTTAACACTTCTGTTTGCATTGCTATTCCTGTTACTACGCCACAAGACATCTCCGCACTCCCGCCGCTGCATTACATTCACGATTTCTCATTATCATTCTCAAAAAGAAGGGAAATTAGAGGCAAAAAACTCCATTTAATGCATTAGTTAGGGCTGTTCCACAGCGACAAAAGTGAGGAAATTAGCTGTGGGGTTGAAAACCCTAACTCCGAATTCACCCCCCCCAGCACCACACATAACTACTAAGTGTGGTACGTTGTGTGCAGCTGCAATCAGGGATGTGTACATTTGGTGTACATGGCCTCAGTTTTGCTGTTGATCTCCACTGAGCATGCAGTACCTCGTCAGGTGGGTGGGGATGTCTCGTAGTACATTTAGACAATTGTTTGTTATTTCTGTCACCTGCTGCTGGATGTCTGTCATTGGTTATGTTGACTTGGTCCTCCCCCATACTTGCATGTGCGTGTGTGTCTGTGTGCGTGTGTGTGTGGTGCTGGGGGGGGGTGAATTCGGAGTTAGGGTTTTCAACCCTAACAGCCAATTTCCTCACTTTGTCACTGTGGAACAACCCTAACTAATGCATTATATGGAGTTTTTGCCTCATATATATATATATATATATATATATATATATATATATATACTACGCGTCACATACAGACCCACCAGTCCAGTGGCCATTACACAGTACCCCTTCATAATTCCCCCAAAATAGAAACATGTCCCTTCCAAACTGAAAGCGTCTGGACTTGTACACCACCCATCCATTGCCACAATGTACTTACTTACTGCCTAACAGTTATGACCACTATTTTTTCCTGTTTAGAGTGTCAAGAGTTGGGACTCTGTTTGATTACATTCCATTCTGAATTTCTGTTTTTGGGCCAGTTCTGTTGTCCTGCTGTTTTGGTCCTCCCGCTGATTCAGAAGTTACATTGTCTGTGGCCCAGTTCTTAATACTGACCCCTTCCTCCATCTCCTGCCAAGGATATGCTCCCCACGGGCTCCCTGCCCATAGGCGTGGGAAACCCAGGCACCGGGTGGGCGGCATTGCCTTTACCGCCATCTGAGAACCTAAGTTTGGACTCCCCATTAGCAAAGCATGGAATTAGCAGCCATCCAATTGGAACATGAGCGCTCTTCAGCATTGGTTTCCGATTGGTTCCTGCAGTCTGCTCTGTGTCCGTTCTAAACCAAGCATAAATCTGATTTCCATACTGAAATTTGCCAAAAAAGAGCTGTAATTACTTTTCTCCTTGACTGTTAAGACCCTTATTCTTTGGTTTAGAGTGTTACATTTAGTGATGCTGTGTGATTACACTACTTTTGAAATTCTGTGCTTGGGTCAGCTCCCTACACGAGCAACCGATCACTTCTCCCTACAGAAGTTTCTACTAAGCCTCATTTTATGTCCTCCTTAAATATTACAGAAGCACTCTGAACTGATATAACTGATGTAACATTGAGTACTTACTTGCATTAATTAATTTTTACTTGTGACATTTGGCTCTATTGTAAATATCTCTGTATGCATTGTACCATTTGACCCAGAGCTAACCAGATCCATCTTGTAAATGATCTTGCTCAATGATGTTCACCAGGATAAATAACAATTTTGATTGATTGATTGATTGACAATCCACAGTAGGCAAGGCAAGGCAAATTTTATTTATACGGCGCCCAATCTTGGAGGCTCTGTGTGTCTAACAGAGAAATACAATAGAACAGACAATAAAAACAATTGAAATAAAGTTACATTAATACAATTATAAATAAATAAGGTATAAATCAGATTAAAACATTTTCAAAATACATACCATTATATATATATGTATACATGTATAATACCAGTATGTCTATATACAGTGTGTATATACATATATATATATATATATATATATATATATATATATATATATATATTATAAATGGTGTTAAAATCATAGAAATTCCACTAACATCATTGGACAGAATGAATCACATGACCGTGCATTATTTCCCAACGACCGCACACCTCCCAGTGCGACCGCACGCCTGAACTACTTCCCACTCTGACTAGAACCTCATCACAAAGTGACTGCAGTATCACTCCACAACTGTAAACAATAGCATCACTCACACAGAGACCATTGAAAGAAAAGCAGCACACCACTACCTCACTCTGACAGAAAGCAAAACATCTGACAGAAAAATTTCAAGAAATGGCAGAAATACCACATACCTCAAAAGAACCTTGAATCAATCCTCAGCAAAGATGATTGGTACAATGATGATCCCTTCAAAGAACTTGAACAGGACTTACCTGAGCAGCCACTTCAGAAGCCAGCACAGCAAACAGTGAATAGACATGCCAGACTTGACCCTGAAGAAATAGATATCACAGAAGAAGACAAAGCTGAAAAAAATACAAAAAAGCAAACTGTCTGGGCAACAAAAGTATTTACAGACTGGGTAGCAGAAAAGCAAATAGACCTCGATTTGAAAACAGTAACACCAGATAAATTAAACCCAACCTTGATAGAATTTTATGCCACAGTTAGAAACTCTTCAGGCGAACAGTATGGCGTGTTAAGTTTTATTGGTTTAAGAGCAGGACTCAACAGGCATTTAAATTCACTGCCTCTTTCACGACAAATGAATCTTGTCACAGACACAGATTTTCAATCTGCAAACAATGTTTTTGTGTCCGTCATAAAAAAATACAGGAAAGATGGCAGAGACTGCACTCAACACCATGAATGTTTCACAGAATCAGACTTCAAAAAGTTGAAGCACTCTCCAGTACTATTACCAAACACTGCTGCAGGACTAGTCAGAAAGGTCTGGTTTGACCTACAAATATTCATGGCTCGTAGGGGAAGGGAAGGGCAAAGAGAACTAAAAAGAGACTCTTTCCATATAAAAACTGATGAAAATGGGTTACAGTATATAATCCTAAAGTACAACCCAGACAGCAAAAATCATAAAGATGCCAGAGAGCTAAATCAAACCACTTTAAGAGGCTTTGTTTTTGCACAGCCAAATGATCCTCTGTGCCCTGTTCTAGCTTTCAAAAAGTACCTCAGTAAATGCACACCTGAAACCACAGCTTTTTTTCTACACCCCAAAAGAGCCTCACAGGGCTTATTAGACAAGCAAAAAACATGGTACAGTAAAGCACCTATGGGAATTAATTACTTACTTATCTTCTCTCATGCCTCTCATTCCTGTCAATGGAAGCAGGACTGTCTCGTCGATACACAAATCATTGCTTAAGATCAACTGTTGTTCAGCTGCTCTCCTCAGCGGGTCTCGAATCATGACCGATCTTGGCTGTAACAGGCCACAAATCTGAGTTGAGCCTAAAATCATACTGGGCACCCACGCTACATGATAAAAAAAACTGGTCAAATATATTAGCTGGCACAAGCTCATCAGACTGCCAACCAGTACCCAAATCCATAGCTTTGCCCCAAACCGTCAATATTCACAAGCGAACAGCAGCCAAACCACCGGAGAGCCCAGTGTACACTATCACGGAGCAGCAGCCCACCTTTTCCAAGATGCTGGAAGCTAAAATACTTTCTCCTACAGACACACATCGAAAAGAACTAGACACGTCTCATGAGGAACAGAGGACACAGAAACTCACCCCATCCAGACAAATAGAATACAAAGACTACAAAGTGGATTTCCCCACAGAGTCCGAAGACTACGAAGCGGATTTCCCCACAGAAAATGCACCCGGAAGCTGCGTAGAAATCACCGTGCAGCCCCAAACTGCAGCCGTCCTCCAACTGTCACTCAGAGAGCCACCACAGGTACTACAAAACACATCCAGAAAAGCAACACAAAGCACTCCAACAAAAAATGAAGAGACTCAAGTACTTCCACATCACTTACCTGCAGGACCGCATCCACTTGCACCATACATGCAAAACATCACGGTGCATGGCAACCTGCAGTTCAATATCTATTACAAATAAAGAAGTAACAACCAGTTCAAATAAAACCTGCAAACCTTTCAGCTAAAATTTCAGCACTTTTTGCCACTCGAAGGCACTGTTCACCACACGTTGTCTTTGCAAGATGAACCACTCTTAAAGTGACAGTTTTCAGTTACAGTTAATGTTCAACTCTTAAAGCCACAGTACCTTACCTACTTGAAATGGTAATGCTATACAGAACCACTAGTTTTCTGAAAAGTTAAACAGTATACACTTCCACTGTTGTTCTGTTCAATGTTTATTCATTAATAGAAATTCATATCAAACAGCCTATTCTGTATTTCTTTCATCTTATACCATTTCCACATAGCACTATTTTATCGCAACAGGGGCCATTTTATAAGATAGATAACCCACTCTTGGGTGTGCGGTCACGCTCTGATATATGTACGCTTTAGGTGGTTGAACATACTCGTTTTGGCCTGGTAAAATACAACGCATACCATGCGGCGATATCAGAGCGTGACTGCACACCCAAGAGTGGGTTATCTATTATATATATATATATATATATATATATATATATATATTCATAGCAAAAACTCCATTTAATGCATCAGTTAGGGTTGTTCCATGCGACAAAGTGAGGAAATTCAGCTGTTAGGGTTCAAAACCTAACTCCGAATCACCCCCAGCACCACACACACACAGACACACACACACACACACACATTCAAGTATGGGGAGGACCAAGTCAACACAACCAATGACAGACATCCAGCAGCAGGTGACAGAAATAACAAACAATTGTCTAAATGTACTACGAGACATCCCCACCCACCTGACCAGGTACTGCATGCTCAGTGGAGATCAACAGCAAAACTGAGGCCATGTACACCAAACGTACACATCCCTGATTGCAGCTCCACAACTGGTACTGTCCCATTAGTCAATATAAATGCTGAAGGTGCATGATGACAGTTGTAGAAAGGTTTTAACAATAGTGAGTAAACATTAATTAAGAGAAGTACATAAATTAACCACAAGACACTAGCATGCTCAAGATAAAAGTAGTGTTACATTTAGTAGGTGATTTACATAGTAGTACATTTACTGTAATGGTTTACTCAAGATAGAGAGGCTGATGTAAGCGTATGGAAAAGTGTTGCCTGTTCAATGCTCTGAAATTAATACTGCCAGTATCAGATGCATTCTTACTGATGAAGGTGTACTGCTCATGTACATACATAGACCTTCAGTGTGTTTCAATACTAAAGATGCAGTAAGTATTCTTTGAAAGAAACATTGTAATTGCATGGATCACGCCAAGCAACTTCTAAATATCATAGCACTACTGAGCTAACAATGAAGTACCTGTATCGGAGATGTATAATCGATAGATTTTCCTTTAGGCACTTACTGAGTATGTTGGACCTGATAAAGACAATCTCATTGCATCGGTGATGACTAACTTATTCAAATAGTAATACATTTACTATTGTTGAATGAGTGATCTATGACACTTATGGACACAGTGTGGTTTTTTTTAACAGTTGTTTCATACTCAGGCTGTATGCCTAGTGTTTGGGTTTGACACACTTCTGTCACTGATGCTATCAAAGTGATAACTATGTTAATTGTGGTACAACAGGAATCAAGTAGCTATGGTGTAGATATAAATAGAATGTCTTTTAGTATTGATTTAACTCACAATGGGGTAAGTGTACTAGGAGAGCAGGGGTTATTCTCTATCACTGACTCTGTCAGTTATAATCGCACTAACGTTTCGATGACTGTAATGAGCAAGTTACACTGTTCATCTTCATGAGTTCATATTCACAGCCATTGTCCAGTAACTAGACAGTGTATGGTGTAACTGGGTGGGACACTGTGTTGCAAAGCTGCTGCAGTGCCTAGCAGAGGGAGAGTATCTACTCATAAAGACAATTAAACAACAGCATGACCAACAGTTATGTTAAATGGTCTGTTAATCACCCTGTGCTGGTTTAATGTTGAATGAGGCATAGCCGAATGCCATATGTCGCTAGACAGTAATAAACTGACCATTAACATAATACCTAGGATGGCTTACTGCTATCATAATAAAACTATTTTTTAAACAACATTAAACCATGTTAATCATATGGTTAGGCTCTACATGTATGTTAATAAAAACTAAACATAAGGCTGTTACATTGTTTACAGTCAATTAGAAAGCTGCATTTCTCAAACCCTTGTTATAATCAGAGATATTATACCTGTACAACTCCTTGGTTTTGCTGAACTCTATTGCTCAGGTGGCCCACCACATGTGGCCTGGTCTGGTGTGGGGCATCGGTAGGTAAGGCCATGCAACTACTAAGTGTGTGCGTGTGTGCAGCTGCAATCAGGGATGTGTACGTTTGGTGTACATGGCCTCAGTTTTGCTGTTGATCTCCACTGAGCATGCAGTACCTGGTCAGGTGGGTGGGGATGTCTCGTAGTACATTTAGACAATTGTTTGTTATTTCTGTCACCTCCTGCTGGATGTCTGTCATTGGTTGTGTTGACTTGGTCCTCCCCCATACTTGAATATGTATGTGTGTGTGTGTGTCTGTGTGTGTGTGGTGCTGGGGGGGCTGAATTCGGAGTTAGGGTTTTGAACCCTAACAGCGAATTTCCTCACTTTTGTCGCTGTGGAACAACCCTAACTGATGCATTAAACAGAGTTTTTTTGCCATGAATTTCCTGTCTTTTTCAGAAGTATTACTCACATTCTCGTGATTAATAGTCCTACGAATAGTGCACATACATATCAAACAATGTTCCAGTGTCAGAAATATTTCAACTGTTGTGCTTCCATTTACTGTCATTGTCTTAATTACTTTATTAATTGTCATTTTTCATTCTCGTTCCATCTAGTAGTTTAAATGTTACAGTGTCTTAATCATTTAGTTTGTGACCACATATGTAACTTTGAAAATGTTCATAACTAAAAGACAATATGAGATGACATGGACACTATTAGTCCATGTACTCAACAAATCAATATGCTACTATAGTAACTTCAGATTTCATACAGTGCTTCCAGTACCAACTGAGCTCGTACCATCAATCATATGAACACCAGTGGAATATTTGTTGTACTGAATACATATACTGGACCACCAGGGCTCTATTTGGGGGGGGGTTGGTTTACTGCTTACATCCCAAGAACGGGAATTTCAGTGCACTGGACCACCAGGGTATGTTCAGAGGGGGGAAAGCTTTACTGTTTACATTCCATGAATGAGACTTTAACTCCACTACACCACCAAGGTTATGTTCAGCAGGAGGAGAGGTTGTGTTTCACACTGATACACCCTGAAATCAGCTTGTCAGTACACTGGACTACCAGGGGTGTATTCACAGGAGGACTGTTTTTAAATTAGAGCAGCCCGTGGTCAGGTTTGTGGGGGAGGAAAATTTTCACTATTGCCCAGAATAGGCCCACTGGTGGGGTGGTGTTGGGAATTGTCACTGTTTTGACCACGATTAGGCGGCACGACGGCACATGGAGTGGGTTGGGGGCCAGCCACAGCTGTGAGCTGCTGTGTCGTGCCATGCAATTCAGCAGTTTACCTGTATGTGATTCTTGACTTCAGCATTTTTTTGGCCTGAAAGTTCAGCAAGCGCAGGTTGCAGGTTGCACCTTCACAACTGTACACAGCCTTGCTGAATGTCAGACTGTGCAGTTAATGCATGGTTGGTACCCCTGCAGTTCATCATCATTCATTTGCATTGCACTGCTACTCACCATGTTTTTTGTAGTGGAACTGCCTCCTGCTGAATATCGCAGAATGGAGCAAGTCTTTACTTGCGCAGGCACTACTCTTTTACACATGTCGCAACCCTTTTGAATATCTGGCCCATAAAGTATAATACCAATATAAGGAACACATTTGTCACACAGAGACTGATGACCCCTTGGAATGAGGTCCCCTTGTCACTTATTTGTCCTAAATCAAAGATGCTTTTTAAAACTCAGCTGGATAGAAATTTTTATGAAGTAAGCAAACATGAGTACATAACACATATTGGCTGGGAACAGCTATGGCCTATTCTTTACTGTCTGGCCTCCTCCACTCCCTTGAAAATTTGTATGAACCTTTCTATTAAGTATCTTTATATTAGCGATAACAATACTGCCACATATACCCAATGTTAACATGATATGGTTATGACAATTGCCCAAAAAATGTTGCGGGCTTGAATGTCAACTTCATCTCTTGAATATGAATAAGACACCAAACACAAGAGAGTATAGTATTAGTTTTTTTACTATGAAAATATTTTCACTATTAAAAATGACAAAAATATTTTTTTATACATACAAAAATAAATTTATATAAAAGAAAATATATATACAACGAAAAAAAAGGTGTGTATTTATTCATACACAACATATTAATTAAATAAATCTTTTTTTTATAATATAAATAAAAGCATATAAAAATAAATCTTTGTAACATCACTTCAGGCAAACACTTGCGAGAGGTGTGTGCACTGTGTCAGGCAATCCAGGCTGGAAGCTGGATGCAATGTGGAGGCGCAAAAAGAAGTGAAAGCTGTTGCGCCCTCGGGAGATGACACCGGACCTCTATGAAGGGTGGCCAGTCTCACCCAGGGAAGCTGCAGGAACAGTTGCTACCTGTGGAGGTGAAGCACTGCTGTGTGCAACAGCACCATCACCCACTGCTCCGACCGGCTTAAACACGAGGTTCACAGTCTGCTGCTGTGCATCCAAGAGAAACTGGATTTTATCCAGTTTCTCAAGGATGACAGCGTTATCCTTTCGCAGACTGTGAACCTCGCGGGTGAGCCGGCTGTAGCAGCGGCAATGGCCTGTGCATCTTCGCAGACGCCGGCGCCCTTCAAAGATACAAAAAAAACCCAGTTATGATGAATATATAACACTAATTCAACAATTACAACAATTAAATATTTCACTTCAAAAATTTCTTATCTAATACAATATCAGAAATGCATTCATTTTAAAGTAATGATAATAGTTTAAACTATGATGCTAAACTATTTATTATACAATGTAGTAAATCCGATATGCCGAATCCTCCATCGTGAGTGGTTGGCTGGCACAATGATCACCGTAATAAATCCTACACTGTACCCACTGGAAGAAGTTCCAGCCAACCTTATACCATGCTAATCTGCTCTAATTCACTTCAAACAAAAGTTCCGTGGTTTGCCCCATTGCCACTTCGCTAAAACACCACGGAAACTTTTTAGCTAAATAAGCTCCTCTTTCCAAGTGTAGGGACCTCAGTGACTTAGAATGCACTTAAAAAACATAAAAAATCAACATTCTGCATTGAATAATAAAAATGTATCCTCCCAGGGTGTGGGTACACTGTACGATTTAACACCACTGGTGTGACTCGTTCACTCGGCTACAACTTGTAATCGAATCACACTAACCATGGTAAATCCTCCAGCGTACACACTCCCTGGAGGGATAAATTCCTTAAGTATGTAATTTGTCTGTCTGTCATACTTGACTATCTATGTTATCTAATAAGCTCACAACATAAAAAAATCTATAGTTAGCTGTCCCTTATAGTGGTACTCTTAGATTTTCTTTCAGCACTCAGAACTATTCTGTATGTACATACTTTAGCATTATTTACACTATTATGCCATAAAATTGAAATACAGTGGATGTGCTTAGAGGTGATATTCAAAGTACTTCTTCAATACCACAACTCCTGTGAATAACACCCTGGACACACCCCTGCGCAACTGTTTTGCACAGCAGAAAGGCTTGCGCCTGTGATAGTATATAATGTTCATCTAAAAACAAATGTTTTAAAGTAGACATATTACTACCTTTACTCACATACAGTCTCTCAGTCATTTTCTTACAATGTCCCAAAAAGTAATTTTGAACAACAGCCACACCATGGGTGGGTAACTGACATGGGGGGAGCTAGCTTAATTTAAAGTCATCGCTAGTGGAGTTACGGCTTCAATTAAACTATTATATGGAAAAGGTGTAAAAGTCGCTGAGCACACGATGTCCTAAGCTGTTTTAAACACTGACATCTTTAAAAGAAATCAAAATCAATACACTTCTGCACCGAATGAATTTGCCTGACAAAATTTGTTGAGGAACAGTGACAGTGTGTGTGTGTGTGTGTGTGGTGGGGGGCAGTGTCTTTTTGAGACAGCTTGTCATTAATGGGCCAATATCTGTCACTAAGTGACAGAAAAAAAATAGCAGTGACTTCAAATTAATTTAGATGTTTTAAGCTAATGAGCAACCTGCATGGGCAGAGGGATACCTGACTGGGTGAAAGGGTACTGCGGCTGAAACTTTTATCTGCTGGGCATGTATTGAAACTTTATGTACCCCTGGAAGACTACTAGCCAATCAGATGCCAGAAATAAAACCCCATTTTCTAACTGTGTTAAGACAACTTCCACAGTGTTATTTAGAAACATCCGATATTCATAGAGTAAACACAAACAGTCTCATCATTACCCCTACTATTACTTTTATCGACATTTCTCAGTTCATGATCACCTTTAAAAAAGAGACACACATGCCAGTGCACTGAACAGCATCACACTACATTGTAGAGGTAAGCATTAGGCTGGCAGGCTGAAGAACATACATATTGCACAGCTATTCACTTTCACTCGGAAAGGTATCATTAACACTATAATGCACACTTTTAAACTTGTAGATTGAGAAAAAACAAATTAAGCATTATTGCATACTTTATGCAGTGCACAACATTTATGTAACTACAATATCCTACCACCATTTCTGTGTTTTGGGGTGGTTGGGTATCTGCAGTGATCAATGCATTCCCACTCTCATAAGGTGACATCACATGTAAAAGTAAGTTATGTTAACAGTGATTACGCCAACCACAACAAACAAAATAAAGTGGTACTCTGTCAGCACAAAGCTCTGTTGCTCACACCCAAACTATTTTACATTAGCAGTGAGTATCCAATAGACAGTGTACTCCCCCTATCATACAGTAGCACTGCAACGTGTAATTCTCAGCAGGAGCATTGATCACCACAGAATGTTGACAACCATATGGTACTTCTGAAGGATGCAGATAATATCAACAACAGATTTCCACTTACGTGGTGGGCTGGCGCCGGCTTCCTGCTTCACCTCCACATGTTCCGTAACAGCAGCTTCCCCGGGCTCTATTAAAGGAAACAAGAAAAAAATGATCACATTAATAAATGCAATTTCAAGGTAAAAGTGTTTATCTTTAAAACATCAATTTCTTCAATGACATATTTTGAAAAACATTACTCACACATATATTGTATGCAGTGCAGAACAAGTAGTGCCTGACCATAAATCACAATACTTATTAAATTGTCATAATGCATGGCTGACACACATGAACATCCTAAAAACATTACATGTATGTTCAATTTACATACATGCATACCTAATAATATGACACTCTGTTGTTTTAATAGTTAAAAAATCTGAGTTATAATAAAAAAAACACAAACACAACAATAATGTCACTGTTCACTCAATGGCCCTCTAGCTGAATGTAGCAGCCATGCATGTGTTATTAACCATATTACCCCTACAGGGGTATTAAAACACATTAAAAAACATGTTTATATTCTATTATGCACATTAAGAACTATTGCAATAATAAAAATGAAACATTGGCATGACATATATAAATATTTTAAAATACAGTATAGACACATATCATAATTACATGACACATTATTTAGCAGCACACCACTGAATTCACTGAGACACCTGCAACAACTACAACAACATTAGAATTTGTTATCTATTACTCATAATACAATGGCAAGAAAAATCCTGCACTCTGATTGGTCACTCTTAGGCCAGGACCCATGATCAAATCAGTACAACATCACGGGTCTAGTCTCAGCCTTACTGTGAACCTGCTGATCATCATGATCATGCTGATCATTTGCTTGATTGTTTCGTCAGCTCTTAAAAAACTAAAATATTTTCCCACTCAAGAACATGTTTACAATTATTTTTTTCTGTATAACAATGAGCCATTGTATGATAATAATGCCCAACAGGGTGTGTGTCATTTGGGATAACATCACGCCTCAGTTGTTGGACACACTTGACCTGCGTTCTCATGCGCAACCACCCGAGGCGTGATGTTAGCCCATCACAACACACATGGTATGGGTATATAATATGGGTGTTCCAGGAAATGTTACAATCGTTTCTCTATCATAAAAGCTGCACATAAGTATTGTCCCCGATGCCTGCAGCCTGTCAGGGCTACACACACAATTTTTGATGGACCAACAGACCTGCATGGTAATAGCACGCAAACCACAGCATAACAACATGCAAATGTGACACTGCATCTTGCAATGCTGATAATACCACATTTCATGTCACATTTCAAATATTGCCCTAGCTACAGCTGTCCAGCGAATTTGCACAACACAATCTTGCATCTATCAATGCCACAATATTAATATCACACTTGTGTCATGAGAAACCCTCATTTCTTATTTGAAAACAACCTAAGAACTTTGTAATAATAAAGTCTCACCGTCAGACTCAATCAAAATGACACTGTCAGTGTCTGACTGGCCACCCTCCACAGGTTCACTTGCTGCTGGCACTACCTCGCTCACAGCTGGGGAACGCCTCCGATGTTCTACAACAAATACAAAACAAACACATTTGAATGTTAGTTGTAAATCAGAGTACATTTTTTTAACACTGAGAACACCAGTTGTAAAAAAATACTACTTTCTAATTTCTATCACAACATTATTACTGTATTCAATCTTTGATCATACAGTGGCAATAAAAATCCTGGACTCTGATTGGTCATATTGGAGCTCAATCCGTGATGTTAATCACTACAACATCAGAGGAGTGATGTTAATCAGTGCAACATTACGGGTCTAGTCTCAGCCTTACAGTGAACCTGCTGATCACCATCAGCATGCTAGCATTTCCTGATTGTTTCATCTACTCAACAAAAAATAAAACTATTTTCCCACACAAGAACATCTTTAAAATAATTGTTTTTCTGCATAACAATGAAACATTGCATAATAACAATGACATGAAGGATTGCATCATTGGCATAACATCACACCTCAGTTGTTGGACACACTTGTGCTGTGGCCTTGTGCCCAACCACCCACGTGGACGTTATCGCTAGCACAACACACCCCGTTGGGCATTATTGCTTATTGATATATATGTAGAGACTAGGCACATACAAAACAATGTTAAATACTATTTTAACAATATTGCTATGATAATACAAATAAGGCACTCTGACTGTATATATCAGCCACTTAATCACTGTGTGACTGATGTAGTACTCAGATGTGCCTCCATCCCACATTTACATAAACCAATCACACATTTACAACATTGAACAATCACTCCTGATGTGTCATTGCTTATTTATACCTTTAGATATGAAACTATAGCCATTCTCAATCGCCAACCTCCGCTCCTCAAAATAATTGTGCACAGGGTGTTTCCCACGGTAATATTTGATCTAATTGTGCTGTGGAACAACTTCTTTGACTATCACCCCCAGCCACAGGCACTGGAAATGTCACCTGCAAGGTGCACCACAACTTACTAGAAGTTGAGCAATTAAGTGCTTGTTAACCCAAGTACCATTCGCGATGCACAAATTCAGATATTCAAAAGCGTGCAAATGAGATAACACTTAATACAAGATGAAGGCGGGATCACTGACATCTATTTATACCCATTTGCATGCCATTAGCATATAGGTGCATGATCACAAGGATTTGCACCTGGCACTTCTGAGGCTGTCCAGCCATTGGAGACCCATACACCCTGCAGCCCAATAGCACACTCTCTCTGTCTACATTTACCTCCTGCAGACAGATCAGCTTAGCCCCAATCACAGCCAATAAAGTAACATGACACCACCCACCCACATCTACCACACCCCATCATGGGCAATACAGTAACATCATTCATTAAATGTGGAGTGTCATGTACATTATGGGCTGCACATCCAGTGGACAATAGTTTGGCATTGATGAGGCATGCAGTCGAACCAGGTAGTAATTCACCAGGCAGCAGGGCAGCATGCGGGTGATGATGCCGCCGCTCACACAGCTGCAAGCGGGGCAACCTAGAGGGGCTTCATACAGCACTGGGTGTGCACTGGGTACCAGGCTGACTTTTTGAGGTGGTGTTCTGGACATTCTGCCACAATCAGACATTACAATCCGTGTACCACAGGAGATTATTTTGTTGAGAGGGCTTCAGATTCTGCCCATGATCACAGACCTGGGAGGGATACAGATTCTGGGCGTGATTGGGCTTCGGGAGATGTGTGAGCAGGAGGTCATGTTACTTTATTGCCCTCAATCACACACTGGGGAGATCTCTAGGTGGGGCATGTAACTTTATTCCTGCATTCAGGTGTCAAGAGATGTGTGGGTGGGGGGTATGTTACTATATGCACACAATAGGGGCTGGTGGGGGGCACAAGAACCAACTAGGCATCCAGCCAGGAGTGGCAGCTGCTGTGTCACACCTGCAAAACAGCAGCTCATCTCTGGGTGGCCATCAACGTCATTTTTTGCGGGGATCAAACTTGTGCAGCCGTATGTTGGGGGTTGCGCATGCACAACTATCTACAACCCCACTGAATATTGTATTGGGCAGCTTATGCATTGTTCCTCCCCGGCCTGTTAACCATGCATTGATTCACATTGATCTTTTGCACAATCTGTTGTCAATGACATAACTGCCTCCTGGTAAATATCGCTCAATACTCAAAAGTTGGTCTTCCACATACACAACCCTGTTGCACATGGAGGAACCTTTTAAATATGTGGTCCACACTATAGACATTTTCACTAACTCCAAAATGACAACTATAATAAAAGTTGTGCTGAGGATTTTACTTACGTTGAGTAAAAGGCGCTCCCTTTCAAAGCTTTTTTACCAGCAGCCTCCACAATTCGTGGCGGTGGTACCAGCCGCAGCGTCATTGTCGATATACTTCATTCTTGAGAACTTGTAAGCAGCAGGCGCAACAGCTTCACTTCTTTTTAATTGCTACAGTCTTATTTTTTGACGCAGTACAATATAGATAACTGTTGACCGCCTCCACGGCCCATCAACTTCTGTTTGTGCTCCTCATCAAGACAGGGCATTCCCAGAGCCTGGACTGCCTGAAACAGCGCACACACCTCTGCATAGCTCCACTGCCTCAACTTGCCTGATGAATGTTAATAGCTCTGAAATACAAAACCAAAAATATGGACATTAGTATAATATTACAATATTCATCATTTGTTAAAAAAATTCTATACAATACTAATTAAATTACATCAAAAGACCTGTCCTTCAGATAGCACAAACACAGATCAATGACCATAATAGAACAAAAAAAAGGATACAGCCACAGCAGTAAAAACAACTAGTAGTACACTAACATGCCATGCTCTAGTCTCATCGTTGTAATACTGACCAAACATCAAATTTGGTATACCATGACATATCCATCTAGCATAGTGAAATATCTACACACAACATTGTAATATGATATCAAACTGATGAACCACACATCACAGAGCTGTGTTTTATTAATTTCATAAAATACTACTGGTACACGGGCCTTGAAATAACATACTCTCCACCCACCTCGGACACCTGTTTTTCATTAGGACAGGCGTTTTTAACTCTTGGCCTGTCCACATGGACAAACAGTTCTGATTTACAACTTTTCCACATATTAGGGCCACTAGCCGCCAAACAGCCTCTATGAAAAAAAGGATGTCAGGACCTCATGAGATGAAAATGCACCACAGGAGTCGAAAAAAGTGAGCACTGACCATTAAAATGCACTTCAGTTATAACAATTGTCACTGCAGCTTAAAAGGCAACAACAAAAACAGTCCTAGTAGCTCCTCATGTGTCTGTCCTGCATAGTAAATAAATTAGACACACGGTAGCCAAAATGTTATGTGGGTGAGTCAATACATCAAACAGTAACGAAAATTATAAAATATTTTTACATGCTTCTCCGAATCAAAACTCCTAGATGAAACTTCATGAGGCGAATTAGCTAAGACAAAATGCTACAGGCTGTGATTAAAATATATCCTTCATACTCTACTGTTCAAGGATGTTTACCACAGTTCATTTGTACAATACCTTACCATAGCCTGCCACATTATGATTGTTTTCTCAGAATGAAAACTACATTTATTCAGATATACCTTAACATTCCGTGAAAGGAGTCATACTGTCCACAGGTCACAGGTTACCAAACAATTATCACTGTCAAACATCCTTGAACAGTAAACCGGGTGAGGATATACTCGTACAACCTGCCAAAATGTAGAAAAACACTCAAGCATTAGTTCAGCAAACCATGCAGAAATTGAACCTCAATTCACCATGGCAGCTAGACTGCATATCATGAAATCTATGTTGCGACCACATTAATATGGTTCAGAAAAAAGAACCTTTGTATCTATCATATTTCCTCAAACAGTCTCCACAATCTTAAAGGACTTTCAGGATTCCATCTTGAAGGTCTCCCAGAAAATTACCAGCATTGGAGAAATGCACCATCTAGTAGGAATAGCCAATCATTACAGAATTTAATTTCGAGTGGCGTATAGTATGCATTCATGCATCGTAAAAAGCAGTGATCTGTACATTTACTTTTCTCACGAGCTCTGTCAATCAGATACATATGATGCTCTACTTGCCAGACTCTCCGCTCTGTAATATCTGAAAATATGATAATACAGGCAGGCAACATGAACATAATGAAGCAAGGTCCAATTTGCCTCTGTAACTAAATCTACCCAGCGTTTTGAACCCAAATCATTGCCTCCAAGATGGATTAGCAGTATGTCAGGAGAGTGAGTTCTCAAAATCTGTATAGATTTGGCATAAGATGTTCCCATCTCATTCCATGACCAAACCATTAACATAAAATTAAAGAAATGCAGGTGCCTTCCAAAATCACTATGAACTGCAGCTCAGCTGCTCGTCTTATGTAACTGCTTCCAATAATCTACAAAATCCTTTCCTATTTTCTGCCATTCTAGAGTTTTTTACACGAACTGCAAAGCTACTAAGAAAGGACTGTTCACCCTGCACTAACAGACAGCACTGAAAATCAAACAATTTTTCCCTCATGATTGAGACCAGCTTCACTGCATTCAGTCAAAGCACAGACATAAAAAAACATTCCCTCCTGCTCTGGCTTCATGAACCAATGTAACTCATGCACTCAGTATTAATAGACTATGTCACACAAAATCTAAAACCACTGAGAACTAAACAAAATGCATGCTTTTCATCAGGCACTTTTAAACAACTACAACATCAGAAAGAAGTCTCATTGGTTCGTTTCATCAAACAACTCCACGTACCCTCAATCTCCCTCCATTGCAGCTGTATCTGTACAAGTAGTACTGAACTTTTTTACTTTAAACTATTTTCTCTTGAGAATATTACATGCTACATAATAACTATTAACATCATCAGATTTAACATCCAAAAACGTTTTGATTAATAATATGTACATGTTCTAATAAGTTATTTAAATACTGAAAATATGATGTGAAGATAGACTGTACTTCAATTTCAGCGAGAAATCTCTCTGCAGTTTCAAAATGGATCTTGTTTTTCTTACGTTGCTTACTGTTGAAACAACATTTGAAACAATGAAAGGAAATTACAAGTTCGAGATTGCAAAGTATCAGAAATTTGATTCTGATGTGTCATGCGGATCGCTTGGCTTGCAGCAAACTGTCACAGTCAACCTACAAACCTGGTCATCATACAATGATATGTGGTTGTGCCTCACAGCATTCTGCTTGTAATATGACTTTCATCCAGAAGACACTATGGTACTATGCAAACACTGTTTTTCAAAACTGGCGTGCAACACTTTGTCAGGAAGGTCAGTGTAAACAACATGGAACAGATGTTACATTAACTGAGATTTCAATATTGAATATGTTTGAACGTATTCTATTCAGACATGAACCATTCCAAACGATTCTCCTGCCTGAACACAAAGACACTGAAGATTCCACAGAAAGAGCTAGTTAGATCTCAGGGTTCTGTGGATGTATCTACCACTTCCTCTACAGGGAAAATGTCTGGCTATCTCAACAGAAAATAGCTTGGTCATTCTAGTAAATGGTGTGTCCAAAGGCCAAGGTCATCTTGGCATGTTGTCAACCTGCGCGGTAAAGCTTGCTCTGTCTTATTTAAAGAAGAACAATTCCTTTTATATGACCTTGACATAGATCAAATGGCCAGCCTCTGTGCAACATGATCTATTAGAGAAAGTAACAATCATTGAGAGTCACTACACAGATAAGTGATAATGTGATGAACAGTAATAATTCACCGACTACATGGTAGATCCATTAGGAGACAACATTGACTTATCAAATGAAGCAGGTGAAGGTGAGCCTGTCAGCATTTGGGAGGCAACACTAGAAGCACGCTGTTTCAGACCTATTTCCAAAAGGGTCAGGTGGACGCCAGATGAAAGAGTAGTACTTATACAGGGTGCGAGTACCGCATCAGCTGTATCCTGGCAAAGATGGCAAATTCAGGCGAATATCAGTACCTGTTCCATCTGCTCTGGGAAAGTGAGCTAGCATTCTGTCTGCGTCTATAGCACATACCATTCGCTAACAACTCCACTAGATGGAATTACAGCTGCTCAATTCCTGGAGAAATTGAAACAGAAAGATGAAAATGTGCAAGTGAATCTGTCTTCCATACTTTCTGGCTCACGTGGCACCAAAGAATATTGGTATCGCAGACACTGGAAGTGATGACAATGCTACGAGAGTATGATGCGAGCCACATGGTTTGTCACACTCAGTTGTGCAGAATATGCCTGGGATGCAACTCATTGAACTGTTGAAGTGTAAATCATGTCATATCTCATCTACTGACTATCGGAGAAATGTGTTCACTTGATCCTGTGTCTGTCACAAGACACTTTCACAAGCGCCCATGACATTCTCAATTTCATCTATCAGCGACAACTTCCTCTAGGCATTGTAGAACACTACTTTTGAGTGACAGAATACACTGAGGTGCCCCATATCCATATGTTATTATGGATCATGATGCACCATTTAATCGGTGAACATGATGCAGTTGAAGTGCTGTCATTCATAAAAAATATATCACTTGTCACATTCCAGACAAGTATGACAGTCCCACATTATGGAGTTGGTTCAAAGTTCCAGCGATATTTGTGCAAAATATTGCCAGCAAGCAGTAAAGAACAAATTCGATTATACACGGCGATGTCGCTTGGATTTTTAGAAGAGTTTGTCAAATGTGCCATGAATGACCTTTTTTCAGCAATGCGACACCATTTGAAGGCAAATCAACCAAGAGGGTATACTGAGTTACCCAGAGATGAAAAAGAGGTGTATATCAATGACTACAACCCAACTCTTCTCCTAATGTGGCAAGCAAACATAGATGTTCAGTTTGTGGCTGACAACTACTAGCTCTTGGTTCGCTATGTAACTTCGTAGACATAACCAAACATGAATAGACTGAGCTTGCAAGATCTTGGAAGATATTGCTACCAAGTAAAGTTCGACATCTCAGCTGTGGTCATTGGGTCTGAAGACTCTTTTCACACAGAGAATGTGGAGCTTACAAAGCCAGTGACCGGTTCAATGGGTACACATCTGTATCGGAAGTTCGACGCTGCACGCTTCTCAGTGTAAACTACAAAGAGAAACGAAAGCGTACTCGATTTCCTCATGTCAAATTGAGGAGTTTGCTGTGTACGCATCTTCTTCAAAACATATCCTGAAGAATAACCTGATAGACATATTACCCCCCGAGACACAACGAGATGAATGATATGTGTCTGTTTGAGGTGGGAGAAGTGGTAGACTACAAGACTGGTGCAGCACATGACTCAACATGTTATATTTAAGGTCAATGGACTAGATGGCTGTCTTGTGAAGAGGAACATATGTTTATAGATCACTGCAACCGCATCAGCATCAAGAGCACAGAACATTACTACTTTGCTCTTCTATTCCTATTTAGACCCTGAGGAGTGAGTCTGAATTAAAGGACTTGACACATTCAAGAACAGTTAATCTCACTTATGAGAATTTCCAAACTGACTACTGCAAACATACATAAAGACTAAAAAGTTGAGAAAGAATATTTTGAGCAGGCAGAGAAGCAACTTTAGGAAGATACCCAGTTAGTTCACAAGACAACCTTGATCCAGAAGGACAATCTGTTCTAGGTGACCTTCGTCGTTGATGCCCTGAACTGTTAATCTCAGAAATTGAGATAGCTATCAATATGGCACAGTCCATGGTCAACCAGCTGACGAAGACAAAGACCAAATCAGCTGCAGCATTCAGTACACCCAAAGTGGTCAGCTGTCCAACATGGTATACTACATGAAACAAAAATGTGACGACCAGCACAAACCACTACTGTTTGTCAGTGGTTCAGCTGGCACAGGAAAGAGTTTGATTGAAGCTATCATCAGAAATACTGACTGTGACAGGCTCTCAATGTCTGTTGCTGTGACTGTTCCTACAGGACTAGCAGCATACAACATTGGTGGAGTTACATACACTGCCCTTTATGTTGCCCGAACATGGAGAACTGGAGTATCGAACTGTCATTCGAGTTGCATTCGCCCATCCTATGTTCACAAAGATGAAGTTACCATCATTGACAATCAGCATGGTATCCACGTCGTGCTAGCCTGTATTCATCTATGTCACAGCAGATCTTAGGTACTGATGATGCACTACCATTTGTGGCAAAAGTATACTTGTGTTGGGAGACTTTTATAACTTGCACGCTAATGCAGAGTATGTATCACAATTTGGATCGCTAAAGCTAAGAATATCTCGTTGCATTGCCATACCATGAATTATTTACCCATGTTGAGTTGTCGAGAACATGGCAAACTGGTGACTCGTTTACAAATCACTTTAGATGAAGCTTCGATTGGTTCTCTATCATCAGAACATGTTTGTATGTCAATGATCGAAAATCATGGTAGATAGTATATGCATAGAAACAGCATGTAATGTCTCAGTAACATATATTCACTGGCAGACACATAGTGTTCTTGTTACTACTAAAGAAATGCACTGAATTTGACAATCTAATGCTGCAAAGAGAAACTAAGATTTTACTTATGCATTGATACAGTTGATGGCGTTATTCTTAGTTGAAAGCTAGTAGCAAAGATGACTGAATGATCATGAACTGAAGTCAGATGTTTCACTAACAGCTGGCCTAGAAGTTTTCTCACACTGTAAGAATGCACGATCATGCTACTTACGTACCTAGATGCTCAACAAGGCATGTAATGGTGCCATGGAAACATCACTGACTTTATCTATAATGTCTAAAGACATTTATTGAGACTTTATGTAGTTTGACATAAACACTCTGTATGTAGATAGAACTGTGAAATTTCCAGGTTTTCATGATATTCAGAAATGTAGCCAGTTCTATTAAGTTGCATATGTCTCCATTCACAAATCTCAGGGATTAAGTTTGATTGTGCAATGATAGACATAGGTACTGACATTTTCAAAGATGGCATGACATGCAGACTTTCATGTGTGCTAACCTCTTTCGATTGCACATCATTAGTATTGCACTCAGAAAATACGTAGCTGACAAGCGGTGTATTCTAGAGTACAACAGATTACGACTCTGCATCAGCTACAAATGTCTTTAATACCACTGCCTACATATATGTCGGTCTCAATATTGGTCGCAGCTAGACAAAGCAACAAACTGATCTAGTCACAAAGTGATTCAAAAAAGTTCAGCAAAGGCCACAACCCCAAGTAGACATTCACAACCAATTCATCGAAATCAGTTGGCTTAGCTGTGCCACTGTTTGACAACAGTAGTAGAGTAAACTATGTTAACTCAGCTATGCAGTTTTCCTACATGTTACAGTTTGTGCAAGTAATATCTGCTTCACAAGACAATCTCTATCAAATTCTTGTCCAGATTATCAATATGACTTCTGACCGCTCTAATAATGTGTATCTTCACTAACACCATACTACAGGTGTTACTCATATGCTGGATGGTACATTTGCTGTAGACATACAGCAAGACAGTACTGAGTTTATGATGCTGTGATAAATAACCTGATGAAGACGCACCCAATGCGCCAGTACTTCAGCAACATACGTGTATTTATGTATGTGCTTGTGTAATCACAGCATGAACCACACAAGACATGTTGTGATAACCTCGTCCCTAAAGCCAAAAGTGTCAAATTTCGACAGCTGTTCACTAATGCTGAATGTAGTCATGCTGTGAAAGGTGCGGAGGCATATGGACTCAGCTCTATGCTTTATATTCTATCTCAATTCTGTTGCTTATGCATGAGATTTGACATCAATGGCTCCGTTGATACTCCGTCACAGACTACACAGCTAGTAGAATAGTGTTCAACCAATCACTGTTTGACACGCACAGCATTATCGCACACCATGGTCAATCCACAAAAAAAAGTATCTCTGGACATTACACCTCATTACTAAGATGCATGGCTGGTTAGAGGATACCCACAACTTTAAACAGAGACACCACGTCACTTGAAAATTGCTATCTTCTAATATTGAAGAATTATACAACTCTCATATTCAGAAGAATAGGAAATATGCACCATTTTTATGAGTACTGTCCCCAAAATGGTATAACTCGTTACATGGTACAATTAACCGAATAAAAATACAATTTCAACAAAAATGATTCAAATACAGACATAATATAGACTGTGACATGTTATATCTTGTGTAATCAGTGATCATGAAATTGTTGTGGCTTAATCGCCAACAATATTTACACTTGAAACCAGATTGTATGCTCTAAAGATTCTACCCTATAATACCTCTCAACAAACATTCCACTGTGTTGTATAGTCTTTAACACTTCTAGTAATTCTTCATATAGAGAATATCATTATGTCACCATGCAACAGTGTAGAACTATCACGCCAGATGTAGTAGTAGTATTGTATTTTGTAAAAACAACCACCTGTTATTGACAATGCAAGAAGCTGACTTACATAAGTGTTAATAATTACTAGTTATTGAATGTAATTCTAGTGACTGTTAGAACTGTTTACAATTACTTGTACATAATAGAAATATTTCTTTTCTAAGTGTACATTGTTAATAATTTATTTAATAATTGAACAAAAAATAGTAGTGTAGCACTTACAGTACAAGTGAATCACTTACGATAACTGCAGCATACTAACAATATGTAACTAGCATTACTTTGTGAAAAATGCATTCAATAACAGTTTTATTATTTACAAGTTAAGAATTTACATAGAAGCCAATGTAAGAATTTCTAACATTTTTTTTGTTCATGTAAACCTGTATTTTGTTTTGTACTTGTCACATAACCAATCAAAACGTATGTACAAAAATATTGATACTGTAAATCAGGCACTGTTGATGACTTCAACAAACTGCATACTCTGTTCCTGACACATGGATGATCGCCTCAATTGAGGGTCGGGTGGGAATTTTTCCATTTGTGCACCTAGTCAGTGACATATTATTTAATAGTAAGAATCAAATGTCACTAAACTTACAATTGTGTAAACCGTATCACGTAGACAATCAGCATATGGTTTTTCGCCACCCCAGGAACATCCACATTAGCAGTCACACAATTGTCAAAACACTTGTCTATCTTGTGTCTAATCACACTTCACAAACAACTGACATTCCCTCATTAACATACAGACAACTAATGCACTACATAGTTACAACATACAACCATTTTTTAAAAGTTAAATTTGTTAGAATTCATATTCACGCTCAATAGCAATATCTCTCAGCCTAACTATTACACTTACAAGTCGAATGCCAGAAAATACTCACACATATAAACAGAAGTGAACACACAACATATGATTAGTTTCTATAATATCACACACCCAGTCCAATCCACATCACACACTTATTATAATTTCACACATTTACAAATTTCACAAGTATGATTGCACACATACAAAGATTGTATTGTGAGACTGCTTTGTTAAGAAAATTAAATTTTCATTTGACCTTTTCTCCATTTGACAAATTGGCAATACATTTTTAAAACCATAACCACTTTGTGTCGACTCATTACTTCAAATACTATACTGAAATGAAATAAGTGTCTATTACTTAAGCATACAAATCAATGCTTACTAATACTGCTACAATAATAACTCCATCTATTTGTTTGCTACCTATGACATACAGTCAGTAACACAAACGTTAACACACATGGTGGCATAGACGGGATCACCACCCTAAGTTTCACCCCATGACCTGTGTAAAGCAGCAGAAGTATAGGAGAGTGAGGTGAGAGTTAGGACCCACGATCCTCAATGCACACCCCAATGCCGGTTGGGGGTGGGGGTCCAAGAGGGGTTTCAACCTAGCGTAATTTCTCACTTTTGTCAGTGTGGAACAACCCTAACTAATGCATTAAACTGAGTTTTTGCCTCTAATTTCCCTTTCTTTGAGAATGATTACAGAAATAGTGAATGTAATGTAGCAGCGGAGCTGTCCCGCCACATGATGTGTTCTGGGCATACTAACAGGGACAGCAACGCAAACAGAAATGCTAACAGTGGCACATATGTAGCACAAGCACTAATGAGAACAGAAAGGGTAACGACATGGTGGCTTAGGGGACGGAATGTATTCGTTACATGATGTCTTGTCACACAGTAACATGGTGCCTGCAAAACAGAAAATGTCAATGGGCATGGTGATTTAAAGTGAAACAGTAAGATAAACAGTACTGTAGACAGAAACGCAAAAATAACAGAAACGCAAGTGCAAATGAAAACGCGAAGGATAAGACATGGTGGCGCAGGACGCCAATGGTAAGTGAAATGGGTACGGATCCGCAAGTGGAAAGGGCAACAGTAACAGTAATGTAGGGTACAGGCTGGTTTTCCCTAAACCTGCATTGAGAAAGACAGTGAGTCAAATAATGTATGCAAAATAATGAGTATCATGCGCAGAAAGGAGATATTGGAATACTAAATACATTATATCTCAGGAACCGTACAACGAAAAAAAATTAAAAAGTGATATTAACTGTCCACTTGTGGATCTTTGATCTTAGCCCATTAGGGGGCTAAGAAATTTTCCTCACCTAAAAGTCCGTATCTCACAATCGCTTCGGTGATAATGGGCCCTTGAAAGGCGCGCTTAATGCCGAATGTTATCCTCGGTGGGAAAAGAAAGTTCGAGCGCCATAACTTTACCTCCCTGTAATATTTTTTCACCAAACTACTGAAAGGCACATCGTGTCTGTTGGCTGTCTTCCTCCAAATTTCAGGAAAAAGACCAAACTGCTATTTTGCAGCAGGGCTCCAAATGATTTCTGTTATGTCTGGCTACCGCACGTTATCCTGGCTGGGAAAAACTGTCAATTTTGAGGCTGTAATTTTGCCGCCATGTGATATTTTTTCACCAAACCACTGAAAAGCACATCTGTGTACTGTTGGCTGTCTTCCTCCAAATTTCAGGAAAAGATCAAACTGCTATTTTGCAGCAGGGTGCCAAAGGATTCCTGTAATGCTTCAGGCGTCAGAATGTTATCCTGATGGGAAAAACTGTCAACTTTGGAGTGCCATAACTTTGCCACTATGTAATATTTTTCAATACAACACTGAAAGGCACATCTGTAAGATTTTGGCTGCATTCCTCCAAATTTCAGCCTCAAAACTCCCAACGGTTTTGCAGTGCAGAAAAGCAAAGAATTGCTGGGTCATTTTCCACAGATCAGAAAATTACTGTCTAAATTATTAAAGCCGCAGAATTTCTACGCTGGCGCATCGAAAGTCATTTGTGAAAAGTACTCTTTGCAGAAATTTGAAAAACATATTTCTCTGGGGCGTTTTACCACAAAAATAAAGACATGGCAAGCATCCTCAGGCCCCGTACTAGGTGAAATACAAAAAAATTAGGTTGTTAGATGGTCTAGTTTTAGCCAATCATTTTTCTGATCATCAACTGAAACAATCGATTTGGCGAAGTAATAGGTTCATTTATGGAAGCAAAAATGCATTTGTAGTGTTCTAACTTTTTTGCCAACTTTTCTTTGGGACTTATATCGGGAACTGTTTTGAATAACTCTGAACCGCTTATTTTTCACCAAATCTCAAAAGGCACACCAGCGGACCCTCGCGTTCCCTGAAGATTTCAGCCAGTCACGCAAACCGCACGACTGCAGGCGTGACCGTGAATTACAGAAAAGCCGCAAACGCTCAGCACAGATAGTGCTTAATAACTCCTCAACTGTATATCCGATCAGTATAAACCTTGCACATCCCAAGGCTATGGTCTTGACTATCTACTTCAGGCAAACTATCAACGGTTGAGTTGTGTTAAGATGTAATTTGTTTAAATGGAAATGGCTCCTGAATCCCTAATTCATGGTAGCACTACTGTTACCATAATATATATATATATATATATATATATATAGATATATATAGATATATAGATATATAATAGATATATATATATATATATATATATATATCTATCTAGATATCTATATATATATATCTATATATATATATCATATCTATATCTATATATATTATAGTGGCACGGTAGTGCCACTCATACTTAGGGTTCAGAGCCATTTCCATGTTAAACCCAAAATTTTGCACCTTAATAACTTTGCAACTGTTTGACAGATTTGCCTGACATTTGGAATACATGATCAAAAACCATAGGCCTTGGGATCTACCAAGTTTTGTACTGGTTGGATATACGGCTGTGGAGTTATTGCGTGATCTGCAGCCGATTTACGCTTTTTCTGTAATTCCCACGGTCGGCCTACAGGTCGCACGGTTTGCGCCGACTGGCCCAAAATCTTCAGGAACGCATGTCAGTCCCCGATGCCTTTCAAAGATTTGGTGAAAAATATTAAACAGTTCAAAAGTTATTCAAAAAACAATTTCCCATTATAAGTCAATGGGAAAAGTTAACAAAAAGTTTGACAGTGTCGCAAATGCATTTTTACTTTCGCAAATGAGCCTGTTACTTTCGCAAATCCACCATTTTGTTTTCAGTTGGTGATCAGAAAAATGCTTGGCATTTAAATTTGAACTCCTAATTTTTATTTTTATTTTTTTATTGTGGGGGGAGATTTCAATAAATAAATCGAATACCCTGAGCTGCGCTTCTCAAAGCATTCCTATCTGCTACCCATCCCACAATGAACAATCAATACCGATTGAGAACTGTAATTACGATTTTGGGGACATTCGTGTGAAATTGCAAGACTATTCATTTTTGTGAGGGGCAGCGAATTTTTTTCTTCTTAATGTTATTTATTCAGGAATATATAAAAGATCCAGTGTTTCTGTCATTCCGCACCCCCATTCTGTCTATATTATGCCCATATTATTGACTTGCAATAATCGAAATGAAGGAAAAATCCAAGAATGCCGCCAAGACCCGGAGGGAGAAGAAGAATGGGGAGTTCTATGAACTGGCCAAGCTGCTGCCTCTCCCATCTGCCATCACGTCTCAGCTTGACAAGGCTTCCATCATCCGACTGACCACCAGCTACCTGAAGATGAGAGCCGTCTTCCCAGAGGGTAAGTGCTGTACCTTAAAGTATATGGACCAAGCACAGGATGCTCTAATTTTTTTATTATTTTTAATCCTAATGTATTCATCCTGAACCGTCCTGCTGAGACACCACATCTGTTTGCATTGAATTCAGGGATACTGCTTATAACAACTTTAAGGATAAGAGATCTGTGGGCTTATTCGAAACCAGCCACACAGTGGGTCCAGGGTTGTGGTGGGGGTTGAACCTGCAGGGTCTCCTAGTGGAAAATGAAATAAGTTGTTTAAAAATTAGATAATCTATTTCAGCTAGGTATTTGCTATTTGAAACTGGGATCTCACAGCCAGTACTGAACAGTAGCTAGTGGGCTTCACTGTAGTCCCAGTCTGGCTTTTTGAAAAGGTAGCAGAAAGGCCCCCCATGGCTATTCTGTTTTCAGAAAAAAAAGTCTAGCTATCCTCCACCAAAAGGTACTGTACAACTGGAGAACTACATTCTGTATTTGTTCCTAACAAAGCTCCACAGAACTACAATCTACGATTCTTACTGAGTCTTGTCAAAATTATTTTAAAACGGGACCTCTTCAGGCAACCCTATAAGCCATTCCGCTTAATGTCTATATATATTTATACACTACTGCACTGAAAAGTGCACAAACAAATTAGTTATTTTAATGAGAAATGCAACCTCTCTCACTCCCTGTCTTTATATAAGCTCCAGTTGCAGAATGCGGGGCTGTGACATACAATGTAACTTGTAAACTAAATGACTGTGACATATGCAACCTGTACATATGCAAACTGTATCTTTTTTTAAATTTTATTTTAGAGGTTGAACGTAATCAGATAAAATAACTCAATATGTGCACTTTACAGTGTGTGTGTGTGTGTGTGTCTGCGTGTGTGTGTATGTATTGTATGCGTGTGTTTGTGGGTGTGATTTTCAGCAAGGTCTTTTCTGTTCTGTTTATTATATTGCAGCCCAGTTCACACAGAATTTCCAAAAGAGAGAGTAAATGCACAAGTGGTGCCTACATATTGTGTGTCTTTTACAAATGTTCAGTATTTCCATTATAAGGTACTTGCAAGGCGTTATAGTCATTCAGGAGGAGGCTAAAATGTGTGACACTTCAGCATCACTTGTAGAATTTTTATAATTTTTGATAGCTATAATAAAAAATAATAGTTTTTGATAATTAATTTACAATGTGCAATTTTTCAGAAATATGGACACACCATTTCATTTTATACATATGCATAGGGATAATTTTGCAAAGTTAGTGAAAGTGAATATTTACTATGAGCAGCTTATTACAAATCAACAAAATGTAATCAACATTGTCCAGGACTTTTAGCCCCCCCTCCCCATGAATAGTAAGGTGCCGTGTTTCCAGCACTGACCAAATATGGTCACAATGAAACAGATATGTACAGTTGGTCTATTACTGCCTTCTTGTTATGCAGCAAATCTGCCCCTTTTAATACATCTAATAAAGCCAGTCAAGATTTTCAATTGCAATTAAAAACTTTTGGCAAATGCTGAACCAATACTACACCCTCATAATAGGAGAGTGAGAAAAAAAATCTCTTTGGAACTGGCTGCTCTATGTTAGAAACTGGTTTTAATAAAGGAATAATGCCTGACAGGGTGTGTGTTATGCTGGGATAACATCCCACCTCAGGTGGATGGGCCCGAGGCCACTGATGAGGGCCTCCAACACCCGAGAAGGGATATTATCCCAGAATAACACCCAATCTGGAGGGCATTATTCCTATTATACAATGACTTGTTGTTTTTACAGAATAAAAAAAAAAATGTTAAAGAATGTTTTTGTTAGTGTGCAAAAATACTTTTGTTTCTTAAGAGCAGAAGCAAAGAAGATAATCCAAATTAACCAAACAATCAACAGGGATGTTATGCCAGGATAACATCCCTGTTGTGATGGCCCACTGTCCAATCGAAGCCAGGATTCTTTTCTTGCCCTTGTAAATGTGTTGTATTGTTATTACATTTCTGAAATTATGGGCTGATTTTTGTAATTACAATAAGGACGGTGTGCATTTCCTACACTTCTGTTCCTTGTTGCCCAAAATATTAGAGCCAACCTTAGTGTCCTGACGGCTCTCCAACTGTCCTCCTGTAAGCATCTGTTGCAGCTTTTCATTTCAGGTTCATTAAAATTAGGTTTCCTATAATCAATCCAAACAATATGAAAAGAGCAAAAGAGGCATTTTGCATAACTGTAACATTTTTATTTTAAATTTGGGCTTCAGGTCCACTTCTCCTAGGAGAACCGATTTCATACCTCTCAACTGTTCCTCATTTTACCCTCAAAAGTGCTCTGTCTCTCATGGTCCCACCTGGAAAAGGTGCTGCCTACACAGAGAATGTGTTGTAAATTTAGATTTAAAGCAGACATTCATACTATTTCAAATGCCAAATCAAAAGCAACTTTATAAAAGTAAGCACAATGGTTTCACAGTGTTCTGAGCTTCATGCTTCTTGTTTTTATTTCCAATTGTTTAACCAGAAGAGACACACTAAGCTGAAAGCTTGTTTACAGGTACGAACTGGGAGCACAGGGAAGTTAAGTGACTTGCTCAGGGTCACACAGCATGCAAGTGGGGGCTGTGGGATTCAAACCCAGGTCTCCAGATTTACAGCTCAGAGCCTTAAACCACTACTGTACTGCCTCCCTGAGAATGAGGATGAGGCTGAAGATTAGGTCCTTATTATGAAGGAGGTGTTCATCATCGTCCCCCATTTTGAGTGTCCCTGTCCCTCTTTTCAAGGACAGATGATTGAGAGGTATGCCAATCGCTCGCGCTCCTGTGTGTGTATGTGTCTCTGTGTTTATAACATGCCACCTTTATTTCTTGACAACTTCACTAAATGAGATGTAATGACTGTCATGAACAAGGAAGATGAAAGAGAGCTAGCTAGCTAGAGCGAGCTCCATTTACATATATGAACGTAGCTTTCCATTACAAGTTTCATTTAATAAAGAATGGTAAGGCCATCAGACGACGTGAGAAACTGTAGACTGCATGTCACCGTTCAGTCCATTTTCTAAAATATAAGCACACACATAGCGAGTGGTAAATTAAAATTCAGAAGGGATACAGCAGGGCACTACTGAAGGGTGAATCTCTGGATTTCCCAAGTTTATTTTTGTGGGATAATTGCATTGTCCATTTCGGATGGTTTGGGAGAAAACAGGGACCGAGGGCTGGCCTATACATTACTGTACCACAGTTTATCTGGAATTATCGGTGATCACAACCACCTCTTCTTCCTCCTCATCACCTCATTTTGACGACCCCTTACATTTTCAAACCAGGTACCCATAAAGCACATATGTTAGTTCTATATCATGTAAATCAGATGTGTCCCTTACTTGCAACTCCGTCAACAGTTTTAGTTCAGCTATTGCAACGTAGTTGTCACTTACCACAGCACAGGGTTGGCCTGGGGCACAGGGGGCCCATCTGGGAAATGGATACAGGGGCCCATCTGGAAAACCTATGGGGAGGGGGGAGGGTGACACACTCATTTCAGTGTTCCACCAAAATTTGATAGAATTTCTTTTTTTTTTTTTTGCATCTTACGTTTACCTATGTGCCACACATACAGATGATACATTTAAATGCAAAGATCTTTAGCGTTTAGGAGGAGAGCAGATGTGTGTGTATGTATGCGTGTGTGTGTGTGTGGGGGGATCTAGAAATGTCCAGGTATCTTAGTGGGCCAGTCCGATTCTGCTGCAGCAATACTATGCAACAACAGCACAATTAATCTCAGACAAGGCCAACTGTTCAAAAGACTGTTGTCATAGTCAATGACATAGGCAAAGAGTGGGAAAACTTCTTTTGATGACATGGCCCACTGCCTTATTCTATGAACTGAGATAAAACAAGCCCATGTAGGATAACCTCTTCCAGATTGCTGAGAAGGTGCACGGGAGTGGTCACTCTTCTCATATCTGACTGCAGGTCTCGCATAATGTGAAACCCAGTGCACCTTTTATTTTATTTTTATTGTAATATATTTTTACTGATCTGGGCCAAATGGCCACTCCAAGCTGGAGCCATTGCCTTTGATCCATGTATGGGCACTAGGGATGATCTGTAATTACCCCATATAAGGATAGCCCTTCCTTTTATAAATCTGTAAAGTCATTCCTGTTTCTCATTTGTGACTTCCCGCAGCAGAATCTGTCAGCACGTTAGGAAAACTGCAATGACTCTCCTCGGTATTGGAAAGGAAAGGGAGCATTATTTAACCAGGATTAGTACACCAAGCCGAAGCTTGTTTCCAGATGTGACTTGAGAACATGAGGAACTTAAGTGGCTTTCTCGGGGATCATCATACAGTATGCACCTAGTCTGCTTGGTATCAAAGGCGGAAGTGTTGGTTTCTGAAAGTATTGTCAATAAAGGAAAAGTTGCATGTTTCTGTCACTGGAAACTGGGTCACTGACTCCCAAAATGTGGGACACCACATTTAAAAACATGGGAGATTTGTCTCTCATAACGTGGAACACCTCATCACCAAGGCCACTGGTTTTCGGTTTTTACCAGAAAATCCAGTAAAATTTCAGAATTTGGACTGCCTGCACACCGGTAAAACAGAATTTCATGGAATTTGACATTTTATATGATATCAGTAAACCCACATAATTTGTATTTTTCTTATAATTGCTTCCTATCCTGTTTTCAGTTTGCCTCATTTAATGATCTGTATATTAAGCCATCTTTTATTCTGATTATTAATACACATACTAAAAGAATAACATAATTTTGGGAAGATCTGGAATTTAGACTAACAACCTCTGGTGCAGTTTCTGGAATTTCATGTCTTGAAAATGGAATTTCACTGCTTTAACCACTGTAAACCAGTGGCCTTGCTCATCACGCATTGAGAGTAAAGTGCAGAACTCCGTGGAAACTGGTGCTTTAATTTGTGTGAAGTTAAAATCTGTTTGGCACCAAGAAGTGTTTGACTTTCTGCTTTAAAATCTATTTATGCAGTAGCTGCATGCATGGAATAAACCGTATAGAAGTCCAACTTGCCATTCCCCCAAAAAACAAACAAAAAAATGAGGCACTATGTTGTACTGTATCTGAAAAATTACTCTAGTATTTTGGACTTAAGTTAACAGTAGGTAGATATTTACAAAGTTCACTATCATAGTGCAGTGCAAAACAGTATCAAATGTTCTGAAGAATATTAGTGTGCCTATAATGTTCTGAAGAATATTAGTGTGCCTATAATAAATAGATCATTTTAACACTAGATACAGCAGCATTTCTCTAATTCTGACCCAAGAACAGGTCTCCAGCCTGTTGAACGCCATCAGAGAAAATACATTTGCACATCTAATTCAGATGCGGAGTATGCAGTGCAAACTGTAAAACTCTTTTTGTTTGGAAGAAAAATGGCTGCTTATAATTTGCATTGGAACAGCACCAGTCCAGAATCTGCATGAGCAAATGTATTTATTCTGTCAGGCTTCAAATCCAATGATTTGATTGTTTTTGAAGTTTTAAATCTACAGTCTCGAGTTTATTTCTAGTGTTAGACAATCTTCACATTTTAATATAATCAGGTATAACCTACTGTAGAGCGTCACTGTGGGACCGTGGGCAAGTCACTTAACCTCTTCGTGCTCCAGACTCGCTGAAATAGTAAGAGTAGGACCCCATTGTAAATGTGATGTTTCGTCTCATCTGGACTATGTGAGATAAATAAATATGTATATTAAATGCTAGGGCTGTGTGGTGTACAAGGAAATTATACCATCGAGGGGGACTAATAAACTCATTAGGACCTCATTAGCCAACCAGATGGCATTATTTCAGGAGTAAGACATGGTGTTTGTTTTGTACAAAAGGTAAGGATGTACAAGACCAAGTTTGTAGTACCAAAATACAGTTGTTTCATTTCTTTTATCCTTAATTTGTTAATGAAATGGTATATTGTTGTTAACTGATTGTTATTAGTGTTCTACCTGGTTTACTTAGCAGTTAATTTAAATGGTCTATCGTTTTTCATTTCTGTGGTATATGGATTTATTGCTGTGGCATACAGCTTTGTTGTTTTACATGGTTTTAGTTGCTGTGATATACATATCTAATTGATTTGTATATACATTAATTGATGCGCATATGGTGTAGTAACATATAGGGTGATATTTATATATATATATATATATATATATATATATATATATAGATATATATAGATATATATATAGATATAGATAGATAGATAGGACAGGTTTTCTTATAAGGAAAAGGGCACATTTTATATATATGGTAGCATGGTAGTGCTACCATAGTTAGGGTTGAGGAACCATTTCTATGTTAAACCCCCAAATTTTGCATCTTAATAACTTTGCAACCATTTGATGGATTTGGCTGAAATTTGGAATACATTATCAAGAACCATACACCTTGGGATCTGCCAAGTTTCGTAGTGGTCGGATACACAGCTGTGGAGTTATTAAGCATGATCTGCGTGCATGTTTACACTTTTTCTGGAATTCTATGGTCGTGCAATTTATGCGACAAGCCCGAAATCATCAGGGAACATGCGGCTGGGGTCCCTGATGTGCATTTCAAAGATTTGGTGAAAAAATATTAAACGGTTCAAAAGTTATTCAAAAAACAAGTTCCCATTATAAGTCAATGGGAAAAGTTAACAAAAAGTTTGACAGTGTCGCAAATGCATTTTTACTTTCGCAAATGGCCCTGTTACTTTTGCAAATCCACCATTTTGTTTTCAGTTGGTGATCAGAAAAATGGTTGGCATTTCAATTTGGGACCCTCTAGCATCCTAATTCTTTTTGTATTCACCTAGTCGAACCCTGAGGATGCTAGCCATGTCTTTATTTTGGGGTAAAACACCCCAGAAATATGTTTTTCAAATTTCTGGAAAAAATACTTTCACAAATTACTTTCATGCTCACAAAAGTGTTGAACTTTTCTGCAAAAGTTTTCGCAAATTGCGACAGTAGTTTTCTAGTCTGTGGGAAAGTGACAGCAATTCTTTGGCACTACGCTGCAAAAAAATGGTTGGGAGTTTTGGGATGCAATTTGGAGGGAATGCAGCTGACATCTCACAGATGTGCCTTTCAGTGTTTTGGTGAAAAAATATTACATGGCGGCAAAGTTATGGCACTCCAAAGTTGACAGTTTTTCCCATAGGATAACATTACGGCGCCCGACGCATTACAGGAATCCTTTGGCATCCTGCTGCAAAATAACGGTTTGGTCTTTTTTCCTGAAATTTGAAGGGAAGACAGCCAACAGCCCACAGATGTGCCTTTCAGTGGTTTGGTGACCAAATATTACAGGGAGGCAAAGTTATGGCACTCCGAACTTCTCTTTTTTCCAATAGGATAATATTACAGCATTCACCGTGCCTTTCAGGGCTCGTATCTCGGAAACGGTGCAAGATACTGACTTTTCATCAGAAGAACACTTAGCCCCCAACAGGGGTTAAGTACAAAATTAGCCAGGACAGTTGTAAATCATATGACTTTTAAATTTTTTTCTACGTTGTACGGTTCCTGAGATATAACCTATTTAGTATTCCAAGTCCTCATTTTCTGCTCCGATACCCATTATTATGCATACATTCTTTGTACTCACTGTCTTTCTCTATGCAGGTTTTGGGGAAAACCAGCCTGTGCGCTTACATTACTGTTACTGTTGCCCTTTCCGCTTGCGGTTCCGTACCCGTTTCACTTACCATTGACATCTACGCCACCATGTGCGTTATCCTTTGCGTTTTCATTTGCACTTGTGTTTCTGTTATTTTTTGCCATTTGTGTCTACAGTACTGTTTCTCTTTCTGTTTCAATTTGCGTCACCATGCCCATTGACATTTCCATTTGTAGGCACAATGTTACTACACATGTGACAACACATCACGTGGCAGACCATTCCCGTCTATGCCACTGTGTGTGTTACCCTTTCTGTTCTCATTCGCGCTTGCGTTACCATGTGCACCACTGTTAGTGCTTCTGTTTGCATTGCTGTTCCTGTTACTATGCCACAAGACATCATGTGGTGGGCGTGGGAGCCTAAAGGATCCGTGCTCCGCTACCAGACATGTGGTGGGAGCAGGGCCCTATGTGCATTATCCTTTGCATTTTCATTTGTGCTTGTGTTTCTGTTATTTTTTGCCATTTGTGTCTACAGTACTGTTTCTCTTTCTGTTTCACTTTACGTCACCATGTCCATTGACATTTCCATTTGCAGGCACCATGTTACTATGTGACAACACATCATGTGGCAGACCATTCCCATATACGCCACCATGTGCGTTACCCTTTCTGTTCTCATTCGCGCTTGTGTTACCATGTGCGCCACTGTTAGCACTTCTGTTTGCATTGCTGTTCCTGTTACTATGCCACAAGACATCCCAGCGCTCCCGCCGTTGCATTACATTCACTATTTCTCATAATCATTCTCAAAAAGAAGGGAAATTAGAGGCAAAAAACTCTGTTTAATTCACTAGTTAGGGTTGCTCCACAGCAACAAAAGTGAGGAAATTCACTGTTAGGGTTGAAAACCCTAACTCCGAATTCACCCTTCCCCAGCACCACACACACACAGACACACACACATGTAAGTATGGGGGAGGACCAAGTCAACACAACCAATGACAGACATCCAGAAGCAGGTGACAGAAATAACAAACAATTGTCTAAATGTACTACGAGACATCCCCACCCACCTGACCAGGTACTGCATGCTCAGTGGAGATCAACAGCAAAACTGAGGCCATGTACACCAAATGTATGCATCCCTGATTGCAGCTGCACACAACGTACCACACTTAGTAGTTGCATGGCCTTACCTAACGATGCCCCACACCACACCACAACTGGTACTGTGCCGTAAGTCAATATAAATGCTAAAGGTGCATGATCACAGTTGTAGAAAGCTTTTAACACTAGTGAGTATACATTAATTAAGAGAAGTACATAAGTTAACTACAAGACACTAGCATGCTCAAGTTAAAAGTAGTGTTACATTTAGTATGTGATTTTCATAATAGTACATTTACTGCAACTGTTTACTGAAGGTAGAGAGGCTGATGTAAATGTATGGAAAAGCATTGCCTGTTCAATGCTCTGAAATTCATACTGACAGTATCAAATGCATTCTTACTGATGAAGCTGTACTGCTAATGTACATACATAGACCTTCAGTGTGTTTCAATACTAAAGATGCAGTAAGTATTCTTTGTAAGAAACAGTGTAATTGCATGGATCAGGCCAAGCAACTTCTAAATATCATAGGACTACTGAGCCAACAATGACGTACCTGTATTGGAGATATCTATAGATAGATTTTCCTGTAGGCACTTACTCAGTATGTTGTACCTGATAAAGACAATCTCATTGCATCTGTGATGACTAACTTATTCAAATAGTGATACATTTACTATTGTTGCAATGAGTGATCTATGCTACTTATGGACACAGCATAATTTTTTTAACAGTTGTTTCATACTCAGGCTGTATACGTAGTGTTTGGGTTTGCCACACTTCTGTCACTGATGCTATCAAAGTGATAACTATGTCAATTGTAGTACAACAGCAATCAAGTAGGTATAGTGTAGATATAAACAGAATGTCATTTAGTATTGATTTAACTCACAATGGGATAAGTGTACTAGGACAGCAGGGGTTATTCACTATCACTGACTCTGTCAGTTATAATCACACTAAGGTTTTGATGACTGTAATGATCAAGTTACACTGTTCATCTTCATGATTTCATATTCACAGCCATTCTCCAGTAAGTAGACAGAGTATGGTGTAACTGGGTGTGGCACTGTGTTGCAAAACTCCTGCAGTGCCTAGCAGAGGGAGAGTATCTAGTCATAAAGACAATTAAGCAATAAGGCACGACCAACGGTTATGTTAAATGGTCTGTTTAGCACCATATAGGGGTTTAATGTTGAATGAGCCGTAGCCGAGTGCCACATGTCTCTAGACAGTGATAAACTGACCATTAACATAATACCTGGGAGTGGCTTATTGCTATCATAATAAAACTGTTTTTTTAAACAACATTAAAGCATGTTCATCATATGGTTAGGCTCTACATGTATGTTAATAAAAACTAAACATAAGGCTGTTACAATGTTTACAGTCAATTAGAAAGCTGCATTTCTCAAACCTTTGCTAAAATCAGAGATATTATACCTGTACAACTCCTTGGTTTTGCTCAACTCTGTTGCTCAGGCGGCCCATCACATGTGGTGTGGTCTGGTGTGTGGGCATCGGGAGGTAAGGCCATGCAACTACTAAGTGTGGTACGTTGTGTGCAGCTGCAATCAGGGATGTGTACGTTTGGTGTACATGGCCTCAGTTTTGCTGTTGATCTCCACTGAGCATGCAGTACCTGGTCAGGTGGGTGGGGATGTCTCATAGTACATTTAGACAATTGTTTGTTATTTCTGTCACCTGCTGCTGGATGTCTGTCATTGGTTGTGTTGACTTGGTCCTCCCCATACTTGCATGTGTGTGTGTGTCTGTGTGTGTGTGTGGTGCTGGGGGGGTGAATTTGGAGTTAGGGTTTTCAACCCTAACAGTGAATTTCCTCAGTTTTGTCGCTGTGGAACAACCCTAACTAATGCATTAAATGGAGTTTTTGCCTAATATATATATATATATATATATATATATATATATATATATATATATATATACATTATGGTAGCACAGTAGTGCTACCATAGTCAGAGATGAGTAGCACTTTGAGGTTAAAGGGTCACATTTTGCACCTTAATAACTTTGCCACTGTTTAACAGATTTGCCTGAAATTTGGGGTGCACAATTGGGCACAGTAGGTCTTGGGATCTGCCAACTTTTGTACCAGTTGGATATACAGGGGCGGAGTTATTAAGTGACAACGAATTGCACGATTATGCTTTTTTGCGATTTCTTTGCTCTCGCCTACAGGTCGGACGGTTTGTGCGACCGGTCTGAAAACTTCGGGGAATGTGTGGCCAGGGTCCCTGATGTGCCTTTTGAAGATTTAGTGAAAAAATATTAAACGGTTCAAAAGTTATTCAAAAAACAATTTCCCATTATAAGTCAATGGGAAAAGTTAACAAAAAGTTCAAAAGTGTTGCAAATGCAGTTTTTACTTTCGCAAATCTGCCATTTTGTTTTCAGTTGGTGATCAGAAAAATGCTTGTCATTTAAATTTGGGACCCTCTAGCAACCTAATTCTTTTTGTGTTCACCTAGTCGGAGCCTGAGGATGCAATCCATGTCTTTATTTTGGGGTGAAACACCCCAGAAATATGTTTTTCAAATTTCTGGAAAAAGTACTTTTGCAAATACTTTTGCACATGCGACACTTTCATGCTGTTTTGTGAAAGCTTTCGCAAAGTTCAACAGTACTTTTCCACACTATGGCCAGAATGACAGGAGTTCTTTGTCACTCTGCTGCAAAAGAACCGTTTGGTCTTTTGGACTGAAATTTGGAGGGAAAGCAGCCAACATCTCACAGATGAGGCTTTCACTGGTTTGGTGAAAAAACATTGCATGGCTGCAAAGTTACGGTACTCCAAAGTTGGCATTTTTCCCATAGATTAACATGGTGGCATCATGCCGCATATTTCGAGAGCTCGTTTCTCGGCAGTGCAGATACAGATTTTTGTCAAATAATGATTTTTGTGAAATTTAAATTTTTTTCCACGTCATGTGGTTGCTGAGATATTACCAATTAAGTACTTCCAATGCTCGTTTTAAGCTTCGATCCCCACTACAATGCATACATTCTTTGTACACACTGAGTTTCTGTAAGCACCTGTTTGGAAAACACAGGGTATGCACTTCCGTTACTGTTACAGTTACTGTTTCCACTTGCTTTTATGTTTCCCTTTGCATTACCGTTACAGTCTACGCCACCGTGTGCGTTACTCTTTGTATTGCCATTTGCGCTTGCGTTACCATGTGCGCCACTGTTCGTGGTTCTGTTTGCGTTGATGTTCCTGCTACTATGTCACAAGATATCACGTGGCGGGACCCTCCACCAGATTACATTCACTATTTCTCGTCATCATTCTCAAAAAGAAGGGAAATTAGAGGCAAAAAACTCATTTAATGCATTAGTTAGGGTTATTCCACAGCAACAAAACCAAGGAAATTCAGTGTTAGGGTTAAGCCTTGGACCCCCTTGGACCCCCTCACACCCCAACTGGCATCAGGTGCTCATTGGAGTCGTTGGCCTAACTCTCACCCCATCACATGTGTGAAGAAGCAGAGTATAGGAGAATGGGGTGAGAGTTGGGACCAATGATCTCTAACATGCACCCCAATGCCGTTGGGGGTGAAGCCAAGGGGGGCTTTCTAACCTAACACCAAATTTCTTCTACTTTGTCGTGTGGAACAACCCTAACTAATGCATTAAACAGAGTTTTTTGGCTTTTATAAATATATATATATATATATATATATCTATATATATCTATATCTATCTATATATATTATGGTAGCACGGTAGTGCTACCATAGTTAGGGTTGAGGAGCCCTTTTAAGGTTAAAGGGTAAATTTTTACACCTTAATAACTTTGCAACTCTTCAACGGATTTGCCTGAAATTTGGAAAGCATGATCAAGAACCATACATCTTGGGATCAGCTAAGTTTCGTACCAGTCAGATATACAGCTGCGGAGTTATTAAGCATGATCTGTGTGCATTTATGCTATATGGTGAATTCTTTGCTCATGCATACAGGTCACACAGTTTGCGTGAGTGGTCCGATACCTTCAGGGAAAGTGTGGCCAGGGTGCCTGATGTGCCTTTTGAAGATTTCATGAAAAAATATTGAACGGTTCAAAAGTTATTCAAAAAACAATTTCCCATCATAAGTCAATGAGAAAAGTTTACAAAAAGTTTGACACTTTCGCAGATGCACTTTTTACTGTCGCAAATGGCCCTAGTACTTTCTCAAATCCGCCATTTTGTTTTCAGTTGGTGATCAGAAAAATGCTTGTCATTTAAAATTGGGACCATCTAGGGACACAATTCTTTTTGTGTTTACCTAGTCGGAGCCTGAGAATGCTAGCCATGTCTTTATTTTGGGGTTAAACACCCCAGAAATAAGTTTCTCAAAGTTCTGGAAAAAGAACTTTTGCAAAGCACTTGCGTGCTCATGACACTTCCATAGTATATGCGGCATTCATAAATCACTGAAGTACTTTTGCAACACTATGGCCAAAATGATAGGAGTTGTTTACATGCTGTTGCAAAAAGAACGGTTAGGTCTTTTGGCCTGAAAGTTAGAGAGAACACAGCCAACATCTCACAGATGTGCCTTTTAGTGGTTTGGTGTAACAATGTTGCATGGCTGCAAAGTTACGGTACTCCAAATTTGGCATTTTTTCCCATAGACTAACATGGTGGCATATGCTGCATCTTTCAGGGCTCGTATCTCGAAAACGATGCGAGATACAGATTTTTTGTTGTGAGTAATAACAAAATCCTAGCTAGGAAAATCATGATTTTTGTGAAATTTAAATTTTTTTTTTCTACATCATCCGCTTGCTGAGATATTAGCAATGAAGTACTTCCAATGCTCCTTTTCAGCTTCGATGCCCATTACAATGCATACATTCTTTGTGCACATTGTGTTTCTCTATACACCTGTTCAGTAAAAACAAGGTATGCACTTCCGTTACTGTTGCAGTTACTGTTTCAACATGTGTTTCTGTCCTCATTTGCATTTACGTTACCGTGTACGCCACTGTGTGCATTACCCTTTGTCTTGTCATTTGCGCTTGCATTTTTGTTACTGTTACCATTTGCGTTTACACTACTGTTTCTCTTTGCATTTTTTTTTGTGTCACTGTGCGCATTGCCATTTCTGTTTATGGCAGCCCTTTCATTTGCGTTTCTGTTTCTCTTTCATTTTGCGTCTTCCTTGCAATGAGTACAGGGTTTATAATGGGCCCCAAATCCTATTAAACTTCCTAATTTTATTGTGAAGGCTTGCAATAGTCCTCTCCGTTCTGAGATTAGCGAGAAATTCCTGGAGCCATTCAACATAAGTTGGTTCATCAGAATCTTTCCAATGTCTAAGAACCACTTTCTTAATGGATAGTGAAATTAATGCTATATAATACTTCCTATTCACTACTGAAATACAGGAAAAATCTCCCAAAAGACATATTTCAGGGGTGAACAAGTTGGACAGCCCTAAAAGAGGGTCAGCTCTTTGTTTAATAGTGGTCCAAAGTGGGGCAACTTTGGGACAGCTCCAGAAAATATGAAGAAGACCCCCTCTTTGCATTTGACAGCTTGTACAGAAAGGAGAGGACACCAAACCCAGTCTAGCCAATTTCTGCAGGGAATAACAAATGTTATGCAAAAATTTAAATTGCATTAACCTGAGTCTGTCCTGTTGCAAAAATTGATGACAGTTTTGCCACAGAAGAGACCAGTCCAATTCATTGCCCAGGAAAAGAGAAGACCAATCAGTGATAGGGGCATAATTATCAGGATAGGCCCAAGTAAATAAAACACTGTATATCTCAAATACAGCATGAGGTGAACCAGCCAGTTCCATCTTGGTAGCTTGAAAACTAATATGGGTAGCCGGAGGGGGAATCTTACCTATTACCTTAATCAAGAGATGATGAAGCTGCAAAATCTTAAAAATGTTTGTACGAGGTATCTTAAACTTGTACATAATATCTGCTGAAGTGCACCATTGTCTATTGGGTGTTATAAACTCATCAAGGTGACTGTCTCCTATCTGAGGAAGCCAACTGACTGAAAGGGGCTTGTTATCTAATTGAAAATTAGGATTGCCTCTCATGGGTTGAAATAGATCCTTGAGATTCTCATATTTCAGAAATGCGCACAACTGAGAATGAACCCTGATCGAGACTGCTATAAGGGAACTGCGTAAAGATTCAGGAAGGGAACTGACTTTGGTATATAACAACACAGCAGAGGAACAGCCATTTTTTTATGGAGGCTAACTCCACTTCTAACCAGATTGGAGTGTATTCAGCCTGGGCTGAAAGCTGATCCGCAGTCAGCCACCGGAGATATTTATTGGCCTGACTGGCCCAATGGTACAGCCCAATATGAGGAAGCTTTAATCCTCCTTTTGCTTTAGGTGTGTCTAGTTTATGGAATGCCATTCTAGATTTCTCATCCCCCCATATGAAGGTAGAAATCATACTGTGCAGTTTTTTGACCCAAGACAGGGGAAGCCAGACATTCAACAGGTTAAGGGGGTAAAACAAATGGGGAAAGATGTTCATTTTAATTAAGTTGATCCTGCCCCAGAGAGAGAGGGGAAGTAAGGTCCACCTGCAGAGATCTTACTCTATTTTATGAACCAGGGCATCTAAATTTAACTGCCTAAGCCGGACTATGTTAGAATGAGCCCAAGGTATTTAATAGAGTCAGACTTCCAAGCAAGCCCAAAAGCAATAATTTCTTGTTTATAAACCCTGTGATTAAGAGGGAAAACCACCATTTTTCCTACATTAAGTTTGTAATTTGAGACCTTACTAAAATCATCTATTGTTTTGAGAATGGCAGGAATAGACATAAGTGGGTGTGTCATTTGCAGCAGGAGGTCATCTGCATATGCTGCCACTTTGACAATCTGCCCACCTAGGGAGATGCCAGATATATCCTGGGCATTTAGTCACTTTCGAATAAGAGATCTAAATATATATTAAAGAGAAGGGGGGACAGGGGACACCCTTGTCTAGTTCCCACGTGCAATTTGAAGGGGCTAGAGATTACCCCATTACAGGAAATTCTAGCTGAGGGAAACATATATAACGAGATAACTCAGTTCCAAAATTTCATGGGGAAACCAAATACCTCCATTACTGAAAATAAGTAATCCAAGTGGACCCTGTCAAAAGCCTTTTCACCATCCAGTGAGACCAGGACCATTGGAAGAGCAGTGTCCCTGGAAGCCAAGAAGACATGAGCCAGAGTCCTCAGATGATCCACCGAGGATCTCCCCTTCATGAAACCTACCTGCTCTGCCCCGATTAAGGAAGGAAGGACAACATTCATATGATCGGCTAATAATCTAGCCACAATTTTAATATCATGGTTGAGAAGGGAGATTGGCTTATAACTTGGGACCAAATCAGGTGGTTTATCTGGCTTGGGCAGCAGAACAATCAGGGCATCAAAAAGGGAGGGATCAGACACCTATCAAGAAAGGAGAGATTGAAAAAGTGGTAAAAGGATGGGAATCAGTTGTTTGGAAAAAACCTTGTAAAATTGGAGGTGAACCCATCTGGACCAGGGGATTTGTCAGATGGAAGAGATTTAATTACCCTTTCTAGCTCATCTTCAGAGATGGGAGACTCCAATATATTCTGATGAGACTTTGTGAGAGAGGGTAATTGTAATTCCCTCAGATATTCATAAAGTCCTTCCTCCAATGGAGGATTAACCATGGGACCATATAAATCCCGGAAATAACTGGTAAACTCCTCAACTATCTCTGAAGGTGAGACTTTAAGAGAATCTCTTTGGGAGAATGGACCGCCGCAATAAATCTGGCAGATTCCTTCTGCTTAACACGTAACGCTAACATTCGGCCAGCTTTTTTGTCCCTGATCAGTATATGCTGCTTTTGTTTTCAAAATTGCAAATTCAACTTGCTCCCCTAGCAAAGCGAGGTATGCTTCCCTCAGTTTAACTAGATCTTGTTTGAAAGACTCCGAAGAGGATGAAGAAAGGGTGGTCTCCATACCCCTGATCTGAGATAGGAGACAGGAAACCCGAGGTGCTCTCTCTTTTTTCCTTCTCGACATTAAGCCAATTATAATCCCTCTCAAATAAGCTTTAAGAGCCCCCCCCATTCCATATCGGACTGCCCCGTAGAATTATTATTTGTAGCAGTAAACTGCTCTATTTGGGATGCTATATAATGAACCGTTTTTGGTTCCTTCAATATTTGATTATTCAACTTCCATCTGCTCCCTTTGTTTGGTAAGGATGACACGGATAATAAGCAAGTGATCACTGAATGGTCTGATGGCAGCCCTGATACAATACCAGAATCTAAGACCCCAGGTAAGAGAGTTTGGGAAATTAAGATATAGTCAGTCTGCAAGGAGGTTCCATGATCCTGGGAAACGAAAGTGTACTCCCTTATTTTAGGATGAAGCACTAGCCACATATCAGAGACCCACAGAGTCCAACAGGTCCCTGAAGGCCCTTCTAGCTGGGGAGAGACCCTGACAGGATTGACCCAATCTATCTAGAACCTGATCAAAAACAAGGTTAAAGTCGCCCCCTATGATCATAGGGATATCCAAAAATGGAGTTAGGGCTTCAATTATCTGAACAAAAAACCTAGGAGAATCTATGTTTGGGCCATAAACAGTTCCCAGGACAATATCCAGAGTGTGCAATCTACCTTTTACAAATAAAAACCTCCCTAAGGGATCAGAGACTATTTGGAGAAGTTTAAAAGAGACCGATCTATGCAGGAGAATCATAACCCCTTTACTCTGGGTAGTGCCTTCCACGGCAAAAATCTGCCCGACCTGTTGACGTCTTATTTTGCCGGCTTCCCCGTTGAGCAAGCGCGTTTCCTGCAGAAGCATGATTTCTGCTTTCAAGTGATTTAAGTGCTTCAGAATTTTATATTGTTTAGTTTTATGTCTGACCCCTATAACATTCCAACTAATGAACTGAATATTCCTAGTCATCACCCTTATCATCAATCAGAGACCTTTTAAAATGCCACCTGTACTCATATATGGCATCCTTACTGCTCCAGATATGGTATGCGCTGGGCTGTCCTGACATCCCCCCTTCCCTGCCATTTCTTACCCCTGACCCAATAACACCTCCCCCAGTGAACCCCACCAAAAACTCCCCATAAGCCCCTAACCCCATCTCTTCCCACTCCCATCGCCATTTTACACAGTACATGATGATCAGCAACCCGAAAAGTCCCCCTCCCTCCAACCCCCTGCCCCCCAAATAAGAAAACCAATTTGATGCTACCCCTTTGTATATTAAGAATTTCACTTCCTTTAATGAACAAGGTTCTAAAGCTACCTTGAAATATCCCCATTACATTTATCTTATATAATCCCCTTAGTAAATCAAAAAAGTTGTCTAGAGATAATCACTATGTTAAGATTGTACTCCCCTCTGAAGATCCAGCAAACCATAAAGAAATGAATACAGCGGAACAAGGGGCATTTAACGCAAACATCACAATAGGAAATAACAAGCTCTGATGCCCTCTTGTGGCACTGCTTGAAAGCTGAGAACATCACAAGCATAGTATAAGCAAACAACTAACGCCACCTCTAAAAATAAAAGTGAGTTTGTGCCCTTCCAGCTTACTGTCAATGCCGCTTACCTTAGCTCCAGATAAAAAACTTAAACCCTCTTTAAAGGAAGGATGAGGAAGGATCCCTCCAAAAAAGCTAGGTTGCAGCTATGTTATTTTCAATCAGCTGTTTGGGTCATTCGAGCGTCTTGCTACCTATTCTGGTCTGTAATATCGAGGTCTCAACCAATAGGTGTGCTTACCCTGTAAGAAGCTTGCAAGCATTTGAGGACAGAAGAAGCTGTGGAAAGGCATGACATTAATGTGTAAACCAGGACAAGACCTCATTTTTAAGTAACACCCCTTTTAGAGTTCGGACTGACCTAAACGTCCCCCCATCACCACCTTGGAATCAAAATGCAGAAAACTAAGGGGACTAGCAGCTGTAAATCTAAAAGATACAGCAGAACTTAACCGCTAATATGAAACCCAAACATCCATTAGCTGAATCACAGTCTGGCTAGCCAAATGTGCACGCATGCATCTCGCTTCCATACCAGGAAGCAGAGCTAAGCTTACAATTGACAATTACATGCAGAGTCTGCAAAATGAAGATCAGTCATAGGATTAACAGCTTAAGTAGGAACAAAATGTTTCTCTTAAATCGAGGAGACTACACTCCAAGGGACTTTAACCATGCGAATGAGTAATGAGTCAGAGCAACTTGTTGCAGGGCTGTCCCAGGAAACAATGCTGAGATCTGTAAATTAAAGAAAATTAGGCAATTACACCAGATGACAGAGCAACATAACAAACTATTCCAGTCTGAGTTTCAGGTAGATTTAAATAGGTCAGGAAGCGCTTCTTTGAGCCCAGCTGTTGCCGACTCCACATCCTTGTAGGTCTCCCAGGAACCATTTAAAGAAACTTGAAGCCTTGCAGGGAAGCCCATTCCGAATTTGATGCCTGCGGCGATTAATTTAACAACCAATTTGTGAAACGTGGCTTGTTTCTGGCATACAGACAATGGCAAATCTTGCGCCACCCTCAGCTTTTTGCCTTCCCATTGCAAATCTTGCGAATCTTTAGCTTTGTAAAGAAAGTGCTGCTGCTCCTGAAAGTTCCGAAAATCTGAATATAAACGACCTGGGAGGGGCTCCATTAGGAGGTGGGGGTCGCAGTGCACGATGAGCTCTCTTTATAATGTATCCTGTTCCATAAGGAGAAGGACCTGCCACCTTTTCCACAAACTTCTTGGCAAACTTGATAGGATCAGAGCCCTCTTCTCTTTCAGGCAGGCCTATAATCACTGCATTATTGCAGCGACTGCGACCCTCCAAGTCTTAAACCTTATTTTCCATCTTTACTAGCTGTTGCCTCATGGCTACCAGATCAAGCTCTGCTTTACTTTGTTTCCTCTCAACTGAGCATATGTGAGCTTCGTTTTTGGCTGTTTTCTTGGAGAGATCCTCCAAAGCATTCGAAATGCCTTTTATTTCTCCTGCCATACTCTGCACTTTGCCCTTAAAAGGCTGAAATTCCTCTAAAAATCTGGAGAGGGTAAGGGGATCTGAATCAGAGCTCTCGGTAGTTGCACACTGCGAGGACTGCAGGGAGGAGGCCCTGCCTTTTTGTGAGGCCTTCTCCGGCATTGTTGGAGGAGTGTGTTTGGCAGCAGTTTTCCTCATCTCTTCTTCCATCAACAGCTTGTCGGGATAGTACCAGAAGTTAGAGAACTGAGGATCACTTATTCAGCGATAAACTTTGCAACAAAAAGGAGTTTTAAAAGTATTTAAGTGGGCAGGAGGTCGGAGCTAATGGAGAAGAGTCTTACTCAGCATGCCGCATCACGTGACTCCACGGTTTGCATTTCTATATGTGCTTGCATTTCCTTTTGCATTTCTGTTTGCTTTGCTGTTATTGTTGCTGTTACCATTACCATTTGAGTGTACAATTGCAGTACTGTGCCTGTGCGCATTTCAGTTTGCATTTCCATATGCGCTTCTGTTCCTGTTTCCATTTCTGTTTCCTTTGGTGTTATTTTTCCTGTTATCTTTACCATTTGCATTTACAATTCCGGTAACGTGCCTGTGCACGTTACGGTTTGCGTTTACATGTGCACTTGTGTTCACGTTTCCATTTCTGTTCCCCTTCACGTTCTTTTTGCTGTGACACTTAACATTTCCATTTTAAATACTGCTACCATCACTGTTCGTGTTACCAGTTGCATTTTCATATGTGCTTCAATGTCCATTTGCATCACTGTTCGCTTCAGCATCACTTTGCGCTTGCATTTCTATTAACATTTCCTTTACCATTTATGTTTGCATTACAATGTGTGCCACTGTTGGCACTTCTGTTTGTGTTGCTGTTCCTGTTACTATGTCACAAGACATTGCTCCCGCTGCTGCATTACAGTCACTATTTCTTGTCATCATTCTAAAAAAGAAGGGAAATTAGAGGCAAAAAAATCCATTTAATGCATCAGTTAGGGTTGTTCCACAGTGACAAAAGTGAAACCCCCCCTTGGACCCCCCACAGCCCGCCCCTCAACCGGCATCTTGGTGCACCATGGGGTCATCGGTCCTAACTCTCACCCCATTTTCCTACACCTCAGATTCTTTACACATGTGATGTGGTGTGAGTTAGGCCTGACAACCCCATGGCACACCACAATGCTGCTCGAGGGGGTGAGCTGTGGGGGTCCAGGGGGTTTCAACTCTAATATCAAATTTCTCACTTTTGTCACTGTGGAACAACCTAACTGATGCATTAAATGGAGTTTTTGCCTCTAATATATATATTTATATATACAGTATATATTATGGTAGCACGGTAGTGCTACCATAGTTAGCTGAGTAGCCCTTTTAAGGTTAAAGGGTGAAACTTTGCACCTTAATAACTTTGCCACCGTTCAATGGATTTGCCTGAAAGTTGGCAGGCACGGGGGTCACCATAGATCTTGGGATCTGCCAACTGTCATACTGGTCGGATATACGGCTGTGGAGTTATTAAGTGACATCTGTGTGCGCAATTACGCTTTTTTGCAAATTCTTTGCTCGCACCTACAGGTCACACAGTTTGCTCAACTGGTACAAAAATGTTAGGGAACATGCGGCCATGGTCCCCGATGTACCTTTTGAAGATTTTGTGAAAAAATATTAAACAGTTCAAAAGTTATTCAAAAAACAATTTCCCATTATAAGTCAATGGGAAAAGTTAACAAAAAGTTTGAAAGTGTCACAAATGCACTTTTTAGTGTTGCAAATGACCCTAGTAGTGTCGCAAATCCACCATTTTGTTTTCAGTTACTGATCACAGAAATGCTTGGCATTTAAAATTGGGACCTTCTAGGGACATAATTATTTTTGTGTTTACCTATTCGAACCCTGAGGATGCTAGCCATGTCTTTATTTTGGGGTTAAACACCCCAGAAAAATGTTCTTCCAATTTCTGGAAAAAGTAGTGTTGCAAAGTAGTGTTGCACTTGTGACACTTTCTCAAATTTTTGTGAAAGGTGTCGCAAATTGTGACACTACTTTTCCAGACTATGGCCAAAATGACAGGAGTTCTTTGTCACCCTGCTGCAAAAGAACGGTTTGGTCTTTTGGGCTCAAATTTGGAGGGAAGGCATCCAACATCTCACAGATGTGACTTTTGGTGGTTTGGTGACAAAATAATGCACGGATGTCAACTTACAGTACTCTGAAGTTGACATTTTTTCCCATAGACTAACATGGTGGCATCCACCGCACCTTTCGGGGCTCGTATCTCTGAAATGGTACGAGATATGGAATTTTCATCATGACAATGCCTAGTCCAAAATCCTAGCCAGGAGACTGATGAATCATGTGAAATTAAATTTTTTTTCTACTTTGCACGGTTCCTGAGATATAAGCAATTTAGTATTCCAACAGCTAATTTTCTGCTCTGGGGCCCATTATTATGTATACATTCTTTGTACACACTGGCCCAGATGTTCAAACTGCACCAGGCTGTGGCACAAGCTTGGGTACAGTACAACTTGGCTGTGCGGGGCGTTGACTGGGCAATATTCAACGGAGCTGCGCCATGGCACAGCATCATTGAATATCTCACCCTGGCCACCCGCAGTCTGCATGGCACAGTGGCACTGCACCAACACCAGTGGCCAGAGTGGAGCACGGGGATGCGCTAGTGCAAGTTTCATTGCTTAAGGCGCAGCAACCACGATATTCAAAACTTGGCATGCAAATGGGGCCATAATGTATGCAAGGCGCACATGGGGCCATTTGCATGTCATTATGGCCCCATTTGCATGAAGGTGTACCAATCCCTGATGACTTGCACCTGGCACCCTGCCAGGCAGCAGCCATCGGGGACCGACGCTCCCTGCAGCGTGGCAAAGTGCTCCACAGCCCGATCGCGGGCTGCAGTAAAAAAGAGAAAAATCATAAATCCCTGGTGGTCCAGTGGACTGCTGCCCACCTGATCAAAGGCTTCAGTAGCAGAAAATAAAATCCCTATCATCCGTGGTGGTCCAGCGGACCTGCCTGCCCAATCTTGGGCTAAGTAAATAAATAAACTGCATCAATATCTCTGGTGGTCCAATGGAACTGCCCGCCCGATCGCGGGCTAAGTAAATGAATAAAACCCATCAAATGGGATCCATTCACATATCTGGAATATGTAGTACCGTATGGGCTGCATGCCCATTGGCTCATGCTGTGGACCAATGGGCGTACAGTACTACCGACAGTGTCAGTCGGTGGGCGGCGGGGTGGCAGGTAAATGGGGTGCTGCCATTTGCCACTGACTGGGAAGGGAGCAGGGCAGTGAGATTCAGTGGGCAGTCCACTGGACCACCAGGGATATTGATGGGTTTACATTCATTTGCCAACCAGCGATAAAACAGGTCCACTGGACCACCAGGGATATTGATTGGTTTTATTCATTTACTTAGCCTGCAATCGGGCGGCAGGTCCACTGGACCACCAGGGATTATGGACAAATCTTTTCATCGATGCTCGTAATCGGCATGGGGGCACCACCAGGAGGTGCAGCCAGATTGTGGCTAATTCGCGGTGGCAGCTGCCATGTTGTGCCCTGCAATATGGCAGCTCACCTGTGGGTGGCCATCCATTGTTCCTTTTTTGATCAACTTTGTGCTGGCACAGGTAGGAGTTGTGCATGCATGGCTCCGCACATCCTGGGCTGAATATCCGGGCTGTGCAGAATATGCGTAGGCAGCCCCCACCTGCGCCTGCATACATTACTGATGCGCTCGGCATTGGGATTTGTGCTGCGCCACTTTTCCCCGAATGTGCATGTCACAGTATGGCGGCACATGGCACAACACTGTTGTGCCACAAACCTTTGAATATCTGGGCCACTGTGTTTCTTTATGCAGCTGTTGGGCAAAAACAGGGTGTGCACTTCCGTTACTGTTACAGTTAGCATTTTCATTTGCGTTTCCGTGACTGTTTGCATTACTGTTCCCATGTATGCCACCGTGTGCGCTACTGTTTGCATTGCCATTGTGTACATGCTTGCATTCACATTTCCACTCTCACCCCATTCTCCTATACCTCAGCTTGTTTACACATGTGATGGGGTTGAGTTAGGGCTAACGACCCCAATGCACACCCCACTGGTGGTTGGGATGGTGGGCTGGGGAGTGCAAGGGGGCTTTCCTCAACACTGAATTTCCTCGCTTTTGTCACTGTGGAACAGCCCTAACTGATGCATTAAATGGAGTTTTTGCCTCTAATATATATATATATATATATATATATATATATATATATACACACACACACACATATATATAAAATTCTTTGCAAAAAAACTTTGTTAATCTACTAGTTAGGGTTAAAGTGACCAAACACTCACCCCCACTCTGCAGGCAGCAATGGTAAAAACCATTACAGTTTCACCTCTCTTGCCTCTTCGCAAATCAGGTGTGAGGTGTGCCTTGGGGATGTCCACCCTAATGCTCACCCCCATGCCATCATTAAAGAAGCTAATATGGGTACAGTATATGAGAATGGGGTGATCACTGGGCTGACATTCTCAAGGCACACCCCACACCTGATTTGTGAAGAGGCAAGAGAGATGAAACCATAATGGTTTTTCCCATTGCTGCCTGCAGGTTGGGGGTGGGGTTATAATTTTACTGGATGTTTACCTTTTAACTTATTATTGTTTCCTCTTGTTTAATCATGCTTTTTAACTTATATTGTATCTTATAGATTTATTTATTTCTTTTACATTCTGTTCTATTGTGATGTTATATTGTAATGATCGTTAAATTTAGGATCGAACAATAAAGTTTTATTCATTCATTAAACTACATTGAACTGCTCTTACCTTAGTTTCTCATATTGCAGTTTCAGGTTCCATCAGCAAGACATCTCTTCTATAGGATACTGGATCTTCACTCCGGGACCTGTTCAGGTGAGTGAGGGTGTGTGGGATGGGGGTTGCTTAGTAGGAGATCAGGTGGGGGATGGGACAGATCAGCAAGGGACCTTTTTTTACAGGTTTAAGAAAAAAAGACACTGGGGTACAGTTTTCTTTATTACAGGAACAACAACATCAGAGGGGACTGGAGGGTGGGGGGAGGTGCCACTGGACACCAGGGACAAAAAAATAATATTAGGGGGTCAGCGATTGGAGGGTGGAGAGGGGGGCACTGGACACCAGGCAAGAAAAAAAAACATTATGGGGATGGCGATATATGGGGGGTGCCACTAGATGGTATTCCAACAAAGAGCAGAGTAGGTAGAGTGTATAATTAGGATGGCTGAAGGAGAGTAAAGTGCATCTTACCTGATCTGACACTGGAGCAGATGTATGGTTGGTTGTGGTGACTGGCATTGGGACTCAGATGGTTTTTGGGGATGTGTCTTGCACTCTGTACACTGGTTCTCACAGCTCACTATACAGTTGTCTGCTATGGTTTCAGTTCTGCTCTTTCCTAAGGCTGTCATCCTTCACTTATGCAGTGACCTGGAGTTCATTCTATATAGAAGGGGTGTTCGAGGTGCAAGGGGGGGCAGAGACCCGCACAATGTTTTACATATGTGTTGTGCTTTGGTAATTCCCAATCTGTTCCTGGCATGCAGAATTTGCAGCAACAATGCTGTGCGGCATGTCCTACACCGATATATTTGTCCCAATATGTTGTCATCCGCTAAGTTTGTTTTCACTTTAATGTGAGTAACCACCACTAGACACCAGGGAAATAAATAAATAATCATGGATTCAGCAATCAAAGGGTGGGGGGTGCCACTAGACACCGGGAAAATAAAAAATAGAAAACAATGAGAAGGGGTGGCAATCAGATGGTGGGGTGACCCACTAGACACCAGGGATAAATATGAGATGCATAATTTTAAAACACACACACACACACACACACACACACACACACAGACAATGTTGGCAGAAAAAGATCATTGGTCCATCCAGTCTGCCCAGTTTTACCTTACTGTAGATGGGGTTGCCACACTCCTCTCACTCCCCTGCTGCCTTATTGGTGCCCAGAGTGTATCGATACATACAAAATCATGGCAGATCAACTCCCCCCTCCCCCGCATCCAACCTGGAGAGGAAAAAACAATGTAAAGAAACAGAATAGGTATCCATACTGCTTACTTATTATCGCTTATTTTGTTATTAAAAGAAAACAGGGAGGGCAATCAGAGTGTGGGGGTGCCACTAGCTTCTAAACACCAGGGAAACATCCTGTTAGTAAGGATATGGTGACCGGAGTGTGCAGAGATGCCACTAGACACCAAAGAAAAGATGCTACTAAGCAAAAAACTATTTTCCTCTCACAAAAAAGGATCTTTTTTTGTGACTTGTGATACAAAAAAGAATCTTTTTTTTCATATCACGAGTCATGAAAAAAGATTTAGAATCTTAAAAAAGAAAACAATTCAAGGGATTTGTCCAATAGTTAGGTGCAGAATCCAACTAAGGCAGTCCCAACATGCAAGCAACATGTGTTGGTTGCTCTCGACAATATAATTTTTGTGGTTTACCAAAGTTGAATATTTAGAGAGAAACAGAAAACAAGATGACAGCAAATGAAAAAGGATTTCCCCTCATGAAAAAGGTTGGCATCAAAATGAACCAAAAATGTATCTTTTTGTTTTATACAGCTATTTTTAAGAGCTCTCTGAGGATACTCAACAGTTATTTTTAAGTGCTTACTGAGCATACTCAGACCCAATTATTTAAAATTTAAAAATTAAATAACTTTGGAACAGATTAATATTTTTTCACCAAACAAGAAAAAGGCATATCTGTGGCCAGTCCCCTTGTCTCCAGAAAATGTTAGACCAGAATTCAAAACCATCTTGGAGGTAGCCAAGTTGACAGAACCCCAGCAAAACCAATGGGGAAAAAAATCCCCCAAAATTCACTTTTTGCACTACCCAAAGCTCAGAATCTGCACAACTGACCAGAACAAAACATGGTACATCCAGAGATCTATTATGCAAGAATATGAATGCAAATTTTCACGTAAAGCTGATGAAGGGGTGTCAAGTTATTAAAATGCAAAAATTGGGATTTAACAGTGAACTGCCGGTACAAGCCTAACTAAAGGGGTGCCATCATATATATATATATATATATATATATATATATATATATATATATATATACATACAACACACACACACACACACACACACACACACACACACACACACTAAGGTGCATACTAAGGTGAGAAAATGAGCAAGAGACCAAAGGGCCCATAAGAACTCATATACTATTATAATCAATAATAAGACAGTTGAATGCCAGAAGTAAGGAAATTATCCAATCTAGTCTTGAACTGAGTTTTGTCTTTACTAACAATGACAGACAGCGGCAAACTATTCCAAGGTTTGATCACTCTTAAAGTAAAAAAGTCTACGTTTATTATTTTTAAAGGGTTTACTAATTAATTAAAGTGGGTGACCTCTAATGTTGTAGAATGATTCTTTAAAAGTTATTCCTAGATCTACCATCAAAGTTGGATCGTGGATTACATCAAATAGAAACAAAAGATCCCCTCTTAATCTTCGAGTTTTAAAAGAAAACAAACCAAGTTTACTTAGTCTATCTTCATATGACAATTGATGCAGACCTAAAAGGTTTTTGGTGAACCGACAAACTTTTTCCAGTTGGTTTATGTTAGCCTTTTTATAAGGGCACCAGAGTTGTGAAACATACTCCAAATGAGGCCTAACATAAGCAATAAATAATGGAATTAACACTTGAGGATGTTTAAAGGTGATATTATGTTTTATGGACCAGAGGACCTTATTAGCCTTATTTATTGAATCATTAATATGATTTGAGGGGCCAGATATTCAAAGCTTTGCGCCGGCCAAAAAACTTTTGTGCAGGTTTAGTGTGGGAGTAGCACGGGTCTGCAATATTCAAAAGGCCAAATAGCTCGGGCAAACCCCATTAGCACTGGGCAAACCATAAGTATATGCAAGGAGCAAAGTGAACATGAATACAGGTGCATTGAGATATTCAGCGACTAGTGCCACATTAAGGTGTTTAGCGTGACTTAGCATGACCCATAGCATGGTACAAATTACAACCCAGGAAAAGCTGGTCTTAACCATGGGCAAACAGCTTTGCATGACATTGTTGCTTTGCACGGTGATTGTGCAGCATTAGCGTGGCTTGCACAACCCTAACATATGAGTATGACACTTAGAAACTGCCAGACATGGAGGACACATGCTACTCACTGAAGGCACCAAAATGACACCAACAGCTGCCACAGGTCCCAGCCATGCACAGGTAGTAAGGGGTGAATGGGCCCACAGAGGACATCAAAGTTGTGTGGCCATATACCACACACCTGCAGACCATATATCTGTAGTGCCCAACAGATGCCAGCACACACAGGCAGCACTGTGGGCATGCTGGCCATTAAAGGGAGGGTGTATGGGTGGCCAGGCCTCACCACAGCCCAAGTGTGGCCACAAGACTGGGACACAGCATGCAGTACACATGGGCCAGTAGTGGGAATACCCCACCACCCATGTGCCTGTCGGATCCTACGTGCTCCCCAGCCACATACAGCACAACTGTACAGATGCCACAGCACTCACAGCTGGCCATGTATATGTCACTGTGTGCATCACATGCCACAGGTGCAGCATCTGTGGATCACGCAACAGCATAACAGTAATGTCCACTGTCAGTAAACATCTGCAAATTGGGCCTGTCACTGTGTACAGTGTAGTCAGCATCACCGTCCTACACACCATAGGTAGTGCTGTGTCCATCACACTACTGGCCCCCTTGCTACTGTAGTGTCTGCTGTGCACTGTAGCATGCCCTACAGTGTGACAGTTGCATGCTGCACCACCACCACCTGTGCCTATCCTGTGTTGTCCCCTGGAGTACAATATGCTATGCTGTACTGTTTACATGTAGCCTGCAGCTATCAACATGCACTGTCAGACAGACCTGCAGGTGGAGCTGCGTTCAGACCTGACCAGACCCTGGACTCCGAGACTGACCCACAGGTGGCTCTGTGGGATCCTGCAGTAACGCTGGGAAAACGGCATGCAAATCAGGGCATGATGAGATGCTAATGAGGCTGTTTGCCCACAGTCTGCCTAAGTAGGCCATTTGCATGCCACTTTTGAATATGGCAAATCTTAACACCGGGCAAACATGTTTGCACCGGTCAAACAGCTTAGCTCCACGCTAAAGCCACGCTAACATGTTAGCATGGTGCTAATGGTTCGGGGAATATTATACAGGTTTGATCAATGTTCTTTCACATCTGCTGCTGCCTGCAGCTGTACTGGACCCATACATTTGCTGGCACTCACATTGGCCACATAGTTCACCTCTAGCTGCCTCTTCATCGCTGTGCACTGTGTTGCTGTTGTGGTTTGCACTTCCTGGTTGCTATGTTCAGAGCTGTCTTATTCCAGGGCTATTTTTGCCCTGCACTCCCAGCCCAGTTTGCTCGGCCTCATTCCCATGCTACATCCAGAAGCAGTTTGCTCAGGCTATTCCTTTTGAATATAACTTGCTTTGTGCTCTGGGCTAAGTTTGCCAACCAGGCAGTGCTAATTTAGCCCGGGGCAAAGCTTTGAATATCTGGCCTGAGAAGTCTAAATTATTTGAGACAGCAATGCCAAGGCCTCTCTCATCTGTTGTCTCACCAAGTAAATGCTGCCCTAACATATATGTTTTTGGGAGGGTTAGAAGTAGCCTAGTGCATTACTTTACATTTGGAGTAATTTAGCTTCATTCCCCAGTGAGTAACCCAATCATTTATATAATTTAAATCCTGCTGTATAATATTAAATTAATCAAAACTAGAGCAAGGTCCCCCAATCTTAATGTCATCCACATATTTAACATCGGATGACAAGCAATAAGATGTAGCATCAGATACAAAGGCTTGAGAAAAAACATGGACTGAGTACTGACCCTGAGGAACCCTCTACTATATATATATATATATATATATATGTGTGTGTGTGTGTGTGTGTGTGTATATATATATATATATATATATATCTATATATATATATATATATATATATATAGATATATATATATATATATATATCTATATATATCTATATTGCAGATTAGGTTACAGCCCCAACTCACACCCCATCACATGTGTAAAGAATCAGAGGTGTAGGAAAATGGGGTGAGAGTTAGGACCGATGACCCCATGGCGCAAATGGTAAAGGAAACATTAATAGAAACTCAAGTGCAAAGTGACGCCGAAACGAACAGTGACACAAACGGACATTGAAGCGCATACAAAAATGCAACTGGTAATGCAAACAGTGATGGCAGTGGTATTTAAAATGGAAATGTTAAGTGTCACAGCAAAGGGAATCCGAAGGGGAACAGAAATGGAAATGTGAACACAAGTGCACAGGTAAACACAAACCGTAACGCGCACAGGCACAGTACTCGAATTGTAAATGCAAATGGTAAAGGTAACAGGAAGAATAATGCCAAATGAAACAGAAACGGAAATGGGAACAGAAGCACATACAGAAACCTAAACCGAAACGCGCACGGGCAAAGTACCGCAATTGTAAATGCAAATGGTAATGGTAACAGCAGCAATAACACCAAAGCAAACAGAAACGCAAAAGGAAATGCAAGCACATATGGAAACACAAACCGTAATGTGCATGGGCACAGTAAAGGAATTGCAAATGCAAATGGTAACAGTAACAGCAAGGAAGATGCAAAACGAAAGAGAAACGGAAACGCAAATGAAAGGGGTGCTGTAAACAGAAATGGCAATGCGCACGGTGATGCAAACAAAAACGCAAAGAGAAACAGTAGTGTAAATGCAAATGGTAACAGTAACGAAAATGCAAGCACAAATGACAACGCAAAGGGTAACGTACACGGTGGCATACACGGGAAGGTAAATGCAAACGGGGACAGAAACGCAAGTTGAAACAGTAACTGCAAGAGTAACAGAAGCGCATACCCTGTTTTTGCTGAACAGGTGCATAGAGAAACACAGTGTGTACAAAGAATGTATGCATTGTAATGGGCATCGAAGCTGAAAACGAGCACAGGAAGTACTTAATTGCTAATATCTCAGCAACCGCAAGACGTAGAAAAAAAATTTAAATTTCACAAAAATCATGATTTTCCTGGCTAGGATTTTGCTGTTACATAACCCATAGAGCTATGCAACTCGCAACAAAAAATCTGTATCTCGCATCGTTTTCGAGATACATGCCCCAAATGGCACGGCGTATGCCACCATGTTTGTCTATGGGCAAAAATGCCAACTTTGGAGTACTGTAACTTTGCAGCCATGCAATATTTTTGCACTAAAGTGAAAGGCACGTCTGTGAGATGTTGGCTGCATCCCCTTCAAATTTCAGGCCAAAAGACCTAACCGTTCTTTTGCAGCAAGGTGGCAAAAAATTCCTGTCATTTTGGCCATAGTGTTGCAAAGTTCTTTCATGATTTGCGAAAACTTTCACACAGATTTGCAAAAGTGTCGTGAGCAGGCCAATACTTTGAGAAAGTACTTTTTGCCGAACTTTGAAAAACATATTTCTGGGGTGTTTAACCCCAAAATAAAGATATGGCTAGCATCCTCAGGCTCCAACTAGGTGAACACAAAAAGAATTGTGTCCCTAAATGGTCCCAATTTTAAATGCCAAGTATTTTTCTGATTACCAACTGAAAACAAAATGGTGGATCTGCGAAAGTACTAGGGCCATTTACGACAGTAAAAAGTGCATTTGCGAAAGTGTCAAACTTTTTGTTCACTTTTCCCATTGACTTTTTAATGGGAACTTGTTTTTTGAATAACTTTTGAACCGTTCAATATTTTTTCATGAAATCTTCAAAAGGCACATCAGGCACCCCGGCAGCACATTCCCGGAAGTTTTTGGACTGCTCACGCAAACCATGCGACCTGTAGGCACGAGCAAAGAATTCACCATATAGCGTAAATGCGCACGCAGATCATGCTTAATAACTCCGCAGCCGTATAGCTGACCAGTATGAAACTTGGAAGATCCCAAGGTATATTGTTTTTGATCAGGCATTCCAAATTTCAGACAAATCAATTGCACAGCCGCAAAGTTATTAAGGTGTAAAGTTTGACCCTTTAACCTTAAAAGGGCTCCTCAACTCTAACTGTGGTAGCACTACCGTGCTACCATATATATATATATATATTCATTGCAAAAAAAAAACTTTGTTAATGCATCGGTTATGGTTGTCATTACAGTGACAAAAGTTTGGAAATGCAATGTTAGGGTTGCCAATCCTAGCCCCCAACCCCCACTCCTATGCTGCACACACCAACAGGCATCAGGGTGTGCCTTGGTGTCATCGGGCCTAACTCTCACTCCATTGTCCAATACTGTACCACTCAGCTTCCTTCCAAATTGAATGGGGTGAGAGGGCCGACAACCCCAAGGGCAGACTGGATGGGCCTTGTGGTCCTTATCTGCCATCAGCTTATATATATATATATATGTGTATATATATATATATATCTATATATATATAGATATATATATATATATCTATATATATATAGATATATATAGACATTAGAGGCAAAAAACTCTGTTTAATTGTTTAATGCATCAGATCGGGTTGTTCCACAGGGACAAAAGTAAGGAAATTCGGTGTTAGGGTTGAAACCCCCCCTGGACACCTCCAACCCACCCCCCAACCGGCATCAGGGTATGTGCTGGGGTCATTGACCCTAACTCTCATCCCATCACATGTGTAAAGAAGCAGAGATATAGGAGAATGGGGTGAGAGTTAGGACCGACGACCCCAATGAGCACCCCGATGCCGGTTGGGGGTCAGGCTGGAGGTGTCCTGGGAGGGTTTCAACCCTAACACAGAATTTCCTTACTTTTGTTGCTGTGGAACAACCTGAACTAATGCATTAAATGGAGTTTTTTCCTCTAATTTCCCTTCTTTTTGAGAATGATGACGAGAAATACTGAATGTAATGCGGCGTTGGGAGGGCCCCATGTGATGTCTTGTGACATACTAACAGGGACAGCAACACAAACACAAGGTGGAAAAGCAAATGGTAACAGTAATGAAAATGCAAGGGCAAATGACAACGCAAAGGGTAACACATGGTGGCGTTCACAGGAACGGTAACACTAACAGGTACATAAACGCAAGGCGAAACAGTAACTGTAGCAGTAACAGAAGCGCATACCCTCTTTTGCTGGAGAACTGCATAGAGAAACACAGCGTTTACAAAGAATGCATGCATTGTAATGGCAATGGAAGCTTAAAACGAGCATTGGAAGTACTTCATTGCAAATATCTCAGCAACCGTACAACGTGGAAAAAAACTTTAAATTTCACAGAAATCATTATTTTCTTGGCTAACGTTTTGTATTACATAGCCCATGCAACTTGAGATGAAAAATCTGTATCTTGCACTGTTTTCGAGATACAAGCCCCAAAAGGCGCGGCGTACGCCACCATGTTAGTCTATGGGAAAAAGCATCAAATTCGGAGTATTGTAACTTTGGAGCCGTACAATATTTCTTCACCAAACTACCAAAAGGCACACCTGTGATGTGTTGGCTGCCTTCCCTCTGAATTTCAGGCCAAAAGACCTAATCGTTCTTTTGCAGCAATGTGGCAAAGAACTTCTGTCATTTTGGCCATAGTGTTGCAAAGTACTTTCGTGATTTGTGAAAGCTTTCGCACAGATTTGTGAAAGTGTCATGAGCACGAAAGTACTTTGCAAAAGTATTTTTTCAAGAACTTGGAAAAACATATTTCTGGGGAGTTTAACCCCAAAATAAAGACATGGTTAGCATCCTCAGGCTCTGACTAGGTGAACACAAAAAGAATTGTGTCCCTAGATGGTCCCAAATTTAAATGACAAGTATTTTTCTGATCACCAACTGAAAACAAAATGGTGGATTTGCGACAGTACTAGGGCCATTTGCGAAAGTAAAAAGTGCATTTGCGAAAGTGTCGAACTTTTTGTTAACTTTTCCCATTGACTTACAATGGGAACTTATTTTTTGATTAACTTTTGAACCGTTTAATATTTTTTCACGAAATCTTCAAAAAGCACATCGGGCGGGGAGATCGCGTGGTGTAGAGTGCTGAGTAGATGCTCCTCCACTAGGCTCCTGCCTTCCGAATACAAAATCGTTATTTAATATCGTTAAATTTCATCTAATTCCTCTGCTCAAGAGTTTTCCTGTCTCTGAACAGTGTGAGCTCCTATACTGGGTTCCTGTGTGGTAAATGGAGGCTTACATGAAGAAAGCCCCGCAGAAACATACCCCCCCGCCACCCCCGAGAAGGCCTCGAAGAAATCCCGAGCCTCGAGTGGCCCAGACAAGCCTGAATCTGCGTGTCAAGCTGGGGACCAAGAATCCCTAACACTCAACAGATTTTTAGAAGAATTCAAACCATTCCGGGAGGAGATGAAAGAAATGGCAATCGATCTGAAGTCCCTCTCCAGGAAGATAGAGGAAGTTTCTACGATAGTATCAGACAACACTGCCTGAATATTTTCAATTGAGAGAAAGCTGGAAAGCATGGATCCTGAGCTCTTACTAACGAAACAGAGGTTGTCTAGATTAGAAGCAAAACTCGAGGATCTGGAAGGCCGTAGTCTGAGAAATAATGTGGTAATCCTCGGGCTCCCCGAGGGGAAGAAGACCAGAATACCGTTGTCTTTATTCAGACGTTGGTAGAAAAAATTGCTGGCCCCTCTCCCTTTGGCCCAAACTACATAATAGAACGGGCCCACCGATCTTTGCGACCAAAACCCCCACCCGATGCACCTCGTCGCCCCATCATTTGCCGCTTTCTCAACTATCTGGAAAGGCAGCATTTTTTACAGAAAGCCAAGGCCTTGAAAGAAGTCAGATGGGAGAAGGTGAAGCTGAGAATTGCTCAGGATATCCCTGGTTCAGTGCGACTGAAATGGAAAGCCTTCCACCCGATTGTATCCAAGATTATAGCGGCTGGTTTAAAATTCAGGATGGAGTACCCAGCGAAATTGCAAGTCTCTGTAAATGGCTCATGGCTTAATTTCGAGGATCCTGATGCTGCGCTACTAAACCTAAAGTCAGCGTTGCCAGACCTGTTTTGCATAACCTGAGAGGGCCTCATGATCTTCGGGGCTCACTGCAACTTCAGAATGAACTGCTGTTCGGACTTTTGTGTGGACAGTCCTCTTTCCAGTGATGGACCTCACTCGACTTATGCTTCCTAATAGAACTGGTCCACTAGCAGAGGCTCAACTTTACTTTTAACAGGCCCTGGCCTGTTAATGGGTATAGTGTTACAGGGAGAGTTCTAGGAGGGGCTTCTGCAGGGTTTGTTTTGGACTGTATTAGATATAACATCACTTACTCTGTATCCAGGGGAAACACACAGGGCTAGGTCTCGGGTTATGCTTCTGGTTTAGTCCTTGGAGGATGGGAACTCAGATTTTCAAGCAATTCCAGGCTTTCAGGGCACCTTTGAATGGTGGACTGAATCAGGTTATGTCCACAAGAGGGCGCGGCTCACCCATTTAATGCAATTCTGGTCATCTAGCCTTGAGAGGGATTGCTTTTGCCATTAAGTCTTGCTGGTTTCGTAGGGGGGGCTTCTTAGAGCTAAGGGTACACAACCCCTAGGTAGTTTTTCCCATGGGTTTCCCATCTCTGGATTTTATCTCACTTTTCATCCGGCTTTGTTTTTTCAGGTTTTTATCTCGATGATGGGCTCACCCCTCCATGTTATTTTTCATTCTGGTTCTGGTTCAAGAAATAGTTCCCTGTAGGGAACAGACTTTTTTCATCTCCCTCTCAAGACACGAGTGACGTTTTTTCACACTCACATTTATGGCATCTAGTTCTATCTCTTTCTCTCATTCATTAGTGGATTCACCAGCAGATGTTAATAGGCCCTGGAAGCCCGAGACTGCTCATTGACACTATGCCCTCAGTAATGCAGCCTATTGACTGCTTTGTATTTTGAATTATAAGGGCGGGCACTTGCAGGGGAGACATTCGGAGGGCGGAAGGGGGAGGATAAGATCCAGTGCTGTGCTAAGCATTGCTTGTGACAGTGTGTGGGTTGGGAGGGGAGGGGGTAGTGCTCTGTTGGGGGTGAGGTGTACTAGAGGGTTTGAATTGGGGCTTTCTGTGGGGGTTAGGTGGTGGAGGACCTTACAGCAGCAACGGGGTTAGATTACTCAGGTTATACACCCTGAGTGCAAGGCTGATTCTAGTACACTCAGAATCCTTAAGTAGATGGCTAAGGAGGTGACTTTTGCAACATGGAACATCAAGGGGATCAGGAAAAAATCTAAACAATACCAGGTTCTCAAACACTTAAGTCTTGGGTACCCAGGTTACTTTCCTACAGGAATCGCACTTACTAGAAACAGAAGCCTCACAAGTGAGGAGGCAACAGGTGGGGACGGTGTATGAGGCGCAAGGCTCCTTAAATCGCTGTGGGGTTATGATCATCATTAACAGGGGCATACCATTCATCCCAACTCACACTATCAGGGACCCCGAGGGTAGGTTCGTTCTAATTATAGGCACTCTCTGGTCAATACCTCTGCTACTGGGCAGTATATATGGTCCCAACGTTGATGACCCAGCGTACTTCATGAGATTTACAAATTCAATCCTGCCTTTCCTTCCCATAAGGATTGTCCTGGGGGGTGACTTTAACCAAGTTGCAGATTCCAATCTTGACAGGTCGGGAGGTGTATCGGGGGGGATCTCCCCAGGTCAGAGGGCCTTGAGAGAATTAGTGGATCAATGCGGGCTCTGTGATGTCTGGCGTGTTTTAAATCCTGATTCCAAGGAGTTCACATTCAGGTCTTTGGTACATGGTTCACAGTCCCGCATTGACTACATATTGATTTCTCAGACTCTTCTGCTCGGGGTTAAGTCCTCGTCGATATAACCAGGCCCTGTCTCCGATCACTCTCTGGTGCTGTGTGATCTCTCAATTCATGATGTGTCAAGGAGAGAAACGCAGTGGAAGCTCAATGACCAATTGCTTAAAGATTCTAATTATTGCAATACCATAAGGGAGCACATTGAGGCCTTTTCTCAGTCCAACCCTTTAAACAGTGTAAAGCCTGATATTATATGTGGGGTCTTTAAGGCTTACATGAGAGGAGTTCTCATTGGCCTCTCAGTGGCTAGGAAAAGAGTTAGGGAGAGAGAATTACTGTCTTTGTTATCCCAAATTCGGGCTCTGGAATCCAATGACTCGGTTTACTCCTCGGAGGAAGACAAGGTGAGGCTCCTAGGGCTGAGAGATAAGTATTTAGAACTACTCAGAGAAAAGGCGGAGTTAGCTATCATACATACTAAAGCTAGTTATACTGACCAAGGTGAAAAAGCCAGGTGCCTTCTGGCACTCCGCATCAAACAACAAGAATCAGTAAGATTTACCCCTTCAGTTAGGGCTACTGATGATGGATCCCTGAAAACATCTCCCACAGAGATAGTTCAAGAGTTCACAGTATACTATAAATCGCTTTATGGGGACATGGAGCTCCCCCCCAGCCCAGAAAGCATGGAGAAGTACCTGACGGACTCACATCTACCCTCCCTTCCAGTACATTACATAGCCTCTCTGGTCTCTCCCATAACTCAGGAGGAAATCTCCGAGGTTATTAGTGGTTTATCCTCGGATAAAACTCCTGGCCCTGATGGATTTTCCTCCCTTTGCTATAAAACATTTCGGGATCTTCTATTGCCAATACTTAAAAGTTTACTCCAGCACATCTTATCCGGGTCAGAAGTTGATTGCCATCTCTTTGAAGCCTTGATAGTGCTCCTCCATAAGCCGGATAAAGAGCCTGAGCTCATACAGAGCTACAGGCCTATATCTCTCCTAAATCAGGATATCAAGATCCTCTCAAAGATTTTAGCCAACAGGTTATCTGTGGTGCTACCCGAGTTAATAGGTATGAATCAGGTAGGTTTCATGAAGGGACGCTCTTCAGCGGATCACCTGCGTATGTTATCCCCTGTTTTCTCGACCTCCAGAGATGCTGACTTCCCTGCAGGCTTGGTCTCTTTGGACGCCGAGAAGGCGTTTGACCGGGTGAATTGGGGTTTTCTCTTTAAGGTTTTGAGTGCCTTTAACTTTCCCGCGGTATTCATTTCCTGGGTTGCTGCACTATATAAATCCCCTATAGCAAGAATCTCAGCTAATGGGGCCTTCTCAGACTATTTCTCACTTCACTCAGGCACCAGGCAGGGTTGCCCCCGTCACCTCTCTTGTTTAATTTATACCTGGAACCCCTTATCCAAAACATTCTCCAAAATATCTCTATACAAGGTATCAGAGCTGGGCATCATGAGATTAAGCTCACAGCGTACGCAGGTGATTTGCTGATATATCTCTCCCATCCGGTTTCTTCAATACCACCCCTATTGAACGAAATAGCTAGGTTCAGTGCGTTATCCAACTACAAGTTGAACACAAGTAAATCCTTATTTTTCCCACTAAATCATAAGGTATTTAAGGATGATATCTGCCCCTTAGGATTAGGTTGGACTCCTAGAGTAATTAAATATCTGGGTATAAAACTATCCCGTAACCCTTCGAAGTGGGTCAAAGATAATCTGGATTCTCTCTCATAGGTCATTATACATGACCTCGACAATGGTCTAAACTTCCTATATCATTATGGGGTAGGATTAACATCATTAAGATGAATGTATTTCCTAGAATTTATTACCCCTTATCTCTTCTTAACTCTTTTATCTCCGTACGCTGGTTTAAGAAACTGCACAGTATATTTACCAGATTTATCTGGGCAGAAAAGCATCCTCGGTTGGCCTATCATAAACTAGCTGCACCAAAAGTGTGGGGGGGAGGCTGAGGATTCCCCATATGGTACTATATTACTGGGTCAGTCATCTGGCACATTGTCTGAGATGGCTCTCCCCAGGCCCCGAAGCGGTACAACCAGTGTGGCTTAAGATTGAGTTAGATGCAATTAAATCTAAATGCCTGGATCCCTCAAACCTTTTTTATCTCAAGTTGTCTCACGTTAAGATGGTTAACTGAACCACAATAAGTACCTCTTTAAGAGTATATACACAGTTATGTTTATTTCTTCATTACTCCCCTCAGACTGACTTAGCTCAGTCCATTTAGAACTCCCAATCTTTCACTCTTAGTGGAAAGCGGATTCCTTCAAACTGGTTGCCTCAACTAGGCGATGGAAAACTGCTTTCTCTGGTAGACAGGGAAGGGCACTGGTTGTCCTCACGTGGAATTGTCAACAAGTTCCATATTCCAGACTCAGACCATTTTAAAGTTATGCAGTTAAGACACCTTCTCATTGTACTCCTGCTACCTCACTGAACTTATATCACACTTTGGTTTTACCCATATGTACCATTGTTCCACGCACTGCATGTTAGGGTGACCTAATTTTGTTGCTGCTGTAAGAGGGGATGGAGTGGAAGGGGAGGGCTGGGCAGTTTTTACTGTTCTAGAAGTATGTCTCATCACCATGATTCGATGGAACTGCCCATTATAATGGAAATGTAATAAAAAAGCTTAAATTGGAAAAAAAAAAAAAAAGCACATCGGGCACCCCGGCTGCACATTCCCTGATGTTTTTGGACCAGTTGCACAAACCGTGTGACCTGTAGGCGAGAGCAAATAAATCGCAAAAAAGCATAATTGCACAATTCATTGTCGCTTAATAACTCCGCAGCCGTATATCCGACCGGTACAAAACTTGGCAGATCCCAAGCTCTACCATGCCCAATTGTGCATACCAACTTCCAGACACATCTGTTGAATAGTGGCAAAGTTATTAAGGTGCAAAATGTGACTCTTTAACCTTAAAAGTGCTACTCTACCATAATATGTATATATTAGAGGCAAAAAACTCAGTTTAATGCATCAGTTAGGGTTGTTCCACAGTGAGGAAATTCAATGTTAGGGTTGAAACCCCCTTTGCACCCCTCCAGCCCAGCCCCCAACTGGAATCAGGGTGCGAGTTGGGGTCGTCGGCCCTAACTCTCACCCCATCACATGTGGAAAGAAGCTGAGGAATAGGAGAATGGGATGAGAGTTAGGACTGATGACCCCAATGTGCACCCCAATTCTAGTTGGGGAGGGCTGAGGGGAAAGGGGTTTCAACCCTAACATCGAATTTCCCCGCTTTTGTAGCTGTGGAACAACCCTAACTGATGCATTAAACTGAGTTTTTTGCCTCTAATTTCCCTTCTTTTTGAGAATGATAATGAGAAATAGTGAATGTATTGCGGTGGGAGCACGGGGTCCTACAGGCCCCGCACTCCGGCCACGTGATGTCTTGTCACAGAGTAACATTGTGCCCACAAAAGCAAATCATAATGTGCATGGTGATGCAAAGTGAAACAGTACTGTAGACAGAAATGTTAAAATCGATGCAAACGCAACCGCAAATGAAAACGCAAAGAGTAAAGCACATGGTGGCGTAAACGTGAACAGTAAGTGAAACGGGTATGGAACCACAAGCGGAAATGGTAATGGTAACAGTAATGTAAGTGCACAGGCTGGTTTTCCCCAAAAGCTGTATAGAGAAAGACAGTGAGTACAAAGAATGTATGCAAAATAATGACTCTCGGAACAGAAAAATGAGGACTTGGAATAGTAAATTGCTTATATCTCAGGAACCGTACGACATAGAAAAACAATTTAAAAGTCATATGAATTATCACTTTCCTGGCTAGTTTTGTACTTATCCCCAAGCATTTTTTTGATGAAAAGTCTGTATCTTGCACCATTTCCGAGATACAGGCCCTGAAAGGCGCGGCATACGCCGTAATGTTATCCTATGGGAAAAAAACAGAAGTTCGGAGTGCCATAACTTTGCCTGCCTGTAATGTTTTTTCACCAAACCACTGAAAGGCACATCTGTGGGATGTTGACTGTGCTCCCTGCAAATTTCAGCCCAAAAGACCAAACCGTTATTTTGCAGAAGGGCGCCAAATGATTGCTGCAATGCGTCATACGCCGTAATGTTATCCTATGGAAAAAAGCGTCAAATGTGGAGTACCGTAACTTTGCCACCATGTAATATTTTTTCAACAAAGCTCTGAAAGGCACATCTGTGAGATGTCGGCTGCATTTCCTCCAAATTTCAGGCCAAATCTCCAAACCGTTCTTTTGCAGCGGGGTACCAAAAATTGCTGTCATTTTCCTACAGCCTAGAAAAGTACTGTCGCAATTTATGAAAGCTTTTGCAAAAATTTGCAAAACTTTCATGAGTGCGACACTACTTTGCTAAAGTACTTTTTCCAGAAATCTGAAAAACATATTTCTGGGGTGTTTTACCCCAAAATAAAGACATGGCTAGGATCCTCAGGGTCCGACTAGGTGAATACAAAAAGAATTAAGTTGCTAGAGGGCCCCAAATTTAAATGCCAAGCATTTTTCTGATCACCAGCTGAAAACAAAATGGCAGATTTGCAACAGTAAAAGGGCCATTTGCGAAAGTAAAAACTGCATTTGTGACACTGTCGAGGTTTTTGTTAACTTTTCCCATTGACTTATAATGGGAAATTGTTTTTTGAATAACTTTTAAACCATTTAATATTTTTTCACAAAATCTTCGAAAGGCACATCGGGGACCCCGGTCATATGTTCCCTGAAGATTTCGGACTGGTAGCACAAACCGTGCGACCTGTAGGCATGACCGTAGAATTCAAAAAAAGCGTAAACACTCGCACTGATCACGCTTAATAACTCTGCAGCCGTATATCTAACCAGTACATAACTTGGCAGATCCCAAGGTGTATGGGTCTTGATTCTGTATTCCAAATTTCAGGCAAATCCATTGAATGGTTGCAAAGTTATTAAGGTGCAAAATTTTGGGTTTAATATGTAAATGGCTCCTAAACCCTAACTATGGTAGCACGGTATATATATATATATATATATATATATATATATATATATATATATATATATATATATATATATATATATATATATATATTCTTTGCAAAGAAATGAGTTAATGCAACGTTTAGGGTTTTTACAGTGACAAAAGCAAGGAAATTCGCCATTAGGGTTTCCCACCCTTACACCCCATGACTCACCTCACCCCACCCCGTTAATGCAACATTTAGGGTTTTTTACAGTGACAGAAGTGAGGAAATTCACCATTAGGGTTACCACCCCTTGCACCCCAAAACCACCCTGCTCCACCAATAGGTATCAGGGTGTGCGTTGGAGTCATTGGCTCTCACTCTTACCTCATTCCATGTGTAAATAAGCTGAGGTGGTGCAGTATAGGGGAATGGGGTGAGAGTTAAGACCGACGACCCCAACACACACCCTGATTCCTATTGGTGGAGCAGAGTGGTTGTGGGGTGCAAGGGGTGGTACAGTAACCTTAACGGCAAATTTCCTCAGTTTTATCGCTGTAAAAATCCCTGAATGTTGCATTAATGTAGTTTTTTGCAAAGAATTTCCTTACTTTTTGAGAAAGCATAGTAAAGTACAATGTCACGTAAGTTGGTGGGCCCTGTGCTCCGACCAACTTGCAAATTTCTATCTAACATAACAGTACAAGTACTGAATATTAGATGCATATATCAATGGGAGCACAGGGGCCCTTCAGGTCCCATGTTCCTACCAACTTGAAACGAATCATGTTTTCATTCATCGGAGTAGCATAATTCCACACCTGTTTACATTTTACACAACTAACCACTGAAAATTACCTCTGGGGCAGTAAGGCTAGCTAGCCTATAAATGTCAAGTCACTACCACAATGAGCACGCTATCTGCAAATGTAAACTGTGTCATGCAATAGCTCTTTCCTAATGCTGCCATCCTTTGCTTATGCAGTGATCTGGAGTTGGTTCTATATAGAAGGGGTGTTTGAGGGGCAAGGGGGCTGAGCCCCCACAATGTTTTACATATGTGTTGTGCTTTGGTAATTCCTGATCTGTTCCTGACATGCAGAGTTTGCAGCAAGAATGCTGTGTGGCATGTCCTACATATTTGTCCCGATATGTTGTCATACGCTACGTTTGTTTTCACTCTAATGTGGGTAACCACCACCACTAGACATCAGGGAAATAAATAAATAAATAATCATGGATTCAGCAATCAAAGGGTGGGGGTTGCCACAAGACACCAAGGAAATAGAAAATAGAAAACAATAGAAAACAATGAGAAGGAGTGGCAATCAGACGGTGGGGTGACCCATTAGACACCAGGGATAAATATGAAATGCATAATTTAAAGAAACACACACACACACAGACAATGTTGGTGGAAAAAGATCATTGGTCCTTCCAGTCTGCCCAGTTTTACTTTACTGTAGATGGGGTTGCCACCCTCCTCTCCCTCCCTTGCTGCCTTATGGGTACCCAGAGTGTATCGATACATACAAAATTATGGAAGATCAACTCCCCCCTCCCCCGCATCCAACCTGGAGAGGAAAAAACAATGTAAAGAAACAGAATGGGTACCCATACTGCTTACTTATTATCGCTTATTTTGTTATTAATAAAATAGAGGGAGGGCAATCGGAGTGTGGGGGTGCCACTAGCTTCTAAACACCAGGGGAAAATCCTGTTAGTAAGGGTATGGCATGTGCAGGGATGCCACTAGACACCAGGGAAAAGATGCTGCCAAGCAAAAAACTATTTTCCTCTCACGAAAAAGGATCTTTTTTGTGACTTGTGATACAAAAAAAGAATCTTTTTTTCATATCACGAGTCATGAAAAAAGATTTATAATCTTAAAAAAGCAAACACTTCAAGGGATTTGTCCAACAATTAAGTGCAGAATCCAGCTAAGGCAGTCCCAGCATGCAAGCTACATGTGTTGGTTGCTCTCCACAATATAATTTTTGCTGTTTACCAAAGTTGAATTTTTAGGGAGAAACAGAAAACAAGATGACAGCAAATGAAAAGGGATTTCCCCTCACGAAAAAGGATGGCATCAAAATGAACCAAAAATGATTTTTTCGTTTTATGCAGCTATTTTTAAGAGCTTGCTGAGGATGCTCAACAGCTATTTTTAAGTGCTTACTGAGCATGCTCAGATGCAGTTATTCCAAATTTTCAAAATTAAATAACTTTGGAACAGATTAATATTTTTTTCACCAAACAAGCAAAAGGCATATCTGTGGCCAGTCCCCTTGTACCCAGAAAATGTTAGTCCAGAATTCAAAACCATCTTGGAGGTAGCCAAGTCCACAGAAACCCCAGCAAAACCAATGGGAAGAAATCTCCCAAAATTCACTTTTTGCAGTACCCAAAACACTGACTCTGCGCAACTGACCAGAACAAAACATGGTACATCCAGAGATCTACTATGCAAGACCACGCATGGAAATTTTCATGTAAATCTGATCAAAGGATGTCAAGTTATTAAAGTGCAAAAATTGGGATTTAACAGTAAACTGCCAGTATAAGCCTAACTAAAGGGGTGCCACCGCATATATATATATATATGTATTATGGTAGCACGGTAGTGCTACCATAGTTAGGGTTGAGGAGCCATTTACTTGTTAAACCTAACATTTGCACCTTAATAACTTTGCAACCATTCAACAGATTTGCCTGAAATGTGGAATACATAATCAAGAACCACACATCTTGGGATCTGCCAACTTTCGTATTGTTTGGATGTATGACTGTGAAGTTATTAAGCATGATCTGCATGCGCATTTATGCTTTTTTGGAATTCTTTGCTCATCTCTACAGGTTGCATGCTTTGCACGACTGGTCCGAAATTTTCAGGGAATGTGTGGCCTGGGTCCCCTATGTGCCTTTTGAAGATTTCGTGAAAAAATATTAAACAGTTCAAAAGTTATTCAAAAAGCAATTTCCCATTAGAAGTCAATGGGAAAAGTTAACAAAAAGTTTGACAGTGTCGCAAATGCAGTTTTTACTTTCGCAAATGGCCCTTTTACTGTCAAAAATCTGCCATTTTGTTTTCAGTTGGTGATCATAAAAATGCATGGCATTTAAATTTGGGATCCTCTAGCAATTTAATTATTTTTGTACTCACCTAGTCGGACCCTGAGGATGCTAGGCATGTCTTTATTTTGGGGAAAACACCCCAGAAATACGTTTTTCAAATTTCTGGAAAAAGTACTTTAGGAATGTAGTGTCACATGCACAATACTGTCGAATGAATTTGCGAAAGCTTTCACAAAGTTCGACAGTACTTTTCCAGGCTGTGGGAAAATGACAGCAATTCTTTGTCACCCTGCTGCAAAAGAACAGTTTGGTCTTTTGGGCTGAAATTTGGAGGGAGCGCAGTCAACATATCACAGATGTGCCATTCAGTGTTTTAGTGAAAAAATATTACAGGGTGTTAAAGTTACAGCACTCCAAAGTTGACACTTTTTCCCATAGGATAACATTACGGCGTCTGCCTCATTACAGGAATCCTTTGCCGCCCTGCTGCAAAATAATGATTTGGGATGAAATTTGGAGGGAAGAAAGCCAACATCCCACAGATGTGCCTTTTAGTAGTTTGGTGAAAAAATCTTACAGGGAGGCAAAGTCATGGCACTCCGATTTTCTCTTTTTTCCCATAGGATAACATTACGGCGTTCGCCGTGCCTTTCAGGGCCCGTATCTCAGAAATGGTGCGAGATACGGACTTTTTGTTGGAAAAATGCTAAGTACAAAACTAGCCAGGAAAGTCATAAATCATATGACTTTTAAATTTTTTTTCTACTTCGTATGGTTCCTGAGATATAAGCAATTTAGTATTCCAACTCCTCATTTTCTGCTCCGAGACCCATTATTATGCACACATTCTTTGTACTCGCTGTCTTTCTCTATGCAGCTTTTGGGGAAAACCAGCCTGTGTGCTTATATTACTGTTACCCTTACCGCTTCTGCTTGCGGTTTCGTACCGGTTTCACATACTGTTCCTGTCTATGGCACCATGTGCATTACCCTCTGCGTTTTCATTTGCGCTTGCATTATTTTAACCATTTGTGTCTACAGTACTGTTTATCTTTGTGTTTTGCTTTGCGTTACATCGCGATTACCATTTGCGTTATGGGCACTGTGTTACTATGTGACAAGATTCATAGCAGGAGCGCAAATTCAAAGGACCCCACGCCTCCTGCCACTGTATTATATTCACTATTTCTCGCTATTATTTTCAAAAAGAAGAGAAATTAGAGGCAAAAATCCATTTAATGCATTAGTTAGTGTTGTTCAACAGCGACAAAAATGAGGAAATTTGGTTTTAAGGTTGAAGGCCCCCCTTGGACCTCCCACCCACACCCCCAGCATCGGAGTGCGCATTGGGGATGTCGGTCCCTAACTCTACCCATTCCCTATACCTCTGCTTCTTCACACATCTGATGGGGTGAGAGCTGGGCCGGCAACCCCAATGTGCACCCCGATGCTGTTTGGGGTGTGGGCGGGGTCCAAGGGGGCTTTCAACTTAACACTGAATTTCACTTTTGTCACTGGGAACAACCCATCTAGTCGCATTAAATGATTTTTTGCCTCTATTATACACACACACACACACACACACACACACACACTATATAGATATTCATTGCCAAAAAAAAAACTTAGTAAATGCATTAGTTGGGGTTGTCATTACAGTGACAAAAGTTTGGAAATTCAATCTTAGGGTTGTCATCCCTAGCCCCCACCCTCACTCCTACACTGCACACACCAACAGGCATCAGGGTGTGCCTTGGGGTCATCGGGCTTAACTCTCACCCCATTGTCCTATACTGTACCACTCAGCTTCCTTACAAATGGAATGGGATGAGAGGGCCGACAACCACAAGGGCAGACTGGATGGGCCTTTGAGGTCCTTATCTGCCATCAGCTTAAAGATATAGATATATATAAATATATATATGTCCTTTGTAAAAAACTGAGTTAATGCAACATTTAGGGTTTTTACAGTGACAAAAGTGAGGAAATTCACCGTTAGGGTTAACACCCCTTGTACCCTATGACCACCCCACCCCCACCAATAGGCATCGGGTGTGCGTTGGGGTCATCTGCCCTAATTCTTACCCCGTTCCATTTGTAAATAAGCTGAGGTGGTGCAGTATAGGAGAATGAGGTGAGAGTTAGGACCAACAACCCCAACACACACCCCGATGCCTATTGGTGGGAGCAGGGTGGTTGTGGGGTGAAAAGGGTGGTAACCCTAATGGCACATTTCCTCACTTTTGTCACTGCAAAAAACCCTAAATGTTGCATTAATGCAGTTTTTTGCAAATAATGTCATTACTTTTGAGAAAGCATAGTAAAGTACAATGTCGCTAAGCCTCGAGGAAAGGAGGGGAAGGGGGGACATGATAGAAACTTTCAAGTACCTCAAGGGAATCAACAAAGTCCAAGAGGGTAGCATCTTTCAAAAAAAGAGGTGTGCAAGAACAAGAGGGCACAATTTGAAGATGGGGGTGGCTCAGAGGTAATTTAAGGAAGTATTTTTTCACAGAGAGGGTTGTGGATGCATGGAACGGCCTTCCGGAGGAGGTTGTGGAGTAAAAAATCAGTGGGGAATTCAAGCATGCATGGGATAGTCATAAGGCAATTCTGGGGGTTGGGGGTAGGAAGAAGTAGGCTGCTGGTTAACTAGGATCTGCAGCTTATCCAGTAGGTAGGGAAATGGGCAGACTGGGTGGGCCAAGCGGTCCTTATCTGCCATCAAATTCTATGTTTCTAAGTTGGTAGGCCCGTGTTCCCACCAACTTGCAAATTTCTGCCTAACATAACAGTACAAGTACTGAATATCGTATGTATTGGTGGGAGCATGTATTGATGGGAGCATGGGGGCCCTTCAGGCCCCACGCTCCCACCGTCTTGAAATGAATCAAATTTTCAATTGTTGGAGTGGCATAATTCTGTACCTGTTTACATTTTACACACCTAACCTCTGAAAATTACATCCATGGCAGTAAGGATAGCTACCCTATAAATGTCAAGCCACTACCACAATGCAGCATGCTATCTGCAAAATATAAACTGCATCACACAATATCTCCACAGTAAATTAATTCCCCAACACCATAATTCACATCTACAGGACATCCCCTCAACACCCTCCAAATTTCAAGTTAAAAGACCAAACCATTTCCAATATATTTAATTTTAAAGTTTTAGATGTTCATTCATCAGAGTGGCCTCATTCCACACCTGTTTACATTTTACACACCTAACCACTGAAAAGTACTTCTGTGGCAGTAAGGCTAGCTACCCTTTAAATTTCAAGCCACTGCTACAATGCAGAACCACTATCCACAAAATGTAAACTGCATCATGCAATATCTCCACAGCAAATTAATTTTCCAACACCTAAACATCATAATGCAAATCTACAAGACATCCCCTCAACGTCCTTCAAATTTCAAGTTAAAAGACCAAACCGTTTCCAAGATATTTAATTTTAACATTTTTGCACCTTTAAAAACTCTTTGATCTCAAGAATTGGCTGTGACCTCACTATCAAAGATTATCTTTGATCGTGATGGGACATCTGGTCATGAAATTTGGACTATCTGGTCCCCTCCCAGAGACATCTGGTCCAGCAAAATTCTGGCCAACTCATCCTACACTCACAAATAAAGCTCTTGATCAAAGAAATCTCGCAACCAAAGAATTTGCATTCTCGCGATCAAAGAATTTTAAAATGTTAAAATTCCATTTTTTGACACAACTCCATTAAACTGCAGGCATGGCTCGATAGAGGGAAGCCCTCTGAGCAAAACCCATCCTAGTTTTACTTAACAAGTCACCCCTGGGCTGAGATATTTGTTTTTTTCATCCCAAAAATCTGGCCATCTCATCCCTCCTTCACAAACAAAGATTGTGATCAAAGAATCTCGTGATCAAAGAATTTTCAGGCTCATGATCAAAGATCTTTAGCAAGCCAAAATCAAAGAATTAAAAAGTTTAAAACTCCATTTTTTGACACAACTACATTAAACTACAGGCATAGCTTGATAGAGTGAAGCCCCCTGAGCAAAACCCACCCACGTTTTACTTCAGAAGTCACCCCTGGGCTGAGATATTTGTTTTTTTTCCAACCCCAAACTGAAAACAAGATAGCGGCCATCGAGATCAATAAATTTCTCGCTATCAAAGAGTCCTTGATCTTGAGCCTGCAAATTATTTGATAGTGAGGAGTGACCAGATGGCCAAAACCCCATTCTTTTTTCGCAAAACAACCATATAAATTGGTCCATAGACTTATAATGGGAGTCAAAAAGTTTAATAACTTTTGAATGGATTAATATTGTTTCACCAAACAAAAGGTGTCATCTTCCTTGATCCACACTCTTTCTATGTGCCATGTTTCAGACTGGCACGCCACATCGAATGACGCATGGCGCCTCGGATAACATCTGGAAAACTGCCGTAAAAACTGTTGAAAAGTAAATTTTTCAGTGATTCACTGTGCAAAAAATGTAAGTCCAAGCTAAACACAATTTGACAGATCAACAGAACTACCATGCCCTACCTTGAGTATCAAATGTCATGCAAATCCATTGAATGGGTCCAAAGTTATTAATGTGCAAAATTTCAAGTTTAGCATTAAAGTGCCTTCATAACCCTAACTATTGGGGTGTGACTGCATCCCTATAATTAATATATATATATATATATATATATATATATATATATATATATATATATATATATCAAAAAACTTTATTAATGCATCAGTTAGGTTATTCTACAGCATAAAAATAGAGGGAAATTCGATTTTAGGGTTCCCAGCCCTGCTCTAACCCGCTCCATCATCAACAGGCATCGGGTGTGCATTAGTCCTTGAGCCTAACTCACCCCATCCCATGTGTAAACAAGCTGAGGTGGTGCAGTGTAGGAGAATGGGGTGAGAGTTAGGGCCAAAGAGAGAGAAAGAGACAGAGAGAGAGGAATGAAGTTAAAATAAACATCACTACAATTTCTTCCAGAAAAATCAAACACATTTGACTTCAGTTGCTGCAAAATTGGATGTCATCTCATTTTTATTTCAGAGATTTAGGGCCAAATATTCAAAACTTTGCCCCGGGGCTAAATTATCACTGCCCAGCAGGCAAACTTAGCCCAGAGCACAAAACAAGCCATATTCAAAAAGAATAGCCCGGGGCAAACAGCTTCTGAATATAGCATGGGAATGAGGCCGGGCAAACTGGGCTGGGAGTGCAGGGCAAACTTAGTCCTGGCATAAGACAGCTCTGAATATGGCAACTAGGAAGTGCAAACCACAACAGCAAAACAGTGCACAGCGATGTGAAGGTAGCTAGAGGTGAACTACGTGGCCAATGTGTGTGCCAGCAAATGCGTGGACCCAGTACAGCTGCAGGCAGCAGCGTATATGAAAGTACAGTGTTCAAAACTGTAAAATATTCCCCAAACTGTTTGCACAGCGCTAACGTGTTTGCATGGGTTTATGAAGGGCTAAACCGTCAGCCCGGTGCAAACACATTTGCCCGGCACTAAACTTTGCCATATTCAAAAGTGACATGCAAATGAGCCTACTTATGTAGTCTCTGAGCAAATATCTAGATTAGCATCTCATTATGCCCTGATTTGCATGCTGTTTACACTGGGCTAATGGTTTAGCCCTGCGCTAAACCCGTGCAAAAACGTGTTATCGCTGCGCAAACAGCCTGGGGAATATTACAAAATTTTGAACACTACTTCCACATGTGCTGCTGCCTGCAGCTGTACTGGGACAACACAGCATAGGCACAGATGGTGGTGGTGATGCTGCATGCAACTGTCACACTGTAGGTCATGCTACAATGCACAGCAGACACTACAGTAGCAAGGGGGCCAGTAGTGTGTGGACACAGCAATGCCTATGGTGTGTAGGGCAGTGATGATGACTGCACTATACACAGTGAGAGGCCCAGCCTGCAGGTGTTTACTGACAGTGGACATTACTGTTACGCTGTTGTGTGACCCACAGATGCTGCAACTCTGGCATGGGATGCTCACAGTGACATATATATGTCCGGCTTTGTGTGTTGTGGCAGTTGTACAGCTGTGTGGTATGTGGCCAGGGGGGGCCATATATTATCAGAAAGGCACACTGGTGTTGGGGTATGCTCAATACTGACCCATGTGCACTGCATGATGTGTCCAAGCCTTGTAGCCACACCTGATCTGTGGCACAGCCTGGCCACCCATACACTCTCCCCTCAACATCTTCCATGCCCACAGTGCTGCATGTGTGTGCTGGCATCTGTTGGTGTCCACAGAAGTGTGGTCCGCAGGTGTATGGTGTATGCTGTATGGCCACACTGCCATGCTGTCCACTGGTGGCAGGGTCACCACTTACTGCCTGGCATGGCTGGGACTGGTGGCAGATGATGGCATCATTGTGATGCCATCAGTTAGCAGCATGCTTCCTCTATGTTTGGCTTTGTCTATGTGTCATATTTATTTGTTAGGGTCATGCAAAACCCACTCAAAACCCACACAAACACTGCGCAAAGCCATAGTGTCATGCAAAGCTGATTGCCCAGGGTTAAGACAAGCTTTTCCTGGGTGGTAATGTGTACCGCGCTAAGTGTGGCGCTAAGTTGTGCAAAACCACTTTGCGTGTCGCTAATCGCTGAATATAGCATTGTGCCTGTATTCATGTCAGTTTGCCCCTTGCATACATTATGATTTTGCCCAGCGCTAATGCAGTTTGCCTGTACTATTTGGCCTTTTGAACATAGCAGACCCGTGCTAATCCCCTGCTAAACCTGCACAAATGTTTTTTGCCCGGCATAAAGTTTTGAATATCTGGCCCTTATTGTATTCCTGTTCTATTATTTTGAAGCATATTACCTTATTTTTTTACGACAGTATTTAAAAACTGGAGTTACAATAACTGAAGCCATATGTATCAGATTAGAAGAACCTTTAATGACATAAACCCCCTCTGATGCATTTCCATGGGTTTGTTTGAAGGAAATAAAAGTTTACAGATCCCTAATATCATATTCAGATTCTGTTTTCTCCTACAAAATTCATATCTGCAAAGGCTCACAAACCCTTTATTGCTCAAAACATGGCTGGTTACCCCCTAATGTTTGACTTTGAACTTACAAAACAGGGACTAAACACTGCAATTCTATCGAGTCTGTTGTCAGAAGTGTTATATTTCAATGTTTTAAATTCAGAAACCCCTGGGTATAAAACATCAGTATGTGATTTCAACAAGTTATTACAGCCGAGATCAATCAAACTAGCATAACACCTATTTTTGTTTGTTGGTGTTAAGTAGAAAAGATGACTGCATTAATCTTTATTTCACATTTCATTAGATTAAAAAAAGATGAGAGAATGGCAGTGGGACCAAGTGACAAATATTAAATCGGCTGTAATTTGTTAAAGAATAATATTTAATTGGTACTGTATAGAAGCAGAGCATCCCGACCCCCTCCCAAACCTGAGGGAGATACACAGAAAAGATTCACAAAATTCTTTTTTTTTTTCAGAAAATAGTAACATTGTAAAACACAAAGCCAAAGATACACTTCCCATGTCTGTGTAAACAATAACGATCTGATACATCCAAACTAATAGCTCTTGTTTATGCACAAGGAATGTAAACCTTAAAAATATACTGATTTGTGACATCATTTTTTATTTTCCCTGTGATAACCTCATTCAGATGCCGAGGTTTTCAAGAATGGAGGGGATGCAATCATACCTCTCATCTGCTATGACTTTCGCATAGCCCTATGATTTTTACACTTGAATTTAACCTTGCTCCACAAAGGTTTACTGATGTTCTTAATAATGTTAAATCTATTTCTGGACACACACACTTTTAAACAATTTACCTAATTTGATAGAAACATCCCTTAACACTAAATACATTGCATTCACTATCATAGACATAGTATTCTTTAAAATAAGAAGGTGCTCCATATTCTGGTCATTTGTTCTGAATTTTAAAGGCCAGTACTATGAACTTTAATGTTTGGAGGTTGAGAGGTATGGGTGCAATATAAAACAGTAGCGGGGTGTGCAATTTAAAACATGAGCATGCAGTCCACAGATGGGGGTAAATGTGTGTATTAACCAAAAAAATTGACTCAGTCGTTCTATAATGCAAACAAGAAAAAAAGTTGGTAGACTCATACCCCCTTCCCCACAGAAATAAAGTTGGTGTATTTACACCCATGGTTCTAGTGCTGATATTGGCAGCAGACAGCAGCAACTGTCAATGGTTACTCAACTCACTGAATAGATTCACTGAGTGATTTTCCTTTTAATGTAATATATTTCAGATGTTTGCTCTGTGCAAAAGAATATGGAACCAGAGAAGAAGGATTTTGAAGATTCGGAGTGCCCCAAGCAACGTAAAGGAGGAAACCCCGAATACTCTTTTCTCAGGCTCAAGTCTACAAGCTGGAGAGAAGATTTAAGCAGCAGAAGTACCTCTCAGCACCAGAGAGAGACAACTTAGCAAACATCCTTAAGCTTACCTCTACCCAGGTCAAAATCTGGTTTCAGAACAGGAGGTACAAATGCAAATGGCAGAGGCAGGACCAGACCCTGGAGATGGTCGGGTTCCCCCCGCCCCGCAGGATTGCATCCCTATGCTGGTGAGAGATGGCAAGCCTTGTTTAGGGGACACGTCTCCCTACAACTCACCCTATAATGTGGGCATCACCCCCTACTCCTACAACTCCAATCCTTCCTATACCAACTACAGCAACCCGCCGTGCAATGCCAACTACAACTGCAACTATCCCACCATGCAGCCTAGCAGCACCGCCAATAGCTTCGTGAACTTCAGTGTGGAGGATCAACTCAATGCTGTCCAGGTTCCTTTCCTGCATGGCAACAACGGGGTCTTATCCGTGCATGGAATCCGGGCCTGGTAGACCTCGCTTTTTAGAGAATAAAGGTGGGGAACAGGCTTTTCTTCTAATCTCTGCAAAATGGTCAACTGTGAAATCTTATGAAGCTGACAACTGTCAAAAGAGCACACCAGGAAACCCTCAGGTTACCTGGGATGAGTTGGGAACAACTGTATACAGGTGGACATGTTTAACATAGAGCTGGCTGGATGTGCCCATGTTGCCAGCCATAAACCAATAAAAACTTCATATGCACTTGCAAGAGAACATGTCCTGGAGTTCGTTGAGTAAGAACAAGGCACCGATGTAAAGTTCTGGAGGCCTCATTTATAGGGACGTGAGTTATGGAAAGCACTACAACATCACTTTAGGAGATTTGTGAAACACCTTCACCTTGCAAAGAATTTGTAAGTAATGTAGATATTATAAAACAATATACATTTTCAGAATAACAGCTTTCCCCCTTTTGGGTGAATAGTTTAATAACTCAAATGTGCACTGCCTTTTAATATCGCATTGAGGATCTTACAGAAGCAAGAGTACCTCAGTCCCTCCTCACTAGAGCTTATTTTTCTTTGTTCCATTGAACTGGCCCTTAAAGGTCTACCACCATTTTTTTTTAATGTTAACCATACCTGTAATGCATATACAAATTTCCCCTTGGGGTCGCATGTTGTAATTTAGCTTATATATAATGTACACAAAACAAAAGAAAAGCATAAAACGATATATTGATTGGACACCTTGAAGCTATAGACTATCAGCAGAACGTTTAGAAATGGTCATGGAAGAAGGCTGACATTAAGAATACAACATTTGTACTTTAATGTAAAAAAAAATCTCAAATCTTTTACATTTAATGGCACAGTGTATATAAAATGTATAATATGTAATACGTTTATGCTTTCGGCTAAGCAGAAATAACAAGAGTTTCCAGAGTATAGTTTAAATCAAGATAAGAATGATGCTTTTGAGTTATGCACCATATATAAGCAAGGGAAAAAGAGTTAAACATGTTATGAATATTACTGCACTGATAGTTCATCTTAAAGATTTATTTAAACGTATCCTCTGTGATGTACAGAACTGAGAAAACCCATTTAATTGTAATTAAACAGTGTGGTTTAAAAGCCTATGTCTCCTTTTCATTTGCATGTGATAGGCTATGCAGTGATGGAGACAGACACACACACACACACACACACACACACACACACACACACACACACACATACACTTTCCTGGGGATCCCGGACATCAGGAAAGCCTTTTGAATGTGTCACAATGCAAATGAAATATTTTATGTCTTAGAAATGTCAAATAGTTACAGTCAGAATGTGAAAAAGTTACCTGTTTATGTTATTGGTTCCATATATTAATAGGGCTCTGTAGAAAGTAAACTATTACAACAAATGTTTTCCAAAAGGGAATATTGCTATCAGAGTTTCATGGCTGTGCCCTTTTCTGCTTTTTTTGAATGGAGTGGGTGGGACAAGCTAATCCTTTCCAAATGAGCTAACTTGTAATTTGGTGTTTGTAAACAGAGACATACTCTATACTGAGACAGTCATTGCCTTTATTAAAGGATTATAAATAATCAGCACTGATTCAGCTAATCAGGGCAGAGGCTTTGCCTGCATTTAAGGACCTCTCGGGGGTCATCCATGTCAGGACGATTTCCATCTTTGTATGGGAATCACTGGAATTTGTGAACTAAAGGGCCAGGCATGGTGTGTGGGGTGGGGGTCATGGTGGCCTCCTGAGTTAATAATGATATTGGTCAAACATTTAAGATGAATGCCCAAGCCATCATGTTAAGGTCTAGTGACTGCCCCTGCTTTGCAAAGTTCTGCGCTCTATAAGCAAGCAATAATACGTGACAGAGTGGGCGGTATTGGACAATACCGGACCGCCCAGAGGTGTAATGAGACCCGATGCCGCAGGCAGAGGGCCTTATAGCCCTTGGGCGGTCCGGTATTGCCCATCTTTCCCACCCTGGAGGTAGTATTGCGCTTAGAAAATGGGCTAACTGTGTCATTTTTGCAGGATTATAATGAAAAATGTGAAGTAATTCTACAAAAATTACTAAGGTTCCATTTTTTCTTCTTTTGAGGCATAGTAGTGCCTGTACGTCTGGTAGTATGCTGTTTTAGCCCCTACCTCCGTTAGTCTGTGTCTTTTGTTTGCTGTAGACAGCATTATGTCACCCCATTAGTGAAAGTGTTTTATTTCTTTTTTATATGTATCCTGTCAGTAAAAGCAGGAGACAGAAAAGAAAACTGAAGGTCTGCTGCTCTTGGAGTGCTGGTTCGCCAATTGCGGCAAGTTGCGTACTGCAGTTCTGTGCTGGGAGACAGTTTGTTGCAGTAATCAGGGAGAGGCTTGCGCTGTGCATTTTGAAATGGCAGTTACGAGAGTGACACTTCTTTTTTCCATTTGTACTGAGTGTTGTGAGTGCAAAGTGTTTTTTTTTATATATATATATGTATCCTGTCAGTAAAACGAGGAGACAGAAAAGAAAACTGAAAGTCTGCTGCTGTTGGAGCGCTGGTTCGCTGATCGCAGCTAGTTGCATAGCGCAGTTTTGTGCTGGCAGACAGTTTCTTGCAGTAAACAGGGAGAGGTTCGCGCTGTGCATTTTGATATGGCAGTAATGAGAGTGACGCTTTTTTTCCCCATTTGTAGACTGTTGTGACTGCACTGGATTATGGGGATTTCAGCCTAGGAGCAGGAGTCTTTGCCATGGGAGCAGGAGTTTGAGCCATGGGAGTCTGAGTCAGGGGAGCTGGGGAGCTGGTGTCCAAGACACAGGATCGGGAATCCGAGTTTGAGCCGCAGGAAGAGAAAGAAAGGGAAAATAGTACTGAAAAAAAAAAAGCTGTAAAGTGAGGCTGCACTTCAGAAGATGGGTGATTACCAGTACAATTTTATGTTATCTGCCCACAGTGTGGTAGTATGGCTAGGCAGTGCTATGTCTCGCTTAGCGAGACAAAAAAAAATGGCTGCATTTTTGAATTGAGTTACTGGGTTTGGGCCAATTAGCAAACAAGGTTGACGCTATGATATTAGTTATGTTGGTGATGGGGTCAGGTGACTGGCACTTTTTATTTGCTGGGCATCTATTGAAAGTTAATGTACCCCCCGGCAGGGGTACTAGCCAATCAGAACCCAGCAAATAAAAAGCCCATTTTCTAAGGATTCCTAAGTTTTACAGGGAAATTGAGCTATCTGCAGAGAACTTGTTCCCAAAGACTTGGAGTGTTATATGTAAAAACAAAGACATTTGGCTTCCATAGGAAATAATGTAATCTACAAGAAAACACAGGAAAATTGTCCTGGAGTCTCAGAGAAAATGCCCAAATCCACCTGGAAGCCTTGGAGTTTCTTGAATCTTTGTTGTGTATGTAATAAGCCACAACAGGGTGTGCTTTAAGTAAGTAATAAGCCAGGACAGGGTATGCATTATAGGATTTTAATGCAGGCCCCAGGAGTGTTTTATTTATTTGTTTTTTGTTTTATTTAGTTGTTTAACCAGGTATAGCACACTAAGCTGAAAGCTTTTTTACAGGAGCAACCTGGGAGCACAAGAAGGTTAAGTGACTTGCTCAGGGTCACACAGTATGCAAGTGGAAGCTGTGGGATTCAAACCCAGGTCTGGTCTGCTGGATGTCACCAGATTTGCAACTCAGAGACTTAGACCACTGCGCTATACTGCCTCCTTAAAGGGGTGTAGCAAGGCAGAAGGCCAAAGTCCAAGTGTCCTTACACCCCTGGGAAGTGCATTAAAATCCTATTATGCACACCCTGGGGGCTTATTACACATACAAAATGGCTCCAAATAGTTTTTGTTTTTTCTGAGGAAAATAAGATTCAGTTCCTGACTGTGTGTTTAGAGCTCTCAGCCAGTGAAATTTTACCAATCTTTAACATTGAATATCTCGGAAACAGTTTGGTCTTTTTACTTGACATTTTTAGGGTGTTTACGGCATGTCCTGTGGATGTAAATTACAGTGTTTACATGTCAGAAAAATTTTTTTAGGCAGAGACATGGTGTGGCACAGTTTACATTCTGCAGACAGAATTTTGCTTGTGGTGTTGGCTTGAAATTGATAGGATACCTAGCCTTATCAAATGGGTAGAAATGTTCCTGCTTTCTGATTGGATAAGAATCACATGTTGGTATGCTCTTAACCAGCCATAATCTTGCAACCGGTCCTAGTTAGGCTGTCAAGGACACTGCAGAGCCAGAGAGATCCATATCATCCAACCAGATAAAAAAAAGTCTGACCGGCACAGTCATCGTCATTGAGCCGCACCCCCCTCCCCAGACACACACACACACATACACACACACACACACACCATCTCTTACAGAAGGATTACTGGGCAAAAACATTTCTTGTATTTTGCCTCAATTTAAAAAGTAAAACTCTGACCTCTGCTGCTTTGAAGCTTCTGTAGAAAAAGCCGTCCAATCCAGTGAGCATCGTGCCTGCCGCCAAGACACGGATTTCAAATCACAACCGAAACCTGCTCCTCTGTCCGTTCCTTTATGCGATAGATGTTTCTCTCAAATAAACCTTACCAAATACAAATATAGCAGCTTTTACCTTTTGTAACACAGAGTGCTATCTCACATAAACCTGACCAAATATAAATACAGCATATTTTACATTTTGAAACACAGACCGCAAGTGGCTTTTAAATCACAATCGAAACCTGCTCCTTCATTCTATCAATGTTTATCTTCCATAAACTTTACGAAATTTAAATACAGCTCCATTGGCTCACCAGATCTGCTTCTCCAGTAGCTCACCACACCTGCTCCTCCACCAACTGTTCCAGATGTGGATTTTCTTCTTAAAACATTCCTGGTTTCAGTATTATGCCAGAGTGAGCAGCCGAAACCGCAACGGGGGAAGCGCTATCAGGAAAGTGCTACCCACTCCTCTGAGAAAAACATACTTGCCGTTTACTCGCAAATCAAACAAAGCAGGAGAGAAAATGAAAAATTCTGGAGTGTGTGTATGTGGTTAGCGAGCAGCCAAAACAGCGACTGGGGAAGCCTATCAAAAAGGCACAAGCATGAACTACAGTGGCTAAGGAGGAACACACTCGCTCCTGCTTCTCTGATTAAAACTCACTGGCCATTTACTCGTAGATAAAAAAACTGGGGAAAACAGAAAAGAAAACCAATACTCTAGAGAATTTTGAAACCAATACTCTGAAGGATTTTCTGTGTGTTTGGAGGAAGGGGAGACAGACACAAGAGCCCCTTACTTAATTTTCAATTATGCCTAATACAATGAATGACAAGGACTACTTTATTGTTTTTTTCCTATAATATCATAATTTTTTTACTCTTTTAGTGTGCACTTTTTATGTGCATTTTTAATTAACTTTTTCCCTTGGTGGGACCCATTTTATAAGCGGAATAAGACACTCCGAGGCGTGGTTTATAGTCTGATAAGAGCACTTCCCAGGTGCTAAAGGCGCTCGGCGCAAGCGCCTTGTTCCTCATTACGCACCGGGGGCATGCTCTAATCAGGCCATAAACTACACCTCGTCGTGTCTTATTCCTTACTTAGTGTCATGGATGAAGTTTTCAGTCATTGTGTATGTTAAATGTCAACAGGTGTGGAACTGTGCCACTCTGACGAATGAAAATTTCAAACTTTGACATGTTATGTCTCGGACACGGTTTGGTCTTTTCACTTGAAATTTGGAGAGTGTTGTCGGCGTGTCCTGTAGATGTGAATTGTGGTGTTTATGTATCGGACAATATATTTTTCGCAGAGATAGTGTGTGGTGCAGTTTATGTTTTGCAGACAGCGTTTTCTATTGTTCTACAAGATTAACATTTGTTTGGTGGCTGGCCATGCTGTTGTTAATGTACTTTTTAGTCATTAGGTGTGTAATGTGGCCCGACACTTACAAGTTGGTGGGAGGGTCCCACACTCCCACCAACCTGCGCAACTTTCTACTTTTCTATTCTTTCTTAAAAAGTAAGTAAATTTGAATCAAAAATGTTGTTAATGCATCAGTTAAGGCTGTTCTACAGCAACAAAAGTGAGGAAATTTGATATTAGGGTTGCCACCCCTTGCACCCCACCCTGCCCCCACCAGCAGGCATTGGGGTGTGCATTAGGGTCATCAGCCCTAACTTTCACCCCATTCTCCTACACTGCACCACCTCAGCTTGTTTATACATGGTATGGGGTGAGAGTTAGGGCCAATGACCCCAACACACACCCCGATGCCTGTTGGTGGGGGCGGGTGAGGGTGGGGTGCAAGGGGTGGCAACCCTAATATCGAATTTCCTCACATTTTTTGCTGTTGAATAACCCTAATTGATGCATTAATGACATTTTTTGCATAGAATATATATATATATGTATATATATAAAACTATATATATATGTGTTATTTTTGTTTATTTATTGAGTACTAGGATTACAAATACCTTTGAACCAGATGTTCGTTTACAAAGGTTCCGCGTCAGCAGGAGAATAAAAAACAAAACAGTGAGTGGTATAATACAGAAATAAGTTTACAAAGTAGTGCAATAACAAAGGGGACTTTCAACCCTAACACCAAATTTCCTTGCTTTTGTCGCTGTGGAACAACCCTAACTAATGCATTAAATGGAGTTTTTTTTGCCTCTAATTTCCCTTCTTTTTGAGAATGATGATGAGAAATAGTGAATGTAATGTGGCGGTGGGAGGACGGGGCCCTCTGCCACAGCGCGAACAGTGGCACACATGGTAACGCAAGCGCAAATGACAACGCAAAGTGTAATGCATGCGGTGATGTAGATGGGAATGGTAACACAAAGGGGAACAGAAACGCAAGTGGAAACAGTAACTGTAACAGTAATGGAAGCGCATACCCTGTGTTTTCCAAACAGGTGCATACAGAAACACAGTGGGCCAGATATTCAAAAGGGTTGCGCCATGTGCAATAGGGTTGCGCTTGCGCAAGTCCAAACTTGCTCCATTCTGCGATATTCAGCAGGAGGCAGTTGCGCCACAGAAAACATGCTGAGCAACAGCGCAATGCAAATGAATGCATGCTGAACTGGAGGGAGGAACCATGCATAAACTGCACAGCCCGATATTCAGCGGGCTGTGCAGAGGGTTCCTCTGGCGCAACCCCAACCTGCGCCTGCAGGACTTTGAGCCAAAAAAGGCTTAAGTCGAGGGCCACCACAGGTGAGCTGCTGTATTGCAGGGCGCAACACAGCAGCTGCCACCTGTGGCTGACCCCAACCCAGTCCCTGTGCCTCCTGCAGCCCGGTCGCGGGCATAGTGTACTCCCCCACCAGCCTGATCGCGGGCATCAATGTGGCTCCCCTCCCGTCACATATCCTGGTGGTCCAGTGGATCGAAATGCTTCGATCGCAGGCGGTATGTGTAATAATTCCCACCCCCTCCGTACATATCCCTGGTGGTCCAGTGGACTGAAATGCCCGATTGCGGGCGGTATGTGTAATAAAACCACCCCTCCAACATAGCCCTGGTGACTAGTGTCCCCACCACCCACCCACGAAGCCTCACCACCCTGCTCCCCACCTCGCAGCCGCGGGACGGCAGCATCCACCCGCCTGCCGGGCCTGCCGTCACCGACTGACTGCTCGGTAGGGCTGCATGCCCATTGGTGCAGAGTAAGAGCCAATGGGCGTGCAGCCCATACCGTATATGACAGTCCAGATTTGTGGAATGATGTTGACCAATCCTCTTTCTACACTGAACATTTCAGACCAAAATACCAAATGATGTGGCCACAGCATGATGAGTAATAATCACCAAAATAGTGCCCCAAAAAGGCAAAAAGCGCATTTTTCAGCACTTCACTGCACGAAAACCGCATACTGTGTATATATATATATATATATATATATATATCACAAAATAGACAAGAAAAACCCCATATACCAGCAACAATAGGTTGACAGAAGACATGCCAAAACCCCTGTCCTACAGACCGTACTCCTACCCTGCTGGCCCGCGCATGTTCCAGATAGCAGCATTGGGACCCACAGTTTGGTCCCACAAAAAACAGATGCTCCAAAAAAGCAGAATAATAAATGTATTTTAATATAATCACAGAAAAAAATGGGTAGCATTTTAAATAACCCACACCTGAAAGAAGAGGCTTGCATCGAATCACAGTGTGTAAAATAGTGAGTCCCATCTGGGAGAAGATAACATCTGAAGCATAAAAAAAAAAAAAGAAATTGAAATTAAACTAGACATGAAAAATCCTTCTCCCCTAGCAATCTAGAATATTCTGACACCCTCAGGAGAACTGACTGATAATAGGCAGCAGGGGAATACATCGAGCTGCAAAAGCCACATGAAAACCCTCACTACACAGAACTCATTACTTACAAAAGGGTGCCAGTAAACCATAAAAATGAATGAGCTAACTGACTTAATAAAGAAATGTCTCCAATGCTAAGCAAATAATGTGAAGATCATATGAACATACATATGAACATAAGAAGAAGCCTGCAGAAGAAGGCCATTTAAGCTATCTAGTCTGCTCATATTGCAGGGTCCAGACCTTGAGCATACTTGGCCCCCCTCCCCACTCCTTCCATTGTTTACATCTTCCCTTCGCATGATCCTTACCTTCCACCTATGTCTGTCCCAGACTCTGTTGAAGCTGACCACCGTCTTCAACAAGACCACCTCTTCTAGCAGCATATTCCAACTGTCCACCATTCTCTCCATGAAGAAGTGCTTCTCAACCTCCCTCCTAAACCTTCCCCCTCCAGCTTAAGACTGTGCCCCCTCATGTTATGGTTGCCACTAGACCCTCCTTATCATAACATGCCTTAATTATGAGGAAAGCACCTATGCCACCTGATTTGTCTGGAAATTTCAGCATCCCCCCCCCGGATTGCTGAATTATCCCCCATTCAATTGGACACTCTGCCTATGGTTTGATGGACAAGCAGCCAGCCGCTCCCACTTCCTGAGCTTTGTAAGCAGTTCCCCTTAGCCTCTTTCTGAAGCACTTTTTCTTTGCTGGCCGGAGGTTCTGTCTTTTTGCTCTATGCTTAGCTGGGGCCTGCCCCTTCCCCCCGCTGCTTCTTTCTGTTGGACTCTGCATTTTGTTCTTTTGATTCTGGTTTGTATTTATGCCTCCAGCCTGTGTTTCCTTGTATTTCTTCCCTGTTTTTTCTCTGTTTGTGTCTTGGTTTTGTTTTCTTTTTGGGGGAGTGGGGTTACCAGTTGTTCTTCCATTGCTTGTTCCTACCATTTAACTTTTGTTTTGCAGCCCCTGCTACTGTTTTATTTACTCCCATTGCTATTATACCCAGTGCTGTTTTTTTTTTTTTGCATAACCCAATGCTCCCCATGATATCAAGCTTGTTCCCCACGTGGACTTCCAGTGATGTCATGCCCGCAGCTGCAGCCTGAGAACTCAGCTCCGTCTCCCCCAGGGCACAAACTACTAATTTAACAACTAAATCGAGGAAACTACTGGGCTAATCAGACAGAATACACTGCAAGGATGCCCCTACGAAAGCCGGAGAATCAGAAGCAGCCACCAGATCCCTTCGATCCAGAGGAATTGCACTCCGACAGTGACAGCTCGCAAATGTCAGGCCACGGTGACCTCCCGGCAGCCGACAACACTAACGCCACCAGCCTAGCCAGACAGATGAACATTGTCCTTAGTGAAATAAGGGACTTTTGGAGAGAAACGCAGTCCACTTTTGCAGCTCTCAGAACGAACATGGGAAAGGTGGAAAAGAGGATAGACGGCCTTGAATAACAGGACGCAGCCACTGACTCCAGGGTAGACCATGCCAATCGTGCACTCTTCCAGCTGGACTAGGAGGTGCAGGCTATACAAGAATGGGCAGAAGATGTGGAGGCAAGCAGCAGGATAAATAATTTGAGGATATCGGGTTTCCCCGAAGGAGCAGAAGGTAACAACCCGGTCCTCTTCTTGAAGCAATATTTCAGAACTCAATTAGACCTGCCTGAGGACTGTACCCTCGAAATGGGTCATGTCCATTGCACACTGGGGTCCCAAATGCCCAATTGCCTGTGCACAATCCTAGCAAGCTTTTTGAGATATCAGGAGAAAGAAATGGTGCTGCATAAATCTTGGCAGAAGGGGAACCTACTCTACCAGGACAACAGAGTTTTCGTCGACAATGACTACCCCATAACCATAGCGATGAAGCGCAGGGCCTATGCCCCTATCTTAAGGAAACTGAAGCAGGCTGGGATAAAGTTCTGATCGCCATATCCATGAAACTGGTGGTTTATTTTGTGGAAGGCCCCAAAAGTTTTGAAAATGCCGACGAGGCTGCCCAGGAACTTCTCAAAATTGGGATTGAGGTTCTGACAGGTCATAAAACCCCTAGTTCAATACTGGTGTCCAAATTAGCACAGAAGGCCTGGAATAGAGTAATGCTGAGGGAACAATGTCACAGAGGGAGAGTCAGTGATTCAGCAAATAGTTACCAGCCTAAGAAGACAAGCAAGGGCTGAAGTGGAGAACGAATCTTTCAGACAGACTGGCAAATAAAGGGACTGTGGACTATTTATAGTAGTACCTAGTCAGCAGGTAAGCTAGTCTTGCCATTTCCATTTCTACATAGACTCCCCAAGGTGACCCCTGTGCACTTACGCCCGCCCACCCGAGTATCTCTCCTCTGATGCAACCGCTCTAAAGCAGTTACTCCTGGGGCTGTCGCCACCTGGTGGGGGTTTCTGCATCTCTGGGCTCCTTGCTGAAGACCTAATGGGAGAATGGGGGGGCCTCGGGTGCTGGCTTCCTCCTGAGCGAACCCACATGTAGAAGGAGAGAGAAAGGGTTAGAGGAATGGGGGGGACGTTCGGGTTGCGGGGATGGAAGAGGCATGGCTTGCTAGTCCTCTGACTTTCATTCTGCTTAAGGTGCTCTTAGAGAATCTGCTGAACTGATAGGTCGGTGGCACCTTATCAACTAGAGAGATGCTACTGGGGGCACCTTACATTAAAATAATTCAGGGGTGGGATACTGCTAAGAGGAAAGGCTAAGGGGATAGTGCCCTCTGTTCACACCCACTTTCAATTCTCGTGATGGGCAGGAGAGGCTACGGCTGAAGGCGGAGCCATCCCCACCTCATAAGCTCTCCCAATGCTGTAAGGGGGAGATGAAAGGGGCGATTGGCGGGCTCTATTTTGATTTGGATTCCTGAGGGTGACGAATAGGCCCTGCCCCAGAAATTTTCGTAGGTCTCCCAGGATGTATCTAAAGGTCAGCCCCAAACTGCTGAAGAAATAGTGTAATCAGTTGTGACACATTTATTATGAATAATGTATATTTGCTACCCTGGAGGAGGATAGGGTATGATATACCCCCCCTTCTCCCCATTCCTTGAGAGGTATAATGTCTGGTCCTCCGGAAGGTGCAACCAAGCCATGCGTGGCAAGCTAGGGGGATTGGACGCGTTTGGCTCTCAGCCCCCATGGAAGCCGTTCACTGTTTGGCAAGGCCAACCCAGTTGGCTGGCCCTTGCCCTTTGTTAGTTTATCTGTTAATGTTAATGTTTGTTATAATCCTTAGATTTTTTGGAACCTTGAAATCTGACGGTGACTTGTCTCCCTCATCCCCCTATAGGCAGTCATCCGCTTACATAGTAGGAACCAGATACTGTAGAGTCATAGGATCAAGAGTTAGTAGAAGGGCTCAGTTAAAACCTCTAACAAATAAAAGAGGCATAAATGGCTGATAAAACATTACAGATATATGCACTAAATGTGAATGGGTTGGGGACCCCAGTTAGACGCTCCACAATGCTTTCTCTGTTTAAAAAAAGTCAAGCTGAGATAATCTATGTACAAGAAAGGCATATGAATGTCAATGAGCATTAAAAATTAGTTGAAAGGGGATTCACTTAGGTTTTCTCGTCCTCATGTACTGGAGGTAGGAGGAGGGGGATCGCCATACTGGTCTCAGGTTACACCCCCTTTTGAGCCACACAGGAGTGGGCAGACGCTAAGGGCTGCCTGGTGATTGTCCAAGGGTTATTGCAGGATAGCGAGGTAACCCTGGCCAATGCCTACTTCCCCTCTGGGGTCAAGCACACAGACATTAAGATTCCTCTGAAGGAAGGTATTGGAAATGACTAGGGGGACTCTGATTTTAGCAGGGGACTTCAATATTGCACCAAGCCCAAATTTGGACTCCACGAGGGTCACTAGGGACAGACAACCCGCACCACACAAGTTTTTTAAATGGTCTATTCAAGAGGTGGGCTGGCTTGATGTATGGCGTACCCGCCATCTGAGAGACAGAAGATATTCATTCTACTCTGCTGTACATGGAACATATACAAGGATGGATCACTGCTCTACACAAAAAGAAAGCCTAGGGCTACTTAAGGAGGCCACCATTGGGAATATTGCCCATACTGACCATGCCCCTCTGATCACAAAGTGGAGACTGGGACTTGAGATGCAGGACTCCTTGTGGAGACTCAACCCGATACACCTTAAGGATGGATTATTCTAGGAGTTCCTGAAAGATAAGATACAGGAAATCCTAGAGGAAAACCCTGAACAGGAGACCCCTCCGGCGATTCGCTGGGACACGCTGAAGGCTGTGCTCAGGGGTCACCTAACACAACACACTATCCTCCTTGCCAGGCAACGTAGGTAAAAACAATTCCATTTAGAGCAAGCTTTTGGGTTTCTCCAAGAGGCACACCAACAAGGCAACCTGTCAGTGGCAGCACAGCTCAAACAGACCAAACAGGAACTGGACAAGCTGTGTCTGCAACGAACAGAGATAGCATTAGCATTCCTAAGGCAACAGTATGGGAGGTGGGCCCAAGAGCCTCAAGCCTGTTGGCCTTCTGCCTCCAGAAGCAGACACAGCTTGCCACCATAGCCTCCATTAAGGATCCGGAAACTAGCATCCAACACATAAAGTTAAAAAGTATCACACAAATATTTTGTGACTACTACAAGAAACTATATACCCCTGACCACCCGTCAGATACTAGTAAAATTGACAATTTCCTCTCATCCCCGGACCTCCCTAAACTTGACAGGGACCAGCAGGTAGGGCTGACCTCTCCCATAACCCAGACAGAACTGCGAGCAGCCATTTCCCAGCTAAAGACAATGAAGGCCCCAGGCCCTGACGGCTATGGTTCAGAGTTCTACAAGCGTACAGAACATCTGATCAGCCCCCTGTTGGAGCAGGTCTACAATGGAGTACTACAGGGCCAGGATGACCCTCCTCCAAGCTGGTCATATGCAGTGATCTCAGTCATCAGCAAGCCAGACAAGGATCCTCAACTTTGTACCTCCTACCGCCCCATTTCAGTATTAAACGTAGTTTATAAACTCCTCATGTCTATAATGGCTAGGAGATTAGATGGGGTTCTCCCTTCCCTGATTGACTTAGACAAGACCAGTTTTGCTAGCTCTAGATCCACAACAGATAATACCAGGAGAGCCTTGCATTTGTTTCAGACAATGCACTCAGGTAGGACCCCTTCGGTCCTTCTCAGCCTAGGAATTTGACTGGGTCTCCTGGCCATTCCTGTTTGCTACCATGCCCAAGATGGGGTTCCCTGCCCCATTTGTTTCTCTGATTAGAGCTCTCTATGCATCACCCAAGGCCTGTGTTAAGGTTTCCGGCCATCACTCAGTGTATTTCTCCCTACACAGAGGCACCCGTCAAGGTTGCCCTCTGTCCCCAGACCTTTTCGCCCTCTTCATTGAACCACTGGACTAAGTCATTAGGCACTCCCCACAAATTTCTGGAATCCACTTGGGGGAAGACAGCATCGTATCACCTTATATGCAGAGGATGTCCTACTTTTCCTCTCTGATCCCACACAATCAGTGCCAACCATGTTCAAAATTCTAGTTGAATATGGACAATGCTCCTGATATAAATTAAACACTTCCAAAACAGACACTTTGACATTTAACTTTGCTCCCTCACCACTATTTCGGCAGAACTACCCTTTTCAAAAGGATCTTGAAAAACTGAAATACCTGGGCATTTATTTATCCCAGGATGCTGGGAAGGCTGTACGAAACAATTATGCCCCATTCTTTTCTCAACTTCAAGAGGATTTGGCCAGGTGGAGTGTCCTCCCACTTAACCTGCTTCAGAGGGTTGAGGCGGTTAGTATGGTGATCCTTCCCCGGGCACTTTGCCTTTTTCAAAATGTACCAATATATGTTCCAACCAAAACACTCCAAACTTGGAATAAAGCTATACTGGGATTCATATGGGCAGATAAAAGCCCCAGAATAAGGTCTTTAATCCTTTCACTCCCAAGGCAGATGGGGGGCCTAGCCCTTCCGAACTTTAAACTATGTAACTGGGCCTCACATATCTCCTTTATAGTTATGCACTTTAGGCGATCCAGTCTCGGCTATATAGAGGGAGATTGAAGAGGGCCTATTCCCATTTGGGGATCTGGTAAGGGCTACCCTACACCGGACACAATATTCGATCGCACCGCTGTGCCCAGGTCCATGGATTGCGCTTCAGACCAAAACATGGAATGTGATTCGTAGGCAGCTCACCCATCCCCTATTTGATTTACCTATGTCTATTAACCCACCTGGAGCACTTTCCCCCAGCTCAGATGGATCATACTTTTGGTCAGTGGGAGCGTCTCCATCTTACCTTTATATCACAACTGCTAAAAGGGAATGATTTTAACTCTTTCCAAGAGCTGAAGCAGACCTATGACCTCAGGCAGGAGGATTTCTTTAGATTCCTGCAATTGAGACATTTTTTTCTTTTTCCTCCACGGTAATATGTAGGCAAGAAGACATACCTCCATTAATATCTCTAATGCAGAATACCATTACCGCCCCTGAGATCCCACATATAATCTCTAACCTTTATAAAGCACTTACCGAAACCATAGGTGTCAACACATTGAGGACTCTGGGGAAGTGGAATCTGGAAATGGGAATGGAGATTTCCCCACAGCAGTGGGATGGAGGCTGCCTGCTGGCATCTAAACTTACACACTCACATAGTTGGCGACTTTTTTCATGGCAATTAATAATTAGATTTTTCCAAACCCCTGCAATAACGGCTCACTACTCAAGGTCCAGAACATCTGAATGCTGGCGCCAATGCGGTGAACCCTTGGCGTACCATACCCATGTGTTCTGGTCTTGCCCTCCTATACAACCCCTTCTGAGTTCCCTTCAGGCAGAGTTAGTTGACCTATTGGGAGGTCCAGTCACCTTATCAGCAGCAATGTTCATAATGCAAATTGTTCCATGAGAACTGAAAGATCTTCACACATGCTACCTACTAGGGATTACCCTCCTGGCAGCGAAGAAAGTCTGAACTAGACACTCGCTTTCCCCCCAAATCCCCACAATACCCGAATGGAGGGAAATGGTAATTAGTATTTATAAAGCAGAAAGTATTTCATTCTCTCTGAATGGTCATACTGAACTTGGGGTACTATGGTGGGCCAGTGGATCTTGTACATAATGGCAAGAGACCCCAGCTTCTTACCCTAAAAGTTAAATCACATATTTAAAAAAAAAACACTGCCTGAACAGCTATGGGGGACAGAAGTGGCAGTGGAGCGGATTGTTTTGTTATGAAAGAAGAGAGGGTGGATAACTCTGAATATAGTGAAGGAACTTAACTTATTATTATTCCATTATGTTATGAAATTGAACCCTATGTACTCTACATATGTATGATTTGTAGCTCTCACAACCTGTATAGGCTAAACACTATGTATTAAGATGAACTTATGACTGTCACTGTCTTCCCCTGTACCTTATGGAAAAAATGTTAAAAAAAATCATATTAACAAAAAAAAAGCCTGTTCCCCATGTTATCAAGCCTGATTGTTTTCATCTGATTCAAGTTCATGCTATTACCTGTTTTGTATATGCTCCCCCTGCACCTTGCTATGCAGTTCAATCATGCTTTCCCTGTTCATACACTCCTGTTTACTCTGAGGTCTGCTAAAGCTCCTGCTACACTGTTAACCTAGCTTTAATATCTACATGTGGTTCTCAGCCCTTCTGTTGCTTTCTTGTTTGTCCTACGGCAGAAACTGGGAAGCATTTGGAGAGTCGTGGCCCCTTGTGGCTCAATATGTCTGTTTTAACACCTGCCTTAGCCACCGAAAATCCTCAGAGTATTTGTTACTTTGATTTGGCTTTCTACATGTCTGGCTAGCTTGCCCCACTATCCTGCTGCCCCCATTTACATTCATCTCCCATCATTGCTACTATGTTTTGCAGACCTGTGTGTTGGTCTGCCTCTTCCAATTGCTTGCTAACCTATGTGCAAGTCCGATTATTGTTATGCTCCCTGAACAACTATCTGATTTCCTGACCCATGTTCAGATCAACCCCTGATTTATGTCATCATTGCTCACAGCTCCCTGCCATCTGCCCTCTGCAAGGTCTTAGCACTCAATGCTTATTCAGCTCCTCGGCAGTCCCTGGGCAAGTTAGCCATATCATTGTGGTGCAGGGCCTCCCTGCAGCTGACGGTCTTGCTCTGTACCTGGAGTCTGCAGCTTGGGCATGCGAAGCTTGGGGCGGGGTCCTTCTCACCTGGCCGATAGCTGGGAATGTCGTCGCTCTGGGTGGACGTTTAGTCATCAACCATACCGATACCACCTCAAGTTGTAGTATTTATGACTCGGCCATGAAGGGAGGTTACAGCAATTTCCTTTAGCTCCAGTGTTCCACTTTAATGTAGTCTATTGGCTCTAGTGGTTCCCTGGTAAGCCACCTTCACCACATTTTCCCCACATCTCCCTGAGGTTCACCTGTTTTGTTTTTTGTTTTGCCTTGGTTGGCCAGGTGCATGCCTGGGAGTCATTACTCTCTTCCTCCTACCGCCTTGGAGGTGGCTTGTTGCAGAGCAAACTGGCTCACAACCCTCCACGGCATTTCTGTTAGAAGGATAGAGTGAGAGTTTCCCTCTAAATTGGAATATTTTCCATCTTTTCTTGTTTGGGGCTTTCTAAATTGCAGTAGCAGAGCCGTCACTAACAACATTGTCCCACACCTGGAGGGAAGGCGACCTAGACCTTGGATCCCCAGAGATTTCCTCCTCAAAGGGTTTTTTTTTTTCCTCTCCTCCATGCTGAAGGTCATAATACCTAGTTAGTACTTCCTAGTTCCATTAGTTAGGATCCGCTGTTTGATGGAGGGGGATGGTGTCCCTTCTTGGCCGTTCTCTCTCTCTCTGTAGAAAGTCCCCTCTTCCCCTTTCCAACCCATCAGACTCATCCCATGGCTTCCCTGTTTTCTCATTGCATGGACAAGCTGCCTCATGTTTATTTATTACCATGGCTCACAACTCCTGATGTTTATAAGTATCTTACGACTTCCTTGGATTGCCCATATGCTTCATACTATTGCTTCTTTTTGGGTATTCTTCCTTAGGTACCTTTAGCCAAGGGAAGCATCCCACAGCACCTCTAGGGGGTGGAACCCTCTAGAGGGTTCCTTGCCTTCGTACCCCTATAGGGTGGTAATTTCTCTAGAATAGAGAATGCGAACGGCCAAACCTAAGTAACACAGTTGCACAAGCATAACACTTACTGGCTGCATAGGCCATTGAACTGGAAGGCTCTGCCTACAGTTTGATGGACAAGCAGTCAGCCACTCCCACTTCCTGAGCTATATAAGCAGTTCCCCTCAGCATCTTTCTGAAGCACTTTGTCTTTGCCCTGCCATCCTCCCTTCCTCCTCCAGTGGCAGCGCCTCTCTCCAGGGGATTCTTCCTAAGGTGCCTTTAGCCAAAGTGAAGCATCCCGTGGCACCTCTAGGGGTGGAACCCTCTAGAGGGCATCTTGACTTTGTACCCCTACAGAGTGGTAATTCCTCTGGAATGGAGAGTGCGAACGGCCAAACCTAAGTAACACAGTTGCACAAGCTTAACACTTACTGGCAGCGTAGGCCATTGAACCAAATAGTATCACTGGAACAACTATATTACTAGGAGTCCCCAAGAACCAGACTATTAAGAACAGTATAAAAAGACAATAAAACTGAACCACCATCAAACAGTGCAACAACACGGATGCTCCAATGGCAAGGTCTGAAGGGGGGGGACAGGACATCATAAAAGCTATACCAGACATTCCACAAAGTGATCCACACCTGTAATTACCCCACATGTTGAAAAGAAACTCTCTGAAGAGGTGCGATTGAAAAAAGTAGTACCTTAGTAACTAATCACTCCTCACTTCAGTTGGCCAGAGCTCCCAAAAGCAATTCCAACCAGCATCAAAAAATAATAAAATTATTCGTGCTAACAAAGTGAAAATCAGACCACATCCATTAGTTGATCACAGCTGCAGGTTAATTGGGTCAGAAGAGATCAGGCAATAAAGTTCTTAACTCCTGATGGGCTGTCTCTGCAGACTGAAAGATGGGCTGCCCATCCAGTAACAAAACCACTAGCTGAGTTGGATACTGCAATCTAAACCGAATCTGAGCAGCTGACAGCTTAGATGTAATTTCTTGGTATGCTTTACACTGTTTCCTCGCAGGCTAGGGAAGATCCTGGAACCAGTAGAGGCACCGGCCGAGAATTTCTTACTCTCCTAAGCCTTCTGAAGAACATGTAGCTTGTCAAGACAGTTTATCATCTTAAGTATGATGGGTCAGGACTTCTCACCAGGAGCTGCCCTAGGGTGAAACACTCAGTAAGCATGCTCAATAATATAATTTGGCTCATTCAGAGAAGGTCCTGTTACTTAAGTGCACAGCTTTTGCTTAAATTGGATTGGGTTAGAGCTATCTGTGCTTTCCAGCAGTTCAACTACTACAATATTATTTCATCAGCTTTATCTTTCTAGGTCCAGTAGCCACTTCTCTAATTTATGCACTCTCTGTCCTGTGGGGAGCTATCACCCTGTTAGCATACCAGAAGGCAAAGGAACCCTCTTGAACAGGGTTCCACCCCTAGAGGTGCAACAGGACCATAATTCTTTTAAGCCAAAGGTACCTGAGGAATGAACCCAAAAGTACTGTGCAGCATGTGGTGAACACCGAGACTGAGTGAGTATTGAGCAACTGCAACTAGTGATGACATAGCAGACAGAGACTGATTTGAGCAATGACTGAAAACAGCTGATAACAGAAAGAGGCATGATTTCAGTAAGGATAGTAGGAATGGCAGGACTGAAGAATAAGAGAGACACCATCCAACCCCAACTTACAGTAGAAACTTACTACTAGGGTAAACACTTTACTTATATACATATTCTACAGTACACTATTGCCTTTGGAACTCAGGTGAGAAAACAAAAAACTGGGGAGGAAATCTCCTGAGATCCATGGCCTCAGTCACCATCTGTCCTGACATGGGAACTTACTATTGTGACAGCTCAGAATGCTAAATTGGAGTTTAAAATTTAGAAGTAGTTTTTAGAGGGATAATTCTCTCTCTATCCCTCTAATAAGATAATGCTGTGGGCTGCTGCAAGTCAATCTCTGCGGCTAAAGAAAGTTCCCTGTGAAGGAAGCTCACCTATCAAAGCATGAAATGAGGAGAGTAGCAACTGCTGAAAGGTTGTCACCCAGCTTCTAAACCATGAGACATCATCTCCCTGAATGGAAACTAAAGGAAGACAATACGGGATGTAACAAGGTGGATCTTAGGAAAAAGCAGGAAGGATAGCTTTCCGAGGTGCTGCCGACGTGATCTGCACAGCTAAAGAAGTGGTTGCGGATTTAGTGCCCCACCATCTGGCAGCTGAAATCTTTAATACTTCACCTTGAGGTGCCATCAGCTGAAGGTCTGTATGGCTAAAGTTTCCCCCAGAGTGTTGGTTCTTACCACGTGGTGGGACTGCTGGGAGGTGCTGCAGGAGACAAGCAGCCTACAAAGAAAGACCCACACCTGAAATGAGGGACTGTTCCTCAAGATGCAGATTTCAAGAAGAGAAGAGCTGTCTACTCAAAGGGAGAATCCTGAGGGCAAGATTCCAACCAAATAATGACTGCTGAATGGAGTGATTGGTATTGACGGAAAATACAGCGAATGAAATGTGCTGAAACTTGAATGTACATCATCGTCAAAAATGAGAGATAAAACCCAGCCTCACTAGAAAGAGATGGAAGCTAGCTGAAAGCACACTAAGACTAGGGGGCCAATTCTAGAAAGGATACAGATGGTGCAAAATGACTTGTGCCAGCAGGAATGGTGCAAGTAGAACTTTGCGCCATGAGTTCCGACATTTGGAATTCAGGAAAGCAACCTGTGATATGTTGCAGGCTGCTTGCACCATGGACATACGCCACCATTTGTGCCCAAACCCTGCTGCAACATGAAGCAAGGGGGTTTACAGCGGCAGGTGTGCCCTATTCTGGAAGGGTGGCTGCCACATCCCCTAATTTGGAATTCTATAACAATCCACGGAGGACATCTGTCGAAGTCCACTTACAAGTGTACTTTGGGTCCCCTGGGGGTTGTACCTTAATATGCTAACACATTCCCCATAAATGAGGCAGCTCCCCGGTCCCACTCCTGGTGATAGTTAATGAAAAGCCCTGCAGGGCTATCAGACCCGCCCCCAGTCCCACTCCTGGTAATAGTTAAAGAAGAACCCCACAGAGCTATTGGACCCCCACCAGTCTTGCTCCCAGTAATAGTTAAAGAAAATCCCCAAAGGGTTAGCGGCCACCCCCAGTCCTGCTCCTGGTAATAGTTAAAGAAAAACCCTGCAGGGCTATCAGACCCCCAAGTCCTGCTGCTCCCAATAATAGTGAAAGGAAAGCCCCAGAGGGCTATTTCCCCTAAGTCCGGCTCTGGGTAATAGTTAAAGAAAAGCCCCAGAGGGCTAGCGGACCCCCCCAAAGCCCCAATCCCCAAATCCCAATGACATGTTGGTCTTTAATATGCAGAAAAAAGCATTCTCTCAACCCTGGTAGCCCTAGTAGTCTAGTGGCTCCCAACCCGGCAGTGCCAGTCCACCCCGCTCCTCTCCAACCATACCCAGCCAGTGACTGGCACAACCTACCTCTCACCCCCATGGACAGTTACTGACTGAGCTCTGTATGACCATGTACTACTGTAAAAAGTACTCGCTCAATGAATGACAGCTGCTGTCATTCACTGATCACATACTATTTACAGAATTGCGTGCTCATACATAGCTCAGTAGACAGATGGCCATGGTGGTGAGGTGAGAGTGCCAGTTGCCATCTGGTATGGAAATGAGACCACTGGACTACCAGGCCTCCAGGGGTGTGGAATGCTTTTATGTGTATTAAGGACCGACGTGTCATTGGGTTTGGGGATCGGGGATCAGGGCTTTGGGGGGTCATTAGTCCTGTTGGGCTTTCAATTCTTTGGTATTGGTGATAGGGCTTGGCTGATCTGATAGCTCTGTGGGGCATTTCTTTATCTATTACCAGGAGTGGCACTGGAAGGGGGTCCAATAGCCCCATGTGGCTTGCTCAGCATGCACTACCAGACAGCTACTCCCCTCCACACTGGATCACTGGTGGCATGCAGCCCTACACACGGGGGGTGGAACAGGGGACGTTCTGGCACTCTGCGGGATGCACAAACATCCGGATTGCCAGGTGCAGGTGTCGGCACCTCCGCCAGGTTGGGGCAGCCGTAAAGATAGGGGCCTGTTACGCTGCCCTCCAAGAGCGACAGCAGTGGGCTGCAGCTGTAAAGCAGGTCCATTGTACCCCCACTGAGGGAGCCCCAGCATGTGGGGCACACTGGAGTGCCTGTGGGTGGTGTCCGGGCACCTGCCCCCCATACCAACTGTGGCGCTGTACACACAGGCTCCTCATCTGGTGCACACGAGAGCAGGTGATCCACTAAGGGGTCTCAGTCAGGCTGCTGATTGGCAGACCACCCAGATCCATGGCACCACACCCAACTGCCCCCCCCCGTGAGCCTGCATGTCAGAGGGGCAGGGCACATGTAGGTCGCGCAGTGGCCACTCTTCTTGACTGTGGCCACCCAGATCTCTCAGCGCGGTGCTGTGGTGGGTACGACACTAGGCGATCTTACCAGCCTGTTAGTGCATAGGGACCAATGTTAAAATGCATTAAGCCTACAAAAGGTCTTCATAATGCATGAAAGCACAGCCATTTAAATTGATGAATATTATAACTAATTTTACTTTGAGCACTTCCTATAAATAAATCAATAATAAATTTCCCTCAGACAACAACCTGGCTCAAACCACCATCCACGTCACAGAAATACAAAACATCTTACAAAAAATTGAAGGTCATCCCATACAAATTAAAATAAATAATTGTTATGAGAAAGCAATAACCTAAAAACACAGAAAAGCTGCCTTGATAACATTTCTCAGCAAAACTAAACAAAAACGCCTCCTGAACAATGGCAGAACTAGAAGAGCCATTTGAATACAGTAATTATTACATAGAATGGGGAGATAGCCCCACCAATAGGGAAATATCAAGTTTCTGTTATTCTCTGGTACAGTAACAAATGTGATACACACAAACACTGCGTGCAGGCATGCTACAAATGCTTTTACGCCTTACACCTGCACATACACACACAAAACGCGTACATTAAGTAGCTTCCCTGTGGGGGCAAAGATGGATGTTTCTCAGTTGCACAGGTCCAACTCGTCCACCAAGGTGATCCTGAAAGCCTGGATGAACTTCTCCTGCAGGCACTTGAGTTCCAACACCACTGTCTTCTGCAGAAAACTGTTTCCTGAAAGGAAGTGCTGGCATGGTGGGCAGGTGGCCTGGCTAGTGGTGTGTGTGTAGCAGGAAGACGATTGGAAGGGGTTCCCAAGAGCAAAGGGGTAGGGATTAGGGAGGGTCTTAATACAAAAAGGAGCTGAGACCAGTGAGAGGAGGGAGGGAGACTGGAGATTTTTTTTTTAATGAAGGAATTGACTGAGGAAAGGGAAGTGGAGGAGAGGATATCAGATGCCAGGGATTTGGGGAGCAGGGAGATGGAGGGGCCAGTACACACCAGGGATTTCTGGATCAGCAGAGGTAGGGAGGACTAACTAGATGCCAGGGAATTTTTGTAGTCGAAGACAAGAGAGAGGTTGGGGTGGGAGTGGGGAAGACAGTCGATGAGAGGCAACAGATTTTTTAAGCAGTGTGCCTCGGGGTGGGGTGGGTGGAGAGGATTAGGTATAAGAAACCAATTTTTTTCAGCACAGTGTCAGTGGAGGGAGGCAGGGAGGCAGGAGAGAAGTTTGTCATGGGGAAACAGATTTTTTTCGGAAGGGTGCTGGCAGGGGAGGGTGGCAGATCAGAGAGGGGAAACAGATTTTATTTCAGGAATATGTCCGTGGGGGTGGGAAAGATAATTGATTATTAGCATACGTACTGGGAGCTCACTGATATAAACAGCTCCTATGCTTTCTTTTTGTATTTAGAAGGGTAAAAGGAGCTAGGAACAGAGGGCTGACAGGAGGCAGAGCTTGCAGAGGCAGGGAGCTGGTGGTGTTAGCAAAGGGGCTGGGAAGTGGAAAAGTAACGTTAAAGAAAACAAACTGTGGTCAGAGCCAAAATGGCTGCTGATACAGAAACCTACTAAGAAACATAGAACTAAAGTGTGGGTAGCTAAGATTATTTAGTTATCTGTAACAGAAGCCACCAACTGTACTTGCACACCACATGGGAAGTGCGGTAAATTGCGGTAAACAATTCCCAAAGAAGCCCGTTATAAATTGTAGGTAAGGAATAACACATGACATGGTATGCAGCAATACTAAATTACCGCACGCCCCAGGTGGGTTGTGAGGCATGAGGCATAGCTGAATGCCTTCAACCACCTTGGAAGTATAGTATATGATTCCCATAGGATCACATTGTAAATTGTAAGTAAGCAATAACACACATCAGGGTGTGCGGCAATGTGAAATTGCTGCATGCGCCAGGTGGATTGTGAGGTATGAAGTGCAGCCAAGTGCCTTCAACCACCTGGGAAGTGCACTATAAAATTCCCATATGATCACATTGTAAATTGTAAGTAAGTGATAACACGACAGTGCATGTGGTAATGCTAAATTACTGCATGCCCCAGGTGGGTTGTGAGGTGGGTTATGAGGCATGAGGCACAGCTGAGTGCCATCAACAACTTGGGAAGTGCAGATGTCATTACTCAGATGCTGAAGGCACCTATCCTACCGTGGAAGCACATGCTAAGGACATGGGATCCTCAGATTGTTTCTGACAGCCGTATATGACAAACTAGGAACATGGCGTGGAAAGTATCTGCACATGAGCAAGTGTCGTAGCTAAATTACACTTTTGAAATAGGAATCACTGAGATGAGTAAGGGTTATTATGTGCCTCAGCAGGGGCCACATAGAATTATCAGTCAGACTGAGACAGCCTGTACTCAAGGTTGGGATACGGTCATGGAACTCTGGGGAATAGGCTAATGCTGCTATAGGGGCACAGTTCCATAACTAGATAGGCTTGGGAAGATTAGATAGAGCATGGGGGGAGCAGCTGGTGCATCAGAAACTGCTTGTCAGTTCTATCCAATGGTAGGTGCCACTTGTACAGGGGGATGGGTATTAGAAACAAATAGCTCCCTTCTCCTGCCTTCTGAACAATGGAAGAGGGTGCAAAATTGTTGCACGCTTAATATTTCCATTTCTATTTCCCCCTGCTCTGTCAGTGCTGCCACATCATGACAGTGAGAGCCACAAATTCTCATATTCCCACTTTAGGTTATCAGGCAAAGTGATCTAGGGCAGGCTGCATTTCTCATGTAGCCACTGACAGACACTTCCTTTTCTTCCTTGCAGTTAGTCTTGCACATAAAAACTGCCTTCTCCATACTACCCAGAGCTACATCTTGCTCTGCTGCCATTTCCCTTTTTTGGTTTCATTTTATGTCATTCAGCTGTGTGACATGTAAGCTGGAATGCTACCTTTGTTTCCAGGTAAGAAGCCAGGGGCCTCATGCTCCTCAAAGCAGCCACCTGCTGACTCTCCCACATTCTTAGCATGAGCTTCTGTGGCAGCATAGGTACCTTTGGCACCTGAGAGAAGACATCCGCACTGCCCAGATGGTTGATGGCACTCATCTGTGCCTCATGCCTCATGCCTCAGAACCCACCTACCAATTCACCTGGGATGTGCGTTAATTTAGCATTACCACACACCATGTTGTGTGTTTTGGCTTACTTACAATTTACAACGTAATCCTATGAGAATTTTATATCGCACTTTCAAGGTGGTTGAAGGCACTTGGCAATGCCTCATGCCTCACAACCCACCTGGAGCGAGCAGCAATTTAGCCTTACCATACACCTTGCCATGTGGTATTGATCACTTAAATTTTTTTTTTCAGTTAAATCTTTTATTGAAGTTTTATTTTTACAGACAGACAGACAGACAGAAGAACTTTACACAGTAGAGAACGGGATAAGGTTGTGGTTACATATACAACCCTGTGGTGAATACTTAAGACATATAACGCACTCACCTACTAATTCCAGTACCGTGCAAGAAAGGAGGATGGTCAAGGCATCGGTTTTCCATGTCCTTGTTGGCATGTCCTTTAGGGACTGACGGAGTTTCTTGGCAACCTTCTCCCTATACAAACAGAACACAATTACACGCTACGTAACACAAACTGCAAACAATCAGGGATTATTCCGTGATCATTAACTTCAAGTAAGCATCATGTAACAAATAACTCATAGGCACTTCCATGGCCCATATCATAACTTTTCAGCCTATTCCAGCTTTGGGGTTTACATACTTTATAAAGAGGGACCAGCACAACTCATATTGTGCCTCTGTGTTTCATAGAAACATAGAAACAGAATTTGACGGCAGATAAGGACCACTTGGCCCACCTAGTCTGCCCATTTTCCTACCTAACAGATAAGCTGCAGATCCTAGTTAACCAACAGCTTACTTCCTCCTACCCCCCCAGGACTGCCTTATGCCTGTCCCATGCATTCTTGAAGTCCCCCACTGTTCTTGACTCCATGACCTCCTCAGGGAGGCTGTTCCATCATCCACCACCCTCTCAGTGAAAATACTTCCTCACATTACCTCTGAGCCGTCCCCCCTCAATCTTCAAATTGTGCCCCCTTGTTCTTGCACATCTCTTTTTCTGGAAGATGCTACCCTCTTGGACTTTGTTAATTCCCTTGAGGTACTTGAAAGTTTCTATCAAGTCCCCTCTCTCCCTTCTTTCCTCAAGGGTATACATATCAAGCTCCTTTAGTCTTTCTTCGTGTAACCCCCTGCAAATGGGGGTTCCCAAAAGACTTCCAGGAGCTTGCTTGAATGCTCCAAGCCTGAATGGTGTTTGGCATTTAGCCATTTATCAGTGAGTGTTTTTAGAGCCTCTGGTACTGTCTCTTTAAGAGCTGTCTGCTTGCAGACATAATTAGTTTGTATGGGGGACTGTGTGCTTCTCTGAGTACCACTCGAGCTGCTGCCAATTCACTTCATTTTGCAGTCACTAGAGTGCAAAGGGAACCTATCTGAAAGATGTAACTGTTTGCCAGAAATTATTTAGAGTAATAATGAAATTACAGTTTGTCTAACCTGCTTTCTTTGCAGTCAGAACTGTGTCTGCTAGTTCCCCATTCTAGTTTTGAACTGCTGAACTGGACCAATCAGTGTGGGGTAAGCTAGCTCTAAAATGGTGCCTTGACGAATCAGAACTTGGACTCATAATCTGAGCCAGCCACAAGAGGATTGTATGGGCAGTGACTCTGGGAGATGTAGTTTAGACTTCAGTGCCTTTTGGACCAACAGCAGCAGTCTATTGTGAGTGACAGCCAATCCAGTCAAGAACTGGGAGGAACTCAAAGGAAGTGTCCGGTTTTGTCGGGTTGGAGTTTCAGTTGAGCTTTGGCAGTGAAGAAGGAAGGAGCCCTGTGCTTTTTCAGTGTGCAGTTTTAGTCAAAAACGTGTAAGGCCCAGAGTTCCAGTCTGCAGCTTGTGTAACAGCTTGTTAGGACTGAATCCATCCTGTGAAAAGAATCAAAGGATCTCTGAAGAGTAGAAACCAGGCTCACCCTGTGAAGACTGGAGGAATTGCTGAAAATTGCACTCGGTCTGTCAGGAACTGAATCTGCTGTGTGTTCTCCGGGTATTGTGCAGTAATTGCGATCGGGATACAGATGCAGCCTGCCTGGTATAGTGCTTTCTTTTATATGGATGTGTGAAGAGGTTTGTGTACCTCAAGTGAGCCCTGCTGACATTGAAGGACCCTATCTTATTTGGAGGTCGTGAGTACTAATTCAGGTCGCTCCCTGTTGAATTGCCACATTAAATCCAAATGGAATTACTGTACTGCTGACTGTTTAATTCTCCTTTCTCTGTGTGAAAGGGCCCCTACCAGCTGCCACGGTTTGGACTAGCCACTAGGGCTTGGGTACCCAGGGACAGTAACTGATAGGGATAGGCCTGTGCACAGAGCCATAGGTAGATTATTAGAGTGATAAGCTAATTAACCTGATTTCCCCCTGTCCTTGTTATATCCCCCTAAATAAATCAGAGCTGCTTGTTTCAGCAAAGTTATACTGCCTGAGGTATTTGTCTATGTTAAAGTACTGTACTGTGATTGTTGCACTGTATCTCATTTCACAGGAGGTCCCAGTGCCGGAACCAGACCTGGGGTAAGTGTATACTGTGAAGGTAATTCTGATATATTGTGTGGGCCACTAGTGGGAAGAAAGGGGTTGCAGTGTCCCAGAGGCTGTGACCAAGTTAGTTTAACTATTGCAAACCCTGACCTCTGGGTGGAGGCACCACCATTGGATCCAGGCCCCTCAACCTGTTAGTGGCAAATCAGGCGAGGTAGTAGCCCCTGGGATGGCGCCATCTAGGGTTACATTAGTATGTCTTCTGGTGCAGACCGTGCACCATTTTGGTTGCCCTCCTTTGGACAGCCTCTACTCTGTCTGTGTCTTTGCGGAGATGGGGTCTCCAGAACTGCACACAGTACTCCAGATGGGGTCTCACCAACTGTCTGTACAGAGGGATAACAACTTCCTGTTTTCTATTATTGATGCCTCTTCCTATGCATCCCAGTATCCTCCCAGCCTTCCTTACTGCCTTCTCACATTGCTTGCCCACCTTTAAGTCATCTGATATAATTACCCCCAGGTCTCTTTCTATTTTTACTGTTGTTAGTATCTCACCCCCCATTGTGTACGCTTTCCCTGGGTTTTTGTTTCCCATGTGCATTACCTTGCAATTCTTTGCATTGAATCTGAGCTGCCATACATTTGACCATTCCTCCAACCTTGCCAAGTCCCTTCTCATTCTTTCCACTCCATCTTGTGTATCAACCCTGTTGCAGATCTTTGTGTCATCTGCAAAGAGACATACTTTTCCTTCCAGTTCCTCTGCAATGTCACTTATAAAGACATTAAAAAGGACCGGTCCCAGTACTGAACCCTGTGGTACCCCGCTAGTAACCCTCCTTTCTTCACTGTGTACTCCATTTACTACTACCCTTTGCGTCCTGTTGTCTAGCCAATTTTTTATCCAGGCTACCACCTTGGGACCCACTCCAAGGCTGGCTATCTTGTGTATTAATCTTTTGTGTGGGACTGTATCAAATGCCTTGCTAAAATCTAGGTAGGCCATGTCCACAGCCCATGCCTGGTCTACTACTTTGGTCACCCAGTCAAAGAAATCTATTAGATTCGTCTGACACGACCTTCCCATCGTGAATCCATGCTGCCTTGGGTCCTGTGCCGCACTGGCCTCTAGGTACTCAACAATTCTTTCCTTCAGAAGTGATTCCATCATTTTCCCTACCACTGAGGTCAAACTAACTGGTCTGTAGTTTTCTGCCTCTGTCCTGCTCCCACTTTTGTGAAGAGGAATCACATTTGCCCTCCTCCAGTCCTCGGGTACCACCCCATCCTCCCATGATTTGTTAAACAGAGTAGTCAGCGGTGTCACTAATTCTACCCTTAGTTCTTTTAGAATTCTTGGGTGATTCCCATCAGGCCCCATTGCTTTGTTCACCTTCAATTTTATTAGTTCTTTCAGAACTCTTTCTTCTGTAAATGGACTGGTATTGACCCCCGTCTTCAGAGTGTTTCTCTTGTTTGGTTTAGGTAACTCCCCCTCCTCTTCCTTTGTGAATACTGAGCAGAAATATTCATTCAGTATCCCTGCTTTTTCACTGTCACCCTCTACCCACACTCCCTCCCCTTTATTAAGCTTCAGTATCCCTCCTTTGGTCTTTCTTCGCTCCCTAATGTACCTATAAAAGGTCTTATCCCCCTTCTTAACAGAATTGGCTATCCTTTCCTCGGTTTGGGCCTTTGCTATTCTGACTGCCTTCCCAGCCTCTTTCTGCTTTAACTGATAACGTTCTCTGTCCTGCTCCTTCTGTGTTTCCTTATATTTCCTGAATGCTGTCCTTTTCTCCTTAACCTTCCCTGCCACCTCTTTGAGAACCATAGCGGTTTTGTTGTGTTTTATTGATTTGCTTTACACAAAGGCTTGTTGCCCTGTGATGGCTGTTTTGATCACTCCCCATTGTTCCTCCACCCCTCCTTCTTGCCTGTTTGCTAGTGCTTTTCTGAGGCACTTTCTCATTTTCCCAAAGTCAGCCCTCCTAAAGTCCAGTACTCTTGCTTTTGTATGGCTTGATTGTATGGCTGTGTTTATCGTGAACCACACTGTTTGGTGGTCGCTTGTTTCCAGATGGCTACCCACTTCTAAATCTGAGATTCTTTCTCCATCCCCATTTGAGAGTACCAGGTCTAAGATTGCTCCCTCCCAAGTGGGTTCCAATACTAGCTGTCTGAGGCATGCCCCTGTAGGGCATCAAGAATGACCCTGTTTTGAATGTGCCTGCAGCAAAGGTGCTCCAGTTAACATCTGGCATATTCAGGTCCCCATCAACAATATGTCCCCTTTTCTGCCATTCTAAGAAAGCCTTCTATCATTTCCTTGTCCATTCCTTCCCCCTGAGATGGGGGTCTGTATACAACCCCCATGCAGATTGTGGTGCCATTTCCTGTCTCCAGGGTGACCCAAAGTGCCTCATCTGCTCCCTGTTTACTCTTTAGTTCTGTTGCTTTTATCCCTTCCTTTACATAGAGAGCTACTCCTCTTGCCGAATGTGTCAGTTATTCCATGGAGGCAATCTGCAGCAGGGAGGAAGTAACCTCCTGGGATGTGGAAACCTCCTGGGATCTCCACCTATAAAGGAGTAGATGATTGACCTGCATCGCCAGATGGGCCAGCCATCTAAGTTCCTTACCCTTGAGGTGGGGTGCCTCTGATTTTATTTTATTTTTTTTTACTTTAAAGTTTATTAGAAATTTTCATACATCAAGGAGACAGAACATAGGAGTTAACCATGTTATACAAATTATCGAGTATACTGAGTCTGTCCCCCCCAGCCACCCACCCTAAGTCCATCCCTCCCACCTCTGGCAAACCACAACATTTACAACATCAGTAGTCCTTAATAGTCCATGAGACCAATCTTCTTAATCAAATTAAATGGAGTACAAAGTATGCAAGGGATCCCAAATCTTATTATATTTAGGTAGTCTATGCTGGAGATTGGCACAGGTTTTTTCTGCCCTAAGATTCCCCAATAATTCACTAAGCCACTCCGTATAAGAAAGAACCTCTGAACTCTTCCAATGCCTAAGTACATGTTTCTTAACAGACATTGCTATTATAGACATATAATATTTACGTTTAGTAACTCTTATCGAGGAATAATCCCTTAATATACAAATTTCAGGTGTAAAACAATCAGAAATACCTAACAAAGGATCAGCCTTGGCTGAGATTGTTTCCCAAAGAGGTACCACCTTTAGACAAGTCCAAAAAATGTGTTGGAGTGTGCTTTCTTCCAAGGAGCAACGAGTACATAGGTTGGATTTGATAAGACCCCATTTAGCTAATTTCTGAGGAGAGTAATAAAAGTTGTGCAATATATGAAATTGAGTAAGACGGAGTCTGTCCTGTGTAATGAAGCAATGGCAATTACGCCACAGGGAGGCCCAATCCAATGTTAAAGAAGGGAACAAACTGGTCCAGTATTCCATGGAGCCGAAAAACTGCGGGAAACGATACTCAAAAAGCGTAGCATATATCTTAAATATGGTCTTAGGGAGGCGACTTAAAACCTGGAGATCTTGATACAATGATTTACTATGTGACGCTGGTGGAGAGTGACCCAGGGTTTTAACGAGAAGATGTTTGAGTTGACACACCTTAAAGTAACCAGAGGGTGGGATGTTAAATTTAGACATGATATCTGGAATAGAGAGCCAAAAATTCTCATCTTTTTGAAGCAAGAAGGGAGAACCCGTCCCCAGCTGCGGTAGCCATGTAGAAGGAATGGACTTACCATCCAACATGAACAAGGGAGAGTTCCAAATAGATAGGGAGAGATCCTGTAGAGGATTATATTGCAGGAATGCACAGAGCTGTAGATGAACCCGCAAGGATAGTTCGATTACTGTGGACTTTAATTTGGGTGGGAGTTGAGAAGGTTTCAAAGCTAGGAGGTTAGAGGGTTCAATCCCTATAGAGCGAATCATGGCAGTCTCTATTTCAAGCCACAGAGGACTGGGAGATGAAGGCGTTGTGTCTACCCATCTCATGTACTTAGAGGCATGGGTGACCCAGTAGTACATATTCAAGAGAGGAAGCCGCAACCCTCCCTTGTGTTTTGGAGCAGCCAACTTGTTGTATGCCAGTCTTGGTTGTTTTTTAGCCCAGATAAATTTTGTAAAAATTTGATGTAACTTCTTAAACCATGCCCCAGGAAGCCAAACATTAAGAAGGTTGAGGGGATACAAAAGGCGAGGAACTATGTTCATTTTGACCAAATTGATCTAACCCCAGAGGGAAATAGGAAGTTTGCTCCATCTGTCCAGATCATGTGTAATGGTCAAAATGAGGGGATCCAAATTCTTCTTGATGGTTGAGAGAGAAGTTCTGGTAAGAAAGATACCAAGATATTCCAGAGAGTCCGGAAACCATCTAAGACCCAGGATAATGACCGATTGCCTAAAAACTTTGTGATTCAAGGGGAAAACAGCTGATTTGTTTAGATTAAGCTTGTAATTAGAGAGGCAACTGTAATTCTCTATGACTTGAGCACAGCAGGGATGGAAATATCTGGATGAGAAAGCTGGAGAAGAAGATCATCAGCATATGCTAAAACCCTTACTTCCTGACCATATATGTTGATACCTTGTATTTGTGTATTGGCAATTAAATTTCTTAAAAGTGGCTCCAAATAAATATTAAATAGAAGGGGAGAAAGAGGACATCCCTGTCTAGTACCCGAGTGCAGAAAGAAAGGCTCTGAGATAACTCTGTTCCCCGTGATCCTAGCCGAAGAAGCTCGATAAATAGCAGCAATCCAGTCCAGAAATTGAGATGGGAAACCAAAAGCTTTTAATGTACTAAGCGAAAAACTCCAATCTACCCTATCAAAAGCCTTCTCGGCGTCCAGGGACACCAAGACTGCTGGGAATTGTGCATCCCTGGACACCGAGAAGACATGGGAAAGCGTGTGAAGATGATCCACTGAGGAGAGTCCTCACATAAAACCCACTTGATATATTTCAATAAGGTCCGGCAACACAATAGACAGCCTATCTGCTAAAATTTTTGTTAAGATCTTCATGTCTTGGTTTATAAGGGAAATGGGTCTATAACTCTGAACCAGTTCTGGGTCTTTACCGGCTTTCGGAAACAGTACTATTAGGGCTTCGAAAAGAGTAGGGTCGGTGCAGACACCGGATAAAATATGTTGGAATAAAGAGGGGAGGGGGAGGGACAATCGACTCTTTAAATTTCTTTAAAAAGTAGGCTGAGAAGCCATCTGGTCTGGGAGCTTTATCCAGGGGGAGTTTTTGTATTACCTCAATAACTTCCCAATTAGAAATAGGTGCCAGTTATAAACTGTTGTGGGCTTCAGATAGAGTCTGTAAATAGGTGCGGGAAAAATAATCATCCAGTGTGGAAACTGAGGGTGGGTTATCCATTTTATGATATAAGGATTTATAATATTGAGTGAATTCCTGCAGAATTTCCTCAGGGGAGGTTTTCAATGTTCCATCCGTTGCCGATCTAATGGGGGGAATAAACCTTGCTGATTCCTGCTGTTTGATCCTGAGAGCGAGAAGTTTACCTGCTTTTTCCCCTTGATCCATATACTTGGCTTTGGCACATACCATAGCAAATACAGCTTTTTCCCCAAGAATCACCAAGTATTGATCCCTAATAAGTGTTAGTTTGTGTTTAATTTCCTGCGGTGTATTGGGGGTAAGGGAGCTTTCAATTACCCTTATCTGAGACAATAAAGTCTTCATTTTGACATCTTGTGACTTCTTCTGCACAGTAGCCTGACTGATTAGGATACCTCTGATATACGCTTTGAAGGCACACCATAGAACATCTGGCGCAACGTCTGGAGATGTATTCGTGGTAAAGAAAAAATCGATATGTTCTTGTACTTCCTCAGCGATCTTGTTTTTTTTTTATAATTTGGTCGTTAATTTTCCACCTTCTATCTCTCTTTGGAAGCATGGCTAAGGCTATACGAGATTGGACTAGGGAATGATCTGAAGGCGGGCCAGGTGAATTAGTAGAGGACAACACCCCAGGGATAAGTGTCTGTGAGATTAATAAATAATCTATACGTGAAGCCGTGTGGTGAACTGGGGAGACAAAGGTGTACTCTTTCTCTTTGGGGTTCAAAATCCTCCAGAGATCGCATAGTCCGAGTTGATACATCAGGTCATACAGGGCTCTTTGCGCGGGAGAATTCACTCTGGTTTGGGGTGGTGATCGATCTAATTCGGCATCCATTACTAGATTTAGGTCACCCCCTATGACTATCATTGTAGGAAGAAAGGGAAGTATCTGCAGGATCAGCTGCATAAAAAATCCAGGGTTGTCTATGTTGGGACCATATACACTACAGAGGAGAAGGGGGACCAGGTGAATAGCCCCTTTAACTATGATGTACCTACCCTAAGGATCTCTGATGGTCTGTTCCACATCAAAGGCGATACATTTGTTAATCAAAATCATAACCCCCCTGCTCTTAGTGGAACCTTGAGTGGCAAAAACTTTCCCTACCTGAAGCCTTCTCATCTGCAGGGCCTCTGAATCCAACAAATGTGACTCTTGGATAAAGGTGATTTGTGAAGGTAAAAGGCTTAGATGTTTTAAGACCTTGTACTGCTTAAGTTTATTTCTGATCCCCTTTACATTCCAAGTAGAAAACCACACCTCATGGATCATGCTTAAGAAAACAGGTCAAAACATAGGATATAGTAATTAACCAACCTAACTGCATGTGGAAACTGGTATACAATCTATACCTCAATTTGTGGTTTGCCCCTCCCCTTCTCCCCCGAGTTAACCAGTTTACCCCATTAAACAACCCTAAAACCCCATAGAATACAGGCTGGAAAACTAAAAATAAAACTCACTCCTGCATAAAAGACCCCCACCCTCCCATACCCTTGCCTATTATGTGCACCGCTTTGCAATAACCTGTCATTCCATTCTTTCCCTCCGATCCCCACCCCTATATAAGGGCAATATATAGCAAAAAGCCACCTAAACTTTATATATTCATTTCTGTAGATAGTAATTTAACAACATCTACACTGAAGTGCAAGATTGATGAAAATTAATACAACACTCCCCTCTTGTGGCTAGAAACAGCAATTACATACATGGAAAAAGAAGCAGAGGTGATGGTAAGACAAATGTTAATTAGAGCCCGTTTTTCCCTATTATATGTTACTCTAAGAACACAACAACAATTAAACAGCGCTAATGGTGCTTAAATTTTGGGCTCAAAAAACTCCCTAAATCATCTAAGATGCACTAAACTAATGGGCAATCGAGACATAGGAACAGCGCTGAGAGAAGAGAAGCCAGAGTCCCCGGTTGTCAATTCAGAAGAGGAGCTGTAGTCCCCGGTTGCCAATTCAGAGACCCAAACATCCAAATAAAGATCTGCAGTGCTGAGATGTCTTCTCGCTGCTAAAATCGGGAATTCTAATTCAAAGGCACACGGAGAAGTCGAGGAGATAAATCTTCTTGAACTAGACCTCGAGCCCATGCAACGATCCGACACTGGATTGGCCCTTCACATACCTCAGCCGGCAAGTCCACTTGGGGCACCGCTACAGCTCATACCCCTACAATAAACTGCTACCTCTTCCACTAGATTTGAGATAAAGAGAATGGGGCCATCATTTAGAGTCTCTGAAGAGGTCAGGCAGCGCTCGAGTGAGATCTGTACGCCATGCTTCGTGCTCCTCTTACGAGCGCCATTCTCCATTCACAAGCACTTGAAACTTCGCAGGATGCACCATGTGGAATTTTATCCCCGCGGCGATAATCTTGGTAACCAGCGGATGGAAACTAGCCGGACGTAGTCGAACAGAAGACTGCAAATCTTGGGCAATATGGATCCTACGCCCCTCCCACGATAGCTCTTGCAAGTCTTTCACCTTAGCCATCAGATGTTGTCGTTCTAAATAATTTAGAAATCGGAATATCAGTGGACGGGGGGCTGCCCCAGGTGGTGGGGTAGGTCAAACTGTCCTATGCGCCCTCTCTATTATATATTGAGGGCCATAGGGTGAGGGACCCACTACCTTTCAAGGAATCGCTGAACAAATAGGATCGGGTCTTTGCCTTCTTCTGATTCAGGCAAGCCAATTATCACCGCATTGTTCCTGCGGCTGCGACCCTCCAAATCTTCAAGTTTCTGCTCTACCTTATTTAACTTTTGCTTTACAAAGATTATTTCTGGATCCTGTTTATCGACCCTTTTTTCTAACGAAACAAGTCAGGCTTCATTATCGGAAGTTTTAATGACTATGTCTTCCACTGTTTGGGAAAGAGATTTTATTTCCGAGGCCATCGATCGGAGCTCTTCCTTAAAGGGTTGAAATTTGGCCAGAAATTCAGCCAAGGTGAGTGGCTCTTGATCCCCCGAAATTGTAGAGCGGGGGTGGGAGGTAGCAGCACCTGAAACCTATGCTTGCTTTGGGGCCTTTTGTGGAGTGACGGGCGGTGTATGTTTTGGTGGCAGTAGTTTCATTTCTGTATCCATACTTCTTTTCAATGTAACGATAGGTGCTGCCAGTTGTAGGCAATAGTTGCAAGGTGTTTTTGTTGCTATTATCCCTCTTTGTAAGCAGAATTAAGTACTTTGGTTAGGTGGGTAGTCGGAGCAGTCTGAAGAGATGTCTTCTAGGCGTGCTGCATCACGTGTCCCCCCGCCTCCGATTTTTTTTTTTACCTAGGAGTAGTAGCTCGGCTGATTTAGGGCTGATTTAGGGATGTCCTTATGGATAACCCTGGTCCCTGGGTCACATACATGTTCCCACAGCCCTTGTATGTGAGGGCATTCCCCACAAGATATGTATGAGATCCCCTTTCTTCCCCTGACAGCTCCAGCAGAGATCTGAGCTAAGCATCCCTGCCTTCACTAGGACCGCTGGCATGCATTACCAGGAGTGCAGGATTTTATTCTGTATCAGTCTGGTTCTCATATCCCAAAGTCCTTGTGGGCCCCCACCCATGACTCCTTCCACTGCTCCCTGGTTATAGTGGACTGGAGGTCCTCTTCCTATTTCCCATTGGAGACATCAGATTGGTTGGGCAGTGTATCCCCTAACCCCTGCATAGACCTTACTCGCTATCCCCTTAATCATAGCTAGCCAGTGTGGGAGTAGGGTAGTGGGGGCCTTCTCATTCCTAGTTTTCAGGTGAGATTGGGCTGCACTGCGGATTTGCACATACTTCCAGGAGTCGGGTTTTGGGAATCCCACCTCTCCTGCAGGTTTGTGAAGGTATCTATCCCTGTCCCTCCCTGAACCAGTATGTCACTCAGTTGTTTTATCCCCATTTTCCCAGTCTAATCATCTTACAGGAGTCCTGTCTATAAGTATATTTGCGTTCCCCCACAGAGACACATGTCTTAGTGAGGAGATGTTGGTCCCCATCCTCTTGTCTACTTCGGGCCCAGCACTGCAGGAATGGGCTTATTGTGAGGTGACTCTTCACATGTGTCCTTGGAGTGTTGTAAATCAGCAGGGCCAGGTTTGCCTTATGGCTGGCTGCTTTTTCCATATCTATCCAATGGGGATGACCTACCTCTGCCTGCCTGAACCAACGCAGGGTCTGTGATACCTGAAAGGTCTATTTGTATCCCTTGAAACATGGTGCATTCCACCCTCCTTCTTTCCAGGAGGCCCTCAGTTTATTCCTACTGTATCTTGGGGGCTTATCTTCCTATAGGAATCTGACCACCTCCTTGTCTATTCTCTGGTACCATTTAGGGGGTAGGTCTAGCGGTATATGCGCTAAGTTATAGAAGACTTTTGGCACGATAATCATCTTCACTGCAGCTATCCTGCCAGCTAGCATGAAACATGGCTTGTTCCATGTGTTTGTGTCGTTTATGACCTCCTGTAGCAAGGGCTGGAAGTTATGGTCCCATAGTTTCCAAAGATTGGCTGTGAAGGTGATCCCCAGGTGCTGTAAATGATTCCCTCCCCAGCCCATCTGAGGCCAGTGTCTCCTAGGGAGTCAGGGGAGCACATTGAGTTGAGTGGAAGTACTTCTGTCTTTGTTGGGTTGAGACATAGGCCAGATGGGCTCTGAGGGTCTCCAGGAGGGGAGAGAGGGCACCAGGTAGGTCTGCTACCATTACCAACAGGTCATCTGTGTACACGAGGGTGGAGTATCTAGTGTCCCCTATCTGTATGCCCTGAATGTCCTGTTGTTGTCTGATCCTGGCTGCCAGGAGCTCCACTGCCATGACAAACATAAGACGGGAAAAGGGGCATCCCTGCCTGGTGCATCTCCCAAATTGGAACGGGGCAGAAAGGGTGAAACTCATGAGCAATCTTGCTGCTGGTGACTTATATAGGGCATTGATCCATGCTCTGAATCTGTGTCCTATTCCCAGATGCTCTAACACAGCCTGGAGATAGTCCCACTCCAGGGAATCAAATGTCTTCTCAAAGTCAATGGCTACCACAGCTGCAGGTGTTTCAAGATCCCCTGCCCTGTGGATTAGATTGCACAGCATCCTGATATGATCCACTCTATACCACCCAGATACAAAACCTACCTCAACTGGGTGTATGAGCTGGGTTAGGAGGGGGTTCAGTCTTCGAGCTATAGCTTTGGTAAAAATTTTACTGTCAATGTTGATTTGGGATATGGGGTGGTAACTTCCAGGGGAAGTGGGGTCTTTTCCCTTCTTGGGCGGCATCATAATGATCAACTCCCTCATTGTAGGTGGAAAATTTCCCTCCATTTCAGCCTCGTGGTACACCTGTTGTAACACCGGGGAGATGATGTTGGCAAGAGCCTGCCATAGGTCAACAGTGTATCCATCTCCCTCAGTGCTTTCCCAGGCTTTAGGGAGAGTAAAGCTTCCCTCACCTCCTCCTTGGAAATCGGCACATTCAGCCCTTCTGCCTGCTGCACTGAAATGGTGGGGAGAGTCATGGAACTGAAGCATCTCTTAGTGGCTAGGGGATCTCCAGTCCTTGAAGAGGTGTATATGGAGGTATAGAAGGATTCCATGATCTGGTTCACTCCCTTCTGCAAAGTGTGCACTGTGCCTTGTTTGTCCCAAAGTCCTGTAATGTGCCTCTCCATTTGTTGCTTTCTAAGTTGGAAAGCCAGCACCTTCCCCCCTTTCTTCACACCTTCCTAGTATTTGTGTTTTAAATGAGGGATTGCCACTTCTGCCTTCCTAGTCAATAGCACAATCATCTCCATTCTAAGTCCTGTGGCCTGTCTAGCAAAGGAATCCATGTATGTTGGGACATGCCTCCTGCTTTTGCTGCCCCTCCACCTCCTTCAGTTCCCCCTCCAGGCCCTCAGTCACTTTTCTCACTGCCACTTTATAGCCACTGGAAACTCAATAATTCTACCCCAAAGGGAAGCCTTGAAGGCCTCCCTAGTATTCCCCACCGTGGTATCATATATGGGGTTCTCCTGAAAGAATGTCTGGGTCTCTTCCATTGCCCAGGTCAGACATTCAGGGTCTTTGGTTAATAGTGGGTCTAGTTTCCACATATTGGACATGAGGGGGGTCCCCACATGTGATTAAGTAACATTGGCATGATCCAATATTTGTATGGGAAGTATTTCTGCAGCTGTGACCATCTGCATAGTTAAAGGAGATGTGAGACAGAGGTCGATGCAGCTGTATGTTCTGAGAACTGGTGAGTAAAAGGAGTAGTCCTTAGTGCAGTGGTGTAATAGCCTTCATATGTCGGCTAGGCCCTGATCCCTCATCAGACTCTGTAGGGCTGTGAGCCCTTTGACATGTGTGACTCCCGCCCCCAAGTTTCTGTCGAGCAATGGTTCCAATACAAGATTAAAGTCCCCCCCCAGCATGATTGGGGTGCCTCTTTCTGCCATATTCAGCAGTCTGTGTGCTACTCAGTGGAAAAAACCAGAGTCATCTTCAATAGGTGCATATAGGTTGCCTACCAAGACGGGCCCTGTGATGGTCTGGTATTTGGTTAGTACCCATCTCCCTTGGGGAATCTCACTGAGTTTTGGTGAGGGATCATTGCAGCTCTTTATGAAGCAGTATTGCAACCTTTCACTTCCTTGTTGGGGCAAAGACATGCATCACCTGCCCCACTTAAGGAATTGTTGGTCCTTCTTGCAGAGCTTGGTCTCCTGTGGCATGGCCATCTGCACTTTTGGTTTTTTTAAATACTTAGCACCTTCTTCCTCTTCACCGGCATGTTCATATCTATCACATTCCACAAAATACATGTTATATTAGCCATATTGTGAGTTGTATACATAATTATAAGTTGAATACTTTAGCAGCCAGAGACTGAGGAAGAAGGTGCCAGCTTGAAGGTGACCATGCCCCAGTGCCTCTCTGCCTTGCAGGACCAGTCAACTGTACTAAGCGCCCCCCTTCTGCTAGGTGGGTATACTTCCCTAGGCATTCCTTGAAGCATTTTCTCTATTCAGTTCAATAGCTGGATCCATGTAAAACTATATACAATACACACCTTGGTGCACAAGTGAATACCAAGGGTGTTTGCTGCTATCTGCCCTTTGTTGCAGCCCAAGACACAGCCATTGATTTCTGAAGCAGTGTATTTACTTGAGATTACATTCACCATCTCTATCCCCATACCTTAGCCCTGGAGCAGCTGAGAGTGCAGGTAGCCACTGCACATACGGTGTTCTGTTCAGCCAGAACCCAGCATGAACTTACTTGTATGTCGGGAACCAGGCACCTCTGCTCCAGCTGGGAGTTGGTCTGCTCCCCTTCCTCCACCATTGTCCCCCTCTCCTGTCTCTGCATTGCATCAGGGGGTGCCTTCAGCGGTCTGTTGCTCCCGAGAGGGGGGGATGGAATATCCTTGACCAATGCCTACTGGTGCATCCCTGTAGCACTGGATGTTAGTCATCTTCCTCCCCCCTCCCCATGATGCTCTGCCTCTGAATACATTGCCCTCCAGGTGGTGGTGGGGGGGAGCCTTGAGGCAACATGCATAGGGGGAACTTTATCTGGGCTCATATCCCTGTCCCCGGTGTTGATCTTTCCTCCGCCCCCTCTTTCTATGGGGTGGGATAATAAATGTACATCTGCTGTTCCAAGGCCGCCCATCCCAGGCTCTTCTCTCCCCCCCAGATCCCCCAAAGTGATTTCCCTAGCCTACGCAGCCACTCCACTTGCTGTACCACAGAAACAGTGGCACAGTAACAGGAGCTTACCCCTAGTTTCTCCCCTTTCAGCCCATTCCTGATCAAACTTCAACTTCTGTTCAGTCCCCCCCTCCCAGCCGTCTCATTTCCCAGTCTACTTATCTGAGATATACTCATGGCTCAAAAGTTCTTTATGGTGCAGTCTGTATGTCTCGGGGGGATTGGAGGACCCATGGTAGTTAGGTGGCCCCTGCCGATGTAGCTTCCCCATCTGCAGTGGCTGTGATACAGAGATCTTCCTCCCTCTCGATGATCACTCTTTGGGGGGTTGCAGTATCCTGATGCTCTGCTCCTTCCAGCCTAGTAGTCTTCTCCAATGGCTCCAGTGACAGGTATCTCAGGGAGTCATACCTGTTGCTTGTCATAAAATGGACCAGGGATGTAGATGCCTCCCTCTGGAGTTCATGGTTATCCTGCTGTTAGCTGGAGTCGATCCTGACTTGGGGAGGGTCCCTTCTTCCGTGGCCGTTTTGTGTAATTTTTTTTCTGGTGCATCTCTGCAAGGCCCTGTCTCCTCTCCACTGCTGCAGCTCCTTGGTCTCCATGCAGTCTCCTCTCCTCTCCTCTCCTCTCCTCTCTCTCCTCTCCTCATTCTGTCTGTGTGTTTAGTTTGCTTAGAGCTGTTTCAGTCCCTGCCTGCAGCTCTTGTCTTTACTCCCTTTCTGGTCTGATGTCCTTCAGGTAATCCTCCAGAGCTTCAAGGGGATTCAAATGATTTTTGCAATCTATTGTGGACCACACTTATTGTGGTTGGATATCACAAGGAGTACTGAAGGCCCAGTTGCTGCATGCATTTTTGAGCAGCTGTGTGCTCCCTGCATCTGTACGATAGATCTTTAGCGAAATCTTGATAGATGGAGACTGGGTGCCCTTGCCAGCTGAGATGACCCATCTCCCATGACCTCATCAATATGTGCTGCCTGGTGATATAATTCAGCAGGTCTTTGCCCTTTTCCTGGAGCTAGCACCAGTATCCTGTGTGCCCATTCAATATCCAGTCAGAACCTAGGTGGCAAGTGCAGGATTTCAGGGAGGACTACTTTTAGGAATGAGAGGGTGGCTTTTCAGTCTGGGGGAATGCAGAGTTAGTGCTGAAAACCATAACATTGTATTTCCATATTTTTGCCACTTTAATAGCAATACAAACTACTGCATTAATAAACTTTTTTGCAAAGACTATAAAAGGGATATGCTACCCCCGACTGGAAATATTGTTGATATTTTTTGTTGAAGTGCTGCACTTGCTAGGCGGTTGAATGCACTCAGCTGCATCACATGCATCACAACCCACAAGGGCTGTGCAATAATTTAGCATTGTCATACACCCTGTCATGTGTTATTCCTTACTTACAATTTACAATGTGATCCAATGGGAATTTTTTGCTGCACTTCACAGATGGTGTGCAAGTCTGAATGTGCATCCATGGCTACGGAAGTGCTGGACCATGATGATGGATGTCTCTTGTGTCATGTGGAAAGAGTTGTTTATTGTTTGTCTTAGCTGATGATGGATGTCCGTGCTTGCTTGTGTTGCCTTGACCACTTTGGCTGCTTGGCGGAGGGGATTCAGAGTTAGTGCTGAAAACCCTAACATTGCATTATCATATTTCTGTCACTTATATATTCTTTGCAAAAATAAAACCTCCATTAATGCGTTAATGGAGTTTCTTTTGCAAAGAATATATAAGGGATAGGCTACTCCACTACTGGAAATATTTTGTTTTTTTTACTTTTATTTTTTATTAATGATTTCAGATGAAACTGTACATACGTACACTTAAATAACAAACTGTAAACATAAATAACATAAAAAAACATTTGTACAAAAAGGAACATTTAGTGCCACTTTAACAATTAATTTAAATACTTTATCAATAGAAACAGTTTTTATATTAAATGTTTCGACTAGCTAGAAATGAGTTTATTTTTCAGGGATCAGAAATCTGCTCAGGTCCCCAAGTTCATATAACAAAAAATATGTGGTTAATACATTGTATTATAATAATCATATTGTATTAATAATACTGTGAATCTCAATATGATTTACAGAAGGGATCTTCTTTTTACACCTCCCCCGTTCCCTCCCCTCCAGTTCTCTGGAAGGTTTGATATTCCTGTTTTCTAGGAAGGGCATTCTGGCTCCTTCCCGGAGGAGATAGCAAACATGCCTTAGTTATCTGGGGTGAAGTGTCTCTATATTTCCTCTAGATCTCCACCTACGGCACAAAATCTGATCTTTGTGTCATAATGTAAACAACCCATCTTCTCCAGAGTAGTTCAAACTGGGCCTGCCTTTTGTTTATAGATGCTGTAAAACTCTTCATTCTATAAATAGAGATCTTCAGATCTTCCCATTTATCCTTAGGTATATTCTTATTGGTAAGCCAGTGCTTAGTAATTGTGTTTTGGGCATCTAAAAGCATTATTCTCAGTAGCTTAGCTGTTCCCATATTTCTGTAGCCAGGGGGGAGATCTAGAAAAAATATAATGTGTGGGTCATATTCAGGTTTGAATCAAATACTTGGTGAATGGCTTGTTGAAGCTGCTGAAGAAAGGGTTTTAGTACGGGGCAGCCACACAGAATATGCACCAGTGCTGCCGGAGACTGGCCACACCCCCTCCAACATATTGAAGCAGATCCCCCCTTGTATTTCCCTGTTATGGCTGGGGTCCGAAAGTATCTAGAGAATATTTTCCAGGAGTACCCTTTCCAACTCCCAGCTGCTATGCCCCAGTGAATTCTCTCTAAGGCCTTAGACCAGACCAACTCAGGTACTGAAGCCCCTAAGTCTTGAGTCCAGGCCCTCTTTATTGTTTGTGTTGTATCTCCTTTTCATTGGAGGAGTGCTTTATATAGGTATGAAATCATCTTGCCCTGAGGTACCCGGTTCTCTAGTGTTGCTTTAATCAAATGGGCAATCTTTAGGGGTGAGTTCCCCTGCCCCCAGGGAATGCGGAGTGATCGGACATAGTCACTTGCTTGAAAATATTTAAATCTGTCTTGCCATGGTATTCCATATTTGTTCACTAATTCTTGAAACGGCCAAAATCCTCCCTCTTCTCATAAATTCCAGACTAGAAAGAGTCCCCTGCCTTCCCACTTCCCAAACCCCCAGTCCCATCTTGCAGGAGCAAAGGTCTGTTTATATGGCAGGGATCTTAGAAGAGGTCTCCAGGGTCGTAGTGACCTATCATTTAAGATCTCATACCAAGTGGTCAAGGTATGTATTATATATAGGTTTCCTATATCTGTGTCAGGGTGATTCCCCCCTTTCAGTGAGTAGTAGTTTGTTCAAGTTAGAGATTTCTAACATTTCCAAGGTTTTCTATTTTGCGGTGAACGTCTTATTAAGCCAAAGTAATACTGTATGTATCTGGGCAGCTTGATGATATAGCCTTAAGTTAGGAAGGGAGAGGCCCCCCTCATTCTTTGGTATCTGCAGTGTGGTCATGCGGATCCTGGGTCTCTGCCTGCCCCAAATAAATTGGAAAATACTTCTGTTTATTTTATTAAAGTAGGAAATTGAGATATGTAATGGTATTGTCTGCGATAAATACAAGAGCTTGGGGAGTAGGACCATTTTGACTGCTTCTACAGTATTCTTTGTATTAAGGGGACTGATATTAGTGCCCATTTTTCCAATTCTACCTTTAATTGTTCTAGGATGGGGATGAAGTTAAGTTGAAAGATCTGGTTATTATCTAGGGACAGGTGTACACCGAGGTATTTCAAATGAACTCTGTCCCATCTAAATGGGAAAAGAGATTTTATTTTATTTGAGGGAGAGTACAAGACCCTCAACACTTCAGTCTTAGTTGTGTTCACTTGGTATCCTGCTAGTGAACCAAAATTGTTTAAACAGTCCCATAAGGGGGTGAGCCCCCTCCTCTGGGTTGTTGAGGTAAATAAAGAGATCATCAGCGTATAGGGCCAACTTATGCGTCTCTCCCCCAAGATGGACTCCTTCAATGTCCTCCCTTTGCCTTAAGTCCTGAGCAAGTGGCTCTAAGTACAGAGCAAATAGGAGTGGGGAAAGGGGGCAGCCCTGTCTAATACCTCTAAATAAAGGAATCGGGACTGATATCTCCCTGTTGATCTTGATATAGGCCTTGAGTGATGTATAGATATTGTTTATGTTCTTAATAAACTCCGGGGAAAACTCAAAAGTCTCAAGAGTCTGGCCCAGAAAGTTCCAGGCCACCTGGTTGAAGGCCTTCTCTGCATTCAAACTCAGTAATAGGAAGGGAGTCCTCAACCGGGTGGCATGGTGGAGAAGGGACAGTGTTCTTTTAATATTGTCCTGTGTCTGACTCCCTGGGACAAAACCTGTCTGATCATAGTTTATCAGCCTGGGAAGGACCCCCTCAAGGCGCCTGGCCATCAGGGAAGCATACAGCTTATAATCTATATTCAGTACAGATATAGGCCTATACAATTTACATTGAGTTACATCTTTAGCTGGTTTTGGAATGCTAATGATGACAGCATAGTTCCAAGTTGGAGGAAGGGCTTCTCCTCCCTGGGTAGCTCTGGATACAGCAAGGAGAGGGGTTTCCAATTATTTTTTTAAAAACTTAAAAAATTTGGATGTGTATCCGATGGGCCCAGGGGCCTTACAGATCTTTAATACGTTTATTGTCTCAGCCAGTTCTGATGAGGAGAATGGCTTATCTATTTGTAATCTAAGTTCCGGAGTTAAGCTCGGTAATTTCAATTTAGATAAGTAACTCTGTATTTGTGGATCTCCAGCTGTATATTCTGGAGTATAAAGGGAACAGTAATGTTTCCCAAAAGAGTTCATTATCTGTTTTGGATGTTTCCCTAATTGTACTGTTTTGGGGTCCCTTACTTGGGTAATTGTAGTTTGGGAGGTGCACTGCCGCAGGCGATGTGCCCTTTGGCCTATTTCCTAATATTTATGATGTAGGCGCTGTAAAGCATGCTCTGTTTTGTTATCTATGATTTTTTGAATTTGTTGTTTGGTAATTTGCAGAAGGGGCCAGGCAGCCAGATCTCCTGCAGCATGAGCTGATTGAAGCTCACCTAGTTGTCGCTGAAGGTGCTCCAGTTGTTGATTCTGCTGTTTTTTATAGAGTGCTGCATATTTAAGGATGTCTCCCCTTAACACAACTTTTGCAGTGTCCCAAAGCATCACCCTGGTGACATGTTGGGAGTCATTCTCTTGGATAATTTGAGATATTCTTGTTTTAATATGGTCAGTAAAATCCTTTAGATTTAGTAGTAATTATTAAATTGCCACAGAGATTGTCTGTGTTCTTGCCACCACTCCAATGTTAGAATGAGCTGGGAATGATCCGATAAGGTCAAGTGGATATGCGTACAATCCACCACCCTATGCCTATGTTCACCTGACATCAAAAAATGATCAAGTTGGGCGTAAGACCCATGTGGGGGGCAGAAGTGGGTATATTGCAGAAGGGGCCAGGCAGCCAGATCTCCTGCAGCATGAGCTGATTGAAGCTCACCTGTCAATACCTAACCTGTTACTCTGTTATTGTAAACAAAGTAATTACAGCATACATCTGCCTAACTGTTGCCTGCTATGATGTAAAAAAAAATAAAAAAAAATGCTGTTATCTACAATTATGTAACGAAATGTTGTACTGTGTTTTGTCCTCTTTGTGACAAGGTACCTTTGGAAATGAGCCCCTGGCTCAAAGGTTGTAAACTGATGTATAAATAAATAAATAAAATATTCTCTTTTCCCGGGATGCAATAACCTCCAGACATCCACCCATAGTATTCTCTTGATATGGAAATATTGTTGATATTTTTTTGTTCGAGTGCTGATTGACCCTATGTTCAGTTCAGTTTATTGATTGACAAGACAATATTGCCATTACCAATTTTACACACAATAAGTTAAGCATACGTAAATATTCATAATTAACATTCATTGTACTCAAAATCCATAAAACATCCTATTACCAATAAACAAGCAATGGGTTTTAACAATATAATTATAATCTTGCCCCCATGCAAATCCTGGTTGAAGAGGGCCTGATCTCTGATCCCACTCTGATTGCCATCGCATTTAACCATGCCTTCACTGACCTCAGCCACATCCTCCCTTGCCACTTCTTTGACCCACCCACTGTCTCTTGCACCTCCTCCCTCTACACACCCTCCATTTCACCTATGTTGCATCACCCCTAAGTCTGCAGAGTCTTACCTTAAAAAAGCCATAAGCCACTCCCAATATAGTAGTGACACCTTAGACCTGAGACTTCTCCAGCTCATTCTTACTGAGGTGCTTATCCACCTTACTCACATTATTTACCAATATCTATGTCTTGGGAAATTCCCCTCTTTCTGGAAATCTGCCTCCCTCACCCCCATATTCAAGAGCGGAGACCGTACCTCCACTAACAACTATCACCCTATATCTATCTCCCCCCCCCCATCTAAGGTACTCTGATCAGCTCACTAACCACCTAAACAAACACAAAATACTTTGCCACCAGCAACATGGTTTCCGCATGAGACACAGCATGACTACTACCCTACTCAAGTTTACCACTTACCTCCATACAGCCATCAACAGTGATCAGCTCTCTGGTGCAGTCTTCCTTGACCTCACAAAAGTGTTTGACACCATCAACCACTCCATCCTACTAACTACTCTCTCCAAACATGGTCTCTCTCATGATGCCCTTTGCTGGTTCTCTGACTATCTGGCAGACCGCTCACAGCAAGTCAGAATTGGAACCACCTTATTCGGCAAGCTGCCTGTCTGCTCTGGTGTCCCACAGGGGTCTATCCTTGGACATTTATTATTCAGCCTCTTCCTCAACTCCCTCCCTCCCCCAGTCCTGTTCAGGTAACATCCTACTCTACGCGGATGATGCTGTCCTGTACTCCTCCAGCCATGACCCCACTCAGCTCCACCTCTCTCTTCAATCCTCCTTCAATGATACCAAAAAGTGGCTCACCTCACAGCACCTTATTCTAAACTATAAAAAGACTAAAGTTATGTACTTCTCACCCACTTAGCTCCAAGAAGGACCGCTGTCCTCCACTACTAACAGCCAACCTGACCCCTCTTGAGCAAGTGGACTCCTTTAAATACTTGGGCATCACTCTTGATCCAGCCCTCAGTTTCCACCACCACATTCACCAACTGTCTACAGCCCTCAACATCTGGCTTGGGATCCTCTACCGGTTTAAACATTGTCTCACTCTTGAAGCCCTTCACCTTGCACTCTCCTCCTCGGTCCTCTCCCTTCTAGACTATGGCATTCTAATCTATAGCGCTGCCAGCTCCTTGGTCTTATCCATACTTCAGCTCTCCCTCAACAAAGCCTGCTACCTCATCCTGGGCTGTGATCATCAAACCCACACATGTTCCCTTTACAGCACCACAAACTGACTTAACCTAGATAACAGAATCAGGTTTCACACTTGCCTCATGGCCAAAAAGATTACCCTTGGTCTCGCCCCCACTGGTTTCTCCCCTAATACAACATGCCCCATCACAGCTGCACACCCGCTGTGCAAGTAGGCAACTCCTCGTGGTCCCCCAGTGCCGCACCTCCCAATTCCAAAGGTCCTTTAGTTACCAAGCTCCATCCTGGGTCAATAGCCTGCCTAACACCCTCACAAACTTGAATAGACTAGGCCCCTACAAAACCTACCTTCGGAACCACCTACAGTCCTCAAATTTCTGTGACTGCCTCTGTACCTGCCCTCCCCACAATATCCATTGACCATGGCCTCTGGTCATAAGTCCGCCCACACTCTCTAGAATCTCTCTCATTGTTAGCCCTGTACTGGAGTTTTCGTATGTTCCCTAGGCTTTGTGTCTAGCACCAAGTAAAATCAGTATCTAAAATGTTAGCTGATTTAATGTATTATTGTATAGTGTTTGCTTGCTTGCTTGTGTTATTATTTCTGTATTTGCTCCGTACTGTTCTCTTACTGTTTTTACCTGTACTCACATGGAACCTTTGAAAAAGAGTCTTTGACTCAAAGGTATTTTCCGAATTCTCAATAAATAAATAAATAAATAACCCGTTATTATGTCAGATAAACTCATTCAAGTGCTTAATCTTACTCTATTGCACAAATCATTACGTCTTCAAGTAAATAACTACAATGAACTATACCCCTGTAATGACCTATTTTTGATGTATGATGTGTAACTTATATTTGATCTTTTTGCAAAACATTGCAACATTATCCAATATTTCAATATTTTAAGATGTCAACAGAGCACTGACTTGGTATCTTGGTTTCATATCTAATGTTGGTAATATTTTACCCAAATACAAATTTCTTTCATAATTATAAAGGGGACATAAGATTAGTAAATGGGTTTGGTTGTCTTCCCCAAGTTGACCCACAGACTCCATGAGTGGTGAAGCCATGATCAATGTTATCAGGTCAATAGTCATGAGAACAAAAAATATTAACAATATTTCTAGTAGGAGGTAACTTATTCCATTTATGCTATACTGCCTAAAAAGTGAAAACAAAATAATCTCCTGCCATTTTTTGATGATTACAAAAAATCTAAAAGGTATCTATAAATGAAACATCCCCCACTTGGTAGACATTTTTTGCTAAACAAATTTTGTGCTCAGAGTATTAGATATTTTTTGCTAAACAAATTTTGTGCTCAAAGTACCATGCTTTTGTTTTTTGTTATAAAGCTATTTGCATTTGGTTGTTGCAAAAAATGAAAAAAATAAATAATGTTCTGCTGTTTTCTGCAAATTATAAAAAAAGGTATATACCTTGTATAACTCAAACACCACTCATTTTGTAAATATTTTTGTGCTGAACAAATGTCATGCTCTCAGTACCATGCTATAATTTTTTGTTCTAAAGTTATTCGCATTTGTTTGTTTAAAAAGTGAAAAAACAATTTTTCTGCTGTTTTATTTCTAACTATAAAAAAAATCTTAAAGGTATCTATAAATGAAACATCACTCATTTTGTAGATATTTTTGTGCTGAAGAACTTTCGTGCTCACAGTACCATACTATCATGTTTCATTTTAAAGAGAAATTGTCAACTGTCACTGTCAACCCCCAATTGGCTCAAAGTGTCCCTAATTTAAAAACACACACACACACAAAGCACGTAACACATAAACACAGTTAATGATTGTTCTCATTCTGTAGAGATTGCTGATGTAGCTAGTAGTTTGATTCTGAATCTTTTTTTCTCTTTAAAAGTGAAAAACAGACTGTCCTCTATGCTGGTGTTACCACACCAAAACATGCTTGTTTACATTTCCTGATCAACTCCAACTGCATCTTCCGTGGACCTGGGAACACACCCAACACATTTTAGCCCCTAATTATGCATTAGGAGGAGAGGAGACAATTGCATCATGAGTGGCTGTAGATTTGGGGGTGTTCCTACTTTTCAGGTAATATGCAGTAGGAGTAGATCACGTATTTGAAACAAAACAGTTATTTACAACTATACCATTAGCATGCATTTCAGTTCTGCTAAGAAAGGAGTAAGGTAAAGCAGCCAACAACATCAATGAATTTTAGAGAAGGTAAACAATCATAAAATGTATTTTTTAACTAGAAATAATATGATGCAAAAAATGGTTGATGGTGACCCTTTAAAGTTATTCACGTTTGAATATGGTTAGTACAGCTGCTATACATCTGCAGAGCTGGGCATTGAGACTAAGAGACACAAACACACACATGGATGCATGGATGTTTTTTTTTTTCTGGTACAGCTGGCCTGAGCCCCTGAATGTTTGAATTCTAGGTCAATAAGATGGAACAGTTCTGCTGCCTAGATAAAAGGAATGAGCTGACTGAGAACTAGATCAGCTTTTTGTTTTGAAGTACATGACTTCTACGCCGAGCAAGCCAAAACTCTGTCATTGTCAGCATGAATAATGATTGGTGTGGTACTGACTCAGCCCTTAAACACTGCTCTGCATTGGACAGACAGTGTCGTCCCCCTTAAAAGGCATTATTATAGCAAGATGTTCAGTGCAAGCACATGTGCATGATGAACATAAAAAGAAAGCCTTAAAGGGTACTTTAGCAGCTGAGAAGCAGTATCTCATTTTTGGTTGGGTCCTATTTTTACTGTGTATTTTCCCAAGAAAGGACAACTTAGATGCAACATCTGCTTTTTAGTACAGTTCTTTTGCAGTAAGATTCTACTTTTACTCATTTTTATACAGTACTTGCCCAGGATAGCTCAGCTGAGATACTGTATTCCATTTTCAATAAGGTTTTGTTTTTACACATTTTACACTGTGTAAACCCAGGATAGCTCAAATTAAATGCATATTCTGTATTCAGTGGGGTTTCCTTTTTGAAAATTTTACACTGTGTTAACACTGGATAGCTCAGCTGAAATGCAATATCCCATTTTCAATGGGCCTTCGCTTTTGCAAGTTTTAACCTGTATTAACTCAGGATAGCTCAGCTGAAATGCAGTATCCTATTTTCAATGGGTCTTGGTTTTACACATTTTTGTAATATATTTACTCAGAATAGCACAGTTGAGATGCAATACTGTACGTCATTTCCAGTGGAGGTCATTCTTTTACACATATTTACAATATATTTAACCAGCATAAAACAGCTAAGATGCTACTCTCCTTTTCAGTGGGGTTGCACTGCAGTAGGGTCCTGCTTTTACACATTTGTAATATATACTTACCCAGGGTAGCCCAGCTGAGATGCAATACCCTATTCTTAATGGGGTCCTGCTTTTGCACATTTTTATTTGTACACTGTATTTAACCAGGATAGCACATCTCAGATGCAATATCTCATTTTCAGTGGGAGTCTTGTCTTTACACATTTTGCAACATATTTTTCCAAACATAACCCAGCTGAGATGCAATTTGTCATCTTAATGGAGTCCTGCTTTTACACATTTTTGTAATATATTTTCCAGGCTAGACCAGATGATATGCAAACTCTGATTTTCAATGTGTCTTGGTTTTACACATTCTTAGACTGTATTTACCCAGGATAGCACAGCAGAGAGATCTCATTTTTAGGGCTGCAGTGGGTGGAGCCCTGCAGACCTCCTGCGATCAAGTGAAAAAGGGAGACTTTTCTGACTGAGCAACATTGTGGAGTTGCCTCACAGTCACCTCTGTGTCTGTGAAGCACTCCATACTGTCCATTAACAGTTGCACAGCACTATTTTGTGGTGGTCATGGGGGAACATGGCATAGTCCGTCATGTCCAAGATGGCTGCCAAACTGTATTGTGCATGCGCCAGTGGCCATCTTGGACATGGCAGACTGTGCCATGTTCTGCCATGACCTCCCTTTTTGTCTTTTATTATATATATATATTACCCCCATCTAATCCTCCCTCTCAGCACCCAACATCGGCCCAGAAGCATAACAGTGACACTGGGAGTGCCCAGTCCTCAAGTGCTGCAATTGTGTTCCTGCCATGACCTCTCTTTTTTTGTAAATATATATTTTTTCATCCCACCACCTGACCTTCCCTCTCAGCACCCCCCTCCGAAACATAACAGTAACAATGGGGGTGCCTAATCTCCCAGTGTCATGATTAGGAATCCTAAGTCTGTTTTGTTTTTTTCCACCCTATAAAAAGAAAACTGTCCATCGATGACTTTTGTGGCCATTCCTGTCCCCCCACTCAACCCTTCCACTCAGCACCCACCAGCCTACACCCCCCCAAGCCCTTACTTACTCATCATGGAGTCCAACACCATAATCCTCTCTGGACTGCAGACATGTCTTCATTTTTTAAAGGTGGACTCTGAACTGAAGAAACAGGTATGCGGTTCAATGTATTCCAAAGGTGTTTTGAACTTAGTGTCATAAATTGAGCATGTTTGCATATTTTTGGCTCAGAGTTTCAACATGCCTTTTTTGGGACTCCACCCTCATGAACAGTTGCACTGACATTAGGTAAATCTGTCCCAAAAGGTGGTTTTGTGATCCCTGTGCGAAATACCTTTCAGGCAGGAGTTGAAAGATTTAGCTGCCCTTGTTCATGAAGTAGGGTCATAAGAAGGCTACATCGATCATTTGGTGTTAAAATATTAAAAAACAACAAAGTTACAAGTCTATGTTGAATTTTGTGAATGCAGGCTCATAACTTTGGTAATTTTCAATATTTTTGCCCCAAATTTACAACATAGCCATATCTTTACAGCACCTCATGAATGTGACAGCTGTTATTTTTCAACTCCTGTCCAAAATGTGTTTTTGCATCCCAAAAGTTTATTCCAGTTTCTGCATGAAATCACCTTTCAGACAGGAGCTGAAAATTTTCCTTGCCCTTATTCATAATGTGGGGTCATAAGAAGGTTATTTTATAAATTTTAGTGTTAAAATATTTAAAAAAAATGTTATGAGGCTATGTTGAATTTTGCAAATGCAGGCTCATATCTTTAATAATATTCAATATTTTTGCCCCACATTTTCAACATAGCCATTTCTTTATAGCATCTCATGAATGTGACAGCTGTCATTTTTCCATATTTCAACTCCTGCCCAAAATGTGTTTTTGCACCCGGAAAGTTGATTTTTCAGCCCTGTGCAAAATCACCTTTAGGTCAGGAGTTGTAAATTTTTCTGCCCCTCTTCATGAGGTAGGGTCATAACAAAGTTATGTTGAAATTTCGATGTAAAAATATTAAAACACTAATTTTCAGTATTTTTACTCCAAATTCCTCAGCTGCAGCCCTTTCAGCTCTAGCCAGAATTTGTCAGTGGTAGGTCCTGCTTTTACCAATTTGTATAATGTATTTACCCAGGATAGGTCCGCTGAGTGGCATTTTCTGTGGGCTTCAGCTTTTACAGTGTATTTTCCTAGGATAATTTCAGTTTCAGTTTATTTTTTTATGCCTTAAAGGCATGTGAGCAAAATTATCTGTTTTCACAAGCATCCAATTCTGGACAAATAAACAATAGATACGGTAAGAAAAACAACAGGCGTTAAGGATGAACTTACAGGATACAGTACAATACATAAAAGTGTATTACATAGCAAATGGCATAAGATGGTACAAAGTGCTTTCAGTATGGTGCAATTTAACAGTCATTAATAAAAGGGCTGTAGGTAGGGTACACTGGCAAGTCATAGGGTTGTACAATTAGAGTAGTTAAAAAGTTCAGAGAGCCAGTTAAGGCCTGGGGCATTTACAAGTCAGTGTGCTGGAAGGGTGACACTTGAGGTTGTATTTAAAAGAAGCAGTAGAAGGACAATGGGAGAGTGCAGGGGGGAGACTGTTGTAGAGTTTAGCACCTATATAGGAGAGGGTGTTTTGGCCTTGGGTGGTATGGCAGAATGGAACACAGAAGGAAAGGGAGGAGAAATGTCTAGTGGGCCATGAAGGGGTGGATAGGGGGAAGAGGGAGATGATGCTGGAGGCTAGGCAACCCAGAGTGAGTTTGTGGAAAAAGGTAAGGTACAGTCGAGCCTGACTTCAAGTGGGGGGGGCAGTGAGGGGAGAGGTAAAGGTCACAATGGGGAGTTAGTCTGGGGAGGCCAGTGGCAAACCAGATGACACTGTGGTATGTGCTGCACAGCTTGTTCAGATTTTTTTACAAGAGGGAGGGGTAGTAGATAAGGGCACCATAGTCAAAAAGGGGGAGAAGGAAACTGGTAGCGAGTAGGGTCCTGGATTCAGGAATAAGGAAGGGAAGGACTCGAAATAACATATCGAACCTTTGGTGGGCTTTCCTAATTGTTTGTGTGACATGGTGAGTAAAGGTCAGGTGGCAGTCAAGGAGTAGGCTGAGGTATTTAAACTCAGTGACGCACTCAGTGTGGTTGCCCTCACAGTGCAGGAGTGGGGAATCGAAGGCTGCAGGTTTCCTGGAACTGGAGAAGACCATGGACTTAGTTTTTTTTTTTCAGTTTAAGACAAGTCCTCTGGTAGAAAGCCAGGAATGAAGCCTGAAGAAGTCCTGCTGGAGTTTGTTGAGGAGGGAGAAGGTGTTACTTTCTTTGCAGAAGAGCACAACATCGTCACCTTAGAGCATAATGTCAGTGTGCTGGTAGATCTCCGGGAGGGAGCTGATCATGAGGGAGAAAAGGAGGGGAGGATAGACTAGCTTAGATGCAGCATCTTATTTTTAGTGGGGTTTTGCTGTAGCAGAGCCCTGTTATTACATATTTGAATAGTACATTACAGTCCAGTTGAGATGTAATATCTAATTTTCAGTGTTGTTCAGCACTTACACATTCTACACTGTATTTACTCACCACAGCACAATTAAGAAGCAATATCTCATTTCCAGTGGAGTCATGCTTTTACCTATTTTTAGACTGTATTTACCCAGGGTAGTACAGCTAAGATGCATTGTCTTGTTTTCGGTGGGTGTCCTGTTTTTATATATTTTTATAATATATCTATGCAGGGTAGCACAGCTAAGATGCATTGTCTTGTTTTCAGTGGGGTTCTGCTTTTTGCCATTCTTAAAATGTATTTTATGAGGATAGCTCAACTGATGCAAGCTCTCATTTTCAGTGGGGTCCTGTTTGACACGTTTTATACTGTATTTACCCAGTGCAGCACAGCTTAGATGCAGTATCTCATTTTCAGTGGTGTCCTGCGTTTATCCATTTTTAGACTACTAAGGGTACCCCAGCAGAGATGCAATATCTCATTTTCAGTGGGGTCCTGCTTTGACACATATTTACACTGCATTTATCCAGGGCAGTGTAGTGGATATCCAATAGCTTACTTTCATTGTGGTCCTGCTTTTGCCTATTTTTACATTGTATTTATCCAGGATAAAGCAGTGGAGATGCAATAGCTCGTGTTCAGTGGGGGACCAGTATTTATGCATTTTTGCAAGGTATTTTACAATGTATTCACCCAGGATAGCCCAGCTGAGAGGCCATTTCTCATTTTCAGTGGGATCCAGCTTTTACAATGTATTTTTCCCACAATAGACTAGTATAGATGCACATCTTCAGGGGAGTTTTACTGTACTGGGGTCACGCTTTTATACACTTTTACAATACATATTTACCCAGGACAGACCAGATGAGATGCAGTACCTCATCTGAATGGAGTCCTGCTTTTACACATTGAGATGCAATATCTCATTTTCAGTGGTATCCTGATTTTACAATGTATTTTTCCAAAACAGATCAGCTTAGAAACATTTCCTTTTCTGCGGAGTTCTGCTATTGAATCCTACTTTCACACAGTTTTACAGTGTATTTACCCAGGACAGCCCAACTGAGATGCAATATCTTATTTTCAGTGGGGTACTGCATTTGCCCATTTTTAAAATGTATCTACCAAGAACAGCTTAGATGAGAGACAGTTTCATTTTCAGTGGGGTCCAGCTTTGACAATGTATTTTTCCAGGATAAGGCAGCATATATGCACATCTTTCAGTGGTGTTCTGCTGTACTGGAGTCCTATTTTCCACCTGTTTACTATGGCCCAGATATTCAAAAGAGTTGAGCCATGCGCAATAGGGTTGCGCCTGCGCAAGTCCAAAATTGCGCCATTCTGCGATATTCAGCAGGAGGCAGTTGCGCCCCTGAAATCACGCTGAGCAATAGCGCAATGATAATGAAGGCATGCACAACCGGCGGGGAGGAACCACACATAAATGGTGCAGTGTGATATTCAAAGACTTGCGCAATGCGCAACAGTGGAGCAAGCGGAAGTTGCGCAATAGTGGAAATGAGCCAAAATAAAAAGGATCAAGGAAGAGGTGCAAGAACCGCTACAGGGAAGCCACATGCGTCAGAGGCAGAGGCACAGACAGGCAAGTGGCAGGAACAAGACAGGCCAGGGAAAGGCCACAGCAACAGACAGGCACAGGGAAGGTGTGCGGAGCCACACAGCTCAGAGGCCAGCCCAGGCAGGTGTACCCGGTGCAGGGGAGGTAGCAGCCAGGACAGTGGAGGGAATAAAGTAACAGCTGCCAAGGGGGGAGAACGCAAGCCAGGGACATGGCCAGTGCCATCTTCCACATGGAGGCCATAATGAGGGGAGTGAGAAGGTGGGTGGCAGGGGGACGTGGCTGTGGAAGGGCCAGTCGGCGGTATGCCCCCAATAGGCAGTACTGAGCCCGCACCAGCTTTGAGCTGTACACAGATACTGAGATTGTGGGCCGGTACCGCCTGAACAGGGCAATACTGAGGTGGCTCTGTGAGCTGTGCAGTGATGTGATGCAGGCAGCCACACGACGGAGCCATGCCCCATCAGTGGAGACCAAAGTAACAGCCTGCATGTGCTTGTTCACCACGGGTACCTTCCAGAGACCAACTGGGGACACCACAGGCATAACCCAGTCGGCCACGTCACGTCACCTCACCCAATTCCTCAGCGCACTGCTGCCACATGCTGAGGAGTACATCCATTTCCCCAGCACAGTGGTGGAGCACACAGCAAACATACAGGAGTTCCACAGGGTAGCACGTATGCCTGGCATGCTAGGGGAAATAGACTGCACCCATGTGGCCATATGCACACCATCTGGCCCTGAGGGGGCTGCATATATAAATCGCAAGGGCTATGCCAGCATCAACTGCCAGGTGGTGTGCGATGCCAGGGGGTGCATCATCAATGTCTGTGCCACGCACCATGGGGGAGCACACAATTCTTACATCTGGCACCAGTCAGCACTGTGCCACAGATTCAAGAGTGGGGACATCCCCACTGGGCACCTAGTGAGTGAGTATGCAAACCAAACAGACAAATATAGGGCCTGGGAAGGCATGGCCAGAGGTGACATGGGTAGTGGCCTACATGGCCTGGGGCAGGGCGATGCTGATCACCAAATTAACCTCCACCCTCTACACACAGGTGACAGCAGATACCCAATCCGTCCCTGGCTGCTCACACCCTACCAGCGGCCCATGACCCCATCGCAGCATTGCTACAATGAGGCATACGCCACCACATGCAATGTCATCGAGCGGGTGTTCGGGATGCTGAAGGCATGTTTCCATTGCCTGGACATCTCTGGCGGTGCCCTACAGTATAGCCCCTCAGAGGCCTGTGGGATATTCCTGGCCTGTTGCATCCTGCACAACATGGTCGACAAATGTGGGATAGCCGTACAGGTCGAAGAGGGGGACAGCGATGGGGACGGTGGGGATGCCGATGATGATGGTGATGGGCAGCCCCCCCCTTGGCTGACGGGACCCCGACTGCTCCGGCTGGCACAGCTGCACTGGGACACCATCACGGAGGAGCACTTCAGCCAACCCAGGTAAGTCATGGGGCCATGCACAACCACCAGTGGCCAAGGCACAACCCACATACATGCAGGAACCCACACTGGGGGTGCATGCTGTTGAGGGAAGTGGCATGGCACAGAGGCACACACACAGCCAGGGATGGGTGAGGATCCACATGCCAAGCCGAAGGACACACACACACACACACACACACACACACAATGCAACAAACATGCATAGAGGCCAGAAGGCACACTGACCCAGAATGCACACCCTAGCAACACACATGTCCACAGGCCACCACACCCACTGGCTGTCCATGTGCATGTGTCAGATGCTGGGCACCATCGCACTTTGGTGTACAGCGCAATGCAGGCATCATCATACACACGTACCTGTGGACAGCATCCGGGAAGATGTGCAGGTGGACTGTCTGTCCTCGTGCAGGGCCAGGTACCCACCCATGCACTACCCACTGAAACCCACAATGCACACAGAGCAGCAGCAGACAGTAGCTGTGCTGGGAGACAGGACACAGTGCCACGGCCACCACAGATGCATGGGTGGCCCCACTGAGACCCTCCAGCACTGGCAGGCTGACCACTGGCCTCATGGGGTGGCACCGATTGTCCCCCAGGGGTTCCACTGTGTGAATGTTACTGTGCCCATGCAGGGGTCTGCAGCACACCAAACATGCCTACACCAGGAGTGCTCAGGATGCCCACAGCTGAACCCGGCGTCGACAGGGTGGAAGTCGCACGATGCCAGGAACAGGGGGTGGACAGTGCACTGCATTGTGTCCGCGACGCATGGGCACCTGACTGTGTGCCCATTGTGGCCATGACAGCAATGAACGCCTGTACATGCCTGTCAATGGCAGCGGTCATATCCTCCCGCAAATGGTCCATCTATGCCAGGATCCAGTCGGTGTCCCTGCTGTGACGCTCCTCTGCCAGCTCCAGAGCCACACACAGTGCTTCCATGGACATTGCAAGCCGCATCTGCTGCTGAACCAATGCTCGCGGTAGGTGGGTGTGCTCGTCCAAGAAGTCATCAGCCTCCTCGGCATCCTGTCCCTCAGGGTGTGCAAGGGCCTGATGTTTAGCACCCCTTGAGGGTGGGTGCTGTGCACCAGGACCAGGTCTGGGCATGTCCACAGGCAGTGCACAGATGCTGCCGCTGAACCCTGTACCCCCAGGTCCAGTGGGTGACTGATGATGCTGCCCCTCTGGCTGCCGTACCCCAGGGCACAGTGGTGCCACCGCAGTGGCTGCAACAGTCTCACTGTCCTGAACAGACACCAGTGCTGCCCCACTGGTGCTGACAGGCACAGCCTGGGACTGCGATGACATGCAGGCCCCCACGGCGGCACCACCCACAACCATGGGCGCAAAATGCCCTGCTGCGTGTCCATCCTGTGGCACACACTTGCCACTGCCCATGATGGTCGTATCATCATCACTGGTGTTGGACTCTGCCCTGGCCACAGCCACAGCATGCTGGCATCCGTGGACGCCAGCATGCTGGGAGACAGGCAGGGCTTCTTCCACACCTGTCTTAACGACATCAGTGTGGACAGCCAGGTGACCCCACTGTCGTACAGATCCACACATACCTGTGGAGGTGGATGGTCCCACCTCCGACTCCATCCAACTATCCGCAGTGGACAGACCCACCACCGCTGACCCATGCAGACACTCAGGATCTGTAAGGGAAAGCAAAGTTGCATTACTGCGAGTGACCAACCTTCCACCCCCCCAGACAGACCATGACTTACCATGCAGAGATGGGCCACCACCCGTCTGGAACCCACTGCCCGGAACTCCCTCTATGGCACTTCAGTGCATGCTTGCAGCAAGCCTGTCCTCTGCTGGGCTGAGCTGTACCACCTCCGGCTGTCCCCCACCTGTTGCAGCACATGCTGCCCTGATGGCAGCCACCTTCTCCTTTACCCTCCTCCTGTCTGTGCCCATCTTCATCTTACACTCCTGCGCGGAGCGCTGGTGGCTGCCATGCAGGTTCACAGCATGTACCACCTCCTCCCATGCAGCAACACGGGCCTGAGGGGTGCCCCGCCGTCCACTGAGCAGTGGCTCCTGATCCAGGTAGGCATCAAAAAGTGCCTCAGTTTCAGCCTTAGTAAAATTCGGCTTCCTCCTCCTCCCACCACTGTTGTCCTCCTCTCCAAGAACGTGCTTGGTCATTATGTAGTCTGTAAGATTGGCAGTTGTTACCTGTGACTGTGCAGTCTCATGCATGTCCCTGAATCCACAGTCCACACTCCCGCACAGCATGCAACTCACCAATAAACTGCAGTAACCGACTATGGCCACAGCAGCACATCGTCGCACCTTTATAGCGCAATCCATGCAAATTAGGTGAGGAGCAACTTTAATTAGATGCAAATTGCGGTGCTGCACCATTGAAAGGCTGATCGGATGATTTGCATATGAAGGCTGAATATCGTGCTGTTGCGTTTTGCGCAATTGTGTTGAATGTGCTGAGCCAATGGCGCATTTCTGTGGCAGGCATAGTACACCTCACTGCACATGCCCAGGTTGCTGATGCAGGCATCTACCATGCTGATGATGTGCTGTGCATGGTAGGCAATGCAGGGCACTGCCACCATTGTGCCAGTGGTGCTATAGCAAAGGTCGCTACATGGCGCTGTGGCAATGGGCCATCATAGGCTCAATGGCCCAACTGCCCAATAGTCCACTGTGGCGCTGGCACACAGGCAGCCAATCACGCTACATGCATTGTCATCTGATGGCGCTGTGTGTGGCCTTGCGCCAGGGACCCTTGACCCTGTGCCTGACCTTTGCCCCCTTGGTGCCATGCGTCAGGCATAGGTGCACCTGAACAGCGTGATAGGGAATGGCAGCGCTGTACCACACAGCATCTGCACATGTGATACCGCGCTGCAGAGCGCCATATTGCCTACTATACCTAACGCAATGAAGCGGAGAAGGGCTGTTCCCTGGACGGCCATCGAATTGGCCAATTTGGTGGCCACAGTAGAGCCACACCATGGGCCTCTCTTTGGGGATGCCCCCGGATAAGGCAAGGTCCCAGGTGTGGTAGGAGGTGGCCACAGCCCTCGAGGAGGTGACAGGCAGGGGCCAGACAGCTGAGCAGTGCAGGCACCGATATGGTGACCTGCAGAGCAGGGGGCCGGAGCTACTGGCCCGACTGAGGTCACATGCCAGGAGGGGCACGGTACCACATCCAGGTAGGGGTTCTGTCAACACACTGTTATTGTCCATATGATTCACAGTGTTGTATGCATCCAGCACATAGGGGAGGGACCGTATGGGGTTGGCCGTGGCGGTGTTCACAGGGTGTGGGTGGGTGGGTCTGGCTGGGTGGGAGGCACACTCCTTGGGGCAGGGGACTTTGCTTCGGGAATGTACTGATGTTCTTCTCTCCTTTTTGTCTCCACAGGCCCAGACGAACTGCGCCGGGTGCGTTTGGAGTGGAGGGTGGTGGAAGCCACAGCCAGGCAGGCCGAGGAACATCAACGGCCACTTGACCGGCCCAATGTGGGTGAGTGCCAGACATCCATGATTAATATTGCATGCAGTGTGACAAGGTGGGCAGCGGGGCATGGCCACCATTCATTGACATCACTGCCATGCACGCCACTTGTTACAGTCAACACTGTCCAGTGGCAATGCATGTCTGGGTGTGCATCACTGGTGGTGCATGCATGCACCAGGTGCATGGCTGTGCCATTGCCTTTGCACCACATAGCCTTGTCACTAGACGGCCACGGTGGTGCTGTGCGTGACTTGGACAGTGGGTGTGTGCAGTGTTCCACATGGCTGTATGCGCCTGGGTGGGCAGGTCCTGTGGACGTGATCACTGCGGCTGGTCACACACCATCACAGTGGTATGTCCCATGGCCGTATGCCATGCACCGTGAGTGGGCTCTATGGGGTTGTGCATTCACACCTGTTGACTGTGCTCCCCTGTCTTGGGTGCGAGACATCTGAGGGAAATCAGGGACACCCTGCAGGAGCTCCTAATCCTGGCAAGAGAGACGGTCACAGTCTTTCAAAAGATAGATGAGTCGGGGGTACTTCGGAGGCACAGAGCAAGGGGGAGCCAGAGCCTGGACCGGCGTGGGAACCAATAGTCCCTTGATCCCTGACCTCCCATCCCCCCCTGGTCCCACCCTCACACCCCTCCTATCCCATTCCATTTGTCCACCCCTTCCCCCTGCCCACCCCACCTTTTTCGTGTCCCCCCCAATAACTGTATATAGTTGTTGTTTATGTAAATAGTTGTTTTATTTATTTTCATAATACATATGACTTTTATATGAATACAGTGGTGGTCTCTGATTTGCAGCGGGCTATAGGTGCTCAGCTGCAGTGGTGTGCATGGCATCAGGGGTGGTGCAGTCATGGGTATGTGTATGTGTCTGTCTGTGTGGAGGTGTCTATGGTGTGGTGGTTGATATCAGTCAGTGTCTGTGTTGTGTGTGTTGTTCCCCATGCACTGGATGACTGTGTGCAGTGGTCCATGGCGTGTGCTCTGTGTCCATGGTGCACCCATCGGCCAGTCCATGGCCTGTGCAGCCGACACACATGCCTGTCTGTGACCTGCATGATCTGCTGGCATGTCAGTGGTGGCATTCCCTGCAGGGCAGATACTGTACCTATCGCTTTGCTGGGTTGCCCATGTCACTGGTGTGGTGCATGCCTGGCTCAGGTGGCACTGTGGGCAACACGGTCATTGTCCCACCTCCATGCTGTGGCTTGTGTGTGTTGCAGTGGATGTGCCCCACTGTCTGTGGCTTGTGCTCTGGGTGACTAATGGTGGGGTATTGGTCCATGGTGCCTGCGCAGAGTGGTTGGCACTCCAGTGCCATGGTGGACTGCAGGTTGTGTGTACACGGCTTACATGGGCCCACAGTGGGGACTTGGTTTCCCCACCACTGCATCCCTATGTTGCTGTGCCCTTGGGTATGGGTGGGTGTCTGTCCTGACCCTGTGTGGCATCTGGTGTGGTGCATGCTTCCATGCACCACTGTGGGTGTCTGTGCTGGCTGTTGTGGTCAGTGGTGGGCCGGGGTGTGTCACTGGAATACTGTGCGGAGCGCTGTACCACTAGTGGAGGTGTCAACTACACTACCATCCCATATGGGGTCACTCTTGTGCCAAAGCATGGTCGGTCTCTCAGCAGTACCTCGGGGGACTGTGCATGGTGGCACTTTGTCTGCCATTGTTGCATTGCCGTGTGCTGCAACCTGCTGATGGGTGCTCATGGTGGGGCTGGCTTGCATGGTTCTGTGGTGCACAGGGTTGCATTGACACTGTGGGGGTGGTGGCATGCATGGGGATTCCTGCAGTGGTGGTCATTGATCATGGGGGTGTCGGGGGGTCACAGTGCAGGGTGTGCTGTGCACTGGGGGGGATGGTATGGCACAGGGTGGTCCGCCTCCTTGTGTGCCAGTCATAGCTTGCCGGTAGGTGTGATGGGGCACCATAGCCAGGCTGTGGGTTGGTTGCTTGTCTCCATGGACCAGTGGTTATTCCAGCCCTCCCCTGGTTGTGCTGTGCTTGGGGTGTGGGGGGTCAATGTCTGTTCTGCTGTGTGTTCCTGTGCCCATCTGTGGCATGGGTGGTGGGCCCCTACCTCCCTGATTGTGCAGTTACATTGCTCTGCAGCTGGGGGGTGTCCCTGGTTGTGCTATGGCGCCTCTGGACTGCTGAGCTGAACATCCCTTGTTGTGCTATAGCGCATCACATCTGCTCAGCTTCACCTCCCTATTTGTGCTATGGCACAGGTAGTGCAATATTCAGACGTTGGCTGTAGGTGCAATTTGGCCTGCTCCTTCTTTAAATATCGCGTCTCTTGCGCATGGGCGCAATAGACTTGCATTTGCTCCTGCTATTGCGCACTTTCTGGGCGCAGTTTGAATATCTGGCCCTATGTATTTATCCAGAACAGACAGATGAAATGTAATTTTTCATGTTCATTTGGGTCCAACTTTTACAGTTTATTTTCCTGGGATAGACCAGCTTAGATGCTTATCCTTCACTGGGGTTCTTCTGTGCTGAGGTCCTGCTTTTACATATTTTTACTATATATTTGCCCATGACAGACCAGATGAAATGCAATATCTCATTTGAATGGAGTGCTGTTTGTGTAGTTTTTTTACTGTATTTAACCAGGATAGTATAGGTGAGAATGGAAATCTCCTTTTCAGTGGTGTTCTGCTGTAGCCTACAGCTTTTACACAGTTTTTCAGTATATTCACCTACGATAGCTCAACTGAGATGCAATATCTCATTGTTAGTGGGGTACTGATTTGACCAATTTTTACCATGTATTTACACAGGATAACACAGTGGATATGCAATATCTCATTTTCAGTGTGGTCCTGCTTTACCAGTTTTACAATGCATTTACCCAGGATAGCTCAGGAGAAGCAATTTCTCATTTTCACTGGGGTCCAGCTTTTGCAATGTATTTTTTCAGGAAAGAGCAGCATAGATACACATCTTTCAGTAGTGTTCTGCTGCACTGGAGTCCTGCTTTTACACATTTGTACTATATTTCTACCCAGTACAGACTAAATGAGATGCAATATCTCATTTTCAATGAGGTCCTGCTTTTACAGATTTTTAGATGTGTTTACCCAGGACTGAAACATAGAAAGAGAATTTATCAGCAGAAAATGACCTCTTGGTCCACCCAGTCTTCCCAGCTGATTACTGCCTAGTCTGCCTACACAGACCCTAACAGGTCTCCAGTGACCCTCCCCCTCCCTGCCTATTCACTAATATTCCATTATTTTATACATGCATGCTTGAAGCCCCCCTATTGTTTTTGCCTCCACCACTTTTGCTGGCAGTCTATTCCAGTCATCTACCACTCTTTCATTGATGTAATACTACCTCACATTCTTCTTTAAGTCCCCCCCCACTACATCACATACCCTGTGATCCTGGTGCTCTTCCTCCTTTGATACAGACTCCCTTCCTGCACCATGTTCACCCCTGTGAGGTAATTGTAGGTCTCCATCATGTTTCCTCTCGCTCTTCTCTTTTTCAGGGTGAATACTCTGAGATCCTTCAGTCTATTCAAAGAGGGCTTTTAGTGCAACCCCTGCACCATTTTAGTTGCTGTCCTCTGGACTGCTTCCAACCTGTCTGTCCTTTTTGAGATGTGGCCTCCAAAACTGGACACAGTACTCCCGGTGGGGTCTCACCAGTGAGTGACACAGTGGCAACACCACCTCCCCCTTCCTGCTTTATATACCACTCTTAATAAGCAAATAATGTCTATGCACCCACCCTCTGCTCATCCATTCCTGTTTGGAGGTAAGTGTTGGAGATATGGAGGGACAGAACTGGGCTTGACCAGAAGGATAGGAGTCCTGTGCCAAGAAGCATAAAATGTAAATTGAAAAAAAAAACACATGTTGAGAAGTGTAGGTACATTTTGGAATAAACGGATAATAGTTTGCATGTGAAGCATGCCAAGATAGTAGGGCCCATTTCTGAGACACAATTTTATCCATCTGAAAATGGGGTGCCAAGTGTGCCTCATTGCACCAACACATAAAAATGCTTTGCAGACAAGGGGTTCTCTAACCAAGAAAAATGCAGATCAAGCCACCCAGCTGTTATGATAACTGTGCTGAATACCAGCAGATATATTTATGCACATGAGGCCCAATTTTCAAAGGGGTCAGAATGATGCAAGGGACTTGTGTCAAAAGATTTTGATGCAAGGGGCAACTTGCATCACAACTGATGGCAATCACAATTTTCTGAAAACCTTAAAACCTAAAACTGTAAAAAGAATGTAAAACCGTAGTGAACTGGATGGGTAGTTGGCTGGAAGGGAGGCTGCAGAGGATGGTCAATGGGGCTGAATTAGAGGAAAGGGAGGTTACGAGTGGGGTTCCACAGGGATCTGTCCAGAATGTGGTCCTCTTCAACATGTTCATTAGTGACATCGGTGAGGGAATCGAGGGCGGGCTCTGTCTCTTTGCAGATGACACAAAACTATGTGGGAGGTTGGATAGTGATGAGTGTCAAAATTTCCAAGTGGGTACAGATGGACGCATAAGCCCAGTTGTAGTCTTGCAAAAATAACTTCTTTTATTACACAGGAACAAAAATAAGTGGACTTGTTTCGTCAACATAATAAAATAAAATAAACAAATCGAGTAAGAACTTAAGTAGCTTAGTTTCAGCATTAACACACTCTAGGACAGGGGTTCTCAAATGGTGAGGCCAGCCTCCTTGGGGAGGCCCCAACTTGTTCCAGGGGAGGCTCAAGCATGTCTGAAAAAAGTATTGAATTTAAATTTTGAGTTTTATGTATTTTGTGTGAAGAGATGAAGCAAACTGAAAGAGGATACTAGTAGGTGGATTTTATGTATTTATTTACTGATAGGTGACAAGGAAAGTGAATGAGCCAAGGCTCATTTAGAGTATACGGGGAGGGCAGAGAGTGAATATATTTCAAAAGGTAACTACAAAACAATCCAAAATACACAGTGAACAATAGTTCAAACAAATATGTACAATAAACTAATAATGAGTGGTGGTAATTGATCATTTTGTAGACTGATGGCAGAACAGCCCAATTCAGGGCTGAGCATAGAAGTGCTCAGAGTAATACCAGGAAGGAGCAAAGTAGTCCCAGGAAGGTTGCTTAGGAGCAGAGAAGGTGGAGGAGAGGCAAAGTATGTAGCAAGGCTATATCATGTCAGAGAAACAGAAAAAGTAGTCTAACCATGAAGGTACTGCAACAAAGGGTAACAATGGTTCAAGAATTAAAATAGCAGAGTAAGTAGGCTGTCCTGTGTGTGTGTGTGTGGGGGTGTTACAATGAGCTGAATAATATTTGTTTATTTTATTTGTTATTCAGATAACACCTTTGAACAAGAAAGCTCTTTTCAAAGGTTCCATCAGTATAAGACAAAGAACTGAATGTGAGCCAAGTACTCAGAGAGGTTTCAATTTATTCAAGGTGTACAGCGCAAAGTACAGTATGTTATTTTTCTTTGGGGAGGACCAAGATTATTTCAGTTTTTGGGGGGAGGCTCAAAATCTTTTCCATGGATTTGGGGAGGCTCACTGCGACAAAGTCTAAGAACTATTGCTCTAGGAAAACAAAACAACTAGTAAGCAATAGTTCCTCTGGATGCTGCTGCTTCAGCACTCCAACTGCATCTGACTACATAGAGTTAAACATCCACAGATATACCTTGAGAAATGCCTTGAATTGGTTCAAGTCATCTGTCAATCAACTGGGGTTACATAAAATTATTTAAACTTTGTTTAACAACTTTATAATTTGCTCAGTTTCATTGTATTAATTCAATCTCATTCAAATTCTGCTTTGGAGTGCAGCAAATCTCATTTTAATTCATTATTTTAGTTAATTTTGGGGGTAAACACTCTAATCGTCCCTCCCACCAACAGGCTGATCATAAATATGGCTCTTCTATGGACAGCCAGCTCTAAAAGAGCTCTAGTTGCTGAGGGTATTACACAAAGGCACTTGTAGCCTGTTTAAGGTAAGCTTTTAATTCTTTCTGTTTCAAAAGTCCTTCAATGTACTTTTATTTAACAGAGTACACAGTGGCTATTTGGGTTTGAGACTTAAGAAATGTATGTAGGAGGGTTTCAGTAGGCTTAACAAGCTCCTTTTTTAACTCAGGAGCTCAGCAATTTGTTTTTCACAGGTACTGAGGGTGTTTTAACCACCACATACTTTATTTGAAGCAGTTTGTAAATAAATGTAGCTGCTCAGTGGATTCTCTTCTTCAAGGAAGTCACCCTATCACAATGCAAACTATATTTAACCACCTTAGGGCAGCATATGTTTCTTAAGCCCCCAGTTTTATAAGGAGATTTTCCTAATACCTTCTAACCTGTCAGGTGTGCCAAGATGAAAGTGGGGGGACAGACACAACACCATACAATAAATACATGGGTGGCCAATCCATGTAGGACAATAACAGTGCACATACAAGAATAACATAGAAAAAGGGGAATAGACACATAAGGGAACCCCCTTCTTGGCAGACATATACAATCCTATCAGACTCATTCACATTCCTCCCTACCTAAGATAAAACCTACTTAGGTTTTGTCTCCTTATATTTACAGAAATATCAAATCTCTCTAACAGAGAGATGGAACCATAGCCCACCCATCTCCTAAGGCTCCACCTCGGGGTCCCTCATTACTTGTATTCAAAATAACAACAATAAAGCTTCCTTTTTTATCTAAAATGGAAAGCTCCACATCTTGTCATTACCCCGAGGTTTGATTTTTCAGTTTTTACTATACCTGGATAGGTAATCAGCATTCCCATGGCTTTTTCCCTTTCTATGCTTAATTGTAAACTGGTAGGGTTACAATGTAAGATACCAGCACATTATTCTAGGGTTCTTATCTTTCATTACCTGGAGTCAACACAAGGGATTATGGTCTGCCCAGATTTCAAACTTGGTACCCCATAAATAAAATCGAAGGGCTTCTACTGCCCACTTGATCGCCAAGCACTCTTTTTCAATTGTAGAGTATCTAGTCTCTCTAGCATGTAGTTTGCGACTAATAAATATTATGGGGTGTTCTTCACCATGGATTACTTGTGTAAGTACGGCTTCTAATACGCTATTGGATGCATCAGTTTGTTAAAGGAAAGGTTGGGTGAAATCAGACATTTTTAACACAGGTGAAGAGCATAATCTTGCTTTTATAGTCTGAAATGCCTCTTCACATTCAGGGGTCCATTGTAATTTTTCTGGCCTATATTTGCGGGTTAACTCTGTAAGGGGGGTAGCCAGGGTAGAAAAGTCAGGTATAAAGTGGCGATAGTAGCCGGCTAATCCTAAGAAAGACCTGACACCTTTCTTTGTTTCAGGTCGAGGACTCGCAGCTACTGCCTCCACTTTACTTTTCTCAGGTTCCACCTGTCCCTGTCCTATTTGAAAACCCAAATATTTTGTGTGTTGCATAGCTATAGAACATTTAGCAGGGTTGATAGTAAGCCCTATTTTCGAAATGGCTGATAATATCTGGGCTAGGTGTTGTATATGATCATCCCAGGTGGGACTAAATACTATGATGTCATCTAGGTAAGCAGTGCTATAAGCGACATGGGGAGCTAAAATCTTATCCATTGCCCTTTGAAAGATGGCAGGGGCACCATGTAGGCGGAAAGGCATTACCGTAAATTGAAACAACCCCAAAGGTGTGCTAAAAGCATTTTTTTCTTTCGCTTTGTCATCCAAAGGTATCTGCCAGTATCCTTTCAATAAATCTAGCGTACTAATGTACCGGGCATTGCCTAGATGATCCAGAATATCATCAATCCTAGGCATAGGATAGTTGTCAAATTGTGAGATATTGTTAAGACGTCTGAAGTCTAGACACAGTCTGACTCTGCCTTCTTTTTTTCTACTACCACCATAGGAACGTTCCATTCACTTTTAGATGGTTTAATGATGCCTAGGTCTTGCATTTTCCTCAATTCATTTATCACTTCAGGCCTCATCTTTTCAGGGAGACGATAGGGTCTTTGTCTAATGGGGGTTTCAGAGGTTACGGTGATATCATGAGTTACCTCTTTGGCCCTCCCTGGAATCCCTGAAAAACTGTCTTCATATATATGATGCATGGTCTGTACCTCAGCTAACTGTAGGGAAGTTAGATCTGGATTTATTGTGATCTCATCTAAACCCCCTGGCTTTTCCAACCTCTGGTATGCCCGTGTTAGGGCACTATCTGGTTCTTCTGGATAGATAAAGGCACACATAGAAGGAGTTCTCTTGGACCATGGTTTGAGCAAGTTTGCATGATGGATTTTCTTTTTAACACCTTTATCATGCATAGTGATCTCATAGGTGACAGGACCCATTCATCTTAGAACTGTATAGGGTCCCTGCCACTTCATTAAAAGCTTATTGTCCGAGGAAGGTAATAATAACAAAACTTTATCCCCCGCTTCAAATTCTTTAAACTTAGTTCCTTTATCATAATGATACTTTTGTACCATCTGCTGTGTTTGGTTATGGGAATGTGCTTTCTGGATAAAGTTTAGTAGTCACTTACATATCTGACACATATACTCAGAGGGTGCTATCCCCTTAGGTACTTCCTCAGCTTCCCATTGTTCTTTTATAACATCTAACGGGCCTTTGGGATTTTGCCCATAACATAATTCAAAAGGTGAAAACCCAGTGGAAGATTGTGGCACCTCTCGGTAGGCAAACATTAGGTAGGGTAAGTACATATCCCAGTCCTGTCCTTCCTCTTACACATATTTCTGTAACATTTTTTTAAGCGTTTGATTAAAACACTTGACCAAGCCATCAGTCTGGGGATGGTAAGGGGTTGTATGAATAGCTGTTATCCCCAGGCTTTGGTATAGGCATTTTAACAACACTGAACAGAAATTGCTACCAGGATCTGTTAAGATTTCTCGTGGTATGCCTACTCAACTGAATAACTTGCTTAGTTCTTCAGCTATTTTTGGGGCAGTTACATTACACAAGGGAACAACCTCTGGGTACTTAGTGGCATAGTCACTGATCACTAAAATATAGTTATTTCCTTTTTTGCTTTTTATCAAAGGACCCACAATATCCATCGAAATATGCTCAAAAGGCATCATTATTAGGGGGAGGGGTTGTAGAGGTACCTTATCACGTTTACCCAGTTTAACCACCTTCTGACATTCCGTGCAAATATTACAGTACATAGCTACTTGCTCATGAATCCCAGGCCAAAAGAAACAATATAATAATCGCTTCAGGGTTTTCTCCCTGCCTAGATGTCCAGCTAATGGAATATCGTGTGCCACCTTTAACAGATGTTGCCTATATACTTGGGGGACCATTAATTGTTTCACCTCTTCCCCAGTCCTTGGATTTATACAGTTTCTATATAGCAGTTCATTTACAAATACATATTTATGACTTGCAATAGTAATGTCAAAGAACTGACACTGTGGGAAAAAAGGTTGTAAAGTGACGGCACTATGCTGTACATCTCTGAACTCTTGTTTCTGAATTTGTGTCAGTGAGTCTGGTACATCAACACTATAATGTTTGTTAGTCCATTCTCCTTTTTTGTTCCTCTTCTGTTTCTTGGTTTTCCTATCTTTACCAGGGTTCTCCATCAGTTCATCTTAAAAGGGGAACCCTTGATCCAAAGTCTCTTTAAGGGCTTGGGACCGAGTTACCATAGCACATAAATTGGCAGTCAATATAGTCTCAAAATCCGGATGATCAATGTCCCAATAATATTGGCACAGGTAAATGTGGTACTACTCCCACTGGTAATTGCTGGGTATGTCCTTGTATAGTTATTGTAATGTCCTGCAATGGATAATGATGAATGTCCCCATGTATATATGTCACGCCTGTTGTTGGCCCTCCTACTTTAGGCATACAATTTATAATATCTTTTTGTACCAGTGTCTATCTACTTCTCAAGTCCAGTAACACTTGCAAGTTTTCCCTTCTGTTATGACTGGAGCTATATACTGTCCCCAATTAGCCAATGCCAAATGAGTTGGTTCAGTTTTCTTTTTAGGACTGGAACCTTGCAATGTGCCCTTTTCCTTTACACTTGTGACAAATGATCTCGGCAGTATACCCCTTTCCTGTTTTCAATGGCTGTCTGACCCCAAAAGTAGTTTCTCCTGTATCTGGTCTTACCGGAGTTGGATGTGTAGTGGTGGGTGCTGTCCCTCTTTGTATATTTGGTCTCTCAGCCAGATAGTCTTCTGCTAGTCGTATGGCCACTTCAGATGTTTCTGGGTGGTGTTCCTTTACCCATAATTGTACGCCAGGGTTCAATATCCAGATAAATTGTTCCAAAATGACAGCTTTGATTATCTGGTCTTTTGTTTTAGTAGTGGTCTGTAACCATTTGAGACAAAAATCCTTAAGGCATGTGTAAGCATCCTGGGGGGTATCTGTGGCTTGAAACTTATATGTGCAAAACCTCTGTCTATATGTCTCTGTATTAATATCATATCTCTTTAATATGGCAGACTTTACCTGGTCATAATCGTTGGCATGATTTATGTCCACATGGCTGTAGGCCAATAGTGCCTTTCCAGTCAAATAAGGAGCCAGTCGTATTACCCACTGATCTCTGGGCCAGGCACATGCAAGGGCTACCCTTTCGAAGGTCATTATATATGCTTCCATGCCATCTGTCTTTGATAATTTTACTAATTTGATATCTTTATGTACATTACCAGGGGAAGCAGGGGGCTGATGGGTGCTCATGGCTTGTATGGCCCGTAAAGTATCTGTCCATCAGGCCTCATTCTCTCTCTTGTCTCTCCTTTGCTTCTCTAACTCCACTTGCTGTATACATAACCATCTAAGCAAGTCCTGAGACTCCTGAGAGGGCTCTTCTCCAGTAGCCTGTTCTGCTTTCTCATCTTCTTTGCATTCCGCCATTATGGGCTGTTGCTTCTCCTGTCTTCTTACTGCCAGGGGAAGCCTGGATAATAAGGGTATTCCATATGCTGCTGCTGCTGCCCTTGTGGTAGTTGCCCCTGGGAACCTGCTGTCCTCCGCTTTGTCCTGTGACATTAGCTGTCCATCAAGATCTTCTCCAGATCCTTCCAGTGGAAATCGCTTAAACCACTGTATCCCACTTCTAAAACCATATGTCAAAATCTCCAAGTGGGTACAGATGGATGCATAAGCCAAGTTGTAGTCTTGCAAAAATAACTTCTTTTATTACACAGGAACAAAAATAAGCGGACTTGTTTCGTCAAAATAATAAAATAAAATAAACAAATCAAGTAAGAACTTAAGTAGCTTAGTTTCAGCGTTAACACACTCTAGGAAAACAAAACAACTAGTAAGCACTAGTTCCTCTGGATGCTGCTGCTGCAGCACTCCAACTGCATCTGACTATATAGAGTTAAACATCCACAGATATACCTTGAGAAATGCCCTGGATTGGTTCAAGTCATCTGTCAATCAACTGAGGTTACATAACATAATTAAAACTTTAACAACTTTATAATTTGTTCAATTTTATTGTATTAATTCAATCTCATTCAAATTCTGCTTTGGAGTGCAGCAAATCTCATTTTAATTCATTATTTTAGCTAATTATTACTTGGTATGAAAGAAAAGAAGAAGGCCAGAGCACATCGAGACTGTTCCCCACACTATGTGGGACATTATTTATCTATTATCCCTCAACCAAACATCTAATTTGTTTTTAAAGATAGTGGCACTAGTTGCCTCTACCAATTCTTGTGGCAAGGTGTTCCATAAAATGGATGCTCTTATTGGAAAAAAGTTTCCCCTTTTGCTGGTTATGTAAGTTTTTACTTAAAGCTGTTTATTATTATTTATTTATTATTCTGGGGTAAACACTCTAATCGTCCCTCCCACCAACAGGCTGAGCATAAATATGGCTCTTCTATGGCAGGCCAGCTCTAAAAGAGCTCTAGTTGCAGAGGGTATTACACAAAGGCACTTGTAGCCTGTTTAAGGTAAGCGTTTCATTCTTTCTGTTCCAAAGTCCTTCAATATACTTTTATTTAACAATGTACACAGTGGCTATTTGTGTTTGAGACTTAAGCAATGTATATAGGAGGGTTTCAGAAGGCTTAACAAGCTCCTTTTTAACTCAGGAGCTCAGCAATTTGTTTTTCACAGGTACTGAGGGTGTTTTAACCACCACATACTTTATTTGAAGCAGCTTGTAAATGAATGTAGCTGCTCAATAGATTCTCTTCTTCAAGGAAGTCACCCTATCACAATGCAAACCATATTTAACCACCTTAGGACAGCATATGTTTCTTAAGCCCCCAGTTTTATGAGGGGACTTTCCTAATACCTTCTAACCTGTCAGGTGTGCCAAGATAAAGGGGAGGGGGAGACAGACACAACACCATACAATAAATACATGGGTGGCCAATCCATGTAGGACAATTAACAGTGCAAATACAGTACAAGAATAACATAGAAAAAGGGGAATAGACGCATAAGGGAATCCCCTTCTTGGCAGACATATACAATCCTAATGGACTCATTCACAATGAGGGAATAAGGGATATGTAGAGGGACCTACAAAAACTAGTGAGGTGGTCTAATGTCTGGCAGTTAAAATTCAGTGCCAAAAAGTGCAAGGTAATGCAGTTAAGGAAAAGGAACCCCAAGATGGAGTACTGGTTGAGTGGGGTGAGACTTAGCACTACAGAAGAGGAACATGGTCTAGGAGTTATCATCAGCAACTCCTTTAAACAAATGAACCAGTGCAGTAAGGCCTACAGCAAGGATAATAGGGTACTGGGATGTATTGAGAGGGCTATTGATGCTTCCCCTATACATATCCCTGGTGAGGCCTCGCCAGTAGTACTGTGTCCAGTTCTGGACCCCTTACCTCAGAAAGGACAGGGATAGGTGGGAAACAGTGTAGTGCAGAGTAACAAAAATGGTTCAGGGCCAGCAGAGCAGATCCTATGAGGAGTGTCTCAAGGCACTAAATATTTATTCACTGGAAACCAGAAGGGAGAGGGAAGCTATGATAGAGACCTTCAAGTTCCTTAAAGGAATTAATAATAAACCTTGAGGAATTATTTATCCTGCATACCAACTCTAGGTCATGTGATCAAGAGTGGAAATTAACGGGAGGGATGTAAGGAAGTACTTCTTTATGGAAAGGATGGTGGAACTTTGGAACAGTCTGACGACCAATGTGGTGGATGCAAATACAGTCAGGGGATTCAAGCAGGCATGGGATATAATGAAAGGAATAGTGGTCTCCTGTGGTGATAACACCAGGGAGGAGAATGGCAATAGGACAGTGAGGGTTAGTATCCTGGAGAAACAACAGGTTCCAGGAAAGGCTCCAGGGATTATAGGGAATATGGGCAGACTAGATGGACCACTGATCTTTTTCTGCTGTCATGGTCTATGTTTCTATGTTTGTAATGCAGCCTGTATCAAATCCTGATGCAGCTGCACCAAACCCCTCTTGCATCAAGGTTGTGGCAAACAATCCAGTGTGCCAGGTTGCAAGGGGGCTTATACCATGTCAGGGCTGCAACATCCCCCTCTTTGCAATTTTGCAAGCCCTGCAATGGACACAGCAAGGAGCACCACTTAGACCAACCAGGAGGTGGTCTAAGTTGCGTCTTCAGTGGAAGGGGGTCTGACACTGGGCTGCCGGAGGCAGAAGGGGTACAGGAGATGGCAGATGGTGAGTTGGGGAAATAGCTGGGCATTGATGGGAGTGCTGTGGCACCCAGCGGAGTGTGTTTGCATTTGTATATATTTTCAATACCTATTAGAGTACCTATGAATTATACTGTATGGGGGGTCCAGGTACAGAACGTGCAGCTGGCAGGGCTGTGCAACCATTCTGCTACTGTGGGAGCCTCTGGTGATCTCCACTTGCATAGAAGCAGGTGCTCTGCCACCATACTGACAGCCACCATCCGCCAGATAGCTGGGGACTGTTTTGGACAGCAAAGGATGAGACAGCCCTAGAAGGAACAGTAGGCCATCTAGTCACAAGAGGGGGCCAATGATATTCTTGCATACTTGTTGGAAACCCTCTCAGATGCTCACTATCTTAGGACAGGACCACAGTACATGAGTAAGGTGTGCTCCTTACTTCTAGCATCTCCAGCACTTGTCCTGTAGTAGCAGTCCCAATTTAAATAAGATCATTGGAGTCCAGTACCAGCGCATCATCACTTTAGGAAAAGTCTGCTCTTACCATCGCGACATTCCACATGTGTTCTATAAAGGCTAGATCTCCAAGACTCCATGTCCATTGTGATGCTTAGCTGCTGCTCCCAGGCTGTTTTGGAAGAGAAGGATTGATCCAGCTAAGCATTATGCAAGGTGCGGTATATGTAACTGGCCCTTCTTGCTGTCAGCTGATGCATTGTATCCACCAAGGAAGTAGTTGGTTCCTTGGCCACATCCTAGGTGTTAGTTGTTCAAGAGATGATCATGCTTCTGATCTAGAGATGCCACCTGAAGTCTTGTTTAGGAAGGTCGTACCTTACTTTCAGCTTGTCAAATGCTTCCACAAGATGCATGTCCAGTGTGTCACAAAATTCCTTACTATGGCAGTGCTATTCTATGCCCATGTAGGCCATTTAGGTGGGAACCTCCTGATTTTTAATGAGGTATTACCCCAGAGTGGCTCTAACACTGCTGGGATAGGATTTGATTGTGGAACTGGATCCAAGCCCACTGTAAGTAGGGTTGTCAGAACAAGTTCTAAAAATATTAGAACCCTTTTTGAATGCATGGAGTTGGAGTTCTAATTTAGAACTATAATACCCATGAGTTCTAAATAGTAACAGTTCTAAATACTAAATAAAATGCATTTGTTGTTTAGACATTTCAAAAAACAGGAGATGCCAGTCTGGAAGGCAAACTAATTAGTGGGAATTACATCCTACAATGTTTTAGCAGGAGACAGTGTAAGAATGTGCTGCAAAAGTGCAGATATGTCAAATGCATGGAATTGTGACACTTGGCAGTTGTATTTTGAAAGGCACAGTGTTTTTATGCTTTGCATGTGCAATGAAACAATATTATTGCTGTGCTGTGAGGGCAGGACTTTTGATTATGCTTTTCTCCCCTCATTATCTTTTTCTGTTCTTTCTCTCCAGTCCTTTACCAAAAAGAGCTCAAGTTCTAAAGAAAATTAGAACCCTAGAACTATTTGCAAAGTTCTAGACCAGAACCAGTACCCAGAACTTCAGTGGGTTCAGAGAATCTTACCAGGAATCAGTAATTGTGTGGTGATCCATATCCCTTTGGGAGAGGACATTATATAGGTAGATAGCTGCTAATGGGCTCCTAGACAGACCCTGCTCAATGTGCAACCACAGTGGTGACATGCTTGCAGCTGGAGTGAACCACCACACTGTTTGTGCCATAACAAAGACCATGTGGTAGCCTACGAACCATGGCAACCCCAAGCTTGTTCTGGTCCAGTGAGTACAAAGCTTCATCTGGCTATATCATGGTGGTTTGCCCTGCCATAGATAGTCACCAATCATCCTATCCAGCTTCTGAAACCATTTTTGGGGTATGTAGATAGGTATGTGGGAAAAGATGTGGGTGGTCCTCTGTGCTATCATCATCTTGAAGGCCTCAATCTTGCCCCCTCTAAAGATAGGTTCAGTAGCCTTCACCTAGTCATTTCGGCTTTTGAGGAGTCTATGAGCAGTGTGAGATTAAGGTGAGCCATCTTGGATGTGGGTGGCTGGATTATGATCCACAAATATCAGAGGTCTTGTGAAACCCAGCTCAGACCCTTCTCCTCACATGGCTTTGCAGTACAGGATGGGTTCAGTGGGAGTATCTCCATTTTATTTTGATTCACCTTCAGCCCTGATACCTCAGGGATGTTTTGCAGAAGTCTTAGTAGTGTGTCCAGTATGGCGTGCCCATTCTCCATCAGGATGAGAAGATCATCAGCATATAGCAATGCCCGATGCTCTTGTTCTCCATCCTGAATTCCTTTGACTAGGGAGTGATGTCTTATCGCTATGGTCAGTGGTTTGTTGGCCAACACAAAGAGGAGAGAGGACAAGAGACATCCCTGCCTTGTCCCTGTTTGGAACTAAAATGGGGGTGACCACAACCCATTTGTAACTATGCTGGCCTTAGGTGAGCTAAACATAAGCCTCACCCATTGGAAGAACATGTGACCAACCCCATATATTCCAGAGTGCATAGAAGATACTTCCATTTCATCCAGTCAAATGCCTTTTCTATGCCCACCACTATAGCAACTACTACTGTGGAAGCATTGCTTCTGGGGTGTATGAGATTAATGAGTGTGCACAGATTTGAACTCTACCTGTCTTTAATAAACCTAGCCTAAGCTGGATGTACAGTATGAGACCCTGCAGTACAAGTTCAAGTGGGGAAGTCAGGATCTTAGTCAGGATCCTGGTGTCAGCATTTATGAGGGAGATAGGTCTATAATAGCCTATTGATGTTGTGACCTTTCCTTTCTTTGACAGGACCATTACAACAGCTTCTGCCATCATGGGGCACAATGACCAAGTCTAGAGACTGATTTGGAATACATCCAATAAGGTGGGGCTCACCTCCTCACTCATGAACTGGTAATAATCTACTGGTATTCCATTGCCCCGTGGAGCCCTCCCTTTGTTCAGAGAGTGAATCACTTTCTTAACTTTGGGGAGTGTAATGGGTTTGTGCAGAACCAGGGTTTCTATTGGTGGAATCCTCTGAATAGATAATATGTCCAGAAAAGCTAGTATAGCCTTCTTAGCTGGGGCATGAGTTATGCATAGAGTCTCTGATAGAAAATTGCATAATTGCATCAATGGCAGTGGCCTCTATATATGCACTGCCTTGTTCATCCCTCAGGCTCACAATATGTGTTTCAGCTTGCCACTTCTTAACTCAGTAGGCTAAAAGTTTACCTGCTCATTTGCCCCTTTCCATTAATTGTGTTCTAGGTGGAAAGGGCCAGTTTGGCCTTTCTTGTTGGAAGCTTGTTGAGTCAGTTTCATACTGGTCAGGTGGGCCACTAGTTCTTTTAAAGGAGGGTGGTGCTGCTGCTTGTCTTTAGCCTCTACCTCTGCTAGTGCCTTTTCCAGCCTAAGGAGTCTGGCCTCACATTCCTTTCTCCAATGTACTGCAAAACTTATGATTTTGCCTTGTATACTGGCTTTTTACACCTCCCACATGGTGGCTTTATCATTTATCTAAAGGAATGCATTGGTTTCCTCATTCGCCCACTGTATACACTTGGGGTCCAGCAGTAGGAGAATGTTGAGCCACCATGACTTTGAAGTGGGTGTAGAGAGACCCCAGACCATCATGAGGGCCACTGGGGCATGATTAGAGATCAGTATAAGTAGGCTTATGGTGGAGACTGTACTGTGGGTGCTCCCTGGGGAGTTAAATCACATAACAATGCAGCATGAAGATGAGTGGGGTGCAGAGAAGCATGTGTAATCCCTTTCCCATGGATTCTGAATCCTTCAGGAATCTGCCAGGTTATGCTCTTTCAGCAGTTAGAGCATCTCGTACCTTTGCATGGGGTTCCATATTCCCACAACAATGGTCTACATAGGCCTCCATGATGAGATTAAAGTCACTACCTAGCATTAGTGGCACCGATAATGATGTAAAATTATTTAGCGTTTGTTTGAACATATGAAAAAAACTGTGTATCATCCTGACTGGGGCCATATACAGTACACTGATCAGGGCAACAGGTCCCTGGGAGTTGATAGCTTCCACTATCACCCATTGGCCCTCCTTATCTAATAAGGAGCACCCTACAGGCCACTGTAATCTCTTATGAATGCGGATTGATACTTCTTTCTTCTTCACTGAGGCTGTACTGTGCACCTCTTCCCCAACTCAGTCCTTGAGCAGTTTTCCAGACTCTGCCTTAGTCAGGTCTCCTGCAAAAAGGCTATCTGTTCCAACTACAGACCAATTTCCCTTATTAATGTAGATTTTAAGATTTTAGGCAAAATTCTCTCGTCAAGACTTGCACAGGTGTGGGAACATCTTATCAGCTCTGAACAAGTAGGCTTCGTTAAAAATAGACACTCCTCAGATCATCTTAGGAAACTGGCATATCTCCTCTCCGCATCCAGGGACCTGGACATTTCCGCCGCCTTGGTGTCCCTGGATGCGGAGAAGGCTTTCGATAGAGTGTCATGGGAATACCTTTTTCTTTTACTTCCCCGATACCAAATACCAGAAGAATTTATAAAATGGATTAAGATACTATACACTAGTCCATCGGCCAGAATACAATGTAACGGTGTCATGTCTTGCCCATTCACCCTGACACAAGGCACACGGCAAGGCTGCCCCCTGTCACCTTACTTATTTAATTTATACCTAGAACCTCTCATTAGAAAGATTAATCTTTCCACAATGATCAGGGGTATACGAGTAGGTCACAATGAATACAAGGTCTCAGCTTATGCAGACGACCTGTTGGCTCAGTCTTTACTGAGGAAGAGGAGGGTAATGGGTCTGAAGGGAGTACAAGGGGTGAGAATGGTGCAGAAATGGACACAAGCCCCTTTATACGAGAAAGGGTCTTGAAGGAACTGGAAGTAATAAGAGCTGATAAGGCAATGGGGCCAGATGGGGTGCACCCCAGGGTCCTTAAAGAACCAAGAGAGGTGGTGGCTGAACCTCTGGCTATCCTGTTTAGCCGATCACTGGAAACAGGGAGGTACCCAAAGACTGAGGACAGCAGATGTAGTCCCTTATACAAAAGTGGGAACAAAGAGGAAGCAGGAACTACAGACCAGTCAGCCTCACCTCGGTAGTGGGGAAGATCATGGAAGCACTACTGAAGGAGAGATTGGTGGAACATCTGGTTGTCAATGGACTACAGGACCCAAGGCAGCATGGTTTCACCAGGGGGAGGTCATGTCAGACCAACCTTGTTGAATTTTTTGACTGGGTGACTAGGGAGGTGGATCAGGGGAGGGCAGTGGACATGGCCTATCTGGACTTCAGCAAGGCCTTTGACACTGTGCCACTTAGAAGACTATTACACAAACTGGGGAATATGGGTGTGGGCAGGACAGTAGTGTGTTGGGTAGGTAACTGGCTGGGCGGCAGGACACAGAGGATGGTGGTAAATGGCTGTCACTCCACAGAGGGAAGAGTGACCAGTGGGGTACCACAGGGATCAGTGCTGGGACTGGTCCTATTCAACATCTTCATCAGTGACATTGCACAGGACCTAGAAGGCAGAATTTCACTGTTCGCTGATGACACAAAGCTCTGTAACAGAGTAGACACACCAGAGGGTGTAGACAGAATGAGAAGTGACCTGCAGAAACTTGAAGAATGGTCACGGGTTTGGCAGTTGAAATTCAATGCAAAGAAGTGCAAGATAATGCATATGGGGCACAAAAACCCTGGCACAATATATCAGTTGGGGGGTGAGGATATAGCACGCACCAAGCAGGAAAGGGATCTTGGGGTTATCATCTCTGATGACCTCAAGGTAGGGAAACAGTGTGACAAGGCAGCAGGTAAAGCAAATAGGATGCTGGGATGTATAGGCAGGGGCATCACCAGCAGGAAAAGGGAGGTCAAAATTCCGCTATACAAGACACTAGTGAGGCCCCACCTGGAGTACAGTGTACAGTTCTGGAGACCATACCTACGTAAGGACATAGACAGGGTAGAGAAGGTTCAGAGGAGGGCAACAAAGATGGTGCATGGATTGCATCACAAGTCCTATGAAGACAGGTTGAAGGAACTGAACATGTACTCCTGGAGGAGAGGAGGGAGAGAGGGATAGATAGAGACATACAAGTATCTTACAGGAAGGAACAGGGTGCAGGAAAACACTATTTTAAGTGAAAAGATGTTCCAGGACTAGAGGGCATGGGATGAAGTTGGAGAGGAGGGCAGTTCAGAGGAAACACGAGAAAGAATTTCTTCACAGAACGGGTGGTGGACAAGTGGAACACCCTGCCAGAGGAAGTGGTGGGGGCTGAAACAATCACGAGATTTAAGAATGCATGGGATAGACATAAAGGAATTCTGGAGGTCAGGGTTAAGGGGCAACAGACTTCTAGGAAAACAAACTGAACTTACAAGCTCAAATGGGCAGACTGGGTGGGCCATAAACCCTTATTTGCCGACACTGTCCATATATCTATGTTACATGTTACTGAACTTGGACATTCGTTGCCCAAGGTATTCCAAATTATAACACAATTTGAAGCCTTCTCAAATTATAAGTTAAATCGGGACAAAACTGAAATTCTTCCCCTAAATAAATACACAATGAAAGCCGAGGTGACACACTTGGGGTTACAATGGAGTCCGAGCAAGATGAAATATCTTGGTATTTACATTCACCCCTTCCCAAAAGTAATGAAACAACTTAACCTAGACAATCTGGTTCATAACCTGACAGAGGATTTTAAATGATGGTCTAAATTACCATTAACCCCTTGGGGGCGAGCGAATGTTATTAAAATGAATGTATTGCCACGGCTGCTATACCCACTTCAAATGCTGAACCTAACATTACCATATTCATGGTTTGCCCGGTTGCATGGTATTTTGAGTAAATTATGTGGCAAAACAAAAAGGCAAGGAAAAGTTATCTAAAACTCACAATGAAGAAATCAGAGGGTGGTTTACAAGTACCCAACTTCTATAACTACTACCTAGCAATACACTTGGCTCGAGCCCGATATTGGCTACGGCCTAGTCAAGATAATTGTCACCTACCTTCTTGGGTCAAGATAGAGCAAGACCTTTGTCGGGACACGGGGTGGACACCAGAGGCCTTATCATATATTCCACTAAGGAAATTTCCCAAAACCTTGCGAGATACCCCTTTATTTTCGTTGGTTCGGACTCAGCAATAACTTAACGCCTTCCTTAAAACAGATAGAGTGAAGGATATAGCCCAGCCCATATTCGGTAATCCCAACTTCCAAATTGCTGGCAAACCAATAAAAGCCCAAGTATTCTGGCCCCAGATAGGCGTGGAGAGAGTGGAACAGTTACTTTCTGATCAGAGGATTATCTCTTTCCAAGAAGGCTGTGCTAGGTTTCATTGGGAGGAAACCACAATTTTCAAATATTTGCAACTAGTACATTCATTAAGGCAGCATTTTGGAGTAAAGGGATGGCATGACTCTTTTTCTAAGAAGATAACTCCATATTTAGACACCATCCCTCTCTCACATGTAATATCATTTTCATACAAGTTTCTTGGATCAACGATGGAAACAACGGACAACCACTGTTATACTCATTGGGACAAGGTTTTCTGGACCCTTGCTAGTCCTAATGCCTGGTCTCTTGTTTGGGCACACCTATATAGGTATATTAAATGGGATAAATATAGATATATGCAATTTCGTATAATTCATCAATTATATTATTCCCCACTCAAACTACATCGATTTGGCCTCCAGCATAACAGTTGTTGTCCTAGATGTCAACAGGAGGATGCTGATATGATTCACATGTTATGGTCATGTGAGAAAATAATTACCTTCTGGCGAAGTATAGAGAGCAGGTTAAATCCTCTACTGGCCTTGGCAGGTTTTTCAAATTGAAATTGTATAATTGGAGAATACACTTTAATACCTGGGGCATCTAGAGAACTCACATGGCCTTGATATCGGTGCATGTGCTAAAAATGTGATATTAAGAAGGTGGAAGGACACTGCTGTCTCTACTTACCGGAATGGTTTCATTAAATAATGTTTGCCCTGCAAGCAGAGTATACGATCGCTAAATTGTCCAAAAATACCAAGAAACATGCAAAGAGATGGGAGCCTCTCTACACTTTGCTAATAAGTAATTAATGAGCCAGGGGGGACTGAATTTTTTAATTCAACAATGCTCCAGCAGTTTAGTTAATTTATTTACGTAAGGTTTTAATCTACTAAAAAGGTGGCAGACTGGGGAATAAGGGAAGGGGGTGGTAGGGAGGGGGATTCAGTAAGCTATAAATCACGAATTGTATGGTTGTACTATACACGGTTTATAATTGTTGTTTCGAATGATGGGCAATATATATGTCATCTGTATATGCTTACACTTAATGAAAACTGCAATAAAGTATTTTAAACAAAAAAAAGGCTATCTGTGCCCATAGGTGCTTCAGATCGGACAGTACCTTCTTTTTTTTCACTGGAGAGTTTAATCCTCTCACATTCCATGAGATAGCTTGTATATCACCCAAGGTTACAGTACAAACCAGAGATGTACTTTTTAACATGTATGAGTTTCCCTCTGTTTGCTGGTTACTTTATCAGGTAGCTCAGTGGGGATTGGGGGTCACTCCTTGGACATGTAAATCAACAATGTAAAACTTGTTTTTGTAAACATTACCAAAAACTATTTAGTCCTCCTATGAGAAACCATGCTCAAACAACATCCAACAGGGGCAACAAAAGCTATACTGAACCCCCCAATCTATCACCCTTTCCCTGTTGTTGCCCCTTACCCAAATATCCCATACCTCAAAATGAGTAATCTCCAAACACATAGAACACAGGCATTAACCTTGAAGATGCCTAAGTGCCTGCAGCAGGAAATCTGGCCATGACCACAATGAACACACTTAACCCTCTATATGAAGTTCCCAGTGATCCATTCTGGTAGGGGGGATCCCTGCACTAACAGTATCTAGGCATTGCCTGGGTAGGGAAGGCAAACCTTATCTTAAGCCAATGTCTAGGGGTTCCAAGCTATTGTGAATGATCCATCTGTAACATAGAAACATAGAAACATAGAATTTGACGGCAGATAAGGACCGCTTAGCCCACCCAGTCTGCCCATTTCCCTACCTGATGGATAAGCTGCAGGTCCTAGTTAACCAGCAGCCTACTTCTTCCTACCCCCACCCCCTGGAAATGCCTTATGACTGTCCCATGCATGCTTGAATTCCACCACTGTTTTTGACTCCACAACCTCCTCTGGAAGGCCGTTCCATACATCCACAACCCTCTCTGTGAAAAAATACTTCCTTAAATTACCTCTGAGCCACCCCCCTTCTATCTTCAAATTGTGCCCCCTTGTTCTTGCACACCTCTTTTTTTGAAAGATGCTACCCTCTTGGACTTTGTTGATTCCCTTGAGGGTACTCAGAAGTTTCTATCATGTCTCCCTCTCCCTCCTTTCCTCAGGCTATACTTATTAAGCTCCTTAAGTCTCTCTTCATGTGTCTTCGGTGCAGACCCTGCCATTTAGTGCCCTCCTCTGTACAGCTTCCATCCTGTCTATGTCTTTGCGGAGATTGGGTCTCCAGAACTGCCATGTACTCAGATGGGGTCTCACTGGCTGTCTGTACAGAGGGATAATAACTTCAGTTTTCTACTGGTGATGCCTCTTCCTATGCATCCCAGTATCCCCCAACCCTCCTTGCTGCCCTCTCACATTGCTTGCCCACCTTAGGTCATCTGATATGACTACCCCCAGGTCCCTTTCCATTTTTGTTGTTGTTAGTAGCTCACCCCCATTGTGTACTCTTTGGGTTTTGTTTCCCAGGTGCACTACTATACTTCTTAGCATTGAATCTAGCTGCCATACATTTGACCATTCCTCTAACCTTGCCAAGTCCTTCTCATCCTTTCCACTCCACCTTGTGCATCAACTCTGTTGCAGATCTTTGTGTCATCTGCAAGAGACTTACTTTCGTTCCAGTCCCTCTGCAATGTCAGCTTATCAAAGATATTGAGAGGACCCGGTCCTAATACTGAACCCTGCGGGTACCTTCACTACTAACCCCCCTTTTTCAGAGTGGACTCCATTTACTATTACTCTGTGACCTATTCTCCAGCCAATTCTTTTACCCAGGCTGTCATCTTGGGACCCTCCCAGGCTGGCTAACTTGTATATTAATCTTTTATGTGGGACTGTGTCAAATGCCTTGCAGACTAGCTAGACCATGTCACGCCCCTCCCTGATCAACTACTTTGGTCACCCAGTCAAAGAAATCTATCAGATTTTTCTGGCATGACCTTCCTGCTGTGAATCCATGCTGCCTTGGGTTCTGTGCCCCTCTGGCCTCTAGATACTCAACAATTCTTTCCCTTCAAGTGATTCCATCATTTTCCCTACCACTGAGGTTAAACTAACAGGTCTGTAGTTTCCTGCTTCTGCCTTGCTCCCACTTTTGTGAAGGGAATCACATCTGCCCTCTTCCAGTCCTCGGGTACCACCCCATCCTCCCATGATTTGTTAAGAGGGTAGTCAGTGGTGTCACTAGTTCTACCCTTAGTTCTTTAGAATTCTGGTATAGATCATCAGGCCCCATTGCTTTGTCACCTTCAGTTTTAAGAGTTCTTTCAGAACCATTTCTTCTGTAAATGGGCTGTATCAGCTTCTGTATCCAGAGTGTTTCTACTGTTTGTTTGGTACCTCCCCTCTTCCTTTGTAAATACTGAGCAAAATATTTGTTTAGTATCTCTGCCTTTTCACAGTCACCCTCTGCCCACCCTCCTCCCTTTATTAAGCCTCACTATCCCTCCTTGGTCTTCCTTCGCTCCTCAGTGTACCTATAAAAGGTTTATCCCCCTTCTTAACTGAGTTGACTATCTTTTCCTCGGTTTGGGCCTTTGCTGTTCTGACTGCCTTCCCAGCCTCCTTTTGCTTTAACTGATACAGTTCTCTGTCCTGTTCCTTCTGTGATTCCTTGTACTTCCTGAATGCTTTTTTTTCTCTTGAACCTTCACTGCCACTTCCTTTGAGAACCATAGTGGTTTCTTACCTCATTTCATTTTGTTTATTTGCTTTACACAAAGGCTTGTTACCTCTATGATGGCAGTTTTATTATTCCCATTGTTCTTCACCCCTCCTTCTGCCCATTTTCAGTGCATTCCTTGGCACTCACCCATTTTGACAAAGTCAGCCCTCCTAAAATCCAGTACCTTTGTCTTTTGTATAGCTTGACTCTATTGCTGTGTTTATTGTGAACCATACTGTTCGATGGTCGCTAGTTCCCAGATGGCTACCCACTTCATCTTGATCCTCTCTTCATCTCATTTGGAGAGAACCAGGTCTAAGATTGTTTCCTCTCGAGTGGGCTCCAATACTAGTTGTCTAGGCATGCCCCAGTAGGGCATCTAGAATAACCCACTCTTAAGTGGCTGCTGCAACTGCACTCAGTTAACATCTGGCATATTCAGATCACCCATCAGCAATATCTCCTTTTTCTGCCATATTAAGATACTTTCTATCATTTCCTTGTCCATTTCCTCCACTGAGAAGGGGGTCTGTATACAACCCTGTGCTGATTGTGGTGCCATTGCGGTCTCAAATTTACCCACAGTGCTTCTTCTCCTCCCTGTTTACCCTTTTGTTCTGTTGCTTTGATTCCTTCCCTTATGTAAAGAAGCTGTCCTCCTCCTCTTTTTTATCCTCCCTGTCCCTCCTGTAGATAGTGTATCCTGGTATGTTTACATCCAGTCATGGTTTATTGTGTACCATGTTTCTGTGACTGCCACGATATCCAGATGTTCCTCCTCCATCAAGGCCACTAATTCAGAGCTTGTTACTCAGACTATGGACATTGGTAGTCATTGCTCTCCATTTATTGATGGCTTCACTTTCTGTTGCAGCATCCCCCACTGACCTTTCTACCTCAGTCTTTTTCCCATTTAGTACCCTGTTTTGTAGGGAGAGGCTGGGATTTTTCTGCTGCTTATCAGTGCCACCCCCCTTGACTAGTTTAAAAGCTTGCCAATGAAGCATTTAAACCGATTGCTCAACAGACTTGTTCCCTTCCTGGACAGATGCAGACCATCCTGCCAGTATAGGCTGGTGTCCCTCCAGGTGGAACCCCAGTCCCCAATGAAGCCAAACCCCTGTGCTCCACACCATTTTTTCAACCACTCATTAAACTGCATGGTGTAAAGTACCCTTGCCTCACTCATGCCATTTACAGGCAGCACCTCTGAGAAGGATACTGTGTGTGCTACTTGTCTTAGGCCTCTCCCCAGTTCTACAGGTCCTTCTGCACTGCTCTAAGCTCATGTTGAGCCAAGTCATTTGTCCCTAGGTGGACAATGACATCCAAGCTCAGACTCCTGTGCAGGTGTTCTCGTGATCCTGAGGATCGCTTCCTGTCCCTACAAGCCATGGCACCAGGCAGGCACTTTACTTCAGTTTTCCTGCTCCCCCAGTTCTATCCCCCTAATAATTGAATCTCCCACCAGGAGCTGCTTCCTTTCCTTGTGGCATCCTCTGCCTCCTTCCTGTGGGCCTCCCTTGTGACAGGTGTCCTCAGCCTCCTTAATCTCCTCCGTGAGTGCATCCATAGGGGAGCTCCCCAAGAATGGTGTATGGATTGTGGAGTGGAATAACTGACTGGGTGTGCCTCTGTTCCACCCTCCTCACCCTCCCTGAGCCCACTGTGGTCCAACTGCTGTGCTTTCTTTTGCAACCTCTGAGGTAGTGGTGGTGGCTCTGGTGCTCCCTGGATGGGGGTTCCTTCCTACCATCCAGTCTGGCCTGGGAGAAGGTTTTCTTACTGCTGTCAGTGTGGCCTGAGCGGGCAACTTCCTCCCTCAGGGCAGAGAGTTGTCTGCAAATAGGGCAGCATCTCAGCCTCCAGAAAGACTCCCGGAAGACTGCTGCCCCACAGCCATTACATTGCACTACTCCCCACATGACTATGTATTTTTTTTTTTTGTGTATGTGTGTGTGTGCTTGTGTGAGTGATTGGTTTGTTATATAGAAATATATATATATTATACAATGTGTATGCGTATATTTACAGTGCTGTGTGCTAGAGAGGATATGACATTGATATGCACCTTGCGCTCTTGAGGAAATGATGTCAGAACCCCAGGTATAAAGGAACTATTTCCAGGGGTGGGAAACGGTTGGGCCTAAACTGTGCCCTCACAAAACAATCAGCTAAGAGCTCTGACCCACCGCTGCGATGAGTGCCTTCCTGTCTGCAAGATACTATACACAACAATTTGACAGAGAAAATCCCCTGCTAATCAAACAGAGAAAAATCCAGACATCCAAGTCAGACACAGGTAAACCTCCCCAGCCCCAAAACAGCCTGGTGGTTTGTGCTCTGAAACAATCAGCCCTAAAATAAGTCAGCTGTGCTTTGAACTCTTCCTGCACTGAAAATCTTAAGAATTGTAACAAGACTGTCTTTTCCTGATAATTGTAAATTCCTTCTTTCACCTTTCAGTTAGAAGCAGCCTCCACCTGCAGTATATCTGCTACAAAGCAAAGACAATTGAAAGCCATGCTAAAAGGGTTGCCCTAGTATCCAAAATCCCGTTGGTGAAGAAGAAGGGGGAAGGTAGCATATGTTTTGTCAAACTATAAAGGGAAGTCAAGACCACACTTATCTTCATGCAGTCTCCGTTATGTCAGGTGGAATCATTGCTTAAAGTGGATCCCCTGTTCCATGGCAGCATGGGAATGTGGAAAAGCACAGGTCTGGAATTTTAGAAAGTATGGGTACATGACCAAATGGCTACCAGCAGTCCTCCCTATCTGCCCAGTGGGTTGGGACATCATGGAGGGGTGACTTCCAGTCCTCCCATGGCCAGTGCGTGTCATCCGTGGGGGTGCACACTGGATACAGCAAGATCCCCGCTGCCATATCTTGCATCCCCCCTGTGCCCGGCACTACGCACCTTTGTGCATGGTGCATAGTGCAGGCACACCACCGACACTCCCCCTCTCCCCCTGGACACCTGTGATGCATAGCTGCCTTGGTTGCAAGGGGATCCAGTATATATCTGACTGGCACACTAATTGTGAATGCCACTGGGGATTCACTGGATTCCCGCTGTGTGGCAGACACACATAGGGTTGCCTACCTGCCTTACATACACGACGCATAAGAGAGCCACACATTCATCCATAGAGGCCAATATCTCTAGCTTAAGGTGGACCAGTGGGTCAATATTCCCCCCCCAGGCCCCACACTGAAAAAGTACAGCATCTCACTGTTGCCTTGGTGGACAAAATGTATTTGGAATGCCTGGCACCTGTAAACAAGTGTGATGTCAAGATTTTATGGTTGCAGTGTAAACAAAAGAAAGTTGCAAGAAGGGCTGCGTCACCCCCCCCCCAATGTGGGGTGGACGAAGTGAAGCATGTACCCCTCTGGTCACTGGAAAGGTGAATTTTTTTATTTACACCTGGAATTACATATTCGGATCTAGTAAGCTGTGAGCAGTTTAGTAGCCCTTTCCTGGAAACAAGGACATGACCCTGTCAGGATCATCTGAGCTCACGATAAGTAAGGCATCAAGCATTGGTACATTTCTGCATTTGCCCCTCTGTCCTGAACACGCTCCTCATTACTGATTAGCAAAGTGAAAAGCAGCCAATACATCAGTGGGCTGGTTGATTGGTATGAACCTGAGACCGACCTTCTTGGGCTGATTCTCTGGTGTTGATAAATTCCTCTGGTTCCTGGGGTTTATAGAAGATTTTCATTGTGCGACTGGGACAAACAATCTAGAGTTTAGCTGGATACAATAGTGAGAAGTTGATCTCCCAGCCATGATTGAGAAGTTTTGTTTTTACTCTGGAATACTTCTGGGGCAGGATTCACAAAAAAGCACAAAGCACAAAGCAACATTTTGTGGTGCACCTTGCGGTTGACCAGGTACTTAAAAATGCTATTCATAGATAGATAGCATAGGACGCTATCTGACTGTGAATAGGGCCAGGTAGAGGTAGTGGTAACACCCATACTGCTACCTCTAACCTCAATAGAGCTGCCTCAACCTGCAGGCCTTGTAATGGCCCTGCAAGGAATAGCTCCATTGCCGCAATTTGCCATTCATGAAAGTAGCCACACAGATTAGCCCGTTGGACATGCAAGGTGCTAGGTACCATTTGCATGTGCATCATGAGCCCACTTGCATGGCCTGCAGTAAGTGTAGCGTGGACCCACCACACCCCTGGTGGTCTAGTGTCCCACCTCCTCCCCAGTTCTCTGATCACTGGCCTGTACATGAATTTAATACTCCCTGGTAGTCTAGTGGTACCCTGGCTCTCCCTATTCTCCTCCCTTTGCATCTCCTTATACCTTCTGAATGCTACCCTTTTAGCCTTTGCATTTTCACCCACCTCTTTTGAGAACCATAGCAGTCTCTTTTTCCTCTTGCTTTTGCTCACTTGTTTGACACAGAGGTTTTTTTCCTTTACTATGCTCCCTTTTATCTTTGCTCACTGTTCCTCCACCCCACCCAGGCCACAACCCCCACTAGGTCATCCCTGAGGCATTCACCCATCTTTGTGAAATCTGGCCTCTTGAAATCCAGGACCCTCACCCTTGTGTGGTTCGATTCCACAGCTGTCCTTATATTAGACCACACCATACTGTCCCTGTTATTGAGAACCAGATCCAGTATTGCTCCATCACAAGTGGTTTCACTGACTAGTTGCCTGAGGAATGCCCTCTTCAGAGAGCCCAGGATGTCCTAGCTGAGGCTGCTGTTGGGTAGCTCCAATCCACATCTGGCAGGTTGAAGTCCCCCACCAACAGCGCCTCCCCTTTTCTGCCATCTTGCCAGTGGCTCCCACTAGTACCTTATCTAATTCCTCCCCCTGTGCTGTAGGTCTGTAGATCACTCCAGTGTGACCAGTGCTCCATTCCCAATCTCCAGGGCGATGCACAGTACCTCTGCCTCCCCATGTATTTCCTGTATGTCTGTCACTTTTATGCTTACCCTCATATAAATCATCCTGCCCCCCCATTCCTACCTGGTCCTTCCTGAACAGAGTATAGCCCGGTATGGCCACGTTCCAGTCATGGTTTTCAGTATACCATTACTCAGAAATGGACACAATATTCAGATTGGCCTCTGCCATGATGGCCTTTGGTCTAGCATTTGCACACATCACCATCCCAATTTGTTTCCACTCTGCTTGTTGTCCCCCCAATTTTTCTCTTTTATCCTCCCTTTCCTCCCTCTCTTTTTAATGTTCACTTTCCTTTCCCCTTTTATCTCTACCACCCTGTTTCCTTTATTAATTTGCATGCTGGGGGTTTCATCTTCCCTTGGGTTCTTCTTATTCTCCACTTCAGCCTTTGGGTCGGACAGTTTCGGACTCCCCAGTTCCTTCTGCCACCCCCCGGGCTAGTTTAAATGTTCTTGGAAGTAATATTTAAATTGTCCACTGAGAACTACGGTTTCCCTCCTGGATGGATTCAACTCATCACCTTTATTTATGCCCTTATCTTCCCAGGTGGGTCCTCAGTCCCCAATATAGCTGAACCCTTCCTCTCTGCACCATTGCTTTAGCCTCAAGTTGAAGCTCCTGGTACGAAGATCCCTTCCTGTCCCCTGTCATAGAGAGGCAGCACCTCAGCAAAAGCCACTAAATGAGCTACTGGTCTAAGACCTCTACCCAGCTCCATAAATGCCCCCTGCACTATCCCAGCCTCATCCCTAGCCAGATAATCAATCTCCAGGTGAACAAAGACATGCGGCTTTCCATCCCATCCTGCTGCCTTGGCAATCCTCAGGATCTGCTTCCCACTGCAGACTGTAGCTTGCCATGGCAGTACCTTACCCTAAGGGAAACAGTATTGTCAGCTGGGATCAGGCTATATGTTTTGGGAGAGTGTGGGCAGTTTTGGTAACTTTCACACAGGGGAGTAACAACTACTGGAGGCACCATGGGTAAAGACCCTCTATGACAGGGAGCTGTCACTGCTGGTAACGATATCAAGAAAGCCTTTCAAGAGCAGGAGACACCACCATGTACTGCAACATCGATAAAGCCCCTCTGGGAAAAGCCCTGCCATGGCAAGCTGCAATGTGTAACTAATGCATGTTTTCAAGTGTGTGTATGTGTTTGTGTGTGACACGGGTCGCAGCATGGTGTCTGGTGTCAGGGAGGATATCATCTCACCGATGGATCCCCAAGGGTTTTTCAGAGAAAGACTCTGAGAGGTGGGGCATGCAATGATGGCCAAGACAGAAGTGCTGATGGCTTGCCCATCTCCTACAGAAACAGGTGCCAACAACTGTATTCCCCCGGCCCCCACCAGGGGTTAATCACGTGCTGGTCACACACACCCTCCCCACAGAGGAGAAGAGCAATCCACAGGACACTCAGTCCCCCCCAGCTGGCCCTCTGACATACCGATTACAGATTCAAACCCGGGGCTTCAGCATTGCAGGTGGAAATTCAACCCCTGTGTCAGCATGCCAGCCTTAGAATTTGATTTTATATAATACCTTGCGCGTGCACACACACACACACACACACACACACACACACACACATATATATTACCAAAGTATTTTACAAAGCTCTCTGCAATGTTTTCCCCCACTCCCAGGTCACAGCTTTGATCTCAATAATGGCTACTTCCCTCCAGTTCTACATGAGTAACTTACCATATTTGTTAGGCACATGCCTGTCCAGAACCTCACTGTCTTCCAGCACTTTCCCTGAGCCCCAACTCGCAACACTGATCTCAGGAATCACACTACAAACATGAGCCACATTTTATGCTCTTGTGTTCGCTCCTGCGCTTAAAGCAGTTTATTATATGAAAAAAAACATAAAAACAAAAATCAAGGCCAGATAACTAAACTGAATGACAGTTAAGCATTACAGGGCACACTAGTGCCATCCTCTCGTGGCCCACAAGTGGAGGAAATGTTTTGCTTGTAATTATCAGTTTATTTAAAGATTTCTCATACATTTTTTTAATTTTAAGAAAGCCCTCAAAAATGAATAGCAAACTCATTTTAAAAGTACAATAACATACTCCTAGGTGTTGGTTCTTCAGTAATAAATGCACTTCTAGTGGTCTTCTTGGCCTGCGACCTTGTACTTCACTGTATTCATAGGTGTTTGTTTATCACAGCATAACCAACACACTATCATGTGTTATCTCTTACTTATAAAATGGGCTTTAAGAAAGTGACCAAATCTGAAAGATTCACTGGTCAAAACATATCACGTGACCATTATTTCCTAGAAACTGCACCCTTCATAACTAACATACCCTAATCTGCCTAGGAGCAATCTTTTTACATCAGAAGAAATCAATCTGACACTGCACTAAAATTGTTCTATTTACTCAGCCCATGTGTCCATTTTGCAAAGATGTGCATTCCCACATACATTGTCTAGTTTTATCTCAAAAGCTGAATTGCCGAGTTTTTCATCTTCTCCTCTCTTGCAACATCATTTTAGTTAACTTTAGTTTCAAATATATTTGTAAATCTCCAATAGCATCTTTTCTACTGTATCAAGCTACTGATTCACACAAGAACAGCTTCTAATTAACAGAGCAGTATAAAACCTCTGCATGAAGCAACCCTGCTTACTCTCAATGGTAAGTGCTTCTATTTAACTGTACTGCAGTCTAAGGGGGGCATATTCAGAGCCTGCCGGATCCTCACACATAACAGTGCACCACGCAGAAATGATAGGCCAGCAGGCTCTGGGGCAATATTCAAGCAGGTTGTGCAATCTGAATAGACTGCGCAATCTGTCTGAATATCGGACCCTGATTGCACAGTGCACAGCAGGGGGCCACCATGTTCAGAGCAGCACAACCAGGGTGCGGGGCTGGCTACTACCCAAAGGGGCACTGCGTGGTGCACACACTGGTATGCGCTGAGGCTCCAAAAGGAAATATTCAGATGGAACATGCAGATGAGCCCATTAGGCATGCACAGCACGATGGGGCCATTTGCATCCCCATTATGAGCTCATCTGCATTTGGTGCACTGCCAAATGTGCCAAGCCAGCTCGCCCCCAGCCCCAATCACAGTGCAAAACAAACAGACCCCAAGTTTCTTTCCCTGGTAGTCTAGTCCTTCCCTCCTTCCCAACCCCGATCGATGTATTAATACTGAATCCCCTCCCACTCCAGTTTCTCTGGTAGTCTAGTGGTTCCCCTGCCAGCCTCAATTGATGTAGAAATAGAAATAAACCCTCCCATTCCCCTTGCCCTGGTAGTCCAATGGTATCCCCCTCCCCAGCCCTGATCATTGTACTAATAAAAAAGAAAAGTTCCCATTCAAGTTTCCCTGGTAGCTTAGTGGTTCCTCCCTCCTTGAGCCCTGATCGATATACAAATGACAGAGACCCTGTCCCTGGTAGTCAAGTGGCCCCCCTATCCCCCACCCTGTTAGTCAGTGACCCATCACCCTGCTTCCCCCATCCTGATTGGAGCCAGCAACTGATACAGCCCTCCCACACCACTACGCCATGCTAACCACAGACTGAACCATATGGAAGCATGTACAGTATACAGTTCTCATCCATTAGTTGTGGGTGTGTGCTGCATACTGTAAGCACTCCTGTACTGTTCAGTCTGTTGCTGGCCATGGTAGTGTGTGTGGGCTGTGCCAGTCGCTAGCTTCAGTCTGTCAGGGAGAGCGGGGTCATGGGGCACTTGCTAATAGGGTGGGAGGCCATTGACTACCAGGAATGAGGTAGCTGTCATTTGTACATGGATCAAGGATTGGGAGGGGGTACCACTAGACCACCAGAGCAAGGGGAACAGGAAGGGATTCATTATTAATACATAGATCGGGCTAAGGAGTAGGGTACCACTGGACAACCAGGGCTAGGGGAATGGGTGGGTTTATTTTTATTTCTACATCCAGCATGGCTGGGGAGGGGGAACACTAGCCTACCAGGGCAAGTGAAATGGGGAGGTTGTTTTATTATAACAGTGTTGGGAGCAATGGAGGGACAGCTGTACTGCTGGGGTTCCCTGCCCTTAGTAGTGCACAGCCGGGTTGCGTACCAGTTAGGGAAGAGTTTCAGAAGCATAAATTTGCATCACTGCTGGGGGCCAGTCTGCACTTCTAATATGTTTCAATATTGTGCTACATCGTATATGCATGGGGGACCCCTCATTTGCATAGGTGCAGCTCAATATTGTGTGCGTCAGTGCTTCTGAAGGCGTGCCATGCATACATGCCCTTTAAATATGGGCATGCCCCAACAGCTGGCTCAGCTCCATGTTTGCATGGTGCAACTCAAGTTGCGCTGCCCAAATCATTTGAAAATGAAGCCAAAAATGTGCAGGGAGAAGCCCAACCCTTTGTTAATGAGGCTGATTGATGGAGGGATGGGAGGAGATCTATAGCAATTTAGAGCTGCAGAATACAGTAGAAGCTATTTTAACAAGTGGATACATGTCACCAGTTTCTTCGGTTTTGCAGAAGTTTAAAATCCTTTCTGTCTATCTTTCATGGGAAGTCCAAGGTTCAATGTGGGGAAATAGATCCTCCCACATCCAGCATAAAAGCAGCCTACCCTTTGCAGTCCATGCTTAACATGTTTCATCACAGTATGTCATTTTACCCTGAGTTCCTATGTGGCCCATTCAGCTGTGCCTCCTTGCTCCCTTCTGCTCCATTTCTTGCACTTGCTCCTTTTCCCTCGTTCTGTCCTTGCATGTGTGTCCTCGTGCTCCATTTCATCCAACCCTTTGTGTGCCCTGTGTTTCTCTCAGTTCCACCATGCCACGACAATACAGAATTTGACAACTGTCAGCACAGTGATAGCACAACACCACCAATTGGTGTTGTGCCATCACTGGGGGAACTGGTGTTTTCTGTGGGGGGCTTTGCCCCCCACACCCCCATGCAGGGGGCTCTGCCACACTTAAATTAACCAACTCTGACTCAGAGTTGGTTTGGGGAGGGGGCAGACTCCCAGGAGGCAAAAGTGTCAGGAACCCAGCAGACCATCACAGCGAACTGCCGAAAATGTCACTGTGATGGTCTTCGCTGCATTCCCATCACTGTTGTGACATGATACTGTTTCTCTCCCCCCCTTACTCCATCCATGAGCCCCCCTACCCTGACTCCCATTTGTCTGCCTTGTTGTTTTTTCAGTCTGCTCCTTCCCTCCATTTCACTTCCCTGCTCCTGCCTTCAGTAGTCCCCTACCTTCCTTCCCCTTTGTGCTCCATGCTGCCGGCCATTGCCTCCTGGTTTTCTCCATGACTTACCTTTGTTTCCTGTGTCTCAGTTGTGCTTCATGGTGCTCCCCTTTGTGTGTGTGTATTTATGTTGCTTTTTTAGGGCATTCTCTTCTTTGGAGCCATGCTCTGTTCCTATCCAGTGCTTCTGGGTTGTGACATCATGTCAGACTCGTCTTAAAGCAATACTACCCATTTTTCTTATGCATACCAATGAGTCTACAATTGCCTTACTGCTGTTGTCTACACATAGCATATGTGCCTCTTTTCTGTTTTGCAGCAATTCTTGCCTCACTTCTATTTGTATTTTGCCTGCTATGCAGTTCTGCTTGATTCTCTCCTTCTTATTCGGCAGCAGCCAGCTTCTCTTTCCTTGCCAGCCCTCACCTGTAGTTTCACTATCAGTATTTCCAATCTCCTTCTCTAACTCATTCCTGCTGAGGTATTCAAATACAGGTAGGCCCCCCCCCACCTACAAGAGATGGGAATTATGTTGCTAATAATTTACAACCTCTACATGTACTGCAATATGCATCCATATATTGGTATTTAGGCATCTTCACCTACTGATATTCTACATCTACTGCAACACGCACCCGCGTATTGGCATTTAGGCAACTGCACCTACTGACTCTGCATCTACTGCAATACATAGTATATTGGCATTTAGACATCTGCGCCTATTGACTCTCTGCATCTACCACAGTATGCAGCCACATATTGATGTTTAAGCATCTATGTCTACCGATACTCTGCATCTACTGTAATACGCACCTGTATATAGGTGTTTGGGTATCTGCACCTACTGACTCTCTGCATCTACCACAATATGTAGCATATTGGTGTTTAGACATCTGAGCCTACTGACTCTCTGCATCTACTGCAGTGTGCATTGGCATATTGGCATTTGGCCCCTTCTGTGCCTTCTGCAACTCTGCCTACATTTTTGAAGAAGGTCCAGCAAGGTTTCTTCAGATGTCTTCACACTTTCAGAGCCTTACACAACATATTGGCATTATGGCATCTTCTTTGCCTACCAACTCTCTGTCTTCAAACCCAGAAGACAGTCTTGCAAGGGCTCCCCAGACTTCTTCCTGAGCTTCTTTAGCTCATCAATGGGCATCCACTTCTAACTCATGCATTAGGATTGGACCGTTCCCTGCCTTCTAGCCAAACTGCAAAAACTTGATATTCAGTACTCGGTGTCTGCCCGTAGACAGAAACTGTATGAGTTATACCTCACTTCACAGTCTCAGCCAGTTCGGGGTCTCAGCCAGTCTGTTTCTCAGCTGGAACCAGCTCCTTTGTCAGAAATCCAAGACTTCATGGCTCAGCTCGCTTCTTTAGTTTCTGATCTGCAAATCTGCATGGTGGCTATTGAAGCTGTCTTCCAGGCCCAGCCTACTCCGGCCTCTGATCCGTTAGCTACTGCTGCACTTCCATCCACCAGCCATGCTGCTAACATCCCTGCTCCTCCAAGCACTCTTCTAGCACTCAGTCTTTAGTCCACCATTGAGCCTGTTCAGCTCCTGAACTCAGGACATAGTGCCCCTCATCTTCTCCTCTGCTCACCTGATTCTGGGTTACCTTCACAGGGACATCATTGCTGGGAAGGATGTTAGCTTGATTTCCCTGCTCATATCTTCTCACAAGTCTATTGAAAACAGGATTGTTTCCTGCAGCAATTCAGTGATATTGTAGGCTAAAGATACCAAACTCTTGAAGAAATTGACCGCTCCTGAATTCTACCTAGCATTCAGCCTCTATTGTGATGTGCTCTTTTCTGCCTTCCCCTCAAGACACAAGGAATTGTGCTCCTACTTATATTTTGTTGTTGACTTAGGCACTCATTGCGGCAGAACTCATTTCTATGATTACCAGTGAGGTTTCTCTGCAAAGGATGCAGCAGCATTGGCACATTACAATACATGAGTGAACTGGGCACACAGTGAGTTCTTTTGTAGTTTTTTTGCTAGGCAGAGTGTCTCCTCCAGCTCCCTGTGTGGCTTCTTTTCCAATTTTTCCCTTTGTGTCTTTTATTAATATCTGATGCCTCTTTATCCACCAATCCAACAGGACTCAATCATCCATCAAGTTACACTTATGCTACTCTGACATAGCTAACTTTGACTATTTCCAATCCTTCATCCTTTTGCGCCTGACTGAACGTCCTAGGCCAGCCTATTGAATTTATGGGAGGCAAGCCCATTTGCAACAACATTAACTATTTATGCTGCTCTGGATCTAGCTGCACCTACTTTCATATCTGCAGCTTCTGTGGTGATGGTCATGCTTACTATATTAGCCCGAAGGCTCCTCAATCTCCTCAATGACGTTCATTCATCCATCTACTCCCATCCTCTGTAAGCTTTATCCAGGGTCCTACCAGTCTGGATCATTACCTCCTGACCTCCAGTGTTCGCATCTCCAAGATTGTCAGCAACGTCTTCTCTCTATGGGATTGATATAGTAGACACTACTCTCATACAAGGTCATTGCTGGTCCCTCCAGACAGTCTTCAATTTTCTGACACTCAACTGCAGTGGACATCATCAACAAAAACTATCCATTCAAAGCAGCTGTCATTTCATTTCCACTTCAGACCTTTTCTTCACCTCCATCCTTCAGCAGACTCAGTCATAACTTCACTGCTTGCTTTCAGCGACATCATAACTTAGACTATTATCTCCTTCAAGCAGATGCCATCACATGGGCCATCCTAACTCAAGTCACTCAAGTGACTGACAATGCAGCTCAGAAAGTATTTTTCATTATGCACTCTGCAATTCTCCCTTAGTACTTCTGCTTATGTTGAACAAATTCTCACATACCTAACTCTCCCATAAAGCCTTCCAACTATTATCAAAAACACTTTGGCAGTGACTTGGCTTAATCATTATTCTTCTCCACAATGTTCTTTTCATATTAGAGCAGCTTTCTCAGCTTCAAAGAATAACACTCTTGTGCACATCATCAAGAGGCTTGGAAAATGGACTTCATCAGTTAATCCAGAAGCAGAAAGCAGACATGCATTTAGGATCATCTCCTCTTAGAGTGCCCAAAAGATGGGCAGGTTAGTAGCCATGGGTCCTCAAAGGTTTCCTCCACAGGGAGTTTTTCCTCTCCTGTATGCTACTGGCTGCATTCTCCATGAGTTGGAGGAGGTCATCTTTTTGGGCCTTCTATTCCTCACACACTGCCTGGCTTCCCTTACCAAGCATGGGAATAGAGAAAGGCCAAAAGCTTAAACAGTGTAAACAAGCACAATCACTATTCATAACAACATTGAAATGGAAGGGCTGAAGCCTGAGGTTCAGTATGGAGGAATAGCTCCTTCCACATCCTGCATAAAAGCAGCCTACATCTTGCAGTCCATGCTTAGCATGTTTTATCATGCCCACCATCATCCCCAAACACCTCCTCTTCTGTTACTGTACTCACCCATGGTGCTATGCCTTCTATTCCCTACATGTGCCCAACTTCCCCAACCAAGGGTGGGGCTAGAGAAAGGTCAAAGCTTAAACAGTGTACACAAGCACAATCTTTATTTACAACAACATTTAAATTATCTTATCAAAATGTTTCCCATTTTATAAGCACAAAAAGCCACTTCAGGGCATTAGTGTATGCTTAAGTAATGCTTGCCCTGGCTGTGCAAAGCACTCAGCTGTTCTCACACTATAGAATGCAGCCAGGGTGCACATTAATTCACCATCACTTACACCCCATTGTGGCTTACTGCTTACTAATCAAGCAGTAAAGCTCAATAGAAATCACCATATCAGGCTGAAATTGCTTTGGATGAAGAATTGGTTGAGGTGCAGTTGATGGTGCTTATCCTCCCATGGGTACTATCTGACTGGTAAGGCCCAATAAGGATGGTCTTATTGCTATTATAAACCTCTCAACCTGTTTGTTTTTTTAAACAAAAACAAAGCTAAGAAATCCTGCTTATCATTTGACAGCAGTTTTTTAAGGAATCTGTAATGCTCCACGCATGCAGAGGGTTCAGCACTTTGTTTACAACACTGATCCATTAACTGTGGAATAGATACTGCTAGTCCATTTTGACTGCTAGTCCATTTCCTGTGGAATAAGATCTGCTAGTATCAGAGTGTGGATTGCCCCAGTGAACAATCCATAAAGTATATAATATCACACACATACCGTAGCTGTATTGCATTGCAACCTGTGCTATAGAAATAGGTACTGCAAGGCATGACATTAAACAGTGCTATGGAACTTAAAGCAGCAGTACAGCAAAATTAGGAAAACATTTGACCCTGCCTAGTTTTCAGTATAGAAGATTCCAGGCATCTTCCAATTTTCTTTGGTGGCACAATTTTCTAATTCTATCAAAAGTTGATTCAATGGCCTACGCAGCCAGTATAGTGTTATGCTTGTGCAACTGTGTTACTTGGATTTTGGCTGTTTGCACTCTCTATTCCAGAGGAATTATCACCCTGTAGGGGTACCAAAGGCAAGGAACCCTCTAGAGGGTTCCACCCCTAGAGGTGCCATGGGATGATTCCCTTGGCTAAAGGTACCTTAGGAAGGATCCCAAGGAGAGAGGCGCTGCCACTGGAAAAGGAGGAGAGGATGGCGGGGCAAAGAAAAAGTGCTTCAGAAGGAGGCTGAGGGGAACTGCTTATGTGGCTCAGGAAGTGTGAGTGGCTGGCTGCTTGTCCATTGAACCATAGGTGGAGCCTTCCAATTCAATGGCCTACACAGTCAGTATAGTGTTATGCTTGTGCAGCTGTCTTACTTAGGTTTTGGGTGTTCTCAATCTCTATTCCAGAGGAATTACCACCCTGTAGAGGTACCAAAAGCAAGGAACCATCTAGAGGGTTCCACCACTAGAGGTGCCGTGGGACGATTCCCTTGGCTAAAGGTACCTTAGGAATGACCCCCCTCCCCAAAAAAAAGTGGTAGTATGAAGCATATAGACAATCAGTAGTTGTGAGAATAGTACTAGATAAAGCATCAGGCAGCTTGATAACATAATGGGATGCACAGGTTAACAATGGCATGGGTTTGATTGGTTGCAAGAGAGAGTGAGGGGACCTCCTAAGGAAAGAGGGAATGGCAAAAGGGACACCATTCTCCTTCATCCAACAGCAGATCCTGCGTATGGAACTAGGGAACACTATACTAACAAATTATGATCTGAGACATGGAGGAGAGAAACAAAACCCTTTGAGGAGGACATTTCTGGGGATCCAAGGCCTAGGTCACCTTCCCGCCAGACTTGAGATATTTTATTTGGTGATGGCTCTGCTGCTGCAATTTGGAAATCCAATTAAAGGGAGGTGGAAAAATATTCCATTTAGGAGGAAAGCTCTCACTCAGTCCCTCTAACAGGAATACCGTGGAAGGTTGCGAGCAGCACTCTACAACAATGGACAACCAAGGCAGAAGGAGGAGAGCAACGATTGCTGAGGCACTCACCTGGCCTACCAATCTACCGTCAAACCAGGTGAACCAGAGGCAGCCATGGGGAGACTAGCTTGAAGGGGTCCTCCTTGCTGGGGGCTGAAGGGGCCCCCGTAAGCAACCCCAGCCCTTAATAGCTAAGTCTTAACTTCTACAACTTGAGGTGCCATCGGTACAGATGATGACTGAAGGTCCACCCGGGGCAAGTACATTCTCAGCTATGGCCCAAGTGAGAAGGACCCCACCCCAAGCTTTGCATACTCAAGCTGCAAACTCAGGTGCAGAGAGAGAGAGAGAGACTGTCAGCTGCAGGGAAAAACCTGTGCCAGAATCGGATGGCTGGCATGCCCCAGGGACTGAGGAGGCTGAATGGGCATGAGTACTGAGAACTTGCAGGGCAAAGGCAGGGAGTATTGCACAAAGGTAGCATGAGCAAGAGTGGATCTGGACATAGTTCAGTAAGACAGGGTATACCCTATTCAGTGGGGCAGGGTAACAATAGTTGGACCAGCACTTAGGTTAGTAAGCAGTAGGAGTAGTCAGACCATCATGTAGCTCTGCAAAACATAGTAGCAATGATGGGAAATGAACGTAAGTGGGGGCAACAGAATGACAGTGGGGCAAGCCAGCCAGGCATTCAAAAAGCTAAATTAAGATGATAAATACTCTGAGGATTTTCAGTGGTGGAGGCAGGATTTAGAACGGAAGTAATTAACCATATGAGGCCATGACCTCCCAAACACTTCCCAGTCCCCGCCTTAGGAAAAACCAGAAAGTGATGGACGGGTCAAGAACCACATGCAGATATTAAAACTAGGTTACAGCATCAGTAGTAGCTTAGCTGAACTCAGAGTAGAACAGCAGTGTACAAAACAGGGACTAGCATCAGCTATGAGTGGTAGTATTCTATAAGCATGGAAGGAAGGAAGCACAATGCTGTGAAAAGAGTTATGACAACAGAGGAAGTAGCTTAAGCAGGGAAAACATGATTAAGCTGCAAAGCAAGAGTTCAGAGGGAGCCTGGGTTCAGAGGGAGCTTAACTCAGGTGAAACAATTAGGCTTGATAGCATGGGGAACAATTAGGCCTGTAGCATGGCAAGGAGCTCTGGTTTGTGTAAAAACACAGGTACTGGTTACATAGCAATGGGAATAACTAAAAGCAAGTTGTTGAAGCTGTAAGAGCCAAATGGTAGGAGCAAGCAAATGGTAGGAGCTGAGAAAACAAATCCCCCCAAAAAAGAAAACAAAAATAAAACAAAACTAAGACACAAACATAGAAGAAACAGGGAAGGAACAAAAGGAAGCACACAGCTGGAGGCAAAATAAAAACCAGAAGCAGAAGAACAAAACGCAAAGTCCAGCAGAAAGAAGCAACAAGGTGGGGGGCAGGCCCCAGCCAGCTGCAAGAGCAAACAGACAGAGCCTCTGGCTGGCAAAGAAAAAGTGCTTCAGAAAGAGGCTGAGGGGAACTGCTTATATAGCTCAGGAAGTGGGAGTGGCTGGCTGCTTGTCCAGTGAACCATAGGCAGAGTCTTCCAAATATTTCATGAATGTTTTAATTTAGTTTTTCTAAAGAAAACAGATGGCTGCCACATTTTGCATAGAAATAGCACTGTAGACCTGACAAGGGTTAGGATTGAAAATTAAAAAAAGACTGATTGTGCACAGCATTAGAGGTACCTAGACAAGTACATTTGACAGGTATGCTAATGTTTTCTTAATTGTAAGCAAAATAAGCTTTTTTGGAAAAAACATTTTTTGTTGCACTACTGCTTTAAATTTCCAGCGGGGGAACCACTAGTGATAGGGAGAATGGACCTTGGATTTACTGTTTCGTTCAAAGGTTGGCATCTCTGACTGTGCAGCACCCTGCTTGTGAGGCACTGCAACATCAGTGGTGGGTATGAGCCCAAGTACTACAATGATGGTGGACTTGAACCCATGACCCTCCAATCTTCCTCTCCCAGAGGCAAAAGCACTACAAGCTGAGCAACTTACACTTGAGCTGTGTAGAATGTTGATTTCTCCCAGTAGAATTTGTGTGAAATGGCAATTCTATTTCCGAAAGACTTTTCAGAATTACTTTTTTAATTCCACAAAATTTCAAAAAAATTTCTCTGTAAACCACATTCCATGGAATCCAAAGACTATTATTCCTCTTTTTGCATAAAATGAATCTGTGGTTTGTATCAACTGTGGAATAATATTCAGCAGTTTAGATAAACCATGGATTACTAATCTTCAGTTTAAGAAAAAAATGTACTGAGAGGTGTTGCCATGGTCACTAACCTGTGCAAAGCATTTGACTCCCTGGTTCATGTGTTTTGTCCAAGCAAACTGAATGTGATGGACCTAAACAGTTCCATGATAAGGTGGTTCAAATGTTATCTTTCAGACAAGTACCAGTTTGTATACTTTAAAGGGTTAAATTGAGACCTGAGCCCTTCGTGTGAGGTGTCACCCATTGTTCTGTGCTGGGTCAAATCCTCTTCTCACTCTTCATCAGTGACTGCTGCCGTGGATGTGCGAATGTCTATTTCCAGCTGTATGACACCATCCTACATATCCATGGGAGGAACATGTCCTGTGACCGAGACTCCATACAACAATTCTTTGATGAGCTCCAATCGTTCTTTGTACAAAATAATTTGACGCTGAATACAGACAAAACCCAAATAATGATTTTCAAGGCCCAGAAGAAACTCAGATGAACCAAGCAACAGATGGTTATTACTGCCCCAGATCATCATGAGCTTTGACTCACTACTGCATATGTGCATGCAGCTGGATCCCATCTCAAATTAAGCCTATGTATACAGAATCTAATAAAGAAACTTGGCCAAAAAATGTGATTCCTGGAGAGGAATTAGTCCTGTGCTCCTACCCTACATGCCTGAACATTGCAAACACAATGTTAAATCTTCTATAAAACTACAAGGACATAGAGTACCATAGCTGTAAACAAGCTAACTGTTCTCTGAAACAGGCTTTCTCGCTTTGTACTAAGTGCATCATATGATAGCCACCACTGCATACTATATAGTTGACTGATTTGGTTGAAACTAGGTGACTGCAGACAACTTCATCTGCAACACTGCTATACCTCAAGTACAAATGTACCACAGGTATGGTGCATGACTACATCCTGGCCCTGGTAAAGCCCAGACCAGTCCAAGAGGGGTTTAGATCTGTGGCAAGGCAATAATATATTGTCCCTCATGTAAACACCAGAGTGGGCTCCAGGTACTTCTTTCCCATGCTGGCCCTCTGGCTTGGAACAGCCTACCTACTGGTCTGCACCCAGCCACTACCCACACCATGTTTCGTCTGATATGATGATGGTATATTCTGCACAGCCCAGGACCTGCTGTACCTGAACAAGCTCGGGGACCCCATGGTATGGTTTACTATACATCATCCTAACCTATTTTCAAGGTCCCTGGAATTCTGCGATTCTGCGGTTGTGGAATTTTCCACAGAATTTACATCATGCGGCAGAATATGTATGGTGACGCAGAATTCATTGTTTTTCATAAATTTTCATTAAAATATACAGTTTTTCGATAGTGTCAGGCTTTTTTTCCCATCTCATTAATCCTGAAGCCCCTCCTCTGTGCTTAGCATGTGATGTCAGTGATGTCATAACATATTTAGCCAATGGCAGGACTGCATTCTGCCAGAGAAATTAATAAATTATGCCACAGAAATCAGAAAATGCTGCCGCAGAAACCAAAGAGCCCTGCCACAGAAATCAGAAAATTCTGCTGCAGAGCACTAGGGGCCCTGCCTATTTTGTATGCTTAATATGATGGGTGTCATCTATTGATGTAAGACATACATGGAAAGTAACAATAATCTGTTGCTATGCAGCAGCTGGGGACTGAGTGCCTCTATTCAAGTGAGGGGTAAGTGAAATGTTACATATTATTGTAATTGTGCTGAAAACCCATGTTTGACTTTGAACTGCAGCTATAATGTATAAAACTGTACCTTTTTCAAGTTGTAATCAGAGCCTACTACAATTGAAAACCATTGTAATTTAGTCCCTGATTCAATAGTGCATCCATTTCTCATGAATAAAATCATTATTATTATTATTATTATTATTATGTACCACTTTTGAAATTCCAGAATTTTGCTTCTGACAGAACTCTGCTGAATGAGGTAGATTTTTTGAAATGTTGCAAAATTCCCATGGCAAAGAAATTAAAAAATTCAGCACAGCTCTGACACTGAGAATATGTCATAAGAAGTACAGTTCACATGGGAAGAGCAATAATAGCAATTTACAATTCTCTACACCTGTGTCAAATAAAAATGTTTATTAGAAGTACAATGCACAGCTTATTGGCAATTAAATGACACTACACAGATAAAATATCAGCCAGGTAGTTTATTAAATTCAGTACTTTGCAACACATACTGCAATTACAGTTTAAGTACAGCACATTTGTGAAACTTGCTGTTTTCTGATTAAATAATTATCAAAGTTAAGATACAGTATGGACAATGGTTGTCCCTCCAGAACATGAGTGTATTCCTGATCCCAGGTCACTGATGTCATGCGTACTAGAGCTACTACAGCATCAATTGGCCAAGTCACTTCATTTAAAAGGGACACTGCTTCTCCCTGTCAGGCTTTTTTCTGCTGACAAATTCTATGTTTCTGTGTTGGAGTTAGGAGACTACTGCATTACGAGAAGCTAGAATGTGTGAAGGCATGCCTGCAGATCAGGAAGGATACAGTCAGTTTTGTTTTTAATATTTATTTCCTTTGTCACCAGTGCTGCCCTTTCTCTGCCTAGCCTCCCCCCAAGCCCATCCTTCTCTGTCAGTCACCCATCCTTCAGGGGATCCACAGGGTGAGATACTTTCCCTCTGCGGTTGATTCCATCTGAATGGAGACAGGTCCTCAAAGGTCTTCAAGGTTTGGAAAGATGAAGAGGGCCAACTTTACTAAAATGGGTGAATGCCTCAAAAAAACACTGGCACAGGGTTAGGAAGGGGGAGTAGAGGTACAGTAGGAGAATCTCAAGACAGCCATAATAGAGGCAACAAGCCTTTGTGTGAAGCTAGTGAACAAAGCCAGAAGAAAAAGAAAACCATTATGGTTTTCAAAAGAAGTGGCACAGAAGATTAGAGAGAAAAAAATGGCATTCAAGAAATACAAGGAAATGCAAAGGAAGGAACACAAGGAACTGTATCCGGCAAACCAGAGGGAGGTGGGTAAAGCAGTCAGAAGTTTAAAGGCAAAAACAGAGGAAAGGATAGCCCAGACAGTGAAGGAGTGGGACAAAATCTTCTTCATGTACATGAGGGAAAGAAGGAAGGCCAAGGGAGGGCGAGTGAGGCTTAGTAAAGGGGGAAGGGAGTGGGCAGAGGGGCACCTGGAGAAGACTGAGATACTGAACGAATATTTTTGCTCAGTATACACAAAAAAAGGGGAGGGAGATGGACCAGTATTAGCAAGTGGACACACACAGGAAAGAGGGGTTGGACACCAGTCCATTCTCAGAGGACAGAGTCCTAAAGGAACTCTTGAAACTGAAGGCAGATAAGGAAATGGGTCCAGATGGGATACATCCCAGAATACTAAAAGAGTTCAGAGAGGTGATACAGTCAGCACTGACAACTCTGTTCAACAAATTGTTGGAGGAGGGAGTAGTACTGGATTTCTGGAGGAGGGTGAACATGATACCCCTTTATAAGAGTGATAGTAAGGTAGAAGCAAGTAACTAGACTGGTCAGTTTGAGCTCAGTGGTGGGAAAGACGATGGAATCACTGCTAAAGGAAAGGATTGTAGAATATCTAGAAGCCAGTGAGGCACAGGATCTAAGGCAACATGGATTCACAACAGGAAGGTTGTGTCAAACTAATCTGATAGATTTCTTTTACCGGGTGACAAGGGTAGTAGATCAGGAAGGGGCGGTGAACATGGTCTATCTAGATTTTAGCAAAGCATTTGACACAGTCCCACACAAGAATTAGAAAACAAGTTGGGCACTCTGGGAGTAGATCCCAAGGTGGTAAATTGGGTCAGAAATTGGCTTAGCAACAGGACTCAGAGGGTGGTGGTAAACAGAGTTCAATCTGAAGAAAGGGGGGTAACCAGTGGGGGTGCCACAGGGTTCAGTGCTGGGGCTGGTCCTCTTTAATATCTTTATAAGCAACATTGCAGATGGACTCGAAAGAAAATTATGCCTATTTGCAGATGATACCAAGATCTGTAATAGGGTTGACACTCTTGGGGGGGAATTGAGCAAATGAGGAGAGACTTAGGCAAGTTGGAGGAATGGTCAAGAGTGTGGCAGCTCAGATTCAATGCCAAAAAGTGCAAAATCAAGCACTTGGTTAACAAAAACCCAGGAAGGAATACACAGTGGAGGGGAGGTACTAACAACAACCAACATGGGAAGGGACCTGGGGAAGTCATGACAGATTATCCATAAGTAGCAAAACAATGTTAGAAGGCAATGAGGAAAGCCGCCGGAATGGTGAGGTGCAAAGGGAGAGGTATCACCAGTAGAAAACAGGAGGTGGTGATGCCACTGTACAGGCAGTTGGTGAGGCCTCATCTAGAGTACTGCATTCAGTTCTGGAGATCTCAACTCTGAAAGGGCATTAACAGGGTGGTGGCAGTCCAGAGAAGGGCAACAAAAATGGTGCAGGGGCTACAGCAGGAACCGTATGTGGAGAGAATGAGAGAACTTAATATGCGTACTCTGGAGGACAGGAGGGAGAGGGAGGATATGATAGAGATATTTAAATACTTCAAGGGGATCAATAGAGTTCAAGAGGACAGTATTTTTCAGAAAAGGAGATGTGCAAGAACAAGGGATCACAAAATGAGGCTAGAGGGGGGAAGACTCATGGGCAACGTGAGGAAGTATTTTTCACAGAAATGGTGATGGATGCATGGAACAGTCTCCTGGAGGAGGTTGTGGGGCAAAAACAGTTGTTGAATTCAAGAATGCATGGGACAGGCAGAAGGCAACACTAGTACTAGGAAGGGGAGACAGGCCACAGATCAAATCGGATCTGGAACTTATACAGTAGGTAGGGAAATGGGCAGACTAGGTGGGTCAGGCAATCCTTATCTGCCATCAAATTCTATGTTTCTGTGATGGGCAGTCAGGTCAGTTGGGTCGAGAGGACCGGTCTCATCCTACTCACAGCTAGGGTTTTTCCCTTGTTTCTCCTGCTCCCCAGGACACCACTGACAAGGCATCATGGCACAAGCATGCACTCAAGGTGTTCTGGTGTACAGATGTTAGGCAGCACCCCCCCCTTCTACTTTGTGGCTCCAGCTGCACTGTCATGGGTGGTAATCCAGGTGTCAGTATTGCAGCCCAGCTAACTGGCCCCTCTGTACCCAGAGGAGGAGGAGGGCATCATCTGGGCTACTTGACTCTCTATTCCTCAGCAAGTCCCTGAGGTTCTAGGCTTGTTCCCAAATCTGGGACATTGGCATCATGAGTGGGAACCCTGCTACTGTGCTGAAGGGTCAATATCTAGAAGCCAGCGGGGCACAGGATCCAAGGCAACATGGATTCACAACAGGAAGGTTGTGTTAAATGAATCTGACAGATTTATTTTACTAGGTGACAAGGGTAGTAAATCAGGGAGATTTTCATAAAATTAAAACTAATGATACAGTGAGACTGTAAGCAACACATGTTTTTATATAGCCATGTTTCACTTTTTCAAAAAAAGGGAAGCAGATAAAAAAAAAACTGCAATACAGACAGCATTTAAGTAACCTTGTACTGAATTATCAACTCATTCACAGGCCAATGGGACAGTTTGCTTCAAATGGGCTTCATAGAATGTTTAATTTAATTTGGAAATCATTGCTAAAGCCGTACCTGTAGTACAATCACTTGCAAAATGGAATGAGCAGTGTGTTGAGAACTCATTTAAAACTCCCTGCCGATTCTTCCAACAGTGCATTTGTAGCTCAAATCACAGATCAGTGCTAATCAAATCCAGAATTAATCAAAACAGGCTGTCCTGTTGCTACATTAAGCAATTTTACAGCAGGTGAGCAATCCTAAGACGTTTCATAAACCAAAAACTGAATGAGGCCCTGGGATTGTCAATGCCCCTCTAGGTAGCTTCTAATATTATTGTAAATATCTGAAAAACAGAAAATAGTTGGAAAAATTATAAGTTCTGTTGCTTCAAGTTTTGGAGAGCTAAACCAGTTTTATAATTTCTGTAACACTGAATCAAGAAGTCTTTGGTCACATGGATTCCAATTTAGTTAAATGGTTCAATTCAGCACTACAGCTGGGTAACATTTGTGCAGTCTGCTGTTTTTCTTTCTGTGCTTGTAAAACATCTGAAAGCATCATGAAATTTGCCGCACTTCAAGGAAATATATTCTTTTTCAAAACTGCAATGTTTCTGTGGTTGAAAATGTTACTTTTTTGAAAGGGGTAGGGAATTTTCTGTATACTGTTTGGTCAAGAAGTTTCTGAAGCCATGTGGTTTACACAAGGGAACCCAGGGCTTTATAATTCTTCCACTAATGAGAAGGCACCACACTTATATAATAATCACTCCAAGAAATGTTGTCTGAAAAATGTCTCAAAACCTACTTGTGGGCTGCTCTCAGCCTTTAAATAAAGCAGCAAACGCCACTCTATAAACATCAATGCTCTTTTATTGTTCTGTTTTAAATGTAAACTCAATGTTCCATTAACTATGATTTCTTCAGGGTATCCAGTTCTGTCAAAACATTTTTTTAGTTTTAATTTTATGAAAACCAAACTTAAGTGGACTTACATTTTTCCTTCTCCTTTTTTATAAACTGTTCCATATATTTTAAAGAAATTGTTGTACATACTGTCTGCATACTCAAACATTTTACTTCCTTTACTCCACCTCACATTGAGGTACAGTACTGTTCAGTATATTTTGGATACTTATGCTAAAGATCATTTTTTGGTTATAATTCACCATCATCACCCCCCTTGTGTGACAATAGGTTTTAGTCTTAAGTATACATACAGTATTGTGTTAAGCACTTGTAAAAGACCTGCTAAGTCTCAAAGTTTTCTCCCAATCTGCGACTCTTTACATTTCTTTAGCACTGATGTAACAATTCCACTTTTTGTAAAAGTGACTAAAACAAATTTTACTTTCAGTGATGTTGAGTAACTCCAGAAGAAAGTTGACATTTCAGGCATTTGGCCTCCTTCTCCATTAGAAAAAGTCAGTAGTGGACATTTATAATTTCTGAGTGTCCTCAGCTATTGAAAGCACAGCGATCCTTTACTTCCATCCAACAGCAATCCACAAAATGCCATTATGGTTTGATGATTATGTAAAGCAGTTATGGTACTAGGTCACTGATTAGGCACAAGTGGAGGAAATCTTATTCTCCATTAGTAAACTTGCCCAATAAACTCATTATGAATTGTGTCAGAGGGCATATCTTACAAGGTATCATATTGGCATCATTTCATCAGGAAAGAATAGAAATGAGATTTTCTCAATGATCTACAGTTATTGTAATTAACTATTCTATTATCTTCAAAGATATCTCCCTCCGTTGAGCCACATAATGGAATGACTCCTAAGCAGCACCAAAGCCCAGAGGGAGGAAGGACGTATCTACGGACCCTGAGTAAGGAGGCCTTGCAGGACAGTAAGGCCAAATTCAGCACATCTATGAGAGATAAGGTCCAGACTGTAATGCTTATTGAAAGCATGCACAGTGCTCATGTGGTAACAGCACGTGCATCAGCAGAGGGCACATTGTGAAAACAAGCCATAGATGTAGCCCCCCCAGGGGTGCAGTGAGCACAGACATGACCAGGAAACTACTTAATGTGCTTCTGGTAACAGTAATAAAAGCAGCAGGCCACACATTTGGAAAGGCTCACTTCAAAATAAGGGAGCCCATCATCTGGGAGGTGGGAACACCACAAAAAGCTGAGAGGATTTTTTTGTTCAATCCTTATTATAATCAAGGTACCAACTTAACATCAAACAGGCATCAAAAGTATGCATATGACATTCGCCACTATCTGTGGGAGCCAAAAAATAAACTGGAAGGTCAATACTGTGATTTAGTGGTCATTTAAAAATGACCTTTGGCAGAACATGATGACTGGTACTGTATGTAAGATAAGATGATCCTTAGGGAAAAGGAGGCTGTGAAATAAGAGCCTGCAATTCAGAAGTATATCTAGCAGATTTCATAGTCACTAGGAACAATGTCTTCCATGAGAGGAAGCCCAACTCACATGTAACAGATGACTCTGAGGGAGGCACTGTGAGTGTCTCCAGAACCAAATTAAAATTCCACACCAGAAGCAGATCATGGACTGGGGGTGCATAAGCAGAAAACGTCTGAGAAACCTACAGAAAACTTCCTGCTTGGCCATCAGCTTCCCATTGGTGAGAGCACTGAAAGCCAACAGTTTAGCCAGGTTGACATTTACAGAGAAATACCCAAGGCCCAGGTTCATAAGGGACAAAGGGTAGTCCATTATCAGCTCGACTGGACACGTAAAGGAATTCAGCTGATGGGCAGCACCCAAACAGAAAAACATTTCCATTTTTGTGAGTACTGTAGGTGTATCTAGCAGATGACTTTTGAGAACAGCCTGGACTGCTAGGGAAACTCTGAAGCAGGAACACTCTTTATCCTTAGGAGCCAGGCATGAAGGTGCATGGATCAAAGATCCAAATGCACAAGAGATCCCTGTCTGAATAACCTGAATCTGTTTTTCAAAAACAAACAGCAGATATTAAACACTCAAACATATAAATATTTGGGGGGAAATGATTGATAGGAGATTAATATTTGAAGAACATGTAAAAGTTATAGTTAAGTGTAATCAGAAACTGGGTACACTAAGGAGGACGTCTGCCTGCCTAGGAAAACCTACCAGAACTAAACTGATGACTCAGCTTCTACTCCCAGTTTTAAATTATGGGGTACTGTTGTATAAAAATGCCCAAACAAATTGGTTGAAAAAAGTTGATCAAGTACATTATAGAACTACGAGATTCGCTAGTGGAAGTAAGTTTGTGAACACCACTGCAAAGTCTTTGATAAACTAAAATGGGTGGGTCCTGAACTGAAAAGAGAGATACAGTGGTCAGCATGGTGTTATAAACTAATGAATGCAGATCATACTCATCCACTGAAGGCCTTAATAACTACAAATTATGGAGAGGATTTACATTGTTTGAGAAACTCCTCCCTTGATATGGGTTGGCTCAGGGTAAAAATAGATTTGGTGACCTAACTTTAATTACTAACTTAGCATGGACATGGAATGGGATTCCTAATTTTATCAAATGAAAAGCTACCGACAGAGCATCTGAGCAGGAGATGATCCATTTTTATCATAAAGGATGTAAGTGTTGAGCAAATGCCCTTACTAATGTATTCCTCCTCTGTATGCACGTTATACAGTATTTGCACTTTGTCTATGTTAAACATGTTAAATTAATGCTTATCTGAATGTAATGATTGAAGTTTTATTATTATCTGTACAGGGCATGATTTGTAAATAGGGCAATGTCCCTAAATGATGTCTCTTGGATAAAGATAAAAATGTTATCTATCTGCCTATTTGTGTGACAGAAGTCTGCTCACAGACAGTGAGCTGCTAATTGCTGAAGCAGAGGGAACCAGATTTGTCTGGGCAAGTCCATAGCCACCAGAATCAGGGCGGCTCAACTTGGCCAAAAATTTCTGTATTAAAGGGAAAAGAGGACAGATGTATATAAACCTCTTTTTCCAAGAGAGGGACAATGTGTCTCGTCAAATTCCAGGCCCTAGAGTAAGCAGAAAAATGGGCATTTTGCATTGTAGGGAGACTCAAAGAAGTCTATGTTTGGTTGACTCCTCTTTATAATGAGGATGTCTATGAGGGAATACAAAAGCTCAAATTCATGGCAGAGTGCCTGGGATCAGCTGTGGGAAAGCATGGGCATTGAGGGTACTTCGCAGGAAGACCACCATCAGGAGCATGTCATGGTCCATGGCCCAGTGCCAGACTCTTATCACCTCCCTGCAGAGAGGACATGAGTGGACACCACATTAATGGTTTATGTAGTACATCACAGAGATGTTGTCTATATGGATAAACAGCTGATAACAAGGAAGGAAGGTAATGAAGGCCAATAAGTGAAGCAAAACAGCCTTAACCTCCAGAGTGTTGCTGTGGAGAACTATATCCAATGGGGACCACTGACTCTGAGTCTGAAAAGGATCTAGATTGGCACCCCATTTGAAACCTGAGACAGCCATTATTATCACTAGCAGAGGAGGCAGATGGAGAAAGGGTAATCTCATCTCCAGGATGGAGCGGTCTAGCCACCAGAGTAGGGAGGCACAGAGCAGAACCACCTCTAGCACTCAAGCATCTGTCATAATCTTGCTCCACTTTCAAAAGAAGTGGGAGCTGCAGCCACCCCTTCCCCGACCAGGACATCCTGATCTGCAGGGGCTGGAGGAAGAGGGGGAGAATTCACAAGGTGCTGCCAATACCTACACCTTTGGTGAGCCTGGCATGGGTACTGGGAGGCAACTTGGCCTGTGAGGAGGCGTAAGGCAGCTGAATGGTATAGCCAGAACCCCTGGAGTAGCCCCAACTGGGGGCAGGCATAGGGCCTGTGAAAGGAACCTGGACGATAACCTGGTGCTTTGGATTCTGAGTATGCAGGAACTGCAGAGTCATTTTACATGACTGGAGGTCTGCTAGTGGACCTTAACAGAGTCTTACCAGCCTCCAAATTATTGGCAACTGTCTGGTGAACCTCAGTTTTCTCTGCACCATCAGGCAGTTTGTCAGCCATGGCAAGCATAGACTTACACAGATTGTTCTGATATGTGATCATGTAAACCTGTTTATTGGCAATTATTTGGCCAAGAGATGCTGAAGCATACCATATGTCCTTTTGCCCATGACATCAAGCCTCCTGGACTCCCTTTCAGGTGGGAGAGGGCCTATATATTTCTTAGAGAAATCTTCCTCCTGGATAATAAATCCTAGTTTATACTGGACAAGTGGGAGGAAAGCATGAAAAGAGGCAAGCTCAGGAGGGGACAGAGGTGAGTAACATATAATTTCCTCACTAAAGGAGGAAAGAGTAAAACCTGAGCCCACCACATTAAGAGATCAGGCCTTCCTCCTCTCCTCTTCTTCAAAGCTCTCCTCCTTGTGTTCAGTATTATATTCCCACTCCTCCTCTTGTTGGCTATGATCAAAGGCATTAGGTCGATAGCAGGAGTAAGATGTTTTGGAGGAGCCATCAACTTGCCAGGCATTGATGGAGGAAGCTCCTTGCTAGGCACTGTGAGAAGCAAAGGGAACTCCTGCATCATAAACAAAGTCAATGGTGATTGACCTGATGACAGCAATGGGATTAACAGTGACAGCAGAGTCAGGGGAAGAAGTTTTTGGAATAGTTCAGATATTGAAACAGCATCTGTGTGTTGATGAACCTGAATGTTGTTGCCAATGATGGAACCATTGACAGGACAGTTCCCAATGGCTGAATCAGCTGAGAATCCCCTGGCATGGATTGCCTGTGCCAGACCCTAACCTTTGTGTGTTAGAGATTATCAGGGGGCAGCAGAACCTGAGGCCTTAGCTAGGATTTCTCTATGTCCAAGGACTTATCTTGTTTTTGAAAAGAGCAGGAGCCTTCAGGAGGCATCTTCTTCCCTGCACCTCTGCTTGTCCTTTTCTGTACGACAGTGTTTTTGTCTGATGGTTCAGCAGACTTGTACTTTTTCCTTTGTAGAATCAGCAACCAGCACCATTGACCATGGTTGGAGAACAGTGGGTTGATGGGGAACTGTGGAGAGAAGGAGTGGGTAATGATGGCAAAGCCATCAGCAGCGCACATTTTTTGTCTTCCATTGCCTTGAGTTTAAAGTAAACTTAAAATGTTTTCTTGTGACATCTCTGAGGGCCTGATTAAAGCCCTGGCAAATGTTGTAGGCCTTCATGTTGTGGGATAGGCCTAATATGGAGTGGCTGTCACCCTTCTAGATTTTTAACTTTACCTCAACAACAATAAAGGAACAGGGTTCCTTTTCTTCCATCAGTGACATAAATAATGTTAGTTTAATATAAAATAATAAACATAAAAGTAGACGCTTTAGTGATGCTGGCAAAGTTAAATGATGTTCTTCAGCAGTTGATGGTGGGAGGAAAAACCTGAGGCATGATGGCACCACCTAGGTTATATACAGTAAGTAGTGATAAAGCATGTCGACATGGGCAGCCCCATCTAGAAACATTTTCTGGGTGGTCCTGACACTGATAACTTACGGTTCCATGGTGTGACTCAATGGATGGAGACATCCTCAAAGCAGATCAGCTGTTACATTTCTGAGACAGCATTTTTACATTTCTCTACATCCCATAGTGATTACTTTGTCTTGTGCTATAAGGATTTTGGCTATTTCTTCAAGAAATAATTATGGGCACCATGTCAGTGATCACCCAATGTTCACTCCAGATTGGGAGCAACAATTAAAGAGTGAGATTTATTTTCATATAAAGCCTTTTATGCATAGTGCATCCCAAATGACATAAAAAGCCATAAACAGGTGCAAGGGCTACAAGGTGATCACATGGAGGTTAAGTGATTGCAAGAGGTTGAAGAAAGCTTAAGAAGGTTACACAGACAGAGGAGGTTAAGTATTGGGAGGCTTAGTTACTTATTCCAGGTCGTGTAATGAGTAATCAGTGGTGATAGGCATCAATTCTGGTCTCTATGTTCATGCACTGCACTCTTACAACGTGGCTACAATGCTTCAGATAGAAAAGCAACGGACATTGGTAGGGTATAACCAATGTTTCGGCTAGTTTCCTCTGGAGATGTGCTTAAATTGTTGAATGTTAGCTACCCCACTTTCTTTTATAGTACTCAGAACTAATAAAGCTCCTATTAGCATACTGAAAGACCTTAGTTCTGGTATTGCTTGGGATCATTCTGTAAATTATTTTCTCAGTGAGGTGAGTGTCAATTGGCTGTGAAAGAGGCAGTGGTGGGAGCCCTGCTAAAGAAGAAAATGTAAACTCTGCAACCTTACCAAAATAGAGACCAATATCTAAACTTCTTTTTTTTATATTACAGTTTTTGCCCCACCACCAGCTCGGGCTTGGTGGCAGTATACCGCCAATCCATCAGCACCCATCCGCCCAGGCAGGGATCACGCTGTGCAGCTGTGGGATTGTTTTTTTTGTATTTACTCCAGTGACTGCAGAAGTCCTTAATCCCACCCCTGAGGACACCGGCAAGAAGGACCAAGGACCATGTGAGAAGCCATGCTGAGACACAGCTTCCACTAAGTGCCTGACAGAGTCCTCCCTTCCTGACACTGTCCAATTGTAGGAGCAGTGCTTAACCCTCCCCAGGAGTGGAGAGTTGCCAATTAGCTCCCTGCCCGCCAGCTGATCTCCAGTGACCTGGGCTCACCGCACCGCTACCAATACTAAACTTCAGTGTCTAGGAAAGGTAGTGGGACAGGTTGTGACAGTGCAACTACAGTGTCACTTGAAACAGTTGATCATGCAGGAGTCACTTCTGTCTTTTTTGTGACACCATAACAATGTAATTAGTTAGTTAGGCAAATTATTGATCTCCTTATTGCAAGCGATGAGAAGAACTTCCATCTGATGACATCGACACCATTCGTCATTGTGATCATTATGCATTTACCAATTATTTGGGGGCACTTAAGATGGTTGTTTAGAGTGGTATCATCTTGGTGATGCTCCTTCCTAACATATCATTCAAAATGTTGTGATATAGTTTAACTCATCTTCAATGGCTGCACTAGACAGAGGTGTTCCACATAATGTATGAATTAATTTAATCCCAGACATTGTTTGTTTTTAATATGGTTCCATTTGTTGAGCTATTCTGAATATATAGGCTGCTGTTCTGAAGATACCCAGCTATACATTTTTGTCATCTGATCTGCACTGAGTGATGACTGAGCTGGCACTATGTTTAAAGGGACACTGTCAGTCTTTCTTGCATCGTGTTATTCCTACTTAAAACCGCACATTTTATGATTGCTTACGTTCTCTAAAATTCATTAATGTTGTTGGTTGTTTTATCTGCCTCATTGCTTAGTAGAGCTTAACTGCATGCTACTGGTTTAACTATACCCAACTTTGTTTTCTTTAAAATCCTTGATCTACTCTAATTGCATACTTCATGAACATTAGAAACACCCTCAAACAGTGTAGCCACTCATGTCACAACAGTCTCTTCTCCTCTCACTGCAAAATGAATACCTAGACTGTGTTAGGGGTGTTTCTGCTTTGGGTATTGATAAAATGTAAACAAACGTGTTTTTGTGTGGTAGCATGGATATAATGCACGGTATAACGGATAGTCTGTTTTTCACTTTTTAAAAGAAATAAAGAATTAGAATCAAACAGCCAGTTACATCTGCAATCTCTACAGAATGTGAGCACTCATAGTGTTTTTTAAACTTGGAACACTCTGAGGCCTTAGGGGGTTGACAATGTCCCTTTAATTAAAATTCACAAATAGACGTATGATAGCTTTGTCTCAGTCTAGACCAGAAAGGTGTGACTGATGTCTGGATTCCAGATATGGGACATTAACCAGACACTGAGGCTGCCTGTCATTGATGAATACAATTTTCAGCTTGTGAAGGTGTACAGCCTTTTGGTCATCCTTGATGATATGCTTTTCCAGGTGCTAGTGGTTGTCAGGCATGAACTCTACCATCAGATGCCTGAAACCTTACCAAACAAATGGTGCTCTAACCATTGTAACTTATACACTTGTCACATTGAACCATATCTAATGTAATGCATTCTATGCAGGTGGTACACTAGCAGTTGAGGCCCACTGCCAACAAATGGATCAGAATGTGGCAGCTAGGCTTTTGACATTCACTAAGATTTCTGAGCAAAGAACATTGGTGATCTATGACCTGCACCCTTTACTGTGGAGGATTGATTTAAAGTAGCAATCTTCCAGGGAACATGGCTGCTGGTGGTACTAAATAAATCTAATTCCAAGCAACAGGGGATTGTGGGTGGGGAGGAGGAGGAGGAGGAGTCCATGTTCACTGGAATGTACAACCAGAAAATGTTAGTGTCACAGAATCAAATAAAGAGTATGCCAGTTAAAACACATCAAAATACAATAGCTTGGCATTTGAGATTAGGAGAGAGTAACTGTACCTCAAACTGCCAAATGTTGAGATAGTGGACCCAAATTCAAACATGTTCAACTATTTTCAAGCTAAAATCAAATTTTTTCCAACTCTGAATTTTGCAACATTCACACAGCTCACACTTGGATATCTGAATCTGTGGGCCTAATGTTTATACCTTAAAGAATTAGGATAAAGATCCCTTACTCATCCTCATGATCAGCTTTTGAAACTCTGATGAACTGCGTATTGCATAAAATATAAAATTAGCACAGACTGTAAACTGAATGACTTATCTCATAATCTCTTATAGACAATTTTGTGGCTAATATTTGCAGGCTTTGATATCTGAAGAGCAACAGGGCAGTTGGTTTGGGTTATTACTTGGAGAGAGAGGTCAGTGGTAAAAATTACAGTTAGGCTTATCTAAACATTAACACTTTGTCTTGTTTAAACACATCTTTTTGTCATCCTCTTCCTCCTCCTTCTCCTCATCTGATAGTTTGAAATTGTACCTTTTGTAAACAGCTCCATCCCTACTAGTATAAATCACATCACTTTCATCAGGACTATCCTCATCCTTGTAATCCTCCTCCTTCAGAACACCAGGGTTTTTATCACTGCCATAAAAAGTGTTAATTTTTGATCTGCCTCCAAGTCTCTCATAGCTCTGTTTCCAACATAGCTTTCTCCTGGCTTTGGCTTGATGTAAGCCAAATAAAACAACCCCCAAGACAAGTGATATGATCACCACAGTAGCAACCAGAATGGATGAATGGGATGGATCTTGAGATTTCTTATCCACTGGCATCAGTTTCTTCTCTATAGGCTTCTGTAGCTGTTTTCCACATAATACTATATGAAGGAATAGAAAACATAAGTTTCAAGAGTTCAGTGGTGCACATTAAAACTTGCAGATACATTTTTATTTGTTCTATTGTTTGTCAAAAGAGACACACTTTAGTATCCTTTAGCAATCAAAACTAAATGACCTTCATTAATCTAGGCTTTGCTAAGGCCAAAGTAATTTTAACATATGTGATCATGAGTGTGATTTAAGGGGGTCAGTACAGATGTTTCACTTAAATGTATGATAATGAAACCTCTTGCAATGACTTTACCAGCTGGAGAAAGGTCTCATGATCCCACCACACACTTCACAACTCCACATCTTTTCATTTATTCTCAGGTTCATGAGCACAGCTCACCAGACCAGAGTGCAACTCCACATGGCAGATTGTAGCACTCCATAAACACTTTCAAATCCAGGTACCTGGAATGGACTAATCCTTTTCACTCATAAAGAAGACAGACACTTTTAAATACCAGAACACGTGGTCACAACATACCACTTACATATACATTAATGAGTAGGTATACAGTGAAATGTAATGCTTGAAACAGTTATTTATTATTTGTTAGATGTTTTCGGCCTATTGTTAGTTTACTATTTTAGATAACGAAGCCCTTATTTCACTATGACTTTCCAAAAGCCTCTGACTGTCCCCAATTGACTCCACATTTGTTTTGCTTGAGACATCACAAACTGCTGCCATGCCAAGCACTGTGATGCCCAAAAGAACTATGAGATCATTTAGGAACAGTATAATGAGTTTCATATAGAATTTTGGGACAAGCTACTAATAAATATTCTAGACACTGTAATGGAAAATTTTCAGTGCAATACAATACAATGTGTTTCCTGGTAAATCTGAATAGTCACAACATTATGTTGATGAAATTGCACACTGAAGTTCATACCTGCTCTTTAATGAAAGGCTTAACCCAACAGACAGTAATAGAGAAAAAAGGTTACAATGAAAAATGGAAATCCTAAATAGGAAATACACCTAGAATTGTGTGTACTATATCTTCCGAAGTTTTCTTAGGGGCATTACAGGCTGTTTAAACAGTCATCTAATTTTAGAGTGTCACATTGGGACTGCACAAGCATGTGGACCCTAGACATCCCTTCTTTTGTATTATTCTGTTTTTCCTGGTAAATCTGAATAGCTAAAACCTTGTGTTGATGAAAGAGCATACTGAGGTAGATACCTTAAAGGGAAACATCCCTGTAGGGTTAAAGTAATCAATATTGTTACCAATTGAAATCTGCTTTACATAAGCCAGTGACTGTACCAGTAATACTTTTAGGGCCAGAATTATTACCCATTCAGTTACCCTTCCCTTTATAGCTGCAGGAATTCATTTTCTAAATCAGAGGCACAGGAAATGACATCACATCAGGGGAAAACACATATAGCCAATCAATCGTTTAACCAGGAGAGGCACACTAAGCCAAAGCTTGAGTCCAGGTGCGACCTGAGAGCACAAGAAGGTTAAGTGACTTGTTCAGAGTCACGTAGTAATTCAAGTGGGTACTGTGGGATTTAAACACAGGTCTCCAGGTTTGCAGCCCAGAGCCTTAAACCACTGCACTATACTGCCTCTTTGAAGGTAAGAAGAAATGAAAAAAATAAATGTTTTTACCCAGTCCATGGGATGGATATGAACTTGTTTCTAATCTTGAAGGGGTTGCTATAAACAAAAGTTGTGTGCTGCCAGTGCCAACAGTTTCTGAGCTCCTTTGGGGTTCTATTGCTTTCTACAGTATTTTGTGACATTTCAGTTTAGTAAAATGTTTAGTGCCTGTGGGATATGCAGAATATTCTGCTACTGTGGTAACACTGTACATCATTTTTATTCATGTACCTATTTATTTCCAGTATTTGTTAGCACTGAAGTAGTTGTGTTTTCATTTTTTTGTTGGCATCATGTTCTGTCATTTGTAGGAGTGTGATCTACCAGCTAGAGCACAAGCTTGGGACCCAGGAGATGAGAGTTTCAAACCTCAGTAAAGTCAAATACTAACTGTGTGACCTTGAGTAAGTCACATAACCTCCCAGTGCTCCTGTCCACCTAGCAGCAGAAATGAATAGCAGCAGGACCCCACTGGAAATGAGGTGGCACATCTCAGCTGGACTATCCTGGGTAAATAAGTTGTAAAAAAATAAGTGTTTTGCATTGATGTGTGATAGGATAGATGGCTGTCAGTAGAGGATCCTTCTGAACATAGGTGCCAGAACCTATAGGTGTGTGTGGGGGGTGGACACCCCCCACTATTGCCCATGAACATTCAAAGTGCCCCTTTTATGCATGCAGTGTCAGAAGGGAAGCAGTCACAGTCTCTTATTACTACAGTGCCCCCCACACACACTCACTTTCCCCCATGTTCTAGCACTACTTCTACCGAATGTTGTAAAATTAAAAATAAATCTTTATTTGAACACCATCCAGAAATAGGTCTCTTTCACCAAAGTAAAAGAAAAAAAAAACACAGCAGATTTTTTCATTTCATGATTCCAGCTGATTCACTGTCTTTCCAGCAGAAAATCTCCAGTAACACCCTTCTTTTTGAGGAAAAAAAACCTTTTAACTTCTCAGATGCTTCCAGGTACAGTCACTAAATTATTAAGTGGCTGGTTGTGACCGCTTATCAAGGGGCCCAACTCTTCTTTTCTTCTTACCTTGAAGGAGGCAGTATAGCACAGTGGTTTAAGGCTCTGAGCTTCAAACATGGAGACTTGGGTTTGAAGCCCACAGTCCCCACTTGCATTCATGTTTGACCCTGAGCAAGTCACTTAACTTTCTTGTGCTCTCAGATTGCACCTGGGCTCAAGCTTCAGCTTAGTGTGCTTCTCCTGGTTAAAATATTTATAGGCTATATGTGTTTTCCCCCCTGATGTAATGTCATTTCCTGTGTCTGTGATTTAGAAAATGGACGCTTTCAGCTATAAAGGGAGGGGCAACTGAATGGATTATAATTCTGGCCCTAAAAGTGTTACAGGTTCAGTCAAAAGCTTATATAAAGCAGATTTTCATTGGTAACAATACTGATTAATTTAATCCTACATGGATGTTTCCCTTTAACAAAGTATTAAAACCCAACAGACACTAATAGATAAAATGTTTAAGATGAAAAAGGGGAAAGTTGCATAGGAAATACAACTATAATTATGTCTAATTTCCAAAGTTTTCTCAGAGCCATTAAAGGTTATTTAAATAGTTATCTAATTTTTGACTGCCACATTGTAACTATGCAAGCATGTGGACTCTAGACATCCCTTCTTTTATATTATTCTGTTTATAATATTTTCATCCTGGTTCCTGCTGTCCTCCACTCAAATAGTTAGGGTGCTAGAAAACAGAATAGCCAAGTCTCTTCTCCCCAGAGAGTAGACATTTCACTTCTATGAGGTAAAGGTAAAAGAAGCTCGTCATTGGCAAATGCAGTCTAGCTTCAGTTCTGTTCCATCTGATTTTAGTTCAGCTTTAATACTTGGTATGGGGGTCTAGAGGGCTACAAATAGAGGTAGATGATGTTCTTCCAGCACATCTCCCCCACACCAGTTGCTTCCACCCTCCACCCTCTCCCCTTATCCCAGACAACAGTGTCAGAGGCTTGCATTTATTTTTACAAAAGCAGTCTGGGGGCATGGGGGAGGGCGTAAGCATTATTTTAGAGGAGTTTATGCTGACATAATGCCTGCAGGGAAATGTGTTAATTCCACTGGTAGGGCCATATGTTTGTAAGATGTCCTCCAAAATAATTTATTAGTGGTATCTGTCATATCTATCATATTAGTATTTGTGCTGTTTCATCAATCGTGCTGTTAGCTGAACAGCCTTGTTAGTTGAGCAGTGGTTTTGATTTTTTCAAATTGGCCATCTAACGTGTAAGAAAAGCAGAAGAAAATGCCTCCATATTCAAGTCTATGGAGTATGCCTCCGCACTCTCTAAACTGTTACATCACGAATTTGAGAGCACAGGGGAATGGCTCACAACCAGGAGGTAGACTGGATCAGACTCTTGACTCCTTGGAACCAGAATACAATCTCTTAACTCCCAGAATCTTGGCATTGGAAAATGGTGGACTGTTAGAAAATGACTCACTAGGAGGTAAGGATCCTTTGTGAGTTTTGGGGAGCTTTCCTACAGTGGCCATAACTGGTGCACTTTAAGAAATGGCCACCAGTAAAATGTTTTAAGGAAAAAGAGTTCCATTTGTGGGAAAAGTGGTTTATGTATTATACTTCCATTGAATTAGACAAATCACTAAAGCAGGTGAGATCCATGATAGGATAAATTGTAGAAATTAAAAAGTTGCATAAGTTTAGAAATGGTTTTGAATGTTTCCATTACAATGAGAAGTTTGGAAAGCACATGGCTTCTTGTGGCAATGTGAGGTGGTATTCTAGAAAAATGGATTCATCATTGGAAACAATAACTTGCCCTGGGGGTAATAGTGGTGTAATAGGCAAGTCAGAATGATAAATTATAGAGTTTTCAGGTGACATCACCAGATGACATGGCAAACTAACTGATCTGCTTCACTCCCACCTGCCCCCACCCCAAAAAAAAGAAATGGCTCTGCAGAAGGCAGTCTTCAGTTAAAAAAGAAGAATACATTGTTCTACCAGAGTTGGATTGAGTAAGCTACAGCATGGGGTTCCCAGAAAAAAAAAAGAAAGCAAACCAAATTTGTAGATATATGAGATACCAGAAGGCAAAGAGGGAATGGACATAACAGCTTTACTGTAAAACTCATTAAAACTACCTTAGCCCTACCTGAGGATTTTTCTTTGTATCTTGAAAGGGTCCACCAAGCTTTGGGGCCCAAACCAGAACCGAACAAGTGACCTAGGTCTACTGTGATGAAGTTTTTGAAATTCTAGGTAAAGGAACAGATTTTACTTAAAATCTGGCAGAAAAAGCAAGTTCATTTGGTGTCCATGCAGATTTATTTCGATAATGACTCTGTCAAGCAGAAATGCAGGGCATATTCCCATGTCTGCAGATGCTCAAGAAAGCTGGTCTGAAGTTCCATACCCTCTACTCGGCCTGACTCTGCATCACATTCCCAGAATGAGATATTCTCTGCTATACTGCTGAAGAAGGAAAGCAGGACTTGACCCACCAGGGTCTGGAGATCCTGCAGCCACCTTGGCCGAGTTGCAGAACCAGATGAGAATGACATATAAGGACACCATGAGACCATACTGAAACTTCACTATCACAGGGAGACATTCATACCAGGGCTTGACATTCCAAGGACACAATGCCATCTATTAAGGATTTCTTAAAGCAGTTCCAACATCAATCTACATGAAGGAGTACTCTCTTGGATTGCTAGGACCATTTAATATTATACCCTACACTAACTGCAGTGGCTGTTTATATGGCTGAATTTGTTTGCATCATGGCACATATTAATTGCTCCTTTTCTTTCAGTGAACAACTATTTTAAGATCTGCTATAATGGTTGTTCTCAGGTATGGGGTTGAGGGGGTCATCCATGTGCTGGGGTTGAGATTTTTCCTGTCGCTCTGGGTCCACTGCACTACATCCAGCACCTTAGATGATTCTGGGGACTTGGTGGGAAGCAGGTGACAATGATACTAAATGGTGGCTGACTAGTTTATGGCTGTAATAATATACAGGGATAGACAAAGGATAGTGCAGGGGAGTGGGAGGCTGTAGGAGTAGAGCTTAGCTGGCAGCATTGGATATTAAATATTTTTGAGGGCCTCTGGACCAAGGTCTCTAGTGGGAGACAATTGACCAAGATGCCCGCAACACCAGTCCTGATTGATAAAGAGGTCTGCTCTGCAGCTCCCTTTGACTGCCTTCCTGGGCTCACTTTTAGCCATATGACAACATGGGGCTCGGGGCAACCCATTCATTTGTGTTGTACATCTAGGGCCGGGAACGATGAAAGCAGTGTCATTGCCAGCTAGTCTGCCTGGTTTTCTTTGCATATCCTAACCTTTTATCAGTTGCTTACAGTCATTATTACCATTGCTGGCAGGGGGTAATGTGGTGGCCTGGGACCTTGGGGGAGAGTCCATGCCAGTGGTGGGTGGCGTCCCTACCAACATCCTGGGTGCAATGCCTATTTGACTAGTTACTCATTCTCAGTTTCCTTCTTGAGTTAAGTGACTTCTTTAACCTGGACCCTGAAGTACAGGTAAACTATAATTAGAGGTGAATATTTTATTTACAGTTGGCATGTTTGAGTGAGCTAGACTGTACATGCTCACTCAGAGTTACTGCACATTTACTACTGTCATGGACTCTAAAGTATTGCTTTCCTAAGGGACTTGATTTTCAACTGACATTGCCTTTCTTCCACCACTGGTTGAAAGTTTTTTTTTTCCCTTCATAAATTGGGCTATCTGGGGGCAGGATAGAGGCGACAGAAATTTTGTGACTCAGCAATAGATACTTTACTCAGCTTAATGCTTGTCTAAAGGGTCTGCACGAATTCCTGGCACCTTTCCTGAGGTTCTGGATACCAGCACTTTACCCTTGCACAGACCCTTATTATCACACTCCAAATGGAACACACCATGGTGTATGCTCCCAATTTAGGAAGCAAAAGATTTATTGGCCTAGTTGGCCACAAGTGTCTCTGTATAAGGGGCAATAATTGTTACTCTCTGTTACTGTTTTATTTGTTGTTCAATGTTTGTCTGCCTTTGGATTACTTTTTTGCTTCCCAGTGTGATCTTAGTTTTTTATATATCCTGAGACAGAGCTGGCACTGCGCAGGTGCCCTACGGGTATTTTTCTCTTACCTATCATTTCAGCAGTTTGGAGTGACCTTTCCCCTATGCAGTAGTTTATGGTGGTAGCCCAAGTTAAATTTTTCTTATTAAACATTAATGGGATGCATCATCTGATCCACTGCACCCAGATCATGCAGTTTGTAAAAAGGGACCACTCTGATGTAATTTTTCTCCAGGAAATGCATTTATCCACAGAAGAACATGCAAAAGTGAGTAAATTTGACTTTGCAACCATAGTAGGCTCCATCTGTCACCAGAGTAAGCAGAGGGGAGTGGTCACCTTACTGCCAGGCACTACCAAGTTTCAACTCCAGGACACTTACTCAGATCTGGAGGGACATTTTGTGATATTGTTGGGAACTTTATATGACACTCTGGTGACACTGGTAAATGCATATCTACTCCACCAATCAGACAAACATGTGATACAACTTTGCTTAATAAGGTCCTCTTTGTGTTAGAGGGTCAGTCAATTATTGGGGGTGACATTAACCTCTCTCTGAATGCTAATTTATACACAACACACCTCAGTAGACTCTGGCTGTTGCTGACCCCAAAATATTTCAAAGCCATTATTGTCCATTTGGGCATAGTGGATGTATGGCGGTCCCTTTATCCCAAAGGGAAGCACTACACCTCTTAGTCAGCCTGTCATGCCAGTAATGCCCAGTTAGATCATGTATTTGTTTTTATGGAACATCTGGGCACAGTGTGTGACATAGAAGTAGGTCCCCTGGTGCTCTAATATCACTCTCTGATAGTGTTTAAATTCGACCTAGATAAATACAAAAGAAAAAACACTATTTGGCAGTTAAATATACAGGTAGCTCTACTCAGGGATCAGATTTTTCAGGACCAACAAATGTCATTTCTCTACATAGGCACAAATGACCTAGCCAGTAAGTCAGTGGAGTAAATGAAACAAAACCTCACCAGACTGGGCAACAAACTTGCTTCCCTTTCATCCAATATCACCTTCTCTGAAATTCTGCCACTCTGGAAAAAAGGGGATAGCAGGCAGAAGGCCAGGTAAGGGGACATTTCCAAGATAAACACCTGGCTAAAAGACTGGTGCCAGGAAAAAGGCAACCACTATATTGGCAAATGGCAGAACTCCTGGAAACCAGAGGTCTTTAAATTTGATGGCCTATACCTCTCAAGGGAGGGGACCCAAGCACTAGGGCAAAAGGTAAATGTTCATATCGGTCAGTTAAACCAGTGGACTGGGGGGGCACAGGCACCCCTAGCACCAAAAGGGTTGCCAAACACCCCTCCCCCATCACCAACTAGTTCAGCACAAGGATGCACCAGTCATACTCTTACCAGACATTGCACCAAACATCCTCAGACCAAGCAGTTCAACACATTTACACAACTAAAACAAATTAATAATGCCAATGACCAACAAAGACAAGGATGAAAGGCAATGTGCGTCAGTGCTCACAGTCTGCCAAACAAAATCCTTGATCTCAAAGCCATGATGGCAGAAGAACAATTAGACTGGGTTGCAGTTATGGAAACATGATTCACTGGGAACCACTCCTGGGATGTCACTATCCCAGGATACATATTAGTCCAGAAAGATCATGAGGAAAAGAAGGGGGGTGGTGTTGTATGTCAGAGAAGACATCTGTGCAACAGAAATCCAGGGAAAACACAGTAAAACAGAGTCCCTTTGGGCTACACTAGGATCTGGGGACAAAACCCCTATCCAGGTGGAAGTTATATACAGATCCCCATTCCTGGAGGTCAATGTGGACAAAGAGCTTTAAGAAACCATCATGATGATGGCAGATGGGGCAAGTTGTTGCTGGTGGGGGACTTCAATCTACTGGATGTAGATTGGTCCTCATACATAGCATCCTCAGATCGAAGCAAAGATTTCCTTTTTACACTGAAGGAAGCAGGTTTGTGTCAACTGGTGAACTCACCCACCAGAGACAAAGCAATATTGGATCTAGTGCTGACGAACAGCACAAGTATCCCAGAAGCTCAGGCAGGAGCCAGTCTAGGGACCAGTGACCACAGGTCATTCTGGCTAACTGTGAACAAGGTGGAAGATAACAGTCACACCAAAATCAAGGTACTAGATTTCTGAAAAGTTAACTTCCCCAAAATGAGAACTATGATCGCATCCATACTAGCAGGCAGAATCACGGGAGATGTAGAGGACTGCTGGAATACCCTGACGGCTGCCCTGCATATAGTAACAACTAAATGCACAAAGCAGATCAGCAAGTCCAAAAGAAGGAAAAGACCTCTCTGATTCTCTAACGAAGTATCATTCAAAATCAAAGAGAAAAAAAGGGCTTTTACACAGTTTAAGCAAACAAAACACAAAGCAGAAAAAGAATAATACAAGAACAAATTAAAGGAGGCAGGGAAAGGTGTTAGAAGGGCAAAAGCACAGACTGAAGAGAAAATATCACATGGTATTGAGAAGGGAGACAAAACCTTTTATAGATACATAAGAGAAAAAAGAAAAACCAAGGGAGGAATAGTCCGACTTGCAACCAAGGAAGGCAAGACGGCAGAGAGAGACAAGGACAAGGCAGAAGTACTAAACAAATTCTTTTGCTCAGTCTTCACCATAGGAGACAGTGGCAAAGGTCCCACACTAGGTAGGACAAAGAAAGATACTCAAGCAGCAGAGACTAGCCTCTTCATGAGGGAGAGGGTCCTAAAAGAGCTAAATAGACTTAAAGTGGAAAAGGCCATGGGATGGGATGGCATACACCCTAGCATATTAAAGGAGCTCTGATAGGAACTGGCCACACCACTGGTTGAGCTCTTCAACAAGCCACTAGACAGTGGGAAAATACCTCAGGACTAGAAAAAGGTAACAGCTATGCCCTTACACAAGGGCAGAAGCAAGGAAGAGGCAGGAAATTACTTACCTCTCAGTTTGACCTCAGTTGTGGGGAAAATTATGGAGTCCCTACTATAAGAGAGGATAGTGGCGTACCTAAAAGATACTGGAAATGGACCCAAAGCAACATGGCTTCACAGCAGGATGCTCTTGTCAAACCAACTTGATCGATTTCTTCGACTGGGACACCAGATCACTGGATCAGGGAGGGGCAGTGGACATTGTATACCTGGATTTCAGCAAGGCGTTTGACACCATCCCTCACACAAGGCTAACCAACAAGCTGGAACATACAGGAGTAGGAAAAATGTTAGTAAGCTGGATCAGTAACTGGCTACACAATAGGACCCAGAGATTGCTAGTCAATGAATCATTGCTGAGGGAGGGTAGGGTAACCAGTGGCATCCCACAAGGGTCAGTACTGGGACCTATCCTCTTTAACATATTTATAGCAGACATCACTAATGAGGAAGGTTTGCCTGTTCACAGATGATACAAAAACTGTGCAACAGAGTGGACACAAGGGAAGGAGCAGACAATATGGAAGCTGACCTCAGAAGGCTAGATGATTGGTCCAGGGATTGGCAGTTACATTTTAACATCAACAAGTGTAAGGTAATGCACCTGGGTAAGAGGAACCCTGGAAAAAAGTACACACTGGGAGGACATCAACTTGAGCAGACACAGACTGAGTGAGATCTCAACATAATCATCACTGACGAATTAAAGGTAGGAAAACAATGTAAAAAAACAGCACAGAAAGTGGGTGGCATCCTTGGCTGTATCAGTAAAGGTATTACTAGTAGAAAACAGGAGGTTATCATGCCCTATACAGCTTTTTGGTGAGGCCACACTTAAAGTACTGTGGTCAGTTTCAGAGACCTCACTTCAAAAAGGACATTGACCATTTGGAGATGGTGCAGAGAAGGGCTACTAAGATGGTGCATGGACTGCATCACAAGACATATGAAGCAAGACTCAGAGAGCTGAACATATACTCCCTTGAGCAAAGAAGAGACAGAGGGGACATGACTGAAACATTTAAGTACATGAAGGGATTTAACACAGCTCATGCAGGCAATCTATTTCATCAGAACACGGCAGCATGTACAAGAGGGCATGATATGAGGCTGGTGGGAGGAAGGTTCAAAAGCAACCTCAGGAAGTACTTTTCACAGAGAGAGTAATAGATCTACGGAACAACCTGACCCAGGAGGTAGTAGCATCAAAGACAATCAGAGAATTCAAACTCGCATGGGACAGACATAACAGACAAGTTAGGATGAAGTCTGCTTAGGGAGGGGGGTAGTTTTTCAAACAGACTAGATGGATCATACAGTCCCCATCTGCTGACGCTTTTCTTATGTTCTTATGATACAGGAGAAAGTGAACCAATTCCTCACCATGAATGATATGGGTGAGGTTTCTGATACGGTATTATAGGACACTCTAATACTGTCCTTAGGGGAGAAATAATATCATACTCAGCTAGATGAGTTAAGGAGAGGGAGGAAAACCTTCAGACCCTAATGAGTACCTGTCGACATTACAGTTGTGAAGGGAAGGGGATAAAGTGCTCGACCATCATATTAGGATAGTTAAGCAACAGATCCAAGTAATCCTAGACCAAAAAGTCAAATGAGTACTTGGGTATCTGAGGGCTCTATGATGACGGTTTGACAAATATTTTGTTGACCGACGTTACAGCGATGGATTTATGTAGATCGCAATTGCGGTCAGCATAAATCCATCCAAGAACACTTTGTTTTCTTCAAGGGGTGGGGCTCTGCCCTCTGCACCCCCCATACTTTTAATACAATAATCAACTCCTCAGTCAGAGTTGATTCAGGGAGGAGGTGCAAGACCCCAAGAAAGCAGTGCCGGGGTCCCGTGGTGACAGTAAAGTGACACATCACTGTGTCGCTGTACTGTCATTTGTGGTAGAGGTGTCGATGTTCAATCTGCATACCATATTGGAGATAGTATTACTACAAGGGAGGGGGGAGTCCCAGGGGCCACCAGGGGCCAAGGAGACTTGCCCGACAGATTAGGCCAAAAAGAAAAAAATACTTGTATGTCTCCTGCAGACTTTATGATCTAGCTTCAGGAATGCTAACCCTTTCCACTGACCAAACTGAGTCCATACTGTGAGGGCACTTTCATGCCCTATATTTAGCACCTCCTTCAGAGACTGTCTCCCCAAACCAATATCTCTCATGGCTCCATCTTCCTGTACTCCCTGATAACCAAAAAGAGACTCTGGCCACTCCAATATTAGGAGAAGAAATTTTAGAAGTTCTTGAAGTGGCTAAGACAGCTAAATGTCCAGGTCCAGATGGTTACGTGGTGGAATTTTATAAATCCTTCATTACACTGTTTCTCCCGCAGCTTGCTTAGACATTCAGGGCAGTGCAGGAAGGTGAGATGCCAACATCCTCCTGGTGCTGGCTGACTATTTTAGCCATACTGAAATTGGAGAAAGATCTGACTCAGCCTTCTTCATATAGGCCACATTTCATTTTAAATGTTGATTACAAATTGTTTATGGTAATTTGGGCAGTGAGACTTGATTGTATACTCCTGACACTTATTAACGAGCATTTGTCAATGCCGAATGTTTGCTTGCTGGTATTAGCATTGGAAATGCGGAGTTAGAGAGATGCAGAATAAGAATGGCAGTGAAGTATTGAACTTCATGCCAACCCCACTTCCACCCTGCAGAGATGGACAGGCATTGGGGTATGCATTTGGGTCGTCACCCATAACATTCATGCCATTTCACTTCACCCTATCCTGCGGACACCGACATGTTTTGAGGTGTGCCTTGGGGTGTTCGTCTGTACAGTCACCCCATTCCACAAGGACATATGCTGAAATGGGTGCCGTATAGGAGAATGGGGTGAACTGTGGGGCCGAAGAGTTCAAGACACACCTTGATGCCTGTCACTGGCTGCAGGGTGGTAGGGTGGGGTTGGAATGGCATGAGCATTACAGTCAGCAATCCAAAGGCATACCCATGATGCCTGTCAGTCTGTAAAGGGTGCGACATTATGGTTAGACACCCTAACACCCCGGGCGTTTGTTGGTATTTACATTACAAATTTTCAACATGGCCTTTTTGAGACCCCCACCTCATGAAAGCATTTGGGATCTCTTCTTGTGAACAGTGGCACTGTGATTTTGTTAATGTGTCTCGAACTTTGAGTTCCCACGGTGACCGTGCCATTCTGTGCCAGATGTACAAAAACACAGATTGTGAAGGATGTGAAGAATGACAGTTGTAAAATTCATAGAGAGCTGTGAAGAGATGGAAATGTTGAAAATCTGTAGTGAAAATATTAAAAATACTCAAACGTCCAGGCTTATGTGGAAACTGCACAACGCATGTGTGTAACACAGTCATTTTGTGGAATTTTTTCATCAAATTTTCAACATAGGCATTTTGTGACCTCTGCTCATGATCAGTGTCATTATGATTTTCCTAATCTGTCCCGAACATTGATTTCCCACATCTACCACGCTATTCTGCGTCAGATGTGTAAATGCATATTTCAGGCAGGATATGAAAAATGACAGCTGTACTGTTCATAAGGAGGTGTGAAAAAATGCCAATGTTGAAAATCTGGAGTGAAAATATTACAAATGTGCGTAATTACGAGAGTGCGTGGAAACTGCACAATGTACACTCGTAACACAGTCATTTCATGGACTTTTGTCACTAAATTTTCAACATAGGCATTTTAGCACCGCTGCTCATGAACAGTGTCACTGTGATTTGTTTTTAATATGTTCCGAACACTGACTTCCCACAGTGACCGCGCTATTCTGCGCCAGTAATGCAAAACAGCAAATGCACGAAGTTACAAGCATGCGTGGAAACTGCGCAACGCACGCTCATAAAAAAGCAATTTTTGGATTTTTTTCACCAAATTTGCAACATAGCCTTTTGGAGAGCCCACCTCATGAGCATTGGCACTGTCATCTCGTTACTCTGTCCCGGAAGGTGATTCCGCGCAGTGACCGCAAAATCACCTTTCAGGATTGAATAATGCCATGACAGTGCCTGAATTCATGAGGATGGGTCCTAATAACCCCATGTTGAAAATGTGGTGCCAAAATTCCCCAAAATGCCTGAGATATGCACCAAATTTGAAAAAAACTATGCCATTATACAGCTTACCGGCATTTCTTCAGTTCGCGGTCGGCTTTGAAGAGTGTAGACGTGTTTCCCGTCCACTGAAGATTGTCGCGCCAGGCTTTGGAAGTAAGTATGGAGTGAGGTGGGTGTGTGGAGGTCAGATGTGCAGTGGGTGGGTGCGGGTTGTGGGGAGAGGACGGCAACTGGTGTGGGACCATTTCCTTTGTTTCAGGGAGATAAAAAAAAATGAAAAGACATGGGAAGGTTTTTTTTTCCCAGGCTTGTTTCCAGCACACTGGGGTGAGCTCCCAGTGTGCCACCTGCCTTTTTTGGGGTGGGAGTACTGAAGCCAATGGGGATTGGGCCCTCCGTTGGCAAAGAATGACTGGGGGGTTCATGATGCCGAGGGGGATTGGGCACTCCCTCGGCACACCACAAATGTGGGAGGGGGTTATATCATGCCAACATGGAGTGAGCAACCCTGTCAGCAAATTAACTGGGTCGGGGGCTGCCGATAGGGGGGTTAGCCACCCCCAGTTGGCTTTCATGGAGTCGAGAGGCAGCGGCAAGCCGCCGCCATGTTTAATTTAATTGTTACACTTGGGAAGGTACTGCCCTGCAATGACAGGTCACTCCCTCATTACAGAGGAATGGCTGACGCTGCAATGACGAGGCTGACCCTTATTGTAGCGGTAAAAACATTTCTACTTGGTGGCACTTTTGGAGACCAGAGACATTGGCACACTGTGCCTCCATTGGTCCACCAGTGTCAAGCTCCCAAATGCACTGCCTCCGTTGGCTACCACAGTGGCGCACTTCCACAACCCGCTTCTCTCCTAAGCTGCCGCATAACGTTTCTTGCGCATGCGTGCAAGCAAACACAAGAAGGAGCAATCAGACTTTATAAGAGCCAGACAAACTTTTAATAACATTCGGAGAACACTGTTGCTAGTGAAGTATATTTACCCTTAGAGCAGTTCCCATTGTGATTAAAGGTTTGGACACAGAGAAGGTGTTCAACAGGGTGGCCTGGCCCGATCTGTGGGATACTCTGTGAACTGTGAGTTTCCCAGCCCCATTATAGGAATGTTGCAGAATTAGCACCACTCCCCCAGGCTTGGGTAAGGGTAAATGGGTCTTTATCACAACTGATACAGCTAAAAAGGAGAACACACCAGAGATGCCCTATGTCCCCATTATTATTTGCATTGTATATCAAGCCCCTAGCTGAAGCAATCGGACAAAATCAGATGATAGAAAACATCACAACTGGGTGGCAGAATTTTAACTTACATTATATGCAGATGATATATCATTCACCTTGCTAACCCCAGAAGAATTAATTTCAACATTACAGAATAAATTGGTATAAGTATTGGTATAAGTTTATGGGAGATTCTACAATGTTACTTTAAAAAGTAAAAACCTGATTGGCTGACTGGGTCTTTTATCCATGTGTAAATCCCAGTATAACTCATGGATAAAGATTCAGCCAGCCTTGTCAGCTGCATCTTCTACAAATCTCCTACAAATCATTTCTACCCCAGACAATTCAAACTAGTGAAACCACCATACTGGATCACTAGTAAACGGACAACAGTTCACCACAGTGCTGAAGCCCTGGGAGGCTCATGCTCACTTCCCACCATCCCCATTACAAGGCTGAAACTTACAGAAATCACAGCCAAAAAGTTGAGTTATGATACTGGGTATGCACCTGTGCATATCTGCATATGCATAAGCACATGCCCAGTATCACAGTTCCACTTTTCAGCATTTATTTCTATAAGTTTTAGCCCTCATTTTTAACAAAGAAGCAGTTTCCCCAGTTCAGCATTCCTCAAATACTTATAATATGTGACTAGCTGAACTGGAATGGTGGGAGGTGAGCACAGTCCTCCTGGGGCTTCAGTGCTGTGGTGACCAGCATGCTATCTGTCTCTCACTTTAAAAGCACAAAATAAATAAACTGATGCTTCTAGGATCTGTCTTGCACTGTGGCAGCCAGTGCGCTGACAGACTGAGTTGTGGACGATGGGGGGGGGGGCGGATGATAAAAAATGAAACACAAAATAAATAAGCTGGCGCTTGTAGGATCTGGCTTGCACTGTGGTGGCCAGTGCGCTGACTGAGTTGTGGGGGATGGAGGGTTATAAAAAAACTAAATATAAAATAAATAAACTGAAGCTTGTAGGATCTGTCTTGCACTTTGGTGGCCAGCGTGCTCACCGATTGACTTGCGGAGGATTGTGGGTGATAAAAATAAAACTACTCAAGGACAGGGATAACCTTTAGCATATAACTATTGAGACTGGTCGAGCTGCTGACAGACAGGCATATAATGCTGCCCAGAACAGGTGCACATGGGCCATCCGCAAAGCCAAGGCAAACCACTACCAGGCCACCCTCACCTCCTCATGGGGCTGCACCAGGAACTTCTGGGACAATATAAAAGAAATAACTGGGAAATCATGCTCCCCCCCAGCACACCTTACAGTCAGTTTCACCACCATCACTGACCCCACCGACATTGCCAACTGCCTTAACTCCTCCTTTACTGATCTTAGCCCTGTTCTCCCGAGTAACTTTTTTGACCCTACTCACAACCTGCCACCTTCAGTTCCACAGCCCCCCTGGTTCTACCTACGCAAGGTATCCGCTCGGGAAGCCAAACCACTCCTGCTTAAAGCACTAAAAGGTACCAGTCCTAGCAACAACTCCCTGGATCCAAAAATACTCCAGTTGGTCCTGGATGAGGTCCTGATCCCACTTACAGAACTACTGAACTGATCCCTCTGTCTGGGGCAATTTCCCACATCATGGAAAACTGTGACAGTCACACCTATCCACAAAGGTGGTGACTGGTCCACCCCCAGCAACTATAAGCCAATTTCCATTCCCCCCCCCCAAAGCCTTAGAAAAAGTGGTAGCCACCCAACTCATGGAATATCTAGCAAAATATAACATCCTGTGTCCAGAACAGCATGACTTCTGTGCTGGTCACAGTACAGGCACAGCTTTAATGGAGTTCTCCAACTTCCTACACGCCTTCCTGGGCAATGGTTCCCTAGTTGGGGCAATGTACATTGACCTCTCTAAGGCCTTTGACACTGTCTCCCACCCACTCCTACTAAATGCCCTCAACCATACAGGTTTCTCTGCTGGCCCCCTCTCCTGGTGTGCGAGCTACCTATCAGCCCACTCCCAGCATGTCAGAAACAATGGTGTGCTCTCAGAAACTCATCCTATCCACTCAGGAGTTCCCCAAGGCTCTATCCTGGGCCCACTACTCTTTAGCCTGTACCTAAACGCCCTGCCTAGCGCCTGTTCTGGCAATATTCTACTACATGCTGATGATGCTGTGATTTATGCAGCTCACAAAAATCTCACCTCCCTCCAAGACTCCCTCCAGCACTCCTTCAATGATTCTGAGAATTGGTTTAAGTAGAGCAGGCTAGTAATTAACCTCAAAAAAACTAAGGCAATGCTCTTTGCCCACCCCCAGAACAAAGCCAGCAAAAGTCTTCTCCAAATCTTCCTGAGCACTTGTCAACCACTCAAGCTGCCCTTGCTTCCACTACAAACGCTCATCTTGGCATCCTCTACTGGCACATGGACTGACTCCCACCTGATGCCCTCAGGCTCGCCACCATGTCCGTAGTAAAGTCCCTTATTGATTATGGACTCCCAGTATATGGTGTTGCTGACGCCACTGCCCTCAGCAAGATTAGACTCATGCTAAATAAGGCTTGCAGGCTACTGACCAGTGCCCCCAGACTCACCCACACCTGTCAACTCTATGACATGGCCAAACTCTTAAACCTCGACGAACGCATCCACTACCAAACTGGCCTGCGGACCAAGAAGATCCTACTTGGGCTCCCTCCCCCCGGGGTGTCTGTCTCCATCCAATTTACACACCCCAGAGCCACCACCCAAACTTCAGACAAGGTCACTCTACTTGTGCCCAGAACTAGGACCTCCCGGGCTCAGAGGTCATTCAGCTACAGAGCCCCTACCTGGTTCAACTCCCAGCAGCCATTTTCAACACTGCCAAAATTGCCCCCTCCAAAGCTGCCTTATGAGACCTGCTGATCAGCACCCGCTGCTGCACCTGTCCCTAAAAGATATTCTGCTGTTCTTCTGACACTATTGACAGTGCCCACTGGGCTGAACACCCATCCACCCCACCCCACCACCCCCAATCCCTCCCCTGGGCCCTCTCTCCTCTGCCAGTACCTGCTGGTACTACTTGAAATGTTTATTTAACTACACGTGTTCACGCAATTGTATGTAATATTATGTATCTCTGTTCATGCAACCGATGTAAAACTATGTTGATTCTATATGTCTGTAGTCTATAAACATGTAAAAATCTGTTATTCTTTCTTGACTGCACTTTGTAAATTATGTTAACCATGTGTGTCCTCTCTATGACGAGGTACCTTTGTAAACGAGCCACTGGCTCAAAGGTTGTAAATCTGATTATACAATAAATAAATAAATAAAAGCAAAAGATTACTATTTTTTGTGGCACAATAAGTTCAACAAAAAATACTGAAAATGAAAAAAAATAATTTTTCTTTAATTTAATGTTACAGAAAGAGAAGTGGAACCTTGTATAATCACAATAAATCATTCCAGAGTGTGGGTTATACTGGAATTTACCCACTTATGGTGTGAAACCACACCAGACGTGCGTAAATCCCAACAAAACCCACACCCTGTCATGGTTTATTTCTTAATTTGTAGAACTGACAAAAAAGTGGTTTGAGACAGATTGACCCAAGACTTGTGTGTGAATATTCCTTATGAAGACTGGGAAAAAATTCTCCATTACTGTGCTGAATGTCATAACTACGGATGGGCGAAGTGCCCAAACTATGGGACACAAAATATCATGCAAATTTCTGCCTCTTTGCGTAATTTTTCGCCGAGGCGTAATCCGAAATTTCGCCATGGAAGGCCAAATTTCACCTCTAGAGCAGGGGTGTGCAAATCATATTGCCCCCTCTCAGGGCAAGTTGATTTCCTTGAAGGGCAAGTATAAAAAAAGAGCTAATTTCATTGTAATGAATAGGGGGACAAGTGAAAATTCAGCTACAGTCATGGTTGGGCAAGTCCTAAAAGTTTTGATTTGAACACCCCTGCTCTAGAGGCAGAATGCACCTATTAGATGCAAAATGTCACCTTCCAAGGAGAAATTTCACATTTCTGCATGAGTAATTTCACCTTCCCAAAGCAAAATTTCACCTTGGCAAAATCGGGCGAAACCGGCTGATATTCATGTAGCTATACGTGGCCCGAAATCAGTCACTTCACCACAGTTTCAACGGTGAATTTTAAAATCAATGCATCTCTAGTCACAACCTCTCCCTTTGGAAATAATTTTCATGGAAATGACAGAATTGGTATTTCTGGATGCTAGTTATTTAAGCCATCTTTTTGGGAGACCACTGAGGGAAGTGTTGGAGGTTCTGTGGCAAACAACACAAAGACAAAGTCCATGGGCCCAATTCTCAAAAGGATACATCTGGCGTAACTTGACTTGCACCACAAAAAATGGTGCACGTAGCAAGTTACTCCAGCAGTTGCGACATTCGGTATTCTGCAAAGTGGACATACACCACCAGTTATGCGTAACACCCCCTTAGTCATGGCATTAGAGGGTTTACGGAAGTTGTGCCCTATTCTGGAAGGGCAGCAACAAAGTCCCACAGGGTGCTATTCTACAACATCCTCAGGGGGAAAAACATCAATGTAAGTTACACCAGCATATAGCTGTTATAACTGTACTTACACCCCGGAGGTTGCCTGTAAGTGCAGCCTGCCCAACCCCCGATGGTATGCCACCCTCCCCCCAACACTGCCCTTCCCGAAACAACACAAAAAGCACCGCAGGACTAGTTCTGTTCCCCCCCCCCATGCCCCAACCCAGGAACAGCATGGGCATGGAGGAGCTATGTCTTGCGAGAGGAGCGGCAGCAAACCAGAGGAAGGGGTGGGACCGGTAGAGACCAAGGGCCCTGATGGGTCTGGGGAAAGGGAGTGGCCACCACAAACATGTGGGGGGCCAGTAGTGCAGGGTGAAAAGGGGGAGGATGTGGAGGCTGAAATCCCAGTAGAGAGAGTAAAGGAATCCCTCAGGTCCCTTCAGATGGAGAAAGCACCTGGACCAGATGAGATACATCACAGGATGCTGAGGGAACTGGCGGATGTCCTGGCAGTCCCTCTAACAGAGCCTTTCAACATCTCTCTGAAGACTGGGTGTGTGCCCCAAGACTGGAGGGTGGCCCTTGTTGTGCCGATCTACAAGGGGGGGGATCAAAAGAGGTGGTGGAAAATTACAGGCCCGTTAGCCTGACATCAGAGGTCAGCAAGGTGATGGAGGGTATTGTCAAGGAAAGGCTAGGAGCGTTACTGGAGCAAACTGGGTACTTGGACGATAGGCAGCATGGCTTTGTCATGGGAAGATACTGCCAGACAAACCTTGTTGAATTTTATGACTGGGTGCCATGGGCCCTGGACCAGGGTAGGCCAGGGGACATCCTCTTTCTGGACTTTAGCAAGGCATTTGATTCAGTACCCCACAGTGGCCTGCTGGCTAAGCTGAAGGAAATGGGGGTAGGGAGACAGTTGTTAGGATGGATAGGAAATTGGCTCTCTGAGCGTACTCAGAAGATAATGGTTGGAGGGTTAGCCTCATCCCCATGGTGTGTTACTAGTGGGGTTCCCCAGGGGTCAGTGCTGGGGCCACTCCTGTTCAACGCCTATGTCTCGGACATCAGGAGGGGGATCAGGAGTGAGATGAGTCTCTTTGCAGATGACTCAAAGCTGGGTGCAGTGGTGGATAAGGAGGAGGGGAGGGTGGCCTTGCAGGAGGACCTGGAGGCTCTGGAAAAGTGATTGGGAAAATGGAATCTAAAATTCAGTGTGGAGAAGTGCAACGTTCTGCTCCTGGGAGTCAGAAATCCTGGCCATGGGTATACCCTGGGAGGTGACATGATTCAAGTCACAGAGAGTGAGAGGGACCTGGGGGTAGTGGTGGATGTCAAAATGAACAACTCAGAGACCTGTAGGAGGGCAGCGGCAAGGGCAAATAGGATGCTGGGATGCATCACCAGGGGGATTACCTCCAGAAAGGCGGAAGTGATCCTTCCGCTGTACAACTGCTTGGTTAGGCCACATCTCAGGTACTGTGTGCAGTTTTGGAGACCACATTTAAAAAGGGACATTACACTCCTAGACAGGGTACAAAGGAGGGCAACCAAAATGATCTGTGGCCTGGGGGAGAGGACCTACGAAGAGAGGCTCAAGAAGCTTGACATGTACACCCTGGAGGACAGGAGGGACAGGGCAGACATGATAGAGGTCTTTAAGTACATGAACGGGATCAATAAAGGAGGCCCAGTCAGGGTGCTCCAAAGGAAGGAGGGTGGGGCAACGAGAGGTCACAGGTGTAAGCTGGAGGGGGAAGACTTAAAGGGGAGAGGAAGAGATGTTATTTCACTGAAAGGGTGGTGGAGCCATGGAATGCACTGCCTAGGGAGCTGGTAGAGGTGGAGACTGTGGTCAGGTTTAAATGGGGATGGGACAGGTATAGGGGCAGAGTAAATCTGACCAGGCCCAGTACAGGTGGAACATCTGGGACTGGGGACAGTATAACCCAAGGGGGAGGGGAGGGACTCCAAAATTGACCCTCAGTGCGGGTGCCGAAAATCAAGCAGACTCGAGAGACCATTAGGCCTATTCTGCTGGCGTTTTAGTATGTTAGTATACCTCAAAGGGCTATCCATGCCCCCAATGCCAAACTGCCCAGAAGGGCTGATGCATGCCCCCGACACCCAGTACATGTACATTAGCCCCACAGGGCTACTCACGGTCCCCCCCCAGCCCCAATCCCTAAGCATGTAAATCCCGACAGGGCTATCAGACCCCATGCCCCCAGGCCCCCAATGTGCATACACAAAGACCCCTCAGGGCTACCAGACTACCCCTCAAGTCCTGATTCCCTTATTAGTAACAGCCCCCACACATGAGCCCTGATCCCCAAAAACATGTCCTGGTACTGATGCACACTGTACATGTATGTAAAAGCCTAATTAACCCTGGTAGTCTAGTAGCCCCCAACCCCCTCACTTGGCAGTGCCAGACCACTCGCACCCCCACCCAGCCGGGCTGACAGCCACTGCTCACTCACCATAGGCAACTGACTGATCTCTGCCCGAGCACGCACCATATATAGTACACGCTCAATGCATGAATGACAGTTCATACATTGAGCACATAATATATACAGTATGCGTTCAGATGGAGATCAGTCAGTGGCTGACCATGGTGTTGAGTGGTGGGCTGTGCCAGTTGCCAGCTGGCTACAGGTCAGGAGGGTGTGGGGTGGACTGGCACTGCTGGGAGGGGGTCCACTAGATTACCAGGGAGTCATTAAGCTGTAGGCACTGCAGGGATCTGGTTTGGGGGGATCACAACTTGCGGGGGTTCTGGGTGCATGCATGCCCTGTGGGGTATACAGTAGGTAGCAGGGACAGGGTCTGAGGCACATTCCTGCCCTGCAGGACATACATTGCAGGAGTGGGGGTCTGGGCCTATTTTGATGATAGTGGGGGTCAGGGGCATTGGCATGCCCTGTGGGCCCAGGGGATCGTGGCAAGGAGGGGCACTTGCACCCTACATATCGAGGGCTGCAGCATGTGACATACCCTGCAAGTACGCCCTTTGTTGGGTGTACCTGTGGGAATGTCACAAGTCACAGGACTTAGCCGTGGGGACCCTGCCCATTGCAGAATCGGGTGCAGGGTCCTTGACGCAACCGAGTTTGGCACAGGTCACCATTGGCAGCAACTTGTGCATTCCTTGTAGAATCGAGCCCCATATCTTTTGGCTCTACTTTAACAATCTCCTGGAAGAAGGCAGGTGGTAGATGCAAGGGGAATATCTCCAACCATGGGTGCTCTCCATTGCTAATAATTACCAATCATTTGTTCCACAGTGCCTGGCAATAAATTCATCTCAGGACATACTGAGATATACTGTACTACTGTACAATAAGATCACATATGTTTGCTTCTACTTTCTCTACATTCTGCTGTACTTTTTTACACATGAGGACAATTTAAGTGACATTTGGTCTATAAGAGAAAATACTGTCTACTTATAATAATTTATGGACCGTCAACAAAGGTAATATCACTGAAAGGCCATTTAATTTGCAATTGTATAACTGTTTTGGTTAATCTATTGTTCCACACTGGACATTTTTATTTTTAATAACAATAAAATATAAAAAAAGGATGAAAAATAATAGGGGAGGGCCCGTGGAGAGCCCTGGATTCTTCCACTTGGAGTAAGTAATTAGAAAAATTTTTTTTTATAGTAACTAATTAAATAAATAGTTTGTTTGCTTATGAACAACATGGGTTCAGGAAATATCACGGTAGTGTTACTGCATTGGTCAGGTTCATGGACCACATAGACAAAGCAATGGGCTTGCTCATTGGTGCAATATTTGTGAATCTGGCTAAATAATAATAATAATAATAACTTTATTTATAAAGCACTATTCACAAAGTATCAAAGCGCTGTACAGTACATACAAAATACTTAAAAAATAAAATTCTAAAAACAGTCATCCAATCAGTTATTTAAAAACACAACTGCAGTGATCCAACATAAACTAAAGCATTTCATAAATATCATAGGAGTTTACAGAGCAGGGTTTAGACTTTCGTCCGTTATGCTAGCTTCTTCAACTTTAATACTTATATAGGTTTCCCGAGTCCCTATAAAAATTGTTCAGTCTAGTCTTAAACAAGTATGCGGTTGAGCTACTCACAACCTTGAGTGGGAGCTTATTCCAATCTTGTACCACTCTCTGGCTAAACCATTTTTGGCTCCTTACTAGTTTGGGTTTTCTGTCTTTTAGTTGTAGAGGATATGCACGGGTGTTAAATACCTAACCTCTGGTTTCTAGACCCAGGTTCTCCCATAGGTCACTATCAAACCATGTTTTATGAATGAGACATGTCTCCTCCTTTTCTTCTATACTCTAGGGAGTATAGTTCTAAATCCCTAAGTCTCAACTCATAGTTTTTCCCCTTCAGACTCCTTATTCCTCTAATGGCCCTTTTCTGCACCCACTCTATCATACCTATTTCTTCCTTTATGTATGGGGACCAGATTTGTGAACTGTATTCAATTATAGGTCTCACCAGAGAAGTATACAGAGGAAGAATCACTTCTCTGTCCCTGCTCGCTATGTGTTTAAATACAGTATGCAACTGAGCACCCAGTTTCCCTTTTGCACTATGTTTCTGCAGTGAGAAGTGAATTGCATATCCTGAGATACAAGTATCCCTAAGTCTTTTTCTTCTTTTCTTTTTTTTTTCTTTCTCTTTTCAGGGTAAAACTTGATTGAGTTAAAAACTCCTTTACAGTGAGGTCCCCTATGTACATAAAGTGCATTATTACAAGTCATGTTACAAATCTTACAAAATTATTGCAAGATCAATACAATATTATGTCTCATAGACATATAAAGTGAACGGTATTAAAGCTTGTATTACTCTTCTTCAATTTAGTAGTATTATACTGAACACCACTCTTTAATTTATTAAATATGGTGCCTAAGATCACTACGTTACCAGTAGCTAAGCCTCCATTATAACATATAGAATGAATGTTCAGCTGGATGGGTGACCATGCACAACAAGGCTGTGTTTCCATCGAGGGAGTTGATGACATCATACAGACCTTGAGAGCGAAGCTCGAGAGGTCTGTATGATGTCATCAACTGCCGAGATGGAAACATTGCCTTCATTGTGGATGGTCACCTATCTGCTGTTTTATATAGTATATGGTTGCCCATTCAAACATAGAGAAAACCCATTCTTTTTTTTTTTATTTTCAGCAATTTTCTGCTGATGCTCTCACTCATGCTCACTCCCACTCCAGCCTCTCCAATCTATCCCTCTCGGTACGGTTTGCAGAGACTCCGACTGTGTCAGGGAGAAGAACTGTTGTGCGGTGGTTACGAACGCCTGTGGCTGCTCTCTTCTTTTTTTTTTTATGACAAAAAAAAGGTTTACTTTATTTTTATAAATGCGAGGGTTCCCGACCATGTTTGAACTACAGCAGTGCGCAGCTCAGCACTCGCTAAATCACGTCACTATGTTTTTTCAATGTTTTCCATGAGAGCATAGATTGCACCAATTGAATTGCAGGACGAGTCTTAAAAGTTGTTGTACTATCGATGTGACATCAGAACGATAGTACAACAAACTTTTTGGACCTTTGAACAGTCCTACAACAGGATTTGGAAAACCATCGTTTTCCATCCACAACAAATCCTAACCATATACTATAACATTGTTGTGGTCTGCTAAATGCATTCTGCATCCATGCTTTTATTATTTTCCAAGATTTTATCCCCACTGTTTCTCTTAAATTATGTGGAACATTATTCGAAATAAGTGCACTTCTATAGCACACAGGGTGACTGCCCAGATCTAAATTACACATGGGTACCATTAGGTCAATAGCTGTCACATATTTTAAATATTCCACCTGTTTTCTACTCACTAGGTGAGAAATTACATAAAAAGGGGGCTTGCCAACCATCCCCTTGTGAACGAAGGTGAATAAATGCTCTTGCCTTCTTTCATCAAGTATCTGCCAATCCAATTTATTAAAAAGATGACATTTATGTGATAATCGAGGAGTGTCTAAAATAAATCTGGCTAACCAACCATGGCAGACATCTGTTCTTGCCAGGTCTCCTTTTAAACCATTTGAATACAAAATATCTCCATAGTCTAATACTGGGATAATTATGGAATTTATAAACTTCTTTTTTATGTCCATGCTCATACAGGATCTAAGTTTGTGTAAGACCCCCAGTCTTTTCCCTATATTTTTTACTAAATTGTCTATATGGATATCCCACCTCAGGGAAATGTCCGGCCATAGTCCCAAGTATTTGAAGGACTATACCTTTTGAATCGGGGAGCCTCCTAGGGTGACCACACCTAGGGCTGGATTTCCTATAGTTTCACTGGATCTAAACAATAACAAAGATTGTGTTTTTTTT